>CM066049.1:72031160-74493686 GCA_033557465.1 Ichthyophis bannanicus | reverse complement strand
CAGGCGTCAAACCAGCACATCAAAGTAACTTTGCTAGTAGGCATTGGGCCCATACAGATTTCCCAGCAAGACCGGGGTACCCTGTATTCACCCCTCAAGCAAGACATAGTATCCTCCCTGGACCCAAAAGGTTTTCTCTACTTGGAACCCTAAGGCCTTATGAATGAGAATGGCCACACTTGCCTACTTCCCCCCCCTGAGGAGGTACTATACACCTCCCCCACTCACAAGTGCTTCAGCTTGGTGTGCTCACTGCCATATGAGTCTCCTGCAATGGAGCAATGTCAACTTGTCCATCCCGCAAGACTCACAGCACCTTATGTCATTTTATGGGGCACCCCATCCCACACACTTTCCATGAAGCAATATGTTATCCCTTTTTACTCAGAACACACCACTTCTCAGGCCTCTCATCACAGAAGCAACAAATGTCTGTAAGGAGGGGCCCTCCACCCCTCAGAAACTCCAGCAGGTAGTTGCAGGACCCCCTTCCCTTCCCTCCCCAACATACTCCTCCACGCCCTCCACCCCCCAACCTAAATCCCCTCTCCAACATCCACAAAGGCCACCAAACTCAACCACATCCCCAACCCCCACTGTACACCCTCACGTGTCTCACCTCTTCTCTACCGTGCACCTAGGGTCAGCATAGATCACGAAGGATGTGTCCAGGCCCCCTCCATAGCCCACCCTCTCTCCTCTCCTCCATTGGCCCAATCCACCAGCTACACAGTGACCCTCCCAACCAACGGGCCCCCCTCAGCTCCCCAGCTCCAGTGGTGCCCATCCCAAGGGCAAGGTTCGCCCTCTGACTGAAATAAAGTCACCAAAACATTCCCAGGGCACCTGCAGTCCCCCTCAAGTTACCCCCTGTCCCCCAGGCCCTCTCAAGATGGCAAGGCAATGGGCTCAGTAAGAGGACTAGCCTCCGGCCTGTCTACTCACCTTGGAACAGCTTTCATGTCAGCAAGATCTTACACTGGGTGCCCCTGCCACAGCATCACCCAACTACCCACAACCTCATCTCCTCCGGTTGACTACCCTGACCCCACACTCTCCTCCAGAACTGTCATGGTCCCCAGATCCATTGCCCTCGCAACCACTTCAGCCACAGCAATCTGCTCCTCTCTGCTCCAGCGCACACAGACCCACTTGCCCCACCAAAGCATTCTTCCATCCCCCACACAGACCACAATCACACGAGCATGCACACCCCCCAATCACAGTTCTCCACTACCTCCCACAGAAGGGAACCAGAAGACCCCCCACAGCCCCATTGGGCCGGAAGGCCATATCTTACAATCCCCATTATTGTCCATCAACAAGTCCATCAAGCAATCTGTTCCTGGATGGGCTACAATGGTGCCAAAGACTCTAGCCATCAAAGAGGAGAAATGTGCACAGTCTGCAGGGCGGGGGTTGGGGGAGTCCCAACCAGGTTATGCCTTCTCCTCGGCTGCCTTAGCAATCTGAGGCCCACCCCTCCACCCCACAGCAACCCAGTCCAAATCAGAACAGGAGCCCAACTCCGGTACTGTGGGAGCATCCTGGGGGAGCACAGCAAGCAACAGTCAACAGCAAAATCCACGAAATTGAAGCATTGTCTCCATCAGTCCAGCAAGACTTCCATAAACCTCACACTAAGTACTCAGCACTGCAGAGCCCTACTGCGGTGACTCCACTCGCTCTGAGGAATTCTCGTTTCTCCATGGTTGACCCACTGCCTGCTCATCACAGAATTTCTTAGCCAGCACTGGCAAAGTAAAGGTATGCACGGCACCATTATGATGGCTGGGTATTGAAGAACAAAACGTACCTGATGCTGAAACAACCACAAGCACATCGGTGAGAAGGCCTTCTGTGGCTGTGCCACATGAGCCGAATAGTCCTGGAAGACCAATATGCGATAGCCTTCATGCATAGCTGATTTATGCTGCCACACAGCCCGAAGTATAGCCTCCTTTTGCACAATTTGAATAGGCCCCAGGGATTGCATCAGTTTCATGCTCACAGGCAACCATGTCTCTAAAAATCCTGCAATTCAGAGTCGCTACCAATTCGGGTACTTCAATCAAGCGTAGATTTTTCCTAAGGGACCTATTTTCGAGGTTCTCGAGTTTCTCCTGTTGCTTTGCCACCAGCACCTTCAGGGCCGCGGTGTCTCCGATATTCCTGGAAACAGTGTATCTTCTATCCCCCCCACTCTGTTTTCCAATGCAGCCACACACCCCTGGAAGTGGAGGCCATCACTTCATCTATTTTAGTATAGAGGTGCTCAAATTTCGAATCTAGGGCCTGCAGCATCACTGAAGAAACCTCCTCTACAAGCATGGCCAAGGTATAGTGGGCTCATTCCGGATCCCCAGCTGCCATCTTGGCCCCTAGGGTCTTGATCTTGGCCCAGTCTTTTTTCTGCAGTTTGGCCACCATTAGCTGCACTCCAGCCTTGGGGTTATCGCCGGCTGGGTAAGGACACAGGCACCACTCGAACCCTCAAAAAGTCATCAATACCATAGGTTATGAGAGGGCTGCAAGGAGGGCCCAAGAGCTCCAGGAAGACACGTCCACCCGAATCATGTGATCCCAACACATATTTGTGTTTTAAAATCCTCCATCCAGCCAGTAGTTACATTTTGGCCAGCCATATCATTCGCCAAACAAAATTTAATCTGTTAAGAGTGGTGCTGGGTGCATTTGCCTTTATCCCAACAAAATTCTTCAGCTAAGTCAGGTCACAGAAATAGCAAACCTAAAGTTGCCCAGATATCTTTATCTGGATATATTTAGTGACAGACATATAGTAAATCTCTCTGAATATCATTAAACTTATCCAGATAACTTTATCGGACTAATTTTATCACTCAACGGACTGCCTCAGTATTTTTGACTGAAAAATGCTATCTAGTAGAGGAAACTGGTGCACATTGGAAACTCCTACTAAGATCTTTATAATTGCCCTGACCTGAAAGAAAGGAGAGTTTCATCATTCAGAAACAGATAAGACTGAAGATGGAAAACCTCAGCTTTCAGAACTCTCTCAGTCATTCCTACTATATACTGACCCCTAAAGCCATTGTAAGAGCTCTCATCTAAGATTAAGGCCCAGGATGAGATTCAGTGGAGCTGTATATGGTGGCTTAGGAAAAAAGTTGGGTGATAAATAAAAACACTTCCACTTAGTGCCACAACTTTTTAATAATGGTGAGTGAGAAACTACCTGCTGTGTTCAATGGTTGTCCGATTACTTTATGCTGTATAAGTGGCCTGAAAACTGAAAGGCACTATCGAAGCAATTGTTATTTTCTATATAGCACAGCTAAAAAGGGGAGGATGGTCTATCATTTTATGTAAATGAAGCAAGATGGAAAAAAGGAAATAAACATCAGAAAAGCTTGAAAATCAGTCATCCTTCTGATTGAAATCATGGCAGGGGGTGTTTTAAACCAAATTTATTGGCTTTTGTATTCAAATCTTAAGCTGCAGGAGTTATGTTGTTAGAGCATTTTTCTATATTGCTGAATGATTATTGAAAAAAAAAAGTCATGAGACCACTTCAGAAAGATTTTTTTTTTCAAATTAATTAATCCCTTCCTTTCTCGTACTCAAATGGTAGCCTATACCCCTGAATTCTGCCCACTATCTCTGCTATTTATAGACTGTAATGAACGTGCTGCTGGTTGAATGCCTTCATCCAGCTAAGTGGAAGAGGAAAGATGGATTCCATAGACAATGTAAAAGGAAGAAAAGCATTCTATGTTCTAAAGTACGCATTCTATTGAGTCTTCTCTACTTACAGTACGGTTTATGTTGAAATATATTGTTAAGCAACAGACCAAAAATCCAACCAATTACACAGGTACACTACCAAAAAACTGCCTCCAGTTTTGCAACTGATTCCTATAGATTTTGGGGTGCTGAATCCAGGAAAAATAGCCAAAATGTTCCATCACGTCACGTTTTCTTGCAAAATTAGATTTCTTACCCATATAAGGAATGTTCACATAATTTCTTTTTAGCCGACTGCAGTTTATTTTCTTGGCCCAAAATAGAGGTTGTAATGGTTAACTAACTAGAAACACTCCCTCATGATATTTTAGAGTGTTTTGTATTCATTTTATACATTAACAGGACAATTGGGAGGCGGGGGGCTAAATCCAGTACTCGCGCTGGCGCATGTTCTTTCCTGTTCGCCTCGCCTCGTTCGCTCGCTCAAACACGGTGGTTGCGACATGAACGTTCCTGTCAAATTTCAGTTTCTTGCAAGTTCATTATTACCTTTTGTTTGCTCAGTCGTAATCCAGCTTTATTCCGAAGTGGTTCACTACAGTTGTAGTTTGCAGTGCTGTGTATTTGTGATGGCTCACAGAGCCAGAGGTTGCGTCAACTCTCCGGACAGTTTTTGTTTTATTTGTGGGGAATATACCGTGAAAAAGCGGCAGAGGAACATTTCTGCATTTATTAAAAAAGTATATTTCGCCTATTTCGGTTTGAAGTTAGGCGATCAAGACAAACCGTGGGCTCCTCACAAAGTGTGCAAGACATGTGAGGAAGATCTACGCTTATGGATGAAAGGTAAAAAACAAGCATTTCGTTTCGGAATACCTATGATGTGGCGTGAACAAAGAGACCACAGCAGTGACTGCTATTTTTGCTCTTGCATTGTGAAGGGATACAACTTAAAAAATAAGAACGTAATAAGTTACCCCAACCTTCCCTCAGCAATTAGGCCTATGCCTCATAGCAACGAAGTACCTGTGCCTGAACCACCAAAATCTTTGGATCATATTTGTGTGGACGGTTCTGATCATGATGAGACTCATCAGATGGCTCTTCCCGATGAGTCCAGTACTTCCGAGTTTGAAACTGAACCAGATCCGAAACCTGAACTTTTCTCTCAAGCTGAATTGAATGATTTAGTCCGGGATTTAGGACTCCCAAAAGATGCTGCCCAACTGCTAGGTTCTCGGCTTAAACAGAAAAATCTATTGTCACCAGGAACAACTTTTTATTGGTACCGCAAACCGCGAGACACAATTTTTGAAGTATTTCAGCAAAGAGGAAGATTTGGTATTTTGCAACGATATATACGGAGTGATGGAAAAGTTTAAACTCAAGTATGATCCTGCTGAATGGCGGCTGTTCATTGATTCGTCAAAAGACAGCATAAAAGGTGTTCTTCTTCATAATGGCAACACATTCGCTTCAGTTCCTATTGCTCACTCTCTTATTCTCCAAGAAAAATACGAGAATTTGGCCCTGATTCTTCAGAAGATTCGTTATGATGAGCATAAGTGGATGATTTGTGGAGACTTTAAAATTCTATCCATGCTATTAGGGCAGCAATCCGGTTTCACCAAATATCCCTGCTTCCTTTGCTTGTGGGATAGCCGGGCCCGCGACCTACACTGGGGGAAAAAAGACTGGCCAATTCGGGAGTATTTGAGACCCGGTGAGAAAAATGTTCTTCATGAGAGCTTGGTACCTCGTGATAAAATTCTATTACCACCTCTCCACATTAAGTTGGGTCTCATTAAGCAATTCATCAAGTCCCTTCCAAAGGATGGTGAGTGCTTTCGGTACCTTTGCTCAAAGTTTCCCGACTTTCTGAAGCAAAGCTAAAGGAAGGAGTGTTTGTTGGCCCTGATATAAGGAAACTCATTTCAGATGGAGCATTCGCTGAAACGATGTCTGAGAAGGAAAAAGAAGCCTGGGATTCCTTCAAGGATGTTGTTCTCAAATTCTTGGGGAACAGGCGGGATGAGAACTATAAGGATATTGTTGCCAGGATGCTCAATGCCTTCAAAGAACAAGGCTGTAACATGAGCCTGAAAGTCCATTTCTTGCACTCCCATGTGAACTACTTTCCGAAAAACTTGGGGGCGTACAGTGAAGAACAAGGTGAAAGGTTTCACCAGGACATCAAGGACGCAGAGAGAAGGTACCAAGGAAGATGGAACACCACTATGATGGCTGATTTCTGCTGGTTGCTGCTGCGGGAAACCCCAAATGAAAAATACGCCAAGCAGCGCACCAAGAGAAGCATTCGGGGGAAGAAGAAACGGGCCCACCAGGAGATTGATTGACCCAAGAATGACTTTAAAATCTAAACTGTGTTGACAAATATCGTGTTTTTACTAAACTTTGAAATAAAAATTTGCTAGTTATTACCACAGTGTCGGATCTCATTTATTAGAATTTTATTTTCACACCATCGGGTGTTTGTCTTCATGTATTGCAATGGTGCGGTTTGCGTTTTCTATTCTTACATACATACCTGTACAACATTTTTTGCACATTTCTTTGCTTTGCTTTGTGTCTAACCTCGCTCTTATATGCTCAATGTTTGTGCACATGTATGTGGCTGTTTTAAGTGCAGACAATTTTGCTACCATCACAGTGTGTTTTGTTGACATTACTCTATTCTTATGTGCTGCCTTGTTACAATTTTCTTTATTCTTATTTGAATAACTACTAAACAATTAGTATAAAGAATTCATCCAAGAAACTTTTATCTCGATCGCACTCAATCTGAAACATTCACCTCAAACTGCTAACCCAATGTAGCAAAAAATCTGTACGTGATGGAGCAAATTGGTTACCAGATTTGGATTCAGCGCACCAAAAAACGTAAAAATCAATCGAAACATTAGAGGCAGTTTAAAAAAAAAGTTTTTTAGTGTACCTGTGTTATTCATATAGAACCAGAGTTCCTGGCAAGTAACTTTGGTCATTGAAAGGATCATCAGACACTAGGCAAACTGCTTAAAATCATGTTAGAGTATATCCCGGAACCGTATGGGGGCATCTTCAAAGTGATTAATGCGGTTAGACCCGCTAACTGCATTAATCACATTGAGCGGGATAGTCAGTGGCACACAGATGTTTTGTACTACTGAAAATACCATTTTAACATCGCTGCACATACCAATGCTAACCTGGCATTCTGCTGGCGGCGCTCACATTAGCCAGTCAGCGGCAATATTCAGTGAACCCAAACCAGCTAAAGTTAGGCGGAAAAAAGGCTGGCTTAACTTTAGTCAGTTTAGCTAACTGGCCAGTGGCTTAATTTCGTCACTGCCTGGTTATCTAAACACTAACCAGGCAAACCAAATATTCTCTGGGCCAGCAACCTCTTTCAATAGCTACAGATGAACATCATGGAGTTGAAATGCTATGACCTGGTGGCATAATGGCTTCTATAATTTGCAAAGGTTTATTAATTCAATTTTTTTCTATTTCACTCTTCCAATGATCAAAGCCGATTATATGCACCTAAAAAACTTTCCATGTAATAGAAAAAAACATAAAAAAATATAAAAGGTTGTATTTAGTAGCCTCTATATGTGGAAATAGCAGCAGGGCCAGTGCAAGGGTACTGAGTACCATAGCCAAACCTTCCGCCTTTTGCCCCCTCTCCAAATCATCACAACAGCAGTCCTCCCCCAACACTCCTGTAAAAATGCAGAACTGGACATCATACTCTCAAATATTGAAATTTGCTTTGTATGTATGTGTGTCCACTCTCCCAGCAGGTAAAAAAAAATGTGTGAATGGCTTTTTCAATTTGTCTGGCTCTCAGGATCTATTGTTCTGCTTTAATTGCTGCTTGCTGCCCTCAGAGGTTGCTACCCTAGGTGACCGCCTAATTTGCCTAATGGTTGGGCCGGCCCTGAATAGCAGCATTTTCACCTGTAGATTAAATACACATATAAATGGATGTGGAGATTTGAAGAGGACATTTGCTTGTGTGTGCCGAAAATGATCCGTGTTGTTCCCATTTTATAATGGGAAACATACAAATATTTTAGAACATTACCAAGCCGCGTTTTGCGTCCACTCCAAAGTGTGCACAAGTGCCAGATTCCTGATCATTTGAACTTGGACTTTCCACCAGTGACTCCAGGGCAAGCATGCTAACCTCTGTGGTGTCTAACACCACCTCAGAAATTCAGCAGACGTTATTTTGGTCATTACCTGGACAATATATCAAGAAATTGCATAAACATAAACATGAACATTGCAGCTTTCCAAATCCATTACAGTCGTGTACGTGGCGGTAAGTACATGAGAACATTGTAAATTCATCACCTAGACATGTAGATGCCGGTATTTATAGACGGCACCGAGGGATGCTGCTCTTTCTGCATGCTTAGGTTTTTGGAACTGGTGCTCTACCTGTACATACACTCCTGCGCATCTTTACATGTATTTTACAAAAGATTCAGCATTCAGCAGAGCTCTTTGGAACCTACCTGGGGAAATGTGAACGTCATCATATGGATGCTCGTTTCCCACACAGAGTCCTTATGAAAAATGTATATATATCATATATCACACATATCAGCTGAGGGAGGTTTTCTGATTGTATGATCAATTCTCTCATTTGAACGGCCAGTGATGCTGTAAACTGAGTAATGCATGAAGCACATGAATCCCTAGTTTAAAAATCTATTGGGATTATTCGTAGAGCGGCAGCTTCCATTGGCACCGTGACCTCCACAGCTATTCTAGTCCACTCCTTAGCTCATCCAGAAGGTGGCTTCACCCTAATCAGAGAGTCAGCGCAATTCCATGCAATCAGGCCCCAGGGAGCACAGAAGTGCTTTAATAGCCTGTGAAACTAGGTTAGAAGTGAAAAGGTACAAAAAGATAATAGTAGAAATGCAGGGTCCAGGCAGTAGTTTTCCTTATAGCCAATTTCTCATTTAAGTGATCATCAAACAGGCATCTGCTTCTCATATCACAGCCATCGCAGCAGGCTAACTGGATTTCTCAGAACAACAGAGCGACTTTTTGTCTCTTTTGTGTCTTTTTTTGCTCTGCAATGTGCTGCAATTTTGTGGCAGTTCTGTTCTGCTCAGTGCGACTTGCTCTGTTTTTATAAAACAAACAAGATGCTTCTTCAGCATATCGTTGCTCCTGGTGGTTCGTCCTCTTTGCATGCTAGGCACTTCCACAAGCAAGGCTGGGGAGAAAGAGATGAGTATTGTTATAAGTCCAGTTTAGATCAAGATATAGGCAAATGGATACGTCCTTCTGGTTCTAGATGAAACCATCCCTATACAGAAGTAGAACTGGGGTAGCAAGCATAGGAGTGGTAGCCTTCAAGCTGGAAGCAGCTTCCTGGTACCCAGAAATCCTTTTTCAGGGCTGAAAGCCCAATGAGGTTTCTTGGGTTGTGGTTATACTAGCATCAGGCTCATTCCCTTGGCACATTGGCTTTCCCTCTATTGAAGCCGCAGCCTAGTGGCCAACACCCTGCTCTGCTTCCCTGCACAGTCCCCAGCTTTGCGCTGTCCTGGCAATTGGCCTCTTTCAGAAATACAATGCTGAGTTCATAGGTTAATATAGGCCCTTGGTCTCATGCAGTATGGCGTGCCGTTGCTTACATTCCCTGTCACCTCTCAAGAAAACCCTGTTTCTTCCCAACAATTTCCAGGGAAGGAAAAAGACTCCAGAGGCTTATCCCAATTCAGCTTCTCATGTCTCAAAACATCATAAGTCAAAAAAAACTTTCAGTTTTTTCTTATGCGTTTTTTTTTCTGTTTTCAATGTTTTTTCTTGCTTTTTTATGTTAGCAGACCCGCTAACCGCAGCGATCCCTCCATCTGAGATACTCAGGTGCCACGTTTGCATGTCCTATTGCTAACTGGTTAGCATCGGGGCATCCAGGGAGCATTCTGGGTGTGGCACCCGGCCATAACCAGGCAGTAGCGATATTGAGCCACTGCTCGGTTGTGGCAAGGCGGTGAAAGTCACGTGCAGCAAAGGCTGGCCTAACGTTTGCCACAGCAGCTAACCGGGCAGTGGCTGAATATCGCCACCACCTGGCTAGTCTCATGGCCATCCGGGCAACCCAAACGTTCAATGCTGGGGCTGGATACAATCCCGGCATTTAATATCTGGGTTTAAGTTTTATTGGCCCAGATTCTGTTCATGCTAAACAGGATGAGCAGTTCTATACTCCCAAACTCCCATACTCTGAGGAGTTTGAAAAAAGCTTTAAAGCACCAATACTGGATACATTTTAAATTTACTTCTACTGCAAAGACTCCACTCTTCATGATATTACTCCTGGGTTTCCTTTCTTTACTATTTCCATGTTTCTTGATGTTTGTGGGAATGAAAAATGAAGATGGACACCTTTTCTTCAGGTTCAGAGCAATGCCTTTTTCTGAACCATCACCTTGCCCAAAAGCGCACCATGGCTGTTGATGTTATAGTCACTCTGGCCATTTTCCAGTGTTCTACTTGATTAGAGACAGACTATGATCGGGGTCAGCAGAGCCTCCCCTGGCTTCACGACAATTCATAACAACAGCAGCAGAAATAATAGAAGGGTTTTCAAAACCTTTAAACTCTCCCAGCTCCTCAGCAGTGAACCGCTGTAAGAACACTGAATGATCTAAAAAACAGATTGTTTGCCGATATTGTTTGACAACTATTTAAGGAAGCCTGATCGCTGCTTAAATAATAATGGACCTGGAATTCAAAGAGTTATGTACTTGTCGGTCAGTGGCAAACACTGCACAAATATCTCATCTGCTGAAATTTAGGTCTGCTATGTAGACTACTGCAGTTCTGAGGTTATATATTGCCCCAACAAATGATCATTTACTGGTATTATCCATTTGTTTATCATTTTATAAATACACTTTGTAAGAACAAACATCATTGTGGATGTGAGATGGATCCTTCAGATGACAAAAGAATACAAAACTCCAGACTTTTGATCTTAGTTATGAGAAACTCTGGACCACCTTAAGAAGCATGGTTTTATTTATTTATTTACTTATTTAACCGCTTTTATATACTGCCTTATCCTACAATCAAAGCGGTTTACTTTAGAATTTACAAATCACATATTAGGCTTGCTATGTTATGCTGCTAGAACAAAAACTGGGGCAGCATGCAATAAGGGGTAGCATGGGGGTTCTCAGAGGTAACTAGTTGCAGAGAGGATTATATACATATATACAT
This sequence comes from Ichthyophis bannanicus, assembly GCA_033557465.1. NCBI lineage: Eukaryota > Metazoa > Chordata > Amphibia > Gymnophiona > Ichthyophiidae > Ichthyophis > Ichthyophis bannanicus. The sequence goes on along the minus strand of CM066049.1, from coordinate 74,482,706 downwards.
TAGTTAAAGGGTGATGTTTGCTTTTTGGAATTAAAAATGTCTGTGAAGGGGGCTAAGGGGAGGGGGGAGGCTGCATTAAGTAATGGCTCCATTGTGTTCTTTGAAGAGATGGGTTTTGAGTTTTTTTCCTGAAGTCCTTGGCGTTGTGGGTGGCTCTTAGGTCATTTGGAAGTGAGTTTCAGAGGGCGGCAGCTGCTAGGGACAGTGCCCTGTGTGACATAGATTGTGTGGTTTTAGGATAGTTGCTGGGTGTCTGGATGGTGTCCAGTGTGCTGTGTCACCTGGGTTTTATGTTAGTATTAGCATTGATAAGGCTTTTGAGAGTGTCTGGGGTTAGGTTGTGCTGAATTTTGTACATGTTGAGAGCTGTTTAGAATTTGATTCTGGAGGCTATCAGGAGCCAATGTAGTTGGCTCAGGACTGTGATGATATGCTGGTGTTTTGAGAATCCGGTGATAATGCGGGCTGCAGTGTTTTGTGCCATCTGAAGGGGTTGGATTGTCATATTTGGTAGGCCGAGGAATAGGGTGCTACAGTAGTCTAGTATAGGTGTAATTATTGCCTGGCAGACTGTTCTGAAATGATCTTGACTGATGAGGGGTTTGAGTGTTTTTATGATGGCCAATTTGTGGTATGCACTTCTGGCGGTCTTGATGTGGGCTTGGAAGTTCAGGTTCCAGTCTAGGGTGACTTCTAACTATTTTACCTCATTTTTATAGGTATGGTTATATTAGGAAGAGTGATGAATGTGGGGGGGGGGGGGAGATAAGGTGCTGTTGCGTGAGATGAGGAGAGCTTCTGTCTTTTTATAGTTGATGTTGAGGTTGTTACAAGTGAGCCATTCTGACATGTCTTGGAGGCAGGTGGTTATTGTTGTAAAGTCTTTTTTTTTAGGTTAATCTTGGAGTAGATGATTATGTCATCGGCATAGAGTGCATATTGGATGTCATGTTGTCTGATGATATCGCAGATGGGCTGAATTTAAAGGTTGAAGAGCAGGGTGGATAATGATGAGCCTTGGGGTATTCCCTGGGATAAGGGGAACGGTATTGATGAGATGGTGCCAAACTTGACTAGTTGTTGCCTCTTGCCGAAGAATGAGTTAAACCATTTGAGGGTGGTGTTGCATAGTTCAATGTCCTTGTCTTCGGAAGAGTATGTGGTGGGCGATAGAGTCAAAGGCTGCTGTTATGTCAATGAAGATAAGAAGGAAGCCCATTTTGAGGTTATCGATTCCCTTGATGATGTTGTCAAGGAGCATCAAAAGTAAGGTTTCTACACTGTGGAGCGGTCAGAACCCATGCTGGTGGAGGTCTAGGGGGGCCTGAGAGTCTAGATGGTCCTGGAGTTGCTGGTAGACTATTTTTTCAAGAATCTTGGTTAGAAATGGGAGGCTGGATATTGGGCAGTAAGTTGCTGGATCAGTGGGGGAAAGTGTAGTGAGCTTGGGAACGGGACATATAGTGGCTGTTTTGAGGGGCAGGGGCATGTATCCCTGAGGTAGTGAGGAGTATATGATCTTGTGTATGAATCTGCTGAGTACTTCCTTTGTAGCCTTTATCCATGGCACAGGGCAGAGGTTTGTGGGAGCAGTGCTTGTGTTGAGGGCTGATATAGTGGTTATACCAGAACACCTGATAGTTCTCATTCACAACCTTTACATTGATCAAGAAGCAACAGTTCAAACAGAACAATGGGAACAGAATGGTTTAAAATCAGCAAAGGTGTACAACAAGGCTGTATAGATTTAGGAGTTTCATACAACTTTGAGTATAAATGTAGGAACTCAATCCTAGTAAATTTTCAAAGTAGCCAGTTTAGTAACTTAATTCTCAAAGTTACAGTAGATAATGAAAGTGGGACAATGAAAAAGATAGGAAAAAAAATTGATGCCTTTGAATTATGCTGCTGGTGAAGAATACTGTGAATACTATGGATTACCCAAGGAACAAACCAGACAGTACTGGAGGAGATCAAACTTAATCTTTCTTTAGAAGTTCAGATGACACTTAACAGCATGTAACCTTGGTGTCCTTTTGTAGTGATAACCAAGGTATTTGAACCATTCTACTACAGTTCTTCTAGTGACTGTAGGGGTAGCAAAATACCTTTTTAATTGGAGGAACCAATCTCTGGCCTCACCCACAAGCTTTGTAGTTGCTGATGCCATGCTGGGCAAGATATTCATTGGGCTATGACCGCAGTGGCCCACTCCATTCCTCTGCAGCAGCAACATATAGTGGAGAAGTGTCAAATACCATCTCAGATAACATGTCATCCAGTTGGTTTCTAAGATACATAGTGCCATTTGTGACATTTCCAAATGGGCTAATCAGATCTAATAACTGAGGTGATTTGTGGTACTCTTCCAAACATGGATGTACTCAGGAGGTACAGAAGAATTGTGAGATGTCAAGGATAATTAGAAATACGTAGTTACAGATTATTAACATTTGATCTATAGAGATGATTTTACAGGGAGCACCTTCTACATGCAGAAACCACATATTTTCAATGTCTTATGCTTGTAGATGGGATTTACGCAGGTACTTTAGCCAGTCATTATTCTATAATTGCACATAAGCCCAATGGTGCACACTTTCACTGCAGGCATGTGCATAGGCAGAACTTGGGTGGAACATGAACACAGCATGCAAGTACATCTGTATTTTATAAAATATGGGTATACTTGCATTCTTCTTCTTTCTTCTTCTTTAATCCTTAGCTGGCGTTTGGGGAGCAGGTCATCCTCTCAACCAATACACTGCTGTAGATGCTGCTGGATTCCATGTGTTGCTCACAATATGCTTCCAACCTTGGTGATCAGTGGTGATATTTATGGCCTCGTCGATGGTCAGTCGTTAGTTCCTTAGGTCTTCCTCAATGTGTTTGAGCCACTTTTTATTTGGTGCTCCTCACCAGAGGAGTTTGTATGACAGCTGACTGGTGTTCATTCTGCAAATGTGGCCAAATCATCACAGTCTGTATTTTTGAATTTGTTCTTCGATTGAAGGTTGATGGCTGCATCTTGTCCGTATTGTCTCATTTCAATGGTGATCACGAAGAGAGAACCCAAAATTTGTCTCAGGCATTGCATTTGAAAGACCTTGAGCTTGTTATGTCAGGTTTGAACAGAGTCCATGTTTCCTATCCATACAGGAGAACTGGCAGGATCAGTGTTTGGAAGAGGTGAATTTTGGTCTTGGTGGAGATACTGGTCTTCTTCCAGAGGCATCATTTGAGAGAGATGAATGTTACTGTTGCCTGGCCATTTCTGCTATGGACTTCGGTGGTGGATGCCATCTTCTTCTCCTGTACCTGTGATCCCAGGTATTTGAATTCTTGGACTTGATTGATTTGGATTCTATTGAGGTGAACATTGACCTGTGATCTATCCGTGGTCATAACTTTGGTCTTGCCCACATTGATTCTTAGGCCGTAAGATTGGGTGATGCGGGCGATGTGGTAAAGGATGTCGGGGGCCTCTGCATCCATGTCAGCAAATATGGCACTGTTGTCTGCAAACATCAAGTCTGTCAGAAAGTTGTTCACGTCATACTGGACCCTGCATCTGTCCCCAAATATTTCCCTCATAATTGCGCCAATCACGATATTGAAAAGCAGGGGTGAAGTGACATCTCCCTGGTGAACTCTAGTTTGGATAGGAAATTCCTTGGATTGTTCATTTCCGATCTGCACACTGCAGGTTGAGCCATTGTATGATGCTTGGAGAAGTGGAATGATCTTCAGCGGCACCTGCTCATTCTCTAATGCCCTCCACAGGGTACAAGTACTTGCATTAAATACATGCGGTCATTTACACCAGCCAGGGTTGACGTAAGTACTTGCATTTAATGCTCATTTTGACAATTAGACCCTAGTTTTATAAATTATGGGTATACTTGACTTTATAAAATAGGTGTCCAATGTGTGCGTGAAAATGTGTCTTACCTATGTGGGAGTTTATTAAATTGTTCTCATAGTGCCTCGGGCATAGAAGGAGCTGCTTGTTCAAAATGAAAAATCAGCTGAACATCTTTTCTAGCACTTCCAGATGTAAAATTAGTGATCACATATGTTTTTAAGGGTTGAACAATTTCAAAAATGCCCCATGAAAAAATTAAGAGGATGTTTGAAATATCATTTGTGCAATAAGAACATTGCATCTCCTAATGGCAAGCTCTCTACAAAGTGCAGAATAGATGTGATGCGATTAACATTCTGTATATTTTCTGTGCTGATACATCCGTTTATTGCGAGTCATTTGTAAATGTGTATGGAGCTTTACTTTACCATCTAAAAACAGAAAGTTTAAAACTTTGTTTTCTCAAGTGCAAAGACGCTTTTTTTTTTGTGCCATCAAGTCAGTGCTGACTCCTGGTGACACAGCTGCCTCTGAGTTTTCTCGGCAATGCATCAGTGGAAGTAGATTGCCAGGCCTTCTCTTCCAAGGCAATAGAGGGAAAGGGGATTTGCCCAAGCTTACAAGGAGCACCAGTGGGAATCAAACCGTTAATCTTCTGGGTAGTAGGCAGTTGCTCTAATAACTAGGCTACTTCTCCACCCTGCAAAGACACTTGACAGAGTTAAATTATACCTTTTGACTCTTATTTTCCCTGACATGGGTGATCAAGGTTAATCATCCATCCTGGGAGATTTTAAATGTCACAGTTTAACCACAGCAGAAATTTGTTCTTAAGTGCTTTTGCCTTCCTGATAGCACCTTGGTCTCAAAATTGTTTCTTTTCTTACTACATCTGGTGGATTGGATGAGGAATGATAGCAGACTCTGCTAAGCACCAGCAACTTACAAATAAATAGTGTGCCCTTGGGATGGACCCTAAAATAACAGATTGGCTTAGAAACGTATTGAGTGGGAGGCAACAGAGGATAGTGCTAAATGAAGTTCACTCTGAAGATAGGGCTGTAACCAGTGATGAACCATAGGGATCTGTCCTGGGCCCTGCTCTTTTTAACATTTTTGGAGGTGATATTGTGGAAGGTCTGTCAGGAACACTTTGGGGTATGTTTACTAAGGAGCATTAAGGATGTACCCTTTAGCATGTACAAATGGCAGTGCCTCAGCTGGCGTTAAAGTCCAAGGCAGGGAGGAGGCATTCCCGCGTAAAGGGCAATAGCAGCCAGTTAGCAGGCGTTAAGTGGACAGCAGGTGTTAAGAACATGTGTTAAGAACAGTTGCCTTAATGTGGGATAAGGGAGCCTATGGAGAGGTTAGAAGTGAGGTGCTGGATGGGATCAAAGGAAATTGGTGATGGGCAAGGCACGTCCATATGTCACATACATGTGAGACAGGGAGTGTGTGGATTATGTGGGAAGCAGTTGGACTGTATCAGTGAGGGGTGCTCTTGTAATCCACTGTGATGTCAGTGTGTGGCATTGGATTGGGTAGAGGTGTGCCATGGAGAAGTCACCATGGCTACGATGTAGGCATAGAAAGAATGTTTGGGCAGCAGTGGTGACCTGCACATCAGCAGCAGGTGAGGTGGGAGTGATATGTCCTAATGAGTAAAATGCCACAGTGTGGATCAGGGCTGATCAGTGGGGGGTTAGGACTGGTAGTGGGCCGATGGAAGGGCTAGCATTGGAAATGGGCTGATGGGGGGGGGGGGTAGAACTGGAAATGGGCACTTTACCTTTCCCCTATGTTTTATCCCTCTCTACACCTTCTGTGTTGTCTGTCTTGACTAGATTGTAAGCTCTGATGAGTAGGCACTGTCTCTTACATGTCTGTGCAGCACTGCATATGACTTGTAGTACTATACAAATGCTCAGTAGTAGTAGTAGTTGTAGTAGTAGTAGCTAGGACTGGAAATGGGCTGCTCAGGGGGGTTAGGACTGGAAATGGGTAGACTGGGGGGCTAGGACTGGAAATGGGCTGATTAGGTGGGCTAGAACTGGAAATGGGCTGATCGGGGGAGTTAGGACTGGTAATGGGCTGATGAGGGGCTAGCACTGGAAATGGGCTGATCGGGGAGCTAGCACTGGAAATGAGCTAGGACTGGTAATGGGCTGATAAGGAGGATAGAACTGGAAATAGGCTGGGACTAAAAATGGGCTGATGGGGGCAGGAGAGAGCTGCTGGCACTGGAAGAAGACTGGGGGCTAGAACTGGAAGTGGGCTGATGGGGGGGAGGGGAGGAGAGAGCTGCTGGCCCTGAAAGAAAACTTGGGGCTAGGGCTACAAATGGACTGATGCAGAGGGATGGGAAAATGGAACTGGAAGGGAACAGATGCTGAGATGGTCTGCCAGTGGAAAAAGGAGGCAGGAAAGGAGCTGACAGGAAGGAAGCTGACACAGGGGGAGGTGGTGGTAAGAAGGGAACTGATACAGGGGGAAGGAAGAAGCTAGAAGGGAGCTGATATGGGGGAAGGAGGGAGCTGACACCTGGGGATGGTACTGAAAGGGGACTGGAAGAGAGCTGATACTTGGGGATGGGACTGGTAGATGACTGGGTAATGGGGAGGAGGCTGGAAGGGAGCTGACATGTGGGCTGGCACTGGAAGGGAGATGGACAGAGGGTGGGGTGATTGGAATGGAGCTGATGGGGGATGGCACTGAGCTGATACCTGCGATGGTATTGCACCTGGTGGCCTGGAACTCTTGAGTAACATTTTAAGTCATACTCTATAGCTCAGGCAGTTATTTCCAAGGAATGCAGTGAGTGGTGCCTACACCAACATGTATGGCCTGCTACAACCATTATCACCAACAGGTTACAGACAGCCCCAGAAATGCTGCTTAGCTAGATCCATCACAGTCAGCCTGCATATGTTCTGCGACATTGGGCTGTGTCAGCCACTTACATACCCATCTGTGCCAGTTTGCTAATCACCACCCACTGAACGTACACATAGCCAACATGAAGATGTTGGCTTTGTACAAACAGCATGGACATCCAACAGCCAGGTTACTGACTGAACTGCCATAAAGAAACAATAGCCATGTCACTACAGCTTGACCATAGATAGGGCTATGTTGATGTATAGCCATAACATGATCACAGCTTGGTCAGAGTGAGAGTTACCTCTCAGTATGAAGAGATGTGCCGTCAGCCCATACTCGTGTCAGACCCATGTTAAGATGGCTCAGCCATTTACCAAACCTCTGACTCATGTACATCCTATGCATACTGCTCTGTTTTAAATAATACACAGAATCCTCTGCTCTTCATTTGTGTACCCTTTTACTTTGAACTTGGGGACAGGTCTGGGCAGGCCCAACGACTAGGCAAACTAGGCAGTTGCCTAGGGCAGCAACCTCTAAAGGGCAGCAAGAGCAGGCCATTCAAAGCTAAATAATAGATTTTGACATCGGGGGGGGGGGGTAAAGATTGAGGATTGCCTAGGGCTCTAACACTTTGGACCAACTCTGGATCTGGCAATCTATTTCCAGTCTTCCTTGCCATGAAAACCCAGGGGCTGCTGGGTCACCAGGAATCAGCATTGACTTGAAAGCCCTTAAAAAGAAAAAGGATAAAATAACACAGGTACACTACCAAAAAACTGCCTCCAGTTTTGCAACTGATTCCTATAGATTTTGGGGTGCTGAATCCAGGAAAAATAGCCAAAATGTTCCATCACGTCACGTTTTCTTGCAAAATTAGATTTCTTACCCATATAAGGAATGTTCACATAATTTCTTTTTAGCCGACTGCAGTTTATTTTCTTGGCCCAAAATAGAGGTTGTAATGGTTAACTAACTAGAAACACTCCCTCATGATATTTTAGAGTGTTTTGTATTCATTTTATACATTAACAGGACAATTGGGAGGCGGGGGGCTAAATCCAGTACTCGCGCTGGCGCATGTTCTTTCCTGTTCGCCTCACCTCGTTCGCTCGCTCAAACACGGTGGTTGCGACATGAACGTTCCTGTCAAATTTCAGTTTCTTGCAAGTTCATTATTACCTTTTGTTTGCTCAGTCGTAATCCAGCTTTATTCCGAAGTGGTTCACTACAGTTGTAGTTTACAGTGCTGTGTATTTGTGATGGCTCACAGAGCCAGAGGTTGTGTCAACTCTCCGGACAGTTTTTGTTTTATTTGTGGGGAATATACCGTGAAAAAGTGGCAGAGGAACATTTCTGCATTTATTAAAAAAGTATATTTCGCCTATTTCGGTTTGAAGTTAGGCGATCAAGACAAACCGTGGGCTCCTCACAAAGTGTGCAAGACATGTGAGGAAGATCTACGCTTATGGATGAAAGGTAAAAAACAAGCATTTTGTTTCGGAATACCTATGATGTGGCGTGAACAAAGAGACCACAGCAGTGACTGCTATTTTTGCTCTTGCATTGTGAAGGCATACAACTTAAAAAATAAGAACGTAATAAGTTACCCCAACCTTCCCTCAGCAATTAGGCCTATGCCTCATAGCAACGAAGTACCTGTGCCTGAACCACCAAAATCTTTGGATCATATTTGTGTGGACGGTTCTGATCATGATGAGACTCATCAGATGGCTTTTCCCGATGAGTCCAGTACTTCTGAGTTTGAAACTGAACCAGATCTGAAACCTGAACTTTTCTCTCAAGCTGAATTGAATGATTTAGTCCGGGATTTAGGACTCCCAAAAGATGCTGCCCAACTGCTAGGTTCTCGGCTTAAACAGAAAAATCTATTGTCACCAGGAACAACATTTTATTGGTACCGCAACCGCGAGACACAATTTTTGAAGTATTTCAGCAAAGAGGAAGATTTGGTATTTTGCAACGATATATACGGAGTGATGGAAAAGTTTAAACTCAAGTATGATCCTGCTGAATGGCGGCTGTTCATTGATTCGTCAAAAGACAGCATAAAAGGTGTTCTTCTTCATAATGGCAACACATTCGCTTCAGTTCCTATTGCTCACTCTGTTATTCTCCAAGAAAAATACGAGAATTTGGCCCTGATTCTTCAGAAGATTCGTTATGATGAGCATAAGTGGATGATTTGTGGAGACTTTAAAATTCTATCCATGCTATTAGGGCAGCAATCCGGTTTCACCAAATATCCCTGCTTCCTTTGCTTGTGGGATAGCCGGGCCCGCGACCTACACTGGGGGAAAAAAGACTGGCCAATTCGGGAGTATTTGAGACCCGGTGAGAAAAATGTTCTTCATGAGAGCTTGGTACCTCGTGATAAAATTCTATTACCACCTCTCCACATTAAGTTGGGTCTCATTAAGCAATTCATCAAGTCCCTTCCAAAAGATGGTGAGTGCTTTCGGTACCTTTGCTGAAAGTTCCCCCGACTTTCTGAAGCAAAGCTAAAGGAAGGAGTGTTTGTTGGCCCTGATATAAGGAAACTCATTTCAGATGGAGCATTCGCTGAAACGATGTCTGAGAAGGAAAAAGAAGCCTGGGATTCCTTCAAGGATGTTGTTCTCAAATTCTTGGGGAACAGGCGGGATGAGAACTATAAGGATATTGTTGCCAGGATGCTCAATGCCTTCAAAGAACAAGGCTGTAACATGAGCCTGAAAGTCCATTTCTTGCACTCCCATGTGAACTACTTTCCCGAAAACGTGGGGGCGTACAGTGAAGAACAAGGTGAAAGGTTTCTCCAGGACATCAAGGACGCAGAGAGAAGGTACCAAGGAAGATGGAACACCACTATGATGGCTGATTTCTGCTGGTTGCTGCTGCGGGAAACCCCAGATGAAAAATACGCCAAGCAGCGCACCAAGAGAAGCATTCAGGGGAAGAAGAAACGGGCCCACCAGGAGATTGATTGACCCAAGAATGACTTTAAAATCTAAACTGTGTTGACAAATATCATGTTTTTACTAAACTTTGAAATAAAAATTTGCTAGTTATTACCACAGTGTCGGATCTCATTTATTAGAATTTTATTTTCACACCATCGGGTGTTTGTCTTCATGTATTGCAATGGTGCGGTTTGCGTTTTCTATTCTTACATACATACCTGTACAACATTTTTTGCACATTTCGTTGCTTTGCTTTGTGTCTAACCTCGCTCTTATATGCTCAATGTTTGTGCACATGTATGTGGCTGTTTTAAGTGCAGACAATTTTGCTACCATCACAGTGTGTTTTGTTGACATTACTCTATTCTTATGTGCTGCCTTGTTACAATTTTCTTTATTCTTATTTGAATAGCTACTAAACAATTAGTATAAAGAATTCATCCAAGAAACTTATCTCGATCGCACTCAATTTGAAACGTTCACCTCAAACTGCTAACCCAATGTAGCAAAAAATCTGTACGTGATGGAGCAAATTGGTTACCAGATTTGGATTCAGCGCACCAAAAAAAGTAAAAATCAATCGAAACATTAGAGGCAGTTTAAAAAAATTTTTTTTTAGTGTACCTGTGTAATCAATGCATGTGCTTTGCATCTCTGCTTGTGTTCCAAACAAACCACACCCCCAGTAGTGTCTACAGTAAAAAGTACATTTTATAAGAACACCGGTATGCGCAAATATTGTTGCATACCCTTTTTGTGCATTTTCTCTGCATTATCTGCCTGGGCAGATGCCGGATACCTCTAATAGTTAACACAGCAGCTTGGCAGTTTCTGTGCATCATTTTGGCCCTTACCACATAACTGCAATATTTTACCATGCTTTAGTAAAAGATCCTCTTACAGCCTACCTACAGGGATGGACAAGGTCATACAACTTACCCAGGTCAGAGCAAAGAAATTTGGGGAAAATTTCAGTAGCTTTTCTAGATGCAATTTAGGAAGTCGCCAAGCAGCCCTGTTGCCACTACACTTATGTTGACCCGACTGCTCAGCCTGTATATAGTTACTTAAACAAGTAGCCAAGCTACTGCGTAGCCTGTACATAGTTACCCCAGTTAGCCCGAGTTGCAAAACCTGTTCTTTGTAAGTACAATACGGGCGTTGCCTGCACTGTACAAATTTGCTGTTGACTGTAAACCGAGCTGATTTTAAAGAGCGCGGTATAGAAAAGACTTTAAATAAATAAATAAATGAGTAGCTTGGTAAGAAATGTTTAATTAAACCTTATGTGGGTAAATGGTGATAAAGTATCCATGGATTTAGTGCTTCCTTTTTCTGCAAGTGGAAGAGGGCAAGAACTATTTTTGCAGATCTGAAAATTCAGTGCTGCAAGCCTACTTTACTCCCTCAAACCTAAATGTAGCTAAAGGTATCCTGGCTGTAAAGCCCATGCAGTTTTTAGGTAGCCAATTGACTTGGTTAAATCGTTTTTAAAATGATCCTCCCCATTAAGTTTAGAAAAAGAGGCCATACCTGGGATTAATAAAATATTCAGGCCAAGAGAACAGTTCACACATATATTTTCAGGAAACAGGCATGTGAGAAAGGCTTCGCAGTTCCATTTTCAGAGAAATAACAACAGCTCAATGAGATGTAGTTATTTTTTTTGCTGACTACCTTATAGCTCATTTTCATGTGAACGTTTCTTACAGTGCTAATTTCCCTTCATAACAAACTGTCCCACAAAGATGACACTAGCACCATACTTCCCTCTAATTTTTTCAGGGGTATGTGTGGATGAAGTCTACTTTCGGCATGTAATTTTTGGAACTGAGCAAAAGGAGATTAAGGGAGGATCTTGCCCACCAAAAAATAGGCCATTTCTGCCATAGCTTCAACACTTACCACTGCTGCCAGTCCTCCACCAGGGACCCAAAACTGTTCTTTTCCCTTCCTTCTCAATTTTCATCTTTTGTCCCTTGGCTACCATCTCTTATTGCTCTTTAGTTTTCCATACCTTTCAGCTCCCACCATCTAGTTTCCTCTCTCCTGCCCATTCTTTTCCATCTTTCACAATGTCTTTCTAAAGGGGACCTTGGGATGACACTATCCGGTGATCTTAAGTTTGAGAAAAGTGTGGTAAGGCAGTGGCCAGAGTCAGAGGGATTCCAGGATGCCTAGAGAAAGGAATAATCTGTAGACAAAAACGAGGGCTTTAGTAACCTGAGACCTCACCTGGAATTGCCCGATAAAGAAAGGCTGGAGAGGGTCCAGAGAAGACCTGACAAAATTCTGCAGGGTATATACTAAAAGTCATTTCAGAAGTTGAGAATGGAGGCACTATATACGAACAAGTATGTATAGCCTAGAGGTATATGATATCATGCTTGTAGCTTTCTATTTCCTGACATGTTTTTCCACACATTCGCTACTATCATACTAGTGACCCGACTAGGGTAGTGGTAGTAGTACATCACTGCCACACCCCTTCTATCTGCGTGGCTGCTGGACCCCGGCATGTTAGTAACATGTAAATTCCACTTGCTTTCCCTGTGTTCCCTACTGCACTTTAGTAAACATGCCCCTACGCGTGTAAATGCCCATCCTCACTGAAAGTAATATAACAAGGCTTGTTATAAAATTACTTTGAAAATGACATAAAACAATTTAAAACAACTTAAAATAGCAAAAAATAATAAAATAACTATTAAGATAAAGCCTAAGTAGATAAATTAGAATGATAAATTAGCTTATTTACATGTGTAAATCCACCATTTACATGTGCAAATGGTAAAGTCTTCTAAAATTGCCTCCTTTATTTCTCCAATAAAATGAGTTCTACTCTTGAAGGACTAGAAAAGGGGACTGCTACTTCTGGAGAGCGATCTGCAATTGTGAGTATATACTTCTGGGAATTTTTCTGAAGGGACTTCTTTGGATTAAAGCTGATTAATCTGTAAACCCAGTGTATTTGTTACATCAGTCAGGGCCTAGTAGCAGCAGTTTAAGTTTAAATTTAAAACACAGAAGAGAACTTTCTGGTTAAATTTAGAACCCAGCAGAGAGCTTGTAGTTTACATTTAATACTCACTCGGGGCCACTGTTCCCTCTAAGCTGTGTGCGTGTGCGCGCGCACACACCTTGCCAAGCGAGCGCACATACTTTACAACAGAGCGCACAAAAATTACAGTTCTGATTCTGATAGGAAACAACACAGACGTCTTAAAATTTCAAAGTTGTTGTGTATTTATGGTTTTCACAAGTTCTACAATATTTTCTAGTGCAATCAATGTGGTGTACATACTGTATTTTGATGTGTAGTCAAATTTTAAAGTACATAACTCCGAGTGTCGTTATGTGGCGCACAAAAAAATGTAACCTTCCTTCAAAAGCCGCACAGCTGATATTTTATGCGCACACAGCCTACAGAAAATTAGAGGGAACATTGCTCGGGGCCTAGTATCAGCAAAGTACTTTTAGTTTAATTTAAATTTAAAACACAGAAGAGAGCTTTCTGGTTAAATTTAGAACCCAGCAGAGAGCTTGTAGTTTATTTATTTATTTATTATTATTTATTTATAAGTTTTAACAAATTCTACCAGCATAAATCTTGTGACAGAAACATAAGAGTTGTAAAGGTTACAAATCATGAAAAGCAAAAGCAATTGATAACAGCTCAATTAAACAGCAGATACAACTCTAAAAATTAGACCCCAATAAAGAATAAGGGTGGCAGAGTGATACATGGGGAAAATATAAATGAAGAAAATAAATTCAAGAAAAAGCACTAAGCACGCACCCCAGCACTCTCAATACACTGCGTTATCTATCCTGAATCAAACGTCATCTCCCCCCCAAACTAGTCACAGTCAGGAGTTTCTTAAAGTCAAGAAAAGACCGTAGCTGTTCAGGTGCAAAGAAAATATATTTAACTGCCAAAAAAGAAATAAAACATTTGCAGGGATACTGCAGGCGAAAACTAGCCCTAAGGCCACTGTTTCTTGTCACATAGTCAAAAACTGATGTCTGCGCTCCTGTGTGGCGCAACTCACATCTAGAAAAATTCGTACACATTCACCCAAAAAAGGAATAGAAAGCTTTTTAAAATATAAAGATAACACTCTAGAAAGATCAGTTTCAAAAACAAAGGATACCAATAGGGTAGAGCGAGCCTACACAGAAAAAGAAGAACCTTCAAGGAAATCTGTAAGGTTATCAGGAACAGTTAAAGAAGGAATATCTTGCCCAACTTTCTTTACTGGCAGGAAATAGGCTCTAGTTATGAGAGGAAATACGGATTCAGGAAAAGTAAGCACTTCAGACATGTACTTCTTAAAGGTATCCAAAGGAGACATATTAAGTAACTGAGGAAAATTTAAAATTCTCAGATTAACCCCCTGAATTTGTTTTCAAATTGTTCTAGTTTCTGATGAATAACTACTTTATCTTTCACCAATTGATCAATCACAGATTTAGAGTCACTAACGTCTTTGGTTATTGCAGCAAACGTCTCATGTGTGTCCTTTTCAAAACTTGAATGTTGCATCAAATTCTGAGCCACTAACTGCACCACAGCGGAGACATCTGCAGCACACTTAGAAACAGTCACGTCCAGCTTCACCAGTATCTTCCAAATAAAATCCAAGGAGATTTCACACAAACGCTGCTGCTGGGAATTTGGGGGCGAGTTCAGGCGAGAACTAGTCACCGCAACCAAAGGAGAACCAGAAACCTGCTCACCGGCTGACTCAAGACCTTCCTCGGATCTCACCAGCTGGACAGAAGGAGGAAGAAGCAGCTTTGAGCAGGACGCAGACAGGATCAAAGCTCCACCTTCCTCTCCTGAAATAAGTAGAGCGATGTCAGCGGAGCCTGAAACCACAGGCTTTGACTCTGATACAACTGCCGAATACGGCTGTGGAAAAGATGAAGTGTGCTCAGCCGTGGCCGCCTCCCCATTAGTCGACCTCAGCAACGAGCCTTCTACAGCCTTCTTTAGTGCCAGGGCTTTAAGGAAGAGTACCTCTATCTGTTGCTGACTGGCCACGGGAGAAACACCCTTTGTTGGCTTGGCTATGGGGTTCCTGCGCTGCTTAGGAGGCATAGGAAAAAAAGCAAAGAGGAAAAGCAGAGACGCCACACTCCTAGTGTGCTGCCATCTTGACTCCAAGAGCTTGTAGTTTAAATTTAATACTCACTGAGGGCCTAGTATCAGCAAAATACTTTTAGTTTAAATTTAAAACACAGAAGAGAGCTTTCTGTTTAAATTTAGAACCCAGCAGAGAGCTTCTAGTTTAAATTTCATAATAAGTCAGAGCCTAGCAGCAGCAAAGAGCTTTAATTTAGATAAAATCAGAATATAGCTTAGAATAAAAGGCAAAACAGGGTCAGAATTCTTTGAGCAACAAATAAAGTCTTCTAGAGACCTTTACAAAGAGGCCTTCTACCTAGGGGGCAAGAGACCTGTGAAACTTTTTCAATAGGTGTTAACGTCAGATGGCAGGTCAAAAGGCCATTTTGAAAGACTCCTTCTATCCAAGCAAGGACTGTTAATCACCCAGGAAGTTGGTCACAGCTTACCTCAGCAGCACAGGCATAAATAGCTCAACCAGAGCTCTGTGATCCTCAGTCTTGAAGGACTAGAAAAAGGGACTGTTACTTCTGGAGAGAGATCTGCAATTGTGAGTATATACTTCTGGGATTTTTTCTGAAGGGACTTCTTTGGATTAAGGAACTGACCAGAGGGGAAGCCATATTGGACCTAGTCCTTAGTGGAACACCAGATCTGGTGCAAGAGATAAGGTTGTTGGGGCCACTTGGCAATAGTGATCATAGCATGATCGTGTTTGATCTAATTAATGGAGGAGGAATGGTAAGGAAATCCACAGTACTACCTTTTAACTTTCGAAAGGGAGACTATGATAAAATGAGGAAAATAGTTAAGAAAAAACTAAAAAGGAGCAGTTGCAAACATTAAAGACTTACATCAAGTTTGCGTGTTGTTGAAAAATACTATCTTGGAAGCCCAGACCAGCCGTATTCCACACTTCAAGAAAAGTGGAAGGAAGTCCAAAAAAATGCCAGCATGGTTTAAAGGTGAAGTCAGAGAGGCTATTGTTGTCAAAAAAGCATCTTTCAGGAAATGGAAAAAAGAGCCAAATAAGGAAACCTGGAAACAGCACAAGCACTGGCAAGTTAAATGCAAGGCATTGATAAGGCAGGCAAAGGGAGAATTTGAGAAGAAGCTTGCTGCGTAACAAAGACTCTTTTAAGTACTTCGTAGCAAAAAACGTGTGAGAGAGTCAGTTGGTCCATTAGATGATAGAGGGGTTAAAGGGGCACTAAGAGGCGACAAGGCCATAGCGGAGAGACGGAATGAATTCTTTGCTTTGGTCTTTACTGAGGAAGATGTAGAGATGTTACCCATGACTGAAGTGGTATTTAAAGGTGCGGAAGAATTGAAGGAAATATCGATACATTGGGAAGATGTATTACAACTATTAGATAAACTGGGCTGGATGATATACATCCAAGGGTGTTGAAAGAACTGAAATATGAGATTGCAGACCTGCTATTAGTAATCTGTGAACTATCATTAAAATCATCTGTAATACCTGAAGACTGGAGGATGGCGAACGTAACACCAATTTTTAAAAAGGGTTCCAGGGGTGATCCGGGAAACTACAGACCAGTGAGCCTGATGTCAGTACCGGGAAAAATGGTAGAAACCATCATAAAGAACAAAATTGCTGAACATGTAGATAGTCATGGCTTAATGGGAGAAAGCCAACATGGCTTAAGACAAAGAAGATCTTGTCTTACTAATCTGTTATGTTTTTTTGAAGGTGTGAATAAACAGGTAGACAAAGGTGAGTCGGTTGATATAGTGTATTTGGACTTTCAGAAAGCCTTTGACAAGGTGCCTCATCAGAGACTTTTGGCAAAACTAGAGTCATGGGATAGGAGGCAGTGCACTAATGTGGATCAGGAACTGGTTAAAAGATAGAAAGCAGAGGGTAGGGCTAAATGGCCAATTTTCCCAATGGAGAAAGGTGAATAGTGGTGTACCTCAGGGATCTGTGCTGGGTCCGTTGCTTTTTGACATATTCATAAATGACCTGGAAAAGGGAATAACGAGTGAGGTTATCAAATTTGCAGATGACACAAAACTTTTTAAAGTTGTTAAAACCCAAGAGGATTGTGGAAAATTGCAAGAGGATGAAATTTAATGTGGACAAGTGCAAAGTTATACACCTAGGGAAGAACAACCCAAACTATGGTTACATGATGCAAGGTTCCACATTAGGAACCACCACCCAGGAAAAAGATTTAGGCGTCATTTTGGATAACATGTTAAAACCCTCGGCCCAGTGTGCAGCGGCAGCCAAGAGAGCAAATAGAATGCTAGGTATCATAAGGAAAGGAATGGAAAATAAAACAAAGGATATTATAATGCCTCTATATCGTCCCATGGTGAGACCGCACCTTGAATATTGTGTGCAATTCTGGTCGCCGTATCTTAAAAAGGATATAGCGTTATTAGAAAAGGTTCAGAGAAGAGCCACCAAAATGGTAAAGGGGATGGAAGGATACCCCTATGAAGAAAGGCAAAAAAGGTTAGGGCTCCTTAACCTGGAAAAGAGACGGCTGAGGGGAGATATGATAGAAGTCTATAAACTGATGAACGGAGTGGAATGGGTAAATGTAAATCGATTGTTTACGTTATCAGAATATAGAAAGACTAGGGGACATGCAATGAAGCTACAGGGTAAACTATTTAAGACTAATAAAAGAAAATATTTTTTCACTCAACGTGTAATCAAACTCTGGAATTTGTTACCGGAGGATGTAATAAAAGCTGTTAGTGTAGCTGGGTTTAAAAAAGGTTTGGACAAGTTCCTGGAGGAAAGGTCCATAAACTATTATTAAGAAGGGACCCAGGATATCAATACTTGACCCAATACAAGCATTGTGGAACCTGTGTCTTTTGGGGAAACTGCTAGGTACGTATGACCTAGATTGGCC
Source organism: Ichthyophis bannanicus (assembly GCA_033557465.1). NCBI lineage: Eukaryota > Metazoa > Chordata > Amphibia > Gymnophiona > Ichthyophiidae > Ichthyophis > Ichthyophis bannanicus. The sequence goes on along the minus strand of CM066049.1, from coordinate 74,464,973 downwards.
ACTGTTGGAAACAGGATACTGGGTTTGATGGACCTTGGTCTGACCCAGTATGGCATATCTTATGTTCTTATGTTCTTTTGCCAATCTCCGCATGTCAGCCTTTCTCCCTCTACTCAGTCTCAGAATCTCCACCCAAACCTCTAGTACTCAAATTTAGGTCTTTCCTTCTTGACCCAGTCCCTAACTCCCTTCTCTCTCCTTTCCCTCCCACTGAATCATTCAGTCTTCACTCTATCCCCTAAATCCATGAGTCCTTATTCTACAATCCCCAAATCTCATTTTCTCCCTCTAGTTCTTATTCTTCCCCTCCACTTTCTTCCTTCTTCCTCCTGCTCTCCCCTAAAATCGCTCAGTCTCCACATACTCACACCCGGTCTCTGAGTTTCTGATCTCTCCTTCATTCCCTAAATCGCTGCCCTCTCTGCCCCACTCTACCCATTTCGTAAGACCCCACTCAGTCTCTGAGTTCTCACCCTATCCTCCCCATGCATCTCTTTCTCCCACATCCTATCTCCCAGACCCTTGTAACTTCAACCATCCCTCAATCCAAGGCCTTGTTTAATCCCTCCTTGAGTTCCCATTCTGTCCTGAACCTAATCCCCAAATTCCTGGTTTCCCACTAAGTTTCCCATTTCAGGATTGCACCCCAACATGCGCCTCCTCCCTCCCTTTCTCTTTTTCTGTCTCTTTCCCCTCCCAGCACCTGCCTGAGGCTTTTATTTCTTACTCCCCCAGCCTGGGCCTATTGCCTCTACTTTCCTTCCCCCAACCCCATCTGTCTGAAGTCAGCAGCAAGAGTCCATGCCGCCACTGTTGCTACTCAGTTGCCCTCTGTGCCTATACTGCGAGCATGCTGAAAACTTGCAGGCAAGCGCTTTCCAATGCTGAGCTTATTCATCGTGAGATCAGGAGCATGGTGGCCAGTGAGTGTTCAGCAGGTCAACTATGGCTTCACTGCCTTAAATGAGCCTGATCTTGGTTGATCTCAGAAGCTAAATAGGGTTGGGCCTGGCTAGAACTTGGATGGATGAGCACCTTAGAATATCAGGTGCTGTTGACTTACTATGTAGAAGAAAGACCTGACGATCTACTTCAGGTTGCACCTTGCCATAAAAACCCAGAAGCTGGAGTCAGCATTGACTCAAAGGAACACTTTTTGTTTCACAGTGCAGGCACATAGGAGGACTGATTGGCAGCAACAGAGGCAGGGACTCCCATGCATCACATTTGGTCAGATGTAGTGTATTTGACCATGTCAAGAATGGTGCACAGCCACGCACACACACGGTTAGAGAGAGTACTCCACTAACTCATGGGAGGATCTGTTGGGTAGTATACCAGCCGCTAAGTGATTCTCGACAGAGTCACACAGTTCCACAGCAGTTCAACCAAGTCATTACAAATGTCGACTGGGGCATTGTCTTCTTCTATGAAAATTAAAAACAAAATCATTTGTAAATACTTGGTGTATTCATAAAGCTTCCAGGCTTCTGTTTGGGATGGTATAAGAATTGCTCATGAGATAATTCACTTACAAGGAATCTCAGGAGCTTTATAAAATTACACTGCACTCCATTTCATACTCTGGTGAAACAGGTGATATTTTTTATAATCATTCAGCCTACACAGAATCTCATTTAACTAAATCCCCATTACTCTTCAAGCCATTTCTGCATAAAAAAAAAGAAAAGCAAAAACGTAAAAGGGAAAGAAACTTAAGCAAAGTGCATCTTTTGAGTCCCCATTTAATAACAAAAGAACCCCAATTATTGGTGCATTCTGACTGCACTCTGGACTTAATCAGAATTCGCAGCCACGATTCACTCAGCACAAAGCTATTCAGGACAGATTCCTGTTCTAGAAAAGCATTTCTCCTACAATAAATTGTGACTCTGCAGAGGGTGCTATTAGTCTATGTAATGGGATAAATGTGGATGGGACTGTTTTTTGCATTTAGAATAAAGTATAAGATTATCAGCACATTTAATGCTTAAGGGCTGTGAGCTCTGAAGCTAGATATACTGTCACAATCAATGCAAGCATTAACTTCTCCAGGCAGGAATACGATGGTCAAATACCCTTCTAGTAGCAAGCAAGAGGCCAGATTATGTACTTTTTATCCTAGATATTTTAGGTACCTATTTCCTCTGTTAAGAAACTAGAACCACCACCACCGAGCTGATGCCAAAAAGCTGACAGTAGAGCTAGGGTGACTGTAAGCTCTATTTATTTATTAGTTTATTTATTTTAGAGATCATATTCTGCCTTAATGGCATAGAGTCATTCAAAGCCATTCACAATATAGTAAAATAGACAATACCATAAAATTAACAAGATAATAAAATACAGCATAATAAAATAACCAAGAACACAGAAAACAACAATCGGGGAAATATACAGCCTACAGCAGTCAGTGTGCTTTTTTTAAATGTTGTCTGGTATCAGCAAAAAAAATCCAGATTCAGCAGCACTAACCCGATAGTGGGTGCCACATAATATATGGAATGTGTTTCCATTAGGATAGCGGCACTGAAAATCGCTGCTGTTCAGCTAAATCATATCTCTGCCCTGTCTTCACACCCTGGACTGACCCAGCACTATCTGGATAGTGCTACAGCAGTCTGTAAGGATATTCAGTAGCACTAGAACCCAGATAGTACCTCTGAATATCTGACTTAGGAGGTCACCCCAAAACACGAATATGCCACTTGAACGTGCGCCGTTGATGTTTTTCTAGTGACAATGGCTAAGACCGTATTCTGAAACCCCCACGGCCCTCCACATTTATGGCACTAACATGGGGATCTCAGAGTGGAGCAGAATGGGGGCATGGTCAGCCACAGAGACATAAAGCATATTCAGAAAAGGCCCGTGTATATTTTAAGTGTTTCCTGCAGATGTTCCCATTATTCTTATGGAAATGTGGAATAAGACCAGGGCTTAGAAGGTATTCTGCACTGCTCTTCAATGCGTCCCATATTGAAGAATGGTTTTGACAATTATGTTTTGAGCTGGTGTGTCTGCAGTCTGGAAAAACACAAGATGCAGTTTTAAAGAATAGATAGCAGAGGTGAGGGAGGTTGTAAGGTAAAGAAACATTAATAAACACCCCTACAGAAATATTAAGAAGAGAAAATAGGTTTTATTCTGGCTATGCTGACATTTGCTGTTTGTGCTAAAGGAGCTAATCTAGGGTTCTCTAACAGTTCCTATGTTCTGAAAAATGGGACTGTTGATGTAGAGATAGTATGTGAGTGAGTATGGAAAAGATTCTTGTTTGAGTGAGAAATACCGATCAGCTGTTCCTGATAGGTGCAGGGCATCTTTTTGGCAGAACTATGTTTTTTATGACTGCAAGTGTGTGTGTGTGTGTGGTTTGAGTGTTGCACAGGAGGATCTGGTGTGCTCATTTACAGTTCTGGGGGGACATGAATGCCTGGCCTGTAGGGATGACCACAGCATCACCAGGTGTCAGTGTAATTGAGCAGAAAAAATCTGAAAAGGTTCTCTATAGCTAAAGGTCAAAAGATATCCCTGTCAATAAAAAGGGACCCTCAGAATGAGAGCATTCAACAATGAAAACAGCTCTAAGACATGCCCAAAAATACCATCATCAGTGCTTTGAGTGCTCTGAGATTACTTTGCAGAGATCTGGGCATGCAATAGTTTAGTTGCATCAACATTTATTTATCATCAGTATTCATGTGTAGTTTGCATCAGTACAACACTGTCAGTGAGAGGAGCAGCTTAGGAGATTCACGTTTTACAGAGGAAGCGTGGCCGTCCACGAGTATAAGGCAGTTATGGACAAGATTGGAAATGTCCATATTTTCAGAATACGCTTATGGCCATTTGCTGCATATACCCATCTCTTGAATATGATAGTACTTTGTTCGTGGCACACAGGAAATGTCTATGTCCTGTCAGACGGCTGCCTAGGGTGAGAACTTACACAATCTTGACGATGCATATATTCATATGATTCTTGCAAAGTATTGTGGGTATTGTAGTTCATTCACTCCCAAACACAGCTGATGACAATAATTTGAGTTGTGAAACCAAGTGGTAAGATCAATAAAATACTTCTTTTATTGATGGGGTTTAATTCACCCAGCACATGTATGCTTGATAGCACTATAAATGAGGTTACTTGCTTGCAGTGTTTAAAATGGATAACAAAAAGTCACAAAGTAAACCAGAAAACAACCTTCAGCTTGTCAGGCAATTAGCTAATGTTTTCTTAGCAAATAATCACCAAATACAAAGGCACAAAGAAAAGAATAAACTTTGCTGGTTAGGTTAACTTCTGCTTATTTTCCACGCAGATCTCAGCAGTGATTCTCCCTTGCTCACACACACAATCAGGTGCAGCCCTAATTACTATCAATGGACCAGCTGAAAGCCTTTAGCTGGCTGGCTGCTACTGTGTGAGCCCAAATCCTGCTTTAAGAGCTGTTTGCAGTGGAAATAAAGAACAAAGTTAGGTTTCTTTGTGATGGCTGATGTGTTTGCTCACAGAAAGCTAGCATTTAGATAGAGAATAGTCCATATAAATAGTTTCATCTGCTGTATCTCCCCCCTTCATCAACAATCATAGGGTCAATATCATACATTGGCACAGATGAGTCTTTCATTAAGGCACTATCATGAGAATGCTTATTCCCTTGCTGCCATTCTCTATTATAGATAGGGTCTGGATCAGTGTTCATACCTGAGCCTCTCCTGCTATCATTATTTCTCTCTGTATAGCCTGGCCAATATGTAATCCAATTCTGATGTCCAGCCTTCCAATCTTGATCCCTGGACACTGGATCTTCTCTCACATACCTTCTGGCCTTGGTCTGAAAGTCCCTTCCACATGCAGTCTTCTCTCTTCCAGGTAGCCACTGGTGATTCCTATCTCTGCCACTCCATTCCTCTGGCTGAATCCAGTCCAATGGACTCTGCTGGCTTTTGGAATACCTCCCAGTATGAGTACTGCCTTGGAATCTCCCAGACCTTCCAATGGCCTTTCTTCTCTTCCTTCCAGAGAGTTTCCTTCTCTCTCTATCCGCTTGGCTTGGCTTCTGTTTCTCCAGGTGATACTGGTGCTTGAGCTTGTAGCCATTGCTGTCTCTGTATCTCTTCCTCCCTCTGTAGCTTTTGCTGAAGCTGTTATCTGAAGAATAAGCTCTATTCTTATCCTGTTCTAATGTGTGCTGCTCCCTAACACAGCGCAGCTGTGTTGAATCAGGCCCTGCCCTTTGAGATGAGTGCTTAGGGATTACCTCATAGCTCTCTTGATTGCACACACATTCTCTCACTTCAGCCCCTCTCATGGCTGCTGGAAACCTGGTGCATTCTGGGACTGGTAGTCTTTTATGTGAAAACTCTGTTTTCTTGCTTCTACCAGAACTGACAGGTTGCTTGTTCAGAGTCACATCATCTTTTCTATAGCTCCTACCTGAGCTATGATAAGCTTCCTTATCACAGTCCCCGATTCCAGAATCACAGATACAGCCCCTGGACATAAACCCCCTGATTCAATCTCCTCCAACAGCACCTTGCTGCCCAAACAGCCAAACCCCCCCCCCCCCCACACTAAGTAGACCCTTTCAAGACTCCCCCCCATCCCCCGGCTCAGAACCCTCTTTGGCCAATAAGGAACTCCCAAGATAACTCCGCAAGGAACTGCCCCCTCCCCAAAGAGAAGTCTCCCCTGACAAAGAACTAACCCCCACCCTCCCACCATCTTCCTAACTCCCCCCCCCCCCAGGACTTACCTGGGAGCTCCCTGCTCATCTGAGTGAAAGGGGTAGGAGCACGTTAACAATTAGCATGCATTAAACCCGCATTGAACGGGAAACAATACAAGCCTTGGCAAGTTAGATGCAAGGCATTGATAAGGCAGGCAAAGAGATAATTTGAGAAGAAGCTTGCTGTGGAAGCAAAGCACATAATAAAGACTTTTTCAAATAAATTTGTAGCAAAAAACCTGTGAGAGAGTCAGTTGGACCATTAGATGATAGAGGGGTAAAAGGGGCACTAAGAGAGGGACAAGGCCATAGCGAAGAGACTGAATGAATTCTTTGCTTCGGCCTTTACTAAGGAAGATGTAGGGATGTTACCCATGCCTGAAATGGTATTTAAAGGTGATACCACAGAAGAATTGAAAGAAATATCACTACACCGGGAAGATGTATTACAAGTATTTGATAAACTGAAGAGCAGCAAATTACCTGGACTGGAAGGTATACATCCAAGAGTGTTGAAAGAACTGAAATATGAGATTGGAGGCCTACTATTAGTAATCTGTAAAACTATCATTAAAATCATTTCTAATACCTGAAGATTGGAGGATGGCCAATATAACGATTGTTTACGCCAACAAAATATAGAAAGACCAGGGAGCATGCAATGAAGCTACAGGGTAACCTATTTAAGACAAATAAGAGAAAATATTTTTTTCACTGTATGTGTAATCAAAGTCTGGAATTTGCTCCTATAGAATGTGGTAAAAGCTGTTAGTGTAGCCGGGTTTAAAAAAGGTTTGGACAAGTTCCTGGAGGAAAGGTCCATAAACCATTATTAAAGGGGACCTAGAATATCCCAATACAAGCATTATTGCACCTGTGTCTTTTGGGGAAACTGCTAGGTACTTGTAACCTAGATTGGCCACTGTTGGAAACAGGATACTGGGCTTCATGGACCTTGGTCTGACCCAGTATGGCATATTTTATGTTTTTATGTTTTAAATTAATTGTAGGCTTGTGCTCATCTTTGTTTTCATTATTTATTTATTTATTTAATGTATTTCATGTGATGCTCCTTTTTACAAGGCTTGCGGTTTCATTTTTATTTAGGTTTTAATTCATTTTTAATACTACACTATTTTTCATCTTCTTATTATTTCAGTGTTTTCAATCTTAGGTTTTTGATTAGGTTGGCTTCTAGTTTTTTGTATGTACAACTAAATTATAGGTGTTCGTAGTGCTTTTATTGTTTATTGTTTACTTAATATACTGCCCATCACTACAGTGTCTGAGCAGTTTACAAAAAGGGGCAAGGCTGCTAGGGAAAGAAAAGGAACGCCAATATGTTTTGGATAGGAAAGGATAGAGTAAAGCTAGGAGAGGGCAGACAGAGGGCAGAGAGCAGAGGAGAAAACAGGCTTTTTGAGTATCAGCGGTGGGGTGGAAAGGAGTGGGAGGGGAGGGGAGGGGAGGGGAGGGGAAGGTCAAAAGCTGAGCAAAAAAGGTGGGTTTTTAGGTTAACCTTGAAAGTTTTAAAAGAGGGTTCAAGGCTGAGGGCTGGGGGGAATGAGTTCCAGAGTCGGAGGCCGAGGAAATAAAAAGCAGTGGAGTGGGTGGATTCTAGGTGAGCTTGGGAAGGGGAAGGGAGGGACATGCAGTTTGAGTGTATGGAATGGAGGGAGCGATGAGGAGTGTGGAAATGGACCAGATCGGTAAGGTAGAGTGGGATGCCAGTGTGGATAGACCTCTGGACAAAGATAAGGAATTTGAATTGGATCCTGAAAGTGATTGGAAGCCAGTGTAAGTGGATGAGAAGAGGGGTGATGTGATCGAAGCGGGAAGTGCAAGTAAGAATGCGGGCAGCTGTGTTCTGGACTCGCTGCAGGCATAGAAGCTGAGATTGAGGGAGACCGGCCAAGGAGACATTGCAGTAGTCTAAGCGTGAGATAACGAGGGAGAGGAGAAGGGTGGTCATAGAGGAAGGATGAACAGAACGAAGTTGACGTAGGATGAAGAAGCAGCGTTGGACAATGGAGGAGATATGAGCTTTGAAAGTTAGAGAGGAATCTAGGGTCACACCGAGATAATGTAAGGTGGTTACGATGGGGATGGGGGAGGAGGAGAGCAGGGGGATGAGAGGGGGGACAGGGCTACCGGCAGGGAACCAAATTGCTGAAGTTTTGGAAAGAGTGACATGAAGAAAATTAGAAGAGAGCCAGGAAGACACAGATGAGAGGCAGTTGTTAAAGGGGGTGATGTCAGGGGCAGCTGAGTCAGTGTGATAGAGAAGGAAGATGTCATTGGCGTAATATTGAGTGGAAACTCCGTGTTGTTCGACCAGAAGGGTGAGGGGGGCAAGAAAGATATTGAATAGAAGGGGCGCGAGGACGGAACCCTGGTGGACACCACAGGGAAGAGGAGAGGAGGGGGAAGAGGAGGACCCAGAGTGAACTGAAAAGGACCGGCAGGAAAGAAAAGAGTGGAACCAGTGGAGGATGGTGCCGGTGAGGCCGGCATCATGCAGACGTGAAATAAGGATGCGATGGTCAACGAGGTCAAATACAGCAGAAAGATCGAGTGAGACGGCAAGAGAAAGGAAGCCACGATCGTGTGCAGCATGCAATTCGTTAAGGAGAGAAAGAAGGACAGACTCATTGCTATACCGAGGCAGAAACCAGATTGCTGGGGGTGCAATGTGAGGGAAACTTCGAGTGGGAAGACAGTTGAATAAAGACGAGTTTTTCGAGGAGCTTAGAAAGCAAAGGAAGATTAGAGATAGGACGCCAGCTGGAGGGTGAAGACTAATCCAGGGAACCCTTTTTAGGAATGGGATGGAGAATGGCATGCTTCCAGAGAGCAGGAAAAATACCAGAGGAGAGACTGGAGTTAATGATGAAGAGAATGTGGGGAGAGAGGGCCAGGGAAGAGTCTAGGAGCCAATGAGAAGGAATAGGGTCCGAAAGGCAGGTGGTTTTACGGATGGAGGAGAAGGTTTTGTACAGGACATGGGCAGAGACAGGCTCAAAGGAGGACCAGCAGTGGGAGAAAGGGGGAAATGAGGAAGAGGGGGATGGGAGGAAGAAGGAGAGATGGGGGCCGAGACTGGGGGGGGGGGGCAGGCTTGAAAAGAGAGATGAAGGGAGAGGACTTCAGAGATGAAGTATGAGGCCAAGGAAGCAGGATCAGGGGAGGCAGGGGGGAGAGGGGGAGGAAGATGAGTGGGAAGCAGACAGGGTGTGGAGAATGGAGTACAGCTGATGGGAGGAATTGTTGGAAAAAGAGATAAGAGTGGAAACATAGTCTTTTTTGGCTGAATGAAGGAGGAAACAAAAATGTCGATGACAAGCGCGAAAACTCTCTAGATTGGAGGGAGAGGGGTTTTTTCGCCATCAGTCAGGTGCAGTATGAGGTGGTCCCAATCCTTTGTAAGTTTTTATTTATTTAGTTTTCCCTCTTTTAAAAGGCGTTTAAGGTTTTAGGTGATTGATCCTGTTGGCTCTCAGTTCTTTTGAATATACAATGAAACCACAAGAGTGGTTTAAATTATTTGTAGGCTTTTGGTTGTCTTTGTTTTAATTATTTATTTAATTGATGTGTTTCATGTTTCTTATTATTCATCCTTCTAAAGATGGCCTTTATTTAGTGTGGTTTGAATTTACATATTTTTTCAGTAGTTACATATAGAGGAGGAACGTTATTTTACTGTTTCTTAAATTTATAGCAGAGATTTGGGCAAGTTATGTGTAGTCACTCCTCTGGGCCTCGCCATATGGAAAGAACAGGCATTTTTTAAGTTCATTATTTTTAATGTTATGGATATTGCCACCCACCCACTCCCTGGACCTTGAGGGTTAAGGGAGGGGCTGGCCTTGGTTGCCCTTGAGGGTAAGGTTGTAGTTGTGTTGGAGCTCAAGTAGTAAGGCAAGGCAAAGAAAATTTCTTTTGTGAGGTTTATTTCCCGCTTTCGCAGTTCAAATGCAGCAGACGTAAAGGAAACAATGTAGCATAAAACAAGGCTGAGAAAACTTAACTAAACAAGGCTTTTCACTGCTTGGCTAAATGTCCATTCTGGATCACATTCAATTGTCATGTGACCTCCTTTCAGTAACGTAACAGAAAACTGGTAACAGCAATGCTCCTGAATTGCACACAATATGCTTTCACTTATTCTCTTCACATAAGCTTCTTTAGCATGGCAATCAGTGAGGTAAGTTTCTTATATGTCTTCATAAAACATTGGCAAGCATATCATTTAAATGTCCTTTTGAATCACACAAGTAGAGCAGTCCATCGGGACTTCCAGCTCTGTAGATGGCAGAGAAATTAAAGGCATTTCTTCCTCACAGCTGCTCATAGGCTTTGCTATGTTATTGGGAGAAACTGCTCTGCTCTTAAGGAACTCCCTGAATTCAGTGAGAAGTAATTCAGCCTGTGTATTTTCTGAACTAGACTGAGAATATCCTCCTTCAGGTAAATGCTTGTTTACAGTTCTTATCTCTTGGCAAATATCAGTGCTTCTACTTGGACAAGAGTTCAGCTTGTAAGCATTTCCCTTCCCCCACCTATCTCCAAATGAAAGTGCAGTGTAAAACGCTTCAGCTGTGCTTGGAGAGTCTTTCAGAGTTTTAAAAGGAAAACAGTTAGGCTTCTCTTGGCTTAACCAATTACCATCAAACTTTCTGCCTTTGTCCTGTCTTTCACAATTAAAGTTCACTCTTTCTGGCTTCCCACTGTTAAGCTTGCTAGCCGTTCTAAACCCACCAGATACCTTGTGCTGGGGCTTCTTCCAGGGTATTTCTTTCTCCCACTGCCTCCTGTTCCAAGGTTCTGCTTGGTCCTTTAAACTCCTGAGCTGCAGCCTTGGGTCTCTCAGTGCCTTTGAATTCTTCTGCTTACAGAAGTCTTTCTTTGCCCCTGAGTCTCCCAGGTCCTGTCTGCTCCTTCGTGGATCACAGCTGCTTAGTGGTTCTCTCTCCCACGGTTCCTGCTCCTGGTCATCTGACCTGTCCTCATCCAGGTGCTTGTGTCCTGACTCCTCCTCTCCTTGCTCCTCTCCTTGCCAATCCCGCTGATCGTCTCTTTGCCCTTCTCGCTGACCTTCTCCCTGTTTCTGTCTCTGGGTTCTTAACAAGCTGCTTGAGTACGGCACTGCCCGCCTCCTGCTTGGGCGTGCCCAATCAGAGACTCTAAATAGTTCCTTTTAGAGTTTTATTCCCCTCTTCCTTCCTCCACCTTTTTATCAAGTTGTAATTAGTTCACTCCTGCTCCATTTGTACTGATTGTTCCTTACTTATTAGGTATACAAGTGTTCATGATGGATATATTATGTATTCAAGCTGTCCTTTTTCTTCATTAGCTTTTATAGGTAACACTAGGTTTTGGAACAGATGGGCTAATATTCACAGGTGGTAATAAGGCTTGGATTTTTTTGATACACATCACATCCCTTAATGGTAATGGTAGTATTTAGTGTAAATATTTATGTCTCCTGCTTTGTTTAATCTTTGTTTTAAGATTCTTTGTTTTGAGAAATTTTATGGTTTATTTATTTATGTTGTTTTATTATTTATTACACAATTAGTCATGTTACAAATTTTTAACATTGTCACATCAGTTTAACATTCATTTTTACTATTGTTCATGGAATGTCAAGTGTTTTATAGCATGTTTTTATGTCATTTTATTCCATTAACAGTAGTTTTAAAGATTTTCTTATGCATGACTCTTGTTTCTATTATCTTTTTATGTTTTATGTATTTATTTTAGCATGCCAATGAACCCCTGAAGAAGGCATAGCCGAAACACGGCCTGTGTTGGGTTCGGCTGTTTTATTCCCTTACGAGGGTACACCCCTGGTGACTATTGTTCGAATAACGCCTTTTCTAATTTACCATGCCTAGAATTGGTTTTTCAGCTTACAGATTTGACATAGTATGGGAAAACTAAAATAGGTTTTATCTTTTCCATACCTCATCAGAAATCAAATGACTTATGTTCATATTTTTTAACAAGGAAAGGAGAAACAACTTTTTTAGTTGGTCTGCTCTGGCATATTTTCCTATTTGGGAGCTGTCCAGTCCATGGTACTGAACAGCAATGAAACACTTGTGGGGGTCTTTTACTAAAGGCTGCTACTTGTTAGCGCATATTCTGGTATGCACTGAAGGCACACTGGAACTCTTGGGCTGCTTTCTGCACTGTGGACGGCACGTTGGGGTGGTAAGGGAGCAGATTAGGGGCGGAGAGTGGGCGTGGTGTGCACGACACAGTTAGTGCAGGGTGAACACCGCATGCTAACTGCAAACATTGCAATTAGCATGGGTTCACCTAATGCTACCTCAATAGATGGAGTTAGGTGTACTCACACTATTTGTATGCCATGTTAGGGCACAGGGCTCCATGTTAACTCCCAGTGAAATGCTGCCCACATCCCTGACAGTTAACGCAATGGTGTTGCATCTAATATGCCATGGTTTTGGAACTATTGGTGCGTTAGGTGCAACACCATAGTGCCCTTTAGTAAAAGACCCCCATAGACTTGACTGTTATCTGCTTCTGAAAAGGTTTTTGTTTCAAATAATATTAACAATCGCAAAGTTATAAAGAAAGAAAGGGCCTGATATTTGGCAGTGGCGGCTAGCTGCCTCCACTGAACATTAGCCCCAGATATTTAGTGCTGGTGTCATATCCGGGCCCCAGCACTGTATACCCTGGTTACCCAGTTAGTTTCAGCAGCGAACGTTAGATCAACCTTTACTGTGCCTGACTTGTGCCATGTTGCGATAACTGGGCAGTGGCTCAATATCGCCGCTGCCCAGTAATCGCCGGTGACGCCCCTGGAACACCATGATGTTAAGCAGTTAGCATACGGGCGTTTAGCAGCAGCGCCTGTGAATATTCAACAACACTGAATATTTTTGTTTCACGCTGTTCTTATCACTGGCTAAGAAATGCCCTTAATATATGTCTGGATTTATAGATCATTCTTTCTTTTTGGAGGGTTACGAGTTTCCTCCTATTCCTTTGGGCTTCCTGCTCCATCAAAACCAGTCTCTACTGGGGCCACCATAGTCTAAGCCTTGTTTCACAACTACCTGGGACTTTTGAAGTTTTTAAAAAATTCTCTCCTCCCATCTATCCCATCCTTTGCAAGAACAGTTCTTGGCCAGGAACCAGAGACTGTGGAACCTAGCATATAGACATCTCAAGGCGCAAACTTTAGGCATCACTGTTAGGAGACCCTGGTGGCATTTTCACTGTTCCCATAGCTCAGTATTATGGAATTAACCTGAGATTAGCAAAAATTATAGTTTGACTAGGCAAGCAAGCATATGGAATAACAGGAATATATTTCTGCAGAGCTAAGGCATCATGTTTTACAAAGTGACTTCTTTTACCAGATGGACACTCTCAAAGAGAAAATATGTCCTTTTTAAAGTATATGTCCTTCCAGCTTGGTTAGTAGCTTGTAAAGGAAGCAGAAGTTCATTTTTTATTGTAAACCCAAGAGAGATAAGTCTATTATTTTTGTGCAAGCTATAGCATTTGTGATGCAGGCTTAAACTGCTCTTTTATGGCAGTCTGGACACATTGAAAAGGGAAAGAGAGCAGATGTATGGGGACTGAACACCACAAGCAGAATTTAACATTTACACTTCAATGCAGACTAGATATTATATTATTATTATATAGTGGATTCTTCATTGGAAGACAGAGTCTAGGACTGGTTTTACTCCTGTGATTCAGGTTCTAACCTAGAACCTAGGAATCATGCATGTATCGGTGCAAGATGTCTATTGCTCCAAATGGGGTAATTCTTTGTAGGATTTGTGGAGTCAAGTCCTGTAGGTCCAAAGTTAGTACAAATTTATGGAGTCTCTTAGGTATAGCCCTAAGAGTTCCAACCACATCTGGTATTACAGAAGATTTTTTTTACAAAGCTTTTCACCTCCAATCTGAAGGTCTCTATAATTTGTCAATTTCACTTGTTCTTTGTCATCAATTCAGGTATCATCTGGGATTGCCACATCTGTAAACCCCGCTTTTTTCTGTTCTGTAATAGTAATAGCAGGCGTATTGTGTTCTAAATGCCTGTCTGTTTGTATTCAGAAGTCCCACACCAGTTTATTTTCTACAAGCTTCTCTGCAACTATGTTCCCAGAAGCTTTTTTCAACAAGAATACCATACTTTTCACACAGCTTCCAATGGATGATTTTTGCCATTCTGCCATGCCTTTGTTTGTAGTCAGTCGATAGAGTATTATTATTTTATTTATTTATTTTTGGATAGTACTACCAGGAGCATGCAATGTTTTACAGACACATGTATTAGGCCTTGAAGTTCCTTATTTGTCTCACATTCTCCGTTTCTCTATAAAGCAGATAACTATTGTAATGGTATCAGAACTAATCCTAATACCTTCAAAGCCTCACAGAAGCAAACAATTCCTGTAAATGGACCTATTTCTAACATCAGCCTTGAGTGTTGAGAACAGAACCAACATAGACAAAAGATGTTTGAAAAAAAAATAAGAGGCAACGCTACACGTGTTTGTTCCCCTTTTTTCAGGTTTTGAAAGTTCCAACAATTTCCTATTATCAATAATTGATGATTGGAAAATACCAGTTGGAATTCAAGTTAAAGATTTGGAAGTCCTGGTTACAGATAAGGGAGGTAGCAAAGAAAGCTATGTTTACATTACAAATGGTGCACTGTTTAAAACCTATATTGTCTTCTGATCATTTCTGAACAGAAGTTCAATCATCTTGATTATAGCAATGTGCTTAATTTAGGGCTCCCTAAAGGGGCATTCTAGGTATTACAAACATTTCAAAATTTTGCCGTGTGAGTAATAGCAAGTATTAGTACATTTAACCTAATTTCTCCAATATTATTTCCTTTCATTGGCTTCTATTGTATTGGAAAGTTCAGTTTAAGGTTTTCTCACTTATCTATAAAGCATTAAATCATGATGCACCAACGTGTACTGCCGTAGCTTAACGCTCTACCACTCCCCTTGTACATTAACATCACATGACAATGGACTTCCTGACATTGCCACCTTTCGGCGGGTATTCCTGAATGAGATCCAACTGCAAGCCTTTTTTGAATCATAGGCCCAAAACTGTGAAACTCTCTTTCAGCTGAATTAAGACATATTATTGATTTCATGTCCTTTAAAAGTTATCTTAATTTCAACAGGTCTTTCCAGTCTACTGTTTAAATAATAATGTAGTTAATATAAATGATGGAGATAATTATGAAATGAGGGATAGGATGGATTTCTCCTAGCTGATGCTAACCTGGGTGTTTATGAGTTTTTAATTGTTTTTGCTGTTTGTGTTATATGATGTTTTTATATGTTTTATTATTTTATTATTTAAGTTGATTTTAACTTGTTTGTATTTTTGTACCCCACCTAGGCTTTTAGACAGACAGGAAATAAAAACAGATAAGTAATTAAATGAGCATGTTACCTGTGGAAAAAAAACCCTTTGAATATCATCTCCATCCCCAGGGACAAGAGATGGCACCAGGGACAGCGTCGGGGTGGGCTGGCAGAAGTCAACATGATGATTTTATTTTGAAATCCATGTGCTTTCTTCCAACAAACAAACCCCTCCAACAGATTCCCTAACCTGAAAAGACTCTCCACCCATATAAACTCTCCAATGAGACCCCCACCCATATGACAAAACCCCACAACACCCATCTCCTCGGACAGTTGCAAAGTATGTGAGAAAAAGCTTTCTTATAGCACTGGTCAGTTGGTCAATTTCTAAAGGGAACCTGTAGGAGTTTTGCTTTAAAAATTCACTTGTAACCCCACAGGTACAAAGTGCAGGCTAAATCTTACAAATGAATATGTGTAAAATCAATTCATGTGCATTAATAAGTGCTCATTTTCTTTAAAAAAAATTATTGATCTGAATATGTAAAACAAACTGAAAAGTGACCTGAAGATAAACTGAAAGATTTGTGAATCCTTAACACATCATCTTCAGACCTAAGTGAATGAGAAGAAAAATATAGAGTTAATCTGGATCCCAAATATCCAGGACCCAATCAGTGCAGGGCTTTAAAACTTAAATACTAAGGGCTGTAGTTACTAATGTGTATTAAAGGCATAGCATATGTTTTTGTCAAATAGCATGCATTAAATTGCAAAATTGTGCATTATTTGCTCTTAACACAAGTTTTTGTATCATCAGTTAAATAATAATGATATACAAAAGCAAGCAAATGCATGCAAAGTACCTCATTATTTTGTAAAATAAATAACACAGCTTGAGTTTAACTTCACAAGCTGTTTATTCATAGAACGATAATGTCAGTTTTGAGCTGACGTTATCTTTTCTTCCAGGCAGCACTGGATCATTAGTAAGTGGCTTGATGCTCCAGTGGGTCCTCTCAATCCCCCCACAACAGACCCCTTTACCCAAGAGCCCCTCTCCACTAGATACCAGGAGACCCCAGGTAGGTGCCAGAAGGATGGGTGTCGTGGGTTTTTGTCATATGGGTGGGGTCTGTTTGGAGGGTTTATATGGGTGGATAATCTTCTTTAAAATGGGGGAATCTGTTGGAGGGGTTTGTTCATTGGGGATCAGAGGGTCATACCTACACCACTTGCCTCTTTAAAAAATAGCAGACCTAACTTTAGGACCACTATCTTTGTGTTGCTGTGACCAGGAACATGTGATGTTCCCAGCTGCAGCAATGCAACTAACCTCTAGTACTGAAATACCACACATTAGTGACTTGTTTAGTAACTTTTGCTATGGTAAAATGCAATATTTTATCACAGTTTTGTAAGTGCGGCCCTAAAGCTTGAAATTAGACCCTTAACAGAATGGGGTTCCAGTGTAAAGTAGCTAAGATTGGGAAATATTCTCCCTAAATGCAGCCCTGTAATCAGGCAAACCAACACATTTTGAAACGATTGTAAACTGTGTAAAGTCTTCTTAGACAGGCCTAAGAAAAGAGAGTTACAATAAATAAGCTTTGTAATAACCAGTGACTGCACTAACTATCTCAACTGTTGAGCTGTTAAGAGGACTTTAAACCACAGAATAAACAAAGCAATAAACAGGCAAACCTTACAACATTTAACATATGTTTGTCCATAGCAAATCCAAATCCAGCAGCCAAGACTCCAGGATCTTAACACTTAGCTTACACTCCAAAAGAAACACATGGAGCTTTAACTGAAGTTCTACCAAAGCTGTGTTTGACTCCACAGAACTTTGGTTTTGGACTAGTTAAGAGAAATGTTATTTTCCTGCATCCAGCCTGAGAAGCCTATTAAGTACGAATTCATTTACTGGACTAAAAAGGAAACATAAGAACATAAGATATGCCAAACTGGGTCAGACCAAGGTCCATCAAGCCCAGTATCCTGTTTCCAACAGTGGCCAATCTAGGTCATACGTACTGTCACAAGGTGGACCTATTGGAGCCTGAGAAAATGGAAATCAGCAGCAGTGATCAGGGGAGAGATGACAATATAAACAAAAAACTGTCAGATGGTTGCTACAGACAACCTAGGCACACGTGGGTAAGGGCTGAGAAGACACACCCAGATAACAAGCAAAGGGAGTTTGCTTGGCCTGATAGGAATCAGCTGGGTAGAGGTGGAGCCCAGAAACACAGAGATATAATATGCTCCCAAATAGTTAGAGAGGGAGAGGAGGTGAACCAGCAAGTCTCACAGCAGGAGAGACAACGGTCAGCGCAGCAGAAGCTGGGAAAAGTATGGAAGTGGAATGAAAGAGAGTCTGAATTACTGGGACAGCATGCAAGCCCACACGAAGGTCTGAGTGAGTCTCAAACCCAGAGTGAAACATTTGGAAGGCAAAAGCCAGATATTGAATGCATGTGTGAAGAGCACGAGAGACGTGGGAGAGTTGCAGTACAAGGTAACAAAGCCAGAAGTGTTGATAGTGGCTGTTTTCTACCCGAGTGGGTAAAACCCTGCAGCAATAGAAAAAGCCACCCAGAAATAAGCTTTGGAAATAATCCCTTCCCTTGTGCTAGAAAACCCAGGAGAAGAGAAGCTCACTTACTTGGAAAAGCTAAAGATTCTAGTATCCACTTTAAACTCCCAGAGTTTGAGCAACCTCCGTATAGAGCAGTGCAATCCAGGGCAGCTGTGAGGAAAAGGCTAGACCCGAGCACGCTCAGAGTCTACCGTAATCACTCTAACAGCAGAGCCAGGGAAGTTCCTGAATGTCCTTATGCTTACCAGCAGGGGCTGAGTTCTCATAAGCCTCATGCAAAAGTATATGGTAGTTCCCAGGGAGGCTTTGAGAGAGAAGGACAGAACAACTTCCTGCTTGACGAGGAAAACCTACATTATCCTTTTAAAACAGCTGACCTTGAAAACGTGAGTGTTAATGAACCAGAATCTATGGAATATGAGAATACAGAGTTAGCAACAGTTCCTGAGCCCATGGAATGCTCAGTCTCGGTAATTGACCCAGAGTTTTCCTTAAGGTGAAAAGGGTTGAAGATAACCTGAGTAAAAGTCACAAGGTGTGGGCTGGAAAACGTGTCTCACAGAAAACCATGTGAATGAGCTGTGCTCTGACAGCAAAAAGGAAAGCCTGTGAAAAACATTGAGAATGTTTAATTCTTTTCTTTTTGCATTTAAGCTGAAGTAAGCTATTTTTGTTTAACCTTTTGATTTCTGTTATATGCCCGAAGTGGGTTGTTTGCTTTGTTTTGCCAAGGAGAAAATACCTCACAGATGGGGAATAAAACCCTGAGTTTGGAACACAAGTGTCTTTTGTGATTTATAGAGAAGGTACAACTACCACCCTCAGGCAGTACCAAGGCCTCACCGGTAGGGCACCTGGGGGTGCGACAAAATGGCGTAGTATTGAGGATTTTTTTTTTCCTGTGGCACAAGCCAATTTTCCTGGACAAGAGGAAAAAGGACATTTCTGAAAGAAAAAAAAAAAAGAGGTGGATACAAAGCACCGTTGGAAAAAAAATCGACTGGCAGATCGGCCAGAGGACGGACAAAAGGCTTTTTCTCACATGCTGAATTCTACCAGGAGACTAAGGTACTAGTAGCCTGGGTAGACGGGTACGGGATACCAGTGAGAGAAAGAGGGCGCTATAGCTGGGATTAAATTTCCTGTAGAAAGTACCGCACTTAGTGGGTCTTTCTTTTCTTTTCCATTGCAGGTGCAGAATCCACAGAAGAGGAAGATGGATCCACAGGACATGCTATCCTGGATGAATGCCCAATGGGAGAAACAAGCAAGGATGGTGCAACATCTGCAGGAGCAATATATGACAGCCATGAGAGAACAGCAACAACCATTGCTGGAGGCAGTCAGCGCACTAGTGAACAAGTCTCTTGGAGAAGAAGCAGCATCTACTACCACACCGCAAGTAGAACTGAACACTGGTTTTGCTTTGTCCTTAAGACATTTGAAACAGGAGGACAATCCTGATGATTTCATAGAAGCATTTGAACGTATAGCTGGAAATCTGAAATGGCCTGCAGAGCAGTGGGCAATGAGATTTGCCATGACTTTAAGTGGTGAAGCTCTGTCTGCTTTTAAGGCCATGCCCGCTAGCCTTGCTAATGATTATCATGAGATCAAAAAAGCTGTAAAGGATCGGCTTGGTCTTACTCCTAGACATTATAAGAGGTTGTTCAGGGGAGCACAAATGCTAGAAATGAAACACCAAGAGCCTTATGCCAACGACTTAAAAGTCTGGTGTATAAGTGGCTAGACCCAGATGGTAGAACACTAGAATCTCTCATAGATGAGATCATTCTAGAGCAATTCCTGATAGCAATACCCTTAGAAATGAAAACCTTTCTAACACTGCAAAACTGCTCTAGCACGGAGGAGGCAGCTAAATTGGCCGAAGTATATAGGGAAGCCAAACAAGCGGATACCTCTAAAATAAGCCTCTTAAAAGTGGCAGGTGTGAAAGAGATGGATGAGTGTAAGAAGGATGAAAGGGTTAAGGTATATAAGTATGATTCTGGTAAGAATGTGATGACTGGAAACACGAGGAAATGTTATAAATGTGGTAGACCTGGACATCTCATGAAGGAATGTAGGGGTAGGACAGCCCTCATAACAGGGACAGAAGAAATAGTACCAGAAGGATTTTTACAAATGATCCGGGTAGATGGGATACAGGTCCTAGCGCTACTGGATTCGGGGGCCAATCAAAGTATGGTTTCTCAGGATTTCTGGAAAACCATAGAGAAATATCGGTCGTCTCCCTCGAATCCAGTAGAAGGCCAAGTTCGCATAAGGTGCGTACACGGGGAGGCTTCCCATTATCCGTTATATGAAGTAGGCATACAAGGGTTAGGGTCCATCCATAAAATACTAGTTGCGGTGGTACCTAAATTGCCTTATGCAGTTGTTCTTGGACGAGACTGGATTCCTTTCTGCCAAGAGATGGAGAAAGGTCTCCAAGAGGTACTAGTCCCTGCCCCCACACCAGCTCCAACAGTACCTGAGGAGGAAAAGATAGAAGCCATAGCAGCCACTATCCCCAGTCCATTATTTGGGAAACCCCCAAAAAAGAGACCCCAGGCTCAGGAGCCCCCTCCAGCTGGGAAACAAAAGTTTGTCTTACAGTTTTGTAGGGATACCGACCAGGCTAAAGGCCCAAAAAGAGCCTCGGCAATGGCCGCGGGATACGACCTCTTTAGTGGGGAGGACGCTGTTGTGGAAAAAGGTGGGAAAGCGCTAATAAATACAGGCATCCAGATTAAAGTCCCAGATGGATGCTATGGGCGAATAGCGCCGAGGTCAGGGTTGGCAGTAAAGTACTCAATAGATGTGGGTGCTGGGGTTATTGACCCCGATTATCGAGGACCAGTAAAAGTCCTATTATTTAATTTTGGGGACAAAGATTTTAAAGTAAGAACGGGTGATCGGATTGCACAGTTAATCTGTGAACGAGTAGGGTTCCCAACTGTTGAGGAAGTACCCACATTACCATCCACTGAGAGGGGGAAAAGCGGGTTTGGATCTACAGGGGCAAGAGAAGTAAAAAGTGTAACGGCCCTTGGTGAGGAAAGGACCGAAGAGGATCTAGGGCCCCAGGTAGAGGATTGGGCAAAACAAACGTCCCCTAGGATAGGTTCTGAGCTAACTCCTCAACAGCAAAAGGAGTTAATGCGCCTATTGGTAAAATTTTCAGACGTGTTGACCACTTTACCAGGCGAAACCCATCTCGTGGCACACGAAATTATCACTGTACCGGGACGAATCATACGACAACGTCCATATAGGATGCCCGAGTCTAGGAAACAGGAAGTTATTACCCAAGTAAAAGAAATGCTGGCCACGGGCATCATAGAGGAATCTCGGAGCCCGTGGTCCAGTCCCATAGTGTTAGTACCGAAGCCCAATGGAACCTTAAGGTTCTGTATAAATTTTCGCCAGGTCAACGATATTTCGCAGTTTGACGCATATCCTATGCCTCGCATAGATGACCTTTTAGACTGTTTGGGACAAGCGAAATATCTAACTACATTGGACTTAAGTAAAGGATACTGGCAGATTCCTTTAACCAAGGATTCAAAGCCCAAAACGGCCTTCTCCACGCCAATTGGACTCTACCAATTCAGGCGGATGCCGTTTGGGTTGAATGGGGCAGCGGCCACGTGCCAACGTCTTGTAGACCAGGTTTTGAGGCCCCACCACGAGTACGCCCTCGCGTACATGGACGATATAGTAATACACAGCACAACCTGGTCACAACATCTTATAAGGGTGGAAGCAGTCCTTAGGGCACTACGGAGAGCAGGCCTTACACTTAACCCTGAAAAGTGCTTGTTTGCGACGGAGGAAGCCAAATACCTAGGCCATATGGTAGGAAGGGGCCTGGTAAAACCATTGGCTAGCAAGGTGGAAAGTGTAAGAGAATTCCCCAGGCCCATAACAAAGAAACAGGTGAGGAGTTTCTTAGGACTACTGGGCTATTATCGCCGTTTCATACCCTGCTTCGTGGAGGAAAGCTTTCTCTTCACGGAAATGTTGAGAAAGAATGCTCCAAACCATGTTAGATGGACCCCTGAAGCAGAAATAGCTTTCAAGACCCTTAAGGAGAAGTTATGTAGTGCCCCAGTATTAAGAGGCATAGATTTTAACTTACCGTTCATTGTACAAATGGACGCATCGGATACAGGGTTGGGGGCGGTGATGTCCCAGGTATTCGAAGGCAGAGAGCATCCCGTAGCTTATCTAAGCAGGAAACTCTCCCCAGCAGAGAAAAATTATGCCACTATAGAGAGAGAGTGTTTGGCCATAAAATGGGCCATCGAGGCTCTACGCTTTTATCTTACAGGAAGAAAGTTTTTATTAATAACTGATCATGCTCCATTGAAGTGGCTTCATTTAATGAAAAATAATAACGCCCGCTTAACCAGGTGGCATCTAGCGCTCCAGGCTTTTAATTTTGTAGTTCAGCACCGAGCAGGAAAAATGCACGGGAACGCAGATGCGCTCTCCAGGATTACATGCTGTCCGCCAGAAATTGCGGCAGCAAGTAATATTTTAAGGGGGGGAATGTGTCACAAGTTGGACCTATTGGAGCCTGAGAAAATGGAAATCAGTAGCAGTGATCAGGGGAGAGATGACAATATAAACAAAAAACTGTCAGATGGTTGCTACAGACAACCTAGGCACACGTGGGTAAGGGCTGAGAAGACACACCCAGATAACAAGCAAAGGGAGTTTGCTTGGCCTGATAGGAATCAGCTGGGTAGAGGTGGAGCCCAGAAACACAGAGATATAATATGCTCCCAAATAGTTAGAGAGGGAGAGGAGGTGAACCAGCAAGTCTCACAGCAGGAGAGACAACGGTCAGCGCAGCAGAAGCTGGGAAAAGTATGGAAGTGGAATGAAAGAGAGTCTGAATTACTGGGACATCATGCAAGCCCACACGAAGGTCTGAGTGAGTCTCAAACCCAGAGTGAAACATTTGGAAGGCAAAAGCCAGATATTGAATGCATGTGTGAAGAGCACGAGAGACGTGGGAGAGATGCAGTACAAGGTAACAAAGCCAAAAGTGTTGATAGTGGCTGTTTTCTACCCGAGTGGGTAAAACCCTGCAGCAATAGAAAAAGCCACCCAGAAATAAGCTTTGGAAATAATCCCTTCCCTTGTGCTAGAAAACCCAGGAGAAGAGAAGCTCACTTACTTGGAAAAGCTAAAGATTCTAGTATCCACTTTAAACTCCCAGAGTTTGAGCAACCTCCGTATAGAGCAGTGCAATCCAGGGCAGCTGTGAGGAAAAGGCTAGACCCGAGCACGCTCAGAGTCTACCGTAATCACTCTAACAGCAGAGCCAGGGAAGTTCCTGAATGTCCTTATGCTTACCAGCAGGGGCTGAGTTCTCATAAGCCTCATGCAAAAGTATATGGTAGTTCCCAGGGAGGCTTTGAGAGAGAAGGACAGAACAACTTCCTGCTTGACGAGGAAAACCTACATTATCCTTTTAAAACAGCTGACCTTGAAAACGTGAGTGTTAATGAACCAGAATCTATGGAATATGAGAATACAGAGTTAGCAACAGTTCCTGAGCCCATGGAATGCTCAGTCTCGGTAATTGACCCAGAGTTTTCCTTAAGGTGAAAAGGGTTGAAGATAACCTGAGTAAAAGTCACAAGGTGTGGGCTGGAAAACGTGTCTCACAGAAAACCATGTGAATGAGCTGTGCTCTGACAGCAAAAAGGAAAGCCTGTGAAAAACATTGAGAATGTTTAATTCTTTTCTTTTTGCATTTAAGCTGAAGTAAGCTATTTTTGTTTAACCTTTTGATTTCTGTTATATGCCCGAAGTGGGTTGTTTGCTTTGTTTTGCCAAGGAGAAAATACCTCACAGATGGGGAATAAAACCCTGAGTTTGGAACACAAGTGTCTTTTGTGGTTTATAGAGAAGGTACAACTACCACCCTCAGGCAGTACCAAGGCCTCACCAGTAGGGCACCTGGGGGTGCGACAGTACCTAGCAGTTTCCCCAAAAGACACAGGTTCCACAATGCTTGTATTGGGTCAAGCATTGATATCCTGGGTCCCTTCTTAATAAAGGTTTATGGACTTTTCCTCCAGGAACTTGTCCAAACCTTTTTTAAACCCAGCTACACTAACAGCCTTTACTACATCACCCGGTAACAAATTCCAGAGTTTGATTGCACGTTGAGTGAAAAAATATTTTCTTTTATTAGTCTTAAATAGTTTACCCTGTAGCTTCATTGCATGCCCCCTAGTCTTTCTATATTCTGATAACGTAAACAATCGATCTACGTTTACCTGTTCCACTCCGTTCATTAATTTATAGACTTCTATCATATCTCCCCTCAGCCGTCTCTTTTCCAGATTGACGAGCCCTAACCTTTTTTGCCTCTCTTCATAGGAGTAGCCTTCCATCCCCTTTACCATTTTGGTGGCTCTTCTCTGAACGTTTTCTAATAACGCTATATCCTTTTTAAGATACAGCGACCAGAATTGCACACAATATTCAAGGTGCAGTCTCACCATGGAACGATATAGAGGCATTATAATATCCTTTGTTTTTTTTAACCATTCCTTTCTTTATGATACCTAGCATTCTATTTGCTCTCTTGGCAGCCACTGCACACTGGGCCGAGGGTTTTAACATGTTATCCACAATGACGCCTAAATCTTTTTCCTGGGTGGTGGTTCCTAATGTGGAACCTTGAATCGTATAACCATAGTTTGGGTTGTTCTTCCCTAGGCACATAACTTTGCACTTGTCCACATTACATTTCATCTGCCATTTTGATGCCCAGTCTTCCAATTTATCAAGATCCTCTTGCAATTTTCCACAATCCTCTTGGGTTTTAACAACTTTAAATAGTTTTGTGTCATCTGCAAATTTGATAACCTCACTCGTTATTCCCTTTTCCAGGTCATTTATGAATATGTCAAAAAGCAGCGGACACAGCACAGATCCCTGGGGTACACCACTATTCACCTTTCCCCATTGGGAAAATTGGCCATTTAGCCCTACCCTCTGCTTTCCATCTTTTAACCTGTTCCTGATCCACAATAGTACACTGCCTTCTATCCCATGACTAGTTTTGCCAAAAGTCTCTGATGAGGGATCTTGTCAAAGGCTTTCTGAAAGTCCAAATACACTGTATCAACCGACTCACATTTGTCTACCTGTTTATTCATACCTTCAAAAAAACATAACAGATTAGTAAGACAAGATCTTCCTTGTCTAAAGTCAAGTTGGCTGTCTCCCATTAGGCCATGACTATCTACATGCTGAGTAATTTTGTTCTTTATGATGGTTTCTACCATTTTTCCTGGTACTGACGTCAGGCTCACCGGTCTGTAGTTTCCTGGATCACCCCTGGAACCCTTTTTAAAAAAAAGATCCTCAGGTTGTACTGGTAAATTTGCAGGTCAAAGTACAGAAATTTGGAGGATCACTTGATGACAGGAGAGAAAAAAGACGTGAAGGAATAGAAGTCCTGGGTTAAGGCTCCAAAATTGGCAGAAAAAACAGCTAAATACCACAACTATGAGAAACAGAGGTTGAAGCAAGGGGCAGAGCACCTCCCTGTAGCTAAGCGGTGTCCCGAGCAGATCGTGGCCAGTGGGGTATGCCACAGGGCCTGGTTGAAGTCCTCCCAACAAAGAAAGCCAACTCAGTATATAAAATGGCCGTTGACGCCCAGCAGGCCAAACCATCACCTGGCTCCATGGACTTGGCAGCTAAGATCTCTAGGGTGGTGTTGGCCGTGCTAGAGGACGGCTCAACCGCCTTCAATCCATGGTAGACAGTATCAAAGAGCAATTCAAGGTGCAGTTGCACAAGAAAATCAAGGATAATTGAGGTGAAGCAGAGAGTAGCCACACAGGTGAAACGTTTGCTGTTGCAGGTCACACAGTTCACAACTAGCAATCAGCAGCTACTTGAACAAATTGAGGACCAAGAAAATCGTTCCCGACAAAACAACTTTTGGATAGTGGGGCTGCCGGAGACAATGACAGATGCTATATTGTATGACTTCTGTGAACGCTGGCTTTCTGCTGCTTTGGGTCTACAAGGTGATTGGGCAGAGTGGCGCTGTGAGCATGCACACTGCATGAGGCTCGGAGAGAGGATGGTGCCATACCCACAGTCACTCGCTACTTGGTGTGGGTGGAGAAGGAACGCATAATGAAAGCATAGCATACAGGCAACTGAAAATGCTGGAATATGAAAACCACCAAATCATGATATTTCATGACTACTCAGCCTGTGTGGCAGCGAAGCATCGGGAATTTACACCAGTATGCAACGCTTTACACCAGTGTGGCTTCAAGATTTGCTCTGCTTTTTCTACACCAGTTGTGAGTACAAAGTGGAGGTGCCACAGACTTCATCAACAGCGTAGAAGAGGGACACTGCTTTCTGGAACATAAGAGCAACCAGAGGGATGCCGCGGAGAACTAAGCGCGAAGGAGTCGATTCCAGGAACTTTGTGAGTACTAGCCAGAAGGCAGCACATTTACAATCACTGGCTTAAAGCATCAGTGAGAGAACTTGAACATAGCCAGGACTGCCCTGCGGACAGGCACACAAGCACTGGGGAGACCACAGAAGAAGGGGAGAAGTGGCAGCATGACAATGAGGATCTGGGCGAGGGAACAGAGGCCTATCTGCCAGCGGCGATTAATGCTGTGGTCCCCCCGAAGGCTGCTGAAAATGGACATACCATTAGTAATCTTTATATTTGCTCTGGGGGCCATTCTAAATAGCGAATAGCGGGGATGTCCCATTTGGATGTTCATCCCTGCTATTCGCTCCCCTGCCGGCCCCGGCTAAAGCCTCCCCATACGAGCAGCATGTTTGTATGGGGAGGCCTAGACGAGGGTGGGAAGGGGAATTCCGGAGGTGGAGCAAGGGTGGGGCATGGGCAGGCCATGACACCGGATGTACAGGATGTCCTGTCTCTCCAAAGTAGCTGACTGGCTAGCTAGCAACTGCCTCCATCTCAACCTGGCCAAGACATCCTGCACCTGGTTCACTTTCAGGAGCCCCTGCCCTACCATCACCCCCATCCTCGGGAACTCTCCAATCCCCACTGTCCCATCTTGCCAGTACCTTGGAGTTTTGTTGGATTCTAATCATATCATATTTCCCAGCTCACTAAGAAATCGTATTACTTCCTACGTCAGATACGATCTATCTGTTCTTTTCTCTCCCCCTCTGCCCTGACCACACTCACCCTGTCCACAGTTATGTCTTGCCTTGATTTTTGCAATTCCACTCTTGCAGGTATCACTCGCACCCAGCTACATCACCTCCAGCTCGTACAGAACACTGCGGCCAGGATTCTAACCCATTCTTCCCCCAGAGATCACGTCACCCCTGTACTGGTCCATCTTCATTGGCTCCCCACTGACTTCCGTATACGTTATAAGATTCTTATTCTGGTACATCAGGTCATTAACACTCATACGCCACAGTATTTAGCCGACCTCCTGCACTTTCATGTCCCAACACATAGCCTTCGTTCACTCCACATTAACTGTTTGCACCTACCACCCCTGTCACTCAGCCTTCTTCTTCCTTGGTCCCACCCTCTGGAATTCCCTGCCCACCTCACTCCAATTAGAACAGAACCATTCCAAGTTTAAGTCTCTACTCAAAAAACACATCTTTTCTCCTCCGCTCACGACATCCCAGCTTCAGTCCTTTAACCTAGGTATATATATGTCTGTCAACTTCCTCTCTATGTCCTGTCTGGTTTGATTGTATGACCTGTCTTTACTGTCAAAACTTTGTAGTTCCTTTTCATTTTTCCGGCCTTGAGCCATAATTTTATGTTATTACTTTGAATTGTAAACTGCCCTGATGTTACAAAGGGCGGTATATCAAGAATCAATAAACATAAACATACAGGGATGATTCAGAGGTTGGCCCTGTATGCCCGGGGCCATGAACTTAAACGGGGGACTCATTCCACCACAGAGGTGGAATAAGTCCCCCTGAACATCAGGGGATGATGCTGCCAGGCCTGAAAAAAAAAAGGTAGGGGGGTGCAGTAAGTTCCCTGTAGCTGGACCCTGGCTTTGGGAGGCTGGATCGAGGGTCCAGCTATGGGGAAAGGAGTATTTCAACGGTGACCGGCATTCACGGTTCCTGAATGGAGCCACGGGATCAGAATCGGGGCTACTCCTGGGCGTCTTGATTCTGATTGGCCACATAGGGGGCTGGACAGCCTGATTGGATAGTGCCTCCACATGTTTAAACTGTATGTCGTTTAATAGATACTTGCATATAAATAGGGCAACCGGCGTTAAGTGGTTGAGGTAGATCAGGGAGGCGATGCATTAGCAGGTAATGTACAAAGTCTGGGGGTCTTTAGGGATGGTGGTAAGAGAGGAAACAGGGAATTGCTGGGGGTTGGGCAAGTGAGGTGTTTGGGGGATGGCTGATGTTAGACGGACTGTGTGGAAGTCAGAGTGGGACAGTGTGTGGTGACTGGGATGGAACTTAGGGGGGGCAGAGGAGGGAGCAGAAAGATGGGAGGAACTTTAGGGGGGGGCAGAGAGGGGAGTCCAAGTTGGAGAGGGAGATGGAGGAAGAGGGGTCATAGTCCAAAAATGGTAAATGTGCATAGCACCAATGGCCATTTTCTGCTACTGTCCCCCGGGGCTCAGCTGGCGGGGTTTGATAAACCTGGATATTCACCTTTATCATGCTAGATACTGGCTGAGATACAGGTGGTGACTCTAAATATCGGTCTATTTAACTCCCCTGTAAAATGAGGGAAAGCTTTAGCCTATTTGCGCAAGTGGGGAACAGATATCGCCCTACTGCAGGAAACTCAACTTACAGAGTGGAAGTGTAGCGGCAGAGCGCAAACAAACCAATAATACCAGGAGTCTGTTCAGAAGGTCCAAATCATTTATTGTGCACAAGACTCAAGCAGAATCACATTCAAAATGGCTGAGCAATGGTTGTTAGTAAAACAACTTTTATACTGTTCTTTTCCAGTCTAGACATAGGCAAACTTTCCATTGGTTCCGGTAACCCCTTTCGCCCCATCTATTGGTCCCGGTACCTTTACGTAGTTGTCCAATGAGGACCTTTGTCTGGGCTCTGCACCTGTTTCCCCCCCTTACAGCCCTCATTACAATGGTCAGTTCTTGGGCTCTTGATACATTTCTCCTCCAAGGTTACTAGCTGGCTGGAATATGTGCGAAAGCAGGGCACTGTAACTTTTCTTTCAACAGAGTTAATTAATTCCATAGAAGCTTCTCACATTCTTATCAGTACCAATTAAAGCAGTTTTTCTATTTCTCCTAAGTTTCGATTCTGCTTAGCTATGCTTGATTATGCTTAGTTAAGTTTCGATTCTATGGTGGCAGTATTCAAAGGGTTTGTTCATTCTTCTGGGCCTAGTCACAGGCTTCATTTACAGGTCAAGCTACTTAGGCCTGCCTGCTTAGTTCAAACAGCATGTTTCATAGGCCTTCGCCTACCACATTCCCCCCTTTGATTAATCTCACCCTATGTCTAATAAGGTGTGAGATTTAAATCACTCAATTACACTGGGGTCGGATTACGACCAAGCGTACCAGGATTAGGGTGCCATAAGGCTAAAATCTTAGTGGCAGTCTTTCGTTCTACTGTATTTTCTATAACACTATTAATAGAGCGCATACAACATAGGATTATACATGGTAACAGCAAAAACAAAGCTACCAATACCAAGATTATCATAACAAAAGTAGTAAATCCTCCCAATCCGGAGAAGATAGATTCGAACCAATTAGGTATCTTAAGACCATGCCAAGTCTGTACTGGCACTTAGGCTTGCTTTCACATGTTTTCAGCAATATTTTCAACTACTTGACCTTTGTCATCTATCTTCAAACAGCAATTGGTTAGATTCAACTTACCACATACTCCTCCTTCAGCTGCTAATAAGTAATCTAGTGCCAAGCGATTCTGATATATTGCAGTACGCATTTGTGTACTCTGTCTGGCTAGAAGTGTAAGTGCTTGGCTGGTTTCGTTAGTGATTAATTCAACAACTGCTTGCAAGCGTATAATACGATTTATCATATACACAGGGGTTCGGTATCCTCAGGTGCCATCTTGCTCCCAAGTGGCAGGTCCATAGTAGGCAATAATTCTTTCAGGTGGCCAATCATCACCATCCCATCTCTCCCATTTGCCTATCTGAGCACTTTTCAAATCATTTAGAATCCCTTCAGCAAAGGCTTCAACGATCCTGTGAGCAGTGAGTGAGAATCAGCTGTGCCTACTTAGTTGGGAACTGTGTGTGAGAGAAAACTGCAGCCAATCTGAGCACTTTTCAAATCATTTAGAATCCCTTCAGCAAAGGCTTCAACGATCCTGTGAGCAGTGAGTGAGAATCAGCTGTGCCTACTTAGTTGGGAACTGTGTGTGAGAGAAAACTGCAGCCAATCTGAGCACTTTTCAAATCATTTAGAATCCCTTCAGCAAAGGCTTCAACGATCCTGTGAGCAGTGAGTGAGAATCAGCTGTGCCTACTTAGTTGGGAACTGTCTGTGAGAGAAAACTGCAGCCAATCTGAGCACTTTTCAAATCATTTAGAATCCCTTCAGCAAAGGCTTCAACGATCCTGTGAGCAGTGAGTGAGAATCAGCTGTGCCTACTTAGTTGGGAACTGTCTGTGAGAGAAAACTGCAGCCAATCTGAGCACTTTTCAAATCATTTAGAATCCCTTCAGCAAAGGCTTCAACGATCCTGTGAGCAGTGAGTGAGAATCAGCTGTGCCTACTTAGTTGGGAACTGTGTGTGAGAGAAAACTGCAGCCAATCTGAGCACTTTTCAAATCATTTAGAATCCCTTCAGCAATGGCGCGCCCGTGCCTTGCGGGCCTGCGCCTGAGGGCCTCGCAAGAGGGCCCTTTGGCGTGGCCCTTAGGCGGTGGACCGTGCGGGACCCACTATCTGCTGCTATATGCTTATTCTATATGCTCATTCTGTTCAGCGATATGCTGTTTGTAGTTAATGTAAGGTAATGTAATGTAAGTTATGTACTGTGTTCCCTGTTTGTACTCCTAGTGTTTTGTTGTGATGTAATGATAATGCAATGTATGTTTCCCTCACCTTTGTTTAACTCTGTGCTGTATTAACCGCTTTGATTGAAGGAAAAGGCGGGATACAAAACATGTTAAATAAATAAATAAATCTGTAAAGCTGCTCTCTTATGTCTCTTAGTATACACTGGGTAACCTAATTGTTCTCCCTGCTCTGTGGGTAACAGAAAGAAAGAAGGTCAGATGGTTCCTAAGACACATGCCCCTCCCCAGTGAATAGGGAGTCGAGCATATGCTCGGGTTCCACAGATCCAATACAAACCAGGTGGGGCTTGCCAGGCATGAGGCTGGGCAAGGTCGGTCCATAAATCAGCAAGCTCAGGGAATTTCACTAATGGATTGGTAGGTTCAGGTTCATTAACTCCTGACCACCAGGACGTCTGTTTTGTGGTGTCATTATAAAACTTCTGACTAAGACAGACAAGCTGTCCCACTTTCAAATTGAACTGGGGTCCAGTCCGAGCATAACACAGACGTCCAACTATTGGGTGTGCTAATACCCATTCACTTGTGGTCTTATGTGGCTCAGTATGATTATAAGCTACTGAGTAATTTAATTCTTGGGCCTCCCAGGGCCACTGATCACCCATTCTAGTTCCTCCACAAAAGTAACAATCTGAAATGTGGAGACTGGGTACTACTGCTCCAGCTAATTCTAAGAACAGATTTTGAGAAGGGTGAGGGATATCAAACTTATTTACATGCATAGTTTCATAGAAGGTATTATGTATATGGTACCTTGATGAACGATGGGCCTGGGTGTTTAGCTTAATATATATAATAGTTCCTGGATCTGACCCAGAGCCTGCAATGCGTAGTCCGAATTTATACCCTTGTGTCCATGCACTGGGATTTATTATATGTAACTCTAATGGATTACAGGCACCCTTCTTACATTTCTCTGGATTCTTTACATATGGCTGATGTAAGGCAGCCATACGATTATCTCTGGTATTCTCTATCATACCCGTTTTCCATGTGGCATAGAACACACATTCCCACTTTGGGCAATAGTAATCTGCAACTGGAGCTGTGCTATATTCATTTGCTAAAACTCGTTTACCTGTACATGCTCCCCATCCAGTGGTTCCTTCTGGACACATATACTTGTGATCATGATAATATGCTTTTTCCCAGTTAGCACAATTAGAATGACTATCCCTATTTATAGCATCACAAGCATCAAAATACAAAACAGCACTCTTTGTAGGATCAGTGAGTGGGGGTGTAGCATTAAGTAAAGCTCCATCTGCATCATTCCATCGTATTTCTAGAGTATAATAGGATGGGTTCTGATGCGGGTTAAAACAAACTTTAGTATTACCCTTAGTACAGATATTCAGTTCAGTGGTATTATATATACACCGACTTACTGCACCAGTACAGGTGTAGTAAGAATGATAAAGCAAAGTCTGAGTTACTTTCATTCCAGTCCGAGTAGAAGTAATGCAGGCAGTACATGGGGGTAAGGCAAAAATGAGTTCAAAGCTCCCCATGCAGGCAACCAGAACAAAATAGAAGCAAGGATGCATGTTGATTGTAGTCCTTCTGAATCTCCGCTGGAAAATCTTGACCTCGACGTTCACTGCTTCTTGACACACTGTTGACCCGTCTGCTAATGAAACAATTCAACGGGTGTCAATGTTGATTGAAGATCCTCAAGTTTCCGCTATATGCCAACCTACCAACCGTAGTTGGCCTGAATAAAGTCTATCAATGCAAAGTTATTCAGTGTACCACACAAAGAACAAGTTTTGCTGTATTGGAAAACAGCAATCCTCTTCGAAAGACTTGTCTACTGTAGAGCACCGTAGTTCTTGGGTGGCCCAGAGAAGTTCTAGGCCGCTTGTTGCCGCCTCAGGGTGAGTCGCAAAGGAATATCAGGATGCTGCATCACAGTCCACTGATCTGGGTCTGGAACTGCTGCTGGCTTGACTCTGCTATGATGGATCCAGGATTCGATTTCTGCTACCTTTACGGCTGTTGGTGTAGACAGGATGACGGTGTATGGTCCCTTCCAATGGGGTTCCAGCGGTGTCTTCTTCCAATCTTTGATCCACACCGAGGTACCAGGCTTGTAGGGATGCAGGGGTTCCGTCAAGTTGATAGGTAACTGGTCCTGTATCCACGCATGAAGAGTCTGCAGAACAGAACTAAGAGCTAGGAGTTCTTGTCTGGTTATCTCTGAACCAATCTGTGTCAAACTACCCTTAACTCCCTGCACTATTGGTGGGGGTTTACCATACATGACTTCAAAGGGAGAAAATCCTGATGATTTCACAGGAGCTGAGCGTATCCTAAGTACAGCTATTGGGAGAACTTGGGGCTACTTCAGGTGGGTCTCCAGACATAGCTTAGACAACTGAGATTTTAGAGTACGATTCATTTGCTCAACTTTCCCTGAACTCTGAGGTCTATATGCTGTGTGTAACTTCCATTGTATCTATAGGGCACTTGCTAACTGTTGGGTAATTTGAGATACAAATGAGGGCCCATTGTCGGACCCTATTACTGCAGGGATTCCAAATCTGGGGATAATCTCCCTCAGCAAAACCTTGGTGACTTCCCTGGCCTTTTCAGTCCTGGTGGGGAAAGCTTCCACCCACCCAGAGAAGGTGCAAACTAAAACTAACAAGTAACGATATCCACTGGCTTTTGGCATTTCAGTAAAGTCCACTTGTAGGTTGTGCATAGGGGTTACACCACCTGACTGAACTCAGGGTGGTGGTGTAGGACCCTGCTTGGCATTGTTCTTGGCACAAGTTAAACACTGGCGAGCTACTGAGGCTGACAGAGCTCCCAACAATGCAATGCAAAAATGTGGTCTGAGTGCTTTTTCCATTGCGTTTTTCCCATAATGTGTAGCTTGATGAAAAGCCTTTACAAAGGCTGGTCCCAATGATTCAGGGATTACTATTCGTCCTGGAGGTTGGCTACCCTCTGGTGGTGGCAGCTCAATCCATCCATCTTTCAGTACTCCTTTTTCTATAGTACAATAATAGTCCAGTTCTTTAGTGGTGTATCGTGGTGTCCACAGGTTAAGGGGTACAGGAAACAATACTGCTTGTATTGGTGTTGCTTGTGATGAAATTTGTCCTGTCATGGCTGCTTTGCGTGCTGAGACATCAGCAAATCTGTTTCCTTGGGCAACTTCTCCTTTTCCTGTTTGATGTCCTCGGCAGTGCATGACAGCAACTTGTACAGGGGCCCATACCGCATCTAACAACATCAATATTTCTGGGCCATACTTAATTGATTTGCCTCTGGAGGTAATGAGTCCTCGTTCTTTGTACAGAGCTCCATGAGCATGTAAAGTAGTGAAAGCATATTTTGAGTCTGTGTATACATTCAACTGAAGTCCGGCATCTAATACTAGTGCCCTTGTGAGTGCCATCAATTCCGCTTTTTGTGCTGATGTTCCTGAGGCAAGAGCTGATGATTCAATGACTTTTTCACAGGTAACTACTGCATACCCGGCACAGCGTCGTCCATTAATGATGAGGCTGCTTCCATCCACGAAGTAAGTCTGGTCAGGGTTTTCTAAAGGCACATCAGTTAGATCAGGTCGACTTGAAAACACAGTGTCCATGACTTCTATACAGTCATGCTCTGGTGGGTCCTCGCTGATTGGTATCAAGGTGGCTGGGTTGAAAGCATGGCTCACTTCCATTTGTATTCGAGGATTTTCGCATAGCATGCTCTGGTATTTCAGCATTCGAGAATTGGTGAACCAATGATTTCCTTTTTGTTCCACAAGGGCAAGTACTGCATGTGGTACTGTAACACGTAGATTTTGTCCTAAAGTGAGTTTATCTGCTTCACTCACTAACAATGCTGTGGCTGCAAGGGCTCTCAGACATGGCGGCCATCCTTTGGCTACAGTGTCCAATTGTTTCGATAAGTATGCTACAGGTCGCTCCCAATGTCCCAATGTCTGAGTTAACATTCCTAGAGCGTTCCCTTGCATTTCATGTACGAATAGATGAAATGGCTTCTGGACATCTGGTAGTCCAAGTGCTGGTGATGACATTAGTGCTTTCTTCAAGGTTTTAAAAGCTTCATCTTGATCAAGTCCCCACTCTAGTGGTGACTTCTCCTCTCCTTTTGTGGCTTCATATAGTGATTTAGCAATCTGAGCAAAGTTAGGTATCCATATTCGGCAGTATCCTGCTGCTCCCAGAAAGGCTCTGACTTGCCTCCTGGTGGTTAGGGTTTGGATACTACACACGGCTTCTTTTCTTTCTGGTCCTAATTGTCGGCTTCCTTTGGTCAGCCGGAAACCCAAATACTTTACTTCTGTTTGGCATAGCTGTGCTTTTGCTCTGTAAACTTTGTATCCAGCTTCATCTAATAGTTGTAAAAGGTCATTTGTGGCTTGTGCACATTCACTCTCCGATGTGGTGGCTATCAACAGGTCATCCACATACTGAAGAAGCACTCTTTTCCCAGGAGTTACAGGATAACTTGAGAGATCTTGGTTTAGTGCAGCACTAAAGATGGTGGGTGAGTTAATGAATCCTTGAGGCAATCGTGTCCAGGTAAGTTGGCCCCATCTTCCTGAGACAGGGTCCTGCCATTCAAAGGCAAACAGCAATTGGCTACTCGGGGCTAATCGTATACAGAAGAATGCATCCTTCAAATCCAGGACAGTAAAATGGGTAGCTTCCGCAGGTATCAGTCCTAAGAGTGTATAGGGATTTGGCACAACTGGATGTATGGTTTCAACTGCTTCATTCACTCTCCTTAGATCTTGCACTGGGCGGTAGTCACCTGTCCCAGGCTTCTTAACTGGCAGAAGAGGTGTATTCCAAGGTGATTGACATACTTTGAGAAGGCCATACTCCAGTAATCTTAACAAGTGGCGGTGAATGCCTTCAATTGCGGGTCTTGGGAGTGGGTATTGTTTAACATGTACTGGTTCTGCTCCAGGCTTAAGGGCCACAATTACTGGGGCTATGTGCTTAGCTAGACCTGGTGGGTTACCTTCTTCCCATACTCCAGGAGGAGCCATAATGCTCGTTGGCATGCTAAAATTGGTATCAGGAACTGGCTTAGTACTGTAATATCTCCACTCTTCTTCTCGGGGAACAGTAAGCACCATTAATCCTGCAGGCTTTGAATTTACAGTCATTTGCATTTCTCCTTTCTCAGTAAAGGATATTTGGGCCTGCAGTTTGGCTAGCATATCTCGTCCCAGTAGTGGCACTGGACACTCAGGCATGTAAAGGAATTGGTGCGCTATTTGCTGTCCTCCTAATTCACATACGCGGTTTTGCAGAAAAGACTTGGTGGCTCTGGCACCAGTTGCTCCCATAATAGTGACTGCTCTTGTGGTCAAAGGAGCTATTTGCTTATCTACTACAGAATGTTCTGCTCCAGTATCAACCATAAAGTCCATGAATCGGTCCCCTATCTTTAAGCAGACCATAGGCTCCTGGGGACCTAAGGCAAATTCGGAGCCCAGTCTGTCCTAATCTGCTTCATCTAAATCATAGTTCGTTGCAGTTGCAACTCCTTCTATGGCCTCCTCTCTTTCCCGTTGGAAATGTACTCGATTTGTTGCTCTGCGATTCTGTGATCGGCCTCTCTCCCTCTCTCCCCGGGGGGCGTTCTCTCCTTCTTCGTATGAGGCGTCTTCGAGTTGCGGGCATGCGTTCCTCCAATGTCCTTCTTCCTTGCAATAAGCGCATTGATTCACGCCTAATGTGGGCCGGCTATCTCCTCGGCCCCTCCCTCTGCCTCTGCTCCTTCGGTTAGGGACACCTCCCCTTTTCCGTTCAACTAAAGCGGCAGCCAAAAGATCTGCTTTCTTCTTCATTTTACGATCACTTTCTTTCTGCCTTTCATTATCACGATTCACATACACCTTTTGAGCGACGTCCATTAACTGAGATGTATTCATGCCCGCAAACCCTCTAATTTCTGTAATTTACGTCTAATGTCTGGTTGAGACTGGCTGACAAAAGCGGCATTTACCATGCACAGACTCTCTGGTGCAGCTGGGTCATAGGGCGTGTACATTCTGTATGCCTCAGCTAATCTCTCATAGAATACTGCTGGGCTTTCATCTGCGCCCTGGACAACTTCGGCTATCTTGGAAAGGTTCATGGCTTTCTGGCCCCCCTTTCGCAGGCCTTGTAAAAGGCCTTGGCGAAACCGAGCTAGGGCTTTGGATCCTACATCGGTGTTTGGATCCCACCGAGGATCTTCATTAGGAAATTCTTTCTTTGCTGCTTCGCGATTATCTATTCCTCCTCCTCCCTCTGCTAGGGGATTTTCTGCTAACCAATTGACAGCTGCTTGCATAATTCTCGTCCGCTCCTCAGTAGTAAATAAAGTAGACAGGAGTTGACGGCAATCTGCCCAAGTAGGCTGGTGGGTTTGTATAATTGTATTCATTACCTCTGTTAATTCTTGGGGTTTGTCAGTGTAAGAGGCATAATGCATTTTCCAATTCAACAAATCAGTAGTGGAGAATGGCACATAAACTAAACTTGTGGGTCCCGCTACTATCTGGTTATCTTCGTTCCTCACGGGCATTCCCGGGACCTGCCGCAGTGGCAATAATTTCTTGGTAGGGCCTCTCTTTCTCAAATTAAGCTTAGTCTGGGAACTCTCGCTTGCAACAGATGAGCCTGCACTGACAGTTGATTTTACACTGTCAGTCTCATACTGGGAAGACGATTCTTCTCCTTCATGTTCTGACTCAAAATTTTCCTCAGTCTCGAGCTGATCGGCCTCTTCAGGGGGCAAATCATCTAGCTGAGCTACTGGCGGGTCAGGGGTTGGAATTTGCTGGTCCCGGGGGGCTGCCGCAGGACGCGGTGGTACTCTTACTGGGCGCTGAGCTTGGGGCTGTCTAGTTACAACTTCCGGGGACTCGGGATCAACATAAATAGGCTTCTTAGCTATCCCTGTCCTCTGTGTCTGTTCTGTCAGTGCTACCATTATTCTGCACTGTTCTTCATAGCAGCGCCGGGCCCAAGGGGGCGGGCTTTCACAAATGCTTAACCAGGAATCTATGTAAGGAAACTGATCGGGGTGCGCTACTCGCACCTTCTGATAAATTGACTTTATAATTCCTATGGCAAATGTTCCATCTCGGGGCCACATAGGATCTAATGCAGGCCACTCCCTAGTACACAGAACTTGTAATCGTGACGCAGTCATTTTCACCCCATAATCTCCTGAATATCCTTTATTAAAATACTTAATCATACATTCTTTTTTCCAAACTTTTATTTTCATTTTGCAACAAACAAAAGAAACAACACACCAAAAAAGACAAAACAAGCATACAATAAGGAAAAGTAAACCCATTACCCCCCACCCCGATGCTTCTTCTCTACCCGATTATATCAGCATGTGAGCGCTTCCAATTAACAGTGATTATACATCAAACGATCAAAAGAGTATCTACAATACAGCATGATCATGGGACAGAGATATATACAAAGTCAGACAGTCAAATGAGAGCATTTAGCAAAATGTACATAGTCATTGAGCAGCTTCCATTGAGACCAATGAGAAGGAGTCTGAACGGAGAAAGCGAACAGACAAGGTATTTGTTCATATTTACTGTAAAGACAGGCATGATTCCCCCAGTCATTGGGGCTCAAATGGGAGCTAAGCTGCCAGTATTACTTAATTAGGGAAATACTTACTTAGGGAAATAGCAATGCTAAACATGAAGTTCGAAAGGAGATAAGCCATTTTTGGGAGAGAGGGGATCCCCGCAACTAGGCGAAGTCCCACTATCCTCCAAGAAAGGGGCTCCTGAGAGTGCGAGATAGACTAAATACGACCCCAGACCCGACGCCAGTAATACTGTAGTGCGGGATATTCATGCATAACATGAGGCAATGAACCAATGGCCGCGGGACGTGTCCAGCAACCATTGCCCTGAGTAGTGTTCCATTTGTCTAATCTGTGAGAAGTGTAAAAACACCGGTGGGCTAGAAAGGAGAGGGTCTGAATGAGTGAGGCGGATCGGGAAACCCGTGTCCCTCTGCTCCTGATAAGGCTCTATTGCTCCGAAATCGAAGTCACATGCAATTCTCTCTCCCATACTTTCTGCGCTATAGGGGTATCTCTAGGTATAGCATTACAGAAGGTTTAGTAAAATTGGATACTACACCCGGTGAATTACCGAGAGGTCAGAGAGTCTCCGATCAACCTTATATAGAGAATGCCGATGACGGGAGTACTCTAGTGGATCAAAGGCGATGCTGAAGTTGCACTGACCAGAGTCGGGAGTCTAAAGATTGCATAAAAGTAGTAAAGGCACCTAAAGTGTCTAAAAGCATTGGTGGATAGTGGGAGTCTGATGGGAGAGTCATAACAGGGAGAAAGGTAAGAGGAATCGGTTCGCGAAGGCCCGCTTCTGTATCTAGCCACACAGGTCTGCTCGGTACTGGCTCTTCCAACCAACGAGCACCTTGTTTGAGAAGAAAAGATTGAGGGAACACTTGAGTAAATCGCCACCAAGTATTAATGGAGCATTGGCAGAGGCCGAGGCCAACTGCGCAATACTTGCATAGTAAGCAGGGTTGTCCACATTCGGGGCATAATGCAAATACACGTGAATTAACTATCTCCAACCTCAAGGTGGACACGGGCCCATCTACCCCTCTTGTCAGCGCTGATATCAGATACAGTAGCGTGCTAAGACTTCTTAACCAAAGTGGCTATCCCGTACCATTTGAAACCGGTGGGAGAATAGGCAGCTACCATGTGAGGCTTAGCATTGAGTTACAGTGTTTAGCAGAGTTTAAATGCGTTTCCTGAAGAAACACGAAATCAACATGCTCATGGCTAAAATAGCTAGGGATTTTCTTTCCGTTGAGTGGACCATTGATGCCTTTGACGGTGAATGATAAGATTTTACCTAAGGCCATACAGAAAAGTTAAAAATTCTGAGCAGGATAGCACACATAATTTCACTGTGTCCCTCAAACTGACTGTATCTGGCTGTACACATGACATAGGAAAAATAAACTAATATAATACAATGAAGCGCCCCACATTAACAAAGAAAACCGCAGTACGGTAGAGGAGAAGCAAAACCCCAAAATTACTGGCGACCATGTGTCTGCGGGGAGAAGCCCCAGAGAAGGCCTAAATTGATAAAACACATAACCTGTAGGACTGTGCGTGCTCCGAATCCGACCGAGGCACACATCATGAAGGGATAGGAGACCAAAAAACAAAAGTCATATAGAAAAGAAAGAAAGTCCAGGCTATTTCTGTGCTTGGCTATAACCGCCGCATCGGGCCCTTCAAAATGGCGGATAGAGCCGGCAAATAAGAGTCCATACTTTGGGATTAGCGCATCTGCTCTGCTTCTTTGGAGTCTAAAAATGTTGATAGTAGATCAGGATCTTCGAACGTCCTGGTTTGATTATGGAGAGTCACTCGGAGCTTCGCTGGATACAACAGGCCAAAGCGAGCCTGTAGCTGTTGAAGTCGAGGGCGAAAAGCAAGGAGTTTCTTCCGACGGTCAACGGTAGGCTTTGCCAAATCAGGAAAGAAGGAGACCTTACGACCTTCAAATTCCAAATGATGATTCGCTCGGGCAGCATGTAAAATTTGTTCCACTTGTTGATATCGTAGCAAGCTAAAGATAATAGGCCGGGGGGTCGTGCGGTTGAGCGCCATGTGAGCAGGAACACGGTGTGCACGATCGATTTCCAGTTCTTTATGAAAGGTGATCTTCAGCAAGGAGGGAAGAGTTTTGAGCAAGAATTCTCTTATATCTCCTGCTTCCACCCCCTCCGGCACTCCGAGAAGCCTCACATTGTTGCGACGGGCTCGATTATTGCTATCTTCTAACTCCTTTTGAAGATTCTGTATCTGACGCTCAGCCTCGTCCAGTTTGCCCAAGCGCACCTCGTGCGAGTCGAGGACCCCCGCCATATTGTCCTGCCGTAATGAAAGACTTTCAAGTCGGTCTTGGAGCACTCCAAAGTCTTCTCGCATGGCTCGAAGCGCTTCTCCATTGGACTGCACCAATTCCTTCACGCCGCGTATTTCTTCCAAAATCTCCAGGTGCATCTCGGGGTTTTCACGAAATGGAACCATCTTCTGTGGGGAGGACACCTCTGTTTTGGAGCGTTTTCCGTGAGAAGAAGAAGGAGACCCGAAGTCCAAGCGCGCTGGTTTATGGGCCGCCATTCCCCCGAGGTGCCCCGGTCAGCTCGGAGCGAAATAGTAAATTTGTGTAGGTATTAAGTCAGGATTCTAAGTAGGCCTCTCGGGAGCTTCAACGCAAAGCGTCCTACCCGCTGGACATCAGGCTCCGCCCCCCCCTTAATCATACATTCTAATGGAGTGTGCATAGTAGACCCTGCCCCTCCCATATCGATGTGTGCGCGCAACAACAGACAGAAGGGAAAAGGAGGGCGGACCGTGGGTGAGGGGTCCTCACGGCCCTAGAAACATTCAAGGGGAACAAAGAACAAGACAAGACGATGGTCGCTTCCTCCTTTTTACGACCTGGACGCGGTCGCCCGGCCAGGAACTGCGTTACTCAGGAGTCCGCTTTCGCTTTGTCTATGTTACTAGACCTCTCAATCACACTTCATTCACACAATCATGCTAGCAACGTATCCCAAAAAGCCCAATTCTGTCTCTTCTGACTAGGCTATACCAAATTCGTATCAAGAAGACGGTAGGTTCACCTCGCGAATACACTATGCAAAGTTAATTGGACCGCCTTGAGAGGTGATCAAGCTCTCTTACCAAAATTCACAAGTTCACAAGTTTCAAGCTGCAGTTCTGACTCATCTGTCTAAACATTCCCCAAATCTATACTCACCGGATCCGGTCCCCGCTCCCGAGCAAGCGCATGAGTTGGACCTCGGACTCCCCTCACGGGTTCGAGGTGTTGGCTCCGTCCGGGTCCGGCACCTGCCGAGGCCTGACCCAGCTCCCTCCGATGCAATGGGACCGGTGGCGCCTGGGAGCCGAGCCCACATAGGAAGGGCACGAGCCCGGCAGGACCAAACCTATAGAGGCGGAAAGTCGTGGTATATCAGCTCGTATACCCTCTACTAACCACACGTTCCCGGCCAATGCACCAAGAATATGTAGTGGCAGAGCGCAAACAAACCAATAATACCAGGAGTCTGTTCAGAAGGTCCAAATCATTTATTGTGCACAAGACTCAAGCAGAATCACATTCAAAATGGCTGAGCAATGGCTGTTAGTAAAACAACAACTTTTATACTGTTGTTTTCCAGTCTAGACATAGGCAAACTTTCCATTGATCCCGGTAACCCCTTTCGCCCCATCTATTGGTCCCGGTACCTTTACGTAGTTGTCCAATGAGGACCTTTGTCTGGGCTCTGCACCTGTTTCCCCCCCTTACAGCCCTCATTACAATGGTCAGTTCTTGGGCTCTTGATACATTTCTCCTCCAAGGTCACTAGCTGGCTGGAATATGTGCGAAAGCAGGGCACTGTAATTTTTCTTTCAACAGAGTTAATTAATTCCATAGAAGCTTCTCACATTCTTATCAGTACCAATTAAAGCAGTTTTTCTATTTCTCCTAAGTTTCGATTCTGCTTAGCTATGCTTGATTATGCTTAGTTAAGTTTCGATTCTATGGTGGCAGTATTCAAAGGGTTTGTTCATTCTTCTGGGCCTAGTCACAGGCTTCATTTACAGGTCAAGCTACTTAGGCCTGCCTGCTTAGTTCAAACAGCATGGTTCGTAGGCCTTTGCCTACCACAGAAGCATTTTAAGTTGAGAAGAGGCTAGGTACAGGAGGTACACTGGGCAGACTACACAGTAAAACAAAGGGGGAGTCACTGTACTTGGGGAAACGGGTAGCCTTCGATACCTACAAGGTGGTAAAGGACCCAGAGGGTCAATGCGTCTTGGTGTGGGGGGTACTGCAGGCATGAAGTGGTGCTGTGCAATATTTATGCACCAAACATATAGCAGCATTCTTTCTTCACTGAGCTGGTGGCAAGGCTGGTGGACCAATCCAAATACTCCCTAATAATGGGGGGCAATTTCAACACAGTAGCGGACCCTATTGTGGACAGCCAGCCCCCCAGGGTAGGCCCAAGAGGGCAGGAG
The DNA here is from genome assembly GCA_033557465.1 of Ichthyophis bannanicus. NCBI lineage: Eukaryota > Metazoa > Chordata > Amphibia > Gymnophiona > Ichthyophiidae > Ichthyophis > Ichthyophis bannanicus. The sequence goes on along the minus strand of CM066049.1, from coordinate 74,422,052 downwards.
ACTCGAGGCATGGTAAACGTAGATCGACTGTTTACGTTATCAGAATATAGGAAGACTAGGGGACAGTCTTGAAGGACTAGAAAAAGGGACTGTTACTTCTGGAGAGAGATCTGCAATTGTGAGTATATACTTCTGGGAATTTTCTGAAAGGAATTCTTTCTATTAAAGCTATTTAATCTGTGAACCCACTATTTTTTGTTAAATCAGTCAGGGCCTAGTAGCAGCAGTTTAAGTTTAAATTTAAAACACAGAAGAGAACTTTCTGGTTACATTTCATACCCAGCAGAGAGCTTATAGTTTTAATTTAATAGTCACTCAGGGCCTAGTATCAGCAAAGTATTTTTAGTTTAAATTTAAAACACAGAAGAGAGCTTTCTGGTTAAATTTGGAACCCAGCAGAGAGCTGTAATTTAAATCTCATAATAAGTTAGAGCCTAGCAGCAGCAAAGAACTATAATTTAAATCAAATAAGAATATAGATTAGCACAAAAGGCAAAACAGGTTCAGTACTCTTTGAGCAACAAATAAAGTCTTCTAGAGACCTTTACAAAGAGGCCTTCTACCTAGAGGGCAAGAGATCTGTGAAACTTTTTCAATAGGTGTTAACACCAGGTGGCAGTTCAAAAGGCCATTTTGAAAGACTCCTTCTATCCAAGCAAGGACTGCTAATCATCCAGGAAGTTGGTCACAGCTTACCTCAGCAGCACAGGCATAAATAGCTCAACCAGAGCTCTGTGATCCTCCGTCTTGAAGGACTAGAAAAAGGGACTGTTACTTCTGGAGAGAGATCTGCAATTGTGAGTATATACTTCTGGGAATTTTCTGAAAGGAATTCTTTCTATTAAAGCTATTTAATCTGTGAACCCACAATTTTTTGTTAAATCAGTCAGGGCCTAGTTGCAGCAGTTTAAGTTTAAATTTAAAACACAGAAGAGAACTTTCTGGTTACATTTCATACCCAACAGAGAAAATTGCAAGAGCATCTTGATAAATTGGAAGACTGGGCATCAAAATGGCAGATGAAATTTAATGTGGACAAATGCAAAGTTATGCACCTAGAGAAGAACAACCCAAACTATGGTTACACGATGCAAGGTTCCACATTAGGAACCACCACCCAGGAAAAAGATTTAGGCGTCATTGTGGATAACATGTTAAAAACCCTCGGCCCAGTGTGCAGCGGCAGCCAAGAGAGCAAATAGAATGCTAGGTATCATAAGGCAGTGTTTTTCAACCTTTTTTGTGCAAAGGCACACTTTTCTCATGAAAAAAATCACGAGGCACACCACCATTAGAAAATGTTAAAAAAATTTACCTCTGTGCCTATATTGACTATATATAAAGTAATTCTCTTGAATAGGAATCAAACACTCACACCAACCCCCCTCCCCTGCTGGTTCACACCAACCCCCCTCCCCTGCTGGTTCACTCACACCACCCCCCCCCTCCACTGCTGGTTCACTCACCCACCCCCCTGTCACTTACTCACCCCTCCTGCTGGGTCACTCACTCACTTACCCCCCCTCCCCTGCTGGTTCACTCACACCATCGCCCCCCCCCCTTGCTGGTTCACTCACACCACCCCCCCCCCTCCACTGCTGGTTCACTCACACTCCCCCCCCCTTGCTGGTTCACTCACACCACACACCCCCCTCTGCCCAAGCCGCTGCTTCTGCTTTGTACAGAGCAGCGGCTGCACTACACTTACATTGAAAAGTAAAGAGAAACTGTGTCAGGAGCCCTCCGGTCATCGCAGAGCCCGAGGAAGTGATGTCATGGGGGCGGGCTCCTCACAGGCTGTCTTTCCTTTTCAAATTAACTTTATTGCAGCTATTCTCAATTGGCCTCTTTCTTTAGTGATAAGGTCTCCTCTTTGCGAGTATCCTTACCTTCTTGTCCTCCTCCCATTACTTCTCCACCCCCTGTCCCTTCCCCTCCCCCTTCTTTCTCTCTCTCCCACTTCTGGGCTTCATTTGATTTGGTCACTGCTCCTGAACTTCTTCACCTTCTGTCTACTTCTAAAAAAACTACCTGTTCTCTGGACCCTATTCCCTCCTCCTGGCTGTTGACCCCTTCCTTAGGTTTTCTTCCCTTTATTCTCTCTATATTCAATTCTAGCCTTTCCACTGGGATCTTTCCAACATCTTGGAAGCATGCACTGATACACCCTATTCTTAAAAATGCCTCACTTGATCCTCTCATCCCTGCTCACTACCGTCCTGTTTCCAACTTGCCTTTCCTATCTAAACTTCTGGAAAAATTTGTCTTTGCTCAGCTGTCCCATCACCTCGATTCTATTAACTTCCTTCACCCTCGTCAGTCTGGGTTCCGCTCTGGTCACAGTGTTGAAACTGTTCTTCTGGCCTTCACTAATGCTCTGCATGTAGCACATGATCGTGGTGATATTTCGGTGGCGGTTGCATTGGATCTTTCGGCGGCGTTTGATTTAGTTGATCATTCTCTCCTTCTCCACCGGCTACGGGAAGCGGTCTTTGTAGCACCGTCTTCCACTGGTTCCACTCTTTTCTATCTTCTAGGTCTTGCGCTGTTCTCCCACCCTCTTCTTCGTCTCCTTCCTCTGATCCTTACAATCTTCCCTGCGGTGTTCCCCAGGGATCCGTCCTTGCTCCCCTCCTCTTTAACCTTTTCCTGGCTCCCCTGGCATCTTTGATCCAACAGTTTGGTGTATCCACTTTCCTATATGCTGATGACATTCTTCTACTTCACCACACCTCCCCTTCTTGTCCTGATCTTTCTGTTCTGAATTCTTGTCTTAATGCAGTTGCCGATTGGCTATCAGTCAACTGCCTTCATTTGAACCTTACTAAAACTATTGCCATCTGGTTCTCTCACGGTGATCCTTCCCCTACTGTGGCTCCCTCCTTTTCTGGTTCTCCTGTACCCCTGGTCTCCACTTTTCGGTACCTTGGCGTACTCTTCGATTCTGACCTCTCTTTTCACTCTCACATTTCACACGTTTCCACTACATCTTTTTTCTTTCTTTCTTCGTCAGATTCGCTCTATTCGCCCTTTCTTGTCCCCGTCAGCCTTGGTTACCCTAGTTTTGTCCCTAGTCATGTCTCGGGTGGACTTTGCTAATTCTCTCTTTCTCGGGCTTTCCAAATGTCAACTTACTCGTCTTCGTCGGATCCAGAATACTGCTGCACGCTTGGTCACATGCTCTTCTTCCCGCGATCACATCACTCCCATGCTCTTTCACCTTCATTGGTTACCTGTCCCTTTTCGGTCCACTTACAAGCTCTTGATACTGACTCACAAAGCCCTCCATACCAGCACTCCCCATTATTTATCCGATCTCCTCTTCTTTCATTCTCCCAGATACACTCCCCGTTCCTTTCACCTCAACCGTCTTACCCTTCCCCCACCTTCCCGTGCTCACCTACAATCTACCCGCTCCTCTGCTTTCTTCTTCGCTGCCCCTGCCCTCTGGAACGCCCTCCCTCCCGCCCTCCGTCTTGACCCACAGTTTCCCAGTTTTAAGAATCAGTTAAAGACTCACTTGTTTTCGTTAGCGTTTGATGTTCCCTCCCCTTTTGTATGATTATCCCCTGCTCCTCTTTCTTCCCCCCCCACCTATCTTCTGCTATGTCCTGTCCTGTTTCCTTCAACCCCTCAATTTCAGCTGTCCTGTCAACCAATGTAAATTTCTTTTCCTTTCGTTGGCTTCGGCCTTCTTTTAATTAATTTTAATTGTACATCGCTTTGCTTTTAATGAAAGGCGGTTTTATCAAATAAATTTAACCATAACCATAACCATAACCAAAAGGAAAGACAGCCTGTGAGGAGCCCGCCCCCATGACATCACTTCCTCGGGCTCTGCATGATCGGAGGGCTCCTGACACAGTTTCTCTTTACTTTTCAATGTAAGTGTAGTGCAGCCGCTGCTCTGTACAAAGCAGAACCAGCGGCTGCACTGCTATAGGGAATCGCGATCGCGTTCGCGCCACGGACTTCGGCACAAAAGCCGGTTTTTTGCTCTGGCCGCTCCCGATCTTGCGGCCAGAGCAAAAAAACGGCTTTTCAATGGCCGGTTTTACAACTGTGCTGGCAGCCGGCCTGGCCATGGAAAAACCGGCCGGTTGGCAACCCTAATTTGTGAGCCGAGGCCACATGTTACGGATGAAATTGGAATTTTTCCCACGGCACACCAGACAGTATCTCACGGCACACTAGTGTGCCGCGGCACAGTGGTTGAAAAACGCTGTCATAAGGAAAGGAATGGAAAATAAAACAAAAGATATTATAATGCCTCTATACCGTTCCATGGTGAGACCGCACCTTGAATATTGTGTGCAATTCTGGTCGCCGTATCTTAAAAAGGATATAGCATTATTAGAAAAGGTTCAGAGAAGAGCCACCAAAATGGTAAAGGGGATGGAAGGATACTCCTATGAAGAAAGGGTAAAAAGGTTAGGGCTTTTTAACCTGGAAAAGAGACGGCTGAGGGGAGATATGATAGAAGTCTATAAATTAATGAACGGGTAAACGTAGATCAACTGGAATTTGTTACCGGAGGATGTAGTAAATTCTGTTAGTGTAGCTGGGTTTAAAAAAGGTTTGGACAAGTTCCTGGAGGAAAGGTCCATAAACCATTATTAAGAAGGGACCCAGGATATCAATGCTTGACCTAGTACAAGCACTGCGGAACCTGTGTCTTTTGGGGAAACTGCTAGGTGCGTATGACCTAGATTGGCCACTGCTGGAAACAGGATGCTGGGCTTGATGGACCTTGGTCTGACCCAGTATGGCATATCTTATGTTCTTATGTTCTTATGGCATAATATGCTCTGCTGAAAGCTGGAGCTTACTGATAGGGTTTCGAACCTCGCATCCCAGTGACTCAGAGTATACCCACTATTCAGGCCCACATAAGTCACAAGCGCACCTTGACTATGTGCTTTTATCGGAGCATCTCTTTGGGAAGCTGCAGAGCAGCAATATTCAGCTGCAGTTTGTCTCTGACCACGCAACAGTTCAACTCGACCTGCAATGAATGATTGAGAGGGGTGACTGGATCTGGCTATTGAACCAAGACTGGAGCCAGGATCCAGAGTTTTGCCGCTTTCTCCAGCAATGTTGGCAGGAGTATGAGGTGGAGAACAATAAAAAGGAGGTAGGACTGATAATATACTAGTCGGCTGCTAAGGTGGTGCTCCGGGGCCACATCATCGGTTTTATCTGCCACAAACGGAAACAACAAGGGCAACAGTTCCTACAAGAGCTTAATGAGTTACAATGCTGCCGAGCCCAGTATGTCACTACAAAGAAGGTGGAACATCAACAACAACTTCAGGAACAGTGTAATAAAGGTGAACATGCTTATATAGAAATTAACCTTTCAGAGCATCCTTTACAAACATAAACTCCACCAATGGGCCGACAACTCAGGTAAATTGCTGGCCAACCTGGTCTGTCCCATGAGAGTTAGACGCACAGTGATGCTGCTCCGGAGCCCAGACAGCACTCTGACTCTTGGCACACAGGTGATCGCCCAGGAAATTTTGGAGCTTTTTCAGTCACTTTACCAGGCGGAACCCCCAGATGACCGGGCGCGAGAGTTGTTCTTTCATTCTTTAAAGTTACCAAAGCTTAGTGAAACTGATTGTGCCATGCTGGATAGGCCGCTGACAGCCAGGGAGATATTAGTTAGCATCAGATGCCTACAGCCGGCAAAAACCCCAGGGCTGGAAGACTTAGGGTCCGAATTTTATCAGATACTGGGAGTGACAGTGGCTATGGAACTGCGGGATATGGGGGAGTCTGCTTGTCTGCAGGGCACATTTGATGTGGAGATAAATTGGGTGTTGATAGCACTGCTGTTCCCCAATCCCAGACAGAGTTGAGGCATACTGGCCCATCTTGCTGCTGAATCAAGACTTCAAAATTTGGCAGGGGCGCTGGCTCAAATATGGGGGGAGGTAGTTCCCAGCCTGGTCCATCCAGATAGATGGGGTTTGTAAAGCACTGTGAACCATCTGGTTCAGGCACTAACAGTGTTCAGAGAACACCACCTCAAGGGAATGGAAGTAGCAGTGGTGAGCTTTGATGCTGAGAAAGTGTTTGATAGGGTTGTGTGGGACTACTTATTTTGGGTTTTGCTGCAATATGGCCTGGGAGAACATTTTGTCCAAAAGGTATGGGATTTATATCATCGTTCAAGGGCCCAGATGATGATCAACTGGGGTCTACCAAAGAAGTTTGAGCTGCACAGGGGTACCCAGCAGGGATGACCTCTCTCCTCTCTACTATTTATATTATCACTGGAATCTTTTGTGAGTGGGAACCCAGGAAAGCAAAGTTAGCATTTTTGTGGATAACATGCCGGTTAGCACCCCGCATTTCTCAGGGAACCTGGAACGGTTGATGGATCTAGGCCTCCGGATCAATGCCAGCAAGACTGAAGGCCGCTTGCTGGGGGGAGGATGCCGACCGGATTGCAGTTATTCCAGTGGTCAATAGCACCTCTTAAGCACCTGGACATGTATTTGCACCAGGATCCCCATGAACTCTACCAGAAAAGCATACAAGACAAAATACAACAACTGAAACACCAGTGTGAGCTCTGGCAGGATAAGAACATAAGACATGCCATACTGGGTCAGACCGAGGTCCATCAAGCCCAGTATCCTGTTTCCAACAGTGGCCAATCCAGGTCATACGTACCTAGCAATATCCCCAAAAGACACAGGTTCCACAATGCTTGTACTGGGTCAAGCATTGATATCCTGGGTCCCTTTTTAATAGTGGTTTATGGACCTTTCCTCCAGGAACTTGTCCAAACCTTTTTTAAACCCAGCTATACTAACAGCCCTTACTACATCCTCCGGTAACAGATTCCAGAGTTTGATTACACGTTGAGTGAAAAAATATTTTCTCTTATTTGTCTTAAATAGTTTACCCTGTAGCTTCATTACATGTCCCCTAGTCTTTCTATACTCTGATAGCGTAAACAATTGATCCACGTTTATCCGTTCCACTCCATTCATTAATTTATAGACCTCTATCATATCTCCCCTCAGGCGTCTCTTCTCCAGGCTAAAGAGCCCTAACCTTCTTAGCCTCTCTTCATAGGAGTAGCCTTCCATCCCCTTCACCAATTTGGTGGCTCTTCTCTGTACTTTTTCTAATAACGCTATGTCCTTTTTAAGATACGGTGACCAGAATTGCACACAATATTCAAGGTGCGGTCGTACCATGGAGCGATACAGAGGCATTATAACATCCTTTGTTTTATTCTCCATCCCTTTCCTTATGATACCTAGCATTCTATTTGCTTTCTTGGCCGCCGCTGCACACTGGGCGGAGGGTTTTAACATGTTATCCATGATGACTCCTAAATCTTTTTCCTGGGTGGTGGTTTCTAATGTGGAGCCTTGCATCGTGTAACTATAGTGTGGGTTGTTCTTTCCTAGGTGCATAACTTTGCACTTGTCCACATTAAATTTCATCTGCCATTTGGATGCCCAGTCTTCCAATTTATCCAGATCCTCCTGCAGTTTTCCACAATCCTCTTGGGTTTTAACAACTTTAAACAGTTTTGTGTCATCTGCAAATTTGATAACCTCACTAGTTATTCCCTTTTCCAGGTCATTTATGAATATGTCAAAAAGCAGCGGACCCAGTACAGATCTCTGGGGTACTCCACTATTCACCTTTTTCCATTGGGAATATTGGCCATTTAGCCCTACCCTCTGCTTTCTATCTTTTAACCAGTTCCCGATCCACAATAGTACACTGCCTCCTATCCCATGACTTTTTAGCTTCGCCAAAAGTCTCTGATGGGGGACTTTGTCAAAAGCTTTCTGAAAGTCCAGATACACTATATCAACCGACTCACCTTTGTCTACCTGTTTATGCACACCTTCAAAAAAACATATCAGATTAGTAAGACAAGATCTTCCTTGTCTAAAGCCATGTTGGCTGTCTCCCATTAGGCCATGACTATCTACATGCTGTGTAATTTTGTTCTTTATGATGGTTTCTACCATTTTCCCTGGTACTGACGTCAGGCTCACCGGTCTGTAATTTCCTGGGTCACCCCTGGAACCCTTTTTAAAAATTGGTGTTACGTTGGCGACCCTCCAATCTTCAGGTATTACAGATGATTTTAATGAAAGTTCACAGATTACCAATAGCAGGTCTGCAATCTCATATTTCAGTTCTTTCAACACTCTGGGATGTATACCATCCGGTCCAGGTGATTTGCTACTATTCAGTTTATCAAATAGTTGTAATATATCTTCCCGGTGTAGCGATATTTCTCTCAATTCCTCTGCAGTATCACCTTTAAATACCACTTCAGTCTTGGGTCACTTCCCTACATCTTCCTCAGTAAAGACCGAAGCAAAGAATTCATTCAGTCTCTCTGCTATAGCCTTGTTTCCTCTTACTGCCCCTTTTACCCCTCTATCATCTAATGGTCCAATTGACTCTCTCACGGCCTTTTGCTATGAATGTACTTGAAAAAGTCTTTATTTCATGTTTTTGCTTCCGTAGCAAGTTTCTTCTCAAATTCCCGCTTTGCCTGCCTTATCAATGCTTTGCATTTAACTTGCCAGTGCTTGTGCTGTTTCCAGTTTTCATCATTTGGCTCTTTTTTCCATTTCCTGAAGGTTGCTTTTTTGGCAGCAACAGTCTCTCTGACCTCACCTTTAAACCATGCTGGCAGTTTTTGGACTTTCTTCCACTTTTCCTAATGCGTGGAATACAGCTGGTCTGGGCTTCGAGGATAGTATTTTTAAATAACACCCAAGCTTGCTGTAAGTCTTTAACCTTTGGAACCGCTCCTTTTAGTTTTTTCCTAACTATATTCCTCATTCTATCATAGTCTCCCTTTTGAAAGTTAAAAGGTAGTACTGTGGATGCCTTTACTATCTGTCCTCCACTAATTAAATCAAACATGATCATACTATGATCACTATTGCCAAGTGGTCCCAACACCCTTATTTCTTGCACCAGATCTGGCGTTCCACTAAGGACTAGGTCCAGTATGGATTCCCCTCTGGTCGGTTCATGAACCAGCTGCTCCAAGAAGCAGTCATTTATTCCATCTAGAAACTTTATCTCTTTAGCTTGTCCTGCTGTGACACTGACCCAGTTGATACCGGGGTAATTGAAATCACCCATTATTACTACTCTGTTGTGACTTTTGTTAGCTTCCTTGATTTCTTTGAGCATTTCATCTGTTCATTCTGGCCAGGCGGTCGATAGTATACTCCAACTGCCATCACCTTCCCCTTCATAAATGGAATTTCAATCCATAGAGATTCTATAGCAAATTTTGTTCCCTGCAAAACTTTAATCCTTTCTGACTCAATGCCCTCTCTAACATAGAGCGCAACCCCCCCACCAATTTGATCAGCTCTATCATTACGATATAGTGTGTATCCAGGTATCACAGTGTCCCACTGGTTATCCTCCTTCCACCATGTCTCTGAGAGTGCAATCATATCTAACCTCTCATTTAGTGCCATATATTCTAACTCTCCCATCTTATTGTTTAGACTTCTAGCATTGGCATACAAGCATTTTAGAGACTGTATTTTATTCATATTAATCTGGCTATTGGTAGGCAGGGGTAATTTGGAATCTTTATGCTCTGTCTGCTCCTTACTCAAGGGCATTTGGGCTACTATACTCCCTTTTGGAACCTCACTGCTTTTGGTAGCATCCTTCAAGGATACCTTTGTCCGAACCATGCACTCCTGGGTGACTGTCTGCTTTCCCCTAATTTCTAGTTTAAAAGCTTCTCTATCTCTTTCCCTTGTCTTTCTTTGGCAGGGTGGAACTCATTAAAATGGCTATTTTCCACCATATCCTATATCAACTCCAAATGCTTCCAATCTAGATCATATGAAGCTCAAACCCCACTTCTCGGTAATAACCTAAACAATCAATATCAGAAATTACCGGTTCATACCCCTCCCAAAATAACAAAACAAGTGTCTATTTTCTTTTGTCGGATGAAGCCAGAGGAAGCTAGAACTGCACTCTAACCACTCCAGATGGCAACATCCATTTTATTAAAGTTTTACATCAAAATGTCATAAAGGTAACTTAACTTAATCACAAGAGATACTCCTCCAAACTGCAGCATAACACAGTCAGTGATTATGGCACGACGTGAACGTTTCGGGAACAAATCCCTGTAGACGTGCACGTTTCAGGAACAAATCCCTGTATCAAGTGCATTCCATTTAAATTCGTGCTAGCACCCCGCATTTTGTGCTAGCACGAATTTAAATGGAATGCACTTGATACATTGGTTCACTGCATGCAGTTTGGAGGAGCATCTCTTGTGATTAAGTTAAGTTACCTTTATGACATTTTGATGTAAAACTTTAATAAAATGGATGTTGCCATCTGGAGTGGTTAGAGTGCAGTTCTAGCTTCCTCTGGCTTCATCCGACAAAAGAAAATAGACACTTGTTTTGTTATTTTGGGAGGGGTATGTATGTGTAATTTCCAATCTAGATCAGGCAGAGGGAGATGGAGCAACTGAAGGGCGTACTCCGTTAATTTCTTTGGCGTAGCTGGCATGCTTATATAGGGTATGCTAAATAGATTTTGTCGGTGGCCCGGGGGTGGAATTACCAGACCTACATGTGTATAACATTGCAGCCTTGATGCAATGAGTCAAGCAGGCTGTCAGCAACACATACTGTTATGCCCTTCGAGGCTTACTGGATTACTGGAGTCTACCATATCGCTTAGTGAACGTAATCCACAACCCATGACTGCCACTGCAGACTAGAGAATACCAAATCCTCATCAACCCCTTGCCCAGGGTATGACAGTGGTGGGCAGTGAGGGGCCAAAATAGCTGGCAAGGGACTCCATCCTTGCAAATTCGAGACAATCCAGAGTTTGAGCCAGGTGGGGGATGGCTTCTTTGGGGTTTAGGAGGAGAGGGACATCTGCTGAAGTGGGGTGGGGGATCGTTTCCTGCTTTTGCACAATTGAGGGAGCTGCTTGGTCTGCCAGTCTTGCACTACTACTGGTACCTACAAATTGGATACTACTAGGGCCAGCTGGAGAAGGCAACACCACAGAGCCTGGAGGACACTATAGCAGATGAGGACCTGCGAAACCTGACCCCTCGGTGGAACATGCTGTCCACCTGGCAAAAATTATTGCAGGATATGTAGGATATGCATTAGCTGGATGCTCTCATAGAGGCATGGACTGCAGATGTTGCAGACACTGTGTGAATTGAGCATTTAGAGAAACACTTCCAGGGCTTAGCACAGGTGACCTGTAGTGCTCAATATCGAGAAATACAATACCAGGTTCTGCATCGCTGTTATTTAATCAGAGCAAAGGGTCCGGAGAGGGGAATGTGGAGTTTGAATCAATGTGAGAAGTGTAAAACCCAGGTGGAAATGTTTCACCATGCCTTCCTTGAATACCCTAGATTAGTGGGACTATGGGGACGCGTGTTGGAGGGGCTGGGGCCATCATACAAAAGCATCTTGAATGGTCATATGGGTTATTGATGTTAGGGATGAGGGCCCACTAAGGGATCAAAAGGTCAGTAAGGCGGAGAGCAAATTTATCCAGCTGGGCATATGGGGGACCAAACAGGTGATTTTGCAGACCTGGGTGAGGGACAAGCCAATGATGTTTTCCCAGTGGGTGAACGGCATGCACACATTGGCACACGCTGAACTATATGCATACCGAAACAACAACACGCCTCAATGGTCATGATACAAGTGGCTATGGACCTGTTTTCAAGCATGATTCCTGAGGAGGGGAAGGGGCAGGGGGGATGCTAGAGTATCTCAGAGGATAGATTGTCATGTTGATGCTTGAAGTGCTCTTCAGACCTGTTAAACATTGATTTTTGAACTGTTGAAAATGGACATTATGTATTGACGCATTGATGAGAGAACAGTGTATATTCGGAGAGCAATGGATGTATTGTTTGAGTTTAACAAAAATTATATTTCAAAAATAAAAAAGTACAGAAATTCAAAGTAAGTTCAAATAACCTTATCATTTTCAACAAGGGAGTAAGACATGAAACACGGGGAATAAAAGGGGCTCCCTGAGGGACACCATATTCTGTATCCATAAGGATTGAAGTCTTCCCATGTCATCAGATAGCTTGTGAGCTACCAGTAAGAAACTTCCAAAATGAGTGCAGTTACTAGACTCCTGACACCAAGGTCATGCAACCTTAATAACAAAATTGCATGATCTATAGTGTCAAAAGCTACTGCCAAATCAAAAAGCACCAAAGGAGCTAAGCACTCGTATCCAATCTGATCTATTAATGAAACTAATATCTCTCTTGTGCTCGATGAAAATAACTTCTGTTTGAGGACAACTTGCACAGTCCATTTCGAAACAAAAGAAAGGTAACCTGCTGGACCATAACTGTCAACCTTTTCAACAGTGACTTTATTGGAGCATACATACACCACTCCGGAAAATGTGCCTCAGTTAATTATGAGTTGATAATGCTGTTGAAAAATTTCCCTGCATACTTAATAGTAGTGGATGGACATCAGTCTAATGAACAAGTAGCTGCCCAAACCTTTGTTAATGAATAACACTACTTCCGAAGCTCTGAATGCAGTGAACCACTGAAAAGAACGCACTTCCGAACAATCTACCAGGCTCTAGTAATCCCTCACTTTCATTACGTCAATGCAATTCTGCAAGGGCTCCCTAAGAACACACTGAACCCATTGCAGCTTGCAATGAATGCAGCGGCAAGGATACTGCACGGAGCCTCCAGGAGGAAACACGTAACCCCAATACTAAGGCACCTGCATTGGTTGCCGGTCCACTGCAGACTCTCCTTCAAAACACTATTGATGACATTCAAGGCCATCAACAAGTGCTCTTCCACCTCCCTCACGGACCTCATTCACCCCACCCCCTCCAACAGAGCCAGGAGATCATTTGCTGCCAACACCATGAGAATCCCAAAGGCAATAACAAAATGTTCACAAACATCCAGAAACAGAGCCTTTGCCCTCTACGCAGCCACATGCTGGAACACGCTTCCGCCTGTCCTCCGGGCCATCACCGACCTCGCCCAATTTAGGAAGGCACTAAAGCATCACCTCTTCCTCCAGTACTACTCTCATACAAATGACATATCCCAACCAGACACACTCGCCAACCAGGCCCTCACCCCCAGTGCACCAACGCCACACGATTACAGCCCCAACCCCTAGTTCAACAACACCCCCAGTCTACAGAATGTGTACATAGTGACCTACTGCTGTAAATATTGATGTAATACTGTAAAGATACCACCAGGTAATAGATGCTAAGTGTATATACCCTGTACATAGTTACCCCCTTTAATCGCAAGTTATCATCCCTTGTTCATTGTAAGTCCAGTGTAGGCCTGCCTGCACTGTTCAAATGTTGTTGACTGTAAACCGCACTAATTCCAAAGAGTGTGGTATAAAAAAAGACATTAAATAGATAAATACTTGCCAAATCATGTAGTATCATAAAAAATAACACTCATGCCAACACATTAGTTTCAGTATGAGGTCAAAAATCAATGGAAACCTCAATACGGGGCTTTAACTTCAGTTTCTCAATGCTGCGTATGCAACCCATGCAATCGATTATCGGTTCCCATATGGTAAACCTTTTTAGAAAAGCTTTTACAAATCAAACAGTCAAATAAAAAATTGCAGAAAAAAGCATTATTTGCACCCTTGCATTTTAGGTATGTTGTGTACAATATCTTGAGAAATAATTGGAAATATTCCAGCTGTATGTTATCATAATATTTTAAGAGTATGTTCAAAGGTACAATATACAACAAACAAAAGATGTCTGTGCAATTTAGACATAGTAATTTCTGAGGAAAAAAAAAAATATTACCGGGACAGGATCAATGTCACTCTTCACTGATATTTGGTTACTCAACCCTTGGCAGTGATAACAGCCTCCAAACATGTCTTGTAGCCATTGATAAGTTTTGTACATCTGTCTCCTAATAGTTTCTCCAACCCTTCATTTGTGATTTGTTCCAGTTCATGAATGTTTCCAGGATTCCTTTTACCAATGGCAGATTTCAGCGCTTTCAAGAGGTTCTCGATTGGATTGAGATCAAGACTCATTGCTGGCAGTTTAAAACAGCCTCTTTCATCCTTTTTAACCATTCTTTTATACTTTTAAATGTATGTTTTGGATCATTTTCCTGCTGGAGGACCCATGACTTTTAACCCAGATCTAGCTTTCTGACATTAGGTAGCACATTTCACTTCAAAATACCTTGGTAATCCTCTGACTTCATGATTTCTTTAATACGTTCCAGGCTTCCAGTTCCTGAGGCAGCAAAACAGCCCCACAATATTATGTAATCTGCACTATATTTAACTGTAGGAAGGGTGTATTTTTCCTTATAAGCTTCAATTCTTCACCTGTAAATGTATCGTTGGTCTGCACTGCCAAAGAGTTGAAGTTTGGTTTCATCTATCTACAGAACATTTTCCCAGAAGGATTTTGGTTTCTTAAGGTGAGTTTGGGCAAAGATCAGGTGTGCCTTTTTAGGTCTGTCTTTGAGCAGTGGGATTCTCCTTAGTCTTCGCCCATGAAGTCCTTCTTTGTTTAGTGCACGACATATGGTGCAGGTTGAAACCACCACTCTAGATTGCTCCAGGTCAGCCTAAACTCTTTGGATGTTGTAGGTGGTGCTTTTCCAACAGTTTGCACTAACCTTCAAAGACTTCTTGAATTAATATATCACTTCCCACCATGTCCTGGGAGGTTCTTGACAGTTCCATGAGCAGAAAACTTCTTAATAACATTGCAATCTGTAGACACAGGAATCTCAAGGTCTTTGGAGAAGGCCTTGTATCCCTTTGAAGTTTAGATGTTTGGTGATAATGGCTTTTCTGATGGTCTCAGGCAGCTGTTTTGTCTTCACCATTGCGAAAATGGAACAGAGTGAATGTGGCCATTTTAAACATTAAAGCCGTCATTCACTGGTTGATTCAAGTTATGTAAGTACTGACAATTGATCATAGGTTCATCTAATTTTACTGAAATGGGAGTGTGGTTCTTCTGTTCAAACGTATTTGAATTGTTTATAAGGGTGCCAATAATCATGTCCTTGGAATTGTCCCAGTTTTATACTATTTCCTACTATTTCCTTTTTTAATTCATTGTTTTATTTGAATTTGTATGTGTCAAATATTTGTGAATATATAGTCCAAAGCCATTTCACTGACCACTTCTTTTTAGGAGATATTGGACAGTAAGGGGTTGAACTGTAAGGGTACCAATAATGTTGACCACAACTGTATTTCTGAAAGTGTGTTGCTGAGCAATGCTTACAGCTAATCCATAAATCGTCAAATGCTGAAAGATGCCAACCCTAGAGTAATACTTCAGAGAAATGATCAATATGGTAAAAAATCTTCAGCAAAACTCCAGTGTCAAACCTTCCAAGAGACCTTTCCAGGCCATCATAACCCTGAGGCATCAGTGGAAAGTGTCTTATGAGAACCAAAGATCTCATACTTAAATAGTGCATCGGTATGAGTTTTATTTTTTTTATAGTAGCACATGATTAAGTGAGTGTGTTCTTTTGAGTGGTTCAGACCTTTGTTAAAGCAGCTATCTCCCTTGATTCCATAAGATCAAATGAAATCCATTTAAGTACTAGACCAGTGGTTTCCACCCCAGTCCTCGGTTACCCCCAGATCAGTCAGATTTTCAGGATATCCACAATGAATATGCATGAGATAGATCTGCATGCACTGCTTCCATTGTATGCAGACCTATCTCATGCATATTCATTGCGGATATCCTGAAAACCTGACTGGGTTGGGAACCACTGTACCAGACTATTACTGCCAGCAAAATAACTGTGATATCAGCCACAGAGGGAGGAAACTGCACATGCATCTTGCTCACTTTGTCATAAAACTGGTGGGCTACCTGAGCATACTGTAGAGATGAAAGGTCATGTTTACCTCTAAAGCAGGAGTTCTCAATCCAGTCCCTGAGACACAGCTAGCCAGTCAGGTTTTCAGGATAACCTCAATGAATATACATGAGACAGATTTGCATGCACTCCCTCCATTGTATGCAAGTCTTTCTCATGAATATTCATTATGTTTATCCTGAAAGCCTGACTAGTTAGGTGTGTCTCAAGGACTGGGTTTATCTATTTATTTAATTTAATATTTTTATCTACATTTATTCAAGTGGGGTACAAAAATCCATACATCATAAAACATGCGACAGAATAAGAAAAAAGCTGCCAAGATCTAACCCTTAGCTGATAAAAGGAATATGTGAACCTCTTTAATAGCCATACTGTAAGCCTGTTTTTGAGCCAGCAAGCTGGTTTCATCTTATTCTAAGCCAGATTTTAAACAATCTCTCTCTTGCCTACATTTCTCTTGCTTCATCAAACACTGCTCTGCCCCATAGATCCAATTTAGGTTTAGTTTCACAAAAATATTCCTCTGGAGCAAGGGAATTAAAGGACCGAGTCAGCATATTCCACATTGGAGACAAAATGTATGCAAACTGAATACGGGTTTGAGAGTGTTGCAGCTTAGTTGAAGCAAAGATGTTTGGTGTTGAATGTAGAGAAATCCAGAATGCTTTGGCTATGGAAGACCCCAATGGACTCTGGCTTTGCAGTTTGTATCACTGATGACCAGATCATACCTTCACAAAAAGCATATCATTTAAGGGTCTGGCAAGATCAAAATTTGACTTTAGAAATTCATGTTTTCAAATTGGTGCAATCGGTTTTCTATCATCTTCGGATTCTCCATCAATTATGTTCTTTGTTGGACCCAGAAAATATGCATGTATTAGTACAAGATATGATTTTGTCTTGTTTAGATTATGCAAATGCTCTTGTTTGTGTGGCTATCCATCTCATATACATTTATAAGAAAATGCAGCAGCTTGTTTGCTGGGTGCTTGGGATGAGAGAATCTGTTACCCTAATGCTACAGAGGTTATATGAGTTGCCTGATTTATCATAGAATTTTTTAACTTTTGGGGCACATTTACCAAAATGTGCTAAGTTATCATGCATTAAGGCCCCTTTTTGAGTGCAGAGATAGGACTGGACCCATGCTCACTGATGGGGGCTTGCCTAGCACGTCCCCATGAAGTTAGCGCAGGTTCGGTTCTGCCCCCATGCTAAGCCACTTGCCACAATTGCTGCTGGTTAATTTACCATCACCTATTGAGATGGCAGTAAGTACACTCACACTAACTGCAACATTGCCGGTTAGCGCATGCTAAAGATGCCCACACTAACTGCAATGTGCGCACTCCACTCCCGAACCACCCAGTTTCCGCCCCAACCTGTGCTAAGTGGTTAGTATGGGATTCTTACCACAGCTACATTTTCAACATGTGGTAACACTTACCACAGCACGCTAAGCGCACAGTAAAACCTGTGCTAACCACTACTTATGTGTATCTTACCATACACTAGTTCCCCACTTTGCAATGTGTTTTTGTCTTGATTAGATTATAAGCTCTGATGAGCAGGGACTGTGTCTTACATCTATATGTACAGCGCTGCATATACCTTGTAGCACTATACAAATTATTAGTAGTAGTAACACACTTTAGTAAACATGCCCCTTAATGTTGGTGTTTAAGAGTATGCATGCTCTAGATCCTATGTATTTATGTGAAAAAATAGTTCCATATCAACTCAACTGAACTACATCCCACAGTTTGCTGCAGGATCCGTTGATTAAAATATGGAGTGAAGTAGACAAAGGGGATTTGCTGTTATGGGTCCCTCCTGATGGAATAAGTTGCCAATGGAGATTCATCTTGAAGTTAGTTATTTTGTTTTTTGCAAACAAGTTAAACCATGGCTCTGGCAGATGGCATATGGGTGATAAAAATTGTTAGAGGTTATTTCAGTCTGGTGGAGTAGAGGATTGGCCTAGTGGCTAGGGCAGTGGCCTTACTAAGTATGAGACCACCGTTTGATTCCTTGTGGCTTTGTGCAAGTCACTTTACACTCCATTGTCTCGGAAGGAAGGTCAGGCATTCTACTTCTGCTCACACCTTGTCAAGAAAACCCAGGAGTCAGCATCAATTCAATGGCACACCTTGCTTTGCATTTTGATGTGAATGATGGTTGGTGAGTAGGAAGATATATCTTTATTTTTACTGATGTGTTATAAAATGTAAAACTGCTTGTATTGTGACTGTAATGTATTGCAAATCACCTCAGGTTTTTATTAGATGTGATCTAGAAATTGAAATAATCAATACATTAATTAATGTCCAAATGCACATTTTATAGGATTGTTGTGGGAAGTGTAATGTTGGGATGATCATGACTGTTGAGTTTAACTATCAAAATCTTGGGAGGGGGAGGAGAGGGGGTATTAGTGCTGAAGATTCACTTAGGGCTCCCAATACCCTTGCACCAGCCCTGTCTTATAAGTTTGCATGAACACTGAAGTCCCCCAAAATTATTAGTTTTGATGAGTCCCAGCCAATTCTGCAAATTCAGAAATGAAGGAGGCAGATAAACCACACACCCTAAATGGATTCCCTCTGACATTTTTTATCATTCTGCATTCAATACCTTGCATAGATGACACTATACATCTGGAAGCAATTAGATCAAGTTCATAGAAATAAAATTGCTCTTCTACCATTATTATCAATGCAAGAGAGATAATTAAAAGCATAGTTGTGTTGACAAGCTGGATTCTGAAGAGCTTTCTCTAATATATCCATTAACAAATTATTGACTCCATTAAACAAAGGACGACTAATGAGTGCTCTAATAATAAATCACATAGGGCCCGATTTTCATTTAGGCAGGCTTTGCTTGCCGACCCCCTTAACCCGGATTTTCATTTCTGCGGCGACAGAAATGAAAATCCAGGTCACGCCGCACAGGTCGACAGCCACTGAAGCTAAGCGGGCAGCATCGAAAATCACTGCTACCCACATAGTGCCATTCCCCGCCTCCGCTCCCCCCCCCCCCTCCAGAACGCCCCAAACACACCTCAATGTTAAGGGGATTGCATCTGGGTGCATTAGGGACTTAACCGGGATTTTCCAAAGGCACTCCTCATGTAGGTGCCTTTGGAAAATCCCGGTTAAGGCATTTACATGGGTAACATGGGCTGTTACCCGTATAACTGCCTTCTGCCAATCTAGATCATCCATGGGTGGGTCTCTCCCTGGATGCCGAAAAAGCCTTTGACCGCTTAGAATGGCCCTTCTTATTTGCAGTTCTCCGATGGTATGGCTTTGGGGAGGGCTTCCTCCGATATCTCCAAGTCATGTATACTCAACCCGTCGCCAGTATTTGTGTCAATGCCATCAAGTCTCAGCCATTTAATCTCCAAAGAGGCACGCGTCAAGGTTGCCCCCTATCACCAATGCTCTTTGATCTAGCTCTTGAACCCCTAGCCCTCCTTATTAGACAGTCCGCACGTATTCGAGGTGTCCCCTTCAGTCATAGGGAGATCAAACTCTCTGCATATGCAGATGACCTTATGCTTTTCGTATCCCTCGATTCGGTTCCAGCTGTCTTGGATCTGATTGACGGATACTCACAATTATCGGGCTATAAAATTAACTGGACCAAATCTGTAGCATTCCCCCTGAACCGCTGGGTACATGAGGCTGACATGCAGGCCTTTCCCTTCCTTTGGCAATCCCGCATGGTGAAGTATCTCGGGGTCCATTATTGTTCTCCTTTAGAAGACACTATTAGTTTTAATGCCAAAGAGGTAGTCTCCAAAGTCCGTGAGCTCACGAATCGTTGGTCTCCCTTATCTCTTACATGGTGGGGCCGCTTAGAAACCGTGAAAATGATGATAGTCCCCAAAGTGAACTACATTTTAGAAATGCTGCCATGTTTACTCCCGCTACATACTTATAAAGATATTGAGGGCCTTCTCGTCCGTTATCTCTGGCAGGGCAAGCCACCAAGGATAGCTAAACAAAAACTACAGTCTGCAAAGGAAAGAGGGGGTACCAGATTTCCTGATTTTCTTAGATATCATCAAGCCTTCCTACTTAAGCAAGGTGCCCGATGGCTAGATACCTCAACAGACAGCAGACCTGTTTGGCTTGACATAGAAGAGGAGCTTAGTAGCCCAATTCTGTTGACCCATCTCCCCGGTATGTCCTATCAAGTAGACACCCGCCATCCACCAATGATTGTCGATACTCTCGCGGCCTTTAACACTCTCATTCTATCATTGGGCCCGAACGTATGTCCTCAGGACGGACTCCCGCTATGGAATAACCCCAGAATTCAAGTCCTAAATAGAACGATAGCCTGGAAACCCTGGTACTCAAGGGGGATCTGGACACCCCAACAGCTTTTCTCAGCAGCTCGTTGGAAAACCTTTTCTGATTTACAAAAGGAATTTGCGCTACCAGCGAAACACTACTTTCAATTGATGCAGCTTCAACACTGCCTCAAAAGTGCCCGAATCATGCCGCCCTCTGCCCCTACTGAGGACGGGCTATTAGAGATAGTTCACTCTATTAGTAGTACACATGGGGTAGCCTCTAACTTTTATAAAATCTTATGTCAGGGCACAGACACGGCCACTTTTAGAGCCCAACAAGCCTGGGAGCGCGAACTGCAAATCACTTTAACCCCTGTGCAATGGAGCGTTTTCTGGAGCAAAGTAGTGCGGGTTTCCCGGTCTGCCTCTGTTACCCAAACTCTCTTCTTTTTTGCACACAGATGCTTTTACACCCCAGAAAAAATAGCTAAATGGAACACAAATGCTAGGGACCAGTGTTGGTCTTGCCATACTGCTGTGGGAACCTTCGCTCATGTTATTTATGAATGTCCTCATCTACAGGCTTATTGGGGGCGGGTCTGGGGTCGTATTCAATGTATCTTACACCTTCACGAGCCTCTCTCTTGGAAGATTGTGGGACTCCGCTCTGTGGCGGGGGTCCCCTCTCTTCCTAAGACGGGTCGCTTTCTCCTTGATTTCATGCTGGGTATAGCCATCTGCTTAATCACGAGGAATTGGAAGGATAGCTCTCGACTGACTGTCAATGAATGGTGGAACCTCGTCTGCTTATATAGTAAATATGAGCAAATACCTCGGAGAGCTATTCCTCATGCCCAACCTCACTCTTGCTTGTCTAAATGGCAGATGCTCAATGATTATGTACAATCTGCTCATTGCTCCAACATGCTTGTATAATGTGCACTCATCATGTTTCAGATCACCGTTAGGTTTTGTAACACAATAATGTAAGTACACGCCCGTTTCGGGAAGGATTTAGTTTTCTAGAGAAGAAGCAGGGGGGAGGGGGGTGGCAGGGGTTTACTTTGGTGTATGTATTACACTTTATGTATCTGTCTTTTAGCTGTATGTCTTCCTTTTCCTTTGTTGTTATAAAACGAAAATAAAGCATTTAAAAAAAAATAACTGCCTTCAAAAATCGGGCCCATAGATCATTAGTAACTTAGGGGCATATTTACTAAAGTGTGCTAACCGGTAGTGTGGGCTTTAGTGCACAGCAAGCACATCATAGACTACGTAGACTCGAACGCCGATGGCGCCGATCACGCTCACCGGAAGATCAGACCGCATACCTAACCCACCTTGCAATACATCGAGAAACAATCTCTACCAGAATGAGACAATATCACACTGACACCCTAAAGAGGTCATTGAATAAACCTCGTGACCTCTTCAATTTGGTCAAATCCCTCTCAAAGGAACCATCACCCGAGCAACACATCAACATACACCCACAAGAATTCGCTGATTATCTGCAATCCAAGATTGTACAAACTAACAAGGTCTCAGCAGTCCAATATCAAGAACCGGCGGACCTCTCTCCACTTAACTTTTTTTCCACACCATCCAATAAATGTATTGAGAACACCATAGCATCACTCAACACCTCCACTGCACAGACCGACCCATGTCCAGCTTTTTGGATCAAGGAGCTACGTGATGTGCTCAGTCCTGTCATCGCAAATATAATGAAACTCTCCTTTACAACAGGCTATTTTCCCACTTCACTCAAGCAGACTTCCATTAGGCCATTACTGAAAAACCCCAAACTGGACCCCCAAAGGGTTGACTCCTATCGACCAATAGCTAGCATCCCCATCTTAGCCAAAATAATTGAGAAAGAAGCACAACGGCAAATTCAAGATCACATAGACTCTGTTGCTCCCTTAGATAACTGCCAACATGGGTTCAGAGAACATCATGGGGTTGAGACACTACTTACTGGTCTATTCAACAATATCATCACAGGAATTGACAACATCCATCAAGGTTTTGTCCTCATTTTCCTAGACATCGCCGCGGCATTTGACTCCGTGAGTCACGAAATCCTCCTTGGAAGACTAAAAGAAAAGGGTGTCTGCAACAATGCACTAAAATGGTTTAAGTCTTATCTGGACGATAGATGGCAATATGTGAAGTCTGGACCAGAAGAGTCTAGCCACTTCCATCAAAAACAAGGGGTACTTCAAGGATCCTCATTATCCTCCTTACTCTTCAATATCTACATGCAGCCCATATGCAATATCATAAGATCATTCAACGTAAACTGCATGATATATGCAGATGACATTCTTTTATACATGCCTTTCTCCACAACCCACATGGACCTGACCCCACTCACAGATTGTTTCAATGCAGTTTCAACATGGCTCCAGACACAGAACCTACGTATCCAGCATAAAAAACAGAGGTCCTTTTCATCACCAGAGACTCCAACTTTACGCCCCCGTCCCACGTCAGTGTCAAAGAAGCTGATTTGCAAACTAAAGATGCAATAAAATATTTGGGAGTTACCCTGGACCAACATCTAGACATGAAATGCCACATAAGCAGCGTAGTCAAAGCCATCTACTTCAAAATCCGCTCCCTCAAACACCTACGCTCCCTGCTGGACCCAGACGATTTCCGTACCATATATCAAGCGCTGATCCTGCCGCATTTTGACTTTGCAAATGCCATCTTACAAGGTCTCCCCCAATCCACACTAACCCCCTTACAGTTGGCCATGAATGCCGCAGCTAGGGTCCTCTACGGTGCATCCAGAAACGACCACGTGACTCCTATTCTCAAACAACTGCACTGGCTACCAATTCACGGGAGAATCACCTTCAAATCCCTTTTATTAGCATTTAAGGCAATCAAAGGCACTTCATCCCTCTCACTCACGAATCTAATCCACATGGTCCCCCCCAACAGATCAAGAAGAACATCAGCTGTAAACTTGCTAGCTATACCAAAGGCTTCGACAAAGTCCAACACGAACACCACAAACAGGGCATTCAGTTTTTATGTCCCAAAATGCTGGAACACCCTACCCCCCGACATTAGAGCCATTACCAATCTATATCAGTTCAGGAAGGCTCTCAAAACATACCTTTTCTGCCAATACTTCCCAGACAGCAACTGAACTAGATATCCCCTCCAAGAAATGACCCAATCTAGAAATGCCCTCACACTGCTGTGTAGATAGATTATGTATATAGTTAACCCAGTTATCCAAGTTTGTACTCCTGTTCAATGTAAAACCTGACAGTTTGTCGTTATGGTCGTTGTTGTTATGATGTAAACCGCGCTGATTCTAAATAGCGCGGTATATAAGAAACTGTAATAAATAAATAAATAAAAAATCATGCTAACAGCGGGGAGCCCCACACTAAAAATCCCATGCTAACCTGTTGATGCATGATTAGGCGGGGACTGGATGGGCTAAGAGCACAACATGGGCGCTGCCGCTGCATTACAGTTAGTGCAAGCGTCCATGCCACTGCTTACCATGGATTTCAGATGCATGGGTGTTTTGAGCACATTTAAATGAGGCAGTGTGGTAATCGAAAGGTAGGCAAGTGTTTCTCTACTTTTTGCCTTTAATTGACACCACAGTCGGGACGTGCTCAGAGCACCTCCTCTGCTAGCTTTAATGTAGTGATGCAATGTGGAAATGGCTTTGCATATCCAAAAAGAAACGGTGAGGATCATGCATATGGTAATGAAACTGATAATGAACCACACAATTCTGAGTGAGGGCTAGTCTACGATGGGCATGACCCTTGGGTTCTGTTAGTGAACATTTTTCCAAGTCCCATATTTGGCAAACTGAGCACAAATGGATATTCCAGGATGACTAGGGAGGACTTCGCAGTATTCGTTTTTGCTCCTCTGAGATGACATGGATGCATTTAAATGATTTCAGAAACCAGAGGTGTTAAAGAATGGAGTAATGGCGCCATCTTGGGATTCTTAATAGCCTGCACACATGAATGCAATACAAGTCTGGTAAAGATATTTAGCTTACAACTTTCTCGAGGCCAAAGTATTTTTACTCAGACTGAGAATATGCAATAAATGATACCTGACACAGGTAGATGGTAAGGACTTTGCTCTTTAGTACACTTCAGGGAAAAGAGTATTTCAGGTTCCAGAACTAATCTGATTGGATATCCTCATTTTCTGAGCAGTCATTTCAGAATCCCTTTAAAAATCAACCAGGATTACGGTTTATTTATTTTATGTATCACCTTTAGGGAGATATGATAGAGGTCTATAAATCAATGAATGGAGTGGAATGGGTAAATGTAGACCGGTTGTTCAGCCCTTCAAAAAGTAGAAATACTAGGGGACACTCAAAGAAGCTACAATGTAGCTCATTTATGACTAATAAGAGAAAACATTTTTTTACTCCAGTAACCAAACTCTGCAATTCATTATGTATGATGTAATAAAATCTGTTAGGGTAGCTGGGCTTAAAAAAAGGTTTGAATAGGTTCCTGGAGGAAAAGTCCATAAACCATTATTAAAGCGGACCAGAGAAATCCACTGCTTACACCAGAATAAGCATTGAGGAATCTGTGTATTTTTTTGGGACCTGGATTGGCCACTGTTGGAAACAGGATACTGGGCTATGGCATTTCTTAGGCTCTTATTACCCAGTAGCAGCCAAGTGGTTTACAAAGTAATAGTAATAGTGTAAATAAATTTAAAAATAACAAGAACAAATATAGACAGTAGAACAGAGGGAGAGGAGCAGAAGAGCAAGTCAGGGACCCATCTTCCTGTTGTTGTTGTTGTTGTTGTTGTTAAGTGCTGTTGAATCAGTGTCGACTCATGGCGACCCTCTGGATAGTTGTCCTAATTTGTGTTCGGCCTTCAGTCAGGCAACTCAATGTTGACAGACTGGCACCCGTAGCTGCTGTTATTGTATCGATCCATCTCATTGCTGGCCTTCCTCTTTTGCGTTGACCTTCTACCTTGCCAAGCATGATGCCTTTCTGTAATGATCTCTCTCGTCGCATGATGTGTCCAAAGTATGAAAGTCTTCCTACAGAGAGCTAAAGATTTATAGACTCTTCTTAAATGATTTCAGTGACTTGTCCTGATGAATATAAAGGGGTAATGAATTCCAAAGGGCAGGGAGAAGGAAGACAACTTTCAAAGCCATTTCCATAAGTAGTTCTTTAACTATGGAAATGGTCTATTTGAAAATTGATGACCTCTGAAAAGCTTGTGAAATAAATGACGTTTGTTCTTGTCTTCTTACTTTTTAATCAGCTGTCTTTTTACATTGCTATTTTTTGAGCATGATTATGGATTGTTAAATGATTTAAGTCAAAGAATATTTTGTGAGGTGGGTTTTGTTCTTCCGTGGTCTGTTCTTTTTCTTTTTCTTAAGTACTTTGCATTTGCATATCTAAAAATTGTATAGTGGGGCTAAATTCTCCAAATGGGCTTGTTTTGCGCATGCTATGACGGCAATGAATTCATTCTCAAGCCAAGGCTTGTGGAGTATGATCTCAGTCTCTCAGAGTTTTTGCTAACGCTCAGCATAGTACTATTACTACTACTGCTTATCATTTCTATAGCGCTACAAAGCAAACGCCGCGCTGTACATATAGATGTAAGAGACAGCCCCTGCTCATCAGAGCTTACAATCTAATCTAGATGAACATCACAAAACTGCTTTGTGCCAAAGAGAGCTTCCTTTTGAAGTTCATATATAGGCAACTTGTCAAGATGCGATTGGAAACTCCTCTTAATCAGGCCTGTGGTTCCCAATATGATGGGAAATATTTCTGTATCGTCCTGCCACATTTTCTTGGTCTCTGCTTTTCTTGGTATCTAAAGATCTTCTCCCTCTTCATGTTATTCACAGAATAATCACTTGGAACCGACACCAACACCTGATGTTTTCCTCCTTTACCACTATGCTAAGTTTCCTCACATCCAGCTCCTTATCCATTGGAGAGAGAATGTCCTTACCTAAGTGATCATTATTTTTTTATTTTCTGTAGTTTTCGCAGGGTCACGATCCCAATGCTTTTCCAGTACAGCAATGTAATGTTTACAAAGCTTACAGTAGATGAGATCTGCTATCAGAAGTTTGCAACCAGCAACAAGGTGGGTCACTGTTTCAGCTTTTTCTAACAAAATCTACAGATATTTGTTTTACCATTTTTTTTCTAAGCTCGCTGTAAACCACCTCATCTGTAATCCCCTGTCCTGGGCCGAAACTATCAATCTCTCATCCTTCAGTTTCAATTCATCTCTCTTTACCATTCACATGCCCGGTTTTCATCAACAAATGGTTCCTGAAGTAACAGTTTGTGTTTCCCGCTGTATTTGAGCGTTTGCCTGCTCTCTGTGGAACATTGAGTGGAGACGTCCCAAGGGCAGGTTTACAGCATTAATTGGAACAACACATTAATTTTGCAGAAAAAAATGGGTGGAAGTCTGCAAGTTCTTTTTCTGTAGGCAATTGTCAGAGTAAAAGTATGTGTGCATTTTCACTCTGAAAACATGCAAAATCTGTGAGAAAAAAAGTATCCACAGACTTTACAGCAAGGCCAGCAATATGAAAGCTGACTTTCTAATGAGTCTCTCAGAATTTCATGGCCTGAAATATATAGAAGTCATTTCCAACCATGTATTTTAGTAATTTTACACCTAGGGTCAGCTCAACGATTAAGCAGGCTATAGGCAATTGCCTAAAGTGGCAGCTTCTGGCAAATAGCAAAAAGTTACTCCATTCAAAGGAAACAAAGGAGGAGCAACAGGTCATGTAAACTCATAGAGACATCAGAAATGTTCAAATATTTATCGATATATTTATTTGCTTGCTTGCTTTGGTATTTCATCCATTCTACTGATCAACATCCATAGCAGGTTGCCTGATGTCATGATTTTATCAGGATTGTACTGATTTTTGGAAGCTTGTCCTGATTTGAAAAATGTCTCGATTTTGTCCTGAATTTTGGCGTTTTGTCCTGTCTTGTCCTGAGTTTCTGCAAAATTTTGACAGATGATTAAGATGAACATTATAATACAAAAGAAGTTATTTTATTCGCTTATTGTACATAAAATGGAGAAATGCAGCATTAATTATGTTTTTCTTTTTCAACTTGTGAGTGTGACTCAGTGGTTTTGCCCATAGACATTCCTTTGGCGTTTGTTTGAAAAGGGGGAACAATTTTGGGCTCTTTCCCAAAAATGGGAAAGTTTGGGTTTCATTGTACATACAAAATATAGCGAATTTAAGATGTATGTAGAGGGGGAAAATATAAAAAATTTCTGGAAGCGCAAAGTTTTGATAATAGTTTATCGTTTGTTAAAAGTTTTCAATTTTGTCATCATAGTAATGTTAATAATGTAAATTAATTTGCAATTATGTATAATGTCACTAGCGGAACAAGTATTTTCGGTGTGCAAGAAGCAATGGACGGATGATCAAAATCGATTGGATATTAAAACTGCAAAATGCTTGCTTCAAGTTAAAAAAAACTATTCATTATCTTGTGGTGATATGTACAAAAAGATTTTGACTGACAAAAATCTGCTAAATCAAATATGGTTGAACAGTAAAAACATGTAAATAATGTTTTATTGTGTTTGATGCCTAATAAAACATTTTTTTTGAAAAGTGTTATTTTTTTTAAATGTCCTGCGTTTGGACCAAAGGTATCTGGCAGCCCTAAGAATCATCCATAATAAAATACACATAACACAAATAAAATGATGGCCCACTAATCGCTAATCCCTCTCCCTGTCCTCTTAACACACATCACTCATACTGCTACTCCTTAGGAAATTGGTGGGCCTTTAAAGCCCACAAGAAATGCAATAGCTCCTTTATCTGGTGAAATTATACTGAATGATTATTCCACATCTGTACTACTGCACATGAGAATAGCTTTTTCAACTTGTCCTAATTCTGTATATACAAGTCAGAGGGAGGCACATTCAAAATGATTTAACCAGTTAACCGACCTGCTAACTAGTTCAATCGCAGTCAGTAAGATATTCAACGGCATTAAACTGTTTAGTGCCGCTGAATACAGTATCTCCTTCTAACAGGCTTAAATATCCTAGCCAGCTGTTGTTGGGACGTTACAGGGACAGAGCACGGGTAGTAACTTAAGTAAGCTGGTGAGCAGCAATATTTGGTCACTAACCGGTTAACCTAAACTGGCTAAAGTTAGGAAAAATAAAGGCTGTCCTAAGTTTTGTCGGTTTAGCTAACTGGGCACACCAGGTGTTCAATGCTAGTGGGTGGATATGAGCCCAGCATTGAATAATCAGGTCTAATTTAAAATGGTGACGGCCAGCCGCTTTACTGGGACTGGCCGGCATCACTGAATGTGCCACTCAGTATGAATGAAACTTACGCATACTGTCCAATTATGGCTTTTTGATGGTTTGAGGTGATCATAATTGTTGAGTTTAATTCTCAAAATCATGAGGAGAGAGAAATAGGGACCTGAAAGTTATTGGAAGGACTACAAGGCTGGACGTTCCTTTAGGGCACCCAATACCCTTGCCCCACTCCTGGGTCCACTTGTTACTTCTAAACAAGAAAAATTACCAGGATGTTGAAATCTATGAGGCCGCGGGCAGGGTCCTGGCGGCCGAGGCTAACCGGGCGCGCGGCCCGGCGTGGGGACCCTGTGCGCGGCCTGGTCGGCTTGGGCGCGCTCGGCCCTGGGCGGCATCTTTTAAAGTGATTGGCTCCCTGGGGTGGCTGCCCCGAGGGAGCCAATTAAAGCTGCTGGCGTGGGGGCGCGAGGGGGGATCGGGGCCGAGCAGCCTCCGCATGGTCAGTCGTGAGGAGGCTGCTTTGGTGCCGGCGTCCCAACTCGTGGTGTTCCGGTACCTGCTTCGTTGGTCGGGGCTGTGTAGGGCCTTGCTGCTGCGTCGGGTGCCGGGTGAGTGTCTGCTGACGTCGGGTCTTGTCGGCGGGGGAGGGGGCCTTTTTCCTACGGGGCTTCCTGGGTCTGCCGGTGTGCTGTCGCTTCACTGATATAAAAAAATAAATAAATAAATAAATAAATAAACCCCGGAAAAGCCCTATAATTGTTTTCTTGAGGGATGCCTGGTGGGAAGAAAGCTGGGGGCCTGGCCCCTAAAAAGGCCTCGGTAAAGGGGCGGGGGTCCCGGTCGCGGGGGGGCACTGGGAGAGGTGGGGGGTTGCCTGGGCGAGTTGGTGGGGGGGCTGCGGCAATGGGAGATGGGGGTGCTCGAGGCAGGGGACGTGGGGTGAGGGGCCGGACAGGCCGGGGGGTTCCCTTCCGCCCTGCGGCTCGCTGGGGGTAGATGAGGGATTGCTGGGGTCTGGAGAGGTGAGGGGGGGGATGTTGGTGGGGGGGCTGGGGTTGGGACGGTGGGGGGGGATCTCGGGGCTCCGGGCCAAGGGGGGGGGCTCCGGCCTGATGGGGCTCCTTGGGGTGCAGGCTGTGGGGGGCCTGTTGGGTGGTTCCCCGGCCCCGGGGTGTTCGGTTCGTCGGGGGGAGCTTCCCCATGGGACCAGTGGATGGCAGGGGGGCAGGGTACATCCGGGGCGGGGTGGGGGGGTCCTTGGCCTCCGGCGAGGCCGGTGTCGGTTTCCCCCCCTGTTTTTCCTTTTTTGTCTCCGCAGGGACAGTTCATGGCGCAGACTTCGTGGCCCGTGGGCTCGGTGCGCGGAGAGACCTGGGTGAATTCCCCGGTTGGAACGGACCCGCAGCGTGGAGCGTCAGCGGAGGCGGCACAGCGGTGTTTGAGGGGTTCTGCAGGCGCTGATGGCGGGGACCTCGCGGTGGATGGTGAGCGGACGGCTGCGTCGGGTGAGTTATTGGGAGCGGTGATGTGTGCTGGCGTTACAACCGTTCCACCTGCCCCTTTCCCGATTGCAAGTTCCAGCACGTCTGTTCCTTGTGCGGGGGTCCTCATTCCGTGGTTAAGTGTCTCAAAAAAGGTACCTCTAGCTTGGCCGCCCCTGCCCCAAAAGGGCAGTGAGTGGCGAGGGCGCGCGCCCACCCCGGTGCGGGTAGAGGTGTTGGTGCGGTGGCTGACTCTGTACCCCCGTAGGCGGGAGGCGGCGATTTTGGGCTCTGGGTTTCGGCATGGTTTCGTGATCCCGGTGAGGGGGGTAGTGTTGGCATCTTCGGCACGGAATTCCCCTTCGGTTCGTCGTTGGGTGACGGTGGTGCAGGACAAATTGTTGAGTGAGTTGCGATTGGGTAGGGTGGCTGGCCCCTTTGCGGAACCGCCATTTCCCAACTTGGTGATTTCACCTTTAGGTGTTGTGCCCAAGAAGGAGCCGGGCAAATTCCGCCTTATTCACAATTTGTCCTGTCCTGTCGGGGCTTCGGTGAATGATTTTATCCCGCATCAACTGTGTTCGGTTCGTTATGCTTCTTTTGACAAGGCGGCTTCGCTGGTGCACGGGGCTGGTCGGTCGGCATTGCTAGCGAAGGTGGACATCGAAGCGGCTTTTCGTTTGTTACCTGTCCATCCGGCTTCATTCCCTTTGTTGGGATTTTGTTTCCAGGGCGAGTTTTACTTCGATAAGTGTATGCCGATGGGCTGTTCTATCTCTTGCGCGTACTTTGAGATGTTTAGCACGTTCTTGGAGTGGGCGTTGGTCAAGGAATACGGTCTGTTGTCTGTGGTGCATTACCTGGACGATTTCTTGTTTGTGGGAGCGGCAGATTCGGGGGAGTGTCAGAAGCTGCTATCGGGCTTTGTGCGGTTGGCTCAGGAGTTCGGGGTCCCCTTAGCGGACGGGAAGACTGAAGGTCCTGCTACGAGGTTGACCTTTTTGGGCGTGGAGTTGGATTCCGCGGACATGGTGGCGCGGTTGCCTCGCGATAAAGTCGTTCGTTTGCGAATTTCGGTGGCTAATGTGTTGTCGGTGGGTAAGGTTTCCTTGCGGGAGTTGCAGTCCCTATTGGGGTCCTTAAATTTTGCCTGTAGGGTGATTCCGATGGGGAGAGTGTTTTCCAGGAGGTTGGCTTGTGCGACGGCTGGGGTACGTAAACCGCATCATCGGATTCGGGTGACGGCGGCAATGCGCGCGGATTTGCGGGTGTGGGATCGTTTTCTGGAGGATTTCAACGGGACTTCAGTGCTTTTGGAGCCCGAAGTTTCTAGTAATGATTTACAATTGTACACGGATGCTGCAGGAGGGGCGGGGCTGGGGGTGTATTTCGGGGGGGCCTGGTGCGCTGACCGGTGACCGGCGTCTTGGGCGGGGGCGGGGCTGACCAGGAATGTCACATTTTTGGAGCTCTTTCCGCTTCTGGTAGTTTTAGAGCTCTGGCCGCAGCGTTTGCGGAACAGGAGGGTGCTTTGGTGGTGTGATAATGCGGCGGTGGTCAATGTGATTAACCGGTACACTCCGAGGTGCGTGTGGGTGGCTAGCTTGATGCGGGAAGTTGTCCTGGCATGTCTGCGGCTGAATGTGGCGGTGCGGGCGCGTCACCTACCAGGGTCCACTAATGTGATTGCTGATGCTCTTTCTCGCTTTCAGTGGGAGCGGTTCCGGGCGTTGGCCCCCGAAGCGGACGAGGAAGGAGCGGTGGTCCCAGAGAAATTGTGGAGCATTGGCCTCAAGAAATGCTAGACCTTCTGAGAAGTTCGTTGTCTGCAGGGACCTGGTCTGCGTATTGTAGGGGGTGCGACCGAGTGGTCGCTTTTTTGTTGTCGCGCGGGTGGGGGGCTGGAGGGGTTCCCGAAGGTTTGCTTGGCCAATATGTTGTGGCAGCCAAGGGCGCTGGGTTTTCGCGTTCGGCGGTGCGCTCGCATTTGGCGGGCTTTCACTTTTTTGCGAGCGCAGTAGGTTGGGGTCTCCCGGCTGGGGGGGTTTTAACGCGCCGGTTGCTACTAGGTTGGGAACGGGCGCAGCCGACCCCGCGTGATGCGAGGTTGCCGATCACCCACGGGCTCCTCGTGCGGGTGTGTGGAGCTTTGGAGCAGGTGGCTTCATCTGCGTATGAGGCCTTATTGTTCCGGGCGGTTTTTTGCCTGGCATTTTTTGGGGCATTTCGGATTGGGGAGCTGGTTGCAGGTTCTGGGCGGGTGGGGAGTGTTGGGGGTCTGTTGGCTGGTCACGTCCGGCTCATGGAGGGGGGGGCGCGGATTCTGTTGGCTAAGTCCAAAACGGATCCTTTGGGGAAAGGTTTATGGGTATGTCTTGGTGTGGGTGCGGATCCACGGACTTGTCCGGTTCGTGCGCTGCGACAGTTTGTGGCCGTGCGTCCGGCGGGTGCATTGGGGTTTTTCGTTCATGCGGATTTGCGGGCGGTCACCCGTTACCAAGTTTCCGCGGTGCTTCGGCTGGCGTTGTCCGCGGTGGGTGAAGATCCGCTTCGATTTGCTCCTCACTCTTTTCGGATTGGTGCAGCCACTACTGCGGCGGCTGCGGGGTTACCGGCGCACGTCATCCAAGCCATTGGGAGGTGGCGTTCTTCAGCTTTCAAAGGGTATGTGCGGCTGTGAGCGGTTGGGTTGCTGGGTGGGTTCCTTAACTGTTTATTTCTTTTCCAGATGTTTGTGTCGGTCCTGGTGGATGTTGGGTTGCTGGCCACCCCTTCGTCCATTGGGCGGGTCTGCGCGCGGTAGACCGCCCTATCGGCGCCAATTTGGGATTGAACCCGTCGTCGGTGGCTGTCCAATGGCTGGGTGTGCGAGGCATGCGGTGGCCGCATCTGCTGCCTTTGCTGCGCAGCCACGGAAGGACGTCGCAGTGGCCGGCCGCCCTGCGGGTGCATTTGGGTGGAAACGATATATCATCATGGTCCTGCCTGCAGTTGATTCGGGCAATTCAAGAGGATCTCGGACTGGTGTTGCGTATGATGCCGGGGGTTATTGTTTGTTGGTCAGACATTGTTCCAAGGCTGTCTTGTTGGGAGCAACGTCGTTGGTCCCGGGGGTTGACAAAGGTCAATCGTCAGATTGGTCGCTGGGTTTGTGAGCGGGGGGGGGTGGGGTACCAGATCCTGCATGACTGGGCGGATGTGGGTTGTGCGGGGCTGTATCGGGCTGACGGGGTGCATTTGTCGCCGGTTGGCTTGGACCTGCTTCTTAATGATTGGCAGGAGGCCTTGGAATACATGTCTGGACATGATAGTCGCTGGTCGCAGCTTTTGCCTGGGGGGGGCGGCACATGAACAGGGTTATGTGCCGGTGGCGGGATCCCGGAGGTTTCCGGGGTCCGGAGCAGCAGGCTACAGTTGGGCGGGGGCGGGGTGCCCCTGACCCGGTCAAACCCTCGGACGACTTTTGCTGAACGGCGAAGTCGGGGGAGAGGGGTATGGTAACTTGCCAGGTGGCGAGTTACGGTATTAGCGGTGGCAGGCACTTTGCTGAGGATGGCTGGTTCAGCCGGGTGCCGCTAATTGAGTGGTTTGGAAATGTAATTGTTGACTGTTAAAATTTGTTGGCTAATAAAAGCTGCGACCAGTTCTGTTCCATAAAAGTTTGGTGTGTGTTGTTTTGTGGAAGGGGGGGGTGGGTTGTGGGGGAGAAGGGGGTGTAAGGCAGGGGCCTGCAGTGCCGGGTCCGCCTGCCTTGGTTACTACGAGGCCGCGGGCAGGGTCCCGGCGGCCGAGGCTAACCGGGCGCGCGGCCCGGCGCGGGGACCCTGTGCGCGGCCTGGTCGGCGTGGGCGCGCTCGGCCCTGGGCGGGCGCGAGCGCGCATCTTTTAAAGTGATTGGCTCCCTGGGGTGGCTGCCCCGAGGGAGCCAATTAAAGCTGCTGGCATGGGGGCACGAGGGGGGATCGGGGCCGAGCAGCCTCCGCATGGTCAGTCGTGCGGAGGCTGCTTTGGTGCCGGCGTCCCTCCCTCCCTCCCTCCCGAATGTCAGGCAGTGGGGGAAGGGGGGTTTGTTGGGGTGTTGCAGCGGGGGATGGGGGGGGGCGGGATCCCGGAGGTTTCCGGGGTCCGGAGCAGCAGGCTACAGTTGGGCGGGGGCGGGGTGCCCCTGACCCGGTCAAACCCTCGGACGACTTTTGCTGAACGGCGAAGTCGGGGGAGAGGGGTATGGTAACTTGCCGGGTGGCGAGTTACGGTATTAGCAGTGGCAGGCACTTTGCTGAGGATGGCTGGTTCAGCCGGGTGCCGCTAATTGAGTGGTTTGGAAATGTAATTGTTGACTGTTAAAATTTGTTGGCTAATAAAAGCTGCGACCAGTTCTGTTCCATAAAAGTTTGGTGTGTGTTGTTTTGTGGAAGGGGGGGGGTGGGTTGTGGGGGAGAAGGGGGTGTAAGGCAGGGGCCTGCAGTGCCGGGTCCGCCTGCCTTGGTTACAGCTCTCACAATTTTTGCCCCCGGTTGTAACATAGGACTTGCAGAGATGAAGGCAAATTATAAATAGGTAATGAAGATAGGAACTGACATGTCTAGGCCAGGGGGTGCACAGTTCCACTGTGATTTTACAAAGGCTCTACAAAACATGAGAGGCATTTGTAAAATATGTGTAAGGATGAGCAAGGGTGCATATGTCAGAGAAGCCATTTTAAAAATCTATATGTGGGAAAACTGAGCGTCACAAATTTGACAGCTCCCCTGTGGACATTTTAGGCCATATACATGAATTCCCTTTATAAAATGGAAAATACACATGTAGATTTTTGGCCCACACAAACCACACCCCCACCACGCTCCTTTGCAATTTCTACATAATATGGATCTTCACATGTAAATTGTGCCTTTCTAAAATCACCTTTTACACGTGTATGCACTCTACATGTGTTTTTTCCACAAGGAAAAGGTGCATAAGGCTTCTACAATAACCCCCATTGCCTCTCTGAGCATTCACAACTTTGAACAATACCATGACCTAACCTAAAAAGGGACAAGTAAAACAGGGAGTTTCAAGGCAAAAATCAGCCTCTTCCCACTGCTTTTACAATTCTGCTCCTCTTCCTTGATGCAATCCTTTTGATTATGGGGACTGCCAGCTGGCAAGTTTAGGCAATGCATTTGTAATCCAAATATAGAAATAGCAAGGAAACTCTACTCTGATGGACAACTTGAACTGCATGTGAGGATGTGTTCACTAAAGCTGTGATTTTCAAACACTTTTTTTAAATTCTTAGCCAACATCAGTTTTTTCACACATAAATTACAGCAAAAATATTAGCTTCCTGCATATATTTAGAAAATGATATCAACTTCCATTTCCAAACAAACATAACTCTATGTGTGGTTTTCAGCTGAAGTGGTAGTACCATGAAATACTACCCTGGAATCTGGCTTCAAGTCCTACATCCATATTAAAATGAGTTTGCTGAAAGAACTGAACTGCTGAAGGTTCCAACGCTATAATTTATGAAATAGGTTGTGTCAAGAGGCCCATAAACATTAGTCTTGAGCAGTCAAGTCTAAAACAGATTCTTGGGTCTGTAGATCAAACAGATATGATTTTGGTAGGTTTATTGCAATCTATCATGATGAGTGCTTTCTGTAGAACCTCTCACACTGTGGTGAAGAGGAACTTACATTCCAGTGGGGAGTGCTTTATGGGGCATCTTTACTGAAGTGAGCTAATGGTTAATGCATGCATTAGCGCGGGACACGTTACAGCTACTGCATGCTAAGAACAGCCCGTGTGGTAAAAATTCTGCATTAACTGCTTAGAGCATGATGGAGCAGTGACTGGGCAGATTAGGGGTGGAGAATGTTAACTGCACATTATGGTTAGCATGACAATAAGTAATGCACTTAATATCATCTCAGTGGGTGGCATTACGTGTACCCACATTAATTATGAATGCCACTGCTGCGCAGTGGGGAATTGCTGGGCACACCTCCAACAGTTAGTGTGTGGTCATTGCACTTACTGCATGTTAGTTATTGCTCCTAATGTACGGTAAGTGCAAAAACTTACCGCACTTAGTCAATATGCCCCTAGAACTGCTCATCCCCAATTATGGAACTCTTTTTACAACCCACCATTCCTCTCCATCCTGCAGCTGAACGCAGTCTATAAGGGACGTTTTACCTTCTTTTTTTATGTGCACTAGATGAAGGGTAGCAAGGGTGCCAGGGTTTCCTGGCTCTACCAGATAAATATGATTCTTGTAGCATCACAAGGCAAGAAACCCCACCAGACTGAGTGGGCCCTATGCCAGTCTTCTTGGTAGTTTGAAATGTGTTATCCGTCCCTTCTCATGAAAGGCTTGGGGACTGCTGCAGTATCAGAACTCTGCAATGACAAGCATCCAAAGAAGCAATTACATGCCAATATGCCAAACCACAATTAGAGTTTCCAGAAATTGAAGGCCGCGGGCAAGGTCCCGGCGGCTGCCGGTAACCTGTGGCGTGGCCCAGCGCGGGTCCCTGCCCTTTGGGGGGGAAGCAGTGAGAGGGGGGAGACGCTGTGACGCGTGCTGCGCCATTTAAACTGATTGGCTCTGCCGCGGGGTAGCGCGCGACGAGAGCCAATCAGGGAAAGAAGAGTGCCATGTGCTGCGGCATCGGAGGAGCCCGTGCAGCACATGGTAGAAGACCAGGCGGCGACCGGTGTGTGGCAGCGATCTGGTCAAGTTGCAGGGTTGAAGCAGCGGCAGGGTTCAGCGGCAGCGGCAGTGGCGGCGATCGGCGGCGGTGCAAGGCAAGCGGGATGAGTGGCCTGGGAGTTGATCGTCGCGGCGGTTTTTTGTGCGGAGGCCTACAGAGCAAAAAGTGGGTATTGGGGGAGGGTCCGGGAAGGTGGCCGGTTGAGCGGAGATAGGTAGGATAGGCAAAGGGATTAAATAATTGAGGAGATTATTGGAGCAAAGTCTGGTGTACGGGGATATTAAAAAAAAAAAAAAAGGAAGAAAGCAAGACGCGGCTATTTTATTTATAAGGGGAAAAGAGCAGGCAGTGGGACCTGGGAAGGAAGATGCCAGGAGGCAACCGGAGTGTCGGAGGGGGGCCTGTGGGTGGTAAGGCGGCTGCAGGGCAGAAGGCTAAGGGCCAGGCAGGAAAAGGGGGAAGCAAGGGGCGCAAATGGGGTTCAGGTGTCCGGGAAGGGTGTGTGGCGGTGGAAGGGGCTCATGGGTCGTTTGGGCCTGCAGTTAGGGGACATGGAAGGCCCCCAAGAGCGGGGCAGGGGGAGCGGGTGGGGCGGGGGCGACAGGCATGGGGAGGGGCAGGGGCAAGGGGGGTATGACAGCTGGGGGCTCTAAAGAGCGTCAGGGTGTGGCCGAAGGAGGTGGTGTGGGGCGGTTTGAGGGAGAAGAGTCCCGGGTGTTGGCTGTTGGGGATGAGACGGGCCAAGGCGGAAGGGGGGCATGGAGTGTTGTTGATTGGGCAGGATACGGAGTTCCAGCGGGTATTGGGGGGGTGGTATGTTCTGGGGGAGTCCGGGTGTGGCAGGGGCTGGGGGACAGCAGGGGTGGGAGCATTGGATGGGGGGTGGGCAGGGCCACTCCAGGACCGGCTGGTCAGGGGCATGGCCGTCAGCATGGCCTGCGGTTGTTCCCCCTCCGGTTGTGCCTTTTTTGTCTCCACAGGTTCCGATGATGGCGTCCCCAGGAGCGATTCATGGCAGAGTGCAGCAATGCAGGGCAGCGGGCGGGCCAGCACAGGCGACGACTGCACTTGGAGGCCCTGGCGGCGGAACAGAGGCACTTGGAGAGAGTGAGCTGCGGATGGTCGATGAGGCTTCATGTGAGGTGCAACCACGACTGGTGCTGGAGTCGCCGGCTGCGGCGGAGACGGGTGAGTTGCAAACGGAGCAGGCTGGTGGAGTCAGCAGGGGGGAGCGCGTAGAGAGGTCGGGGAAGGCTACCAGGAAGAGGCGCCATACATGCCATCGGAGGCGCAGATCGGAATCGTCCTCGTCTTCGTCCTCGAGTTCGTCCACAGGATCATCGGCTGGGGATGGGAAGAGCGTAGAGAAGAGCGCTTCCAGTGGGGGGATGGCGGCGGTGACAGCGTTGTCGGAGTTGTGGGAAGGGGTGCCTAAAAAGTTGAGGCGTAGGATACGGAAGAGGCGGTATATTGACATTTTCCGGCTTTTGGAGGGTCGTAAGCGCTCTGGGGAAAGTAAGAAAAAACGGAAAGAGGATGAAAAGGCGGGAAGGGTCAGAAAAGTGGCGCGGACAGTGGTGAATTGGGTTAGGGCCTTTTTGCGATTGGCGAGTGTGTGGGGTCAGTGGTACCCGGAACAATATGGGATGCTTTTGTCGTATGCGGACTCTATTCTTGAGGCGTCTCAGACGCACGAAGGGTGGTCATGGTTGAATTATGACGAGAGGTTTCGGGATAAAATGGAGGAGAACAAGTTGTTATAGTCCAACACAAAAGCACGGGTCCACGTGCTAAACAGACCCAGTAAGGAAACGTGGACAGCAGATAGGAAGGAAATTCTTTTATTGGTCAACAGTAGCCTATGGACCGACACAGGCCGTGTTTCGCAACCTTCATCAGGGGCAGGCTAAACTAAAAACATAAAGCATAAATAAATAAATAACATCAATCATAAAAACATAAATAAATCAATCATAAAAACACCAAGAGCATAAAATCAAAACAGATTAACACATAGAAACATAGAAATATGACGACAGAAAAAGACCACATGGCCTATCTAGTCTGTCCTTCCATAACAACTACAACAGTCCACTTTTTGCCTTTAGAGATCCTCTGTGTTGGTCCCATGCTTTCTTGAATTCAGTTACTGTCCTCATCTCTACCACCTCCACTGGGAGACTATTCCACGGATCCACTATTCTTTCCGTAAAGAAATATTTCTGCATATCACTCCTGAATCTATCTCCCTTCACCCTCATCCCATGTCCCCTCGTAGCAGAACTTGCTTTCAATTGAAAGAGGCTCTCTCCCTGAACATTTATGCCACGGAGGTATTTAAACATCTCAATCATATCACCTCTATCCCGCCTTTCCTCTAAGGTGTACATATTAAGATCCTTAAGTCTGTCCTCATATGCTTTATAATGAAGCCCATTAATCATTTTGGTAGCAACCCTCTGCACCGACTCCATCCTGTTCACATCCTTTTGAAGGTGCGGTCTCCAGAATTGCACACCATACTCCAAATGAGGTCGCACCAAAGACTTATACAGAGGCATTATCACCTCCTTTTTTCTGCTAGCCATTCCTCTCCGTATGCACCCAAGCATCCTTCTAGCTTTTGCTGTCGCCTTTTCCACCTGTTTAGCTACTTTAAGATCATCAGACACAACCACGCCTAGGTCCCGCTCTTCTTTAGTGGACAAAAGTACTTCACCTCCTATACTGTATTGCTCCCTTGGATTGCTGCAGCCCAAATGCATGACCTTACATTTTTTAACATTAAATCCCAGCTGCCAAATTCTAGACCATTCTTCAAGCTGGCATATGTCTGTAAAGTGCATAAACATTAAAATTATAAAAATGTAAAACAAATGATACCCTATACTCATTATTTATCTATCTTACATATCTCACATGTGCATGAAACACATGACTAGCACAGTCAATAAGAAAAGATCTGGATGATAAATAAATAAAAACACTTGTACAATAGAAGAATTGGTTAATGGACATATAAAACCGAGAGGAATAAAAAACACCCATAAAAATATACAAATAAAGGAAGGATACAAAACTTGTATAGTGTGTATTCAAATGCCTCAAAAAATCCATTTATATAAACTAAAACGATGGACATATAAAATAAAGGGACATGCAATATCAGGGAACAGTGGAATCAGGGGAACCAAAAAAACATTATTCTCATCATGACATGAACCCAGCGATGAGGGTAGTTCTGAAGATCTCGTTTGTAAGATAGATTCATTTACATGTTTAGCGCTTTTATTTATGTAGTTTTTAATAATAGGCAGGTGATATGTATATGTTTCATTTATTTAATATTGTTTTCTCCCTTCTTGTTTATCATCAGAATCGGCAATTAGTGAGGATATAAGGTTCGAAGGTTGAGGTCTTGTCTTGCAGGTAGATGTGCTATTTACTTGGTATAGCTCCTCTGAACACAGCTTGTGGTGATTTTGCTAAGGGGTTTTTTCTCCCCTGTTTCCATTGAATCCTTTTTGCTGATGTCCCCATTTTAAGTTTCCCTGTATGATTTTTCATTCAAATATATGAATGTACAAGTTATTTTGGTTTTGATATTTATGTCATGATGAGAATAATGTTTTTTTGGTTCCTCTGATTCCACTGTTCCCTGATATAGCATGTCCCTTTATTTTATATGTCCATCGTTTTAGTGGATTTCTTGAGCTCTGATAGGGTCATTGAATTTTGCATGTCGGGTCATTCCGATGGGTCGGGTATTCATACGGTGGTTGGCGGTGGCAACGGCGGGTGTGTTTAAACCATATCACTGTATTCGGATTACCAAGAGCTTGCGCGAAGACTTATTAGTGTGGGATGTCTTCTTGACTGAGTTCAATGGGTCGGCTGTCCTGATGGAGGAAGTGCGTTCAAGTGAGGAGTTGCAGTTGTACACGGATGCAGCAGGGGGCGCGGGATTAGGTATTTATTTCGGAGGGGCATGGTGTGCAGGGAGTTGGCCAGCAGCATGGGGAGATGAGGGACTCTTAAAGAATATCACGTTCTTAGAGCTGTTCCCGATTTTGGTGGCTTTGGAGTTGTGGCCAGGTAAGTTGAGTAACAAAAAAGTGGTATGGTGGTGCGACAATGAAGCAGTTGTGAGTGTGGTGAATAATTATACGCCTCGGTGTGGCCAGGTGGTGGCCTTGAGGCGCAAAGTTGTGTTATCCTGTTTGCGTCGGAATGTGACATTGAGAGCACGGCACATACTAGGTCACCATAATGGCATTGCTGATGCTCTTTCCCATTTGCAGTGGGATGGTTTCCGGCAGCTGGCGCCAGAGGCGGATGCGGTGGGATTGGAGGTCCCTTGGAGCTTATGGAGCTGTGACCTGTGGAGATGACAGAGATGCTGCGGAACTCGGTGGCTGAAAAAACTTGGGAGGCATATTGCAGAGGCTGTAAGAGGGTGGTTGACTTCTTGCAGGAGCAAGGGTAGTGTGGGGGGGGGGGGGTGGTTCCGGATCAATTGCTTGGCAGGTACATAATCAGTGCGAAGAGGCAGGGTGCTTCTCAAGGGTCTGTTAGGGGGCACTTGGCGGGCTTTGTTTTTTTCGCGAAAGCGGTGGATTGAGCCCCATCGGGCGAGGGATTTTTAGTGAGGAAGTTGATGCAAGGATGGGGGCGGGCAAGGCTGGTTATGCCGGATCGGCGCTGTCCGGTAACACATGAC
This sequence comes from Ichthyophis bannanicus, assembly GCA_033557465.1. NCBI lineage: Eukaryota > Metazoa > Chordata > Amphibia > Gymnophiona > Ichthyophiidae > Ichthyophis > Ichthyophis bannanicus. The sequence goes on along the minus strand of CM066049.1, from coordinate 74,380,543 downwards.
TTGCTGAGAGGTCTGTGTGAGGGCTTGCCGGCGGTGGCGGCTTCAGGGTACGAAGCCAAGCTATTTAAGGCAATATTCTGCTTGGCCTTTTTTTGGGCGTTCCGGGTGGGGGAATTGGTAGCAGAGTCCTCAAAGAGGGGTGTGGGGAACAGCTTGCAGAGGCAGCATGTGCACGTGGATGGGGATTGCTTGAGGGTCCTGTTGAAAAGATCGAAAATGGACCAGCGAGGCAGAGGCCGGTGGGTGGTTCTGAGAGCGATAGAGGGGGACACGTGCCCAGTAGCAGCAATGTGGTTGTTCCTCGAGGATCACCCGTTGGTTGGGGGGGGCTTTTTGTGCATGAGGATGCCTTGTTGGTCACAAGATATCAAGTGACGGCGGTGTTGCGTTTGGGGCTGCGGAGGATGGGGGAGGAAGCTAGCCAATTTGCGGCGCATTCCTTTCGCATTGGGGCAGTGACTAGCGCAGCCAGTGCTGGCATGTCAGGCCTACAGATACAAGCAATTGGAAGGTGGCAGTCCAGAACTTTTCAGAATTATGTTCGGTTATGAGGGGGCTGGGGGGGGGGCGCTGATAATTAACCATTGTTTTCTTTTCCAGATCGGGGCGGAAGTGTGCTGGGCTATTGGATGTTGGGACATTCCTTTGTGTTCTGGGTGGGACAGCGTGCGGAGGCGAGGCCTATCGGGCAGAACCTGGGGTTGGAGCCTGCAGTGGTGGTCGTTTCATGGCTGGGAGAGAGGGGACTAAAATGGCCTCAGCTGATGTCCTTGCTGCGTCACCATGCACGTTGGAGGACACCGCCAAGGTTCCTGTTTTTGCATTTGGGAGGAAATGATTTGGCGTCATGGACCTGCAAGCAGTTGATCAATGCTGCAAAGAGGGACTTTGCTCAAATATTGGCAATGTTTGAAGGGGTGGTGCTGATTTGGTCGGATGTCATCCCGAGGCCGGTGTGCTGGGGGCAGCGGCGCTGGTCTCGCGGGTTGACGAAGATCAATAGGCAGATCGGGAGGTGGGTGTTGGAGCATGGGGGATATCAAGTCCAGCATGATTGGGTGGATGTGGCTTGTTCCGGTCTGTACAGGAATGATGGCGTACATTTGGCCCCGGTGGGGGTGGACCTTCTCCTGAACGATTGGCAGGCAGCCTTGGAGCGGGTGGTGAGGGGCAATGCGGGCAGGTCACAGCTTGAGCCCAGGTAAGGGGGGGGCGGCAAAGTCACAGGGTGTGACTATGCCGGTGGCGGGATCCCGGAGGTTTCCGGGGTCCGGAGCCGGAGGCTACTTGAGGTGTGGGCAGGGTGCCCGCGACCCGGAGAACCCCGAGACGACTTTTGCTAGTGATATGGTGAAGTCGGGCAGGGGTGGTAGTATCTGGACCGGTGGTTACCGGGCCAGGTGCGGAAGCGAGGTCACCTTGCTAATAGTATGGCGGGTGAGGTATCACTCCGCTGGGGGGGGGGGGGGGGATAGTTGGCTAAGTTGTTGTTCTTGTTAAAATGTTAAAGTGTTACTTGGGCAATAAAGCTGTGACCTGGTGTTTTTTCCAAATGTGGTATCTGTGAAGTTTTTGAAAGAGATGCAAGCTAAGAGGAAAAGTAAGGCGGAGGGAGAGCGACGGGTACAGATCTCCGGTTACAGTAAGCAAAAGTAAGTCAACACATTCTCAAGCCTAAGGAGTTTTCAGTAAGTAGAAGATGGCACAAGAAGATGTAATGTCTATTCTACCCTAAATTTGAATGCAACTGACCCAGAACAGGAAGTCTTAGACACTGGAGGACTAAACGATTGTAGTAGACATACAGGCACCTTCATTCGGGTGATAATCAGGAATTGGCTGAGGGTGAAAGGGGAGACCACTCTCCTTATCTTCTGGTCTCTTAGGGAATAGGGGGAAGGAAGAGTCATTTCAAGGCCTCGTGCTGATGGGACGCTTTCCATGGAAGTAGTCTTTTTCTGTCACTCTAAGCATCCTTTATTCACCCAAATGAAGTCAGATCCAATCCAGGTTGTGGCTGTAAATATAAAGAGAGCCGGATTGTCAGGGTGTTAATTTAAACTCTGGCTGCAGCATTTACATTAATACGTGTATTCAGTACCACTATATGTATTGTCGGCAGTGATGAATTAATGTATTCACCACTGCCACTGTCCATTTAGTTTAGGCTAGTCCTAAAGTAGACTTATAAACTGTCCATTTAATGACTAAATATCACTTCTATATGCATAGTTTTGGGTCGCCTCACTCGGTATGCCCTAATTTTGCTTTATGGATAGCGGTGGAGCGGTTAGATGGATTTTCAGCCTGGCACTATCCATATGGGGTCTCAAAACCTACCAATAAGGAAGTTATGCATTTAACCGGTAATTTTATAAAGTCATTCCCACACATATGTGCCCACATACAAGCATTAATGACCTCTTATAAAATACTAACCAGCATAAAAGTACGTGCATCAAGGTGCATACTATGCCGTGGGCATGCACATAGGTGGAGTTTGGGTGGAGTGTGCAAGTGTGCACATAGATTATGAAATACTGGAATTTACAAGCATACTTGAAAAAGCTAGGTGGAATATAGATGCACATGGAGCTACTTACACTTGTAGTTTATCAAGACAAGTAGGCAATCTACTTGTCTTTATAAAACTGACTTAACAAAGGGGCCTTAAAATCCAGTTTAACTAGACACCCCCTTATAAAATACCCTCGTACTGGTCAACAGTAAATGTGTAACTTCCTTTGAAAACTGATACTCAAAGTCTTTACTGGGTGATCAAGGTCAGATAAACTATTATCTTCACAAGAGGGCAAAGCACAACTGGTCCGTCACGTGGAATTCTTACCTTCTTCTCATCTGGGAGCTCTTTCCTCTAGCTCCTGCTCCAGATGCTGGAAAGCTTCTTCCTCTTGGATCCAAGATCTTGCTCTTCTGACCTGCAAGGCACTTCAACAATTCCCTTTCTCCCCTCTTACATACAGGAGTTCATCTGTCTGGCCTTTAGGATACCTTGAGCCTCTTCTCACTCTAGCTCTCTCTCGCTGGATTCCCTGAACTCATGAGGATCTCCGAATAAGAACTTTTCCCAACACCTTTTCACCCTTATATCATGGATGCAGCTCTCTGAGCCTCCAGGAGTAATTGTTTTAACTCTAATGATCTTTTTTCTTCAATCCTGCAGGACCCTCGACCACCAGGACTTTGTATAGGCAATCCAGCCATTCCGTCCATGAGTGCTGACTCTCCAAATGCAGGCTTTTGGAACTAAGGATTTCTTCTCCCAATTCTGGGACTTCTTCCCTCAGATGAATTCTCTCTTTCTCCTTGACCCTTACCAGTTTGGTATGTCAGGGTCCAATCCTTCAAGGCCCAGATCTCAAGGGTCTTTAAGCTCACTATCTTTCTTGGGATGGCAGAAAAGAGGCAAAAGGCCAGTGACTCCTTACTTTTTCTTTTCGCTCAAGATCAGGTTGCCTCTTCAGGGCACACCCCACACAAGGCCTGAACCTCCAAACCGCTGAGCTCTCAGCCTACTGCTGGAGGGCACAATAGAGGCAAAAGATAATTTAGCCTCCAAAACTACAGTTTTCATAATCTTGCTCAATATCATCACATTTCCATATTTCTTCTCATGGCCTTTCTCTGTGGGGAAACCATTAACATGCACTCACACTATGTGCCTTATTAAGGGGCAATCATTTACATCAGCCCTAAAGATGGTGTAAATGACTGTGCCTATATTTTGCAAGTAAGCATATTATTTTATTTTATAATTTTATAATCAACACTGCACCCAAACTCTGCCCATGTCCATGACTACAGTGAAAGTACACACCATCAAATCAAAGGCACATACCGTTGAATGCTTTTATACTGATTGCTATTTTATAAGAGGCCATTAATGTGCATATGTGGCTCCATATGCACCTTAATAGCTAAGTTTCCATGGTTTAAGAGCCTACTTTACTGCTTAAAGTATGTGCCTTCTTATAAAATGATCCCCCTTAGAGGATAACAAGATGCCTAGGAAGATTTGGACTGATGTTTCGAATTGTGGACTAAAAATGATTGGAACTTTAAATTTTTTATGTAATAAGCTTTTTTGAGTTTGGTGAACACTAACGGTCTGATTCTGCTAGGCAACTCGTGGGGCTGTACGTCCTAGCGGGACGTACAGCCCTGCTAGCCACCTGAACCATATCTTTATCTTTATTTACGGATTTAATATACCGCTCTTTACCGGTGGCATCAGAGCGGTGTACAATGATAAAAATACAAGCTGCAGAAACAGGAAAGGAACACCATTATATAAAGAACAGGACAGGAGGAGAAAGGAAAGGCTATAGGTAGTACATCAGAAGAGGAACAAAATCAGGTAACAATACATACAGTTGGTACTATCGTGGGGGAGGGGAAAGGGAGACAGGTGGGGGAGGGAGACCAAAAGCGGTGCAGAAAAGGTGAGTCTTCAGCCATATGACACCTCCAGGCCCCCCTGCACGCACAGAGCTACTGTGCATGCTGTGGGGCACAAGGGCAGCACGGGGTGGAGAACAGGAGGAGCATGGGCAGGACCGACACCCGGTTGTACAGGGCTGATTCCAGTCACGGCCCTGTATGTCCAGGGATCGCTAGGGGGATGGCCAGCTTATCCTCGGAGGTGGAATAAGCACTGGCCGCCCCTCCAGATCAGCTGGCCAGCCCCCTAGCAGGTTGAGTAGGTTGAGTACCCGCCACCCATTCCTGGCCCCTGCTCTCTCTGTTGGGGTCAAGCGGCAGGGAAATGGGGGATCCATGGCAGCGAGCAGGTTGTGCCATGGGGTGGACTTCCCCGCAGCGATGCAAGGGCATGTCAGGCCATCTCCCAGGTCCTGATCTGGCACCCATGGGAACATCTGGCTCCCGCGGTACAGAATTGGGTCCTAATAGGCCCATCCTGTTGGGGCTGTCCAAATGGCCCGAACATGCCCCTACTGGAATCGGGCTCCAAAGGGGTCATTTTAAAAGTTTTTGTCATGATTTGGGCTTCCAAATCATGGAGACGTCTCCGGAGCATTTTACAAATTACTTTTAAAGACCTCACTAGTGTGGGGATGTCCAAATAGGCAGGGGATGTGGTGAAGGCAAGATGGACTTACACATTCCCATTCGATTTCTGAAACATCAGGGACGCCTGTAGGCACGTCCATGTTTAGACCTGCTCCAGGCATGAATAGGCATCAGAAAAGTGCTTGTTTTGGCCTTGAATAATTCAGAGCGTATAGAGTTACGTGACTAGCCTAAGATCACAAAAGCCCACACTGAGATTTGAACCCTTGCTACACTGCTCATAGAGCTGGCCCATCCATTGTGCGAGAAAGTTGTTCGCACAGGGTCCTGCGCTTCAGGGGGCCCCATGCCAACAACATCCTGCATTCAATACCAGCAGGCAGGGCGGCTTTAGAGGACGCCGGAGAGACCCCAACTCACCTCTAACAGCTGCCGAAGTAAAGAGCATCTTTTTTCTTTGTTTCAGCAGTTGTACCATAGTTTAGGATGCTGCCGCGCTGAGTGCCAGGAAACAGGACGTCTCCTTTGACCTCAGCATGGCAGCATCTTAAATTACAGTACAGCTGCCGAAGTGAAGAAAAAAGGCGATCTTCACTTCAACAGCTGTTAGAGGTGAGCCAGGCCTCTCTGGCTCCCTCTAAAGCTTTTTAGACAACCGCAGGGCTCTTCAGGAGGGGGGGCTTGAACTGGAAATGGGTTGAATGGGGAGGGGCTTGGACTGGAAATACACTGTGAGGGGGGACTTGGACTGGAAATGGGGTGAGTAGGGGGGTAGCTAGGACTCAAAATTGGCTGAGTGGAGGGGGGGCTTGGACTGGAAATGGGCTGTGGGGGGTGGGGGGCTTGGACTGGAAATAGCTTTTGGGGAGGGGGGCTTGGACTGGAAATGGGCTGAGTGGAGGGAGCTAGGACTGGAAATGGGTTGATGGAGGGGCTAGGATAGGACTGGAAATGGGTTAATAGGGGAGCTAGGATTGGAAATGGGCTGTTGGGAGGACTTGGATTGGAAATGGATGCATGGAGGGGCTAGGATAGGACTGGAAATGGATGAGGGAGCTAGAACTGGAAATGGGCTGATGGAGGAGCTAGGATATGACTGGAAATGGGATGATGAGGGGTTAGGATTGTAAATGGGTGATGGGGGGCTAGGATAGAACTGGGAATGGGCTGATGGCAGGCTAGGATTGGAAATGGACTGATGGAGGAGCTAGGATAGGACTGGAAATAGATGGGGGAGCTAGGACTGGAAATGGGCTGATGGAGGAGCTAGGATATGATTGGAAATGGGCTCATGGGGGGGTTAGGATTGGAAATGGGTTGATGGGGGAGCTTGGATTTAAAATGGGCTGATGGGGGGCTTGGATGGGAAATGGGCTGATGGGGGGGCTTGAATGGGAAATGGGCTGATGGGGGGACTTGGATTGGAAATGGGCTGATGGGGGGGTTTGGATTGGAAATGGACTGATGGAAGGGCTAGAATAGGACTGGAAAGGGCTGATGAGGGAGCTAGGACTGGAAATGGGCTGATGCAGGGACTAGAAGGGAGCGGATGCTGGATGGGGCTGGAACTAGAAGGGAGCTGATGTTGGGGGAGGACTAGAATGGGATGGAGCTGGGGAAGTGAGGATGAAGAGGGGAAAAAATATTTTATGTGGGAGGGAAGAAAAATCTATGATTGGCCGGGTATTAGGAGAGTAAGTGGGGAATGAGGATGGAGGAGTAAAATTTGAGTGGATGAAAAAGGAATAAAGAAAGAGATGGAGGAAAGAGCAAAAGGAGAAAGATCGGTATGTTAAAGCAGATGTAGAGAGAGAATGGAAAAAAAACTAGAAGAGAGAAGAAAGGACAAATGGACAGCAAACAATGGAAAGTTAACAGAAGACAAGAAGAAACCAGAAGAAAATGACCGGAGCAATTGCAACTGAAAAATAAAATACACAAACAACAAAAGGTAGAAAAATGCTTTTTTATTTTGAATTTATTAATTGGAATATGTCATCTCTGGAAAATGTGTGTCTTTAACGTCTGCATTTTGTTTAGTACAAGAGAAAATTAATTTTTAGTTTTATTTCTGCAGCGTTCTTGTACATTCCAAGTTTGACTTTTGGGTTCCCAGTTTAATTATTGTCTTCCTATTTCTATATTGTGATCCCTTGTTCTTTGTTTGGTGATGGTCTATGTTCTACATGTGTAACCGAGCGGAGATATTCTGTTCATGTCGTTTCTATTTGACAGTGCCACTTGTTCTCTTTCCCCAGTAGGAGATATATTGGTATTCTCTGAGATGTATTGGTCTAATATTTGCAGTGTCACCTTTTTAATAGGTAGGGTATGGTGCTTTGTGAGTCCTGATAGTACTGTTATGATACGGTGGGTTTGTTATGGGTTCTAAATGGGCAGTGTTTGTAGTACTTCCTAATGTGCCTGGCAGTTGGCACTGGAGTATAGTAATGTAGAAATCTGGTAGTGTTTCTTTATCAATACACTTATTAACATGTTTACTAAAAGTTAGTGAATGTTAACAATATGCAAATATATATGCAAATGAGACCCCTTATGCAAATGAGGCACCACACCAAGTCTCTGCACATGGCCCTGCACCCCCCTTGGGCCGCCCCTGTGTCAGGGTACCTGCATCTGTTGTTGTTGTGCTGCTGAGCCCAAACACCAGGAGACCCACACCTGATCACAGAGGTCTGTTACTGTTGGTGTCTACGTACCTGCAGCTGTTGGGGTGTCACCTAGACCAGATAACAGAGGTTTATAGCTCAGCCAGGTAGCTCTGTGCATGCTCTGGTTGCATACGGCCACAACTGCCATATTCACAGGAGGCCTAAGTCCTGACCACAGAGGTAGAGTTGTAGGTCTGATGTCATGGTAGTGGCCCCTGCTGATATGCCTGGCCCACCCAAATACTGAGCGAGGTCAGAACACATCGCACATGTTCTGTAGAGAGCTCATGGTGCCACGGTGGGTGTGTCAGCTGATGTGTGTGGGTGAGGCAAATACACAGGTGTCTGCCGCAGCATACAGGGAGTTTGGAAATCCCACTTTTGGAGACCAATGTGACCACCACACACATGGCATGGTGCACCCATGTCATGCAAGGAGGGTGTGGGAACAGGGTAAGGGGCCAGGGGGTAGCACACAGTACACATAGCTGGCACCCCACACATGGGCAGACCCACAGCCACACATGCTTGCGGTGCTGCCAACAGGTAGTAGTGGACCCACTGGCCAGAGCAGCAGCACTCAGCTGCCTGCAGTGATGTGTAATATGCGATGGCCACCCACCAGAGATATCCTCCCCCTGATGTTCCCACCCATTGCATTCCCCCCCAGGTGGAGGACCTTTGGAAGAAGAGAAGGGAGTTGCGGCTGCACTGCCCGGATGTCCTGGAATGCCTACAAAGGAAGGCACAACAGGAACATGATGGTGAGTGTTGCGGTCACTGCAGGGATGTACAGCATGTCACAGTGGGCCAACAGCCTGTTTGCTGCCGGGGAACGGGCATCGACATCCGGGACCTACACAACAGGGCCCGCAGCTCCAGCCCAGCTGATGGAGGAAGAGGAGGGGGTGGAGCCGGAGGACGACTCTGCAGAAGTGGAGTGGGCAGAGGGTGGTGTGGGGCGGGAGGGAGGGAGGGGAAGGTGAGGGTCGCTCCGGTGCACCGGTGGGTGGGTGGGAGGATGATATGCCCTCCAGATCCTGCCTTCCCCGGTATCAGTCCCTGTTTCCAGCTTGTCACACGCGCCGGCTTTCAGAGCGCGAGGGGAGAGTTTCTCCCTCGCTGCTCTGTTAAGCCCGCGGGGGCTGATGGGAAGTTCCCAACAGCCCCCGCGGGCTTACCAGAGCCGCGAAAGGGAAACTAGTTCCCTTCGCGCTCTGAAAGCCGGCGCGTGTGACAAGCTGGAAACAGGGACTGATACCGGGGAAGGCAGGATCTGGAGGGCAGGCTCTGCCAGGCACAGGGGGGGCCCCGCGGCACACTCGATTCTGCCGCGGCGGCCCCGGAAGCGGCAGAAGACAGCTTTTTTTTATTTTAAATTTTGGCTGGGCTGGGCTGGGGGGGTTAGGAGTGGTGATGGGCGCTGCGGGGGGATTAGGAGTGGTGATGGGTGCTGGGGGGTTAGGAGTGGTGATGGGCACTGGGGGGGTTAGGAGTGGTGATGGGCACTGGGGGGGTTTAGGAGTGGTGATGGGCTATGGGGGGGGCTTAAACTAAAAATTGGGTGATGGATTAGGACTGGAAATGGGCTGGTGGGATTAGGACTGGAAGTGGGTTGATGGGGGTTAGGACTGATAATGGGCTATGGGGGGCTTAAACTAAAAATAGGTTGATGGGGCATAAGGACGCGAAATGTGAGGGTGGGATAAGGACTGGGAGTGGGCTGATGGGGAGGTTAGGACCGCTAATGGGCTATGGGGGGCTTAAACTAAAAATTGGGTGATGGGGGCTTAGGACTGGAAATGGGCTGGTGGGATTAGGACTGGGAGTGGGCTGATGGGGAGGTTAGGACTGGTAATGGGCTATGAGGGGGCTTAAACTGAAAATGGGGTGATGGGGGATTAGGACTGGAAATGGGCTGGTGGGATTAGGACTGGGAGTGGGCTATGGGGGGCTAGGACTGGTAATAGGTTGGGGGGGTTGCTAGGACTGGAAATGGGCTGAGTGGAAGGGGGCTTGAATTGCAAATAGCTGATGGGGGATGGGGCTTGGAATGGAAATGGGCTGAGGGGAAGTGGGGGCTTGAACTGCAAATAGCTGATGGGGAGGGGGACTTGGAATGGAAATGGGCTGAGTGGAAGGGGGCTTGAACTGCAAATAGCTGATGGGAAGGGGGGCTTGGAATGGGCTCTTAGGGGAGGGAGCTAGGACAGGAATTGGGCTGATGGAGGGGCTAGGATAGGACTGGGAATTGGGTGTTGGGGGAGCTAAGTTTGGAAATGGGCTGTGGTGGGGGCTTGGATTGAAATGAACTCATGGAGGGGCTAGAACTGGAAATAGGCTCATGGGGGGCTTGGATTAGAAATGGGCTGAGTGATGGTGGGGCTAGGAAAGGACTAGAAATGGGCTGATGGGAGGCTGGTATTGGAAATGAGCTGATGAAGGGACTCGGATAGGATTGGAATGGACTGATGGGGGGCCAGGACTGGAAATGGGCTGATGTGGGGACTAGAAGGGAGCGGATACTGGGTGGGGCTGGAATTAAAAGGGAGCTGATGTTGGGGGAGATTAGAAGGGGATGGGGCTGGGAGAGTGAAATGGAGAGGGGAAAAATATTTTGTGTGGGAGGGAAGAAAAATGTACAATTGGCCGGGTATTGGGAGACTAAAAAAGGAGAAAGATTATTATGTTAAAGCAGATGAAGAGAGAGAATGGAAAAAAACTAGAAGAGAAGAAAGGAGAAATGGACAGCAGACGATGGAGAGATAGCAGAAGACACAAATAAACCAGAAGAAAGTGGCTGGAACAATTGCAACTGAAAAAATGCACAAAAGGTACAAAGATATCTCTTTATTTTGAATTTATTAACTGGAATATGTCAGCTCTGGGAAATGTGCATTATTAGTGTCTGTGCTTTGTTTAGTACAAGAGGAAATTAATTTATAGTTTTATTTCTACAGTGTTGTTGTACATTCCAAGTTTGGCTTTTGGGGTTCCCAGTTTAATTATTGCCTTCCTGTTTCTAAATTGAATGAAATCATTAAAACATTATAAATTGCCAATAAATTGAAATGAAAACCAAAGGATTGTGAATCAAATTGATTCTCTGACAATACAAAGATTCCAAACTTTACAAATGATGTTACATAGTTCAGGCAACTTTATAAAGAGTTTTTAGATACTAAAATCTTGTTGTTAAGGTTTAATTGACGTGCTGGCACTTTGAGGAAATTCTTTGGTTTTGTGCGGCAGTTTGGGCACTCGGGCTCAAAAAGGTTAGCCATCACTGGTCTAGAATTTGGCAGCTGGGATTTAATGTTAAAAAATGTAAGGTCATGCATTTGGGCTGCAGCAATCCAAGGGAGGTGAAGTACTTTTGTCCACTAAAGAAGAGCGGGACCTAGGCGTAGTTGTGTCCGATGATCTTAAAGTAGCTAAACAGGTAGAAAAGGCGACAGCAAAAGCTAGAAGGATGCTTGGGTGCATACGGAGAGGAATGGCTAGCAGAAAAAAGGAGGTGATAATGCCTCTGTATAAGTCTTTGGTGCGACCTCATCATTTGGAGTATGGTGTGCAATTCTGGAGACCGCACCTTCAAAAGGATGTGAACAGGATGGAGTCGGTGCAGAGGGTTGCTACTAAGATGATTAGTAGTCTTCATTATAAAGCATATGAGGACAGACTTAAGGATCTTAATATGTACACCTTAGAGGAAAGGCGGGATAGAGGTGATATGATTGAGATGTTTAAATACCTCCGTGGCATAAATGTTCAGGGAGAGAGCCTCTTTCAATTGAAAGCAAGTTCTGCGACGAGGGGACATGGGATGAGGGTGAAGGGAGATAGATTCAGGAGTGATATGCGGAAATATTTCTTTACGGAAAGAGTAGTGGATCCGTGGAATAGTCTCCCAGTGGAGGTGGTAGAGATGAGGACAGTAACTGAATTCAAAAAAGCATGGGACCAACACAGAGGATCTCTAAAGGTAAAAAGTGGACTGTTGTAGTTGTTGTTATGAAAGGACAGACTAGATGGGCCTTGTGGTCTTTTTCTGTCATCATGTTTCTATGTTTCTATTTAAAGGTGCGGAAGAATTGAAGGAAATATCGATACATCGGGAAGATGTATTACAACTATTAGATAAACTGAACAGTAGCAAATCACCTGGGCCGGATGGTATGCATCCAAGGGTGTTGAAAGAACTGAAATATGAGATTGCAGACCTGCTATTAGTAATCTGTGAACTATCATTAAAATCATCTCTAATACCTGAAGATTGGAGGATCACCAATGTAACACCAATTTTTAAAAAGGGTTCCAGGGGTGATCCAGGAAACTACAGACCGGTGAGCCTGACATCAGTCCCGGGAAAAATGGTAGAAACCATCATAAAGAATAAAATTACTCAGCATGTAGATAATCATGACCTAATGGGAGACAGCCAACATGGCTTTAGACAAGGAAGATCTTGTCTTACTAATCTGTTATGGTTTTTTGAAGGAGTGAATAATCAGGTGGACAAAGGTGAGTCGGTTGATATTGTGTATCTGGACTTTCAGAAAGCCTTTGACAAGGTCCCTCATGAGAGACTTTTGGCAAAACTAAAGAGTCATGGGATAGGAGGCAGTGTACTATTGTGGATCAGGAACTGGTTAAAAGATACAAAGCAGAGAGTAGGGCTAAATGGCCAATTTTCCCAATGGAGAAAGGTGAATAGTGGTGTACCCCAGGGATCTATGCTGGGTCCGCTGCTTTTTGACATATTCATAAATGACCTGGAAAGTGGAATAACGAGTGAGGTTATCAAATTTGCAGATGACACAAAACTATTTAAAGTTGTTAAAACCCAAGAGGATTGTGGAAAATTGCAAGAGGATCTTGATAAATTGGAAGACTGGGCATCAAAATGGCAGATGGAATTTAATGTGGACAAGTGCAAGGTTATGCACCTAGGGAAGAACAACCCAAACTATGGTTACACGATGCAAGGTTCCACATTAGGAACCACCACCCAGGAAAAAGATTTAGGCGTCATTGTGGATACCATGTTAAAACCCTCGGCCCAGTGTGCAGCGGCGGCCAAGAGAGCAAATAGAATGCTAGGTATGATAAGGAAAGGAATGGAAAATAAAACAAAAGATATTATAATGCCTCTATATCGTTCCATGGTGAGACCGCACCTTGAATATTGTGTGCAATTCTGGTCGCCGTATCTTAAAAAGGATATAGCGATTTTAGAAAAGGTTCGGAGAAGAGCCACCAAAATGGTAAAGGGGATGGAAGGATATTCCTATGAAGAAAGGCTAAAAAGGTTAGGGCTCTTTAAGCTGGAAAAGAGACGGCTGATGGGAGATATGATAGAAGTCTATAAATTAATGAACAGAGTGGAACGGGTAAACGTAGATCGATTGTTTACCTTATCAGAATATAGAAAGACTAGGGGACATTCAATGAAGCTACAGGGTAAACTATTTAAGACTAATAAAAGAAAATATTTTTCACTCAACGTGTAATCAAACTCTGGAATTTGTTACCGGAGGATGTAGTAAAGGCTGTTAGTGTAGCTGGGTTTAAAAAAGGTTTGAACAAGTTCCTGGAGGAAAGATCCATAAACCATTATTAAGAACAGACCCAGGATATCAATGCTTGACCCAATACAAGCATTGTGGAACCTGTGTCCCTTGGTGAAACTGCTAGGTACATATGACCTAGATTGGCCACTGTTGGAAACAGAATACTGGGCTTGCTGGACCTTGGTCTGACCCAGTATGGCATATCTTATGTTCTTATGTTCTTAACCTGATGCACAGTACTGAGTACCCTGACTATCTTTGCTATGTACCACTACCCAGGGAGAGGGGTCCGACGGGTGATCTGGGGTAGGTGTGTAGCACTGTACGTCTCCATGGGGTATTTTTTGGTGAATAGTAGGCGGATGTATGAGCTCATTAGCATGATGACACCAGATGGCACATGCTAAAAGGGGGGGAGGGGACTGCACATGGCACACACCCCCACTACAAATACAGAACTATGTGCTATGGTGTCATCATATTAGGGGGCACATGGAATGTCATTCTGGATGTTACGTCAACCCCCAGGGGGCTTGTGTTTTCTGTTACCCACCTTCCGCTTCGTGCTTTCCTGAGGCAGTATGAGTCCGCAGCTCTGCAAGGATGATATCCATGCTGGTGTGTTGGGTGCGTGATGTCCCCGGTGCATGCATTGTGTGGTGACTTCCCTCTGTCTCTGCGTCCTCCACAGCCCATGTGCTGCTGCTACTGGCCCCCACCTGTGCGTCGGCATCCGCTACCCTGTCCTCTGCCTCGGGCAGCACAACGTTTCCTGGGGTCTCCCCGCCAGTGCTGTCCGCATCCCTAGACTCACCAGCCTCTGGCCCCTCGGCATCCTCTGGCACCAGCACAACCCCCTCCTCATATGCCTCCATGGCCTGGATGTCACCTGGGTGTTAGAACAGGGTACACAGCAAGGATGAGTTAGCGCAGGTCAGATATCTATACCTGTGTGGTACATCCCCACCAACAGCAATGTGGTATACGCCTGTACCTGTTGTTTCTGCACCTACAATGGGGACAGCACATGTGCGTACAGTTTGCTGTATCTGACAGGGGGGGACGGGTGGCCTCTCACACTGGTGGAGCTGTGTCACATTTGCTTTGATGTTGGGGGGAATGGGGCTGAGACTGGTGGCCCCACTATATGCAGCACTAGGTATGCACTGTGCGTGTGACCTTGGATGTGAGCTCAGTGTTACATGTGGCCAGGGTGCGTGTATGGGCCTGAGTGGGATTGTGGCCTGTCATAGTGTTTGTGAGTGATGTGTATGCATTAGCCTGAGTGGTATGGATGGCAGGTGTTGCAGCATTTGTCCTGGTAAGCCAGACGTGTGTGGGGTCTGCCGCTTTGGTAGCCACTGTGCGGTGTGTGTGGACAGCTATCACATACTCGGTGTGTGTGGTGGGTTAATTCAGGGGATGGATGGAGTGATGCTGGGCATGTGGTTGCACCGTGGGTGGGGGTCATGGGAATATGCCTGTGGCAGTGCAGTACCTGTATAGATGAAGGCACCAGGTGGTGTGGGGTATTAGCTAGGTGCAGTTGGTAAGGCTGTGGCAATGTGCATCCAAATGTCATGTGAGGGTGGGTGGGGGATCCACACTGTATGTTGGACAATGACAGAATGTGATGTGTTGGACATCTGTGTGATGTGGTCATTGGGGTTTGTTTGCATCTGCCTTGCCCTCACAGTGTGATAGCCCTTCCTCTGTCACTGGTCTGGGATATGTCTTTGGACAGGTAATCTCATACACACGTCATAGCTGTTATAGGTGGTGTGTGGGGGTCCACCCAGGTCAATGTTTTGTGGCCTAGTTGTATGTCCCTCCTGTCTATGTCCCCCTGTCATATAGTGGTGTTTGCCTGGCAGCAGATGTATGCTGTTCTGTGTGACCAATATGCCAAGTACAAATAGCTGCTGCATGTGCTGGGTTCATGGGGTGGAGTATGTTGTGCCACCCTGTATGTACAGTCATCTGGACCACCCATGTGTAGTCAAGGGGGGGGGTGGCACTCTGTCTGGCTGGAGGATGACCCTCTCCCCCCCGGTTCTGTATACCTGTGCATTGCTCTATGACTTCCAGGACTGTGGCTGTTGTGCAAGCAGCCCCAGGTACCTGTCACACCCACCCAGTACCTACACAGCCATGTTTTTCTGGATATGTGGACCCCAGTTACCTGTGTTAGGGCACACGTGTTCTCAGGACATAGACACCCACCTTCCCGTCCATGGCTGGCATGGACTGGGCCATGAGTTGTACATGTGTAACATATCTCTGACCTATCTGCCTGTGGATGGGCGATGTCCAGCACTTCAGGCAGTCCACACAGGTATATGGGTCCAAGACGGTCTGTGAGTTCCTGCTCCAGGGGTGTCAGGGTTGGGGCAAAAGGACCACCCCCTCCGGTGCCCATGGCATGTCGCCGCTCTGCCACCATGTGTGCACGGACACCACGCTTAATATCATTAAACCTTTTCCTAAGGCTATCCAGGTCCCTGGTTGGCCCCCCTGCCTGGGCTATGGCCTCCTGGATCTCCTCCCACACGTGTATCCGTGTGCCCACAGTGGTGCTTGTGCTCAGCTGTCCATAGAGCACCTCATACCGCTCCAAAACACTTGCCAGCAGGATGTTGTTTTCCTGCTGGCTGAATCTAACAGCCCTCCTCCGTTCCTCGGCTGGCACCGGTATATGCCTAAGTTTTGTGCTGGGTGGCCCCTGGGTGGGCTGTGACACACACGGTGGGCCTGCAGCCACCACCCCAGATCCACCTCTCCCTGGTGGCTCTGGGTCCTGCTGAACATGTGTCTCACCCCCTCCCCCCCTGCCATGTCCTGCTGCTCCATCTCAATGCCCTCTGTGCCCTCTCCCTCCCTGTCACACATCTTTACCCCCTCCTGTTCTTCGCCTACTCCCCCCTCACCTGCCCCTCGGCTCCTCTTCTCCACCTCACGCCTGCACCTCACCTCCCCTCCTCTCCCTTGCATTTGCTCCTCAGATCACCTCCTGTCTCTCTCTCTTGCTCCTAGCCTTACCTCCTCTCACTCTATCTCGCCTACTCCGCAACACACCTCTCCTCACCTGTTATAATCCTGATCTCACACT
The DNA here is from genome assembly GCA_033557465.1 of Ichthyophis bannanicus. NCBI lineage: Eukaryota > Metazoa > Chordata > Amphibia > Gymnophiona > Ichthyophiidae > Ichthyophis > Ichthyophis bannanicus. The sequence goes on along the minus strand of CM066049.1, from coordinate 74,364,137 downwards.
TGCCTGCTCTACAACTCGCCTCCTTTCTCCATTACCTACATAAACCCCTCAGTGTGTACCACGTGTGCATGTGTATTTATGTGTTTTCTTACGTGTGTACGTCCTTGCATGCGTTGTGCATGTGCAGTGGCATGAGTGTGGAGGCTGCATGAGTTGCGCACACACAGGGGGTGATGTGGAAGGTGTGTTCCCGGGACCCATGTGATGAGTGCCGGCCGCATGCGCGTAATAGCACACAGCACATGCGCACCTCTCACGTTCACACACAGAGCGCCTGCACAACATGGTGTCTCTGTGCATGCACCTACCACATCACCCCTGCACATACACTTTTTGAGTCACCTATACATCCTTGGGGCATTTTAAGCCACACCTTAGAATCAGCCAGCTTATGGGGTGCCTACTATGGTGCCTTGGGAGTTGACAACCTTTCGACATGTCCTCTGGGGCACATTATAACCCACCTTGGCTGACGTGGTGGTTTAGGATGTGCCTTCTGGTGCGCCCTAAAAGGTGCATTCGTTTATGGCACTGGGGTGTGGCAGCACAGATTGTTGGACTGTTTCAAACAGGAAAATGAATTGCCTCGGCCAACCTTATTCATTAAGCCCACTGGGATCGAACTCATGACCCCTGTTTCAGCAGTCATTGTATTAACCAGTGTGCTACACTTCTATTGCTGTGATTGCAGGTCAGCACATGAAGTTAAGATTAACGCGTGGTAACATGCGCGGCTCCCTTTAACGCACGATAATGGACACGGTGCACTTTATCACGTGATAACCCGCGATTGCTACCTTAAGACCAGAACGCCCACTCCTTATATGGCATCCTTCACATTATCACTGCAACTAGTGCCGGGAACATTAAGATGGTTTAGTAAACATACCCCTAAGAGATATGGAACTGCAGGACAGTGAGATAAATAATGGAGAGGTCAAGAAATCAACTTAAGAGGAGGAAGAAAGGGAGGAGAAAGACCCAGAGGTGGAGGAATTCAAGACTGAACTCTTAGTCCATATGGAAAGAGATGAATATGCTGGGTTCCAGGCAAGGGAAAGATTACCCAAGTTAAATTTAATACCTAAGGTATGATAATTAAGATGAACAAGGTCATATCCTGTATAAAGGGATCATTACTTACGTACATCACCAAAATAAATCAAATACAATATTGTGCAGCTAAACTTATTACTGCAAGAATACTACCAACTAAAGTGCAGGGTCAGAAGAAAATGATCCCCAAACTGGAAGAGCCCTGTCCTAGATGGAGTGACCAACATTTGGCTCAAACAGTTACCATCACTCTACCAAGACCTAGCAAAATGAAAAAAACAATTGATCAAGCAGCTGAACTTTTCAACACCACAATGGCTTATAACAGGAAGAATATTTCTTCTTCCAAAGGGGAACCCAAGTAACATTCCCAAAAATTACAGACCAATAATTTGTCTACCTACAATCTATAAACTGTTCACTGCAATAAATACAGACAGAATATACGTACAATAATATCAAATCCAATAGCATCATGGCAAAACAGCAAAAGAGCAATACGAGAGGAGCATATTTAACCAAAGATCAGTTAATGTTAAATAAGGCCATCATGGTTAGCACTAAGAAAAGCAGAAATCTCAGTATAGCATGGATTGATTATAAGAAAACTTTTGACAGTGCCCCACACTACTGGATAATAAATAGCTTTGAGATGTATAAGATAAATCCTGGTTTGACAGGTACATTAAGTTCACCATGATAATAAGGCAAACCACTCTAGTTTTGAAGTATGAAGATGGTCAGTACATCATTCCTAACATCAAGATCCAGTTAGGAATATTTCAGGGAAATTCAGTTGCCATTTCTGTTTTGTATGTTATTTAATCCAATGAGTACTCTCATCAACTCTTTGGGACACCAGTTTAGCCTGAATCCTAAAAAATGTAAAAACCCAGAGGTAAAATCCTATTTCTATTTGTAGACAACCTGAAGCTCTACAGTTCCAGTGACCAACAATTAGCAGAGAAACTCCGTGTAGTGAAGAGCTTTTCTGATGACATCAGGATGACTTTTGGCCTAGACAAATGTGCTAAGGCAACTTTTTTTGAGAGGAAATTTGAGTAAAATGAAAAACATCTCCCTGGGTGAGGGCTGTGACATCAAGGAGCTTGTACAGGAAGGCCTATAAAAATATCTTGGAGTAGAAATTACTGAGAGAAAAGATCAGTAATGTGGCAATTCCTATACTTTTATATAGCTTAGGGATTGTAGACTGGCCTCTTAAAGATCTTGAAAAACTGGATGTGTGAACAAGAAATCTCCTCCATGCTTATGAATTAATTTACATGAATCAGTGTATGCCAAGACTATATATTCTAGAGCTGAAGGAGGGTTAGGCCTCAGAGAGATTGATTACACCTACAGAGTTACTATCATAGACCTCCAGGCCTACCTGAAAGCATCATCAGATCCAAATACTCAAAAAATATAGTAACATATTAACATAGTATATGATGGCAGATAAAGACCAGTATGATCCATCTAGTCTGCCCAGCAAGGCGGCAAGAGAAGGTGCACCTGCCACTATGTGCAGGTCACCCCTCCGAATGCCTTTGTTTAGGGGTGTACCAACTGCTCCGTGTAGGTCATCCCTATTTGTTGAATTATAAGAGTTAGTTATGTTTATTTTGATTTTATCCTGTTGCTGTAAAGGGATGCACAGTATCTGTCCCATGCCATTTTGAATTCCATCACTCCGTTTGCCCCCACCACTTCCATCGGTAGGGCATTCCAAGCATCCACCACCCTTTCAGTGAAAAACTATTTCCTGACATTGCCTCTCAGTTTATCCCCTTGCAGCTTCATCTTATGCCCTCTAGTTTTACAGCTTCCCTGTCTTTGGAGGAGATTTGTTTGTTCATTAAAACTCTTTAAGTATTTAAAAGTCTGAATCATATCTCCTCTGTCCCTCCTCTTCTCCAGAGTGTACATATTTAGGTCTTCAAGTCTCTTCTCATACATCTTCTGACGCAGGCTCCAAATCATTTTGGTCACCTTCCTCTGAACCCTTTCCAGTCTTTTTAATATCCTTTGTGAGATACGGTCTCCAAAACTGAACACAATATTCCAAGTAAGGCCTCACCAGTAACTTGTACAGTGGCATTAGTACCTCTTCCTTTCTGCTGGTAATTCCTCTTTGTATGCAACCCAGCATTCTTCTGTTTTTTTCTACCGCCTTGTCACATTGTTTTGCCACCTTGAGAACCTCAGAAACAAATACTCCAATGTCCTTCTACTGGTCCTTGCACACCAACCTCTCGCCCCCTGTCGCATACAATTCCCTTGGATTTCTGCTTCCCAAGTGCATGACACTGCACTTCTTCACATTAAATATTAACTGCCAAGCATTAGACCATTCTGCCAGCTTTTGTAGATATTTACTCATGTTCTCCACTCCCTCAAGGGAGTCCACTCTGTTGCAAATTTTCATGTTATCTGCAAAAAGACAGACATTTCCATTCAGTCCTTCAGCAATATCACTCACAAATACATTGAACAGTACCGGCACCAGGACTGAACCCTGGAGCACACTGCTAATCACCTTCCTTTCATCCAGGTGAGTTCTGTTAACTATCACCTTCTGTTATCTGTCAGTCAACCAAATTCTGATCCAGTTCATCACCTTGGGACCCATCCCCAAGCTGTTGAGTTTATTGATAAGCCTCCTATGAGGAACAGCATCAAAGGTTTTGCTGACATCCAGGTAGATCACATCCATCGCATGCCCTTAATCTAGTTCTCTGGTCAGCCAGTCAAAGAACTCATTCAGATTTGTATGGCAAGATTGTCCTTTGATAAAAACATATTGCCTCAGATCATGCAACTTGTTGGTTTTGAGAAAGTCCATTATTCGCTCTTTCAGGAGCGCCTCTATTACTTTTCCCACCATCAAGGTAAGGCTTACTGTAGTTTGTCACCTCTTCCCTACTACCACTTTTGTGAAGAGGTACCACATCAGCCCTTCTCCAGTCCTGTGGAACTTCTGTCTCCAAAGATCTATTAAAAACATCATTTAATGGCCCTGCAAAAATCTCTCTGAGCTCCTTCAGTATCCTGGGATGTATCCCATCCAGTCCCATGGCATTGTCCATCTTCAGTTTTGCAAGCTGTTCTAACACATCATCTTCTGTGAATGGTGTGGTATCTACTCCATTCCCATTTGTATATTTGTCAATCACAGGTGGTCCTTCTCCAGGATTTTCTTTAGTAAAAACAGAGCAGAAGTATTTGTTTAGCATTTTCGCTTTTTCAATATCAGTTTCCACAAATCCGTTCCCGTCACTTTTGAGTCCTATAATTCCACCTCTGATTTTCCTCCTCTCCTGAATATACCTCCTTTAGTTTAGCCCATTGCAATTCCTCTTCCCTTATCTCCCACCCTGCCAACTCCTCCTTCAGGTACTTAGCCATTTTACTGAAGCCAGTGTTTCTGAAGTCTAGGGCTTTGAGCTTGCTGTGATTTGACTCCGCCTTGGCTTTAATTTCAATCCACACCATGTGATGATTGCTGCTGCTCACATGGGCACCCACCCAGATATTCAACACGCTATCTCCGTTGGTGAGTACTAAATCCAACATTGAGCCTTCCCTAGTTGGTTCCATCATCATTTGTCTAAGTAATGCATCTTGGAAGGCATCCACAATTTTTTTACTTCTTTCCAGATTTGCAGAAGGAATCCTCCAGTCCACAATGGGTAAATTAAAGTCACCCAATATGATCACTTCCCCTTTCATGGCTATCTTTGCAATATCAATCATCAATTCGCTATCCATTTCTTCAGTTTGAGTTGGAAGCCTGTAGACTACACCAATATGGATGACAGTGCCATCTCTTCTTTCCAACACACTCCACAGCGCTTCTTATTTTCCCCACATCCCCTGCATTTCAGCAGCTTTAATATTGCTTTTGACATATAGGGCCACTCCTCTTCTACCCTCTCTATCTCTTCTAAAAAGATTATAACCAGCTATGGCTATATCCCATTCATGTGCCGCGTTAAACCATGTTTCTGTAATGGCCACAATGTCCAAGTCCATTTCCACCATTAGAGCTTCCAGGTCAGGAACTTTGTTGGCTAGGCTTCTAGCATTTGTGCTCATTGTTTTCCAGCATTTGTTGACTGGCTTGCCTGTATTTTGCATGGATTTCATGGTACATGCCTCTTCTCACTTGTCACTGATGCGTGGTTTAAAGGTTTGGCTGTTCCCAATGTTATTATGGTTTTGCTAGGAGTGACGTCCTGAACTTGTTGTTCTCCATCCGTCACCCCCTTTCCCTAGTTTAAATGCCTGTCCATATACTGGCTGAATTTTTCACTTAGGATCCTTTTCCCTACAACAGAGAGATGTAGTCCATCAGCACAGTATAGTCTCTTGTTGGTCCATCTGTTTCCCCAGTCGCCTATATATCCAAATCCTTCTTGTTTGCACCAGATTGGTAGCCATGTATTAAAGTTGTTTATGTGATGCAGCCTTTCTGCCCCCTTACCAAGAACAGGTAGAAAGTAAATGCCAGGAACCTAGCTTCATCATCAAATTTGGCTAAACATTCCGACAACTAGAGGGAATGTGTGAGAATCCACAAGCACACACAGGAAAGGAAGCACCAAAATTTGCAAAACAAGAGAAAAAAAATCTTCAAAGATTTAGATTAACACACAAGGAAAAACAATGGTAAATGCACAAATACAATGGGAAATACAAAGTGTTACTCCAGGAACCTTTTGTCGATCAAGAACGGATGCATGAATGGTTAAGGAGAGATGAACTGAAACTGAAGGATGAGAGACTGATAGTTGTAGCCCAGGACAGCAGACTACAGACAAGATGGTTTACAGCGAGCATTGAAGAAACTGGCAAAACAGACATATGTTGATTCCATAAGAAAGACCTGGAAACAGGACTCATAGCTGGCTGTGAAGTTCTGATGGCAGAAATTTTCTATACAGAAAGGCACAACAAAGTAGCACGCCTCATACATTGGAAACTCTGTAAACACTACAACATCATGACCCTAAGAGAATTAAGAGAATAAAGAGGTCATGATCACCTGGGAGACTCCCCTTCTGACAGATAAAAAACTGGACACAAGGTAATCTGACATAGTGGTAATGGAGAAAAACAACAGAATGGCATTGATAACAAAGGTGTTAGTTCCAAATGATTATTTTGTGTATCGCGTGGAGAGGCAGAAGATCCTAAAGTATCAAGAAATGCAGTCAGAGACCAAGAAAATGTGGCAGAAAGAAACAGAAATATTTTCCTTCATATTCGGAGCCACAGGCTTGTTAAAGAAGAATTTCCAAGCACATCTTAACAAATTACTCGTATATGCTACATCTTACAAACTCCAGAAGGATGCTCTTTTTAGCATGATGCAAGTACTACGCTGAGCATTAGCAGTAAATTTGAGAGACTGAGATCATACTCCACATACCCTGACTTAGAAGTGAGGTTCATGACTGTCATGGTATGCTCAAAACTAATCCATTTGGAGAAACTGCCCCAAGACTAATCATCACATGATTTCTCTCTTCAACAAACAGGAAAAAGATTTACTGTGGGAATGCTGTTGATATCTGTTCATTACTCCTTCTGGCCACTAGATGTCACTCTTATAGAGCATAGATATTGTAAATGCCTCTTTTTTAAATCTTTTTCTTTTGTATTTCGCTCACGCCTTTCCAGTAATAGTACAAGGGGTGAGTTACATTCAGTTATTTTTCTGTCTCCGCTTACAAACTAACAGGCATATTTACTAAACTGTACTAACTTAACAAATGCTTGAGCGTGTGCTAACCAGCATATGTGAATTGCACTAACAATATGAACGCAAAACAGACAGTGCATGGTTAATTCCACCCTATCTGCTTAGCATGTGATGCTGAGGGAAATGAGTGGGGTAGAAGCAGAGAGTAGGCATGACTGCACGTTGCAGTTAGTATGGGGGTTGGTAACACATGTTCATCGCCAATGTTGCAGTTATTGCAGGTGCACTTTACGCCACCCCAATGGGTCACTTTAAGTGCATTCACATTTAGTGTGAAAGGCCCTGGCACGTGCTAGGGTCCAAAACAGTGTGGTTTCTGCTGGGGACATGTCTTCAGGATGTAGTGCACGACTGTTGCAATTAGTATGTGTTGATTTCTACTCTCAACACCAATACCTGCAAACCAGCCTAAGTTATTGTCCCATTTTTTGATTGCTCTGCATTGAGTTAGCCATGTCAGGTGCAACAGACATTGCCCCTCTAATTTAATGACAGGTGTCTCTTGGGCCCTTAGTTGCCCCCAAAAATTGCATCAGGAAGGATTTCTGGCTTCACTTTTTCTAATGGGTACGTAAGACATCAAGGGTCTGTTTAACTTCTGAAGCAGTGGTGGCTGTTCCTTGCTGAAAACATCAAGGGTGCAGATTTCATATGACAAGTATTTTACTTGTGGTTATCTGACAAGCCGGACCAGTGCAAAGGTATTAGGTGCCCTAGGTGAAACTTCAGATTTTAGACCTCTAGTAATCCCCCCCCCCCCCTATAGTTATGATTATTGAACTCAAATGTAATCATCTCAATACCATCCCTCCCAAAGCAATTTTTAAATCTTATGATGCAGGTAGCAATTCAGCAGAGAGATTCTTTTGCACTGAGTGTCATATGTATGATTTTCTCTCAGTTGGTGAAAGGTCTTCTGTGTGCACTAGGTGCAAAGTGTTCTCAGGGAATGAGTCCAATCTCTGGAAGCTAGAGTAGCAGACTTGGAGCAGCTGAGGTAGTCAGGGAGGTATAAAGATGAGACTTACAGGGATGTAGTAGAGAGGTCTCACTTCCATTCTCTCTGCTGTTATGAAAGAGAGAGGTCACATGGAAGGAGAGCATCACCTTGGTGTGGCAAGAAGCAATCCTATAACTAGGACCTGTCCTCCAACTGATATAATACTCTCTCGCACAGAGGACAAGTCTCCAGCACCATGTGCCCATGAGGGAAGGGTTAGGATGGCCGTTATAGTGGGTGAATCTATCATTAGGCATATAGATAGATGGGTGGCTGGTGGACATGAGGATTGCCTGGTAACATGCCTGCCTGGTGAAAGGTAGCGGACTTCACACGCCACACAGATAAGGTTTAGGTAGTGCTGGAGAGGACCCTGCTGTTTTGGTACATATTAATACCAATGACTTAGGAAATTGTGAGAGGGAGCTTCTGGAAGCTAAATTTAGACTTTTAGGTAGAAAGTTGAAATCCAGAACTTCCAAGGTAGTGTTCTCAGAAATACTTCCTGTTCTAACGCAGGACCCAAGAGGCAGGCAGAGCTGTATTTGTTAGGAACTGGGCAACATTCTGGACAGGAGGGGGGGGGTGCTTTTCCAAAAGAACAGGTTCCACCTTAACCAATTTGGAACCAGGTAGTTGGCATTAATCTTTAAAAAGGAGATAGAGCAGCTTTTAAACTAGATAATAGGGGAAAGTCGACAGTCGCCAAAGAGCGCATGGTTTGGAACGATGTATCTTTGAAGGATACTAGCAAAAGAGGGAAGTTAGGGCATCCCAATAGAGAGGTTCCAATAAAGATAAAAGTAACCCAACTACCTTTAAATAAAAACCAGACCAAGTTGAAAGATTCCAAATTATCCTTGTCATCCAATAGTCAGACTGTTAATATGAACAAAAAACAAACTTTGAAATGCCTGTATGTAAATTCCAGAAGACAAAAAAATAAGATAGGAGAGTTAGAATATATAGCATTGAATGCAAGGTTAGGCATAATTGGCATGTCAGAGACCTGATGGAAGGAGGATAACCAATGGGGCACTGTGATACCAGGCTATAAACTATATCACACTGATAAGGTAGATCACGTAGGTGGTGGGGTAGTACTATTTGTTAAAGAGGGCATTGAGTCAAACAAGATAAAGATTTTGCAGGAAATAAAATACACTATAAAATCTTTTAAGGATTGAAATTCCATGCAAAAAAGGGAAATGAATGGCAATGGGGGTCTACTACCATCTGCCTGGCCAGAATGAACAGACAGATGATGAAATGATAAAAGAAATTAAGGAAGCTTGGAAAGTTTACAATACAGTAATAAAGGGAAATTTTAATTACCCCAGTATTGACTTGGTGAATGTTACATCAGGCCATGATAGGGAGATTAAGTTTCTAAGTGAAATAAATGACTGCTTCATGGAACCGACTCAAGGGGAAACTATTTCAGGTTTTGTTCTTAGTAGAACGCAGGATCTAGTATGAGCAGTAATGGTGTTGGGGCCACTTGGCAATAGCAATCATAACATGATGACATTTGATTTAAAAATTGGAGGGAGGATAACAAGGAAATGCACTGTGCTAGCATTTAACTTTCAAAAAGGAGACTATGATAAAATGAGCCAAATGGTTAAGAAAAAACTAAAAGGAGAACTGCAAATGTTAAGAGTTTACATCAGGCCTGATGTTATTTAAATATACTGTCTTGGAAGCCCAGACCGGATGTATTCCATGCTTTAAGAAAGGCGGAAGGAAGGTCAAATGATATCCAGCATAGCTTAAAGGTGAGGTCAATGAGGCTGTTATAACTAAGAGTAATCCTTCAGAAAATGGATGCAAGGCATTGATAAGTCAGGCAAAGAGATAATTTGAAAATAAGGTTGCCATGGAAACAAAAGTGCATAATAAAGTTTTTTTCAAATACATTTGTAGCAAAATACTAGTGAGAGAGCCAGTAGGACCATTAGATGATAGAGGGGTAAAAAGGGGCACTAAGAGAGGACAAGGCCACAGTGGAGAGACTGAATAAATTCTTTGGTTCAGTCTTTACTGAAGAAGATGTAGGAAACTTACCCATACCAGAAATAATATTCAAAGATGATGTACCAGAGGAATTGAAACAAATCTTAATAAATTGGGAAGACGTAATACAGCTATGTGATAGTGTGGTTTGCAGTGCGGAGGAATTTTCTGTTAAAACCCACACCCAGTTTGTTAAACCTTCACAAAGCTCCTGGCCCTTCCTCCAGCCCAGTTCAAGTTCCTTCCTTGCCCAGTTAAAGTTCCTACCTTTGGACAGCTTGCCTTGAAAGAACTCCTGGCTCCACAGACCTCTCTCCCTCCTGCAGCCTGCTGGGTTTTTAACCTCTTCCTGTGCCCTGAACTCTGGGCAAGCTCTCTAATAGGGGCCTTTTGATAATCCCTCTGGAGAGAAATGGGCTATAGATCCCATCACACATTCTCCCTCTCAGTTCAACCATGCCCTATTGAGTGCCTACCTCACCCAGGACCCCCAACCGGGAAAGGAAGCCCACGTTCATGTGAGTCCAACTAGCCCTATGGCAGACCTAAAACTAGTAGGGTTGGATGCTCAAGAACTACCACATAATATGGCCATTGGACTCTTTCTGCTGAGCCAGCCACTTGAGGGGTTGGTGATCCATTATTAATGTAAATGGACTGCCGTGCAAGTAGTATTTGAAGCTTTCAAGAGCACACTTGACAGTGAGGGCCTCCTTCTCAATCACTGCATAATGCTTCTCCCAAGAAAGCAGTTTCCTGCTGATGAAGGCTATGGGATGCTGTTCACCCCAGACTTCCTAGGCCAAAATGGCTCCAAGGCCCACCTCCAAAGCATCAGTTTGCACAATAAATGGTAGAGAGAAATCAGGGCTACTCAGGATGGGTTCAGGCCACACGGCCTTCTTGAGACACTGGAAGGCCAAGTCCATGTCCGGTGACCACTGGTTCAGTTCAGGAGTTCTCTTCCAGAGGAGATCGGTTAATGGCTCTGCCATCTCTGTAAAATTATGGATGAACCAGCAGTAATAACCAATCAGTCCAAGGAAGGCATGAAACTCTTTCTTCAATTTGGGGTGGAGACCTGGGCTATGGTATCTACCTCCCTTTGTTGAGGTCATATCTGCCCATTCCTGATTAAATACCCAGGTATTGAACGTTGCGACCTCCCAGAAAACATTTCTTGGGGTTGGCAGTCAACCTGGCCTTCCACAGGCTGATCAATACAGATTGTACTTGGGTTAGATGGGTGGTTCACTCTCTGCTGTAGTTGACAATGTTGTCAAGGTAGGCAGTCACATACTCCTTGTGCAGTCTCAGTAGGCAGTTGACTAAATATTGAAAAGTGGTGGAAGCCCCATGTAATCCAAAGGCAGCACTGTAAATTGGAAGAGACCTTGTGGGTTAAAAAGCAGTTTTCTCCCTGGCAGCTGGCACCAAGGGTACCTGCCAGTATCCCTTGGTCAGCTGTTCCACTGAAACGTGCTCCACTGAGTTGCATCTACTCTGGGCATGGGATACGCTTCCAGTTTAGAAGCTGCATTGACCCTCCAGAAGTCAATGCAGAATCTGATGCTTCTGCTGGGTTTAGGAACCAGGACAATGGATGATGAACAGTCACTCCCAGCTCCTTGGCGATGGCGTACCACCAGGCCTCCATAATCTGATAGGGTCATTGCTGGATAACCATCTCAGGGTCAGTAATGATATCATGACAAATGAGGTGGGTTTGTCCTGGGTGGGTGGTGAACACCTTTAGGTTCCAGTGGATCAAACCTTCTAGGTCTCTTCTCTGGGCAGCAGAGAGCTGGTCTCCAACCAGTACTTGAGCTAGATCCGAAGGGGCTGAAATTTCTGGCCCAAAATCATCTCCATCATCGCTGGAGTCCACTTTTTCAATAGGTTAATATGGTAAATGTTTATTTAAGTGTTTTTATACCGCCTAATCTAGAAATCTAGGCTGTTTACAGAGAACTAGCAATTATGGGACCTCGTAATGCTCATACATGGAACATAAGTGTAACTGAATTGAACAATAAATACAAAGAACATAACATTCACAGGACTGGGGGAGACTTTTTGGCTTTTTTTGTTTATCTGGACGGGCAATCTTGTAGTTACCAGGCCCCACTTTCTCTTCCACCTCACAGGGCCCCTGCCATTTACAGAGTAACTTGTTCTCGGATAAGGGCAGCAAACTAAAACTCTGGGTCCCGGATGGAAGGTGCGGTTCACAGCTGCCTGATTGTAGCCCCTGGCCTGCTCTGCTTGGGCTTTTTCCAGACTAAGTCTGGCCACCTCTCTGGCTTTACTCATCCGGTCTTGCCTTTGTATAACGTACTCCACCAAATTACGCTCGGCGCAGGGTTCTTCTTTCCAGGTTTCCCTTACCACGTCTAATATGCCTCTTGGCCGACTTCCAAACAGCTACTCAAAAGGCGAAAACTCCATGGAACTCTGAGGTACCTTGTGGATGGCAAACATCAAATATGAAAGGACGATGTCCCAATTCCTCCCATTCTCCTGCATGAACTTTTTAAACATCTGTTTCAGAGTTTTATTGAATCACTCAACATCACTATACGTCTGTGGGTGATATACTGATGTTTGCAGCAACTTGACCTTCACCAAGGCACACATTTGCTTTATCACCTTGGATACAAAGGGTATTCCTTGATCTGTGAGGATCTCATTGGATATTCCCACCCTCAAAAATACTTCCCAGAGGGCATTCACGATCGTAGTAGTCTTAATATTCCTTAGAGCAATGGCCTCCGGGTAGCGGCTAGCATAGTCTAGTATGACTAAAATACTGTATACTTGTTTCTTTGGGCGGTTCACTGCAAGGAACCTACCAGGTCCATGGCCACTCTTTCAAGAAGATTCAATAATAGCATAGGCACTAGAGGGGCAAGTTGCACTCCAGCAGTGTTATGAAGTTGATAGGTGGGGTATGACTGGTAATATAACTGCACCTGTTTATGGATCCCGAGCCAGAAAAATCAGGCAAAAACATGATCTAATGTTTTCTTCACCCCCTAGTGTCCTCCTAATAAATGGATATGAGCCAACAATAATACCTGTTGGCCAGGGAATTATCAGTTGTTCTACCTCTGCCCCCTCTAGGGCCCCCTCAGCCACTCTGTACAATAAAGCTCCCTTTAGCACAAAATAGGGAAAGGTTTTTGCATGGGGCTCTCTATTAGTACTGGAACCCCATCCACCTCCAAAACCCACTCTCAGGCATGTTTAAGGGACTCATGTTCTCGCTGGGCCCTCCTGAAGCTCCCTGGATTTTTCCCTATTCCCCACTCTGGAAAGGGGACAATCATCTCTGGGTCACTACCATTGAGCCCTGAGTTAGCCCCAGGGTTTTTTCCCAGATCCCTCCCCCATAGCCATCCCAGATTCTGTTGGTAACATAGCTTTTCCTGGAGATGCTGACTCCATGACTTAGCAGGCTTGAGAGTCTTGACATATAGATCCTGCTCTTCCAGGGGGAAGATCTCTGGGAAATCTTCCTGGTCCAACTTAACAGAGCCATCAGTTAATCAGGCCCATATTGCCCCCGAAGTTTGGGTAATCTCAGCCGATCACCACTGGATAGGGTAGCACCATGACCTCAACCATGGCTTGCCCAACTGGAGTCTTAAGTAAAACTTGTGCCACTGGATACTTCTTCTGGTCTCCATGCACAAAGGCCAGTGTTACTGTCTTTGCATAGTCAATTTGAAATCAGGTATTGTTTCCCGATGAATGAGGTCCACACACTCCTGGAGTCCATTAAGGTCTAAAGGAGGGTCCCTTAAGCTCCACAGGAATTATAAAGTTCTGGGCCGCTGGTTGGGGACTGTCCACAAAAGCGCAAGTGTGAAGGGTGGTTAGGCTGACCTCCATGGGTTCTTCCACTCCCGAGCCAAGTGTCCCCAGGCTCCAACTAAAACAAGTGAAGGGGGTCGAGGCTGGTGCCCTGCCCTCACTTAGGAGGTGTCTTTGGGGGTCTGAACATGGGAGCCAACATCCATTCAGGCTTTCCCTTCCATCCTCCTGGGCTAACGGGTAATTCTTCCCCTTCTCACTGTTTGCTTCAGTCACCAGCTGGGCTTCATAGTACTCCTCAGCTATTTCCAGTACACTCTCCACTAAAAGCTTGGAGTGCTGACGTACTCACTGTTTCACTGGGGCAGTCAAGCCCTCCAAAAACTGATCCAATAGCAGAATCATGGCTACTTCAGGCCCAGTCTTTCCCTCTTGTTGCAGCCACTTCCATGCAAGCTCCTTCAATCGGCAGAGGAACTTCCAAGGACTCTCTTTTAACTGGAGCTCCCCTTTTCTGAATCGCTAGCAGTAGGCCTCTGGTGTACAGTCAGTCTGTTCCAATATGGTGATCTTTACAGCTGCATATGTAGCTTGCCCATCAGCAATAGCATCCTCAAATGCAGCCTGACTGCTACCCGTTAGCAGATTCCCTAAGTAAGTAGTCCACATTGCCTCCGGCCATCCAGCCATGCGGGCAATTCATTCATAGTTCACCAAAGTGATCAGGTTCGTCTTCTGTCATTATTTTCAGTAGCACATGCACTGGAGGGTAGGGTGGTAGTCTCTGTAGGACTCGAGTCAACTGAGCCAAGGAACTCCTCTATAATTCCCCTTGTGCCTGAATAAGATTTTGTAGTTGCTGCTGACATTGTTGTTGCTGCTGATATTGTAGCTGTTGCTGCTGATCTTCTGCCAAAATCTGGAGGAGCTGCTCCATCCTGGCCCTTCACTGTTTTCTTGCAACACCACCACAGCTTCCTCTTGTGCTGATGAGTTAACCCTGCAGTATTCCAACAACTTTTTAGCAGTCTCTAGCAACCAAAACAAAGCCTGTCTGTCTGGCACTAACTAAACCTTCTTAAAACTCCCTAACTAGGGTGAGGCTAACTCTCTTAGCCCATACAGACAAAACAAATCCCTGACTTGCTGTAGAGGCCCAGCCCTAGAGGAATGTGGATATGCCCTCAGTCATGTGATAGAGAAAATCCCATCACTACCACCATATGTGGTAGTGTGGCATGCGGTCTGAAGGGGTTTTCTGTTAGAACAGCAAACAGACAGCAGTTCAGGGAAAACAAAATGTGTTCTTATTCAGATCCAGTTTATTAAACTTTCACAAAACTGTTCTCCTGGCCCTTCTTCCAGTCCAGTTCAAGTTCCCTCCTTGCCAAGTTAAAGTTCCTACCTTGCCCGGGTATAGTTCCTACCTTTGGACAGCTTGCCTTGAAAGAACTCCTGGCTCCATGGGCCTCTCTCCCTCCTGCAGTCTGCTGGGTTTTTAACCTCTTCCTGTGAGTCACACCCTCCCAGCCCTGAATTCTGGGCAGGCTCTCTTAAAGGGGCCTGTTGATAATCCCTCTGGAGAAGGATGGTCAACATTCTATACTACTACTACTACTACTATTTAGCGCTTATAGAGCGCCACACACGCAGCGCTGCACAGCCAACATACAAGAGACAGTCCCTGCCCATCAGAGTCATGCTCATCGGAACTTACAATCTAGTTAGAACAGTACAGAGCATTAGTCAGTTCTGTGGAAGGTACGGTGTGGTACAGTTTGGTACAGCTTGGTCTATAGTTTGGTCATAAATGCTAATGGGGATTAGGGTAGGATGAGGATGGATCTGAATGAAATGGTGAAGAGGTGGGTCTTCAACCTGGATTTGAAGAGGGCCAGGGAGGGCGTCTGGCGCACAGACGCAGGAATGTTGTTCCAGGCGTGTGGCGCAGCAAGGTGAAAGGAGCGCAGTCGGAAGTTCGCAGTGCGGGTGAAAGGCATTGAAAGAAGCGATTTGTTAGCGGAGCACAAGTTTCGAGAGGGGACATAGGGAGAGATAAGAGATATGAGGTATTGAGGGGCCATAGAGTAAATGCATTTCTAGGTCAGCAAGAGAAGCTTGAATTGGATGTGCAAATGGACAGGGAGCCAGTGAAGTGACTTGAGGAGAGGAGTAATGTGGGCATAGCGAGGCTGGCAGAAGATTAGTCGAGCAGCGTGATTTTGTATAGATTGGAGGGGAAGGAGGTGGCTCACGGGGAGACCAGCGAGGAATAGGTTGCAGTAATCAAGGCGAGAGGTGATTAAGGAGTGGATAAGCGTGGTATGTTCAGAGAGGAAGGGGCGGATCTTGCTGATGTTGTAGAGGAAAAAGCAGCAGGTCTTAGCTACAAGCTGGATATGAGCGGAGAAGGAGAGCGAGGTGTCAAAGATGACCCCTAGATTGGGGCTGAGGGAACAGGAAGGATAGTAGATCCATCCACATGGACTGAGAGAGGGGAAAGTGGCGGGGGAGGAGTTGGGTGGAAAGACAAGGAGTTCAGTCTTGGCCATGTTTAGTTTCAATCGGCGATGAGACATCCAGGCAGCGATGTCCGAAAGACAAGCAGAGATCTTGGACTGGGTTGCCGGAGAAATATTAGGTGTAGAGAGGTAGATTTGGGAGTCATCGGCATAGAGATGGTACTGAAAGCCATGGGAAGAGATAAGCGCACCAAGGTCTTGGGTATAAAGAGAGAAGAGGAGGGGGCCCAAGACAGATCCCTGGGGTACACCTACATGGAGCGGGGTAGGGGAGGAGGAGAAGCCGCCAGAGCATACACTGAATGAGCAATGGGAGAGGTAGGAGGAGAACCAGGATAGTACAGAGTCCTTGAAGCCAAGCGAGGAGAGGGTGGTGAGGAGAAGGTCATGGTCAACGGTGTCAAAGGCAGCAGAAAGGTCAAGAAGGATGAGGATAGAAGAGAGGCCCTTAGATTTAGCCAGGAACAGGTCATTGGTGATTTTTGTGAGTGCCGTTTCAGTGGAGTGTAGGGGACGGAAGCCTGATTGTAGTGGGTCCAGGAGGGCCTGGGAGGTGAGGAAGTTGAGGCAGCGACTGTGGACTGCTCGTTCTAATAGTTTGCATATGAAAGGAAGGAGGGAGATGGGTCGATAGTTAGAAGGGCATGTGGGATCAAGTGAGGGTTTCTTGAGGAGGGGTGTGACAACAGCATGTTTGAAGTCAGTGGGGACAGTTGCAGTGGAAAGTGAAAGGTTGAGGATATGAGTGATGGAGGGGACAATGGTGAAGGAGATGGAACGTAGGAGATGGGTGGGGATAGGGTCTGATGGACAGGTGGTGGGTTTGGAGGAGGAAAGAAGTGTGGTTTCCTCTTCAGAGATCAGGGGGAAGGAGGAGAGGGTAGCAGGGGGAGTATGGATGGGGGAGGAGAAATGGGGGAGGGGAGGTAGATGAGGGGGTAGGGAATTGGAGGGTAATTTTGAGGATTTTGTCATGTAAGTAGTCGGCTAGGGTTTGGGCAGAGAGGGAGGGTGGGCTCGGGGGCAGGGGGACCTTGAGGAGAGAATTGAGGGTGTTAAAGAGACGGCAAGAGTCAGAGGCAAGGGAATTAGTCAGATGGATGTAGTAATCTTGTTTGGCAAGTGCTAAGGCTGACTGGAAGGAGCCAAGCATGAATTTGAAGTGTAGAAGGTCTTCCAGGGAGTGGGATTTGGACCAGGCTCGTTCTGCAGAACGGGCACAGATGCGTAGGTAACAGATTGTGGGTGAAAGCCAGGGTTGGGGAGTAGATCGTTTTACAGGATGTGAGGTGGGAGGGGCAAGAGTGTCAAGGGCTGAGGATAGTGTAGCATTGTATGAGGATAATGCTTCATCGACAGACTCGGAGTATAAAATGGAGGAAAGAGAGGGAGAAATGGTGGAGGGGAGAGTCAGGGGATTAATATTATTAAGGTTTCTAAGTAGGTCGGAGGAGACAGGACGAGGTTGGGATGGTGGGAGCTGAAGAGTAAATGTTAATAGGTGATGGTCAGATGAGGGAAGGATTGATTTGCAGAGGTTTGAGGGAGAGGAATTGGAGAAGAGTATTAGGTCAAGGCAGTGGCCATGTAGGTGTGTGGGGGCAGTGGAGCAGAGTTGGAGGCCGAACGAGGAGGAAGAACGAGGAACTTTGAGGCATGGGGGTCGGAGGGGTTGTCGACGTGAAGGTTGAAATCGCCAAGAATAAGAGTGGGTGAGGAGGGATCCATAAAGGCAGAAAGCCAGGAGTCAAAGTCGGCAAGGAAGGTTGATTTGGAGTTGTCGGGTGGGCGATAAATAACAGCTACACGGAGGGGAAGTGGCGTGAGGAGGCGAATGGAGTGGGCTTCAAAGGGGAGGGGGGAGTGTGATTGGGGTGGCAGGAGGGGTTGGAATTGGCAGGAGGGGAAGAGTAGGAGGCCAACGCCACCACCGTGACCAGTAGATTGAGGTGTATGGGAGAAATGGTAGCCCCCATAGCAGAGAGAGGCAATGGATGCGGTGTCATCTGGGGGGAGCCAGGTCTCGGTCAGGGCAAGAAGGTGTAGGGAATTAGAGATGAAGAGATTGTGAATATAAGTAGTTTTTTTAATGACTGAGCATGTGTTCCATAGGGCGCAAGTAAATGGGAGAGCGGAGGGGGGGAGGAGAGGGATATGGATAAGATTGGATAAGTTACGTGTGGATTCTTTATCAGAGTAGTGTGGGGGTCTATTTCTAGGGTAGTACCGAGATTTAGAGGGAGATTTCTTATCAGAATAGCGTGGAGGTCTATTTCTGGGGTAGTACCGAGATTTAGAGGGAGTAGGGTATGGGTGGGTATGTCTGGGTGTATGTGCTCTCCAAGAGGGACATGAGGGAGGGGACGTGAGGGATAAATTGATGGTATCAGATAGGTTATGTGAGGGATTATATTTGGGGGTAGGGTTGGAGTTGATATCAATGGTTGAGTGACTGTGGGATGAATGGGGAAGGGCGGAAGGAGGGAGGAGCGGGATGCGGATGAGATTAGATAGGGTACGTGAGGAACTTTCTTTAGTGTGGGAGAGAAATTGGGGGGGGGGGGCCAGGGTTGGGGTTGATGTTACCTGATGAGAGAAGGAGAATGAGTATTAGAGAGCGAGGTAAAGTGGAGTTAGTATGGTGCAAGCGAGGATGGGGTTGCCTAAGAGAGAGGGGGATTGGTGTGAAGAAGCTCAAGAGCAGGTGCAAGGCTAGGGGGAGGAACAAAGGGAAAAGTGAGGAAGGTGGAGAGGGGGGCAGGTTGAATGCGGGGAATAGTGTGGAGAGGCTCCAGAGCAGGTGCTAGGCTAGGGAGCAGAGTGGAGGGAGAAGTGAGGAGGGTAGGGGGAGGGTAGGGGGAAGAGGAGGGAGGATGTTGATAGGAGGGGAGGCAGTTGGGGAGGAAGAGGAAGAGAATGACAATGAGATGTGGGGCCATGGTAGTGGGCAGCAAGGTCTGAGCAAACAATGGGTAGCGGTTCTATGCAGGCAATGGTAGCAGTTCTAAGCAACAATGGATAACAGTTCTACGCAGGCAATGGTAGCAGTTCTAAGCAGGCAATGGATAACAGTTCTATGCAGACAATGGGTAGCAGCTCAAGCAGACAATGGATAACAGTTAAATGCAGACAATGGCAGTAGTTCTATGTGGGCAATGGCAGCAGTTCTATGCGGGTAATGGTAGCAGTTCTAAGCAGACAGTGGATAACAGTTCAATGCAGGCAATGGTAGCAGTTCTAAGCAGACAATGGGTGGAGGAGTGATCGTGCTTACTCAGATCATGCTTACTCAGATCCAGGGGGCTGCGGTGAATTGGAGGATCAGGATGAATGGACCACACCAGAGCACCCCCGGGCCCGCGCCGAAGGGCCATGCCAAAGGGCCCTCTGGCGAGGCCCTCCAGTGCAGGCCCACCAGGCGCGGGCGCGCCAGCTGGAGCACACCGCTTAAAGGGCCAATTGCCCTTTGATCTCCTGGCAGCGTGTGATGAGGGCGCCGGCTGGAGCACACTGCTTAAAGGGCCGATTGTCCTTTGATCTCCTGGTGGCATGTGATGAGGGCGCCGGCTGGAGCACACTGCTTAAAGGGCCGATCGCCCTTTGATCTCCTGGCAGCGTGTGATGAGGGCTCCGGCTGGAGCATGCCGCTTAAAGAGCCGATCGCCCTTTGATCTCCTGGCGGCTTGTGATGAGGGCTCCGGCTGGAGCACGCCGCTTAAAGGACCAATTGCCCTTTGATCTCCTGGCGGCGTGTGATGAGGGCTCCCGCTGGAGCAGGCCGCTTAAAGGGCCGATCGCCCTTTGATCTCCTGGCAGTGTGTGACCCCATAGAGACCCCATCACAAGCTATTTGATAAACTAAAGAGCAGAAAATCACTTGAACCAAATGGCATACATCCCAGGGAGCTATAAGAACTGAAATATAAGAATTCAGACCTAATTTTAGTAATCTGTGAACTAACTTTAAAATCATCTGTAGTACCTGAGAATTGGAGAGTGGCCAATATAATGCCAATTTTTAAAAAGGGTTCCAGGGATGATCAGGCAAAATGGTAGAAACAATTATAAAGAACAAAATTACTGAACATGTGGATAGTAATGGCTTAATGGCAGGAAGCCAACATGGATTTAGCTAAGGAAAAGCTTGTTTTATTTTAGCTGAGGAAAATCTATTATATTTTTTCAAAGATGTGAATAAACACGTAGATAAAGGTGACATGGTTAATATAGTGTATCTGGAATTTTAGAAAGCCTTTGAGAAGGTCCCTCATGAGAGACTTGCGGAAATTAAAAAGTTATGGGATAGGAGGCAGTGTACAGTGAAGAGAGACCAAAATGGTAAAGGGGAGAGAAGGATACCCCTATGAGAAAAGGCTTAAAAGGTTAGGGCTCTTCAACTTGGAAAAGAGATGGCTGAAGGGAGATATGATAGAGGTCTATAAAATAATGAATAAAGTAGAACAGGTAAATGCAGATCAGTCGTTTACTCCTACAAAAAGTAGAAAGACTAGGGGACACTCAATGAAGTAACAATGTAGCACATTTAAGATTAATCTGAGAAAATATTTTTTCACTCAGCATGTAGTGAAACTGTGGAATTCATTATCAGAGGTTGTAGTAAAGGTTGTTAGTGTAGCTGGGTTCAAAACAGTTTTGGATGAGTTCCTGGAGAAAAAGTCCATAAACCATTATTAAAGTGGACTGAGGAAATCCCCTGCTTACATCCTGGGCAGGCAGTAATGAAAGCATAGGTAAACGTAGAAATATCATTGTTGGTAATCATTGTCTATGATGTATTGATTTTTGTTGTACCATGCTGTTGTATTGGTGTGTAATCAAAAACTATCCAAGTTGATATACAAAGACAATTATTAGGATAAGAGCATCCCTTATGCAGATAAATGATGTAACCATTGCTATGCATGGATAGCAAGCAGCATTATCTGATAGTATCACTGAAGATCCTACATTGTTGCACAATTCAACCATAGGAAAAGGAAAAAACATACTAAAATGTTGCTGAAGAGGACGGGGAAATAATAAGGTGGTTACTTTGTCTTCCACAAAAAGAAAGCTATACTAGCCGCAGCATTTTCAAGGGCCGTAATTAAACATAACCTGGTGATGCCACAGTCAGTTTGGCTTTACAGGATACCCTCACTAAGTACTAAGTGTCTAATCCTTGACGCTTACAAATTACTCAGGACTGATACATAAGACAGGTTTTGAGTTAAACAGTGAGAGCATGATTGGAACAAATTCTGTCAAGTGGATTGCCGGTGGCACAACTGAGCAAAGCTGAAAAGATCAGTTATCTGCTTTTTAAGCAAACTGTGTAAGAAAAGGCAGAGCGGAGTGGGTGAGGGGTAGGGAGGATGAATCTCATCCCCTTTGCCTAGAGAAGGCTGTCCTTTCCTTTACCCTCAAATTGCCACGTGACGCTGTCTGCTGAGTTACCTAAGCTCAGTGAGAGACGAACGAACCTTCAAGAAAGTCGAGTGTTGGTTCTTTCCCTCTGGGGACCGACTGGAACATTTAGTTACAGACATCTCAAGTACAGGGACGTTCAAGAAGGCATTAGGGAGGGGGGGCGCGGAGGTGTGTATGGGAAGGGGCAATGGACTTGCACGTCCCTGTTTGATCCCAGAAGCAGCAGAGCTGTCTGCAGGCATGTGCATGTTTATTCCTGCTCCAAATAGACATCAGGATGGTGCTTGTAATCACGTTAAAACATCCAGAGAGTGTAGAGAAGATGAAGAATTAAGTGACTAGATTTAGACTACAAAGTCCCACAAAAAAGATCTGAATCCTGGCCACAAAGCTCTTAAGCCAGTACTCTAACTATTATGCTATTAGACATCTTGCTTCTGAAATGTGCTCCTGGGGACGTCTATATAGACATCTGATGCACATGCGTATCGGACACATCCACATTTCTGGAATTGTGCCTGGACTTGCATGTGCTGCCTTTCTTTTCATAGTAACATAGTAAATGACGGCAGATAAAGACCAGTAAGGTCCATCTAGTCTGCCCAGCAAGGCGGCAAGAGTAGGTGCACCTGCCTCTCCGTGCAGGGCACCCCTCCCCATGCCTTTGTTTAGGGGTGTACCCATCACTCCATGTAGATCACCCCTATTTATTCAGACCTTCTTGTTTTGACATCCCAGATTGCACTTGGATATCGCATTTGAAATGTGCCTCCACACAAAATCACATTGAGCACTAAAGAGAGTGCAATTTCTATATGCAAATACATATGCCTGGAACAAACTACCCGAGTGTGTACGTCAGGCTCCATCTCTGGTCCTGTTCAAAGCCAAGCTGAAAGCTCTCCTCTTTGAGACTGCTTTTGGATCCTGATCCCCTCGGCCTCCTGTTTACCTCCTCTGTGTTTCCTTACCATTCCCCTAGATATTTCCTAGTCTCCAGTTGTTGTGTTGTCTGTTTTCGACTAGCCTGTAAGTTCTGATGAGCACAGACTCTCTCTTACATGTGGCTGTGCAGTGTTGCATATGCCGTGTACCACTACACAAATGATAACTGAGAGAAGCATTTTGAGTTTATTTTTGTTGCTCACTCAACTGATGCACTGGATTGCAAATGAAGATGTTCTGGGGAGGTCCATTTTAATGTCTGTTCAGGTTTGTATTTTACACCCTAAACTTTAACGTTCCACCAGTTAACTAATGAGACTGCTATCTTTATTTGATTTCAATTTGGACAGGGAAAGAAACAACAAGGAAGTATTGAGGATAACCCCCTTTAATCCCCCCTATAAAGGAGTGGCTTTAATGAGCACCTTTTAAAAACCTGTATGTGCCAGGAAGCAGATCTAAATCCCAATGTGGACAATTTTGGCCATACATGTGCATTCCCTATACATCCATCAAGCGCATGCCATATCCCTCTATTGCCACTGGATGGCACTAGGGCTGCAGCCAACTTATTCCCTATGTTGTAATGCAAAATATGTTGCTGTCACCAGCAAATACTTGGAGGTTGCATGACATTATTTTGATATATCTATATTTTGGTTAGTATTCTGCCAGCACGGTGACCATACTAAGTCAAGAGCTGGGACCAGCGCTTATATTAATACATATATTCAGTAGGGATCTGCACAGCCCCCCCCCCCCCCCAAAAAAAATTGCTTTCTGTTCATATAAAATGAATCTTTTTATTTTTCTTAAATACTGTGCTATTCTGCATCAGTGCGGTTTATATCGAACAAACTGAAATTACATTGAACTTGGAGATAACTATTTTACAGGGAACATGGGCTATGGAGGGTTAAGTTTATGTTTATGTTTACGTTTATTACATTTGATATACCGCTCAGGCCAAAGCATCAGAGTGGTTTACAATATTACATAAATGATACTGAAAAAAGGAAAAGAATGCCATTGCCCAATACCACCTGTGGGACTAGAAACCCCAGTCCTTACAGCCCAAGGTTGCTGTCCTCTAGTGGGATTTGAACCCCCAACTTTCTGACCTGAAGTACCTTGCTCCAACCACTAGGCCACTCCTCCACTTCCCAATTTCTATGCATTTTTGTTTGGCTGTTTTTTTAGGCATGTATTGTATGCATGCAGGAACCTTTTGTGTCTTGCCTGCATGTTAATTCAGAGGTATATGCATATACAAGCAATTTGCGCACACTTTCAATTTTTTAGAAGCCCGAATGAATGAAATAGACACTCAGCAATGCGCAGCCCTAATATTCAGTGCTGCTAGTCATATAGGTAACTGTGCTCAGTATACAGATTGACCAGTGTCCGCACCCGCACGATGGGTGTCATCCCCCAAAATGTTATGTGCCATCAGTGCACATTAATCATGTATGTTCAATGGACGAGCCTCTGTGTGTGTATTGCAGCTGGTTGCTAATCTATAAATACGCTCATCAGGCTGAGTGTGCACATTTGGTATGGGTGTGCACAGGGGCGTGGGTGGAATGCAAATCTATGCGTGTAAATCATAAAATGTTCTAACTTCTGTTCATTCTTTAAAACCCCCAAGCACTGGAATCTACCCCAGTCCAAAGGCTGGCGTAGGTGCTTGGACCTAGATTTAACTCGTATTTTCAGCCCCATGATATAAAGTAGGATCCTGCTTTTCTTTATAATATAGACTTTAGATAGTAACATGCTGGGTTTCTAAAAGTAGGCACCCAGTTGTAAACTTACCCTCCATGAGGGTCATTCTAAAAGGTTTAGTCATGGTTTGGACGTCTGCAGACATGCACATGGATGTCAAAATCATGGACATGTCTCCGTAACCATTCCACAAATGCCATTCACAGATGACTCTAGTACAGGGGAATTCAGGTAGGCATGGGGGCGCGGCAGAGACATATCTGGGAGGGCAATGAACTTACATATCCCTGTTCGATCCCAGAAGCAGCAGAGCCGTCTGCAGGCACGTGCATGTTTTATACCTGCTCCAGGCACGAATAGGCATCAGGAAAGTGCTGGCTTTCACCTTAAAACATCCAGAGAGCATAGAGAAGATGGAGAATAAATGACTAACTTTAGACTACTAAGTCCCACACTGGGATTTCAACCCAGCTCTTAAGCCCCTACTCTAACCATTATGCTATTAGACATTTTGGTTCTGAAAACCTCTCCTGGGGACATCTATATAGACATTTGATACACGTGCATAGCGGGCACGCCCACGTTCCTGGCCTTGTGTCTGAACTTGAACGTGTCTGCCTTTCTTTTCAGACGTTCTGGCTTTGATGTCCCAGATCGCACTTGGACGTCCCATTTGGAATGTGTCTCCATGTACTCATTTGAGGCCTGCTCTTTGACAGACGTACATGATGAGGGTAATTTTATAATCTCCTGTGCAGTTAACATGTGTTTTCAGGCAAGTATGTGGGGCCTATTTTCTAATGTGAAATACTTTACATTATAAAATAGGGTATAATGATGCGCCTGAACCTAGTTTATTTATTTATTTTATTTACGTATTTATCTGTTTTTCTCTGCCGCTTAGTCAAGAAATCAAAGCGGTTTACATATAACAATATAAATTGAACTTTGTTACACAGAACTCATAACTCAGTATAACCTCAGATACAATCACAGTTAAACATAAGTGGACAGTTCTGGGGGTGAATCGCGTCATCTTTACGAACCTATATACAAATTGGGGCAGTTCATTGGTGTAAGGAAGGGTGGGGGATTTTCAGTTTTTGAAGTGGTCTCTAAATAAATGGGTTTTCAATTCTTTGTGGAAGGTTGACAGATCAGTGATACTGATAGTTGCGGCAGTTACGTCTGCTATAGAGTAGCATAAAAGGCTGCGCCTAGGTCATTCAGAAACACGTCAGTTACACTGTTTTATAACTTGCATGCGCAAATTTAAGCTCTACCTATGCTCCACCCAAGTTCTTCCCCTGTGCACACCCAAACTGAATGTATACACAATGTGACTTATATGCACGTGCTTCTAGAACTGCAACACACGTAAGTCTTATAAAATACGTGAGTTACTAGCACATAATTTTCCATACCCCCCTTATAAAATTGCCTCACACAGAGCGGCTGGACAATTTTTAAGATCATCTCCATCCCATCTCAGAATGCCCCATAATTTTATGGACAATTAGCAATATGGGGCCCTTGTTACTAAGCTGTAATGGAGTAAGAACATTATTTGCCAAATAACATGCAGTAAGCAACAATAACATTGGCTCTACATTGGCTCCCCATAGCAAGCCGACTGGTATTCAAAGCCCTGTTGCTCACCTTCAAGTCTTTGCACAGAATATCTGCCACCTCCCTCACAAACCTCATACAGCGTGCCCCTGAAAACAGAACCAGAAGATCATACATGGTGAACTCACTCGTCACCCCCTCAGCGATAAGGACATGCACCCAGTCAACTAAAAATCACACTTTTTCTCTCTATGAACCAACCCACTGGAATGCCCTACCTCCAGCAATCCATGCCTTCACAGACCTTAAAGCCTTTAGGAAGGCCTTAAAGACATACTTATTTCAACTAGCCTATGGCAACCACACTGAACAAAGCCTATGTACAGATCGGTTCTAGGCCGCATACCTGCATATTCCAAGTTCATCTCCCTGTATTCACATCTAATTTAGATGACGTGTTACTTACTGTTACTTATTTTTACTTTAGTTCAATGTAAACTGTCCTATACAAATTGTTTCATGTAAACTGTTTTACTGTTTTTGTTTTATGTAAACCGCCCTGTTTCTAAGAGCGCGGTATATAAAAGCAAACAAATAAATAAATAACCTGTGTTATTTGCCCTTCGTGTGAGATCTTGTACCACAACACGTGAAAACTAATAATGGGATGCAAAGCGAGATTAACACTAGGGGACTGAAGCCACCATCATGAAACCAGTAACTACCAGGGAAGGAGCGCAAAAGAACATAAGAAATGCCAAACTGGGTCAGACCAAGACCATCAAGCCCAGTATCCTGTTTCCCACAGTAGCCGATCCAGTTTCCCAAAAAGACACACAGCTTTCACAACGCTTGCCCTGGAGTAAGCAGTGGATTTCCCGGGAACTCTTTAATAATGGTTTATGGACCTTTCCTCCAGGAACTTGTCCAAACCTTTTTTAAACCTAACTACACTAACAGCTGTTACTACATTCTTAATAGGTTTACCCGTTCCTGCATTAAGGTGACTGCCATTTTCATACATTCAGGTGCATGCTGGACACCTTAATGCCAGATGTCCTGTTAGCGCCCGATAAGTGAAGTCAAGTGCCCTTAACATTGGAATACCTACTGACCGCCCCGGCCTTTACTGCATGATGACAATCTTACTGCTGTCATTACGCCTTGCTAACCGGTGCACCCTTAACGCTCATTAGTAAACATATCCCATAGTCTCCCTTTTGAAAGTTAAAAGGTAGTACTATAGATTTCCTTACCATCCCACCTCCATTTATTAAATCAAACATGATCATGCTATGATCACTATTGCCAAGTGACAGCCTTCTCTTGCCCAAATCTTCTGTTCCACTAAGGACTAGGTCCAATATGGCTTCCCCTCTGGTCAGTTCATGAACCAGCTGCTCCTAGAAGCTGTCATTTATTTCATCTAGGAACTTTATCTCCCTAGCATGTCCTGCCATAACACTGACCCAGTCGATACTGGGGTACATAAGAACATAAGATATGCCATACTGGGTCAGACCAAGGTCCATCAAGCCCAGTATCCTGTTTCCAACAGTGGCCAATCTAGGTCATATGTACCTAGCAGTTTCCCCAAAAGACACAGGTTCCACAATGCTTGTACTGGGTCAAACATTGATATCCTGGGTCCCTTCGTAATAATGGTTTATGGACCTTTCCTCCAGGAACTTGTCCAAACCTTTTTTAAACCCAGCTACACTAACAGCCTTTACTACATCCTCCGGTAACAAATTCCAGAGTTTGATTACACGTTGAGTGAAAAAATATTTTATGTTATTAGTCTTAAATAGTTTACCTTGTAGCTTCATTGCTTGTCCCCTAGTCTTTCTATATTCTGATAATGTAAACAATCGATCTACGTTTACCCGGTAGGCAGGGGTAAATTGGAATCTTTAAGTTGTCTACCAATAGCCAGATTAATATGAATAAAATACAGTCTCTAAAATGCTTGTATGCAAATGCTAGAAGTTTAAAAATTAAGATGGGAGAGTTAGAATATTTAGCACTAAATGAGAGGTTACATATGATTGGTATATCAGAGACCAGGTGGAAGGAGGACAACCAGTGGGACACTGTGATACCTGGGTACAAACTATATCGCAATGATAGAACTGATCAAATTGGTGGAGGGATTGCGCTCTGTTAGAAAGGGCATTGAGTTACAAAGGATTAAAGTTTTGCAGGAAACAAAATTTGCTGTAGAATCTCTATGGATTGAAATTCCATGTAAAAAGGGGAAGGTGATGGCAGTGGGGGTGTACTATCGACCGTCTGGCCAGAATGAACAAATGGATGATGAAATGCTCAAAGAATCAGGGAAGCTAACAAATGTTACAGCACAGTAATAATAATGGGTGATATCATTTACCCCGGTATTGACTGGGTCAGTGTCACAGCAGAACATGCTAGGGAGATAAAGTTTCTAGATGAAATAAATAACTGCTTCTTGGAGCAGCTGGTTCATGAACTGACCAGAAAGGAAGTCATTTTGGACCTAGTCCTTAGTGGAACACCAGATCTGGTGCAAGAGATAAGGGTGTTGGGGCCACTAGGCAATAGTGATCATTGCATGAT
The DNA here is from genome assembly GCA_033557465.1 of Ichthyophis bannanicus. Classification (NCBI taxonomy): domain Eukaryota; kingdom Metazoa; phylum Chordata; class Amphibia; order Gymnophiona; family Ichthyophiidae; genus Ichthyophis; species Ichthyophis bannanicus. The sequence continues at coordinate 74,335,693 of CM066049.1, read as the reverse complement.
CGCATTTGATTTAATTAATGGAGGTGGGATGGTAAGGGAAATACCTTTTAACTTTCGAAAGGGAAACTATGAAAAATTGAGGAAAATAGTTAAGAAAAAACTAAAAGAAGCAGTTGCAAAGGTTAAAGACTTACATCAAGCTTAGGTGTTGTTTAAAAATACTATCTTGGAAGCCTAGACCAGCTGTATTCCATGATTTAAGAAAAGTGGAAGGAAGTCCAAAAAACTGCCAGCATGGTTTAAAGATGAGGTCAGAGAGGCTGTTGTTGCCAAAAAAATCATCTTTTCAGGAAATGGAAAAAAGAGCCAAATGACGAAAACTGAAAACAGCACAAGCACTGGCAAGTTAAATGCAGGCAAAGAGAGAATTTGAGAAGAACCTTGCTGTGGAAGCAAAAACGCGTAATAAAGACTTTTTCAAGTACATTTGTAGCAAAAAGTCTGTGAGAGAGTCTGATTGACCATTAGATGATATAGGGGTAAAAGTGCACTAAGAGGGGACAAGGCCATAGCGGAGAGACTGAATGAATTCTTTGCTTTGGTCTTTACTGAGGAAGATGTAGGGATGTTCCCCATGACTGAAGTGGTATTTAAAGGTGATACTGCGGAAGAATTGAAAGAAATATCGATACACCGGAAAAATGTATTACAATTATTTGATAAACTGAAGAATAGCAAATCACCTGGTATACATCCAAGGGTGTTGAAAGAACTGAAATATGAGATTGTAGACCTGCTATTAGTAATCTGTGAACTATCATTAAAATCATCTGCAATACCTGAAGATTGGAAGATCGCCAATGTAATGCCAATTTTTAAAAAGGGTTCCAGGGGTGATCCGGGAAACTACAGACCGGTGAGCCTGACATCAGTACAGGGAAAAATGGTAGAAACCATAATAAAGAACAAAATTACTCAGCATGTAGATAGTCATGACTTAATGGGAGACAGCCAACATGGCTTTAGACAAGGAAGATCTTGTCTTACTAATCTGTTATGTTTTTTTGAAGGAGTGAATAAACAGGTGGACAAAGGTGAGTCGGTTGATATAGTGTATCTGGACTTTCAGAAAGCCTTTGACAAGGTCCCTCATCAGAGACTTTTGGCAAAACTAAAGAGTCATGGGATGGGAGGCGGTGTACTATTGTGGATCAGGAACTGGTTAAAAGATAGAAAGCAGGGGTAGGGCTAAATGGCCAATTTTCACAATTTATTTTTATTTTATTTATTTAAAAGGATTTATATACCGCTTTATCCTGAAATCAAAGCGGATTACACAGCAAACAAATGAAGTGTCAGGGTGCTTGGGCGTGGGCAGGCAGTGATAACTGGAGGTGTGTGTGTGTGTGGTTTGACGTTGATTGCGTGGTGATCTATATACAATGTGGGCTGTGTACATGAAATATTTACATTTTTACATTCGAACATTTGATTGCTTGATGAGCTATATACAGTGTGAGCTGTGTACAGGAAATATGTTCATTTTTACATTTTTGGTGGGCTGAGAGAGAGTTCGTTTAGACGGTTCATGTTATGTCATTGTAGTGTTCGATGAATAGGGTGGTTTTAAGTAGCTTCCGGAAATCTTATATATCTGTTGTAGATTTTAGCTTATCTGGGGGGACATTCCAGATAGCAGGGGCAGCTAAAGAGAAGGCTCGCATGGATGTGGATTTGTTTGTTCTTGTGAATATAGTAGGTATCGGCATATTGTTTTTGGTGCTGTTTCTGTCTGGTCTTTTGTTTGTTTTGTTTCCAATGAGTTCCTGTAGTATTCCCGCTGAGGTGTTGTTTTTAATTTTGAAGATGGTGAGCGCTAATTTATATTTTGCCCGTGAGGAGATTGGTAGCCAGTGCAGATCTTGTAGTATTGAAGTTATATGGTCTTGTATTGAGGCACTAGTAATAATGCGGGCAGCAGTGTTCTGGACTAATTGTAGGGGACGGGTGATTTGTTTGGGCAGACCTTGGAATAGTATATTACGGTAGTCTAGCAGAGGTGTAATGATGGCCTGGCATATTGTACAGAAATGTTCTTTATTGAGGAGGGGTTTTAATCTCCAGGGTGTTGTGAGTTTGAAGAAGGCTGTTCTAGATATCTTGTTGATATGCGGTTGCTTGTCAAGAATCACTCCAAGGTATCTGACTTCATCTTTTATTGTAATCAGTGTATTGGATATGTTGATGGTAGTAGGAGGAATGAATGTGGAGTCTCTCGTGATGATAATTGCTTCAGTTTTTTTTATGTTGATGTTTAAGTTGTTGTTGGTTAGCCAGGTTGTTATATCTTGCATGCATGTTGATATAGTAGTATAGTCTGGGGAGTCTAGTTGAATAGGGGTATATGCCATGATGTCGTCAGCATATATGGCGTATTGTATCTTGTGTTTGTAAATATTTTGCATATGGGCTGAATATAGATGTTGAAGAGAAGAGCTGATATTATGAGTCTTGTGGAACTCCTTGGGTAGTCTTGATGGGTTCTGAGGTGAGGTTTCCAGATTTTACTCTCTGCTGTCTGTCTTCCAGATAAGATTGGAACCATTTTATTGTGGTATCTTGTAGTCCAGTCTCCATTAGGCGCTTCAATAGGATGTGATGGGAAACTGTGTCAAATGCTGACGATATATCTATAAATATTAGTAGGAAGCCCTGCTTTATGTTTATTCCTTTGATTATGTTATTGAATAGATGTATTAGTAGTGTCTCAATGCCATGTTTTGGATGGAATCCATGCTGGTGGGGATCTAGTGGGACAAATTTGTCAATGTGATCTTGGAGCTGTCTCTGTACAATTTTTTCAGTTATTTTAGCCAGGAATGGGAGGCTGGATATTGGGCAGTAGGTTGAAGGGTCGGTAATGGTGGCTGAGGTAGATTTAGGAATGGGTCAGATGGTAGATTGCTTGAGGGCTTTTGGCATGTAGCCCTGGGTGAGAGAGGTGCTTACTATCTTTTGGATGACTGTGTTGAGATCTTCTTTGGTGGATTTAATCCAAGTTACCGGGCAGGGGTCCGATGGAGAGGTGGTGGTGTTTATCTCCGTGATGGTTTGTTCTATTTGTGTTTTTTATGGAATGCTATGGAGAAAGGGATCTGTGCTTGGTCCACTGCTTTTTGACATATTCATAAATGACCTGGAAAAGGGAATAACGAGTGAAGTTGTCAAATTTGCAAATGACACAAAACTATTTAAAGTTGTTAAAACCCATGAGGATTGTGGAAAATTGCATCCATTTCCGACCTCATAACGCGTTCTCCAGACAACAGATCCAGGAGATCCCAGGCTGCCAACATGCTACTTATACCAATTGAATCCGCAAAACTCAACCAGATCACCACCAATAGGGCTTTCAGGAACTATGCCCCCGTATGCTGGAACAAACTCCCCCCACACATTAGAGCTATTAGAGACCTTATTCAATTTAGAAAAGCCCTCAAACACCACCTTTTTCTCTTACATTATACCCATCCCGATACCCTATTACCTCCCACACACCCCCACTATATCATACAGCCGCTACATGACGTAAAACACTGTAATCATACCTAATATGTAATACAACCGATTTGTACATAGTTTCCTAAGTTTGCTATAAACTTGAATGTAAATAGTTCCCCGAGTTCTCCTCCATGTTAACTCCCCGTTTTATGTAAACGACGGCCAATGTATCTGGTCAAGTGTTCTATTGTTTTGATGTAAACCGCGCTGATGACAAATAGCGCGGTATATAAGAAATGTTAAATAAAATAAATAAATAAATAAATAAATAAAAAGACTGGGCATCAAAATGGCAGATGAAATTTAATGTGGACAAGTGCAAAGTTATGCACCTAGGGAAGAACAACCCAAACTATGATTACACGATGCAAGGTTCCACATTGGGAACCACCACCCAGGAAAAAGATTTCGGAGTCATCGTGGATAACATGTTAAAACCCTGCGGCCAAAAGGGCAAATAGAATGCTAGGTATCATAAGGAAAGGAATGGAAAATAAAACAAAGGATATCATAATGCCTCTGTATCGTTCCATGGTGTGACTGCATCTTGAATATTGCTAGTGTTCTTCAAGGATATCTCATTCTGAACCATGTGTTCTTGGGCAACTGTCGGCTTTCCCCTATTATCTAGTTTAAAAGCTGTTCTATCTCCATATTAAAGGTTAATGCCAGCAGCCTAGTTCCATCCCGGTTAAAGTGGAACCCATCCCTTTGGAAAACCCCTCCTTTCCCCAGAATGTTGCCCAGTTCCTAACAAATCCAAAACCTTCTTCCTTGCACCATCGTCTCATCCATGCATTGAGACTCCAGAGCTCTGTCTGCCTTCTGGGTCCTGCGTGTGGAACGCAAAGCATTTCTGAGCATGCTATCCTGCAAGTTCTGGATTTCAACTTCCTACTTAAAAACCCAAATTTGCCCTCCAGAATCTCCCTACCACATTTTCCTATGTGATTGGTACCAACATGTACCAAGACAGCAGACTCCTCCCCAGCGCTATTTAAAAGCTTTTCTAGGTGGCACATGAGGTCTGCTACCTTTGCACCAAGCAGGCATGTTACCAGGCAATCCTCATGTCCACCAGCCACCCAGGTCATCCTCATGTCCACCAACCACCCAGCCACCCAGCTCATCCTCATGTCCACCAACCACCCAGCCACCCAGCTCTACATGCCTAATGATCGAATCACCAACTATAACAACCATCCTAACCCTTCCCTCATGGGCACATGACCCTGGAGAATCCTCCTTGGTGTGAGAGGGTTTTACATCAACTGGAGGACAGGTGCTAGCTACAGGATCACTTCCTACCACAACAAGATGATGCTCTCCTGTCACATGGCCTCTCTTCTCCATGGCAACAGGGAGGCTGGCAGTCTGGAGGTGGGACTTCAGTATTACATCTCTGTAGGTCTCATCTATATACCTCTCTGTCTTCCTTATGTCCTCTAAGTCTCCCACTCTAGCTTCCAGAGATCAGACTCATTCCCTGAGGGCAAAGAGCTCCTTGCTCCTAGTTCCCACATAAGACATCTCACCAACTGCAAGAAAATCATACATGACACGTAATGCAAAAGACTGGAAAGCCCCCATCTTGCTGCTGGACTGCTGTCTGCATCTTAGTTTTAATTTGTTTTAGGTTTTTAAGTTGTTTACTTAGGTTTGCCAGGGATACTAATACAACTATACCTAATGGTTAGCATACTGTCCCGTGAACAGCAGGGTTGGACATCCAGGTTGGATGTCCAACCTGTGCTCAGCCTGAAATGCTATTTTGGTCCCAGCACTCCCTGCATATACAAAGCATTTGTGCAGGGCACACTGGATGGGGGTGGAAGGGGAAAGGATGGAAGTGAAGCATGGGTGGAGCCATGTGCTGGGACACACAGAGGCCATTCAGGACAGGCCTCTGTATGGCCCCTGGAACCTGGATGGACACCCGCCTTATTCCATTTTGATAGTGGAATAAGTGCCAAGCAGTGTGGAAATCGAGTACTGCAGCCCCCTCTACCCCATCGTGTCACCACAGGAGAGCTTGAGTCTCCTGATCCTTGTCCCAATGGGTCCCTGGCAAGGGGCAGACAATGCGGTGACAGGGCCACTCGGGGTCTGGCAAATCGGTGTCTCTTTGGCTGGACATGCTGGTGCCATGGCAAAGGGACACCACTGCACTGGCACACCAGCCAGATCATTGTATGAGCTGGACAGGCGGATGCATAGAATCAGGTGCACGTTGAGTCATCTAAGTTTGGAGGAGTGGAGGAGTGGCCTAGTGGTTGGGGCAAGGTACTTCAGGCCGGAAGGTCGGGGGTTCAAATCCCACTAGAGGACAGCAACCTTGGGCCGGAAGGACTGGGGTTTCTAGTCCCACAGGTGCTCCTTGTGGTCTTGGGCAAGCCACTTAACCCTCCATAGCCCATGTTCCCTGTAAAATAGTTATCTCCAAGTTATAATGCCCTGTTCAATGTAATTTCAGTTTGTTCAATGTAAACCGCACTGATGCAGAATAGCGCGGTATATAAGAGTATGTAAATAAAAATAAATAATAAAATAAGTGCCCGATTCCACAACTGCAGGAACATATAACGCCTGCGGTTGTGGAATCAGGTACAACTTGGCCCTGTCCGTGTTTTGGGCATCCCGACGGCCCAGCTGTGCACCTATTCGAATGTGCCTCAATACATTTAATGGATTTTGTTCAACTCTAATTCATCTCAGATCTTTAATTAATGTATTCCTGATTAGGAAAAACAGCTGCACCTGAAAGTGGTTTAAGAGCCTATAAAGCTATAATTATCCCTGGGATGGGTGGGAGGGAAAGAAAATAAAAGTTGGCTTGCTACACGATGTCCTGACCTGTGCTTCTAAGGTAAAGTCTTATCAATTTCCTGTGTGATTCACACAGCCCTTGGTTTGATAGTGAGAGCCTTTCAAATTGCCCGTTTGATCTGTCACTTGCCTTCAACACCTATTTAAGACAAATTTCACAGATCTTTTGCCTCCTAACTGGAAGGCCGCTTTCTAAAGGTCACTAGAAACAAGTTTATTTCTTTGTACTCAGAGACCATTTATTCTACTTGTATGCTAAGCTATACTCTGATTTGATTTAAATGAAAAGCTCTTTGGTGGTACTAAGACCTGACTGACTCAGCAAAAACACTGAATTCTAAAATACACAGATTTATCAGCTTTAATCCAAAGAATTCCCCTTTTCCCCAAGATTTAGAGTATATTCCAGAAGATAAATACTTATAAGTGCAGATCTGTTGCCAGCTGTAGCAGTCCCTTTTGGTAGTTCTTCAAGACTGAGATTCACAGAGCTCTGGCTGACTTATTTATACTTGTGTTTCTAGTCTTACCAATTTCCTGGGTTATTCACACAACCCTTGGTTCAAACTGCCTCACCCCCTACCCACCAAGGAAATCCCTAATGTATACCAGGGGGAGGTGGGGATGGGGTTCCTGAAAGGGAAGTGGTGGCTTCTTGAAATGGGAGTGGGGATTATTTTGGAAAGGGGATTGGGGAGTATTAAAAAGAGATGAGGATGGATGGTTATTTTGGGAAGGAGATTGGGGTGAGAATGCATTTTTAAAGCACCAGTCCTGCCCTTTAAAAGATAGTGGAACCAACTTGGAGCCCGTTATCTTTTCATTGCTGCAACCAGGAATATGATACTCCCAGCGGCGACAATACAAAAGTATATTTACTACCAGATTCTCTAATCTGTGATACTAAAGTACCACAGGTCAGTGAATCTGGAGATCAAATTTCATGTGTTAAAACAGAGCAACAAACGCCCTTAAACAAATTGATATTGTCCAAAACATTGTTTAAAACCTACAGATAAGCAAATTATATCTCCATTGCCTGCCGCCAGCAAACCCATAAACTGCTTTGAATATCAGGTGGATTGTTCTTTTAAGTAAGACTGGGGACCAGCCCAATAGCCTTATGGTAGTGTTGTGAGCTGTCATGAGAAGATACAGGTTTGGTTCCCATTCACAGCTGTTGGAATGGAGAGTGTTACACATAACAGCTGCAAATCGTTTCATTTTCCTAGTTATTATTTTATTTATTTATTTACTTATTTTATTTATTTACATTTCTTTTATACCACGCTATTCGGCATCAGTGCGGTTTACATCCAACAAAATCACTAGAACAACAAATTGTTCTGAGTATACAGAGAACAGGGACCGAAACTTGGATAACATGGGGGTAACTATATACATGGAGGTATCATAACATTACATATTACACGGGTTCAATGGTCTTGGATGAACTGGTGAGTGTTGGTGTAGCTGAGAGTGTTGGTATAGCTAGTCACTGGGGGGTTGTCTTGCCACATTGTTTTCTGGGAAGTGTTTGAGGAAGAGGTGATGTTTGAGAGCCTTTCTTAATTGTGGTAAGTTAGAGATGGCCTGGATGTAAGGTGGTAGTGCGTTCCAGCATCTTGGAGCGCAGAATCTGAAGGCCCTGTTAGCTGTTGCCGTGGTGCATTTTGTTAATGACTTTGGCATTAATAGAGTGTTAATTGCAATAGATCTCCTGGATCTATTAGGTGGACTGGCTTGGATGAGTTTAAAACTATAAATTCAATAAAATTCAATAAAATTATAAATCCAATAAAATCGCAAAATCTACATGCCTGTTTGTGGCAAGGTTGGAATCTTGCTTTTATGTCATTTTTGTACCAGTCTTCTTATCCTGTTATTCCAATCCCTTATCCCTCCTATAGCCAAACAACTTTTTTTTATCTCGCACCTTTCCAGTAGACATTCAAGGCAAGTTGTATTCATAAATTCTGATGCAGAAGCTATTTCCCTGTGCCCAGAGAGCTTACAGCTTGTACCTGAGGCATGGAGAGTTTGGTGGCTTATCCAAGACCACACGGAGTACCAGTGGGATTTAAACGCTGGTCCTTCTGCGTCCAGGCTGCTGCCCTAACCACCAGGTCACTCCTCCAATCCCTTCTTGTAATATTTTCCCCACTGAGGCCACAGATCATGTCTTCCTGCAGAACCCAGTGTAGGTGCCGCTGGAGTCTTGGCACGACCTCCTTTGTATGCAAATCTATCTCATGCATATTCATTGAGGGAATCCCAAAAACCCAACTGGCAGGGGGTGTCCCAAGGACTGGGTTGACAATCGCAGTTGTATAGCTCAGTGTATGATCTTAGGTCAGAATTCCCCTTTTCAGTTTGCTGAGAAGAAATAACTTAAATGTCTTTGGCCACAGGGAGGATTCACAGAAGGAATGGTAGGATCACTGCCCTGGAGGGCTATTCTTTTTTTTTTTTTTTTTTTTTTAAACTTTTATTTTCATTTTGCAACAAACAAAAGAAACAACACACCAAAAGAGACAAAACAAGTATACAATAAGAAAAAGTAAACCCATTACCCCCCACCCCGATGCTTCTTCTCTACCCGAGTATATCAGCATGTGAGCGCTTCCAATTAACAGTGATTATACATCAAACGATCAAAAGAGTATCTACAATACAGCATGATCATGGGACAGAGATATATACAAAGTTAGACAGTCAGATGAGAGCATTTAGCAAGATGTACATAGTCATTGAGCATCTTCCATTGAGACCAATGAGAAGGAGTCTGAATGGAGGAAGCGAACAGACGAGGTATTTGTTCATATTTACTGTAAAGACAGGCATGATTCCACCATTCATTGGGGCTCAGATGGGAGCTAATTTTCCAGTATTACTTAATTAGGGAAATAGCAATGCCAAGCATAAAGTTCGAAAGGAGATAAGCCATTTTTGGGAGAGAGGGGATCCCCGCAACTGGGCGAAGTCCCACTATCCTCCAAGAAAGGGGCTCCTGGAAGTGCGAGTTAGACTAAATACGACCCCAAAGCAGGGTTGTCCACATTCGGGGCATAATGCAAATACACGTGAATTCACTATCTCCAACCTCAAGGTGTACATGGGCCCATCTACCCTCCTTGTCAGCGCTAATATCAGGTACAGTAGCGTGCAAAGACTTCTTAACCAGAATGGCTATCCCGTACCATTTGGAAACGGTGGGAGAATAGGCAGCTACCATGTGAGGCTTAGCATTGAATTTCAGTGTTTCAGCAGAGTTTAAATGCGTTTCCTGAAGAAACACTAAATCAACATGCTCATGGCTAAGATAGCTAAGGATTTTCTTTCCTTTGAGTGGACCATTAATGCCTTTGACGGTGAATGATAAGATTTTACATAAGGCCATTCAGAGAAGTTAAAAATTCTGGGCATGATAGCACACATAATTTCACTATGTCCCTCAAACTGACTGTATCTGGCTGTACACATGACATAGGAAAAATAAGCTAATATAATACAATGAAGCGCCCCACAGTAACAAAGAAAACCGCAGTACGGTAGAGGAGAAGCAAAACCCCAAAATTACTGGCGACCATGTGTCTGCGGGGAGAAACCCCAGAGAAGGCCGAAATTGAAAAAACACATAACCTGTAGGACTGTGCGTGCTCCGAATCCGACCGAGGCACACATCATGAAGGGATAGGAGACCAAAAAACAAAAGTCATATAGAGAAAGAAAGAAAGTCCAGGCTATTTCTGTGCTTGGCTATGACCGCCGCATCGGGCCCTTCAAGATGGCGGATAGAGCCGGCAGATAAGAGTCCAAGATTTGGGATTAGCGCATCTGCTCTGCTTCTTTGGAGTCTAAAAATGTTGATAGTAGATCAGGATCTTCGAACGTCCTGGTTTGGTTGTGGAGAGTCACTCGGAGCTTCGCTGGATACAACAGGCCAAAGCGAGCCTGTAGCTGTTGAAGTCGAGGGCGAAAAGCAAGGAGTTTCTTCCGACGGTCGACGGTAGGCTTTGCCAAATCAGGAAAGAAGGAGACCTTACGACCTTCAAATTCCAAATGATGATTCGCTCGGGCAGCATGTAAAATTTGTTCCACTTGTTGATATCGTAGCAAGCTAAAGATAATAGGCCGGGGGGTCGTGCGGTTGAGCGCCATGTGGGCAGGAACACGGTGTGCTCGATCGATTTCCAGTTCTCTGTGAAAAGTGATCTTCAGCAAGGAGGGAAGAGTTTTGAGCAAGAATTCTCTTATATCTCCTGCTTCCACCCCCTCCGGCATTCCGAGGAGCCTCACATTGTTGCGACGGGCTCGATTATTGCTATCTTCTAACTCCTTTTGAAGATTCTGTATCTGGCGCTCAGCCTTGTCCAGTTTGCCCAAGCGCACCTCGTGCGAGTCGAGGACCCCCGCCATGTTGTCCTGCCGTGATGAAAGACGTTCAAGTCGGTCCTGGAGCACTCCAAAGTCTTCTCGCATGGCTCGAAGCGCTTCTCCATTGGACTGCACCAATTCCTTCACGCCGCGTATTTCCTCCAAAATCTCCAGGTGCATTTCGGGGTTTTCACGAAATGGAACCATCTTCTGTGGGGAGGACACCTCTGTTTTGGAACGTTTTCCGTGAGAAGAAGAAGGAGACCCGAAGTCCAAGCGCGCTGGTTTATGGGCCGCCATCCCCCCCGAGGTGCCCCGGTCAGCTCGGAGCGACATAGTAAATTTGTAGAGGTATTAAGTCAGGATTCTAAGTAGGCCTCTCGGGAGCTTCAACGCAAAGCGTCCTACCCGCTGGACATCAGGCTCCGCCCCCTCCTGGAGGGCTATTCTTATATAAGTCAGTCTTCAAGGTACACACAGCCAGTCAGGTTTTCAGGATATCCACTATGAATATGCATGAGACAATGCATGCAAATCTATCTCACGCATATTCATTGAGGGAATCCTGAAAACCTGATTGGCTGGGTATGCCCCGAGGACTGGGTTGAGAACCATTGATTTAAGGTGTCAATGAATGTCACTTCTCTATTATCTGTTGCGAAGGACAGTATATCAAGCTTTTAATAGACTATAAACTATCTGTCCCTTTACATCCTGTGTCAACAGTGATGCAGACCAGAGCCTGCAGCCATGGGATATGATGAAATCAAGATCCTGGTGCCCTGTGGTAGTATGTTGCTGCAAATGTCTGGAAACTGAAGAGAAATGTCCCCATATTCTGGCACTCTCTTCCAAACATGGGTCCACTCTGCCAACTAGCAGGGAAGTTTCCACAGTCAGTGTACACTTCTACCGGGGTCAAGATAACCATTAGGCAAACTAAGTGGTCACCTAGGGCAGCAACATCGGGGGGGGGGGGGGGGCTGCAAACAGCAGGGTATGCAAAGCTAAACAATAGATTTTGGCAGTCAGGAGGGGTGTAAAGCTTAAAGTTTGCCAAGGGTGCCAACACCTTAAACCAACTCTAGGGCTGGCCCTGATTTCTACCATAGGGACTTATGTAAAAATAACAGGCCTGATAATGAGTTGAGCAGGCTATGCCCCTATGGCACATAGCCCTGCCTGCTGACCCTTAACCCCAGATATTCAATGACCCATACACAGCCCCGGCATTGAATATCCAGGGATCACCACACACACCGGAAGATGCAGTAGCTAACCAGGCAGCACTGATATTGCCTGTCTTTCAGGCGCAGATCATTGGGCACCGGTGTACTGGGGCGCCAACCCATCAGGAAAGACTAGGCAGTTGCCTAGGGAGCAGCTTCTGAGGGGCATCAAAGAGCAGGGGCAGTCAAATCAAAACCATAGATCCAGACAACCCCACTAAGATTCCCCAAGGGCATCAAATATCCTTGTACTGGCCCTGCTGGTGCATGAATATCATTGGCATATGCTGAACTGCCATCTTCTGCATTTTAAGAGGAATTAGAAGGCACCGGGGCTTCTGGTCTCCTTCTCAAGCCAATACAGTAGATCAGTACTGATAAAATTAAGAGCTATACACCAGGAACTCAACATCTGGTTGTTTCTGGTACTAAAGCTGCACAAAAAGAAAATTGGGCACATTTATGTTCAAAGGGCCTGATATTCAGTGGCAACAGCTAGCCACCATCGACGAACTTTAATCCTGGATTTTCAGTGCCAGGGTTATATCCAGCCCCTGCATTGGATATCCTAGTTGCCCGTATTTGCAGGACGTTAACTGGGCAGCGGTGATATTGAGCCACTGTCCAGTTAGCTTCCGTGGCAAAAGTTAGGCCAACATTTTCTGTGCCTTGCTTTCACCATGTAGCTATAACTGGGCAGCGGCTCAATATTGCTGCTGCCCAGCTATGACCAGGTGCCCCCTCCCCCAAAAAACATTTTCCTGATGCTAATTGGTTAACATTGGTGTATGCAAAGACAGCGTCCGTGGATATTCAGCAACACTAATCATGTTAATGCTGCTGTATATCCCAAAGAAAGGGTTAACACTGCTAACCATTGAACTTTATTATTATGCATTGTTATTGCCTCGGGTTGTGACACTGCAGCATTGCCAGAAGCCATAGAAACAGATAGTGACCCGGTGGAAGGTCTGGGTACTGCAGCTAAATGCAAGATTTTTTCTTCTCAGCACAAGATGCACATAGCTAATCAGCTAACACAGCTCACCTCGGGGGAGGGGAGAAGCAGAGTTGCTGATTGGGCACGCCCTAGCAGGAGGCGGGTTCCCCAGAGCAGAAGCAGCTAGATAAACAGGAAGAAGGAAGAAGGAAGAGGGAATGAGAAAGAGAACAGGAAACTGAAGGAGAAAGGGAACAAGAAGCCGAGGAGGTGGAAGGAAATACAAGACACAGACGAAGCAGATGTGTGCTTTAGAGATGGAGTAGCCTTGGATGCCAGAGCCTTTGACTTTGAAGGAGAAACGCTCCCCAGCTGCAATTCCAGGAGAACGCTTGCCAATCCAAGAAGCAGGTACCAGGGAGACTCAGTGCATGGAAGAACCTTCTGGGAGCAAGAGAAGGGAGAGGCACTGAGAGACCCAGGGGTAAAGCCTATGCTTTTGGAACAGAGAGCTGACCCGTGGAAAGAATGGCAGACTGCTAAAGAACATTCAGGCATTCCTCAACACAAGGTACAGGGTGTCTTTAATTCTGATAACAGCTTTTATGAGAAGCCAGACTGTATGAATGCTTATTTTAAAACCCAGGGCAAACCCAGGTTTTATGAGGGCAGTTGGCTGCAACCAGAAGCTTACTCAGATAAACCCTGCTTTCCTCCTCAAACTGCTGACAGAATTATCAAGCAAGCTAGCTACAAGGACGTAGCAGATATATTTGCTAGAGATATATGCCAGAAGGTTTTAGAAGGTCATAAGTTTGAATTGCTGCCTAAAAATCCTTCACCTGCAAATGAACTGACTTACCCAGCACTTGCTGACAGAGACAAGTGGGGGAGGGGTAACTCCAGTGCAGTGAATGAGCATAGTAAGAGAGACGGCATTGTTTGCTTACCTGAAGAGAAACCCACAAGCTATCACTCACCCCAGGAAGGAGTTAATTCCCTGCCTAGCCCATATAGCAAGCAGGCTGAAGAACTCCTGAAAGAGTTTAGAGATTTCCTAGAGAAACGAACTGTTCCTGGACAGGAAGTAATTGAATCAGTACAGAGCCCAGAAGCACAAGTGCCATTGGTTCATCCCTTACCAATGGTGGATTTGAATCAGCCAATGGACTGCTCAACCTGTCTCATAGACAAAGAATAGTCAAGCAAAGCTTGTGTGGTCATTCGTTATAATATGCTGAAATGCATGCTGTTTTAAGTTCCTTACCTGAAGAGCTTATGAGGAGATAAAGAATAAGCTGAAGCAGAACTTAGTTACAGTGCATGAACTTTATTATTTGCTCTTTGTTTAAGTGATTTCAAGTAAAGCTCACATGACAGGAATGTGAACTCCTGTGTTAAAGGACAGTTTTGAACACAGTGTTGGAAAAAGCCTGTTTTCCTTTTGTTCTTGTTTTGGCTGTAAAATATATTCCTTTACGCCTGTTCCATTCCACCATGGAGCGGGAGAAATAAATCCTTTTAAAAAAAATATTCTTTATACCTGCCTTGTCATTCGACCATCACAACTACAACTTAACCTCAAGGCACACCCCTCCCCAAACCCTCAAGGTCAGGGAGCGGGTGCTGGCTATATAGTGGCGTAGTATTAAGGATCCGGCGTAGGCGCAAAAAGGAGCCACAGCAGGAGCGGCAGAAGAACTTCTTCCACTGGACCCCGGCCAAAGAGCTGACGAGCCCAGCAGAGGGAGAAGGACTGCAGAAAGGCTACAGGAGCCAATCCTGACGTGCTCGAGATACACCTCTGCCAGGTAAAGGGTATCCACCCCGGGTTGTGAAGGATACCAGGGCGAGGATGTCCCTAGTGGTAACTGGGGAAAGCAAGAAAAAACATTTTTTTTCTCTTAGGAAACACACAGAGAAGTTAGTGTTGGGATACCGCACTTGGGTCTGTGTTCTCTTTCCATTACAGGAGTCCCAAGATGGCAATGGATCCTAAAGAGATATTCACCTGGATGGCGAAGCAGCTTGAGCGTCAGGCTGACCTCGCATTGGAGGCGCAGCAGAGGGCCACTGCAACCTTAAAGGAGCAGCAGCAACCCTTACTGACTTTGTTGGAGGAGTGCTTGCAGGAGAGAAAGCGAGTCGCTGTACCAACGCCTGATACAGGTTCTCTCTTGACTAACAATGTGCAGCCTGTTAGTACAGGAACTTTGTTCAATTTTGGACAGCTCACCAGTCAGGACGATGTAGACCTGGAAAGCTTTGAGATTACCTGGAAAGCTTTGAGAGGGTAGCTCGTCTCAGCTTATGGCCGAAAGAGCACTGGGCCTTAAGGCTGGCCGCGTCACTCACCGGGGAAGCCATGGCAGCATACCGTGCCATGCCCGCTGAGTTGGCTGGTAGTTATGAAGACGTGAAAAGGGTGATAAGGGAGAGACTGGGTCTCACTCCACTGATCTACTGCTCTCGCTTGAGGAGCGTGAGACTCAGGCAGAGCGAAACCCCAAAGTCCTTATGCCATAGGATACGAGGTTTACTTAATAAGTGGCTGACTCCAGAAGGGAGGTCTGTGGACTCCATTCTGGACGAGCTAGTGTTGGAGCAATATATGGATGCTCTACCATCAGAAATCCATGCCTTCCTGATCCTGCAAAATTGCAAGTCTCCCCAGGAAGCAGTTGCTCTCTCTGAGAGGTATGTAGAGGCAGAGTTGACTGCCCAGAGAGGTAGCACCCCTTCCCACGAGTGGAGCACAAGAGGATCAGAAAGGACACGGAGGGTGCAGGAAGAGCCAGTGAGCATGTGCATGCCTTTCAGGAAAAATGTTGCATGTAACTTGAAATGCTATAAATGTGGACAGGTAGGACATGTACAGAAGTATTGTCATGTGAAAACTGCTTTAATTGCGGATAGCTATACGGAGGATAGACCAGGATTTCTTCTGGCTGTATCTGTACAAGGGATCACCACGCAAGCTTTACTAGACTCGGGGGCAGAGTTAAGTATGATCTCTGAGGAGTTCTGGAAAGCAATAGAAGCCCGACAGGCCCCAGAAGTAATCCCTCCTGTAGATGCAGTAAAGATCAGGTGTGTTCATGGAGGAACGTCTTCTTACCCTGTGTACAATCTGCACATAGCAGGCTTAGGTGCCCTGAGAACTATCCCGCTAGCAGTTGTCCCACGTCTCCCACATGCTGTTATTCTAGGCAGGAACTGGCCTCAGTTTTATAGGGAAATAAAAAGAGAATTGCAAGAGAAAGGTGCAATGGTCTCTACGAGAGCCCAGACCTCAGCCCTAGAAAGCCAAGAGACTACATCAGAGGATCCTGGTGAAATCCTTCCCTCTGATGATGCCTTAGTGACCACTCCTGATCCCAAAGTAAAGAGGGGTAAGGCAGAAAAGCGTAAGGAGCAACAGTCACGCTCTAGGAATAAGGCAGAAATACAGGCAGGGCAAGAGCTTCCATGGGTACCTGAGGAGCTGATGAGCAAGTTCCCCACGTTTCCAAAGGAGCAGCAGGCGGACCCTGCTCTCACTCATGCATTCAAGTGGGCTCAGGACCCTAGGGATACACTGCCTAGATTTCTCCTCACGTCAGGCATACTCTATAGAGAGAGTAGAAATCCTTTCACAGGAGACAGCCAAAAACAGTTAGTAGTACCGACTACTTTTAAAAACATTGTGCTACGGTTAGCACATGACCACCCTGTAGGGGGACATAAGGGCAGTCAAGGGACCCTCGACCAGATTTTAGCTAGGTTTTACTGGCCCGGTGTTTTTAAAAAAACGACCCGGTTCTGCGAGGCCTGCCCCACTTGCCAACGTGTCTCCGCGACTCATCCCAAGGATGTCCCTATGATACCATCTCCGGTGATCAAAGACCCACTCCATAGGATAGGGATAGATATAGTGGGACCGCTGATTAAAACACCTAGAGGGTTTCGTTACATCCTAGTGGTAGTAGACCACGCTACACGATTCCCGTGGGCTATGCCACTCCGTTCTACTTCTGCAAAAGTGATAGCTAATGAGCTTATTAAATTATTCTGCGAAGTAGGTTTCCCTAGGGAAGTCCTCACTGATAGGGGGAGCAACTTCCTTTCGAAATACCTCATGCAAGTATGGGATGCCTTTGGGATCCAGCACACCAAGACAGCGGCATACCATCCTCAGACAAATGGTCTAGTCGAAAGACAAAACCAGACGCTCAAGAGAATGCTACGTAGAGGTCTGGAGGGTGAGATGGATCATTGGGATATGATGCTCCCTTTTGTTCTCTACGCATGTAGGGAAAGAAAACAAGCCTCGTTGGGAACGGCGCCATACGAGTTGTTGTATGGTAGGTCTCCCCACGGAATTCTTGACATTCTGAAGGAACAGTGGGTGGAACCGGACACCCAGGAGGTAGAGGTTCCAGAGTTCTTACGAGACTTAAAGAAGCAGCTACGTCGAACCTCACAGGTGGCAGTAGAAAACCTGCAGCGTAGTCAGCACAAGTAAAAGTCCTATTATGATAGGAATACCAAACAGCGTCAACTAATGATAGGAGAGAAGGTTATAATAATGGTGGCAGGGACTGAACCGAAATTCGAGAGCCACTGGAAAGGCCCATGTCGGATTGTACGTCCCGTGGGACCCGTCTCATATCTAGTTGAGAATAAAAAGGGTCGTAGGCAAGTCTACCACATCAATGTGTTAAAGCCATGGCATGATAGGGTAGCCTTGGCCCAGGTAGCCACATTAGTCTCTCCGAAGCAAGTACATGCAGTACAACCCTCTAACCCAGAGTCCATAGGATGTATCACGTGCTGTCCGGATTCTCCTCAACCAGCCCGTGATATCTTAAGGGGGGGATCTGTGACGCTGCAGCATTGCCAGAAGCCATAGAAACAGATAGTGACCCGGTGGAAGGTCCGGGTACTGCAGCTAAATACAAGATTTTTCCTTCTCAGCACAAGATGCACATAGCTAATCAGCTAACACAGCTCACCTCGGGGGAGGGGAGAAGCAGAGTTGCTGATTGGGCACGCCCTAGCAGGAGGCGGGTTCCCCAGAGCAGAAGCAGCTAGTTAAACAGGAAGAAGGAAGAGGGAATGAGAAAGAGAACAGGAAACCGAAGGAGAAAGGGAACAAGAAGCCGAGGAGGTGGAAGGAAATACAAGACACAGACAAAGCAGATGTGTGCTTTAGAGACGGAGTAGCCTTGGATGCCAGAGCCTTTGACTTTGAAGGAGAAACGCTCCCCAGCTGCAATTCCAGGAGAACGTTTGCCAATCCAAGAAGCAGGTACCAGGGAGACTCAGTGCATGGAAGAACCTTCTGGGAGCAAGAGAAGGGCGAGGCACTGAGAGACCCAGGGGTAAAGCCTATGCTTTTGGAACAGAGAGCTGACCCGTGGAAAGAATGGCAGACTGCTAAAGAACATTCAGGCATTCCTCAACACAAGGTACAGGGTGTCTTTAATTCTGATAACAGCTTTTATGAGAAGCCAGACTGTATGAATGCTTATTTTAAAACCCAGGGCAAACCCAGGTTTTATGAGGGCAGTTGGCTGCAACCAGAAGCTTACTCAGATAAACCCTGCTTTCCTCCTCAAACTGCTGACAGAATTATCAAGCAAGCTAGCTACAAGGACGTAGCAGATATATTTGCTAGAGATATATGCCAGAAGGTTTTAGAAGGTCATAAGTTTGAATTGCTGCCTAAAAATCCTTCACCTGCAAATGAACTGACTTACCCAGCACTTGCTGACAGAGACAAGTGGGGGAGGGGTAACTCCAGTGCAGTGAATGAGCATAGTAAGAGAGACGGCATTGTTTGCTTACCTGAAGAGAAACCCACAAGCTATCACTCACCCCAGGAAGGAGTTAATTCCCCGCCTAGCCCATATAGCAAGCAGGCTGAAGAACTCCTGAAAGAGTTTAGAGATTTCCTAGAGAAATGAACTGTTCCTGGACAGAAAGTAATTGAATCAGTACAGAGCCCAGAAGCACAAGTGCCATTGGTTCATCCCTTACCAATGGTGGATTTGAATCAGCCAATGGACTGCTCAACCTGTCTCATAGATAAAGAATAGTCAAGCAAAGCTTGTGTGGTCATTCGTTATAATATGCTGAAATGCATGCTGTTTTAAGTTCCTTACCTGAAGAGCTTATGAGGAGATAAAGAATAAGCTGAAGCAGAACTTAGTTACAGTGCATGAACTTTATTATTTGCTCTTTGTTTAAGTGATTTCAAGTAAAGCTCACATGACAGGAATGTGAACTCCTGTGTTAAAGGACAGTTTTGAACACAGTGTTGGAAAAAGCCTGTTTTCCTTTTGTTCTTGTTTTGGCTGTAAAATATATTCCTTTACGCCTGTTCCATTCCACCATGGAGTGGGAGAAATAAATCCTTATAAAAAAAATATTCTTTATACCTGCCTTGTCATTCGACCATCACAACTACAACTTAACCTCAAGGCACACCCCTCCCCAAACCCTCAAGGTCAGGGAGCGGGTGCTGGCTATAGGGTACACATGTAGATTGTGAGCCCCTTGGAGACGAGGGACTATATACAGTACCTGATTGTTAACCACCTAGAATGCGTTTGCAGATGGGGTTAATAGAATAGAATGATAAGAAAATAGAGGGATACCATAGCATAGATGATTAGGCTTTCCCTGAAACCATTTACTTTCTTTCCCCTCTGTAGTCTTTCCCTACTCCTTTCCTCAGTCAATCTCTTCACTTTCATTTGCCAGCTCTTCAACTTGGAGAAAAAATGACTGAGAGAAGCTTTGATGGACTGATGTAGAACAAGTTGATAGAGAAAGGTTGTCTACTGTTTCAAACAATACTGGGATTAGGGGACATTCTACGAAACTAGCAGATTAAACACAAATTTAAGAAATAATTTGCCAGAGGTTATAATCAAGATGGAAGCGTCCCGTCTGACTCATGCCCTTAAAGGCGCAATGGCTCACAAACCAGATCAGAGTGTCATATATTGCATCAGAGAAGAGTTCATGTCTTATATTATGTAGTAACATCGTAGACGACTGCAGATAAAAACCAAAATGACTCATCTACTCTGCTCAGTTGTTAGTTGTCCATCCTGGGTAAATGTGCACCCAAATTCCCATGTGGAGTCCAGCACTCTTTCCCTCCCCACAACTATCGTTACCTTTCAAGATTCTAACTGCTGTTTCATGCAGGTTTTTCCACTGCTTTTTTAGAAATCCGATGGAATCATGTTGTTGTTGTTAAGTGCCGTCGAGTCGGAGTCAACTCATGGCGACCCTCTGGATAGCTATCCTAAATTGTGTTCGGTCTTCAGTCAGGCGGCTTATTGTTGACAGACTGGTACCCGTAGCTGCTGTTATTGTATCGATCCATCTCATTGCTGGCCTTCCTCTTTTGCGTTGACCTTCTATCTTGCCAAGCATGATGTCTTTCTCTAATGATCTCTCTCTCCGCATGATGTGTCCAAAGTATGAAAGTCGAAGTCTTGTCATCTGAGCTTCTAAAGAAAGCTTAGGTTTGATCTCCTCTAGTACCAACTGGTTTGTTCGTCGGGCAGTCCATGGTATACACAGTATTCGCCGCCAGCACCATAATTCAAAGGCATCAATTTTCTTCCTGTCTATCTTTTTCACTGTCCAGCTTTCACATCCATATGATGTTATTGAAAATACCATGGCTTGAACAAGTCGAATCTTTGTATGGAGAGAGACATCTCTGCTCTTGAGAATCTTATCTAGGTCTTTCATAGCCATTCTGCCAAGAGCAATGCGTCGTCTGATTTCTTGACTGCTTGTTGCTTCTTTATTGATATCATACAACTGCTGTTTATGGTTTAATCAATGAATGCTGTGTCCTGGTAATCCCAGTGCCTTCCTGGAAACATAATATAGTCACATATTGTCTTGGGTTGCAACTGCCACTTTGTGTAAGTTACCCCAGTGCTTGCTTACCATTCTTTTGATTTGGAGAACTCACCATCTTTAGAGCAGAATGTTCCTCTGCAGTTCCCCAATCCTTGAATTTGTCAAGCAACCATCAACACCTCTGGCCATTAATCTGTCCTGGCAAGTTGCTTATTTTCTTATCTACCCAATCTGTTTGAATACAATCTCTGCTAAAGATTGCGTAAATACAAGACAATTCTTGAATCACACAAACATTATCACCGCTGACAGGATCCATTGATTGATGGCTTGGTTCAGACAGTATAACGAGGTTACTTACCTGTAACAGGCGTTCTCCGTGGACAGCAGGATACGTCAGCCACAATAGGTGTCAGCATCCAACGGCGCCGAGATGGAAGTACTCTCTATAGCTCAGAAGTGCTTAGCCCCTCTGAGCATGGGCCACCTGGCCACACCTCCGGGTCAGCCCCTAGCTAGCCACTGAGTTACTAGCTGAGACCAACACTAGGGGCGTGTACTCGGGAGAAGACCGTCCCTTGTAGGGGAGGCAGGTGGGAATGTGTGGCTGACGTATCCTGCTGTCCACAGAGAACTCCTGTTACAGGTAAGTAACCTCATTTTCTCCTAGGACAAGCAGGATGAGTCATCCACAATAGGTGCCTCCTAAGCTAGGATGAGCTGAGGTACAAGGGGCGGTTGAAGTGAAGAAGGCAGGCCATGAGATAGTGGAAAACCATTCCCTTTTATTGAGAAAGGGTTACCAGTGCAGGTACGCAAGTAGGACAAAAAACAAACAATGCAGCTGCGGGGGGCTGCTACTACAACCGCAAATCAGTGCAAAAGGGTGCAAGTGGCAGAGGTGCAATTAACACGATGCAGAACAATTCGTGAGCAACAAGAACAGTGCAAAGGGGAAGTAGCAACAAAAACAGTGCAAATATGCAGTAACAGTGCAGCATAGAGTCGCTTGGTAAACAGTTCAGTCAGTCCCACGGTACAGCGTTACAGACAGCGTAGGTCAGCCGTGGCTAGGACCACCAAGCCGAAGGCAAGCTTCTCTTCGGTGAGGTCGCGGCAATAGTGTTTTTGGAACGTATGCGGGGATGACCATGTGGCTGCTTTGCATATATCCGCCAGAGGAACTGACTTCAAGTTGGTGATGGAAGAGGCCATCGGCGGTAATTGATGTGCGTTGACTGGAGGCGAGGGTTCCGTGCCCGCTCGTTCCAGGCAGAAGGCGATGCAAGCAGAGATCCAGAGTGATAGGGTCCTTTTGGAGACCAGACGCCCAGGTTTGTTGGGGTCATAGGAGATGAACAGTTGTGTCCCCTTGCGCTGCGGCGATGTCCGGTGGAGGTAGATACAGAGGGCCCTTACGCAGTCCAAGGTGTGCAGCCGTTGCTCCTCTGGGGAGGAGTGTAGTTTGGGGTGGAAATTAGGTAGTTCTATGGACTGGTTGATATGGAAGGCAGAGGCCACTTTAGGCACGAATCTTGGGTGTGTCCGGAGGGAGGCTCTGTCGCTGGTGAGCTGGGTATAGGGCGGGTGCGCCACCAAGGCCTGCAGCTTGCTTATCCATCTGGTTGATGTGATAGCGACCAGGAATAGAACTTTCCAGGACACGTGCTTCATGTCTGCCATGCACAAGGGCTCGAAGGGAGGCTGAGTAAGCTGGCAAAGGACGGTGTTGATGTCACAGTGAGGGATCGGATCCGTGCGTGGGGGGTGCAGGTTAGCAAGTCCTTTCATGAAGCATGTGACGATGGGCTGGGCTGCGATGGAGACGTCACCGCAGCGGTCATGGAATGCTGCGATCGCAGCCAGGTGGACTTGACTTGACTGAGGCTGTAGCCCCTTTTGGGAGAGCTTGGTGAGGTATTGCAGCGTCTGCAGCATGGGGCAGGAAAAGAAGTTGAGCTGCCGGGAGGCCCAACATATGGTGAAGCATTTCCATTTCAGGCCATATGACTTCCTAGTTGACGGGCGTCTCGCCGCAAGCACTACTTGTGCAACCTCTGGCGGGAGGTGGAGGGAAGCCAGAGTTACCCACTCAGCCTCCATGCTGCTAAAGACAGGGTCCACATATTGGGGTGTAGGGTGTTGTCATTGTCCTGTGAGATGAGGTCTGGCCTCAGGGGAAGGCGAAGGGGCGCGTCCCATGCCAGGCGGTTGAGGAATGGAAACCATGCCTGGCGCGGCCAGTAGGGGGCAATGAGGATCGCTTGTGCTCTGTCTGAGATGATGCGCTGTAGAGTTAACGGTATCAGAGGGAAGGGCGGGAAGGCGTACACTAGAGACCAGTCCCCCCAGCACATGTCGAATGCATCCAGGGCGACGCTGCTCTGTGATGGGTGCTTCGAACAGAAAGTGTTGCATTTGGTGTTCTCCTCCATGGCAGAGAGTTCTATTTGTGGTTGCCCCCACCTCTGGAATATGGTGAGGGCCACCTGGCAGTTGAGCTTCCATTCGTGAGGGTTGAGCTGCCGGCTGAGGCGGTGTGCCAGCCCGTTCTGAAGCCCTGGTAGGTAGGATGCTTGGATGAGGCAGTGGTTGTGAAGGGCAAACATCCAGATTTGTAGAACTTCCCTGCAGAGGGGACAGGAACCCATTCCGCCCTGCTTGTTGATGTAGAACATGGCTACCTGGTTGTCGGTTCGAAGAAGGATGCGTTTTCCATAAATCAGATTCTGGAATGTCTTGAGGGCGTGTCGCATCGCCCTGAGCTCCAAGAGGTTGATGTGTGAGGACCGCTCCTTCGCCGTCCATGGTTCCTGGGTGTGGAGGTGGAGGCAGTGCGCCCCCCAGCTGGATGGCAAGGCGTCCGTGGTTATGGTCAGCTGGTGGGCAGATTGCTTCAGAGGACGGCCATGTGAGAGGTTCGTGCTGCGGGTCCACCACAGAAGAGACGCTTTAGATGCGGCATCCATGCAGATGCATGAGCTGAGGGGTAGCGAGTGCTGACTCCAGTGTGACTTCAGGTGCCATTGCAGGTGGCACATGTGGAGCTTCGCCATAGAGACGACTTAGGTCGAGGCTAGCATGTGGCCCAGGAGGCGGAGGAGTGTCCTGGTGGACGTGGAGCTGGTCTCTAAGATGCGCTGGGTCAGCTGGACGATAGCCTCCCTGTGGGAGTGGGGCAGGAATGTCCTGGAGACTGTTGTATCTATTAAGGCTCCAATGAACTCGAGGCGTTGGGTGGGTTTCAGGTGCGACTTCTGGAAGTTGATTAGAAAGCCCAGGGATGTCAGGAGAGTGATGGTCTGTTGTGTCGCCGCTGTGGCTTCCCGTAGGGAGGGGGCTGTAATCAGCCAGTCGTCCAGGTATGGAAAAACGCATATGCCCTGTTTGCGCAGGTGGGCGGCTGCAACGGCCACGCATTTGGTAAAGACGGTGCCGGAGATAGTCCAAAGGGAAGGACTCTGTATTGGAAGTGTCTCCCCAGGATCTGGAAGCAAAGTAACTTGCGGTGGTCCTTGTGGATGCTGATATGCATGTACGCGTCCATCAAGTCCAGGGATGAGAGCCACTCCCCATGCTGAATAAGGGGAAGGATGGACCCAAGGGAGTGCATCCAGAATTTCTCCTTGACAATGAATTTGTTGAGGTTGCGAAGGTCGAGGATGGGATGGGAGCCTCCCAACTTCTTGGGAACCATAAAGTATCTGGAGTAGAAGCCAGTATGGATCTCCTCTGGTGGTACTGCCTCTATTGCCTTGGAGGTCAGGAGAGAGGATATCTCCATTGAGAGATCTGTAAGGGAGGTAGGTTCTGTACTGTCTCGCGGAGGTTTGTGTTGCCACGGTGCTGAATGGAATCGGATGTGGTACCCGTTCTTGATTATTTGGAGGACCCACGTCTGTGGTGATGGATTCCCAGGTCGGTAGGAAGGAGGTGAGCTGACCCCAGGTGGGGGGGTGGGCTTTGCTGTGCTTGTCAAAAGGGCTGGCTCTACTTGGAGGGGCCGGTTTGAGAGGCCTTTTTTGCCTCCGGTCGCATTGACGAGGTTTATTGCGGTAGGAAGCACTCTGGGCCTGTGGCTTGTACTGTGGTTGTTGCCACTTCCGATATGGGTTGCTCCTATATGAATTGTATTGGCGCTTGGTGGGGTATGGCTTTCGCTGATAGGAGCTCCTGCGGCTGCTGTGCTCTAGGCCCTCGTCCGCAAGGGTTTGCAGTGTGGCGCAGTAGTCTTTCATAGTGGTGATGGTGTCATTGACTCTTTCACCGAAAAGTGAGTCGCCCGTACAGGGGGCATCGGCGATGCGCTCATGGGTGTCCTCTCTGAGTCTGGAGACCCTCAGCCAAGCGAGGCGGCGAGCAGAGATGGCAGTTCCAGCTGTGCGTGCAGACACATCGAAGGCGTCAAAGGCTGCCCACACCAGGTGTTTCGTGCATTCTTGGAGGTCCGCTACAGGGGCGTTGGCAGATGCTTGGTTGTCCTGCAGAAGTGAGGAGACGACGTCTTTTAGTTGGCTAAGGAGGGCGTCCTGGTAGAGGGCATGCTGGAGCTGGTGTGCAAACACCCTGGTGCTGAGCATGGCTCCCTGGAAGGCCCTCTTACCGACCTCATCGAGTAGTTTAAGGTCTCTGCCCGGGGGGTTGTTGGAGTGAGTTCGCGTTTATTTAGAACACTTGAGGGCTGACTCCACCACGATGGATTGGTGTGGGAGCTGCGCTTTGTCGAAACCAGGTAGGGGTTGGACATGGTATTTTAGGTCTAGTTTGCGGGAGTAGGGAGGTCCCAAATTAGGGTTCTGCCACAGCTTGAGAAGGTTTTCTTGAAGCAGGGGGTGCATGGGTATAGGTGCAGGGGCCCTGGGAGTCTCCAGGAACTTCAGCGCAGCTTGTGTTTCCGGGCGCTGGTCGGAGTGGGAACTGGTAGCAGGAAGAGCCATTGCCGATGCCAGTTTGCGGAGGAATGTGGGATAGGTGAGATCTTCTGGGTTGTTGGGCGTGGGGTCCGCAGTCGTAGATGCGAGGTCCTGTCCTGAGGTCGCGCCCGTGGCGTGCTCAACCCCATTGCCTGCGTTGCAGGAGGGGGGCGTGGGCGCTGGATCCAGAGGGGCTGCTGGTGGGCTGGTGATCCTTGGCTCCGATGAGGATGTTGGAGTATGTGAGTGAGTTTGTATCCATTGCTGGAGAGCGTTGGAGAGAGCAGGGAAGAGAGTTGCGTTACGTTGGGGACTGCTTGTTGTGGAAGAGCCGTGGTGGCAGTCTTGTGCAGAGCAATAGGGGCAGGTGAGGAATCCTGGGTGGCAGGAGCCATTGGGAAGTATGTTTCCTGATTATTGTGTGGTTCCAGATCAGAATCAGGGTTTGAGGGGAGCATGCAGCTGTTGTAGAGAGCAGGACTGGCATATCTGGAACTGCTGGAAGGAGACCTTCTGCTTCTGTGCCTGTTACCTGATTTTCTGTGTCTTTTTTGAGATTGGTGAAATCTGTGTCTCTTGGAGGGTGCCCTGCTGCTGCTGGACCTGGAGCTGCTGCTGCTGATGTAGTTTTCTCGTCTCCTCCTGTGGTTTTTGTGCCTCTGCTACGTTGGTGCGGGCTGGAGCGGTGCCTCCGTGCCGACAGAGAGGCTCTCCGGTGAGAGGGGGAGTGTTGTTTCCTCCTCTGTGCATGGCCATGGTGCTGGCCAATAGTGGCACGGTGGGCGGAGTGGGAGGCTGGATCGTTCTGGAGATGCTGCCCAATGGTGCCATGGTGGGCGGAGACGTTAGCTGAATCATTGCCATGGCGCCGTCCAATGGCACCACGGGGGGGCAGAGCCAGGAGCAGAGGGTGTCGGCAAGATGGCCGCCTGCACACATGGAGACTCACTTGATGCCGAAGGGAGCCCTGGAGGAGAGCCATGAGTCGGGGAGGCAACAGGAGGAGCAGAAGAGGCATGGAGAAGACCCGAGGGTACAGAGGCATCGCAGCTGCGGATGGAGGCCGGCAAGGGCACATCCGGGGCTGCGGAGGAAGCAGGCTGCAGCATGGGCAGCCACGTGGTCCACTGGAGTAAGGGCCGTCCGGCTTCTTACCTCCTGGATCATGCCCTGCAGAGCATGTTTCCGTGATTTTCTTGCTCGGGGGGACATCTTCGCACAGTGAATGCAGTCCTCAAACTCTGGGAGATTCCGAGGCACCTCAAGCAGCGATCATGTGAGTCTGTGGCGTTCATTTTCTTTGAGCAGTTTGGGCATTTTTTAAAACCCGGTTTTGGCATCTTGATTGTAGTTCTTAGGATTAAGGTCCCCTTTCTTTTTTTTTTTTTTTTTTTTAGATTCTTTCTGTTCAGAATGTTGTCTGATGATCTTGATTTTTGGTGTAGAGTGTAGGAGAGCCCGTCTTGCTGGCAAGGCGGAAGAACGAAAAGTGGCTAGCTAGGGGCTGACCCGGAGGTGTGGCCGGTTGGCCCATGCTCAGAGGGGCTAAGCCCTTCTGAGCTATAGAGAGTACCTCCGTCTCGGCGCCGTCGGATGACGACACCTATTGTGGCTGACTCATCCTGCTTGTCCTAGGAGAATCAGCACTACTCCAAATTATTTGTAATCAGTAAGTCTTATTCTGGAAAACTTTTCACTCATTCTATACTCATGGCAAAATCTGTTGGCAGGGCCGGTGTTAGGGGGTAGTAAACAGGGCAATCGCCCTGGGCTCCCATGCCACAGGGGGCTGAAGGAGGAATAGTCTGCAGGCAAGCTTTGGGGGCCCCCTCAACAGTTTCTTCCCTGGGCCCCTTCATGTCTAACACCAGTCCTGTCTGTTGATGATTATGACTCCTAACTATTCTGATTATTATAACTGCTCAATTACACTTGGGTAATTGAAGCCCACCAAAGGTCACAATGGGTATCTGCTATAGAATGAGGCCCTGCTTCTGATCCACTTCTCGATTCAATAGATCACCAGGAATCACCTCAAGAACTCCAGGTAAAACAAAACAAAGCTGCACAAAAGGGAAAAGAGGTGATGTTTATTTTAAAAGTTTGCTATTATGTATTTTTCTTATTGCAAGGAAATACAAGGCTAACATGGAATGTATGCTTAGATTTTTAAGGATGGGCATTCATTTGAAACAACATGGGACAGATCAACATTTCATATTGTTTTTTATAAGATCCAAGAACAACATGGAAAGAATATTTGGGCCTTTATCCCCATTGTCATCATGGCCTAGTGTCCTTTGGGTTGGAAAGTACTTTCTCCCAGGAAGAATAATACGCTTCCTGGAGACTGGCTGTAGTCAGCATATTCTGAACTGTGTCCTGTATTTCTGGCCTGCACAGGCAGCGATACTCTGCACAGTTTTATATATACTAAAAGTCAGAACTCCTGGAGCCTTGGGTGGAGTTCTTGCAAAAATACATGTGCATAATCCGGCAAGGATAGGTATATATATCTATATCAGCTTCGGAGTGGAAATTTTATAATGGAAATTTTATAAGTACTTTCTCTTAAATAGTTGCTTGGGTCTCTGGATGGGTGCCTGCCAAAATGACATCCAATGGCACTGTCTGGAAAGCGCCAGGGCAGTCAGGGGCGGAGCACGAGTGCTCCTTTGATTTACCTGTTTAGCAGCAATTTTCAACACCATTTTATGGATAGTTATACAGATAGCTTAGACCAGCAAACAGCTGTCATAAATGACCATATGCATAGCTATCCATAGAGTGGCAGCCAGGGCAGACTGCAAAACCTGATATTCAGCACTGACCACTATCCGGATACCGGGTCTGAATATTCAATTTCTATTTAACCATGACAGCCAGAGTTTTTAAAAAATGCTGACTGCCAAGGTTAAATATTGACCTGGCTGCTTTTTATATGTGCACCATCTGCATCCACTTCCGAGGCCCTGTTACCTCCTAAGCTTCTACAGGAAAAATAAACATAAAAGTGAAAATCGTATGAAACCCCGATTACATTCAAACACACATACAGATAAACATTCTGTGTGGATGATATGAGAGCAGCAAGCAGCTGTATCAGAGTGCTTTAAAGCTAGCTGTTATTGATTTATTGCAAATAGGACATCTAGAACCGAAGCAAGTGCTCATGGGATTGTAAGGGTACAGTGCTGAGAACACAAGAACATAAGATATGCCATACTGGGTCAGACCAACGTCCATCATGCCCTGTATCCTATTTCCAACAGTGGCCAATCCAGATCACAAGTGCCTGTCAGGTTCCCAAAAAGGCACACAGGTTCCACAATGCTTGTCCCAGGGTAAGCAGTGGATTTCCCAGATCCTTTTTAATAATGGTTTATGGACCATTCCTCCAGGCACGTGTCCAAACACTTTTTTAAACCCAGCTATACTAACAGCTTTTACTACATACTCTAGTAACAAATTCCAAAGTTTGATTACGTGTTGAGTGATAAAATATTTTCTCTTATTAGTCTTAAATGGGTTTGTAGCTTCATTGCATGTCTCCTAATCGTTCTACTTTTTGATGGCGTAAATGGTTCTACTCCATTCATTATTTTATAGACCTTTATCATATCTCCCCTCAGCCGTCTCTTTTCCAAGTTGAATAGCCCTAACTTTTTAAGCCTTTCCTCATAGGGGTATCCTTCCATCCACTTTACCATTTTGATGACTCTCCTCTGTATCTTTCCTAATTCTGCTATATCCTTTTTAAAATATGGTGACCAGAATTGAACACAATATTCTAGATGCAGTCATACCATGGAATGATACAAAGGTATTATAATATTGTTGGATTTATTCTCCATTCCTTTCCATATGATTCCTAAGATTCTATTTGCTTTCTGGGATGCTGCTACGCACTGGAAAGAGGGTTTCAACGTATTATTGACAATGATGCCTAAATCCTTTTCCTGGGTGGTAGTTCCTAACATGTAACCTTGCATCATGTAACTGTAGTTTAAGTTGCTCTTTCCTAGGTGCATAACTTTGCACTTGTCCACATTAAATTTCATCTGCCATTTAGACGTCCAGTCTTCCAATTTATCAAGGTCCACCTGCAGTTTTTCACAATCCTCTTGTGTTTAAACAACTTTGAATAATTTTCTGTCATCTGCAAATTTGATTGCCTCACAATTCACCATTCTCCACTGAGAAAATGGGTCATTTAGCCCTACTCTCTGCTTTCTATCTTTCAACCAGTTTCTGATCCACAATAGTACACTGCCTCCAATCCCATGACTTTTTAATATCGCTGAGTCTCTCATGAGGGACGTTGTCAAAGGTTTTCTGAAAATCCAGATACACTATATCAACCGACTCACCTTTATCTACCTGTTTATTCACAAAAATATATATCAGATTAGTAAGACAAGATCTTCCTTGGCTAAATCCATGTTGACTTTTTCTATTAAACTATGACTATCTATATATTCAGTAATTTTATTCTTTATAATGGCTTCAATCATTTTGCCCAGTACTGACATCAGGCTCACCGGTCTGTAATTTCCTGGATCACCCCTAGAACTCTTTTTAAAAATTGGCATTACACTAGCCATTCTCCGTTCTTCCAGTACTACAGATGGTTTTAATGACAGTCTGCAGGTTACTAATAGGTCTGCAATCTCATATTTCAGTTCTTTTAGTATCTTTGGATGTATACCATCCAGTCCAGTTGATTTGCTACCATTTATCTAATAGTTATAATACATCTTTCCAGTTTATCAAAATTTATTTCAATTCTTCTGATACATCACCTTTAAATACCATTTCAAACATGGGTAACTTCCCTACATCTTCTTCAGTAAAGGCTGAAGCAAAAAATTAATTCAGTATATCTGGTTTGGCCTTGTTCTCCCTTAGTACCCCTATTAACTCGCTATCATCCAATGTTCCAACTGACTCTCTCATAGGTTTTATGTTATAGATGCATTAGGAGGAGTAGCTTGGTAGGTAGAACCCTGGCTTGATAACCAAAAGACTAGGGTTAAATTCCTATTGGCACTTCTTATGGCCTTGAGCAAGTCCTTTAACCCTCCATCAGGGCCGGATTTACCTTGAGTGAGGCCCTACGCCAACAAAAATTGTGGGCCCCCAGCAGGGGCGGCCCAAGGGGGGTGCGGACCTCATTTGCATAAGGGGCCTCATTTGCATAAATATTTGCATAATGTTACCATATACTAACTTTTAGTAAACGTGCCTCTTAATGAGTGTATGGATAAAGAAAGACTAAAAGATTTCTACATTACTATAATCCAGTGCCAACTTCCAGACACATTAGGAACTACTACAAACACTGCCCATAGTAAACCCGCCGTATCCTACCAGGACTCACAAAGCACCATACTCTACCAATCAAAAGGCAACACTGCAAATATTAAACCAATACATTTCAGAGAACAACAATACATGACCTACTGGGGAAAGAGAACAAGTGGCAATGTCAAATAGGAATTATATAAACAGAACACCTCAGCTCAGTTACACATGCAGAACATAGACCATCACCAAACAAGTAATCACAATTTAGAAATAGGAAGACAATAATTAAACTGGGAATCCCAAAAGCCAAACTTGGAATGTACAACACTGTAGAAATAAAACTATACATTAATTTGCTCTTGTACTAAACAAAGCACAGATGTTAATGATGCACATTTACCAGAGCTGACATATTCCAATTAATAAATTCAAAATAAAGAGATATTTTTCTACCTTTTGTGCATTTTTTTCAGCTGCAATTGCTCCAGCCACTTTCTTCTGGTTTCTTCATGTCTTCTGCTAACTCTCCATCGTCTGCTGTCCATTTGTCCTTTCTTCTCTCTTCTAGATTTTTTTCCATTCTCTCTCTACATCTGCTTTAACATACTAATCTTTCTCCTTTTGCTCTTTCCTCATTCCTATTTCATCCACTCAAATTTTACCCCTCCATCCTCAATCCCCACTTACTCTCCCAATACCCGGCCAATTGTAGATTTTTTATCCCTCCCACACAAAATATTTTTCCCTTCTCCATTTTACTCTTCCAGCCCCATCCCATTCTAATCCTCCCCCAACATCAGCTCCCTTCTAGTTCCAGCCTCACCCAGCATCCATTCCCTTCTAGTCCCTGCATCAGCCCATTTCCAGTCCTAGCCATCCATCAGCCCATTTCCAGTCCTAGCAACCCCCCAACCCAATACCAGTCCTAGCCCCCCCATCACCCCACTTACAGTCCTTAACCCCCCATCACCCCATTTTCAGTCCTTAACCCCCCATCACCCCATTTTCAGTTTAAGCCCCCCCTATAACCCATTACCAGTCCTAACCCCCCATCAGCCCACTTCCAGTCCTAACCCCATCAACCCATTTCCAGTCAGCCCCCCATAGCCCATTGCCAGTCCTACCCCCCCATCAGCCCACAGCCCATTACCAGTCCTAACCCCATCATCCCACCTCCAGTTTTAACCCCCAGCCCATTTCCAGTCCTAGCCCCCCATAGCCCATTACCAGACAACCCCCATCAGCCCACAGCCCATTACCAGTCTTAACCCCCCCAAAGCCCATTACCAGTTCTAACCCCCCCCCAACAGCCCATTACCAGTCCTAACCCCATCAGCCCACCTCCAGTCTTAACCCCCCAGCCCATTTCCACTCCTAGCCCCCCCCATAGCCCATTACCAGACAGCCCCCATCAGCCCACAGCCCATTACCAGTCTTAACCCCCCCCAAAGCCTATTGCCAGTTCTAAGCCCCCCCAACAGCCCACAGTCCATTACCAGTCCTAACCCCATCAGCCCACCTCTAGCCTTAACCCCCCCGGCCCAGCCCAGCCCAGCCCAGCCCATTTCCAGCCCCATCCCCCCAATAGCCCATTACCAGCCCTACCCCCCCCCCAGTCCATTTCCAGCCCCAGCCCCCCCAATAGCCCATTACCAGTCCTACCCCCCCCCATAGCCCATTACCAGTCCTACCCCCCCCCCCGGCCTAAAGTAAAATTTAATTTAAAAAAAAACCTGGTGGCTGCCGCCGCGGGGCCCCCTCTGCTGCCGCGGGGGCCCCGTCTACAAGCTGGTCGGGTCCGGTCCGGTCCGGTCGGGTCGGGTCTCTCTCCCTCCCTCGCTGCAGGCTGCAGGCTGCGAGAGACGCGAAGGGAGAGCGTCTCCTCGCGTCTGTGTTAAGCCCGCAGGGGCTGATGGGAAATCCCATCAGCCCCTGCGGGCTTAACACAGACGCGAGGAGACGCTCTATCTTCGCGTCTCTCGCAGCCTGCAGCGAGGGAGGGAGGGAGAGAGACCCGACCGGACCCGACCCGACTGGACCCGACCAGCTTGTAGACGGGGCCCCCGCGGCAGCAGAGGGGGCCCCGCGGCGGCAGCCACCAGGTTCTTTTTTTGTGGGCCCCTGCCGGCTGTGGGCCCTACGCCATGGCGTACATGGCGTATACGTAAATCCGGCCCTGCCCTCCATTGCTTTGGAAAAAAGACCTGGCAATCTACTTCAGGTCATACTGCCAAGAAAAACCAGGTGCTGCTGGGTTGTCAGGAGTCTGCATTGACTCAAAGGCATGAATTGCATTGTATTTGAAAAAAAGGTTTTATTGTGCAATTTTGCTTTCATTGCAAGCTTTTTTTCAAATTCTCTCTTTGCCTGCCTTGCATTTAATTTGCCAGTGCTTATGTTGTTTCCAGTTTTTGTCATTTGGCTCCTTTTTCTATTTCCTGAAAGATGCTTTTTTGGCTGCAGCAGCCTCTCTGACCTCACCTTTAAACCATTCTGGCAGTTTTTTGGCCTTCCTTCTACCTTCCTTAAAGCGTGGAATACATCTGGCCTGGGCTTCCAAAATAGTATTTTTAAACAACACCCATGCTTGATGTAAACCTTTAACCTTTGCAGCTGCTCCTTTTAGCTTTTCTTAACTATTTTCCTGTATAATCATAGTCTCCTTTTAAAAAGTGTGGATTTCCTTGCCATCCTCCCTCCATTTATGAAATCAACTGTGATCATGATACTTGATATTACAGATCTTGGTGGTGCTGCTCTAATTCTTGAATATTAAATGGCTCTGCACTGCACCCTTACGAAACCATGAGCACTTGCTTCACCTCTAGATAACATCCCTGGAATAGTATTTGCAATAAAAAAATAATGTCTTGTTTTTTTTCATCATCCATAAGAGCATAATTCTCACTTATATATGATGGAGGTAATGTTTTAAACCTTTTCCACTCATAAAACATTGATTTATGGGCATTAAAGGCTCTCTATAAAAATAGATCATGCTCAGAATTACACATGGTACAATTAGGTACTTACTTTTCTTTGGCTTGATGGTGTGTTCAGGGAAGGAGACAGGTCGCGGCATGGATGGAGTCATGAGTTACATGTGTACACTTATACTTTATGCACTAATTTAGGATCTGCCATCATTAGGGCTTTACTTCCTTATTTGGCAGCTTGATCCCTAGCAGTAAAACTATGAGACTACCACAAGGGGTCAGAGCTCCCATTTCGAGACAGGGGTGTCTAGGGGATTGCTCCTGCACCATCACTATTCCACCAGGGAAACCCCAGTAAGTGCCTTGGGGAATGATGGGTAGGGGGAGGGACATGATGTTTTTTAAAGGGGAGAAGTGTGAGTGTTATGTTGATCGAGAAAGGGATTAGGTGAGGGGTGATGTTGATTAGAAGAAAGATCAGGGTGGAGAGGTGATGCTGCTGATGGGAAATGGGGATTGTGCTCATAGGAAGGTAATATTGATCGAAAAGAGGATCAGGGTAGTTTGTGATGCAGATGGGGAAGGGAATCAGAAGTGTGGAGGTGATTCTGATCAGAAAAAGGATCAAGGCCATAGGGAAATGATGCTAATCTGGAAGAGGATAGTGGCTGTGGGTAGTGCCAGCCCAATCAGTGGGTGAACTAGACATCCACCTAAGGTGGCAGAGTTTTGGGGGGGGGGGGCAGCAGCACAGCCCTCAGAGCAGGAGATCAGCACTTTAAATCTCTTCCCTCTGCCGGACCTGTAATCTCCACTGCCCCCTACCTCAGCCAGGACAGAAGAAGAATGAAGTAATTCAGTATGGTACAGGCCCTTCCAGCACAGACCCCCACTCAAACACTGCTGCATCCTGCCCCCTCCAATGTGGCAGCACTTCAGTGTGGGCCTGTGCTGGAAGGACCCAGGCAGCGCTGAATTACCTCATGCTTCTTCCGGTCCTGCAGAGGTGGGTGGGCAGTGGTAATGGCGGGGGAAGACTTGACAGAGGGAAGTGAAGGTGGGGAAGATGCTGGGCATAGAGGGGGTAGGGCTTTAAGCAGCCTCTGGGGAGATGCACAGCTGAAGGTTCACCTAGTTGGGCTGGCCCTGTCAATGGGCAATCGATGCTGATGCAAATCAATAGGGTTCGGGATGTTCATCGCCTAATCTCTCTCTTTGTTTTTGGAGTGGTCACACTAAGCACACCCATGCTGTCTACAGGTCACTGCAAACACTTTCCCCCCATAGCCCACCCAGCCCCCACCCCATACCTCAGCACACAGGTAGCATGAGATTGATGGTGCTCTGACTCTTTTTGACACTGGTTGCATTGACTGTGGGTCCTTGTTAATGGTTACCACATGCTAAATCCCACAGAAGTAAACATGCCTCGGAGGCGCTTAGGTGCCTTTATAAAATAGGCTGCAGACGGAGGCTTTTAAGCCCTTTTTATAAAATTACCCTCCACATGTAGGATCCACCATGAGCACTTGAAAAATGAATTCAGTCTCTAAGGGCAGGTTGCAAATGACAAAAGCATCCCTCAAAAACCCCAGAAGAATTTAAGAAAATCTCACTATTTTTTCACTGCTCAGAACTGTAGAATTTTTGTGAGCAGGTAACAGCTGACAAAAGCAAAAACCATAATGCTCTTAGTGTGGCTCTTTATGGAAGGAAGCCTGCAGTTTCCTCCCACTCTTTCATACTTCCAGCTTAGTGAAGACCACAAATAGGATCTGCCACCATCAGCCCTTCTTCGCAACCACCTACACCATGAGTTCCCCCTCCTCTGCTCCCCTCCCCCCCCCCTTCATGGTGACAATCTTTGGTCACAAATCACAGCTCCCTCTGGAATCCAGCTAACAAGTCCCAGCATTGAGTAATGACTGAAATTCCCTCCCCTTAAGGATTGTGAAAGCTATTTCCCCATTATCCCCAACCAGGGCCAGCCCAACCATTAGGCAAACTAGGAGGTCACCTTAGGTGGCAGCTTCTAGCAGGGCAGCAAAGAGCAAGACATCCAAAGCTAAACAATAGATTCTAATAGCCAGGAGGGAGGGGGGAGTGCTTAAGGCTTAAGGTTTGCCTAGGGCACCAACACCTTGTACCCAACCCTAGTCAGGCTAGAAAGATAACCTTGTAGCGGGGATATGCATTCATGAATGTGCATTTAGTTCAACGGTGCACCTTTAACAATTTAGGGGCCCTTTTACCAAAGCCTGCTAACTTTAATGTGTATTTTATCAGGCAGTAACAGAAAATAAGAACATAAGATACACCATACTGGGTCAGACCAAGGTCCATCAAGCCCTGTATCCTATTTCCAACAGTGGCCAATCTAAGTCATAAGTACCTAGCAGTCTC
The DNA here is from genome assembly GCA_033557465.1 of Ichthyophis bannanicus. Taxonomy (NCBI): domain Eukaryota; kingdom Metazoa; phylum Chordata; class Amphibia; order Gymnophiona; family Ichthyophiidae; genus Ichthyophis; species Ichthyophis bannanicus. Next base: position 74,299,389 of record CM066049.1, on the reverse strand, counting down.
CCCAAAAGACACAGGTTCCTCAATGCTTGGATTGGGTCAAGCAGTGCTATCCTGGGTCCCTTTTAATAATGGTTTATGGACCTTTCCTCCAGGAACATGCCCAAACCTTTTTTAAACCCAGCTACTACACTAACAGCTTTTACGACATCCTCCGGTAACAAATTCCAGAGTTTGATTACACGTTGAGTGAACAAATATTTTCTCTTATTAGTCTTAAATAGGTTACCCTGTAGTTTCATTGCATGTCCCCTAGTCTTTTTATATTCTGATGATGTAAACAATCGATCTGCATTTACCCATTTCATTCTGTTCATTAATTTATAGACCTCTATCATATCTCCCCTCAGCCGTCTCTTTTCCAGGTTGAAGACCCCTAACCTTTATAGCCTCTCTTCATAGGGGTATCCTTCCATCCCCTTTACCATTTTGGTGGCTCTTTTCTGTACTTTTTCTAATAATGCTATATCCTTTTTAAGATAAGGCAACCAGAATTGCACACAGCCTACAGTGTCAGTTAATACATGGGCATGACAGCTACTGGCATCTAAAAAGCATATCAAGCGCTGCCAATGTGCAATTAACACAGATCCACATATCAATATCTTTACAGGTGGAGTTAGGTGGACCTGCATTAATATTAGGGCACTTGTCCATGTGGTAACTGCTAGGAACAGGCTGGTGACACCCTGACCTTTCATGCTAAACACCCATTAAGTGCAACACCCTAATGGGCTTCAGTAAAAGGGCCCCTTAATGTGTGCTATATTGATTTAACACGTTAACCTATGAATTAATACGTCTGACCGACATCTGCATGTTAAAAAGTTCTAGTACATGTTTAAAAGACCATATTAACATAGAAGTGTGAAATAAACCAAAAAAATCTATAAAAATTGGGGAAAGAAGTCCAAGACCAATCAGAATCTTGTGCTATGATCAGCCCAGGACCTAAGTCAGTCTAGTTACCTTGCTGTACTTACAATGTTCCAGAATCCACACCATGGCCTGCACACTATCTTCTCACTTCTTGTTTTAGAATAAAACATCTATTTCTATATAAAACAGTTATGCAGAGAAGAATAAAGAACTTATACAGCAGTAATTAGAGGAAGCATGAATTTTATTTCAAAGACAAAACATAGTAACTTTAACACATACTGGTTTTGGAAAGCGACATTTGCATTACGAAAGCTGAACTTGAGCCTTCTGCAGTCTTGCGTCTGGGATTACTCTGTTTGCAGTTATTTCACAGCGTTTCATTTTTTTCAGAGGACACATCATATGATCTCCAGCACATCAAGCTGTGATTTTTTCCACCAAGCATTTTGGCTTCTTTTTTTCCTGCCTATTGATCTGTTCTAAGATAGCTTTCGCAATCACTATAAATGAAAAAACTGGCAGATTTCAGCATTAGATGAGCAAAAATATTATCTAACCAACAGGGAAAAAGGGAACATTTCCTTTACAATTGTCGAGTTGCATTTATCAAGTTGGTGCTCTGGAAAGGAAAACATCTAGAAGATTAAAACCTTTCCTATTTGAACTGTAAAACAAAAAACATGTTCGTCAAATTAAACAGTAGTCACTTGTTGCATTCATGGCAAATGTAAATAGCATTTAGTCCTGTGGGCCTCTATACAGATCCTGTGTGTGCTTCATAAAATGCTGCCAGGCACCGAGCTTGATTTACAATAACTGTCTGCAGTGAGGGGGGGAGGGAGATGGGGAAGGAGGCTTGAGGGCAAAAATGAAAATCGCCAAGTCTGGTTGTTTTTTAAAAGTGGTCAGCTTTCTAATACTCCTGTTTGCTAAGCTGTGCTAACATCTTGCACTTGGCTATGCTTTGATAGCCAAACTGAACAAAGGATAACTGCAAAACTCGGGGTTAAGCGTAAGAGGTGTTTCTAGGGCCAGTGCAAGAATATGAGACGCCCTAGGCAAGCCTCATTCTGAGTGCACTCCCTGCTCCAGCGCCCACTCCGATTGCCACTTCTGCTCCCATGAAAACTGAAGTGGAATCTTAAGGGGCAAGTACGAACAGCAACCAGTAACTCTGGTACTTCAGTGACACTTTAAAATTATTGCTGCTACTGTGTGTCCTGGAGAGGGCTGGCAGTGATGGCAATGAGCAGCCCAGAGGGCCGGTGCTTTAGTTTAGGCGACTGCCAAGTTCACCTGATAGTAGTGATGGCCCTGTCTCCAGCAGCTCTGCTAACCATGTTTTTCCCTTTGAATATTGGACCCTTACAATTTTTGATGGTTGATCCCCACTAATTCCCCACCACAAAATAATACTTTCTCTCTGAGCTGATTAAGGGGGATTAGCACACTAAGGTGGTCATTCCAAATGCCAAATCGTGGAGTTGGACATCCAGGATGTTCAACCCATGCTTAGCCCCGGGTCATGATTCTGGTCCTAGTGCTCCCTGCATGTACACAGCAGTTGTGCGGGGAGCACTGGATGTGGGTGGCAGGAGAAGGTACTGGGGTGGAGCGGTGGCAGGGTGGGGGAGGGGACACCAGCCAGGACATATAGTGACAATTCCAATCATGCCACCGTGCGTTCCATGGCAAAGGGTTGGCTGCATGGCTTATTCTACCCTAAAGATGGAATAAGTCACCGGTGCCCCCCACATCGCATGTTTCACACCACTGCACATTGATTCTCATGCCACGATCTGGCCCATGGCAGCCAACGGTAATGACCAAACAGTGAACTGCAGGGGGCAGATGCATGCCAAGGCATTCAGAGCTGTCCTGTGGACGGCTTGTTGCTATGGTGCCAGGACACCATGGCTCCCGTACCCCAGCTATGCCATTCTGGCATCTGGATGGGCAGCTCCCCATACGCTGATCTGATTGGCATTCAGGGAAAGCCTGGAAGTCCAAGTCCCCAATTCTGCCATCACGGGTACATCCGGAACCCACAGTGGCAGAATCGGGTCTATTCTGTGCTTACTGCTTTCCACATGATGGGGAAGGATCAGAGCGAATGAGAGTGGCAGATGATGACACAGCTGCACTTAACACCACCTCAAGATAGTCAATCCTTAGCAGCAATACCAGGAGACTACCACTAGGGGTGAAGGTTAGTATATTGGAAGCCTTGCCAGTCAGAGCAAGAGGAGAGGAGACGAGAGAACTACTCAAGCCCTGATGACCACTAGAGACCAGGGATAGCCCCAGTAAGACCTGGATGGGCTCAGGGGGGTGGGAAGAGGCGCAGATTAGGACACTGGAGTGTGTGTTGGGGGGGGGGGGTGTCTGTTTGGGGGTCCAGAGAGAGGGACTTTGAGTTCTGATTGATCGCCCATTCCAGGAGAGAGAGTCCTGAACGGAGGATAGGAGGTTGCTTGGGCGGGTGTGTGATTGGTCTGATGGAATGCTTGGGGGTTGTGGCAAGGGGGGTGGGGTAATTGGAGCAGGGTGGGGGGATGAACATTGCAGCCACTACCACCAGGTGCTGGGCTCACCCCCTGCATCGATCGGGCAGGCTTTTCACTTATTGCACCTTAGAATACTGCAGTCACTGTCACTGCATCAGACAACTAAGGTGTTTTAGTAAACAGGCCCCCAGGCGTTTTCTTTCTCAATGGATTTGAATCTTTGCTACATAAAAGAACTGCCGTCTTTACGACTTCTATAACGCTGTGGTTATCTTACAAAGGAACCTGAATTTAAGGCATATTCATAACCCAGTCACATGGCTCTAGATAATTTAATATGCACAAGCCAGATAAAGCAAATCAGCAAAGTGGAGATTAGAGTTAGACCAGCATTATTTCAAAATAAAAGATTCAAAGATCTGCGGAAGCTGCAAACACTTAACTGGTCTACAAAAAGGGGCAATTAGTGGAAACGCACGGCAGTGACAGGGAGTTTAACTGCCCCGGATGTGGCCAGAGCTACCTCTGCTCTGTGCTCCTTACAGTGGCTTTTGGGATGCTGCTTTCCAGCTGTTCCAGATGTTGCCTCCCTCGAACCTCTGGGCCACTTCCTTGTGATATAAAGAGCAAAAAAGCAACAAATCTAGAGGTGTGCAAAGATGTTTTGTTGCATGCAATACTCACTGCAGTCAGGCCCCTTTTCACACATCCCGTTTTCTTGTTTCCTTTCTGTGGGGGGAACAAACGTCTCCTCGATTTAGAACTTCATGGGAGACAGCGCTATAGGACTAGACAAATGTAAAATAATGTCACCCTGATGAAAAGAATCGAGCTGCTGATCTGGTGTAGCAGAATCTTGCTTGTATACTGTCTTAAGGATTGTGCAGGTGCAATACAATTCCACACACAAAGGACAGGATTTTCTACGCGATTTGGCAATCAAATGTGCCCATTTCTCCCTCCCACCCCTCTCTCTTTTTACCGCATTGCAGTTTCATTGCAATGAAATTTGCCTGCAAGGACTCTGTAAACCTCATCCGCTGCATTCTCCACCCTCCAACCAATCGGTAGAAAAAGCAATATTTTCATAATCAAGCAGGTGGAAACCGTATAAAAACCTAATAAAATTGTACAGCTTTATATTCCGTTTTCTTCCGCAAGTTAATAACAGAGATACGAGACTGAGCGCCAGCTACTGTGCAATGATACCTTCAAATAATTAAAAATAGTAATTAATTGGGTAAGAACGCCAAAGAGCATCCTGTAATCCTTTCATTAAATATTAACCGTTCCACACGAAATTAAGAATTTTAACCACATAGTCCAATGCTTGCAGTTCCTCCTGGTACATTTCATGCCTACTTGCTCACAAAAACGAATTTATTATCATCTTCTGTCTATTTTTAGTCTAATCAAACCTTCTGCCCTGGTCCCATGTTACAAACAAATCCTTTCTGTACCATACTAAAGTGAACATTTTCTTTTTACATCTTTTTTTCGTTTCGGTTTTAATTTCTCTCTCTCAAAATGTTAAAATGCTCAAACAGAACAGACTACAACAGAAAGCAAACACCGACTTATACAAGGGTATCCATGCTCTCCGTTTGCTAAACTATTTGTAGGTTTTTAAAATATCGCAAAAAATGTTAATTTCAAAAGAAATACCCCAGATCTATTCCTTAGTTCCATTTTAGATCATGTTTTTAGCAGTATAAAACGGAAAAACGAATATGAAAGTCAATACGTCTAAATTTCGACTGTGCTAAAGGACTGAACGGTTCTTGTTTTATTTTATAGTATCAAAGTATACACAATCTATATCAAGCAGTAGTATCTTCTACAGAAAAAAAATGAATTCAAGAAGAAAGAACTTAAATTGAAGGTTAATACATACACACTAGAAAACAGGATAGCAAAATGTAAAATGACAGCAGACAATGGTGGCGGAAGCTCAAATCAGCAATAGAAAAGAGATAAAAAGAGGCAAAAAGACTGACGAACAGGCCTTAAACTCAAACTGAAAATAGAAAGAAAGGAAAAGACGGAGGCATTCCTGGGTCCTAACTTAGGGCTTCCCAAACTTCCCTGATGAAACACAGGATATCCGCATGAGTTAAAATTGCACGCTATGGAGACCATTATATACCAATTTGGTTCGTGTATATTCATTGGGGATAGCTTAAAACCCCAACCAGGTTTCGGAAACCCTGCCTTAATAAAGATAGAGTTCAACCCAGTCAACAAAGTATGAGACGTCTAGGGCCGCCTGAAGCTGTAAGCTCGGAGATTTATCACTCAGAAATCATGCAAACTATAGGGGTGGTGAAATAAATGCGAGTGATGCCTTGATACCGTATATCACGTTTACAAGGATATTTTATCAGATAGGAGGCCCTTAGCTGTAAAACCTAAGACCAGGGTGGCAGATATTAAGAAAAAGAACCTCACATTTCCACCGAAATATCCAACATACTGTTCCAACCAGCTCCTAAAACCAATTTGCAGTCAGTGTTGACAAGCAAAACATTCTAGGATCCCTAACGATTCTCCCAAAAACTGCTGGCCCCCTGTTCTTCAAAGCGGGCCGAAAGATTCTGGTAGACCTTTTAATATTTCCCACGAGTATTATTTGCTTAACCTATCCAGGGCGAGTGTACGTAGTCTGCAGTCTCGAAACTGGTGCAATCTTGTTTGCAACCGATATATTTACCTTTAAGAGTGAGCCTTGAACGTTTTCTCAGTTTAGATTTCCAAATGTCCCAGTTTATTTTTAGTCCAAAAATAATCCTTACGCTTTTATGAGGTAAGCAACATAGATGAAGGTATTTTTGGGATCCTACAGGTACTGCCACTTGGATTGGCTGCTGCTAGAAACAGGATACTGGGCTTGATGGACCTGTGATCTGACCCAGTATGGAGACCTTGGAACAGCAGACACAGACCCACCGGTGTCAGGGGGAATCTAGCTAATTCTGTCAATCTGAGGAGGAAAAAATAACATATGTATAATGTTTACAATGCAGCTATTTCGGAGTATTAAACAGTACATAGGGAATACATTTCCCTTTCAAATTATAAATCTATGCTAAAATATTATCACGTCTAAATTTGAATATCATAATTGAAGTTCACCCAAGGTGTGTCTTAGCAAACAATAATACACACTATGCATGAAATAATTTCAGCGCATGATGCATGATCCTTTGGGATGAAGGTGAATCTTCACAGTAAGGAACCGAAGCTGCCAGTTGGCTCAAATTTTTTGGCAGCCAGATCGATCCAGTTCTGTTCTGTACCTCTACCTTCTGCCTTTCGTAGGAAAACGAGTCTATGTGTTGCAATGGAGTAAAACTAAGACTAACGCGACCATTAATAGGAAATGAAACCTGCTGCCAAACCTACAGGATACGTCTTGATTTTCCTTCACGCTGTTAGAAACGGTGAGAAAAGCACTAGCGGTGTGATGGGGTCAGTAGCCGCGTGTGACCCTCACTATCCCACTGATCATATCACTCACTTAGTGTTTCTCAGCGCCAGGTTGACTATGCACAAACATTATACCTTTCCTGACAGTGGGATGACATTTAAAGGAAGAAAGGTCAGCCGTGGGTCTGGCATCCGATCCAAAAAAAAGAATGAGGTCATTTTGAAGGGGCCGAAATTTAAAAAAAAAGAGTTCCAAATCCAGCATATGTGAAGTTTGATTTCCTCTCTTCAAAAATGCAGATACTTGAAATCTCTTTAATATAACATAAACCGATTGCCCTGTATTTATTGTTTCTTATCTGCCTAGTCTGAGAATCGGGATATCCACAACAAATAAGCACGAGATAAATTTGCACGCATGTCAGATCCAGCATATGTAAATGAATCTCATGCAGGTTCATGGTAGATCTACTGAAAACCTGTGGGATGAGCAGGGCAGGTCTGGGTACTTCTTCCCCATAGCCCAGAGCATCCGCAATTAATATGCATGAGATAAGTTTGCATGCACTGCCTATATTATGTGCAAATTCATCGTGGATATTTTGAAACCCTGACTGTCTGGGTGCGTTTCCAGGACTGAGTTGAGAACCGCTGGCATAGCCCGATAATGAACTTTTATTCAGTTATCCCCTAGAAACACTCCTGGTCAGTGAATCAACTAATCTGTTGATGTTCTTTTCACTCCTGTTCTGGTTATATTTCTAACTAGGTCACATATATAAGAACAAAATTATAACGCGCCTTGTACTAATCAAATCGTTCAGCTGGGTAGCTCTGTGAACAGATAAAGCCAGTCGTTTCGTATCCTCGCTTTATTGTTTGATATATGTATGTGTACCACAATATATGTTAAAGATAAATTTTGTGATATACATTTCATCGTATTTACCACAGTTACATCACACGTACATTTTGAAACATTTTCACAGATCTTGTAGATTGCACAAAATGAACTTTTCTTCCTGAACACCATCGATCCAACAATATCTGGGGGGGGGGGGGGGGGGGGTTTCAAAGTAAAGAAAAAAAATCAAATTTCTGATGTTAGCTGGAGGCAAAAATATTACCAGAATAGGAAATGGAGGTATTGGAAATGAATGTGGTGGAAGAATGTGCGTCTCATAATGAATTTAGATTTTAAAATTCTTTCGGTCTTTTGCTGTCAGCCTATCATGGTACATAACTAGGTCACTGATTTACAGAAAGATTTTCGTATATATTTTGCCCGTAGGATTTGTAATTCGTTTTCCTATCTAAGGAAAATAATGGTTTTAAACACTTGCACTTCTGCTAAGTGTTTAAAAGCTAGAATATTAAATGCTGCAAAACTAAAAGATGGGGCATTTTAGAATAAAATGCATATCACCGTTTCAAACGTTGTTGTCCAATGTAAATGTTGGTTCTTGTAAGATACCTTCCCTGAAGTAATGCACTGAAAGAAAATTGTACTCAGACACTGTGCTATGTTTATAAGTACGGAACATGCAGCAATAGCCGCCCTGTATTGATTACAAGGTTTGCTGACGATAGACTTTGTAAGTCACGAAACTGTTCCCCTGAATCACCCACCCGCAAGCAGTCATGCTTAGACCAGATATCTTACATACTGAGAACTGATTGGTTCACACTATTTATGACGTCGCGAATGACATCACACAACATGCACCAATTAAATACTGGTGTGTGCAAGTGAAGATGTTACTCTTCCAAACATGGCTGCTCTCGAGTATGTGGTGGAACTCAAGGGACGCATTACTTATGCGTAGTAATAATAGCAGCTGCCTTTAACAATCGAATATTGCTGCTATTTCGGAGTATTACACAGTGCATGGCGAATACACTTCCCTTTCAAATTATAAATCTATGCTAAAATATTATGACGTTTAAAATTGTAAAAGGACTTCAGGAGAAACACTATTTTATTATTCCTTTAGTTCTAACTGCGAACTGTGCATAACTCAGACATTTGGCATCCTTTGAACACGATGCATGGATGTTGCATTCATGACGCTTCCTGGTTTCCGCTATCAGTCTTCCACATTGGTTCTAAAGGCTTCTATTAAGCCCTCCAAAGAATGGATAAACCCAGAAATGCTACATATAGAACCTATAACAAAAATGGAAACATCAAAGAAGACATGGTGCCACTGAAGCTTCCGCCACAACAGTTTGAGATGGAAGAGGCTGGGGAGCAGGAAACAGAGACCTGCCCCAGTGAGGCTACCTGTAAGCCCCATCAACAGGGCGAAATGAGGGACATAGATAGCCATCAGTAAGGTAAAAACTACCAGGGCACATCTGAGGGTAAGTCCCCAGGATTTTAATCTGCCATCACCCCCATAACAGTTAGGGAAAAAAGCCCTGTTTCCCTCTTGGAAAAGGGATCGCTCCAAAACTTCCACGGCTGCAAAGAACGGCAATGGATATGAAAGCAAAGCTTTGGCTACCAAGAAAAGGTTCACTACTGCTCTAATGGTTGATGGCAAGTTGTCTGTGATGACTTCTTTCGTTTCATCAGCCCAGGTCAGGTATGCAACCAAGGCAAAGAGCCCCTTGAGAATGCAGGCTGCAATGTGAGTCCAGTTCATCATGCTATGGAATTCCTTAGGGTTTTGCATATTTCCCTCCAGAGAAGGCAGAAAGATCTGGGATGTGTAACTAAAAACAATTATGCCTATAGAGATAGGAAACTTCTTCACATCAATGTAAAACTTGACTTTGTCCCAAGCCCAGTCGCGTGCTCTAGAAAGACAATAGGCGACCACCAAAACATTGATGACAAAATGGGCCAAGGTGCAGAGCAAGCTAAATTTAGAGACGGCCTTGAGGTTCTTCAAGAAAGCGCACGGAAGGAGCACTGCTGTGGCGATAATGGACCACGACTTTTGCGAAATAGGCAAGTTTGGGAAGCTGTTGTACATTAGATTACCGCTGACCACCACGTAAAGAATACAGGTCATGACTAGCTCAATAATCTGGGCCACGTTCACAATCCTACCCCCAAGTCTTGGAAACCTTGGAGCGCAGCAGGCATTGGCAATGTCAACATAGGAGTCTCTGGTTCTTACTATATCTCCATCTTCGTTTTCTTCATAAAGACAAGCAATAAGAATTTTTCCAGTATAGCAGCACACGACTGCAGCGAATATAATTAAAAATAGTCCTAGGTATCCACCATGAAGAATAGCATAGGGCAGGCCAAGGACAAACATCCCCTACAGGAAACAGAACAGGAAAAAAAGGCATGTTTTGTATTTCACATGAAGGACTACAACCAATACTTGTGTATAATGTAAATAAAGAATTAATAATACATTTAACTCCGTAGCAACCAATTACAAAGAGGCTACTTTTAAGCCTTAAAATGTTTCTAAAACGGTTATGATCATTGTTAAATAATCAAAAGACTATAATGGATAATTTCAATCTAATTCTAAGCTGACTAAAATAGATTTAAGAAAATGACAATTTTTTACTTTCAAATGCTATAAAATAGCAGATTAAAAACTTCTATTACATGCGAATATCAGAATAGCTGAAGATGGAATGTAATCTGTTGTAAAAGGCGACCACATTTGTTGGCGCTAAGGAGGACGGATATGCAACTTTTATGTTTCTCTAGTATGTACTGTGTTTGCTGAAGCCTATGTTACATTTCAGAGTGCACTCACTACCGCCTGGGCTTTAAATCTAGCAAACAAAAAAGAAACAACTAAACCTTTTTAGAGAAGAAAAAACAGAGCTCGTTAAATTAGACCATGTAAACCAAATCCCTGCCTAGTCTGTGATCTTTCATATAGTATCTAAGATGTATTATGTAATTATCACTAATTCATTCAACCCCTCTAGTGTTTCTTGCTCAAACCTCCTTTCAAAGGTCTTCCAAGATGATGAAGGTCAGATTTTACTTACTGCCTATCTAAAGAATCCAAGAACCCTTGAAGAAAAGGAGATCAGTGGGCTGGAACTATCTTTTTTTCCATATAATAATAATGTTTTTATTATCATTCCTTCAGTGTTGCATGTCTATCATGTGACGATTTCTGTAAATAATTTTACTGTAAGAAAAAAAAATCCAAAAGGTGTTTCCTAACTGCTTATGACCTGAAATAACTTAAAAACACGTTGAATTCTGTTAAAGAATAAAGATTTGGCCAGACAATGCTAATTTACTGTACATAGTTGTTAATATTTGTTACCCCAGTTGTCCCGGTTTTATTCCCTGTTATCTGTAAACTTGACATATGTTATATGTTTTAAGTATAAAGTTGTTAAATTGTAAACCGCGCTGATGATGAATAGCGCGGTATATAAAAGCTGTTAAATAAATAAAATAAATAAATAGTCGATTTCTTTTAGGGGCCATTTCACTAAAACGCCCTAAGCAGTTAATAGGCGTTTTGCACATGGTAGCTGCTGTTACCAGGAGTCATGACAGTTCCAGCAATTGCCATTCGGGTATTGGGGTGCTGAATGGGCGGGGTAGGAGTGGATAATGGGCGTGGTCAATGTTGCTATTAAATGGGCTGCACCCAACATTCCCTCAATAGGTGGAGTTAAGTGCATGCAGGCCATACATTAGGATACTCCTTTGTGTGTTAACTGTAGGGCGCATGCTCGTCATATCCCAGACAGTTACCAAGGAGGCTCGGCACTTAACGCATAGAGCTAAATGCACGTTAGGTTTTGGCACCTAATGCACTTTAGTAAAAGGGCCCTTTAGTGTAAGTGAAGCCTATACCCATTAAATAGTGGGGCCAGTTTTTAGCAGGGCCCTGTAATTCAGAGCTGTTTCTGCAGCTGCCCTTCTGAAAGGTAGTCCCAACTAGCCACTGTATGGATTAAACATGTTTATATTAGTTCTATTAAATATGATGTTCTTACAGAGTTTATTTTCTGATTTTTGTCAATTTATCCGTTCACTACTAAATCGTAGTTTTTCGGTCTTAGTTCCTTTCCTAATTCTAAGGTATGAAGTTGAAAATATTGAACCTATTTTTAATATTCCGTGTTACCAGACTGCCATTTTTATTTTACATTTTCTATGACAAACAAACCCATTTCCAAGAAAATGAAATGTCAGCTGCGTAGGTTGATTGATGAAGGCGGCAGGAGGCAGGATCACAAAAGTGTGCTCTAAAACGAGCAAGCAAAGGCTGTTTACTAACGAAATGTACTGAACGAAAAGGAACGAAAGAAGTTAAGAGAGCTGGGGGGGGGGGGGGAGAGAACTTTTCAGCCCTTACCTGGATAGCATTGGTGACGTTCCAACCAGCTTCCCAGGATGTGATTTTGGGTTTCCCATGGGAGGATAACTCCGAGCACATCCCCTCATCTTTGGAGTTTGAAGGTGGGGGGCCCGTCCCGTCCCTCTGATAATGGAAGTCCCCTTCGTCGGGAGGGACTCCTCCCTCCACGCTAACTTCAGACTTCAAGATGTCCATTTGAAGCCCTTGTCTGTGCTCCAGGTCCAGATCGTCGCAGTGAGCAAACCCCACCGCCTCTTCGTCCGTAGCTGCCTGAAATCCCATGCGTGCAAACATTCCACTCATTTTTGCCTGGGATTTATTAGAAACCGAGGTGGCCACATTGGAAATTTTGCTTCTGATTAAGGTCGCCATTTCGCTATCTGTTCTATTTGACTCGTCTTTCCAGAAAAAGAAACTTCAATAAACCCTGCGCTTGAGCACCAGGGTCGATTCGTTTCTCTTCTCCAAGCTGCTATCTCCACTTTGAGTTAAAAATGGCCCTTCCCCTCCGCGAGGTTCCTTGGAGCATGTCACTTTTCCCAGTGACATCTAAGAGCTTGACACTTCCATGGTAGCAGGTTGCCCTCTCTCCTTTGCTATATCAGAACAGGAAACCAAAATAGCTTCTTCAAATACTTGAGTTTGACGCCGATTGGGGGTTTTGCAATCCTCTGAGCAGCAGACTCGAAGATATCACTTGGTTGCCTTCAGTCTGAGTGATGCCAATGCAATGCAGAGGCGCCTAAGGGGAGAGGAGGAAGGGGGGGGGGGGGGTGGTGCTGCCAACGCAAGCCTTTTGCTGTGCTCACCGCGTCGCCTTCTGGAAGCAATAGTTTTGACAAAACGGGAGAGGACTGGTGCATTTCTGGAGGAGGATCTTCCATACCAGGCAAAGTCCTTCATCCCCCCCCCCTTCCCTCCCCCAACCACCACCTTCTGCAAGGCAGAAACACCGAAACCCATCTAAACTCTGCAACAAACACTTTAATGGTGCGTGTTTCTTTAAATAAACAATATTATATATTGCATTTTATTGCAATAATTGTATTGCAATTGTACAGACAAATATATAGACTGTCAACGGTGCAGAGAAATGCCAACTCCTTTTCCCTAAAAACGAAAGTAACAGCTAAAACGGGAAATGTATGATGTATACACGTACAATTACACCGCATCTTTCTCTCTAATATTCGATTAAACTCTCGTTATCCTTTCATCAAAACGCATTTAGAGTTCGACATTGTTACCACGTTTGCCATCCTGGCATTCGTCACAAATGAAGCCTTTGTGACGGTTTAATACAGATCCTGGAAATAAACAGCTAAGATTTGACTAAAATTGGAACGTGCGAATTGCTTCTATGTATTTCGCCGGCTCGACCCCTGCCCTCTTATAAGCGCAGACTGAGAAGGTGAAAACATGGGCGAGAAGGGTTTTTGTTTTTCTGCAAATTAGATATTCAGTGTTCCACTGGCGATATTATTGAAGTGAGAACAGATTAAGAAAACAATTAGAGAGGTTATATAACACCAAACGATTTCAAATAACCATTTGCAACCCTCTTCTCTATAGGGCTTTGTATAATTGAATAAACCAACGTTGTTTGTTGTGGCATTATGATCTTAACTGGCAGATGTGATAGAAAGTGGCCGGCAGCACACGAGGAAGATATTTATAGAAAACCAGCGTTTTGCAATGCTGGGGACTGGTGTTGCCAGTGCGATGATGGGTATTATTATACCCTGTAGTGCTTCAGGGAAAACAAAACACTGAGCTGCATTTGCTATTGAGATGAAATTATTACATTTCATTGACCAAATAGGTCGAGAGAGGGGAGTCAGCCTCTCTCTCTAGATTTTTCAAGACTAGAAAAACGAGCATTAAGTCAGCCGATCACATTTTAAAATCCCCTAAAGATCTTAGCCACATTCCCGGGGGTCTAGTGCACTAGTACTCTTCAGAACAGGTTAAACCTTTTCAGTCCACAAACCGTGTTTTTATTTAGAGAAAGGGGGGAGGAGGGGGTCCTAACTCAGGCCTGTTTTATTGTACCAGAAAACGTATAGTCTTGGGTTGGAGTGAAAAGCGAAGATATTTAAGAAGGTTGCAAATACACCAATAAAGAAAACATATCAAGTTAAAATTATGCAGTTCTGACAGAGACTAGATTTCGTTTATATTTTTTCCCTTTTACTTTTCAAGCAGATTTCACATCTGACCCACAGAGATTCAGTCTCTAAAAACGGAAAGAGGGTTGCTGGCTAGGGGTCACCAACGTTTCCTTTAATAATGCGACAGTGCCCAGTATTGTAAATGGAAAAAAAAATCAAATACGTCTATTTAGCCAGAAAGACTCGAATGCAATTCATTGAGTTTGAACGTTTCTAGTTACTAATACATTTTTTTCCAACTCCCCTTTCAGGTTTGTAGAGAGCTCCCTGGAAAATGGATTTGCTAGCAAAGGGTACCCAAATAAATTGCTAGTGCTAATAGATCGGATGAATTGTTGGGGGGAGCAGTTTTACTCTTAAATCTCCATTGATGTCCGAAGATGAATACACGTTTATTTCTATGAACTCTATTATAGGAATTGCCGGGGGGCGTGTAGGAATTAGTTGGTTGTAAAAGCACATTTGCCTTAATTGGACGGGGAGACATGGGTGTCAGTAATTTGTCCCTGCTCCGTCAAACGTCTTCAGCTCTGTATCCCGACCACAAGCGCAATAGTTGATCTGCAATCACACACAGCCCAGCCTTCCGGAAAAGCGTATATCCCATCCAATAATGAGCGGTTTAGTCCCATAATAGCACTGCCTCTTTCTCTATGGAACTCTCCAAAACTTCAGTAGGAAATCCTCCAAAATGATTAGCCAGCCCTCCGATAATGAATTATCTAAGCCTCCAATCACATATATTTATTCGAGCCTGCAACGGAGTGGCTAAAGTTCATCATTGAAGCCCCCAGTAGTACACGTTGCACAATGCATTATTCAACCTGCAAGAGCCCGGAATATAATCATAAATTCCGCCATTACAAACATTTTACGTGGAGGCTATTTATCTTGAAGGCTACTAAAGTCCCATTTACAAAACACGAATGGATAAATTAATAAATAAAAGGTCTGGAATAAACAACGCAAAGGGCTCTACCAGTCTTCCACCTCTCGTAACTACCGGGTTCTTTAATACATTTCAGAGGCTCTCTGTCTCCGAAACGATTTTATTAAGGGCAACCGCCTGCAGTTTCCCTACTAAAAGACTTGTAAGGTCCATAGCCTCTATTCTGGGCTTGTGGTAGTCAAAAAGTCCCCCCCCCCCCCTCCTTATTACACGTGCTTTTTCCTCCACATCAGGAGCTTTTCTCTAATCCGTAGTGTTTTATTTCAAAGGTAATTAACTTTATTCAGTTTCTATAAAGATGTTAGAGCCACGCTAGAAAAGAAAGAAGGGTTGCACTCATCCCACGCAAGACGGTCTAGTCAGCGGCACAGCGTGAAAGAGACCAGAACACGAAAGTAGAACGAGAACAGAACACGAAAACGCTCACAAGTCCGTTCACCAGTAAACGAACGCGCTAAAGCACGCTTCCTCCCCACCAATAAAAACAGCGGCGTCCATGCTAAGTAATCCCCTTTGCATCTAGTGCATAATATCCGTTTAAACCTTGACTCTAACAAAAACGTTGGACAATGTTCTGGGACCTACTCCGAGCACCTGCGATCGCAGAGTCCCCTACAGTACTGTCACCGACCGCCCTCGTAGAGAACTTTTCCCTGCAGTTCCTTTCAAAGGGTGTCAGGCCGATAAAACACAAGAGGCAGATGATAACGAAACCCCTTGTAGAGTGCATATGACTGAAGACGAAAGGATCGGGGAGAGGAAAAAAAGGGAGAGAGAATCCAAGGTTTACCTACACGCCTCCCTTCTGCTCTTTGCCCGAAGCGTATTATTCCATTCGGAAGTCAGAAGTGGTTCGGAGCCGGATGCCGAGCTGGGAGTGATTGTAACCTTTCGGAGTGACATCACTCAGGCTTTCCCCCAACTAACAATTACCCTAAGCAAGCCCGAGAGGAGATTACGAGCAATCGCTGTGCAAAGGTTGGCAGCGTCTCCGGAGAGCGTGCAAAGCTCTGGATTTCTAAGAGGATCGGCTTCACCCAGGCTGACTGCGGAGATTGTCTTTCTAGCGATGTACGTGCACTTGGAAACACGAAAAACGTTTCAAGGGATGTTCTGCAAAATATTCTAGCTTGAAGAACGCCGGTGTCACTATAAAATCGTGCGTTCGTTTGCGGAAGGAGCTTTGCCATATTTCAGATCAAGAAAATACTTTGTAAAAGGCAGATGCACTAATGGAAGTGGCAATTATTTAACATTTTGGGAGGTAAACTCTAGAACACTAGGGGGAACGCTTCCAGTGCTTTCCACGGGCTACATGGCTTTGCATTTATCTAGTTTTTAAGTATAAGAGAGTCTCCTGCATTAATGGCCCAGAAAGATATTAGCGGCTTAAACAAACACACAAGGACGGTGAAAAAGAGGAAGTCTTTGCAAACAAATTCTAGCAAATCATTGCTGTTTTTTTCCATTCACAGTCCGGGCACTTAAGGGCGCACGTTATCCCAAGAAAGAAACCTTGAAATGTGTTGCTTTTAGAATATATCCCCTCTTTTTCTTTTTAAATGCCAAGCTATAGTATGGAGAGAAGGGGTTTTTTTTCAACTCTTGGTATCCTTTACTAAGCAACATGCCTGTCCACTGACATAGGCTCCTTTTTCAAACAGCCAGGAATTCCTTTTCAAGAGATTTTTTACAGCTAAACTACCACACATGCTGGAAAATAAATCACATACTCCTGCTTAAAATGATTTTCCCAGAAATGTAGGATAAGATTTTCCAAAACAAGTTAACAATGGTGTTCAAAGAGAGGTTCTCTTTGATACCACCTCCAGACCCATATACCATGCAATGCAACAGAAATATAAAATAAGGAATATATGCTCCTGTCATATAGATACAGGACCTAATCATAAGAAGTGTCATACTGGGGCAGACAAGAATCCACTCTGTGAGTGGCCAGTCATGATTGCTTCAAACTATCCAACAGATCCTCACAGAAGTCTGTTATTCCTTGTCACTCATTGCCATAAACAGTTCCTGGCTAATGGCTGCGAAGAGACTTATCTTCCAGAAATCTGCCCAAACCTTTTTGTAAGCTTAACTATACTATTAGACTTAGCCATATCCTCTGGCAATAAAGCCCATAGATCAGCTGTGCTTTGATAGGTTTTTTTGTTTTGTTTTGTTTTTCCCATTCTTAAATTTGGTTTGAATCTGCGGTCAGTTCATGGAGTGTCCACTAGTCCCAGTAGTGTTGGAAAGGGTAAATAACTATTCCCTGTTTACCTGTTGCACCACACTCATGACTTTATAAACTTCTGCGTTACGTTATGTTATGTTTCTAGACTGCAGAGCTTATACCAAGGTAGAACCCGAAGCAGTTTATGAAAGACAAGAATAGAATAATAATCAATTCATCATTATGCTAACATCAAAGCAGCCATTTCAATATAAGTAAAGCAAGCGAGAAACAGCAGTGCAATATATATTAATTATATTCCCACTCTGCCATCTCTTCTCCAGGCTGATGAGCTCTAATCTGTTTAGCCTTCTGCATAAGGAAGCTGTTTCATGCCCTTTATCATTTATTATTGGAACCGTCTTTCTTTGTACAGGGCACCGAGTACCCGACTGTGCACAATATCAAGGTGTGCCCAGAGCATGTGTCCATACGAGAGGCATTATGATAGTTCCAGTCTTGTTTTCTGCTCTTTGCCAAACAATCCCTAGCATTCTATTTGCCACTTTGACTGTTGCACATCAGGCTCGGGATGTCACTATATGGTCCACAATGTCTCCCAGGTCCTTTTCCAATAAATACACATATATTGTAAGAATGCAAATACAGTATTAGATACACTCTTCCCTGTAGCAATATTTTTGAACTATGTTCTGTATATATTTGTTGCCATTAATATTATATTTATTTTCACATTCTACAGTTATAGTTAGTGTGGTACATAGTGGTTACATTACCATTGTATCTCCTGGCAAGAATCCAAAATGGCTTCAGTCTGAATTAGCTGCTATATCTTAGAGAAATAGAAGTCCCTTAGAGGTATTATATTAATAACAGACATAAGCAATAAAATATAGTAAGAGAAAAAAAGACAATATAAATGAAATAATATAAGGCAAGCAACCTAATGGTCTGAAAATGTATGCAATGGTGTTGCATCAACCAATAACCTACAATGGGGGCAGATATGCCCCTGCTTTGCCAGTAGCCACTTCAGTAGCAAAACTTGGTGGGTTTCTTTTTTGGCTAAACTCCAAATGTGGAGACTGAGCTATGAGCTGAGAAGAATGGACCCTTCTTTGCATTTTGAATGGGAATCTGTATCACATGGGGGGAGGGGGATAATCCTTTGCTACCAAACCCTACTGGGGATACATTGTGAAAGTAGGAGGAAATAGACTAATGGGAGCTAGTGTACAGAAAAACAGGGAATGATGGTGGATAAGGCCCGTGAGACCCAAATAGTCTGCCCAATCCAAATGAAATCGCAGAAAGCCAAACCAGTCTAAACCTAAGCCGAACCTGCTAGCCAGTCTGTTCTTTTTTCATGCTTCTTTGAATTGGGTACAGGTTTTGCCGCCATGACCTCCACTAGGAGAACATGCCATTCATCCACTACCCCTTTTTGAAGCAAATATCCTTATTTATTTATTTCTATGGGGGGTATCAGGACATAGGGCCTATGCTCTGCGCTTCAGCCAGTATTGGTCTCATAGCCAGAATTGGAGCCAGCAGAGTACATGGCAGGTGGGACATGAAATTAGGTGTTGCACATACTGGTAACTTGACAGTGTGGCATCAAAAGGTGCCATCCAACCCCTGCCTACCTTGCATGGGGGGCATGTAGCAGTGCATATATGCACCTGGGGGGTCATGTTGCTGCCATGGGCCATGTTCTTGTAGACAGATGGCCCCTTGCCCTGACCAAGGGAGGATGTGGCTGATGCCTACCAGCTCTGAGTAACTACTTCATGGGCCTCCTGTGTTGGAGCTCACTGATCAGTGTCCCCTCCTTGGCCCCCTTGTTCTGGGGCTGAGAGATTTCATAGATCTGGGGAGCTCTTGTGGTCTTCCCTGGTCTGGTGAGCCTTTGGTTCCCTGACAGCTGGGGTGCTGAGCTGGGGGATGTTTGGGATGTGCACCTCCATGTGGTGTTCTCTTAGAGCCCCTCCCAGTAAGAGGGAGAATGGGGCCCTCTGTGGGTACATGACCTTGCAACTATCACCACCCCTCATATTGTAGATATCAAGCCACAGGGCTGGGTATTCTAGATGAGAGGGGGGTGCTTTTAAACCCTATGCCTCCAGACCCCCTGACTCTAGCACCCCCTTTCCCCTCACATGGGGAACACATTTACAATAGCTATAGTGCTGTCCAAGCCATATCAGAGGAGTGACAGAGAGGGGGAGATCATCCCCCACACACCAGAGGCCTTGTACGCTGTTCCTTGCAACCTAGGTATACAGGCACCCTGGGTGCCTTAAGGCGAGGGAGTTCCATATATCCATCCCCCATGATGCCCATAAAGGATCGCTGCATCTTCATGTTTTCACCCTATCTCCCAGTTAGGGGCACAGCACAGACTCTGCATGTGCTTGCTTTCTGATTTGCATGCCCCGCCTCCTATACTTAGCCCCAATGCTCTGAGCTGTGCAGCCAGTTGTATCTATTCCTGGTCATCCCTCTCTATTCTGAGATGGCCAGTGTCTACTTTTCTGTAGGTGTGGTTGGGGCACATTTCTTACTGTCCGAAGTAGTTCCTTAGCTCACAGCCACCTTATTAACATGTTTGTGGCTTTCCTTTGCCAGGTGCATGGTGCAAACGTGTGCACTGTACACATGCACTGTGGCCGTGCATTCCCTACAACTGCACAAGTGACACGCCATGGCCGCTAGGCTCTGTCCCGATAAGAATGCACACTCTTCGCATGTTAGCCCCGTGTTACCAGTGGATCTCTAGTAAATATGCCCCAAAAGTACAAACTTGACTCAATAGCATCTTTCAATAGCCCCTCCCCCCTTCCCCCTTCTCCATATATCTGTCCTGGAAATGTCAGCTTTTGTCTCCGCTCTGTTTTAGGTCTGTGCGAGTTCAGAATAAAATCATGTTATCTCATTGTGCCGCAGTTTGCTTCTCAATGGCCCAGCACAAGAACAACCCCAAAAACGTTTGATCCATTAAAGCATTTGAAAAACAAATTCCTATTAAATACTGAAGCTCCTTCTGATGCAGGCTTTCTGTTTTCCCTGCTCTTTTCAGGCAGGCCTCCTTTCCTGCCAGGCAGCTCCCCATCTATTTAATAGCTCAACATCACAGCACTTTCCCGAGGACCAGCCTTCTGCTTTCCTCCTCCTTCCAAAGAGCCTCAAAGGAGAAATATGACAGAATAATAAACAGCGGCACAGTAGACTATAAAAAGGCAATTAGGGGAACTGCTTGAATGGGACAAGCCACCGTGACCTGGTTAATAGCTCTGAAGTGAGTTGGGAATTTCAGGGAGAAGGGGAGGGATACAGAATGTGCTGATGTATCATGTTGGGTCGCAAGCTCGCAGAGCTGACCTGATCAGGCTGCTCTGTACTAGAAACCTGAAATGTGTTTATATAATACATAGATTCATTCCGAGGGAGACGTGTTTCTGTGCAATAACAATGGGAAAGGTGGACTGGACATAGCTTTTACCTTGCTTTTCTCTTGCTCCTCTGTTAAGCTAATCGTCCCTCTGCCCCTCTTCCTTTGCCACCCTGAAAATATATATTGTTTAATGCAATTAGAGCTTCTGAGGGAGCGGATGGTGAATATGCACACTCAAGATTTTCCTTCAAATTCCATTTCCTTAAGACCGAAATTCCAACATTTCCCTGTAGAAAGTATTTCAGAGTCCTATTTGAAGAGACCTGTGTGATCTCAAAGGCATGTGTACCACGGCATCTTAATTCTTCTCTCCACATCCCAACTAAAACTGGCCTTCACGTGTATCCTTGCAGCAACTCATAGACCAGGCCAGCCAATATGATCATGTTATAGAATAGTTGATCTATCCTTGCAATCCAATCAACCTCGCCTGTGTGAAAATCCACCGATTTTGCATGAGGTTTAGATTGTGACCCTAACCTCTGTCAAGAAGAACATTCAGCAGGCGGAAGGGAAAAGAACTTTGCTTGGGATCGCTATTCCTTCTTTCTCACCTTCTCTCAAGGGAAAGGGTCGAGAAAATGGTTCAGCTGTTGGGATGCAAGTGTTACAGAAAATAGCTGTATAGAGATGGGAGAATAGGAGCCCTGGTGCATGAAATGAACATCATTACCACAATGGATGTCTATTGATCTACCTGGCACCCTTACAGAACCAGTGCAAACAGCAAGCAAGACTAAGAGCCGACGAGTCTGTATCAGCCAGATATAACCTACATCCTCTCAGACTTCTTTGCACCGCACTCAGATCTTTTATTTTATGCAGATAATTCAAGCAGTACTGCGACATAAGTAACTAGAATTTGACAATGCTGACATGCGCAGTCAGATGTGGCCAGTCTGATAACTAGAAACATTAACTTAGAATTCCCGACATACATCAAAGAGGATAATCACAATGCTGAGAAAGTGGAAATCTCCATTGGCTCAATATTTCAGAAGACAGAGCCTTACTGAACAAGAAAGAATAACTATACCTAGAAATTCAACATTTATAATGGTTTTACTCTTGTAAGGGGAAAGGGGGGAAGGAAACCTCACTTATCATTAAGGGTGATACCTGGTGGTTGCAGTTAGAGCCTGATGCATAACTCCTGCAGTACGGGAAAGAAGGAAGCCCACGCTCACATATAGCCACTCTCTGTAGCTTGAAGTGGATCACCTCTGCTCTGGGGGCTCTTCATGAATATGAACTTCTGCCACTACCGTGCATAACTGTAAAGGAAAGAGTGAGTAAAGACAACTGATAAGTACCGGGGATATCTGTTTTATGATTCTCATTCAGTTGAACATCTCTACTAGCAGTATGACAAGCTGAGACACCCCCCCCCCCTGACTGGCTTACCAATGCAGAGATGTCTATATAGCTATCCCTGCCGATGTCCACCTCAGGTACATCCACGTTTCTGCAATCATGCTCAAATTTCGACATGCTTGGCCTTTTTTTGAGGTGTTTTCACCTGAACATCCCAGATTGCACCTGGATGTCATCTCTAAAAAGTTCCTTTCAGCAAACACATCCATGAGGTCTAGCAAGTAAGTTACCCTCCTGTGCTTCTGTTGCTTGTTCTCTTGGAATTAACTGAATTGTTACTAGAATTCCCTTAGTTATTTATACCCAGGGCATCAAACCGTGTGCCAATAAGATAACAGGTAAGAATAGAATAACTATTGCAATAGCGAAGTGCACGCAATGAATACACCAGGAGTCTATTTACTAGAATTCAAACCTGTTTATTTTGTGCACAAGTCTCAGACACCTGTCACTTCCAAAATGGTCTGAGCATGGCTTTCAGAAAAACAACAGCATTTATAGCTTCCTTCATTAGCTCTATTCAGACAAACTCCTCATTGGTCCTGGGGGCCCCCTCACCCCCCCATTCAATGGAAATTTCTGACTGGGCCCACAACGCTCTTCCCCCCCCCCCCCCCCTGCTCTTAGGCCTTCCTAGCCATGCTCAGTAACTAGACATAACATTCTGCCTTGCTTTTTGCTGACAAGGTCACTCGCAGCACAGGCACTGTGTGAAAAGCAAGATTCTGAAATACATCTGTGAATAACATAAACTCAATGGAAAGTTTTACTTTCTTATCAGCAAAAGCTGCTTGAAGCAAAATTCTGTCTTCTCTAGCTTTTGGCTCTGCTCAATTATAATATTCTGAAGTGGGGGTGGGGACTCAGGCCTAACCTACAGGCTTCATAACATACATTTACAGGCTAAGCTAGGCCATAGCCTATCACATTCCCCCCTTTTCATTATTCTCACCCGCAAGTGAGAAAGGGTGAGAATTAAATCACATATGGTACTCTACACTAGGGTGGAGGGATCACTTTGTGGTACAGGGTTAGGGTAGTAATGCCACATTGCTAGTATCTGTGAATCTGCCTTGCGTTCCACAATTCTATCAATGGTTGAGTTCAGCATACGCAAGCATAAGGGAAGGAAACATGGGATACATAAGCAAACAGCCACAATTAAGAATAAAATCAATACAAGTGTCTTCAGGCCGCCCATACCTGAAAACCACGAACCAAACCAGCCATCCAGTTGCAAGCCACGCCAGGTTTGGACTGGGACATAAATTTGTTTTCTCATGTGATTGGCTATGTTTTCTACAACTTGCCCTTCATTATCAATTTGCAAACAACAGTTAGTTAAATTAAGCTTGCCACATACACCTCCTTCAGCTGCAAGCAGATAATCTAATGCTAAGCGGTTCTGGTAAATGGCTGTACGCATCTGTGTGGCTTGTTTAGCTAACAAGATTAGTGCTCTACTAGTTTCATTGGTTATAATTTCAACAACAGCTTGCAAACGTATAATACGGTCCAACATATACACAGGAGTGCAGTAGCCCTGGGTCTCTACCGCAGTGGCATCTGGCGAACTTCTCTCTGGCCCACTGTTCTGCTTCTGAGGACATAACGCAGATTTGCGGGGGTAGTTCTGCTGCTGGTGCTTGGACTAGTGGATGGCTCTGGACTGGCATCTAAGCCTCCGCTAGCGGATGCCTCAGGGGATGATGGTTCTACTGCAGAGCCTCGCTCAGGACTAGGGCTCCGGCTCCTCCTTCGGGAAGGGATCTGGTCTTCAGGTGTTGGAGGATCGGGTGGAGGTACTTCAACTGGGGGTTGTCTTTCCACTTTCGGCTCCACTCAGGGTACTCGTGGAGCCGATGGGACTGGAGTATACAGAAAAGCGGGTGGATAACCTGGGACCTCTGGAGGCTCTGGGGCTGCAAAAATAGGGGGCTTTTCCTTCTTAGCAGGGACTCCCATTGCAGTTGCTAACAGAATTCTACTCTGCCCCTCACGGCAACGCTTCATCCAAGGGGGTTGCTTCTCACAGATAGCTAGCCAAGAATCTATATAGGAAAACTGCTCAGAACTATATCTACGCACCACCTGGTGCACTCGGGACACAATTTGAATATCAAAAGTACCTTCTGGTGGCCACACGGTGTCCAGCGCTGGCCACACCCTACTACACAATATTTCTAAGCATGTCGGTGACCACTGTTCCCTCTAAGCTGTGCGCGTGTGCGCGCGCACACACCTTGCCGAGCGAGCGCACATACTTTAAAACAGAGCGCACAAAAATTACGGCTCTGATTCTGATAGAAAACAACACAGACGTCTTAAAATTTAAAAGTTATGATTGTAATTACTAGAAATTTCCCGCTTCATTTAGTAATCATCTATTTTCATTTAATTTGATTAAAATCAATGTGGTGTACATACTGTATTCTGACGTGTAGTCAAATTTTAAAGTATATAACTCCGAGTGTCGTTATGTGGCACACAAAAATTTAACCTTCCTTCAAAAGCTGCACACAGCTGATATTTTATGCGCACACAGCCTAGAAAAAATTAGAGGGAACATTGTCGGTGACATTTTTAACCCATAATCACCACTAAACCCCTTCTTAAAATTCGTGATCATACAGTTCAACGGAGTTTGTACGGACTCTGCCCCTCCCATTATGACATATGACAGACAAGACAGCAAACAGAAAGGATGGGTAGGATGGCTGCGGGTAAGGGTCCGCACAGCCCACAGAAAAATAAGGGGGACAAACACCAGACGCTTCCTCCTTTTCACGACCTGGGCGCAGTCGCCTGGCCAGGAACTGCGCTACTTAGGAGTCCGCTCTCGCTCGGCCTGTATTGCAAGACCTCTCAAGCACACTTCACACAACCAAACATGCTAACATTTCCCAAATTCCAAATTCCCGGGCTAACTGACTAAACCAAAATTACCAAACCAAAAGGGTCAGTGGCTTCGCCCCGCGCATACTCATGCAGGGTTACTAGGACCGCACTGGGAGTTGATCAGACTCCCTTTACCTGTTACCATACCATATTAGTCTCGAGACTTTCCCAGAGCTAACTGACTAAGAACCAGAAAAATCAATACTCACCGGATCCGGTAGCTAATGCGCTGCGCAACCAGTTCCACCTTGGGTTGAATCCTGGACTCCCCTCCCGGGTTCGAGGTGTTGGCCGGCCGGACCCAGCAAGCCTGCCGAGGCAGGGCGGAACCCTCCGATGCAAGGGACCGGCGGCGCCTGGGCTCCTCTCCGCTGTCGGCTGGCTGCGGTCCCAGCCGGACCAAACCTGGAGGCGGTAATACGTGGTAGTATTCACTTGCGCACCATCTGCGTACCACACTCTTCCCGGTCAGGGAACCAATGCAATAGCGAAGTGCACGCAATGAATACACCAGGAGTCTATTTACTAGAATTCAAACCTATTTATTTTGTGCACAAGTCTCAGACACCTGTCACTTCCAAAATGGTCTGAGCATGGCTTTCAGAAAAACAACAGCATTTATAGCTTCCTTCATTAGCTCTATACAGACAAACTCCTCATTGGTCCTGGTGGCCCCCTCACCCCCCCCATTCAATGGAAAATTTCTGACCGGGCCCACACCGCTCTTCCCCCCCCCCCCTGCTCTTAGGCCTTCCTAGCCATGCTCAGTAACTAGACATAACATTCTGCCTTGCTTTTTGCTGACAAGGTCACTCGCAGCACAGGCACTGTGTGAAAAGCAAGATTCTGAAATACATCTGTGAATAACATAAACTCAATGGAAAGTTTTACTTTCTTATCAGCAAAAGCTGCTTGAAACAAAATTCTGTCTTCTCTAGCTTTCGGCTCTGCTCAGTTATAATATTCTGAAGTGGGGGTGGGGACTCAGGCTTAACCTACAGGCTTCATAACATACATTTACAGGCTAAGCTAGGCCATAGCCTATCACATTATGACTATGGACTAAGAGGTTTGCCTGTTTTGTCACTCTTGTGTTGGGGAGATATTGCAATCTCTTTTATACTCTATTTCTCAGGGCGACGTAGTGGCTTCAAGACTGAGTTTCTTCTGGGTCATGTCAGGTTGCTGACCTGGAATCTTTTTGAACTGCAGCAGATTTCTTTCTTCCTTCCACACTGTATCTGGAGTAGAAAACGAAGGCTGTTGCCATTGGCCCCGAACCTGATACCTTTATTTATGCTTCCAGAAAATCAACACTGAAGGTCTCCTACATACTCTGCATTAAAGATGATTTGTGACCTCAGATCCTAGCAAGGACTATACCAAGCTAGAAATGTGCTCTGTGCAACTTGTGAACCTGGTGCCCTTCCCAACCCATCCCCTTCCCCAGTCACATGCAGGAACTCAATCTTACTGGGCTTCCTGGAAACCCAATGATGGCATCAGTGCTCTTTCTGTACCTGCGCCCTGTGCGGCTGTGCCCCTTGGTATGGCTCTGATCCTAGCTGACTTATTCCTGGATGTAAAGATTGAAGCCTTTCAGGCATAGCTCATTAGTGAAATTCTTATCTGGGGTTCGCTTCTGGGGTCTGCATTTCTGGCTCACTCTAACCCTCCATGAAACCTATGAAGGAGGCAGTACAGGAGTATAGAGATCCCCATAGGCTGCAGAGGAATTTTAAACACTACCTGTTGAGAAAGATTTCTCTTGATGCATGCCAAGCCCATGATCAGAGAGCAAATACATGGCTCCAGGAGTCAGATGCTTATAACAAAGGGATCTGCCTAGTGTCATTGAACACGTTGGAACCTATTTACCAAAGCGTGCTAGTTTAACACAGGAGTTACTGTGTGCCGTGGGCACACAGTGAGCATGGAATGTACTACTTCCCGCGTTCAACAGCTAATGTGGAAGAGGATTTGCAATGTGTGGGGACTTTCCCTAACAGTTAACATGGAAGTAGTTCCCTCACATTAACTGTTAACACAACAGATAACATTGAATAGCTAACATTTCCTCAAGAGTTGCATTGTGTTATCTGTTTTGCAGTTAACGTGCTAAAGACATTTTCTCTGTATTAAGTGAATGGTAAGAATGGGCTCAGGAAATAATTTTTGGTTTGCTTTTAGACATTTCAGACTTTTTTTCAATTTTTGACTTTTTTGGTTAGTTTTACATATTGTTTCAAGAAAAAAAAGTTGAACATGCATTAAAACATTTTAATGCATGCAGATTGATTGTACATGCATTAAATAGATTTTGTGTAGACTAAACTAAATGCATTCTAATGAACGCACATCCTTACTGAATGGGAAAATACTATGAATGCCCCCAACAGTTAGAGGGAAGCGCGTATTTTAGAAGTCTTATTCGTGTTTTGCATGTCTGAAAACAGGCATGCAGACACCCAAATCACAATGACGTCCCCGGAGGCATTTTAGAAATTGAGTATATGGACATCCCCAGCACAAGGGCATCCAAGCTGAATGGGGGCATGCCATAGGAGTGACTTGGTCGGAGAAACAGAGATGCATATTGTGGTGCAATTTCAGAATGATCTAAGCACATCTGGCCCTGGTTGTTGAGTTGTCCATGCCTATACCTGCTCCTCACCACAAATAAGGAGCCAAAAAATGCTCGTTTTGTGATGGCAATGTTACCAGGGAGAAGAGCACAATGCGTTGTCATCATCACTGTCAATATTTCCTGGGCAAAGAAAACTGCAAGTAAAGCCAACCCCCAAACAGATTACGAATCCGCCACTGCACATCTGAGTATCTGAAATACCACCAAACATGGATGTCCCCCTTCTGGAAAGCACCAACTGGGACATCCAAGAAGCTGCTTCTGCAGCCATCCAATTCGGGGACATCCACCTTTCTTAAATCACCCACAGCCAGGCACAAACCCAGCCTTGCAGGCCCGCCTGCAGAGAAGTCCATTTTCCACAGCAGGAAGGCAGAGATTTTAGTCGGCATTTATACCTCTCCCTCCCTTCACTGCAGCCACTCCCCTGGGTTTTTGGACATTCTGATCTGGACGTCCCAGATGCTCCTTAGCCAACCCTTCTCAAATCCTACTTTAATTTTATAAGGGGGTGCCTAGTCAAGGTAAGTTTTAGTACACTTAAATTAAACCTATTTTATAAAGACAAGTAGGCATCTAATTGTCTTTACAAAATACTCGCATAAATGTCAGAGAAAGCGCCTTTAATTAAGACACAATCTCTTCCACCAGCCCTATAGCTGATGTAAATGCTACACCTATCTTTTGCAAGTATGCCTGTAAATGATCATCTTTTATAATCTATGCACATACTTTTTCACACCACTTATGCTTCGCCCAAACTCCACCATGTGCATGCCAGAGTGAAAGTGCCCAGTTTCACACTAGTTGGTATTTTATCAGAGGTCATTTCTATGCATATGTGCATACATGACTAAAATACTGGCATTTACATGCCTTGTTAGTGCCTAAATATAAGTTCCTCCTTATAAAATTAACCCCTTAATGCAGGTACCCTACAGTAATTTGGGCAAGTACTGTGGGGTAACTGCAAAACCTTACTGCACTTTAGTAAATAGGCGCCTTAGTGAATTACATAGTTTCCTGCACTTACACAGTGATCCATGACATTGCCGAGCAGGACTAGCTAAAATTGATAAGAAGGAAAGAACAACTGCTATTGCAAACAAGTTTCTGTGCCTGAAACATGATTATGTAGCTCATACCTGTGAAATGTTTTAGGCATGGCATAAGCAACAGGCTATGACAAACTTACACCGAATGGGGTATATACTGGAAATGGGTGTAAATAAAAGTGTGGCGGACAGTCCCTTCACCATTTTTAGCCAGTCAAGTTTGGATGTCTCCACGTCTTACTCATGGGGGAAACAGTGAATGGACCCTCCTATTAGAATCTGTTGGGTTCTTTAAGTGGCTAAGACCGGGTACTATTGGTGACAGATAGCTGGATTTGATGGACCATTGGTCTATCTCAGCATTGCATTCCTAATGTTCTTTAGTCATATATTGTTTCTTTAGTCTATCCCCACTGGGAAGGATCTTTTTAAAGATATACAATTTCTCCTGTAGAGTCATTAAGTGTAATCTTAGAGTAGAGGAGTCAAAACGTTCATGAAGGATAGAGATGGTGCACCTTTCTCTTTCCAGATTGAAGAACAGGACAAAGGTCCTTTCATCATGTGTCCCAGGAGATGCTGAGATATTTGCACCTGCATCCATCCCAGGACCGAGAATAGGAGAACAGGTACTGCAGGAAAAATCTGGAAAGGCAGCAACGGATGCCACATTTGCTCTTAAAGGAATTTTGGAAGCAAGTGAAACCAAAGGAAATTCAAGAGCTCTAAGGTGGTAATGTTATAAGAAGCTGCATTAAGGTATGTACCATGCATGCATAAGTCATGGCATTTTAGTGGTTTATGTGTGTAAATGGGCACTTACACGCATACTTTCGGTGACTGCTATTCTCTAAGTGCACGCATTGGG
Source organism: Ichthyophis bannanicus (assembly GCA_033557465.1). Taxonomy (NCBI): domain Eukaryota; kingdom Metazoa; phylum Chordata; class Amphibia; order Gymnophiona; family Ichthyophiidae; genus Ichthyophis; species Ichthyophis bannanicus. The sequence goes on along the minus strand of CM066049.1, from coordinate 74,269,652 downwards.
CCAATCACGCATACTTGCACTATAGGCGTGTACAAGGCATAGTTGGGGTAGAGTATAAGCAGAACCCAAATTTATGCATGGCAAATGTGAAATTCAAAAACAAAAATCACACCAAAAATATGATGAAATCACCATCAAAAAACTGGACCCAAGAACCTATTTTCCAATGCAGTATCATGTAAAAACTTGAAATACCAGAGAGCTCAATGTGTGGTCTTATCCGTGATATAAGCCTCTACCTGCCACATCTGTTATGTCATCATCACCCTCTTATAAAAGTGCTTTCAATTGGCTGAATCTAATAGAACCACCTTTATTCCATGGGACTTAAATGGGCCCATTGAATGGCAATAGTTATACTGATAGGGTTCCCATGAAGCTTTCTGATTATTATTTCTCTCAGTACAAGGTATTTAAGCATAGGCAGTGAGTGGTTTCATTGGATAAAGCATTGGAAAGAGAAGAACCAGAGCTCAAGCACACCAAAGTTGCGGAATCAGTGACCACAAGGAAGCAAAGGGTAGTGGTGGTTGGTGACTCTCTTCTGAGGGGTACTGAGGCATCCATCTGCCAACCAGACTTGATGTCCAGAGAGGTGTATTGTCTGCCAGGTACCAAAATCGGAGATATTACATAGAGTTTGCCAAGACTCATTAAGCCTACTGTCTATTATCTTGCTTTGGTCCTTACTGAAGAAGATGTAGGGAAGTTACCTGTGAATGAAATGATACATAAAAGTGATGTAGTGGAAGAATTGAAAGAAATATCGATAAACCATGAGAATGTATTATAACTGTTTGATAAACTGAAGAGTAGCAAATCACCTGAGCCAGATGGTATACATCCAAGGGTGTTGAAAGAACTGAAAAATGAGACTGCAGACCTACTAATAGTAATCTATGAACTATCACTAAAATCATCTGTAGTATCTGAGGATTGGAGAGTGGCCAATTTAACTCCAACTTTTAAAAAGTGGTGACTGGTGAATCTATCGTCAGTACCTGGCAAAATGGTAGAAACCATTATAAAGAATAAAATTACTGAACATGTAGATAACCATGGTTTAATGGGAGAAAGCCAACATGGATTCAGCCAAGTAAAGTGTTGTTTTACTAATCTGTTATATTGTTTTGAATGTGTGAATAAACAGGCAGACAAAGGTGAGCTGGTTGATATAGTATATCTGGATTTTCAGAAAGCCTTTGACAAAGTCCTTCCTTTTAAACAAATAAATAAATAAAATGAGAAACTCTTGGTGAAATTAAAAAAGTCATGGGATTGGAGGCAGTGTAGTATTGTGGATCAGGAACTAGTTAAAAGATAGAAAGCAGAGAGTAGGGCTAAATGGCCAAATTCTCGATGAAGAAAGGTGAATAGTACAGTACCCAAGGGATTTGTGCTGGGCTCGCTGCTTTTTAACATATTCATAAGTGACCTGGAACTAGGAATAATGAGTGAGGTGATCAAATTTGCAGATGACACACAATTATTTAAGGTTGTTAAAAAACAAAAGGATTGTGAAAAAATGCAAGAAGATCTTGAAAAATTGGAAGACTGGACATCCAAATGTCATATGAAATTTAATGTAGACAACTGCAAAATTATGCACCTAGGAAAGAACTACCCAAACTATGGTTACATAGTGCAAGGTACCACCTTAGAAACCACCACCCAGGAAAAGATTTAGGCATCATCGTGGAAAATACATTGAAACCCTCCACCCTGTATGCAGTGGCGGCCAAGAAAGCAAATAGAATGCTAGGGAATCATAACGAAAGGAGTGAAGAATAAAACAAAGGATATTGGAGAGTCACGTGATGTGGTGAGATTGGGTGGACGCGGATCGCTCGAGCTCCGGACACCCCCTGCTAAACCGCCAGAATTGAGCCGTGATTTGGGGCAGAGTGCTGTCGGTACTAGCCCCCAGGTGTTGGGAGACAGCTGAAGGTACAGAACTTGCAAAGCGGAGAGAATGGCATCAGCTGTGAAATCGGGGAGGCGAGAAAAAGAGCGAGCCGCGGGACCACCGAAAATGGCGGACTCACATCCAGCGCCGAGTACCTCAGCCTCGCCAGCCTTTATTGAAGAGATTTCAGTGGCGGTTTCTGGTGCATTGTCAATACAATTTGAAGCACTGAACAATAAGATGGATGCACTACAGAGCTCTTTGGGCCTGCTCCAAAGACAATCCCGCATCGTGCACACCGAAGAAGAGGTGGAAACCCGCATCGTGCACACCAAAGAAGAGGTGGAAAAGCTAACCCGGGAACTGGAAAATTTGCAGGCTGCATTGAAGATGCACGAGGCGAAACTGGATGACATGGAAAACCGATCCAGACGCAATAATTTGTGGTTTCTGGGTATCTCAGACTCAATTCTGGATAAGGACTTGAAATCCTTTGTGAAAAATCTGACCACCTCGTTGAGGGAGGGCGAAGATAACAGCAGGATCATAGTCGAGATGGCCCATAGAATAGGGCCTAAGCAAATAAAAGATCGTAGGCCAAGGGCGGTCCTGGCCAAATTCCTGCAATTTTCGCAAAAGGAAGCAGTATTGAAAGCTGCACGGCAAAAAGGTGTTATTGAAGGGGAGAATATGAGAATAAGAGTAACGCAGGACTACTCCGTGGCTCTGAGCCAGCACCGGAAAGCAGACGCACCCCTATGCCAGAAACTGATAGAGGTGAACATTCGGTTTACAGTACAGTACCTGGCCAGACTTCATGTGACCTATGACGGAGCGCACTGGGTACTTGGGTCGGCTGGGGAAGCGACTCAATATGTGGAACAATTGGTGAATTGAGTAATAACCAGCACGGAGGAGTGCCAAGGAACTTCCTGAGCACCTCAGCAGTGAGGTATAACTGGCCGCGGAAAGGAGGCCTTGATTACTTCATACAGGCATTGATTTATAGAGAGCTGCGTGGGACAGGAACGGACATTTCTGAAGAAGAGCCTGGCTTCGGGGCCCTGCCATTGGATACTGAGATGCTACTGGACCTGCGGCAAGGCTTCAGTTTGGTACTTTGTCATATATGGAGACTATAAGTGGATATGCATTAATATCTATATATCTTTTGTTGTTTTTGTCTTCGTATGGCTTTGTCATGTTGTTCCCTGTTTTTCTTGTACTTCTTTTTTCTCTCTCCCTCCCTTCCTTCCGAATCCTGAGGGTGGGAGTTGGAAAGACCTGGCCTGAGGGAATAGTTTATTTAAGGTTGGGGGAAGTTGGGGGCTGGGAGGGAGGTATGGACTAAGGAGCTAGATGAGTGCGGGGGCTGGGAGGGAGGGGCGGTGGAGGAGGTGGGGGGATCCGATCACATTGATTGTGACTAGTTAAGGGAGGTGGAATAAAGATTTGGGAGTAGGATGGCGGGGTTGTTAAGGGGGGTGTGGGCGGGGACAGAGGGGGAGGATTGGTGTAGGGAAGGTAGCCTCAGGGGGAGAGTACGTCAGATACAGGGGAAGGGGATAGTAGTAAAGGGAGGGCCTCAGGCTGGGGAGGCTCCACCGGGGAACATACTAAATAACGTGAGATTTAGGACTATCATAGATACACCACTCTGAAGATTATCTCATGGAATGTGTGTGGCGTGGGTAGCCCAGTAAAGAGATATAAAGTGTTGCAAGCCTTGGCAAGGCAGAAATGTGACATTGCTATGTTACAAGAAACCCACCAGACAGCGGAGGAGCACCTTAAACTGCAGAGGGACTGGGTGGGCCAGGGATGGGGGCCCCTGTGCAGGGGAAGAAAGGGGGAGTGGTCATCTTGATCCATAAGCGAGTGCGATTTGTAATGGTTTACGTATATGTTGATCCGGCGAGCAGATTCTTGTTGGTCCATGGAATCCTAGAAGGGAGGCTCATAGTGTTAGGGAACGTGTATAGCCAAAATGCACTAGACCGGGAGATGTATGCAAGATTGGCTTCCAGGGTGGAACAGATGCCGGATGTCCCCCTGATATTGGGGGGGGGAGAGGGGATTTTACTGGGGTGTTGGACGTGGACCTTGACATATCGCGAGGGGAAGGGAGCCAGATGCGATCTCAAACGGCAACAGTATTGCGGAGCCTTGGATGCAGGTTGGGTGTGGTGGACCCGTGGCGCTTGTCATACCCATATGATAGAGATTTTACCACCAGTCGAGGGCGCATGGTTCTAGTGCATGCATTGATTATATATTATTATCCAAAGGGCTGTTTGCACGCACAGTGGATGCACAAATTGGGCCCATTGAGATATCGGATCATGCACTGATATGGGTAGAGTTGGATTGGGGCGACACGGACTCCCGGAATACATTATGGCGGTTCCCACTGGATCTTTATCGAGATACTGAGTTTCATCACTTTATCAAGCAGTGGTGGCATGAATATGTGTCAAATAACGAGGGGCATCAAGCTGATCTGGAGTTGTTTTTGGAGACAGCAAAGGTGGTATTGTGCGGCGATGTCATAGGATATATGGCGCGTAAAAGGAGGTTACTAACAGAGCAGATTATCCATATGGAAATACAAATGATTAAGGAGCGCTGGAGATGGGTGAGCTGCCCTACCGCCGTAAATAAACGGAAGTTGTGGGACGCTCAAGTGGCTCTTAATGAGTTACTACATAGGAGAGCCAGGAAATCCCTTATGTATTACCGTTAACAGTTATACCGCTTCGGTGCTAAGCCAGGGAGGCTCCTGGCTCATTGCCTACAAGGTAGCAAGGGCACTCGAACGGCGGCGGCATTGAGAGATGCACAGGGTTGCTTACAGAAAGAGACTTCGAAGATTGTGCAGGTGTTTTGATCTTTTTATCAGCACCTGTATTCAGGAGTAGAGGGGTCCCCGACTAGAATGGAGGCTTTTCTGAGAGAAGTGAAGCTTCCTCGGCTGGGAGTGGACCAGCGGGCCCAGCTTGACGAGCCAATTACGGTGCGGGAAGTGCAAAGGGTCATCCACACGGCCAGTTGTTCCAAGACGCCAGGCCCAGACGGTTTTGGGGCCGAATTTTATAAGGTGTTGGAAACCTTGGTGTCCCCTTCTTTGGTGGCTGTCCTTCATCAACGTGCTGAGAGGGGCTTATTTTCATGGGGTGATAATCATGTGCACATTGTGCTAATCCCTAAGCCGGGGAAGGATCATACACAGGTGGCCTCATACCGTCCAATCCCATTGTTAAATTTTGATGTCAAAGTGATGTCTAAGATTTTGGCGGACCGCCTGGCTTTGGTGCTGGGGGACCTGGTGCATGAATCACAGGTGGGCTTTGTGAAAGGTCGGCATGTGGTTCGAAACTTGCAGAAGATTATTGCGACACTGGAATGGATGCACCACTAGGAACTGCAGTCGCTTCTGGTCAGCTTTGACACAGAGAAATCTTTTGACCAGGTAAACTGGCAATATCTGAAGAGTTTGTTGCCGCATTTGTAAAATGGTAGATGTCCTATATACGAATCCTACTGTGGGGGTGATATGCAATGGAGTATTGTCGGAGAAGTTCTTTTTGTAAAGAGGTACGCGCCAAGGTTGCCCCCTCTCCCCGTTGTTGTTTATGTTTTCAATTGACCCATTAGTGCGGAAGATAGAGGTGTCCGGGGACATATGGGGGATTCGGATCAGAGTGACTGGGTTTAAGATGGCTGCATTTGCGGATGACATGTTGGTGCATTTGTTAGCTCCCCACTAATCGCTGCCTAGAGTATTAGAGGAGTTTTCGTGGTTTGGAAGTTTTGCGGGGTTGCATATTAATATGGACAAATCTGAGGCCTTGGATGTGTCTGGTCATCTTCGAAGTAGTTGGGGGACTACCTTCCCACTTAAATGGACAGATGAGTATTTTGTTTATCTGGGTATCCTTTTGCCTAGCGACCACAAAGAGTTGTATAAAAGGAATTTTGAGAGGATATCTCTCAAGTTAGGTGCTCAATTGCAGGCGTGGAATCCCCTTCCCCTATCCTTGCTCAGGAGAGCGGCGGCACTGGGGATGGTGGTTTTGCCCCGGGTACTTTATTGGTTGCAAACTCTCCCGGTGTGGCTACTTAGGAGGGATATCACCTCCCTGGAGCGAGAGATCCGACGGTTTCTTTGGAAGGGGGCGAAAGCGCGAATTCCATTGAATTGTTTATTAGGGGGATGGAGGGGAGGGGGGATAGGGGTTCTGGATTTGCGGTCATATGTGCTAGCCTGTCAAGCTCGGCATGTGGGGGATTGGTTGGGGGCACTGTTCCCTCTAAGCTGTGCACGTGTGCGCGCGCACACACCTCGCCGAGCGAGCGCACATACTTTACAACAGAGCGCACAAAAATTATGGCTCTGATTCTGATAGAAAACAACACAGACGCCTTAAAATTTAAAAGTTATGATTGTAATTACTAGAAATTTCCCGCTTCATTTAGTAATCGTCTATTTTCATTTAAATTGATTAAAATCAATGTGGTGTACATACTGTATTCTGACGTGTTGACTTCTCAAATTTTAAAGTATATAACTCTCAAATTTTAAAGTACATAACTCTGAGTGTCGTTATGTGGCGCACAAAAATTTAACCTTCCTTCAAAAGCTGCACACAGCTGATATTTTATGTACACACAGCCTACAGAAAATTAGAGGTAACATTGGTTGGGGGACACAGAGCATTACACCCCTAGGGCGATGGAGGAGGCCCTTGTGGCTCCGCAATCATTGTTAGCGGTCCTGCATGCGGAGGGATCAGTGCTACCACCGAGACTAAATACGAGTGTACTGTTCACTCCGGCGAGGCATACCTGGCGGTACTTAAACAGGTATTGGGGTAGCTCTCACAACGTGTCCAGCTGGTTACCGTTACAGGGCAATGGGTTTGTTCCAGGATCGGACACAGCAGTGTTTCGGGAATGGCAGGGCCTTGGGATTAGCAAACTTGGGCATGTGGTGGATGAAGCGGGGAGATGCAAACCATTTGTGGCTTTTTGTAGAGAATTTGAAGTGCGCAGACATCAGATATTTGCATACGCTCAGCTTTCGCATTACGTGGCTTCTTTATCTCAGGGAGAATTAGCAGCAGAGAGATCTGCGACGATTTTAGAATTTTCTGGATTAGGCGGGGACTCTCTTCTTACCATCTCGGGTCTGAAAAGAAGTTTGAACAAATATTTGGTTCTGCCCGATTATTCGCAGGAGGAGGCCTCATGGGCATGAGAATTGGGATTGGTGGTGGAATCGGGGGCTGTCTGTGAAGCCCTGAGGCAGATTGCTGGGCTTGTACAGGGGGCTAGATGGAGAGAGAGATGCAGTTTAAGAAGAGGCGGTATAGAAAAATGTATAAATAAATAAATGGTTCGTGCGCATTTCTCCCCGAGGAGAGCATTGAGAAGTCAACTTTCGTCGGATGGTGGGTGCCCAAAGTGTTCTACTCCGCTAGCAGATTTGGGTCATATGTGGTGGGAATGTCAGAGAATTCGAGCTTACTGGAGGCGGATTTGTGATTATATGAGCAGGTTGATATGTCAAGCGATTAATTGGACTGGGTCCCTGGTCGCCTTGGATCAACTTGGACCACTTCACCCTAAGGGAAGATGGGAGCGCTTATTGGTGAGGAAAGCCTGTCTGGTGGGTAAGAGGAGAATACTGCACAGATGGAGAGAGCAGAGGTCCCCCACCTTTTGGGAATGGCGCAATAGTTTTCACCAACTGATGCTTTTTGAGAGAGACGGAGCTAGGGGAAATGTCAGACGTTGGCCTCTTTTTCTTTTGGTATGGGAGCCTTACATACAAACTCTGAGGCCACGGACTCGTAATGAGATATTGCAAACAGGTTGAGGATGGGAGGAGGGTTGTTGGGGAGTTTTCATTCTGTAATGGAGCTGAGAGGTGGATAAATAGCTGGACTACAATTCCCTTTTTCTTTGTTTGATCTGGATGAGGCTATGGGTGGGAGGGGAGGGGTGGGGTGGGGTGGGGTGGAAGGATGGGTGGAGGGGGGAAAGAGGCGGGATTAATGATGGTATATTACCATGGGTTCTGGATTGACTGTGTTCAGGTGGTGGATCAGACACAACTATGCCTGACGGAGCTTTGTAATCTTGCAATGTTGTAATGATTTGCACTCGTGGATTAATAAACAGAGTTTACAAAAAAAAAACAAAGGATATTATAATGCTTCTTTATCATTCCATGGTGCAACCACATCTTGAATATTGTGTGCAGTTCTGGTCGCCATATCTTAAAAAGGATATAGCAGAATTAGAAAAGATACAAAGAAAAGCAACAAAAATGGTAAAGGGAATGGAAGGATATAGGCTTAAAAGGTTGGGGCTCTGCAATTTTGAAAAAAGATGGCTGAGGGGAGATATGATAGGGGTCTATAAAATAATGAATGGAGTAGAATGGGTAAATGTAGATCAGTTGTTTATCCCTTCAAAAGGTAGGAAAACTAGGGGACATACAATGAACCTACACTGTAACTCATTTAAGACTAATAAAAGAACATATTTTTTCACTCAAAGCATAATCAAACTCAGGAATTTGTTACAGGAGGATGTGGTAAAAGCTGTTAATGTAGCTGAGCTTAAAAAAGGTTTGGACAAGTTCCTGGAGGAAAAGTCCATAAACCATTATTAAGGAGGACCCGGAAAATCCACTGTTTGCCCCGGGACAAGCACTGTGGAACTTGAATGCCTCTTTGGGAACCTGCCAGGTATTTGTGACCTGGATTGGCCAGTGTTGGAAACAGGATACTGGGCTTGATGGACCATGGTCTGACCCAGTAAGGCATTTATTATGCTCTTATATTCTTATCCAATGTTGCTAATCCATGGCGGTAGAAATGATACTGCTAGGTATCCCTCCAAGCATATCAAAAGTCACTTCATGGCTCCGGGACAGAGGGTGAAGCAGAGAGATGCACAGGTGGTATTCAATTTAATCCTCCCTGTTGAGAATAAAGGCCAAGACAGAGAAGCTCGCATCCTGGAGACGAACGCATGGCTGCGTGGATGGTGTCATCAAGAGTCTTTTGGTTTCCTAGACCATGGGATGATTTTCCAAGTGCTGCAGAGCAGAGATGGCATCCATCTGTCCAAGAAAGGCCAAAGTATCTTCCGCAGCAGACTGACTAACCAGGAAGTGGTACAATATCGCAGCTGCCTAGATAGCACCTGGTGCCACCCCCAGAACACCCCGCAATGCCCACAACACGGCCTTATGCTAAGTTGTTAGCATTGGGGCATACAGCGGCATTAATCAGGGATATTCAGTGGCACTATGTGTTAATTGCCGCTGAATAGAGCATTCAGCAGCATTTACATGGTTTACAGGTCTGTAAGCCATGTAAATGCCTTTGAATATTGTGACCTTTCATTTTAATAGTTTCCATAAGAAAGGTGACCAGTAGCTTGGAGCACCTCAGAATAATGTCCAGCAAATCCTTCAGGAAGGCAGTTAAAATTTGACTAACTGAAGGAGGCAATACATCTAAGCCCTCTTCAGAGGGATTAACTTTCCGAACCTAGGAAGGAAGATAATAAGCATGAAGAACCTCAATAGATCAGGAAAAGATACAACTTCAGAAAAGTGTTTCTTTAACAATATATCTGGGGACAGCAAATGTGTATAAGGAGAATTTTAAAAATGTAAATTACGTGCTCAAAGTGAATTTTCTAATGCTTCTAATTTGGTATGGATAACCAAAGAATCCTTAATATGTGCCACACTCATCTGTTAAATTGGTTGCATCAGAGAATCAAGCTTGGAGACCGCACTATTAACAGAGGAAACCTGGCACTGAATGTAAACGTCCAGAATCTGTCACCATCATCAAACTTGGACAAGCATTCTGACGATTAGAAGGAATGAGTGAGAATCCACAGGCGTGCATGGGAAAAATAGTAACAGAATTTGCAAAACAAGAGAAAAAACTCTTCAAAGAATTAGATCAGCAGGTGATGAAAAACAAGTGGCAAATGCACAAATACAGTGGAAAATACAGAGGGTTACTCCAAGAACCTTTTGTCGATCAAGAATGGAAGTGAACAGAAATTGAAGGATGAAAAATTGATAGTTGAAACCCAGAACAGTGGATTACGGACAAGATGGTTTATGGCGAGTATTGAAAAAACTGGGAAAACAGACATGTTGATTCTGTAAGAAAGAGCTGGAAACAGTGACTCACCTAATAGCAGGCTGTGACGTTCTGATGATGGAAAATTTCTATACAGAAAGGCAGAACAAAGTAGCACATCTCGTATATTGGAAACTCTCTAAACACTACAACATCACTGTGCCTGAAAAACACTAGGATCATGACCCTAAGAGAATAACAGAGAATGAAGAGGTTATGATCATCTGGGACATTCCCATTCTGGCAGATAAGAAACTGGATGCCAGGAAATCTGACATAGTGGTAAAGGAGAAGAATATCAGAATGGCATTGATAATAGAAGTGTCGGTACCGAGTGATTATTTTGTGAATTGCGTGGAGAGGCAGAAGATCCTGAAGTACCAAGAAATGTAGTCAGAGACCAATAAAGTATGGCAGAAAGATACAGAAATATTTCCCATCATATTGGGAGCCACAGACTTGACAAAGACGAATTCCCAAGCACATCTTGACAAACTACCCCTATCTATTACTTCTTACGAATTCCAGAAGGAAGCTCTCTTTGGCATGATGCAAGTACTATGTCGAGTTAGCAGTAAATTTGAGAGACTGAAATCATACTCCTCATACTCTGGCTTAGAACTGAGTTTCATGACTGTCATGGTTTCTGCAAAATTAACACATTTGAAGAAACTGCCCCACATGAAACCTTACTATCAAGTTCCTAGCAGAGCAACTACAGTCTCTTGGGGAAAAGAACATTATGATAATACAGTAGTACTTCATTTGACATCAATGGATTTAATTGCCCCCCAGATATCATTTAACGTAATTTCCCCCTCAGAAGGATCCCCTGGGGAACTAGAGAGATCCACAGATTTCCAGGGTGTTACTCACTTAGGAAGGCACAATGGAGAAGAATCCTGAGACAGCAAACCAGAGGAGTGGAGGCATGGCCTAGTGGTTGGGGCAAGGTACTTCAGGCCAGAAGGTCAGGGGTTCAAATCCCACTAGAGGACAGCAACCTTGGGTCAGAAGGACTGGGGTTTCTAGTCCCACAGGTGTTCCTTGTGGTCTTGGGCAAGCCACTTAACCCTCCATAGCCCATTTTCCCTGTAAAATAGTTATCTCCAAGTTATAATGCCCTGTTCAATGTAAACTGCACTGATGCAGAATAGTGCAGTATATAAGAGAATATAAATAAATCCACTCTCCATAAAAGTGGAAGCTAATAGGGGAGCTGGACACAGAGGCAGAGTCCTGCTGCCAGAGCTAAGTGAGACCCCTTCAGGTGAGGACTGTAATGCTAAAGGGATGAGATGCCTGTCCATAGGACCAACAGTCTTACCTGCCGATAGAGTGAACACAAGAACCTTTGCTCCAGCCTTGTTCTTCTGCTTCCTCATAAATAAACTCAACAACAAAGACAAAATAATCAGTTCAAAGATCAGAGCTGTGCCGTGCGCTGCTGTGGTGCTGAAGGGATGCCAAAGGGGCATGTTGGCAGCCCTTTGGAGCACATCTCCCTGTTGCGGGAACAGCAGTAAGATCTTATAATCCCTGGAGGTTCTTCCAGGAACAAGGCTGCCCCCTCAGTGCCTGTCCAAAGTTCACCTGTAGATTTCCCGGTAAGGCAGTCAGCAGTCAGCAAGGCAATCCAGGGCCAGTGGAGAGGGCCAACAAACACCTCCTTCAGTCAGTTGGATCAAGGTTCCCTGCCCTTCTTTTTCTTCTGTGTATTTGCCCTGTTTCAGCTCTTCATATTTTCTAACACTCTCATATAAACCTTGTTTTCTTGATGCACTAGCAAGACGCAGGGCTGGCCCAAGGATCTCTGCCACCCTAGGCAGAAGCCCTGGCAATGCCCCCCTCCCCCGCATGCTGAGCTGCACTACTGCTCCCCCTACCCCCGCTGCTGCTGATTCCAGCGGTGGCGTCGAAGGGGGGCGCAGCTCAGTTCAGCTCAGTGGCAGGCCATGTGCTACAGCAACATGGCCTTCTGCTTCTGACCCACTCCGACATAACTTCAGGGGGTCAGAAGGAGCAAGCCATGTGTGCCGAAGCACATGGCCTGCCACCCATAGAGATCTGCCTCCCTAGGTGGCCATCTAGTCCTCCTAGTGGACATGCCAGCCCTGGCAAGGCAGATGCAACTACTACCTGGTCAGAGGCATCTTGGGTGTCACTAGCATGGTCATGGTAGCAGTGCTTCACAATTGCCACCCACTTTCCACCCTGACTCTGCTCTAACCCTGCCTATCCAGTTCTGCTCTGGTAGCATGGGAGTTTTAGCACAAGCAGCTTTTGGCCGCACACTCCAAGCAACCACATGTTAGCCCCACACTCCCAGCTACCGCACTTGGTAAACATGCCGACCTGAAGAGGAGTTACCTGGACAACAACATAAAAGAAAGGCTAGAAGCAACATGATTAGAAAGATATAGGGCCCCATTTTCAACAAGGCAGTGCTATGCGCCATGGTGGCACATAGCCCACCCCCCTTCCACCTGTCACCCTCACGGTGGCCAGCCCAATGCCTAGGGCACTGAGACTTGGTCTGCCTGTGGTGTTCCTGCCTCAGAGAGCATGGGCTTGCTTTAATTCTGCAAGGCCTTCTGGGAATGTGAGTCCCTTTACCCTTTGAGTACAGACGAGTTGCAGTCGAGTAGTTTCAGGCAATGACAAGAATTTATTTTCCCCTTCCCAACAGATTAAATGCAAGTGAATAACTCAGGGACAAAACATGCCATACATTTGGCTTGAGGAAATTATATATGAACTCAGGTAAATTAGCCTTGTCAGCTTCAGGCTTTAAACATGCAGTGCTTGATACAAAACAAATCACAACAGCTTCAATTAGCAAAGAAAATGTTCCCTTTTCTTCTGCTGCTTTTACCGTCTCTCGCAGACACTGTTCAGCATAGAGAATTCACATGGTCAGCCAGAGATAATGTACAGTCCATTCAATCATCCACTATTTCATTATGGACAGAGTCTATCTGCATTTCTTCAGCCTCAGGTATAGCAGGGCGTGGCAGTAAGCTGCTATCCTGATCTCTGAAACAAACGGTTTCTCTGACCTCACGTGGTTTCTCTCTGTAACACTCTCCTGAGCAGGGTTGTAAACTACCATATATACTGTAGTTTTTGTCCAGGGAGTTTGCTACTTTCTGGTAACTATAGGGAACTGCTTTATAGCTAGGTTCAAACTTATAAGAATTATTAAGCCTACCTTTTGGCTTTGAAAGGGAAGGAACTCTCCACTTTGCAGGGTTAGACTGGTTCTCAAACACAGCTTGTGTTTGCTTGCCTCTCAGCCTATTAACTTTCCCCTCAGATGTACCGGTATTCTCCAGCCAGCCTGTCTCTCTCCTCAGAGCATGTGAGCTTTGCCAAGCCTGCCTCTCAGGAAGATTCTTCTCTCTCCTGCCTTTACCAGACAACCCCTGTCCTGGGTTACTTCCTTCTGGCCTCAGGAATATGGCTCCCTTGGTTCTCACTCCTCTTTGACTCCTTCTAGTCAGCATGCTCCTTTGCTGGCTTCCTTTCTCGTCCTGGTTCTCTCTCCAGTTCCCCCTCTGGTTCTGGTTCTTCCAAGCTAATGACCAGTTTTTATCATTGTAACTCTCAGGGCTTAGCTGTGCCCTGCCCTGAAACAGGTGAAACTCATTACCTCCTGAGCTAGGGAATACGTCACTGCAGGGGCGTGTCTTTCTAGTTCGTGACCCTCTTTGTTTACTTCTTCTTTGCAAACACTGAGCCATGTGCTCAGACTGCCTGTCAGTTTCTGAAAGCAAATCCTCATCTTGCCCTACCTCCATAGGCTCAGAAGAGACGTCTTCATGACACACCTAATCTGGATTTTCAATTCTGGGGTCATATGCGGTCCTGGCATTGAAAATCCAGGTCTCACCGCACACCCCGGAAGCTGCTGGTGCTAGTCAGGTAGCACCAATTTTCGTTGCTACCCGCTTAGCCCCTGCACCTGAAAGATAGGTGAAGAGAAACCTTGTCTATCTTTAAGACACAGAGGGCTAAGCGGGTAGCATCAAAAGTCAGTGCTACCTGGTTAGCCCTTTCCTCTGCCCCGGAACTCCCCTAACACGCCCCGATGCTAACCGCATAGCATCTGGCCACATTAGGGACGTAACCGGGATAGGTGCCCTTTGAAAATCCCGGATATGGCATTTACACGGGTATCTAGGGCAGTTACCCATATCAATGCCTTTGAAAATCTGGCCCATAATGTCCAGACAAGAAAGGTAGAAAAAGGGTTTTAAGAAAAAACTGTAGAACTGCATTAAGAATTCAGAGCAGATGGAAAGCATTGCATGCAAAAATATGTGTGAGGATTATTTTTTCTTTGAACTGAGGAGGAAGCAATTTCCAAATCTGTGTCTTATGCAAGTAAATATTTGTTTCCTCACAGAAAAGGTTTTGAAAATTGTTTCTCACATGTTCAGTTCAGTGATCTGAATGTATCGGCTTTGGGAATGTGCAGCTGTTACACATTTGTATTTTGCGAATTTCAAAAGGAAATTAATTTCTATGCTGTTTCTCTGGTGTTGCATACAGGGTCTGGCTTCTTGAGATGTCCAGTTCGACTTTTTGTCTGCGCTTTTCTAATTTGTGGTCCTCTACCTTGTCTTAGGTGAAGGTCTTTCTCTCTTCTGCATGTGTGACAGAGCGAGCGTTTTTTGTTAGCCTCTAGTTTCTGTGTAGCAGTCTGGCTTGTGCTGTTTTCCCAGCAGGAGGTATATTGGTGTGCTAGCGCCTGGTGCAATATTTGAAGTGCTGCCTTTTTCAGGTAGGGCTGTTTCTGTTTGATTCAGGGGAGATATCACTGTTTTGGTCTTGTGGGTTTGCTATAAAGATTCTCAGTGTGGTTTTTGCAGGGTTTTCAGTAAGAGACAGTATTACCTCCAAAAACTGAATTAAAATGTCCAGTTATCATAATCGTCGTTCACGTAAAATCTGTAAGTATAAATGCATCCATTTTATTAAGGCATGGTATCTTTTTTCAAAACTATGGGACATGTTTACTAATGTGTGCTGTTAATGCAGGGTTTGCTACACACTAAGCACGCCATGCTAATAGTTAGTGCATGGCCCCGTAATAAAATTCCATTCTAACTGGGTGGCATGCAATTGGATGGGGACTGAAGCGGGTTAGGGGGCAGAACATGGGTGTTGATGGCACACTGTGGTTAGCACAGGCATTTTGTACATGTACTAACCATGCATGTTCATGTTAGTGCTTAACAGGTGACGTTACATGCACCCCTGTGCCAGTTAACATGGTGCCACGTGTTAACAGCAGAGGGACAGATACACACAGCCCCTAAAGCTTCACATGGGCCGTTACACTAGTTTCACATCCCAAACACCCAACGGGCACACCCCTTAGTCAAAATGTTCCTATATTTGAGCAGGGAGGGAACGCAAGGCTAAAGGTTGTCCGAGGTTGCCTTATAGTCTCTTCCATAGGCACAGAATGAACACAGAAAAACCCCATCCTATAAAAGGCTAAAACCAGACTTGTGAACTGAAAGCCACGCTGGGTGGAGTGCTTTCCAACTTGATTTGACTCAGAGGTAGCAACTGAACTCTGCGATTTGGTAGGCCGAAACAAGCTGTTTCTATTCTCAAGCACATTTGCCTTCCGCTGGATTTATGCATCATATTAACACAGAATTTTCAGATGAGGGCCTTTCTCTTTAATGGAAGAAGGTCTAAACATTCACAGAAGTCCACTAGCAGCATGAGAGACTTAACAAATGATCTTGGATACCACAACCTGGGATTCTAAGAAATATAAACATTTTCCTTCTGCTGTTTTGATACAATACAGAATTTGCACAGGGGAGTCACGGCGTAGCAGAATTAAAGAATAATATCTAATCTGCATCCCAGTAATAAACTCATCGAAGCCTCTTTTCCCTCTTTTCCCTTCCATATTTCCTCCCGGTTCATCTTTCACTTTGTCATGTAATTCCCTTCTGGCCAGACGCAGTCTGCTCCTTTCCCTTTTTCCATTACACACTTGACTGAGTTGAGAATGGGGGGGCCTGGATTTCACAGAGAAGGTAATTAATTGACTTTCTGCTCTCGTCGCTATGCGGCAAAAGGTGGAAGCTGCAGCGGTTCCAGATCATTCCCATTCCTGACAAATAAGCCACTAAAATAGCATCATTACCTGGATTATCATCTGTCCATAATAATCACAGTCCTGGACATCCGTCAGAGGGAGAAGGTTGATGAGGTAGGACAAGGGGAAGAATAAAAAAAGGAAGCTGACTAAGATGGCAGAAGATACGAGATATGAAGTGTTGTACGGGAACTATTCAGTTACAGTATCTTGGTTTCTGCTTCTACAATTTATGTTATATAAAAGGTAGAGTATTTATAAAATTTCCTGCAATTTGATCACTCTGCGTTCTTGCTGTAAGAATATTCTGCTTTTCGACACTCCCATTATAAAAACTGTGTTTCCATAAGGCCTCTTCTATTAGCATATTATATTTGTAAGAATTTTTGATTGTCAAAACACCACACTATTAAAAACATCTAGTACTAAAGCATTTGTATTTTTTAAATTTACTATTTACAAGTTTTGCAAAAAAGGACACTAGTTAGTCAAATAATACTGTAAATTGAAGAATAAAAAAAACCCCAACTAAGTACAATAAAAAAAATACCCTAGATATCCTGTATTAGTTCACCATTAAAAGAGAAATGCTAATGATGAAGATAATATATAATAATAATATAACAACAAACAAAAGGAAAAGTTAGTTTGCTAGGAAGCATGTGAACTGGGACTCTTGATGACCCAAGCAGAAGGGGGAAGAGATGGCTTTTTATTTACTAGACATACTGATAATTGGGAGGGGTAAAAAAAAATTCTGCACATCCTAGCTGTTAACAATTCATTCACATGGAAAACACAGTTAAAGGTAGTCACAAAGTGCAATATCCCAGACTACAATGCTTTCCTTTCTTCTGTGCATTCCTAGCCATATCTGGGAACAGATGGATCTTACAACCACAAAACCATCTCTATACCTAGAGAAAGCCCACAGCCGCCATCCTTGGTCAAGAGTCAAGGGCCAATTGAACAATTCATGTAGAAGGTACTATTGCATCAGTATCTGACCTCTTCAGGAAACCAGCAAGATCAAAACTATCCAGGGACAACTTTCTCTGATTGCTAGCCCTCCGCCATTTTCCTCTTACCAAGGGAGAGGTCATAAATCTTTGAGACAAGTAGAACTGACGTTGCTGGTGCCTTCAGAATCTCAAAAATGTTTGTATAAAAACTTTTCATATAAAAAAATTTCACCTTTTGAACATATGATATGTAGAGACAATAATGAGCTTAAGAAAAATTGAACAGCTCCTAGGGCCTGATATTCAAAAAAGCTGAGCTGTTATTTCTTTTTTATATCTTTATTTAAAGTTTTATTCATCTTACATACAGCTAAATACAAACATAAAATTATTTAACAACAACAATCCATCTCTCTCACTTCCAGACATTGATACATTATTTCAGAGGAAATCTTCTCAGGCCATTCAATGAAGAGGAGATCCTCTCCTTATTATGATGGCAAGGCGGTGTATCTATCTAGAGCTGACCATTTATTGCTAATTGAGTCAGACGTTTGAGACACAATGGCGGCATATCACTCAAAGCGATTATATTGACATAACATATTTCACCACAGTTGAAAATTTAACGTAAGAATTTTTCCAATGTGTCATAATTAACTTAATTCCATTTCCTATCATGAAGTCTAACAAGAAGTAACTTGACTTCTTTAGTCCTGGAATCCCAGCCAAAGAGTGATATATCACAATTCTCCACATGAATGGGGTATTTATCTTAAATACTTGCTGTATTCGCTCCCAAATCGGCTGCAAGAAATTTTGTATAACCGGGCATGCAAACAACATATGATAAAAGGTGCCAATATCCTGCTGGCATGACCAACAGCGGTTGTTGGAGCTGGCTTTCCATTTGGAAATCAATCAAGGCGTCCTGTAGGCTTTGTGGGCCATAAAATAAAAGGTCTGCATCAGGCTAGCAGAGTGAGATACCTGTACTACTGATCTCCAGAATTTCCCCTACATCTGGGGAGGAAAGTGACATTACAGCCTCCCTGTTCCCATGTTTTTTGGATACCCCACAAGCCTCATTATCTTGGTTTCGGAGCTTAGTGTAGAGTAGTGAAGCTATCCCTTTCATATCTGCTATCTCTCAGGTGGCATCCAATAGGTCCCAGCTTTGGGTCAGTTGTGTCGGATTTGTTATCTTTTGAAAACAATGTTTCAATTGGACCCACTGGAAGTATTTAGTGCTAGGGACTCCGAATTCTTCTTGGAGCATGGGGAAGGGTTTAAAGGACTCCCCCCCCCCTGAGATTTTCTAATGTCCATATACCCTTTTGTTGCCAACTTTTCCAAGAGAAAGTTTTATGTGCAATTTTGAATACAGGGTTATATCAAATGGGGAACCGGAGCGAGTGTGGTACATCCTTATAGCACCTAACAGCAAGTTCCTGAAAGGATCTTTGCATAGCTAAGACTACTGGAAGACTTCCTCCAAGCGCACGCATATTGGATCTAGGTCTGTTGAGGGCCTTTGAGACCATGCTAGCCCCTGTTTTAGGATAAAAGCATGATATCATCTAGTAAAAATCTGGGAACTGAACTCTTCCTTCTGATTTTGCTAATTTTAATTTTTTAACTGCTATTCTCGGGGTCTTTCCTTTCCAGAGAAATTTTATCAGCAGAATTCTATTTTTTATATGTTATTGGGGGGGGGGGGAATGGGTTGGTAGCATAGCTAAAATATAGTTTACTTTTGGGACAACCATCATTTTCGAAGAGTCTAGCCGACCCCGCCAAGTAAGATGTAAAGGGGACCAATGTAGGAATGTTGTTTCAATGAGGTTTACCAGGCTTGTGACATTCCTATCTATTGTATTTCTATGTCTGGGTAATACTGGACACCTAAATACTTTATGGCCTTGTGCGCCCTTTCGAAAGGGAAGGTCCTCTTTCAGGACCTTTCTATTTAATGTATCCAGATAATTTTGAATATTTCCCTATTATCTTTAAAACATGGGGAATGGAGTCTGGCATAACAAACAAAAGGATATCATCTACATAGGCTGACAATTTAACTGTTTGATTACGATATTGAAAACCTGCTATTTCTGCGGTCTGTTGGATTAATAGAACTAGGGGTTCTAAGGCAAGTATGAAAAGAATCAAATAACGGGCAGCCTTATCTGGTGCCTCTTTGGAGACAGAAAGTGGATGTTAAATGAGAGTTGGAGAGAATCTGGGCTGTGGGATTGTCATAGAGGACCTTGATTATTCCCAGGAAGCTATCTTGTATGCCAAACCACCTAAGTGTGGCATACAGGAAGTGTGGCAGTCAAATGCCTTTTTGGCATCTAGAGAGACTCCCTATGATTGGAGATTCTAAGTCCTGAGTGAGGGCTAATATATTACACAGGAGTCTTGCATTGTCTGTAGTGGATCTGCCCGCTACAAAGTCACACTGATCAGGGTGTATTAGTTGCGGAGTAATGTTTGCTAGGTGTTGAGCTAGTACTCGAGCAACAATTTTATAGTCACTGTTCAACAGTGATATTGCCCGATAATTTTCTACCAATTGTGGGTCTCGGCCAGGCTTCTCATGTACTACTATCATTGCTGCGGAGAAGGATCTGGTTTTGGGAGACTGTTGACAGAGTAGTTTGAAATATGTTTGAAGATGGGGTGCCAATTCTGAGCAGATTTATTTATAAAATTCTGTGGGTATCCCATCTGGTCCAGGGGTCTTCCTAGATGGCATTTTTTATAGCTTTTACAATTTCTTTAACCTGGATTTCTTTATCTAGAAAAGCTGCCTCTTCTTGTCATATCTGTGGTCAATTTAAATGTCCTACCAAGGCTTCAAATTCTACTGAAGTGGCCCTGGTTTCTGATGTGTATATTTGCTGGTAAAATTGTTTAAAACGTTGTCCAATCTCTGTGCAATGTGTTATAAGTAGCCCATTTTCAGTTTTAAGAGCCACTATTCTTTTATGTTTATGTTTATTAGCTTGATATACTGCTGTTCCAGTTAGAGCACAGCGGTTTACAAAAATAGTCAGTCTAACAGAAAAGGCCACTGGCCAGAAAATGAAAGGAAATACAATGAATGACAGAAAAGCACCCAAGACAATTAAATAGACATGACTAAGGAGAGAGAGGGGTGAGAAAGAGGGGGAAGGGAAAGATTCACACAGAAGGAGAGGGGAGGTCAAAAGCGGTTGAGAAGAAGAATGTTTTCAACTCTTTTTTGAAGGTGGGGAGGTGCTGTTCAAGTCTGAGGGGAAGGGGTAGTGAATTCCAATAAGCAGGGCCAATAAAAAAGAAAGCTGAGGTGCGTGTAGATTGTAGGTGGGCGCGTGATGGAGAGGGAAGGTGAAGGCGGTTGACATGGATTGAACGAAGTGAACGAGTGGGAATATGAAATTGAAGTAAGTCTGCCAGATATCGGGGGGGTGTGGGTATAAAGAACCTGGTGAACCAGTGTGAGGATTTTGTAGCGAATGCGAAATTGCAGGGGAAGCCAGTGTAGGTGAAGAAGGAGAGGGGTGACATGGTCGCGAGGAGAGGAGTGGAAAATAAGGCGTGCAGCAGAATTCTGGATACGTTGGAGGCGGTGAAGTTGCGAAAGAGGGAGACCAGCAAGAACTGAGTTGCAGAAATCAACACGTGACATCACCAAAGAAAGAAGAAGGGTGGTGAGGGCTTCAGGGGTGAGAAAAGGGCGAATAGATCGTATCTGTCCAAGAAAGAAAAAGGAGATCTTTGTAATGTGGGAGATATGTGCGTGAAAGGAAAGATCGCTGTTTCAATGTATTAGCCAATAGCCCTATTTGTTTCTGAATAATATCTTGCATTCTGAAGGAAGAGAATTTGAGCAGCTTCTGCACTCAGGATTGTATTGTATTTAAAATGAAGCTTTTGTAAGTGTAAGAGTATAGCGGAGTTGGTATTCCGTATAAGGATACATTCTCCCGCCTTAATTTGGGCATCCAAGTACAAGAGCTCCTGCCTACGCATTTTTGCCTTTCCTGTGGCATAAGATGTTATGGTTGCTCTTAATGACGCTTTAAATGCTTTCCACCAGGCTCATCCTGGGGTGTTCTCTGAGGGATTATATAAGAAATACTCTCTGATGGCATTCCAAATTTGGACCAAGAAATCTTCCTCCGCTAGGAGCATTTTATCAAATCTCCAGCGAGGTGGAGAATTATCCATTTGGGTCAGGTGAAGAGATAAGGAGATACTAGCGTGATCTGAGGATTTGGACTCCTTGTATATCTGTATGAGTTACCGTAGGGAGGAGTGACTTGGAGACTAGCAAAAGTCCAACCTAGAGTGCCAGTGGTGGAGCAATGAAAAGCACGTAAAGTCTTTCATTGTAGGATATTGCAGACACCAGGGATCTACCAGGCCACAGTCTTCAATTGTTTTAAGTAGCAGTTGGTGTGATTTTAGGGGTCTCTGTAGGTGTACTGGTTGTCGGTCTAATAGAGGGTCTAATGTAAGGTTGAAATCCCCTCCTATTATCATTGGGTAGGGATACGTATCAACTATTTCCCTTTGGATGGAATGAAAATATCTGGGGCTATCTACATTAGGTGCATAGAGTGTTATCATTCACAGTGTATGGGTGCCTATTTGTACTGTGGCTTTTGCCCATCGTCCCTCCATATCTGAGCGTGTTTGCAACATAGTAGGGGTACAGCTCCTCCGTATCAAAATAGCCACCCCATTTTTTTCCTAATGCCAGGGAGCATGAAACCAGCATATAGCGTCCCAGACCCAGTTTCCTCATCTCTTTCTGCTTAAAATGTGTTTCCTGTAGGTATATTATATCTGCCGCTTCTTTCTGGCAGTATAGTAGGATTTTCTTGTGTTTAATTGGGTTATTGATACCTTTCACGTTCAGTGAAAGTAATTTATAGGGGTTCATCTTGCTGGTTAGAATGAGAGTCTTTCTTATGGTCAGCTCTATAGGGCTCTCTCCGGCTCATTTCTGTGGTCCCTAAAATGATATCCAGCCATGAAAGAGATCCTATGTAAAGGCCTGTTCAATGCTGTTCTTACCAATGGTCTTGATACCAGGTATAGTGGTCTGATTATCGCTGGTCACAAGAGAAGGATAATATTGAACTATTAACTGAACTACAGACTTCAGGTGAGTCATCGTGTAGCCTGGCCTAGAGAGAAACCTATTCCTCCTCACTGTGATATCCTCCCTCCTCTAGACCTCCCTGTACAACACCTTCAGGAATTTTAACTCGTAGCTCTAATTGAAGCTACTTTTCTTACAGCTATGCATAATACATACTGTTAGGCCAAGGACAGTATCTCATATCTATTTATAAGTTGCCTATCCGATGGTACTTCATCAGGGAATATTATTTTGAGTCCTTCTTATTCAAATAGCCTTTAGTCAGAATATTTACAGTTCTAGACCTCTCTGTGTTACCAAAGTCCAAAGAAATCTGAAAGGGTGTCCTTCCCGTGGGTAGTCCGGTATCTCTACATCTTCAACTAATACCTCAGGGTTCCCTTTATTTGCTTTACTTACTTAGTCCAAGGCAAACTATTTCATTTCTGCCTCCCCTAGGTTATTCAAATATGACCAGAGCAGTGCCAGGTCTTCAAAAGTCTGTTTGATTGTGGAGGGTAATCCTGAGTCGAGCTTGAAAAAACAGGCCGTATCTCGCTTGCAATCTTTGCAGCTGCAGTCTAAAGGTCACCGTCTTCGACCTTCTACTGTTGCTTTGTTGAAATCCAGATAGAAAGAAATTCTATGTCCTTTATGTTGTATCAGAGCTTTAATTTTAGCCATCTGAAATATTTGCTGTACATGTTGGTATCTTAGTACGTGCAAGATCAGGGGTCTTGGGGTTTTCCTTTGTGCTGCTGAATGTGTTGGAATATGGTGAGCTATATCTATTTCCAGAGGACTATCCTGATTAAATTGGAGTAGTTTGGGGAGCAAATCTTCGAGGAAGCGCTCTGGTTCTGTCCCTTCAGCTCCCTCAGGCAGCCCCACAATCCTTATGTTATTTCTCCAGGAGCTGTTGTTGAGGTCTTCCATTAGATGTTCTCATTGCTGCACGTTTTCCCATTTTCTCTGCCTGCAGCAGCTGTTCAGAGTGGGCCACTAACCAGGCCTTGGCATGGTCCATCTGAATGGTAAGAGCTCTAATTTAGAATTAAGTTCTGATACTTCAGCATGTACCACTACTGCTGCTTCTCCATTTGCAGCGACCATGTCTCTGACTGCCCTTATTTCCTTCAACAGCCCTTGCATGTCTCCATTACCTTCCTGTGTCTATGCCATTTTGTGTAGAGATGGGGGGTCAGATTTACGTCTCTTTTAACCCGCAGATTGCTGTACCAGGTATTCTAATCAGGTGGGTTGGATCGTTGTCATATTATTACCTGGAGCTACCGTTTATTCTAACTCCAGAGGGCTGTCTAGTGAGTTGGAGGTTCAGATTCTTCCAGGATTACAGGGAGCCGGTTTCTCACACGGCCATCTTGGCTCATTGCTGACTCCGCCTCTGAGCTCTTAAATTTAGGCTCTTAACTTAGAGCCTTTTTAACTAAAGCCCGTTAACTGTATAACATGTGTTTTAACGCATGGCAATTGGTAGCTAGGAACACTAACAACACATGAGCATGCCAGTCACCTCACACTAAAACACAGGTTAATTGGTGATTGTGGGATAGGGCAGGGAATGGATAGATTGTGGACATGGAGAGCACATTAGCACTAGCGTCGGAGAAATTGCCACATACTCAGTGGCAACATTTATTTATTTAGACAGATTTGTATCCCACCTTATCCGTCAATCAAAGCGGTTACAATACAAATGGAGGGTTACAAATAACATAGGGTAAATAAGACATTAACAAACAAAGACAAATTTATGTAATAAAATGGACCTATTGGTAAAAACTATTGATTATAAATCAAATCATAAGTTTCAGCAAATAGCAGGGTCTTCAAGGCCTTGCGAAAATCTTTAATATCAGTCATAATCCTGAGGTCCATTGGGAGAGAGTTCCAAAGTTTGGAAGCCAGCAACATGGCTCTTAATGCTCTTCTTTGGGAGCCGTTAAGTGAACCAACCTTAGCGTTAACTTCCAGGAACATACTGGTCACACCCCCGACAGCTAACATGGAAGCTTTGCAATTAATGTGCATTTGTTTGGCACATTAATTGCAAAGCTGTAGGAGGCTTTAGTAAAGGGGCTGTTGGACTTCTAAGTTTGTCCCCTATGTTCAGTCAATATAGGAGCCAATTCTCTGTTGAAAATTCACCTAAAATTAGAACTAAAAAGTAATGTGCCTAAATTTAAGCCTGATACTCATTTGCCTAGATTTATGAGCTTAATATAAGTGTCTAGTGCTAAAAATCAGTGCCAAGCTCCTAAGTTTTCCACACCCTTAAATCTGCTCCTGTTGCCATCTGCTTTTTAGGCTCCTAAATCCTGAGCATAAATTTAGGAATTCACCCCAAGTAAATTTTCAAAGAGGCTAGTTAAGGAACCTAACTTTCAACAGTTAGGAGCATAAACCATTTGAGTATCAGTCTCCTAAATTTATGAGAATTTTCAGCTGGAAACTTAGGGGCATGTTTACTAAAGTACAGTAGCCAGTACACGGGGTTTAGCATGCTACCAACGTGTGTTTTGAAGATGCAGTAGCCAGGAGCATACCACTATAATGTAACTGTACTAAAAACACCAAGCTACCTAAGCAGCATGCAAATAGACGGGGTTAGGGCAGAGAGTGGGTGATAGCAGCTGCGCACGGCTTGCATGACCACACTGGTGGTGCTTCCAGACCTGAAAGGTGGCTTGCCTGTATTCTCCCAGAGACTCTCCCCACATGGACAGAGCAGTGGTATGAGGAGAGCCAGTGGAGGATGGGAGGGGGCGGAGCAGTGGCAGGCCAAGGCAGCAGGATGTACAGGGCCAATTCAGGTCACGGTCTTGTACATCCTGTAAGGTCTCACCTCGGTGATGGAATAAGCAGCTGGGACCACAGCAATGGGGTCTGGAACCTCCCCAAGACCAGGACAGGAGACAAAAAGGACCCCAACACCCGATCCAGGCCCTGGCTGCGCAATCCTTGGTTGGGTGGCAGGGAAACAAGGGGTTGACGCCGGCAAAACAAGGGGTTGGTGACGGGGGGAGGGGCACACTGGCATGGGGGAAGGCCGTCCCCATGTGTCTCCTGCTGACCTATAAGTGTATCATTGTGCGGCTCCTCACTACCTTTCCTCTCTTATGCCTCCCTACACCCCTCCCTGGAAACTCCGCTCTTCTGGCAAATTGCTTCTATCGGTGTCCTTCTCTTCTATTGCATACTGCAGACTTTTCTCCTTTCACCTTGCTGCTCCTTATGCCTGTAACAAAATACCCGAGTCTGGACATCAGGCGCCTTCTCTGGCCCTTTTCAAATCCAGGGTGAAAACTCACCTCTTTGCTGCTGCTTTCGGATCTTGACTCACCTCATCTCCTTTGCGTTTCCTTACCATCCCCCCTAGATGTACACCTGTCTACACCTACTGTGTTGTCTGTCTTGACTAGATTGTAAGCTCTGATGGAACAGGGACCATCTTTTCCATGTCTGTGCAGTGCTGTGTACATCTTGTAGGGCTATACAAATGCTCAGTAGTAGTACTAGTAGTAATAGTATGCAGGGGCACGTCAGGCCATGTCAGGGCCCGATTCTGCACCCATGGGAAAGTCTGGCTCCCATGGTGCAGAATCGGTTCCTAATGGGTCCATCATGCATGGGGGTGTCCAGACGGCTCAGACATGCCCCTAAGGGAATCAGGCTCAACAGGGGTTATTTTAGAAGCCCTACTCATGATTTGCATATGTGCAAATGACCATTCACATGTGCAAATCACCCCAATGTTAGAAGGGCCTGATTGTACATGACTGTCATGATCGTGGCCAAGTCAAATTGGGGCATGCCATGGATATGCAGAAGAGATGCAAATTTATCTCTGATTTCAGGTTGGAGCTGCATGTTTGTGGCAGCCATTATTCACTGCTGGATTTTTATCTACCCATCAGCGCATTTGTTATTGTTGTTGTTGTTGTTAAGTGCCGTCGAGTCGGTGTCTAGGTCATTAAAAAGTGTTCATTTTGGCTGACTTTTTACAGGAAGCATTTAAGGGGACATCCTCTTAATCTCCTATTGTTTCTTTCACTCTCCACACATGCTTTAGGTAGAAACTGCAGCATCTAAACTATAGGAAGGATGGCAGGACGTCTAGGTTTGCAAAATGGAAGGAAACACGTGCTGACAGGTAGGCGTGCACATTCTGAAATGCCAGAATTTGCACGGTGGAAGTTGCCGGGATCCCCATGCTGATATTTCCAATGTGTATGTTTCAATAATAGTATATTCCACTGCTCATGTGTGCAGCATCCCCATGTGAGCTTGCACAACTGGCTTCTTTTGACAGATACATTTATGGTGAGGAGCAGCAATATACCAATTTTAGAATTCAGCCACTAACAAGATGGCATGAATCGGTTGAAGTTAGGGCAGCCATTCAGCTGTCCTAATTTTAACTAGTTAAGCAATCCGGCTGTCACTGTCCCCAATCCAGCCGCAGATCGCCCCAGTTTTAACCAAGCATTTTTTTCACAGTCTGTGGGGATATTTGGTGGCACTAACAGGTTAGTGTTTCTGAATATTGGACTGACTATGTTTTAGTCAGTTATCAGGTCTGCTAAGTGGCTAAAATGCTTTGGAAATCCCCCCCCCCCCCCCCCGATTCTTTCTAAAATGTGTCTTTAAACTTACAATACAGTACAATAAACCTACATCTCAAAGCAGTGTTGTACTTCTAAGTCCCATAATGCTTGAGGAGAGCATTGTCAGGAATCCAGGACTGGCCTAAAATCATGCCAGCTCTTGAGAAAGAAGCTGGACACCAACAATGAATGAACCAGGTCAAGCTCTCCATCTTGAAAGATTGGCAGAGTTGCTGGGTTTGCACCAGAGGGTTTTCAAATCCAGCCTTGGTCAGCAAATTTCCTCCATTTTCATTTATGCATTGCATTTTTGCTGGCGGTGTAATTTTGTGGGCAGCTGCTGCTTCCTTTGCCGTGTTCTTCAGTCAGAGCATGTGGGAGTTATCAAGGGAAAGCTTGACTTTGCTGTCTACTGTTTGCACAGATGTTTCTCTAGGAAGCCCCTGATGTTAAACCAAAGTTCTTACAATAATGGATTTTCACAGCTCTGAAGTTTGGGGATTTCGCCTTTATCGCCCTCCTGAGCAATCAACGCTTCCTTAAAATCCTGAAAACACTCTTAATAACTTCTCACTTCCCTGTAAAAGGAAACTCATTGGTCTTAAGTGTAGCCCACAAGGCTGCTATAATATTTACCCAGAGAAGGTCAGCAGTAGAATAAATGTTTGCATTTTCTGTGTCTTGTTCAGGGCCTCATGTGATAAGAAATTTTAATTTTGCAGTATATTTCCAACTCATTTTCTACTTCTCAGTTGGATAGACTTGCTTCATTAACAAATGAGTAAAATTTCCCTGTTTTTTTTTTTTTTTTACTGGTCTGGGAGGTTTTCTCCTTTACCATTCATCCTGGGGCAAGAGAAGAGAGGGTTTTATTTAGGAATTTCCAGCAGATCCCTTCCCTGGACACATATCGGCATTAAAATATATATTACTTTTTAAAATCCAGAAAATCAAACTTTGTTGTGCCTGATTAACTAAGTGGTTGCATGTCATCAAGGTCAAGTTGAATCAGACCTAGTTTTAAAATCAAGATCAATAGTGTTAAAAGTAGGAAAACCAGGCATTCAAAACAAGTTCATTCTTTGTGACACTGAGTCCTGTTTATTAAGCCGCATTAGCTGTTGATGTGGCAATTAAAACATGCCAACAATTCTGCCATTCAATTAACATGGAATCCTTTTGGGAACCTGACAGGTACTTGTGACCTGGATTGACCCAGTATGGCATCTCTTATGTCCTTATGTTCTAACATGTGTTAAAGAACGTTTCTCTGCTTCAACTGAATGCCCTAACAGTTAACATGGAGGTTTTGTACTTACCATGCACTAATTTTATTACTGTGCAATCTTACTGCACCTTAGTAAACAAGCCTCTGAGAATTTAGGATTTTATTTTAAGTGCTATCAAATCAATGATGACGCCTGGCAACCCCTAGGTTTTCTTGGCAAGGTATGACTGGAAGTAGATTGTTAGGCCCTTTCTTCTGAAGCAATGGAGGGTAAAGTGGCTTGCCCAAGGTCACAAGGAGTGCCAGTGGAAGTCAAACCTAGATCTCCTGGGTTCTAGGCTGTTGTGCTAACCACTAGGCTGCTCCTCCACTAAGCATCTTTAAGATGCACCTTTAGGAAGTCTAGCCATTCAAAGGGCATTGGTACATAAGATGGCCACTGCCCTGATTGTAGGGTCCTAAGGTAAATAGGAGAATCATAAGGGAAGGAAGGTCCAGGAAATGAGATAGTAGCTTTTACAGAAGGGACCATGAGCACAGTGGGATATAGAAACCCAGGAGAAAGTAGGCAGCATTCCTGACTTGTTTGTTTATTTATTTTATTTTATTTTATTAAAAAAGCTTACAAATATACCACCTGATTGACAGAAGTTGTCCAAAGCAGTTTACATAAAATCAAATTAAAAAAAGCAATCATCATAGCTACAAATGCATACAAATTTATACAAATAAAACAAAAACTAAAAACACTAACAGGCAACAAAAGACTTTCAAACTCAAGCCACAACCCAAAAACAACCCCATTCAAAATTGGGAACTTCCATACCTGAATCAAAGTCTTCTCACCCCAGCCTTATCTATCAGAGATAAATTCAGCTGCAACTTAATAAAGACCAAAAGCATTAAACAGGGAATAAACATGTCTTCAAATTCCTCCTGAGAGTTACATAATTTTGTTCCAATTTACACGTGGATATCCACATCACATACAAATTTCAAGGGGACGTGGTGAGGCATATTTTGGGAGTGGCTTGGGGGGGGGGATAAAAAATCTACATTTATTTTATAAAGGGGACCCACATATCTATTTAAAATATCCATATCAGAATTTACACCTGCTCTGAGACATGAATAGAATTTTTCCAAAGTGCTCGTTTCAGCCAGGGCTTTACACAAAGGATTAAGAGTTATTCTCCTCAATCCTCCATTTTGTATTTCCTCTTCAAAAATGAGAAATAATAATAATTGAAGGCTCGTTGCATAATTGGTGGTATGCAAATTGGCCTGGCTACACATTGTAAATCACTTTGCAGGATGCAAAGTCAACAGCAGAAGAATATTGTGGGTGACAACAGATAGTGCTTCTGATATGGTTGGAAAGCAGAAGGACTTTGTAAAGTTACTTGAAGAACAAATTCACTGTCCCACACGGTCTCTACTTTCTCAATCTTCTAACCTTTTAGTGCTTCCCTCAGTCCTTTGTGCACACTTGGAATCCATACGCCACTCTATTCCATCTTTTCTAGAATATCAGGAGCAGGAGTAGTACCAACCAGATACTTACAGCTTTTAGCCCTCACACCTTAGTATGCGTTGTTCCCATATGTTTTCTATAAGTGCTCCAGAGTACTGGAACTCTTTACCTGGTGAGTTGCACATGGTGTCAGATTTGGTGGCTTTTAGGAAGAGATTTAAGACCTCTCTTTTTAAACAGACATACTTAGTAGGCTGACGGTCTTAATGGTTAAGTATTTTATTTGTCCTGTGTTTTATTTTATTTTATGTTATGTTTTATGTAATGGTAATGTATAATAGATTGTATTTTTTTAAAATTATGTATGTGTTTTGTAAACTGCCCAGGTAATTGGTGCGGTATATAAAAGTTTTAAATAAATAAATACATCTATCAAGTTTTAATAAACTAAACATAAACAATTAAGTTGGCCACCTAGCAATCAAATTTCACAGTATCATCCATCAAGAAAACCTGTGTGCTCAGACTTCTAATTCAGGGCTTAATAATGTGATTGATACAGTGGTGTGAATTACGAATTTCACTGTTACTCAGTCTGCTTTGACACAGTACAGCTTCAAGCATTCCTAGAAAATACAGACAGCTCTCACATTTCACATCACTGAAACACCCAGTGGGTAAGTTGTTGCAAGATTTTGATTTGCTTTGTAAACCGTTTTGATGCAATCAGATCTTTTTTTCAGAAAAAGGGCAAAGTCACCCCAAACTGGATGATGATAAATGACTGTAGAATCAATGTTCCTTTGAATTCAAAAGCTTTATTAGACATTTTATAACAGAATAGCAACAGAGCAAAACAAAGCTATGCTTCTGCGCATGTCTGGCATGCACTAAAGCCACAGGTTGGACAACTAGCACGGGCCTATGAGTAGTAAGAGATAGCTTACACAAATAAAATTAGCTGAGAATTATGAAAAGAGAGGAGGAAGCAGACCAGCTGATGCGTGGGATTAGTGCAAAGGGAGGTCAAAAGTCTTATGAAACAGGTGGGTTCTGAGAGCAGATTTAAATTTCTGGGTAGGAAGGGTCTAAACGGATGACTAATGGTAAGTCATTCCAGAGAGACGGGGCTCTGAAGTAAAAAGCTGAGAGTCTCGTTGAGTCATATGTAGCTTGAGTAATGGGTGGGAAAAAAAGATAATTAGCATGAATGGAGCTGAGAACGTGGAGGTGGGTATGAGGAATAATGAGCGAAGAGAGATATGAAGGGATAGCAGCATGGAGGACTTTATGGACAAGAATAAGAATTTTATATTGGATGCGATAATGGATCAGAAGCCAATGGAATTGAACCAAAAGAGGAGTAATATGATTAAATTTAGTAGCATGGTCAAGCAACCAGTTATGAGCAGAGATTGGGGGGAGGGTAAGAGCCACACAGTCAGCACGCCCGTGTTCATAACATAGACCTCCCAGTCAAAGAGGAGGTTAAATACCTAGGTGTCATTATCGACAGAACCCTCGGTATGGCTGCCCAAATCAAATAAATTACCAGGACAATATTCTTGAAATTAAAACTGCGCAACACCTCAGACCAATCCTGGAAACACATGACTTTAGAACAGTGGTCCAAGCTCTGATTACCCCTCACTTGGACTACTGCAACAGTCTACTAGAAGGCATCCCTAAAACGTCTCTCCACACACTCCAACTCGCACAAAATGTAACTGCTAGGATCATTGTGAAAGCAAACCTCACTGCGCATATCACCCCAATACTTTATAGTCTCCATTGGCTCCCCATTGCCACCAGAGAGAGATACAAAATGTTAGTTACAACATTTAAATTACATAACAGCATCTCCCCTTCCCACCTATCCACCCTTTTACATACACAAGCTGATAGCAGACTCAGAAGAAAGTGTACAAAGGACCTTCTAGCCATACCCCCTTCAATACGAAAAACCAACCAATCTACCAGCCATAGAGCCTTCAGGTATTCCACTCCCATACTTTGGAACTCTCTCCCTGACTATATCAGATCAATTAAGGATCTTCAAACCTTTTGCAAACAGCTAAAAACTCTACTTTTCGTGGAATATTATAATGCCTCTTCATATCCTATCCCTTCTTCCCCCTCCCCTAACCATGACCCCCTTTCCCTCCAATGGTACCAATGCACCTTTGCAACCTGCTCCTCCACCATTATTTACTGTAAATAGTTCTGACTCAGCTGTCATGTTACCACTGTATAGGTATCTAGCTGACATGTATATAGTTTTCCGGTATCATCGTTTTTGATTTGTTCTCTGTAACCAATTTATGGAATTTTTGTTCTTTGTAAACTGTCCTTGATCAATGGAATGGGTGATATATAAGAAATGTTTAATTAAATAAATAAATAAATACTACCTGCATGGCAGGCAAATACCGCAGGTGCACTTTCTGCCACCTCCATTGGTGGCGTTGATTGCACCCACGCTATGGTCATGCCACGGCAGGGCCATATGCACTGTAGTAAATGCCAGGGATCATGCTTTTCATGCTCCCAGCAGTTGATGCTGTGGTGTTGCCCTAAAGCACCATAGATTTGCACGTTATCGGCATATTTGGTGCAACACCACAGAGCCCTTTAATAAAAGGGCCCCAAAGTGCTCCACCATTCATTCATCTGGACTGGATCCAGAATCTTCCAATTGCTGATTTTCACATTCACTTCTAAGGTTAACAAAACAATCTAATAAGAATCATTCTTCCTTCTGTAAAGAGGCCCCAACCCTCAAGTATTTCTAAATGATCACTGTATAAGTCAAAGGGATTTGAATACGCGAGATAATACTAATTCATTTCCAGACTTCTGCCCAATATTTTTGTACATTCTAACAATAATTAATCATATGAGATGATGTCCTGATTTCATTCCAGCACCTTTTGCTTTTATCCCTAGAGAATTTGGTGACCTTCACCAGAGTCCAGTATGTACACTATATTAACAAAAACATGGATTGGGATACCTGCATTTGCTTGGACAAGAAGACCTCCCATTGCTTTGAGACAATCTTGTCCTGGAGGTCATGCTCCCAGAGGTTCTGGACCACAGTATTAAGATTCTGCTGTACATTTCCTAAAACTTTATAAAACAGTAAGCAAGCATCAGAGAATGTAACCATGACCCATACATAATCAGCTAGGGCCCATTCTTCCTCTAGCATTATGACCCTGGAATGTAACAAGTACTGCAATTGCAATAAGCAAAGGGCTGTGAGGGAGGTACACCAAACTCCTGACAGAGAACTTTTGAAATTTTGAATTTCCCGTCTGCTAAGAATTGGCCAGTGGTCCAAATGTTCTTCCTTGACCAACACTCCCAGTGAACCAACTGTTTATTTATTAACACCGGAGCATTATACCGTAGAGGGGACTGGTGGAAGAACATCTCATACAGGTCAAAACAATTCTCTAGTTTACAAAAAGCAACCTGGGCCAAGGTGGAACAGAGGCCATGCCTGGAAACAACTTTGAAAGCGATGGACTTACCAGTTCTTTCTTCAATACCAGTCAAATTGGTCTTTTCATTTCTATGTCCCCCAGCCAATGCCACCTTATCTTAATAAGAAAGTGGTGTGATATCTCTCAAAAAGAAGCTGGTTAGAGATTTTTCCTGTATGTCGTTCTGGGAACATGCTAGGTACTTGTGACCTGGTTTGGCCACTGTTGGAAACAGGATACTGGGCTTGATGGATCTTGGTCTGACCCAGTATGGCTTATCTTATGTTCTTATATATCTCCTTCCCTCCAGTAGTGGGCAACATGCTAAGAATTTAATTTAGCTGAGGCATGAGGACCATTTTAATGGCCTCCAAGTGGCTCCACCATGAAAGATTCCATGGAGACCATCTAAATACATGCTCATTAAGGATAGACAATATGACCTCTAGTTTTTCATTGACCTGGTCGGGCACACCAAGATTCCAAGATACTTCAAACATCGACCCTGGTACTTAAACGGATATCCAGTGGCATCAACCGCATGTATGCATTTATTTAACAAATCGGATTCTGTTTTCTCCCAATTTATCTTATACCACAAAATAACTGAGAATTCATTAAACCTTCACAGAGCTCAGGGGACTGAGGTGGCATCCAGAAATAATAGAATATTATTGGCATCAACAAATAGTTTACGTTTCAAGCACTTATACATCACAACCACCATATTAATATCTGCCTTCATTGTTAATTGTTACATGGCAAGACTGTATAGTAAGGGGTAGAGGGGACAGCCTTACCTAGTACATCTGGAACGTATAATTGGTGGAGACAGTCTTCCATGCATGGAGACTCATGCCACTTGGCAGGCATGCAGATCTTTCAGCATCCAAAGATGCCACTCTCTCACCCCAAACCATTCCATTGTCATAAACAGATATCGCTACTCAATATTATCAATTGCTTTCTCTGCATCTAATGAAGGCACTATCTGTGATTTCTCTCATTGTTGCACTATGGCTAGGATGTTATACAGCAGCCAAGCATTATCTAATGGCATCCAGAATGATGAAACTGGTCTGTTCCCCTCCTAACACCATGCCTAATACATTCCCCACTCCAGTAGCTAGTACCTTGGAATAGATCTTGCACTTTACATTTATTAGAAAAATGTATTTATAGCAGGACACTAGAAGTAGATCTCTACCAGGTTTGGTGAGAACCAGTCTCCTTGCTTCTGCCTCTCTGCCAGTAACTGTGCAAGATACTTGTCAAACATTAACTTTAGCTGTGGAGCAAGAGCTTCTGCAAAATTCCACTGCTAGGCCATATGGGCCTGGTGTCTTACCAAGTGGAAGAGATTTAATGGCAACCTAACCTCCTTCATATTGGATTTTTACGCTTAAGACATTAGAGCCAGCAGGTTTAAATTCAGCCATTGAGTGGAAAGCTTTATTTGTTTAAGCTTTTTCTGTTTAAGTTTTAAAATCTAGCTTAAATTTTTTTTTTGTAGTTTACAATATAACCTAGCCTCCCTCTAAAGAGATCTCCACATCTAAGGCCTCATATTGTTGAAGAGGGAATTTGGGACCCTCCAAAGACTCTAAAAATGTACTTACAGGACCCTCTTCTGTGGACTGCTAAAATTATCATAAAGTACTGTAATAATCATGAAACATAACAATAATATCTTCATTACTAGTTACAAGCTGTGTATTCTTCCTTCCCTTCAAGAGTTGGCCAATAGGTGGCCCTGCTTGTTTACTTCCTCTGAATACTGCTCCCCTTCTATACAGAAAAACGCCCCAGCCCTTTCACTCGTTATCTTATTGCAAGTATATCTCAACTTCTGAAGGGTGAATAGAGTGTCCAAACACGCTCTTTGATGCATTGCTTTCCAAGGATTTTTTTGTCTCCATCTCTAACTCATCCAGCCTCTTAAGGCAAGCACACTAATTGAAAAGGTAATAATTGTCCCCTTAACAGTAACTTTGAAAGCATCCCACCAGGTCATTGTGCTGGGTTTAGCTTTGCATTATTTTGAAAATAAGACTCAATAGCCTGTCCAATTAATTCATGAAGGTTCTTCCCACCCCCACCTTCCCTCTCTCACAAAAGGCCAGCATTAAACCACCACTGTGAGGGATGAACTCCCATTCTAGCCCAAAGGAAACAGTTGCATGATAGGAAAGTATTAGAAGTAGTTATATCTGCAAATTGTACTGTGGGCAGTAGGGAACTGAATATCAAGAAGAAATCAAACCTGGAGACTGTATCATGCAGCAAGGAATGAAAAGTGTATTCCCTTTCAGTTAGGCCATATTCCCACACAATTGACCAAAGCACCTTCCAGGATTTACCTGGTCTAAACAACATCTTTGGTCTCGTATCCAGAGCAAGGTCCAGAATTAAAGACAATGTATTGTCCACTCCCAAGGTTTCTGCCAACCCGGAGAAAAACACTTGTGAATCAATGTTGCAAGTGTAGACACAGGCCAACACGGCCTTAATCCCCGCTGAACAGAACGGCTGTTAATAAAGATGAGAGAAAATAAATCAGAATTTGCGGTGCTTCTTATTTGCCTGAAACCTTTAGTAACCTTTCAGCTGTGCTTTTTGTTTGGCTGCAGTTGCAGCTACCTCTTATTTAGCAAAACTGCCTTGAAATGCAAATTTACAAAAACAAAATGAATTATTTTTGCCTGCATACCCCTATTGTTTAGTGCCTCCCATGTGCAGCATTAGGCACTTCTGCTGTGTTTACCATGGCTTGGTGGCAAATGGTGTCCCACTGCAGTGTCTCAAGCCTACCTGTGTGTGCCGGCGGCAACTGAGACTCGGGAGCAGGGGAGCTAATCCTTATCCAAGTACCTTCTCTGGGTCCATGGAAGGATAGCGTTAAGGGCAGGCAGGGCCAGCCCGTCCATTGAGCGAGAATGTTTTTTGCACAGGGCCCCGCGTTTCAGGGGGCCCCGCGCAAAAAAACATTCTGATCTAAAAGTAAAATTTAAAATAAAAAAAAAACCTGTCTGCTGCCACTGCCGGGGCCGGGGCCAGGGCCGCGGCTGCCGCGGCAGAATCGACTGTGCCACGGGGCCCCCCCTGCCCGGCAGAGCCTGCCCTCCCCTGCATCAGCTCCCTCTTTGCAGCTGCAGTCACACACGTTGGCTTTCAGAGCGCGAGGGGAGAAAGCCGGCGTGTGTGACTGCAGCTGCAAAGAGGGAGCTGATGCAGGGGAGGGCAGGCTCTGCCAGGCAGGGGGGGCCCCGCGGCACACTCGATTCTGCTGCGGCAGCCACAGCCCCGGCCCCGGCAGCGGCAGCAGACAGTTTTTTTTATTTTAAATTTTCCCTGGGCTGGGGGGTGGGGGGTTAGGAGTGGTGATGGGCTATGGGGAAGCTAAGTCTGGATATGGGCTGATGGGATTAGGACTGGTAATGGGCTATGGGTGGCTTAAACTGAAAATTGGGTGATGGGGGGTTAGGACTAGAAATGGGCTGATGAGATTAGGACTGGGAGTGGGCTGATGGGGAGGTTAGGACTGGTAATGGGCTATGGGGGGGCTTAAACTGAAAATTGGGTGATGGGGGGTTAGGACTGGAAATGGGCTGGTGGGATTAGGACTGGGAGTGGGCTGATGGGGGCTTAGGACTGGTAATAGGCTATGGGGGGCTAGGACTGGTAATGGGTTGGGGGGGTTGCTAGGACTGGAAATGGGCTGAGTGGAAGGGAAGGCTTGAATTGCAAATAGCTGATGGGGAGGGTGGCTTGGAATGGAAATGGGCTGAGTGGAAGGGGGCTTGAACTGTAAATAGCTGATGGGGACGGGGCTTGGAATGGAAATGGAAATGGAAATGGGCTGAGGGGAAGTGGAGGGCTTGAACTGCAAATAGCTGATGGGGAGGGAGGCTTGGAATGGAAATGGGCTGAATGGAAGGGGGCTTGAACTGTCAATAGCTGATGGGGACGGGGCTTGGAATGGAAATGGGCTGAGGGGAAGTGGGGGGCTTGAACTGCAAATAGCTGATGGGAAGGGGGGCTTGGAATGGGCTCTTATGGGAGGGAGCTAGGACAGGAAATGGGCTGATGGAGGGGCTAGGATAGGACTGGAAATTGGGTGTTGGGGGGAGCTAAGATTGGAAATGGGCTGTGGTGGGGGCTTGGATTGAAATCGACTCATGGAGGGGCTAGAACTGGAAGTAGGCTCATGGGGGGCTTGGATTGGAAATGGGCTGAGTGGAGGGGAGCTAGGATTTGACATGGGCTGATGGTGGGGCTAGGAAAGGCTGATGGGAGGCTGGTATTGGAAATGAGCTGATGAAGGGACTCATATAGGACTGGAAATGGATGGGGGTGCTAGGACTGGAAATGGGCTGATGGGGGGACTAGAAGGGAGCAGATACTGGGTGGGGCTGGAACTAGAAGGGAGCTGATGTTGGGGGAGATTAGAAGGGGATGGGGCTGGGAGAGTGAAATGGAGTGGGAAAAAATATTTTGTGTGGGAGGGAAGAAAAATCTACAATTGGCCGGGTGTTGGGAGAGTAAGTGGGGATTGAGGATGGAGGGGTAAAATTTGAGTGGATGAAATAGGAATGAGGAAAGAGCAAAAGGAGAAAGATTAGTATGCTAAAGCAGATGTAGAGAGAGAATGGAAAAAAAAAACTAGAAGAGAGAAGAAAGAACAAATGGACAGCAGACGATGGAGAGTTAGCAGAAGACACAAATAAACCAGAAGAAAGTGGCTGGAACAATTGCAACTGAAAAAAATGCACAGAAAGGTACAAAGATATCTCTTTATTTTGAATTTATTAAATGGAATATGTCAGCTCTGGGAAATGTGCATCATTAACGTCAGTGCTTTGTTTAGTACAAGAGGAAATTAATTTATAGTTTTATTTCTACAGTGTTGTACATTCCAAGTTTGGCTTTTGGGGTTCCCAGTTTAATTATTCTCTTCCTGTTTCTAAATTGTGATTCCTTGTTTGGTGATGGTCTATGTTCTGCATGTGTAACTGAGCTGAGGTATTCTGTTTATGTAATTCCTATTTGACATTGTCACTTGTTCTCTTTCCCCAGTAGGTCATGTATTGTTATTCTCTGAAATGTATTGGTTTAATATTTGCAGTGTTGCCTTTTGATAGGTATGGTATGGTGTTTTATGAGTCCTTGTAGTGCTGTTAGGATATGGCAGGTTTGCTATGGGTTTAAATGGGCAGTGTTTGTAGTAGTTCCTAATATGCCTGGCGGTTGGCACTGTATTATAGTAATGTAGAAATCTTTTAGTCTTTCTTTATCCATACACTAATGAAGAAGCATGTTTACTAAAAGTTAGTGTATGGTAACATTATGCAAATATTTATGCAAATGAGGCCCCTTATGCAAATGAGGCCCCGCACCGAGTCTCCGCACATGGCCCTGCACCCCCCTTGGGCCACCCCTGAGGGCAGGAGGGAGGATGACTGTGTGGGGAGGTCAAGGTACAGAGGGAGGAGGAAGTGGAAATAAAATGATTATGCTGGGTGATGGAGAGCAAAGAAAGTGACTTGCCCAAGGTCACAAGGAGTGCCTGTGGGAATCAAACCCTTGATCTTCTGGGTACTAAGCAGTTGCTCTAACTATTAGGCTACTCCTCAAAAAAATAAAAAAAACAAACCAACATTAATTTTCAACATTTCTTTTTTATCCCCAAATGAAGCAGTGTGTGTGTCCAGGAGTGAGGTAAATTCTGGTCCTGGCCCCGCCGCCACAGGTTACTTTTGGCCCTGGCCCCATCCACAGTGCCACTTCCCTTTTGACTACAAATTAAGCCCTGGCTAAATGTATATCTGACTTCCATAGTGCATACTTTTGGGCATGGCAAAGAGACATTTCTATAGGCATGAGTGGATCAGGGAAATAAAGTAGTGTATGTACATTTCAGTTTCCAAGTTTATGTGTACCTTTTTGCCCTCACCACCCATACAAATTGCATGGATAATTTTAATGTGCACACTTTGTATTTGCTAATGTCAAAAAGAAACAACATAGGCAATTTGTCTTTGAAAACTTGCATAAAGTTCACACATTAAAAGCATCCATACAGTTTGCAGCCTTGCAGGTTATTCAGGGTCATATTTAAAAGCTGAGTGCCCATAGGCGTCAAGGTAGAGGCCCCCAAACAAAATCTATCAAAAGGTGTAGGGGAGGTTGTTCTCCAGGAACTGTTGACAGGTGGGGAGTGAATGGATGGAAATCTACTACCCCTCAGATCTCATCAGCATGCACTGGCTCCCAACACCAGTACCTAATGTAGATCTTCTCTCCCTCACTGGCGGCACTGCCAAAGGAGCAACAGCAGCAGCCCTAACAACGTACAGAAAGCTCAGCGTAGGTCCTTGGAGCAAGCACACAATCTCAGGTCCTGAAGAAGGCCGAGTTCCTTCTTCCCATGAGTTTCTCTTAACACTGAAGCCCAGGCATGAGGACAATGAAAGCAGTGGCAAGTCCGGATAAAGGCGTGGTGCTGGCAGCAGGCTGCCTCCTATCAGATTTTGGTACCTTATGTTGTCTAGTCCTAAATTTGGGTCTGAGCTATTCAAAAACTGCTCTCAGAAAAAAAGATTCTGGAGAACAAATGTTCTCAGGGAGCAAGAGACCAAATGTTCCATTTGTTTGAAGATCTTCCATCTATTTTCAAGTCAGTTTAGGTCGGCATTCTGTAACCCGAATAGTGGGCTTGGACATCCATGGTGGATGTCCAACCCACGCTCAACCCTGGAACGTGATTCTGGTTCCAGTGCTTCCCACACATACACAGTGTTCATGCGGGGAGCTCTGGATGGGGGTGGGAGGGGCGGAATGGAGGCAGAGCGGTGGAGTGCAAAGTGCCTGGTCATACAGGGCCTATTCAGGTCCTGGTCCTGGTAATGCTCCCCTAGACGAACAGCAATTTGGATTTCATCCAAACCATGGAGTAGAATCCCTCCTGCTTGTCCTCTTCATCACCCTTCTACAGGGGATAGATGACATAAAGCAATCCTTCATACTTATTTTCCTCAACATTATATCAGCTTTTGATAATGTAAACCACAATGCCTTACTTAATAGACTATCACAAATAAGTATATCAGGAATAGCATTCAAATGGTTCCAATCCTACATAACCAATCATACACAACAAGTATAACTAGGACAAGACACTTCTAGCATCTTCAAATAGGACAAGGTATTCGCCAGGGCTCGGCTCTGTCAGCTCTATTATTCAACCTCTATATACAACCCATCTGTAAGATCTTCAGGAAATTTAAAGTCCAATACCTTACACGTATATATGCCGATGATATTATGATATATCTCCCCATCGACAGCATAAATTCATTCCAAAATATAATTGAATCCTGTATCCTGGAAGCACAAGACTGGTTAACAGCAAATAACCTGGCCATCAACTTCAAAAAAACTGAGGTCCTATAAGTATCAAGAAACCCAAATTTCACTCCTCCACAAAACATCACTATAAATAGCACTACCCTCCCAGTCAAAAAAGAAGCAAGATATCTTGGAGTCTTATTTGATAAAACAGTATCCCTATCCTCCCACATAAATCAAACAAAGTAATATATTTCAAACTAAGAACCCTCCATCACCTTAGACCCCCCCCCTCCTTGACACACATGACTTCAGATCTGTAGTACATGCTCTAATCACCCCCCACTTCAACTTTTGCAACAGCCTCCTACACGGTATCCCCAAAAAACACATTGTTTACAAATTGCACAAAATGTTACTGCAAGAATTATCTGCAAAGCACGCCTATCAGATCATATAACCTCACTACTTTATGACTTACATTGCTTACCCATTACGAGTAGAGTGAAATATAAAATGATCATGACCATCTTCAAACTCACAAATAACCTTGCTCCATCATTCCTCTCAACCCTAATCACTTCTGCTCCGATCACAAGAATTAGAAGACAACAATCTCAAAATATACTTTTGATTCCCTACACATTCAGAAAGGCTAAACAATCCGCGAGCAATCGTGCCTTCTCCCTTGCGGCACCTTTGCTATGGAATGCCCTCCCAGCCATCCTCCGCAACATCAAGGACAAACACCTTTAAGAAGGAACTTAAAACCTTCCTCTTTATCCAGCACTATGGAGATAATGCAAGAAACAGCACTCCTTCCATAGAACAATCCCAAACCCAGCCCTCCTCAAAACCGCCACCCATTGTATCATATAGTTGATGCACCTCAACCCTGTAAATAATTCAAGCTACAGCTGTATGTACATAGTTAAGTTACTTTGTTGAACCCACCAATTGTTAAACTTTGTTCCATGTAATAATGTTGTTTAAAATGTAAACCGCCCCTGATCTCGGGAAGGGGCGGTATAGAAGAAATGACAAATAAATAAATGGTCCTGTATGTCCACTGGCACACAGCTGCATGCCTGGCTTATTCCACCCTGAAGATGGAATAAGTCCCGGGTGTCCCACAACACAGGCGTCTGACCATGCTGTGACAGCGTAGTTACTCACCTGTAACAGGTGTTCTCCAGGAGCAGCAGGAATCAGTCCTCACATATGGGTGACGTCGGCGCCGACGGAGCCCTCGCGGAGCAATTTTCCCCAGCTTTCAAAGAAAGCCTTTGGGAATTGCAGCGCGCATGCGCGGTCGCCTTCCCGCCCAAGGGTGCCATCTTAGCCAGTCAGATGACATAGCTAAAAAAGACAGCATAAAAATTTGCAAAAAAAAAACTTAAGCAGATGATTGCAACTCCAAGGGGAGGAGGGAGGGTTGTGAGGACTGATTCCTGCTGCTCCTGGAGAACACCTGTTACAGGTGAGTAACTACGCTTTCTCCAGGACCAAGCAGGAAGTCAGTCCTCACATATGGGACTCCCAAGCTTAAGGCTACCGGAGACCCTAAGCACAAAAATGAGCTCCCTCTAGCTCAGCAGCACAGAAGGAAGGAATCTTCGCTGAATTATTACCCACCGGTAGCCCACATCCGGGATGGAGGGTAGGAGTTGCTCAAACCTCAAAGAGATTACGGAGGACTGCCTGTCCGAAAGCACTGTCCCTGCGGGACTCCCTCTCGAGACAGTAATGGACCGCAAAAGTCTGGCTCGAAGACCAAGTAGCGGCCCGGCAGATGTCTGCCAGCGGAACAGA
Source organism: Ichthyophis bannanicus (assembly GCA_033557465.1). Classification (NCBI taxonomy): domain Eukaryota; kingdom Metazoa; phylum Chordata; class Amphibia; order Gymnophiona; family Ichthyophiidae; genus Ichthyophis; species Ichthyophis bannanicus. Next base: position 74,227,369 of record CM066049.1, on the reverse strand, counting down.
GCGGAGGTAAGCCACTGACGTAGCCTTCGCCCGAACACAATGAGCCGTGACTCGACCTTCTAACGAGAGTCCGGCTGCCCCATAAGCCCAAGCGATACAGTCAGCAACCCAGATGGACAGAGTACGCTTGGAGACCGGGAGCCCCAATTTATTGGGGTCAAAAGACACAAAAAGCTGAGCAGCTTTACGGTGCTCCCGCGTACGGTCAAGGTAGAAGTTCAGGGCCCTTCTACAGTCCAGGGTATGCAGGACCATTTCAGCTCGGCTGGAGTGTGGTCTGGGAAAGAAGGTTGGAAGTACCACCTCCTGATTGATGTGAAAAGGGGAGACCACTTTTGGAAGAAATTTTGGGTGAGTCTGTAGGACTACCCTATTTTTGTAGAACCGAGTGTAAGGGGGATCAGACACGAGGGCCTGCAATTCACTTACGCGTCTAGCGGAAGTGAGGGCTATCAAGAACAATGTTTTCCAAGAAAGAAAACGGAGAGAACAGGTAGCCATAGGTTCAAAAGGCGGACAGGTGATCCGCTGTAAAACCACATTCAGATCCCAGTCAGGCGCTGGCGGGCGCAGAGGTGGTTTAAGTAGAAGGAGACCTCGGAGAAACCTCGCTACGAGAGGGTCGCTGGAAAGAGGTCTGCCGTCCACCGGTACATGATGTGCTGAAAGAGCACTGAGGTGAACTTTGACGGAGGTGGACTTAAGTCCCAGATTAGAGAGGTAGAGCAAGTACTGCAAGATCACCGACACCGAGCAGGAGAAGGGATCCTGAGACTGCTGGGTACACCAAACAGAAAAGCGACGCCATTTAAGGGCGTAGCATTTGCGGGTAGAAGGTCGCCGAGAAGCTAGGACGACCTCCTCCACCTCTGCAGGCAGGAGAAGGGGAGCAAGGACTACCCTCTCAGCAGCCAGGCCATTAGATTGAGAGATCTGAGGTTGGGGTGTAGCAGAGACCCCTGATCCTGAGTGAGGAGATCCGGTTGAAACCCCAGAGGGAATGGATCCTCTACCGCTAATTGCAGCAGGAGTGGAAACCACGGCTGTCTGGGCCAGCGAGGGGCCACCAGGATCATGGAGGCTTTGTCTCGGAGAACCTTGAAAAGAGTTCGAGAGACTAGCGGGATGGGAGGAAAAGCATACAGAAGGCTCTCCGACCATGAGAGTAGAAAAGCGTCTGCCGCAACTCGAAGGGGATGTGGCTGACGAGAGCAGAAGCGAGGAAGTTGCCGGTTGTGAGGACTGGCAAAGAGATCCATCGTGGGGAGGCCCCACTTTAGAAAGAGCTTCTGAACTACCAAGGGATCCAGGCGCCACTCGTGCGGCTGGAGGATCCTGCTGAGTTTGTCCGCCAGGCAATTTTCTTGGCCTGGGAGATAAACTGCCTTGAGAAGAACGCCGTGACTGACGGCCCAAGAGCAGAGCTTCTGTGCTTCCCGACAGAGAAGGAAGGAGCCCGTGCCCCCCTGTTTGTTCACGTAGAACATGGCAACTTGATTGTCCGTCTGGACAAGGACGGACTGGTGAGAGGTCAGGTGGGAGAAAGCCTTGAGAGCCAGGCGGATCGCTCTGAGCTCCAGGAAGTTGATCTGCTGAGCAGACTCCCACGTGGTCCAGAGGCCCTGAGTACGTGCCCCTTGACAATGTGCTCCCCAACCCAGGAGGGACGCATCTGTCGTCAGCACCTGGGCCGGCTGAGGTGACTGAAAAGGCATGCCGAGTACCAGGTTCGGCCGATGAAGCCACCACTGGAGAGACGAGGCCAGCGGCTCGGAGACGCGCACTAGGTCTGCTAGGCCGCCTGTGGCTTGGTGCCACTGCTTGCGAAGACACCATTGAGCAGGCCGCATATTCAGGCGGGCATTGGGGGTCACATGGACGGTGGAAGCCATATGGCCGAGCAGTCTCAGGAAGCGCCTGGCGGAGACCAGGGACTGGCTGCGAAAACGGTCGGCTAGGTCCATGAGCCGTTGAGCCCTGTCGAGAGGCAGGAAAGCTCGCGCCTGAGGAGTGTGCAGTCTTGCGCCGATGAACTCGAGATCCTGTGAGGGGAGCAAAGTGGACTTTGCGAAGTTTATGACAAAGCCCAAGTACTGCAGAAGAGTCACCGTGCGGTGCGTGGCGTTGGTGACCTCCGGAGCGGACGCTGCTCTGATGAGCCAGTCGTCGAGGTACGGGAAGACATAGAGGCCGTGAAGCCGGAGATGGGCCGCCACCACCGCGAGACATTTTGTGAAGACTCGCGGTGCGGAGGACAGGCCAAAGGGCAGTACCCTGTACTGGTAATGATTTCCTGCCACCACAAACCTTAGGTATTGGCGGTGGCTTGGGTGGATGAGGATGTGCGTGTAGGCATCCTTTAGATCCAAGGAGCATAGCCAATCTCCCTGCTGGAGGTAGGGCAGAATGATAAAAAAGAGAATATTACGAATAAAATCAACTTTTTCGCGGGGACACGACGGGTACGTCTGTAGGGCTCCGCGGAAAAAAGAAGACTGGCTAAGATGGCACCCTTGGGCGGGAAGGCGACCGCGCATGCGCGCTGCAATTCCCAAAGGCTTTCTTTGAAAGCTGGGGAAAATTGCTCCGCGAGGGCTCCGTCGGCGCCGACGTCACCCATATGTGAGGACTGACTTCCTGCTTGGTCCTGGAGAACCTGCAGCTATGATCCAGGCCATAGGAACCTCCAGCGCTAGCTGGATAACGGTCTGCGAACCATCAGATAGATGTCTTGTTGCCATGATGCCAGAACACCATGGCTCCCGTGTTCCAGCCGTGGTGTTCTGGAATCGGGACAGGCAGCTCCCCGTAGCCTGATCTCATCTGCATACGGGGAGTACCTAGATGTCCAAATCCCTGATTCTAACAAAGAAAAGGAGCACTGTCCTTGCAAAAGTCCAAGGGGCCACAAAAAGCAAGAAGCCAAGACGTCAGGACGATTCAAATCAATTTTATTAATACAGACCCCACCTGTCTGTATTAATAAAATTGATTTGAATCGTCCTGACGTCTTGGCTTCTTGCTTTTTGTGGCCCCCCCAAATCCCTGATTCTGCCATCGTGAGCACATCCAGGCCCTGTGGCGGCAGAATCGGGTCCATCTCCTGCACATCCAGTTTTTGCATGGCCAATGCGGCCGGACGTGTGGGAACCAGAATGTACCTCACATGTTTTCAGTTATTTGCGGCACTCCTGATTTTATGAACAGAGAAAGCAACAGTGGGGGTTTTCATGTTTTCTGACCTATAGCTGACTCAATTTGCTGCCTAGCTGACTAGGCAGTGAAGCAGAAAATGCACACAGAGGTACAATTAACAGGAAGTGTTGGAAAACACACCTCATCCTTTTAATAGACGAGCAAACTGAGTTTGTCCAGCAAGCTGAGGCTATATGTGTTTTTGAATTCCTGCAGCTGTAATGATTATCCCCATTCCAGATTGGATTGTACTTAAATCCGGCATAGTTCTATTTTCATAGGTTTTTAAGATCTGCTGAGAAGTCTTTTTTTTTTTTTTTAAATGTCACTTTAGACTTGTCAAAGAAAGTCCGGCTGCTTAATTCGCACATCTGCCAGCTGAATCACCACCCTGCCTAGGGAGAAAAAATGGAAAGATTTTTATTACATTTAACAATCTGTCACCATGGGCCAATGACCTCTGCATCTTATTTGCAGATCAAGAAAAATAAAGTCATTTTACAGTCTTGACAATTCAATACATTTTGATTAATTTGTAGCTGCAACCAAACATAATAAAGAGCAAAACTGGTGGACAGGCAGCCATTCATTTGCAAGTTTGTTTCCATGTCCTGCATCTTTGTTTTGATATGTAACATCCCCTGAGATTATTGTACATCTTTAAAGAGTATTGCTGAACCCAGAGCACTGCAGTCCCTTACTATAAGAAACATAGGAAAGATGGAACATAAAGACCATATGGTCAACCATTCTGCCTATCCATACCAACTGCATATTGCAAACCACATAAATGCCACTCACTGGGATAAATTCCCCAGCACTATCCAGATAGCACCAGGGCATACCATGAGAACAGCAGGGGTGACAGCTCTACAGTATGCAGCAATATTCAGCCGCTAATCATAAAGTTAGGACAGGTGAAAGGTCATCCTAGCTTTATGCAGTCTTGCAATCCGGTTAGCGGCTGAATATCGCTGTGAACCAGATTGCGAAACATCAGTCCAATCAAACTGGATATTCAGTGCCGGTAACTAGATATGCATCAGAGCTGAATATCTGGTTCTAACTTAAAGTAGCAGCAGTCAGCCATTTTGACCATCACCCCTGAAAAATCGGCTCCTACAATCCCTTCCTGTCCCTTAGAGATCCTCTTTGCTTGTCCCATATTTTCTTGAATTCAGATAAAGTCCTCATCTCGACCACTTCCCCTGGGAGGCTGTTCCATGCATCCACCACCCTTTCTGTTAAGAAGTATTTCCTCAGATTACTCCTGCATCTACCCCACTTCACCATCATCCTATGACTCCTCACTCCAGAGGTTATAGGTTTAGAAACAGTGGCTGTTCCCAAAAAAATCTATTCAATCCCTTTTAAATTATTCAAGTAACAGCACATTGTGAGGGTAATTTGATAAATGCCCAAGTAGCTAACACACATTTTTACATGCATAGTTCACACCTATTTTATAAAGCCAAGTACATGCATATTTGAATATGTATTGTAAATCAAGGCATGAGCACTTATACCAGCCTTTGGCTGATGTAAATATTGGTGCATATATATTTCATAAAATACATGCATACTTGCCTGTTCTGCCCATATTAATGCCCACAGTATTTTTAGAGTAACGACTGGCTAAAGTTCACATATAAATGTTCATCTGTGCACATAAGTCATTGACAATGCAGGATTTATGTATATAGATGCCATGTAACTTTATGAGATCTTTATACAATGACCTAATGACATGACCCAATGAAAGGGTTCTCATAACCCTACTGCAATAGCAACATATACCCATCCTTTTATATCATATCTGCATAATCAACGTATTTTTTTTACATTGTGCTCTTTAATAAGTCCTCGACTATACAGTACAAGTCTTCTTTTCAATCGACATATTTTTTTAATGCGATACTGCAATAGTGGAAGCTAGGCTTCAGACAATGGACGAGGATAGATAAGGAAGGCTGATAGCCACAGTGAGAAGAATGAAGACCATCAAGCTTGTGGAGCTGACAACTGGGAAATGTTTTCAGCTAGAGCAGTGTAGGCAGGGAGCAACCAGACAGCCAGGCTGGACGAAATGATCTTTATTTGCCAACATCTGCTATTTTGTTATGTTACTGCATATCTGAAATTCCTAAAGTATCATCATTGTAGGAATATAGTTCCATACATGTAGCTGCAATGACATAAGACGCTAACTGCCAATTATCACCATCTTTTTCAAATCAGTACAAGTACTAGTTTTAATATTGTGGCAGGGAGAGCCTGCCTCAGTCTCCAGGGAGGGGGAAACCCTATGTTTCCAAGTCCTAAGAGTTTAGGAGGGTCAGGGATATCTGTGCTGGGAGGAAGAAGAATCCAGGATAAGCCCGCAAACATGGTCCCTAAATCCAGCCAGTAGATGTCATCTTTAAGCAATGACCCCCCAACTGTTCCTGTCCCCAGGGATTTTAATCATTACCCTCTGCAATATCCTCAGGCACTTCAGGGAGCAGAAGACCACCACTAGGCAAACCAGACAGTCACCTAGGGTGGCAGACCCCAGTGGGCAGCATCAGGACCCCCCTCTGGCAAAGCAGCAGTTCAGCGCTGCCTGGCTCCATTTTACCTAGCCCAACTCCTTCATCGCTAGCGGTGATAGATGCCTGGCTCCCTACCTCTCTCAGGCTGTGTTTCCAGAGCAGGAGAAAACCTCTTGCATTGCCAGCTGTCAGGCACCATATCTCTGTGGAGCTACATGACTGCATCCACCTTGCACCCAATTGGGCTGTGTTGTCAATAGCCCCCACATCTACTAAAATCTCACAGTGCCCCAGCACATTCATACATACCTTGCAGGTCACCAACAAAGAAGCACTTTGCCCAGCTAAGCATATTATATATAGACCTGCTGATTTTAAGTCATTATTCAGGGCTTATAGCCCATTATGGATATTTTAACCTTCAATCTATTTCTGAGATCACAATTTTAGATAGTGGCCTAATGGTTAAGAACACTGGCTTGGAAACCCAGAGACCAGAGTTTGATTCCCACTAGCACTCCTTGTGGCCTTGGGCAAGTCACTTAACCCTCCACTGCCTCAGAAAAATCCAAGTTATCAATGTCCCTGTTTAATGTACATTACCAAGTTTAAGTTTCAATGTAAACCACTTTGATTGGCATGATAAAGCAGTATATAAAACCTGTTAAATAAATAAATAAAAATATAACAAAGTTGATCCAGACCATAGTCTAAATATACAGTCTAAAACCAGCCGACTTGAGAATAAAGGTTCAATAACTACAGTACAGTACAACCCTCACTTGGTTTGCAGCTTGTCGTGCTGTGAGGGCATGTGTGCATCAGTGATGCTTTAACTACAAGCAGGGTCTCCCAAGATGGACAAGTCTCAGCTGAGGTGCCAGACCAAGACAAACCACCCATCTGGGCAGCAGCAGAATGGGACAGGGTTGGCGGTGGAGGATCACATTTCTGTGACAACGGCAACAACACTAAACTTAAACTGCACAGAAGAAAGGCCTGGCAATCTACTTCCATATCTTGCCATCAAAGCCCAATGGATAGCCACAACAAAACAAATTACACTATCGTGCTGGAAGATGAGACCCCCTGGTCGGAAAGCACTCACCTGGCTAGTGGGGAGGAGTTGAAGACTTTTCAGAGTAAAGCCAGCATTTATGATGTGGTTGGATCAAAGCCCTTGGGACGTCTGACTGCTGATGTAGCTGCGCATGAAATAAGAGTCAGAAACTGCAAAGATGTCTTACATATTGGGACATGGAATGTACAAAGCATGAAACAAGAGAAGTTGGAAGTTGTCAAGAATGAAATGGAATGTGTACAACGCGATCTGTTGGGTGTCAGTGAACTGAAATGGGCTGGCATCGGGCATTTTGCATCAGATGATCACATGATCTATTATGCTGGAAATGAAAGGCCAAGAAGAAATGGTGTTGCATTTATAATTAAGAAGAAACTTGCAAGAACTGTAATGAAATACAATGCAGTCAGTGAACGCTTAATTTCTATTTATCTACGAGGAATGCCTATCAACACAACTATAATTCAAGTATATGCCCCAACAACAGCTGCAGAAAAGGATGAAATTGATGAGTTCTATGAACAAGTACAAGCTGAAATTGACAGAACATGCAAACAGGATATTCTGATAGTCATGGGTGACTGGAATGCAAAAGCTGGCAACAAAGAAGAAGGCAAAATGGTTGGAAAATATGGACTTGGCAACAGAAATAAAGCTGGAGACAAAGACATAGCATTCTGCAAGACCAACGATCTATTCATCCCAAGCACCTTTTTCCAGCAACACAAGCGGTGACTGTGCACCTCATCCTATTCATCTCAAACACCTTCTTCCAGCAACACAACTCTATCAACGGAACAAGGAGAAACAGAATGATAAAATCAGCAAATGTGTATGACAAGGCTGCATACTTTCCCCCCTACCTGTTTAATTTATATGCAGAACAAATAATCAGAGAAGCAGGATTGTATAAAGACAACAGAGGTGTGAAGATTGGTGGAAGACTCATCAACAACCTTCGCTATGCTGATGATACCACATTACTGGCTGAAACTGAAGACGATCTGAAACATTTGCTTCTCAAGATCAAGGAACATAGTCTTAGAATGGGCCTACACTTTAATATAAAGAAGACAAAGATCATGACAACTGGCAAAATCAATATGTTCATCGTTGATGGAGTAGAAATTGAAATTGTGGACAACTTTAACCTACTTGGATACATAAAGATGCATCAAGCAGACAAGAAATCCGACGACGCATTGCTCTTGGCAGAATGGCTATGAGGGACCTAGACAAGATTCTGAAGAGCAGAGATGTCTCTCTACATACAAAGATTGAACTCATTGAAACCAATGGTATTTTCTTTTTTTTAACTTCTTTATTTATATTTTCCAACAAAATACAAAAGAAAGAAAACCAAAATACAGTAAATTAAAATACAAAATACAAAAAATACAAAATATTTCTCTGTCATAAGAAACCAGAAAAGAAAAGGCTTTAGAAATGTACTTCTGTACGGGTTTCCACTTGAGAAAAGTGGAGGGATGTGAAGGTTCTGCCACAGCATGGCATTTGTTCATATTTGCAGCATACGCACAGGCGGTTCCACCATTCATGCCAACTAAACTCTGCAGTATGCTTCCAATTAGAAATAACGAGATGTAGGGCCACTCCTAGCATGAAGTCAAGCAAAAACTGATAGTCTCTCTGTAACGACGAGATGTCAATTGCTGATCGAAAAATGACCACAGACCAGGAGAGAGTGGCCCAAAACCCCAGCACCTCTTGAATGCGATTCCATATTGAAACCCAGTAAGACTGAATGTTAGGGCAATCATACACCACATGTCTCAAAGTGTCAACATCTCCCTGGCAAGACCAACACTCATTTCCAGCTGCCTTATCCCATTTAGCAACCTTCATCGGAGTAAAGTGCGCTCTGTGCACAAAGAAGTACAAAGCTTGTGAGACAGAGGCAGACTGAGAAACCCAATTTATCTTACCCGCGAATTTTGTCCAAGTTTCCGGAGAGAGAACTTCCCCAGTGTCATGTTCCCATACTTGTTAAACTCCAATGACCTGAGAACTATTATTCTGAACCACTAGTTTAAAATATTGAGAAGCCACCCCAGAGGTCATATATATTGAACTTATTTTATTCATTAACCCCCATTCATCAGACAATGAAGTAATATCTCGGAGTTTTCTATACAATGTCGCAGCTGAATCCACTGAAAGAATAGGGATTGAGGTAGATCAAATTCACTTTGCAAAGTGGGAAAGGGTTCCCATTTGCCATCCAATATTAGTTGGCCAATGCTCCAAATGCCCTTGCTAAACCATTTTTGCCATGCGAATGAGCTTTGATTAATTTTAAAAAAGGGACTATGTCAGATGGGTATTAATTTCGATAAGCAATCCTCCTTACTAACTGCTAACTGCTGAAAAGCCTTCTGAGTGTCCGATATAATACTATGAGACTTCAACCTCTTGATAGACACCATGCCAGGAAGAGGATTTAAGAGGAGGGGAGTACTCAATCTCTCTTCTAATTCAAGCCATATTGGGTGTATACCTACGGCCCCTTCCACCCATCATGATCCTTGTTTTAGCAAAAAAGCACAGTGATAGGCCTGAAAGTCAGGGACATTCACCCTCCCCTCCTCTTTTTTAGATTTGAGTTTCCTAAGAGCAATTCTAGGCAGTTTATTTTTCCATAGAAATTGAACCAGAATCCTTTCAATTTGATGATACACTTTACTTATAAGAAAGACAGGTAGCATTTCTAATATGTAATTCACTTTAGGAGTGATAGTCATTTTTATAGCTTCAAGACGACCCCACCAAGAAAGATAGACCAGTTACCACTTTGCTGTTATATTACGAACTGTAGTTAGGATCTCTTCATTGTGCTGTAGGGTTACATTAAGTGGGTAGCAATAGTGAACTCCCAAATACTTCACCATCTTAGGTTCCCATACAAAAGGAAATTCCTCCATATCTGTCCTACATATTCTTGAGTTCAATGGGAAGGCAACCGACTTTGACCAATTAATTTTATAGCCAGATAATCCTGAATAGAGATAATCTATCAATTCTAAAATAACACAGGTACACTAAAAAAAATTTTTTTTAAACTGCCTCTAATGTTTCGATTGATTTTTACGTTTTTTGGTGTGCTGAATCCAAATCTGGTAACCAATTTGCTCCATCACGTACAGATTTTTTGCTACATTGGGTTAGCAGTTTGAGGTGAACGTTTCAGATTGAGTGCGATCGAGATAAAAGTTTCTTGGATGAATTCTTTATACTAATTGTTTAGTAGTTATTCAAATAAGAATAAAGAAAATTGTAACAAGGCAGCACATAAGAATAGAGTAATGTCAACAAAACACACTGTGATGGTAGCAAAATTGTCTGCACTTAAAACAGCCACATACATGTGCACAAATATTGAGCATATAAGAGCGAGGTTAGACACAAAGCAAAGCAAAGAAATGTGCAGAAAATGTACAGGTATGTATGTAAGAATAGAAAACGCAAACCGCACCATTGCAATACATGAAGACAAACACCCGATGGTGTGAAAATAAAATTCTAATAAATGAGATCCGACACTGTGGTAATAACTAGAAAAATTTTATTTCAAAGTTTAGTAAAAACACGATATTTGTCAACACAGTTTAGATTTTAAAGTCATTCTTGGGTCAATCAATCTTCTGGTGGGCCCGTTTCTTCTTCCCCCGAATGCTTCTCTTGGTGCGCTGCTTGGCGTATTTTTCATCTGGGGTTTCCCGCAGCAGCAACCAGCAGAAATCAGCCATCATAGTGGTGTTCCATCTTCCTTGATACCTTCTCTCTGCGTCCTTGATGTCCTGGTGAAACCTTTCACCTTGTTCTTCACTGTACGCCCCCAAGTTTTCGGGAAAGTAGTTCACATGGGAGTGCAAGAAATGGACTTTCAGGCTCATGTTACAGCCTTGTTCTTTGAAGGCATTGAGCATCCTGGCAACAATATCCTTATAGTTCTCATCCCGCCTGTTCCCCAAGAATTTGAGAACAACATCCTTGAAGGAATCCCAGGCTTCTTTTTCCTTCTCAGACATCGTTTCAGCGAATGCTCCATCTGAAATGAGTTTCCTTATATCAGGGCCAACAAACACTCCTTCCTTTAGCTTTGCTTCAGAAAGTCGGGGGAACTTTGAGCAAAGGTACCGAAAGCACTCACCATCTTTTGGAAGGGACTTGATGAATTGCTTAATGAGACCCAACTTAATGTGGAGAGGTGGTAATAGAATTTTATCACGAGGTACCAAGCTCTCATGAAGAACATTTTTCTCACCGGGTCTCAAATACTCCCGAATTGGCCAGTCTTTTTTCCCCCAGTGTAGGTCGCGGGCCCGGCTATCCCACAAGCAAAGGAAGCAGGGATATTTGGTGAAACCGGATTGCTGCCCTAATAGCATGGATAGAATTTTAAAGTCTCCACAAATCATCCACTTATGCTCATCATAACGAATCTTCTGAAGAATCAGGGCCAAATTCTCGTATTTTTCTTGGAGGATAACAGAGTGTGAGCAATAGGAACTGAAGCGAATGTGTTGCCATTATGAAGAAGAACACCTTTTATTCTGTCCTTTGAATGAATCAATGAACAGCCGCCATTCAGCAGGATCATACTTGAGTTTAAACTTTTCCATCACTCCGTATATATCGTTGCAAAATACCAAATATTCCTCTTTGCTGAAATACTTCAAAAATTGTCTCTCGCAGTTGCGGTGGTACCAATAAAAAGTTGTTCCTGGTGACAATAGATTTTTCTGTTTAAGCCGAGAACCTAGCAGTTGGGCAGCATCTTTTGGGAGTCCTAAATCCCGGACTAAATCATTCAATTCAGCTTGAGAGAAAAGTTCAGGTTTCGGATCTGGTTCAGTTTCAAACTCGGAAGTACTGGACTCATCGGGAAAAGCCATCTGATGAGTCTCATCATGATCAGAACCGTCCACACAAATATGATCCAAAGATTTTGGTGGTTCAGGCACAGGTACTTCGTTGCTATGAGGCATAGGCCTAATTGCTGAGGGAAGGTTGGGGTAACTTATTACGTTCTTATTTTTTAAGTTGTATCCCTTCACAATGCAAGAGCAAAAATAGCAGTCACTGCTGTGGTCTCTTTGTTCACGCCACATCATAGGTATTCCGAAACGAAATGCTTGTTTTTTACCTTTCATCCATAAGCGTAGATCTCCCTCACATGTCTTGCACACTTTGTGAGGAGCCCACGGTTTGTCTTGATCGCCTAACTTCAAACCGAAATAGGCGAAATATACTTTTTTAATAAATACAGAAATGTTCCTCTGCCGCTTTTTCACGGTATATTCCCCACAAATAAAACAAAAACTGTCCGGAGAGTTGACGCAACCTCTGGCTCTGTGAGCCATCACAAATACACAGCACTGCAAACTACAACTGTAGTGAACCACTTCGGAATAAAGCTGGATTACAACTGAGCAAACAAAAGGTAATAATGAACTTGCAAGAAACTGAAATTTGACAGGAACGCTCATGTCGCAACCACCGTGTTTGAGCGCGCGACCGCGCGAACGAGGCGAGGCGAACAGGAAAGAACATGCGCCAGCGCGAGTACTGGATTTAGCCCCCCGCCTCCCAATTGTCCTGTTAATGTATAAAATGAATACAAAACACTCCAAAATATCATGAGGGAGTGTTTCTAGTTAGTTAACCATGACAACCTCTATTGTGGGCCAAGTAATTAAACTGCAGTCGGCTATAAAGTACTTATGTGAACATTCCTTCTTTGGGTAAGAAATCTAATTTTGCAAGAAAACGTGACGTGATGGAACATTTTGGCTATTTTTCCTGGATTCAGCACCCCAAAATCTATAGGAATCAGTTGCAAAACTGGAGGCAGTTTTTTGGTAGTGTACCTGTGTAATCGGTATGGAGTTAGGTGTGGTGAAAAACAGTAGATCATCTGCATATGCAGATAGTTTAATTTCCATGCCAGCAATAGAGACGCCCTTAACCGCGAGGCTTTGCCTTATTAATAAGGCCAAAGGTTCCAAGGCTAGATTGAAGAGAATGGGAGAAAGAGGACAACCCTGACGGGTACCCCGCCCTAGAAGAAACTCTCTAGATTGAGTCACATTTACAGAAAGTTTTGCACTTGGTCTCGCATACATAAGTTTAATTAAACTGCAGAAACCTTCACCAAATCCAAACCACTTCAGAACAGCAAACAAAAAAGGCCACTCCAACTGGTCAAATGCTTTCTCTGCATCTAATGAGAGTCCCACAAGAGGTTTTTCTGTTTCCTCTGTGCCTTCCAGAACATGACAAAGCACTCTGACATTATCGGCTGTAGAGCGTACCTCAGTAATGCTACATTGGTCCGGGTGGATCAAGGAAGGGATCAATTTGGAGAGACGACCAGCTACAATGGTCACAAAGATTTTATAGTCTATATTTAACAACGAAATTGGCCGATAGTTACTAACTGAGGGTCCCTCCCAGGTTTTTCTAGGACAACGATGTTTGCAGAGGCAAACGCTCTAGTCTGTGCCACATTGTCTAGAGGAAGTCCATAATATTGTTGAAGGTATGGCCCTAAAGTTTTGGAGAAGGCTTTATAAAATTCAGCCGGCAGACCGTCTGGTCCGGTAGCCTTGCCAGCTTGTGTAGAGTCAATAGCCTGGATAATTTCCATGACTGTTATCTGCTTGTCTAATCCTGCAGCAGTTTCTTGATCTAACACTGGTCTTTGGATATTTTTTAGCAAACTAGCAAACTCCTCCACAGAAAAATCTATTTCTGGGGAGTATAACTGAGCATACTGACTACTGCAACGCCATCCTTCAGGGTCTCCCAAAGAAAACACTGAACATTCTGCAAATGGCGCAGAATGTAGCCGCTAGGATCATCACGAAAAAAGGTTTTGCTGATCACATCACCCCGGTATTGATTGAGCTACACTGGCTCCCCATTGCTGCTCGTATAAAATATAAAACACTCACGACTACTTTCAAGCTCCTACATAACATTGCTCCGTCCTCCCTCTCCACCTTGATCTGCTCACAACCACCCAACAGAAGCAGAAGAACCATCAACTCAAACACCCTCCTCATTCCAGCTGATATAAGAGCTGTTGGAACCAATACTAGTAATAGAGCGTTCTCATACACTGCACCTACACTCTGGAATCACCTGCCGCCAGAGTTACGAGATTGCAAAGACCTAACTGACTTTAGGAAAAACCTCAAGACTCATCTTTTCCAGAGTCATTTTAATTTGATTTAACCTAAGGGGTCTAAGCTTAACCTCCCCGGGAGACCAAAACATATCTATGTATACCTGCTCGTTTATGCAAAATGTATATATGTAATTAGTGCCCATATCCTATACAGAACCCCCTTGTGTGATGTGCCTACCCTCCGAATCAACCTGTACGCACCCAAATTTTACTGTACTGATTTGACAGTTCTCCTTATGTAATCAGACCGCTGCTGATCGCTGGAAGTAGCAGTATATAAATGTTTGCTAAATAAATAAATAAATAAAATTGGAAAAAGGTCTCTGCAATGTCAGGATTCTTGACAATCAATTGTTGCACCTGAGGATCCCTTAAAGCTGTAACATGTGAAGATTCCTTATGACCCTTTAACGAATTAGCCAGCAGCCATCCAGCTCTATTACCCTTTAAGTAATAGCATCCTTTCTGCCCTTGAATATTTTGTGAGGCCTCAGTGGTCAAAATCAAATTATATTTAAATCTAAGGCACTGCAGTCTTATAAAAATATTAGGATCAGATTTCTGGCATAAAATACATTCTCCCTCTTTAATCTGCTTATCTAGTGCATTAAGTTCTGCTTTATGCTGTTTAGCCTGCTTTATAGCAAAACTAGTAATAGTGGCTTGTATACTAGCCATAAAGCCTTCTCACCATGTCCACCCGGGGAGTCTTGCGGTAGATTGAATTGAAAATACTCCTCAATAGCCACCTGGATGGTCTCCCGAAATTCCTGACTGGCTAGAAGAGATCTATCAAATTGCCATTGTGAGTGAGGTTGATAGCTCGTTGAATCAAATAGGGTGAGAGAGATTGCAGAGAGATCAGAGATATGAGCTGCATGAATAGTAGACTCACTAATTCTAGAGCAAAGTCCCTTGGAGACTAGGATGAAGTCTATATGTGATAGCGAGTTGTGAGGAGGAGAAAAGAAAGTGAATTCTTTATCCATAGGGTGCTGCAGTCACCAAATGTCTATCAGACCCAATTCCTGCATTAGAGATACAAGAACTGGGTGAGCCTTGGGAACCCTAATGGTTCTCACTGGACTCCTATACAGCAATGGGTCTAGTATGAGGTTGAAGTCTCCTCCCACTATAATCGGATAACTGGACACCTCCTGCGCCAAGGCCGCAATGGAGAAAAAAAAGTAGGACAATCAATAGGAACATAAATGTTGATTAAGGCCAGTTCAGTGGAGCCAATTTTAATGACAGCCATTGTCCACCACCCATCGGTGTCAGACCTAGTTTGAATAATCATGGGGGATAGAGCTTTCCTTACCAAAATGGCTACCCTGTTTTTCTTATGCTGGGCAGCTGAGAAAGCCACTAGAGAAAAGGGATTTGTATCCAGTTTTAACGACTCCTTTACATTCATATGTGTCTCCTGCAACAGTAAGATGTCAGCACTTTCTTTCTTGCCGTACAGAAGAATATTTTTCCTCTTAATGGGATTGCTAATGCCCTTAACATTCAGAGAAACTATCTTAAAGGAAGACATACTGATAATATAGCTCAAATTGACAGTCAAATGTTGAAAAAACACACCCAATTGTAGCATACAGTTTTACATTGTGGAACAACATCTTAATCACCCTCAGAGTGTTAACTGCACTTATAGCCCAACAAAGAGAACCCAACAAAAGGAGATATACTTTAGCCCTGGCCCCTGCACATGATCGCACACAATAAGAACACATAATTCTGGAAAACCTAACACCAAAACCACCAAACCAAACCCAGGGAGGATATACAACCCACAAAATTAGTGGGTGAGCCCACCAGGACAAGACAGACATGGAGGGCAAAAATGACCTACTACATTCCCACTTCTATTGCCACTTAAAATCTCGCGCCTTGCTCATCTCCCATAATAAAAGAAAAGACAATGTATTCAAAACCCTAACCATCAAATCTGCGTGGCAGGGCAGCCCTCACTGAATCAGTTTATGGCCTAAGAGACTCAGCCTAATGACTAAGAGCCATCCCACTTCTCTAAGCCCCAAGACTCTCAAACACCATAGACAGCACATACAACACAAAACACAAAAGAAGAAAGAGAGAGAGAACAGGAAAACAACTTGACCAGGAAAGTATCCTGGAGTTCCTTCAAAGAAAACAAATGAGTGTCCCAGTATATAGTAATACTGCATGTCACTTAAATGTCACTTCTGCTTGGATAAATCTCCTTTACATGACCTCAGACCAGTCAAACACCATGATATTAAGCGCCATGAAACTGCACCAAATAAAGCTGCAAAGAGAATTTCACCACATCACGCTGCCTGCTTATCTTCCAGAAATGCATGTAACTCCCCTGGATCATCAAAAGTCTTGGTCTGGTTATGCAGCGTGACTCTCATGTGGGCAGGATAGAGCAGCCCAAAACGGGCCTGCAGCTGTAATAAGCGTGGAAGCAGTGCCAGAAAACTCTTTCTCCGATCCACCGTCGCCTTCTCGAAGTCCGGGAAGAACAGGAGTTTATGTCCCTGGTATTCCAAATCTGAAAGTGCTCGGGCAGCACTCATTATTTGTGGTACTTGCTGAAAATGTATAACTTTCAAAATGATTGGGCATGGATGCTTACCCGCGACCACGGATTGAGTAGGCACTCGATGGGCGCACTTGATTTCGAACGGCATAACAACTGCAACTTTAACACTCCCAGAATCATGGCCTGCAAAAAGGACACCATATCAGGACCCTCTGCTCCCTCAAGTACTCCTAATATTCTTATATTGTTTCTTCGTGAGTGGTTATTGCCATCTTCCACCTCTCTTTGTAGTGAACATATCAGCTTGGCCTGCTTATCAATGGTCTTGAGCCTTTCCCCATGTGATGCCACATCACCCTCCACCTTCTCCAAATGAGCCGTAATTGCCTCCATAGAAGTTCTCAAAGTGTTGATATCTTCCTGCATTGCACATAGTGACTCTCTGTTTGATTTGATCAGGTCTTTGACTGCCCGAATCTCAGCCAGGAGCTCCTGTAATGTCTCAGAACAGTCTCGGATGACCGCCATCTTGTGAGGAGAGAGAGGTTCCATTTTGGTTCTCTTTGCGCTGGTGTTTTGAGATACTTGGTAATCCAGTCACATTGGTTTGGGGCCTGCCATATCCGGGATCGAATAGTAACCAAGTAGGTAGGAACTATTTGATTAAAGACAGCAGAAGTCAGGATTCTTGCCAATTGCCCTCCGGAGCTCGGCTCTTACTTGTCTATCTTGACCAGCAACCAGGCTACGCCTCCTCAAGCCATGGTATTTTCAATAATATCATATGGATGTGAAAGTTGGACAGTGAAAAAGATAGACAGGAAGAAAATTGATGCCTTGAATTATGGTGCTAGAATACTAAATCCCCTTACAGAAATCACCAGCTTTTTGTCGGGTATAAACCGCAAGGTAGAGAGGAAAAACCTCTAAACCCCACGCAGTACATGCCCCTTTTTTTATTTATATTCTTTTATTATCCAATTGTTCGTGTATAATATTAAAATCCAAAAAGTAAATCCCACTTATCTGCTCAAGCACACGACGTGCACGTTTCGAAGCACTAGGCTCCTGCTTCAAGTGTATCGCTGAGGAGTCAGTGAAACCATTTCTCTCTCCTAAAAAACGCCTATTCAATGGCGGGTGACGTCAGGGGATACCATTCTCCAAATAGGCCTATTATAGCGCCGCCCATATCACATCAACCAATCACCTTAGAAGGGGTAACCCCACTGAATAGAGGATTCCCAACAAGATGAATGGGAAGTAGTCAAACATTTAGCCACTCAATGTCCTTATTTAAACCCATAGGTGTCATTGTGTTAAGAATGAAAATCCATCGCTGTTCCAATTTTCTCAGACGAGCTGTGCGATTACCCCCTCTTGGGTCATTCGGAACGTGATCAATCACCGTCCAATGTAACTGTTCAAACACATGACCAGAAGCCATACAGTGTTGTACTATCGGAGCCGTCTCAACAGATTGACGTAAGCGAGAAGCATGCTCACCTAATCGAATCCGTATGGCTCGATTCGTACTCCCGACATATTGTTTAAGACAAGGGCAAATCACAACATACACTACAAAACTTGAATCACACGTAGTATGCCAGCGCCGTTGAAAACATTTGCCAGAGACAGGATCCGTCCAACTAGAACCTGTAATGGCTAAAGCGCAGTATCTACAATTAGTGCATGTAGTGTGAGAGCCCGACCGAAAAACCGGTTGGTCAGGACGGTCGCATTGAACTGTTGATCTAACCAATGTATCTCGTAAATTACGACCCCGCGAATAAGCGATCTGCAAGGGCTTATTCAGACTGGAACATACTGCAAGCACCGGCCAATATTTCCGCAAAATTGAAGCCACCATATTTGAGTGGGTCATATAGGGCAAAATCCCTGTCACTTTTGCAGGAGGTAACTCTTTTGCAGGAGTCGAGGTTGACCCATCATCTGAAATCCATTCGGAATGAAAATACAAGGCTCTATGATATGCTTTCGATATGACTGATTGAGGGTAGCCTTTATGATGTAAACGTTGCCATAGCTCTTTTGCATGACTTTTATATTGGGCAACAGATGAACAGATCCGTCGAATCCTCAAAAATTGGCCAAAAGGAAGCCCACGACCCTCTATATGGCAGAAATTGAAGAACGGTACATTTTTACCTCGACCAGCTTTGTTAATGTGGCAATTTGGAAACGATTTCTGGATGATATCTTTTTGATATGGCTTTCAGATTTGACTTCATTGCAAGCGTTTCTTCAATGGTTAAATACCATTCAACCTCATCTATCTTTTACGGCCCATACATCGTTGGAAAAACTTGAATTTTTGGATATGACTGTATATAGAAAAGGTTCTAAGCTGTTGACCACATTATATAGAAAGCCGGTACAACGGAACAGTCTGTTGAATTTTGGAAGTTTTCATCCTCACCCACTGCGTCGTGGGCTTCCTTTTGGCCAATTTTTGAGGATTCGACGGATCTGTTCATCTGTTGCCCAATATAAAAGTCATGCAAAAGAGCTATGACCCGAGAGGGGGTAATCGCACAGCTCGTCTGAGAAAATTGGAACAGCGATGGATTTTCATTCTTAACACAATGACACCTATGGGTTTAAATAAGGACATTGAGTGGCTAAATGTTTGACTACTTCCCATTCATCTTGTTGGGAATCCTCTTTTCAGTGGGGTTACCCCTTCTAAGGTGATTGGTTGATGTGATATGGGCGGCGCTATAATAGGCCTATTTGGAGAATGGTATCCCCTGACGTCACCCGCCATTGAATAG
Organism: Ichthyophis bannanicus; assembly: GCA_033557465.1. Taxonomy (NCBI): domain Eukaryota; kingdom Metazoa; phylum Chordata; class Amphibia; order Gymnophiona; family Ichthyophiidae; genus Ichthyophis; species Ichthyophis bannanicus. The sequence goes on along the minus strand of CM066049.1, from coordinate 74,208,021 downwards.
GCATTTTTTAGGAGAGAGAAATGGTTTCACTGACTCCTCAGCGATACACTTGAAGCAGGAGCCTAGTGCTTCGAAACGTGCACGTCGTGTGCTTGAGCAGATAAGTGGGATTTACTTTTTGGATTTTAATATTATACACGAACAATTGGATAATAAAAGAATATAAATAAAAAAAGGGGCATGTACTGCGTGGGGTTTAGAGGTTTTTCCTCTCTACCTTGCGGTTTATACCCGACAAAAAGCTGGTGATTTCTGTAAGGGGATTTAGTATTCTACTTTTGATGGTTGTTGATTGGAATACTATTTGGGAGTATTTGCATTTGAATTATGGTGCTGGCAGTGAATACTGTGTATACCATGGACTGCCTGAAGAACAAACCAGTCAGTACTAGAGGAGATCAAACCTAAGCTTTCCTTAGAAGCTCAGATGACAAGACTTCCTTTCATACTTTGGACATATCATATGAAGAGAGAGATCATTGGAGAAAGACATCATGCTTGGCAAGGTAGAAGGTCACTGTAAAAGAGGAAGGCCAGCAATGAGATGGGTGATACAATAACAGCAGCTATGGACACCACTCTATCAACAACGAGCCACTTGGCTGAAGACAGAACACAATTTAGGACAACTATCCAGAGGGTCACTATGAGTTGACACCGACTCGACGGAACTTAACAACTACAGTACTTGAATAGCCCATCTTTGGAGACTAGGGAGAGTTTTTCAAAGAGATTCTCCATGGGTAACCAAGTATTTAGCCACAGGGGAAGGCCTGTGAAAACTGTGCACATCCCTGTCTCCTGCCCCTAGTATGAGGAAGAGCTTGTGCACTGTTAATAAGACACACATTTCTCTCCATCAAGAAATGAGGCAGCTCTAGGGTAGGATTAGGGCAGAACCATTAAAATATGCATACAATTTCATTTATGCATTGTTTACCTCATATACTTCGCATCTGCAAATTCTGTGGGGTGGAATAATTCTCTGCAGCTCAAGCCACCACAGAAATTTCAAAGGGAAACTCCACAGGAAAATCAGGTTTTTGTACTTGTGGGCCTGGAAATACTATAGCCACTTTAAAAACTGACTTCTAATATGACCATCACTGAGTACATGAGATTACAGCTAGAAACCGAAGTGGTAATTTTATAAATGGTCACCTGGATTGATAAAACAAAAGGATGACATTTTGCAGTCTATTTTATAAAGACACACACGCGCCTATCTGTCCTTATAAAACACTAGCACACATTTTACTTATCCTGCAGAAATGGCACCCAGATTGAAGGTGCAAAAGTTACACCTGCATGTGTACAATTTGCACAATCACATGTACTTTATTTATGTATTTAGTTAGTTATATAATTATTTATAGACCACAGATCTATTGCATACTGTGCAGTTTACCAAAAAAAAAAATGAAATAAGCATGCACGCAAATCATGACTCTGCCCACACTTTGCCCAACTGCCACCCCAAAATGCATCTATACTGAAAATGTGTGCAAGTATATGTGATCTTGCCATCTTGTGCACTTTGATGTTTGCGGCATTTTGTTAGAGGCATTTTGTTAGAGGCATTATGCATGCATATATTGGCCTACAGGTGCAAAAATGATTTTATAATTTCATTCCCAGTGCAGAAGTAAATTCAGGACCATGGACAGCACTAAACATATTTTTGCATTAAGTAAAGTCTGCATATTTCTCAGGCATGCTGAAAGAGATAGAGCTTGCTATGGAGAATGCTTGGTATTTTCTCTACAGCTAAAGAAAAATCTGCTAAGATGATAAACAATTCATTCCTATTTCTAGAGGGGCAAGAATGACAAAAACAAATTAAAATAATTAGGAGGATTATTTGGATTTTCAAAGCCATTTCTGCAGGTAAAACGGTAGACGAAGCCGCAGACATGGAACTTTCAGGTAGTTAGAAGTTATTTTTGAAGGCTTGCATGGCATGTGTATAAAGCTAGTTTTCAAATCTGCTATTTACACAGGTTGATCTTCTGCATGCACAGTTTGGCAGTGGGTGTGCTTTGGGAGTACTGGAAAAACATGCATGTGTTTTTGATTTTACAGCAATACATGCATACTTTAAAGAATCTGGACATCAGCATTTATGCCTTCTCTGAGGCAGGCATAAACATCTGTTAATAGCTTGTTTGGACCTGGGCTTTGCCCCAGTGACTGAATAGACAATTGTGCATACCTCTCTAGTGTTAAAACCCACCTCAAAATTTCACTAAAATGTATTTCTCACTCAACTGCTTCCTGAACATCCAGGTTTATGAAACCTGCCACTTACATCTGCACGTGTAAGCTACAAGCATCACCACTTACATGCGTGCATCCTGTGGTATCTCTGGATCTTACATGTGCTTTTGATCTTGTTATTCACACTCTCCTTCTCTCACATCTCTGTTCAATTGGTATTCGTGGAAATGTACACCAATGGTTTCAGTCCTCCATGTCAAGTCGCTCATTTTCTGTGCAAGTCTCTGGTGATTCCTCTTTTTCATTCCCCTTCCACTATGGAGTTCCTCAAGGTTCCATTCTTGTCCCCATCTTATTCAATATTTTCCTGAGTCCGTTGCACACCATGATTCAAGGCATGAGGGTTACCACATACTGTATGTCTTCGCGGATGACATTCTCCTTGTCTCAGTTGTTGACAGTATCACTCCTAACTTAGCCACAATTGACCATTGCCTCCATTTGTTCTCCATTTGGCTGAACAACTGCTGCCTTCAACTAAACCCTGAAAAATCCATGGCAACTTGGATAACAGGGGGTGCCCCAGCTCTTGACATTGCCCCAAAAACTCCAGGTCTGCCTGTTGCGTTAGCATCAACCTTCAGATACCTTGGTGTTTTTCTTGATTCAGGTTTTTCTTTCACTCGTCACATTGGTCAAGTGCTCAAATCTTCCTTCAATTCCTTGTGCTGCTTTCAAGCCATCCAACCATTCCTAGAGATCTCAGTGCAGTTTTCTGTCATTCTCAGCCCAGCAATCTCTAGAACTGATTACTGCAATTCTGTGTTTGCTGGTTTCTACTCTGCTGGCTTTGGAAGACTTCAAAAAGTACAGAATACAGCTATCCATATGCTCACTCAGACCTATAAGTGAAGCCATGCAATTCCTCTACTCTTTCAGTCTCACTGGTTGCCAGTAAAATATCTCCTTCTCACTAATAAATGGCCCCGGAGTACCTATCATCCCTAGTCATTCCTGTCAAGCATGTTCTCTCCAATCTATGCATGATAACAGGCTCTGCATCCCTTCACCAACTTGAGCTAGATTGGAGGTTTATTGATTATTTATTTATTTATTTAACCAATTTTATATACCGTCCTTCTACAATTCAAGACGGTTTACAGAAAACATTAAAATAGAGTGTTTCCACTGTTTACATAGAACAAAATAACAATATATATAAAGTAATAATGAAACCAACTATTTACAAAGGAATTTACCGAATATCAGTTGTCAGTATGTAGGTTTAGAAGGGGTAGGAGCTAGAGGGAAGTAGATGAGGTTAGAACTAAGGTGGAAGGGGAAAATGTTCCTGAAAAAGGAGGGTTTTTAAGTTTTTTCGGAACTCAAGGTGAGTTCTAGAGTTCCGCAGATCATGAGGAAGAGAGTTCCATAGTGTAGGAGCATAAAGGGAAAAGGCCCTGTTACAAGTGAATTGTTTACTATGTCTTATGGTTGTTGGGATAGAGATGAGGTTTTTGGTAATAGTACGGCGGGTTCGAGAGCTAGTAGAGAGGGGAATGAGAGGGGACAGGCATGGAGCCGATTCATTGGAGATGATTTTATGTATAAGGGTAAGCACTTTGAACTTAATCCTGCAGTAGATGGGGAGCCAGTGAAGGTCATGTAGGACTGGTGTGATGTGCGATCGCCTGGGGGTGCTGGTTATGAGTCTTGCAATCGTGTTCTGGGCAAGTTGGAGCGGTTGTATAGCATTCTTGGGAAGGCCATGATAGATTAAGTTGCAGTAATGTTACCAGATGTTCTGCCTTTTTCTTCCTTGCCCTGTCACTGTGGAACACTCTTCCTGCCGACCTTCTCCTGCAATCTTCCCTCAATAGTTTCATTAGAACATAAGAACATAAGAAATGCCATACTGGGTCAAATCAAGGGTCCATCAAGCCCAGTATCCTGTTTCCAACAGTGGCCAATCCAGGTCACAAGTACCTGTCAGGTTCCCAAAAAGGTACACAAATTCCACAATGCTTACCTGGGGTAAGCAGTGGATTTCCCTTGTCCTCCTTAATAATGGTTTATGGACTTTTCCTCCAGGAACTTGTCTAAACCTTTTTTAAACCCAGCTACACTAACAGCTTTTACCACGGGGAGAGTAAGGAGGAGAGCAGTGGAGCTGGTGCCCGTGTGATCCGACGGAGGAGGAGGAGCGAGGGAGATCCGCCCCTCCCCCGGGCCGTTTCAAATTCGCCAGCCACCGCGGAGACACCGGGAGAGTAAGGAGGAGAGCAGTGAAGCTGGTGCCCGTGTGATCCGACGGAGGAGGAGGAGCAAGGGAGATCCGCCCCCCCAGGCCTTTTCAAATTCATCGGCCACCGCGGAAAGCGACCCATGGGCGTGCACCCATGGTCGCGTGCCCGAAGGGGCGTGACCAAAGGGGCAAGTCATGCCCCTTTGGAGCCCCTTCGGAGGTCTGAGGAGTACTGAGAAGTGCCTGTGGTGTCCATGGGTAAGCGGAGGAAAAAGGTGTTTGTTGCTTCAAGCTCTAAGTCCATCAAGCTGGTGGGCCCCATGGATCGTCATCTTCAGAGTGCCCCAGCAGAGCAGAAGGAGCAGGACTTATCCATGGGGTCTGTGAGTACTGTCTCTGATACTTCTCTTTATGTGCTGGGGTCTGCCCTACCCGGTCAAGAAGTCATGTCTTTGAGGGACCTACCTTCCGGAGTGGATAAGCCGGTTGGTGGGCCCTCTCTGGGTGAACAGGGAATTCCTTCTTTAGTGACTGATGTGGATAAGGTTAAATGTTCTGATTTACCATCAGTATTAAATTTTTCTGGTCCACCTTCGGTTGTTACTTCTCCAGTGGAAGTCTCTTTGAGGGATGTCTGGGAGGTTGTTGCACACATGGAGGTGTCTCTGCATGCATCTCTTTCCCAGGTATCTCAATTTTCTAAAGAGGTGGTTCAGATGTTGGATGCTCATGATGTGTCTATTGTTAAATGTAATACTGTTTTGAGTAAATTAGAGGGTCAGGTATCTGTGATGCAGGCTGCAGTATCTTCTTCTATTTGGGATAATCTTATAGTATATCATCAATTAGAATCCCTGGAGAATGCAATTCATATGAATTTTTTTTTTTTAGTGCCATCAAGTCAGTGTTGACTCATAGTGACCCAGATACCTCTGGGTTTTCATGGCAATGTATCACTGGAAGTAGATTGCCAGCCTTTTTGTCTGAGGCAATGGAGGGTAAAGTGACTTGCCCAAGGTCACAAGGAGTGCCATTGAGAATTGAATCTTTGATCTTCTGGGTACTAGGCAGTTGCTCTACCACTAGGCTACTCCTCCACTCTTAAATTCTCCTTGTACACATTATTTATCTCCTGTTTTACTGTTATATAAGTATTTCAAGGAGGTTCTACTGATTGAAGACCCAAATGTTATAAAATTTTCTTCTGTTTATTATGTTCCTATTTTGGCTGCCACGGAAGCCTCCTCTCCTGTTGCCGGGGGCGCAGGTAATGTTTCCTTGTCTCATACTTTAGATCTCTCTGCCTTTTTGGAGTCTTCTACTGATGAGATTACTCAACGTGCTACCCTAATTGTTTCCTTTGTATCATTAATGGATAAAAATTTAACTCTCCGGTTATATTTCTCTAAGAAAAATCAAGTGTTTTGTGGGCACACAATTGAGATTTTTCCTGATGTTTGTAGACTCATTCAAAGGCGGAGGAAAGTTTTTCTTCTTTTAAAAGCCCGCGCCATGGCAATAGGTGCTTCCTTTTTGTTAAAGTACCCTTGTAATTGTATTTTGATATATGAGCAGACCAAATATGTGTTTATGGATTCTGATCAGTTGGAAGCATTCCTGTCTAGTAAAGAATCTGGTTAAATGTTTCTTCTTCTTTTCCATGTTAAATAGGGCCAATAGAATTTTTCATGGGCCCAGCGCATATCCATATTTGAATTATGTAAGAAGTTATTGAATTTATTGCTTTTATATTTCTTTTCCTTGCTTTCTCCTTGGGGAGGACTTGATTGTACTATTTGTTTATTTCTTAATAAAGATTGTTAAATACTTTAAAAAACAGCTTTTACCACATCCTCTGATTTGAGGATTATTTGTTGAGTGAAAAATATTTTCTCTTATTAGTCTTAAATGGGTTATAGTGTAGGTTCATTGTGTGTCCCCTAGTCTTCCTACTTTTTGAAGGGGTTAACAATTGATCTACATACATTTATCCATTCTACTCCATTCATTATGTTATAGACCACTATCATATCTCCCCTCAGCCATCTCTTTTCCAAGATGAAGAGCCTTAACCTTTTAAGCCTTTCCTTGTAGGGATATCCTTCCATCCCCTTTACCATTGCTATCCATCATGGATACCATGTGCTATCCATGATGTCAGCTGCTATCACGCCAGGAACTGGCATATGATGTTTTAGGAGAGTCCCCGTCCAACAGGGCAGGACACGGGGCCCAGATGTGCAGACAACTACAGCATACTGCGCTTGTGCAGACACTACCTGCTACACACTGGCAATGATGTGGATCTACAAGATGGCTGGCAGAGCTTATCTCTAGCAGTACAAGCTCTGGGGATCAGATACTTGGTGCCCATCCTCACCCTCAGGGTGTCTGCTGAAACTGCTCAGTAGCACGGTTTGCAGCTGTTATGTGCTGGTAGCACACACTGTCAGTGCTTCTTACTGAGCTGATGTGATGGATCACTGCGTTCTCCATTTGGTGATCATCTGCAGCATGCTTTTCTGCATGTGATGTGCATCATGGGTACTGGAGGGGTTAATTTATACCGGCACACAGCAGACAGTTTAAGCAGTGACTTGCATTTTCTTCAATGCCAGACATTGCTGTGCAGAGCAGTGTGGAGGTGTAACAGTGCAATGTCTCCATAAGCAAGGGACAAGGGTTCAACTCACACTTGTTCTTTTTCGGTCTGTGTGCTACTCAGTTCATTTCCCTGCCTGTGACAGTCCGGGTTCTGCTGTGACTGGCAGACACACATCCTTAGACTTTGTTATGCGTTTTGGCCACAATTTGGGTCAGCAAACCTGCTATTCCCAATCATGTCCTTCTGAGAGCATGGTTTTATTAGCTCTGCTGCAGCCCATTGCAGGGGGTCAAACATGTTCACCCTGCAGACGTCTGGCACCTACTTGAAGGCATAGCTTAATGGTCATAGCACTGGCTCGGAAACAAGATACCAGGGTTTGAGGCTCACTAGCACTCCTTTTGCAACATTTTGGAATGTGTTACTGTTGCGTTTTATATATGCCACAACCTTCATGGAATAACCACACCTTCTTGTGATCTTGAGCAGGTCACTTAACCCTCCATTATCTCACCTGACTGCAGGTTCCTACAGTCCCTGTTTTTCATCAGACGTTACACCAAGTTATCGGTACAATGTACCTCGATGTGACTGCACTGATACAGCGGTATGCTAACAGGCAGTTACATGACAGAGCAAACAATGTACAACCACTCTACCAATATATCAAAACTCACATCAGGTACTGATAAAACTTAAAAGCATGAAAGGAGAAAAAGAGCCTCAGAATTCAATGAGGCAATGCAAATTAGGCTTCAACCACATGAAGCATACCTCCCAAAACATCACAGGTTCTAAAAAATTCCTTCCAGCCCTTAAAATATCCTTTGTTTTTTTTCTTTTTCCTTTTTTCCTCTTTCTTTTTTCTTCACCGATCAAGTTATCAAAAGACAAATTTTAAACTCTCAAAACATGGCAATAACATCTAGCCTAAAGGCACTTATCTAAATGGTGAGGACATCGCTATCACTGTTTAACCAAACACGCCATCGATCACACACAGAGTTGCAGGAGAAGCACACCCGACACCACACATAGGCCGCCAAAGCGTTTCGCTGAAAAGGCTTCTTCAAGGGAAAACCCCACCCAAACCGTGCTCAAGTCACTGCAAAAGAGAAAGCAACAGAAATCCAGCTTCAAAGTCAGTACCATCAGGCGAACAAACCACTGAACCCCCAGGAAAACAAAATAGGAAAAACATACCGATTTCAACTGGCACCATAGTATCCAGCACACATATCCCCAACATAGCCCTTGACAATGCAAAAAACCGTCACGCATGCGTTGCACTAAATAGAGAAAATTCATGACGTCACCCAGTGACGTAGCAGGGAAAACCTTTCTCCGAATGAAGCACCACAACCATGGGCACAAACGCAACTCAAAACACACACTCCGATGCATATAAAGCCCTAAAATAAAATAACATAACACAGGGGAATAAAGCCCAAACAGACCTACCATACTCAAAACCAAGACTTACCCCCACATACCTCAGCTACACAAAGCACCCTAGCGCCCAAAACTCATATTACAAACACACACTCCAATCAAGCTGTGCATTGAGACCCCCTGGAAAGACGGTCCCCAAACGGAAAATCCATCTCTGTTCACAAATTAAAAGACATTCATCTCTACTCCTATTCCTTTGCCCTATTGACACCTGATCAATACAAAAGCAATGCAAATCAGTAAAAGAATGATCAAAATCCAAACAATGCTGTACTAAAGGAGCATCACGTCACCGGCATTTCAGCCTACTCTTGTGCTCCTGAAGTCGTAACTTGAGGGACCTCACAGTCTTACCCACATAGGCCAACCCACATGGACATCGGATGAAATATATAACATAACTAGATGTGCATATGTACTGCAGAGTATCACATACCAGTGCAACTGCCGCATACCACATGCCCACCAGGACTGTCAGACCCCCGGACCCAGGAACGCAACAAATCTGGACTCAAAAGTGCCGTGAAGTTGCGATTCCTGGTCCAAATATACCCTTTTACCCTGCAAACCCGGGACAACCTGGGTGACTCAAAAATGTTTCCATATATTCTGTTGCAAACGGTAACTAAGCAGGGAAAATTGTGTCACAAAATGAACAAACTCACTCTCATCATAGGAAGAGCCCACCACCCGAGATCATGGAATACAAGACAGTATTTTTAAATAGCACACAGGCCTGATGTAAACTCTTAACCTTTGCAGTTGCTCCTTTTAGTTTTTTCTTAACCATTTTCTTCATTTTATTATAGTCTCCTTTTTGAAAGTTAAATAGAAACACGGAAACATGTCAGCAGAAAAAGACTATAGATCCTGAGTTCCACTAAGGACTATGTCCAAAATAGCATCCCCTCATGTCGGTTCTTGAACCAGTTGCTCCATGAAGTAATCATTTACTTCATCTAGAAACTTTATCTCCCTAGCATGTCCTAATGTGACATTGACCCAGCCAATACCAGGTAATTGAAATCTCCCATTATTACTGTGTTGTAAACTTTGCTAGCTTCCCTAATTTCTGTTAGCATTTCTTTATCTGTCTGTTCATTCCGTCCAGGTAGATGGTAGTAGACCCCCACTGCCATTGTCTTCCCCTTTTTACATGGAATTTCTATCCATAAAGATTCTACAGCGTATTTTGTATCCTGCAAAACCTTTATCCTGTTTCTCTCGATGCCCTCTTTAACATATAGAGCCACCTCTCCATCAAAGTGATCTACCCTATCATTGTGATATAGTTTGTAGCCTGGTATTACAGTGTCCTATTGGCTGATCTGAAGACTTACCTCTTCAGGCAGGCATTTGCTCTTCAGGGATAGCCAGGCATTCGGGGGGGAGGGGGGAATGTCCCAACTTGCCCTTCACCTGGAAGACCTGATTATGACTGACTCTCTTGTCTGAATGTACTCCTCTGAGAGTTGTTTCTGTTGAATGGTCTCCTTTTCTCTTTCTTTTTTATCTCTGTTTCTTTGTGCTAACCATTTTGGCTGTAGCTCCTTTCTTCCTTCTTTTATTTTATTTGTAAACCACTTTGTACATTTGGTAAAAGGCGGTTTAGTAAATCTTAATAAAGCATAAAACACGCAGAACCTCGAGAGATGTTGGTCATTTTTCAAATGTGTTTTTTTGTAAAATTGTTGCTCCCCCCGGTGTGTGTCACCAAATACGCATGTATTTCCCATGCTCTTACAGTATTTTAAAAAAGGCTCTGCACTCAATAAGCATTTTGTAAAATGCTTTGCTTACTGTAAACATTCCACTTATACATCCTTTTTTCTCCTTAGACCTCCTATGTAAAACCAGGCTTTAAATTCGATGGTTGCAGTGTCATGAGTACCCACCAAGCATAAGCATAGTATAATGACATTAACCATCTTTCTAGACTATGTTAGGACTTCATTGTTAGAAGGTTTTATCTATGCCAGGAGACTTTTCCATTAACAAAAGCCCACATACCTCAGCTTTGGATCCCAGAAATGGAAGCAGTTTAACAATTTTATTTCTCACTTCAATCTATTGATTAATGATAAAAGCCCCAAGAGGACTTTCCAGAAGCAATCTTAAAAGCTTTCTATTTACGCAAACAAGCTATATTAATGATTTTTATTGCTCAGAGGAAAAATCATTTAAGTAAAATGGAGTTTTTATTACAGTAGTCAAGATGTTAATTAGCACAAGGTTGTTTCATGAATATCTGACATAAGGAGCTTTTCAGCTGAATCCGCATCACAAAAAATCTTTTATTCAACCCACTGGTACCACTGAGGAGAGATCTGTATTTAGATGGTATTTCTGGTATTCTGAATGTTCACACCACCAAAGGGCATCCTTAATCCACAACAAATAAAGGGGGTGAAAAGAGAAGAACCAAATCATTTTTGAGTCCAAGCTGCAAATGAATGTGCAGTGTAAGACACAACTTGGCTTATGGAATATGCTGATCCCTAGAAGTCTTCCCTCTTCAAAATATCCCCCTTCTGGGAAATCAATTTACAGTCTCTCCATATATGAATCCCTAGTCATAGCATTAACCTTTATAGACGCTGGAGATGTACTCAGATAGCAGCCTGTTTTTAAAATTTAACAGTATCAGTGCATTTTCCTAGCAAAACAGGTGCTGATACTCCTATGCTGAGCTCTTTCATTAATGCATGAAGACCATGGGTCAGTTTTATCAGACAATGAAAAAGGTGCCCATAGTCGGTACCACCGAGTACCTCCCTCAAAAAAATCCACCTGCTGTGAACTATCTACACTGTCACATTGCCAGGCCCTTAAAGGAAAGCAACAAGGAGGTACCATTAAAGCAACAAGGAGGTACCATTAAAGCAAAGCATGCAGTGCTGGGAATCCAAAGGGACTATTCCAATGGACTAGTACCAGCCCCCATTCCCATCCCCCACTGCCTCTGTTTACCCATGCTCCAGATACCAAAGGAATTATCGAATTGCATTTTGTAGAAAAAAAAACATCAGAATACATAGAAGATGATGGTTGATGGGTCCCCGCCTCATGGAGTTTATAAGCACTGGCAAACATAAATAGATCGTCAAGAAGGAATCTCACCTCAAAAGTCCAGAGATATAAGAATTAAGAATAAGGCCAGTAAAAGGGTATCAGGCTCCTTAGTTTAACCTTTAGCCTTATGCCCCCTCATTCCCCCCAAGATTTTGATAATTAAACTCAGCAATCATGATCATCAAAGCACCACCCCTCCCAAAATAACTCTGTACAAATGCAAAACTGGATGTGTTACATTTAAATATTGAACTGCTCTGTATGTGCATGCCCACATGCCCTGCAGGTAGCAGAATGTGCTGACGGCTCTTTGAGTTTGTGGGGTTGTCGGCCTCTATTGTTTGGCTTTGAATGCTGTTGCTTTTTGCTGCCCCTTGAAGCTGTTGCCTTAGGAGACCCACCTAGTCTTTCCTAATGGTTGGGCCAGCCCTAATTAAACGTTCAGTGGTCTATCTGGAAGCTACATTGCTAGATACAGACTTGGGGGGGGGAGGGGAGCTTTTTTCTGGAAGGGATAGGTCATGTAGGGAGCTGCTTACTAAAGGGAGGAGTAGCCTAATGATTATAGCACTGGGTTGGTAACCAAGAGACCAGGGTTCAATTCCCAGTAGCACTCCTTGTGGCATTGGGAAAGTCACTTAACACCCCCCTACCTCAGAACAAAGGCCTGGCAATCTACTTCCAGCCACACTGCCAAGAAAACCAGGAGTCTGCATTGACTTGAAGGCACACATTGCATTTTTAGTTTTTTACTAAAGGGCATTGACTGTCATCGTGACACTAATGTGGGAAAGAAAGTGCACGGTGACAGCTAACCCAGTTGAAATGCAACAATCACAAGCAATTTTCTGCGATAGCTGCATTTTGCGCAGTAGAGGAGGAGAAGCAGAGTCAGGCCAGAGAAGAGGAGTCGTGATCCGAGGCAGCTACTGCATGAACAATGTTTATTCAGTGACTGCCTAAATGCAGATAATACCACCTATTGATCAGCAGTAGTGCTGCGGCAAGATCCCAAATTCCCCATGTGGCCCCCCTTTCAGCATCCCCCTGGACGTCTTATCACAAGGAGTAGCACTGCGAGACTGACACCACTTGTTATGGGGCCGGAGAAAGGGGCAGGATTTTGGAGGAGCAGCTCCTGTCCCCTTGCCGCTGGACCACATGAAGTTTAAAGGTCGAAGGGGCCTTCAAGAGATGTCAGGGTGGGCCTGGTAGCCTAGCGCAGCTGGTTAGCTGGGACTTTGACATTGGGGAGGGTTGGCCTACTGACTAGTAGCGAGGCATTTCAAATGTAGGGAGTGCACTGCCACCCCCCCCCCCCCTCCGGATAGTTACTCAAAGAGTTTCGGAGCTGTCCAGGAAGTTGCTGGAAGAGGGAGGGCCACTCCATTACTATTGTTGGTGCTGAAGATCGGCAGATCCACAGTACTGGCAACCTTAACAAGGGGGAACCTAAGGGGGACTGCAGAGGGGTCCAGGTTTCAGCATCTGCATTTGGGGTGATGGAGCAATTATTTGCTCTTTCATCCTCTGGCTCCCACCCTTTAGCCCATGTTTCCTGCATTGGTAGGCACTGTGGGAGTACCCACACTACCTGCCAATGCGGGGATCATGGGTCAGCATGGTAAGTGCTAGCCCTGCAAATACCACACAAAGTTCGTAGCTATCACACAGCATTTTCACAAAATGAATGCGAGGCTGCAGAATCCCTTACTGCACTTTAATAAACATACCCTTTACTGTCTGAAGACTTTGTGCAGTACTGTGTATATGTGAGCAATATTTCAAACATGGGTCCCATTGTATGTTTCCTGCTGTATTAATATTACACGGGGTCAGTTTATAAGCAAAAGCAGCATGCTGTTTTCCCATTAGCTCTAACTCTATTCAGTGGAACATTGTATTGCATGTGCCAGGAACACTAGAGGGAAAATAACAAGGGGGAGACGTGGGAATGTGATTCAACGAACGGCTAATAATTTATCTCTTTCTGTTGACCTCAATGAAGAAAAGAAAAGAGTGGATACTTTATCTTTATTCAGCAGCCTAGTCCTTATGGGACACTTGAACATGATTGGATCGTTTTCGGTGTCAGAGCCGATAAGAGACTGATTGTGGCTCCCTTCGCCCTCGGTTCAATAGAAGAAAGCTCCCTTGGTAGTTTGCACTGTTAATCTAAAGTGACTGACTCACTGCTTTAGCCTGCAAGCCTCACTCTGGCTCCTTGTTCCCTCCTGCTGTAGCACATTAACAGAACAAATTAACATTGTAATTGCCTTTTAACTATTTATCAATAAGGGTGAAAAAAGACAACACTGCAGGCGAAAACCAAGGAAGTAGCCCAGGACTCCAGCTCTGAATCTACACCTCAATCTGTTCCTATTTTAAGCAGTCATTCTCAATGCTAATAAGGAAGGCAAGGTCTGCTCGCTCGCTGGCATTTGCACAGAAAGACTGCCATCTCATTGGGAATGCAAAATTTTAGCATAAAGATATTTTTGCTGTGCGTTTAATATTATTTTGTTATTTTTGGCAGATACCAAAAATGAATGTATTTTCCAGAAATATGCGCATTGGATTGATAACCAACCCTGATCTTCAGGAGCTATTGCCTGTCCTTGTTCTAAGATTTTCTCAGTAAATGCTCAGCACATTACAACACAATAATGAATTTAGGGGCCTGTATACTAAAGTGCGCTGTGCAGCTAACATGTGATGTTAACGGCATACAGAGGATGGCTCCTGGAATTTTTCTTTGGTTGTACATTGTGCTCGTTTGCATCTGTCTGTATCTGTGGTACCTCATGGGGGCAATGTCTCCAAATGGGTTAGTTTTGCACACATTACGATGGTAAAGAACCTTATTCCTAAGCTGGGTGTGTGGAAAAACACAGCAGTACACCATCTCCTTTTCATCTTCAGGACTCCACTTAGCCATTTCATTGGTTTCTGTTCTTTATCTCCTGCTGTGGTAGATCCATGAACAAGTTCACCATGGCCTATGCCTACATCAGGGATGTTATCAACGTCCAAACGTTTTGTACTATCGCTGCCACCATCATTAACTATGGGTGACTCCTTTTTATCTTAGGCAATGTGTGGCCAGTTTATATCCTTTTTTCCTTTCTGCCATATTTCTAAGAGGGTAATTTTATAACAAGGCAACCATGCATAGGCACCTACGTAGGCATCGGTGCAGGCGCTATTTTAAAAACACAAATAGATGCCAACTTGTCTTTATAACATACTAGTGCATGTGGTAGAAAATGTACCTTGAATGTAGGTGCGATCATTTATGCCTCACAAGCAGGTATAAACGATGGTGCCTGCATTCCACGCATATGTGCATAGATTAAAGTATTTTATAATATATGCACATACATGAAAACTCCACCTGCCTAGACAGTGTCTCTAGCCACGTCTATCGGCAAAGTAAGCACCTTCATGCCATAGTGTGTACTTTTATGACATGCAGACGGGATTTTATAAAATGTCTTTCTTACTATAGTGTCATCTTGCTGAGATTTGGTAGAGGTTTTATGCACTGGGATCCCCACATGAAGGTACTCAGCAAGAAAAGCATTCTCTGTCCCTCAGAGACACTGAGCAATTCACCAGTTTTCCTGCTGAATTTTATGTTGTGTTCCCCTTTGCTGAAAAGACCCGGACCAAGGGACCAATTCCTGTGCACACCACTAGTAATGCCTCTTTCCTCAAAGTGAACTCCTAACTCCTAACCTAATCTTAGGCCCCGTACCAAGAGCTCTCCATTTATTTATAAGTTGCCTATATCGAACCATGTAAAAGGTCTTGCTGAAATCTAAGTACACCATATCTCGCAACCTGTGCTTTCTGTGATGTACACACTGTTACAGATGATCTTATAACCAGGTTTGTTCTAAGCGATGTTATATTGAGGTGTGGTATAGATGGGATACACTGAATATAAAAAGTACCTAATCCTTCCTCTCCCCACTCTCCCCCCTCCCATACACATACACACACACACACACACACACACACACACACACACACACACACACACACACAGCTGAAAACTGTGACATTTTGTAATCATTAAAATTTCATTTTGTTTTTAAATAG
Source organism: Ichthyophis bannanicus (assembly GCA_033557465.1). Classification (NCBI taxonomy): domain Eukaryota; kingdom Metazoa; phylum Chordata; class Amphibia; order Gymnophiona; family Ichthyophiidae; genus Ichthyophis; species Ichthyophis bannanicus. The sequence continues at coordinate 74,192,326 of CM066049.1, read as the reverse complement.
ACACGCTATTTCCAGAGCTCCCTGGTGAGATGGTGACTGGCAGACAGAGAAGGTTGGGCAGGTTTGGGGAGGTGGGGAGAAAGGAGTCTGGGCTGATGTACTGATTTCAGAAGCAGCTGAGAAGCTGTCAGCCAGAGAGGGAATGGCTCGCTGCCAGCCTGCTTTACCATCTGAAAAGGCTAATAACCCCAATTACGGCCCAGTCCCTCCCATGATTCACCGAGCCCGCTGGGTTTGCCCTCCATTTGAAAGACAATGAGTTTCACTGCTTCAGTGTTCCTGGCCTCCAACGCATTTCAATCAGGCAGGAAAAACCACAGCCAAGAAAGATTAAAGGAAAAGGTAAAAGACAAGCAGAGAACCTGAAATAGTGTACAACATCACTCTTGAAGGCCAACGCAGCAACAAGAGGAGCTGTAGTGGGTTCCTCAAGGCTGCGTGTTAAAAGATAGAAGCCTTTTAGGATTTTGGCACAAACCTGCAATAGCCATGTATGCTACAGTAGTTCGACTACGACCATGAATCTTCCTTTGATTTTTCTACACAGATCGAGTAGCTGAATTGGGCCTGGAGAAAACTGGCACTTTTGTAAGTTATGAACAAAATGGATAATGTTGTATATGAGCTTTAGAGACCTTACAGGTCTCTTCACCCTTCTTTAGTATGTTCAAATTACCCAAAACGTGGTGATGCAAAACATAAGGTAAAACTGTTAGGCACTATGGCATCAATATTTAAAAAGGCTAATACTCAAACACATGGCAGTTAGTCACGCCCCTTAAATATCAGCGGCAGTTTCCGGATAGGAGCTGCCATTGACTATCAGGGCTGATCAGCGCTATCCAGATAGAAACATAACAGCAGAAAAAGAACACATGGCCTATCTAGTCTGCCCTTCCATATCAACTACAAGAGTCCCCTTTTTACCTTTAGAGATCCTCTGTGTTTGTCACATGCTTTTTTGAATTCAGACACTATCCTCGTGTCCACCACCTACACCAGGAGACTATACCACACATCTACCACTCTTTTCCTAAAGAAATATTTCCGCATATTACTCCTGAATCGATCCCCTTTCACTCTCATCCTATGTCCCCTTATAGCAGAGCTTGCCTTCAATTGAAAGAGACCCTCCTGTGCATTTATGCCACTGAGGTATTTAGATGTCTCTATCATATCGCCCCTATCCTGCCTTTCCTCTAAAGTATACATATTAAGATCTTTAAGTCTGTCCTCATATGCTACATAATGAAGACCACAAACCGTTTTAGTAGCCACCCTCTGCACCGACTCTAACCTGCCTAAATCCTTCTGAAGTTGCGGTCTCCAAAATTACACACAATACTTCAAATGAGGTCACACCAGAGACTTACACAGAGGCACTATCACCTCCTTTTTTTCTGCTGACCATTCCTCTCCCTATACATCCAAGCATCCTTCTGGCTTTCACAGTCACCTTTTCTACCTATTTAGCTACTTTAAGATTGTCAGACACAATTATGCCCATATCCCGCTCTTCTTTTGTGAACAGAAGTACCCCACCTCCTACACTGTACAGCTCCTTTGGATTTATACAGTCTAAATGCATGACCCTGCTTTTTTTTAGCATTAAATTTCAGCTGCCAAATTCTAGACCATTCTTCAAGTTTAGCTAGATCGCTCCTCGTATTGTTGACTCCTTCTTGTGTGTCTACTCTAATGCAGTTTTTGGCATCATTTGCAAATAAGCAAAACTTACCTGATATGTTAAAAAGAATCAGACTAAGGACAGATCCCTGAGGCACACCACTGGTAACCCCCTTCTCCTTAGAGTGAGCTCCATTTACCTGTACCCTTTGTTGCCTCCCACTCAACCAATTTCTAACCCAATCAGAACTTTAGGATCCATCTCTAGGGTGCTCAATTTGTTTATAAGTCACCTGTGTGGAACAGTATTAAAAGCTTTACTGAAATCTCAATACATCACATCTAGGGCTCTCCCTCGGTCCAACTCCTTGGTCACCCAGTCAAACAAATCTATCAGATTCATCTGACAAGATCTGCCTCTGGTGAATCCATGCTGCCTCCAATCCTGCAATCCAATGGACTTCAGAAATCTCACTATTCTCTCCTTTAGTAGCCTTTCCAATAATTTACTAACCACAGAGTTTAAACCAACTGGCCTAACACCTGATGAGGTCAGTGGTTTCAAAGAGCTAGCTGTGAATGAACTGACATGAGCCTTGCCCAACCCCACCAGCAACCAAAAGAAGTTCCCCTTTGTTGTATAGAAAAAGAGAATATCCTTTAAAAATGAACAGCAAAACCCTCTTCAAGAATTAGCTTTTAAAAAAGAATGCCAGAAAGCTGTCAAAGGAGTTAAGGTAGAGTATTACCTTGCTTTGCTATGGAGTCCTTCAGGAATGCCATTTGGTTGCAGGTTTTTAGTTGACACTTAACCAGATTGCAACCTAGGCCAGCTTTTCATGAGGCCTAAGTTACCCAGAAAGGTACCGACTGGAAATCCTCTAACTGGATACATGTTGGCACTTATCTGGACAATGCCAACACCACTCTTGCTCCACCCCCGCACCGTTCCTACACAAACCAGATAGCGGCAAAGTAATTTGTGGGGAGATTCAGTGGCATGATCGAGATAGTGCCATTGAGGGCAGTATGCTTAGCCAGCTACCTCCTATTGGCGGGGGGGGGGGGGGGGGGTCTGAAGATTGACCCCTATCTATTCATTTTCAATTAGCACTGAAAATCCAATCTAATTTTATTGTTCCATACCAAAAATTAATAAAAACATAAAACACAAAAACTTACAAAGACAATCTAAACACAGAAGCTATCATATTCCTTAAACCATGGGTGAACTTACAGTAAATTCACTCCTTAAAATGTACCTAAAGTTGCACTTTCTGGAATTCATAGTTCTCAGGGATCATACTTTGAAACTTCAAAGTATGATCCCCACAAATCCCCTAATCATTTTTAAATGCATTTTATTGTAATCTATTTAATGATGTTTCTTTCTCTTGCAGACCACCTTGTAGCCTTTCTGGGAAAGACAATATAAACCCATCAAATAAATAAATACAATTTAGCTTAAGAAAAATATATTTAATACTCAGTGGTGGCTCAAGGCAATCTGCTGCCTGAGGCGAGGGATGAGATGCCCCCCCCCCCCCGGGTGGGGATCTTTCTCAAAACTCCAGTCAGGGACTGAACCAAATCAAAAATTCAATTAGATAATATGGAGCAAATACAAGATGTTCACACACCAAGGAACTAAAAGAAAGAGCGAGAACCACAGCAGTTTATTGCTCCAAATTATAATTAATTTGTATTTTGTTATAAACTGCGTTATGATGCTTGCTTTTTCTTTTTGAACATACATTTTGCATTCACAGAACCCCCTCCTCAACAATGGGTGCAGAGCAGAGATAGGACATTCACCCACATAAATCAATATATTAAAAAAAAAAAATCTGATTCTGGTCATCTCACCATCAACAAACATTCTCCAATACCAGGCATATTGGGAACTAATATAAAACCCTACTAAAGTCACTAAGATCTGCAAGGCCAAATCTACCATACCATACCAGCATACACTTCCAAAACTCATACAATAAGGGACCTACCAAGAAAAAAGCAGCACTATAAACACTGCAATGGGCCCCAAAAGAGCCATACACCTATTTGAAAAGCTGAACAAGTCAAATTACTATAGTACAGATCCCTACATATAAATTCCATGTTAACAGAACACCTGACCTTGGTCGCACACTCAGAACACAGACCCTCACCAAGTACAGAATAAGTGACTACAACCTAAAGCAAAAATAAAAATATGTAGACAAACATTAAAATGAAACCCCAAGAAGCCAGACTCTGCGTGCGGTGCCACACCAGATAAGAGATGCAGTTCCCCATACTATGTGAAATATAGACAGCACAAAATCCAATCACTAAATTGAAAATAAAATTATTTTTTTCTACCTTTTTTGTCTGATGATTTTTGATCATGCTGGTCCGGATCTGAGGTTTCCATTTTCCTCTGTCTTCTCTTAGCTCTTTCTATGGTCTATAGTCCGTCTGCCATTTCTTGTCTCTCCTTTTGCTTTCTTCATTTTCTTCCATCAGCCTTTTTTCAGTCCCAGTAACAATCCCTAGTATCAGCCCCCTTTACAGCCTCCCCTCCCAGTACCAACTGCCTTGCCTTCCCAGTACCGCCACCAGTCCCAGTGCCCCCTCCCATGTTAGCTCCCTTCCAGCTCCCCCTCTCCCCTGTTCATCCGCCTTCCAGTGCCATCCCCAGGTGTCAGCTCCCTTTCAGCTCCCCCACCCCATGTCTGCTCCCTTCCAGCTCCCCCCATGTCTGCTCCCTTCCTGGCCTCCCTTCTCTGCTCCCTTCCAGGCCCCCCCTTGTCTGCTCCCTTCCCGGCCCCCCTTCCCAGCCCCTCTTGTCTGCTCCATTCCCATCCCCCCTTGTCTGCTCCCGTCCAGGTCCCCCCTTGTCTGCTCCTTCCCAGCCCCCCTCCCGGCCCCCCTTGTCTGCTCCTTTCCCTGCCCCCCTTGTCTGCTCCCTTCCCTCCTTACCTCATCTTACCTTACTGATTCATCACTGAAAATCAAACAAAAGCAGCCGCAGGAACATTTCTCCGTTCCCACGGCTCTGCTTTCAAACTGCTGGGTCGCTTGCCAGAGCCGGCGGGGTGGGGGGAGGGCCGAGGTCATCGCTTCTGCTCTCCCTCCACGGAAGTGATGACCTCGGGCCCCCCCCCCCACCCCGCCGGCTCCATGCAACCCAGCAGTTTGAAAACAGAGCCGCGGGAACGGAGAAATGTTCCCATGGCTGCTTTCATTTGATTTTCAATGATGAATCTGGCTGGACGGCGTCAGCGGTTCTACCATAGGCAGTTTCTAGGGAGCGGCAAATCAGTGCCGCTCCCTAAAAACTGCCGCCTGAAGCCACCGCCTCAGTTGGCCTAATGGTAGAACCGCCCGCTAGTACTACAACATAACCTGCCGAATTCAACATATAATACAAGGCAACACTGCTCCCTTTAATAAATATTTACCATGAATCATTCAGCTTAATTCCTATATTTTACTTTTCTGGCTACATGAAGCTGGGATGCGCAGCAGTTCTCCAATTGTTCCACTCCTTCCTTTCTAACTGCTCCTTTCTGGTCACCTCAAGAACCCTTTCCTCTCCATCATACCCCCTCACTTGTGGAGTTCCCCAGGGCTCAGTTCTGGCCCCTATTCTATCTAACATTTTTCTTGCTCCACTTGATCTTCTGGTACAGCAATCTGGGACTTCAGCCTACTACTATGCGGCCAATATACTGTTGACTCTTCACACCGATTCCATTGGACAATGAAGATTTTGCTTCCTGAACACTTTTGAGTGTATCCTATGGATTTTGGGTTGCTGATCATGAAAATCACCTTGAAATTTTCCTATCACACACCATTTTTTTTTTTTTGCAATCACCTATTTTTGTGATTTCCTCATACATTTTAAGTCTACTCCTATGTTGCCTAGAAAGTAAGATGTTTTGTTTAGTACAGGCATGTCTGGGCATGTACTCAGTGCAGGCTTACAACATGCAATGGAAACGCAGCTGCTCAGGAATGCATGGGCATGCTTGGTCAGGATGGATGCTGGCAGTACAGGCTATAAAAGCATTTTTCATACACAGATGCTATGCATGACGTTGATATCACTTTGTGTACTTAACAATAGCATTTACATGTAAGCTTCTTGTCTAAATGATGATTCGTTACAGCAGAAATGTCTCATCAATGTTGCAACAGCCACATTACATTCTGTTAATTTTGTGGTGAGTATATGCTTAAACCTCAAAGATTCAGAATAACTGCACTTATTAAGAAAGCCTATGAGCTCTACTTCAGTTGTAAAGTTGGCGATAAAGACAAATCCTGGGCTCCTCATGTTTGTTGTGCAATATGTGCTGTCCATCTCAGAGCTTGGCTCAGAGGTACTCTGAAGTCAATGCCATTTGTAGTCCCGATGATATGGCGAGAACAGAAGGATCACATGACGGACTGTTATGTGTGTCTCACCAATATATCTGGCTTCTTGTCTAAAAATAATAAATCTATTGAATACGCCAGTCTGCCTTCAGCCATGAGACCAGTACTGCATGATGACAGTATGCCAGTACTGAAGCCACCAGGGACATGGAGCCTAGATGAGGCATGCAAAGATACCACATTATACAACTCAGACATGGAAAATGACATGGATCCAGATTTTGAACCGTTTATGTCCGATGTATCTTATCTGATAAAAGAGTCAGAATTGAATGACCTGGCGTGAGACTTACGTTTGTCAAAAACAAAAGCTGAACTACTTAGTTCAAGACTGCAAGGATGGGGTTTACTGTCACCAGGTATGAAAATTTCTGGTTTTCTGACCCACCAAGAAGATATGAAAAATGTTTTTGTGCAGGTTGACAGCCTCTGTTTCTGCACTGACATTGATGGGTTGTTCACGATTTTGGGTTGTGAGCATAACCCACAACAATGGCACCTTTTTATCAATTTGTCACTGTTAAGTCTGAAAGCTGTCTTGTTACACAATGGCAATGTCTGCCTTTCAATATCTATTGCCTATGCAGTGCACATGAAAGAAACCTATGAAAACATTAAATTGTAGTTGAAACACATACAGTACAATAACTAGAACTGGAACATCTGTGGTGATCTACAAGTAGTGGCACTGCTACTAGGAATGCAGCTCGGGTACACCAAGTACTATTGTTTCATTTGCAAATGGGACTCCCGTGATAGAGAGTCTCATTACATGACAAAGAACCGGCCGCTCTGTAAACGTTTGGTTCCAGGACAGAAAAATGTGACGCATGAACCACTTGTCGACACAAATAAGATATTTTTGCCTCCTCTTCATATAAAACTCGGACTAATGAAAAACTTTGTGAAAGCGATGAACAAGGAAGGTGAATGATTTTGATATTTGAGATAGATGTTTCCAAGAATAACTGATGCCAAGATTAAGGAAGGCATTTTTGTGGGTCCACAAGTCAGACACGTCATCAATGACAAGCGGTTCGAAGATCTCCTAGTGGGGCCTGAGAAAATCGCATGGAAGGCATTCAGGGATGTTGTTGGGAATGTTCTTGGCAATTACAGGGCATCAAACTATGTCCAGCTAGTTCACAACATGCTTCAAGCATACAAAACTATGAAGTGCAACATGTCGCTGAAGATTCATTTTCTGCATTCACACTTGGACTTTTTCACCATTAATCGTATTTATTTATGTGCTCTTAGATACCGCCTTTCCAGCATCAAGGCATAGAACAGTGTTGACATTGAACCATTAAAAATAATATATTACATACAGTATAACATTCCATACTGATGAAAATGATTTACATCTGATTTTTTAACTTATGTACAAGGGAATCTATGCAGTATAGACTCAAGTCCTTTGGGTCTACTTAACAGCTATGTGGGCTGTGTAACTAGTATAATTATGTTGTTCAGAATCCCGATCAAGTCACTGAGTCTCCATAGTGCTCTTTAAAAAAGGAAAGTTTTAAGGAGCTTGCAGGAGGCTCTTGGGTCCTTGATGGTTTTTATATCTTCTGGAAGAGCATTCCAGAGGCCCAGTGTGTAGAGAATGCTCTTTTGGTTGGAACTCTATTACATCTCGCAACATGTTGTTTGCATTGCACCTATGGACTCTGTTATTTGGTGTAGTTTGAAGGAGGAATCTCAAGTAGGTGGCTGCATCATTTTGCAGGATCATGAAAGTTATGTGCAAAATTTTGAATCTAATTCTGTTTTCCATTGGGAGCCAGTGGACTTGGTGCAGTCAGCGATGAACATGGTTTCACCAGGACATTGCAATAATGGAAAAGTGGCATCAGGGCAACTAAAACTCATTAATGCTGGCCACTTTTGTAGGACACTGAGACGAGAAGCATCAGATGCTGAGAACAAATGAAAATCAGGAGCAAAACATTACACTAATTCACCTGAGCTAAAAATATATGTCAGCATCATGGTGTGACTAAACATGCTAAATTCAGTCAAAATTTATTTTAATGTTTCTCCAAATTCCTATGTGATACAGTCAATCTGAAATTATATGCATGTTTAGCTTGAAGCTGTCTATCATAATCACTAAAATTTTTTCAGGCAGCAAAACATTTGAACAAATTTGTTGTCCAGTGTTCTTTTCTTCCAACCTCACGCCTCTGAATAACTGTCTGCTTTGTATCACTGCTTGGTTGCACATGAATCACCTCAAACCTAACCCTAAGAAAAAGAAAACAACAGTAACCTGGTTGAGTGGTCCTACTGATCCACCTTCTCTTTCGCCCTTGCTCAGTGAGACCCAGATTCCCCTAACATCTTCCTTCAGGTAGCTTGGGGTCAATTCTAGACTCTGCCCTAACCTTCCACCAACATATCAGCTCCGTCTTTCAGCGTTCCTTTATCTACCTCTGGTGAATCAGGGCAGTCCATTCATTCCTTCCCACCCCTGCTTTAACTACCCTACTCATATCTCTTGTTCTTTCTCGCTTGAACTACTGTAACTCGGTCCACGTCAGCCTTCCCTCATATGAACTGAAACAATGAGAACTCATTCAGAATACTGTTGCTAAACATTTATTTATTTAGCAAGCATTTGTATACCGCTCCTTCCAGCGATCAGAAGCGGGTAAGATTACATAGAAAAAGCTGTCGAATCAAGACAGAATAAATTTGATTTGTACATAAAGATTCGAAAGGTTAGCACGTCATGCAGAAAATTAACTACTTGTAAGCTAAGGGGATAATAATTTACATATGTACATTTATACATTACAGGTTTTCTGGGGTGCTGTGGGGGAGTTGCCCCTCATGCGAGTTTAGTACAGGTTGAAATGACTTTGAAATAGGTGGGTTTTGAGTTTCTTTCTAAAGTCGGCTAGATCAATGCTGGCTCGTATGTCGGGTGGGAGTTGGTTCCATAGTGTCGGTGCTGTGTATGAGAAAGCCCTGTTACTAGTGATTTTTTTGACTGATCTGATATCTGTTGGAGTGTGGAGGGTGTTGGAATTGATGGTTCTGTTTCTGTTGGATGGTTGCAATCTGATTAGGGTGTCGAGGAAGGATGGTGCTATGCTGTGGATGAGTTTGAAGGTGGTCGTCATCTATTTCATGCCTCATGTTTTGACCATGTTACTGCACTAGTAATCCGTCTTCATTGGCTCCCAATTCAATATCGCATTCAGTACAAATTCCTCACTGTCGTCCATAAAACCCTTTACTCTGGTACACACAATCTCTCTCCTCACTCATCCTCCATACATGACACCATGCCCTCTGCTCTAATTCATATGAACCACCTCCATCTCTCCTCTGCCTCCCAAGCTCATCTTGAATCCACTCGCCACTCCACCTTCTATTTTCTAGGTCCCAGTCTATGGAACAATCTCCTCTCTCCAGACCTCCATATGGAATCCTCAACCTCTTCCAAAAAGCCTTCAGTCTCCCCCCTGACTGACACCCTTCCCCTCTCACCGACTTCCACTCTATACCCCTCTGCCTCCCCCTACTTTGTGCAAGTGTGTACTACTATCCTATACAGTGTTAGAATTCTTTTCCTTTCCTTAATTAACTTTGAGATTGTAAACTACTCTGCTGTCCCCACGAAAGGGCAGTATATCAAAGTTTTAATAAACATATAAACTAGGTTCTGAGTCTAGGACTCATCCTCTCATTCAAAGATCGCCCATGCCATCAGATAACTGCTTTTCCATACCATAGCAATGACATGTGCACGCTAATCAAAATATATACCGTATCCCAACCAGTCTTGTCATTGAAAACAACTGCAGTGTTTAAAGGAAAAATCCACCATTGTTCCTTAGGCAAGAAAAGTCAATCAGGTCTCATTTGTTGCAAAACTAAAAACCTTTGGGTCATTCACAGAATTTTTACCATCAACCTAATGGAGAACAGTTTTTAGTCATTACTTTTATATTTCCTACATATGTTCAAGACATTTTTCCTGGAATTTTTCCTTGTTCATCTTTGCTATTGGTGATTGCTGGTTGTTCAGGCCTGTATAATATTAGCTGTGACCTCCATCCTTTATTGCAGGGAATTTTAGCATGTACATGACCTAAAAGAGCCGCAGTATCAATGTGGTATCATTAGATACCATATCAATTATAATGTTCCAGATTGTTGCATTTAAAATTTTATAAACTGCTCTCCTGCTCGTCCCCTAATCTGCCACAGGTGAGACAAAAGACTTGCTCTATATTTCACATTTGATTTGTTTTAATGCTTTTCCTGACCTTCCTAGAAAAAAAACTTCCACAACCTATCTTAGGGCCTCAAGCCATAAGCTAAGAAACAAAACTAAGATAGCATTTCTTCAAGGATCCAAGAGGCGAAATGATGTTTTATTTTGAAAAGGAAATAATATTTTTCAGCTTTGTAGGCTCTTGCTATTATGAGGGGCAAAGCATTTCCACAGATTTGTGTCTGATAAATTACCCACTTACAGAATGCAAACCTCATAATGTAGGTGATTATTCAAACACCTGTCAAAAGTAATTCATATCCAATTACACAGAGGCCTAAAACTCAGCTGCCAAAGCTTAATAAGGAAGAAACAAAAGGAGGAAAAAGAAAGAAAAGATTTGAAAGATGGGTAAAAATATGGGGGTTGCCCTATGGGTGTGGGGGATCTCTGTGCTTATGCAGCATGTATGGCTGTAAACCAAGGAGAAGAGGCAACAAGTTTGACTTGGATAAGAAATGAAATCCTGCAGGTGAAGAGAAATATACATGGGAACAACTGGGCAGACTGTGTGGGTTGATTGGTTCGTATCTGCCATCATTTATTTTACTAGCTTAAGAAAAAGAGGGAGAACAAGAAAAATAAAAGAAAGGGGCAAATACTGTACTACAATGGCATCATTGCCTTAAGGAGAATAAGAGGACAACAGTTTATCATTTACAGTTCACTAGCTGTGATAGAGCAGAGACGTTTTTCCACATTTTACTTCTTTAAGCTAGGTATGTAGGCACCTCAAATCGGTCAGTTAGCTTTTCAGGATATCCACAAGAAATAAACAAGAGCTAGATATGTATGCCTTGCCTCGTTCATATGCAAATCTCTCATATACATATTCATAGTGGATATCCTGAAAACCCAACTGGCTGGGTATGCCCTGAGGACTGGGTTGAGAACCATTGCCTTCTTAGAGTATGGTCCTGTGACCAGGAAGCCTAAGGTTCACATGAAGATTATGAAAGTGCTTTGTGGAAGTGTTTCTACCTCTGGAAAAATTCCTGTGGGGGATCAGAACTCAGAAAAGGAGTGGCTGGAATTATAAAAAGGGGGCCTAAGGGCCAGGGAAGGATATGGACTAAAAAAAAAAAAAAGGAGAATCTGCAGGTGAGTGAGCTCAAATTAGCTTGTAAATTTGGTGACTTAAAGCTTGGGACAAGAGAGGTTGTGGATGATTTGGAAAATTCTTTATTTTAAATTCTTTAAAAGCATTGTTATTGTCTTAAAGCTTAAGATTTAATTTGTCCTAGTTTATAGGTAGCCTTTGAGAGGTTTTAAACAAAACAGAAAAACATTTTCTGCAATTAAAAGTTTTTAGATTGAATTTGCCCTAGTGTTTGGATAGGCCATTAAGAGATTAAAAACAAAACAAAACAGGCGGGTAGTTTATCTTTTCCCACCTATCCACCACAAGCATATCCCTTACTTTATAATGGGTTTTTCCAATTAAGAGTGCAATTAGCTATCACAGGATAGTTTAACCAGCAGGAGGCATATTTCAAATCTGGGATTTCAAAGTCAGAATGTCTGAAAAGAAAGGCAGGCTTGTGCAAGTTTAGGCACAATTCCAGAAACATGAACATGACAGATATACATTTGTATCAAAAGTCTATATAGATGTCCCCAGGAGAGCATTTCAGAATCAAGATGTCTAATAGCATAATGGTTAGAGTAATGACTTAAGAGTCAGGGTTCAGTCCCAGTGTGGAACTTTGTAATCTAAAGCTAGTCACTTAATTTTCCATTTTCTAAGGTGAAAGCAAACACTTTTCTGATGCCTATTCGTGCCTCAAGCAGGAATAAACATGCACGTGCCTGCAGATGGCTCAGTTGCTTCTGGGAGACATGTAAGTCCATTGCCCCTCCCCAGACACATCTCCACCATACCCCTGTGCCTAGCTGAATTTCCCCATATTGGAGATGTCTGTGAACAGCATTTGTGGAATGGTTACAGAGACTTTTCTGTGATTTCAATGTCCATGTGCATGTCTGCAGATATCCAAACCATGACTAAACCTTTTAGAATGACCTCCAAGTGATTAACCCTTAATAATTTTTTTTTAGTGCCATCAAGTCAGTGTTGACTCCTAGCGACCCAGCTATCTCTGGGTTTTCTTGGCAATGTATCACTGGAAGTAGATTGCCAGCCTTTTTGTCCGAGGCAATGGAGGGTAAAGTGACTTACCCAAGGTCACAAGGAGTGCCAGTGGGACTTGAACCCTTGATCTTCTGGGTACTAGGCAGTTGCTCTAACCATTAGGCTACTCCTCCACTCCAATAAATTATTAGCAGTTTAGTAAACAGAAATCACATAATATTAACAGATAATATACAAAAAGAAAATCCAGAAGTCTTTCCTTTAGTTTAGGTATTTCTCCTCCCTTAACACCACTAAATAACTGAACAACTCCTCAATACAAAGATACAGACAGAGGTTCAGCAGCAAAATGGGGGGTTATCTAATCTTTTGCATTGAGTGCCACTTGTATGATTATCTTCCAGGTGGGAAGAGGGCATATGTGTGCCCTTGGTGCAAAGAGCTCCCGGCTCTCAGAGAATGAGTCCAATCTCTTGGGCTAGAGTAGCAGATTGGAGGAGCTGAGGAAGACAGATAGGTACTTAGAGATCTTCAGGGACATAGTAGAGAAGTCCCACCACCAGTCTGGCAGTCTCAATGCTGCCTTGGAAGAGAGATGTCACCTGAAAGGAGAGCAAAAAACCTTGGAGTGACAGAAGTGATCCTGTAATCAGGACCTGCCTTCCAGGGAATGCAATATCCTCTTGCACTGAGGATGTCTCTCCAGAGGATTCTACCTAGGAGGAAAGGTTTGGATGGCTGTCTTAGTTGATAATTCAATCATTAGGCATGCAGATAACTGAGTGACTGATGGGCATGAGGATCACCTGGTGCAAAGGTGGTGGACCTCATACAAATCCTAGATAGGATTTTAGACAGTATTGGAGAAGAGTAGGCTGTCCTGGTACATGTTGTTACCAATGACATGGAAGAATATTGGAAGGAGTTTCTGAACGTCAAATTTAGGCTGTTAGGCAGAAAGTTGAAAACAGACAGGCAGAGTTCTGGAGTCTCAGTGCATAGATGAGATGATATAGGGAGGAAGGTTTTAAATTTGTTAAGAACTGGGCTACATTCTGGGGAAGAGGGAGTCTATTCCAGAACAATGGGCTTTGCCTTAACCGGGGTGGAAGCAGGCTGCTGACGTTCAAAAAGAAACTAAAGCAGCTTTTAAACTAGAACCTGGGGGAAAGTCAACAGTTGCCCAGGAGCACATGGTTCAGAGGAAGGTATCTTTGAAGAATTCCATCATAACAAGGAAATTAGGTCATCCCGATAGAGAGGTTGCAATAAAGACTAGAATAGCCCAGGTGCCTTTAAATAAAGAACCGAAAGATGAAAGACTAAACATTATCCCTGCCAACTGCTATGAAGGATTAAGGATTCAATCAAATATACCTTCATAGCAATTGCTAGAAGCCTAAAAATAAGATAGGAGAATTAGAATAAAAAGCACTAAATGAAGAGATAGAGACAGGCATCTCAGAGACCTGGGAAGGAGGATGAGCAATGGGACACTGCAATACCAGGGTATAAATTCAATTGCAAGGATGGATCAAAATTGGTGGAGGGGAGGTGCCATAGGTAGTAAAATGGGATGGGCCATAGGAGTCAGGGCCCCACCAACAGTATCAGCAAATAGAGAGCTTGAGGATGGGACTAGAGATTGGTTTGTTTGGCTCCTCCAATCAAAAATATGTTCTGTTGCCCCTGAGTGGTGCTATATGTTAAATAAAGCATTAAGGCACATAGAATAAAAGTTCTGCAGGAAACAAAATGTGCCATTCAATCCTTATAGATAGAAATTTTGTGTGTGAAGGGAAAGAAAATAACGGTAGAGATTTACTACAATCTGCTTGGACAGAAGGAGCAGACAGATGACGAGGGAAGCTAGGGAAGAAAATTGGCAACATAGTAATTATGGGTGACTTCAATTACCCTAATATTGATTGGATAGGTGTCATATCAGGACATGCTAGGAAAGTATTTTATTTTATTTATTTATTTTATTTATTTAGAAGGATTTAGTATACCGCCTTATCGTTAAATCAAGGCGGTGTGGCACATCAATCAAAATCAATAATAAAGTGTGGTTTGTAGCATGCAGTGTGAGAACTGAGAAGTGTAGTGTGTGGGGCAATGCGTTAGATTATATCGGTGAACTATTTACATAATGAGCTATATACATATATACAAAATGGGGCTGTTTGAGAGGCGTGCTAGGATTGAGATTCTGTAATGTCTTGGAGGTAGGATCGTGATCCTGTAATGTCTTGAGGGAGAAAATTTATGTGAGGTCCTTGAAATGTACTGTAAATAGATCAGTCTTAAGAAGTTTTCTGAAGTCCTTGAGGTTCTTGGTTGATCTTATGTGGTCTGGGAGAGAGTTCCATATAGCGGGTGCCCTCAGGGAGAGTGCCCTCCTTGATGTGGCCAGCCTTGTTTTAGCAAATTCTTTTGGTGTTCTGATGGTGTCTGAGGTTCCTTTTCTTCTTGGTCTCCTGTTGTCATCGCTTTTTATGAGAGGGCGTAGGCTGTCTGCTGATAGGTTGTGTATTATTTTAAATATGTGTAGAAGTACTTTGAATTGGATTCTGGAGCTGATTGGGAGTCAGTGTAGGTGGTACAGTATGGGGGTGATGTGATCGTGAATTGTGTGATCTGTCGTGAGTCGTGCGGCTGTGTTTTGTGCTAGCTGTAGTAAGTTCCTAGATTAAAGTTCCTAGATTAAATAAATGATTGCATCATGAAGCAGCTGGTTCAGGAACTGACTAGAGAAGGAGATATTTTTTTTTAAATTAATTATATTTATACAAATTTTAACAGTTTACATAATACAATGAAAACAGTTACAATCAAGGAAACATAAAGATATCAAAGAAAACTGATAAATAAAGAATATTTAAACTAAGTTCAAGTCCACATCTCGGGGAGACTAAACCATAATTGAAGATAAAGCAGAAGAAAACAAGGCAAGGACCCCCCCCCCCTAGAAGAAAACCAATAGGGGGGGAAACCACAGCCTACAAGCAGCCGGTAGAGGTCCCCTGCTACCCAAAAACTATCATGAAGATGTAATCACTTTTTCCTGTTCTAGGAGCCATTTTTCCAAATCAGATGAAGAAAGAAAAACATATTTAACGTAATTCAAAGTAATACAGCATTTACAAGGATACTTCAGGAAATATGTAGCCCCTAAGGCAAGCACTCTAGGTTTCAAAAGCAAGAAATCTCTTCTACGTAATTGTGTAGGACGAGAAACATCCGGAAAGATAGCTACCTTATCTCCACAGAACTGAAACTCCTTCCTGCGAAAATAACACTTCAAAATAGCTACCTTATCATCCTCAGCGGCTAGAGTTACTAGTAATGTGGCCCTAGTAGCTATCACATCGTGAGGTTCCTCAAGAAAAGCGGTTAAATTAAACTCACCAGTATCTGGAAGGAAGTCCTCCTCTCTCCCCGCAGAGCTGACTAATTTCTGAGAAAGCAAATAATAACACTTAAGAATACTACAAGAGTCAGCCTGTGGACAGAGAAGGACATCCTTCATATATTTCCTAAATAAAACCAAAGGGGACAATAAAGAACAGCTGGGAAAATTCAAAAGCCTCAAGTTCCTGCTATGATAAGGATTCTCTAGGTTCTCAAGCTTCTGATGTAAAAGGGAGCTGTCTTTAGCATAAGTAACCGAAAGATCAGAAAAAGATTTAGCCTGCATTTCCACTTTTACAAGAGCGGAGCTAAGAGCTCCAACTTGAGAGTCCAGAGATTGAAATTTTTGCACAGAATCCTTAGTAAATTGACAAAGTTTGGGGACAATCTCTTCAAGCATTTTTTCGGTGCGAGAAACCACCCGCCAAACATCTGAAAGGGAAGCCGTGGCCGCAGAGGAATCAGTAGGAAAAGAGGGGAGAGGTCTCCATGATACATCAGCAGGCAACAGCTTTGATCTAGCAATATCAGGAGATAAATCCCCAGTTAACTCAAGAAACCCCGGAGGGAGCGGGGGAGTACGCTCAACAGAGCTTAAACTCGGTCCATCGAGTGAAGGATCAGAAGACACAGTACCTGGAGTGGAGACTCGCGGTGTGGAAACCACATGTTTGTCCATCGCTCCAGCCTGAGAGTCCACCGCAAGCTGTTTCTTCTTGCGTTTGCCGCCAGGCATTCTAGCGTAACCAAGCTACCACGGCTCCACGTGGGCTCCTAAGGGGCTCACAAGGGGCAAAACAATCCCCTTTGAAAACGCCCCTTAGAAAACGCGCCGACGGCTAAGCGCCATAGAACAGCAGGCAGGAATTTAAAGCCCTCAAGATGACATCAGCTGGGGCTGGCCGCTGAATCGCCAGCCACGGAACCGGCTTCCTCCTCCCTCCAAGGAACCGGACTGCACACAGGACGCTCCCGCAGAGAGCAGCAGCAGGCAGGGTTTTAAAGCCCTCAAGATGACATCAGCTGGGGCTGGCCGCTGAATCGCCAGCCACGGAACCGGCTTCCTCCTCCCTCCAAGGAACCGGACTGCACACAGGACGCTCCCCGAGAAGGAGATATTTTAGATGTAATCCCTTGTGGAGCACAAAATTTGGTACAAGAGCTATGTCGAGACCACGTGGCACTAGTGATTATAATATAATCATATTTGACATAATAACTGAAGTATGCATGCAAAGAAAATCGACTGTGTCAGCATTTAATTTTCAAAAAGAAGACATGGAGGACATGGGCTTCCACAAAATAATAAAGCAGCCTACACATACAAAAGGTAACATACTAGACCTGATTTTTGCCCCTAAAGCTCTAGCCTTACACTCTTACTTCACTTACCCCTCCACCATGCAGGTCCCCTGGTCGGACCACTACAGCCTAAGATTCAACTTTCCAATATACACCTCCCCAAAAGCACCCACCTACCCAACCCATCGAAACCCACACTTTAAAAAAATTTGAGAAAGACTCTTTCCTCGCAGACATCACCCCTAAACTCAACAGCCATATACGGAACCTAGATGATACCATAAAGAATTAGACCACTATAATCAATGAAGCTGAAAGACCAATAAACCTCAATGAAAAATCCTTCAAAAAGCCATCTGAACAATAGTACACCCAAGAATTATGAAACATTAAGAAAACTCTCAGAAAACTTGAGAAGAAATGAAGAGCCTCCAAACCCCAAGAACTCTACAACTCGGCTTTAAGTAACTATAAGGAAGTGATTCATAATGCAAAGAGAGAACACCACTCCTCCATTTTATAAAAGGCGATCTACCACCCTAGGGAACTTTTTGAATTAATAAAGACACTAGCTAAGACCCACACCATCCAGTCAAATAACAATCCCATCAAACCCCAAGCTATAGCAAATTACCTGGCCACTAAGTTAGAAAGCAAAAGCAATCCACCTGTACTTATCTGTAATGACTCCCAAACCATCACTACTAAGTGGTTTGTATTTTACCCTATAAAGGAAAAACAACTACTTCAAACAATAGCCAAGATCAACACTACTACATTGCACCTTGATCCATGTCCAGTCTCTTAGACAAAGGCAACCAAAGCTGAACTAGCCCCTATTATACTCAACATCGTCAACCACTCCCTCTCACAAGGAATCATGCCAGACTCACTTAAAATATCCATCATTCGTCCTTTACTTAAAAACATATCCTTCAACAAGGAAGACTCTGCATCATATCTCCCTATATCAAGTATTCCATTATTAGCAAAAATAATTGAAAAAATAGTTCAAATACAATTACAAGATTTCATTGACCTTAATGCTCCACTTGACACCCACCAATATGGTTTCCGTCCCTATCATGGCATTTAAACCCTTCTATTAGTGTCATTTGACTCACTCATCTGTGGTGGTCTGGACAACCCAAATCAAGCATTCATCATGATTTTTCTAGATATCTCCTTTGCATTTGACAGTGTTGACCATAACATCCTGCTGGCCAGACTGGCAAGCTTAGGTATTTCTGGAATAACATTAAATTGGTTTAAATCATACATATCTAACTGACACCAATTCGTAAAAATCAACCAAGAAGCATCAGCAACATTCCCCCAAGAACCGGGTATTCCCCAAGGTTCTTCCCTTTCTGCAATACTATTTAATCTATACATCCAACCTATTTGCACAATTTTCAGAAAATACAGCATCAAATATCTTATCTACGCCGATGATATAATGGTATATGCTCCATTTGACATCAAAAATCCCCAATATAAAGACATCACCAACTGCATAATTGAAGCAGAATCATCATCAAGTTAAATGCAAACATGCAAATAAATTTCAAGAAAACTGAAATCTTATTCACAACTAGAAGCCAGAACTTTTTGCCCCCTCTTCCGTCAAACTCCATAATGTTGAACTGCCAATCAAACAGGAAGTAAAGTACCTAGGTGTCATTATCGACACAGCACTCACTATGACTACCCAAGTCAAACAAACGGCTAGGACAATATTCTTTAAATTAAAAAGTATACAACACCTCAGACCAATCCTTGACACCCAAGACTTCAGGACAGTAGTCCAAGCTTTGATTACTCCTCACCTGGACTACTGCAATAGTCTGTTACAGGGCCTACCTAAAAAGATAATCCACCCACTGCAACTTGCACAAAATGTAACGGCTAGGATTATTACCAAGGCAAGGCTTATGGACCACATCACCCCAATACTCTATAACCTTCATTGGCTCCCCATCGCTTCCAGAGTAAGATACAAAATGTTAGTCACAACCTTTAAATTGCACAATATCTCCCCCTCCTTATCCACCTTGATCCATCCACAGTCCAATGTCAGAATGAGAAGAGCATGTACAAAGGACCTGTTAGCCTTGCCCCCTTCAGTAAGGAAAACCAAAGAAAACCACCAGCAACAGTGCCTTCTGCCCCGATCCTCTGGAACTCCCTCCCAGAACCCATCAGATCAACCAAGGACCTACAAGCATTTCGTAAACTCCTAAAAACCCTCTTTTTCTCAGAATATTATAATCCACCTATCTCCCCGACTCCTCCTCCTACTTCACTACCACCCCTACCCCCCTAATATGATCATGCCCCATATCTTACACTGTCCGCAATATATCATACACTGTTTGCAATACACCATGTAAGTAGTTTTGACGCAGCTGTCACGATACTTCTGTATAAGCCTAGCTGACCTGTGCATAGTTTAATATATCATAGTTTGAAATGTTCCCTGTAACCAAGTTTCTGTAATTTCTGTTCAATGTAAACTGCCTCTGATCTTTGGAAGGGGCAGTATATAAGAAATGCTAAATAAATAAATAAGACTATGATAAAATGAAGATTATGGTTAGAAAGAAACTAAAAGGAGCAGTTGCTGCAAAAGTCAAGAATTTACCTCAGGCATGGACGTTGTTTAAAAATACAATCTTGGAAGTCCAGAACAGATGTATCCTGTGCATTAAAAAAGGTGGAAGGGTGGTCAAACAGCTTCCAGCTTGGTTAAAAAGTGAGATGAAAGTGACTATTAGAACAAAAAGATATCTTTCAAAAAATGGAAAAAGAATCAAATGAAGATAAAAGGAAATAACATAAGCAGTCAAGTTAAATGCAAGGCATTGATAAAAAAGACAAAAAGCTAATATAAAAGGAAGCTCGCCATAGAGAGTAGCCTACTAGTTAGAACAGTGGGCTAGAACCAAGGAAGCCAGGTTTCAAACACCACTGTTGCTCCTTGTGATCTTGGGCAAGTCAATTAATTGTCTAGTGTCTCAGGTACAAACTTAAATTGTAGCCCTCCAAGGACAGAAAAATGCCTACTGTACCTGAATGTAACTTACCTTGCCTGAGAAAACATGTGAGCTAAATCCAATTCCCCTTCCCATATGAAGCAAAAAGCTAGGGAAGAAATAAGTTGGACCTTTAGATAATAAAGGGATAAAAGGGGCATTCAGGGAAGACAAAACCATAGCTGAGAGACTATAATTCTTTACTGAGAAAGCTGCCCATGACAATGATGAATCAGAAGAGCTGAATGAAATCTCAGTGATCCTGGAACATGTAGTATAACAAATTGATAAACTAAAGAGCAGCAAATCACCTGGACTGGATGGTATACATCCAACAGTGCTGAGAGAACTCAAAGATGAAAGGCAGAGCTACTATTAGTGATTTTTAACCTAGCATTAAAATTACATATACTACCAGAAGATAGGCCTTACGTAGGCCACCTGCCAATTTTTAAAAAGGGCTTCAAGGATGATCCAGGAAACTACACACCAGCAAGCCTAAAATCCTTGCCAGGCAAAATGATGGAAATCATTATGAGAACAAAATTATTAAGAACTCCTGGACAGACATGGTTCAATGGAACAAAGTCAACATGGATTTAGAGGCACATTTCACAATGGGACATCCAAGTGCAATCTGGAATGTCAAAGCCAGAATGCAGGAAAAAAAGCAGGCATGTGCAAGGTCAGGCACGATTTCAGAACTGTGCCATGCCTGATATGCATGAGTATCAAACATCTATATAGACGTCCCCAGGTATTATGTCTAATAGCATAATTATATGAAGTCAGCATGGACATGAGATTTAAGCCACAGGTGCTCAGCAGAGTGGGCACAGGAACACAGGTAGTGGATTTTGGAGGTCTGCCAGGGCTGAGGTACAGTATGTTTCACAGGGTGTAGAATGGGAGGAGTGAGAGCCTCTAAGGCAGAAGAGAGTATAGTGTTATAGGAACAGACTGCCTCATCAACAGACTCAGATGACATAGTGGCTGAGAGAGGAGATGAGACATCAATGGAGAGAACTAAAGGATCAACAGCCTTAAGACGCCTAAATATGTTAGTGGAGATTGGTTGAGATTGTGGCAGGATGTGGATAAGAGTGAAAGTTAGCAGATAATAGTCAAAGAGGAGAAGAAATGAGGTGGAAAGGTTTGAGGATGAGCAGCTGGAGGAAAAGAAAAAGTCAAGGCAGTGGCTGTGCTGGTGAGTAGGAACATTAGACCACAGTTGAAGATGAATGAGGAGATTAAGGTAAGCAGCTCTGAGGCATAAGAGTCAGAAGGGTCATTGATATGAATGTTAAAATCCCAAAAATAAGAGACAGGTAAAATGGTTCAAGAAAGAAGGAAAGCCAGGAATCAAATTCATTGAGAGAGGGTTTGAAAAATGGGAGTGGAGTAAATAAGTGGATGGCGTTGTCTTCAAAGGAAGAAAAAGAGCAAGACTGAGGTGGGTTGAAACTTTCCAGATAGAGTGTCAACACAACACCACCACCAACCAGGTGAGGTGTAAGGGAGAAAAGGTAGCCTTCATGACAAAGGGCAGCTACTGAAGTGGAGTCTTGAGAGCGAAGCCAAGTCTCGCTTAAAGCAAGAAGATGTAGAGCATTAGAGATAAAGAGGTCATGAATGTAGGTAAGTTTGTTGGCGCTCCTTTCCCTCAAAAAAAATACTGAAACCCTCTACTACCCTATCTTTAGGGTCTTCTCTATCTGGTAAATGTAAATTTATGAGCTATATGCAAAGTGACTAATCCTTTAATTTGAATACTGAACATAGACCTCTATTCTGCAGTATTGCTCAGTCACTCAAATACCTTCAGAGAGTACCACTGTATTTTCTCTCTTTCTGTCCATTTAGGGGATATTCAGTGCTCTAGTTAGTACTTGGTTGTGTGACCACCTTGAAATACCAGGTGCTGTAGACTTAATGTGTGGAAAAAAAAGCTTGGCAATCTAGTTCCAGTCACACTTTGCCAAGAAAACTCAGGGGTTGTGTCGCTCTCCCATGAAGGTTTACTTGTGGGAATAGTTTTTTGAATACGTCCAAATTTTATGGAATAGTGGGCCCCGCTTGTAGACTGAATAAAAACAGATGTCCCCATGTTCCAAAAGCCATTGCTCAACATATGGAACAGTCAGGGCTGGCCCGTCCACTAGGTGAGCTAGTCGGCCGCCTAGGGTAGCTGACTTGGGTGGGCAGCTTTGTGCTACTGCTTTGTTGCCTGTGGCAGGCCATATGCTTCAGCACACATGGCGTGGCTTGGTGCGAGGGGGGGGGCGGCATGGCCAGGGTTTCTGCATGGGAACAGTGCTGGACTCTGCAATGTAGCCGAGTGATAAAGTACATCACCCACCTATGTTCAGTTGCATCCTACACTAATCTATCAAAAATTTGTTTTATTAGCATGGATAGGAGATATAGCATTATTTCACTGTGCTCTATCAATGCAACACTAGCCTATGACCTAATAAACAAGCATTTTTTTCAAGTTGTATCCCTGAGGCTATGAGTTACAAATCTTTCCTTTCAACAAAATGAGAACATCTGATTTAACCTCTGTCCGATTTTACACGTGACCAACTTGTGCCAGAAGCAATCACGGAAGGTGTCTCAGGAGACCACTGGGATGAATGAGCAGCTCGGTTTGTTTTCTACAAGGTGTAAAAATGACTCCCGGCAAACCAGTCAGCAGGATGTTAAAAGGGCAAAAGGGGTAGAGGTGCTAGTGCCCAGGTACAACCTCAGTGAAACAAACAGACTGCTGTATTTGTACTGTGTGAATGGTGAGGGTCATTCAATCCCCGCTCTGCTAATGTATCAGGGAAGCCAGTGGCTCTCACCAATTGCAACACTTCCAGAGGCCAGGGAAGATCATACTAATGACTGAAGGGTCTCTATGCATTGTTATTTTATTGTAATCTACTTTTCAGAATGTAGGAACAAGGCAGAATATAAAATCTAAATAATTTTTTTTTAAAAACTAGATTTAGCACATCCATTCAAATTGATCTCTCTCATCTCTTTGGATGCAGATGTGCAATCATTTTCGAGATGGATAAATAGGCAGCATATGTCTGGTGGAAAGAATAAATTAGAAAAATATTCATTATTTTTGTTATTAATCAATTGCAGTTAAACAAATGGAAGTGTGGGGTGATAAATGACTCAGTAGGTGTTATGCAGATTGCCAGTACAGGGATTCAAGCTCATAGTCCAGGAATAGTCGTCCACTTCTGTTGTCCATGCACTAATCTAGTTCTTATTTTCCCAAATCTCTTCTACATAATAGTACTGTCAAGACTCTGACTGCTTAAAAATGGCATCAAAACTCCTGACTAGGTGGGAACCAGATCTCCCTTTATTGATCTGAAATTATAATGCTTGAATCAATCTCCCAAAAAATAATGGTTATCGGGTGTTCAAGACTTTAGGGATGTTACTGAGTTAAACCATACTATATTAACGTTATCAACAATCTCTGATTTCTGGAACCTCTCAAAAGATCACTTAGCAAGTTCAGTATTACCTGCCTACAGAACTCTGAACGTATTCCTGGCTACCACTTGTCGTTTTGTCAACCCATGAATCTGCAAGGGTTGCTAAGAAAGCTCTTCTGATCTTACACAGGAAACCACTGCTGAACGCCACATTGGGGCCCTTTTACTAAAGTGTGCTGGGGTTTTGCAACTAACACCCATTCAGTACAAACCTTAATGCATGGTATTTGCAACCACTGTATGCTAACTACCAGGGGAAGGGGGGTCTGGCATCGTCCCAGCAATTACCATGCTGAATATTACCTTAAGGTGCCACATCAACATGCACAATTACTGTGGGGGCACTTAACTGCGCCTATTGAGGTGGTATTAGGTGAACCCGCACTAATTGCAAGGGTCACAGCGTGCCATGTTTACCCCTGTGCTAACTGTGCAGTGCTAACCATTCCTACTCTCCATCTCTAACCTGCCCCCTTATCACCCGAAAACATGATTTACAGTTGACATGGAAATCAGCATGCGCAGTTTGCTCCTTGCTAACAGGTACCATGAGCCAAAACCCATGCTACATGTAGAGTGGACTTTAGTAAAAGGGCCCCGCTGATGTGACATCACAAAGGAGCTGGAGAAGAAAAGAGAGCGGTTACACTACTGAGAGTCCTCTAGTACGAGGAATTGCTCTTGACAGGGGAACACGGAGAGGGGCAATGTTCCCTGTAAACCGCACAGGAGTCTTCCGCCCACACTGCCATCAGTAGCAGGAAGTGCTGCACTATCACATTTTTAGTCGTACAGAGCAGAAGTGGAATTTCTTCTTGTACTGAGAAGGAATATGATCAGGCAGTTGGAACTCTACAAAAATTAATCTGCTATTTTCTGCTAAGGTACCAATACAGGAAAAACCCAGGCTAGGTCCTCTCCAAAGAGCACCTTAGCAGGAGCATGGATTGTGAGAGAGTTTTTTACCTATATATATATTTTTTTACTCTATTGATTTCTGTATGCCTCCTGGGACATCATAAGAACATAAGAACATAAGATATGCCATACTGGGTCAGACCAAGGTCCATCAAGCCCAGTATCCTGTTTCCAACAGTAGCCAATCTAGGTCATACGTACCTAGCAGTTATCCCAAAAGACACAGGTTCCACAATGCTTGTACTGGGTCAAGCATTGATATCCTGGGTCCCTTCTTTATAATGGTTTATGGACCTTTCCTCCAGGAACTTGTCAAAACCTTTTTTAAACCCAGCTACACTGACAGCCTTTAATATATCCTCCGGTAATAAATTCCAGAGTTTGATTACACGTTGAATGAAAAAACATTTTCTTTTATTAGTCTTAAATAGTTTATCCTGTAGCTTCATTGCATGTTCCCTAGTCTTTCTATATTCTGATAACGTAAACAATCGATCTACGTTTACCCGTTCCACTCCGTTCATTAATTTATAGACTTCTATCATATCTCCCCTCAGCCTTCTCTTTTCCAGGTTAAAGAGCCCTAACCTTTTTAGCCTTTCTTCATAGGAGTATGTTTTCATCCCCTTTACCATTTTAGTGGCTCTCCTCTGAACCTTTTCTAATAACGCTATATCCTTTTTAAGATACGGCGACCAGAATTGCACACAATATTCAAGTTGCGGTCTCACCATGGAACGATATAGAGGCATTATAATATCTTTTGTTTTATTTTCCATTCCTTTCCTTATGATACTTAGCATTCTATTTGCTCTCTTGGCCACCGCTGCACACTGAGCCGAGGGTTTTAACATGTTATCCACAATGATGCCTAAATCTTTTTCCTGGCTGGTGGTTCCTAATGTGGAACCTTGCATCGTATAACCATAGTTTGGGTTGTTCTTCCCTTGGTGCATAACTTTGCACTTGTCCACATTAAATTTCATCTGCCATTTTGATGCCCAGTCTTCCAATTTATCAAGATCCTCTTGCAATTTTACACAATCCTCTTGGGTTTTAACAACTTTAAATAATTTTGTGTCATCTGCAGATTTGATAACCTCACTCGTTATTTCCTTTTCCAGGTCATTTATGAATATGTCAAAAAGCAGCGGACCCAGCACAGATCCCTGGGGTACACCACTATTCACCTTTCTCCATTGGGAAAATTGGCAATTTAGCCCTACCCTCTGCTTTCTATCTTTTAACCAGTTCCTGATCCACAATAGTACACTGCCTCCTATCCCATGACTCTTTAGCTTTGCCAAAAGTCTCTGATGAGGGACCTTGTCAAAGGCTTTCTGAAAGTCCAGATACACTATATCAGCAGACTCACCTTTGTCCACCTGTTTATTCACACCTTCAAAAAAACATAACATTAGTAAGACAAGATCTTCCTCGTCTAAAGCCATGTTGGCTGTCTCCCATTAGGCCATGACTATCTACATGCTGAGTAATTTTGTTCTTTATGATGGTTTCTACCATTTTTCCCGGTACTGACGTCAGGCTCACCGGTCTGTAGATTCCCAGATCACCCCTGGAACCCTTTTTAAAAATTGGCGTTACATTGGCCATCCTCCAATCTTCAGGTATTACAGATGATTTTAATGAAAGTTCACAGATTACTAATAGCAGGTCTGCAATCTCATATTTCAGTTCTTTCAACACCCTTGGATGTATACCATCCGGCCCAGGTGATTTGCTACTCTTCAGTTTATCTAATAGTTGTAAGACATCTTCCCAATGTATTGATATTTCCTTCAATTCTTCCTTACCTTTAAATACCACTTCAATCATGGGTAACATCCCTACATCATCCTCAGAAAAGACCGAAGCAAAGAATTCATTCAGTCTCTCAGCTATCGCCTTGTCGCCTCTTAGTGTCCCTTTAACCCCTCTATCATCTAGTGGACGAACTTACTCTCTCACAGGTTTTTTGCTACGAATGTACTTGAAAAAGTCTTTATTTTGTGTTTTTGCTTCCACAGCAAGCTTCTTCTCAAATTCTCCCTTTGCCTGCCTTGTCAATTACCAGTGCTTGTGTTGTTTGCAGGTTTCGTCGTTTGGCTCTTTTTTCCATTTCCTGAAAGATGCTTTTTTGGCAACAACGGCCTCTCTTTCCTCACCTTTAAACCATGCTGGCAGTTTTTTGGACTTTCTTTCACTTTTCTTAAAGCGTGGAATACAGCTGGTCTGGGCTTCCAAGATAGTATTTTTCAACAACACCCAAGCTTGATGTAAGTCTTTAACCTTTGCAACTGCTCCTTTTAGTTTTTTTTTAACTATTTTCCTCATTTTATCATAGTCTCCCTTTCGAAAGTTAAAAGGTAGTACTGTGGATTTCCTTACTATCCCTCCTCCACTAATTAAATCAAAGGCGATCATGCTATGATCACTATTGCCAAGTGGCCCCAACATCCTTATCTCTTGCACTAGATCTGGTGTTCCACTAAGGACAAGGTCTAATATGACTTCCCCTCTCGTCAGTTCATGATCCAACTGCTCCAAGAAGCAGTCATTTATTTCATCGAGGAACTTTATCTCCCTAGCATGTCCTGCCATGACACTGACCCAGTTGATACCGGGGTAATTGAAATCACCCATTATTATTACTGTGCTGTAACATTTGTTAGCTTCCTTGATTTCTTTGAGCATTTCATCATCCATTTGGTCATTCTGGCCAGGCGGTCGATAGTACACCCCCCACTGCCATCGCCTTCCCCTTTTTACATGGAATTTCAATCCATACAGATTCTACAGCAAATTTTGTTCCCTGCAAAACTTTAATCTTGACTCAATGCCCTCTCTAACATAGAGTGCAACCCCTCCACCAATTTGATCAGCTCTATCATTATGATATAGTTTGTACCCAGGTATCACAGTGTCCCACTGGTTGTCCTCCTTCCACTATGTCTCTGATATTCCAATCATATCTAACTTTTCATTTAGTGCTATATATTCTAACTCGCCCATCTTATTTTTAGACTTCTAGCATTTACATACAAGCATTTTCGAGACTTATTTTATTCATATTAATCTGGCTATTGGTAGGCATGGGTAATTTGGGATCTTTAAGCTCTGTCTGCTCCATACTCGAGGGCATTTGGGCTACTTTACTCTTTTTTGGAATCTCTGTGCTTTTGGCAGTATCCTTCAAGGATACATTCTTCCGAACCATGCGCTCTTGGGTGACTGTCGGCTTTCCCGTATTATCTAGTTTAAAAGATGCTCTATCTCCTTTTTAAAGGTTAATGCCAGCAGCCTGGTTCCATCCCGGTTAAGGTGAAGCCCATCCCTTTGGAAGAGCCCCTCCTTTCCCCAAAATGTTCCCCAGTTCCTAACAAATCCAAAACCCTCATCTCTGCAGCATTGTCTCATCCACGCATTGAGACTCCGGAGCTCTGCCTGCCTTTTGGGTCCTGCACGTGGAACGGGAAGCATTTCGGAGAATGCTACCCTGGACGTTCTGGATTTCAACTTCCTACCTAAAAGCCTAAATTTAGCCTCCAGAACCTCCCTACCACATTTTCCTATGTCACTGGTACTGACATGTACCAAGACAGCAGACTCCTCCCCAGCACTATCTAGGACCTTATTTAGGTGGTGAATGAGGTCCGCTACCTTCGCACCAGGCAGGCATGTTACCAGGCGATCCTCACATCCACCAGCCACCCAGCTATCTGCATACCTAATGATCGAATCACCAACTATAATGGCTGTCCTAACCCTTCCCTCGTGGGCACATGGCCCTGGAGAAACTTCCTCTGTGCAAGAGGGTTTTACATCACCTGGTGGACAGGTCCTAGTTACACCAGGGTGATGCTCTCCTGTCATGTGACCTCTCTCCTCCATGGCAACAGGGATGCTGCCAGACTGGAGGTGGGGCTTCAGGACTATATCCCTGTAGGTCTCATCTATGTACCTCTCTGTCTTTCTTATGTCTTCCAAGTCTGCTACTCTAGCTTCTAGAGAATGGATTCATTCCCTAAGAGCAAAGAGCTTCTTACACCTAGTGCACACGTAAGACCTCTCACCAACTGGGAGAAAATCATACATGTGACACTCAATGCAAAAGACTGGAAAGCCCCCATCTTGCTGCTGGACTGCTGTCTGCATTTTAGTTTTAAGCTTGTGTTTAGATCTTTAAGTTCTTTACTTACATCACCCTTCACCACTGGCTCCTTCCCCTCTACGCTCAAGCAGACCTCTGTAAGACCGCTGTTAAAGAACACCAAACTTGATCCTCAAAAAGTAGAATCTTATAGGCCCATATCTAGCATACCTATGCTAGCAAAAATCATTGAGAAAATAGTGCACAGGCAATTACAGGATCATATAGACACCTCAGCCCCTCTGGATCCAGCTCAACATGGTTTCAGAGAGTCCCATGGAGTAGAAACACTACTCACAACACTCCTCAACAACATAATCTCGGGTGTGGATAACATACGCCAGGGTTTTGCTCTCGTCTTCCTAGATATAGCAGCGGCTTTTGACTCAGTATGCCACGAAATTCTCATCTGCCGGCTAAGGGAAAAAGGCATCAGTGGAACAGCACTCGAATGGTGTAAATCTTACCTGTCCGATAGATGGCAGCATGTCCGAGTCGATGGGGACACATCTGAACCTTTCCAACAAAGTCAAGGTGTACCTCAAGGATCCTCCTTATCTGCATTGATGTTTAATATATACATCCAACCCATCTGCGACATCATCAGATCCTTTAATGTCAGTTACATGATATATGCAGACGATGTACTACTATATATGCCAATATCATTGGATTACCTAGACCTCACCCCGCTGACTAACTGCTTTGACACCATATCAGAGTGGCTCTTATCACAAAACCTGAGAATACAACACAAAAAGACGGAAGTACTGTTCGTCTCGAGGAACACCAGTTTCACCCCTCCGAGTTGTATTAACGTAAAGGATGCCCAACTCCAAGTGAAACCGGCAATACGCTACCTTGGAGTAACGCTGGACCAAAACCTTGACATGAAGAACCACATAGCCAATACAGTCAAGGCAATCTACTTTAAAATCAGATCCCTCAGACACCTACGCATGCTACTTGAACCGGATGACTTCCGAACCATTTATCAAGCCCTTATACTCCCCCATTTCGACTTCTCAAACTCCATACTACAAGGACTCCCCCGGTCCACCCTGAGCCCCCTGCAACTAGCCATGAATAGTGCAGCAAGGGTACTCCTCGGGGCATCCAGGAGAGATCACGTAACACCCCTTCTAAAACAGCTACACTGGCTCCCCATTCAAGCAAGGATCAGCTTCAAGACCTTACTGCTAACATTCAAAGCGGCTAAGGGGCTCACCTCTTCCTCTCTCTCCAACCTCATACAACCACTCACACCAAACAGGCCACGAAGAACAGCAGAATTAAACACACTAGTTATCCCAAATGATACCACAAGATGCACTAGATCAACAGCCAACAGAGCCTTCCAATTCTGTGCCCCAACTCTATGGAACACCTTACCAGCACAAATCAGAGCAATACCTAATCTGAGTCAGTTCAGAAAGGCACTGAAACATTTCCTCTTCCTTAAATATCTCATTGACAGCTCCGAACATAACCCCCAGGCAAATAGCAGAAGTGGTCAAACAGATAGACCCCCGCAACAGGCCAACTTCACAATGTAAATAGCAAGTTGTTCCATGTACTATTGTACCACCATTGTATATAGTTAACCAGGATATCCTTTATCAGATAACCCTCATTGTATTTAGTTTCCCCTATTTCGCCAAGTTATATTTCCTGTTAAATGTAATGACCAGACATATGTAAATTGTCCGATGTTTTTTGTTCAATGTAAACCGCGCTGATGTCTAATAGTGCGGTATATAAGAATTGTTAATAAATAAATAAATAAAAATAAATAAGGGTTGCTATGGATATTTATACTATTAAAACTGTACCTAATACGTTTAATATATCTTGTTCACCTGAAGCTTAATTAATCTCAGGTCCTTAGTGTATGACTGATTTGGATAATGAGCTTCACCTGAGAGCACCTCCTTTCCTTTAAGCTGTGTAAGTACCTATAAAGCTACGATTATCCCAGGGATAGGTGGGTGTTGGGAAGGAAAGGAGGGAAATAACACGTATTAAAAGAGGGCCGCTATACAGTATCCTGTCCTGTGCTGCTGAGGTAAGCTGTGACCAACATCCTGGGTGATTAACAGTCCTTGCTTGGATAGAAGGAGTCTTTCAAAATGGCCTTTTGACCTGCCACCTGGTGTTAACACCTATTGAAAAAGTTTTACAGGACTCTTGCCCCCTAGGTAGAAGGCCTCTTTGTAAAGGTCTCTAGAAGACTTTATTTGTTGCTCAAAGAGTACTAACCCTGTTTTGCCTTTTATGCTAAGTTATATTCTGATTTGATTTAAATTACAGATCTTTGCTGCTGCTAGGCTCTGACTTATTATGAAATTTAAACTACAAGCTCTCTGCTGGGTTCTAAATTTAATCAGAAAGTTCTTTTCTGTGTTTTAAATTTAAACTAGTGCTTATTATGAAATTTAAATTACAAGCTCTCTGCTGGGTTCCAAATTTAACCAGGAAGCTCTCTTCTTTGTTTTAAATTTAAACTTAAACTGCTGCTACTAGGCCCTGACTGATGTAACAAAAAACACTGGGTTCACAGATTAATTAGCTTTAATACAAAGAAGTCCTTTCAGAAAAATCCCAGAAGTATATACTCACAATTGCAGATCTCTCTCCAGAAGTAGCAGTCCCTTTTTCTAGTCCTTCAAGACTGAGGATCACAGAGCTCTGGTTGAGCTATTTATGCCTGTGCTGCTGAGGTAAGCTGTGACCAACTTCCTGGGTGATTAACAGTCCTTGCTTGGATAGGAGTCGTCTTTCAAAATGGCCTTTTGACCTGCCACCTGGCATTAACACCTATTGAAAAAGTTTCACAGGTCTCTTGCCCCCTAGGTAGAAGCCCTCTTTGTAAAGGTCTCTAGAAGACTTTATTTGTTGTTCAAAGAGTACTGACCCTGTTTTGCTTTTTATGCTAAGTTATATTCAGATTTCATTTAAATTACAGCTCTTTGCTGCTGCTAGGCTCTGACTTATTATGAAATTTAAACTACAAGCTCTCTGCTGGGTTCTAAATTTAACCAGAAAGCTCTCTTCTGCATTTTAAATTTAAACTAGTCCTTATTATGAAATTTAAACTGGT
Source organism: Ichthyophis bannanicus (assembly GCA_033557465.1). Taxonomy (NCBI): domain Eukaryota; kingdom Metazoa; phylum Chordata; class Amphibia; order Gymnophiona; family Ichthyophiidae; genus Ichthyophis; species Ichthyophis bannanicus. The sequence goes on along the minus strand of CM066049.1, from coordinate 74,160,467 downwards.
TTGTCTTATTCCGGGAATGGCATCTGCTCTTCCACTTCCAGTGCTACATTCCAGTTCTTCAACTCAAGAGAAAGTGGAGCTGGGATGTGGATTCTACTGACTTTGATCATCTGAGTCTAGGTGTTATCTTACAGTCCTGTTTCACCTTCCCTGCTGCTGGTGTTTTCCATCACTAACACATCAAGCAGCATTTCATCAATACAGTACATTCCTCATTGCCCTGGCCAATTCTCAGCCTTGCCACCTCCTTTATTTATTTAACATTTCTTATATACCGCCTTTCATGATATCAAGGCGGTTTACATTGAACAAACTGAAATTACATTGAACAGGGCATTTATAACTTGGAGATAACTATTTTACATGGAACATGGGCAATGGAGGGTTAAGTGGCTTGCCCAAGACCACAAGGAGCACCTGTGGGACTAGAAACCCCAGTCCTTCTGGCCCAAGGTTGCTGTCCTCTAGTGGGATTTGAACCCCCGACCTTCCGGCTTCAGGTACCTTGCCCCAACCTCTAGGCCACTCCTCCACTCCTTTCTCAGTTCCATCACTTGTTTCCTGAGGGAATCAACCTGAAGCTATCTTTGACACTGAACCGTATCCTTGCTGTGGATCAGGATAGCTATCAAAACAGAGACAGAAGTAGAAACAGTGGCAACAGCTTTGGTGAATGATCTTACTCTTGCTTGTCCTTAAGGAGATAAGAATTTCAAATCAGTTCATTCAACAAACTAAAACCAGGACTAAATTATCCTCCATGCTACATAAATAGGGCCAGGTGGTAACTCTAACATCGCGTTTCCAAAACCTAGTCATGGAGACACAACCACTCTGAGAAACACTTTATAGAAATAGGTGACTGCCAGAAAAGGGCATCTAGATGAGTTCACAGAAAAGTATGGAAATATTTCATATGGCTAAGAAAATGCTGTATCTATTAGAAAACATGCACTGTGTCAGCTAAAGATATATGTATGTCACAAATTCACAAAAGTGCTGATGATTTTATAAACAAACCCACCCAAATAATCTGAATTTACAGATCTGGAACATATCTGTTTATAATCCACCATTTTCATGTCTACAATATGATTTATAAACTGCAGGGACATTATGATGGTAATTGTATAACTGGGAACGTAGGTTTAGAGCTGGAGAAGGCATCTATTTTTAGCCTGTTTTCTAAAGGCACTTTGGTGTCTATGGACCCGATATTCTGAGCAGGCTATGCACTGTTAAAGTGCATAGCCCTGCCCGCCCACCCTTAACCCCAGATATTCAATGCCGGGGTCATATGCAGCTCTGGAATCCAATATCCAGGGATCAATGCACACGCTGGAAGCTGCATTAAGTAATCGGGCAGCAGTGATATTGCATACTTTTCGGCGCAGATCGCTAACCGGGCAGCATGCAATATCGCTGCTGCCAGGTTATCACTTGTTAGTGCAAGTGCTCCAGAATGTCCCCAACACGCCCCAATGCTAACCGGATAGCGTCGGGGTGCATACGAGAGTTAGAAGGGGAAATTCAATGGCACTAACTGTGTACATGCCATTGAATTTCCCGATTTATGGCATTTACACAGTTTACCGGGTGGTAAGCCGTGTAAATGCCTGTCGACTATCGGGCCCTATGTCTTTCTAAAATATGAGCACAAATCCTACAGAAATGATGCTTAGACTGAAGGCACAAGCAGGTTGTAAAGGTTAGTGCTTACTTCATAAGCATAGGTGCATATTTTATATGCGCATAAATTGCAGCTGGGGGTTCTGCTAAAGTAATGTATTGATTAAAGGGAAGGAGAGGCGCCCTACCCAAATAATTCAGTCTTCTGAGTGTTCTTATATTTTGCATCATCCAAGACTTAATCACAGCAATTGCGTGAAAAACTACTGGGAAAAACGTAATTGATCATCGGTAAAAAGCTGATATTGCACCCACAAAGCCTGTAAAACTGAGCACAGGGGCTAACTATGACACTGACCCTTGCAGTACCTTCCACCAGGAACTGTAGTTTCCAATCTGAACCTATGGGGTATGTTTACTAAACTGTGGTAACGTTACATACCACGCGTTATGTAACGTTAACGATCGTTAGCATACCTGGCCGCGGTAAACACCGCAGAGGGTGGAGAGAGGGCGGAGAGAAGGGGTCAATGGGCGGGGAGTGGGCGGGGAGAGGCTCCCTCCACACTAACGTGCTGAACTGAAGGGCTGAATCCTAACGCGAATGAAAACCTGCCATTAGATGCACATTTGCAGGGGAGAGAAACCATTTAAGTGTCAGCAATGTACAGCATAGTCAGTGAGCCCAAGAAACGTGATAGTAGTGCTCCATTCCCAGCAACAGCATAGTGCCCCAGTATGAAAGGCCACTATGGTGATGGTGCAAATGGGGCATAGGGGGCTGCATGCAGGACATGTATCGGGGGCAGCTGGGGCATAGGGTGGACAAGGCGGGCACCGAGGTGGCACATAGGAACATAGAAACTGGAAGTGTGAAAGACAGCATCTGACAAAGGCCAAACACAAGATACAAATAACTTGTCCACATTAGGCAATAGTTGCCAGGGCAGAGACAGGATGCCCCCGCATCCATCCCACCACCATGTTGAAGGTACAGAATGTTGTTAGGCGCTGATGGGGGGTGGGGGTGGGAATGTCCATGTATGCCTCCCCACCCTAGACGCCGCACCATAGGCACCTGCCTACCTGAACAGTGGATGGCCTAAGACGGCGCACTAGAAGCACCACCAGCATTTGGTTATGTTAGCACAGTATGGGGGGGGGTGTCCGTGCTGGAGGGGGCAGTGGCACCTGTCTGCAGTGGACCCAGGCCATGGTCTGTACCAGTACGTGGTGTGCAGTGCAACAGAAAAAGCCTTTCAAAGGAGACGTCAAGGTATGGCCCAGGGAGGGCTGTGGACCTGTGGCCCCACTGTGGTGCAGTACACACAGCCAGTGTGATTCAGAGCAGAGGGTCACAGGTTCAGGTCCCAGCTACAGACCCTGCAGAACACATCACAATCTTTTGCCGTGCTACATAGATATAACAGAAAAGCAGGATAAAAAAAGGAAATGTCTGGCTGAGGAGACGTAAAGGTATGGCCCAGGGAGGGCTGTGCACCTGTGGTGCAGTACACACAGCCAGTGTGATTCAGAGCAGAGGGTCACAGGTTCAGGTCACAGCTGCTGGAACCTGCAGAACACATCCCAACATTTTACCCTATGAAACATATACAACATCAAACCATGCAATCCACATAGCAGCGGCCAACAGAGGTAGAAACACCCACTCACACAGGCTCCACTGTGCAAATCATGCTGTACAGGCAGGCTGCTGGCTCCAGAACAGATTTGCAGGTAACATCACAGCACCTCTGCTATCTCTTGCTCAGTCCAGAAATGTTGGCAGTGTGGCAGCCGTGGTTGCCAAACACCCCTACCATTGCACAGTGCTGCATTAGGAGTGTGTGTGTATATGTCTATCCAATAGTTTTGAGGCTGCAAACCTTCCCCCCCCCCCCCCGGCCCACATTGTCCAACTGTTACCAGCATCAGCCTGCGAATGTGCATAATGAGGAGCAAGATAGTGTGGGTATGGGCCAGATAGGGTGAATTGGGCAGGCTGCATCTGCACAGCGAGTAGTCCAATGTCTGGTACATGTTAGTTTTCGAACCCCATCTGCATGGACAGGTTGGCTAAATCATGTCGTGCTGGGAGGGCAGTCTTGCCCTGACATAACATAACTGTCTAAATAAAATAAATAAATAACAGTGATCATGGACTGTCTAGGTTCCCACATAGTCATCTATACTGTCTCCAGTGATATCTGTGTGACTCCCCAGTTCTGAGGCCCAATCACTGACATATCTGCTTGGTGTGTGCGCGTTGGCCAGTCTATGTCTGGATGCACGTGTTTTCTCACTGACCATGTACCACAGACTGGCCTGTGACATGTCCTCAGTTAGTCTGTGCATGGTGAGAACACTGTGTATGCTGGTGCAGTCAGTGTTGTCTGATTATGTATGGCAGACTGTGGTATGTGGCAAGTGAGGATTCAGATGGCATTAATGCTGTTCTGCTGATGCTCCAGTCACAGGATATGTCTTATGCGCACTAGCCTTAGAGGGATATTCCTAGCCATCAGGAATGGGCTTGCTGGTCCCACAGCCAGTCCCGTGGTCTCATGCACCTGTCCCTCCATGCCCCCACCTACAAGATAGGTGTTATGGGGCCTTTGGGGGTACATAGTGTATAGTACCCCGAGCAGTAGGGGGACATGGTACACAACCCTCATAAGACACTGGACACCCCTCTGACCTGCTAACAGGTGGCTATGGAAGCCAGACCTTAACACCGGGCACACACGGATCTGGGTGGTCTCTGGTCCCAGGGAGAAACCTGTGACTGTGTAACACAGATGGGTACAGAGGTGCCTTTGGTGCACTGCCTGGGACACCTGCCATATACTGCCAGTGATGGGGATGTGCAGCAGGACCTATATGTAGCACCACATGTACTGTGGACCTAGTGCTGGGCAGCCATCCTTACCCTCAGGGTGAATACAGAACCTGCAAAATGGCATGGTCTGTAGCTACTCTGTGCCAGTATCTCGCACAGCAGTCCATCTTACCAGGATGTGACAACAGAGAGGTGCAGACCCCATTTGGTTACCTGATGTAGACCACTGTTCCTCATGTGCAATGTATCATGGGTGCTGGTGCGGTTACCCTAACCTGGCACACAGAGAAGATGGTCCATGCAGTGACCTGCAGTCCCTCTGTACCCAGGCACTGCTGTACAGCAGGCCATAGAGGTATAGCCCACTGGTTCGTACAATGACTCTCGAAAATGTGTCCATGGGTTCGATCCCCTATTGATTCCCCCCCCCCCCCATGCGTGCCCAACTCAGATACCCTGCATGCCTCTAACACTCATCTTTTTGCAGATATGTGCTGCTAGCCCAGGATATCAATGCTTGACCCAGTACAAGCATTGTGGAACCTGTGTCTTTTGGGGAAACTGCTAGGTACGTACGACCTAGATTGGCCACTGTTGGAAACAGGATTCTGGGCTTGATGGACCTTGGTCTGACCCAGTATGGCATATCTTATGTTCTTATGGTCATAAGAGACTCGCCACAGTGTGCAACAGTCCTCTGGTCCAGCTATTTGCATCTGTCAGCTGTGTAGAGTCCTGTCTGCCTGTGCAGGCTGCCACCCCATGTCCTGCACTGCTACCCTTTCCTGCATTGTGCCTCTTCATGCTTGTCTCACCTGTGCCTGCTCTGCATGGCAACACCACTCCTCTGTCCACCCATCATTGTAACTATCCTGCCACTTCCGCCCTCACTGGGGGACACGTATTCCCATCGTCTGCCACCAACTGTCTTTCCAGTACTTTACATTGCCAACACCCTGTGCTGTGGTACAGCTGCCCCACCATGTTTGTCATCAGTTCTGGCAGCCACATGGGATGCCCGCAGATATGGCAGGTCCAGTGGCTCCCAGTTCTCCCTCCTTCACTCACCTGTTCACTGACTTTCCTGAGTGCTCTATCTAGTGTTAGGGCTACATCTGTCTCTGTTCCACACAGGTCATGCATGTCATCCTGAGGCACCTTGCAGCCCCTAGGGCACACTAACCTAGGGCACCATAACCTTGTTAGGCCACCTTAACCTATGGTTCCATAGCCCACGGTGCCTTCTGCGGTGCCTTGTCCAGGGGTGCCTAATAAGGCGCTTTACTAGGCACCTTTTAAGGCACCTTATGAGGCACCTTATAAGGCACCATACAAGGCACTTTACTAGGCACCTTATAAGGCATTTTACTGGGCACCTTATAAGGTGCCTTACTAGGCACCATACAAGGCGCCTTACTAGGCACCATACAAGGCGCCTTACTAGGCACCATACAAGGCACCTTACTAGGCACCTTGTAATGTTCCTTGTAAGGTGCCTTACAAGGCGCCTTGTAACGCTCGTTAGTCTAAGGCACCTCGTAATGCTCGTTAGTTGCTACAGCTTGCTGTAATGATGCAACGCCCATGCCTTTATATGGGCATCTCTACCTCTACTGTGGAACCTAACGCGAATGACATTACCGCAGTTTAGTAAACATACCCCTAAGTGTACAGGTTGAGGAAGTAACAATTATTATGAACCTATATTTTAGTTTTAGCACCACAAGAAAATGCTGCCAGGTATTTTGGGCTGCCTAGCTTCAGGGCCATTATCAGAAACAGTGCTGTAGTTATAAATTGAAAAACTGTAGACAGGGATATGTGGAGGATCATTTTTTAAAGTTCCACATAATTAACCATGGTTTTCTGTGTGCCATTAGAACTTGCTTATTAAAGTAAGGTGCACAAGTACAATATTTTATATAAGAGGGGCATAAGTGGACACAAACGTCTGTTAAATCTAGGCACAAGCATTTACGCCTGCTTATGGCTGGTGTAAATGCCAATGCCTAGATTTATCAAGAAAACACAAATTATAGTATTTTATAATTTATGGGGTTTTTTTTAGAAGCCCTATTCATGCTTCAGGCATTTGAAAATAGGTATACAGACATCCAAAACATGGAGACATCCTTGGAACCATTTTAGAAAGCAGTTTCAGATGTCCCTAGCCCAAGGCTGTCCAAGTAGGAATGGGGCCAATGTATAGGTATCTCCAGGGCATTCTCAAAAACCTGTATGTCCTTTCAGAAACACTCTGCACATCCTGATCTGTATCCAAGTTTATACCTGCTCTAAGCACAAATAGGCACAGCCAAAATCCAAAGGGTGTGAAGGTCCACTCACATCCCTAATATTTTCCATGTTGACAGTGAACACTGATTGGGAATGAGGGCTCTTGCTTTCCTTTTGCCAAACGGATAGATGTCCCATCCCAAAGTGTTTATAGTGGGGACATGGATACCCACGCCAGTGTCCACATACATGTCAGGGGCATCTATGCTTGTAAAACAAGGCCAAACTATAGATGTCCCTGGCATTTTCCTTCACGTTTTGCCCTGGATGTCCCAGACTGCATTTTGACACCTTTTCTAAAATTCCACTTCACATGTGAAAGTACACATGATCAGTCTTACACACATACTCATAGAATAGTAACTGCCTAGAGAGTGTGCATAAATGCTCCCTTACACCTATTAAGACAATGATAATATATGATTTACTGTAAGCATGTGATTTACCTCCAAAGTGACTTGCTCATGGTCTTGTTCAGTCAGAGGTGAAATCAATTTGCTTCCTTTCGGTTCTCTTCATTCTTCCTTTGGGTTCAATTTTTCTAAGCACTTGTTTGTTAGAGGTGTGCATAGTCAAAAACATGTTCAGTTTGTACTCATTTAAAATGAATTTTCCCAATTTTTTGGCCATTTTTTTGTGTTTATTCAGATACATTTATAATATCACAAGTTCTTATTGGTTGTGCTACACCAACCCTGAATCTTTTGTTTTTTTGTCTTGTGCTAAGTCATTCTTCAATATCTTACTTATGTCTGTTGGCTGCCATGCATAGCATTTGTTCGAATGGTGGCATATCAAATCTTAATGAAATACAACAGCAAAATAAATACTTGCTTTTTAGGCATGCATTGTATACGTTAAAACTTTAAGTGAGAAAATTGATTGTATGCACATTAATTTGTAGGTAAATGCATGTACAAGCGATTTATGCACACTTTAAATTTTTGGGCACCCAAATGAACCGCATGCGTGCTCTTGAATGTACATCTGTTTTTTGTGCCTTTTCTAAGGCTAGGGGATTCCATGTGGCAGTCCAAAAATGGTACCAGGCGGCCCAGTGCATTGTGTAAAAACTGATATTGGTTCTCCTTCTACCCTCAATGAATCATTCCGGGGAGGGGGTGGAAAAGCTGAGAGAGCAGTGGGGGAGGGGGGGAGTTCCCTTCCAAAGATCCTTCCTTTTTCATCAACATTCAAATCTAGGCCATGAACCCTTTTATCTTTAAGGATAGATGCAGTCCATCCAAAACCTTAAAGGTACATCACCCTCTACCCCTGTGCTAGAAAAGAACAAGCTGGCATCAGATAAGCCATGGAACTGCTGTAGCAGCTCAGAAACAGACAGGAAATGTTTCACAGCCTGCTGCCGCTTTTCCTGATCTCACTGCTGATTGGTTCTAGTGAGTATAATGAGCCAATCAGCAGGTAGAGCAGCATGTTCGGCTACTCAGAAGCATGTTGTCCAGCGCCAGCAAAGGGAGTGGAGAAAGGAGAGCTAGATTAACGGGGGAGGTTTTGCAGCTCTATCATGAGACCTGATCCACAGCTCAAGCACTTCTCCAGCTGTTGGACAAAACCAGGTCACTTAGTTGAATGAAGATGTCAGGAGTGGAATGGCTACACAAAGGTAAGTAAATGTTTGCACTGCTCACCTACTACTAAGCCTAAGGTTTTGGGGACCCTCAGAAACTTTTTTTCTTATGGACCCTGATTTGACATATGCCACTGGAAGATGGAGAAGAGGCTGAGGGTTGAGGAGAAGAGACAGGGAAAGATGGAGAGCTGTGGGAATGGTGATACAGTAACAGGTGAGACAAGCATAAGAGAACTGTAAGATGCTGAGAAATAAGGCACATACTGATGGAGGAAACTGGCATAGAAGAGAGAAGTAGAGAGACATCATATAGAAAGGAGGGACAGATGGGGAAAGGAAGAGATACATAGAAAACAAAGAAACAATAACCAAGAAAATGATTCATGAGGGAAAATGAGACCAAAAGGAAGTGTAAGAACAGTGTGGTGAAGAAAGGTGCAAGGTACCCAGGGAATTCTGCAGATTTATGGCCCCCCTCCATTAACGTTCAGACCCTTAGCAACCTCCCCCCCCCCTCAAGATTCTGATAAACTCAACAATCATGATCATCCCAACGCCATTGCTTCCAAAACAACCCTGTAAAAATGCATAATCGGACATCATACTTTTAAATATTGAACATTGTTTTGGGTGTATGTATATAGAAGGATATTTATAAACATATAAAAAGGGCAATTTCCAAAAGCCATTTATGCACATGAATGAACTGTTTGGAATCTGTCCACCCTCCCTGCAGGTTAAAGTAAGCTGCATGGACCTATTGTTCGGCTTCACTGTGGCTGTTCTTTACCACCCTCTTCCCCTCCCCTCACCCAAATTTGCCAGCCAAGGCAACCATCTACAGTAGTGTTGCCTAATAGTTAAGCTAACCCCGAGAAAGACAAAGTTAGAAAGCACATTTATTCTTAATTTCAGATTATGACTTTTGAAAGTTTAAATTTATTATTAAATTTTTGTTGTTGTTAAGTGCTGTCGAGTCGGTGACGACTCATAGCGACACTCTGGATAGTTTTCCTAAACTGTGTTCAGAATTCAGTCAGGCGGTTCATTGTTGACAGACTGGTACCCATAGCTGCTGTTATTGTATCAATCCATCTCATTGCTAACCTTCCTCTTTTAGGTTGACCTTCTTCCTTCCCGAGCATGATGTCTATCTCTAATGATCTCTCTCTTCACATGATGTGTCCAAAGTATGAAAGTCAAAGTCTTGTCATCTCAGTTTCTAAAGAAAGCTAAGGTTTGATCTCCACTAGTACTGACTGGTTTGTTCTTTGGGCAGTCCATGGTATACACAGTATTTGTCACAAGCACCATAACTCAAAGGCATCAATTTTCTTCCTGTCTATCTTTTTCACTGTCCAACTTTTGCATCCATATGATGTTATTGAAAATACCATGGCTTGAAAAACATTGAGTCTTTTTATGAAGAGAGACATCTCTGCTCTTGAGAATCTTGCCTAGTTCCTTCATAACCATTCTGCCAAGAGCAATGTATCTTCAGATTTCTTGACTACTTGTTATTTCTTTATTGATAGTGGATCCAAGTAGGTTAAAGTTGTCCACTATTTTGATTTCTTCTCCATCAACGATGAACTTATTGATTTTGCCAGTTGTCAGGATCTTTGTCTTCTTTACACTAACGTGCAGGCCCATTTTAAAAATATGTTACTTGATCTTGAGAAGCAAATGTTTCAAATCATCTTCACTTTCAGCTAGTAATGTAGTATCAGCAGCATAGCAAAGGTTGATGACGAGTCTTCCACCAATCTTCACACCTCGGTTGTCTTCATACAGTCCTGCTTCTCTGATGATTTGTTCTGCATATAAATTTAACAGGGAGGGGGAATGTATGCAGCCTTGTCATACACCTTTGCTGATTTTAAACCATTCTGTTTCTCCTTGTTCTGTTCAAACTGTTGTTTCTTGATCAATGTAAAGGTTACGCAAGAGAACACTTAGGAGTTCTGGTATACCCATGCTTCTTAATGTGGCCCAGAGTTTATCATGGTTTACACAGTCAAAATCCTTACTGTAGTCAATAAAATGCATATAGATTTCCTTTTGGTATTCTTTAGTCTTTTCAAGGATCCATTTCACATCTGTGATGATGCCTTCTATCTGTGCCCTTCTTTCTATTGCTAACTCCAGACTTTACTTCTTTCACCATGCTGCACCTTACACCTGGAACAAACTACCTGAGTCTGTACATCAGGCACCTTCTCTGACCCTTTTCAAATCCAGGCTGAAAACTCTCCTCTTTGCTGCCGCTTTTGGATCTTAACTCACCTGATCTTCTTGTGTTTCCCTTGTGTTATCTGTCTTGACTATATTGCAAGCTCTGATGAGTGGGGACTGTCTCTTACATGTCTGTGCAGGACTCTGTACATCTTGTAGCACTAAACAAATGCTCAGTAGTAGTAGTCTCTCGTTCCTCGCCCTTTCCTGAACCCTGCTTGCACTTCAGGCACTTCTCGTTCCAGGTATGGTTGTAGTCTCTGCTGAATAATCTTAAGTAGAATCTTGCTGGCATGTGGGATCAGAGCAATTGTGTGATAATTTCCACAGTCATTTGGATCACTTTTCTTTAGTATTGGTATAAATACAGATCTTTTCCAGTCAGTTGGCCATGATGTTGTCTTCCAAATTTCCTGGCAAAGCCTTATAAGTATGGTAACAGCTGCATCAGATTGCTGTAATACTTCTATGGAAATTCCATCAATACCTGATGCTTGTTCTTTGATAAGGCTTTCAATGCTGCTTTGACTTCTTTTTTCATCATCAATGGTTCCAGATCATAAGGTACAGGTTGAAATGGCTGTTGTTCCACTTGATCTTTATCATATGACTCTGTATATTCTTTCCAACTTTTCTTGATCTTCTCAGCATCATTCCACATGGATCCTTGAACATCTTGTTACATTCCAGTTCAAGGATGGAATTTGTTCTTTAACTGTAATAGCTTTAGGAAAGCTGATCTTGTTCTTCCTCTAATAGTTTCTGCTTTTCTTTCCTTGCATGCATCATTGTAGTACTTCTCCTTGTCTTGTCTTGCTGCACGTTGGAAATCTCTATTGAGTTCTGCGATTGCCTCTCTTTCTCCTCTAGCTTTAGTTTCTCTGCATTTCTGGGTAATTTTCAGAGTTTCTTCAGTCATCCATTTTGGCCGTTTTTGCTTTTTCAGCTTTTGTACAGATTTCTCACTTTCTTCCAACACAACCTTTTTGATGTCATCCCATAACTCTTCTGGAACTCTGTCATTGTAAAGCAGCAAATTAATTGTGCAGGCAGTCTTTAAATTCCAGTGGTATATTCTCAAGGTCACATTTTGCTACATTCATGAGTGGCTTGCTAGTTTTCAACTTTAGCTTGAGTTTCCATACTGGTAATTCGTGATCTGTACCACAGTCAGCTCCAGGTTTTGTCTTTGTTGATGTTACAGGGTTTTTACATCATTGACTTCCACAGATGTAGTCAATTTGATTTTTCTACAATCCACTGGGTGAAGTCCATGTGTACAGTTGTTGCTTGTGTTACTGGAAGGTATTTAAGATGAAGAGATTGTTGGTCTTGCCCTTTGGCGTGGCCCTTAGGTGGGAGCTCTGAAGCAGGAATAAATGTGCACCACAAGACGATCACAACACAGCACAACAGTTCAAGAGGACTCCACAACAAAGAGCCGACAACTCATAAAACCAGATACCAACTCCCCAGACTAACAACCAAGAACACCAAACAGCGGTGAGTAACTCACCCCACAAGGAGCACACCATCCAACATGGAACAACCACCACTTCACCACCTTCCTACAAAAAAAAGCAACAAACTCCTATACGGACAGCAAATGTACAAAAGAACATTCATCCAACAAATGTATGTTATTATACTAATTCTTACCCTATGCTCTTACCAAACAAATGCATATTATTACACTACCTACTTCACCACCTTACAAGCCCCCCCCCCATATATATATATATCATACCTCCCTACCATACACCAACCTATATACACATCTGATTACCACAAACCTAACAGCAAGAAACCTACCAGACACTCTCAAACAGAGCCATGGTCACAAACATTCATACCTCACTCACACTCTCCACACACCACCCACATAACCATAGGCCTGATAAATGCACGCTCCAAATGCAACAAAACAAACACTATTACCGACTACATCCATGAAAACAATATTGACATCCTATGCATTACTGAATCATGGCTCAAGAATACAAACCAGGTAATACTGAACCAAATAACACCACCACCTTTCACTGCATACAACTGTCCCAGAACCCAAAAATGAGGAGGTGGAGTACTAATCATTGCCCGAACAGACTTGAGGCTCAAGACAGCAACCTCCTAAAGCTCCAAGCACTGCGAATTCATCAACACTCAAAACAAATATCTATCTTTCTGCCTGATATTTATTTATTTATTTAACATCTTTTATATACCGCGCTATTTGTTTTCAGTGCGGTTTACAAGTAACAGAACTGCACAATCAGAAAACACTGGTGTGCTTACATTATAACAGGTAACTTAAACTTGGAAAAGGGGTAATAAAACTATAACTATGTACACACAGTAAAACTATATACAAAAACAGTGTAAAAACTGAGCTATGTATAAACATATTGGGTTCTTTAGTATTCACAGGCAGACTATGGTCGGAATAAGATAAGATAGGGCATAAAAGAACTTGAGGCAGAAATTACTTGTGAGGGAATTGGGGAGAAGAGTGAGAGTTTGTCGGTTTAGGAGGGCTGATGGTCCGATGAGGATTGGAAGTCTGTGCAAAATGGATCAGGAAGATGTGGTGCTTGATTGCCTTACGAAATTGAGAGAGGTCTTTAATCGCTCTTATTTCAGGTGTGAGGTCATTCCAGCATTTAGGTGCATAGAAGGCGAAGGTCCTTTTCTTGGTTGATTGGGTACATTTGATGGACTCCTTGGGGATAATCAGGGTGTTGTCCGTTGTTATCCTTCTCTCTCTGTTTTTTGGGGTGAGGGAGATGAGGTCGTTAAGAGACGTGGGGGCAAGGTTGTTGATAATCTTGAAAGTGATGATGAGGATTTTATAGGTTATCCTGCAATGAATTGGTAGCCAGTGTAGTTCCATGAGAGTCGGGGTGATATGGTCTGATCTTGATAGACCACAAAGCACCCTTGCAGCCGCATTCATCGCCAGTTGTAGAGGATTAATGGTGTTTTTAGGGAGACCGTATAAGATGACATTTGCATAATCAAAATGAGGTAGTGTGAGGGCCTGGAAAATGGTCCGGAAGTTGTTGTGAGGTAGCATGGGTCTGAGTTGTCTTAGCGTTCTTATTTTATTGTAGACAGCCTTTGTGACGTTCCGAATGTGTTCCTTAAATTCAAAATGCTGATCCAGAGTAATCCCTAGGTAGCGAATAGATTGTTTACAGGGGAGATCAGCATCTCTTACTTTTAGAGAGGATGGAGGTGAGAATGCTTTGTTTCTTGATATGAAGAGAACTTCAGTCTTCTTGAAGTTTATACGGAGGTTTTGAGAAGCTAACCAGTCTGTGATGGCATTGAAGCATTGGATAAGGTTGGAGAGGTCTGGTTGACTGACTTTAAATGGAGTAAACAGTAGAACATCGTCAGCGTAAATTAATGAGGAGATGTTGAAAGTGCGTATGATGTCACAGATCGGCTGTAAGTATACATTAAACAGAAGTGCAGATAAGGACGATCCTTGTGGAACACCTTGGTGTTGGTGGAAAGGTGTGGATGTGGTGGTACCGACCCTGACATGTTGCCATCGCTCAGACAAGTATGACCTACACCATTCCCAGGCGAGACCCTCGATTCCCTTTTCTAGGAGTCGGGCAAGGAGTTGATTATGATTAACTGAGTCGAAGGCAGCGGAGATGTCTAGGAATATTAGAGCAAAGCCGTTTTCTGCTTTATCAAGACCTCTGTTCAGTGTATTAGTTAGGGTGGTAAGGAGAGTTTCTACACCGTGTGATTCCCTGAAGCCGTGTTGACTGGGATCAAGCGGTGAGGCTGTATCAATGTGATGTTGTATCTGTCTCTGAACAACCTTCTCTATTATTTTGGCTAATAGAGGTATGCTCGAGATTGGGCGGTAGGAGTCAGGCTTTAGTGGGTCAAGCCTAGAGTTCTTCAGTAGAGGTCTTATAGAGGTTTGTTTAAGGAGAGATGGGAACGTGCCTGTTGCAAAGGAGAGTCCAATGATGTTGACTAGGAGTGGGCTCAGTTCGGCACGTAGCGATCTAACCCAGGATGCTGGGCATGGGTCACTTGGAGCAGTAGAAGTGTTGATGGAGGTGATGAGATCTTGAATGTTTTTCTCAGAGGGTGTTGTAAATGTTGTGATTGCAGGAAATGGGGAGTGAGAGTGTGATGGTGTTGTGACTGAGGTGTTGTGACTGAGATTGTGAGAGTGTGATGGTGTTGTGACTGAGATTGTGTCAGTTATGGGGGTCTTGGATTGGAGATAATCAGCGTAGGACTGGGGGGGGATAGGAACTAGTTGGGTAGATGATGGGTCTTTAATTAGGGATTTTGCTATGTTGAAAAGGTCTCTGGGTTTATTTAGTGAGCGGAGGAGAAGATTAGCATGGTATTCACTCATTTTGAGATATATAGATTCACGGTGGAGTTTGAGGTGGTTCAAGTATGATACTTTATTGGCTTCGGAGTGAGATCTTCTCCATTTCCTTTCAAGTTTCCTGAGGGAGAGGAGGGATGAACGGAGATCTGCTGTATACCATGGTGATGGCTGTCTCTTGTTTTGTTTGGTCTTGTTGCTTTTGGTTGAAGCTGGTAGTTGTGCAATCGACTTTAATGTGGTGTTCCATTTGGTGATTGCTTCTCCGAGGTCCGAATGTATTGGGTTGAGTAGAGGTAAGGCGTGCCTAATGAATTCCTCTTTGTTCAATGGTTTGAATTGAGAGGTAGGTTTGGATTCTGTACATGGATTGTTAGGTAGATGCTTAGGGTGAAGAGTGGGCATCTGAAACATAATTAGTTTATGATCCGACCAGGGAATGGAGGTGATAGTAGTGTTAAGGATGGAATTTTGGCTGAATGCAGCGTGGGGAGCGAAAATTAGGTCCAGTAGGTTTCCTTTATTGTGAGTGGAGGTGTTTACAAGTTGATCAAAACCGAGTGTTTGCATGGCTTCTAGGAAAGCATCTGCTTGGTTGGGTTGCAGGGAGGGTAAGTTAAAGTCTCCAAGCAGCCAATTGGAGCTGTGTGGGTCAGCTGGGTTGCAGGCTAAGTCTATGAATGTAGAGATAACTTCTGGAGGAGAAGAAGGGGATCTGTAAATAAGGTTTATGGTGATGTCTTTATTGGCAATGGTGATAAAGTCCGCATGGGAGGAGCTCTTGGATGTGAGAAGTCGAAATTCTAGGTTTGTTTTTGAAAGAATGAATACTCCACCTCCTTTTCGGTTGGTCCTATGGCAAGTATGGATATAACGACCCCCCCCCCAATGCCCCAACAGAGGACACATCCAACATCCTGGATATGATATATGCAGCTAACTCACCACACAAGACTCTCATCATACTAGGAGACTTAAACCTCACATCTGCCACAACAACAACTGATATCGCTTTTCACAAAGCAATGGAATCCATTCAACTCAAGCAAGTCCTATTGGGCCCATCCCATTGCTCTGGGTCTACACCAGATCACGTATTCATACCAACAAACACCCTAGAACAAAGTCTCATGACACCACCTAAAACTACACCAATACCATGGTCAGATCACTATGCCATATCATTTGTGCTCCACCACTATACCCAACAAACAGTTTAGAAAACGGAACAGCCAACCAGACACTTCAAAGCTTTTAACAAAGAGCATTTCCTCAAAGATACCGTACAATACCTACCCCAAGATTTCATTGACCTTGACGATGCCATCACCGCATGGAATACCACCATCCTTGCCGCATCTCAACTCACACCTCGAATGAATTCAAACCACAACAAAAAAAGGCCAAGATCTACACCATGGTGCTCTAACACAATAAGAAAATCCAAAAGAAAATTTTGACAAGTGGAATGTCGCTGGAGACGTAACAAATCAGAAGCTACATTGAAACAATACCAAGAGATGCAAAAAGATTACAATAAACTAATAAATAAACATAAACAACAATACCACACAAACCTTGTACTAAAAGCCTGCAATAAACCCAAAGAACTCTTCAACATAGTTCGTACCCTAACAAATAACCCAACCATGAAAGACGAAAGCAAGATGCACCCACAAACCTTTGCTGATTATCTAATCACCAAGAACAGTACCACCACACCGCACAAGAACATCTACCTCAAGGACACACCAACTACAGATGCCTCCACAACTACCAATCAATGGAAGAACTTCAGCATTCCATCGACTAAACAAATAGAACAAACCATCACTGCTCTAAACACCACCACTTCTCCATCGGACCCCTGCCCAGTGACTTGGATCAAATCCACCAAAGAAGATTTCAAAACATTCATCCAAAAGGTAGTAGATACCTCCCCCTCTCTCAGGGCTACATGCAAAAAACACAAAGCAATCTACTATCGGACCCATCCCTAAAACTACCTCATCCAACAGCACAGACCCTTCAACCTACCGCCCAATATCCAGCCTCCCATTCCTGGCTAAAATAACTTAAAAAATTGTACAGAGACAGCTCCAAGATTATATTGACGAATTTACCCCACTAGATCCCCACCAGCACGGATTCTGTCCAAAACAGGGTGCTGAGACGCTCCTCATACAACTATTCAATAACATAATCAAAGGAATAGACAAAATAAAACAGGGCTTCTTATTAATATTTATCGATATATCAGCAGCCTTTGACACAGTTTCCCATCACATCCTATTGAAACGCCTAATGGAGATTGGACTACAAGATATCACCATTAAATAGTTTCAATCATACCTCGAAGACAGACAGCAGAAAGTAAAATCGGGTAACCTCACCTCAGAACCCTTCAGGACTACTCAAGGAGTTCCCCAAGGCTCATCACTATCAGCTCTTCTCTTCAACATCTTTATTCAGCCTATATGCAAATTATTTAACAAATACAAGATACAATACGCCATATATGCTGATGACATCATAGCATACACCCCTATTCAACTGGACTCCCCAGACTATATCACCATATCAACTTGCATTCAAAAAATGACAATCTGGCTAACTAATAATTTAAACATCAACATAAAAAAATTGGAAGCAATCATCATCACGAGAGACTCCACATTCATTCCTCCTACTTCTATCAATATATCCAATACACTGATCACAATAAAAGACAAAGTCCAATACCGTGGAGTGATTCTAGACAAGCAACTCACCCTCCAACCACATATCAACAAGATATCGAAAACAGCCTTCTTCAAACTCGCAATGCTCCAGAGACTAAAACCTCTCCTCAATAAAGAACATTTCTGCACAGTATGCCAAGCCATCATTACACCTATACTGGACTACTGTAATATACTATATCAAGGTCTACCCAAACAAACCACCCGTCCCCTACAAATAGTCCAGAACACCACTGCTCGCATTATTACAAGCACTTCAATACAAGACCACATAACTCCAATACTATACGATCTGCACTGGCTACCATTCTCATCATGGGCAAAATATAAATCAGCACTAACCATCTTCAAAATTAAAAACAACATGTTAGCAGAAATACTACAGGAACTCATCGAAACCAAAACAAGCAAAAGACCAGACAGAAACTGTATCAAAAACAACATACCAACACCCAGTCTGTTCACAAAAACCAACAAATCCAAGTCCATGCAAGCTTTCTCTTGCTGCCCCTGCTATCTGGAATGTCCTCCTGGACAAACTGAAATCAACAACAGATATAAAAGAATTCTGGAAGCTACTCAAAACCACCCTATTCAAACAATTCAATGACGACCACCAATCACCCCACAAGCCAACCTCAGTCATGACAGCACTACCAAACAGAACATCGCTGCTCGCATAATAGCTGGTTCCGCAAGGCGTGATCACATCACCCCATCATGATCCTTCCCTATTGGCTTCCAGTCCGATATAAAAACATACTGAACATTTTCAAAATCAAACAGGACCTCTCAACGAACAGTCTACAGTCCATCATCAGTCTCAACTCAAACCCCAGTCCCAGGAGGAGAGGCACCACAGACACCATCACAACCCCCAAAGACTTCACCAAAAGGAGGCAAACCACCTCAAGAAGAACAATATCCCTGGCAGCGCCCACCCTATGGAACTCACTCCCTGCTGGCTTAAGATCAACGGTGGACATTAAGGACTTTAGAAAACTTCTCAAACTCCTTTGTATATAGCACTCACTATGTATATAGCACATTGTAAATAGCTCACGCTGTATATATTGCACCTTATAATCAAGCTACACCTTTATTATACCAACACACGCACTACGATGCAAACACTGCATGCCGACACCTCTGCACTTTGCTTTTGATTTGTTTGAAGTGAAAACCGCCTTGATTGTAGGATAAAGCGGGACATAAATCCTTTTAAATAAATAAATAAAAATAAATTCTATCAGTCTTTCTCCAGCTTCATTTCTGTTGCCAAGTCCATGTTTTCCAACCACTTTGTCGTCTTCTTTGTTCCAGTCACCCGTGACTATCAGGATGTTCTGTCAATTTCAGCTTGTACTTGTTCATAGAACTCATCAACTTCATCCTCTTCTGCAGCTGTTGTTGGTTCATATATTTGAATTATAGTTGTCTTGATGGGCATTCCTCATAGACGAATAGAAATTAAGCATTCACTGATTGCATTGTATTTCATTACAGTTCTTGCAAGTTTCCTCTTAATTATAAATGCAACACCATTTCTTCTTTGTCTTTCATTTCCAGCATAGTAAACCATGTGATCATCAGATACAAAGTGCCCAATGCCGGTCCATTTCAGTTCGCTGACACCCAACAGATCGAGTTGTACATGTTCATTTCATTCTTGACCACCTCCAACTTCCCTTGGTTCAAGCTTCATACATTTTATGTCCGAATATGTAAAACATCTTTTCAGCTTCTGACTTTCATAAGCAGTCAGACGTCCCAAGGGCTTTGTTCCAACCACATCATACATGCTGGCTTTACTCTGAAAAGTCTTCAGCTCCTCCACAGTAGCCAGTTGGGTGCCTTCCGACCAGGGGGTCTCATCTTCCAGCACTATAGTGCAATTTGTTTTGTTATGACTATCCATTGGGTTTTCGTGCAAGATATGGAAGTAGATTGCCAGGCCTTTCTTCCGTGCAGTTTAATTCTAGTGTTGTTGTCATTGTCACAGAAATGTGATCCTCTGCTGCCAACACCACCCATTCTGCTCTGCCCAAATAAGTGGTTTGTCTTGGTCTTGAGGTGCCCAGATAAGTGGTTTGTCTTGGTCTTGAGGTGCATCTTGAGAGACCCTGCCAGTAGTTAAGCTATCGATAGCTTAGCCCTCAGCATCTCTGATGTACACAAGCCCTCACATTACGACAAGCTGTAATTTTTATGAATGTTTTAATCCTTCTATTCTGCATGTGTTTGTAACATCATTGTACTTCCAATGAGTTCAAACAGCAGGGCATTCACTCCCCCTAATTTAAAAGTTCTCCATCTCAGCCAAAAATCCAAGAAGGGCCCAGCTTCACCTTTCATCTCACCTTCACTATTTAGCAATGCTCTGGACTTAAGCCAAGATTCAAACCCTTTGCCTACTGGTGCTGTCATATGATGCAGGCCATGTGGGTGAATGTTCCTGAGAGAGAAGGAGGCCATTGATGGTGATAAAGAGAGAAAAAAATATTACAGCCTCTCTCATTTTTAATCTTCTCATTCTGGTTAAAAAAAAATTGACCTTTTGAACAGCGGCAGCTGATGGAAAAGAAAACAGAAATTTAATTTATGAAACTCTAGCGCTGATGCCTGCAGGGACCAGCAGACCTTTCTTTGGTCAAATCACAGTATTTAATTGGTGCCAGTGTTGCCGTTTATGCTGTGAAAGAGCCGGCATACTTTTGTTCAGAGGATGGATAATCATGTTTTCTGAATTTTTCCCTTTCGCTGTTTTTAGAACTCTCATCCTCCTTTCTCCCCCACAACCAGTAGAGAGGTAATCGGTGCAACACATCACACTCTGCAGAAGCACTTTGAGGAGGGAGCAGGAATTACTTATGAAAAGGATTTCCTGCGCCGTGAGCATGAGGGTGTTTATCAAGGGAAGCAGTGAAAACTGGGATAAGAAGTGTGTGCAGTCACCATGCCAGCAAGAGTGGCTCCTGCCTCTCTTTGTCTGTGGCTATAGTTAAAGCATTATTTATTTATTCAAATAAGAGGGTTTTTTTATATCGCCATATCAAGTTATCAAATCGGTTTACAATGAACCTCAAACAATTACCTCGAACATTGTGAAAAATGACAGATATATAATCCCAAAAATACAAGGTGGATGTTATACGAATGGTCTTATAACATATTAACTTCTTTACAAAAAAAAAAGTTAGTAATGAGGTCATCATGAATAGAAAGATGAGCATGAATAAAGATTAGTTAAGGACTGACTCATGTGGTAGGTTAAATTAGATACATTTTGAGAGGATCCTGCTGATTTCCAAAATACTCCATAAATAGATGTGTTTTGATTTCTTTTCAAAATGTGGAGAGATCATCAATGCATCTTAATTTATCTGGGAGAGAATTCCAAAGTATTGGTGCAATTTTCTCGTTGACCATTTAAGATTTTCGAACATCGGAGGGAACAAGTATTGTGTTCGACGTGCATCCTCTTCTTAATCGTTCATTTGAAGTTTTGTTAATCAGAAAGCTTACGAAACAATGGAGCTATGTTCCTCATGAGCATGAATGTAATCAGCAGAGATTTATATTTAATTCTGTTTTGGACAGGCAACCAGTGCAGACTGTAGAATATAGGAGTGATGTGATCAGCAATGTGAGCCTTATGAGTTATACATGCAGCATGGTGTTGAGCCATCTCTAGTTGACTTAATGCTTTTTTCGAAAGACCCTGGAAAATGCTATTACAGTAGTCAAAGTGGGGACAAACATCACCTGTAGTACAGACCTGAAGTCATAGCTTGATAGTAGAGGTCTCAGCTCTTGGATTATTCTTAACTTATTATAGGATGTACTGCTAGCTAATTTTATGTGTGTAGCTAAGCTGACACATTGGACCCGATATTCTTCTGGGCAGGCTATGCACTGTATTGACACATAACCCTGCCCACCGACCATTAAACCCGGATATTCAATGCCAGGGTCATACGCAGCCCTGGCATTGACTATCTGGGTATCGCTGCACAACCCAGAAGGTGCCAAAACTAAGCAAGCAGCAGCAGTGATACAGCATACTGCCCGGTTAACGCCTGCACCATAAAGATAGATGAGGGTTTTCCTTGCCTATCATTTTGGCACAGAGCTCTAACCAGGCAGCACTGCAATATCACTGCTACCCAGTTCTCTCATGTCCCCACCTCCTCTCCGCTCCAGAACGCCCCCGACGCTAGCCGGATAGCATCAGGGCGTGTAGGGACATAGATGGGGATATTCATTGGCACCACCTGCGTATGCGCCATTGAATATCCCCATATAGGGATTTACATGGTTTACTAGGCTGTAAACCATGTAAATGTCCGTCAAATATCGCGCCCATTATATTTTATCAGGTTGCTGAAGGCTTCAAGTAAATTGACATTCAGTTTCTAAGTGATGATGTTGATGATGATCCTGTGTTAGAAATGAACACACATTTTGGAAGTATGAGGTGGATGTTTAAGTTGTGCTAATTCTTAATGTGGCAAATAGTGCCGCATTGACAGAGCGGAGTGTCACTGTTATCTGCAGATCCTGTGCCAGCTCTGGAGTGGATGGGCTAGGGCAGAGAGTGGGGGTGTCTTCAATGTGCAGTTATCATGGGGGTCAGCAGAACACATCAGCCATCAATGTTGCAGACCGCATGGTTGCCACTAACACCACCTCAATGGGTGCATTAGTTGCTTTTACGATATTGCTGGGCCATGTGTTTTGTAAGTTTGATGCATTCTGTACTGGGAAATGCTGTTCATGCCCACCAACAGATAACGCTGCATTAGCTGCAAAATCCATGCGGTACCTGCATTTATTTTGTACATTAGATGCAGAAGCCTAATACGATTTTGTAAACAGATCCCCGAGATTGTCACCTTTTTATTCTTAGAGGTTTTAGGGATTTTTGTTTTATTTCTCTGTGGGGTTGAATGAAGTCCTCTCTGTGCCATTGTCTGAACAACTTAAAAGTAAAAATTGTGTATTTATAGTTAATAATTGTTGATGTTGGGGGGATATTCAAAGGCATTTACATGGTTTGCAGATCTGAAACCTATGTAAATGCTGCTCAGTGCGATATTCAGCAGCACTAACATGGTTTATGTGCAGTTGCCGCTGCTGCACATCCTGATGCTAACTGGTTAGCCTCAGAGCATTCTGGGGGCAGTCCGGGTGGTGCCCAATCGATAACTGGGCAGTGGTGATAATGAGCTGCTACCCGGTTACCAACACGTGGCAAAGGTCAGGCACAGTAAAGGCTGGCCTTTCACCGCCGAAGTTAACTGGGCATTGGCTGCATATTGCAATAAAAATATGGTCCTGGCTTTGAATTTCCGGGTCCAGAGTTCATCGGTGGTGGCCGCCAGCACTGAATACAGTATAGCCCCCATTGATTTTATGTTTGTTAATGCTCGTTTTATCATTTATTATTTTGATTAACTTAAAAGCAAAAATGCAATCAAACTCATCTTTAGTTATACACCTTCCATGAGCGATTCCATGGAGGCTGGGAAGGTGGTCTAAAAAGATGATAAATAGGTAATTAGGCCCAGTGAAATACCACTACAAAAGGATTCAGCTTTATAAGCCAAATTTCAGCTTTTTCAAAATGGCAGACATGGCAGTATCTCTCTCCCACTCCTTCTTTCACATGTATCTAAATGTTTATTAGTTTTAGCTTGTATAGGGGAATGATCTCCAAACATTCTTCAATAGCCAAATATGTATATTCCCTCTGACCTGAAAAAGGTGATCCATTGAATCAGAGCCGGCCCGCACATGGCCCCGCACCTTGGGGGGCCCCACGCCTGACCAGATGCAGAGAGCTGGGGAGACCCGAAGCCCCGGCTGACCTCTGAAGAGAGCAGGAGTAAAGAGCAGCGTTTGCCTTCTCTCCCGTGGCTGTGATAAAAAGGAACTTGCCGGCACGTTGAGTGCTGGGACGTTAAACGGGGGCACTTCTTTTTATCACAGCCATGGGAGAGAAGGCAAACACCACTCTTTACTCCCATAGCTCTTCAAAGTTGAGCTGGGGCTTTGGGTCTCCCCACTCCCTCTGAAGCCGATCAGACACGGGGCCCCTTTTGGTGTGTGGCTGAGAGGGGGGAGACTGGGAGCTAGAATGGGAATGGAGGAAACAGGGGGACTGGGGGCTAGAACAAGAATGGGAGGGGGTAGGACTGGAAATGGGCTGATGTTGGGGGACTTGGAATGGAAGGCAGCAGCTGCTGGGAGGGGCTGGAAGAGAACTGATACTGGGGGGTTAGGACTGGAAATGGACTAGGGTTGGGAGACTGAGATTAGAAGGAAGCTAATGCTGGGAGGGACTGGAGGAGAACCGATACTGGCGGGTTAGGACTGGAAATGGCCTGGGGATGAGGCGCTGGAATTGGAAGGGAACTGATAATGGGTGGTTAGAAATAGAAATGGGCTGATGTTGGGGGACTGGAAAGGAGCTGATACTGGGAGAGACTGGAGGGTGACTGATACTGGGGGGCTAGGACTGGAAATGGGTGAATGGGACTGGAAGGGAGTGGATGCTAGGAGAGGACCAGAAGGGGGTGGGGCTCAGACTGGCGGGAGAAAAAAAGAAGCTGGGAGAGTGAGGATGGAGAGGGGAAAAATATTTTATGTGGGAGGGAAGAAAAATCTATGATGATTGGCTGAATATTGGGAGAGTAAGTGGGGATTGAGGATGGAGGGGTGAAATGCTTTGAAGGAACCGGCGGCTGGGATCACGGCTTTACAATGGAGCCGCAGTGTCATGGCAACCGGACTCCATGGCAAAGCCCTGAGCTAGTTAGGCATGTCCTGTAAGTGCAGGCCAGGCTGAATCGCAGTCCCAGCTGCAGGTACAGGACTGTTTGTGATTCTGATCCCGCAGGGCTAGATGTGCCCCGCGGGATCAGAATCGCGATGCCCTTTGTACGTCCAGATCAGACCAGTCGTACAGAGGGCTTCTATGTCCGGAACGGAATCGTGCCTATAGTTTCTATGTGACAGTGCCTCTTGTTCTCGTTCCCCAGTAGGAGATGTATTGGTATTCTCTGAGATGTATTGGTTTAATATTTGCAGTGTCGCCTTTTGATAGGTAGGGTTTGGTGCTTTGTGAGTCCTGGTAGTACTGTTATGATATGGCGGGTTTGCTATGGGTTCTAAATGAGCAGGGTGTATAGTACTTCCTAATGTGCCTGGCAGTTGGCATTGCAGTATAGCAATGTAGAAATCTGGTAGTTTCTTTATCCTCACTGCCCATGCAAATGGTATTCAGACACTCATTAAGAGGTATGTCTACTAAAAGTTAATGCGTATTCACAAATGTTAATGTGCGCTAAGTGCAGCAACACCCATTTATTTCTATTGGTGCAGTGGCACTTAACACACATTAATATTTAGTGAACATACCGCTAAGTCATTGCCAGGACAAAAAAAGAGGATTAAAATTTTAGACGGGCAACATATACATTTTAAAATAAAATTAATTTAATTTATGCAAATGAGGTCCAGGGATTATGCAAGCAAGGCCCCGCAATGAGTCTCCACACATGGCCCCACATCACCCTTGGGCCGCTCCTGCATTGAATCACAGTCCAAAAAGCAAAATAAAAGAAGTTTCTGGATCATGATTGGAAATTGCCCATTATTGCTAGGCATAACTACTACTACTGAGCATTTATAAAGCACTACCAGACGCATGCAGCGCTGTACAGAAAAAGACAAAAAATAGACAGTCCCTGCCCAATAGAGCTTACAATCTAAAAAGACAAAACAAAGAAGGCGAAGGACAAGGAAAGAACAAAGGCAAAGGAAGGATAACAGGAGAAACAAGACAAGGGAAAAGGTAAGAACAAGGGAAAAGAAAAGGAACAGGTGAAAACAAGACAAGGGAAGAGGAGGAGAACAGGTAAGTCATGAACCAAAGGCAGAAGCAAAGAGGTGAGCTTTGAATCTGGATTTGAAGAGGGTCAGAGAAGATGCCTGACGTATAGACAGAGGAAGTCTATTCCAGGCATAGGGTGCTGCAAGGTGAAAAGAGCGAAGTGTGACAAGGCAGAGGCTCAGAAACAGGAGAAAATGGGTTTAAATCACTTTCTGTCACCTCAGAGGCAGGACAGGAAGGGGTTAAGTTTCCTGCACACAAACATTCTCTGCAGAGAAGAGCAGGGAAAGAACCACACCCTAGCTCTAGGCTAACCCAGAGACATAGCCAATCAGGGAGGTGGGCGGAGTCAGACCGGATTGGGCCACTCTGCACTCATAACCAGGAAACAGCAGTTAGCAGTAGATTCGGATTCGGAGGCAGAGAGAGATCCAGACTCGAGAGAGGAATCAAGGAGGAGAGGAACTGGTTACAGAGCAGTGCAAGCAGAAAGGCTGAGCCCAAAGGAACTAAGGAGAGAACCAGGGAAGGGAGAATTCCTGCAGGTGGTCCTGGAAGAGGGACAGGCAGACCTCAGCTCCATGAGAGAGAAAACCCTGGAGGTGACCTAGAGCTGGATTCAGAAGCCTGGAATACTGACTTGGAGTCAGGGGAGTTCCCCAGAGGCAGACGCTGCAAAAACCAGGTCAGAGCAAACTCTTCTAAGCCTTGTAAAGTAAATAGCTTTGAGAGAAGTCAGTCTATAGGAACTGACAATAGACTGCTTGCTAAAAGAGGCAGGGGTAAACCAGACCCTGAATATAAACCTGAAGTTAATAGAGGGAAGAGGGGCTATAGAAAAATCCCTGTTAGAAAGCTACAAACATTTCCATGGTATAGACAGCGTGACCTAAGCTCTAGTTCAGAGGAGCACACACCTGCTTGCCAGCAAGAGGCTAATTGGCAGCAATCGTGCAGAGAGCTAAGGGAACCCTTTGAGAACCAAGAGGAAGCAATGGAATTGGGTGCTCCATTATCTAGTTCCAGTGAGTCAGAAATGGAGTGTGGAATTTGCATGTTAGAGTGAAGAACCATAAGTATTCCTAATTGATGATTGAGTGCTGAGAAGCCTTAAGCCAATGTTCTAGAACTTGCATGAGAGACAGCAGCGTTCTAGTGAATGGAATGAATCAAAGCTTCATGTGGTACAGCTGTGAATAGAAGGCAATATAGAGAAACTGCTCCTACACAAGAAGGCAGTCATTAATAAGCCAGAGTTGTGGAGATTGCCATTTCTATGGGAAGCTGTTTGACACTAGAAAGAAGTACAACAGGAGAAAGATTCTTTATTACCAGTAGATACTGAGAAAACAGTACTAGAAGATTGAAGCCCTGTTGTAGTAATGAAGCTGGAAGAATGATGAAAGCTTGTAAATATTTTATGTGTCCCTGAGAAGTATCAGGAGGAGCTATATAAACCCTTGAACTTTTATTTGGTACGGAAGGTTACCATTATACTTCTGTGGCGGGGGAGTAAGTCCTGTACGGTGTCCTTTGCTATACTTTGTGCAAATACCTTATGCATGAATAAAGCATTACTTACTTTGGAAACCCAACCTTGGCTGTCGTCACTCACTCCACAACTACAGTAGGAAGGCTTCAGCACTAACAAGGACTCTTTTAAACTCACCCCACTGTGTGGCTCACATCCCCTTGGCCTGCTTACGCCACAGGCTAGGCGGTGCGTTGTCACAGAAGCCTAGAATTGGCAACAGAGGAGAAAGGCATAGCAAGAAGCAGAGAACAAAGGTAAAGAGGAGCTGCAGAATGAATGCATTTATAGGTCAGTAGGAGAAGTTTGAACTGGATACGGAAACGGATAGGGAGCCAGTGAAGAGACCTAAGGAGAGGAGTGATATGGGCAAAACGAGGTTGACTGAAGATCAAACAAGCAGCAGAATGCTGAATAGACTGAAGGGGTGAAAGATGACTCAGTGGAAGACCAGCAAGGAGCAGATTACAGTAATCAAGGTGAGAGGTGATAAGTGAATGGATGAGCGTTTTAGTAGTATGTTCTGAAAGAAAAGGGTGGATTTTGCCAATATTAAAGAGAAAGAAGCGGCAGGCCTTGGCGACAAGGTGAATATGTGTGGAGAATGAGAGCAAAGAGTCAAAAATAACCCCTAAATTGCGAGCTGAGGGAACAGGATAGAGAACAGAGCCATTCACAGAGACTGAAAAAGGAGGAAGAGGAAAGGAAATTTTAGGGGAAAAGATGAGAAGTTCAGTCTTGGCCATGTTCAATTTCAAGCGGCGATGGAACATCCAATCAGCAATGGGAGAAAGGCATAGACATTTAAAACAGTACTCTGTCTATGACTTGCATATCTGTAAGCAAAAAGGAGAAAAGAGATCTGAATATGAATAGCAAGGAGAGACAGGAAGACTCACAGAAGGAGAGAAGTTTTCACTCTCCCATCAAAAGGCTACAAGTATTATTAGTATGGTCTATATAATACATGCAAGATGTACACAGCACTGTACAGAGACACATAAGGAACAGTCCATACTTAGAGTTTGCAATCTAGTCGAGACAGAAAGAAAGGGAGGTCACACAATGGAGAACAAATAAGAGGCTTTGAGTCAGGAAGGAATGTCACAACAGATTTATGGAGGTGGGCATAACGTTAAATGGAAAAGAGCCCTAGTTAAGACTGAGATGTTCAGTTCATTTAGTCAGAAACTTAAAAATAAAAGCAAAAAACATTACTCTTCTGCGCCATGAATTTTTTTCTTCCAAATCAAGAGCATAATTGCAGAAAAGAACTAGAGAATTGTTTTCTTTCTGAGAAAATGACAGCTCTAGGGATGATGAGAGATGCAGTGGGTCTGTATCATGATCAAAGAGAAAGGCACAGAGCTGGGCACCAGGAAAGGTCCCAAGTTCTCTGTCTGCTAGAACATGACTGTTCAAAAACTGGACGATAGGACATAGGTAGCTCAAGGGATTGCAGTACAGGGAAAGCCCATCAGCAAAATGATGGGACGATACTGTAAGAGATGTGAGCAGAGTGTTGCGTTAACTCTCCAGAGGCCCCAGTAGCTCTCTGTTCGCTGGTGGACCTGGAATTCCTTCCTGCTGTGTGGCACATTTCTGCTGATGTGATCTCTACTCTGACAGACACGGCCTACGTCCTTCACGGTCATACTGGTCAGCCACACTGCTCATGTCCTGGCTCGCAGCTGCCGCATTGGTCCATTATGCAGCTCACTGACCTGAGATCCCAGTGCTGCACTGGTCCACCATGCTACTCATTGCTTCAATACCACAACAGCCCGCCAACACCCCACTGCAGCACTGGTCCACTGTGCCACTCACAAAAAGTGAGCAGCCTGGAGATGGGTCTCTAGGTGAACTGGATTAGAAATTAGAGGATAGTGGTAGATAGAAGTCACTCAGAGGCAAAAGTGAGTAGTGGAGAACCTCCAGCATCAGTCATGGAAGCAACTCAGTTTAGCATCCTTATGAGCAATATTGCTGAAGAGAAAGTTTGCCTTTATGTGGATGACATAATGATTTACAACAAAACAGACACCATGAAAAATGATCTACAAAAACTAGAGAGCTGGTTGATTGACAGTTAAGCTTCAATGTGAAGAAATGCAGAGTGATGCACCTAGATGCAGAAATCCAAAGGTGAGCAATAGGAGGGGAAAGGTTGGCATGCATGGACCAAGAGAGACCTTTGGATGCTAGCGTCTGATGATCTCAAGGTAGCTAAACAATGATTAAGACAGTTATGAAAGATAGGAGGATGCGGAGCTGCATAGAAAGGAGATGATGATGTCCTCTATAGCTTAATGGTAGGCTTCATCTGGAATGCTATGTTCCGTTTTGGAGGCTGCATCTCAGTAAAGTTATAAAGAGGCTAGAGGCAACCAAACTGGTATAGAGTCTGAGTGAAAAGACAGAAGAGACTTGAGAACCTAAATATCACTAACACAGAGAGGAGGGACAGAGGAGAAATATAGAGATTTGGAGGGTAATTTCATAAACTGATTTGGGGCCTATTTTGTAAAACAGAGGTATAAAGACATCCCTCAGTCTAGTCACAGCAGTCACACCTGTTCTAGAGCAATACTAACGCCTAGATTCATCAGAAACACATGCAGGCTATATTATTTCTAACTTGCACATTCAAAATTCCACTCTGCCTCTGCGCTCTCCCACACTGAACATACGGTACACGATAGGACTTGCGCATGTCCATACAGAATAGCGATAGACTAAAGCATGCGTGTAAGTGCTCCCTTATGAAATCAGCCACATACAGATTTGAAAAATATTACTGCACAAGAAACAAATCTTTTCCAAAGGAAAGGAGGCCATAGAACTAGGGGACATAATATGAAGCTTCAAAAAAGTAGATTTAGGAGCAAGATCGGGACATTTTTTCACTGAAAATGGATTGGATACATAGAAGAGAAGGTAGTGGAATCAAAAATGATGTTTACTGGTTAAAACCTAAAATCAAAAACAGCATATATCATTTATATCAATGACAAGGAAAAACATCACCCAGTGCCCTAGAGTTGAATACATTTCTCATTCTATATTTATTCAGTTGTCTCTCCAACCAGCTTAGATTGCAAGCTGTAAAATGTGAATACCCCTTATCTCTGAATGGGCTTTTCAGGCTCAGTCCTGGGAATTGCCTCTGTCTGATACAGTGTACTGGATCACCGCTTATCTCCCAGCAACACAGTGGCTGGTTTGTCAGCTCCTAATCAGTCTACCCATTGATATAAAGATACCGACCAAATCAACCTGGTCCAAGGGGTCCCTTCCTTTCTGATTTTCTTGTTTTATTTTTCTGCTAAGACATGACTGCAGAGAATGCACCTGTCCTATAGACTGTTTTATCTCCACCAGCACAGGGACATTTCCTCGACATCTTTTAAAGAAGGAAGAACTAAACTGGAAAACTCGCGCTGTTCCGGTGGATTTTTCCTGAAATTTTAGGGGGCATTTCATGATGAATGAAGAAAGCACATATTGATGTCATTGTTCATTGTCCTGTCCATTTACCTAACTCTTTTCTGCCATGCCATGTGTTCCAATGAATTTGCAACAGCATTGATAAAATAAACTAGTAGGGAAACTGAGAAACCAAAATGAGGCTAATCATATTAAGAAATATATCTAAAATATTTTGTTTTCTTGCTATGGACCTACTAAGTCTTACTGGAAGTTTTTTGGACTTACTTCCATTTTTCTTAAAGCGTGGAATACAGCTGGTCTGAGCTTTCAAGATGGTATTTTTAAACAACAAAAACCGCCAGAAGGGTAACGGTAAACCAATCACAAAGACAAAACCCCTTCAAAATCAACTCTACTCCTAACCTTATCAACAAAATACACAACTTTTATCCACAACCTATAAAACAGGTATTAAAAGGCCTCAGTTACCGCTCATACCTACCATCGATGCACAGTGTCACCGTTGGTTTGAGCTGAAAATTGCTACATCATAGGCCAAGCCCTACCTACCCATACCTTATCTTTAATTATAAATAGAATTATTACAAATTGAAAATCTTAAAAAATTCTCCTAAAAAAGTACTTTTAAAGGATTCCTTCATTCAATCTCATATAAACATTAAATAAATTTGCCACGAAATTTTAATTAATAATCTACACTAAATAAAGTGTCTCTATCTCGTAGAGGCACCACTTCACTAGACAAATTGGAGCCAATTTTAAGGATCAAGCACCGATAGTCTCTCACACGGGGACTGACACCATCTGAAAAAGGAAAATAGAGGAGTACGCTGTATAAAATATAGTCAGTACTTGATGCAAAACAACCGTTCTACTTATCTTAATGCTCTCCTCTTGACGCTTCACGGTTTTTGGCTGACGGTTTCACAACTCATAATCACACAAAACCATGAGCACACACGGGCAACGACTACGTTATGGATCCAACAAAAGCTTCTGTTTCACCCTGCCGGGCTTCCTCAGGGATCAAACGTTTGCCCAAAATCAATCTAACGCCATTCTACGCGGGCGATCAAAGCGCCTCAACTGCTAGAACAGCGTCTGACGTAACTGCCCTTTAAATACAAGACTACTGGCAGCTAACTAATTAAGACGTCATCTAAAACTGAATACGTCACTCCTCTCCCGATCACTTTAACTTCCCAAACAGATCAACCACCATATTCATTTATGACTCTACTTAACACATGACTCTACTAAACACACACAAACAAAAACTGACCTTAACACACAAACCCGTTCAATATCTTGCAAGAACCCTATTCCGAAAGTATCTCACTGTTAATATATTGCAGAAAAGAACATTATTTCAAAAAAATAATGACCACTCTATTTTATCGTTTAAGCCCCCAGGAATAAGAGTACGGAGAGTAAAAATCCAGTACTGTTCTCTTTGCAAGAGAAGACGTCCCGTATCGCCCCTACGAAGGTCTGAGCGAATTTGTTCTAAGACTGTGCATTGTAAATCTTGAAATTGATGACACTTCTCATTGCAATGTGCAACTAATGGGGTATCTGCTCTCATTTTCCTCACGCTATATTTGTGCTCTGCTAAACGTGTGCGTAAAGGTCTCGTAGTTTTACCGATATACATCAAGGCACATGGACACTTCAAAGCGTAGACAACACAGGAAGAATCACAATTCGTTGATTGTTTAAGAAAGACTTTTCGCTGCAAATTGAAGTCTTCCACAGCTACCATCATTGCACAATATTTACAACGTCCACATTGGTGATGAACCATTACCAACAAATTCTTCTCTCTTACTACTGCAGGGCACAATCGATCCTTGAGCTTACAAACGTGCTAAGTACAATCATCGTGACTGGTTATTGTATCCCTCCAGATATCGTGCAGAAAGCGAGTCTCAGCAGACACCTATTACCTGTGTTTTACCGTATTCCGCTCTTTCACATCGCATGGCAGCGTCCATACATAAACATTGGAAATTGTTCTCTAAACATTCAGTGCTATCAGTTTTTCCAGTACGCATGGCTTATCAAAGGGGAAGAAATTTCAAGGATCGATTGTGCCCTGCAGTAGTAAGAGAGAAGAATTTGTTGATAATGGTTCATCACCAATGTGGACGTTGTAAATATTGTGCAATGATGGTAGCTGTGGAAGACTTCAATTTGCAGCGAAAAGTCTTTCTTAAACAATCAACGAATTGTGATTCTTCCTGTGTTGTCTACGCTTTGAAGTGTCCATGTGCTTTGATGTATATCGGTAAAACTACGAGACCTTTACGCACACGTTTAGCAGAGCACAAATATAGCGTGAGGAAAATGAGAGCAGATACCCCATTAGTTGCACATTGCAATGAGAAGTGTCATCAATTTCAAGATTTACAATGCACAGTCTTAGAACAAATTCGCTCAGACCTTTGTAGGGGCGATACGGGACGTCTTCTCTTGCAAAGAGAACAGTACTGGATTTTTACTCTCCGTACTCTTATTCCTGGGGGCTTAAACGATAAAATAGAGTGGTCATTATTTTTTGAAATAATGTTCTTTTCTGCAATATATTAACAGTGAGATACTTTCGGAATAGGGTTCTTGCAAGATATTGAACGGGTTTGTGTGTTAAGGTCAGTTTTTGTTTGTGTGTTTAGTAGAGTCATGTGTTAAGTAGAGTCATAAATGAATATGGTGGTTGATCTGTTTGGGAAGTTAAAGTGATCGGGAGAGGAGTGACGTATTCAGTTTTAGATGACGTCTTAATTAGTTAGCTGCCAGTAGTCTTGTATTTAAAGGGCAGTTACGTCAGACGCTGTTCTAGCAGTTGAGGCGCTTTGATCGCCCGCGTAGAATGGCGTTAGATTGATTTTGGGCAAACGTTTGATCCCTGAGGAAGCCCGGCAGGGTGAAACAGAAGCTTTTGTTGGATCCATAACGTAGTCGTTGCCCGTGTGTGCTCATGGTTTTGTGTGATTATGAGTTGTGAAACCGTCAGCCAAAAACCGTGAAGCGTCAAGAGGAGAGCATTAAGATAAGTAGAACGGTTGTTTTGCATCAAGTACTGACTATATTTTATACAGCGTACTCCTCTATTTTCCTTTTTCAGATGGTGTCAGTCCCCGTGTGAGAGACTATCGGTGCTTGATCCTTAAAATTGGCTGCAATTTGTCTAGTGAAGTGGTGCCTCTACGAGATAGAGACACTTTATTTAGTGTAGATTATTAATTAAAATTTCGTGGCAAATTTATTTAATGTTTATATGAGATTGAATGAAGGAATCCTTTAAAAGTACTTTTTTAGGAGAATTTTTTAAGATTTTCAATTTGTAATAATTCTATTTATAATTAAAGATAAGGTATGGGTAGGTAGGGCTTGGCCTATGATGTAGCAATTTTCAGCTCAAACCAACGGTGACACTGTGCATCGATGGTAGGTATGAGCGGTAACTGAGGCCTTTTAATACCTGTTTTATAGGTTGTGGATAAAAGTTGTGTATTTTGTTGATAAGGTTAGGAGTAGAGTTGATTTTGAAGGGGTTTTGTCTTTGTGATTGATTTTTAAACAACACCCATCCTTAATGTAGATCTTTAACCTTTGCAGCTGCTCCTTTCAGTTTTTTCTTAAATATTTCCCTCATTTTATCATAGTCTCCCTTTTGAAAGTTAAAAGGTAGTACTGTGGATTTCCTTGCCATCCTTCTTCCATTTATTAAATCAAATGCGATCATGCTATGATCACTATAGCCAAGTGACCCTAACACCCTTATTTCTTGCACCAGACATCGTGTTCCACTAGGTCCAAAATGGTTTCCCCTCTTGTTGGTTCATGAACCAGCTGCTCCAAGAAGCAGTCATTTATTTTATCTAGAAACTTTATTTCCCTAGCATGTCCTGCTATGACACTGACCCAGTTGATACTAGGGTAATTGAAATCACCTATTATTATTACTGTGTTGTAACGTTTGTTAATTTCCCTGATGTCTGAGCATTTCATCATCCATTTATTCATTCTGGCCAGGCGATCGATAGTACAACCCCACTGCCATTGCCTTCCTCTTTTTACTTGGCATTTCAATCCATAGAGGTTCTACAGTGTATTTTGTTTCCTGTAAAACTTTAATCCTGTGTGACTCAATGCCCTTTCTAACAGAGTGCAACCCCTCCACCAAGTACAAGTTGTACCCAGGTATCAATGACCCATTGGTTGTCCTCCTTCCACCAGGACTCTGAGATACCAATCATATCTAACCTTTCATTTAGTGCTATATATTCTAACTCTCTCATCTTATTTTTTAGATTTCTAGCATTTGCATACAAGCGTTTTAGCAGTTGTATTTTATTCGTATTAACCTGGTTTATCGGTAGACAGGGGTAATTTGGAATCTTTAAGCTCTGTCTGCTTTGTACTTAAGGGCATTTGGGTTACACTGATCTTTATTGGAACCTCTCTATCAATATGCCCTGACTTCAATCTTTTGCTAGTATCTTTCCAAACCATGCGCTCTCGGGTGACTGTCGGCTTTCCCCTATAAAGGTTAATGCCAGCAGCCTGGTTCCATCCCAGTTAAGGTGGAACCCATCCCTTTGGAAAAGCCCCTCCTTTCCCCAGAATGTTGCCCAGTTCCTAACAAATCCCAAACCCTCTTCCTTGCACCATCATTTCATCCATGCATTGAGACACCGGAGCTCTGCCTGCCTTTTGGGTCCTGTGCATGGAATAGGAAAAATTTCTGAGAATGCTACCCTAGAAGTTCTGGATTTCAACCTCCTACCTCAAGACCTAAATTTGGCCTCCAGAACCTCCCTCCCACACTTTCTTATGTCATTGGTACTGTCATGTAGAAGACCCTTCTGAGCCTATGGAGATAGGGAGAGAAGAGGATTTTGTTTCAGAAACTGACAGGCAGTCAGAGCACATGGCTCAATGTTTTCAAGGAAAAGGTAAACAAAAAGAGTCACGAGCTGAACAGACACGCCCATGCTGTAACGTATCCCCAAGCTCAGGAGTTAATGAGAAAACACCTGGTTGGGGGAGGGGCAGAGCTAAGCCCTGAGAAGCAGGATTATAAAAAGTGGTCATTAGATTTGACCAGGGGGATGAGGAGGAATGAGGAAGAGAAGGAGCAGGAGTTCCAGGGAAGCTCTGAGGGAGAGACGCCAGGACAAGAGCAAAGACAAAGGCAAGGGATCCGGCAGGGGATCAAGCAAGGGAGCACGCTGACCAAAAGGAGTCAAAGAGGAGTAAGGACCCAGAAAGCCAAAGCCCAAAAGCCAGATGTGAGCAACACAGGGCCAGTGCCGTCCAGTAAAGGCAGGAGGAAGGAGAAACCTCCGGAGAGGCTGGCTTGGGAAAACTCAGAGGCTCCAGGGAGAGAGACATACTGGCATGAGAATATTTATACGTTTGAGGCAGAAGCTGATAAGCTAAAAGGCAAGAAAACACAACCGGTGTTTGGAACCCTTTCTGACCCAGCAGAACAGAGAATTCCTTCCTCTGTAAAGCCATAAGGTAGGCTTCACAACTTGTCCAGATTTGAACCTAGTTTTAAAATATTTCCTTGTAGTTGCCAGGAAGTATTAGGCTCCCCAAGCAGCAACTCCACTATATATGGTACTTTACAGCCCTGCTCGTTAGAGTGCTACAAAGGGAAGCCACGTGAAGGCAGAGAAGAAGTTTGTTTTAAAATGCAGTATAGCAGCTTGCAGACACACCCAGCTGACACTGACTTAGAAGAGATGCAGATAGACTCTGATATCAATGACGTAGCAGATAATCAGATGGATTGCACTTTGTCTCTTGGTGACCATATTGAATCTCTCTGCTGAACAATATATTAAGAAGGCTGGGAAAGCAGCAGAAGAAAAGGGAACATTTTCTTTTGTTATAAGAAGCTGTTGTTTGCTTTTGTTTGTACTGAGCACTGCACGTTCTAAGCCTGAAGTTAAAGAGGCTGATTACCTTAGTTCCTGAATGTATTCCTCAGGCCAATTATATGGCAACTGTCCTAAGTTTTCCAGATGCACTTAATCTTCTTGGAAAGGGAAATAAATCCTTGTCATTTGCCTGAAACCACTCGACTACAATTTCTTCTTTTCTCAGAGGGTAAAAGGGACTACTATTCCCATAAGGCATTGCAGGAGCAAAGGCCATGCCATACTCCCTGAATTAGAATCCCCAGGCAGACCAACCCTCCGTGCCCTAGGCGCTGGGTTGGCCCCCAGGTGACAGTACTAACATGTACGAAGACAGCAGACTCCTTCCCAGCACTATCTAAAATCTTGTGTAGGTGGTGCATGAGGTCCACTACCTTCGTACCAGGAATGCATGTTACTAGGCGATCCTCATGCCCTCCAACAACCCAGCTATCTACATGCCTAATGATCGAATCACCAACTATAATAGCTGTCCTAACCCTTCCCTCATGGGCACATGGCCCTGAAGAAACCTCCTTGGTGCTAGAGAGTTTTACATCACTTGGAGGACAGGTCCTAGCTACAGAATCACTTCCAGCTACTCCAGAGTGATGCTCTCCTGTCACATGACCTCTCTCCTCCATGGCAACAGAGAGGATGACAGACTGGAGGTGGGACTTCAGTACTATGTCCCTTTAGGTCTCATCTATATACCTCTCTGTCTTCCTTATGTCCTCCAAGTCTGCTACTCTAGCCTCCAGAGATCAGACTTGTTTCCCGAGAGCAAAGAGCTCCTTACACCTAGTGCACATCTAAGACTCCTCACCAACTGGGAGAAAAATCATACATGCATACTCAATGCAAATGACTGTAAAGTCCACATCTTGTTGCTGGACTGCTGTCTGCATCTTAGTTTTAAGGTTTTGTTAAGGTATTTAAGTTATTTACTTATTTAAGATTGCTGGGGATACTTACACTACTACAACTATACCTAATACGTTTAATGGATTTTGTTCACCTCAAGATTAATTAATCACAGGTCCTTAATCTATTCCTGATGAGGATAACCAGCTGAACCTGAAAGTGAATATGGGCACCTCCTTCCCTTTAATAGGTTTAAGATCTGTCACTTGGCTTTAACACCTATTTAAGACAACTTCAAAGATCTTTTCCTCCTAAATGGAAGGCCTCTTTGTAAAGGTCACTAGAAACAAATATGTTTCTTTCTACTCAGAGACTATTTATTCTATTTGTATGCTAAGCTATACTGTGATTTGATTTAAAGAAAAAGCTCTCTAGAAACACATTTATTTCAATGACTATGTACTCTATTATCTCCAGGAACAAGCAGGAATGAGTCTTCACATATGGGTACGTCAGTACCGACGGAGTCTGCGCGGGAACGCTTCCCAGCGTCCAATCAGAACGCTTTTGGAAGCATCCCAACATGCCTGCGTGCTGCCTTCCCGCCTTTCCCAACTGCCTCTCCTCAGTTTTCGTTTTTCCGCGGAGCCGACAGGACGTCCTTCTCTCACCGCAGAAAATTCTTCTTTTTTTAGTTTTCTTGTGGTCGCGGCTGCCTTCCCCGACGCCACCGGTAGCGCCGGTGTTTCTTTTCTTTTTTTCTTCAATTTATTCCTGTTAGGGAATAACTTTTTCCCTCTTAGTGCCTGATGGGGTTTTCCCGGCTTTCTAGGCCTACCCCTTTTTTCCTCATGGAAACGCCAGCCACTATTCCTAAGAAATGTTCAAACTGTGGCGGTAAGAAACTTATTTTAGACACTCATAATTGGTGTCTATCCTGCTTGGGTCCTGACCACTTTCCTCCGGAGTGTCCCTCCTGCAATAGTATTGTGGGAAGAAGTCTTCAACATCGAGTTCCCCTCGATATGCGGTCCCCATCCAACTTCAGGGCACCGACCACCTCTTCTTCTACACGGGATCAGGTAACCCAAAAACAGTCTTTTAAGACTAGCCAGTCCTCGAGTGGTAGATCTCATGCACAGCATAGAGATGCCTCTGGCCTTGCCCTCAAGAACACACTGGCTTTAAAACCCCGGTGGGAGTCTTCGGCCTCCAAAGCCTGTGTGGGGTTTCAGGTTGTTCCTGAGGTTCACCCCTCACAGAACATACCTGAGCCATGCTCAGTGGTGGCATCCACTTCGAGCGGTACCGATACCCCGGCATCGGCAATGGTGTTGGATGAAACATTCCTCACCAAGGATCGTAGTCTGGTGCCCTCAGTACCTACGGGACCGTTGGATACGCTGCAGACCGACCTTCCAGTATCGATATCGATCCCAGTACCGGTACTAGTACCGACGTTGGTACCCTACAGACCTGCATCGATAGACTCGCTTCCTTTGATGCCGAGTCTGGAATCGATCTCCAGTCTGGAGGACTGGGTACCGACTCGCCTCGGTACCGACACCAGATGGTACTGAAGGCACGGTTCCGATGAACCAGGTTCGGCATCGATGTTTTTTTCAAGAGGGAGGAGTAGCCTAGTGGTTGGGGCAAGGTACTTCAGGCCAGAAGGTCAGGGGTTCAAATCCCACTAGAGGACAGCAACCTTGGGCCGGAAGGACTGGGGTTTCTAGTCCCACAGATGCTCCTTGTGGTCTTGGGCAAGCCACTTAACCCTCCATAGCCCATGTTCCCTGTAAGTATTAGTGTATGTGTCTCATATCCCCGCGTGTTAAATGTATCCCCCAATTGTGTTGTGACTGCTTTGATTGAAGGATAAGGCGGTATACAAAAACTGTCTAAATAAAATAAATATGAGTTTATCTCTTGAAGAGGTCACAAAGAAATTACTGTTTTTGACTCCTTTTCTTCAAGATCCCAAAACTGCAGACTATTCCTTACTGGTTAGTCATGCTCAAAATATCTCTAGGTTCCTTACTCGTGCTTCCCTAGACTCCTTTGAGTCTGTTAGCAGAACGTCTGCTATAGCTATAGGGGCACGACGAAAAGCCTGGCTCCAAGTTTCAGACTTGGACAAATGGGCACAAGAAAGACTGGGAAATACTCCTTGCACTGGAGAAAATCTCTTTAACAAGGAGTCTTTACTCCAAGTTGCTCAGTTAACCACTGACATTCTGTTTTCAGAGGCTGTTCTACGCCTTCCTCTTTCCCAGTTGGTAGGAAATGTCCTACCAAACTTTCTTCCCCTAGGGGGAAAAAGTTTTATCCATCTTCTGCCCATCATACTGATGTTCCCAAACAGGGGAAACATCGCCCTGGTCTGAAGAAACCACAACCTCAACAGGGTCAGCAAACCCAGCAGTCGCAGGGTTTCAAATAGATCATCATTACCTCTCTTGGTTGGTGGTTACAGTGGCAGTCTGCTTCTTTTCACTTGAAGTATCTGCACTAATTTTATCCTAACCTTTTCTAGATATCTCTTCACGAGACATCTTTTCTTTTACTCTAAGAGTCTTTATGATGATCATGCCCATACTTAACAGGTTTCTCTTCCTTTTTGGGGAAAAGAGAAGTGTACTGGCATGTATCATCTTACTTTTCAGAGACTTCCTGCATAGTCAGTCTCCTTCAACTCTGTCTTACCTCCCTCTTACTACAACATTCGGTTTGTAAGAGTGGCTCTTTTACACTGGTAAGCCCCTATGGTCCTCTACCTATTCCACAGGGGGATTCTCCCTTCCAGAGTTTCTCCCCCTTTATCACCTTAGGGCAGTTCATCAGACAATAGGAAGTCCTACTATGTCTGTTGGGGTTTTTTTTTCCCATTCTAAAAAAGGGAGGGAAAAGAAATTTTCTTTCGCTGCCCTGGTAGTTGCTGCAGATACAGCAATTCCTAGTGGTTAAGCCACTGGTTCTGTTCACCACACAACCAGGGTTTCCCCTCCGCTAGCAATCCTTCTAGCCTCAGTGCTAAGCCCCAAACAGGTTATTAACCTTGTTTGGAAACCCTATTATCATAGACTGGTTGGTACACTTATATTCTCTGCCACTTGTCCTTGGTAGAATAGTTAAGTTGCCCACTGGCTTTAAACAGTCAGTTTTTTTCTTCTAACCAACCTGCAGTATGCTCTCTGCAACTCTACAGAGTAGCTTTGCACTATGGGCCCTTGCTAGAGAGCATTAACTTTGCGAAGATGGACCAATACCTCAAGGAGTCGTTAGTGGGATGGGAACAGCTGGGGGATGTAGAAAAACAGTGGGCGGTCATTAAAAGGTATGATCCGGGGGTGTTTCAAGATGGCGGCAGCACTCTTTGCTGTGTGAGCACGTTTTTCTTCTATGGGGAAAAAACGGAAAGGCAAATCAGGGCCGGTGCCCTCCCAGTCCTCTGCTGCCTCGACACCAGTTTCTGCAATAGTTGGTCCTTTGGACTTTACCTTTTACGTGCTGCACAGGGTTCAGACGCGTCTGGTGGAGTGAGCCGGCTTGCGGTTTCATTGGAGCTGGATAGCTCAGCAGCCGCTTCGGCAGAGTCGTCCTCCCCAGTATTGAGCCCGGCGCCGAAGGTTCCTCGGAGTCACACGTTGCCGGAGGGCTTCCTGAGGGTCTCCTCCTCTGCAGGGTCGGAGAAAGGTGATACCTTGTATGGGCCAGGAAAACGTGGACTCGAGAAACCGTTTAGTGGAGCTGTGGTTGAGCTCCCTTGTGTTTCAGCTTCGGCGTCTGAAGGAGGAGTGCCTAAGGTGCAGATTCCCCTTTCTGCACGGCGAGGTGAGTCGCTGGTACTGATGGAGGAAACCCCCGTGCTGGAATTCTCCCTGCAGCGTCCGGAGAACTTTACTTTAGAGTCTATTTGGAACGCTATCGCCTTGTTAGGTGAAGCTTTGTTTCCTCAAATATCTTCTTTGTCTACCAAAGTGAATACAGCGATGAGAAATTTAACTGAGTTGGAGCAGAAAGTCTCGGGATTGGCGGCTAAGGAGGAGGATACCCGGAATAGATTATCTAATGTGGAAGAACAATTTGAGACTTTTAAAAAGTTTTCTCTATCTGTACCTATGAGGCTGTAATTTTTGGAAAACTTTTCTCGCTTAAATAACTTGAGAATTGTCAATTTTCCAAGGTCATTTTCTATAAGTGCTAAGGATATGTTTAAAGAGTATTTACTGGATGTATTGGGAGTTTCCCCTGAGTTAATGCCACCTATGGTAAAAATTTATTATTTACCTACAGGGAAGCGAGCCTCTTCTAGTAGAGTCGTGGAGGGGGGATTAGAGCGAGCCGATGTCTTAGATGTTACTGGCATGTTGGAAACCTCTGGTCCTGACTCTTTAGTGTCTTCCACTTTACTTGTAACTTTTGCCCTCCTTTCGGATAGAGAGTGGTTATTAAAACTCTTTTTCCGTAAAAGGAAGATTCTTTTTCGAGGCTTTGCTGTTCGTATATATCCAGATCTATCAAGGGAAACACAGAAACGCCGTAGGGAGTTTCTTTTGTTACGGCCAGGAGTTATACAGCTGGGGGCACTCTTTTTTTCTTAAGCACCATTGTAAATGTCTGGTGAAATATGAGGCAGTTTCTTATGTTTTTTTTGAGCCCTCCCAGCTACTAGCCTTTATTAGTGCCAAGCGATCAGAACTACCTATTGTTGCCTCCTAATAAGCTTATATTTGAAATGTCTGAACTTGATTGCTGCTTTGTTTCTTGCATATTTGTTAGTAAATTTGAGTGGAAGGTCCCCTTGTGTAGTGGACTTGGGTGGATAGATACATTGTTTGTTTTTGCTTTATGAGATGATTATTTTCTTTGATTTGTCTTTTTTCATATGTATCTTCCAGTTTCTTCAAGAGAGTGTATTGTTAACTTTCTTGATTTATTTGTAAAAATTTCATAAATAAATAAATAATTAAAAAAAAAAAAAAAAAACAGTGGGCAAAACTGAAAGGGGGTATTTTAAGGGCAACCAACCTTTTTGTTAAAATGGTAAAGAAAGGCAAAAGGAAAAGGAGACCGCTATGGTTTTCGAAGGAAGTAGCTGAAAAAGTGAAGAAAAAGAGGGAGGCCTTCATGAAATACAAGAGATCACAGAGAGAGGAAGACAGGCATCTGTATTTGGAAAAACTTAGAGAAGCTAGCAAAGTAGTCAAGAAGGCAAAGATTCAAAAGGAGGAGGAAATAGCCAATGCAATAAAATGGGGGGATAAGACATTTTTCAGATATATTAGTGAGAAGAGGAAGGGCAAAAGTGGTATTGTCAGACTCAAGGGTGCAGGGGGGGAATATGTAGAAGCTGATAAGGTTAAAGCGGAATTGCTTAACAAATATTTTTGTTCTGTGTTCACAGATGAAGAACCAGGAGCAGGACCTCAGAAAACACCCACAAATAGGAGCAGAAGCGAGGGACATCTTGAACAATTTTCAGAAGACTGTTCGTGAGAAACTAGCTCAACTTAAAGTAGACAAAGCGATGGGACCGGATGGGATACACCCTAGAATACTGAGGGAACTTGGGGACGTTCTAGCAACTCCACTGACTGACCTTTTCAATGCCTCGTTGGAGTCGGGAGTGGTGCCAAAGGACTGGAGAGAGGCACATGTGGTGCCTTTACACAAAAGCGGAAGTAAGGATGTGGTTGAAAACTACAGGCCGGTTAGTTTAACTTCGGTGGTGAGTAAATTATTGGAAATGCTGCTGAAAGAGAAAATAGTGAGGTTTCTGGAGTCCAGCGGATTACAGGATCCGAGG
The DNA here is from genome assembly GCA_033557465.1 of Ichthyophis bannanicus. Classification (NCBI taxonomy): domain Eukaryota; kingdom Metazoa; phylum Chordata; class Amphibia; order Gymnophiona; family Ichthyophiidae; genus Ichthyophis; species Ichthyophis bannanicus. Next base: position 74,117,284 of record CM066049.1, on the reverse strand, counting down.
CAGCATGGATTCACCAGAGGCAGGTCTTGTCAGACAAATCTGATTGATTTCTTTGACTGGGTGACCAGGGAGTTGGACCGAGGGAGAGCTCTAGATGTGGTGTATTTAGATTTCAGTAAAGCCTTTGACACTGTTCCTCACAGGCGACTTATAAACAAACTGAGCACCCTAGGGATGGATCCTAAAGTTACTGCTTGGGTTAGAAATTGGTTGGGTGGGAGGCGACAAAGAGTACAAGTAAATGGAGCTCACTCTGAGGAGAAGGATGTTACCAGTGGTGTGCCTCAGGGATCTGTCCTTGGTCCGATTCTTTTTAACATCTTTGTTAGTGATATAGCGGAAGGGCTGTAGGGTAAGGTTTGCCTCTTTGCAGATGATACCAAAATCTGCAATAGAGTAGACACCCAGGAAGGTGTAGATAACATGAGGAGGGATCTAGCTAAGCTTTAAGAATGGTCTAGAATTTGGCAGCTGGGATTTAATATTAAAAAATGTAAGGTCATGCATTTGGGCTGCAGCAATCCAAGGGAGCAATATAGTATAGGAGGTGAAGTACTTTTGTCCACTAAAGAAGAGCGGAACCTAGGCGTGGTTGTGTCTGATGATCTTAAAGTAGCTAAACAGGTAGAAAAGGCGACGGCAAAAGCTAGAAGGATGCTTGGGTGCATACGGAGAGGAATGGCTAGCAGAATAAAGGAGGTGATAATGCCTCTGTATAAGTCTTTGGTGCGACCTCATTTGGAGTATAGTGTGCAATTCTGGAGACCGCACCTTCAAAAGGATGTGAAGAGGATGGAGTCGGTGCAGAGGGTGGCTACTAAAATGATTAGTGGGCTTCATTATAAAGGATATGAGGACAGACTTAAGGATCTTAATATGTACACCTTAGAGGAAAGGCGGGATAGAGGTGATATGATTGAGACGTTTAAATACCTCCGTGGCATAAATGTTCAGGGAGAGAGCGTCTTTCAATTGAAAGCAAGTTCTGCTACGAGGGGACATGGGATGAGGGTGAAGGGAGATAGATTCAGGAGTGATATGCGGAAATATTTCTTTACGGAAAGAGTAGTGGATCCATGGAATAGTCTCCCAGTGGAGGTGGTAGAGATGAGGACAGTAACTGAATTCAAAAAAGCATGGGACCAACACAGAGGATCTCTAAAGGTAAAAAGTGGACTGTTGTAGTTGTTGATATGGAAGGACAGACTAGATAGGCCATGTGGTCTTTTTCTGTCAACATGTTTCTATGTTTCTATGCCTAGCAGATAACCCCAGATGGTTAGGAGGGGTTCCCCTAGTTATGTTCTCATGACTGGTAGGTGTTCCCTACCCTTACCCTCTCATCTAAAATCTCTTTTGAGACATAAGACACAGGCCTTTCATCATGTGAAAACCTAAAGAATGGCCAATTCCCTGGCTTGGCCCATATCTCCTTTGGACTTTCGCCAGAGATAGTTTTCTTTCAGTGGCAGCTCAAGGACGCCTGATACCCATCTTGCCCTTATAGGCAGGTCACTAGGGTATCTTATTCCACTGGCGCCCTCTATCCAATCACCATACTGCAGTTCTGGAGATATCTGGATTGGCTGCCTGCAGACTGAAGTTATCCTCTGCATTTTTCACGTAGGCCATCCTGGTTATTCAAGAGCTTGATTTCTCAAAGGAATCTAGATCCCTTCTTGTCAGGGAAACCATTCCTCTGACTCTGTCAGCCATAACCAGGGAAAGAAGATTCTCTATGCATCTATTCAAGCAGGTATCACCCTTCTTGCTATTAGATGAATCTTTCTCTCTCCCCATATTCCTAGGGGGATCTAGTTCTATAGGCATCTCTCCATCCACATACCTGGAGACATGTATCTATATGCCTACATATTCATATATATATATAGATAGATAGATAGATAGATATCTGTGTATCTTCTGCCCAGACATATCTCTCTATATATCTATGCATATATACCCTATATGTGTATATATTTAGGAATATATATGTATATATCTATATATAGATAGATAGATAGATAGATATCCAGTGAGATATATCTTTTAGGTAGATATGTATCCACATACTTATCTGTCTGTTTAGGTTCAGATATCTATACATTCTTATATGATCCTGACAGATGGGCACTACCCCTATCAATGCTGTGCCAGCATACTTAGGGTTCTACACATATAACCACTTCCTGTGGTAATTAACAAACCTTTTCCTTACCATAACCTTTCAGGCTTAGGTACCTCTGAAGCTCTCCATGTACCTTTTTCTTTCCTAATTGACCCCATTTAGGAAAGACATTGCGGAACTTCAGTTAATCTAAAGCTAAGCGCTTCCTAAGTCTGTCCTTACTTTCTTATCAGATACAGGGGTCTCCATACCCTTTCTCTCCTACATGGACTAATTCCATTACCAGTCCAGAAGGGTCAGACTCATTTTTCTTTTGGTCCTAGGATTGTACTGTTCTTGGACCAAAACAGCTTAAACTTTGTCTAATAGTACCTTCTGCGTCTTCCGCTGAAGCCCTACCTCTTTATACTACCCCAGTTTCCACTGGGGCTATTTCTCACCCTGAAGGGTTCTGACCTCCACTTGTTTTTTTCTACTTTTATTACCTCTACTTCTCAGTGAGGTACTCCTTGAGGTTTTTCACTGGCTCTTCTAACAGATCCATATGAATCTCAGTAGACTTTGCAATGCCAACAAGGGAGGCCCATATTACAATATTTTACTACTAAATGCTCTCTATACAGGGTCTTCCTCTATAGAAGTCCTGTTCTAGTCCAGCTGTTCCACAGCACCTTTTCTGTATTCAACTCCTACCCTCCATCCCCAGGATGCCTGAGGTTCTGAGGAGTAGCATGGCTCTTTCTAGATTCGCAACATGCTAGGACTCCCTCTGGGCATCTCAGCTTGGGAGTTCCCATATGTGAAGACTCATTCCTGCTTGTTCCTGGAGTGGAGGAGTGGCCTAGTGGTTGGGGCAAGGTACTTCAGGCTGGAAGGTCAGGGGTTCAAATCCCATTAGAGGACAGCAACCTTGGGCCAGAAGGACTGGGGTTTCTAGTCCCACAGGTGCTCCTTGTGGTCTTGGGCAAGCCACTTAACCCTCCATAGCCCATGTTCCCTGTAAAATAGTTATCTCCAAGTTATAATGCCCTGTTCAATGTAATTTCAGTTTGTTCAAATGTAAACCGCACTGATGCAGAATAGTGCGGTATATAAGAAAATGTAAAATAAATAAATAAAATGAAATAGCACAGTTACTTACCTGTAAGAGGTGATCTGGGAACAGCAGGAATAAGTCTTCACAACTCACCCACCTCCCCTAGGAGTTGCATTTCTCTATCTCTGTCTTTCCCTTCCTTGCTCTCTCTCTCTCTCTCTCTCTTTGCCTCAGCTTTAAAACTTAACTGAGGAGAGGCAGTTGGGAAAGGTGGGAAGGCAGCACGCAGGCGTGTTGGGATGCTTCCAAAAGCGTTCTGATTGGACGCTGGGAAGCGTTCCCGCGCAGACTCCGTCGGTACCGACGTACCCATATGTGAAGACTTATTCCTGCTGTTCCCAGAGATCACCTGTTACAGGTAAGTAACTGTGCTTTACTTTCTATGCTAAGCGATACTCCAATTTGATTTAAATGAAAAGCTCTCTGGTGGTACTAAGATCTGACTGACTCAGCAAAAACACTGAATTCTAAAATACACAGATTTATCAGCTTTAACCCAAAGAATTCCCTGTTTCCCCCAAGATTTAGAGTATATTCCAGAAGATAAATACTTACAAGTACAGATCTTTTTCCAGCTGTAGCAGTCCCTTTTGGTAGTCCTTCAAATACAGCAACTCCTTCAGTTAGCCAACAATTCCACAAACTGTGTGAGACACCATTTGCAGGCAGAAGATTGGTTTTCATTCAGCAGTTGCAACCTGTGGGAGTCACTGGCTGACTACCTGCATCTGTACATGTCCCCAAAGCTGTGACAATCAAATGCATTCCTAGTTACACCATCTTCAAGGCCCATCCCCACAGTATGCCCCTACACTTACCTCCCAACATGACACTGCTGTACAGCTTCCATATTGCCTATTGGTTTGACAGAAGTGAGCTTAGGAGAAACAATCTCACCAGGGAGCGCTCCATCATGTGTGTGCGCAGCAATTCTCATCTCTGACTGAGCATCCAGGCCTCAGGACACACTTGACTGCAAAGGTGCGAGGCCTGATTAATGCCAACTATCATAGCAGCTGTATCCATGGCAACACTGTCAGACCCTTTGGTGCAGCTGCAGTCTATTGGGAACTAGGCTCACATGGAGGGCTGGCCTCTGTGAATGTCCAATGGAGTCACTGAGTTGGTGGAACAGTAAAGAATCTGTGCTCTTGTCCTACACTGCAGTCACAGAGTGAACTCTGGGGGTTTCTTAGCTCCATGCACAATCTCAGTCTTGGGCACATCTGCACACAATATACACTATCTCAGCACTGTCTACTAATCATTGACTACAGCAGTCAGCATGACATGATCTATTACTCCAATATAACAACCAGTCTTATATTTACAGAGACGTCATGTTTTGGTTTGACCGATTGTGACTATGGGACACTGACCTCTCTCAATGGTCCGTGCACAACTCCAGCTGAAAGAATGTGCTTCAGGATATCATGTTGGTCTCTGCATCGCTTGCCACCACGTGGGAAGGCAATGCCTGGAGGTGAATGTTGGGTTGGAGGTGGGGAGGAACAGTCCTATACATGTTTTGAATGTGACCCTGGTAGGTGGCATAGCTGGTCAGAGGGTCTGTTCAGGGCCGGCCCGTCCATTGAGCAAGAATGTTTTTTGCACAGGGCCCCGCGTTTCAGGGGGCCCCGCGCAAAGAACATTCTGCTTTTTTTTTTATTACATTTAAAAACAAAAACCTGGCTCTAGCTGCTGCCGCTGCCGCGTCCGTCGCAGCAGCGGCAGAATGGCGTGTCCCGCGGGGCCCCTTCTCCTCTTCGAGCCCTCTGCAAGGGCTTTCAGATTCGCGAAGGGAGAGTTGTGCTCCCTCGCGTCTCTGTAAAGCCCGCAGGGGCTAATGGGAAATTTCCCATCAGCCCCTTTAGACACGAGGGGCTGATGGGAAATTTCCCATTAGCCCCTGCGGGCTTTACAGAGACGCGAGGGAGCACTCTCCCTTCGCGAATCTGTAAGCCCTTGCAGAGGGCTCGACGTGGAGAGGGGGCCCCGCGGGACACGCCATTCTGCCGCTGCTGCGACGGACGCGGCAGCAGCAAGAGCCAGGTTTTTGTTTTTAAATTTGCCGGAAGGGAAGGGAAGGGAAGGGAAGGGAAGGGAAGGGGGGGGGGCTTATGGAGGCTGACTGGAAATGGGGTGATGGGGGGTTAGGACTGGAAAAGTGCAAGGGGGGGGGGTTAGGACTGGAAATGTGCAAGGGGGGGAGGGTTAGGACTGGAAATGTGCAAGGGGGGGTTAGGACTGGAAATGTGCAAGGGGGGGGGGGTTAGGACTGGAAATGTGCAAGGGGGGGGGTTAGGACTGGAAATGTGCCGGGGGGGGGGTTAGGACTGGAAATGTGCAAGGGGGGGGTTCTGACAGGAAATGTGCCGGGGGGGGGGGTTAGGACAGGAAATGGGCTGGGACTGATGGAGGCTGACTTGAAATGGGCTGGGGGGGGTTAGGACTGGAAATGGGCTGGAGGGGGGTTAGGACTGGAAATGGGCTGGGGCTCATGGAGGCTGACTGGAAATGGGATGGGGAGGGTTTAGGACTGGAAATGGGCTGGGGGCGGTAAATACTGCTAATGGGCTGGGGCTGATGGAGGCTGTCTGGAAATGGGCTGGGGGGGTTAAGACTGGTAATGGGCTGGGGGGGTTAAGACTGGTAATGGGCTGGGGGTTGATGGAGGCTGACTGGAAATGGGGTGATGGGGGGTTAGGACTGGAAATGGGCTGGGGGGGGTTAAGACTGGTAATGGGCTGTGGGCTGATGGGGGCTGTCTGGAAAAAGGGTGATGGGGGTTAGGATAGCTAATGGGCTATGGTGGGGGGGTTTAGTACTGCTAATGGGATATGGGGGCCCAAGGACAGTAAAAGGGCTGATGGGGAGGGGTTAGGACTTGAGGTGAGCTGATGTGGTTAGGACTAGTAATGGGCTGTGGGCTGATGGGGGGGGTTAGGACTGGCAATGGGCTATGGGGGGCTGACTGGAAATGGGCTGATGGGGTTAAGACTGGAAGTGGGCTGATGGGGGGTTAGGACTGGTAATGGGTTATAGGGGGGGGCTTAAACTGAAAATGGGTTGATGGGGGGCTAGGACTGGTAATGGGTTGGGGGATTGCTATGACTGGAAATGGACTGAGTGGACGGGGAGGCTTGAACTGCAAATAGCTGATGGGGAGGGAGCTTGGAATGGAAATGGGCTGTGAGGGAAGGGAGCTAGAACTGAAAATGGGCTGATGGAGCAGCTAGGATAGGACTGGAAATGGGCTGTTGGGGGGAGCTAAGATTGGAAATGGGCTGTGGTGGGGGCTTGAATTGAAATGGACTCATGGAGGGGCTAGAACTGGAAGTAGGCTCCCGGGGGGGCTTGGACTGGAATTGGGCTGAGTGGAGGGGAGCTAGGATTTGACATGGGCTGATGGTGGGGCTAGGAAATGACTAGAAATGGGCCGATGGGGGGCTAGGATTGGAAATGAGCTGATGAAGGGACTCAGACTGAAAATGGATGGGGGAGCTAGGACTGGAAATGGGTTGATGGGGGGCTAGGACTGGAAATGGGCTGATGCAGGGACTAGAAGGGAATGGATGCTGGGTGAGACTGGAACTAGAAGGGAGCTGATGTTGGGGGAGGATTAGAATGGGATGGGGCTGGGAGAGTAAAATGGAGAGGGGAAAAATATTTTGTGTGGGAGGGATGAAAAATCTACAATTGGCCGGGTATTGGGAGAGTAAGTGGGGATTGAGGATGGAGGGGTAAAATTTGTGTGGATGAAATAAGAATGAGGAAAGAGCAAAAGGATAAAGATTAGTATGTTAAAGCAGATGTAGAGAGAGAGGATGGAAAGAAAACTAGAAGAGAGAAGAAAGGACAAATGGACAGCAGACGATGGAGAGTTAGCAGAAAACATGAAGAAACCAGAAGAAAGTGGCTGGAGCAATTGCAACTGAAAAAAAATGCACAAAAGGTAGAAATATTTCTCTTTATTTTGAATTTATTAACTGGAATATGAAAGTTCTGGGAAATGTGCATCATTAACGTCTGCGCTTTGTTTGGTACAAGAGGAAATTGATTTATAGTTTTATTTCTACAGTGTTGTTGTACATTCCAAGTTTGGCTTTTGGGGTTCCCAGTTTAAATTATTGCCTTCCTGTTTCTAAATTGCGATTCCTTGTTTGGTGATGGTCTATGTTCTGCATGTGTAACTGAGCTGAGGTATTCTGTTTATGTAATTCCTATTTGACATTGCCACTTGTTCTCTTTCCCCAGTATTCTCTGAAATGTACTGGTTTAATATTTGCAGTGTTTCCTTTTGATAGGTAGGGACTGGTGCTTTGTGAGTCCTGGTAATGCTGTCAGGATACAGCGGGTTTGCTATGGGTTCTAAATGGGCAGCGTTTGTAGTAGTTCCTAATGTGCCTGGCGGTTGGCACTGGATTATAGTAATGTAGAAATCTTTTAGTCTTTCTTTATCCATACACTCATTAAGAGACATGTTTACTAAAAGTTAGTGTATGGTAACATTATGCAAATATTTATGCAAATAAGGCCACTTATGCAAATGAGGCCCCGCACCGAGTCTCCGCACATGGCCCCGCACCCCCCTTGGGCCGCCCCTGGGTCTGTTCAGATGCAATGAAGCTCTGAGGGCCTACTCAGTCTCTGCATTTTTCACATCAGAGGCCCTGCATGACAACCTCATCCCACTCTCCATGGGCACTGAGTGTGACAGCCACAAGGACGTTGTTAGAATACAAAGAGACTTGGGATGGCGGCATAAGTATAGCCAGAAACTGTACCAACATCTAACCCCATGTTCAACCTGCCATGCTTCCACGTGCTTTGGGGGTGGGGGGGGAGAGTGCATGTGCTCCACTGGCCATTTTTGCAGTGTCCATGGCCAGGAACATGACATAATATGGGAGTATGAGTACAGTACTATATTCAATGCTTACTGCAACAAGCTGTGTAGCGGGACACAGTCCTTTGGTATGTGACAGATGTAGGCCACTGTGGGCCAACATGCATTCATAGCTTGTCTGTGGGCCACTTTCTAGTGCTCTTTGCATTGCATTAGCTGTCCCCAAGGTTATACTAAAAGGATACACAAATGAAGAGCAGAAGAATCTGGGTATTGTCCAAAATAAAGCAGTATGCACAGGATGTATATGAGTCAGAGGTTAGGTAAACAGCTGAGCCACCTTAACGTGGGTCTTGCACGAGCATAGCCTGAGTGTACACATCTGTTCATACTAAGAGACCACTCTCACTCTGACCAAACTGGAACCATGTCAGGGCTATGTATCCACATAGCACTATTTAGGTTCAAACTGCAGTGACATGGGCAGTTTCTTTATGGTAGTTCAGTCACTTGGCAAGCTGTTGGATGTCTATGCTTTTTGTATGAAGCCAGCATCTTCATGATGGCTATGTATTCATGCAGTGGGTGGTGACTAGCAGACTGGGCACTGAAAATATGTGAGTGGCTGATAAAGCCCACTGTTGCACAACATATGCAGGATGACCGGGATTGATCTAGCCGATTAGATGTCTCAGAAAGAGAGGAGAACAGCTTTTATTGGGCTGTTGATAACCTAATGCTGACTATGGTTTTGGCAGACCCTGTGGATTAGCATCAGCACACACACCCCCACCCCCCTTCCTGCCTAGACAACACTCACTGCATTCGGGTTCCTTGGAAACAGCTGCCCCAGCCTTAAAGCATGACAGAAGATGTTACACAAGATCTGCCATAGGATGGACCCACAAGATGGATCCAGAAAAAATGAGAAGTGATGGAATAAAGCTTGAGGAGTTGTCAAGGGTTTGATGATTAAAATCCAATGTAAAAAAAAGTATACCTTTGTTCATTGCATTCCTGCAATGAGTCCAAAATATGTAGAGCCTTTCTTCCAATTATAGGTCCAGAGACTCCTAAGCACCTTTACAAAGGTAACAATAGATATCATAGTTTGAGTTCCACATACATATGCTTACAAAGTTTAGAACAGGAGAGTGAAAGAGAAACACAATCTAGTTGCAACATAAACATCCTAAATGCTGCACAAGCAGGTCCAAGATGCTTCAGGGATGAGTGAGCCCTAGTCCAATCTCTGAGGTAAAGCTGCGACACCCTGAACACATGCACAAGCACACAGTCCATCCTTGGATGCTACTTCAGTTCGCCGGGAACTCTTTAGATGGAGGAATTCAAACAGGCAGAAAATACCTATGAATATTTGAACCTAGCTTTCATGCATATAGATTTTGTAAGTGAAATGATACAGATCGGCTGTGTACTCTATGCTGCCACGCTGTAGCAGCTCTTTGCCAGTGGGAGCCGTGGACTCCAAACAGAGCTTAATTGTAATGCACAAACATATACATACAGATAGACAGAGGGACTGACCCTTCACAATCGGTGATAAAGCATAGTTGCTCATATGTAGCTGGTGTTCTCCATGGACAGCAGGAATAAGTCCGCACATATAGGTGACGTTCCCAACAGACCCCCGCATGGAATGCTCCCCAGCTTCCACTGGAAGCTTTTGGGAGGCTCCATCGTGCATGAGCTTCTCTTTCCTGCCTGCTGTGGCACCATTTTCTCTCCAGTACAATAACACAGCTTGTGCCAGAAAATCAACTTCTGGGGGAGGTGGGAGGGCTGTGAGGACTTACTTCCTGCTTGTCCATGGAGAAAGCATAGTTACCTGTAGCAGGTGTTTTCTGTGGACAGCAGGAATTAAGTCCTCACAACCCTCCCCGAAGAGTTATTTTTCTGGCTCAAGCTGTGTTATTCTACAGGAGATAAGAAGGCACCGTGGCAGGCAGGAAGGCAGATGCACATTCATGGTGGAGCCTCCCAAAAAAACATAATATAAGAACATAAGATATGCCATACTGGGTCAGACCAAGGTCCATCAAGCCCAGTATCCTGTTTCCAAAAGTGGCCAATCTACGTCACAAGAACCTAGCAGTTTCCCCAAAAGACACAGGTTCCACAATACTTGTACTGAGACAAGCAGTCAATTTTCCGGGTTGCATAGTAACATATTAAATGACGGTAAAGACCAATATGGTCCATCTAGTCTGCCCAGTAAGATGGCAAGAGTAGGTGCACCTGCCGCTCCGTGCAGGCCACCCCTCCCCATGTCTTTGTTTTAGGGGTGAACCCTCCCCATGTCTTTGTTTTAGGGGTGAACCCACCGCTCTTTGTAGGACACCCCTGTATGTTGAGAAATTAGTGAAGTTTATTTTGATTTTACACTGTTGCTGTCACTGTGTCTGTCCCATGCCATTTTGAATTCTGTCACTGTATTTGCCACCACCACTTCCATCGGGAGGGCATTTCAAGCATCTACCACCTTTAATAATGGTTTATGGACCTTTCCTCCAGGAACTTGTCCAAACCTTTTTAAACCCAGCTACACTAACAGCTTTTACTACATCCTCCTGTAACAAATTCCAGAGTTTAATTACATGTTGAGTGAAAAAATATTCTCTTATTAGTCTTAAATAGGTTACACTGTAGCTTCATAGCATGTCCCCTAGTCTTTCTATATTTTGATGGCATAAACAATCGATCTTCGTTTACCCTTTCCACTCCATTCATTAATTTATAGACTTATATCATATCTCCCCTCAGCCGTCTCTTTTCCAGGTTGAAGAGCCCTAACCTCTTTATCCTCCCATCCTCTACCATTTTGGTGGCTCTTCTCTGTACCTTTTCTAATAACGCTATATCCTTTTTAAGATACGGTGACCAGAATTGCACACAAGAACGATACAGAGGCATTATAATATCCTTTGTTTTATTCTCCATTCCTTTCCTTATGATTCCAAGCATTCTATTTGCTTTCTTTGCCGCCACTGCAAACTGGGTGGAGGGTTTCAACATGTTATCCACGATGACGCCTAAATCTTTTTCCTGGGTGGTGGTTCCTAATGTGGAACTTTGCATCGTGTAACCATAGTTTGGGTTTGTTTCTTAGGTGCGTAACTTTTCACTTGTCCACATTAAATTTCATCTTCCAATTGGATGCCCAGTCTTCCACTTTATCAAGATCCTCTTGCAATTTTTCACAATCCTTATGGGTTTTAACAACTTTGAATAATTCTGTGTCATCTGCAAATTTGATGACCTCACTTGTTATTCCCATTTCCAGTTCATTTATGAATATGTTAAAAAGCAGCAGACCCAGCACAGATTCCTGGGATACTCCACTATTCACCTTTCTCCATTGGGAAAATTGGCCATTTAGTTCTACCCTCTGCCTTCTATCTTTTAACCAGTTCCTTATCAACAATAGTACACTGCCTCCTATCCCATGACTTTATTTCCGTCAAGAGTCTCTCATGAAGGGCCTTGTCAAAGGCTTTCTGAAAATCCAGATACACTATATCAACAGACTCACCTTTGTCTACCTGTTTATTCACACCTTCAAAAAATCATAACAGATTAGTAAGACAAGACCTTCCTTGGCTAAGGCCATGTTGGCTGTCTCTCATTAAGCCATGACTATCTACATGTTCAGGAATTTTGTTCTTTATAATGGTTTCTACCATTTTTCCCCAGTATTGACATCAGGTTCATTGGTCTGTAGTTTCCTGGATCACCCCTGGAACCCTTTTTAAAAATTGGCGTTACATTGGCCATCCTCCAATCAGGTATTACAGACGATTTTAATGTTAGTTCATAGATACTAATAGTATTTCAGTTCATTCAACACCCTTGGATGTATATCATCCGGTCCAGGTGATTTGCTACTCTTCAGTTTATCAAATAGTTGTAATACATCTTCCCGGTGTATCGATATTTCTTTCAATTCTTCTGCAATATCACTTATAAATACCATTTCAGTCATGGCTAACAGCCCTACATCTTAATCAGTAGAGACTGAAGCAAAGAATTCATTCTAGGAGATGCCAAAATCTATTATTCCCTGTTTGAGATCTAAAATGTTAAAGACAATTTTGTTGTTATTTGCAGGGTTAAGGTGGGGGCAGTCTGGCAGGGCACCTGCTCAGCTTTTCATCATCATGTAACACAGTCACTGCCTCATACTTGTATGACATCTGGAACTCACAGAAATTGTATCCCCTGATATGATGATACACTGTATGAACTAAAATGGGAAGTCCATAGAGTTGAGTTTTTTTGGCACAAATATCTAACCAGTAAGGAACTTATTAGTTAAACAAGTATTTTTCAGTATAGATCTAAACTGGATCATCATCTAAAACATGATCATTTTACTAAGAAGTTATGAGTACGATTATCTAACCCAATACAACTTTTTTTTCTACAACGCAGTACCTATTGCATAACCCAGATTATATGAGACTATGAAAATCTGGATCCTGAATAGTTCAATAAAATGTTCAATGATAAGGATAAATATGACCCTCACTTTGGGGTTAACACATGTTTGGAAAAGGAATATTAGTCAATTCCCTCCCTGTATGAACATTTGGTAAAATGGGTAATTCACAGAGACATCCATTGATGATACATCTAAGATTATTGTCACAAATGAACAATACATACTTGTCTGTTTCATTTAATTTCGGTTGCATCAGTAACATTGGGTCAAAATGTTTTTTACCATTTCTATATTATGTTGTCCAGTCTTCCCTTCATGAAGGGGATGTTCCTAGTATGCTCAAGAGTGCACCCATTAAGTCCGCTGCACAATCTTTAGGAACTGGTCTATCAGACATCACAAAATTACAGACCTAGTTCCAGTTTGATAGAGCAAACAGTTCATTTTCATCCAGATAATTTAAGCAATAGGCCTTAGATGATTGGCAGCATAGCTTTCACCCTGGATGCAGCTATGAGGTGTTCATTTCTTTGGTGGATGACTTATTTTGAAAAATTGAAGATAGGAAGTTTGCACATTTGTTACTTTTTATGGATATTTCAGCAGCATTTGATAACGTAGTTCCTGTAATTTTGTTACACCAGCTTACGGATTTAAATTTGGCAGAGTAGCTTTACAATGGATTGCGTCTTTCTTAACATGTTGTGACTAGCAGGTCTATCCCTTGAATAATACCTCATCCTCATAAGTTAGATTGTGGAGTGCCCTACGGCTCTGCCCTGTAGGCCAACCTAGTTAACATTAGACTTCCTTTTATGGCTTGCTGCATTCTTTGGAGTTGAATTTTTGCTTATATGCAGATGATCTATTGATATTTGAACTTTATGACAACTGATGGATTTGCTTCTCTTTGACGAGTTACCAAATTTTGGCAAGTTGTGCAGTAGATGTAGGTTAACAGCCTAGCAATTAATTTTAAAATAAATGAAGCAATGTTAGTGTGTAGTGAAAAGAGTCTCATTTTCCCATTCTTTATTCTTCTAGATGGTCATGTGGTTTCTATTAAGGAGAAAAATCAGTCATTTGGGTGTAGTTTTGGACTCTTTTTGTTCAATGTGTTTTCTTTAAATTACAGTAGGTTCATCATCTGCATGTTTGTAGATCTGATTGATTTCAGGATGATTGTTCTAACGCTAGCAATGTGCTACTTTGATTACTGCAATAGCCTGTATATCGACTTACCCAATTATTGAAGCATTTACAACTGTGCCAGAATGCTGCGGCCCATGTATATTTGGAATAAGGAAATATGATCATATTTTCCCAAATTATGTACACTGGCTTCCTGTTAAGTTATGGGTCCAGTTTAAATGTCTTTGGGGTATGTTTACTAAGGAGTATTAAGGTAGCAAAGGTGCAGTTAACAGGAGTTCTCGGTGCTCATGAGCGGTTAACAACACAGAAAGTACCAATAACGCTGGATTAAAGTGCAGAAGCTAGGCCCATAGCGTTAAGGATAAAAGAGGTGGAAAGTAGACGTTAATGGGGTGAGATTGGGCAGGTACAGCGTGTGCCCCTTTAACACCGGATTAGTGTTACCGTGCGTTAGAGCTCTCGCCGCTGAGAACCCTAATGCCATCTGAAAGCTCACAGTAAGGGCTATTTCTGAGGGGAGAGAGACTTTTTAAATATATGCAATGTGCTCCTCCCATTGTAGCTCCCAAATTAGTGATAGTAGTGCTCCATTGGCAGTAATAGTATGGTGCCCTATTAATAAGAACAGCATGTTGTTGGTGCCAAACTGTTAAAGGAGGTGTCATGTGAGCAATGTAGTGAGGCTGACTGGTCCACCAGGCTGACAAGGCAGATGCCTAGGGCACACATTTGCAATGGTAAGTATGACCCTGCTGTGACAGTGGCAGCACACATACATACTGCTGCAGTCAAAAAGGAGTTGCATCACGGCCACTATGCTACCATGTCAGCCTTGTGTGAGGTGGGGGTGGCGTTGCAGCAGCTGCAGCCTGGTAAAGAATAAATCTGTGTCCTGGCCCTACGTGTCGGGTGCAATGCTGCAGTTGCCACTGTCAGTAGCATACCAAGCATGCCATCAGCAGGTACAGTAGAACACATGATAATCCCTTCCTTTTGAGGTCTAAGGCAGCAGCATGTGTGCCCAAATCCCCCGGTGGAGGGGGGCAGGAACAGCATGGTGTGACTAGTTGTATCTGTACAACTTCAATAAGGCCGCCTGCAGCACTGAAGTGGTGGCTGTGCCATGCTTTCAGGGAGGGAGTGATTGGCCAGCATGCTGTCTACCATGATCAGTGGACTCTGGCACCCGGCTAGTTGCCTAGTGAATGGGCTGGCCCTGGGATCAGGATGCCCCTCACTTGCACATATTGAGTGGATATGTGCATGTGGGGCAAAAATATGCCACTGAGGTAGGAATGCTATGCAATATGATTAGCCATGTCAGAAGAAAAATGACCACCCCTCTTCTCTCACCTGCCAAAAAAACAATCTGTGTGTGAACCAATGACGCCTCCGTAAGTAAGTATTTAGTCAGTTACAACCATCAAAGCCACATGTGAATCTAAAGTAGTTATTTGGGCTGCAAAATATGAGATTATTCCATGACTGGCCCACAAGCAAACACCAGGAAATGGATAGGTTGGTCATTCTTAGGTCACCCATGGTCTGGAGTGTGTGTGTTCATGTATCATGGCCTCTTTGGCTGGACAGATCCCATATGTAAGACATAAATGTCAGTTGAACCAGCAGCATAACACTGTAGTGCAACATACAGACTTAACAAGATGTCCCTCTCCCACACCTGCCTAACATACCTTAACAGACAAGTATAGCACAGGGCTTGCAGAGATCTAAGCAGACATTTATTTTATTTATTTAAACAGATTTATATCCCGCTTTTTCCTTCAATCAAAGCAGTCACAGAACAATACAATACAAGGTTAAACAGAGGTGAATGAAACATATACCACTCTTAATAAAATCAGAGCGGTAATAAAAGGGATTACATAACACAAGGAATATGTTACAGTACATACATAGAATAACTATACATTACATATGATCTGGAAGGGGTGGAAACAGTCCCAGCCACCGCAGCTCGCCCAAAGGCAAGCCAAACCATAACAGTAGGAAACCACTTCAGAGACAGACGCCACGGACCAACGCCTTAGGGCCACGCCAAAGGGCCCTCTGGCGAGGCCCTCAGGTGCGGGCCCGCAAGGCACGGGTGCGCCGTGGAAACGGCTGTTTTTATGCCGTTGAGCATTCTGTGCTATTGACATAGGCATAACCCCAACTTATCCCCTCTTGCAACCTAACAATGACCACATATATACCCATGGATTGATGAACCTACATGGCTGCTGTATGGCTCAGCGTGTGGATGAGAGAAGGATCATGGTTCAAGATCAACCTGTGGATCAAGAATGGTATGTCCAGGTGTGTTAACTTTATCCTATGTTTTGAGCACTGTATCTTCATGTGCAACCTTCAACATTTCATCCAGCTTGAGCTCTCACACTCAGCTACTACACTGAGAAGCTGCACCATCAACGGCTGGATCACAGAGCATGCCAATAGCACCGGCACACTGATCAGGAGTTGACAGCATTCGAGCATTGCAGAATGCGCTAATAATGCCTGCACACTGAGCAGGCATTGGCAATGGTGGCACATTAAGAGAGGCAGGTAAGAATACCAACTTGCACTACTTTTGGACAGCGGGGTCATGTGTGTTTGCTTGTGGGTGTATCTCCAGAGGACTGTGAGCTGCAGCAATGCACTGTGCATGCATGTGATGCCCAGGCTTTATGACTGTGCATACAACATGTTGCACATCAGCTATTCAACAACTCCAGATACTGTGTGAGGCACCATTTACAAGCAGAAGGTTAGTTTCAGTAAGTAGCTGCAACCTGTGGTTGTGATGTTGTAATGCATTCCCAGTTACACCATCAAGGCCCATCCCCACAGCATTCCCCTTCATGTACCTCCCCCAACATGACACTGCTGTGTAACTCCCACATCACCTACTGATTTGACTGGAGGGAGCAGGGGGAACACGTGTATGTGTTGCAACCCTCACCTTGACTGAGCCTCCAGGCCTCAGGACACACCAATGTGCACATGTGAGAGGCCTGATTACTGCCAAGTACCATAACGCTGTATCCATGGCAACACTGTCAGCTGACTTGGTGCAGCTGCAGCCTATAGAGAACTAGCTTCAAGTGGAGGGCTGTCCTCTGCGAACGTCCTATTCAGTCATCTAGTTGGTGACACTGGAAAGATACTGCAATTTACCTACATGCATGTTGCTCTTGTCCTATGCTGCAGTTTCAGAGTGCAATCCAGGGGACTCTCTGCTCCGTACACAGTATGCGCATACAGGCAGGTCCATCTCAACATTATCTACTGATCATGGACCAAAGCATTCAACAGTACGTTACCTATTACCCCAAAAGAGAGTCAACATGCATTTGACTGTGGGACACTGACCTCTGAATGGTGCATGCAGAATACCAGTTGTCAAAATGTGGCACAGGATGTCATGTTGGTCTCTGCATCACCTGCCACCATAGGTGAAGGTAGTGCCTGGAGGTGAATGTTGGGGTAGGGGTAGGGGTGGCAGGAACAGTACCATGCATCTTGAGAATGTACCCTTCATAGGTGGCATGTCTAGCTAAAGCCTATGTTCACATACCCAAAAGTGATGTGGGCCTACTCAGTGTCTACATGTGTTACATCAGAGGGCCTGCATGACAGCCTCATCTGCTCCCAATGGGCACTGAGTGTGACAGTTACACAGTTGTTATTAGAATGGTGGCATATGTGTAGCCAGCAACTGTACCAACATTTAACCCCATGTCCAACCTGCCATGCTTCCACGTGCACTTGGAGGAGGAGGGGGTACTGCATCTGCAGCACTGGAGAGTGCATGTGCTGCACTGGCCAATTTTGCAGTGTCCATGGTTAAGGACATGACATTATATGGGTGTACAAGCATGGCACTACGTTCAATGCTCACTGCCAAAAGCTGTGTAGGGGGACACCATATTTGGGTACGTGACAGATGTAGACCACTGTGGGCCAGCATGCACTTGCAGCCTGTCTCTGGCCCACTTTCCACTATGCTTTGCATTGCATAGGTTGTCCCTAAGTTCAAAATAAAAGATTACAAAATGAGAAGCAGAGGATTCTGTATATTGCCTAAAACAGAGCAGTTTGTACAAGATGTATATGAGTTGGAGATTAGGTAAATGGCTGAGCCATCTTAACGTGGGTCTGCCACAGGCATGGCCTGGGTGCACATATCTGTTTATGATGAGAAGCCACTCTCATTCTGACCGAGCTGTGACCATGGCATGGCTATGTATCCACATGGTGCTATATAGGGTCAAGCTGCAGTGATATGGGTGCTGTTTCTTTTTTGGCAGTCTAGTCACTAGACAGACTGTTGGATGTCAATGCTGTTTGTACAAAGCCAATGTTTTCATGGTGGTATGTGTACATGCAGTGGGTGGTGACTAGCAGAATGGGCATTGATGGTACGTTAGGGACTGACATAGCCCAGGGGCTGCCCAACATATGCAAGCTGCCTGTGATTGATCTAGCTCATTGGAATTCTCAGAAAGAGAGGCTAGCAGGTGTTCTTGGGCTATTGGTAACCTGCTGATAACCATGGTCTTGGCAGGTCCTTCTACTTGGGGTCAGCATCCCCCCTCCCCCCTTCCTGCCTAGACAGCACTCACTGCAATCAGGTTCCTTGGAAACAGCTCCCGCAACCTTAGGAAAGTTCTACCTGTTCTTGGTAAGGGGATAAAAAAGGTTGCATAGCATAAACAACTTGAATACATGGCTCTGAACCTGGTGCAAACAAGAAGGATTTAGATATATATGCGACTGGGGAAACAGATGGATCAACAAAAGACTATACTGTGCAGATAGGATCTACAAAAGACTATTCTATGCAGATAGGAACCTTTTCCATGTGACGGAGAGATGTAGTCTAAGTGAAAAATTCAGGCAGTATGTGGACAGGCATTGAAACTAGGAAAGGGGGGTGACGGATAGAGAAGGACAAGTTCAGGGCGTCACTCCCAGCAAAAACATAACATTGGAAACAGCAACACTTTTAAATACATTAATGGCAAGTAGGAAGAGGCGTATAGAACAAAATCCATGCAAAATACAGGCAAGTCAGACAACAAATGCTGGAAAACCATGAGCACAAATGTTCGAAGCCTAGCCAACAAAGTTCCTGACCTGGAAGCCCTATGGTGGAAATGAACTTGGACATTGTGACCATTACAGAAACATGGTTTAATGAGTCACATGAATGGGGTATAGCCATAGCTGGCTATAATCGATTTAGAAGAGATAGAGAGGTTAGAAAAGGGAGAAGGAGTAGCCTTATATGTCAAAAGCAATATTAAAGCTGCTGAAATGCAGGGGACGTGGGGAAAAAGAAGCAGCTCTGTGGATTGTGTTGGAAAGAGGAGATGGCATTGTCATCCATACTGGTGTAGTCTACAGGCCTCCAATCAAATCAAACAAATGGAACGAATTGATTGATATTGCAAAGATGGCCACGAAAGGGGAAGTGATCATTTTGGGTGACTTTAATCTACCAGATGTGGATTGGAGTATTCCTTCTGCCAATCTGGAAAGAAGTAAAAAAAAAAATTGTGGATGCCTTCCAAGATGCATTACTTAGACAAATGGTGATGGAACCAACCAGGGAAAGCTCGATGCTGGATTTAGTGCTCACCAATGGAGACAGTGTGTCAAATATCTGGGTGGGCGCCCATTTGAGCAGTAGTGATCATCACACGGTGTGGTCTGAGATAAAAGTCAAGGTGGAGTCCCAATCACAGCAAGCTCAAAGTCCTAGACTTCAAAAGATGCTGACTTCAGTAAAATGGCTAAGTACCTGAAGGAGGAGTTGGCAGGGTGGGACGGGATAAGGGAAGTAGAATTGCAATGGGCTAAACTAAAGGAGGCAATAAAAGGGAAACACATACTTTCCTTACATATGTAAATAAAAACAAGAGGAAAAGGAAACTTATTTGGTTCTCCAAAGAAGTGTCTGCACAAATAAAGGCAAAAAACAGCTTTCACAAAATTCAGAAGTTCGTAAACAGAGGCAGGTAAACAAAGGCATAGAGGGAGTGACCGCACCGAGAGGCAGGTACCCCTACTCTTGCCAGCTTACTGAGCAGACTAGATGGACCATGCTGGTCTTTATCTGCCGTCCTATACTATGTTAGGATCACACTAAAAGAAACAAAAAGAAAAATAAGGGTAGCAAAATCTAAGGCAGAAGAAAGATGGCAAAAGTGGGAGGAGTGGCTCAGTGGTTGGGACAGGTTACCTCAGGCCGGAAGGCTGGGGGTTCAATTCCCGCATGGGGACAAGCAACTTCAGGCCAGAGGGACTGGGGTCTCTAGTCCCATGCCCACTCCTTGTGGCCTTGGGCAAGCCACTTAACCCTCCATTGCCTCAGGTACATTTAGATTGTGAGCCCTTCGGGGACAAGGGAATAAAAAGTACCTGTTAGTATACACGTAAACCACACTGATTCTAAAGCATGCGGTATAAATAAATAAATAAGATGTGAAGTGTGGCAACAAAACCTTTTTCAGGTATATTCGGGAGAGGAGGAAAATTAGAGGTGGAATTGCAGGACTCAAAAGTGCTGGGAACGGATTTGTGGAAAGTGACATTAAAAAAGCGAAAATGCTAAACAAATACTTCTGCTCTGTTTTTACTAAAGAGATCCTGGAGAAGGACCACCTGTGATTGACAAATATACAAATGGGAATGGAGAAGATACTACACCATTCACAAAAAATGATGTGTTAGAACAGCTTGTAAAACTGAAAGTTGACAAGGCCATGGGAGCGGATGGGATATATCCCAGGATTCAGAGAGGTTCTTGCAGGCCATAAAAGGATGTTTTTAATAGATCTTTGGAGACAGAAGAAGTTCCACAGGACTGGAGAAGAGTTGATGTGGTACCTCCTTACAAAAGTGGTAATAGGGAAGAAGTAACAAACTACAGGCCAGTAAACCTTACCTCGATGGCGGAAAAAGTAATGGAGGTGCTCCTGAAAAAGCGAATAGTTGACTTTCTTGAAACCAACAGGTTGCATGATCCGAGGCAACATGGTTTTACCAAAGGATGATCTTGCCAAACAAATCTGATTGAGTTCTTTGACTGGAAGACCATAGAACTAGATCAAGAGCATGTGATGGATGTGATCTACCTAGATTTCAGCAAAGCTTTTGATACTGTTTCTCGTAGGAGACTTATCAAACTCAACAGCTTGGGGATGGGTCGCAAGATGATGAACTGGGTCAGAAATTGGTTGACTGACAGACGACAGAAGGTGATGGTAAACGGAACTTACTTGGATGAAAGGAAGGCAATTAGCGGTGTACCCCAAGGTTTGGTCCTGGGACCGGTACTGTTCAATGTATTTGCGAGTGATATTGCTGAAGGACTGAATGGAAATGTCTGTCTTTTTGCAAATGACACAAAAATTTGCAACAGAGTGGACATCCCTGAGGAAGTGGATAATATGAGGAAAGATCTACAAAAGCTGGAAGAATGGTCTAATGCTTGGCAGTTAAGATTTAATGTGAAGAAGTGCAGTGTTATGCACTTGGGAAGCAGAAATCCAAGGGAATTGTATGCGATAGGGGGTGAGAGGTTGGAGTACACTGACCAGGAGAAGTACCTCAGAGTGATTGTTTCTGAGGATCTCAAGGTGGCGAAACAGTGTAACAAGGCAGTGGCAAAAGCCAGAAGGATGCTGAGTTGCATACAAAGAGGAATTACCAGCAGAAAGGAAGCGATACTAATGCCACTGTACAAGTCGCTGGTGAGGCTTGGAATATTGTGTTCAGTTTTGGAGACCATATCTTGCAAAGGATATAAAAAGACTGGAAACAGTTCAGAGGAAGGCGACCAAAATGATTTGGAGTCTGCGTCAGAAGACTTATGAGAAGAGACCTGAAGACCTAAATATGTACACCCTAGAGGAGAGGAAGGACAGGGGAGATATGATGCAGACCTTTAAATACTTAAAGAGTATTAATGAACCAACAAACCTCTTCCAAAGACGGGGAAGCTTTAAAGCTAGAGGGCATAAAATGAAGCAGCAAGGGGGTAAACAAAGGCAACCTCAGGATATACTTTTCACTGAAAGGGTAGTGAATGCTTGGAATGCCCTCCCGATGGAAGTGGTGGGGGCAAATACAGTGACAGAATTCAAAATGGCATGGGACAGACACAATGGATCCCTTTATAGCAAAAGGATAAAATCAAAATAAACATAACAATCTCTTATATCTCAACAAATAGGGGTGACATACATGGAGCGCTGGGTAAACCCTTAAACAAAGGCATGGGGAGGGGTGACCTGCACAGAGCGGCAGGTACACCTTCTCTTGCCGCCTTACTGGACAGACTAGATGGACCATACTGGTCTTTATCTGCCATCATATACTATGTTGCTATGTCATGAGATATTATAGGAGAGTTACTGCCCAATAGGTGTAGGACACAAGGGCCAGATGAAACAGGTCACGCCTACATGCTACAATTGTACAGAATACCAAATGATGAGCATCACACACTGCAGAAAATATCTCTAGCACACTGGTAGGGATATAGATCAGCTCCAAATTGCAGTGCTTGCTCTTCCTCACATTTAGGGTGACTGCTGAAACAGGTCATTTGCACATATGGCAGCTGTTATATGCAGGAAGCACACAATGTCCCTGCATATTACAGAGCTGATGTGATGGATCGCTGCATTCTCCATATGGGCAACAGTTGCATATATCTGCTCAGATTGTGAGGTGCATCATGGGTAATGGAGGGGCTAACCAATACCAGCACCCAAAGCCTCAATTGCAGCCATAGTGGTGACTACAATTGCTGGAGCATTGCCTAGTCTTCTATGTCTTCCATAATGGTGGAAGAAGTGTGCAAGGCCCCCCCAAAGAGGGCAAGATGGTCTGTGATGGACCTCATGGGTCATGAATGTGGTTTGGGTTAGGTGTATGTGCAAATGTACCCACCTTGCAGTGTACAGCAGGTCACAAGGGATGGCATGCCCTGCACATGTGCTGCCTCAGGGGTTAGTGACACACTGCAGCCTAGCGCATCTCTGTTTGGCGTTGGAGGTACAGTGGAGGGACGGGCATCTTGCCCTCACATGTGGCTTGGCCTTTGGACAGGCAATGTATTCTGAAGCTGTGTGTCTGTTATACAGCTACAGTGCTGACTGTCCAGTGCAGTACATACTGTATGTGTGCTGCTGTGGGCAGGCCCTAGGTGTAGTTTACCACAATCTCAGAATGTACCAGCCATGTTGTTTTATGGGTGGGTTTCAGCCATTGCAGGTAGGGACCTTCACTCTCTTTGACCCTAGACAGTGCTGTGGAGAAAGGTGTGGTGGTATAGCCTAATGGTTAGGGCATTGCTCAGTAAGCAACAGACAAGGGTATGAATCCCACTTGTTTTCTTTGTGGCTGTGGGAAACTCACTTCAATATACTGCAAGAAACTGACTGGAGGACACACACAACAATATTGATTTATATGTGTTATAATAGCACATTGGTCTGCAAACATGCACATTGCAATCATGCCTGTCTGACAGCATGATTGCAATGCAAAATCATGCTGTCAGATAGGCATGCACACCATCCAGAACAAAAAGCTCCCCCAATCGGGGTTGAGCCAAAGCGTGGGAAAGCTGTTCACCTACCTGCTCAAAGGCTCCAGACCAATCAACGCTCCAGGATCATCATTTAAAAGGAAAGTGCCATCGGGCGAGCCTGCACCTGAGAGCCTCGCCAGAGGGTCTGTTGGCATTGCCGTTAGGTGGAGCACTGAGGCGGGACACAGAAGCATGAACAGAGAAATCCTGCCTGAAATGGCTGAGAATATTCCACTCACCACGATCCACCAGCACTTAAAAGTACACCGCTATATGGACTCCTCCTCCCAAAGACATCCCAAAAAACTCATGTGTTTCTTGTGCCGAAGAGAAGAGCATCTCAGTCCAGAAGATAATCCTCTAGCAATATTCAGATCTCTGATTTACCTCTCCAGCCACTCATTCACCCAGCTTAGCAAACATTCCTGTCCTACTGAAACTTCCTCACTCATACAGTCCCCCCTCCACTAAATCACAAGATGGCAACCATACACCACCACCTCTTTGTGGCCATCCTCCTGCTAAATCTTCTTCTCAAGCAAATTCAAAACCACCCACCCCTCACATACACCTTATTACAACAGCCCCAATACCACCCAACTATGTTTCTTTAAAATCCCCCCTGGCAGAACATAAGAACACAAGAACATAAGATATGCCATACTGGGTCAGACCAAGGTCCATCAAGCCCAGTATTCTGTTTCCAAGAGTGGCCAATCTAGGTCATATGTACCTAGCAGTTTCCCCAAGAGACACAAGTTCCACAGTGCTTGTACTGGGTCAAGCATTGATATCTTCGGTCACTTCTTAATAATGGTTTATGGACCTTTCCTCCAGGAACTTGTCCAAACCTTTTTTAAACCCAGCTACACTAACAGCCTTTACTACATCCTCCGGTAACAAATTCCAGAGTTTGATTACACGTTGAGTGAAAAAATATTTTCTTTTATTAGTCTTAAATAGTTTACCCTGTAGCTTCATTGCATGTCCCCTAGTCTTTCTATATTCTGATAAGGTAAACCATCGATCTACGTTTACCCATTCCACTCCGTTCATTAATTTATAGACTTCTATCATATCTCCCCTCAGCCGTCTCTTTTCCAGGTTAAAGAGCCCTAACCTTTTTAGCCTCTCTATCCTTCCATCCCCGCTACCATTTTGGTGGCTCTTCTCTGAACCTTTTCTAAAATCGCTGTATCCTTTTTAAGATACGGCGACCAGAATTGCACACAATATTCAAGGTGCGGTCTCACCATGGAACGATATAGAGACATTATAATATCTTTTGTTTTATTTTCCATTCCTTTCCTTATCATACCTAGCATTCTATTTGCTCTCTTGGCGGCCGCTGCACACTGGGCCGAGGATTTTAACATGGTATCCACAATGACGCCTAAATCTTTTTCCTGGGTGGTGGTTCCTAATGTGGAACCTTGCATCGTGTAACCATACTTTGGGTTGTTCTTCCCTAGGTGCATAACCTTGCACTTGTCCACATTAAATTTCATCTGCCATTTTGATGCCCAGTCTTCCAATTTATCAAGATCCTCTTGCAATTTTTCACAATCCTCTTGGGTTTTAACAACTTTAAATAGTTTTGTGTCATCTGCAAATTTGATAACCTCACTCGTTATTCCACTTTCCAGGTCATTTATGAATATGTCAAAAAGCAGCGGACCCAGCACAGATCCCTGGGGTACACCACTATTCACCTTTCTCCATTGGGAAAATTGGCCATTTAGCCCTACCCTCTGCTTTCTATCTTTTAACCTGTTCCTGATCCACAATAGTACACTGCCTCCTATCCCATGACTCTTTAGTTTTGCCAAAAGTCTCTGATGAGGGACCTTGTCAAAGGCTTTCTGAAAGTCCAGATACACAATATCAACCGACTCACCTTTGTCCACCTGTTTATTCACTCCTTCAAAAAAAACATAACAGATTAGTAAGACAAGATCTTCCTTGTCTAAAGCCATGTTGACTGTCTCCCATTAGGTTGTGACTATCTACATGCTGAGTAATTTTATTCTTTATGATGGTTTCTACCATTTTTCCCGGTACTGACGTCAGGCTCACCGGTCTGTAGTTTCCCGGATCACCCCTGGAACCCTTTTTAAAAATTGGTGTTACATTGGCAATCCTCCAATCTTCAGGTATTAGAGATGATTTTAATGATAGTTCACAGATTACTGATAGCAGTTCTGCAATCTCATATTTCAGTTCTTTCAATACCCTTGGATGTATACCATCCGGCCCAGGTGATTTGCTACTCCAGTTTATCTAATAGTTGTAAGACATCTTCCCGATGTATCGATATTTCCTTCAATTCTTCCGCACCTTTAAATACCACTTCAGCCATGGGTAACATCCCTACATCTTCCTCAGTAAAGACCGAAGCAAAGAATTCATTCAGTCTCTCCGCTATCGCCTTGTCGCCTCTTAGTGCTCCTTTAACCCCTTTATCATCTAATGGACCAACTGACTCTCTCACAGGTTTTTTGCTACAAATGTACTTGAAAAGGTCTTTATTTCGCGTTTTTGCTTCCGCAGCAAGTTTCTTCTCAAATTCTCTCTTTGCCTGCCTTATCAATGCCTTGCATTTCACTTGCCAGTGCTTGTGCTGTTTCCAGGTTTCGTTGTTTGGCTCTTTTTTCCATTTCCTGAAAGATGCTTTTTTCGCAACAACAGCCTCTCTGACCTCACCTTTAAACCATGCTGGCAGTTTTTTGGACTTCCTTCCACTTTTCTTAAAGCGTGGAATACAGCTGGTCTGGGCTTCCAAGATAGTATTTTTCAACAACACCCAAGCTTGATGTACGTCTTTAACCTTTGCAACTGCTCCTATTAGTTTTTTCTTAACTGTTTTCCTCATTTTATCATAGTCTCCCTTTCGAAAGTTAAAAGGTAGTACTGTGGATTTCCTTACTATCCCTCCTCCACTAATTAAATCAAAGGCGATCATGCTATGATCACTATTGCCAAGTGGCCCCAACACCCTTATCTCTTGCACTAGATCTGGTGTTCCACTATGGACTAGGTCTAATATGGCTTCCCCTTTGGTCGGTTCATGAACCAGCTGCTCCAAGAAGTAGTCATTTATTCCATCTAGGAACTTTATCTCCCTAGCATGTCCTGACGTGACACTGACCCAGTCGACACCGGGGTAATTGAAATCACCCATTATTATTACTGCGCTGTAACTTTTGTTAGCTTCCTTGATTTTTTTGAGCATTTCATCATCCATTTGGTCATTTTGGCCAGGTGCTCGATAGTACACCCCCACTGCCATCGCCTTCCCCCTTTTATATGGAATTTCAATCCATATAGATTCTACATCAGATTTTGTTTCCTGCAAAACTTTAATCCTTTCTGAGTCAATGCCCTCTCTAACATAGAGCGCAACCCCTCCACCAATTTGATCAGCTCTATCATTACGATATAGTTTGTACCCAGGTATCAGTGTCCCACTGGTTGTCCTCCTTCCACCATGTCTCTGATATTCCAATCATATCTAACCTTTCATTTAGTGCTATATATTCTAACTCTCCCATCTTATTCTTTAGACTTCTAGCATTTGCATACAA
Source organism: Ichthyophis bannanicus (assembly GCA_033557465.1). Classification (NCBI taxonomy): domain Eukaryota; kingdom Metazoa; phylum Chordata; class Amphibia; order Gymnophiona; family Ichthyophiidae; genus Ichthyophis; species Ichthyophis bannanicus. Next base: position 74,090,400 of record CM066049.1, on the reverse strand, counting down.
GCATTTTAGAGAATGTATTTTATTCATGTTAATTTGGCTATTGTTAGACATGGGTAAATTGGGATCTTTAAGCTCTGTCTGCTCCATACTCGAGGGCATTTGGGCTACTTTACTCTTTTGTGGAACCTCTCTGCTTTTGGTAGTATCCTTCAAGGATACATTCTTCCGAACCATCCGCTCTTGGGCGACTGTCGGCTTTCCCCTAATATCTAGACCGCACACAAGCGCTTAAGCAGGAAACATCTAACCCCCATAAACATCAACACTTCACTACAGTGACACATGCTGCACCAGCATATTTCCCCACACCACCCGATCAGCATAGACCTAATTAATGCTAGATCAATAAGGAATAAAATCAACACCCTAGCAGACCACCTCAATCTCACCAAACCGACATCTTATGCATTACTGAAACCTCGCTATCCCCCACCGACCAAGTCTTACTCAACCAGCTTACCCCACCAACACACACTGCATTTAACTGCCCATGCACACACAAATGGGATGGAGGTGTTCTAATCCTGACAAGAAGTACTCGCAGATTCAAAGTCCTAGCAACTTCAAGTATAGCACAATACAACTTTATTATCATAGAGAACATGGATATTGCCATCTCCCTAACATACAGAGCACCAAACTCCTCCACTGATGAGTTCTCTACAACCCTTGAATCAGTCTACACTACCAACACCCCCCCCCCCATCCCCTGATAGTAATGGGCAATATCAACCTCAAATCCTCCTCCACGGAGGAATCTGAGACCTTCCTAGCTGCAATGGACTCGCTACAATACACCCAACTCATAACTACTCCCACACACAGACTTGGCTTTTCTCCAGACCTCATCTTTGTTCCTAACCAACTCCTCAATTACAACAATGTATCAACTTCAACAATAACCCCAGTACCATGGTCCGATCACCATATGTTACGACTCACTATACAGACCTCCCACACCAACTTACACTCCGAACAACTACAACCAGGAAGATTCAAAAATTACAATAAGGAGCAATTTCTCCTAGAAACCCTCCCATACCTGAATCAAGACCCCACAGAGCTTGAAAATTTAATTGAAAACTGGAACTCAACCATCTCAGCAGCAGCAAGATCACCAGACAGCAAGAACACCAAGCCCCGGTGCAGAAATACTAGCTCAGCACCCTGGTATGCCGAAGACATAAGAAAAGCAAAGAAATTGTTATGGAGAGTTGAAAGATACTGGAGGCAGCCCAAGACCCAAAGCACCCTACAGCTTTACCAACTTAAACAACACGAATACAACAACTTCATTTACCAACGCAAACAGGAACACCACACAAACCTAATACTCAAATCTCTCAACAAACCCCCAGAACATTTTGAAATAGTCCAGACCCTCACCAAGGAACCCAACCTCAAGGAAGAGAAAACGATACAGCTGCAAACATTCGCTGACTTGCTCGGGACCAAAAACAAGTCCTTTCTACTGTATAATGTACCCTTAACAACAACAACAAGCCACACAAAGCATTCATACCTGGGATCAATTCAGCATCCCATCTATCAACCAGATATCTCAAACTATCACAGCAATGAACACAAACACTGCTCCATCTGACCCATGTCTAGTTGATTTTAATCATGCTACTGAAGAACTCTGCCCTTTCATCCCCAACATTGTACATTTATCCCTATCGCAAGGCTACATGCCAAGTGCCCTCAAACTTGCTACCATTCGCCCAATACCCAAAAAGACAACTCTAAACAAAAGTGACCCAGCTGCATATCACCCTTTTTCCTCACTACCCTTCCTCACTAAGGTCATAGAAAAAAACAGTGCTCCAGGATTACCTTGACTCACATGCCTCACCGGACCCTCACCAAATGGTTTTCGACCTAACCATAGCGTTGAAACACTCCTTATATTCCTGTTTGACAAACTGACCAGAGGGGTTTGACAAACTGATCAGAGGAATGTGGATAATGCAAAGAACGGATTCCTCCTGATATTCGTTGACATCTCCTCAGCTTTTGACACTATCATACAACATCCTACTGAACAGGCTAAAATACATTGGTCTGCATGGAACCACCATCAAATGGTTTCACTCCTACCTCAGCAACAGACAACTGATGAAATGTGGCAAGAACACCTCCATCCCCCTCCCAGCTACACAGCGTGTCCCACAAAGATCCTCTTTATCTGCACTTCTATTTAATATATACATACAACCCATCTGTGACATCATCAAAAAACACAAGATCCACTACACTCTATACGCAGACGACATCATGATTTACTCTCCAATCAATATCGACAATCCAGATTACTCAAAGATGACAACATGCCTGCAAGAAATGACAATCTGGTTAACCCAAAACAACTTAAAGCATAAATTACAACAAGACTGAAGCCCTTCTCGTCACCTATAACTCAGAATTCACCCCCCCCCCCACCTCATGCATACAATCACGTTTAACAACATCACCATACCCATTAAACCCGATGTAAAATACCTTGGAATTACCCTGGTCAGCAACTTGAACCTTCAATCCCACATCAAAGAAACAGCCAATAATGCCTATCATAAAACGTGTGTCCTCAGAAGGCTCGAACCACTATTCAACCACGAGCACTTACACATTGTTTTCCCAATCGATTATCATTACCATCCTAAACTACTGCAACCCTATTTACCTTGGTTTAACCAAATCAGCACTTCACCCTCTACAGATGGTATAAAATACCACAGCTCGCATTATAACTGGCTCATCAAAACACAATCACATCACCCTTCTCTTGAACCAGCTCCACTGGCTCCCACATCAAATATAAGGCTATACTTAACATCTTCAGAATCAAACAAAACACATCTGCTAGCATACTAAAAAACCCTTATCACCATGGATTTAAGCAACAGACCCAGACTATGTACCACCAATCACTCCATCACCACCCCCAGAGCCTATACAAAATCCAAGCAAGTAACATCTGGAAGAGCTCTCTCGTTGGCTGCACCTGCCCTTTGGAATCACTCCCCGACCATCTCAGAGCCACTTCAGACTCCAAGGACTTCAGAAGAAAGCTGGAAACAACCCTCTATACCGAACACTTTGGGGACATTACCTAATGTACAACTGCTTAATGTCATCCCTGCTGACTCTATACCTACACCACACCCTACCCCCACACGATTTTGTACATAGATCTTTTTTAATATAAGTTATTTTGAAATAACCCCTTGCATGTCCCCTCCCCTCTTGTCCTTTGTAAATCCACAAGTTACTTTGTAAACCGCTTTGATTTTAAGATAAAGTGGTATAAAAATCCAGTTAAATAAAAAAAATAAAATAAATTACTAGTTTTGCTGTAGCCCATTGCAAACTGTCGGAGATGTTCACCCTGCAGATGTAGGACGCATGAGTTGTACATGATTGAAATATTTCATCATAACTGTGACAGAACATTTTTTGCTCCATTACATATATGCAGTATATGCAGGCACATCCCTCTCCTGGGATGGCCACCTGTAGAGATCATCATATGTCCTTACTTGCTCCATATGGCCAGTATGAGAGACACTAGTCCAGTTGTTCTATGCACATGGGTCAGGAAGATTGTATGATGGTTAGAAAAGCTGAGGCAGCTGTCACACCCAAATAACTGGTATTGTAAATTCCCTACTGCACAGTTACTGTTTTTGCACACACACAACAACTGCATTTGTGTGGTCACATCAGGTACATTGGGGCAGCAAGGCCATACCGCACTCTCATCTACCGCCTGCATCCCTCAGCCCATCCATCAGCATATGCCCATCATTTGCAGTCATGTATTCTCCTGCCAGCTGCTACACCATGGCCCACACAGGAACATTTTAATCACATTAGAATGTATCACTTACACCTCTCCTGTGAATGATCTGTGTCACCGCTCCTGCTCAGTCATCCTTTTGATGCCCACGTTGTGGCCAAGCTGGCTCCACCAGGGCACACTGCTTCCCATTCCTATGACACACTGACATTACAGCAGATTACATAAGCACCCCTCACTGATACAGTACAACTGCCTGCCACATACTCATCCCACTTACTAACACTTGGGATACATATGGATCTGACGGGCCTGATATTGACATGGGCATATCTTCAAAGGGCTGTGTGCCTCATCAACATATAGCCCTCCCTGCCGACGTCTAATTTGGATATTCAATATCACAATGACCGCATTGAATATCTGGGGATTGCTGCAGACCAGGAAGCCACTGAAGCTAACCGGGCAGCAGCAATATTGCATGCTGCTCAGTTAGCTCCTGCGCCTTAAAGATTGGCGAGGAAAACCCTTTGCCTATCTTTAAGGCACATAAGGGAGCTAGCAGGGGATAGTCAATGGCACTAACCGTGTAAGTGCTGTTGAATATCCAGACTTAAGGCATTTAAATGGTTTATGCGGCTGTAAACAATGTAAATGACTTTCAAAAATTGGGCCAGACATGTCTATCTGCTCTTATGCTTGCTTCCATCCATCACCCAACATGCGACTTTCACAAGGGTTCCCTTATCTGGCATTAAGGTGACTGCTATTTTAGGGTGTTAAGGTGCATGCTTGCCACCTTACTCTCCGGTGTCCTGTTAGCGCCCGTTAAGTGGAGCCAAGCACCCTTACCACCGGAACGCCTACTCCCTGCCCCAGGCTTCATCACACAAAAACACCTTTAACACTGCCGTTTCTGCTCGATCTCCAGGGCGCCCTTACCGCTCTCTAGTAAGCATACCCCTTTGTATTGTTTTAATTTGCTTCAATCCAGTATGAATGAACTCTAGCAGATGTTAAAAATCTTATAGTCCATTGCGAACTCAGAGGTCTTTTACACAGCATCTGTTTGTTCTGGCCATGGCCACTGCTCATAAAGCTATTACATGAGCTCGTGCCTTCTCTGAAATAGGACCTGCAACCTAGAGTGCTAATACCTGCAATTGTTTGTACTAGTCATGATTTACTAATCTTTCATAAAAGTATCAAGACATACTTGTTTCAAAAGGTGTATGCCCAATTTTGGAATTTTCAGTGTAAATGTTCTCGTGTACTAATGTCTAAATTGTGTATTGTGAATGCTTTATTGTAATGTCACTTAGAAGTGTTGATCAGTGGCTCATACATTGTTTTATATAAAACAAACAAAAAAACCCCTCTTCCAAATAAATCTAAAATGTAATTATATACAAAGTCCTACATATTGATTTCCCCTTGTCAGACATGATAGTCCCCTATAATTCTTCCCATCCCACCCTACCCATTCTAGCTATCCTTTTTGTCATATTTCTATGTTTCTATGATCTCAAAGGAAAGGGTGATCCCTTGTCCGGTTCTTGTCTTCCTTGCCGAAGGTTATTTTAGTGTTTCACCTTAATCACGTGGTGACTTTGCCGGTCCCCTGGACTGGGCTGAATCTAGGGATTTATGCTTCTTCAACATCTGTAGGGCCCTTAAGTGGTGTTAGTAGTTAATGGAGGCCTTTTGGCATGCAAAGCGTCTTTGTGCTCTTTGGTAGGCCTCTCTAGGGTGGGGTGGCAGCCAAGGCGTTTATTTCCTGTTGGATTTGGGGTGCTATTGAATCCACGTACTTAAGGGATGCATTGTCCTGTTGGGCTCCGGGCCCATTCCACCAGGGCCCAAGTAGGCACAGTCCAGTCTTGCTCCGCTGCAGGATATTTGCAAGGCGGTGTTGTCATTGCTCCATTCCTTTTCACATCATTACCAGAACCCCCATCGGTGGCATCAGCAGGGAGCAGGCAGCTTAATTCTCCCTGCTCCCCACTGCCAAGGCCAATCTGACCCAATGCCAGGAAATTCAAAAATAGCATGATCAGGTGCACGGCACAACTCCAGAGCCTTGATTGGCATCAGCAGCAGGGAGTGGGCAGCTCAAACCCTCCCCCCCCCCTGCTCCCCTCCGCCAAGGCCAATCTGGCCCAATGCCAGGAAATTCAAAAGTAGGAATGCAATCAGGCATGCCCACACCTGAGGGCCTCACTAGAGGGCCCTTTTGTGTGGCCCTTAGGTGGAGACCTCAGCGGAAAATGACAATCACACTCAGTCTGCCAGACACAACAGCTACAAACAAGCACTGCTCCTCATCTACAGAGCATAGACACACCACCAAGGAAAAACTGCAGCTCATTGCTGATTCTGGACTAAAATTACACTGCTGGAAGATAGCTACATAAAGGTAAACACCTGCATCATTAGAAGCCAGGTGCTCTCTTCACTCAAACCAACATGCCGTCCCTATACTCCTCATAATAGTCACTGTTCACTTTCACCCTACCACTCAACAAACTCTTCATCTTCACCCCACTCACACAAGCACATCCCCTCATCAAACATCCCTTCACCACACCCACAAACAGCAGCCTCACAAACATCAAACACCATAACCCATCACACCTTATACCAATACCATGTAATGACAATTATCCCCAAACACACTCAAACCACCCCCCCCTCCATTGCCAAGAACACTACCACGATGTGCACTAATAAACGCACGCTCCTTACAAAATATAGTACCCTAATAAAAGACCCCCTTCTCAACTCATCAACTGGACATCTTATGCATCACTGAAACATGACTTACTGATACGGATACGGTCCCAGTGAATCAGCTCCTACCAGATTCTCCCACTGTACCCATACTGATCAAAGAGGAGGAGGGATACTAATCATCATAAAATCCCAACTCCACTTCTGCTACTTAACCACGGAAAGCTCCAAAGAAGCAGACATTGTGACCATAACCAACAGAAACTTGACAATCTGCCTCAAATGCAAACCCCCCTCCAAAAACCACTTTGAATCTATCCAATCTATTTGGCAAATTTCTAGATCTCTCAAGGTCAGTTAATGGGGACTTCAACCTCCCCTCAGCACAACCCAAGCATGCAGAGACCTTCCTACAAGCAGGGACAGCAATGGATCTCGACCAAATCATCAAAGTCCCCACACACAAAAAAGGGAACACCTTGATCTGATCTTCACCAACACCACACACAGTACTTCTTCAACTCATATAGTAGTCGGAACATAGCTTAATTACCTTTCTACTCCCACTGAACCCCACAACAAAGTACACTATCCACCCACAACAAAATAGATGCTTCAGGTGCTTCCAAAAGGACTCTTTCCTGGAAAAAATCTTACAACAGCTAGAAGTTGAAGAAATGACCCCCATACCCTTATCACAAATTGGAATCCATTATTGAAAAGACAGCCACCTCCACCTCAAATAATACCTCCTTGATAAATGGAGAGATCCAGAGCTCCGTGGTTCACTCTGGACCTCCAGAAACTAAAAACACAACTGTGAAAACTGGAATTAAAATGGAGAAAAACCTACCTAGAATCAGACAGACACCTCTACCTAGCCCTGATGACTACATACCGGAATGTCACCAACAATACCAGACTTACCACACAAAGATAATTAACTCACTAAACAGACCAAGAGAATTATTTGATGTCATCAAGAAACTCACAAAACCAACTCTCAATACATCCTCGGACATAACCATAGACCACCAAACTCCGGCCAGACACTAGAAGCAGCTCCATCCTAAGCCCAATACCATGCTGCCTTCTGCCCCTATCTAAAGCCTTCCACCTCACCCAATGGAAGGGCTACAAAAGGGGACTGCTACATCTGGAGAGAGATCTGCAATAGTGAGTATATACTTCTGGGACTTTTTCTGTAGGGAATTCTCTGGATTACAGCTGATTAATCTGTGAACCCAGTGTATTTGTTACATCAGTCAGGGCCTAGTAGCAGCAGTTTAAGTTTAAATTTAAAACACAGAAGAGAGCTTTCTGGTTAAATTTAGAACCCAGCAGAGAGCATGTAGTTTAAATTTCATACTAAGTCAGAGCCTAGCAGCAGCAAAGAGCTTTAATTTAAATCAAATCTGAATATAACTTAGCATAAAAGGCAAAACAGGGTCAGTATTCTTTGAGCACTAAATAAATTCTTCTAAAGACCTTTACAAAGAGGCCTTCTACCTAGGGGGCAAGAGACCTGTGAAACTTTTTAAATAGATATTAAAGCCAGGTGTCAGGTCAAAAGGCAATTTTGAAAGACTCCTTCTATCCAAGCAAGGGCTATTGATCACCCAGGAAGTTGGTCACAGCTTACCTTAGAAGCACAGGACAGGGTACTGTGTAGCGACCCTCTTTTATTAAGTCTTATTTCCCTCCCTCCCCAACACCCACCCACCCCTGGGATAATTGTAGCTTTATAGGTACTTACACATCTTAAAGGAAAGGAGCTGCTCTCAGGTGCAGCTCTTTATAAAAATCAGTCATACATTATGGACCTGTGATTAATTAAGCTTCAGGTGAACAAGGTATATTAAACATATTAGGTACACTTTTATTAGTATAAGTATCCACAGCAACCCTTAGTAAGTAAAGAACGTAAAGATCTAAACACCAGCTTAAAACTAAGATGCAGACAGCAGTCCAGCAGCAAGATGGGGGCTTTCCAGTCTTTTGCATTGACTGTTATATGTATGATTTTCTCCCAGTTGGTGAGAGGTCTTAAGTATGCACTAGGTGCAAGGAGCTCTTTGCTCTCAGGGAATGAGTCTGTTCTCTAGAGGCTAGAATAGCAGACTTGGAAGACAAAAAAAAAAGACAGAGAAGTAAATAGACGAGACCTACAGGGATATAGTCCTGAAGTCCCACCTCCAGTCTGGCAGCATCCCTGTTGCCATGGAGGAGAGAGGTCATGTGACAGGAGGGCATCACCCTGGTGTGGCAGGAAAGGACCCTGTAATTAGAACCTGTCCTCCAGGTGATGTAAAACCCGCTCGCACTGAGGAAGTTTCTCCAGGTCCATGTGCCCATGAGGGAAGGGTTAGGACAGCCGTTATAGTTGGTGATTCGATCATTAGGTATGCAGATAGCTGGGTGGCTAGTGGACGTGAGGATCACCTGGTAACATGCCTGCCTGGTGCAAAGGTAGCGGACCTCACGCGCCACCTAGATAAGGTCTTAGATAATGCTGGGGAGGAGTCTGCTGTCTTGGTACATGTCGATACCAGTGACATAGGAAAATGTGGTAGGAGGTTCTGGAGGCTAAATGTAGGCTTTTAGGTAGGAAGCTGAAATCCAGAACCTCTAGGGTAGTGTTCTCCGAAATGCTTCCCATTCCACGTGCAGGACCCAAAAAGCAGGCAGAGCTCCGGAGTCTCAATGTGTGGTTGAAACGATGGTGCAAGGATGAGGGTTTTGGATTTGTTAGGAACTGGGGAACATTCTGGGGAAAGGAGGGGCTCTTCCAAAGGGATGGGCTTCACCTTAACCGGGATGGAAACAGGCTGCTGGCATTAACTTTATAAAGGAGATAGAGCGGCATTTAAATTACATAATAGGGGAAAGCCGACAGTCACCCAAGAGCACATGATTCGGAAGAATGTATCCTTGAAGGATACTACCAAAAGCAGAGAGGTTCCAAAAAAGAGTAAAGTAGCCCAAATGCTCTTGAGTATGGAGCAGACACAGCTTGCAGATTTCAAATTACCCATGCCTACCAATAGACAGATTAATATGAATAAAATACAGTCTCTAAAATGCTTGTATGCAAATGCCAGAAGTCTAAAAAATAAGATGAGCGAGTTAGAATATATAGCACTAAATGAGAGGTTAATTATGATTGGAATCTCAGACACATGGTGGAAGGAGGACAACCAGTGGGACACTGTGATACCTGGGTACAAATTATATCGTAATGATAGAGCTGATCAAATTGGTGGAGGAGTTGCGCTCTATCTTAGAGAGGGCATTGTGTCAGAAAGGATTAAAGTTTTGTAGGAAGCAAAATCTGCTGTAGAATCTATATGGATTGAAATTCCATGTAAAAAGGGGAAGGCGTTGGCAGTGGGGGTGTACTATCAACCGCCTGGCCAGAATGAACAAATGCATGATGAAATGCTCAAAGAAATCAAGGAAGCTAACAAAAGTTACAGCACAGTAATAATAATGGGTGATTTCAATTACCCCGGTATCGACTGGGTCAGTGTCACGGCAGGACATGCTAGGGACATAAAGTTCCTAGATGAAATAAATGACTGCTTCTTGGAGCAGCTGGTTCATGAACTGACCAGAGGGATCTGGGATCAACCATTGACCTTAGCCCCCTTTGGTATTTGTATTAAGTAACTTTCCTCTTTGATTTATAAAATATCTCTTCTTATGTGGGAAGGTTGTGTTTGGTGGTAGACGCGGTAGCCCACTCTTGGGTAGTCTTATGTTTATTCTTATATTGTTTTTTATGGTCAGTGTTTTAACATTACAATCTAGTAGTTTATTTATATGTGAGTTTTTCTCTGGGTATTTTATTTAGGGTGGACTACTTTTGCATTTTTATCATTCAATATTCACCTTTTGCATATTAATTGTATGTCTGTTAATATATTTATTGTATTATTTATTAAAATATTTACATGTCTATGGTGGTATACACAATTAGTTGCATTTGGATATGGTTAGTTAGCTTATTAGAATTTGCATATTTGGTGTTACGTCATCGATTCAGTATCTTCAAAAGGAGCCCAGTGCGCAGATGTCGGCGTTTTTTTGATTTTTATCTTGAGCGAGGTGGTGCCGGCTCCACGTAGTCAGAAGCACGGCTTTCTACTTTTATAACAACGTAAGTTTCTCGTTTCTTTGCCTTTAACCCTCTCAATGCTTTTTACACTTTTTTAATTTATGGTTGTGTTAACTTTGATTTAATCGTCTATTATAACACAGGTATTTTATGGGGCGATCGAGTTAAGTTGGTAATCGCGAGTTATGCTATTATGTTATTTATTTATTTATTTATATAATTTTTTTAAAAGGTGTCTAATGCGCAGAGGCCGGCAACTTTCAGAATTTTGGGAGGGAGGTGATGCCTATTCTAAATAAGGTGTTATTTTTATATTAATATATATACACATGTTTTTAACCCTTTGCCATCCACCCAATCTTCATGTCCATTTTTTACCACATACCGCATATTTGGCATTACATCATTAGTTCAATATCTTTTAAAGGATCCCAGTGCGCAGATGTCAGCAGTTTTTGATTTTGATTCTTATCTTGAGCGAGGTGATGCTGGCTCCACGTAGTCAGTAGCATGGTTTTCGACTCTTATAACAATATAAGGTTCTCGTTTCTTTGTCTTTAACCCTCTCAATGGTTTTTACATTTAACTTATGGTTGTGTTAATTTTGATTCAATAGTCTATTATAACACAGGCATATTATGGGGCGATTGAGTTAAGTTGGTAATTGCAAGTGGTGCTATTACGTTATTTATTTATATATATTTTTTTGAAAAGGTGCCTAATGCGCAGAGGTTGGCAACTTTCAGTTTTTTGTGGGGGGGGGGGGGTGATGTTGATTCTAAATTAGTCGTTAGTTTTATACTAATACATATACAAGTTTTTAATCCTTTGCCTTCCACCTATCCTTCGCGTCCATTGTTTACCACATAGCATTTTATTGTTTAAGTCCATTCACTACATCTTTTTGTTTCTGATTCCGTCGATGGTTCAAGGTTGGGCTAGCTATGAAACAAATAGTGGTCCGTGGAGTTTTAAACTTAATCTTTTAATTGTTTATATACTTAGATGATGGTACCTTTTAGTTTAACAACACATGTAGGGGGCAATCTCTAATGGTTTTTTGAGTATGTTGAGTGTTCCTTTTAACATTTTGGTCTACACAAAATATTTTTCTAGCTACACATTCATTTTTTGAATTATAAACATTCGACTGTTTCAAGTAGTTTAGTGGGTTCATGTCTAATAAATAGTCTTCGTTTGCAAGTCAATTGATAACATGAGTGTATGAGTAGTTGGATTCTATACATTTCTTACTTCTGTTCAACATACAATTTTAATCCCTTCTATAAACATGCTATTTAACAATGGGCGGTTTCTTTTAGATGTTTTAGATCTGTTTATGAATGGCTTACACGATGCATCCTTGTACACACATACTAATCTTAGGGGTATGTTTACTAAAACCCCGGTAATGTGCGGGCCGCGCTAGTGTGCGGGTGCCATATAAGGAGTGCGCGTTTCTTTCTGAAAAAGCAAAACCGGGATTTAAATATGCGCTAAGGTGCGCGGCGCCCATGTGTGCCCCGCACATTAGCGCATGAGAAAGCTGCGCGGGAGGCATAAGTGGCGTGCTGATATACAAGCAGAAGAGGAGAGCCACAGCACAATGGTTAAGACACTTACCAATGGTGCAGGGATCAGGGGTTCAATCCCCCACAGTGCCCAATGAAGATGGCTGGCTGAGGCATTACTTTAGGAGGCATTTTAATATTGGGCGGCATAAGGTGGCACGCTGATGCACAAGCACAAGAGCAGAGCCACAGCACAATGTTTAAGAAACTGACCAATGGTGCAGGAATCATGGGTTCAATCCCCCACTGTGCCCAATGAAGAAGGCTGGCTGAGGCATTACCTATTATGGGTAAGTTTGCTTTAGGAGGCATTTTATTTTTTATTTTAATTACTACTACTAGCAAACGCACTCTCAAAGCGTGTTAACATAAGGCGCCCCATAAGGCACATTTTAAAGTGCACTGTCCGCCAAGGCACCCTAGAATGTTGCTGATAGGGAGCTTTATAGGGTGCCGTATGAGTTACCGCAAGGTCACAGCAATGTTTTTGATGGCAGCACTGTGCAGTTTAAGGAATGCACAGCATAAGTAGGTGTGCTGACATGCAAGGAGAAGCAGCAGTGTAGCACAATAGGTAAGGCACTGATTGCTGATACAGGGGTCATGAGTTTGCTCTCCAGTGTGCCTAATACGTAAGGCTGGCTGTGGCATCAGCTTTGCAATGTACGTATTTTTTCCTGTAGCACTTTAGTTGTATTTTATTAATTGCTGCCAGCAAACAGGTCCTCACGTGCCGTAATTGAAGGTGCCGCATAAGGCACCCTATAAGGCACTCCATAGGGCACATTATAAAGTGCACTGTCCGCCACGGCACCCTAAAATGTCCCCTATAGGGCACCCTATAAGTTGCTCCACAGGATAACGTATAGTGCACCTTATATGGACGGTAACCATAAGGTAACCTATAGGGCGCCCTATAAAGCGCCCTCTGAGGCACCTTATGGGTACAGTATGATGAGGGTGTTTTTGCTGGCAGCAATAATGTACATTAAAAAGAGATAATGCTCTGGGCAGCCCCATCAAATAACCCCACTGTGGGTTTGAACCCATGACCTCTGGCTCTACAGGCAGTGAAGTAACCATTGTGCTACAGCCCTATAGCTGCTAGCAAGCCCCTGGCTGGCTGCAGAGGGAGTGCACGTCACCACACAGACAGTCTGCTGTGGTCACCAGGATAGGGTTAGCCCACCCATACCCATGATGCACTGCACATGCAAATCAGCTGTCCACAGATAAACACAAGATGGGGAATGCACCCCCACAGCACCTCGGCCTGGTAGGGGGAAGTGACCATGTGCACCCCCACAGCACCTCGGCCTGGTAGGGGGAAGTGACCATGTGCACCCCCACAGCACCTCGGCCTGACCGTGTTTTGTACTGGCACAGAGTAGTTACACACTGTCAAATTGTGCGGGTACTGTGCTCACCCTGAGGGTGCGGTGAGGCGCCCAGCACCAGGTCCACAGCACCTTCCATGGCTGAAAGAGGCCATGCCGGAGGTCCAAAGCAGTGTTAATGTGTGAGATAGGTAGTTTCTGCAGAAACACCTTGGATATCTCTGTCTGTCTCAGTCAGGTGCCTATGGACCCCTAGGTGGGCTATGTACCACCACCCCCCTCCTCCAGGGCTGAGGGTGGCAAACAGGGTCTCCTATCAACAGATCCACATTCTACCTCCCTGCAATGGTGGCAGTAGAGGGGACCATCAACCCCGGTCCTGCTGGGGAACAGACACCCTACAGGGCAGTCAATGCAGCTCTGTACACATCCATAACACAATAGCAGACAGACATTAGGCCTGGATATGCTAAACTGCACCCCACCACTATCTGATATTCTCCTGCAGCAAGCCTTCAGCCGCTGCACCCTGCAAGCCGCTCCATCAAGACACATACCAGCTGCAAACAGTCTGCTAGCTAGTCCATAGTCCCAGTGGAAATGCATGCACCCAGAACTGGGATGTCAGCATACACAAGCAGATAAGTCAGTGACTGGGCCCCAAAAGGAAACCCATAAATATCACATGAGAGAAATACTAGATAGCACTATGGGGGTGCCCTGCCATGCTGTCGTCACTGCACAGTCAGGGTGAGAGTGATCCCCCAGCAGGACATACTGAGGTCACCCTGTCTGTGTAGGTGGTGGCCGGGCACTACAATGTCCCAGCCAGTGCCCTATGCCCTGTGCAGATGCATCCTGGCCAGGTCACCCTGTCTGGGCTATACCCATGGTACCTTGCTCCTCATTATGCACATTGGCAGGCCAATACTGGCCACAGTGCTGGCAGTGTGGGCTGTGGAAGGTGTTTGCAGCCACCACACACTGTATAGACAGACACACACTCCCACACCTATGCCAGCATTGTGCTACTATAGAGGAGTTTAGCAGCCCTGCCCACCACACCAGTCCTGGGCACAGTACAGGCATGGATATGCTACGCAATACTGTTGGGGGTCACTCCCCAGGGTGGTAAACACTGTCAGAGACCAGACCTGAAGCACACACTGCAGACATCAGAAAGATTGTTATGATGGAGCTCAATGAGCAAACTGTGCTTAACATAGGACTTGCTATCTGCCAGTAATCATAGGAAACGTTTGATAGGTGTGTACCGTATACCCAGGTGTAGGGTGGCATTGCTAAGGTATGCAAGTGCTAGTATTGGGAGATGCACACACGGCCCAATGTCCTGCCTCTCCAGGAGGCATTAGTCAATGGGGCCTGTGGGTGTGGGTGTGGGTATGTCTGGCCCTGTTGGCTGCTGCTTTACGGCAGAGGTTCCCAACTCCAGTCCTGGTGTGCCAAACACTGTTCGGGTTTTCATGCTGTCCCTCATGAATATGCATGGGATACATCTGCATACCATGGGGGTGGTGCATAGATATGCAGCACAGGCATCTTTATTAGAGGCAGCATGGAAACTGAATGGTGTTTGGCCCTCCAGGACTGCATTTGGGTGATTCTGCCGTAGGTAATGCACATTTCTATGGTGTTTGTGCTGTGTAGGGTAAAATAGAGGTGTTTGACCCATGCTTATGGTCTCAGCCATAATGGTTCAGTCTTTACTACCATGTTTTCTTCATGGGTAAAATAAGGGGACTGGGTTGGCAGGAGCCCCAGCTGGGATTTGAACCTGTGACCTTCTGGTCCTAAAGGCACTGGCTGTGTCCGCTGCACCACCGTCTTAGCACAAAAACAGTGCATTCCCTGTGGAGTCCATGGCTGTTTGTCAGACAGGGCCTGTCTGTTGGAGGGCACTGCACCCACGTGAAGGGGGCTAGGCCACCGTCTGCTGTGGGCAGCAGCCACTGCCCCCTCCACCAACGGTACCCCTCCGCCACCATGCTGACATGGCCTTATATTGCTGACAGCATCACAGCTAAATGATATGTGGCCCTCCAGGACTGCATTGAGGGGACTGTGGTCTAGGTAATGCGCATGTTTCTGGTGTCTGTGCTCTGTAGGGTAAAATAGAGGTGTTTGGACCATGCTTATGTTATCTGCAAAAAAGGTTGGTCTTTACTATCATGGTTTAGTGGTGGGTAAAATATGGGGATTGGGTTTGCAGGAGCCCCAGCTGAGACATGAACTGGTGATCTTTAGCTCCTGCACACACTGTCTGTGTTCACTGCACCACACTGTGGCCACAGAGACAGTGCAGTCCCTGGAGATAGGAAACCTGGCCAAAGGAGTCATAAACCCTGCTCTGCACAATTTCACTGTGGGATCATTCACCTTGTATGGGGACAGAGTGTAAAAAATACTAATTATTATTTTTACGCTCCGTCCCCATACAAGGTGATCATTCACCTTGTATGGGGACGGAGCGTAGACCCTTCTAAAATTCATATTTCTGTTTTGTGGCTTTCTTGGGAGTGATTTCTGATGTTTTCCATGACTATCACTATTGCCCAGCTGGATTATAATTTTTTAGAATTTTGTTGTGGTCATTTTCAATTTTTATTTGCTATTTTGTTCTGTGCACATGTATCACACTGCTCACGTTTTGTAGTTTCCCTGGTTTTTCTGTACATTGTTGACAGAAATGGTTTCTCTTCCCTTTAAATCGGCTCTACCGCGAGGTTTTCACTCGCGGTATTTTTTTCATCGAATTTCAGCCCCGCTCCTGTGCGGGGAGCCTCTCCCCTCCCACTCTCCACCCATTGACCCCGTCTCTCCGCCCCTGGGGAGCCTTCCTCCGCCCTCCGGGAGCCTTTCCACGCCTCTATCGCTCATTTGCGCGACGCGCACATGAGCGGGCCCGTTAGTGCGGGGCACAAAAACGCATCATTAGCGTGCGCTAAGGTACCTCAGCGCATGCTCAAGTGCGCCCCGCACAGTAGTGCGGTTTAGTAAACATACCCCTTAGTTTTTTTTAAATATTTATTTATAGGATTAGTACTATGGCAGTATAGGAAAACGTGTTTTTGAGGCTAAAAGAATCTCATTCAGGTAATTCTTTTATTTTATAGTTTTAGATTACACAGGTACACTAAAAAAATTTTTTTTTAAACTGCCTCTAATGTTTCGATTGATTTTTACGTTTTTTGGTGCGCTGAATCCAAATCTGGTAACCAATTTGCTCCATCACGTACAGATTTTTTGCTACATTGGGTTAGCAGTTTGAGGTGAACGTTTCAGATTGAGTGCGATCAAGATAAAAGTTTCTTGGATGAATTCTTTATACTAATTGTTTAGTAGTTATACAAATAAGAATAAAGAAAATTGTAACAAGGCAGCACATAAGAATAGAGTAATGTCAACAAAACACACTGTGATGGTAGCAAAATTGTCTGCACTTAAAACAGCC
The DNA here is from genome assembly GCA_033557465.1 of Ichthyophis bannanicus. Lineage (NCBI taxonomy): Eukaryota > Metazoa > Chordata > Amphibia > Gymnophiona > Ichthyophiidae > Ichthyophis > Ichthyophis bannanicus. Next base: position 74,073,374 of record CM066049.1, on the reverse strand, counting down.
ACATACATGTGCACAAACATTGAGCATATAAGAGTGAGGTTAGACACAAAGCAAAGCAAAGAAATGTGCAAAAAATGTTGTACAGGTATGTATGTAAGAATAGAAAACGCAAACCGCACCATTGCAATACATGAAGACAAACACCCGATGGTGTGAAAATAAAATTCTAATAAATGAGATCCGACACTGTGGTAATAACTAGCAAATTTTTATTTCAAAGTTTAGTAAAAACACGATATTTGTCAACACAGTTTAGATTTTAAAGTCATTCTTCGGTCAATCAATCTCCTGGTGGGCCCGTTTCTTCTTCCCCCGAATGCTTCTCTTGGTGCGCTGCTTGGCGCATTTTTCATCTGGGGTTTCCCGCAGCAGCAACCAGCAGAAATCAGCCATCATAGTGATGTTCCATCTTCCTTGGTACCTTCTCTCTGCGTCCTTGATGTCCTGGTGAAACCTTTCACCTTGTTCTTCACTGTACGCCCCCAGGTTTTCGGGAAAGTAGTTCACATGGGAGTGCAAGAAATGGACTTTCAGGATCGGCGGGAAAACTCGCCATTTTAAACTCCCCCTGAATCGGGGTAGAGCACCGTTCCAACCAGCTGATCTGCTCCAGGTGCTCCAGCCCGATCGGGGTTGTGGGAGGAGGAGCAGCAGCTCATCAAAAGCAGCCCGCGATCGGCGGGAAAACTCGCCATTTTAAACTCCCCCTGAATCGGGGTAGAGCACCGTTCCAACCAGCTGATCTGCTCCAGGTGCTCCAGCCCGATCGGGGTTGTGGGAGGAGGAGCAGCAGCTCATCAAAAGCAGCCTGCGATCGGCGGGAAAACTCGCCATTTTAAACTCCCCCTGAATCGGGGTAGAGCACCGTTCCAACCAGCTGATCTGCTCCAGGTGCTCCAGCCCGATCGGGGTTGTGGGAGGAGGAGCAGCAGATCATCAAAAGCAACCCGCCCACAGGCAGGCCCGCGCCTGTCAGGCCCGCGCCGGAGGGCCCTTTGGCGTGGCCCTTAGGTGGGGCACTGATCGGAGATAAGCACAGTGCAAGAAGCGAGTTTGTGAGAGGACACAGAGGCTTGCAGAAAGGAAACACCGGTAGGAGACAGACATATTCCACATTTTCAGCCATCACTACAAGCTCCCCGGTCAGGGATGAGCACAGTCCTTGGAGAAAAGCAGCAGCTATTGACAAGACCAGCTTTTTACTAAATAGATTCTGCACGCTGCCGAGAGTCCCTCTCCGCCTCCGGAAGCCACCGCATCAGCATCGGACCCTGATCCTGCACAGCGAGAGAGGTCAGAGCACGTTTGCCCCTCCTGCAGCCTTCTCAGCCCATCCGGGGCCTTGCAGCACACTATAAAATCAGCTGCACGCTCCAGGCGTGCCCGCGCCTGCGTGCCCGCGCCGGAGCTAAGGAGCACAAGAACTAAACAGAGACACGGAAGACAACGTAACAACGCCTAATCACCACTTCCTCTTCGGCTGGAGCTCCCCTAGGGTTGAGCTCGCGTATCATTATCCTTCCAGCTACAAACTCAAACGCAGCAAGTATACTCAACATTGAACCAGCCTATACTGATATATCACCCTAAAAGACTATTGCTTAACCACCTGTAACTACTGATTGATACCTACTATTGTTAGTAAGTCATTTATAACCACTGCCTAACTTCTCCTGCTGCCTGTAATTCATTATAACTGCCTGATTCTTACTTTTGCCAGTAAGCCATTCAACACTGCCTCTCTCACCACTGATAGATACCTACTATTGTTAGTAAGTCTTTTACAACCACTGCCTAACTCCTCTTGCTGCCTGCAATCATTTATAACTGCCTGATTTCTACCGTATTACTGTTGCCAGTAGATGTCACAAATTCTGTTGCTAGTAGCTGTTCCTAAATTTATCACAGTCTTCCCACACATCTAGATATCATTGTTAAGGTCTTATCAAGACTATTGTTGCTAGGCCCCCCACACAAATGTTGCTAAAAATTTGCTACTAATGTTACTAACACAATAAGCTCAACTACACAAAGCTACACAACATTATAGTAGCAATTTATCACTGTTGCCAGTGTCTCTCATTTATACTGTTGCATTCAATTATTACTGTGGTCAGTAACATTCACTTATTACTGTTGCCAGTAGCACCCAAGTCAAAACACCTACACCCTCTCTACCATCCCAGGATTACACCATGGCTACCATTACTTGCTCACTCCTGCTCCTCTCCATCCTCTCTTGCATACTACATATTTCCACTGCTCTAACATCTGATATCAACCCCATACCTATTCACCAAACCCGTAATAGGAAACCCCATCAAAATTATTCACAAAGTATATACCATAGTAGGCACAACTACTGTCTATATGTAACTCTTGAAAATACAAACAACAAGAAACCTAATCCAAGAACTACTCCACAGAACCTCAAGTGTGCTCTAATTAACGCACGCTCAGCCCGCAACAAATGGCCAGCTATCATTGACCTTATATCAAACCTCACACTAGACATCCTACTGATCACAGAAACATGGCTTTCTAATACCGACAATGTCCTAATGAACCATCTCACCCCACCTAACTACACCATCTATACCTGTCACAGAGAAAACAGAAAGGGAGGAGGAGTTTGCATAATAGCAAGAACAGATTTGAAATATCACGTGATATCTACCAATGCCACAAACCACACAAATACGCTATCCATCTCCAATAATAACAACACCATAAACCTCATCTACAGAGCCCCAAATGCTCCAGCTGATGATCTCTCAACCATAATCGATATTGCCATCAACTCATCGGATATCAACAAACCTAACTGGATCCTTGGAGATTTTAACCTTGCCTCCACACCACCTTCAGTGTCCAACTCCTTCCTTGATGCCATGATCAACTTACAATACGATCAAATTGTAAAAACATCCACTCATAAACAAGGAAATCTCCTTGACCTCATATTTGCACCATCAGCACACCCGAACCTGATAAACCAACCTGAGCCACTATCAACCCCCGTCCCCTGGTCTGATCACAAACTTATCTCATTCATCATTCCATCTATCGAATCCCCAAACAAGTCATCAGATACTTACCCACCACCAAAACCAGCACGATTCCAACCTCTCAACATGGACACAATCACCTCCCTTACCATGCCAAAACTCTCCACTATACCTAACAACATCGATGACACTGTATCAAACTGAAACAATGCTCTTCGACTATCAGCGCAACCTACCACTACACATGATAAAACCTCTACCAACTCCTCTATCGCCAAGAAAAAGAACGCACCATGGTTCTCCTCAGAGTTACGAACCTCCCTACAACAACTGAGGAGACTAGAGAAGAAATGGAGACACTCCCTAAACCCTCATGACCAGTCTATTTACCTAGCCAACTTGAAGTCCCATCGCCAGCTAACCTGGGATAAGAGAAGAGAACACCATACAAAGCTACTTAGCTGTTCCCTCAACAAACCAAGAGATCTCTTCCAAATAGTAAAATCCCTAACTACTGAACCTCCCTCACCACAGCAGGAATATATACACCCACAACTATATGCTGATTACATCCAATCCAAGGCAATCAAGATCACTGAAGCAACCACAAGTGTAACCAAGCAACCCCCCAACGTCCAATTCATACTCAATAATTTCTCATCTCCAACTCCAAAGTCTATTGAAGAAATTATTACATCTATCAACGCCACCACCGCTCCAAATGATCCATGTCCAGCCTTCTGGATCAAATCACTGAAAACAGAACTTAGCCCATACATATCAGCCTTAGCTGACCAGTCCCTTAGATCCGGGATATTTCCAACAGCTCTCAAGCACACCTCCATCCGTCCCCTACTGAAGAACAACAAACTGGATCCGAAAAAGGAAGACTCCTATCGCCCAATTTCAAGCATTCCTTTATTAGCCAAGATCCTAGAAAAAGTCGTTCTCAGACAAATTCAACAACACATTGATTCCGAAGCCCCACTAGATCCAAACCAACATGGCTTCAGGGAAGCCCACGGAGTTGAAACCCTCCTAACTTCCCTATTGAACACACTCATTAATACAACAGACAATATCAGAAATGGAGTCGCTATGATCTTCCTAGACATAGCAGCAGCTTTTGATTCTGTTGACCACAACCAACTACTCACCAGGCTTCACGAAAAAGGAATTCAAGGGACGGCACTGAATTGGTGCAGATCTTACCTAGAAGAGCGCTGGCAACAAGTACGGACTGGTGATACCACATCTCAACCTTTTCATCAGAAGCAAGGAGTCCCGCAAGGTTCCTCCCTTTCAGCCCTTCTGTTTAACATCTATATGCAACCTCTCTGCAACATCTCCCGCTCTTTCGGAATATCATGTCTTATCTACGCAGATGACGTGCTCTTATTCACTCCAATTAATGTACTAAAACCTGACTACACTACACTAATCACCTGTTTCAACTTGATATCAGATTGGCTACTCTCACAAAACCTCAGAATCAATTTTAAAAAAACCGAAGTCCTGATTGTCACTAGAAACAAAGACTTCTCTCCCCCACCAACGCTAAGAACACGAGATGCTGATCTACCACTCAAAACCTCAATACGTTATCTGGGTGTTATACTTGACCAGCGACTTGAATTCAAAGATCACATAAAAAATACTGTAAAAGCCATTTACTACAAAATCAGGACTCTTCGACACCTCAGACCTATGCTTGAACCATCTGACTTCCGCACAATCTTCCAGGCATTAGTCACTCCTCATTTTGAATATGCAAATATCGTTCTTCATGGCCTGCCCAAGAGCACTCTAAACCCGCTTCAATTGGCCATGAATACAGCGGCCAGAGTTCTTCATGGATCCCTAAAAAGCCAACATATTACTCCCATCCTATTTGACCTCCGCTGGCTCCCACTAACTTGCAGGACTTTATACAAAGTTCTCATCCTGACCTTCAAAGCATTCCACCATATCTCATCATCCTCCTTATCTGATCTCCTCCAACACACACAGAACACCAGATCTAGACGTTCTGTAACAGAGAACATGCTAACAGTCCCAAATGACAGCAAAAAACTCACTCAAACAACCACTTTAAGAGCATTCTCTTCCTTCGCCCCTAGATGCTGGAACACGCTTCCACCTAGTATTAGATCACAAAAAGACCTGTCCCAGTTCAGAAAATCCATAAAAACACACCTCTTCCTACAACACTTCTCACAATATACTGACCCCCCTCCCACACAGACCTTTGATCACGGCTAGTCAAATAAGCTCCCGAAACCTTACCACTCGATCTAGACCAAGCCTCACAAACCCTACCTTTAGAGCTCGAGCATTTAAGAACCTATTGTAAATAATTAAAAATATCTGTTAATTGTTAATCCCTGTTATCCATGTTTTTACTCCCTGTTCTCTGTAAACTTAACATTTGTTTTATGTTTAAGTACAAAATTTGTTAAAATGTAAACCGCGCTGATATCAAAAGTGCGGTATATAAAAGCTGTTAAATAAATAAATAAATGTTACAGCCTTGTTCTTTGAAGGCATTGAGCATCCTGGCAACAATATCCTTATAGTTCTCATCCCGCCTGTTCCCCAAGAATTTGAGAACAACATCCTTGAAGGAATCCCAGGCTTCTTTTTCCTTCTCAGACATCGTTTCAGCGAATGCTCCATCTGAAATGAGTTTCCTTATATCAGGGCCAACAAACACTCCTTCCTTTAGCTTTGCTTCAGAAAGTCGGGGGAACTTTGAGCAAAGGTACCGAAAGCACTCACCATCTTTTGGAAGGGACTTGATGAATTGCTTAATGAGACCCAACTTAATGTGGAGAGGTGGTAATAGAATTTTATCACGAGGTACCAAGCTCTCATGAAGAACATTTTTCTCACCAGGTCTCAAATACTCCCGAATTGGCCAGTCTTTTTTCCCCCAGTGTAGGTCGCGGGCCCGGCTATCCCACAAGCAAAGGAAGCAGTGATATTTGGTGAAACCGGATTGCTGCCCTAATAGCATGGATAGAATTTTAAAGTCTCCACAAATCATCCACTTATGCTCATCATAACGAATCTTCTGAAGAATCAGGGCCAAATTCTCGTATTTTTCTTGGAGAATAACAGAGTGAGCAATAGGAACTGAAGCGAATGTGTTGCCATTATGAAGAACACCTTTTATGCTGTCTTTTGACGAATCAATGAACAGCCGCCATTCAGCAGGATCATACTTGAGTTTAAACTTTTCCATCACTCTGTATATATCGTTGCAAAATACCAAATCTTCCTCTTTGCTGAAATACTTCAAAAATTGTGTCTCGCGGTTGCTGTACCAATAAAAAGTTGTTCCTGGTGACAATAGATTTTTCTGTTTAAGCCGAGAACCTAGCAGTTGGGCAGCATCTTTTGGGAGTCCTAAATCCCGGACTAAATCATTCAATTCAGCTTGAGAGAAAAGTTCAGGTTTCGGATCTGGTTCAGTTTCAAACTCGGAAGTACTGGACTCATCGGGAAAAGCCATCTGATGAGTCTCATCATGATCAGAACCGTCCACACAAATATGATCCAAAGATTTTGGTGGTTCAGGCACAGGTACTTCATTGCTATGAGGCATAGGCCTAATTGCTGAGGGAAGGTTGGGGTAACTTATTACGTTCTTATTTTTTAAGTTGTATCCCTTCACAATGCAAGAGCAAAAATAGCAGTCACTGCTGTGGTCTCTTTGTTCACGCCACATCATAGGTATTCCGAAACGAAATGCTTGTTTTTTACCTTTCATCCATAAGCGTAGATCTTCCTCACATGTCTTGCACACTTTGTGAGGAGCCCACGGTTTGTCTTGATCGCCTAACTTCAAACCGAAATAGGCGAAATATACTTTTTTAATAAATGCAGAAATGTTCCTCTGCCGCTTTTTCACGGTATATTCCCCACAAATAAAACAAAAACTGTCCGGAGAGTTGACGCAACCTCTGGCTCTGTGAGCCATCACAAATACACAGCACTGCAAACTACAACTGTAGTGAACCACTTCGGAATAAAGCTGGATTACGACTGAGCAAACAAAAGGTAATAATGAACTTGCAAGAAACTGAAATTTGACAGGAACATTCATGTCGCAACCACCGTGTTTGAGCGAGCGAACGAGGCGAGGCGAACAGGAAAGAACATGCGCCAGCGCGAGTACTGGATTTAGCCCCCCGCCTCCCAATTGTCCTGTTAATGTATAAAATGAATACAAAACACTCTAAAATATCATGAGGGAGTGTTTCTAGTTAGTTAACCATTACAACCTCTATTTTGGGCCAAGAAAATAAACTGCAGTCGGCTAAAAAGAAATTATGTGAACATTCCTTATATGGGTAAGAAATCTAATTTTGCAAGAAAACGTGACGTGATGGAACATTTTGGCTATTTTTCCTGGATTCAGCACCCCAAAATCTATAGGAATCAGTTGCAAAACTGGAGGCAGTTTTTTGGTAGTGTACCTGTGTTATTTATGAAAACATTGTCAACCCTAACATTTTTAGCACAAGGCTTTTATGCTTTTTTGTTTATAAACCCTGGGAGTTGGTTTCCCCATAATGATATTTACCCATATGTATTCTTCAGGGTCAGGGTCTCGTCCTCATCCCTCAGTATCTGATCCTTTTCTCTGTTTTTTAATGATGGTGTTTATTTTCTAACATCTTAGGCTCTCTTATGGCATTAAGGTAGGAGCCATTTCAGTAATAAAAGCACACAATATACAGGTATGTTGGTTCTTTTTGTTTGTTATTGGTCACATCCTTTGATGAACACTTTTTTTCATTGTATATGTATTTGATATATTATCTTTTTAACATATTTATCATATACGTTTTAATTTATTTGTGATAGGTAATTGATTTTTATACTTACATATTTATTTATATGTTAAGTTATGATTCATTATGTTATTTTTTTTAAATCATTATTTCTCAATGGTTAATATTTTTAATTCTTTTGTGACAAGTAATTGGTTTTTATATTTACATATTTACATATTTATTTATTATTTTTTATTTATTTATATGTTTGATTAAGTTTTGTTAAGTTGATGTTTTGAAACCATTACTTCACTTTGTCTGATATTTAAATAACTATTCTATTTGTATTTATCTTTTATTGTTTCTATTACTAATGTCCAAATTGGTTTTGCTCCGTATATTGGTTGTACTTAATTTGGTTTTATGTTTTATATTGGCATTTTTCATTTATATGTCTTAGTTCATTCTCTGTTTTCTTTTTAACATTTTCTTTTTAACATTTGGTTTATATTATCTTTGATTTTAAATGTGTGTTTTATGTATTTTAGCCAATATTGCCCCTGAGGAAGGTTTTTACGAAACACGGCCAGTGTCGGGCCAGTGGCTGAAGTGGAATAAAGTAATAAAAGTTTTTAATTTTTACACGTCCTTTCGTTGCATTCCATGTTTTCTTACTGGGCTGACCAGAGGGAAAGCCATATTGAACCTAGTCCTTAGTGGAACACCAGATCTGGTGCAAGAGATAAGGGTGTTGGGGCCACTTGGCAATAGTGATCATAGCATGATAGCGTTTGATTTAATTAGTGGAGGAGAGATGGTAAGGAAAACCACAGTACTACCTTTTAACTTTCGAAAGGGAGACTATGATAAAATGAGGAAAATAGTTAAGAAAAACCTAAAAGGAGCAGTTGTAAAGGTTAAAGACTTACATCAAGCTTGGGTCGTGGTTAAAAATACTGTCTTGGAAGCCCAGACCAGCTGTATTCCATGCTTTAAGAAAGGTGGAAGGAAGTACAAAAAACTGCCAGCATGGTTTAAAGGTGAGGTCAGAGAGGCTGTTGCCAAAAAAACATCTTTCAGGAAATGGAAAAGAAGAGCCAAATGACGAAAAATGGAAATTACACTAACCTGGTAATTGTAGTTCCTGGAGGGTCCAGTTTAGTCCTCCAACATCGGGTAGTGCCCCTCCTCCTGCAGCCTGGAGACTGGACCAATCAAGTCTTCTGTAGTATATATGCAGACGGAGCTCCCAGAAGCCCCAGTGTACTAGTAACAAAGCATACTTAACGAAGCAACACATTAGATTAATATACAAAATGACATAATGAAAATGACATAATTAAAGAACAATTTGTTTCCCCCCCACAAAAATATCCAACTTTCTCCCCAAACGAGGAAGTCAGAACACTGTATTGCACTGGAACCAACGCCCCAGAAATCAAAATACAGCTCCGTATCAGAAATCTCAGGAGCTGACTGAACACCTGAGAAAGGAAGAGCCATAGCCAAAAACGCGGCTGCAAAAAAGGTTCGAACGGCAAGAGGAACCGTCTTATGATCCACCGTTCGGAAAGCGCGCCGCATTTTTATAACAGATAGTCGGGAGGGAAGGAGGACTAAACTGGACCCTCCAGGAACTACAATTACCAGGTTAGTGTAATTTCCATTTCCTGTTCGGTAATCCAGTTTAGTCCTCCAACATCGGGATGTAACAGAGCAGTTAAGACCGGGCGGGACCTTGCCATCCGGCGCGCAGAACCGCCGAACAAAAGAGGAATCCCGAGCCGCTGACACATCTAAACGATAGTGTGTACTGAAAGCATGCAGAGACGACCAGGTGGCCGCCTTACAGATATCTGCTGGCGGAACTAGGCTATACTCCGCCCAAGCGGTAGCCCGAGCCCTAGTGGAATGATCCAGTAGCCCCTCCGGAACAGACCGCTGCTGCAACAGATACGCAGACGCGAACGCTTCCTTGAGCCATCTTGCAACGGAGGCCTTAGCCGCCGCTTCCCCTTTACGTGCACCACCGAAGAGCACGAATAACCGGTCAGTCTTCCGAAAAGATTCGGTAGCCTTCAAATAACGACGAAGTGCACGACCCACATCGAGACGGTGAAGACTTTTGTCCGCCGACCCGACAGAGTGGGAAGAAAGAACTGGAAGAAACACTGCCTGATTCACATGAATAGGGGAAACCACCTTCGGCAAAAAGGAAGGGACCGGGGAAAAAGACAAAAAAGGTTCTCGGCAGGACAACGCATGTAGATCTGAAATACGCCGTGCCGAACAGATGGCTACAAGAAAAACCGTCTTCAGCGTAAAATCTTTCAGAAACGCCCTACTCAGGGGTTCAAAAGGTTCACGAACCAGGGCCCGCATCACTAGATTCAAGTCCCCCGGAGGAACGAAAATCCTGCGGGAGGGCCGCAAATGAAAAACAGTCGTAAGAAAACGACGTACGTCCGGATAAGAACCGTGGAGACGGCCTAAAACTTTGCCTCGATAACAAGAGATAGCCGCCAACCGGACTTTCAGGGAACTAGCCGCAAGGCCCTTATCAAAAGCAACCTGAAGAAACTTAAAATGACGGAAACGGAAACCGTCGCCGCCCGGACTCCACGCCGGGAGCATCAGTCTTCAAAGATCCCCCAAATCCGAATGTAAGTAAGAGAAGTGGACGTTTTCCCCGCCCGCAGTAGGGTAGAAATCACCGCAGGGGGAGTAACCCTTCTTTTTCAGCCGAGCCCTCTCCATGGCCAAACCGTAAGCGAGAATCAACCCACTTGGGGCATCCGCAAGGGTCCCTGAAAAAGAAGATTCGGCAGCGTGGATAGGAGCCAAGGAATGCCGTCGCTCAGCCGGACCAGATCGGCATACCAGGGCCACCCAGGCCAGTCCGGGGCCACCAGTAACACTCGACCCCGATGGCCCTCGATGCGCTGAACGACCTGGCCAATCAGAACCCACGGAGGAAAGACATAAAGAAGTCCGGACGTTGGCCACGGCTGAATGAGAGCGTCGAGCCCCTCGGACATACGCTCCCTTTGCCTGCTGAAGAAGCGTCCTGTCTCGGCCGATTGAAATGTCGCCATGAGATCCATGAAGGGCGGCCCCCCCCCCCCGACGAACTATTTGCGCGTAAACTTGCGGGTTTAGCTCCCACTCTCCGGGGTCCACCCGCACTCTGCAGAGAAAATCGGCCTGAACATTGTCTGCGCCTGCAATAGGCGCTGCCGAGATGGCCGGAAGACGAGACTGCACCCAATTGACCAAGGCCATCGCTTCTGATTCCAGGGCCATGCTGCCGGTGCCCCCTTGGCGATTGATGTAAGCTACGGTGGTCGCAATGTCCGAGAGGACTCGCACCGGCCGGTCGAGAACTAGGGCTTTGAGGCCAAGAGGGCTAGCCGCACCGCCCGCAATTCGAGGAGGTTGATCGACCAAGAAGTCTCCAGGGGAGACCATTCCCCTTGAGCGAAGCGGGTCTCGCAGTGAGCCCCCCAGCCAGTTAAGCTGGCATCCGTTGTGAACGGAACCCAAAGTGGAGGCTCCAGGGAATCCCCCGCGCCAGGTTCTCGGAGGAGAGCCACCACCGGAGTGATCGGCGAACCGCCCTTGGGCAAGTCAATCTCCTGTTCAACGAGTCGAATTGGTTGGACCAACGGCGCAGCAGAGCACTCTGCAGCGGGCACATGTGGAAGCGCACCCAGGGCACCACCTCCAAGGTTGCTGCCATCGTACCGAGGAGCTGTAGCTATCACCATGCAGACGGAGCGGGCATCCCCCTGAAGAGTCGGACAAGAGACCGAATGCGGCGCTCCGGCAGGCACACCAAGCCCCGTGCTGTGTCGAGGCTCACTCCCAGATACTCGAGATCCTGAGTCGGGCACAGACACCTCTTGCATTCTTTCACCACCCAGCCGAGGGACCGCAGCAGAGCCACCACCCTGCTCGTGACGTTCACACACTCCCGACTGGACTTTGCCCGAATCCACCAGTCGTCGAGATACGGATGGACCAGGATGCCCTCTGTGCACAAGGCCGCCGCGACCACTACCATCACGTTTGTGAAGGTGCGGGGGGCCGTGGCGAGACCAAACGGCATGGCCGGAAATTGGAAGTGGCCCCACGGAAGAGCGAAGTGGAGAAACCGTTGATGAGACGGCCGGATGGGAATGTGTAATGTGGTCTGCAGCGGCTGTGGAAGATCCTGCAGCAGGGGCTCTGAGGAGGGGGGAGATAAGGTGCTGGGGACCCAGCTAGCAACGCAGTGGGTATGGGGAAAGCCTCCGGGATGCAGCTTGCAGGTGTAACACAAGCAAGCTATTAATGTACCCTTCGGCTGATTACATTTCACATATAATACAGCCAGAGAAAAAAGCATTGTAGAGACTTAAACCACCTTTCCTCTTCTTGTGTGGGGTTTCATTTATTTATTTATTTATTTATTTTTTTTTTTTTTTTTTGCATTTAAAACAAAAAGCAAGGAAGGCTCAGGGAAACCCAAGACTGTTTAAGAAAAGGATTTTGAAACTCCACGTGTCTCCACAGCATGATTAAGTGTGTGGAAACTGCTGTTTAGAGCTGTTTCCTCTAAAAAGAAACACTGAAGAGAAAAACAAAACAGCCGCTGGCACCGAAAAACTGTCAGGTATTCGCAGAACTGAGAAGGGAACTGTCAGTCATTCACTGTGCTGGCATAGAGAAACTTTCAAGGTCAGGGTAAGGCAATTACAGTGACTGAAAGTAGGGAAATTAGAGTGGGATCCCTCCGCAGCCATTCAGACCTCCATGGTAGGGGCTGAAAGGTGTTTCTGGGGAGGGATGTAGAAGCTCAATCCAGCCATAGGAAAATTACAGTGAGCATGCTTAATTAGGCCGAGCCCAAAACAGTCAGGATCCAAAACACTGACTTAAAACCTCAACCAAATGGTATATTGAATAAGACAGGTACAATAATCAGTAGGACGTACAAAGTAACCCGGCTGCAATTTGTGGACTAAAAAGTCAAAGTAGGCACTTCCAAACTCAGGGGCAGCCGGACCGGATACAGCTGAAAGCATCCCAGAGCAGCTGAGGCAAGGAAGAAAAAACAAAAACAGAGTACTCACAGTTTTCTTACAGAAAATGATACCTGAACTTCCTGGAGGTATTCAAACTCTCGTGGTAAAGACTCAGTGCAGCGTAAAGCCAATGGAGAGCTCCCCCGAAGCCAAGCTCCGGAGTTCCCAAGTTCCTCAGGGGAAGCAAGATGCTGGGGGAAGAGCAGAGCTGATGCCTGAGGTCCCTGTGTTTCTTCTGACAGCCTATGCAGCATAAACCTGAATAAGGCACAGGGAGAACTAAAAAGAAATAACTGCGTCCCGCAGGAACAGGCATTTAACAATATTCCCCATAATAGGTAATGCCTCAGCCAGCCTTCTTTGTTGGGCACAGTGGGGAATGGAAGCCATGAGCCCTGCACCCTTCGTCAGTGACTCAGCATTGTACTGTGGCTCTGAATTGCATACTGTTCTCTATCCATGCCTTCTGTACTTTTTATCCATTATGTTCATACAGAGGCAGAGAAAAAAGTAACCTCTGCACAACTGACATCTAGCAAGTGTTGTGGAAAGAAGAAAAAAACTGAAACAACAATATAGCTTTTAGAAGCCAGCAGAGAAGTAATCTGGCTTCCCGCCAAAAACCGAGGCTCATTAGCTATTCAAAATGGCCACCAGCAAAAATAAAACACCAAAAGAGTGAATTAAAACCCCCAAAAGCTAAGGAATTAACTTAAAAAGTCAAAGAAGAAGGTGGGAGGGTTGCAGGCATGAGAGAAATGCCTAAAATCGCTGAAAAATCAAGAAAAATCAATTGAGTTACCACAGAGCTGCAAACAGCAGAGGGAGAAGACATTCCAGTTCTGAAGAAACTGCAGCACAGCTCTTGCAGATGCCAGAGTCAGTCATTGTACCTCTGCGGGACCCACAAATCACACACTGAGGTTTGGCAGCCATGCTAAGGCAACCTGCTTCCAGGGGGAAAGAAGGAAACAGGAACAGGGAAGCCCACAGCAAAGGGACTAACCATATTCAAATCAGTACAGCTTTAAATTTAAAACGTTTTTTTTTTTTTTTTTTTACAGAAAACAAAATACTCCCCAGAATCCTAGGGGTGCCCTGAGCAAAATCGCCAGCAAAAGAAACCCCAAAAATGCCAGGGGAACCCGTGCACATGTTTTAAAAAGTGCACTTAAAAAGAACAATTTATAAATCAAAAATGGCCGCCGCAATTTTCCACCCAAAATAAAAAAAGGCGCTAAAATACAAAGTTAACCAAATAATATGTAAAAGAAAGAAAACGACCCTCTAATACAGGGCAAGCGAAAAAAATCAGGAAAAAGTGCAATTCGGAAGCCAGGGGAGCCGACAGAGCCTCTGACAATGCAAAAAACAACAGAGCTGAAAAGATAAAGCAAGGAAAATTACTACCAGCTCAGTGAACAGCAAGGAACTCAGCCAACTTCTCCAAGTGACAGGCAATGCTGTAGCAGGTATGGCTCTTCCCCGAACAGTCTTGGGGAGAGCTCAACCCAGGTTTCAGATATTCCCAGGCAGGAAGGCAGGAGCCCAATGCAGGTCTGGCTTCCCCCAGGATGTCCCCTGTGGCAGTGCTCCTTTTTTTTTTTTTTTTTTTAAAAGATACAGCTACCTAGCAAAGAAATGGTAAATAAAGGACCCAAAATAAAACCCCAAAAGAACTAACTAACTAGTGTTGCTCCTTCAAGTGTCACTTAGTGTGCCCAGAAAGGGCACAGAAGTCTGCAAGCTGCAAGGAGACTGGACACACTGGGGGCTTCTGGGAGCTCCGTCTGCATATATACTACAGAAGACTTGATTGGTCCAGTCTCCAGGCTGCAGGAGGAGGGGCACTACCCGATGTTGGAGGACTAAACTGGATTACCGAACAGGAACTGGAAACAGCACAAGCACTGGCAAGTTAAATGCAAGGCATTGATAAGGCAGGCAAAGGGAGAATTTGAGAAGCAGCTTGCTGCGGAAGCAAAAAACATGTAATAAAGACTTTTTCAAGTACATTCATAGCAAAAAACCTGTGAGAGAGCAGTTGGTCCATTAGATGATAGAGGGGCTAAAGGGGCACTAAGAGGTGTCTAGGCAATAGCGGAGACACTGAATGAATTCTTTGCTTCAGTGTTTACTGAGGAAGATGTAGGGATGTTACCCATGACTGAAATGGTATTTAAAGGTGCATAAGAACTGAAGGAAATATCGATACATCAGGAAGATGTATTACAACTATTTGATAAACTGAAGAGTAGCAAATCACCTGGACCAGATGGTATACATCCAAGGGTGTTGAAAGAACTGAAAAATGAGATTGCAGACCTGCTATTAGCAATCTGTGAACTATCATTAAAATCATCTTTAATACCTAAAGATTGGAGGATGGCCAATGTAACGCCAATTTTTAAAAAGGGTTCCAGGGGTGATCCAGGAAACCACAAATCGGTAAGCCTGACGTCAGTACTGGGAAAAATGGTAGAAACCATCATAAAGAACAAAATTGCTGAACATGTAGATAGTCATGGCTTAATGGGAGACAGCCAACATGGCTTTAGACAAGGAAGATCTTGTCTTACTAATCTGTTGTTTTTTTAAAGGTGTGAATAAACAGGTAGACAAAGGTGAGTCGGCTGATATAGTGTACTTAGACTTTCAGAAAGCCTTTGAAAAGGTCCCTCATCAGAGACATTTGGCAAAACTAAAGAGTCATGGGATAGGAGGCAGTGTACTATTGTGGATCAGAAACTGGTTATAAGATAAAAAGCAGAGGGTAGGGCTAAATGGCCAATTTTCCCAATGGAGAAAGGTGAATAGTGGTGTATTCTAGGGATCTGTGCTGGGTCCGCTGCTTTTTGACATGTTCATAAATGACCTGGAAAAGGGAATAACAAGTGAGGTTATCAAATTTGCAGATGAGAGAAAACTATTTAAAGTTGTTAAAACCCATGAGCATTGTGGAAAATTGCAAGAGGATCTTGATAAATTGGAAGACTGGGCATCAAAATGGCAGATGAAATTTAATGTGGACAAGTGCAAAGTTATGCACCTAAGGAAGATCAACCCAAACTATGTTTACACGATGCAAGGTTCCACATTAGGAACCACCACCCAGGAAAAAGATTTAGGCATCGTCGTGGATAACATGTTAAAACCCTCCGCCCAGCGTGCAGCGGCGGCCAAGAGAGCAAATAGAATGCTAGGTATCCTAAGGAAAGGAATGGAAAATAAAACAAAGGATATTATAATGCCTCGGTATCGTTCCATGGTGAAACCCCCACCTTGAATATTGTGTGCAGTTCTGGTCGCCGTATCTTAAAAAGGATATAGCGTTATTAGAAAAGGTTCAGAGAAGAGCCACCAAAATGGTAAAAGGGATGGAAGGATACCCCTATGAAGAGAGGCTAAAAAGGATAGGACTCTTTAACCTGGAAAAGAGACGGCTGAGGGGAGATATGATAGAAGTCTATAAGTTAATGGACAGAGTGGAATGGTAAACATAGTTGGATTGTTTACATCATCAGAATATGGAAAGACTAGGGGACATGCAATGAAGCTACAGGGTAAACTATTTAAGACAAATAAGAGAAAATATTTTTTCACTCAACGTGTAATTAAACTCTGGAATTTGTTACCGGAGGATATAGTAAAAGCTGTTAGTGTAGTTGGGTTTAAAAAAGGTTTGGACAAGTTCCTGGAGGAAACGTCCATAAACCATTATTAAAAACGGGACCTGGGATATCACTGCTTGACCCAATACAACCATTGTGGAACCTTTGTCTTTTGGGGAAACTGCTAGGTACTGTCAAGGGGTTCCCGGTGACACAAAGATTTTACGCCACTATGTAGAGACGTTAATGATCAAAGAGACCAGGTGGTGGGTAATAAAGGCTTTTATTCCCCGTTTAAAGCAAGGTTCAACTCAGAGATAATTCCAGATAACAGAAACAGTCCTTTGTCTTAAAAGGTACCAATATTCACACTGAGCAGTTAACTGTTACTTCACAGTTAAGGTAAGTTTTTCCATAGTAGCATTCAGTATAAGAAACATTAAATTATATTTCACTTATTCTTCTATGGTATGTGGAGCATACAGACTTTGGAGCATAGGCAGTACACCAATCACATTCCATTAACTCTGACATAGGTGAGGGAACAGTGCTGGGATAATCCACTTCCATAGATTCTTCTCCCCTGTACTCATTCAAGGAGCGTTCACTGTCCCTGTCTATCTCAGCATGGTAGTTTAAAACTTGGGAGTGTGGCTTCCTATAGCCAGGGATTCTCAGGGCTGGTGGTAGTTTACTAAACCAGTCTTGATTCTTGTATCTCATAGAAGGAATACTTGTTTTAGTAGAGCTTTTAGTAGCACAATTATCACAGTCAATATTTAATGCCTCATACCTTGGCTTTGGTGAGATAAAATCCACAGTGCTTCTTTTTCCTGCACCTCTCCCTTGGTAGCTGCACTTCTGCCTGCCAACCGGATACCGAGGTGTGCTTCTAGGCAGTGGAATAAAACTGCTGTTGGATTCTCCTCTCACTCTGGGTAAAAACTTCTGTTGCCTATAAAAGTGCTTTTCCCTCTGAACAGGTGAAACTGGGTAATGATCCTCTAGAGATAATAAGCTTCTGTCAGAACCTTTCTCTCTGGTTCTTGGCTTTCCTCTCTCTATTCTAACTTCAGGCAGAGTATAGGAACTAGGCGTGGCAGACGCTCTCACCTTGGGGTAACTTCCACCAAACTCCCCTTGTACCACAGGATCAGTTTGGGCCTTCTGGCTTCCCACCTTGTGAGGTCTGTTTCTCCTCCAGCTCCCAGCTTTGCTTCCTTCACAGCAATCAGGCTTATCTCCTTGGTAGCCTCCAGACTTCTCTGCTGTTTCTCCTTCTCCTTCTTCTACTACCAGCTCTACTCCTTCCCTGTTCTCTTTCTCTTCCTCCTTCCCTTTCAGCTGCAGGTCATCAGAGAGCCTAGGTCAGCGATGGCGAACCTATGGCACGCGTGCCAGCTGTGGCACGCGAAGGCCTTGCAGCTGGCACGCGGGAAGGTCCGCAATCAAAATATGCGGCATTAAAAAAAATAATAATAAAAAGCTGCCGCTGCCGGGGCCGGGGCCGCCGCGGCAGAATCGAGTGTGCCGCGGGGCCCCCCCGCCCAGCAGAGCCTGCCCTCCGTCCCCGGTATCACCTTCTCTCAGCTGCCTCTAGTCAAACGCGCCTGCTTTCAGAGCGCGAGTGGAGTTTCTTCCTCGCTGCTCTGTTATGCCCGCGGGGGCTGATGGGAAGTTCCCATCCGCCCCCGCGGGCTTAACAGAGCAGCGAGGGAGAAACTTCCCTCGCGCTCTGAAAGCCGGCGCGTGTGACTGGAGGCAGCTGAGAGAGGTGATACCGGGGACAGAGGGCAGGCTCTGCTGGGCGGGGGGGGCCCCGCGGCACAC
Source organism: Ichthyophis bannanicus (assembly GCA_033557465.1). Classification (NCBI taxonomy): domain Eukaryota; kingdom Metazoa; phylum Chordata; class Amphibia; order Gymnophiona; family Ichthyophiidae; genus Ichthyophis; species Ichthyophis bannanicus. The sequence goes on along the minus strand of CM066049.1, from coordinate 74,055,078 downwards.
TCGATTCTGCCGCGGCGGCCCCGGCCCCGGCAGCGGCAGCTTTCTTTGTAAAAAAAATTTCGCTGGGGGGGGGTTTGGACGGGTGTTGGGCTGGGGGGGGTTAGGAGTGGTAATGGCTGTGGGCTGTTGGGGGGTTAGGACTGGTGATGGGCTGGGGGGGGCTAGGACAGGAAAAGGGCTGATGGGGGGGTAGGAGTGGTGATGGGCTGGGGGGGTTAGGAGTGTTAATTGGCTGTGGGGGTAGGAGATGTAATGGCTGTGGGCTGTTGGGGGGTTAGGACTGGTGATGGGCTGGGGGGGTTAGGAGTGGTAATGGCTGTGGGCTGTTGGGGGGGCTAGGACTGGTACTGGGCTATGGGGGCTAGGACAGGAAATGGGCTGATGGGGGGGTTAGGAGTGGTGATGGGCTGGGGGAGGTTAGGAGTGGTGATGGGCTATGGGGGGGCTCTGGGCTATGGGGGAGCTAAGTCTATATGGGCTGATGGGATTAGTACTGGAAGTGGGTTGATAGGGGCTTAGGACTGGTAATGGGCTAAGGGGGGCTAGGACAGGAAATGGGCTGATGGGGAGGGGTTAGGACTTGAGGTGGGCTGTTGGGTGGGGTTAGGACTGGTAATGGGCTAAGGGGGGCTAGGACAGGAAATGGGCTGATGGGGAGGGGTTAGGACTTGAGGTGGGCTGTTGGGTGGGGTTAGGACTGGTAATGGGCTATGGGGGGCTAGGACAGGAAATGGGCTGATGGGGAGGGGTTAGGACTTGAGGTGGGCTTTTGGGTGGGGTTAGGACTGGAAATGGGCTGATGGGGGTTAACACTGGAGGTGGTCTGATGGGGTTAGGACTGGTAATGGGCTATGGGGGGGTTTAGGTCTGATAATGGGCTATGGGGGGGCTGGGACAAGAAATGGGCTGATGGGGAGGGGTTAGGACTTGAGGTGGGCTGATGGGGTTAGGACTGGTAATGGGCTGTGGGCTGATGGGGGGGTTAGGACTGGCAATGGGCTATGGGGGGTTAAGACTGGTAATGGGCTGTTGGCTGATGGGGGCTGTCTGGTAATGGGCTATGGGGGGTTAGGACTGATAATGGACTATGGGGGGGCTAGGACATGAAATGGGCTGATGGGGAGGGGTTAGGACTGGAAATGGGCTGATGGGGTTAGGTCTGGTAATGGACTGTGGGCTGATGGGGGGGTTAGGACTGGCAATGGGCTATGGGGGGCTGACTGGAAATGGGTTGATGGGGGTTAGGAATGGAAGTGGGCTGATGGGGGGGGTTAGGACTAGAAGTGGGCTGATGGGGGTTAGGACTGGTAATGGGTTATAGGGGGGGCTTAAACTGAAAATGGGGTGATGGGGGGTTAGGACTGGAAGTAGGTTGATGAGGGGGGGCTAGGACTGGTATTGGGTTGGAGGGTTTCTAGGACTGGAAATGGGTTGGGGGGCTGCTAGGACTGGAAATGGGCTGATGCAGGGACTAGAAGGGAATGGATGCTGGGTGAGGCTGGAACTAGAAGGGAGCTGGTGTTGGGGGAGGATTAGAATGGGATGGGGCTGGGAGAGTAAAATGGAGAGGGGAAAAATATTTTGTGTGGGAGGGATAAAAAATCTACAATTGGCCGGATATTGGGAGAATAAGTGGGGATTGAGGATGGAGGGGTAAATTTTGAGTAGATGAAATAGGAATGAGGAAAGAGCAAAAGGTGAAAGATTAGTATGTTAAAGCAGATGTAGAGAGAGAATGGAAAAAAAAAAAACAAGAAGACAGAAGAAAGGACAAATGGACAGCAGATGGAGAGTTAGCAGAAGACACGAAGAAACCAGAAGAAAGTGGCTGGAACAATTGCAACTGAAAAAAAATGCACAAAAGGTAGAAAAATATCTCTTTATTTTGAATTTATTAACTGGAATATGTCAGCTCTGGGAAATGTGCATCATTAATTTTTGCGCTTTGTTTAGTACAAGAGGAAATTAATTTATAGTTTTATTTCTACAGTGTTGTTGTATATTCCAAGTTTGGCTTTTGGGGTTCCCAGTTTAATTATTGTCTTCCTGTTTCTAAATTGTGATTCCTTGTTTGGTGATGGTCTGTTCTGCATGTGTAACTGAGCTGAGGTATTCTGTTTATATAATTCCTATTTGACATTGCCACTTGTTCTTTCCCCAGTAGGTCATGTATTGTTGTTCTCTGAAATGTATTGGTTTAATATTTGCAGTGTTGCCTTTTGATAGTTAGGGTATGGTGCTTTGTGAGTCCTGGTAGTGCTGTTAGGATACGGCGGGTTTGCTATGGGTTCTAAATGGGCAGCGTTTGTAGTAGTTCCTAATGTGCCTGGCGGTTGGTACTGGATTATAGTAATGTAGAAACCTTTTAGTCTTTCTTTATCCATATACTCATTAAGAGGCATGTTTACTAAAAGTTAGTGTATGGTAACATTATGCAAATATTTATGCAAATGAGGCACCTTATGCAAATGAGGCTTTAATTGACGTGCTGGCACTTTGAGGAAATTCTTTGGTTTTGTGCGGCAGTTTGGGCACTCGGGCTCAAAAAGGTTAGCCATCACTGGCCTAGGTTCATTAAGTGCGGCATGTCTGTTCCTGCTCCCTCTAGCTGTGCCTGGGGGTAACTGCACATCTAGTTCCTCTAAAGCAGTGGTTCTCAACCTTTTTTGTACCGTGACCCCTTTTACCATTGGTCAACTTGTGGTGACCCCCAATGATAAAATCAAATGCGTCTCTCTTCCTTTACTGTTAACGCATTGTTGCTGTAATCATTTGTTGAATTATTAATATGTTATAGGCCTTTGTAATATGTTTTTATTTATTTATTTATTTACATTCTCTTATATACCGCGCTATTCTGCATCAATGCGGTTTACAGTGAACAAACTGAAATTACATTGAACAGGGCATTATAACTTGGAGATACTATTTTAGAGGGAACATGGGCTATGGAGGGTTAAGTGGCTTGCCCAAGACCACAAGGAGCACCTGTGGGACTAGAAACCCCAGTCCTTCCGGCCCAAGGTTGCTGTCCTCTAGTGGGATTTGAACCCCTGACCTTCCGGCCTGAAGTACCTTGCCCCAAACCACTAGGCCACTCCTCCACTCCATTAGACCCCCAATAAGTAAAATTTACTATTTAAACCACAATAATTAATCACAACAACAAGTAACAATATTTGATTTCAAAATTATGATGATTTTGTAGTCAAATCACTAATATGAAATAAAAAAATTTTTTCTACCTTTGTTGTCTGACCAATTTATTCTCTGATCATGCTGGTCCCGATCTGAGGCTTCTGCTTTCCTGTCTTCTCTTAGCTCTCTTTCTGTGGTCTATGGTCCATCTGCTATTTCTTATCTCTTCTTTCATTTTCTTCACTTCTTTCCATCAGCCTATTTCCAGTCCCAGTAACCCTCCCCAGTATCATCCCCTTTCCAGTCCTCACTCTCAGTACCTTCCAATGTCAACTTGCATTCCCATGAATGCCACTGGTGTCCATTCCCTTCCAGTCCCCCTCCTTCCCCACTGACCAGTCCCTTCTAGTACAAATACCATGGCAGCCCCTCTCAGATCCACTCCCTTCCAGTTCCATTCTCCCATCCCCTCATATCAGCCCATTTGTAGCCTTAGCCCCCAGTTTTCTTCCAGGGCCAGCAGCTCTATCCTCCCCTCCCCACAATCAGCCCATTCCCAGTCGAAGCCCCCCAATCAGCTCGCTTCCAGTGCTAGTCCCCCCTCAACCCCATTACCAGTGCTAGCCTCCCCTAATCAACCCAATACCAGTCCTACCCCCTCCATCAGCTCATTACCAGTCCCAACCCCCCTTGATCAGTCCATTCCCAGTCCTAGCCTTCCCTAATCAACCCATTACCAGTCCTAGCCCCCTCCATTTGCCCATTATAATTCTAACCCGCAATGTCTCTCCCCTCTGTCCAGCATTTATCCCCCGTCTGTCCAGTATGTCCCCCTGTCTCTTCCCTTTGTCCATGTCAGCCCCCCTCCCTCCATCCATATCAGCCCCCCTCAGTCCATGTCATCCCCCCTCCCTACATATCAGCCCCCCTCCCCCTTGTGAGCCCCGTTGCAGGTTCCCTGCTCCCCATGTCTGTCTCCTTCTAGTGCACAAGTTGCTGCCGCTGCTTCTCGGCAGCGGCAAACTCACCCCCTCCCTTCTAATGCAGCCGCGGCTCCCTGCCTCTTAGGGAACCGTGGCTGTGCCTGTAAAACCGTTGTGGAGCCTGTCTGTCTCTAAACGGGCTCCGTGTAGCATTGTCCCGCCTCCAAAGGACGTGGTAAACAACTTCCTTTGGAGGCGGGACAATGCTGCATGGAGCCCGTCGAGAGACAGGAAGGCTCCGCAATGGTTTTACAGGCACAGCCGTGTTTCCTTAAGAGGCAGGGAGCTGCGGCAGCATTAGAAGAAAGGGGGTGAGTTTGCCGCTGCCGAGAAGCAGACTATGCAGCGGTAGCAACTTGTGCACTTTTTTTTTTTTTTTTAGGTGGTGAGGCGACCCCTGCTAAATCCTGTGGCGACCCCCATGGGGGTCGCGACCCACAGGTTGAGAACCACTGCTCTAAAGAAATAGGATTTCTTTTCTTCAAAACAACTTTATCAGTGCCCACATCATGACAGTACGCATGACCTAGATTGGTCACTGTTGGAAACAGGATACTGGGCTTGATGGACCTTGGTCTGACACAGTATGGCATATCTCATGTTCTCATGTTCATGTTCTCATAAGTCATCTTACCCAATGCCTACCATTGCCTCCTTGAAATTAGCAGTGGCCCAGCTTTGTCTTGTTATAGGCATCCTCTGTGGAACTCCTTACCTACACATTTAAGAGGGTAATCAAACTGGACTCACTTCCATTCAGCCTTAAAAACATACTTTTTCACTTTGGCATTTGATGAATCCACATATCCCTCCCTGCATTGATTCCAGAGTCAGCTGCCCTCCACTATACTTTCTCTTATTTTATTTCCCGCTTTGCCTTGTGTCCTCTGCCTACTCTGAAATCCATCCCCCCCCCCCTTCCTCCTCTCTGTCTTTCTGTGTTTGACTCTACCATTCTCTCAGTGTCTACAGTTTGCAACCTTATGGTCATCTTTTATTCTTCTCTCTCTCTCTATCTGCACTCATCCAGTTTTAGCTAAAATCTGTTGCTCCTTTCATCGCTTACTTTCTGAACACATTATCAAGACTTATCTACTCTCTAGTCACCTCCTTTTTTTAAGAGTATTGCAACCTGCTCCTCTGGTCACTCCCTGAATCATCCATCTTCCCTCCAATCCATTCAGAAGATTAGCCCTGTGGCCAAATTCTGCCATTGCTGCTATGCCCATGTAACCCCTCTTCTCATTACTTCACTGGTTTCTTATCCATTTCCTCATCCAGTTCAAACTTCTTCTACAGACCTACAAATGCATTCATTCTGTGGCTCCTCACTACCTCTCCTCTCTAATCTCTCTCAGGAACTCCGCTCATCAGCAAAACCCTTATCTGTCCCCTTCTCTTCCATTGCCAACTCCAGACTTACTCATTCTATCTTGCTGCACCCTATACCTGTAACAGTCTACCTGAGTCCGTACATTAGGCTCCAGCTCTGTATCTATTCAAATCCAGGCTAAAAATCCACCACACAAAACAGCTTTTCATCCTGACCCCCTTAATCTCCTGTTTCCCACCATTGTGTGTTATAACCATTTCTGCTTTGTTCTGCCCTAGTCCTTGTTACTGTATGTGTGTGTCTGGATTGATTGCGAGTTCCTTTGAGTAGGGCATGTCTCTTACATGTTCATATGCAGCAACTGTTAAGTAGGAGGAGTAGTAGTAGTAATAGGTCACAAGAACATGGTCATTGAACTCTAAACCCAAGTATCCCCTCCACAGTTATAAGTACGACCAGCCTAGATGTTACTGTATTTTTCTCATGTTATTTTCCAAAAGGCACAAAGACCCCTCTGCTTCTCTTCCTGTTGACTGAAGTCGTCATACCTAAGCCATGATAGCATACTGTTGAGAATGGGGCTAACACTAACCTAGTCCCCTTCATAATAAAACATATATTTTTGCAACTTTGAAAAAACCTGGCTACTCAACATGTCATTTGGGAAGCGACAGAAGAAACTTTTATCTTTCACATTATGGAGCTAATTTTTGCATTCATTTCAAAATGAATGGATTTTCATTTTAGCACTAAATTGCTCTAAATTGCAAGCTGTTACCATGGTTTTCGCAGACACGAAGTCAGAGCTATTACAGGATAAGCTGCAAGCTAAGCCACACAAAGATCTGAAGGTTAGTTTCCCCCCCCCCCCCCACCGTGCTACAATTACAGGCCTAATTTACAGTGAAGCAGATTATAAAAATATACCACAAAAATACTAAAAGAAAGCTTTATATATTGGATAATACAAGTGTAGTATTTACACTTGCAATGCTCCTATGGAACATATTTTAATGCATGCAAATCCAACAGTACACCTAGGTAAATTATTACCATGGCTTAGGATTCCTGTATTCCATAGATTAATGTGGAAACATCATAGGTAGCCGGAATTTCAGTCTAGTTATCTAATCTTTGCAGCAGTAGTTCCAGTTTAGGGGAACATTTTGGTTAAATTCAACACGGTCCTAGCATGTGTACAATACTATTTTGCAATACTGTTTTTCAGTTACAGAAGCAGAGAGCTCTAAAGCCAAAAGACTGCATCACCTGGGATGAGGATTTATCTGCCAACAAACCGTATTTATAAATCTGTGGATGAAATCAACCTATTTCTATAGAGCTATCAGAATACTGTACAGCTAACATGTAAAAGACAATCTAGTCAAAGATCCCTCTGCTTGGACTATTAAATTCTCCAGAATTCATTGATTTACAGTATTAGATGAAACATTTTCAAGATCCATTCTTTAGGTAGAGCATCTTGTCTGCCACTGAAACTTTGCCTGACTGTCTTCCCTTTGCCCAGCTGTATTGTTACTTTGTTCCAGAGTAGTCTCTTATGAAAATGCCCCCACAAAGGCTGTAGCGAATCTGCTTACAGGCTTCTGGTCAATGTAATCATAGCACTCACGTAACCGGATTCTGGAACTTCTTCCCAAGGAAGACGACAGCATTGATCAGTTCCATCACAACGGACCAAACCTTGGTTCAACTCTTGAGAGATGATGACCAGGGGACAAAGTTCTTTAACCAAGCACCTTCTGCAAGAGTGTACTGAACAGCAGGAACTCAGACTGAGTAGCGGACAGCTCCTCTCTTAGAAGTGCAGCTCGTATACAGACCTCTCAAACTGAAATGAAGCAAGAGTTATACAGAGGATAAGTTGCTAGCAGATAGGAGAGAAACTGTTTTAACATTAATATTTTAACATTTGTTTTAAAATGTTAATGCAATGGCTCTGAAATGGTTCAATTTGGTGCCAAGATGTGGTTAGGGCAGCAACTTGGAACCAGAAAGATGAGGGTTCAAATCCCATTGGCACTGCTTGTGTCCTTGGGCAAGTCACTTAACCCTCCACTGCCTCAGGTACAAACTTAGATTGGGAGCCCTCCGGGGATACAGAAATAACTACTTACCTGAATGTAACTTGCCTTGAACCTCTACTGGAAAGATGTGAGATAAATACTACTAATAATAAATATGAATATCAAATATTAATGAATAAATACAAGTCAGTCAAAATAAAAGGACCCCCAGGCACCAACATTGCTTCAAAATGTATTTCAGAGTGCTAAAAGCAAATCTTGGGTTTAAGTTCCCCTTTTAAATGCACAGACCCATTGGAAACCTTTACAGAAGACATTTTTGTGCTGGTTGTTCCTGCACAACAATTTCTAAGATCGGAGGAAAATTTATATTTTTGAAAGGCTGCAGTACGACAGCTTTTCCTACCATGTGGATAGATTTCATGCAGCAAAGATGGTATCCTTTAGGAAAAATAGTGCAGTTCTACTTCTACTGGGGTAGCCTCCATGCTAGTTTGGAGACACAAGATCACTAGGAAGTAAATTGTGTTAGGGTGGTAAGAAGTGATCCTGTAACAGAGATCCAACGTCCAGGCAAAGTATCCTCTTGCCCAGAAGAGAAGGGGTAGGAGAGCTGTGGTTACTCGCAATTCGGTCGTTAGGAATCTAGCCAATGGGTTGGCTGCTGAATCTGATGCAGCGATGCCAAACATAAGGCCTGCAAGCTACCTCCAGCCAGATCAGTCCCTTCCTGTGGCCCAGTGTGTTCGGATCCCAGTTCTCGTCACCCTGCGCCAATCCCACCAGTTGGGACAACAGCAATGGCAATGCGAGCTTCAGGACCTGTCTTTGGTTGCCAGTAGGGTTGCCAACTGGCTCCAGATGCGCCCGACAGGCTTGATCCAGTCCTGCGTTTACCCTATTGCATGCAGGGACTTGTAGTCTTGCTTTTCTTATGGAATGCAATGGAGAAATCAGAACTACATGTCCCTGCATGCAATGGAGTAAACACAGGACTGGATCAAGCCTGTCGGGCGCATCTGGAGCCAGTTGGCAACCCTAGTTGCCAGGCCTAGGGTGTTGGTAACATAGCAACGATGTCATCCTCCCCATTCAGAGCACGTGGTAGTGCAATGTCTTGGGCAAGCGAAATGGAGCTCATTTTGGGTTTGCTATGACAAAAGATATGAAGACTTATGCAATCAAGGCTTCTTGATTTCTTATTCTTGATCATCTTTTGAATAGTTCTATAATTGTTCTTTCTTGTTGAAGACATATGTTGTGAAGGTAAGTGAAACAATTCTACTTTAATATATTTTGAACTGTATTTTTTAAAGAGCAAAATGTAAAACATATACAGAGGTGTTAGGACTTTTGCAAGGTACTATAATTCTCAGCTCATTTCCCAAAAAGAGAGGGCTGGTACCTGATAATGGTATTATTTGATGTACTCTATGAGATCAATGTTGGAAGTAGACTAGAAACATAGAAAAATGATGACAGAAAAAGACCACATGGCCTATCTAGTCTGTCCTTCCATATCAACATCAACTAGATGTCATTAGCTATGCAGTCTTGCTAACTTAGCAAGTAACTTAAAGAATGAGAATAATGGCTACAATCTGGAAGAGGGACAAATTTAAAACTACCAAACTAATGTCTCTGGTTGGATTCAGGATAGCTCTCCTGAAGTGACTGAAATTGAACCTCAGAGTCAAGGAACAGTTTGTGCATGGAATGATGTTGGCTCCCATATCATTACAAGAACCTGGCAAACCCAGGGCTGTTGTGCTTCCTCTCTCTCTCACACTTCTTCTTCTGTCTTCTGGTGATATTAACCCCAATCCTGGCCCCCCTTCATCTTTCTCTCACCACCACCGCAATCTTACCCATATCCCTTTTCTTTCCCTCTCCTCTCTCCCCTTCTCATGTGCCTTATGTAATGTTCATTCCATTTCTAATAAACTTTCCTTTACCCGTGATCTTTTTATTTCTCGTGCTTTTGATCTTCATGCTGTTACTGAAACCTGGCTCCTCCCCGATGACAGCTTCGGTTGCTGCCCTCTCTCATGGTGGCTTCCAAATCTCCCACACCCCTTGTGCCATTGGCCATGGTAGTGGTGTTGGGTTTCTACTTTCTCCTTCTTGCCTGTTTCAACTCCCCCTTCTACCTCAGTCCCATTCCTTTTCCTCCTTTGAAGTCCACTCCCATCCATCCTTTCTATCCCCTTCCTCTTTGGATCGCTGTTATCTATAGATCCCCTAACAAATCCATTTCTACCTTCCTCACTGATTTTGACTCTTGGCTCTCCTTATTCCTGGATTCTTCCTCCCTCCCTTACTCTTGGCGACTTTAATTTTCATATTGATAACCCCTCTGACTTCTATGCTTCTAAGCTCCTTTCCCTTACCTCCTCTTTCAACCTCTGTCTTTGCTCTTCTGCCCTTATTCAGACTAGATAGGCCATGTGGTCTTTTTCTGTCATCATGTTTCTATGTTTCTATTCATCAGCTTGGTCACTGCCTTCTGCTCTAATTGCTCTAAAAGGAGTGGAGGAGTGCCCTAGTGGTTGGGGCAAGGTACTTAAGGCCAGAAGGTCGGGGGTTCAAATCCCACTAGAGGACAGCAACCTTGGGCCGGAAGGACTGGGGTTTCTAGTCCCACAGGTGCTCCTTGTGGTCTTGGGCAAGCCACTTAACCCTCCATAGCCCATGTTCCCTGTAAAATAGTTATCTCCAAATTATAATACCCTGTTCAATGTAATTTCAGTTTGTTCAATGTAAACCGCACTGATGCAGAATAGCACAGTATATAAGAGAATGTAAATAAAATAATTGTTTGCCTTCTACTTTGACCACTACCTCTTAAGCTTCACTCTTCGTCACTTCCCACCTCAATCTCACCCTATCTCCTCCTTTCTTTTTAGGAATCTTCATGCTATTGATCCACTAATTCTGTCCACTTCTGTCTCTTCTCTTCTTTCTTCCACTTTGTCCTCTAAGTCTGTTGATGAGGCCATTACTTCCTATAACACTGTTCTCTTCTCCACTCTGGATGCCCATGTCATGTCCTGTGAGGTGCACTTCACATCAGCCCTGACTATCTTCTACTACCCTCTACCATTGCTCCTGTGTCTGCTCGGTTACACCCATTTAGTTGACATCTCGCTCCCTTTCTGATTTCCTTCACTTTAAATTCATGCTTACCTCTTTGCAGTCTGCCATTGTACTCGCTATGTAAATCAAAAATACACGAAAGCCACAGTGAACAAAATATGTATCATTGAACCGATTAGGGGCAAAAGTGATGAATGCATACTAATCAAACACAAATAGCAATGCTTTGTAATACACAGCTAAACAGAACACCAGAGCCAAGGGATAAAGGGAATGTCCTCAGTAAACTGGAGAAACAAACAATAAGCGCTGTAAATGCAAACGTTTTCTGAAATGTAACCCCCACTTTGTCAATCACAGGCCTCCAACCAATTTATGAGTTTTATAAATAGAGGTGGGGGTAGGGCGGAGGCTAACGAGAAATTCCACCATATTTTAACAAAAAGGAAAGTTTTAGGAACACCATTACAGAACAGAAGGAAAAAGTGGAAGGGAATGAGAATTAGAGAGGGGACTGTTTTAAAGGATGGGGTTCAAAGAAAGAGAGACAGAAGAAAAGAAACTCCTGCCTCCTGGTATCTGGAAGAACAGATTTCAGTTCTCTAACCTGCCGAAGAGGAGAATTGGGCCCCACCACTCTTCTATTACAGTCTGATAAGTACTTCATATAAATTTATTGCAATTTTGAGCTCAAAAGTTATCAATGTCCCCGTTTAATGCATATTACCAAGTTTAAGTTTCAATGTAAACTGCTTTGATTGAAATAATAAAGCGGTATATAAAACCTGTCAAATAAATAAATAAATGCATTTAAAAGAATCAACCAACTTAGCTGGTTCTAACGAAGACTTCAAAACGCCTAATCCTCAGAGCTTGGCATGAAATTCTCTCTGCTATATGGGTGTCGACTCGAGTTTCAACCTCCTTTGAGGCTGCAACAGGACAAATCCCAGAAAAAGCAGAGTGGAAAGCACCCCTTACAGTGGTTTAGAAAATTGCACTCGCTAAGCAAAACTATTTGATCCATCTGACCGTCTTGCCTCTAATCCCCATCGTCTCTTCTCTACTCTCAATTCTTCTTAAGGCACCACCGCGTCCTATCCCTCCTTCTCTCCCTGCCCGAACCCTAGCCGACTATTTCCACGACAAAGTCCTTAAGATCACTCTTCAATTCCTTATTAATCCTTTTTCACCCCTCTTCCCCCTGCAATATCAACTTTTCCCCTCAACTTCCCCCACCCTTTCATCCTTTCCTAAACTCTCTGAAGAGGAGACCTCCCTTCTTCTTTCCTCCTGTAAACTCACTACCTATTCTTCTGATCCTATCCCCTCCCATCTCCTGAATTCAATCTCCTCCTCAGTCATTCCTCCCAGCTCACACATTCTCAACCACTGCAACCTTCCCTGCAGCTTTCAAGCATGCTGTGATCACTCCTCGCCTCAAATAACCTTCTCTTGACCCTACGAGTCCTTTTAATTAACAACCCATCTCCCTTCTCCCCTTCCTTTCAAAACGTCTTAAACATGCAGTTCTCCGCCGCTGCCTCGAATTTCTCTCCTCTCATGCCCTTCTTGATCCCCCCCTCCAGTCTGGTTTTCGACCTTTTCATTCTACTCTTGTCAAAGTCATTCGGCTCTTGTCAAAGTCTCCAGTGACTTGTTCCTGACTAAGACCAAAGGCTTTTACTCAGTTCTTATTCTTCTTGATCTTTCTGCTGCTTTTGACACTGTTGATCACTCTCTTCTCCTCAACACATTATCCTCCCTTGGTTTTAGAGACACTGTGCTGTCTTGGTTCTCTTCTTATCTCTCCAATCGTTCCTACAGTGTTTGTTCTGGTGGTTCTTCCACTACTGCCATCCCTCTCTTAATTGGTGTACCCCAAGGGTCTGCTCTAGGCTCTCTCTACACCCAGTCCCTTGGTGCCCTCATCTCTTCCTATGGCTTTCAGTATCATTTTTATGTGGATAACTATCTAATTTTCTCCTAGCATTTCTCCTGCATTTCAAGCTCATTATCTCTGCCTGTTTGTCTGACATCACTGCCTGGATGTCTCACCACCATCTGAAATTGAATATGGCTAAAACTGAACTTATCTTTCCCCCTAAACACGCCTCCTACCTTCCTCCATCAATGTTGACAATACTCTTCTTCTCGTTTCCTCAGCCCATAACCTTGGGATCATCTTTGACTCCTCTCTCTCCTTCTCCACATATATTCAACAGATTGCTAAAACCTGTTGTTTCTTTCTCTATAACATTAGCAAAATTCACCCCTTCCTCTCTGAACATGCAACTAAAACTCGTCCACTCTTTAGTTACCTCCTGTGTTGACTACTGCAACCTCATCCTTACTGGTCTCCCTCAGAGTCATCTTTCTCCTTTTCAATCTATTCAGAACTCAGCTGCACAGCTAATCTTCCATCAGCCCTGATAAACTCATATAACCCCTCTTCTGAAATTACCTCACTGGTTCCCCTTCCATTTCCGTATCCATTTCAAACTTCTTCTAACCTATAAATGAATTCACTCTACTGCTCCTCATTACCTTTCCTCTCTTCTCTCTCCCTACACCCCTCCTTGTGAACTTTGCTCCTCCTATGTTTTTTTTCTCTCTATGCCCTTTTCCTCTAACACCAATTTCAGACTTTGTTCCTTTCACCTTGCTGCTCTTGATGCCTGGAACAAACTTCCTCTATTCTTACATCAAGTCTCATCTCTCTCCCTCTTCAAATCAAATGCTAAAGGCTTACCTCTTTGAGGCCGCTTTTGGTTCCTAATCTCTTGTTTCCCTTATGTCTCCTCTCCCTATTGAGCCCTTATTTCTCTTGTATTGTATTGTCTGATTTAACTAGATTGTAAGCTCTTCAAGCAGGGACTGTCTTTTTATGTGTTTGCACAGCACTGTGTGTGCCTTGTAGTGCTTTATAAATAATAAATAGTACTAGTAGTATGCAACATCTTCATATTCCTCTTTAAAGTTTGCTGATGCAACCACCAATCTTAATTTGGGTTGGGTAAGGAGCATGGAATTTGTAAAGATGTGTTAGGGTTGGATCCAAACCCTGAGTTTTGAACAGTTTCAGGTTCTAATGCAAAGCAATTCTGTCATCCCTACCATGCATCAGTGTAGATGAAATTTTTTTTTCTCATCCAGAGCCTTCACCATTTTTTCCTCACTGGATTTAGTTGGGATTCATCTTGTTGTCCAAGGCTTTTTCTGCCCCTTAAATCATACTTTGGACACATGTGAAGGGAGAGATTAGAAAAAGACATCATGCTTGGCAAAGTTGACTGTCAGCGCCAAAGCAAAAGGCCAGCAATGCAAAGGACCAATATAATAATAGCAACTATGGATGCCATGCTATCAACAATTAGTCGCTTAGCTGAGGAGCACATACATTTTAGGACAACTGTCTCAAGCATCGCCATGAGTCAGCACTGACTTGACAGAACTTATCAAATCCTAGGTTCCCCTTCACTTCCACTGGACAGGCCAAAGAATGTTTCACTGGAATGAGTGAGGTTATACAAAGGAGCCTTAAAGTTCCCAAGCTATAGGAAGTATGTATGACTAGACAGACACCTGAGCTTCTCCCCAAGCCAATCCCACAGACTGCAATTGTTCAGGAATAGAAGGGCTCTGGTCTCAAAATCAGGTCCCTATTCTGTGACTCACAGCCTTGATAATGAGCGACCCAACTGGATCCACATGTGAGTTTTTACAATGCCATTTTTTCATTCACTTCTGGCATCTTAGATACATGCTCACATTACTGCCAGAAGCACAACCAAACTGTCATCAAAATGACACAGAGCTGTATGCTAAGCAGCTTAAAAGCATCAATAAAAATAGCACTAGCCTGCACTTCAAAATACGTAGTTTTAGGTCCGTTTTAGAGAAGAGATAGAAAAGTATTCCAACTATATTTGGATTTAGCTCTTGACTTTTCATCAGCTCATCCTGACGTAGCTCAAAGCAAGTTCAGGTAGTGGAGATATTTCCTTTTGTCCAGAGGATTTACAATCTAAAGGCAGCTAGAACTCCAACAGCGGCTAGTCATTGGCCATTATCTAGGCTCTGGTCTTAAATATCTGGGTTGCCCAGATTGTCGCAAAGCTAACCGGGCAGCAGTGATATTCAACCAATGCCTGGTTAGCTTCTGCAGTGAAAGTTAGGCCAGTGATTTCTGCGTCTAATTTTCACCATGTGCCACTAAGTGGGCAATGGTGATATTGAGCTGTTGCCCAGTTAGCAATGGGTGCCGCTCTGGAATGCCGCTGGCATAGCCCGATACTAGCCGGTTAGCATTTGGGCATCTAACGGCAACACCTGCAGATATTCAGCGGCATTAAACATTTATTGCCGCAGAATATCTTACTGAACGGCATTTACATAGTTTGCCAGTCTGAAACAATTTTGGAAAAAGCAATCTGACTAAGGTCACACAGCACATCAGTAGGAGCTGAACCCTGCCTTCCCTGGTTCTCAGTCTGCTGATCTAACCCCTAAACCACTATTCACTCATGGTTAATTTGAGAAAACATCTTTGCTTGTGGTCACCTTTCCTTCAAGTACAGTTTAATAGCTGAGAGGTGGATGCAAATATCATCTTGGGTCATTATTTAATCTCCACAATCAGCATACCTAGATTCAGTGCCTCTAGCAGGATGGTGAGAACTGAAGAAAGATCTACAAACACTGGAACAATGGTCTAATGCTTGGCAGTTAAGAAGTAACATGAAGAAGTGTAGAGTCATGCACTTCAGATGCAGAAATCCAAAGAAATGTATGCAATAGGGGGCGAGAGGTTGGTGTGCAAAGACCAGGAGAGGGACCTCAGAGTGCTATTGTCTGACAATCTCAAGGTGGTGAAACAATGCAACAAGGCGGTAGCCAAAGCCAGAAGGATGCTGGGCTGCATACAGAGAGGAAGAACCAGCAGAAAAAAAGGAGGCACTAATGCCCCTGTACAAGTCACTGGTAAGGTCTCACCCTACTAGTAGCGTGTTCAGTTACAACCACTCTAGCCACCTTACTGGGCAAACTAGATGGACCCTATTGGTCTTTATCTGCCATCACATATTATGTTACTATGCTGAATATACATGGAAGGCAGTCTGTGCCAGATCAATCCAAATAGCAGCGATATTCAGCCCACAATTTGGATAAATTTAGGTAAGTTATATTTTGTCCTAATTTATCCAGGTTCTTATCAGACAGAAGGCTAAATGTTCTCTGGATATATAGTGCCAAGGTAGCCTGTAAGGAATTTTTTTTTTAGTTTTTCGCAGCACTGTCTATACAATGCCGTTGAAAATCCACAGATAATTTCCCTAGGTGGTGCTATCCAGATAATGTCAGTAAAAAGAAGCAGTGATACAATTATTGTGGCAAATAGATCAAGAACATTTTTATATATATTTGTTAAGTGTTAGCAGCATAGAAACACAAAATTATACACACATTTCCATACATATATTGAAACTAGATATGAATCTCTCTTACATATTATAGAAACATTATTGCACATAGTGTTTAGGATTTCTAATATGTGCAATAATGTTTCTGTAATATGTCAAAAAAGGATTTATATAGGAATGTATGGAATTTGTTGTATATATATGGCGATTGTTGTATAATTTTGTGTGTTTCTGTATTAAGACAATGAATATATATAAAAGCATTAATATATTTATTTTTGCCACAATTGTATCCCTTCTTTTTACTGCCACTGTCATTCTGTAGGGTTTTTCCTGTTATTTTAGATGCACTATTCAGATAATGGCAGCTGTTATCCATATAATTCCCTTTGAATATTGACAGTCTGTTTTTACTAGTGCATTTTGCCACTAATCAAGCAAAAGAAGATGAAAATAGCTGAAGGCGACAAACATGAAAGAGCTTAACTCACCAGCCATACTGCGTGCCATCTCCACCAATTCTAAACTGTCTAAAGATTCCTTTACTTCAGAAGCACAAACAATTCGCAGCCTAAGAAGATCAATGGCTAAGCGTAAATTCCTATTTACTTTGTAACTAAAACTGAAGATGATTTTTTTCCAGAAAGCCAGAGATTTAGACCAATCTGGGTTGCTAGGCAACCAAGGCCTGCACATGGCTGATAACACTCAAGGCATTATTTGCCTGCCTGACTGCACCAAATCAGAACAAAGCTTGGGCTAATGAAGCTTTCAGATGCTTCTGGCTTTGCCTTTGACGGTTCACAAGGGTTCACCATGTGTACATGTGACAGAGCAGTAATTCGACATCCCCTCCAACCACAATGCCTCCTATTTCAGACAAGAAGACTTCAGCAGAAAGTGACAAACAGCATCTCACAAGGGTGACAAAATGTCTGACAAAATGGAGTTGCTTTCCAAAATGGAGGACAGCTAAGGCAAGTGGGGCAAAGGAAAAGGGAGAATGATGGGTTGTAATAACCACACTATCTAAACTAATGTCAATTTTTATTCATAAATACATGATTATCTGAAATGTTATTGCAGCACATTAATCTATGCTGCCAAAACTTTATAAATTAGCATTACATTGAACTTGTCATGTGATTATGAATCAATGAGAAGCACTGCTATATATTAAAGTGTCAAATAAATCGAACCTTGCATCAAAATTACATGCGAAGGCACATATTACAAAGGAGATCCAAGTGCAATCTGCGACACCCAAGCTAGAATGTCTGGGGGAAAAAAAAAGCAAGCACATCAAAGTTCAGACATGATTTCACAAATGTGGACATGCACGATATGGATGTCTGTGGGAACTAGTGTTGCCAGCTGGCTCCAGATGTGCCTGACAGGCTTGATCCAGTCCTGGGTTTACACCATTGCATGCAGGGACTTGTAGTTTTCCATTTCCTATGGAGTGCAATGGAAAAACCCAGGACTGCATCAAGCCTGTCAGGCGCATCTGGAGCCAGTTGGCAACCCTAATGGGAATGTCTACATAGATGTACCCCAGAATGGTATTTGAGAATGGGGAAGTCTAATAACCTAATGGTTAGAGTAGTGGGCTTCCAACCAGGGAAGCAAGGGTTCATATCCCACTGCTACGCCTTATGATCTTGGGTGAGTTACTTAACCCTCCATCTTCTCTATATTCTCTGGTTGTTTAAAGGACAAAATAAGCACTTTCCTGATGCTTATTTGTGCCTGGAGCTGGTCTAAACTTGGACGTTTCTGAGATAAAGCCCCTAGGGATGTCTTTAAAAGCCATTTGTAAAATGGCTCTGGGGATGTCTCCATGATTTAGACGTCCAATTGCATGTTTTCAGACATCCAAATCATGACTAAGGCTTTTAAAAATGACCATCAATCAATATTAAATGCAAAAAAGAAACCAGTTATTTTGGTCATCTGAACTGTTTGTGAAATTTTTTTTATGCAGCGTAGGACATCCTCGTGGAATACCAAGCAATTTTCAGCTAAGAAAAGTCACACAATCTAGCATGATTGTCTTTGGTCAACCTATCGCCACATGACAAAAAACAGAGGTATGTAGGTATTTGAAACAAAGGGCAACATTTATGAAGCGTTCGTGCATTTAGTAAACATGGCCCAAAATGTTTCCTTTTTAGCCCTTTTCCCTGTCTTCCATGGTTGTACTTTCCAGGGACCAAGATGAACATTTGCTTTTAAACTTACAAAGAAAATTATATAAAAGGTGTTTTAACATCTAAGAACCAAAATGTCAAGGATGAATTATAACATCTGCTATATTACTCATGTCTGAAAATGCATTGATCTAAAGAAAGGAAAATACAGCGTAGTTACTCACCTGTAACAGGTGATCTCCGGGAACAGCAGGAATTTAGTCTTCACATATGGGTATCGTCGGTACCAATGGAGCCTGTGCGGGAATGCTCCCAGGCGTCCAATAGGAACGCTTTTGGGAGCATCCCTCAGCACATGCGCGCTGCCTTCCCGCCTTTCCAACTGTCGCTCTTCAGTTAAGTTTGTAGCTGAGTGAAAGGATAGAGGGAGAGAGGAAAGAGAGGAAAGAGACAAAGAGATAGAGAGACAACTCCTATGGGAGGTGGGTGGGTTGTGAAGACTAAATTCCTGCTGTTCCCGGAGATCACCTGTTACAGGTGAGTAACTACGCTATCTCCAGGAACAAGCAGGAATGTAGTCTTCACATATGGGGACTCCCTAGCTGAAGATGCCAGGGAGATAGCCCCAGGAAGGTGCCAACCTAGAAAGGTGGGAATCCTTCCTCCCATGGATCTCTGGCATTCCACCAGGGTTGGTGGGCAAGAGTTGAATTAGGTCTGAAAGAGATTTTGAAGAACAACTTAGCCAAAGAAGGCATCCCGACAGGAGGCTTTATCCAGGCAGTAGTGGGCTGTGAAGGTGTGTATCGAAGCCCAGGTGGCTGCTCGACAAATGTCATTGATAGACACAGAGTGGAGATTAGCCATGGAAGTTGCCATGGCTCTCACGTTATGAGCTGTGACATGGTCCTGAAGAGGAAGATCCTTACTCTCATAAGCAAAGGATATGCATTGGGCAATCCATTTAGATAAAGTTCTTTTGGAGGCTGGAAGTCCCAAATGACTAGGGTCAAAAGCTATAAAAAGTTGCAAGGACTTTCTATGTTGCTGTGTTCTCTGTAGGTAAAAGGCTAAGGCTCTTTTACAATCCAAAGTATGAATGTTTCTTTCTGCATTAGAGGTGTGAGGCCTCAGAAAAAATACAGGAAGATAAATTGATTGATTCAAATGAAAAGGCGAAACCACCTTTGGCATAAAGTGTGGATGAGTTCTAAGAACAACCTTATCATGATGAAACCTAGTATAAAGAGGATCAGTCACTAAAGCTTGAAGTTCACTAATGTGACGTGCAGAGGTGATTGCAATTAGGAAGATGACCTTCCAGGTCAAAAACCTAAGGGTTGTAGTGGCTAAAGGCTCAAAAGGCGGCTTCATGAGCTGCCCGAGAACTAGATTTAGATCCCATGCCACCGGTGGTGGCTTAATGGGAGGTTTGGTTAATAGAAGACCTCTCATAAATCGGGATATGAATGGATGAGAGGAAATTCGTTGTCCATTCAGAGGCTTATAAGAAAGCTGCAATTGCACTAAGATGGACTCTTACCGAATTGGTCTTTAGACCAGAATTCGATAAGTGAAGGAGATACTGTAGTATCAATTCTAAAGGTATGACAAGGGGGTTTAATCCCTTCTTGGTGCACCATATAGTAAAACGTTTCCACTTGAAGGCATAAGATCTTCTTGTGGAAAGTTTCCTAGAAGCCTGAAGGATATCCTTTACCTGTTGGGACAGGTTGAAATCCTGGAGGTCTAAGCCTTCAGTAACCAGGCCGTGAGATGCAGGGACTGGGAATTCAGGTGCCATAGTGTCCCATCCTCTTGGGAAAGGAAATCTGGAGCATGCCTTAACTCCAGAGGTGCAGCTTGAGAGAGACGTAGAAGCAGGGGATACCACGCTTGGCGTGGCCATCGTGGTGCTATGAGAATCATGCGACCCCTGTCTCTCTGAAGCTTGAAGAGTGTTTGGGGGATGAGGGTAATGGGTGGGAAGGCATAAAGGAAGTCCTGACCCCAGTGAAGGAGGAAGGCATCCCTTGCCTGATAATTGTGAGCCGGAATCCTGGAACAGAACCAGGGAAGTTTGGCATTCAGTGGACTTGCAAAGAGTTCTATGTCTGGAGTACCCCAGAGATGAAATATCTTTGCCACCTGGTCTAGGTGGAGGGACCACTCGTGAAGCAGCAGTACTCGACTGAGTTTGTCTGCCCAAAGGTTTTGAATGCCTGGAAGATATACCACTAGAAGGTGAATTTGATACTCTCTGGCGAGGGCCCACAGTTGTAAAGCTTTGTTACATAACGACAGAGAGCCTGTCCCACCCTGCTTGTTCACACAGAACATGGCTACTTGATTGTCCATCTGGACTAGGACTGTCTAGTAGCTGAGCTGGGCGTGGAATACTCGAAGAGCTAAATAGATTGCTCTTAATTCCAGGAGGTTTATGTGTAGACCAGCCTCCTGTGGAGTCCAGGTTCCCTGGGTAGTGAGATGATTCAGGTGTGCTCCCCAACCCACCTGTGATGCATCTGTTGTTAGGGTGGCCTGAAAAAGGGGTTGATGAAAAGGAGACCCCACTGTCAGATTTTCTAGTGATTGCCATCATTGGAGGGACAAAATTAGTCATTGAGAGTTTACTATTTTGTCTGATAAATGTCCTGTGGCCTGTGTCCACTGTGTGGATAGGGTCCACTGAGCTGCTCGCATGTGGAGGCGAGCATATGGGATTACATGAACTGTGGATGCCATATGTCCCAGCAACTTTAGTAGTTCTCGAGCAGTTAGGGAGGATTTCCCTGCTGCTTGAGAAGCTAGTTGCATTATGCGAAGACACCGGGCCTGTGGAAGGTAAGCCTTTGCCTGTCTGGTATCTAGACAGGCCCCTATGAATTCCAGGCATTGGGAAGGAACAAGTTGGGATTTTGGGAAGTTTATTACCAAAGTATTGGAGGATTTGCATTGTGCGAGACAGTGCAGTGCTGGCCTCTGCAACTGTAGGGGCTCGAATGAGCCAGTCGTCTAACTAAGGGAAGACGAATATCCTCAGGGTTCGCAGAAATGCAGCTACTACTGCCATGCATTTCGTGAATACCCTTGGTGCTGAAGCTAGACCAAAGGGAAGAACCCTGTACTGGAAATGTTTTCCCCTGAAAAGGAATCGTAAAAATTTCCTGTGATCTGGATGGATCAGAATGTGAGTGTATGCATCCTTTAAGTCTAGAGAGCAAAGCCAATCCTGGCTTTGAAGGTATGGCAGAAGAGTTCCTAGAGAAATCATTTTGAACTTCTCTCGAAACAGGTATTTGTTCAATTCTCTCTAAAATGGGTCTGTGTCCTCCTGTTTTCTTTGGAATAAAAAAATAGGGGGAGTAGAACCCTGCACCCCGTTGAAGAATGGGCACCTCCTCTATTGCCCCTTGGGCAAGAAGTGTTGAGAACTCGTGATCTAGCAGATCGTCTGTGGAGGTTGGAGAATTGAATTGTTTTAGAACTGTAGAAGGGGGCATGCTGTGAAAATGAAGCTTGTACCCCTCTCCTACAATGGACAGAGTCCAATCTTCTGCTGTTATCTCATACCATCTGTTAGCAAAGTGGCATAACCTGCCTGGGATATTGGGGGGTTGGGGACCCCTCAGAGGCAGGAAGGCTAAGCTCTCTAGGAAGGAGTCAAAGCCCTTGAGAGGGCTGAACCTGCAGAGCTGATTGGGCTCTCGGGCCTTATGGCTTCTTTTGCTGTCTAGTTTGTCCCTTTTGGGCAACCTGACCTTGAGTTTGACTCTGCTGGGTACAGGAAGGATAAAATTTCCTCTTTTTGCTGAAAGAGGGTTTTTTATAAGGCTTCTTTTTGGCTGGAGTGGCTATAGATTTCGACAATCTATCTAGAGTAGTATTGTCAGCATCTAACTCGTTAGCCTTTTCCTGCCAATTCTTGCCAAAGAGATTCTCTCCCGTGCAAGGAATGTTGCCTAACTTGTCCTGTGCCCAAGTCTCCAAGTCTGATGCCTGAAGACAGGCAATCCGTCGTGCGCCAATGGCAATAGCAGAGGTTCTCCTGATGCATTAAAAGCAGTCAAAGGCTGCACGATTTACAAACTTGGAGACATCTTGAGCATGCTTAACTAGAGCAAGAAAGTCTTGTCTCTTGTCATCTGGGAGAAATGGGCTCATGAGCTCCAAGTCTCCTGTAACTTCCTTGAGGAACATTCCCATATATAGTATATATGAACTGATCTTAGCTGAAAGCATGGAAGCCTGAAAAGTTCAGCGCCCAAAGGCGTCCAGAGTCCTGCATTCATGACCTGGAGGATTGGATGCATGCCTCTTTGCACTTTTCATCCTACGCATGGCTGACTCCACCACCATTGAATGGTGTGGCAGCTGAGTCTTTTGAAATCCAGGACATGGCGGAACTCGATACATAGTATCAAGTCTCCTAGAGTGAAGAGATGTAGTCAGAGGTGTCTCCCACATTCTGAGCATCAAGTTATGCAGAATTTCATGGATGGGCAGAGTGGCTGCATCCTTTGGAGCTTTAGGATATTGGAGAATTTCCAATTCCTTTGCTCTGGGTTCCTCTTCAGGAGCCACCGTGATTGAAAGGCCCTTGGCCATATCACGAATAAAATCCTGACAAGACATGTCCTCTGGAGATGACATTCTGCTTTGGGGAGAAGAGGGATCTTCTGGGAGAAACCCTCTAGTACCTGCAGAATTGTCAGAGTCTTCGGAATCTGAGGATTCGAAGTATTTCTGACCATGATGCTCATGCAAAGCACTGTCCCGGTATTGATCGAAGTCGGTACCGAGTTGATCCAGTACCAATCTGTCGATTCCAGCCAAAGATGGTGTGGGAAGAATTCCTACCATTGGTACCAGTATCATCGGCACCGGTACCGGTGTCTGTACCGGTGTAGGTACCGGCATCGGTGCCGATGTCGGTACCGGTGCCCGTTGGACCAACGGTATCGCAGCTGAGAGAAGAGCTGCGATGCTGCATTTGATAGCAAGGAACCTCTGATCTATCGACGCTGACGATGCCTGGGTGTCGGTACTGGTGAAAATGGCCAGGACCCTGAGCATGGCACAGGTAGTTCTTGCGAGGTCGAGGCCTCGAGAACATCCTGGAGCCCCATTGATGCTTTGGAAGCTGAAGCCTCCCGCCGGGGCTGCTTTGCCGGTGTGGTTCCCTCAAGGGCAATGCCAATGGCCTCTCGATGCTTAGCAGGAGAGCTACCCTTTGAGGACCGGCTTTTATCTTTAGTTACCTGAGATCCATGGGAGGAAAAGGAGGCCATTGAAGATGTCGATGCAATGGATCTGGCATCCGAAGAAAAGAGGGTACTGAGCTTTGGAGTCCGGTTCTGTCTTCCTCTTTTAGTCATCCCCATATAGGAGAGACATTCAAATGGAGAATGTTCAGGCTCTAAGCATTTAAGACACCAATCATGGGTGTCCGTGACGGAAATGTTACCACCACACTTAGTACATTTTTTAAAACTGCTAGTTGGTTTTTCTATGTTTTAGGAATATGGGGCCTAGTGCCCAAAATGGTGCCTAGCACCGAAAAAGAAATGTTTCTGAAGAGAAACAGTTCAAAGTATAAGGGGGGGGGGGGGTTTGGAAAAGAACCGGTGGTACCGGTAAGCGTCATGCGGAGGCAAACGCGACCACAAGAAAACAATTTTAAAGACGGAATTTTCTGCGGTGACAAGGTATGGATCCTGTCGGCTCCGCAGAAAACGAAGAACTGAAGAGGGACAGTTGGAAAGGCGGGAAGGCAGCGCGCATGTGCTGAGGGATACTCCCAAAAGTGTTCCTATTGGACGCTGGGGAGCGTTCTCACGCAGGCTCCGTAGTTACCGATGATACCCATTTGTGAAGACTACATTCCTGCTTGTTCCTGGAGATCTTAATATTTCTTTTGTACCTTTCTTGGAGTTGCATAACATAAAACTGCAAATACAAGGCGTTGCATAGACAGAAGCTATGGTGGCCCGTCTATTCTTCTTTGTTTACAGTGGGCCAGATGTACTACATATTTTTCCCTTAGACAAATCCTTTACAACAGGGATTCTCAGCCCAGTCCTCTGGACACACCTGCGCAGTCAGATTTTCAGGATAGCCTTGATGAATATGCATGAGAGATCTCCGCATACTATGGAGACAATGCATGCAAGTCTCTCTCATGCATATTCATCATGGTTATCCTGAAAATCTGACTGGATAGGTGTGTGGGCCTCTGCTTTAGAATATCTGCCCTAAATTCCTCAGTATGAGCACATACAGTTCACAGTTATGCAGGGCACTTACTGGCAATTAATTTCTGAGATAGGCTACTTGAAAGTTTAAATAGTGAAGACATTTAAGCAAGACAAAATATTAAGCATACTTTTTATGTAGATTTCTCTTTAGTCCTCATGCCATGTGAAACATTTTTAATCCGCAGTTTATACATTCACTCTTAGTAATAACATTAATTATTCTGTCCCCTTGTTCCTTCTAGGTTGTAATATCTTTTCTTGTACTAAAATAAGAATCATCCAAAGATTCTGCTGTATACAGGGTGGCCCAAGTGAGAACATCTCGTAGCATATAAGTTATTTAAAAATTCAAAAAGACAGATGTAAGCAACTGACAAATTTTTAAAAAAAGATGGGGACCGGAAATTGTCAAAATAAAGATGTTATATAGCTAAAAAAGGTAAATAAGTAACTATTTAAGCTTCTAATTTATGAGATGTTCTCACTTTTTTTGGGCCACCCTGTATAATACGTTTTTAGAACTTTTACTTGCGTGATTTGTCCTTACGTGCATCTTGAAAAGAACATTTATCAGTTATGTTTGTAATCCACTAAGAATCAAGACTGGCGGAATATAAATTTTATAAAAATACATAAAATAATCTTTTGAGATTATTTTTGTCCACCTTCATCTAAAGGAGAACCATATATGGTCATGAAAGGTTCCATCTATGGACATTTCTTATTGAGGGAGGAGTGGCCTAGTGGTTGGGGCAAGTTACCTCAGGCTGGAAGGTCAGTGATTCAAATCCCACTAGAGGACAGCAACCTTGGGCTGGAAGGACTGGGGTTTCTAGTCCCACAGGTGCTCCTTGTGGTCTTGGGCAAGCCACTTAACCCTCCATAGCCCATGTTCCCTGTAAAATAGTTATCTCCAAGTTATAATTCCCTGTTCAATGTAATTTCAGTTTGTTCAATGTAAACTACCTTGATATCATGAAAGGCGGTATATAAGAAATGTTAAATAAATATTGAGCCAAAAGGTATCACAATCTGCAAAAAAACCTAGTTGCCTCCAATGCAAAATATCATTACAAGAACTCTGCCTTGCAACTTATTTTCCCCAATCAACTTTTGAAAAATTTAATCACCAAATCTACAGGAGAATCTGGCAGCATATCTTAAACCAAGGTCCATAAACCATTATTAAGAAGTGACCGAAGATATCAATGCTTGACCCAGTACAAGCATTGCAGAACCTGTGTCTTTTGGGGAAACTGCTAGGTACATATGACCTAGATTGGCCACTGTTGGAAACAGAATACTGGGCTTGATGGACCTTGGTCTGACCCAGTATGGCATATCTTATGTTCTTATGTTCTTATATTCCAGAAGAGGCTACATGCAGAGGCTGAACAAGCTATCTTAAACACACAACATTGTGAAATTTCAATTAAAATTGCAGAATCGGATGTACATTATAGAATTACACAGGAAGATTGAGATCTTGGAAAATGTTCTGGTTTATTAGTTTACCAAAGCTGCCCGTTACATCAGTCTCCATTTCATAGGTACATGATGGATGTTCTAAACATCCTAGAAGAATCATGCCCACCAATTTCCTGAGCATTATAGTTACCTCCTGGAACAATGTATCTAATAGGTTAATTTTGTAAATACAATGGCAGCAACGAACCTCACTCCTAACCAGAGTATGTGGGTACATGTTCTCAGCCTCTCAAATTTACTGCTAATGCTGCTTCCTTCTGGCATTCATAAGATGTAACATGTATAGACAAGCTGTCAAGGTGTGCTTCAAAATTCCTTTATCAAGTCAGTGGTACCCAATACGATGGGAAATATTTGTATCTTTCTGCCACATTTTCTTAGCCTCGGATTGCATTTCTTGGCACTCTAAGATCTTTTTCTCCACTCCATGCACTGAATAATCAGCGCTAGCACCTTCATTGTTAATGCTGTTCTCCTTTACCATGTCGTCTGGGTTGCTAGCATCAGGTTTATCTGTTGGAATGGGAATGCCCCAGATGATCATATTCTTAAATTTTCCATAATTCTCTTAGGATCATGATACCAATGATCTGTTGATTCAGCAACATCATAATGCTTAGAGTTTCCAATGCATGGGATGTACCACCTTATTGTGCTTTTCTGTATAGAAATTTTTTCCCATCAGAACATTACAGCCAGCTACAAGCTGATTAAGCATTTCAAGCTCTTCCTTACAGAATCTACATTCTGGAAGAACAGATAGAGGAATGTCTGATTTCCAGTTTTTCCCATACTTGCTGTGAACTCTCTGATCTGTAATCAACTGTTCTGGGCTGCAGCTATTACTCTCTGATCCTTAGGTTTCAATTCATCTCTCCTTAATCACTCAATCTAATTCAGGGTTCTCAACCTAGTTCTTACGCCACACCTAGCCAGTCAGATTTTCAGGATAACCACAATGAATATGCACAAGAGAGATCGGCATACAATGGAGGCAGTGCACGCAAATCTCTCTCATGCATATTCATTCTGGTTACCTTGAAAACTGATTGGCTGGGTTGAGAACCCTTGATCTAATTCTTTAAAAAGATTTTTTCTTTTTTGTAAATTCAGTTTCTTCCTTCCCTACATGTCCTGGTGGAGTGCTTGTCCAAGTTTATTGATGGAACTGGATTCTGGATGTTTACTTTTATATTTCAACGCTCTTTCACATGTTAACATAAGAAATGCCTTACTGGGTCAGAACAAGGTCCATCAAACCCAGTATCCTGTTTCCATCAGTGGCCAATCCAGACCATAAGAACCTGGCAGGTTCCCAAAGAAGCACACAGGCTTCACAATGCTTGTCCCGGGTCTTCCTTAATAATGGTTTATGGACCTTTCCTCCAGGAACTTGTCCATACCTTTTTTAAACCCGGCTACACTAACAATTTTTATTACATCCTCCAATAACGAATTCTAGAGTTTGATTACACTTTGAATAAAAAAAGAATATTTTCTCTTATTATTTTTAAATGTGTTGCATTGTAGCTTCATTGTATGTCCTCTAGTCTTTCTATTTTTTGATGGCGTAAACAACAGATCTACATTTATCTGTTCCACTCCATTCATTAATTTATAGCCCTCTATCATATCCACCCATCAGCTATCTTTTCCCAGTTGAAGAGCCCCAACCTTTTAAGCTTCTCCTCATAGGGGTAGCCTTCCATTCCCTTTTTCATTTTTGTCACACTTTGTACCTTTTCTAATTCAGCTGTATCCTTTTTAAGATATGGTGACTAGAATTGCAAGCAATAATCAAGGTGCGGTCACACCATGGAACCATGTTTGGATCGGACAGTGCTGTTAAGTAGACCTAAAGACCTATGATAGTAACTCTATATGTACAATCTATTTCTGTGAGGGTCATTCCTCCTTTGACTGAAGAAATGTAGTGTCAGCATATATTGATTCTTATAAATTGCCTCCTGGTTATAGAGGAGATTTCTTGTTCGTATGTCCAGTTTTTCAAGACCTTTAAGAGGCCCATCTACAACTCCAAAGCTGTATGAGAGCATGGGACTTACCAGCTAGCGAATGGTTTTGATCTTATGCCATGTTAAAACACTTTTCAATATTAGTTTTAATCTCCTGTACTACTACTTGAGAAGATGTGTTATGTGCACATATCAAGGAAGATTAGCCACACTGCTGAGTTTTGAACAGATTGAACAGAAGAGAGATGATTCAGAGGGAGACCAGCAAGGAGGAATTACAATATTCTAGATGGGAGGTGACGAAGGAGTGGATAAGTACCTTAGCAGGGTGTTCAGAAAGGAAGGGGCAAATTTTGCCGTTATAGTGAAAACTAAAACCTGTTGTTTCTATCAGCTGGATGTGTATGGAGAAGAAGAGGGAGGAGTCAAAGATGACCCCAAGGTTGAGAGCCAAGGAAACAGGGAGTAGTAGAGCATTATCCACAGAAACTGAGAAAGGAGGAAGGGAGGAGGTGGGTTTATGGGAAAAAATAAGAAGCTCGGTTTTGGCAATGTTTATAAGATTATGCTGGGAGAGATGATTAGATAATTACAACAGAGTTTAATCCATGATGTTACAGAGTTTGTTCAGACTTATCAAGCCTACTGACTATTATCCGATGTTGCTCATCCATATTGGCACAAATGATACCACTAGATATCCCTCTGAAAGTGACTACTGGGACAGAGGGCGAAGCAGATAGGTGTGCAGGTGATGTTCTCTTCAATCCTCCCCATTGAGGGTAAAGGCCGAGGCAGAGAGCTCACATCCTGGAGATGAATGCATGGCTGCATGGATGGGGTCATAGAGGACGTTTTGGTTTCTTGGATCATGGGATGATGTTCCAAGGGCTGCAGAGGAGAGATGGCATCCATCTGTCCAAGAAGTGTAGAAGTATCTTCAGCAGCAGACTGGCTAACTTACTGAAGGGGCCTTTAAACTAGATTCATTGTGGATGGGTGAAGAAAGCCCCCAGATAAGTGAAACATTAAATACCTCTGTAGAAATGCATAAAAGGGGCAACATTTGGAAAGTGGTGTGTATAAATACCTATAGCGTGGGAAATAAGATCCCAGATTTAGGCGTCCTTGTGGATACCATGTTAAAACCCTCGGCCCAGTGTGCAGCGGCGGCCAAGAGAGCAAATAGAATGCTGGGTATGATAAGGAAAGGAATGGAAAATAAAACAAAAGATATTATAATGCCTCTATATCGTTCCATGGTGAGACCGCACCTTGAATATTGTGTGCAATTCTGGTCGCCGTATCTTAAAAAGGATATAGCGATTTTAGAAAAGGTTCAGAGAAGAGCCACCAAAATGGTAAAGGGGATGGAAGGCTACTCCTATGAAAGAAAGGCTAAAAAGGTTGGGGCTCTTTAACCTGGAAAAGAGAGACGGCTGAGGGGAGATATGATAGAAGTCTATAAATTAATGAACGGAGTGGAAGGGTAAACGTTAGATCGATTGTTTACCTTATCAGAATATAGAAAGACTAGGGGACATGCAATGAAGCTACAGGGTAAACTATTTAAGACTAATAAAAGAAAATATTTTTTCACTCAACGTGTAATCAAACTCTGGAATTTGTTAACGGAGGATGTAGTAAAGGCTGTTAGTGTAGCAGGGTTTAAAAAAGGATTGGACAAGTTCCAGGAGGAAAGGTCCATAAACCAGTATTAAGAAGGGAACCAGGATATCAATGTTTGAACCAATACAAGCATTGTGGAACCTGTGTCCCTTGGGGAAACTGCTAGGTACGTATGACCTAGATTGGCCACTGTTGGAAACAGAATACTGGGCTTGATGGACCTTGGTCTGACCCAGTATGGCATATCTTATGTTCTTATGTTGAGGCTTCAATGGAAAAGGATGGCAAACTTGGATTTAGTGGCGGTTATAGACACATGCTTCATGGACAACCATGATGGATGTAATTATACCAGGCTATACTTTATTCAGCAAAGACAGCATATGAAGAAGGGGAGGAGTGACACTATATGTAAAAAATATTAAAGTTATAGAATTACAGGGCTTAAAAGGGAGCAAGGAAGCACCGAGTTAAACTGGAAAGAGAAATCCATTTGCATTGGTGTGATATATAGACTCCCCTCACAGGTAGAAGTGGATGGAGATTTAGTAGAAGACATACACAACATTGCCAGGAAAGGAATAGTGTTACTGATAGGTGACTTCAATATGCTAGATGTTGACTGGCACATTCCTGCTGCAGTGTCATTTAGAAGTAAGGAGATCCTGGATCCTCTACGGGGAGAACTATTGAGGCACCTGGTAACAGAACCCACACCTGAAGGGGCCATAATGGACTTGGTGGTTACCAATGGGGAAAGTGTTTCTGTTGTCATAGTGGGAGATCATCTCATATCCTGTGATCACCAGAAGGTGTTGTTCAGTATTGGGACTAGGGTTGCTAAAGTCCATTCAAAAGCTTAAAGTCTTAGACTTTAAGAAAACTAATTTTGCTAAGATGGGCAATACCTCAAGGAGTTGTTAGCAGGATGGGAACAGCTGGAGGACATAGAAAAGCAATGAGCAAAACTGAAAGTGGATATTTTAAGGGCAACAAAGCTTTTTGTTAGAAAGGTAAATAAACATAAAAGGAGGCCGCTATGGTTCTCAAAAGAAGTAGCTGAAAAGGTGAAAAAAAGAGGGAGGTCTTCAGGAAATAAAAGAGATCACAGAGAGCAGAAGACAAACATCTATATTTGGAAAAACCTAGGGGTATGTTTACTAAGCAGTCTTAACGTGCAGCCGGCGTTAGTGTGCAGGATGCCATATAAGGTAGTGGGCGTTCCCGTCTTAAGGTAGCATTTAGGGTTATTGTGCGATAAGGTACATTTTCATGCGATAGAGGGAGCCGTGGCTTGTTAATGCACGTTAGCCTTAATTAGGTGCGCTGACCTACAAACACAGCAACAGAGGTGTAGCACAATGGTTAATACATTGACTGATAAAACAGGGGTCATGAATTCGATTCCCCAGTGGGCTTGATGAGTAAGGCTGTCTGAGGCATTACCCTTTACTTTAAATCAGTGCTGTCTGAGGCATTTTCTTTTTTAATTTAAATTAGTGCTGCCAGCAAACACACCCTCACAGTGCCGTAACCTAAGGTGTCGCATAAGGCGCCCTATAAGGCACTCCAGAGGGCACATTATAAAGTGCACTGTCCGCCATGGCACCTTATAATGTTCCCTATAGGGTGCCTTATAGAGCGCTTTAGAGGGCGCCTTATGAGGCACCTTAAGGCTACAGCACTGTGAGGGTGTTTTTGCTGGCAGCACTAATTTAAATTAAAAAAGAAAATGCCTCAGACAGCCCTATCAAATAACCCCACTGTGGGATCAAACCCATGACCTCTGGCTCCACAGGCAGTGAAGTAACCAGTGGGCTACAGCTGCTAATAAACCCCTGGCTGGCTACAGAAGGACTGCAGGTCACCACACAAGCTGTCTACTGTGATTACCAGGATAGGGTTAACCCACCCGTACCCATGATGCACTGAACATGCAAATCAGCAGTCTACAGATGATCACAAGATGGGGTATGCACCCCCACAGCACCTCGGCCTGGTAGGGGGAACTGACTGTGTGTTACTGGCACAGAGTATTTACAGACCGTCACATTGTGCGGGTACTGTGCTCACCCTGAGGGTGAGGTGGGGTGCCCAGCACCAGGTCCACAGCACCTTTCATAGCTGAAATACGCCATGCTGCAGGTCCCAATCAGTGCTAGTGTATGTGTGATTAGGCAGTTCCTGCAGACATGCCTAGGATACATCTGTATTTCTCAGTCATGTCTAGCCCTTATGGGCTATGATGCACCCAGAATAGTGCATATCCTGTGTTGGTGCCATGGTCACATGATGTAGGTGAAGGGGGGGTATTTGGACCCATAGGCAGATTATCTACCACCACCCAACCCACCCTCTGTGGCTCAGGGTGGGAAACAGGATTTCCCACCAACAGATCCACATTCTACCTCCCTGCAATGGTGGCAGTAGAGGG
The DNA here is from genome assembly GCA_033557465.1 of Ichthyophis bannanicus. NCBI lineage: Eukaryota > Metazoa > Chordata > Amphibia > Gymnophiona > Ichthyophiidae > Ichthyophis > Ichthyophis bannanicus. Next base: position 74,023,123 of record CM066049.1, on the reverse strand, counting down.
GACCATCAACCCCAGGCCTGCTGGGGAACAGACACCCTACAGGGCAGTCAGTGCAGATCTGTACACATCCATAAGGCAAGGCAGAGAGACAGTAGGCCTGGAAACGCTCAGCTGCCCCCCACCACTATCTGACATTCTCCAGCAGCAAGCCTCCAGCCGCTGCACCCTGCAAGGTGTTCCAGCCAGACACATACTAACTGCAGTCTGCTAGCTAGTCCATAGTGCATGTTCCTGGAGGAGATGCGTGTACCCAGAACTGGGATGTCAGCATACACACCAAGCAGATAAGTCAGTGATTAGGCCCCCAAAAGAGAACCCATAAATATCATATGAGAGAAATACTATATTGCACTATGGGGGAACCTATCCATGCCGTGGTCACTGCTCAGTCAGGGTGACAGTGACCTCCCAGCAGGACATGCTGTGGCCACCCAGTCCGTGCAGGTGGTGGCCAGGCACTACAATGTCCGAGCCATTGCCCTATGCCCTGTGCAGATGCATCCTGGCCAGGCCACTCTGTCCAGGCTATACCCATGGTACCTTGCTCCTCATTATACACATTGGCAGGCTGACACTGGCAACAGTGCAAGCAGTGTGGGCTGAGGAAGGTGTTGGCAGCCAGCACACACTGGGTAGACAGACACACACTCCCACACCTATACCAGCATTGTGCAACTATAGAGGCTTTTGGCAGCCCTGGCCACCGCACCAGTCCTGGGCACAGTACAGGCATGGCTATGGTATGCAATACTGTTGGGGTCACTCCCAAGGGTGGTAAACACTGTCAGACACCAGACCTGAAACACACTCCACAGACATCAGAGAGGTTGCTTTGATACAGCTCAATGAGCAGATTGTGCTTAACCTAGGGATTGCTATCTGCCAGTAATCATAGCAACCTTCTGATATATGTGTACCGTATTCCCAGGTTTAGGGTGGCAGTGCTATGGTATGCAAGTGCTAGTATTGGGAGATGCTGCTGCACGCAGGGCCCAACATTCTGCCTCTCCAGGAGGCTTTGGATAATGGTGCCTGTGGGTGCGGGTGTTTCTGCCCCTGTTGGCCGCTGCTCTAGGGCAGAGGTTCCCAACTCCAGTCCTAGTGGGCCAAACACTGTTCGGGTTTTCATGCTGTCCCTAATGAATATGCATGGATACATCTGCATACCATGGGGCGGCGCATAGAAATGCAGCACAGGCATCTTTATTGGGACAGCATAACGCCTGAATGGAGTGTCCCTCCAGGACGGCATTTGGGAAACTCTGCTCTAGGTATTGCACATGTCTATGGTGTCTGTGCTCTGTAGGGTAAAATATAGGCATTTCAGGCATGTTTATGTTATCTGCAATAAAGGTTCCCTCTTTATTACCACAGTTTAGTACTGGGTAAAATATGGGGATTGGGTTGGTGGGAGCCACAGCTGGGACTTGAACCTGTGACCTTTGGCTCCTGAACACACTGGCTGTGCGTACTGCACCACACTGTTGCCACAGGGACAGTTCATTCTCTGGGGATACCATGACTGTTCATCAGACAGGGCCTGTCTGTTGCAGTGCATGGCACCCACCTAAACAGGGCTAGGCCATGGTCTGCTGTGGGCAGCTGCCACTGCCCCCTCCACCACCAGTACCCCTCTGTCGCCATGCTGACATGCCCTTCTGCTGGTGGTGCGCAGTCTCAGGCCATCCAGTGTGCCAGTAGGCAGCTGCCTATGGTGTGGGTTCTGGGGTAGGGGTGCCTGCATAGACGTCCATGCTTCCCCCAGCACCACCTGCCAATGTTCTGTGCCCTTGGGGGTACCTGCTGGGTACTATCCCCTGTGACACTGTGGGAAACACACTCATGCCCATGTTGGGCCCTCATCAGTTGCTGTCTGGCGGCTCTACTTTTAAGCATCCTATGGGCCACCTAGGCATCACCCTAGTCCGCACTGTGGCCCAGCTGCACCACAGCATGTGCCGCCTGCAGCCCTCTGTATCCCCTTTTCCAGCATTTGTCCAGTTGCCCGTTCTGACATGCCCACCCTGCTGTTGCGGGACATGTGCATGCCATAGGAAACCTGTCCAATAGAAAGGGAAAACCCTGATCAGCGCTATTTCACTGTGGGATCATTCACCTTGTATGGGGACAGAGTATAGCCCCTACCAAAATTGATATCTTTTTTGTGGAGCTTTCCCGGTAGTGTTTTTTTGACATTTCCCATTAATATCACTATTGCCCAGCTTGGTTATGTTATTTTTATATTTTTTTCTGGTCATTTTCACTGTTTATTTGCCCTTTTGTTCCATGCACATGTATCACACTTATCACTTTTTGTAGGTTTCCCTGGCTTTGCTGTACATTGCTGATAGAAATGGTTTCTCTTCCCTTTAAATCTGCTCTAACGCGAGGGTTTCACTCGCGTTAGTTTTCAGTCCAGGAATCCACAGCGTTAGTGTGCAGGGAGCCTCTCCCCTCCCACTCTCCACCCATTGATCCTCTCTCTCCGCCCCTGGGGAGCCTTCCTCCGCCCTCCGGGAGCCTTTTTCCGCCTTCAGCGCTCGTTTGCACCGCTGCACGCGTTAACACACGATAAGGCGCCTTATCACCCGGTAAAGCACCATTATCACACGATAAGGCACCTTATCATGCAATAACATAACAGCAGCGCAAATAGCGCCCTTTAGTAAACATACCCCTTAGAGAAGCTAGCAAAGTAGTCAGAAAAGCAAAGACACAAAAAGAAGAAATAGCCAAAGCAATAAAATAGGGCAATAAGACATTTTTCAGATAATTTAATGAGGAGGAAGGGCAAAAGTGGTATTGTCAAACTCAAGGGTGAAGGGGAGGAATATGTAGAAGCTGATGATGATAAAGCAGAATTGCTTAACAAATATTTCTGTTCTTACAGATGAAGAGGGCTAGCAGCAGGACCTCAGAAAACACCCACAATTAGTAACAGAATTGATGGGGAGCTCAAATGATTTTCAGAAGACTGTGCTTGTGAGGCACTAGCTAAATTAAAAGTAGATAAGCTATGGGACTAGATGGGATACATATGAGAATACTGAAGGAACTTGGGGATGTCTAGTGACTCCATGGACTGACCTTTTCAGTGCTTCTTTGAAGTTAGGAGTGGCGTCAAAGGACTGGAGAAAGGCACATGTGCTCCCTTTGCACAAAAGCGGATGTAAGGATGAGCTTGAGAACTACAGGCTGGTTAGTCTAATCTCTGTGGTGAGCAAATTATTGGAAATGCTGCTAAAAGAGAGAATAATTAAGTTTTAGGCGTCCAATGGATTGCAAGATCCAAGGAAGCATGGGTTTACCAGAGACAGGTCTTGTTAGACAAATCTGATTTCTTTGACTGGGTGACCAGGCAGTTGGAATGAGGGAGAGCCCTAGATGTGGTATTCTTAGATTTCAGTAAAGCCTTTGACACCGTTCTGCACAGGCTACTTATAAACAAACTGAGCACCCTAAGGATGGTCCCTAAAGTTACTGATTTGGTTAGAAATTGGTTGAGTGGGAGGCAACAAAGCGTTCAGGCAAATGGAGCTCACTCTGAGGAGGAGGTGGTTACCAGTGGTGTGCTGCAGGTCCGATTCTTTTTAATATCTTTTTTAGCGATATTGCGGAAGGGCTGTCAGTTAATGTTTGCCTGTTTGCGGATGATACCAAAATCTGCAAAAGAGCAGACACCCAGGAAGCATTAGATAATATAAGGAGGTATCCAGCTAAGCTTGAAGAATGGTCTTGAATTTGGCAGCTGAGATTTCATGCTAAAAAATGCAGGGTCACGCATTTGGGCTGCAAAAATCCAAGGGAGTGGTACAGTTTAGGGGATGAAGTACTTCTGTCCATAAAAGAAGAGCAGGATCTGGGCATGATTGTGTCCGACAATCTTAAAGTAGCTGAATGGGTAGAAAAGATGATGGTAAAAGCCAGAATGACCAGCAGAAAAAAGGAAGGGTTAATGCCCCTGTATCTATGACCTCATTTGGAGTATTGTGTGTGTGATTCTGTAGACGCACCTTCAAAAGGATATAAACAGCTTGGAGTATGTGCAGAGGGTGGCTACTAAAACAGTTAGTGGTCTTCATTATAAAGCATATCAGGACAGACTTATAGATCTTAATGTGTATACTTTAGAAGAAAGGCGGGATAGAGGTGATATGATAGAGATGATTAAATACCTCTATGGCATAAATGCACAGGAGGAGAGTCTCTTTTGACTGAAAGCAAGCTCTGCTATGAGAGGACATAGGATGAGGGTGAAAGTGGATAGACTTGGGAGTAATATGCAGAAACATTTCTTTATGGAAAGAGTGGTAGATGTGTGGAATAGTCTCTCAGTGGAGGTAGTAGAGATGAGGACAGTATTTGAATTCAAAACAGTATGGGACAAACACAGAGGATCTCTAAAGGAAAAAAGGGGATAACTCTAGTTGATATGGAAGTGCAGACTAGATAGACCATGTGGTCTTTTTCTGCTGTCATGTTTCTATATTTCCAATAATCAAAATCTGGAGGTAGGGGGTGGGGGAAGAGGGTGCTAGGAGTCTAAAAGCTAATTGTGAGAGGCCACAAGGCTGAAGTTTCACCTGGGACCCTTATACCCTTGCGCTGGTCCTGTTGGTCGTGAAGGAGGTTTGTTTATATGGCAGCTCACTGTGCTAAACGGCTTTGGATAATCAAGTTTCTGCTAATATTAAATTAGAAAATGTGAAAAAACAAGCTCAGAAAATGGGACTTATGCTCACTCTTTGGTGACATACAATATACACTTTTTCGTAATAAAATAGAAGTTGGAGGAAAATTAATAAACCTTAAAATGAGATGTCTAATCCCATTCTCTAAATGAGTTACTAATCCATCATTGGAGTTATTTAAACCTTTGAGTGAGGTCTCGGAGATTTCAGAACAATCCTCTCCCCCCCCCCCTTCTGCAGGGTATTTTATATCCCTCCCTTTAAGAGGAAAGATCAAGGGGGGGGAGTGGTATTCAGCAGCAGCGGCCACCCCTGATACTCAAACCTGGAGATTCAATGCCAGGCTCATATCCAGCCCTGGCACTGAGTGTCTGGGTTTCCTGGATTGGCAAAAAGCTAACCGGGCAGCATCGATAGTTGGCACTGCCCAGCCTATGCTATGCCTTACTTTTGCCACTTTACCACAGTACCCAGAACTTGATTTTTATTCTCTACCTCCAGGATTAAGTCAACTTGGAAAAAATCCAGGCAACTTGCTAAAAACTGTGGGTCCGATATTCACAGTCGGCAGACCTGCTATCTATGTTAATCACTGTATCCGGGATATTTAGCGGTATTAACACAGTGCCGCTGCCACTGCATGTTCCAGTGCTAACAGTGGTTGTCAACCCAGTCCTCTGGTAGCCTCTGTGCCGGTCAGATTTTCAGGATAGCCAAATGAATATGCATGAGAGAGGTCTGCATATAATGGAGGCAGTGCCTACAAATCTCACATGCATATTTGCTGTAAATACCCTGATCACCTGACTAGCCTAGAGGGTACTGGAGACTAGGTTGAGAAAATCAGAGACCATGCTCGGGAATTTAACTCAGGTCTTCCATACAGTAATGTGCAGCTCTAGCACTGAGCATCCAGGCTGGTTCAAGTTTATGCACATGTTTTAGGGGAAAATACTGAGAAGGGTGAAAGAAATACTTGCAATGAAGGTTACTACAGAAAATGGACATCCTATAGTGGCAAGAGAGATACTTGCAGTTGCTGTCTTTGGAGGAACAGAATGAAGAGCTAGACCCTGCATCAAGTTGATGCTGACATCTCTTGCCAGTCCTATCATTAAGCCTCCCACTTGACATCCTAATGCCTTCAATGTTCCTTAAATATGTAAAACCTTATTTGTCACACTGATGATGTTCATTTTGTCCATTTGTTCTCCTGTCACTTGCAGTCAAAGGGCTGCTGGGGCTGGAAGATTTATTAATTGCAGTAATTTTATCTAAAATACTAACAGCTGGGGGGTTTTATCAGGTTCCAAATTACTTACCGTTTTTTTTTAAAGAGAATCCCACTCCTTCTCCCCACTAAACCACACATTTGCTCTGGCCACAGATACATAATCAGGATCCTAATTATAAGATATTTACTATAAAAAAAAAACCTGCTGGAAGTGCTAGGGGACTGGAAGTCTATTGTGGGCCATCAGAAACCCTTTCACCCTACTCTGTCTGCTCCCAATATCTGTAATTGTCTCACTTATCAGCGGAAAAAGCAGACCCCCAAAGCCTCTTCCACTCGTCTGTTAAAATGGCCCAATTACTCCTCTTGTCCTCCCTTTTTGTTCTGTTTCTAGCGAGCTCCAGAGTGCTTGTAAATATACCAGAGCTGTTTGCCTTCCTTTTTAGGGAGAGAAACACCAAATTATAACTGTTCCCCTTCCTTTTTTTCCCCCTCTTAGAATTTTTTCTCAAATGCATTTCAATAAGAGAGACTACATCATCCCTCTTGGCTTTTCCATGCCTCATTCTGGTACCCCCACTCTTCATCCAAGTAATCATACCGGGGCCACCTGGACTGTCTGCTGTGTTACCATGGGTACAAATGATGGTTGGAATAGTGCGGGTACTTCCCTGTAATTGCTGGTTTTCAGAGATAACATTCTGTATGGCAGGGTTTCCCAGCTTTGTGCTGGAAGCACACTGAACTGGTTTGGTTTTCTGAATGCCTATTATATGAACGGAAGAGATTTGCTGTCTTGAGCACCAGACTAGTTAAGTGTGCCTTCGGAACTGTGTTGGGAAATATCCCTGTAGAATTATACGGACATGTTACATTCTTAACCAAAGAGGAAACGTGCCCTGCAGCAAATGACTGAAAAGAGACCGACTCGTCAGCATACACTGCATTGCATAACACAAACACAAACCACACACTCCCTAAGTTGAAACACTTTGAATGCCTTGCAAAGAAATCACCCCCCTCTCTCAACCAAACCACTTGGCATGGAAAGACCACATCTAAGAACAGAGCCACTGGGCAGTTCCACCTCCCGCTCGCCCCAGTTCTTTATTCAAACCATTGAGTATCTTTTTGTCAGCACTTTTACCTTGAAAGATATTGAAAACCACAGGTATCGAAATAGACACTAAACTACATTCAAATGCATGCAAACTCCAGATTTGGGGTGCAACTAGTTCATAGTCACAGATCAAGAGAAACAGAATACCTGCTACCTCAAAGTAAGGAAGAATTAGAAAGCAAAGCTGCGGAATTGTAGACAGCAGAATAAAACCAGACATACAAATGAGTGACATTATCAAACATAAGATATGCCATACTGGGTCAGCCCAAGGTCCATCAAGCCCAGTATTCTGTTTCCAACAGTGGCCAATCTAGGTCATATGTACCTAACAGTTTCCCCAAAAGACACAGGTTCCACAATGCTTGTACTGGGTCAAGCATTGATATCTTCGGTCACTTCTTAATAATGGTTTATGGACCTTTCCTCCAGGAACTTGTCCAAACCTTTTTTAAACCCAGCTACACTAACAGCCTTTACTACATCCTCCGGTAACAAATTCCAGAGTTTGATTACACGTTGAGTGAAAAAATATTTTCTTTTATTAGTCTTAAATAGTTTACCCTGTAGCTTCATTGCATGTCCCCTAGTCTTTCTATATTCTGATAAGGTAAACAATCGATCTACGTTTACCTGTTCCACTCCGTTCATTAATTTATAGACTTCTATCATATCTCCCCACAGCCGTCTCTTTTCCAGGTTAAAGAGCCCTAACCTTTTTAGCCTTTCTTCATAGGAGTATCCTTCCTTCCCCTTTACCATTTTGGTGGCTCTTCTCTGTACCTTTTCTAAAATCGCTATATCCTTTTTAAGATACGGCTACCAGAATTGCACACAATATTCAAGGTGCGGTCTCACCATGGAACGACATAGAGGCATTATAATATCTTTTGTTTTATTTTCCATTCCTTTCCTTATCATACCTAGCATTCTATTTGCTCTCTTGGCCGCCGCTGCACACTGGGCCGAGGGTTTTAACATGGTATCCACAATGACGCCTAAATCTTTTTCCTGGGTGGTGGTTCCTAATGTGGAACCTTGCATCGTGTAACCATAGTTTGGGTTGTTCTTCCCTAGGTGCATAACCTTGCACTTGTCCACATTAAATTTCATCTGCCATTTTGATGCCCAGTCTTCCAATTTATCAAGATCCTCTTGCAATTTTTCACAATCCTCTTGGGTTTTAACAACTTTAAATAGTTTTGTGTCATCTGCAAATTTGATAACCTCACTCGTTATTCCACTTTCCAGGTCATTTATGAATATGTCAAAAAGCAGCGGACCCAGCACAGATCCCTGGGGTACACCACTATTCACCTTTCTCCATTGGGAAAATTGGCCATTTAGCCCTACCCTCTGCTTTCTATCTTTTAACCAGTTCCTGATCCACAATAGTACACTGCCTCCTATCCCATGACTCTTTAGTTTTGCCAAAAGTCTCTGATGAGGGACCTTGTCAAAGGCTTTCTGAAAGTCCAGATACACAATATCAACCAACTCACCTTTGTCCACCTGTTTATTCACTCCTTCAAAAAAACATAACAGATTAGTAAGACAAGATCTTCCTTGTCTAAAGCCATGTTGGCTGTCTCCCATTAGGTTGTGACTATCTACATGCTGAGTAATTTTATTCTTTATGATGGTTTCTACCATTTTTCCCGATACTGACGTTAGGCTCACCGGTCTGTAGTTTCCCGGATCACCCCTACCCTTTTAAAAAATTGGTGTTACATTGGCGATCCTCCAATCTTCAGGTATTAGAGATGATTTTAATAATAGTTCACAGATTACTGATAGCAGTTCTGCAATCTCATATTTCAGTTCTTTCAACACCCTTATTTATTTATTTTATTTATTTAGCATACATTTGTATACCGCTACTTCCAGCGATCAGTAGCGGTTTGATTGCAGAAATGAATTTGTCGAATCATGACAGAAATTTTGCGGTATACACACATTTGAGTGGATTGTTCGCCTGCTTCTGTTGGGTGGTTGCGTGCTGATAAGGGTGGAGAGAAAGGATGGCGCTATGTTATGTATAAGCTTGAAGGTGGTTATTAGTGTTTTATATTTTATCCGGGCTGCAATGGGGAGCCAGTGTAGCTCGATTAATACAGGGGTAATGTGATCAGTAAGGTTTTTTTTCATGATGACCCTAGCTGCTACATTTTGGGCCATTTGGAGAATGTTGAGGGTTTTCTTTGGAAGGCCCTGTAGGATGGCATTGCAGTAGTCGAGGTGTGGCATAATTAGAGCTTGTGCAACAGATCTGAAATCGTGAGGTTCAATGATGCTCCGCAGGGGTTGTAGGACTCTAAGTTTGTGGAAAACGGCCTTGTTGGTTTTGCGGAGGTGCTTTTCCATCTTTAGATTGCTGTCAAGTGTTACACCCAGATATTTCATTTCAGTCTTCGTGTTGTATGTATTGTTACATAGGGTGACTGACGCAGGAGGGTCAAAGTTTGGTTTTCTTGAGATATACATGACTTCAGTTACCATCCGGCCCAGGTGATTTGCTACTCTTCAGTTTATCTAATAGTTGTAAGACATCTTCCCGATGTATCGATATTTCCTTCAATTCTTCCACACCTTTAAATACCACTTCAGTCATGGGTAACATCCCTACATCTTCCACAGTAAAGACCGAAGCAAAGAATTCATTCAGTCTCTCCGCTATCGCCTTGTCGCCTCTTAGTGCTCCTTTAACCCCTTTATCATCTAATGGACCAACTGACTCTCGCACAGGTTCTTTGCTACGAATGTACTTGAAAAGGTCTTTATTTCACATTTTTGCTTCCGCAGTAAGCTTCTTCTCAAATTCTCTCTTTGCCTGCCTTATCAATGCCTTGCATTTGACTTGCCAGTGCTTGTGCTGTTTCCAGGTTTCGTCGTTTGGCTCTTTTTTCCATTTCATGAAAGATGCTTTTTTGGCAACAACAGCCTCTCTGACCTCACCTTTAAACCATGCTGGCAGTTTTTTGGACTTCCTTCCACTTTTCTTAAAGCGTGGAATACAGCTGGTCTGGGCTTCCAAGATAGTATTTTTCAACAACACCCAAGCTTGATGTACGTCTTTAACCTTTGCAACTGCTCCTTTTAGTTTTTTCTTAACTGTTTTCCTCATTTTATCATAGTCTCCCTTTCGAAAGTTAAAAGGTAGTACTGTGGATTTCCTTACTATCCCTCCTCCACTAATTAAATCAAAGGCGATCATGCTATGATCACTATTGCCAAGTGGCCCCAACACCCTTATCTCTTGCACTAGATCTGGTGTTCCACTAAGGACTAGGTCTAATATGGCTTCCCCTCTGGTCGGTTCATGAACCAGCTGCTTCAAGAAGCAGTCATTTATTTCATCTAGGAACTTTATCTCCCTAGCATGTCCTGACGTGACACTGACCCAGTCGATACCGGGGTAATTGAAATCACCCATTATTATTACTGTGCTGTAACTTTTGTTAGCTTCCTTGATTTCTTTGAGCATTTCATCATCCATTTGGTCATTCTGGCCAGGTGCTCGATAGTACACCCCCACTGCCATCGCCTTCCCCCTTTTATATGGAATTTCAATCCATATAGATTCTACATCAGATTTTGTTTCCTGCAAAACTTTAATCCTTTCTGAGTCAATGCCCTCTCTAACATAGAGCGCAACCCCTCCACCTATTTGATCAGCTCTATCATTACGATATAGTTTGTACCCAGGTATCACAGTGTCCCACTGGTTGTCCTCCTTCCACCATGTCTCTGATATTCCAATCATATCTAACCTTTCATTTAGTGCTATATATTCTAACTCTCCCATCTTATTCTTTAGACTTCTAGCATTTGCATACAAGCATTTTAGAGAATGTATTTTATTCATGTTAATTTGGCTATTGTTAGACATGGGTAAATTGGGATCTTTAAGCTCTGTCTGCTCCATACTTGAGGGCATTTGGGCTACTTTACTCTTTTGTGGAACCTCTCTGCTTTTGGTAGTATCCTTCAAGGATACATTCTTCTGAACCATCCGCTCTTGGGCGACTGTCGGCTTTCCCCTAATATCTAGTTTAAAAGCTGCTCTATCTCCTTTTTAAAGGTTAATGCCAGCAGCCTGGTTCCATCCCGGTTAAGGTGAAGCCCATCCCTTCGGAAGTGCCCCTCCTTTCCCCAGAATGTTCCCCAGTTCCTAACAAATCCAAAACCCTCATCTCTGCACCATTGTCTCATCCACGCATTGAGACTCCGGAGCTCTGCCTGCCTTTTGGGTCCTGCGCGTGGAACAGGAAGCATTTCGGAGAATGCTACCCTGGAAGTTCTGGATTTCAACTTCCTACCTAAAAGCCTAAATTTTGCCTCCAGAACCTCCCTACCACATTTTCCTATGTCATTGGTACCGACATGTACCAAGACAGCAGACTCCTCCCCAGCACTATCTAAGACCTTATCTAGGTGGCGCGTGAGATCTGCTACCTTCGCACCAGGCAGGCATATTACCAGGCGATCCTCACATCCAACAGCCACCCAGCTATCTACATGCCTAATGATCGAATCACCAACTATAACGGCTGTCCTAACCCTTCCCTCATGGGCACATGGCCCTGGAGAAACTTCCTCGGTGCGAGAGGGTTTTACATCACCTGGAGGACAGGTCCTAGTTACAGGATCACTTCCTGCCACACCAGGGTGATGCTCTCCTGTCACGTGACCTCTCTCCTCCATGGCAACAGGGGTGCTGCCAGACTGGAGGTGGGACTTCAGGACTATATCCCTGTAGGTCTCGTCTATGTACCTCTCTGTGTGTCTTATGTTTTCCAAGTCTGCTACTTTAGCCTCTAGAGAACGGACTTGTTCCCTGAGAGAAAAGAGCTCCTTGCACCTAGTGCACACGTAAGACCTCTCACCAGCTGGGAGAAAATCATACATGTGACACTCAATGCAAAAGACGGCAGAAGCATAGCTCTCTGAGCTCAGAAACACCTCAGTCTATTGCAGAACTTAGGTCAACTTCCTGGGAAGGTGGGCGTGTCTCTCCGATTTAGTCTATCATTTCTGCAGAACTCCATTTACAGGTAAGTCACACACAAGTGAAGATCCCTACTAAGGGTTGCCCTCTCTTCATTGATATTCAGAGAAGTCTGGACAACAATAGTGGTGAGGGATTGGACTACTAACTGAAAGATCCTTGCAGAACTACATATCCATATGCAAGGTCCCTTCCAGGAATACTGTCTAGATAGTAATGCGATTTAAAGGTGTGAATGCATGACAAGCTTACAGCTCTGAATTTTTTAAATGGGAACAAAGAGCAAGTCGGGGCAAATGACCCAACCATAGTTCCCACTGTGTCTTCTCGAGATCACTGAGCTGAAATCCTGCTAGATTATAGCGATGGGATATACTGTTCACTAACCAGTCTTGATACAAGTTTTTAGTTATCGCTAACCTTAACCTAGTATCAAATAATATGACGAGGTGTGAAGTGGAGATGTGGCTCTGTTCTTTTCAAGTAGCAAACGAGCACTGCAGTCCAATGCACGCTGGACCTCGTCACACTTGTGCGCATGAGACCTTAGAAAGAAAGCAGCTAAGCTGTCGATTGACTGATGGGAAACATTTACTTGCCAAAAGTGGTATTTACTTATGTTGATTCCAACGACTAGGCTATTATTTATTTATTTTTATTCTCTTATATACCGTGCTATTCTGCATCAATGCAGTTTACATTGAACAAACTGAAATTACATTGAACAGGGCATTATAACTTGGAGATAACTATTTCACAGGGAACATGGGCTATGGAGGGTTAAGTGGCTTGCCCAAGACCACAAGGAGCACCTGTGGGACTAGAAACCCCAGTCCTTCCGGCCCAAGGTTGCTGTCCTCTAGTGGGATTTGAACCCCCGACCTTCTGGCCTGAAGTACCTTGCCCCAACCACTAGGCCACTCCTCCACATTAGAAAACATTAGAAATGGAGAATAAAAGACAAATGCTTGCAGCCCTCTTGCACTTCAACTGAGGTTACTGCCGCTAAGAAAAGAATATTCCATGTCAAATATTTCAGCTCTGCTGATTCTATGGGTTCAAAAACTGACTGCTAGGACACTGAAGAGATGTATTGTACTTCCCACTAGACTGGAAGGCGTGGTTAAGACAGTCAGTTGAGTTAGCTGCACTGTGGCTTATTTCCTCTCTTTTGGAGTTTGCTGTTGCTGCTGTTTATACCTTTAGGATGGATGGTAGTTTCTCATTGACAGAAGACCCGTTTCCTCTAGGGGAGGAGTTGCTTTCTTGAAGAGATGGATTTTGTTGTGGCTGAAGCAAGATGCACCATAGTTACACCAGCCTCTTTACTTTGCTCCTGAATAGGTTATTTCCAATGCATAGAATCAATGTCGCATTTGTTCAGCTATTCCAGATGTTTGAGTTGTGCTAATCTTCTCAACCCTCTCACTGCCACAGAGATTTTCACTAAGATGTCAAAAGCTTCATATGTTACCCTGATCACATACATCCCGTGTTTCTCTGTACTGGTGAGTTACTCTAAAATTTTCTCACAACCGCTTTGATTGAAGGATAAGGCGGTATACAAAACTGTCTAAATAAATAAACTAGCGAAAGAGCTTCCAAAAAAAGAAGCAGCTTTTCATTTCTGTACTCTCATGCATATATTGCACCATTCTCAGTTGATGCCCTAGTATTCTTGAAGAAAACAACAAATCCAATTTCCTTGCTATTGGTAAACAGGAGACTAGAGTTTGGCTACATTGTTAATGGGAGTTCTTTATACTGGTACTGCCACAGCCACAGCCTTTTCAGTGCATCAAACTGCAAAAGGCAAAATGCATCTACTCTTGTTGCTTTGTTGAGAGCAAAGGCTATCACATTTGCCATTTTTTGTATGAATTTGGAATAAATTAAATCCTCAAGAGATGAGGTAGTTCTAGGTAGTGTAGAAGGGCCTGAGAGCTGTCCATTTGATGGCTTATATGCCTCCTGCCAGCAACATTGTGAGCAGTGCAAGTCTACAATGGATGATGACCATTGTACATCACTGGTAGAGCATAATAGAAGGCCCAAGGGCAATTGATGCTCCTGTTTCAGTGCTTTGCTGTGCGGTTCTCAAAGGCCAGCTGGAAAGGAACAAGCAGAAAGCAAGCAAAAATATGGGCCCCAGAGTTAAAGCGCCCTAAGCCCAAGGATGGAGCTCTGGCACCGGCTTTGCAAAAATCAACTTGAAGTCATAATGACTGGTCCTGGAGAACCCTCAGCACTGGTCTCACCGGTTCCTTAATCAGAGATGGGATCAGCATGCTAGGAATGCAAGTCTCATAAAATGCCATCTTCACGGCAATATCAGCTAGAATCATATCTTTAATGGCAGACGCATAGGTTGACTGTTGGAAGTTGGTGATGCACCATAACTGAAATGCTATCCATAGAGAGATATGAGAGATTAGATAAATACTCAGACAAGGACGATACCTATTATCCAGTTATTGATTCTTCCCTCCCCTCCCCTCCCCTCCCACTCTCTCCTCACATGCCTCCCCCCCCCCCCCGAGTACTCTCCCTTTCTCAGCACACTGTTCCCACTCCTTTCTTTTCCTCCCCAGATGCATGCCCTTTCCTCTCCCCCCCCCATATATCTACTCAGCCCCAAAGCCCCCCCAGTGCACCTCTTCTTTTGCATACTCAACAAGAAATATTAGAAAATAATCTGAGAGCTTCAAATGTGAGATGTTTAAATTTTCCTTACGCACGTTTCTTGTCTCCTCAAATTTTATTTGACAAGTATTTGATGGAAATTTTAGGCTATCGCGAAGATATGAAACCGCATGTTACAAGTGTTTTTACATTCCTCGTAAAGGGACAAATCCAGAGGAGATTTCTTCTGGAGCTGCCCCTGTTGTATCCCAGGATTCTCTGGACGTTTCTGCATTCATTGAGTCCTCTCGGGATATAATTTCAACACGGGCTACGCTTCTGGTATCATTTGCGTCTGAAGCTGAAAAGAATGCTGTGATACGACTATATTTTATGAATAAAGAGGCTGTTTTCTGCGGGGAGAAAATCAATGTGTTTCCGGATGTCTCCAGGAAAACTCAGCTTCATCGTCGTGGCTTTTTATCATTAAGGCCCCGCGTCCTAGCTATTGGTGCTACGTTTTTCCTTAAATTCCCTTGCAAATGTTTAGTTACCTTCAAGGGCACCAAGTATGTCTTCCTGGAAACATCGGCATTGGAAACTTTTCTCTTGTCACATTCTCCACAGGTTTGATAGTTAGTTCTTGGTTAAATTCTTGTTATCAGATGGTAACAAAAAAAAAGAGTTTAAAATGACTAGGTCAGCTTTCCCTTTTCTTACAGTTTTTCTTTGTGTACGTTTTCTTTCTTTATTGTTTGTTTGGTTTTGCTCCTCATGATGTGGACTGTATTTAGTTTGCTTATTTGATTAGCAGTGTTTAATTTTTGGAATGAAAAAAAAAATCATTCTTACATTCATTTATGTAAATTATAAAGAATATAATTATTCCCAGATCAACCAAAAATTTCCCAACAGGAGGTACAGAGTAGAAGTAGGGTGTTTCCCTTTACAACTCAACATACAAGAAATTATATTCAAATTCTGGTGTTACATAAACAGCAACATGAATTCCATCCATTGTCAGAGACACTGAAGTAATACAAAACCCTGCAAAATGAACATGTCAAAAGTTTCCATACTGTACCATAATGTCAAGCCAAGATCTCAGACTACATCAACCTTCTCTATTAAAAGCCAGCACTGCAAATATTCTCGAACACCTCTAACTAGGAAGACAGCAAGATGGACTCGCTCACCTTGGAGACATAAAAACACAGACCAACACCTAATAAAGGATAAAAGGCTGCAAATTAGAAAACCAGACAGGCAAAAAAATTAAATGGAAAACCAGTGAAACACTGAAGAAATAGAATCATAAATGCATTTTCACTTCCATGGATCAAAATACAAGAAATAAACAAACATTTTCAAAGTGGACATATTTCATGCTCTGAAACAGGACCTGACAAATCCCAGGTACATGGGATTTTCTCCCCCCCCCCCCCTTTTTCTCTTTTTTTTTTTTGCAGTTGGTTGCCCATGGGGATCCTGTCTTTTGTGGGCATAAGACAACATGTGTGATCATGTCTAAGTCCCCTTCTTTCTGCCTGCAGGGATCCCATCTCTCATAGGCAGCACAAGAGGGGAAGGCCACTATCATGTCCTGGATTGCAAATGACTGACTGCAGGGATCTCATCTCCAGTGCGCAGAAGGGAAGACCGCCATGGATCAGGGTCTGCACCAACAAAAAGGTTAGACCAGGTTTGAGGGGACAGGGGGGGGGGGGGGAGGAGGCAGCATAAATTTAAAGGGACAGTAATTTAAAAAAGGAGAAGGATGGGAGAATGGAGGGCAGTACGGTTAAAAACGGCACTTGAAAAGCCGTTTTTGTTTCGTGGCTGGTGGGCAGAACTGCCATCATAGGTAGGTTTCTGTTCTTCCATCTTATGAGGAGCTGCTATTCTGCCAGGCTGAGACTAGTCAACCAAATGAACCAATGAGACAACAGAGGGAGGGACTAGAGAGTAATGGGAGCTGAGTAAAGGTCAGCTGAATGAGCCAATGAGACAACAGAGGGTGGGACTAGGGAGTAGTGGAGGGAGCTTCCAGCATGAGGTTTTTCATCGACTGGTGGAGAGAGCCAGCCAGAGCCAGCTAAATGACGGCGAGTGGGTCTGAACAGTGATACTGGACTTCCCAGGGTCTTAAAAAAAGATGTTTTATATGGGGATAGTTATGGTGCTGTTGTGCTGCCTGAACTCTGGTCCTTGATTCACTTAAATAAATGTCCATGTTGTCACTTATTTTTAACTTTCAACTGCAGTATTCAGATGCTCACTGCTGCCAGGTTTATATCAATATATATGCTTGCAGCCAATCAATGTAACGTCACTCAAACTCTCAGCATTATATATTTTATTAAACGCAAATCAGGCACACACTTATCAGGGGTTTTTTTTGTAACTCCTTATCAGCATTTCAGTCTTCAAAACATGGTGCCTCGGCGTCCCTGCATCACTGTGGGTCCTGGGACTGCCTGGCAGGTTACTCACACCAGGTAAGGGCAGCACACCACTTTAGATTTCATAGTTACTGCCTAAGGAGTTAGGTCAATGAATGAAATCCAAGCTTTAGACTGCAATGCATCGCTCCAACAGAAGTCTTCATTCCGCAGTGCACTGAGCATATTAGTGGTGAAGGACTGGAGTAGGTTTTTGCATTGATTCCTTCAATATATAGGATTATTTAGTTTAAGTAGCTCTCCTATTTGGGCAATATTATTCCATTTGGTCAGGAAGTTCATAAATAAATCCACAGCAAACAGTGAGGTATACTGAACTGCAACTTTACTGAAATATCATTGAGCTACAGTATTTCCCAAGAAGACACTCAAACACAGTATTCACAATTCTGATAATAGATCTATATAATCTCATCCTTTCACCTTTAGAGTTTCTCCCCTCCAGCTGAGTGTGGGGTAAGCAGTCACCGCTAGGTGCAGTGGAAAGAGGGCTGAGCTTGTATGCAGGGCCGGCCCGTCCATTGAGCAAGAATGTTTTTTGCACAGGGCCCCGTGTTTCAGGGGGCCCCGCGCAAAGAACATTCTGCTTTTTTTTTTAAATTACATTTTTTAAAAAAAACCTGTCTCTGGCTGCTGCCGCTGCCGCGTCCGTCGCAGCAGCGGCAGAATGGAGTGTCCCGCGGGGCCCCTTCTCCTCGTTGAGCCCTCTGCAAGGGCTTTCAGATTCTCGAAGGGAGAGTGCTCCCTCGCGTCTCTGTAAAGCCCGCAGGGGCTAATGGGAAATTTCCCATCTGCCCCTTTAGACGCGAGGGGCTGATGGGAAATTTCCCATTAGCCCCTGCGGGCTTTACAGAGACGCGAGGGAGCACTCTCCCTTCGCGAATCTGAAAGCCCTTGCAGAGGGCTCAACGAGGAGAGGGGGCCCCGCGGGACACTCCATTCTGCCGCTGCTGCGACGGACGCGGCAGCGGCAGCAGCTAGAGCCAGGTTTTTTTTTTTAATTTGCCAGAAGGGAAGGGAAGGGGAGGGGGGGTTAAGACTGGTAATGGGCTGGGGGGCTGATGGAGGCTGTCTGGAAATGGGGTGATGGGGGCTTAGGACTGGAAATGGGCTGGGGGGTGTTAGGACTGGAAATGGGCTGGGGGGGGTGTTAGGACTGGAAATGGGCTGGGGGGGGTGTTAGGACTGGAAATGGGCTAGGGGGGGTTAAGACTGCTAATGGGCTGGGGCTGATGGAGGCTGACTGGAAATTGTCTGGGGGGGTAGGACTGGAAATGGGCTGGGGGGGGTGTTAGGATTGGAAATGGGCTGGGGGGGTTAAGACTGGTAATGGACTGGGGGTTGATGGAGGCTGACTGGAAATGGGGTGATGGGGGGTTAGGACTGGAAATGGGCTGGGGGGGGGTGTTTAAGACTGGTAATGGGCTGTGGGCTGATGGGGTCTGTCTGGAAATAGGGTGATGGTGGTTAGGATTGCTAATGGGCTATGGGGGGGGATAGGACTGCTAATGGGCTATGGGGGCGCTAGGACAGGAAATGGGCTGATGGGGAGGGGTTAGGACTTGAGGTGGGCTGATGTGGTTAGGACTGGTAATGGGCTGTGGGCTGATGGGGGGGGGGGTTAGGACTGGCAATGGGCTATGGGGGGCTGACTGGAAATGGGCTGATGGGGTTAAGACTGGAAGTGGGCTGATGGGGGGGTTAGGACTGGTAATGGGTTATAGGGGGGGCTTAAACTGAAAATGGGTTGATGGGGGGCTAGGACTGGTAATGAGTTGGGGGATTGCTATGACTGGAAATGGACTGAGTGGACGGGGAGGCTTGAACTGCAAATAGCTGATGGGGAGGGAGCTTGGAATGGAAATGGGCTGTGAGGGAAGGGAGCTAGGACTGAAAATGGGCTGATGGAGCAGCTAGGATAGGACTGGAAATGGGCTGTTGGGGGGAGCTAAGATTGGAAATGGGCTATGGTGGGGGCTTGAATTGAAATGGACTCATGGAGGGGCTAGAACTGGAAGTAGGCTCATGGGGGGGCTTGGACTGGAATTGGGCTGAGTGGAGGGGAGCTAGGATTTGACATGGGCTGATGGTGGGACTAGGAAATGACTAGAAATGGGCTGATGGGGGGCTAGGATTGGAAATGAGCTGATGAAGGGACTCAGACTGAAAATGGATGGGGGAGCTAGGACTGGAAATGGGTTGATGGGGGGGCTAGGACTGGAAATGGGCTGATGCAGGGACTAGAAGGGAATGGATGCTGGGTGAGACTGGAACTAGAAGGGAGCTGATGTTGGGGGAGGATTAGAATGGGATGGGGCTGGGAGAGTAAAATGGAGAGGGGAAAAATATTTTGTGTGGGAGGGATGAAAAATCTACAATTGGCCGGGTATTGGGAGAGTAAGTGGGGATTGAGGATGGAAGGGTAAAATTTGTGTGGATGAAATAAGAATGAGGAAAGAGCAAAAGGAGAAAGATTAGTATGTTAAAGCAGATGTAGAGAGAGAGGATGGAAAGAAAACTAGAAGAGAGAAGAAAGGACAAATGGACAGCAGACGATGGAGAGTTAGCAGAAAACATGAAGAAACCAGAAGAAAGTGGCTGGAGCAATTGCAACTGAAAAAAAATGCACAAAAGGTAGAAAGATATCTCTTTATTTTGAATTTATTAACTGGAATATGAAAGCTCTGGGAAATGTGCATCATTAACGTCTGCGCTTTGTTTGGTACAAGAGGAAATTGATTTATAGTTTTATTTCTACAGTGTTGTTGTACATTCCAAGTTTGGCTTTTGGGGTTCCCAGTTTAATTATTGCCTTCCTGTTTCTAAATTGCGATTCCTTGTTTGGTGATGGTCTATGTTCTGCATGTGTAACTGAGCTGAGGTATTCTGTTTATGTAATTCCTATTTGACATTGCCACTTGTTCTTTCCCCAGTATTCTCTGAAATGTATTTGCAGTGTTTCCTTTTGATAGGTAGGGTCTGGTGCTTTGTGAGTCCTGGTAATGCTGTCAGGATACAGCGGGTTTGCTATGGGTTCTAAATGGGCAGCCTTTGTAGTAGTTCCTAATGTGCCTGGCGGTTGGCACTGGATTATAGTAATGTAGAAATCTTTTAGTCTTTCTTTATCCATACACTCATTAAGAGACATGTTTACTAAAAGTTAGTGTTTGGTAACATTATGCAAATATGTATGCAAATAAGGCCACTTATGCAAATGAGGCCCCGCACCGAGTCTCCGCACATGGCCCCGCACCCCCCTTGGGCCGCCCCTGCTTGTATGACACTGAAGAAAAAAGTTTGAGATTTAATTTTTTTAAGTTCTTATGACAGAGTAATCCTGTTGTTAATATATGTATGTCTGTTTCCTCTCCTCTTCCTTCCATCCTTCCCCCCTTTGACGTTTAGGTATTTTATATTGCTTTCTTGAAACGTCTCTTTTGAGAACTATTTTTGGCACTTTTATGGGTATGTTTATTTTGTTTATAGACTAATTTTTTTTATTGTTGTATTAGCTCATTTCCACATCTGTGTCGTAATGGTTATGTGCAAGGTGAGGAGGTTGCAATAGTCTGGATGGGAGGTGACAAGAGGATAAGTGTCTTAGTAGTCTGTTCAGAAAGGAAGGGGCAAATTTTGCTGATGTTCTAGAGAAAGAAATAACAGGTTTTAGCTGTCAGTTGGATGTAAGTAGAGAAGGAGAGAGATGAGTCAAAGACGACCCCCAAGATTACAAGCTGAGGAAACAGGGAGCATTAACCACAGAGATAGAGAAAAGAAGAAGGAAGAGTTGAGTTTAGGGGGAAGAAAAAAAGCTTAGTTTTGGCAATGTTCAATTTCAAACGGCAGTGGGACATCCAGGCATCAATGTCAGATAGGCAGGCAGAGAGATCTGACCCTGGATGCCAGAGAAATTTCAGGTGTAGAGAAGTAGATTTGATCAAACCCCAAGGGAGGAGATGAGTACACCAAGGGACTGGGTAAAGAAAGAGAACACTTTAACACATAAACCAGGCAATGCTCCAAAAGAACAAATGTTGTTGATGAAGGTATATATCTTTTTAAATAAAGATAAAACACTGTTCTGGAGGGATTCCTAGGGCAGTTAGATAGTAAAATATTTTTTTTTACACATTTACTACTTCAGTCACAAAAGATGGCTTCAACAAGTGATTGTGTTCAACAGACTGCAACAAGCAACTCAAGTGACTATGAAACAAAGAATGACAACAATTCAATGAAAGCACGAGCCAAAGCACTAAGAAAGAAAGACAGAATACGGAAAGCGGAGTTACTTACCTGTAACAGGAGTTCTCCGAGGACAGCAGGATAAGTCAGCCACACCTGGTGACGTCATCCGACGGTGCCGAGAAGACGGAAGTACTCTCCATAGCTCAGAAGGGCTTTTCGCCCTTCTGAGCATGGGCCAACTGGCCCCCCCCCCCCCGGCCTGCCTCTAGCTAGCCAGTTCGTCACTAGCTGAGCCTTAGCTGCTAGGAGGCGGGCCCTGGTCAGAGGCCGAGACCTTTTCCAGGGGAGGAGGGCGGCTATGTGTGGCTGACTTATCCTGCAGTCCTCGGAGAACTCCTGTTACAGGTAAGTAACTCCGCTTTCTCCAAGGACAAGCAGGATGAGTCAGCCACACCTGGTGCCTCCCAAGCTGTAATGTGATGCGGTGGAAAGGGGGAGGCCGAGATCAGGTTCAGAAGACACGATATCAGGGCTGGATGTCTCCAGATGTGCCCTGGATACCTGGTGGCGGCGTCAGCGCGCCATGTGCCAACCTGCAATGTGCACACAGAACAATGTGCAGTGTGTAGTGCTAATGGGTATGCGCCATTAGAAGTGAGCTAAAGTGTGGGCGTGCAGTCCCCTTTTTGCGCCTACGCGGCAGCAGTGGTTGTGAGGGACTATGGCCAGCTGCCGAGAAGGTTTAATGGCAGAAAGGTCTAATGGCAGATATGCAGCAGCAGTGGGCGCAATCCCGAATGCTGAGTTACCCACTGCGAGCAGGGATAACCACGGTATCAACGCTGGAAGCATGGCAAGAGTGGCGCGAGACCGATGCCTTGATGCAGCTACGGCTACAGAGTTCAGTACTGCCAGAGTGATTCAATTAGAGTATTAACACCGCCCAGGGCATGAGACATGACAATTTTCAGGACTTGGTTAGGAGCGTCCGGGTCGGAGGTAGCAGCCTAGAGCGTAAGAACACTAGGCGACGCGTTTATGCCGTTTTTGTCCCTGCCCAAGGTATGGGAGACAGGCTGTCAATGCATCCTGTGACAGGCTGTCGATGGATCCTTTGGCACAGCTAGAGACCTGTGCTTGTGCTAGGATTATTGAAGGTCTAGAGACCTGTGATGACAAGTCGGGTCCCCTTGCTGCTCCTGGGCAAGAGCTGAGTAGGGGTGTGATGATGCTTCAGGCTGGGGTAATGGCGGCATTACGTGTGGTAGGTACGCCATGTGGCCGCAAGGATGCTGGGCGCAGTCAAGGATGCTGGCATAGTCATCGTGGGCCGTGACCGCCCTGTCTGGTTCCAGAGGCTTGTGTAAGCGCAACCGCCGTGTCTGGTTGCAGAGGCTCATGTAAGCCTTGCAGGATCGATTTTCAGTCGTATCAGAAAGGAGACGACAAGTCAGGTCTGGATAGGCAGTTGACAACCGTGTCAGCTTCAGGAGTTACTACATGCCCACCCGCACTTGGTGGGGGGGGGGGGGGAGAAGGTACCCAGGGGTCCTAGGGCCAGAAATAGGGAAAAACGTGCTGGCGCTGATGGCCTGGCTCTAACTGCTTGAAACAGTTGCCCTTCCTGCTCTCCGCAAGGTGGACAGGGCACCTTGTGGTCAGCCCACCGATGGGAGAGAGAATTAGTGGGAATTGGACCTTGGTCTCTTACTACTAGGCTTCCCCTCCCCTCTTGCAGTCGAGTTGGGAGCCCACCTGGATGGATGGGATTTGAGTCCTTCTTGCAGGGAAGAGGGAACCTGTTCTTCTTCCGTGAAGGAGCAGAACTACGGCTGCCATGCCGACTCTGTGTGTGCGTGGCCCCGGAGTGCAGAGTCCTAGCTGCGCTGTGGCCGTGTGCTTGCATCCCCAATCGGGCCTGCAGTCCGGTATTGGATATGTGATCTTTTGTACAATGGTGATCCCCTGACCAGACGCGACCTGACCACCTTGCACGCATGCCCACAGAAACCTGGGTTTAGAGCCACAGGACTCTGACGCCTCGCAGTAAGGGCCACAGAAACCTGGGTCCGGTGCCACTGGAATCTCGTGCTCAGGGCCACAGATTTCGCTGGTGGGCCTGTGCAGTGCAGGATTCTCTCCGCAGGGGAAAACAGGTGGTGGCAAGAAGTCAGGAGGAAGATTAATCTCTGGACATTCTTCGTTGGTGCCCAACCGTCCTGAGTGCAGAGGTCACCACAATGGGCTCCCACACCCAATGTGGAGGCATCCGTTGCGAGAATCCCCCACGGTGTGAGGGCCTGGAAGTGAGTCCCAGGCCTGTGGAGGCGTCCATTGTGAGGATCCCCTACGGTGTAGGGGTCTGGAAGGGGGGTCCCAGGCCGTAGGTGCGGGAGGGTGTCAGTACAAGCCGAGTGTTGTTGTTGTTGTCACCAGTCCCCTGGCTAACAACAACCATGCCAGTCTGGCAGGGACCCTACGGTCCGGGACCACTGAGAGCAGAGTGCCCACTGGACTACCCACATAGGCAGATGTCCGGGCAATATTTATCATTGATGCCATATGCCCCAGTAGAACCGAGTCTGCTACCACCACGATGCGGGTACGAGGCATGGACTGAGCTGT
The DNA here is from genome assembly GCA_033557465.1 of Ichthyophis bannanicus. Taxonomy (NCBI): domain Eukaryota; kingdom Metazoa; phylum Chordata; class Amphibia; order Gymnophiona; family Ichthyophiidae; genus Ichthyophis; species Ichthyophis bannanicus. The sequence continues at coordinate 73,999,173 of CM066049.1, read as the reverse complement.
AGAGGATGCGAGGAAATCCAGGTGGATGCGAATAGGTCCCTGCAGGATAGGGGCATGCGGCACAGGCCAACATATAGGAGCGGGTGGCCCGGCAGTGGGTTGTTGCTCAGCTCAGCCAGTACTTCCTAGATATATCAGCAGCCTTTGACACAATCTCCCACGAAATCCTCATACGCAGACTACAAACAATTGGAATCAAAGACACTGTACTCCAATGGTTCAGATCCTACTTAACTAACAGACAGCAACGGATCCGCACCCTCTCCACAACCTCGCCCCCCTACCAACAACTACAAGGAGTACCCCAAGGATCCACCCTATCAGCCATGTTGTTCAACATATATCTCCGTCCACTATGCTCAATCATACGCACCCACAACATCAACTTCCACATCTACGCAGACGACATAATGCTCTACGCACCAATTACAACCACCAACCCAAAAAACGAACAGCTATCAGCCTGCTTCAACGACGTGGCCAACTGGCTACAGGAGAACAATCTATCCATCAACATAAAGAAAACCGAAGCCCTAATAGTAACAAAAGAACCCGACTTCAAACCACCTACCCACCTCAACATGGGAACCACACAAATCCAAATCCAGCCTCAAATAAGATATCTAGGCGTCATCATTGACCAAGCTCTCACCTTCAAACAACAAATCAACAAAACCGCTGGGATGATATTCCACAAAGCCAAAACTGTTCAACGCCTCCGGCCCCTCCTAGAACCTCATGACTTCAGGACAGTAATGCAAGCTGTAACACTCCCTCATCTGGATTTCTGCAACATAATCTATCATGGACTTCCTGCCTCGCACACCAACTCCCTCCATACTGCCTTAAATACTACAGCAAGGATTATTCAGAATGCAAAAAAACGGGAGCACATCACCCCAATCCTAAGAGACCTTCACCTCCTTCCAGTACAAGCAAGAATCAAGTACAAAGCTATCTTACTCATCCACAAAACTATCCACCAAACACGGAACACCTCACTCCACTCCTTACTGCCTCGACCATCCCACAACAGATCAACCAGACATTCCTCCAATAACTCTATCGTTGTCCCCCACAAAAGAACCAAATCCACACAACGGACCTGCAACAGAGCATTCGAACTTTATGCTCCATCCCTCTGGAACTCTCTACCAAACCACATCAGGAACAACGCTGACATCACATCATTTAAGAAACAGCTGAAGACAATCCTATTCCGTGAACATCTCTGAACGGAAACACCACCATGACCTAATACTTAGATTCAGCAGAAGTAAACATGTCCATGTCTACCCAAATCATTAATTGTTGACCTTGGTGATGGCCCCACCCTAAAAAATTACCCCCTCCTATGTTACATGTTACACCGCTTTGACCCGGTGAAAAGCGGGATATAAATGCAGTTAAATAAATAAATAAATAAATAAATACTGGTGGGTGTGGAAGATTGCTGACCTTTTATTTGGACAACCTTCGCTGCCTACCCTTAGGAGCAGAAAGGTTTCCTGGGCCAGTTGTGGCAGTTAGCTCCCGAAGCGTATGTGGTACCCCGTGGACCATGAACCTCTTCCTCTGTATGTGCCTGCATAGATTGTTAGGCAGGTCCCGAAGCTCATGCACTAGTCGGTGGGCTGCGAGCATTTCCCTCCGTATGGGTCTGCAGGGGTTGCTAGCTACTGCGCTGTCTACCCTTCCCTTCCGTATGGAGGTAAGACAACTGGTGTGAGGATGAGGGAGCAGGATGACAATGGGCTGTGGCAGGTATATATATATATGGACTTGGTTTGCAGGAGCCAGGACTGGGACTTGAGCCTGTGAGCTCCAGCCCCCGAACACACTGGAGGTGTGCACTGCACCAGCTGTTGCCACGGTTGAACCAAGTGGCGCCCTGTTGGTTGATGCCAGCCCTCGTGCGGTATGTACCCTGTGGTATGTACCATGAACCATGGGCTCGGGAAAGGCCTTGGAAGGACCTACTGCTGAGGAGAACAGAAGTGTAGTGACAGGTTACAGGATGTGGAGGTAGACCAGTGGAGGCTCAAGAGATCTGTTTATGGTCTACCGCTCCAGCTGGAAGAAGCCACAATCTGCAGTTGTTGACCTGCTGGAGCTGTCCAAACTCAAGATCTGTTTTTTTCCATCACCTGGAACAACTTTGCAGTGGAGTGAAGAGTGGCTCAGGACCTGGACATTGCCCGTGGGGCACTTGTATCCCCCCAGAAATATAATTCTTCCCTTTTTTTTTTTTTTTGGAGCCGTTGATCTGTAGGATCTACGGCTGGGGATTAAACCTGTGACCCTCTATTTCCTGTCATACTGGCTGTGAGCACTGCAGCCCCTGTTGCCACAGAAGCAGTCCCTAGGAGCAGGTAGGAGTTAACGTTGACCCATCCCTCAAGGACAGTGCCTCCGCTAAACTGCTACGTAGGTAGGCATGGAGCGTGATCAGCTCTGCAGGTCTAGAGGCTGGTGTACGCTGATGCGGAGTTAAGGTGCAGGCATCAGACCGGCAGCCTCTAGTAGTTATGGGATTGCGGTGAGCTTCAAGGCAGCCAAGCGCCTACCGCTGAGCTAAGCAGCTTGAGTTAAACGGCTCGGCTCGGAGAGAGCTTCAAGGCAACCAAGCACCTACCACTGAGCTAAGTAGCTTGAGTTAAGCGGCTCGGCTCTTCCTCAGCAGGGAGGACTCGACGAGCGAGGATGGGGGTCCCGTTGCCTAGTGGCTTATCCTGCTGTTGACGGAGGACTAGACTCTGCTCACCCCCGGCAGGGTCATGAGCTTGTCCTCTGTAGCCGCGTTGGCGTTCAGCCGCTCGGCGCTCCCCAGGATCTGGCTGAAGTTGCAGGCGGTGCTGGGCTTGCGGCTCTTGGAGCGGACGTCCGAGGGTGTTGGGAACTGGAGCGGGTGCTTCCCATGTTCGCTTCCGATGGAAATATGGGAACTGGGATGTCAGGAGCCACGGCTGGGACTTGAACCTGTGACCTCCTGCTCTTGAACACTCTGTCTGTGTGTACTGCACCCCACTGTGGCCACCTGTTGAAGCGCAATAACATTTCCTTTTTAGCGTAGAGCTTATCCAAAGAACCCTTCTGAAGGGTTATGGCGCGATCCCAAGAGCCAGTGCGAAACATAGGGCTGGATGCTGAACTCCGAAAGCACAGGTCTACCGGGCCGTGCCAGGAGGGCGGCCGAAACAAACACTGGAGGCAGCCCGATCCTGGAGCCGTGGGAGGAGACACACTGCATCTCCCCCCCCCCCCCCGTTCGCTCCTAAGCCAATGCTTCTCGCCTCTCCCCCGTGGAACCCTTTGAGTTACTGGTGAGGGACTTGGCACTGGAGGGTATTGAGCAGCTTTACTGAGAAAAGGACACCCTCTCCCCGCTGGGAGGCTCCAAGGTCCATTGTGGAGAACTGCACTGTGCAAAGATTCTGTTACGGTCCCCACCGCAGTGAGTTGCAATGCCAGTGGCAGAGACATCTGAAGGATCCCAAAGGAGTCAGCGCTACTACCCCTTACTGATGGATTTTATTTCCTTGCGCCAGTGCCCGGAGCGTCTGCGCTGTGTCTGGCGTTGCATCGGGGTGTTTTGGCTCTGAGAGCTGGAGTAGGGAGGGCTCTCCTCATCAGCTCCAGAGCAGGCGCGATCGAGAATGGCCTTGGTTTTGGCCCTGAGAGCTGGAGTGGGATAGGGCTCTGATGCTCATCTGCTCCGAGGCGTCGGCGAGGACTTCAGTTCTCTTGTCTTGTCTGGTCCTAGAACCGGGCCCAGGTGTCTGCGCCGACGCCTCCGCGCCAAACGGGATCATCAGTGATGGGGGTGTCATCTGCGCTGGTGCCTCCCCCTTCATGACGTTTGAGTCGGCGCCGACCAATGGCGCCGTTGGGGGAGGAGCTGGGGTCCTGACGTCAGAGGCAAGATGGCCGCCACCATGGGGGCCTCGTGGATGGCCAGATCGGATGCAAGAGAAGGCGGCACCATTCTGACCTGGGTGGCTGGGAGCATGGAGGAGCTAGGTGGTCGCCCCGTATCCTCCCCACGTGTGCAGGCGGAATCCGGGCAACTGGGGAGCGGGGCCCAGGGACGGAGGCCTCCTGGGCCCGTCCCGGGCTGCCGTGGGGCTTCGATATCCTAGACTCCTGTGTCGCATCTTGCTGAGACCATCCTTAAGCCTGCGGCTGGGGATGGAGGCCCTTAGGCACACCCTGAGCCCAGGTGGAAAATGGCGGCACGTGTGTGGCCAAGAGCCCCGATAGGGATATTCTGCCGCTGGTAGGTCCAGGAGCCCAAGCTCAATTTCTCTCGGAGAATGACTTGTCCAGGACCAAGGAGTGCCGGAAAGGAAATTGTCCAAGAACACACAAGTATGACTGCCAGAGGTAGGGTTTGAACCCTAGCTTTTGTTGTGCATAGCAAATTTTCCCAGCCATTAGGCCATGTCCTCTCTTGAGGATTGAACCCTTGTTCCTCTGACACTAGGCAGTTGCTGTAAGCGGATCTGAAATGAGAAACTTTGATAAAGTATTAATGGCAAGTTTTGCAATTGATAGATATAAATATTCAGTAGAAGATAATTACTCTGGAGGTTTTAAGGAGATTAGATTTCGTAGAGAGTAGAAATGTCCGTCTTGCTGGCAAGGCGGAAGAAGTGAAAACTGGCTAGCTAGAGGTGGGCCGGGGGCGGGGCCACTTGGCCCATGCTCAGAAGGGCGAAAAGCCCTTCTGAGCTATGGAGAGTACTTCCGTCTTCTCGGCACCGTCAGATGACGTCACCAGGTGTGGCTGACTCATCCTGCTTGTCCTTGGAGAATAGTGTATTTCAGAAGGAATGGCTGAAGAACCCAGACTACTGTGATTGGCTAGCTACACACGATGATCCAAACTATGCACGATGCATTTATTGTGGTGTTGCGATTAGTGTAAAATTCAATGGTGTTAAAGCACTGAAATGTCATTGTGAATCACAGAAGCACGAGTCAGTTTATCAAGGCTCATAGACAATCTAAAGTAATTGAACATTTTTTTGTTAACACACGTGATACCCCATTACTTGAGAAAGTAGCATCAGTAGAGTTAGCAAAGACATTTCATGGTATAAAACATAACTACAGTTATTTGTCCATTGACTGTGGAAACAAAATGGACAATTGTCTATATTCTGATTCTGAAATCACCTCAAAGATTGAACATGGAAGAACAAAGTCGCAATCCTTAGTAAGAAAAATTTCATTACACCATATTCCATTGAAATAGCAGCCAACAAAATAAGACATGGAAACAATGACTCCCCCTCTTCCATATTCTGTTTCCACAGATTCCTCCAATAAAGGATACAAAGTTTTTTCCTTTAGAAGTGAGAATATTTAATGTAAAAGAAGGTGTGCAAGACTATTAGATTTTTATGAGAAACCTGATGAAACATCTGAATCAGTAGCAAAGTCTCATTACGGCTATTGAGTCTCTAGGACTGAATCTCCAGCATATGGTTGCATATGGGGCTGACAATGCATCGGTGAATTATGGAACACATTACTCGTTCTAAAGCTCTCAAATATAAAAGGAGAAATTATCAAGGCAAATTGTAACTGTCACATCTTGCACAACACTACGAAATACAGCTTAAAGAAAATTAACAATGATGTAGAGCCGTGGTTCTCAACCTTTTTTTTTTTTTTTTTTTTACTGCGACCCCTTTTACCATTGGTCAAATTGTGATGACCCCCAATGATAAAATCAAATGCGTCTCTCTTCCTTTACCGTTAACGCATTGTCGCTGTAATCATTTGTTGAATTATTAATATATTATAGGCCTTATGTTTATGTTTTTATTTATAAAATTTACTTATTTAAACCACAATAAATGAACACAACAGGTAATATTTGATTTCAAAATTATGATGATTTTGTAGTCAAATCACTAATATGAAATAAAATTATTTTTTCTACCTTTGTTGTCTGACCAATTTCTTCTCTGATCATGCTGGTCCCGATCTGAGGCTTCTACTTTCCTGTCTTCTCTTAGCTCTCTTTCTGTAGTCTATGGTCCATCTGCCATTTCTTATCTCTTCTTTCATTTTCTTCACTTCTTTCCATCAGCCTATTTCCAGTACCCTTCTAGTCCAAATACCATGGCAGCCCCTCTCAGCATCCACTCTCTTCCAGTCCCATTCTCCCATCCCCCCGCATCAGCCCATTTGTAGACCTAGCCCCCAGTTTTCTTCCAAGGCCAGCAGATCTATCCTCCTCCCCCATCAGCCCATTTCCAGTTGAAGCCCCCCCAATCAGCTCACTTCCAGTGCTAGTCCCCCCTCAACCTCATTACCAGTGCTAAGCTTCCCTAATCAGCCCGTTACAAGTCCTACCCCCCATCTGTCCATTACCAGTCCTAGCCTCCTCTTATCAGCCCATTTCCAGTCCTAAGCTCCCCGATCAGCTCATTTCCAATGCTAGCCCCCCATCAGCCCATTACCAGTCCTACCCCCCATCAGCCCATTACCATTCCCAACCCCCCCAATCGATCAGTCAATTCCCAGTCCTAGCCTTCCCTAATCAACCCATTACCAGTCCTAGCCCCCCGATCTGCCCATTACCAGTGCTAGCCCCATCAGCCCATTATAATACTAATCCACACTGTCTCTCCCCTGTCCAGCATTTATCCCGTCTGTCCATGTCAGTCCCCCTCCCTCCCAGCCCCCCTCCATCCACTCCTCCATGTCAGCCCCCTCCCTCCCCTATGTTAGCCCCGTTGCAGGTTCCCTGGCCCTTCCTCCCCTCTCCCTATGTCTGCCTGCTACTGCCCTGTTCTTCTGCAGCCGTGGTACCCTGTCTCTTAGGGAACCGCGGCTGTGCCTGTGAAGCCGTTACAGCACCTTTCTGTCTCTCAACAGGCTACGTGCAGCATTGTCCCGCCTCCAAAGGAAGTTGTTTACCACTTCCTTTGGAGGCGGGACAATGCGGCATGGAGCCCGTCAAGAGACAGGAAGGCTCTGCAACATTTTCACAGGCACAGCCTAAGAGGCAGGGAGCTGCGGCTGCAGAAGGGAGGCGGTGAGTTTGCTGCTGCTGAGAAGCGGACTCGGCAGCGGCAGCAACTTGTGCGCTTTTGCGACCCCTGCTAAATCCTGTGGCAACCCCCGTGGAAGTCACGACCCAAAGGTTGAGAACCGCTGATGTAGAGACATTAGTCATCAAGATCTTTAACCATTTTTCTACAAGTGCAAAGAAGCTAATGGTCTTAAAAGAATGTTTTGATTTTGTACAAGATGACTTCCGCCAAATCTTGTCACATCCCTATAAGAAGACTCAGTTTATTTGCAGCAGTTGATCGGTTTTTAGTGAACTGCGATGCTATAAATGTTTATTTTCTGCAAATAGGTCCTAAAGATAATACGATAATTTGGTCATTCATATCAGACCAAGAAGATGGAATAAGTAAAACCCCAATGATGGCAGAATGTTATATATTCTTTTACTACTCACTTCTGTCAGTATTCCAAATGGCCAGACTGGTTTTAGAAAACAATAATATTCAAGCCACTAATGTTTTTAACATTGTGAATAGATTAAGGAATTGAGTTGGAAAATAGGCACAAAGATGAATTCTTTGGCTTCAAGGCTGGACAAGCAATGCATCAACTCAAAAAAGGGCAGTCTGAAAAATTTAGAACTGAAGCTTTAGCAGTTTATTCAAGGGCTTTGGCATACGTTAAAAAAATGGTTTGATTTTGATAAATTACCTTTTAGGAAGTTTACCTGCCTTCCACTTGAGAAAGACTTGTCCTCCATTGAAGATCTGTACAGTTTAAGTGAAGTATTTGGCATTGAAGAATAACTCCACAGAGATAGTTTATATAGTGAGCTATTGCTTTTACGCATAGCAGCTCCAGCATTAAATGAAAGCAAAGAAGAACTAACAAGTGCTAATAAATGGAGCACATTTCTACAAAACATAGATGCACCAAATTTGAAGAGGATTATGCAACATGTGCTTGCAGTTCCATGCAACAATGCCTGTGGAAAGAGTGTTCAGTGTCATGAATAATCTCTGGACCGATGAACGCAACAGATTAGGTGTTGATACTACAAAAGCCGAATAGTGTATTCAGCATAACAATCTTGCCATATTTACAGTTCTTCGAAAGCATCAAAATGAATAAAGCTCTCCTTCATGCAGCTAGATCAGCCACTAAGTATTCATTCAAGTGACTTGAAAGTTATGGGGTTTTCTCTTTCTTTTACATCAAATATTTTCACTGCTAGAGGGAAAATATTCCAAATATTATACCTTTTGATATTTTGGAGAAAGGAAAAGCTTGATGCTTACCAAGCATAGCTTCTGACACCAACCCAAAGCCGTCTGTCCTGAGCCCTACTGAGCTACAGAGCAAGGAGGCTGCCACCTATACAACGGCCAGTGCTGCTGGAGGCTCAGCCTGATGTCCCCAGGGCCTACTGGGATCAAGACTCCACAAGAATAACGGTGAACGAAGATGTTCTGATCACCTGGGACAATCCCATTCTGATTGATGAAAAGCAGGAAGTAAAGAAAGTGAAGGTGAAAACCACCAGAATGGCATTGATAACAGAGGCGAAATCCAAATAATCCACCTAGAAAATCTCGATCGTTTTCTTTATAAAGAATTGCTGGAATCTTTAGTAACTAGAATGCTTTCTTATAGAGGGGAACCAAGGAACATTTATTTCATACAGCACCATACCTGATTTTGAAATATCCACAGAGAAAAAAAAAATCACAGCAGATGAGGGCCATCTAGCCTATCCGTTTTCATTCCTGGTGCACAATTGATTTGCGACTTTATAGGCACTTCTTCACCTCTTGTACTATTACAGCATTGTTTCTACTGAAAGAGGTATGACTCTTGTAGATTATGTTTGCCTTGGAGACATTTGAATGTCTCATCTCTGGTCTAGAGAATACATACTTAAGTAATATCTTAAGTGTGTTCACCTTGCACCATTTTGGTAGCCTATCAGATATGGCCTCCAGAAATGAATAAAGTATTCTCTGAGAGGCCTCACAGATTACCTATATGGAGAAATTGTGAGCTCTTTTCTTCTACTCAAGCCTGCCCTATCAGACTTCACCACCTTTGGATCATCAGATATGATCACCCCTTGCTACCTAGTTGATGCTACATTGTTGATTATGTGGTTCACAGAATTCAAATACTACATACAATGTACTTTCCCTGTCAAAGCATGGCAGTGTGTTTATGTTGTATATGTGTAAGAAATTAATAAAAAAATTTTCAAAAATCTATGGAATTCAATATTAATACAGTGAATGTAGAGCAGGTATGGCAAGTGAGGAGTAGGCGTGTGACAAAGGGGTGTAGCAAAGAGGAGACATGAAGCGAAGTTGTTGAGTTTTTCTCTTTCAAAAAGTTAAGCCTACGCTTGCCCTCTGTAATTTGTGGGTGGGGCTGGGGTGGAGCATGGGTGGGACTGGGGGCAGGCAGGGGTGGGACACGTCGAGCCACAGGTGTCTGTTTTTTCTCGGTGAAAAAGTTGGCAACCTTAGAGGGCAGGGAGTTGGATTGCTAGGTGAGGGAGAAGGGGACAGAGTCTGGAAAGGGAAAAAAGGGCACATGAATAGGACAAAAGGTGCATCCCCCCAGAACACATATATCCCCACACCATACATGCATATGCACACACAGGCATCCCATCTCCGCATTGCGGACAAACACACACACACACACCAGCTCTGCACTGCACATACAGGCACTTCACTTCCACACCCCCACAGAGGGCTCCCCAGCTCTGCAGCATACACACACACCCCACCCACACGCACCCACTGCCACATCCCATTCACAGACATGCCACTGTTGCATTACATGCACACAGAGACTTGCCATCTGAAGTTACAACTTATCTATAAATTTCTGTCTAAATGTCTCATACAAGTCCAGCAAACATACCAAGACATGCTATCATCTCTCTTAAAACTCTTCCATCCCCCAGACATGTACGAGTTTGCAAACAGAGGAGGGGGCCACATGCCATTTTGTCATACTATATGCATATACTTTTCAACTTGTTTTTCTTTCCTATGCTGCCTTATAGCTAACAGAGCAGGAGGTTCTTCTCTGCACTGCGTGACTCTGTATGAGTCTGAGCCGCATGGTAAAGGAACTCTGGCGCTGGTCTCACGTGACTTGAGAACATGAGATCAGTGTGAGAAAGTTCCAGAGAAGGGGGCATCAGGTGGTCATAGCCAGTGGCTCGTAAGATTTTGGCTGGCTCCTAAATCCAAACAAAATTTGTCAAGGCCTGCTCTAAAAGCTAACATTTTTCTTACCGTTCCCAGATCAATCCATTTTCGAGTTGGGTTGGTCCTTATCTCTTAACCACTTCTATCTTCTCTCAAGTCCTCTTTTCAGATCTCATTTCCAGTTTGTCCATTTCTTCCTTCCTCTCCATCTCAGATATAGATCTTTGTCATCTTTCTTCATCCATTCTTTTAACTGACTATAGTTAGATTTTATTCCTCCTCTTCCCCCATTGCAGTTCTCATTCACACTCTTTTCACTTATCACCTACTTACCAGCTTTCAGTTCTATCCCTATCTCACTAATCTCCCATTCCTTCACAAGCAGTCTACTCTCCCCTCTACCTTTCACTCATTTTCTAGTCCTCACACCCCTGTGGGTCCTATCATCACCTTTCTCTCTCTCTCCCCCTTCCAGAATCTCCCCCTCCCTTCCCTGCCATGACTGAGCATCTCTCCTATCTCTCCCCAATTTGGATTCTCTCTCGCTCCCCTTTGTCCCCTAAAGAGTCACTTCATCCCCACCCTCCCCGGCCCTGTGCCATGCTTTTTACTTCTCCTTCACCTTATTGAGCCATAGCAGCAATAGCAATATATTAAAAAAATTAAACAGTAAGGCAGCATGCAGCCACTGTGGAGCCTTCCAGCCCTATGCTATTGAATATCTGCTGCATCTCGACTTCCACTCTCTCTGATGTACTTAGGGGTAGGATGGAGCAGATGTTCAACAGCACAGGGCCAGAAGGCTTCATAGCAGCCGTATGCCACCTTGCAGTTTCATTTTTTTTTTTAAATATTGCTGTCGCTGCCACAGCTCAGTAAGGTAAAGGAGCGGTAGCAGGGCACAAGCTTGTGGACCAGGGAGGAGGGGTAAGAGGAAGAGAACCATGGGCGGTAGCAGGTTGCTGGTACACGGCCCACTGCAGTTTTAGGTTGCTGGTGCACGTCTATGCATTAATGACACAGAGCTCATCTTTTGATGTCTACTTAGGAAGGAGCAGCTGAAAAGAGTATCAGGATCTGAAACTTGGATTGACATAGCTTTTTGGTGCCAAACACTGACAAAGAATTTTGACGGCACTAAGAAAAGCACGTGCACCACCTGATGCTGAATAAGGAGCTTGCACCAATGAGATATTCTGCACCATGACTTTCAGCACAGAGGAATGGACGAATTTCTTCCATAGCAGCAGCTCTGGCACCACAGCAATTGTGTTTGAGACAGAGGATGGACCTCCTTGTTCTTGGAGATGTCTTTAGGTATTTTTAAGGATGATTCACTCACAGAAGTGGACTGGTCTGGCCTCAGCTTCCCCCACCAGACAATGGGTTATGGACCTATGTCTCTTTAGAACAGTACCTCTGACTTCTTTCTGATTTATGCTTCTCCATGGCTGAATGGATATCTGACAAAGAAATGCAGGACTTATCTTAAAAGGTCCTAAAGTGCTGAATTCTAGGGGACATATGAACACACTGGGAACAATTCATATCATAATATGGTCCTAAGCACCTATAGGAGGGGGTATGTGTTCATGATAGACTTTCTTCAACCATAACTGCATTTTTTGAAGCTACTTGGGTTTTTTTTGGAAATCAAGAGCTCTCCTTGATGGCACGATGTGATGCCACCCACTTATGTGGCCGATTCATCCTATCTACGGAGAGGTTAATGAAAAGAGATTGCTGTTATCACTAATCACAAAATATCCAAATTCAGGGCTTGATTTTATAATGACACCTATATGAGAAGTCCAGAAAGACACATATTTTTAAATGCAACACAGATGCCTATGTAAGAACAGAACACATGCCATACTGGGTCAGAACAAGGGCCCATCAAGCCCAGTATCCTGTTTCCAACAGCGGCCAATCCAGGTCACAAGTACTTGGCAGGTTCCCAAAAGGTATTCAGATTACATGCTGCTTGATCTATGGGTATTCAGTGGATTTTAGTTCTCTTTAATAGTGGTTTATGGACTTTTCCTCCAGCAACTTTTCCAAACCTCTTAAGTCCAGCTACACTAACAACTTTTACTACATCCTCTGGTAATGAGGTTTCAGAGTTACATTACGTATTGAGTGAAAAAAAAATTCTCCAATTAGTCTTAAACGTGCTATACTGTAGCTTCATTGCATGTCTCCTAGTCTTTCTACTTTTTGAAGGAGTAAAAACCAACTGATCTACATTTCCCTATTCCACTCCATTCATTATTTTATAGGATCTCTATTATATCTCCCCCTCAGCTGTCTCTTTTCCAAGCTGAAAAACCCTAACCTTTAAGCCTGTCCTTGTAGGGATATCCTTCCATCCCCCCTTTACCATTTTTGTCACTCTTCTTTGTACCTTTTCTCATTTTGCTATATCCTTTTTAAGATATGGTGACCAGAACTGCACACAATATTCAAGGTGTGGTTGCACCATGGAGCAATACAAGAGGCATGAAGATATTTGTTTTATTCTGCCTTGATAAAATAGACTCCCAGATCCAGTCTTCATAGCACACAAATGTCACACACAAATTTACACTTGCCCTGAAAAAGGTGTCAATTTGTGCATACACTCTGTATGTACACACATATTTTATAACATATGTGCATACACTGCAATGCTGCTTCTGCTCCAAACTATGTTAGTGATATTGTAGAAGGGCTGTCGGGTAAGGTTTGCCTTTTTGCAAATGATACCAAAATCTGCACTAGAATAGACACCCAGGAAGGGGTAGATAACATGGGAAGGGATCCAAAATTTGGCAGCTGAGATTTCATGCTAAAAAGTGCAGGGTCATGCATTTGAGATGCAACCATCCAAGGGAGCGATACAGTGTAGGGGGTAAAGTACTTCTGTCTACTAAAGAAGAGTGAGACCTGGGCATGATTGTTTCTGATGATCCTAAAGTAGCTATACGGGTAGAAAACCACTTATTACTACCTAGAGTGTAATCACGTAACTGAATTCCTAAATCCAATTTATTTTTTGTCAGAACTTTTTGCCTTGAGGGGTTACCCCCTCTCGCAGCGTAACTTCCCTTTTAATCAATGGAACGGTTAAATCCCGTATAACTCCTAGTTGTGAAGTGATGCACACTATTTTAGTGCCTCAACACACATCCAATTTCTAAAATTCTCTATATATCGGATCAAACATAAATTTCCTTTTAAGTACTCATCTGGTCGATATGTAGTTCCACTCTCTTAGGGAAAAGATCTGCTTGCTCTCCCCAGAAACTCCGCAGTAAAAGCCGGACACAGTACTGCGTTTAGGACCAAGCCATTCTTTTCAAGTCCTGTTTCAACACTTAACTCTGCTGCGAACAAATGGCTCTTTAACCTTTACAAACGCCATTAATGATTCAGTCAAACTTAATGACCATCTGGAAACTCCAGTAGGTTTAAAGAACTGCTTATCCAATCATCTACTGCTGCGTCATATCAGGCTAGCCCAATCCTGTTCCAAGTTCAATCCTCTTGGTTCTAATGACGGCAACCGAAAGATCCATGCTTGTTCAACAACTTGAAGCCGTTGCTCTCTATCTCCCCCTCTTGGATTCTCAGGATCATGATCGAGGATTCTCCATTGAAAATCCATGAATGTATGTTGAAAATCTATACAATGTTGCACAATTGGGGCAGATGTTACTTTATTGCAAACGCGCAACGCATGTTCCTGTAAACGTCTACATACCGTCCAAGTGGTACGTCCTATGTATAGCTTAGCACAAAGGCATACTAACACATATACTACAAAAGATGTAGAACATGTTGTTGACCATTTGGAAACATTTTTAAATGTGTTGGAAGGTATCATCCATTCTTTGCCTGTAATAGTCCGGGGACAAAACTCACATTTATCACATTTATGATTGAGACGTTTAAATACCTCCATGGCATAAATGCATATTAGGAGAGCCTCTTTTGATTGAAAGCAAGCTCTGCTACAAGGGGACATAGGATGAGGGTGAAAGGGGATAGACTCGGGAGTAATATGCGGAAATATTTCTTTACAGAAAGAATGGTAAATGCATGGAATAGTCTCCCAGTAGAGGTGATAGAGATGAGGACAGTATCTGAATTCAAAAAAGCATGGGACAAACACAGAGGATCTCTAAAGGAAAAGAGGAGTTTACTGTAGTAGTGGATATGGAAGGGCAGACTAGATAGGCCATGTGGTCTTTTTCTGCCATCATGTTTCTATGTTTCTCTGATTTTCCAAGGGCTGCAGAGCAGAGATGGCTTCCATCTGTCCAAGAAGTGTTAAAGTGTCTTCAGCAGCAGACTGGCTACCCTACTGAAGAGAGCTTTAAACTAGATTTGTTGGGGATGGTTGAAGAAGGCCCCCAGGTAAGTGAAACATTAAATACCTCTGTAGAAACTGGTTTAAGGGGCATCATCTGGAAAGCAGTGTGTATAAATGCTCGTAGCATGGGGAATAAGATCCCAGATGTTGAGGCTTTAATGGAAGAGGCTAACTTGGATTTAGTGGCAGTTATGGAGACGTGATTCACAGACAACCATGACTGGATTATTATACGGTGCTATACTTTATTCAGGAAGGAAAGGTAGGAAGAAGGGGAGAAGTGGCACTATATGTAAAAAATAATAAAGCTATGGTATTGCAGGGCTTCAAAGGGAGCGAGGCAGCATGGTGGGTTAAACTATAAAAAGGGAAAGGGAAATTCATTTGTATCTGTGTGATATTCAAATCTCCCTCACAAGGAGAAGTAGACAGGAATTTAATAGAAGATATACACAGTACTGCCAGGAAGAGAAGGGCAACTGATAGGTGATTCAATATACTGGATATTGACTGGCACATCCCTGCTGTGCTGTCATCTAGAAGTAAGGAGATCCTAGATTCTCTACAGGGAGAACTATTCCGGCCACTGGTAAAAGAACCCATACATGAAGGGGCCATACTAGACTCAGTGCTTACCAATGGGCAAAGTGTTTAATGTCAAAGTGGCAGATCATCTCACATCTAGTGATCACCAGATGGTGTGGTTCATTAGTCGGACTAGGGCTGATGAAATCTATTCAAAAGCAAGGTTTTTAGATTTCAAGAAAACTAACTTTGCCAAATGGACAATACCTCAAGGAGTTATTAGCAGGATGCGAATAGCTGATACATGTAGAAAAGCAAAGGGCAAAAGTGAAAGGTGATATTTTAAGGGCAACAGACCTTTGTTAGAAAGGTAAATAAATGTAAAAGGAAAAGGAGGCTGTTATGGCTCTCAAAAGTAGTATCTATAAAGGTGAATAAAAAAAAATACTGGTGGCTCTTCAGTGCCTTGCTGGACATTCTTTTGCAGAGACCGCAGGCCACCGGGTTGTGGTCCAGCCCAAGGCAACGGAGGCAGCAGTCATGTGTGTCAGTTAAGGACATTATTTTCAAGCACAGATCACACTTCTTAAAGCCACTGGTAGCCATGGGGGAAAGGTACCCCTGCAAGGTCGAAGACTCTCTGGGCTGCCAGTAGGGGGGGGGGGGGAGCGCCAGGAAATAAAAAAAGAATGAAGACTTTATAAATGGACCGAACTCGACGCCGAGGCACCGAGGACGGTAGGCAGGAAGAGTACTGGTGCAAGACCAGAATTGAAAACTCAGGCACAAGAAAAATCAACTTTTTCCAGGGGAAAGTCAGACAGTGTCTGAAGGGCTCCACGGAAAAAAGGAGATTGAGCAAGATGGCACCCTTGGGCAGGAAGGGGACCGTGCATGTGTGATGACATCTCCCAAAGGCTTTCTTTGAAAGCTGCGGGAATGCTTCTGCGAGGGCTGACTTCCTGCTTGCTCCCGGAGAATACAAGAGATCACAGAGAGGAAGACAAACATCAATATTTGGATAAACTTAGAAAAGCTAACAAAGTAGTCAGGAAAGCAAACATACAAAAAGAAGAAACAGCCTATGCAATAAAATGGGGGAATAAGACATGTTTCAGATATGTTAGAGGAAACAGGGCAGAAATGGTATTGTCAGACTCAAAGGTGAAGGGGAGGAATATGTAGAAGCTGATGAGGATAAAGCGGAATTGCTTAACAAATATTTCTGTTCTGTGTTCACAGATGAATGGCCAGGAGCAGGACTTCCGAAAAACACCCACAAATAGGAACAGAAGTGACAGGATCTTGAACCATTTTCAGAATTCTGTGTTCATGAGGAACTAGCTAAACTAAAAGTAGACAAAGCGATGGGACCGGATGGGAATACATCCAAGAATATTAAAGGAACTTGGGAATGTTCTAGCGGCTCCACTGACTGAACTTTTCAATGCTTCTTTAGAGTCGGGAGTGGTCCCGGAGGATTGGAGAAAGGCACATGTGGTCCCTTTACACAAAAGCATAGTTACTCAGCTGTAACAAATGTTCTCTGGGTACAGCAGGAATCAGTCTTCACATATGGGTGCCGTTGGCGCTGATGAGCCCGTGCATCTCCCCAGCTTTCAAAGAAAGCCTTTGGGAAATGCACCACGCATGTGTGGTCCAATTCCTGCCCAAGGGTACCATCTTGCCTCAGTCTAATGACATAGCTAAGAAAGCAAAAATTAAAATACGGTAAAGAAGCAACTCCAAGGGGAGGAGAACACCTGTTACAGATGAGTAACTATGCTTCCTCCAAGAATAAGCAGGAAGTCAGTCCTTACATATGGGACTCCCCAGCTACAGGCTACCAAGAACCTGTAATCAAAGAAAAAATACCACAGCGATCTACAAAAAGTGAGCCGTGATCAACAGTCAAGTTCCTGCTGAGAGACTCTCACAAGACCCAAGTGTCCGTCAGAAAACCAGCACTCCGGTAACATGAACACAGAAGGGTTGGAGGGGGCAGGGGTTGTCTACACCCTGAAGAGATTATGGAGTATGACCTGGCTGAAGGCACTGTGCCATCGGGACTCCCTTTCCAGGCAGTAGTGAGCTGCGAAGGTATTGACCAAAGACCAGATGGCAGCCCAGCAGATTTCTGTCATGGAAACGGAATGCAGATTTGCCACAGAAGTAGCCATGGCCCTGATGCGGTGTGCCATGACCCTCTGGTCCAGTGAGATTCCTGCTTGCTTGTAGGCAAGGGTAATACAGTCTGCTATCCAAGTGAACAGAGTTTGCTTAGTCACTGGGAGCCCTAGGCAACTGGGGTCATAAGAAATGAAAAACTGAGGCACTTTGCAGTGGCCGTAGGTCTGTTGCAAGTAAAAGGACAGGACTCTCTTACAATCTAGATTGTGGAGAATGGTCTCTGCCTTACCAGCGTGAGAACTTGGAAAGAAGGTGGGAAGTACCACCTCCTGGTCGAGGTGGAAGGGGGCACCACCTTCGGTAGAAACTTGGGGTGTGTGCGGAACACCACCTTGTTCTTGTAGAACCTCGTGTAGGGGGGCTCTGCCATCAGAGCCTGGAGCTTGCTGACTCTGCGAGCTGATGTGAGTGCTACCAAAAAGGCGATCTTCCAAGATAGATACCAGAGGTTGCAGGCAGCCAGAGGCTCGAACGGAGGTGCTGCGAGAGCACCACATTGAGATCCCACTCTGCTGCTGAAGGACGAACAGGGGGTTTGGATAACATAAGGCCCTGCAGGAATCAGGACACAAGAGGCTGAGCTGAGAGAGGTTTTCCCCTCAATGGAATGGTGATGTGCTGCGATGGCACTCAGGTGTACTCGGACCGAATTGGACTTCAGTCCCACCTGTGATAGGTAAAGCAGATACTGAAGTATCACCTGTTCTGAGCAGGAAAATGGGTTCATCCGTCTTTCCGTACATCACACCGAGAATCGGCGCCCCTTAAAGGCGAATGCTCTTCTAGTGGAGGCCTTGCAAGAGGCCAGAAGAATCTCTTCCACATCCTGTAGGAGGCTGAAGAAAGCTAATGCTATCTTTTCAGCAGTCAAGCTATGAGTGAAAGGGACCCCAGATTGGGGTGCAGGAGAGCGCCCTGCTCCTGTGAGTAGCCCTGGAGCTCGGCCCAGGGGAATCAGCAACGCTGCCAATAGGGAGAGGAGTAATGGGAACCAGGGCTGCCTGGGAAACCGAGGGGCTATCAGCATTAGTGATGCTCTGTCGCGCTGGACCTTGAATAATGTCTTGGCTACCAGCAATGTCTGTGGGAAGGCATACATGAGGCCTTCTGTCCACAGGATGAGGAATGTATCTGCTGCCACCTGGGACAGATGTGGCTGGCATGGGCAGAATCAGGGCAACTCTGTGTTGTCCAGGCTGGTGAACAGGTCCATTAAGGGGACCCCACAGTTATGGAACAGTTGTGAGGCTACTGCTGGAACTAGGTGCCCCTCGTGTGGCTGGGGAAACCTGCTCAATTTGTCCACCAGGGAACACCGCCCTTAAGAGCATCTCTCTGCCGGCAGCGTAGCAGCAGATTGCTACCGCCTCCTGGCAGAAGGGGTATGACCCTGTAAACCCCCCCCCCCCCCATTTGTTCACATAGAACATTAAGACCTGATTGTCAGTCTGGATCAACACCAAGCAGTATTGAAGTTGGTGGCAGAGGGCTAGGCATATTGCCCAGAGTCCATCAGGTTGATTTGCAGCCAGGATTTCTCCTGGGACCAGCAGCCTTGCATTTGGAGGCTCCCGCAATGCACTCCAAAGCCCATTAGTGAGGCATCCGTTATGAGGACCTTCTCGGGGTTGGACACCTGGAAGGGTATCCCAGCCTGAAGGCAGCATGATTCTGCCACCATCCGAAGGAGTCTGCCAACTGATGGGTCACCATCCCTATGTCCCCGTCGAGAGCGGAGGCATCACTGGTCTGCCCTCATGTGCAGGTGGGCATACGGGGTCACGTGTACCGTGGAGGCCATGTGTCCCAACAGGCAGAGTAGGAGCCGGGCAGGTAGCATCCGGGTTGGTGTACCTCGGCAGCTAGCTCCCTGAGGCGTTCTGACCTCTCCTGTGGGAGGAAGGCTTTTGTCTGGAGGGTATTCTAGTTGTGCCCCTATGAACTTTAGGCACTGGGCCAGAGTGAGGTGGGACTTGGGGTAGTTTATGATGAATCCCAGGTGCTGCAGGGTGTTGATGGTGCACCCGGTGGTGCATTGTGCCTCTGCAACCATGTGCCCTTTTGTGAGCCAGTCTTCCAGAAAGGGGAAGACAAAGGCCCCTTGGAACCGTGAGGCATTTTGTGAAGATCCTTGGCAACGAGGATAGACCGAAGGGCAGCACCCTGTATTTGTATTGCTGTCCTCCCACCACGAAACGGAGGTACTTTCTGTGGCTAGGAGGGATTAAGATGTGAGTATAGGCATCCTTTAGGACTAAGGAGCATAGCCAATCTCCCTGCTGGAGGAATGGTAGTAGTGTCTCAAGGGAGAGCATCTTGAACTTCTCCCTGACCAGAAACCTGTTGAGCTCTAGCAGGTCCTGGATAGGCCTGAGGCCCCCCATCCTCCTGGGGATGAGGAAGTATCTGGAATAGAAGCCTTTGCCCCAGAGATGTTTTGGAACTGGCTCGACTGCTTTGCTGTTGATAGGACCTGCCAGCTCGGTGAGGAGCAGGGTCTGGTGAAGGAGAGTCCTGGTGGGCTCCCCTAGGAAGTATGTGGATGGTGCCCAATGTAGATGGAGGAGGTAGCCCTCCTTGACCACCTGTAGCACCCAAGTATCAGTTGTGATGGCTATCCATCTGTGAGCAAACATGGCTAGGCACCCTCCTGTGGGCAGAAGAGGACCCCCTGGAGGGTTGCGCCCAAGCAGTCAAAATTCCCTCTAGGCTGGGCCGGAGCCAGCTCCTTGAACTTTGGGACTTTTTGTTTCCTGGGACCATGTCCCTGTCCTTTGTTTCTGGCCCTGTTGAGGGGCTGAGAAGGCCTGGAAGTGCGGAGTACCACTGAAGTCTCCTTTCTTCCTTGGTAAGAAGGGCTTTTTCCCCGGAGCTTTCTTTCGGGGGTGCACAGAGGTCTTTTTTTGAGAGCCTGGTTCTCATCACATACTCGGTCTCTATCTCTGCTGCCTTATCCGCCATAGGTTTCCTGAAAAAGTTTTCACCTATGCAGAGGACATCTATTAGTTTGTCCTGCACCCAATGTTCCAGGTCAGATGACTGCAGCCATGCCTGATGTCAAGTCCCGATGCCTGCGGCAGTCACCCTGGCCGATGACTCTAAGCCATCGCAGGCTGCCAGAGACAAAAACTTTGAGCATTCCTTTACTACTGAGGTTAGGGTCTTGAATCTTTGTAGGACTTCCCTTCAAGGCCTGTCAAGAATCTACCAAGCTCCTTCGACAGTTCCTTCAGGTACATGCTGTCGTTGAACTGGTAGGACTGTATCCAGCATGTTAGCATCATGCCTGGGACTGTGGGTCGTGGGGTGGGATTTTCCCTTCTTCCTAGACCCATCCTTTGAGGATTTCTTCTTCATGTGCTCCACCTCCGGGGATTTCCGCTTGGAGGAATTGTGGCCACAGGACTCCTAAGAAACTCTGGCTTCGTGGAGCACAGAGTTTTCGGAGGGGGCCCTGGAGCGTGGTGTCACAGGAGACTCTGGTGTGGCATTGGACTTCTGAAAGAAACTTATCTGCTGCTGATGGTGGCTCTTCAAGACCTTTGAGGTCATGGTTCTGCAGAGTTCTCAGTCGGAATCGTCGTGCTCTGGGCCAAGACAGAGTCAACAGAAGTGTTGGTCGGTAAGTGACATAATTTTGCCACACTAGTCACACTTTTTAAAGCCGCTGGAGGCCAGTGGAAAAAGGGGGTCCCTACCTCCCAGCAGGGGTCCAAGGCCTTCAGCTGGAAAAGGGCGCAAATGCCAGTTGAGGAGCATCTAAATGAAAACACAAAAAACTAATAGATGAACCTGAGGCGTGACACTGAGGCGAGCTGGTTCGGGGGCAATAAGGAATCAGTACGCAACCAGAAAAACACAATAAAATTCAAACTTTTTCAGGGGAAAACTGGACAGTGTCATATGGGATCCAAGGAAAAAAGGAGACTGAGGCAAGGTGGCACCCTTGGGCGGGAAATGCACTACACACGTGTGGTTCATCTCCCAAAGGCTTTCTTTGAAAGCTGGGGAGATGCTTCTGTGTGGGCTCTGTCAGCACAGACGTCACCCATATGTGAGGACTGACTTCCTGCTTGTTCCCAGAGAAAGTGGAAGTACGAGGTTGAAAACTACATGAAGGTTAGTCTAACCTCTGTGGTGAGTAAATTATTGGAAATGCTGCTAAAAGGGAGAATAGTGAGGTTTCTGGAGTCCAATGGATTGTAGAATCCAAGGCAGCATGGGTTTATCACAGGCAGGTCTTGTCAGACAAATCCGATTGATTTATTTTGAGTGATCAGGGAGTTGGATTGAGGGAGAGCCCTAGATGTGGTGTATTTAGATTTCAGTAAAGTCTTTAACACTGTTCCGCAAAGGCGACTTATAAACAAACTGAGCACCCTAGGGATGGATCCTAAAGTGACTGACTGGGTTAGAAAGTGGTTGAGTGGGAGGTGACAGAGGGTACAGAAAAATGGAGCTCACTCTGAGAAGGATATTACTAGTGGGGTGCTGCAGGGATCTGGCCTTGATCTGATTCTTTTAACATCTTTGTTAGTGATATTGCAGAAGTGCTATTGGGTAAGGTTTGCTTCTTTGCGAAGGATACCAAAATCTGCAATAAAGTAGACCTGCAGGAAGGAAGAGATAACATGAAGAGGGATCCAGCTAAACTTGAAGAATGGTCGAGAATTTGGCAGCTGAGATTTAATGCTAAAAAATACAGGGTCATGCATTACAGCTGCAAAAATCCAAGAGAGTGGTACAGTGTAGGTGGTGAAGTACTTCTGTCGATAGTAGAGTGGCACCTGTTTCTGATGACCTTAAAGTGGCTAACGCCAATGTTCCATGTACATTACTGTTCATCTTGTTCTATGTAAACCGCCTTGACAGTAAAGGCAGTATAGAAATCCAGCTAAATAAAAAAAATACAAACAAGTAGAAAAGGCAACAATGAAAGCCAGAAGGATGCTTGGGTACATTGGGAGAGGAATGGCCAGCCGAAAGAAAAGGAGGTGACAGTGCCGCTGTATGAGTCTCTGATGCGACTTCATATGGAGTGTTGTGTGTAATTCTGGAAACTACACCTTCAAAAAAATATAAAGAGGATGGAGTTGGTGCAGAGGGTGGCTACTAAAATGTTTGGTGGT
Organism: Ichthyophis bannanicus; assembly: GCA_033557465.1. NCBI lineage: Eukaryota > Metazoa > Chordata > Amphibia > Gymnophiona > Ichthyophiidae > Ichthyophis > Ichthyophis bannanicus. The sequence goes on along the minus strand of CM066049.1, from coordinate 73,976,734 downwards.
CTTTGTTATAAAGCATAAGAGGACAGACAAGGATCTTAATATATATACGTTAGAGGAAAGGCAGGACAGAGGAGATATGATAGACACGTTTAAATATCTCCATGGCATAAATACACCAGAGGAGAGCCTCTTTTGATTGAAAGCAAGCTTTGCAACGAGGGGATATAGGATGAGGGTGAAAGGGGATAGACTCAGGAGTAATATGTGGAAATATTTCTTTACGGAAAGAGTGGTAGATACATGGAACAGTTTCCCAGTGGAGGTAGTACAAGCGAGGACAGTATCTGAATTCAAGAAAGCATGGGACAAACACAGAATATCTCTAAAGGAAAAAAGGGGACTATTGTAATTGATATGGAAGGGGCACACTAGATAGGCCATTTGGTATTTTTCTGCCGTCATGTTTCTATGTTTCTTAAAACATATTAAAAAACTGTTCGAATAGCTTAGCATATAGTGGTCTTTTTGAAGCCGTTTTATTTTCTACAAATCTGGAACAAAATGCCAAGATTATACAAAGTAGCTGAATCTCTCACCACATGAGCAAAAATCATACAATATGCTCCGATGGAGACAAAGAGTCATCGAAAGAACTGATAAACATATGGCTTAACCAATTTGAGGTTAATTTTCAAATCTCTTTTTGCAGGTAAAGCACTGCTTTACCCATAAAAATGGAATTTTATAAAACTGCCAACTCTGTGTCCAGATAACACTTGAATGCAACTAACTTCACCAGCATGCCAAGACCTCGTTCCTAAGGGCAAGTATGGGCAACTGTGCACTCAGACATTCTTTTGGACTGTCAGAAATATGCACTTATTTTGCCTCCAAAGCATTATGCACACCAGAGAGCAGATATGCATGTGTGTACAGAGTTTTCCTGAGTGATTTTCATAATCCAGTACAGGCCACAGTGTATGAAGTACATCTGCATTTTTCACTTTTAAGCGCACATAAAAATGACCCCCTTTTTTGTTAGACGATTGGATGGACAAGGAAGCAGCCCTCTATGGAGACAGCTCATCTCCCTTGCTCACAATTCTCCGATGGCATGTGCATGGTGAAATGCCACGTTGCCAAAATGTGCCCTAATCTCTTTAGGCTAGAATAGGTAAAAAGAAAAAAACACTTTGTTTGTAAGCAACAAATGCATAAGCTAATAATGGATGATCAGACATACCTAAAGAGGGTGATTTTATAATGAACCATCTAGGTTAGTCAGGCAGGAAGATGCCTATTTTATAAAAGGCACAAAAGCACCCATGTCTTTTTATAAAACTCCAGTACAAGTCCTGTAGAAATCGTGTCTAAATTGAAGATGCACAAAGTATGCATGCTTGAAAGCAAGTATAAATGTTAACATGTATTTTATGTGTATATTTTTTTTATAAACTATACATGTAAGTTGCAACTCTGTCCAAACTCTGGCCTAACTCCTCTTCTAACCACACCTACTCTACAAGTACATACTTCTTGCATTATGCCTACTTTTAGGTGTGACCCAATTTTATAAAAAAGACTTTTGTACTGCAGTGACATTCACTCCCAATCTCAGGGCCATAAAAAGATCAGGCTTGTAAGATATCCCTAATGAATATGCATGAGATGTATGCATGTAAATCTCTTATGCATATTCATTAGGGATATCTGGAAACCTGATCCGTTTGCAGCCCCACAGGAATAGGAGCGAATTTCTGTGCTGTATTGAAACCCAAACACAATATGGTCTAATTCAGTGGTTCTCAACCCAGTCCTCTGGGACCCCCAGGCCAGTCAGGTTTTCAGGATATCCACAATGAATATGCATGAGATAGATCTGCATGCACTGCTTCCATTATATGCAGATCTATCATGCATATTCATTGAGGATACCCTGAAAACCCGACTGGACTAGAGGTCCCAGAGGACTGAGTTGTGAACCACTGGTCTAATTTTGAAAAGTTTTAGAGAATCAATAGCTTTATATATGTAGGAAGAAAGGATCAGAAAACCTGATAAATAATAAGCATATTATGTTCAGATTGTTTTCCCTCCAATGTCGTAAGTCTCAAAACATGTCTCAAAAGTTATCTGTTGTGCAAAACAACTTTAGCAAAAATGCATGGTGCTTTTAAATTTATTTACAAAAATACACATTCCTTTAGCATGGAGCTGTATGTAGGTTTCCAGACAAATCAGTTATTCTAGGAGAGTCTCTCCTGCCAGTTATTTCACTGATAAAGATAAAAGCCTTCTTGTAGTGCTTTACAAATGTTCAATGGCAGTAGTAGTAGTAGCAGCAGTAAGTGCTAAATATAAAGGGCCAAGAAACACTGGTATACCTGTCATAAAGGGGAGGGTTCCTTTTACTACCTCCATACCAACACAATCATTTTCCCCCCCATATGTAGTCTTTGTGGAGATCCTGAAAAACAGACTGGCTAGGAGGTACTTCTGAAAAAAAATTGACATGAAACTCGTGACAGTAGCAATAGTGGGAGAGCATCTTAGGAAACACCATACACAAGATTCTCATTCGGCTTGTTCTAAAATAGTTCTTTTTCTGTGTTTCTAAGAATGAGTACAGTCATCTACTCTGTGACATGGCAGCGGGCAAAGGGTATGTACTACTGGCTTACAATATCAAATATAATTTAAAAAATATATTTTATGCCACTATAGAAGATTAATCATATGGTTACAAAATCATTGCTCCCCAAAACTGAAAATCTACCTTAACCATGAGATTAAAAGGCAATAATGTCAACTTTTGATGCAGGTAAATACATGTTTACCTACGTAAAAACATGTTTAAATGGTCTTACCTCCTACCCCACACACTGTGGGTGAAAGTATGCATGCTGTGAACCTACAATAAGAAGGGGCAAAGACAGATCAGAGAAGGAAACACGCATGTAAAGATTAGGGGTGCACATTCATCATGGTTGATTTGGTTCATTGGAGCCCCTAGATAATGAAAGTGTGCACAAAAAACACCAAACTCAAATATGCATATAGCATATGCACAAAAAAAAATAGGCAAAACAAACAAAAGAAAATGCCCAAAAATCAAGAAAACAAAATTTGAAACAAAGCATGAACCAATTTTTTTGGCCATGCACGCCCCTAGTACAGATTAGTTACTCAGATCTCTGCAAGTACCTCATGGTGTGGCCTTTATATCAGCTCTCAGACAGGTGCCAAAGTACATTGGTAGTTTGCACCCACTTTGTACACAGTGGCCCAGATTTTCCAGGCAAATAATTCTGTAAACCCTGTGGCCTGTTTCAACTGCTCTAACTGTGATTTACTTAAGGGGCTACTGGGTTTAATGGGCGAAGTGGCATTGGAAGTAAGAAATCATTTCTCAACTAAAATCAAATGGTTATTCCGACTTCCAAACAAATGAGGAGACCTCCAACAGAAGGGTACAGAACTTTCACCTCGGATAGTCTAAATTATATGCTGCAGAAACCAATTAAATCCAGCTGGATGTAAAATATCAAGGATGATCTTGCCAATATTACTGCTCCCAAAGGAGCTGCTTAAAGGTATGATCAAAATGCAGCTTTAAAAATCTATAGGATAACATTTGCCATGTTCTAGTGGAGCACCGCTTCACAGCTCCGACTTTCATGCGTCAGACTGAGGCCTTTTGGGATCCTGCTGAAGTAGAAGGGATGTTCTATGCCTCACTTTTCTATGGTTCTCTGCATGCTGGAATTAGATTTATTTTAAAGCTTCATATATCAGACCATACATTATTCTCATGGGTACAACTTACAATGCATTTGTGTGGCCTCTGCTGTTAAAAAGTAATTGCATCCATAGGATTCTGCAGCTTGCAGTAGTCCTATTAAAAATTAGAAGTCCTAGAATGCAAACTAACAGGGCATAAGTTTCAAATTACACGGGTTAGGCTCAAAGCTATGCTGTCCTATGCATGGGACACAATCTTCCCTTTAAGGACAGATTTAACATTAACCTGATGGAGTCTCTACTAAATACTACAAACACTGTGGGGGTAAGTGCTAAAGAGTAGATTGTGTTTGTTAGTACCTTCCTACACACAAGAAGCATCTACCAGTCATAAGAGCCTTACAAATACAGTTCATCTACAGAAAAACTACTGTCTAAACAGTCCCTAACGAGAGCTTTCTGATGGCACCCCTCCACACTATTCTTAACCTGTCCCAGCATCTCTGCACTCTAAATGGATTGTAGCCTAATAATGGATTCTGCAGCTATTACTAAAGAGTGGGCCCCTGAAAGAACTGCTAAAAGTCAGAGAGAGAGCCGAGGTTACCAAGATTCCTCAAATGCCACTGAAGCATCTATTTCTTCAAAGGTATTCTTTTCCTCTTCTTCAATCACCAGGGATTCACATATAGCAGCAACCTGCCTAGGAAAACTTGTTGCATTTCATATCATAGGGGTCAGGGTTGCTCCTTGAACTGACTAGTTTATGCACCCATTACTAGCACAGCTACGTAAACTCATTCAATTTAGGAGCAGCTTTTTAAAACCAAATTTGTGGTGTTTCCATTTTATCCAGTTTGTTTGCATTGGTTACTAAGTTCAGAGATTTAGTCCTCTTTATACACTGAGAAATACAAACTAACCACACTAAGTTCCTTTGAAAAAGGTGGACATCCATCTGTGCTATTTCACCTCTGCCCCAAGAGGCTGCATAAAAAAAAGAAAATAACTAAAAAAATAGCAGAATAGGGGAGTTGCTACATTATTTCCACTGTTGAACAATGAAGTCATTAATGTCAGAGTTCCATTCAACAATGGACATGCAATGCATTCTTCCAGAGACTAGCTGCATTTTCCCTTGGGACACGTCCATTATGCTCAAAAGCAATTCCGGGGCTTCTCAACCAGTGATCGACTGGCAGGCATGGTCACCGTCTTTCAGTCATATCATAAGTACTATAAAAGCATAACATGTTTGGCAGTTCCCCTGGTTCCAGACTGCCATCAGACTTTCTTATGGCCTCTATACTAATCAACAAATTGGGACCATGTAGTCTTCTTTAAAGCAGCAACGGCGAAGGACGGCTTTGCTTTATTATCCACTCCCCATTTGGGTTGATGTTATACAAGTCCAAGAGGTACGTATCTGGATCCAGGCACCGTTCATCTGTTAAAAATGAATAAAAAAGTTAAGTTTGAGAACGAAGGAGGGGAGCAAGAAGATGGCCTGATGGCCCAGTGCTGGTGAGAGAAATCTAGGTTCTATTTCTAGACTCAACTGCCACTGTTCCTCCTCCTCCTCATGCTACTGGCAGGAACTGGGAACACTAAAAGCAATGAACACAAGTCCATGGAAAGAGCGAGAACACACGAGAGCATCATAGCTATTGCTCAGAAGACACTTGCTGACTTGTACTAGGCTCCAGAGGGAAACCTCTTCCAAGCCCCAGAGTCAGAAGATTATTGTTCCAATAGTAAAAATGGGTAGGAGAGAATAGGGAAGAAAAATCATAGCTCTAATTAATGGGAGCCAAAAGAAGAAGAAAGGTGTTCAGCAAAAAACCTACTGAATTTTTAAATCTAGTTTCATATGCATATAAAAACAAAGAAGAATTTTTTTTCAAAAGGGAGATTTCATCTATTTTTGAAGCTATTCAGTAGCTCCAATGAACAGCTGAAAATGTTCATATGTTCTCTTCTCCATCTTTTATTATTAAACACTTATGCAAAACTGAAGGCTGAGGGCTTGTATGTGTTGGCCTGCTTTAGTGGATCCAGTTCATATCTGTTGATGTTTACTATTAAGACTTAAGAAATAGTTACCACTTAAGTAAAAGTACAATGGGAGTAATTTTATAACAAGTCAGAGTTTGAGAAGGCAAGGCGGCTCCTATTTCTGGCTTCTCTTACAAAGTCACAGGCACCTGTGTGTGTTTTTAAAATACTAGGAGTAAATTATGGCCAGAATAAGAACTGGTGCAAATCTCTGTGGCTTCAAACTGATGTTTATGTATACACAATCTGTCTGTGACCTGTTATAAAGGGTGTGAGTACTTTGTGATTCTACCCTAGAACAAGCCTACATGCACACTGCATAAAAGCATGTGTCTCATCGTGCATATTTTTATGCACATTACTTCAGGGGTCATTTTATCAAAACTGTTTTAAACGGGAGAAATTTTAGAAAATTATTGGTTTCCTTCCTATTTCTTGATCATAGATAATGTATGGGAGTGGAGGCAATTAATCTGAGCTTTGTACATTTTAGATTGGAAATGAGAAAACATGTTTGATGGTATGAGGAAGCATTTTAATTTAATTCATAAGAGAAGTTGGGGTGAGTTTTTATAGTGGTACGTTTATTAATTTTTAGGTGGTTTTGGAGAGTGTTTGATATAATGGAGGGTAGAAGGATTTAAGTCTTGATTGATAATGAAAGGTATAGCCCTTGGGATAAAAATGTGGGCAAGCAAAGTGAGGGAAGAATGAAAAATTGTTTAAAAATTTATATGTCATCAGATTTGAATATATTGCATGGGATGGTATCTTAGCAGTTAGTGCTGGTAAATATACAGTATGGTCAGTTATAATATCATGCACAAAAAGCCACTTATTACTATGGGAATCAGATTTAGATGGTATTTTATTTACAGAAATTTGGTTAACTGTTGAGGATGATTCCTATAAGGCGTTTTTATTTCTAGAGGATAATTATCTTCATATACCTAGAAATGGGAAAAGGAGGTGGCGCTGCATTTATTTTTAATAAGGTCTATAGTTGGACCTTAAAAAAAGAAAAGATCTGCCTGTAAAAGGATTGATGGTATGTTAGTGAAATATGAGGACTCAAGATTTAGCAATGCTGCTCATTTATGTTTCTCCTAAATTTGCAACCGAGAATTAGGAAGAACTGTTAGAATGTATTCTAGTAATTAAATTGCAGTTTAAAAGTGTTGTACTTTTGGGCGATTTTAAATATACATGCTGATGAAAAGGGTGAATAGTAAAGCACAAATGATACTGTCAACTTTGGAAATTGGTGGCCTCAATTCCTAGTGCCACTCATCAACAAGGGCACACTTTAGATCTGAGTTTTGGATCAGAGGTAAAGAATGTTCGGATAAAGATTAAGTCCATTGAACCTACTCCATGGACAGATCATTTTCTGATTTACCTTAGCTGTGAGGATATAGGGAAGTGGGTGATGCAGATGAAACCTCAATTGAGAACTTAACACAGTAAGAGGAAAAGTAGAGAAGAGAGAGGAATTGGCAATGAACAAAGAAAATAATGGAGGAAGAAAAAAAATATTGATGTTTTCGTTGATGACTGGTTTAAATCAACTAGGGAAGCTTTGAAAGAGGACGCCCCAAATAGCATCAATGGAAATGGTATACTGAGGATTTCAAAGTACAAAAATGTGCATAGATTGGAAAGAATTTGGAAAAACTCTTAATCTGATTATGATAGCTTCCAGCTTCCACTTCTTCCTAATAGGTACTCAGCAAGTATACAGGCTACTAAGTAAAAAAAAAAACATCACAGAGACTGAAAAAGCTGGAAGAAAGAGGGCAGCACAGCTGAGTCTGGGTTGCCCGACTTAATGATTATTGGCACGATGAGCATTATTGTTATATTTATGTCCTTCTATTTGTGGGATAGAGCATAGTTACTCACCTGTAACAGGTGATCTCCGGGAACAGCAGGAATTTAGTCCTCACAAATGGGTATCGTCGGTACCGATGGAGCCTGCGCGGGAACACTCCCCAGCGTCCAATAGGAACGCTTTTGGAAGCATCCATAAGCACATGCGCGCTGCCTTCCCGCCTTTCCAACTGTCCCTCTTCAGTTAAGTTTGTAGCTGAGTGAAAGGATAGAGGGAGAGAGGAAAGATTCAAAGAGAGAGAGAGAGAGAGAGAGACAACTCCTAGGGGAGGTGGGTGGGTTGTGAGGACTAAATTCCTGCTGTTCCCGGAGATCACCTGTTACAGGTGAGTAAAGCGTAGTTACTCACCTGTAACAGGTGATCTCCGGAACAGCAAGAATTTAGTCCTCACATATGGGTATCTTCGGTACCGACGGAGCCTGCACGGGAACACTCCCCAGCATCCAATAGGAACGCTTTTGGGAGCATCCCTCAGCACATGCCCGCTGCCTTCCCGCCTTTCCAACTGTCCCTCTTCAGTTAAGTTTGTAGCTGAGTGAAAGGATAGCGGGAGAGAGGAAAGAGACAAAAAGAGAGAGAGAGACAACTCCTAGGGGAGGTGGGTGGGTTGTGAGGACTAAATTACTGCTGTTCCCGGAGATCACCTGTTACAGGTGAGTAACTACGCTATCTCCAGGAACAAGCAGGAATGTAGTCCTCACATATGGGGACTCCCTAGCTGAAGATGCCAAGGAGATAGCCCCAGGAAGGTGACACCGAAGGTGAGAATCCTTCCTCCCATGGATCTCTGGCATCCCACCAGGGTTGGTGGGTAGGAGGTGTTTTAAGTTTGAAAGAAATTTTGAAGAACAGCTTGGCCAAAGAAGGCATCCCGATGGGAGGCTTTATCTAGGCAGTAGTGGGCTGTGAAGGTGTGTACCGAAGCCCAGGTGGCTGCTCAACAAATGTCATCGATAGACACAGAGTGGAGATCAGCCATAGAAGTTGCCATGGCTCTCACATTGTGAGCTGTGACATGGTCCTGAAGAGGAAGACCCTTACTCTCATAAGTAAAGGATATGCATTGGTCAATCCGTTTAGATAAAGTCCTTTTGGAGACTGGAAGTCCCAAATGACTAGGGTCAAAAGCTACAAAAAGTTGCGAGGACTTTCTATGTTGCTGTGTACTTTGTATGTAAAAGGCTAAGGCCCTTTTACAATCCAACGTATGAATGTTTCTTTCTGCATTAGAGGCGTGAGGCCTCAGAAAAAATACAGGAAGATAAATTGATTGGTTTAAATGAAAAGGCAAAACCACCTTTGGCATAAAGTGTGGGTGAGTTCGAAGAACAACCTTATCATGATGAAAATCTAGTATAAGGAGGATCAGCCACTAAAGCTTGCAATTCACTAATGCGACAGGCAGAGGTGATTGCAATTAGGAAGATGACCTTCCAAGTCAAAAACTTAAGGGCTGTAGTGGCCAAAGGTTCAAAAGGCGGCTTCATGAGCTGCCCGAGAACTAGATTTAGATCCCATGCCACCGGTGGTGGCTTGATGGGAGGTTTAGTTAATAAAAGGCCTCTCATAAATCTTGATAGGAGTGGATGAGAGGAAATTGGTTGTCCATTTAGAGGCTTATAAGCTGCAATAGCACTAAGATGGACTCTTACCGAATTGGTCTTTAACCCAGAATTCGATAAGTTAAGGAGATACTCTAGTATCGATTCTAAGGGTATGACCAGGGGGTTTAATCGCCTCTTGGAGCACCATATAGTAAAACGTTTCCACTTGAAGGCATAAGATCTTCTTGTGGAAAGTTTCCTAGAAGCCTGAAGGATCTCTTTTACCTGCTGGGACAGGTTGAAATCCTGGAGGTCTAAGCCTTCAACAACCAGGCTGTGAGGTGCAGGGACTGGGGATTCGGGTGCCATAGCATCCCGTTCTCCTGGGAAAAGAGATCTAGAGCATGCCCTAACTCCAGAGGTGCCGCTTGAGAGAGATGCAGAAGCAGGGAATACCACGTTTGGCATGGCCATCGTGGTGCTATGAGAATCATGCGACCCCTGTCTCTCTGAAGCTTGAAGAGTGTCTTGGGAATGAGGGGAATGGGTGGGAAGGCTTAAAGGAATTCCTGACCCCAGTGAAGGAGAAAGGCATCCCTTGCCTGAGAGCTGTGTGCCGGAATTCTGGAACAAAAACTGGGGAAGTTTGGCATTAGGTGGACTTGCAAAGAGGTCTATGTCTGGAGTGCCCCAGAGATGAAATATCTTTGCCACCTGGTCTAGCTGGAGTGACCACTCGTGAGGTAGTAGGACTCGACTGAGTTTGTCTGCCCAAAGGTTTTGAATGCCTGGAAGATATACCACTAGAATGTGAATTTGATGCTCTCTGGCGAGGGCCCACAGTCGTAAAGCTTCGTTGCATAACGACAGAGCGCCTGTCTCGCCCTGCTTGTTCACATAGAACATGGCTACCTGATTGTCCGAAGTATTCCTGACCCCGATGCTCCTGCAAAGCACGATCCCGGTACCGATCGAAGTTGGTACCGAGGTGGCCGGGTACCACTTTATCTACTCCAGCCGGAGGTGGAATGGGAGGAGTTACCATCAGTGTCGGTACCGGCATCTGTGTCGATGTCGGTACCGGTGCCCTTGGGACCACCGGTACCGCAGCTGAAAGAAGAGCTGCGATACTGCGTTCCATAGCAAGAAACCTCTGGTCTATCGACGCTGCCGATGCCTGGGTGTCGGTAGCAATAAGGACGGCCGGAACCCCTGAGCATGGCACAGGTGGTTCTTGCGAGGTTGAGGCCTCGAGAACATCCTGAAGCCCCATCGATGCTTTGGAAGCCGAAGCCTCCCACCGGGGCTGTTTTGCCGGTGTGGTTCCCTCAAAGGCAATGCCAATGGCCTCTTGATGCTTAGCAGGAGAGCTACCCTTTGAGGACTGGCTTTTGTGTTTAGTTACCTGAGATCCATGGGAGGAAGAAGAGGCCCTTGACGATGTCGATGCAATGGATCTGGCATCTGAAGAAAAGAGGGTACCGAGCTTTGCGGCCTGGTTCTGTCTTCCTCTTTTGGTCATCCCCATGCAGGAGAGACATTCAGTTGGAGAATGATCAGGTCCTAAACATTTTAGACACCAATCATGGGTGTCAGTGACGGAAATGGTACCGCCACACTTAGTACACTTTTTAAAACCACTAGTTGGTTTTTCAATGATTTTGGAAAAATGGGGCCTAATGCCCAAAATGGCACCTAGCACCAAAACAGGAAAGTTTCTGAAAGAAAACAGTCTAAGGTTTTTTTTGGTTTTTTTTAGACGGAATTTTCTGCGGTGACAGGGAATAGGTCCTGTTGGCTCCATGGAAAACTAAGAACTGAAGAGGGACAGTTGGAAAGGCGGGAAGGCAGCGCGCATGTGCTGAGGAATGCTTCCAAAAGCGTTCCTATTGGATGCCGGGGAGCATTCCCGCACAGGCTCCGTCGTTACCAACGATACCCATATGTGAGGACTACATTCCTGCTTGTTCCTGGAGATCTACGCTATCTCCAGGAACAAGCACGAATGTAGTCATCACATATGGGGACTCCCTAGCTGAAGATGCCAGGGAGATAGCCCCAGGAAGGTGCCACCGTCGAAGGTGAGAATCCTTCCTCCCATGGATCTCTGGCATCCCACCAGGGTTGGTGGGTAGGAGTTGGTTTAAGTTTGAAAGAGATTTTGAAGAACAGCTTGGCCAAAGAAGGCATCCCGACGGGAGACTTTATCTAGGCAGTAGTGGGCTGTGAAGGTGTGTACCGAAGCCCAGGTGCCTGCTCAACAAATGTCATCGATAGACACAGAGTGGAGATTAGCCATAGAAGCTGCCATGGCTCTCACATTGTGAGCTGTGACATGGTCATGAAGAGGAAGACCCTTACTCTCATAAGCAAAGGATATGCATTGGGCAATCCATTTAGATAAAGTTCTTTTGGAGACTGGAAGTCCCAAATGACTACGGTCAAAAGCTACAAAAGGTTGCGAGGACTTTCTATGTTGCTGTGTTCTTTGTATGTAAAAGGCTAAGGCCCTTTTACAATCCAACGTATGAATGTTTCTTTCTGCATTAGAGGCGTGAGGCCTCGGAAAAAATACAGGAAGATAAATTGATTGGTTTAAATGAAAAGGCAAAACCACCTTTGGCATAAAGTGTGGGTGAGTTCGAAGAACAACCTTATCATGATGAAAATCTAGTATAAGGAGGATCAGCCACTAAAGCTTGCAATTCACTAATGCGACAGGCAGAGGTGATTGCAATTAGGAAGATGACCTTCCAAGTCAAAAACTTAAGGGCTGTAGTGGCCAAAGGTTCAAAAGGCGGCTTCATGAGCTGCCCGAGAACTAGATTTAGATCCCATGCCACCGGTGGTGGCTTGATGGGAGGTTTAGTTAATAAAAGGCCTCTCATAAATCTTGATAGGAGTGGATGAGAGGAAATTGGTTGTCCATTTAGAGGCTTATAAGCTGCAATAGCACTAAGATGGACTCTTACCGAATTGGTCTTTAACCCAGAATTCGATAAGTTAAGGAGATACTCTAGTATCGATTCTAAGGGTATGACCAGGGGGTTTAATCGCCTCTTGGAGCACCATATAGTAAAACGTTTCCACTTGAAGGCATAAGAACTTCTTGTGGAAAGTTTCATAGAAGCCTGAAGGATATCTTTTACCTGCTGGGACAGGTTGAGATCCTGGAGATCTAAGCCTTCAGCAACCAGGCCGTGAGGTGCAGGGACTGGGGATTCGGGTGCCATAGCGTCCCGTTCTCCTGGGAAAGGAGATCTGGAGCATGTCCTAACTCCAGAGGTGCCGCTTGAGAGAGATGCAGAAGCAGGGAATACCACGTTTGGCATGGCCATCGTGGTGCTATGAGAATCATGCGACCCCTGTCTCTCTGAACCTTGAAGAGTGTTTTGGGGATGAAAGGAATGGGTGGGAAGGCATAAAGGAAGTCCTGACCCCAGTGAAGGATGAAGGCATCCCTTGCCTGACAGTTTTGCGCCGGAAGTCTGGCATTCAGTGGACTTGCAAAGTCTATGTCTGGAGTGCCCCAGAGATGAAATATCTTTGCTACCTGGTCTCGGTGGAGTGACCACTCGTGAGGTAGCAGTACTTGACTGAGTTTGTCTGCCCGAAGGTTTTGAATGCCTGGAAGATATACCACTAGAAGGTGAATTTTATGCTCTCTGGCAAGGGCCCATAGTCGTAAAGCTTCGTTGCATAACGACAGAGAGCCAGTCCCACCCTGCTTGTTCACATAGAACATGGCTACCTGATTGTCCGTCTGGACTAGGACTGTCTTGTAGTTGAGCTGGGCGTGGAAACTCGGAGAGCTAAATAAATTGCTCTTAATTCCTGGAGGTTTATGTGTAAACCAACCTCCTGTGGAGTCCAGGTGCCCTGGGTAGAGAGATGATTCAGGTGTGCTCCCCAACCCACCTGTGATGCATCTGCTGTTAGGGTGGCCTGAAAGAGGGGTTGATGGAAAGGAGACCCCACTGTCAGATTTTCTAGTGATTGCCACCATTGGAGAGACAAAATTAGTCATTGAGAGACTGTTATTTTGTCCGACAAATGACCCGTGGCCTGTGTCCACTGTGTGGGGAGGGTCCACTGAGTTGCTCGCATGTGGAGGCGAGCATATGGGACTACATGAACTGTGGATGCCATGTATCCCAGTAACTGCAGTAGTTCCCGAACAGTGAGGGAGGATTTGCCTGGTGCTTGGGAAGCTAGCTGCATTATGCGAATACACTGGGCTTGCGAAAGGAAAGCCCTTGCCTGTCTGGTATCCAGACAGGCTCCTATGAATTCTAGGAATTGGGAAGGAACTAGTTGAGATTTTGGGAAGTTTATTACCAATCCCAAGTATTGGAGGATTCGCATTGTACGGGACAGTGCAGTGCTGGTCTCTGCCACTGTGGAGGCTCGAATGAGCCAGTCGTCTAAGTAAGGGAAGACAAAAATACCCAGGGTTCATAGAAATGCAGCTACTACTGCCATGCATTTCGTGAATACCCTTGGTGCTGAGGCCAGACCAAAAGGAAGAACCCTGTACTGGAAATGTCTTCCCTTGAAAAGAAAACGTAAAATTTTCCTGTGATCTGGATGGATGAGAATGTGAGTGTATGCATCCTTTAAGTCTAGAAAGCAGAGCCAGTCCTGGCTTTGAAGGTATGGCAGAAGAGTTCCCAGAGAAATCATTTTTAATTTCTCTCGAAACAGATATTTGTTCAATTCTCTGAGGTCTAGAATGGGTCTGTGTCCTCCTGTTTTCTTTGGAATAAGAAAATAGGGGGAGTATAACCCTGCACCCTGTTGAAGAATGGGTACTCCCTCTATTGCCCCTTGGGCAAGAAGTGTGGAGACCTCGTGATCTAGCAGATTGTCTGCATAAATTTGTGAATTGAATTGCTTTAGAATTGTAGGAAGGGGTAAGCTGTGAAAATGAAGTTTGTACCCTCCTCCTACAATGGACAAAGTCCAATCTTCTGCTATTATCTGATGCCATCTGTTGACAAAGTGGCATAACCTGCCCGGAATATTGGGGGGTTGAGGACCCCTCAGAGGCAGGAAGGCAAAGCTCTCTAGGAAGAAGTCAAAGCCCTTGAGGGGGCTGAACCTGGAGAGCTGGTTGGGTTTTCGGGCCTTTTGGTTTCTTTTGCTGTCTAGTTTGTCCCTTCTGGGCAACCTGACCTGGAGTCTGACTCTGCTGGGTATAGGAAGGATAAAACTTCCTCTTTTTGCTAAGAGAGGGTTTTTTATAAGGCTTCCTCTTGGCTGGAGTGGCTGTAGACTTTGACAATCTATCTAAGGTAGAATTGTCAGCATCTTACTCGTTAGCTTTCTCCTGCCAGTTCTTGCCAAAGAGATTCTCTCCCATGCAAGGAATGTTGCCTAACTTGTCATGTACCCAAGTCTCCAAGTCTGATGCCTGTAGCCAGGCAATCCGTCGTGCGCCAATGGCAATAGCAGAAGTTCAGCTGATGCATTCGAAGTAGTCAAAGGCTGCACGATTGACAAACTTGGAGACATCCTGAGCATGCTTAACTAGAGTAAGAAAATCTTGTCTCTTATCATCTGGGAGAAATGGGCTCATAAGTTCCAAGTCTCCTGTGACTTCTTTGAGGAGCATTCCCATATATAGGATATATGAACTGATCCTAGCTGAAAGCATGGAAGCTTGAAAGGTTCTGCGTCCAAAAGCATCCAGAGTCCTGCATTCACGACCTGGAGGATTGGATGCATGCCTCTTTGCACTTTTCATCCTACGCATGGCTGATTCCACTACCATTGAATGGTGTGGCAGCTGAGTTTTCTGAAATCCAGGACATGGTGGAATTCGATACATAGTATCAAGTCTCCTAGAATGAGGAGAAGTAGTCAGAGGTGTCTCCCACATTCTGAGCATCAAGCTATGCAGAATTTCATGGATAGGCAGAGTAGCTGCCTCCTTAGGAGCTTTAGGATATTGGAGGATTTCCAATTCTTTTGCTCTGGGTTCCTCTTCAGGAGCTACTGTGATTGAAAGACCTTTGGCCATATCACGGATGAAATCCTGAAATAACATGTCCTCTGGAGGTGACATTCTGCGTTGGGGAGAAGAGGGATCTTCTAGGAGAAACCCTCTAGTGCCAGCAGAATTGTCAGAGTCTTTGGAATCGGAGGAATCAAAGTATTTCTGACCCCAATGCTCTTGCAAAGCACGATCCCGGTACCGATCGAAGTCGGCACCGAGGTGATCCGGTACCACTTGTCCACTCCAAACAAAGGTGGCACGGGAAGAGTTCCCACCGGGGCTGGTACCGTTGGTACTGGCATCGTCGGTGTCGGTACCGGTGTCTGTACCAGTGTCGGTGTCGATGTTGGCACCGGTGCCCTTGGGACCACCGGTACCGCAGCTGAAAGAAGAGCTGCGATACTGCGTTCGACAGCAAGAAATCTCTGGTCTATCGATGCTGCCGATGCCTGGGTGTCGGTACCGGTAAGGACGGCCGGAACCCCTGAGCATGGCACAGGTAGTTCTTGCGAGGTTGAGGCCTCAAGAACATCCTGAAGCCCCATCGATGCTTTGGAAGCCGAAGCCTCCCACCGGGGCTGTTTTGCCGGTGTGGTTCCCTCAACGGCAATGCCAATGGCCTTTTGATGCTTAGCAGGAGAGCTACCCTTTGAGGACTGGCTTTTGTGTTTAGTTACCTGAGATCCATGGGAGGAAGAAGAGGCCCTTGACGATGTCGATGCAATGGATCTGGCATCTGAAGAAAAGAGGGTACCGAGCTTTGCGGCCCGGTTCTGTCTTCCTTTTTTGGTCATCCCCATGCAGGAGAGACATTCAGTTGGAGAATGATCAGGTCCTAAACATTTTAGACACCAATGATGGGTGTCAGTGACGGAAATGGTACCGCCACACTTAGTACATTTTTTAAAACCACTAGTTGGCTTTTCCATGATTTAGGAAAAATGGGGCCTAATACCCAAAATGGCGCCTAGCACCAAAGAGGAAAGTTTCTGAAAAGAAACAGTCTAAGTTTAAGTTTGTTTTTTTTTGTATGAAAAGGAAAAGAAAAGAAGCGGCAGTACTGGTAGGCGTCGTGCGGTAGGCAAACGCGACCACAAGAAAGAATTTTAAAGACGGAATTTTCTGCGGTGACAGGGAAGAGATCCTGTTGGCTCCGTGGAAAACAAAGAACTGAAGAGGGATAGTTGGAAAGGCGGGAAGGCAGCGCGCATGTGCTGAGGGATGCTCCCAAAAGCGTTCCTATTGGACGCTGGGGAGCGTTCCCGCGCAGGCTCCGTCGGTACCGATACCCATATGTGAGGACTAAATTCCTGCTTGTTCCTGGAGATTCCCCTTATCACTCCCTTCTTTTGGTTTTATCCTAGAAAGGCAGTTAGGTCACGGTCATGCAGTCTTTGCAGTTTCTGATCTGTAGTAAAGGGTGCAATACAATTTCGTCCGTGCATCTTCCCAAATGTTCCAGTTTTAATTTTAGTACTATTTTTGTTTTTATGACCACTAAGTTTGCACTTTCACTTTTTATGATAACTATTCAATGACTGGGCTTATTCTGTATTTTAATCGCGCACAATTATTTCATTCCTCAACTCTTAACCTTTGAACTGTTTGGCATGAACTGAGTTTGGCATTTTAAAGACTAGTTACACACTCACGGCTTCTTTTCCTTCATTATAGACTGAGACACAGTTGCTGCATTATTAGATAAGACCTTTATTTTCTCATATTACATCGCAAAAAGTAAAATAAGATTTTCCCTAACCTGTTTTTCCCTTTGTTATAGAGGCGCTACTAGACTGACGTCGTGAAGTTTTCTCACTCAATTTATTAGCAGTACAATATTACAGTTACCTATAATTCTTTTACCTCCTTCACTTAGTCTCACGCTAGGTTGTCAAGTACATTTACTTGATCCTGCTCATCTCTTTTCCTCTTCTTGTTGCATTTTTTGGCCTGGTAACATAGTTGGATATCCCTATGTAAGTCCTTCACTAAGATAGTTCCATCAGCATAATATGATTCTATTTTGTTTGAGTATTGCATGTATTTTATTTTTAACCTTATATGATTTTTCTTATTTAGCCACACATAATAACATCTTTGTGTTTTATTTATTTAGTATCTATATTGATTTTAATATGATTAAATTTTGAGTTTTTTGCTTTGTTTTATACAATCGTCTCAGGGGACGTTTTTTGGAAATCCCAAGGACATCCCATATTTATCCGGAGCAAAAGCCTTTGATGTAAGTAGGTTCCTGAGCACTGAAATGCCTTGCCTACCCATTTAAAAAAGGAAATTAATTTAATATATTTTAGGAAGGAATTGAAAATATTTTTATTCCCATTTGAGGACTGATGGGTGATTGTTTTAGGTTGTTTGTCATCTACAGTATATTTGTGTATTGTATTGCCTATTATCAGAATGTTATACATCTGATTTAGGTTCTTTTTCTGATTACATCTTGTTCTTTTAACTTGTGAACCATTTTGAACATCATTTTTAAAGTATTTATTAAATACAATCAATCACTCTGTACTCCTCCGTTATAATAGCAGAAAATTATCACTACTGTGTTGAATTAGTAGGTCTCCGATTAATCGATCAGAAAAATGTTTTGATGATCACTTACAAATGGATCGAGATCTAGGCTGCAGAAAGATATGAAGAGTCATTTTAAAAGCGTTTTCTTCAACTAACTTGGTGTTTGCTCATCGTAAAAAAAGCCTATGAAAATTGTCTCTGGCCCACTGTGGGAAAAAGGGATGGTGCTGGGGGAGAAGTAGTGTAGGCCAGGTGAAGTAAGCACTTGCCTTCTCCTGCATAGATTTGCAACTGTGAGCCCTGCAAGCAGTCTAGAAAATGCCTCAATGAAAATAAGGTGAAAGAATTCAAAAAGAAAGAAACCCCTCTTTGGATTGGATGTAGGCAGGAGAATAAGATGATCAGGATCCAAATGCAGCCTCAAAGAGATGAGTCTTCACTCTGGATTTGAATTAGACCAGAACTGGTGACTGATGTACAAACCCAGGTAGTCTATTCTAAGCATGGGGTGCAGCAAGGTAGAACGAATGAAATCTAGAGTTGGAAGTTGGCAGTAGAAGCAGAGGGCATGGATAAAAGTGATTTGCTTGATGAATAGAGTTGCCAAGGAGTACACTCCTCCTTAAGGAAAGTTAGTGAGGAGCCTTAGAATAAATGCATTTATAAGTCAATAGGGGACGTTAGAACTGGATTTGGAAATGATTAGGGAACAAATGAAGTGACTTCACAAGAGGGGTTATGTGAACATAGTGACACTGGCAGAAGATTACATAGAAATATAATGGCAAAAAAAGACCATATGGCCTATCCAGTCTGCCCTTCCATACCAACTACTATAGTCCCATTTTTCCTTTAGAGTTCTCCTGCATTTGCCCCATGCTTTTTTGAATTCAGATACTGTCCTCAACAGATTGAAGCAGAGATCGTTGATTCAATGGGAGACTATCAAGAAGCAAGTTGCAACAGTCTACATGGGAGGTGATGGACGTATGGATTAGGGCAGTAGCGTACCAAGTTAAGGGTGCGGCCCACCTTGGGTGCCAGCTAAGAGAGGGGTGCACTCCTGCCAGGGCCCATGGTGGCAGCGCAGCAAACTTTCAATTATGCTGGCTTGCCATGGTGCCTCATGCTCCAGGGACCAGCTTGTTTCTCCCGACTGAAGTATCGTGAATTGTGACCGGCCCCTGGAGTGCTAGGCACCATAGCAAGCCAGTTTAATTGTAAGTTTGCCATGCTGCCTCCATGGGGCACGGAGGGGGGGGGGTGGAATGCCTCTGGATTTGAAAATTTTATTTTGAATTTTTCTAATCCATTTCAGTTTTTTCTAATTGCCTTCTAATTCTCCTCAGATGCACTGGAAAATAGGAATGTGCCTTCATATGAATGACATGGGAAATATAAATGGCATTTCCCATGCAATTTCATATTGTTATTCACCCTAAATGACAGGATTTTCTTTCCCAGTGTTCTTAGTAGTTGTCATATATTCCCTTGAACAAGTAACCTATGGGCAGGCTCAAACCAGTGTCCCTTGGACAGGAGGGCACCTGTCTTCTAAAAGATGCTATTCTGCTTCTTGAGGATCTGGTTCTAGCCCATCTCTTCTTAGCTGTATTATATTTCTAGCATTCTTAGTTCTTGTTTCCTGATTCTCCCAAAGTTTCCATCTGGTCTTGAGCTCTGTGGAAAACCTTTCCTGTATGTTTTGCATTGTGAATCTATTAAATCCTATTCTAGAGACTTACTCCAAATACTTCTTGTGCCATGTTTGTAGACTTTGTTGAATTCTTGGACTTGCAATCCTAAATCCTTCTGTGAAATTCCCAGTTACTATTATGTTATTAGAGACAATTAACCTCTAGATCAGGGGTTCCCAAACCTGTCCTGGGCCCCCCCCCAAACCTGTCCTAACGGGGGTTTTCTGGATATCCACAATGAATATGCATTGCGTTGCGGATATCCAGAAAACCTGACTGGCTAGGAGGCAGGTTTGGGAACTCCTGCTCTAGATCCTGGTTTTCCTGGTTGGTCATGGATATATTGAAGATATGTAATATTTTTATTTATATATTAAAAATGGGGAGCAATAAAAACCAATCCTTTTTTGATTATGGTGTCAAAGTTCACATTCATATATTGAGCTCACTCTCACTTATAAAAACATTTAGATATTTCAGTGGCTCTTTGAAGTGATAAAATGCACATTAAAGAAAAAATATATGGTCTTTAAAAACAATTTTTAATGCATGTATTACTACACTGTTATGATTTTTTTATAGTATCCATTTAGTGATCCATTTCAGCTAGATAAAGTTTCAATTAGCTCCTGTAACGGGAAATCTCCACTAACCTTCCCACTGTTTTTTGGGGGTTTTTTGTCTGGGCAGCATCTGCAGCTACCTCTTAATTAACAAAATTACCCTGAAATAAAAATTTATAAAAACAAAGGGCGCAATTTTGCAAGGCAATTACATGGTTTACAGAGCTGTAAACCATGTAGATCACACATTGATTGTGCACAATGCACCATGTAAATGTTATGACACAATGTTATAAAAGAAATATCAATTGCAGACATTTTTTAATTGTTACACTGATTCAGTGTTAACTTACTTATGTTCCCACCTACTTCATACAACACCAGGTCAGACGTTTCAGTGGATCCATTGCTGAAAAGCATAATAAAGAATATTATGAGTTCATGAAGCATTTCCAAAACAGAGGACAAGTTGGTGATGTCCACATTTTCCCTTTTTTGCTGGTAGGGGACATACGGGAAGTGACGTCAGATAAGGTTGACATTTACAAGTATGTTATTCTCAGTTATGATTTGTCTGAAATATTCTGCTCCGTGAAAACAAGTGCAAAAGCGTGTGCAATTACACTTATATTTTCTGTGCTCAAAAGTTAAAGGGAAAAAACAAAAATAAGTTACAATATGTGTGCCTGCTCCAATTTGCAATGTTAGACCCATTTACACAGAGAGACTATTCCTATGAGACATGAAAAGAAAGTCACAGCCTCTGTGTATGTGCAATGCAATAATGTCAGAAATACAGAGCAAGGAGTTATATCCGACAAACACTCACGCTTCTGCAGCAGGGATATATTCTTAGTGTGGGACGGGACGTGTGGGCCAACCGCATGACAAAGCATTTATATCCACCATATACTATGTTAGCTTTGCAGCAAAAGTCGTTAACTATTTCCAAAACTTCTTTTTAGAGCGCTTCCACACTCTCACAAAAGCCTCCTACAGTTCTTCACTATCAACTCATGTTTTCACTTCTTCACATCATGTATCATCTGCAAATTAAACACTGGTCTCAATACAGACTCCTGGGTGACTGACTATTCACCTCATCCCATTCAGAAAACTGACCATTTAAATTTACTCTATAACCTGTTAACCAGTTTCCCAGCCACAGTAGGATTACCACCACCTACACCAAGATTTTAATTCACTCATGAGACACTTCTCAGGGTGTGTGTCAAATGCTTTCTGAAAGTTTTTATCCACATAGTTACATCAAAAACATCTACGATTGGTAACCATGAATTCCATTTTGAAATCCCTGTTGGCTGTTCTCCATTAACCCATGTTTATCCATATTTTCTAGTAATTCTCTTCTTAAAAATGGCTTCTGTACAAATAAATACAATTTTGTCTGAAGTCCTTTTTAAAAGCTGGTGTTTCACAGCCCACCTTCCAATCTTCAGAGCACTTGGAAGCTTTGATAGATTACAGATTATCTTAATCCCATGTCATCCTTACTATACGGTGCCATCTACCTACCAATTCAATTTGCTGTATCACCTTGATTAAATCCATGCCCCTGATATTAGTGTATCCCACTGGCATCCTATTTCTACCAACTTTCTGAAATGCTGCCTGTGGGGAGGGAGGCTTCTTTTCTAAAAAGGCACCCAACAAGGTGTCTATTTATAAAGGTAATGCAGGCATGTTACTATAGTACAGTACAGTTTGCAGTTACAGCAGGGTAACTGCAAAGCTTATGTGTTAACTGTGAGGGGCATTCCCAGCATCAGCTCAAGAGGTATTATATAGAAACATGACAGCAGAAAAAGACCACATTTCCTATCTAGTCTGCCCTTCCATATCAACCACTACAACAGTCCCCAATTTTCCTTTAGAGATCCTCTGTGTTTGTCCCATGCTTGTCTGAATTCAGATACTGTGCTCATCTCTACCACCTCCACTGGGAGACTATTCCACGGATCTACCACTCTTTCCATAAAGAAATATTTCCGCATATCACTCTTGAGTCTATCCCCTTTCACCCTCATCCTATGTCCCCTCATAGCAGAGCTTGCTTTCAATCGAAAGAGGCTCTCCTTCTGTGCCTTTATGCCAATCTCAATCATATCACCTCTATCCCTCCTTTCCTCTAAGGTGTACATATTAAGATCCTTAAGTCTGTCCTCATATGCTTTATAATGAAGGCCACTAACCATTTTAGTAGCTACCCTCTGTACCGACTACAACCTGTTTATATCCTTTTGAAGGTACGGTCTCCAGAATTGCACACAATACTCCAAATGAGGTTGCACTAAAGACTTATACAGAGGCACTATCATCTCCTTTCTTCTGCAGACCATTCCTCTCCCTATGCACAAAAGCATCCTTCTAGCTTTCGCCATTGCCTTTTCTTTTTTTTTTAAATTCTTTATTTTCGTTTTGCAACAACAAAGGAAAGGAAGACATACAACTAAGAGACAAATACATACATGTAATATGATACATACACCAAAGCAAACCCCCACCACCCCCCTCCCCCCTGCTTCTTCTCTAGAAACTAAAACATTCTCGAAGCGGACGTGTACTGACATTATTGTATTACAAAACCGTCCAGCGGTCTGAAACATTATTATGTTACGAAACTTTACAGCGATCTGAGACATGATGGGTGTACATTAAACAGACATGTTGAAGCAATAAGCAGATGGTACATGATCATTGAGCATCTGCCATTTAGACAAGCAAGAATGAAATTGGGTATGGAAAAGAGCCCTCCAAGATATCTGCTCATAGTTACTATATAAGCAGACAAGGTTCCACTATTCATTAACAGCAAGTCGAGAGCTATCCCTCCAAGTCCCCGTGATCAAACACATGGCTATACCCAGCATAAAATCAGGAGAAAACGACCCTTCTTAGGAAGAGAGGGGACCCCCGCCACTGAGCGGAGTCCAACAGTCGTCCGAGAAAGAGGCTCGTGAAGGTGCAAGATAAAGGAAGAACGACCCCAGACCCGCCCCTAGTAAATCTGTAGTTAAGGACATTTACAAGAACATGAACGAAGGTTCCCACATCAGTATAGCGAGACCTGCACGGGCCCCTGGCAATTGTGTTCCATTTGACTATTTTCTGGAATATGAGAACATCTTTGTGCAAAAGGACAAGAGTTGAGTTTGGATAGCTGAAGCAGATCGGGAAACCCGCATTATGTTGCTCCAGAAACGCTCCAATGCACAGGGGTTAAAGTGGTTTGCGGTTAGCAAGCCCAGGCTGGTTGGATTCTACAAGTGACAGTATCTGTACCCTGACATAATAGGTTATAAAAGGTAAAGGCTGCTCCATATGTACTACTAATAGAGTGAATTAGTTCTAAGAGCCCATCCTTAGTAGGGACAGAGGACGGCATGATTGGAGCACTTTTGAGGCAGCATGTAAGCTGCATCAATTGAAAATAATGTTTCGCTAGGAACGCAAATCCCCTGTATAGATCAGAAAAGGTTTTCCAACGAGCTGCAGAAAGAGCTGTTGGGGTGTCCTGATCCCCCTGGAGGACCAGGGTCTGGAAATAGTCATACATGGCTGCTCAAATTTCAAACCGAAACTCTGGCTGAGTTAATAGGGCTCTATCAAAGAGCCAGGCCCCCGGATTCCCTTGAGGTGCAGTAGTATGGTAGTGAAAAGGAATAGCAGCATGATCTGAAATATACGAGGAGTGAATCTTTACAGCGTCCACCTGGGGAGCGAACAATGTTGATATTAGAAAGAAATCTATGCGAAACTGGAATTTGTGAAGGGAAGAGAAGAAGGTAAAGTCTAGCTCATTGGGGTGTATCTAAGCAAATCGCTACAATAGTAGCATGCAGAGATTTCCTATCCAATATAGCAACCCCACATTTCTTAGAAGCAGCTGGGGAGTAGGCGGCCACCATGTAAGGTTTAGTATTGAAGTGGAAAGTTTCCTTCGAATTGAAATGTGTTTCTTGGAGGAAAATCAGGTCCGCAGCCTCATGATTTAGATAGCATAGGAGTTTCCTCCGTTTTATCGGATTATTGATTCCTTGTACATTCAATGAAAAATCTTACATGGTGCCATCAGTCGATACTAGACATTTCTAGGTAAAAGCGCTTGAAAACTTACAACATAATCAGAATCTGTACACTAAGGACATAAGCACCAAATATGCTGGCCAATACACCATATTGAAAAGTATGTACCAAAGTAACTTAGAGAAGAAGCAAACCCCCAATGAATATGGCGACCAGATGTCTGCGGGAGGAGGCCCCAGAGAGGAGATAAGACATAATAAAAGAAAAGAAACACCAGAGTCCATAAGAAACACTGTCTCTGATATTCGTCGAGGCTACAATGGGTAGATGGAGTCGGGTCCCAGATATCTTCAAAATAAGGCGACAGACCTCCTTCGATAAACTCTTCGCTGAGCCGCGGTAAATCCAATATGGCAGGCACAGCGGATATGAGAGTACTGGCAGGAATATTCTGGAAATCAGCGCATCAAGTCGGCTTCTTTAGAGTCCAAAAACTCCGCTAGTAGCTCAGGGTCCTCAAATGTTCTTGTCTGATTGTGAAGCGTGACTCGGAGCTTGGCCGGGTACAGCAGACCATAGCGTGCTTGTAATTGTTGAAGCCTCGGCCGAAATTCCAGAAAGCGCTTTCGGCGGTCGACCGTGGGTTTAGCCAAGTCAGGATAGAAGGAGACCTTGTGGCTCTCAAACTCCATATGGCCCTTTGCCCGGGAGGCACTGAGAATTTGTTCCACATGTTGATATCTCAAAAGTCGAAAGATGATAGGCCGCGGGGTCTTCCTGTTGAGCGTTATGTTTGTGGGTACACGATGAGCACGATCGATCTCCAATTCTTTGGTGAAGGTGATTTGGAGCAAGGAAGGGAGAATTTTACTTAAAAACTCCTTCATGTCACCCAATTCCGCTCCCTCCGGTAGGCCCACGAGGCGCAGGTTGTTGCGGCGCGCTCTATTATTGCCATCTTCCACTTCTTTCTGCAAAGCCCGCACCTGACGTTCAACTCTGTCGAGTTTGGACAGCCGGACCGCATGGGAGTCTAATATATTCTCCATTTTGTCCTGACGCGAAGAGAGCCCCTCTAGCCTGCCTTGCAGTACACCAAGATCTTCCCTCAGCGCTCGAAGTGCTTCACCGTTTGACTGCACGAGGTCCTTAACCCCTCTAATTTCTGCGAGGATTTCCTGCTGCATTTCGGGGCCCTCGCGCAAAGCCAGCCCCTTCTGCGGGGACGGGGGTTCGGTTTTGGAGCGTTTACCGTGAGAAGCCGCTGAAGAGCCAAATTCCAGGCACGTGGGTTTGGTCCCCGCCATCTCACCAATGTGCCCCGGCAAGATCAGAGCAGAAATTCAAGTTTGTCCGGTGTTAATTCAGGATTCTGAGTAGGCCTCTCGGGAGCCTCAGCATTATGCGACCATCCCGCTGGACATCGGGCTCTGCCCCCTCCTCGCCATTGCCTTTTCTACCTGTTTAGCTACTTTACGATCATCAGACACAACCACGCCTAGGTTCCGCTCTTTTGTGGACAGAAGTACTTCACCCCCTATACTATATCACTCCCTTGGATTGCTGCAGCTCAAAAGCATGACCTTGCATTTTTTAACATTAAATCTCAGCTGCCAAATTCTAGACCATTCTTCAAGCTTAGGTAGATCCCTCCTCATATTATCTACACCTTCCTGGGTGTCTATTGCATTTTGGTATTGCAGAGAAAACACACTTAGCACATAAGTGCTTTTGAATTATCTGCAGATCTGTTAATGCCACTTACAGGGAGGACATTAAAAAATTGTCTGCATTATCTGCTGTGTTAATTCTTAACACACAATACTGTTCCAAACCATTACTGCGCAAGGCACAGTCCTCGTCCTTTCCCCACCTCTTCTACATTTGTCAGTAAAGAGAGGA
This sequence comes from Ichthyophis bannanicus, assembly GCA_033557465.1. Classification (NCBI taxonomy): domain Eukaryota; kingdom Metazoa; phylum Chordata; class Amphibia; order Gymnophiona; family Ichthyophiidae; genus Ichthyophis; species Ichthyophis bannanicus. Next base: position 73,950,815 of record CM066049.1, on the reverse strand, counting down.
ATTAGTGTGCACTGATAGGTATGTTTACTGAAATGCAGTAGTTTACTATGCATTTGGCATGGAGGTGGCACGGGACTCATGACAACAAATGGGGGCATGCATGGCACAGCCATTGCCACCCCATGCCATTTGACGTAATCACTGTGGATACAGTTGCCCCCACTATTAAGTGCATCCATGCTAACTGCACCATTAACAGTGAGCATGCGCTAATGATGCCTGTACTAATCGCAACGCGCAGTCACCACCTGCAATTCTGCCTCCAACCTACCCAGTCTTCTCCAACCCATGCTAAGTGGTTAGCGTAGGATTTTTAGTGCAGCCACATTTTTAGCTCACTGTTACTGCAGTGGGCTTGGTGCGAGGTTAACCTTGTACTAACAGTTAGGGGTATTTTACTAAACCACTGCATTAACTTAACATGGGCATATATTAACGGCACGCATCAATTCCCACATTAAGTGCATAACAATGCATAGTAAAGGGGGCCCTATGTGCCTTTATAAAACAGACTCTTGCACAAATTTATGCCTGCTCTGATGGTAAATTTGATACATTTTTTTTAAACCAGTAGTTGGTTTTTCCATTTTAGAAAAATATCCCTCAGAACTGAAGGGGATATGAATGCCTGAAGGCCTATTTAGTGGTTAACCCGCAGGAAAAGAAAAGAAATAGAAAATTTTTAGTAGGACCGGTGTCCAAAAAAATGTTTTTCGACTGACAGGATTTTGCTACCTGCTGGCTCTGTGGAAAACAAAGAATTGAGGAGAGGAGTTGGGAAGGCAGATGTGCAGGTGCAGTGGAGTGCTCCCAAAGGCTTTCCTATTGGACACTGGGGAGCGTGCCCACGCAGGCTCAGTCGGTGCTGACGTCACTCATTTGTGAAGACTGCATTCCTGGAAAAGCGTAGTTACTCACCTGTAACAGGTATTCTCTAAGGATAGCAGGAATCAGTCCTCACATATGGAAGATGGCGGCGGCGATGACTGAGCCCTCGCAGAAGCATCCCCCCAGCTTTCAAAGAAAGCCTTTGGAAGATGCCACCATGCATGACCTTCCCGACCAAGGGTGCCATCTTGCTCAAATGACATAGCTAAAAGATGGCAAAAATAAAAGATGGTAAAGAAGCAACTCCAAGGGGAGGAGCGAGGGTTGTGAGGACTTATTCCTGCTGTCCCTGGAGAACACCTTTTACAGGTGAGTAATTACGCTTTCTCCGGGAACAAGCAGGAAGTCAGTCCTCACATATGGGACTCCCTAGCTGCAGTTTACCGCAAGCCTGTAGGGAAAAATATGGTCACCCTCAAGGGGAGCCATGAGCAGCAGCAATTCAGTCTGCAGATACAGACTACAGTAGGACCCGTGTGTCCAATGGGAACCAACACTCCAATAGCCTGAACAAAGAAGGGTCAGAGGGAGGAGTTGCCTAGACCCCGAAAAGATTATGGAGCATGGCCTGGCCGAAGGCGCCGAGTCATTGGGACTCCCTTGCCAGGCAGTAATGAGCTGCGAAAGTATGGACTGAAGGCCAGGTGGCAGCCTGGCACATGTCCAGCATCGGGACGGAGTGCAAGTTTGCCACCGAGGCCGCTACAGCCCTGACACTATGTGCCGTGACATGATCATCCAGCATGAGCCCAGCCCACAACCCTGGTGGACAGTGTCCGTTTGGTCACTGCTTCCCCCAAGCAACTGGGATCACAGGAAACAAAAAGATGCGAATTTTTCCGGTGGACCTGGGCACGCTGAATGTAGAAAGACAGGGCCCTCTTACAGTCCAAGGTGTGAAGGACAGTCTCTGCCCTACTGGAGTGAGGTCTTGGGAAGAAGGTGGGCAGCACCACCTCCTGGTTGAGGTGAAAGGAAGATACCACCTTTGGAAGGAATTTAGGGTGCGTGTGTAAACGACCCTGTTCTTGTAGAATCTGGTATATGGTGCCTCTGTCAGTAGGGCTTGTAGCTCACTGATCCTGCGAGCGGAGGTGAGCGCCACCAGGAACATGAACTTCCATGAGAGGGGCTCAAATCGCAGGCGAGGGAGCTGCGCCAGCACCACTGTTCCCTCTAAGCTGTGCGCGTGTGCGCGCGCACACACCTCACCGAGCGAGCGCACATACTTTACAACAGAGCGCACAAAAATTACAGCTCTGATTCTGATAGAAAACAACACAGACGTCTTAAAATTTAAAAGTTATGATTGTAATTACTAGAAATTTCCCGTTTCATTTAGTAATCTATTTTTATTTAATATGGTGTACATACTGTATTCTGACGTGTAGTCAAATTTTAAAGTATATAACTCCGAGTGTCGTTATGTGGCACACAAAAATTTAACCTTCCTTCAAAAGCTGCACACAGCTGATATTTTATGCGCACACAGCCTACAGAAAATTAGAGGGAACATTGGCCAGCACTATGTTGAGGTCCCACTCTGTCGCTGGAGGGCGGATGGGGGGTTTGGACAGTAGGAGTCCCCTCAGGAAGCGAGTCACCAGAGGCTGGACTGAGAGGGACTTGCCTTCGATAGGGTAGTGGTGCGCTGCTAGGGCACTGAGCTGTATTCTGACAGAGTTCGACTTGAGCCCATATTGTAAGAGATGAAGGTAGTGTAGTACCATCTGAACTAGGCAGGAGAACTGGTTTAACCGCTGCTCCGCGCACCACACTGAGAATCTGCACATTTGAATGTGTAGGCTCTCCTGGTGGAGGTCTTATGGGAAGCCAGCAGGATTTCTTCCACTTCTCCTGAGAGATTGAAAGGGGCTAAGGTTACCCTTTCAGCAGCCAAGTTGTCAGTGGATAGGGACCCCAGGTTGGGGTGCAGGAGTGCGCCTGCCTCCTGAGACAGGAGCCCTGGGGGACTCCCCAGGGGGATCGGAGCCTCCACTGACAATTGGAGTAGCAGTGGGAACCATGACTGCCTTGGCCACCAGGATCAGTGACACTTTGCCACGAAGAGCCTTGAAAAGGGTCTTGGCAATCAATGGCATGCGTGGGAAGGCATATATGAGGCCTTCCGACCATGGAATGAGAAATGCGTCAGCCGCTACCCGGGATGAGTGCAGCCGACAGAACAGTAGTGGGGCAACTGGTAGTTGTCAGGCTGGCGAAAAGGTCCACCCATGGGGTCCCCCTAGAGTCGAAAGAGCCGGGTAGTTACTCTGAGGTCCAGCTGCCACTCATTCGGTTGGAGGACCTTGCTCAGTGTGTCTGCCAGGGTGTTGTACTGGCCTGGTAGGTATACAGCCCGTAGCAGTATTCCCTGACGAATTGCGTAGGAGCAGAGTGTCATCGCTTTGCGGCAGAGGTTGCGAGACTCTGTGCCCCCCTGCTTGTTCAAGTAGAACATTGTCACTTGATTGTCTGTTTGGATCAGCACTGACTGGTGCCTCAGGGAGTGGCAAAATGCTTGGAGGGTTAGATATATTGCCCGAAGCCCCAAGAGGCTGATCTGCTGGCTGCCCTCGGAAGTTCCTTGCAGTGGGTTCCCCATCCCAGCAGGAAGATGTCCATAGTGAGGACCCTTCAGGGACTTAGAGTTTGAAGGGCATCCCTGCTTTGAGGTTTTGAGGGTTTTGCCAACAACTCAGAGATTCCATCAACTGGTGAGTCACTGAGACTCTGTCGTTGAGGCGGCCAGTGGCTTATGTCCACTGGTCTCAAAGGCATCACTGGGCAACCCTCATGTGCAGACAGGCATCTGGGATGACATGGACCGTGGAGGCCATGTGGCCAAGTAGGCGCAACAGAAGCCAAACCAACAAAGAGGGATGGTGATGCATGTCTGCGGCCAATTCCCTGAGACGGTCGGCCCAATCCAGTGGGAGGAAGGCCCTTGCCTGAATGGTGTCCAGCTTTGCCCCTATGAACTCCAGACATTGTGTTGGGAGGAGAACGGCCTTGGGGTAATTTATCACAAACCCCAGATGTTGCAGGACATGGTTGGTGCTATAGCTTCCTGCAGCTCGGTGGCCATACCTCCTTTTATAAGCCAGTTGTCCAGATAGGGGAAGACAAATACCCCTTCAAGATGGAAGTAGGTGGCCACTACTGCCAGACATTTGGTGAAGACCCTGTGGGCGGACGCCATGCCAAAGGTAGTACCCTGTGCTGGTAGTGGCCTCCCCCCACCATGAAGCGAAGATACTGCCAATGGATGGGGTGAATGAGGATGTGGGTATAAGCATCCTTCAGATCCAAGGAGAGTAGCCAATCTACCTGCTGAAGGTAAGGCAGCAATGCTCTAAGGGAGAGCATCTTGAACTTCTCCCTCACCAGGAACTTGTTCAGGTTGTGCAGGTCGAGGATGGGCCTTAGGCCCCCTGTTCTTTTAGCACAGGGAAATACCTAAGTAGAACCCCTTGCCCTTGAGATATTGGAGCACTGGTTCTACCACTTTGTCCTCAAGAAGGCCTGTGAGTTCCTACAATAGGAGGTCCCGGTGAAGGAGAGACCTTGGGGGCTCTCCCAGAAAGAAAGGGGGAGGTGTCTGTACCAGGTGGAGGAGGTAGCCCTCCTTGATCACCTGAAGTGCCCAGGCATTGGTGGTGATGATTAGCCACCTGTGGGCATAGTGGATCAGCCCCGTGGGCTGCTGTCCTCCTTGGGGTAGAGAGGTTATGCCCAAGGAATCAAAAACTTCCTCCAGGCTGGGCCGGAGCAGACTTGGGAACCTTCTGCTTACAAGGGCCTTGCCCAAGTCCTTTGGCCTGCAGACCCTGCTGGTGAGCTGAGGAAACCTGAAATTGTGGGTAGTTTTTGTAAGCAGCCCCTAACTTGGGTAAAAGGACTTTTTGCCTGAGCCCTTCAGTCAGGGAGGGCCAGCGGTCTTTTTGGAGAGTCTGGTCCTCGTCACAAAATCTGTCTCCAACTCGGCAGCCTTTTCCGTCATAGGTTTGCCAAAGAGGTTCTCTCCTTGGCATGGATCATCAACCAGTGCTCAAGGTTGGAAGGCTGTAGCAAAGCTTGGCATCGGGCACCGATGCCCACCGCAGCTACTCTAGCTGCCAACTCGAAGCCATCATAGACTGCTCAAGTCATGAATTTGGAGCACTCATGGACAGCTTTGGCCAGGTTCTTGAATCGCTGCAGGGGTTCCTCGGAGAGAATAGCCGAGAACCTGGCAAGCTCCTTCGCCAGGTCTCACAGGTAACATGCTCATGTACAGCTGGTAGGCCTGTATCCAGCCGAGGAGCATTGAGTCTTGGTAGCACTTTCTACCAAGGGCATCCAAGATGTGGGCCTCCCGACCCGGGGGCACCAAGGAGTGCATCTTCTGACTCTTCGGCTGATGTATGGTCGATTCTATCATCATGGAGTTATGCGGCAGCTGTGCCTTCTGGAAGCCAGCGCTTCGGCGGACCCAACACATCAGGTCAAGCCGCTTGCTCTCAATGGGCACCGACGCCAGTTTTTCTCATATACGGAGCATTAGCCATTGCAGGATGAGTGGAATGGGCACCATGAGTGATTCCCATGGTGGGGCCTTGTATTGGAGGATTTCTAGTTCCTCCTCTGATTCCATTGGGAATACTAGAGCCTTTGACATGTCCCACACGAAGTCGAGGAACACCATGTCCTCTGGCAGGTACAGACACTGGGGCTTGGAGGTTGATGAGTCCGGGGGGACGTTGCGATGGCAATGGGTGTCCGAGGGACTCCTCATCCTCTGTCTCCCATTCTGAGTAGTCTGTTGAAGACTTGAGGGAAGGGTGGCTCGTGGGCTCTGGGCCTGAGCCCTGCCCACATCCCTCAGAGGCCCCGCGGCTGGTGCAATGTGTGCTAGCCAGGCAAGACCTCGGTCCCATGGAACGGGACTCTGATCTAGACCTCGGCTGAGGATCGACTCGAGGCTATATGGTCTCGAGGATCAGCTCGGCCACCAGGCATGTTTTCAATGTTGAGGGCACAGTGGTCTGGGTGGAGGAACCAGTTGTACTGGACAGCAATGCCCGCTGCTGGTCCACAAAGACAGACAGGCTGCACTCCAGGGCCACCATTCTGGTTTCCAGTTTAGAAGGCTCCACAGTTGTTGGTGCAGCAACAGAGGAATTCTGGCCCGGTGCCGGTTCCCCTGAGGGGGAGTCCTCAATGAGGATGGGCTCAGGTGTCTAAGGTCGATCTTCACGCGCTTCCTTCCATGTGACCTTGGTGGGCTGCTCCCACTCCGAGCCCTTGGACAAACATCATGGACTGCGGGACCTGGCTCGGGGCTTACCTGACCTGCTGGAATGACATCATCAGAAAGGAGGAGCTATGGCAATTGTATGCTCCAAAACAAATGGTGTTAAAGGGAAAATGGCTCACAAACTACCCCATTCTAACTCCAAATTTAAACCGCCAGGGATAACAGTTTGTAGATGACAAATCCATCTCTGCTCCAACCACTGTAAACGTTGCAGTCGATCGCCAACCCTTGGATCCTCTAGAACCATGTCGATCACTCTCCACTTCAAGTGGCGATCGGCTGCAACATTTACAATGACTGGAGCAGACATCAGAAATAAAGTCTAATTTTTATACAAACACAGGGCTGGTCCTTGTCTTATCACGGGGTTTGTTTGCCAGGTAGTTCTATGGAATCTTGGGAAAAGGAGGGTAGCAGTTTTCCCTAGAGAGACCGAGTATGATTCATTGTATTTATCTGCTACTGATAATATCTCCTACATTATTGTGGGCATTGTCCAGGATGAGTAATTGAGCCACCCAATATTTCTTAGATAATTGGGGCCCTTGTCCGGGATAGGCAATTCTGGACAAACCACGCCTTACATAATTGGATTCATCCTCCAGGATGAGTAACTGAGCCACTCCTGCCTCTTACAAATTGGGAGCTTTCATCCGCGGTAGGCAGTTCTGAATGAACCATGTTTCACAGAACTCAAATGTGAACCCTGAAGTTTCCCTGTAAGACTGGCTGTCTGATTTATGATAGCTAGTATTGCTGACAGAAATAGTCTTATGTGGACCAAGGTACTTGCCGTAATGCATGGGGTCCTTACAGGACTCTCTAATGTGCATATGGAAGAATTCCAGGTCTGTAAAGATAAGTTACTGGTGTACTTAGCTCCCATGCTGCTTGTGTAATTGTTGTGTCTTGATTGTTTGCACATTGGTCAGGTACAGTTAGATGAGGTGACTGCCAAATTTCATGCCTGTTGATCTGAAAGATTACAGCTTTTGTCACATATGACTGAGGCAAAATATCAAGTGAAGGAGCTCCCTCTAGTCACTAAGCAGCAGCCCTTGAAATGTGGAGAAGCGAATCTACTGCAAGTGCAATGGACTTGAATGAGTAGTTTCCTCTGAGTCACGGCCAGGGAATGCCATGATTCAGCCAGAGTCTGATTTTAACTCATTCTTGCCTTGGGAAATCTCTAGAGAGTACCTTTGAGCAGGTTAGCTTTGAGGAAGCGCCCCTCCCATCTCCCAGTACTATAATTTTGGAAGCAGAGAGCCATGAATTCTCTCGACTGACCCTGGTAGTACAGGATGGTCAGGGAGAAAAGCAAAGTCTTTCTGGCCTCGCTCCAGGTAAAGGAGAAGAGCCTGTGCCAGAGGGGGGAAGAAAAACCTCTAGGCTTCTCTCCCGAAACAGTCCAGCTTCAGAACTCTGACTTGCAGTTAAAGCACAATGTTTCATTGCCTGTTAATATGAACAGAAGTCAGGAAATTCTGGAATCTGTACCAGAATCCATTCCTGAATGCTGTCGAAAGCCAAAGTTTAAAAACTTTCCTTCTTGGCGCACTGCCAATGAGACTGCTTTCACAGAGGAACAGGAAAGCGTAGTTACTCACCTGTAACAGGTGATCTCCGGGAACAGCAGGAATTTAGTCTTCACATATGGGTACCGTCGGAGCCTGCGCGGGAACGCTCCCCAGCGTCCAAATAAAGCTTTTGGGAGCATCCCACAGCGCCAGCATGCTGCCTTCCCGCCTTTCCAACTGTCCCTCTCCAGTTGAGTTTATAGCTGAGACAAAAGAGAGAGAGAGAGAGAGAGAGAGACAACTCCTAGGGGAGGTGGGCGGGTTGTGAAGACTAAATTCATGCTGTTCCCGGAGATCACCTGTTACAGGTGAGTAACTATGCTATCTCCAGGAACAAGCAGGAATGTAGTCTTCACATATGGGGGACTCCCTAGCTGGAGATGTCAGGGAGATGGCCCCAGGAAATTGTTAGCTCTTGTGAAAGGGCCATACTCCCCCCCCCATGGATCTCTGGCATCCTACCAGGGACAGTGGGTAGGAGTTGATTAAATCTGAAAAAAAGGGTGTTGAACAGTCTGGCCAAATAAGGCATCCCGGCAGGAGTCTTTGTCTAAGCATTAGTGGACTGTGAAGGTATGTACTGAAGCCCAAGTAGCTGCTCGACAGATGTTGTCGATAGACACAGAGTAAAGATGAGCAATTGAGGCTACCATGGCTCTCACATTGTGAGCTGTGATATGGCCTTCAAGAGGAAGGTTCTTACTCTCATAGGCAAAGGATATGCATTGAGCAATCGAGTTAGATAGAGTTCTTTTGGAAACTGGAAGTCCCAAATGACTAGGATCAAAAGCAACAAAGAGTTTAGAAGATTTTCTATGTTGCTGTGTCTTTTGCAAGTAAAAATCCAAAGCTCTTTTACAGTCCAAGGGTATGAAGGTTCCTTTCTGCACTGGAGGCATGAGGCCTTGGAAAGAATACTGGAAGGTAAACCGCTTGGTTTAAATGGAAAGGCGAAACCACCTTTGGCATAAAGTGTGGATGAGTCCTAAGAACTACCTTATCATGGTGGAACCTTGTATAAGGAGGATCAGCCACTAACGCTTGCAATTCACTGATGCGACGTGCTGATGTGATTGCAATGAGGAAGATGACTTTTCAGGAAAGGAATTTCAAAGATGTAGTGGCTAATGGCTCAAAGGGTGATTTCATGAGCTGCCTGAGTACCAGATTTAAGTCCAATGCCACCGGTGGTGGCTTAAAGGGAGGCTTTGTTAAAAGAAGGCCTGTCATAAATCTTGCTATGAGAGGATGAGAGGAAATAGGTTGTCCACTTAGAGGCTTGTAAGAAGCTGCAATAGCACTAAGATGGACTCTTACTGAATTTGTCTTGAGACCCGCATTTGATAAATGAAGGAGATATTCCAGTATCGATTGCAGAGGTATCGCAAGAGGGTTAAGACCCTTCTGTGAGCACCATATGGTAAACCTTTTCCACTTAAAGGCATACGAGCGTCTTGTGGAGGGTTTCCTAGAAGCATGAAGGATATCCTTTACCTGTTGGGAAAAATTAAGATCCTGAAGTTCTAGGCTTTCAGCAACCAGGCCCTGAGATGCAGAGACTGGGGATTGGGATGCCACAGCATCCCGTCCTCTTGGGAGAGAAGATCTGAAGCGGATCCCAATTCCAGAGGCGGAGATTGAGAGAAGTGTAGGAGTAGAGGATACCACGTTTGCCGTGGCCAACGTGGAGCTATGAGGATCATATGACCTCTGTCTCTCTGAAGCTTGAATAGGGTTTTGGGGATGAGGGGAATGGGTGGGAAGGCATATAGGAAGTCCTGACCCCAGTGAAGGAGGAAGGTGTCCCTTGCCTGACAACATCGAGCCGGAATTCTGGAACAGAACCGGGGAAGTTTGCCATTCAGCGGTCTTGCAAAGAAGTCTATGTCCAGGGTTCCCCAAATCTGAAATATTTGGGCAACCTGGTCTGCATGGAGAGACCATTCGTGTGGAAGCAGAACCCGACTGAGTTTGTCTGCCCAAAAGTTTTGAATGCCTGGAAGACACACCGCAAGGAAATGAATCTGAAGCTCTCTGGCGAGGTCCCATAGTCGCAAAACTTTGTTGCACAACGACAGAGAGCCTGTTCCACCCTGCTTGTTCACATAGAACATGGCTACCTGATTTCCTGTTTGAACTAGACCTGTCTTATAGTTGAGCTGGGCGTGAAATACTCGAAGAGCAAATAAGATTCCTCTGAGCTCCAGGAGGTTGATGTGAAGACAGGCATCCTGTGGAGTCCAGGTACCCTGGGTAGAGAGATCGTGTAGGTGGGCTCCCCATCCCACCTGTGATGCATCTGTTGTTAGGGTGGCTTGGGATAGGGGTAGCTGGAAAGGAGACCCCACCAGCAGATTTTTGGGTGATTGCCACCATTGGAGGGACGAAATAAGACGGTTTGAGTTTGTTATTTTGTCCGACAGGCAGCCTGAGGCCTGTGTCCACTGAGTGGATAAAGTCCACTGGGCTGCAAGCATATGGAGGCGAGCATAAGGAACCACATGCATGGTGGATGCCATGTGGCCTAGCAATTGTAGCATTTCCTGAGCAGTGAGACAAGGTTTGAGCACTGCTTGGGAAGCTAGTTGTACTATGCGAAGGCAGCGGGGCTGCGGAAGGAAAGCCCTTGTCTGTCTGGTATCCAGCAGAGCTCCTATGAACTCTAGGGACTGAGTGGGAGCAAGATTGGATTTTGGGAGGTTTATGACCAGTCCCAAATACTGAAGGATTCGCATTGTGCGAAACAGAGCAGAGCTGGCTTCTGGCACTGTAGGGGCTCGAATGAGCCAATCGTCTAAGTAAGGGAAGATGAATATCCCCAGAGTGCGGAGAAATGCTGCTACCACAGCCATGCATTTTGTGAACACTCTTGAGGCAGAAGCCAGGCCAAAGGGAAGAACCTTGTATTGGTAGTGCTTTCCTTGAAACAGGAATCGGAGGACTCTCCTGTGATTTGGATGGATGAGAATATGAGTATACACATCCTTGAAATATAGAGAACAAAGCCAATCCTGACTTTGAAGGTATGGCAGCAGAATTCCTAGAGAGACCATTTTGAATTTCTCTCGGAACAAGTATTTGTTCAATTCTCTGAGGTCTAAAATGGGTCTGTATCCTCCTGTTTTCTTTGGAATAAGGAAATAGGGGGAGTAGAACCCTGTACCCTGATGGGGAATGGGTACTTCCTCTATTGCTCCTTGAGCAAGGGGCATTGTGACTTCTTGACGTAAAAGACTGTAGAGAGAGGTCTGAGAATTGAACTGTTTTACAATTGTAGGAGGGGGCAAGCTGTGAAAATGAAGCTTGTACCCCTCTCATACAATGGACAGAGTCCAATTTTCTGCTGTTATTTGGTACCATCTGTGGGCAAAATGACATAACGTGCCTGGGATGGTCGAGGTTTCTGGACCGTTCAGGGACAGGAAGGCAAAGTTCTCTAGGAAGGAGTCAAAGCACCTGAGGAGGCTGAGCCTGCTGAGCTGACTGAGGTTTTGCAGCTTTTGGCTTCTTTTGTTGTCTAGGTTGTTGCTGTTGTACCTTTTGGGCAGTCTGACCTGAACGGTGTGTCCCTGCTGGGTATAGGAATGATAAAACTTCTTTTTCTTATTGAAAAATGGTTTTTTAAAGGATTTTTTCCTTGCTGGATCAGCTGTAGATTTGGACAATCTATCCAAAGTGATATTGTCAGAATCTATCTCATTAGCCTTCTCCAGCCAATACTTGCCAAAAGAGATTTTCTCCTGTGCAAGGAATGTTTCCTAATTTATCCTGTACCCAAATTTCCAAGTCAGATGCTTGAAGCCAGGCTATTCGACGTGCACCAATGGCAATAGCAGAGGTTGTGCTTATGCATTCAAAATAGTCAAATGCTGCACGATTTACAAACTTGGAAACATTCTGAGCATGTTTGACTAGAGTAAGATAGTCTTGCCTTTTGTCATCAGGAAGGAGGGGGCTCAAAAGCTCCAAGTCTCCTGTGACCTCTTTAAGGAACATTCCCATATACAAGACATAGGACCTGATCCTAGCTGAGAGCATGGAAGCTTGGAAGCATCGACGCCCAAAGGCATCTAGAGTCCTACATTCACGACCTGGAGGATTGGATGCATGTCTCTTTGCACTTTTCATCCTTCTCATGGCTGATTCCACCACCATTGAATGGTGTGGTAATTGAGTTTTTTGAAAGCCAGGACAAGGTGGAACTCAATACATGATATCGAGTCTTCGAGAATGAGGAGATGTGGTTAAAGGTGTTTCCCACATCCTTAGCATAAGATCTCATGAATAGGCAGAGTAGCTGCCTCCTTGGGAGCCTTAGGGTATTGGAGAATTTCCAACTCCTTTGCCCTAGGCTCTTTTTCAGGAGCTACTGTGATGGAAAGGCCTCGGGCCACATCACGGATAAAGTCCTGAAAGGACATATCCTCTGGCGGAGACATTCTGCACTGAGGAGAAGAGGAATCCTCGGGGAGAAGTACTCTTGTATCGGCAGAGTCTTCGGAGTCTTCAGACTCAGAGGATGCAAAATACCTCCGATCCCGGTGATCGTGCAAAGCACGGTACCGGTATCGATAGAAGTTGGCATTGGGTTGTTCCGGTACCGATCTGTCGATGCCGGAGACAGACACATGACTCGGTATAGGTGGTGTACCCGCCGATGTTAATGCAGTCGGTACCAGTTCCGGTACCAGTGTCAGTATCGGTTGAGGTGTCTGAAGAGGTTTCAACGGTACTGAAGCCGTGAGAAGAGCCGCTAGACTGCGTTCGATAGCAAGGAATCTCTGGTCTATTGACGCTGCCGATGCTTGGGTGTCGGTACTGGTGGAAGCGGTCGCAACCCCAGAGGATGGCGCCAGTAGTTATGCCGAGGTTGAGGCCTCGAGAACATTCTGGAACCCAGTTAGTGCTTTGGAAGCCGAAGCCTCCCGCCGGGGTAGTTTTGCCGGTGATAATTCCTCAAGGGCAATGCAAGGGGCATCTTGATACTTAGGAGATCTACCCTTTGAGGACCGGCTAAATTTATGTTTAGTTACCTGCGATCCATGGGAGGAAGATGAGGCCCTGGAGGACATCGATGCAACAGACGCCGCGTCTGAGGGAAAAAGGGTGCTAAGTTTAGCAGCTCGGTTCTGGCGGCCCCTTTTTGACATCATTCCACAGGAGAGGCACTCTGAAATAGAGTGGTCAGGCCCCTAAACATTTGAGACACCAATCATGGGTGTCGGTGACGAAAATGGTACTGCCACATTTAGAACATTTCTTAAACCCTGAAGTAGGTTTTTCCATTTTTAAGGAAAAAATTGGGCCTAGTGCCCAAAATGGTGCCTAGCACCAAGGAAAAAAAGTTTCTAAAGTAAAATACCTTAGAAACTATAACCATTTTTTTTTAAAGAAATTAGAAAGAACCGGCAGTACCGGTATGGCGTCGAAGGAAGACAGACACTACCAGAAAACCAAAGATTAAAGACAAATTTTTCTGCGGTGACAGGGTATGTGACCTGTCGGCTCCACGGAAAACGAAGAACTGGAGAGGGACAGTTGGAAAGGCAGGAAGGCAGCACGCAGGCGCTGTGGGATGCTCCCAAAAGCTTTCCTATTGGACGCTGAGGGGCGTTCCCGCGCAGGCTCCATCAGTACCGAAGATACCCATATGGGAAGACTACATTCCTGCTTGTTCCTTGAGATTAATGAATTACCTGTCCATATCTGGAAGAAATTAAAACATGCTTGCAAACGGACTAGGAAAAGTCCTTTGCAAACAAGGTTTAATTTTCTGCTGAGAAATCTTGCAATCAAGAATGCAATAGTCTGAACTTGATTTCCGCTCTTTTCAGTGTGGGAGATTTTGACACTCGTCATGTTCCACCACTGCTAGTGATGCAAAAATGTTCATGATTTAACTAATCATGTCTTTTTCTTCTCTGTCCATAGGTTCCCGAGAAGAAATTTCTTTGTTAAAATAAAACTAACATTGTTTTATCTTAAGTGTTTTAAAGACATTCCCACGGTGTCTCTGGAGGTATGGTAGAAGAGTTCCTACAGAAATCATTTTGAATTTTTCTCGGACCATGAACTTGTTTAGGTCTCAAAGATCCAAGATGAGCCTGAATCTTCCTGTTTTCTTTGGAATAAGAAAATATGGAGAGTAAAAGCCCATCCTTTCTTGAGGCAGAGGAACTCTTTCTATGGCACCCTGAGACAATAGGGTGATCAGCTCTTCTTTTAAGAAAATGATTTGAAGGGGGTTGCATAGTATAATTCCTTGCGAAGCTGGGGGGGGAGGTAAGGTTTTGAAGTGAAGCTGGACAATCTGAAGTGTCCACTGCTCTGATGTTATGAGGTGCCACTTGTGGGCATAGTGACAAAGTCTGCCGGCTATGTGGAGAGGCTGGGGACCCTCCAGGGGCTGATTGGCAATGCTCTTTAGGAAGGAGTCAAAAAACCAGGTGCAGATTGTGGTTGTGCGGCTGGTTGAGGCTTAGGAGCCTTGGGCTTCTTGCATTGGTGAGGGTCCTGCTGTCTCTACCGAGGATGTTGAGGTTGATAGGCAGCAGGAGGTGAGTAAGAAGGATAGTATCTCTTCATTTTAGAACAGAAAGATTTCTTTGGAAGAGCCTTCCTATTGGATGGGTCAGCTGTTTGCCTGGGAAGGTATTTTAGGGCGGGATCATCTGTCTCAATCTTCCCTGCTTTCTCCCACTAATCTTTGGGATATTGGTCAGTTTTTTCTGGACCCATTGCTCAAGATCTGATGCCTGTAACCAGGCCATTCTGTGAGCCCCAATGCAGACTGCTGAGACCTGCTTATTGATTTGAAGGCATCAAAAGAGGCCCTGGTAAGAAACTTAGAAGTGCTCTGGCCCTGTTTAATGAGTATCTGGAATGCACTCCTCTTATCCTCAGGAAGCAGGGGCGTGAAAGTTTCCAGATCCCTGGTGACATCCTTCAGAAACATGCCCACGTACAGCATGTAAGAGTTCATTCTGGAGGCCAACATGCATTCTTGGAAGCACAGATGCCCATAGGTCTCGAATGCCCTGGAGTCTCTGGAAGGTGGAATGGATGACTGGTTGTCAGAGTTCTTTATTTGGTGCATCGCTGATTCTACCACCATTGAGTAGTGGGGGAGCTAACGTTTTTAGAAGCCTGGGCACTCTGGTACGTTGCTCTCTGTCTCCTATTCATCAAGCTTGTGCAAGCTCAAAGACGGCAGCGACGAATATGATATGAGGATTTGAAGGTGTTGTAGAAGCATTTGATATTCTTTTGAGATCTGCTTTGTTACCGAGGTACTGGGGGGATCGGGGCTGCACAGACCCCTTTGTACCATGAGGTTGAAGGGTTCAGGCCGGTGGTTCTCAGTCTCCGTCTGCTGGCGGGCATACATGGCCTATGTATCTGGACTGAAGGGACTCAAGGAAAGAATTAGCAGATAAGGTGTAACTTCACCTTCTACTACTGGGGAAATTCTGTGCAATACAGAATTTGTGCAGAATTTCCCATCTGCTATGCAGAATTCTGCACAGGCACCGGCAAGCCAGAGTGTCTGGTAGCGCTATACAAATGATTATTATTAGTAGTATGGTATAGAGCCTCTTGCTGACAGGTGGGACCGTTTACAGGGCCTCCAACATGCGAAGCATAAGATCCTGTAGGATCCAATGCACCGGTAATGTAGTCGTCTTCTTGCGTGTGGAAGGGTAATGAAGTATCTCCAATTCCTCGACCCTCGTTTCCTTTTCCAAGGCTACTGTGATGGCAAGCCCTGCTGCCATGTCACAGATGAAGTCCTGAAAGGACATATCCACTGGTGGGGACAGATGCTGTTCCTGAGGCGGCGAAGAGTCCGAAGGGATGTCTGGAAGTTCATTGGAATTGAGTGATCTCTCTTCAGAATCTGAAGAGTCTGGTAAGAAGTCAAAGTATAGACAGTCTTGTGTTCGACCTCGATGCTTTATGGATGCTTAAGTTCAATGCCGATACCGATGCTCAGAGGTATCGGAACAGAGAGCCATGTCAGTTTGAGTCTGATGGATACAGGGGTTCTCGGATGGTTCCAAAAGTATCATCCTTGGGGGTTCCATCGATACTGGTTCGAGGGCTGGTATTGGGGTCGATACACCAGACTGTAGGCTCGCTGCAGAAGCCTGCACTCCTGGATCTCTCGATTGTATCGGTACTGAGGCTGCCAGGAGTGCTGCCAAACTCCTCTCGTGTTCCAGCATGTGCTGGTCTAGGGAGATGGCTGATGTCTGGGTGGAATCACCCATGAGCCTCTAAGCGACCATCCCAGAACATCGAACCGGTAGCCCTCCAGAGGTTGATTACTCGGGAGAGTCCCGAACCCCCTCTCGTGCTTTAGAGGACAGATCTGCATCGGAAGCACCTCTAGGGAAGTCATGATGCTTATGCTGGGATTTCTCCCTGGTCTCAGTATCGGTCTTTGATACAGGTGCCAATGACGTGGGAGTGGCCAGAGAATTTGACTTACTTTTATGTTTGGACTTTGAAGAAACCCGAGACCCATGAGAGGGAGTCGATGTCCTTTATGAAGTAGAAGCCAATGAAATCCAATCCAAGGCGAATAACGATCGGTACTTTCTAACGGTTCTTTAGGCTTCTCCTTGTCATTTTCAGGCACAAAGGACAAGAATTGGGTTGATGTTCAGGGGCCAAACATTTTAGACACCAGTCATGTTGATCAGTGACTTTTATAGTATCAGCACACTTTGGTACATTTTTTAAAACCACTAGTTGGCTTTTCCATGTCTCAGAAAAGTTGTCTTTCAGATTGAAGATAAGGCAATGGAGGCCTAGAGGCCTAGTTTAGCAGTGAAAACAGCTTTAAAGAAGAATAATAAAGGAATAGAAAACTGTAAAATAAAAAAAAAAGAATTACCAGGACCGGCGTCGACAGGCAGGCAGAAGCATGATATTCCACACAAAAAGAAGTTTTTTGGCGGTGACGGGACGGAACGTCCTGCTGACTCCACGGAAAATAAAGAACTGAGAGGAGTTGGGAAGCTGGAAAGGCAGACACGCAGGTGCAGTGGGGTGCTCCCAAATGCTTTCCTATTGGATGCTGGGGAGCGTTGCCGTACGGACTCCATCAGTGCTGTCACCCATATGTGAAGAGTGCATTCCTGCTTGTTCCTGGAACTAGTTAGACACCTTGAAGGCTGGCCTAACATTCATCACAGAAGCTAACCAGGCAGCGGTTAGCTTCACTGCTATCTGTTAGACCCAGATAGTCAATGCCGGTTTGCCAGATATGGCCCCAGCACTGAAAATCCAGGTCTAACATTCAATGGCGATAGCTAGCCATCGCCAATGAATATCACCCCATAGTGTATTAGTTGCTATTTTCACTTAAGTATTGCAGAGCACATGCGTTCTTTGAAAGCATTAATTATAGCCTGTCCCCAAGCTACTCTTCCTTCAGGCTGCCTCACAATGCAACTCCTGCGGACCTCTCCAAGGTTTAATCTCTCTTCACTCCCATTTGTTTACAGAAGATGACTATCAATTCACATATGGGTGATTTGCAAGGAACAGGCTTTGATTCAAATACCAGTTAATGAGGCAGTTACCTTTTAAGAAGGCCAACTGTGCTGACCAAGTTCCACTTGTTCTGGCAGAGGTTCTTCTGAAACTGCTTCAGTACATCGGCAGCTCTGGTCCCATTATCCAGGTGTACCTCTAGCGAGTCTTTAAGAAATAGCGATGCCTGGATCTTCACAGTCTTGGAAGGCTAATAACAGATGGATAAGGGACATTTTTATACAAATGAACACATGCCACAAAGCGGTATTTATGACCTATGGCAAGCTGTCCTATGTCCTATGGGAGACATAGGACAGCTTGCAAAGTATGCGTACTTTTCACTAACAACTCACCCACATGACCTAAACCCAGCCAATGGCATTGTTCCAAATCACATTGTGACAGATTAAAAGCATTTTTTACTTCAATTTAATACAAACATTAAGTTGATTGATTTAGCCCTTAATATCGTCCATATTGTCATCTCAGCTGGTAGTTCTCGCCAACACAGATAGTTACTGAATCCAACTTGGTTTCTTACCAATTCGAGAAGCAATGGATTTTCATTGGATTGCTCTGTGGCTTGGACTCTCCTTCTGTCCCCCTTCACTGTACACTAATACACCTGTGTGTACACACCTCAGCCTGGTTCTTCTCTGGCTTGTCCTTCTCTGTGTGGATTTTCCGCAAGAGATTCTTGATACGCCTGTCATAGAACTGGTACCGCCTAGTGTTATTCTCATTCAGCCGTCTCACTTGGGCCACTAAAAAGGAAGAAACCTGTTTGGAGAACACCACAAAGTAGCAGGTGAGGGTACAGGTAGGATACAAGAGCAATTTCAAAAACGGAATATTTTCTTTTATGCCTTTCTCTGTGTTTAAATCACCCACATTTATTCAGCACTGCTGTCCATATAGCTAGTGGTGTTGAAGATGCATACTCTATAGAGAATGGCAATATTTAGCTATGCAATTTAAGACAGCCTTTCTGCTGCCCTAAATTAAACCACATAGCAAAATGGATAGCAGCCTACTACTGCGGGCAGAATTTTATTTTTATTTATAATTAGTATTTAGCTCACTCCTTCCAGTGGTATTTCTAGGCGAGTTACATTCAGGTGTGTAGGTATTTCCGTGTCTCCAGAGGGCTTACAAGCCAAGTTTTATACCTGAGGCAATGGAAGGTTAAGTGACTTGCTCAAGGCCACAAGGTGTGCCAGTGGGTTTTGAACCCTGGTCTCTCTGGCAAGCCGGTCTAGGGATCTTCAGTGCTGCTGAAAATTCACAGATAGGGGACTTAAACATATGGAAGCAATCGCTAAACAGTTAAGTCCTTATCAATCTGTGTTCCTTTATTAACATGCTTCAAAAGTAGCCTAATTCTATGCCATTTTTGTTGTGATTATTGACCACTAGTTAATTAAGCATCTCAGACTGTCTCTACAGGTAGCCAAAAAAGAATCAGAGATGGAAAGAATTTCCTCCTATAGATAGTTGTAAAAAATGATTTTTTTTAAATGAGGGAATATAAGGTTTCTTGATTTTTTAGCCTGCTTTCTGAAGAGAAAAGCCAGCAGGGGATTTTGCTCATTTAGCCCCCATCAATTTATAGAAGGGGGCTACAGTTGCTTGGTTTCTAAGCTGTGCTTCATCCATGAGTCCTCAATGTGGTTTACTGTGACCACATTTATTTAGAATATGCACATATTTTGCAACTCCTCCTTTCTAATAGTTACGTATTAGAGAATTCAAATGGTCATATCTTTTATGAGACTTAACTCATTTCAAGGGTTAACAGGCCACTTAACTTGTATAATAAATCAATTAGTTGAACCCAGAATCCATAGCTTTCAAATCACTTATCTTCCTTTCTGTAGCACAAAAATTCCCATAAAGAAAAAAAAAATTAATTACAATCTATTCAGCACACATCATACCACTTGTATCTCTACACAAGTGGTTTATCTAATTTTATGCAGTTGCCCTAAGATGTACATAGAGCATATGAGTTGCCTGTTGACAATCCGATTGGGAGTTCATAAATCCCATCTTAAGACTTGTATGATGTCAGCTCCAGTTTTTTCACATTGTATAGACGTGCACCATACTTTTTCTCTGAAATGGAGAGTCATTGATCATGTCCTTTACACCTGGCAGGAGGGTAATCAAGAGAAGGTTGAATTTTTGTGAACAATTTGGGATTTTTAAATTGAATACTACCCCCCCGACCCTTAACCCTCTCTCCCCCCCTTCCTCCTTCTATTTCTTCTCTCGCTCCTCTTTTCTGTGCAATATGTAACTTCCTTTCTGTTTCCTGGCCTCGTGCCCCTCTGTGATTTTATTGTAAACCGCTCTGCCTACCCATGAAGGGCGGTATATCAAATAAATGAATATGAATATGAATACTATTGCTCACCGCAGTGTGAATAGTGAGATTGAATGAACTCTTTGTACTGATTATTCTTATCAGCAAAACAAGTTAAAAAGGTAACTGCATTGGTTCCTTCATAAGGAGAACTGGAAAGGCCAGAATCTCATCCAATGAAAAAGCTGCTCAGATGGCATGCTGGAAAAATGAGTGTGGAGTAAAACACCAAGTGGGATTACAGCACAAGTCTGAATCTGAGCAGTGGGGCATATGATATGTTATTTATATTTTTTTACTATTGTTTTACTATAAGATTTAAAATGAGATATTAGTATAAGGGACAGGTAATTAGTGATCATTTAAGTCTTTATGAGCTTTTCACTGTCATTTAACAAAAATATAATGTTTTGTATTATGGGACATTTTTGCACTATAGAAAGTTGTGATTTAATAGAAACAGAAATGTGATGGCAGAAAAAAGACCATATAGCCTATCTAGGTCTGCCCTTCCATATCAATTACACGTCTTTTTTCCCCTTAGAGATACTCTGTTTATCCCATGCTTTCTTGAATTCAGATACTGTCCTCATCTCTACCTCCACTGGGAGAATATTCTATGCATCTACCAAGGAAATATTCCCAAATATGACTTCTGAGTCTATCCCCTTTCACCCTCATCCTATGTCTATGTATTTTGGGCTCAACTGATTTATTGTATTATTTGTTGGTTCCTTTTTCACTTAATTTGTTATTCACACTTAACTTGTGTGTCAGGCATTCACGTGTTACTCCAGTTCAGGGAAGATATACACATTTTCTCTGAAAATTACCCTATAGAAAGTATATGTACATACACATATACATCTGCTATTTACTACATAGATTTTTTGGCTTACTTTATGTACATATTTTATAAAATACAACAACTAAAATATTTATGTCTCAACTATCACAAGGCTTCTAGTCTGCCAGTCTTTATGACAGACTATTTCTGCGCATACCGCATTGCTTTATCTGCAAAGGGGCCTTTTAAAAATTACCCGCTTCTTGACTGATAAAAGGGAGGGAGCATCTCTCTCAAAAACTAATTGAGAAATGCATTAAGGCTGTCCAAGGGTAAATTATGTCTTACCTGAATTTGCTTTCCTCAAGTTCCTCCAGTCCTGTCCAGACAATAGAGTTGTCACCCCCACCCACAGCTTGGAGACTGAGCATGCCAAGTCTTGATGATGTTTACTTAGGCTACTGGCACCTCCTTCAAGGCTTAATATTCAATTGACAAAGCAGACTCCACTCAACGAACAATGCATACCACACTCACAATAAAATATATAACTAGAAAACCAAACCTCTGACCGAACAGAAGCAGAGCTACAGAGCCCCTAACAGGACCAACCCACCTTCCTAAGAAACTGCAGATTGCTTGGGGGGTCTGAAAACTTTCTTTGCTTTTATTTTTGTGGGATTTTTTTTTTTTTTTGCATCAGCCGAAAATCTGTGTGCTTGGTGAGGGCCACCCCACTGCCAGGACAGCATCTACCCCCGAACCAACTCCACGTTAGCATCTTTAGGCCTGGGATTGCCCTGGCTAAGTCCAGTAAACAAGGGAGGGCCCTGGACTGGACTGGAGGAACTGAAGGAAAGCAAATTATCAGGTAAGACCTAATTTACCCTTCCTTATCATTCCTCTAGTCCAGTCCAGACAACAGAGATGTACAATAGCAGTCACTCTTCGGTGAGACCCATGAGCTCAGCATGCAGCACTGACACCCCGAAACGGGCATCCCCCATCACCTGTACTACGAGATGGTAATGACGAATGAACGTGTGCAAAGACTACCACGACGACGCCCTAAAAATGTCCACTGGTAGAACCATGGAAACCTCTGTCCAGGAAGCTGCTTGTGCCTTAGTAGAGTGCACCCTCAACCCCAGAGGGAGTCTCCTGTGATGTAACACCAATGCTATAGCCTCCTTGAGCGATTGAGGGTTTGGATGCGGCATCCTCCTTGCATGGACCTCCCAAAAGAACAAACAAGTGATCCGATTTTCAAAAGGGTTCTGTCCGCTTCAGGTACCTGCTCAAAATTCGCCGCACATCGAGCAAATGCAATTGACGGGCCTCCGTACCAGTACCATCCCAAGCAAAAACCAGCAGGTTCACTGGCTGATTCAGATGAAAAGGCAAAACAACCTTGGGCAGAAAAGACTGCACTGGCCGCAGCACCACCTTTTCCTTCGCCATCAGTAAAAAAGAGTTTCCAGACAGGACAAGGCCTGTGGCTCAGAAATCCACTGTACCGAACAAATAGCCACCAAAAAGACTGGCTTGAATGTGAGATCCTTCAGAGTCGACATAATCACTGGTTCGAAAGGCACCTCCATTAGCCCACACAACGCTAGGTTCAGGTCCCATGGGGGAACCAAGGACCAAAGCAGCAGGTGGACCACATCTGGATGAGACCCCAGTGACTGTCCCTAGATTTGGCCCCTGTAGCAAGTAATAGCTGCCACCTGAACCCTTAACAAGCTTCCAGCCAATCCTTTCTCCAAGTTGGCTTGCAGGAAAGCCAGCACTTCAGGAAGGTATGCTGCAAGGGGCCTGCATCCCCTCTGACACCAAGCCTCAAAAATGCGCCACACTCTGACATATGATAAACCCATGGAGCACTTGCAGGCCTGCAGCATCATCGTGATCACTGCCACCAAACAATCACACTTCCTTAACCGTGCCCTCTCAAGAGCTAAGCTGTAAGTGAGAATCAACTGATCTGCGGCATGAGAATGTCCCTTGCCACAGGAGGTCTGTCACCTCTAGCAGGCACCATGGCCATTCCATGGCCAAGAACAGCAGATTGGCATACCACGGGTGCCTCAGCTAGTCTGGTGCTATCAACAGCACCAGCCCCAGTCCCGGATGTGACTCTATCCATTGCAGAAGTCTCACGATCAATGCCCATGGTGGAAAAACATACAAGAGGCTGTCTGCCAGCCAACCCTGGAGCAGCGCATCCAAACCTTCCAATATCCTCTCTCTTTGTCTGCTGTACAAATGAGTAGCCTTCACGTTCCTAAAGGTCACCATGAGATCCATAATTGGTTGACCCCACTTCTGGATGATCCATGCAAACGCATCATTGCTCAGAAATCACTCTGCTGGGTCCAGGTGCCACCGGCTGAGATAAATCAGCTGACACGTTGTCCTCGCCGGCCACATGCACTCTGGAGAGAGCCAGGAAATTGTCTTGCGCCCAGCTCAACAGCAGCGTTCTCTCGTCTGCCAGGGGAATACTCCCTGAACCATCTTGCCGATTGATGTATGCCATCATCATAGCACTTTTGGAGAACACTTGCACCGCTTTCCCTTGCAGGAATGGTCAGAACTCCTGTAACGTGCAGAATACAGGTCGCATCTCTAACTGGTTATGGACCACTGGCTTTTCTCCTGCGTCCAGTGACCTTGCACTATCCGGGACTTGCAAAGCACCCTCCAGCCACTCAAGCTGGCATCCATCATGACTGGCATCCAATCCAGGGGTTCCAGTGGCATCCTCGCCAGAAGATTGTTCCAGGACAGCCACCAGTTCAGCGACACTTGAGCTGTCCGTGGACACAGCACCCTCCAGTGCAGTGACTGCCTCCGAGGAGACTAGTTCTGCAGAAGCACCCTCTGCAAGGGCTGCATATGTCCCCTGGCACATGGGACCAGGTCTATGGCCACTGCCATGGAGCCTAGCATCTGTAGATAATGCCAGACAGTTAATGCTACCATCTTCCGGAATTGCCGGACTTGCAATTGTAACTTCATCACTTTCTCCTCGGGCAAACTTACCAGCCCTTGGTCCATTTGAAACCGGGCCTCCAGGTACACCATGTCCTGGCTGAGCAGCAGATGACTCTTGGAAAGCCAAGCTGCTGCAGATAGGCAACCGCGCAATCAGTTGCCACTCTGCTTTCCTTTGGTGTCTGCCCACACGAGCCAGTCATTTAAATAAGGGTGCACCAGAACTCCCTCTCTGCGGATTGCCTCTGCCGCCACCACCACGACCTTTGTGAAGGTCCTTGGCACCGTGGCCAGCCCAAATGGGAGTGCTCGAAACTGAAAATGTCCCGTTGGCATCGCAAAGCATAGAAACATCTGATGACCTTGGGAATGCGCAGGTAGGCCTCAGTAAAATTCAGGGTTGTGAGGAATTCTCCCCAACGTACTTCTGTGATCACAGACCATAGGGATTCAATTCAAAACCACGGCACTCTTAACACCTGGTTTACACCTTTGAGATCCAAAATGGACCAAAAGGACCTCTCCTTTTTGGGGACCACAAAATAGAGTATTGACCACAGCCATATTGGTTCGGGGGAACTTCCACTATGGCCTTCAGCTGTTGCAGCCACCATAGTGTGTCGCGCACTGCCCCATTCTTCCGTGTCATCTCCCCCTGTGGGGCACCAAACACTTCACACAGGGGGCGGGCAAACTCCAGCACATAACCTTCGTGAATGACCTCAAGCACCCAGCAAACTGAGGTGAGCTGGGCCCAGACAGAATAAAAGTCCCGGAGCCATCCTCCCACCAGGACCAGTCCATCCTAGGCCCCCCTCATTCTCATTGCAATTTCTTAGGCACCAGGAGGAGAAGGGAAATAAACCTCTGCCTAACCCCCCTGACCCTCTAAAAGGACTGCTCCCATGGCAGAAAACAGCCTCGAGAAGAAGTGGCAAACCACACTGCTCTAAATCTCCTATAGTCACAAGGTTGCCCCCGTGCCAGCTGTCCCGATCGCACCGACTTGGGCTTATCTTCGGGCAGGCTTCTGCTTTTCATATCCGTAAACAATTTGACCAACTTGTCCAGTGCCTCGCCAAACAGTTTACCTCGGAAGGCAGCTTGCTCAGCCTCGACTTAGAAGTGCCATTTGCCACCCAGTTTCTCAACTAGAGCAACAGTCTAGCGGCTACCACTGAGACCATCCTTTTGGCCGAGGAGCAACTGCTATAAACTCATTAACAATCCCAAGACAAACAGTCAGATACACTAAGGAAACATCTAAAAGAGCCTTCAGCATTCATGCCCCAATAGCTTGGAATGCACTCCCACCAGAACTGAGAGCCATAACCAGCCTAACACAATTCAGAAAAAGTCTCAAACACCACCTCTTCTTAAGCTATTTCCCAATTTAGTTTTGCACAAGAGAAATACTACATCCATACTCAGGTCAAGACAACTTCAACTGTGACTAATGTGTATAGACTACTGTATATAGTTACATAATGTACATAGTTTCCCTTTATTACCAAGTTCAAATTCCTGTTACTTGTAAAATGCACTACAGTTTTTCTGTATGTATATGTTTGGTTCCATGTAAACCGCGCTGATGATAATAGTGCGGTATATAAGAGATGTTAAATAAATAAATAAATAAATAAATCAGGTCATAGCAGGCATTGGCTAAGTATGCCGCTCCCAATTCCATTTTAGCAGCTTCCAAAGAAGCGTGTGCTGGCCCTTCCTCATCGTCCAGGATACCTTGTATCCAATGCAAACACGCTCTTGCCACAAACTCCACAGATGGATGTTTGCAATGATATGGTGCCAATATCAAAGGTTTGCTTCGGCAGGGTCCCCAATTTACGATACTGGCCACACCCCCTTCAACAGGGATCAGAGTCTTCTTTGCCACTGCAGATACCAAGACATCCACTCTGGGCGCCCTCAGCAACTCCCTATCCTGCTCTGTTAAAGGTACAACCTAGACACAGTTCGCACCCCTTTAAACACCGCCTCTGGCACTTCCCATTCATCCTGTATCATTTGCTTGATCACTCTATGAAATGAGAATACCGTCGGGGGCTTCTGCACTGTTGAAACAGTGGGTCTTCCAACTGATCCTCTTCTGGCGGGACGTTTAGCACCACTAGTGATTGAGCTATCAGCGTTTCCAGCTCCTAACGCTGGAAGACTCGCACCAGTCTTGGCTCATCCCCTGAGGGATCTCGCCATCCTCCAAGTCCCCTGCTGCAGACTCCCCCTAGATGTCTGTCTCACCTTCTGACTGCCCCTTGGACTCATCCGAGGGCAGGGAGTCAGCATCCTCACCAGAGATCAGAGCCACCACCCGGCACTTCACCAAGGGTTCGCCCTCCGCTCTATCCAACTCCGGGAGCTCAGGTGCCCCCCTCTTTGGGGTCCTCGCTGTCCTATATGCATCAGCCACAGCCTCCTGCCTCATGCAGAAGGCCTTGTGCATCAAGGGCACAAACTCTGGAGAAAAACATGCCTATAGGGGATTGTGACTACCCCATTTGGATGTAGAGGACTTCTGAGAATCTGCACCTTGTTTAACTTCGTGCTTGCCGGAAGAATCTGGGCCCAGTCCTTTCCTCGATGGTGCCACACCCTGCAGCCCCCTGGGGGATGGGGACCCGAGGGATCCAGGGTATCTGCGTCCCCTGTGTCTTCCCTGTTTTCCTCTAATTGCTCTTCTGCTAATCTGGACTCCCCCTCACAGCTATGGCAAACCCCACTGCTGAGATGGAGCCCTGATGCAAACCACATGCCATACAAGCAGGCTTGGGGATATTCAGCCTACCCCGGGAGGTCTGCAGTGAGGCAAAACAAGAAAACATGAGTGCTACAGTCCCTCAGCGTCCGGAGCCCTTGCACACTGCCCCACTCTCACCTTCTCATTCTTGCAACTCCCTGTGATCCCTAGACATGGCTTGCCACACGCAGCTGGGAAAAAAACAAAATGGCGCCATGCTTTGCCAACCAGCCCACCAAAACTGTGTTCTGAAGTTGCTTCAGCGCCCTTAAAATGAGCTCATGCCAGGAAAAACGGTGCACTGAGATCTCCCACAAACTCAAATACCTGGGTTGCCTCTTCTCACCTTGATGCCGCTCCCAGGACAGCACCCACATACTGGCAGCTCCCATGCAGCACACAGGCTTCCTGCACCAGGCCTGCCTCAGACCTCCTCTCCCACCAGAGGGATCGGGAAGTACAGAGAGCAGTAGTCTGCGGCCACGTAAGTCAAGGCCCACACCAACTATTTTTCCCCCTGTTTGCTCTGTTCACCGGTGCAGCCTGTTCCATTGACTTTTTTTTTCTGTAACTCTAGCGGCAAGCCTGTTCAAAGGGTGAGTGCTGCCTGCAATATTAACCCCTCTTAGTAGGTAATCCCATGGATCTTATCTATCCTGTTTATTTTTATTTTTTTCAATCACTCTCCAGTGGAGTCCAGACTACAGTCAAAGAGTCATCCCCAAGCTGCTTGGAGACTGAGAATACCGAGTCTATTGTCTGGACTGGACTGGAGGAATAATAAGGAATATAAAAATACCCTCATAGTATTTTGTTGTACCTGGCTTCCATGGTAAAGAGACTACTTTATTAAATAACGGGGTAATTTTATATAATATGTTTTATGCCTGGAAAATGGCTCAGATATATTTGTGCATGTTGACAAGAGCAGCTATGTTTCTATGCAATCTGTGTGCAGCTATTCCTAGAGGTATAGTTTGGATATAACAGGGTAGAGTTTCAGTGTACATGCGTACATGCTCAGGGCACATTCACACATTTAGACCTGCCCGAAGCATGGTAAATTGGGCGAGAGCCATTTGTGCCCTACTGGAGATTATTGAAGGAGTATTTTGGTAAGGCCCATAGGTTCCTATATTGCCCTTTATATGCTTACCTCTTCTATGGTAGCATGTAGATGACTCATTTTATCCTTAAATATTCTGTGGCATACACTCTGCATGTGGACACTGTTACTGGTGTAATATTATATGGGATACATCGTGCTGGCGAGATCCTACTAGCGGAAGAATTTTTAGATCATGGTACAATGCAAACTGTGAATCAATGTTTGTTACATACATGATCAAACTTCCCTGTGGTTTGATCTATGTTGGTTGCACCAGGAAAATTCGGCTTCAGCTTAACGAACATAAAAGAGTAGGGACTTCTATTTGCAGTAGAACTGCCCTGCCTGAGGAACATTGGTCATTTCAGAATTGATGATAATCTGCTGCATGATTATTGACAAGGCTGAAATCACTTGAAGAGGGGGTGACCGAACTCAGCAGCTGCCATATTTGGAACTATTATGGATCTTTTGTTTTCAGATGATAGCCCCAAAAAGATTTCATTCGGGAAACTGAGTGGATGACTGATTTTATGGATGGTTTGATGTTGCTAATTAAATGATCATTGACAGACTAATGTCTATTGATTAATGTGAAGATCGGACTCTAGTGGTTCTGCTGATCATATGACATGGCATTAAAAAAACACCGACACCATTTTTGATTTATTGTAGGCTAGAAGTGGCCCGATTTGGACAGAAAATGAGCTTTTCCCCGATGCAGATTTTTTTTTTATCTAAAGAGGTGCCTTTTCCATTGAGTTACCATTAGAGAGAGAAGATTTAAGAACTTGAAGCACAGCACATATTGATATTTGATCTTCACTTCATATTACAGCTATTTTGAATTCAGTGACTAAGATACAGTGCAGTGATACTTAAGGAACTGTTGCGCTGTGATTTTTGAGACCATTTTATGTGGAAACTTTAAAAATTATTTTTTATGCAAAAAGAAAAAAAATTTTGACCTGGTTCGAAAATACAAGCAGGTTTGCTTTGGGGAAGTCACTCCATGAGCTGGCTCTTTTGAGGTCCATAAAAATAATTGATTGAGATGATTTTGTGATTGGGGATAACTGGAAAATATATTTTTGTCTTTATGAAATAGGCACAATACATGTACAATTTTTATAGACTCTCTGTTAAAATGACCCCCTATAGATCACGTGATGTGGTGAGCTGGGGAAGACGTGAGTCACCTAAGCTCCGGGCCCCCCTCCTCTTACCGTTAAAATAACGCCGTGTATTGCAGTAGGGCTTGCCTGATTACAACCCCGGAGGGTTTGTGAACGAAGTGTTCATCCTTTTTTGTGAACGGTGCACGGAATGGCGACATCAGCGAAGGTGGGGAGGCGAGAGAAAGATCGGGCCACAGGGCCGCCGAAAATGGCGGAGTCCCCTCCAAAAGCGTGCACTGCGGCCTCACCTACCATGATCGAGGAGATCTCGGCTGCGGTTACAACTGCACTCTCAATACAATTTGAAACTCTGCACGAGAAGATGGATACCATACAGAGCTCGCTGACCACACTGGGCACTCGTGTGCAAGAAGCCGAAGGCCGAATTGTGCAGACTGAGGGGGAGGTGGAGAAATTGAAACAAGAGCTGAGCACAGTGCAGAGGGCGGCTAAAATTCATGAAATGAAGCTCGATGATCTGGAGAACAGATCCCGACGCAATAATTTGCGGCTATTGGGCACTGCCGAGTCAGTTCTGGACAAAGACTTGAGAGAATATGTGGAAAACCTGTCTGCTTCTCTGAGGGACAATGAAGGTGAGAGCTCGCCAATTGTCGTGGACAGAGCCCACAGAGTAGGGCCGAAACAACAAACACAGCACTCTAGACCCAGAGTGGTCTTAGCAAGATTCCTGTATTATACACAAAAGGAAGCTGTGTTAAAAGCCGCACGGCAGAAGGGGTTTGTGGAGCGTGGGAACATGAAGATCCGAATTACACCGGACTACTCCACTGCGCTGAGCCTTCGTCGCAAAGCCTATGCCCCCCTGTGTCAGCGATTGATAGAGGCGAACGTTCGTTTCCACGTTCAATATCCTGCTAAACTGCATGTAATGCACCAGGGAGCTCACCGAGTGTTTGAGTCCGCAGAGGAAGCAAGTCCTTACGTGGAGCAGTTGTTGGCGCCAAAAACGTCGAGCCCAAGGTAGCATGCATCATGATCGGGGCTGGTGGTGCTGCTTATAAGAAGACCGATCTGCATCGGGACGAGGAGCTGCGCTTCTTGTTGGGGAGAACGGCTGGCCTTATGAAACTGCTTCCTTCTATGAGCACCTCCTGCTTAGCCGCGGGTGGATTGGGGGTTCCCCCCTCCCCGTGGGCTAAAGAAATTTATTAAGCCTGTCCGGAGATCCACTGCCCTCGGACACGGCAACCTCAACTGATGGACTTCGCTGCAGGGACATTTTAGCTTGACGAGGCTAAAGGGCTGGTTTGTGTTTTCACCCTGTGCCTGCCTTCGCGGGGGTTGTTACCCGGCGGGGGTGCTTCCGATAATTGGAAATACTGAACCTGTGGTCTATAGCGCCCTGGCGTGCTTTGAATGCTTATCTGCTTTCATTGCAGCAACAATGCCTGCTTAGGCTTACAGATGGGATACCCCAGGCCCTCCGGGGCCGCGAACTGGGGCTCCCGAAACTGAGCCGGGACATAAATTGTTGTGGTGCATGTTGGGGCACTATGGCCCGATTGTCGTTTAACCTGACGGGCCTACCCATGCTGCTCTGGCAGAACAGAGTTCAAAAGTTTGTTGATGTATGTATTATAGAATATGTTGTAGAGTTATGAGGGGAGGCGTGTCTGTTGAGGGGGGGAGGGGGAGGTGGGCCTAAGGTGGAGAATAGGGAAGCGATCGAAGGGCCTTTGTAGTGAGGGGTGAGAACCCTACTAACTGGGTGCTCGGGGAAGTGAATAAGCGGCAATAGGGCACGAGGAAGGGTAGATGGGTAGGGACAAGGGGGGTTAACGTTAAAGGAGGGACGGGAGCTCCGGGGTTGGAGGGGAGGGGTGACGGAGGAGTGGATCTTTGAGAGAGAGGGGGTCCGCACACATCTCAAGTGATCGCTCTGGGAGAGAGGTGGAGTTTGGGGAATGAGAGCAGGAAGGGGGGGGATTGGGGATGGGTAAGGGGGGAAGAGTTGAGGGGGCGGGAGAGGGAGGGGAGGGTATTGATAGAAGGGAGGGAGGGTGGGATTGCAGCCCCTTGGAATACTATAAGATGGAGAGAGGGAATCATCTTGCGGAAAGAGGGGAGGACCTCAGGCTGGGGAGGTTTCTTCCATGGATTATGTTGGTTATGTGATGGATCCTCTCTTGGAATGTATGCGGTATAGGCAATCCTATTAAACGGTATAAAGTGTTGCAGGCCTTGGCTAGGCACAAATGCGATATTGCTATGCTACAAGAGACACACCAGAGTTCTGAGGAGCATGCTAAACTTCAAAGAGAATGGGTGGGACAAGAATGGGGGGCTCCTGCGAAGGGAAGGAAGGGTGGAGTGGTCATTTTGATACACAAGAGAATCCGATTCACCAAAGAGGTGATATACGTAGACCCTGATGGTAGGTATGTGTTGTTGTATGGGATGCTTGAGGGGAAGCCGGTGGTGTTGGGTAATCTGTATAGCCCAAATGTGTTAGATAGGGAACTGTATGCGCGCTTGGGCTCTCGGGTAGAACAATTACCAGACGCTCCGTTGATTTTGGCCGGGGATTTTAATGGTGTGCTAGATCTTGAACTGGATACGTCTAGGGATGGGGCCGGTGAGGCACGTAGGCAGGGTGCTAGGGCCTTGCAGCATCTGCGGCGGAGGTTGCAGATGGTGGACCCGTGGCGGCTTTTGCATCCCGGAGAACGAGATTTTACCCATCAGTCCAGAGCGCATGGCACTAGTGCCAGAATTGACTATGTGCTAGTTTCGGAGAGACTCTTTGCTTTTGTCATCGATGCACAGATCGGCCCCTTGGAAATTTCTGACCATACCTTAATATGGGTGGAGTTGGAGTGGCGTGATGCCGCCCCACAGGCAAAAATCTGGCGCTTCCCTGAGGATCTATACCAGGATGCTGATTTCTCTGTGTTTATTAAGCAGAAATGGCAGGAATTTGCAGTTCATAATGAACAACATCGTGCAGACCCAGAACTATTCTGGGAAACGGCTAAAGTGGTCTTGAGAGGCGACATTATAGGATACGCGGCCCATAAACGTAAGCTGATTGCAAAGCAGATAGTCCGCCTGGAAAAGCAAGTGAGCAGGGCTAGACGTAGGCAGGCTGGAGACCCGTCGGAGGCGAATAGGAAGACACTATGGGAGTTCCAAACTGCTCTTAATGAGTTGCTGCACCAGAGGGCTAAGAAATCTTTTATGTATTATAAATATCAACTCTACCGCTTCGGGGGTAAACCAGGGAAGTTGTTAGCTCGGTGCCTTCGGGGAGGGAGGGGGAACCGAACGGTGGTGGCCTTGCGGGATGAACAAGGTAAATTACAGAAAGAGAATCGAGAAATTGCCCAGATTTTTCGGCAGTTTTACCAGAAGCTGTATTCAAAAGGAGCTGACCCCACTACCGGCATGGAGGCGTATTTGAGAGATGTACAGCTGCTCCACTTAGAGGCAGAGCAGCAGGCACGGTTAAATGCGCCGATTGCGCTGGAAGAAGTCGCACTGGTGATTCAACAGGCGAGTTGTTGTCGAGCCCCGGGACCTGATGGACTGGGGGCTGAGTTCTATAAGTTGCTGGGGGACCTGATACCATCCACGCTGGTAGCGCTATATCGTCACCGGATAGCACAAGGGACGTTTACCTGGGGCGGGAATCACGCGCACATTATTTTATTTCCCAAACCAGGTAAAGACCATACACAGGCAGGGTCCTATAGACCTATTTCTCTACTCAATTTCGACCTGAAGATATTAGCTAAAGTCCTGGCAACTCGGCTCGCCACGGTTCTCGGGGACTTGGTGCATGAGTCGCAGGTTGGATTCGTGAAAGGCCGTTATGCGGTGCGAAATCTCAGAAAGATTCTGGCGTCCCTGGAGTGGGTCCATCGCCATGGTTTGCAATCGCTTCTGGTCAGTTTCGATGCTGAGAAAGCATTTGATCGGGTGGGCTGGCCATACCTGAAATCCCTCTTGCCGAAATATGGGCTGGGGGGGTCCTTCTGTCGTATGGTAGAGCTCCTTTATGTTAAGCCAACGGCGAGCGTGCTTTGCAATGGGGTGCTGTCAGCTGATATTCGCTTGGAGAGAGGTACTAGACAGGGGTGTCCGCTTTCCCCTCTGCTTTTTGTGCTATCCCTAGATCCTTTGGTACGGAAGATTGAGGCATCGAAAGTAATCAAGGGGGTCCGTATGGGGCAATCCGGGTTTAAGATCGCAGCCTTTGCTGATGACATGCTGGTGCATTTGTTGGCCCCGCAGACCTCCTTGCCGAGGCTCTTGGAGGAGTTTTCCTGTTTTGGGAGCTTTGCGGGACTGCGCATTAATATGGGCAAATCCGAGGCGTTAGATGTGGGGGGAACACTTCGAGCGGCCTGGGGAGATACTTTTCCCCTTCAGTGGGCAGAGCACTCTTTTACATATCTTGGTATCTCCCTGACCAAGGATCCTAGGCAATTATACCGTGAAAACGTGGACCGGGTTCTGTTCAAAACTCGCATGCAATTGCAAGCATGGGCCCCCATCCCCCTATCTATGTTGGGTAGGGCAGCGGCATTGGGCATGGTCATTTTACCGCGTATATTATACTGGCTACAGACGCTCCCCGTGTGGCTGAAAAAACGGGATTTGCAGGGGTTGGAATGTGAATTTCGGAGATTTTTGTGGAGGGGAGCACGGGCTCGTATCCCACTGTATCGCTTACAGAGGAGATGGAAAGATGGAGGGACTGGGATCCCTGATTTACGGTTATATGCCTTGGCCTGCCAAGCGCGACATATTGGTGATTGGTTGGGAGGGACGGAGGTATTCACCCCACGAGCTATAGAGGAGGCCTTGGTGGCCCCGCAGTCATTGTTGGCGACATTGCATTTAACGGCCTCGAGTCTGCCAGGCTGGGGGTGACCCGGAGTGTGTTAATCTGGCTGGCGAGGTGCTCATGGCAACAACTGAACAAATGGTGGGGGGAATCCCCGGAAGTTTCTAGCTGGCTTCCCCTGCAGGGGAATGTACATTTTACCCCAGGAACAGATACGTCCATGTTCCGGCTCTGGGAGCAGAGGGGGATTCGGAACTTAGGGCATGTAGTTGACCAGGAAGGGAAATGTAAATCCTTTGCGGTTTTATGCGCGGAGTATGAGCTGAAATCTCAACACTACTTTGCGTATGTACAGATATCCCATTATGTTAGCTCACTCTCGAGGGGCGGGCTTGCGGTGGAACATGCTGCGCGGATATTAGAATTCTTTGCATTAGGGGCGGATATGCCGCTATCAATCTCCGGGTTGAAGAAACGTATTGATATGTGGGTGCCTCCGATTGATTACTCAAGGGAAGAGAGCTTGTGGGCCAGAGAATTAGGGTTGGCAGTGCTGCCGGGCGCGGTGCATGGGGCCTTGTGCAGAGTCGGGGAGCTGGTAGAAGGGGCCCGGTGGAGGGAGTTACAGTTCAAATGTATTGTCAAAGCCCACTTTTCCCCGAGACGAGCCTTTCGCAGTCATCTTACGCTAGATGGGAGCTGCCCGAAATGTATCTCTCCACTGGCGGATCTGGGTCACATGTGGTGGGGATGTCAGAAAGTCCGCCGGTATTGGATGCAGATCCGGAATTATCTGAGCGGAGTTTTGCACCAGCGGATTGGCTGGACGGGGTCTCTTGTGGTACTAGATCAACTTGAACCACTAAACCCGAAGGGTAAATGGGAACGCCTCTTAGTGAGGAAAGCATGCTTAGTGGGCAAGGGCCCGCTGCTTCGTCGATGGCGGGAGCCTTCTCCTCCCTCATTTTGGGAATGGCGGAACAGCTTCCATCAGCTGATGCTCCTAGAGAAGAGGGGGGCGAGAGGGGGGGCTAGGCGCTGGACCTCTTTTTTGATGACATGGGAGGCCTATATCCATACCTTGCGGCCTGCTACTCGTAATGAAGTACTACAGGCGACCTATTAGTTGGGGGCTACGAATGGAATGGATCTATGGGCTGGGGCTGACGGAGGATGGGCTGGGATGATTCCGGGTATGGGGGTAGGGGAACGGGCTGCGAAACAGGGGGGGTGAAGGGTATGGGGGGGGAGGGAGGGGGGTGGTTGGAGATTATGCTAAAATAGATATGTTGGTTGCTTGTTACACTTCTCGGTTGTTCAACCCGGGCAGAGGACAAGATACAGCCCTGCCTGGGTGCCTGTTTACTTTGTTTGTAAAAAGTGGTTACTGCATATAAGATGTCTTGTATTAATAAAACAGACTTTAAAAAAAAAAAAATGACCCCCTATAAAACAATGATCAAATGGTTACACATCATATTTTCCATAATTCTCCACTCTATCAAAACTTTTTTTTTTTTTTTTATTTCCTCCAATAGTAAAATGAAAATGAAAATAAAAATAAAAACTGCTCAAAATTAGTATAAGATTTGGGAAAGGACACTATTTTGTAGGCCGTTATTGGCAAGCCGTGCAAATATACTGGATACTGGGCACCCTAGGCATACTCTCTGCATTATGCCCCCCTGCGCCCTCCCCCCGACCCCAAAGTTTAATAATCACCCTGGATTATCCGATCATCACCCCCCCACAAACATCTTGTAGAAATGCGTAACTAAACATACAAAGCAAAAGGTTAGTATTTTAAAATGTGTTTGTGTGCACTCTTCCTGCAGGTAAATATGCACTGATGGCTGAGAGTTTGCGCGACTGTCAGGATATGCTGTTTTTCTGCCGCTCTTTCGCTGCTCCAGGTGACCACCGTCTTGCCTAATGTTTGGACTGCTTATTAGTTAAACTCAAAGACACTGCCTCTATCCCAAGCCTTTTTTATGCTCATTTGCAAATATTTACAACGTACAGTCCAAAGCAGGTCCTGATAGTGGATCATCATGCGTACAATGTCGGCAGCGCCCTCCGCAAGCTGCTTCTCCTGTCCTTCAGGGATCTTCGTTGGGACTGCTTTATGCATGAAGAGATTTGGTGCCATGACAGTGGAAACATTCCACAGGTTCATTTTGTTCTTCTCCTCCCTGACGGCCACTTTTCGGAGAAATTCCAAAAAGGCCTGCAAAGGAATGAACGAGACCCAATCAGCTTGGAGACAGCATACAGTAAAAATATTAACTTAGCACTTTGCGCAATAGCACTTTAGCATGGGACTGAAAGTCTGACCATACAGCTACCCACTTTACAACAGATATGAAAGAATGAACAGCCTAATGGACAGACAGAACCCCTTTGCTTCATGACCCTCTTTGCATAAACTATATAAGATAGCATATCATGTCTTCAGCTGAGACAGCTTGGAATTATTATGGATATGAATAGGAACAGTGCCTTGCAAGTACTGGCATTCCTAACAGGGTCTCCACTGCAAGCAAGGTAATAACTATATTACCTTTAAATACAAGCTCTCTGCCTGAAAGCCCTTAAGTGTTTTGGTCTTCATTTTTAAAAGTTAAATCTTTTTCTGTATTTGAAAAGGGGAATTTTTCTGTGGTGTTAGGTAAACCTCTGCCTATTAGAGATCATCTTTATTTTTCCAGCT
Source organism: Ichthyophis bannanicus (assembly GCA_033557465.1). NCBI lineage: Eukaryota > Metazoa > Chordata > Amphibia > Gymnophiona > Ichthyophiidae > Ichthyophis > Ichthyophis bannanicus. The sequence continues at coordinate 73,914,786 of CM066049.1, read as the reverse complement.
TTCCATTTAGAGCAAGCCCTTTGAAACCACTGACCTCATCAGGTGTTAGATCCCTCCCTACCCAACCCAGCTCCCACCCTCCCAATGTCAGAATTCTTGCTTTATAGGACAACTCCCCAATTAACTACACAAGGATATAGAACAACACTATTAGAACACACATAAAAGAGGTTAACATTTTTTTCTCTTAATGGACAGCAGAGGAAAAGTCATGGTCTTTGGTAGGTTTGCTCATTTACTACAACAGGTAACAAAGCTCCACAAATTAAAAGATGGCAGGGAAAAAACGTATTGTAAAAGCTGTTTCCCCCATTACAGCTTCTGCCTCTGTCCAGCGAGCCCGATGCCAGTTGAAGAACCGGTTCCATGTGCAGGATGCTTGCAAGCTGAAGCCCTCATGAAACAAGTGGAGGAGCTCAGAGGTGGCGAGGCTGAGAAGCATTCAATATAACAAGAGGTATACTGATGAGATGCTTCTTGAAACATCCAAGCTCTCCAACAGAAGTGAAGATGGGAGGCTACAGAATGAAGAGAGCTGGACACCAGAGCTTGCAGAATCAACAATCCATTGCCACCAGCCCTTGAAATGAAGAACCAGTATGCAGCCCTCAAAGTGGAGGAGATGAAAACATCCCAGGAAAGGAAAGAACCAGAGCTCAAGCACCCCAAAGTTGTAGGATCCATGACCACAAGGAAGTGAAGGGTAGTGGTCATTGGTGACTCTCTTCCGAGGGGTCCTGAGCCATCCATTTGCTGACTAGACGATGTCCAGAGAGGTGTGCTGTCTGCCAGGTACCAAAATCAGAGATGGTATGGAGAGTTTGCCGAGACTCATCAAGCCTATTATCCGATGTTGTTCATATATGTCAGCACAAATGATACTGCTATCCCTCTGAGCATATCAAAAATGACTTCATGGCTCTGGGACAGAGGGTGAAGCAGATAGGTGGGCAGGTGGTATGCTCTTCAATCCTCCCTGTTAAGGGTAAATGCTGAGGCAGAGAAGCTTGCATCCTAGAGATGAATGCATAGCTGCGTGGATGGGGGTCATCAAGAGCATTTTGCTTTCCTAGACCATGGGATGATGTTCCAAGGGCTGCAGAGCAGAGATGGTGTCCATCTGTCCAAGAAGGGTCAAAGTATCTTCTGCAGCAGACTGGCTAACCTACTGAAGAGAACTTTAAACTAGATTTGTTGGGGATGGTTGAAGAAAGTCTCTAGGTAAGTGAAAAACACTTCTGTAGAAATGGGTAAAAGATGCAACATCTGGAAAGCAGTGTGTATAAATGCCCATAGCATGGGACATAAGATTCCCAGATGTTTAATGGAGAAGGTCGACTTAGATTTAGTGGTGGTTATGGAGACATGGTTTATGGAAAACCATGACTGGGATGTAATTATATTGGGCTATATTTTATTCAGGAAGAACAAGGTAGGAAGAAGGGGAGGAGGAGTGGCATTATATGTAAAAAATAATATTAAAGCTATAGAAAGCATCCCTACACAGAGAGCCGCTTCTGCTGCGATTTCATCTGCTGCACTCCTGCCCAATCGGGGTAGTGGGAGAGCTCCTGCCCAATCGGGGCAGTGGGAGCAAGGCAGCCACAAAGCTTAAAAGCGGCGTCCCTACACAGAGGGAGCCGCTTCTGCCGTGATTTCATCTGCTGCACTCCTGCCCAATCGGGGTAGTGGGAGAGCTCCTGCCCAATCGGGGCAGTGGGAGCAAGGCAGCCCGGCAGCCACAAAGCTTAAAAGCAGCGTCCCTACACAGAGGGAGCCGCTTCTGCCGCGATTTCATCTGCTGCACTCCTGCCCAATCGGGGCAGTGGGAGAGCTCCTGCCCAATCGGGGCAGTGGGAGCAAGGCAGCCCGGCAGCCACAAAGCTTAAAAGCGGCGTCCCTACACAGAGGGAGCCGCTTCTGCCGCGATTTCATCTGCTGCACTCCTGCCCAATCGGGGCAGTGGGAGAGCTCCTGCCCAATCGGGGCAGTGGGAGCAAGGCAGCCCGGCAGCCACAAAGCTTAAAAGCGGCGTCCCTACACAGAGGGAGCCGCTTCTGCCGCGATTTCATCTGCTGCACTCCTGCCCAATCGGGGCAGTGGGAGAGCTCCTGCCCAATCGGGGCAGTGGGAGCAAGGCAGCCCGGCAGCCACAAAGCTTAAAAGCGGCGTCCCTACACAGAGGGAGCCACTTCTGCCGCGATTTCATCTGCTGCACTCCTGCCCAATCGGGGCAGTGGGAGAGCTCCTGCCCAATCGGGCAGTGGGAGCAAGGCAGCCCGGCAGCCACAAAGCTTAAAAGCGGCGTCCCTACACAGAGGGAGCCGCTTCTGCCGCGATTTCATCTGCTGCACTCCTGCCCAATCGGGGCAGTGGGAGAGCTCCTGCCCAATCGGGGCAGTGGGAGCAAGGCAGCCCGGCAGCCACAAAGCTTAAAAGCGGCGTCCCTACACAGAGGGAGCCGCTTCTGCCGCGATTTCATCTGCTGCACTCCTGCCCAATCGGGGCAGTGGGAGAGCTCCTGCCCAATCGGGGCAGTGGGAGCAAGGCAGCCCGGCAGCCACAAAGCTTAAAAGCGGCGTCCCTACACAGAGGGAGCTGCTTCTGCCGCGATTTCATCTGCTGCACTCCTGCCCAATCGGGGCAGTGGGAGAGCTCCTGCCCAATCGGGGCAGTGGGAGCAAGGCAGCCCGGCAGCCACAAAGCTTAAAAGCGGCGTCCCTACACAGAGGGAGCCGCTTCTGCCGCGATTTCATCTGCTGCACTCCTGCCCAATCGGGGCAGTGGGAGAGCTCCTGCCCAATCGGGGCAGTGGGAGCAAGGCAGCCCGGCAGCCACAAAGCTTAAAAGCGGCGTCCCTACACAGAGGGAGCCGCTTCTGCCGCGATTTCATCTGCTGCACTCCTGCCCAATCGGGGCAGTGGGAGAGCTCCTGCCCAATCGGGGCAGTGGGAGCAAGGCAGCCCGGCAGCCACAAAGCTTAAAAGCGGCGTCCCTACACAGAGGGAGCCGCTTCTGCCGCGATTTCATCTGCTGCACTCCTGCCCAATCGGGGCAGTGGGAGAGCTCCTGCCCAATCGGGGCAGTGGGAGCAAGGCAGCCCGGAAGCCACAAAGCTTAAAAGCGGCGTCCCTACACAGAGGGAGACGCTTCTGCCGCGATTTCATCTGCTGCACTCCTGCCCAATCGGGGCAGTGGGAGAGCTCCTGCCCAATCGGGGCAGTGGGAGCAAGGCAGCCCGGCAGCCACAAAGCTTAAAAGTGGCATCCCTACACAGAGATAGCCGCTTCTGCCGCGATTTCATCTTCTGCTGCACTCCTGCCCAATCGGGGCAGTGGGAGAGCTCCTGCCCAATCGGGGCAGTGGGAGCAAGGCAGCCCGGCAGCCACAAAGCTTAAAAGCGGCGTCCCTACAGGGCGTGCCCGCGCCTGGCAGGCCCGCACATGAGGGCCTCGCCAGAGGGCCCTTTGGCATGGCCCTTAGGCGCGGCATGAAGGCAAACAAAGGAATTGCAAAGAAAGATCCACAGCCACCAGTACAACAGAAGAAAACCAACAGCAAAACAGACAAGAAACGAAGACTTAAGAAATGCAGGCATCACCCTAACGGAACCTCACAAAAACCAACATGCAAGCAACATATTTTCTCCCACTCTACCTACTCGTCACACAACTCCTGCCACCAACCACACACCTCCACTACCCACAAGCAAACACACCATGGCACCCACCAACTGCATGGCCATATTTAGAACCACAGCACACACATAAAGAGGCACACAGAACATCACAGACAAAACGACCAAACAAACACAAATCAAATTCTCACACCTGCACAAAGGAAGCACATGTAACAGCAACCTCCTCAACGAAGACAACAACAATTGAGCTCAAACGCCAGATCCGTCTGCAACAAGATACACACTCTTGTAGACCACATAGAAGACCGACAGCCCGACATAATATGTATCACAGAGACATGGCTCAATCTCGCCGACAATGTGCTACTCAACCAATTAGTACCGGACAACTACTCAGCGTACAACTGCCCACGCACCCATAAGCGTGGAGGAGTCGTCCTGATATTAGCAAAGACAAATCTAAAGTTCAAAGCACAGAACTTCACTGATACCCAGCAATGTAACACAATCAGCATCAAGAACAAACACATTGCAATCTGCCTAACCTACAGAGCACCCAGAGCTCCATCCGACGAACTAGCCTTCACACTAGAAGAAGCCTGTGCTATAACAACAAATAACAAACAAGCACTACTGCTTGGAGACTTCAACCTCAAGTCCACCAACGCCAAAGACGCAGAGGCCTTCCTTCAAGCGATGACCTCACTTCAATTCACACAAATAATCAATGCACCAACGCACAAACATGGATCATCCCCAGACCTCATCTTCGCTTCCAATTACCTAACATCAAGAGACCTAATTTCAATGCCCACCATTACCCCAGTGCCATGGTCCGACCACTACATAATCGAGACAAAGCTGTGATTACAAGAAGACCGGATAAACGAACGAGCAGACATCCCACACACAAAGACGATTCAAGAATTTCGACAGGGACAAATTCATACAGGACACGATACAACACCTGACCATTACAACAGACGACCTGGAGGAGCAAGTTTCCAGCTGGAACAGCATTTTAGCTAACGCCGCCAAATCATCTGATGGCAGGCCTGAGAAACACCATCACAACAGGAGACAAAACAAACCATGGTACTCAGCAAAAATACGACAGGAAAAGAGGGAACTCAGGAAGATTGAATGGAGATGGAGAAAAAACAGACAATAGACAACCAGCATCTTTACCTAACAAGGCAAAAACAATACAATGAACACATCAACCAATCAAAGAGGGAATTCCACACAAACATGATAAATACTTCCATCAACAAACCCAGAGAGCTTTTTGAAATCGTAAAAATCCTCACAAAAGAGCAAACAGAAGAGGAAGTACAAATAGATCCGCAGGAATTTGCCGACCACCTCAAGGACAAATTTCACTCCGAAGAGCGAACACCACTCAGCGTAACCACCAGGACAGATGTACGCACCAAAACCTGGGACACATTCTACTCACCCTCAACAGAGCAGCTATCCCACATCATCTCCACAATCAACACAAGCACTGCCTCTACAGACCCGTGCCCAGTGTCATGGGTCAAAGCCACCAAATCAAGCTTCATCCACACCATACACAACATGGTGCACAACTCACTCACTCAAGGACTCATGCCAAAGCAACTAAAACTCGCCTCAGTAAGACCAATCACTAAGAAAACAACCCTCGACAAAAAAACCCAGCAGCATACCAACCAATTTCCAGCATACCCTTCCTGGCAAAAATCATCGAAAAAACAGTTCAACTACAACTACAGGAGCACATTGACAAACAGGAAACACTTGATGACAACCAACACGGCTTTCATCCCAACCATGGAGTCGAAACACTACTGATTTACCTCTTCGACAGCATCCTAAGAATAATTGACAACACCAAGAATGGAATCATAATGATCTTCATCGACATCTCCTCAGCCTTCGACACAGTGGACCACAACACACTCCTGGAAAGACTAAAAAACACTGGTATACATGGGGTCACCTTGAAATGGTTCCATTCATACTTAACCGAAAGACAGTTACAGGTCAAGGTGGGCCACAACACCTCCCGACCCATAAATGTCCACCAAGGAGTACCCCAAGGATCCGCACTCTCAGCACTACTATTCAACATCTACATCCAACCAATATGCGACATCATGAAAGAGAACAACATTCAATACACAATATATGCAGACGATATCATAATATACACCCAGATATCAGTCGACAACCCGGACTTCTCTAAGATAACATACTGCCTTACCCAAATGACAAGTTGGTGTCAAAACAACAACCTCGCAATCAACTACGGCAAGACCGAAGCTGTAATCATAACTCGGAACCAAAGCTTCATACACCCACCAAATATAAAGATACAAAGCACTACTATACCAATAAGATCAGAAGTGAGATACCTCGGAGTTACTCTGGACAATAAACTCAATCTCAAGCCACACATAGACAAAACAATCCAAAAAGCATACTACAAGATGCGAATCATCAGAAGACTGAAACCACTCCTCGCCCCTGAACACTTCCGTACCGTCTGTCAAGCACTGATAACCCCACTGCTGGACTTCTGCAATCCAATATACCTTGGACTACCAAAACAAGCCCTCAAGCCACTCCAACTGGCACAAAACACTGCAGCACGAATAATATCTGGAACAGCAAGACAGGAGCACATCACACCCATCCTGAAGGACTTACATTGGCTCCCAATCAGTTCACGCATCAGATACAAAACTATCATAAACCTATTTAAGATAAATCAGCACACATCAGCCAACAGCCTGCACACCCTCATACAACCAGACACCAGCACACGTCCAAGAAGAAAACAAACACAAAACCGAGTCAGCACCCCAAGTGAATTCAAACACACACGCAAGGACACAACAGACAGAGCACTCTCCATGGCCGCTCCAACAATATGGAACAAACTCCCGAACGACTTGAGGGCAACAACAGACCTCAAAGACTTTAGAAAACAGCTGAAGACCATGCTGTTCATAGAACACTATGGACACCACATAACCTCAGAGAACGTGTAACAGCACATGATACCTCCTAACACTGTATGTATAGAAAATGTTGTATAGCCCCAATGTATATAGCGCACTTTGTACATAGCTCAAACTAATCTCGCACACAACACAACATACACTCAAGTCGAAGTCTCACCCTCACTGCATGAATAACACGCTCACTTTACCCGATTGTTTGCTGTGATACCACCTTGATTAATAAGATAAGGCTGTTTAGAAATACTGTTAAATAAAATAAATAAAATAGAATTACAGGGCTTAAAAGGCAGCAAGGAGGCACTGTGGGTTAAACTAGAAAGAAGGAAAGGGAAATCCATTTGTGTTGGTGTGATATACAGATCTCCTTCACAGAGAAGTGTACAGAGATTTCATAGAAGATATATACGGTATTGCCATGAAAGGAGAAGTGTTATGGATAGGTGATTACAATATGCTGGATATTGACTGGCACATCCCTGCTGCGGTGTCATCTACTAGTAACAGAACCCACACGTGAAGGGGCCATACGGGACTTGGTGCTTACCAATGGGGAAAGTGTTTCTGATGTTATGGTGGGAAATCATCTCACATCCAGTGATCACCAGATGATGTGGTTCAGTATTAGAATTAGGGCTCAAAGTCCATTCAAAAGCAAGAGACTTTAGGAAAACTAAATTTGCCAAGATGGGATAATACCTCAAAGAGTTGTTAGCAGGATGGGAACAGCTGGAGGATGTAGAAAAGCAAAGGGAAAAACTGATAGGGGATATTTTACCTTTTTGTTAGAAAGGTAAATAAATGTAAAAGAACAGGAGGCAGCTATGGTTCTCAAAAGAAGCAGCTGAAAGGGTGAAGAAAAAGAGGGTGGCCTTCATAAAATACAAGAGATCACAGAGAGATTAAGAGAAGCATCTATATTTGGAAAAACAGAGAAACTAGTGAAGTAGTTAGGAAAGCAAAGACATAAAAAGAGGAAGAAATAGCCAATGCAATAAAATGGAGGGATAAGACATTTTTCAGATATGTTAGTGAGAGGAGGAAGCGCAAAAGTGGTATTGTCAGACTCAAGGATGAAGGGGAGGAATATGTAGAAGCTGATGAGGATAAAGTGGAATTGCATAACAAATGTTCTGTGTTCACAGATAAAGGGCCAAGGAAAGGACCTCAGAAAACACCCACAAATGGAACAGAAGTGATGGGGATCTTGAATGATTTTCAGAAGACTGTTTTCTTGAGGAACTAGCTAAACTAATAATAGACAAAGCGATTGGACCAGATATGAACTTGGGGACATTCTAGCGGCTTCACTGACATACCTTTTCAATGCTTCTTTGGAGTTGGGAGTGGACCCAGAGAACAGGAGAAAGCACATGTGGCCCCTTTACACAAAAGCAGAAGTAAGGATGTGGTTGAAAACTAAAGGCTGGTTAGCATAACCTCTGTGGTGAGTATATTATTGGAAATGCTGCTAAAAGGTAGGTTAGCGAGGTTTGTGGAGTCCAATGGATTGCAGGATCCGAGGCAGCATGCATGCACCAGAAGCAGGCCTTGCCAGACAAATCTGATTGATTTCTTTGACTGGGTGACCAGGGAGTTGGACCAAGGGAGAGCCCTAGATGTGATGTACTTAAATTTCAGTAAAGACTTTGACTCTGTTCCGCATAGGCAACTTATGAACAAACTGAGCACCCTAGGGATGGACTGGGTTAGAAATTGGTTTAGCTCTACTCTGTTTTCTATCTTCCAACCAGTTCCTAATCCACAATAGTACATTGCCTCCTTTTCCATGGCTTATTAATTTCCCCAAGTCTATCACAGGGACCTTGTCAAAGGCTTTCTGAAAATCAGATACACTATATCAGCCGGCTCATTTATCTACCTGTTTCTTCACACCTTCAAAAATAATTAAGTATGCTTTCATGGATCTAAGCAGTAGCCAAAAGATGCTTTTTATAAGCTTTGATTTTTTTTTCTCTAGGAATCGCTCTTTATCAGAGGATACATTTTGATACTGTGCTCCAAAAATCTTGCCATGATCCTTTTAGATTACTGTAATGAGTTGATATACATGTGTTTCAAACAATACAGAACTGCTGCATGAATTTCAACCGATTTTATCAGATTCAGGCATATTTCTCAATTCTCTGCATCTTACATAAAATCCTCTACTTTATAAGAGAGCCAATGTATGATCCTGGTATTAGTCTTTAAAGCTCCGAGTCAGGAAGCACCTATTAGCACATTTCATCAGTGACTCAGCGTGCCCTTGGGATGGATTCTAAAGTAACCGTCTTCATAAGGAACTGATTGAGGGGGCGGTGACAGAGGGTAGTAGTAAACAGCGTTCGCTCAGAAGATAGGGACGTTGCCAGTGATGTGCCATAAGGATTGACCTTGGTTCTGTTCTTTAACATCTTGGTAAGCGATACTGCAGATGTTCTGTCAGGAAGGTAAGTTACTCAACTGTGACAGGTGTTCCCCGGGGACAGCAGGAATCAGTCTTCACATATGGGTATTGATGGTGCTGGAGACTGAGTCTGCGCCGTAACCTCTCCCTAGCTTTCAAAGAAAGCCTTTGAGAGATGTATCACACCTGCATGGTCCCCTTCCTGCCTAAGAGTGTCATCTTACCTCAGTATCATGACATAGCTCAAAAGGAAAAACGAAAAAAAATGCAACTCCATGGGGAGGAAGGATGGTTCCTACTGTCCCCGGAGAACACCTGTCACAGGTGAGTACACTTTCTCCAGGGACAGCAGGAAGTCAGTCCTCCATATGGGACTTCCCAGCTATAGGTCACAGAAAAAAAAAACCTGTAAAAGCCACAGGTGACCATAAGAACATAAGATATGCCATACTGGGTCAGACCAAGGTCCATCAAGCCCAGTATCCTGTTTCCGACAGTGGCCAATCTAGGTCATAAGTTCCTAGCAGTTTCCCCAAAAGACACAGGTTCCACAATGCTTGTACTGGGTCAAGCACTGATATCCTGGGTCCCTTCTTAATAATGGTTTATGGACCTTTCCTCCAGAAACTTGTCCAAACCTTTTTTAAACCTAGCTACACTAACAGCCTTTACTACAACCTCCGGTAACAAATTCCAGAGTTTGATTACACGTTGAGTGAAAAAATATTTTATTTTATTAGTCTTAAATAGTTTACCCTGTAGCTTCATTGCATGTCTCCTTGTCTTTCTATATTCTGATAACGTAAACAATCGATCCACGTTTACCCGTTCCACTCCGTTCATTAATTTATAGATTTCTATCATATCTCCCTTCAGCAATCTCTTTTCCAGGTTAAAGAGACTTTTTAGCCTTTCTTCATAGGAGTATCCTTCCATCCCCCTTACCATTTTGGTGGCTCTTCTCTGAACCTTTTCTAATAACGCTATATCCTTTTTAAGATACGGATACCAGAATTGCACACAATATTCAAGGTGCGGTCTCACCATGGAACGATATAGAGGCATTATAATATCTTTTGTTTTATTTTCCATTCCTTTCCTTATCATACCTAGCATTCTATTTGCTCTCTTGGCCGCCGCTGCACACTGGGCCGAGGGTTTTAACATGTTATCCACAATGACGCCTAAATCTTTTTCCTGGAAGGTGGTTCCTAATGTGGAACCTTGCATCGTGTAACCATAGTTTGGGTTGTTCTTTCCTAGGTGCAGAACTTTGCACTTGTCCACATTAAATTACATCTGCTATTTTGATGCCCAGTTTTCCAATCTATCAAGATCCTCTTGCAATTTTCCACAATCCTCATGGGTTTTAACAACTTTAAATAGTTTTGTGTCATCTGCAAATTTGATAACCTCGCTCGTTATTACCTTTCCAAGGTCATTTATGAATATGTCAAAAAGCAGCAGACCCAGCACAAAACCCTGGGGTACACCACTATTCACCTTTCTCCATTGGGTAAATTGGCCATTTAGCCCTACCCTCTGCTTTCTTTCTTTTAACCAGTTCCTGATCCACAATAGTACGCTGCCTCCTATCCCATGACTCTTTAGTTTTGTGAAATGTGTCTGATGAGGGACCTTGTCAAAGGCTTTCTGAAAGTCCAGATACACTATATCAACAGACTCACCTTTGTCCACCTGTTTATTCATACCTTCAAAAAATATAACAGATTAGTAAGACAAGATCTTCCTTGTCTAAAGCCATGTTGGCTGTCTGCCATTATGCCATGACTATCTACATGCTGAGTAATTTGGTTCTTTATGATGGTTTCTACCATTTTTCCCGGTACTGACATCAGGCTCACTGGTCTGTAGTTTCCCGGATCACCCATGGAACCCTTTTTAAAAACTGGCATTACATTGGCGATCCTCCAATCTTCAGGTATTACAGATGATTTTAATGAAAGTTCACAGATTACTAATAGCAGGTCTGCAATCTCATATTTCAGTTCTTTCATCACTCTTGGATGTATACCATCTGGCACAGGTGATTTGCTACTCTTCAGTTTATCAAATATTTGTAATACATCTTCCCGATGTATAGCTATTTCCTTCAATTCTTCCGCACCTTTAAATACCACTTCAGTAAATGGTAATTTTGCTACATCTTCCTCAGTAAAGACCGAAGCAAAGAATTCATTCAGTCTCTTAGTGCCCCTTTAACCCCTCTATCATCTAATGGACCAACTGACTCTCACATACGTTTTTTGATACGAATGTACTTGAAAAAGTCTTTATTTCACGTTTTTGCTTCCACAGCAAGCTTCTTCTCAAATTCCCCCTTTGCCTGCCTTATCAATGCCTTGCATTTGACTTGACAGTGCTTGTGCTGTTTCTAGGTTTCGTCATTTGGCTCCTTTTTCCATTTCCTGAAAGATGCTTTTTTGGCAACAACAGCCTCTCTGACCTCACCTTTAAACCATGCTGGCAGTTTTTTGGACTTCCTTCCACTTTTCTTAAAGCGTGGAATACAGCTGGTCTGGGCTTCCAAGATAGTATTTTTCAACAACACCCAAGCTTGATGTAAGTCTTTAACCTTTGCAACGGCTCCTTTTAGTTTTTTCTTAACTATTTTTCTCATTTTATCATAGTCTCCCTTTCGAAAGTTAAAAGGTAGTACTGTGGATTTCCTTATTATCCCTCCTACACTAATTAAATCAAATGCGATCATGCCATGATCACTATTGCCAAGTGGCCCCAACACCCTTATCTCTTGCACTAGATCTGGTGTCCCACTAAGGACTAGGTATAATATGGCTTTCTCTCATGTCGGTTCATGACCCAGCTGCTCCAAGAAGCAGTCATTTATTTCATCTAGGAACTTTATCTCCCTAGCATGTCCTGCTGTGACACTGACCCAGTCGATATCGGGGTAACTAAAATCACCCATTATTATTACTGCGCTGTAACATTTGTTAGCTTCCTTGATTTCTTTGAGCATTTCATCATCCATATGTTCATTCTGGCCAGGCGGTCGATAGTACACTCCCCACTGCCATCGCCTTCCCCTTTTTACATGGAATTTCAATCCATAGAGATTCTACAGCAAATTTTGTTTCCTGCAAAACTTTAATCCTTTCTGACTCAATGCCCTAACATAGAGCGCAACCCCTCCACCAATTTGATCAGCTCTATCATTACGATATAGTTTGCACCCAGGTATCACAGTATCCCACTGGTTGTCCTCCTTCCACCATGTCTCTGATATTCCAATCATATCTAACCTCTCATTTAGTGCTATATATTCTAACTCTCTCATCTTATTTTTTAGACTTCTAACATTTGCATACAAGCATTTTAGAGACTGTATTTTATTCATATTAATCTGGCTATTGGTAGGCATGGGTAATTTGGGATCTTTAAGCTCTGTCTGCGCCATACTCGAGGGCATTTGGGCTACTTTACTCTTTTTTGGAACCTCTCTGCTTTTGGTAGTATCCTTCAAGGATACATTCTTCCGAACCATGCGTTCTTGGGCGACTGTCGGCTTTCCCCTATTATGTAGTTTAAAAGCTGCTCTATCTCCTTTTTAAAGGTTAATGCCAGCAGCCTGGTTCCATCCCTGTTAAGGTGAAGCCTATCCCTTCAGAAGAGCCCCTCCTTTCCCCAGAATGTTCCCCAGTTCCTAACAAATCCAAAACCCTCATCTCTGCACCATTGTCTCATCCACGCATTTGAGACTCCAGAGCTCTGCCTGCCTTTTGAGTCCTGCATGTGGAAACAGGAAGCATTTCGGAGAAAGCTACACTGGAAGTTCTGGATTTCAACTTCCTACCTAAAAGCCTAAATTTAGCCTCCAGAACCTCCCTACCACATTTTCCTATGTCACTGGTCCCGACATGTACCAAGACAGCAGACTCCTCCCCAGCACTATCTAAGACCTTATCTAGGTGGTGCGTGAAGTCCGCTACCTTCGCACCAGGCAGACATGTTACCAGGCGATCCTCACGTCCACCAGCCACCCAGCTATCTACATGCCTAATGATTGAATTACCAACTATAACGGCTGTCCTAACCCTTCCCTCATGGGCACATGGCCCTGGAAAAACTTCCTCGGTGCGAGAGGGTTTTACATCACCTGGAGGACAGGTCCTAGTTACAGGATCACTTCCTGCCACACCAGGGTGATGCTCTCCTGTCACGTGACCTCGCTCCTCCATGGCAACAGAGATGCTGCCAGACTGGAGGTGGGACTTCAGGACTATATCCCTGTAGGTCTCGTCTATGTACCTCTGTCTTTCTTATGTCTTTCAAGTCTGCTACTCTAGCCTCTAGAGAATGGACTCATTCCCTGAAAGCAAAGAGCTCCTTGCCCCTAGTGCACACGTAAGACCTCTCACCAACTGGGAGAAAATCATACATGTGACACTCAATGCAAAAGACTGGAAAGCCCCCATCTTGCTGCTGGACTGCTGTCTGCATCTTAGCTTTAAGCTTGTGTTTAGATTTTTAAATTCTTTACTTACTAAGGGTTGCTATGGATATTTATACTAATAAAACTGTACCTAATATGTTTAATATACCTTGTTCACCTGAAGCTTAATTAATCTCAGGTCCTTAGTGTATGACTAATTTGGATAACGAGCTTCACCTGAGAACACCTCCTTTCCTTTAAGATGTGTAAGTACCTATAAAGCTACGATTATCCCATGGGTGGGTGGGTGGGTGGGTGTTGGGGAGGGAGGGTGGGAAATAACACTTATTAAAAGAGGGCTGCTACACAGTACCCTGTCCTGTGCTGCTGAGGTAAGCTGTGACCAACCTCCTAGGTGATTAACAGTCCTTGCTTGGATAGAAGGAGTCTTTCAAAATGGCCTTTTGACCTGCCACCTGGTGTTAACACCTATTGAAAAGGTTTCACAGGTCTCTTGCCCCCTAGGTAGAAGGCCTCTTTGTAAAGGTCTCTAGAAGACTATTTGTTGCTCAAAGAGTACTGACCCTGTTTTGCCTTTTATGCTAAGTTATATTCTGATTTGATTTAAATTACAGCTCTTTGCTGCTGCTAGGCTCTGACTTATTATGAAATTTAAACTACAAGCTCTCTGCTGGGTATGAAATGTAACCAGAACGTTCTCTTCTGTGTTTTAAATTTAAACTGCTGCTACTAGGCCCTGACTGATTTAACAAAAACTACTGGGTTCACAGATTAATTAGCTTTAATACAAAGAAGTCCTTTCAGAAAATTCCCAGAAGTATATACTCACAATTGCAGATCTCTCTCCAGAAGTAGCAGTCCCTTTTTCTAGTCCTTCAAGACTAACAGTGAGAAGGTTAACAGTGAGAAGCAGCAGCGGAGTTAAGGAATAGCAAGACCCATGAGCGGCCCCGAGTGATAAGCGAGGAACCAGTTCTCCAGTAGCCTGAACACAATCGAAGGGCCGGAGGGCAGGAGTTGCCTTACACCCCACACAGATGTTGTACTGCTTGGCCGAAGGCACTGCCCTACTGGGACTCCGGGACTCCTTCTCTAGGCAATAATGAGCAGCGAAGGTATGGACTGAGAACCAGGTGGTGGCCCGGCAGATCTCCAGCAAAAGGATGGAGCGCAGGTTCGCTACAGATAGCACCATGGCCCTGAAGCTGTGCACCATGATGCAGCATGCCAACAAGAGACCAGACTGCTCAAAGGAGAAGGTGATGCAGTCCGCCATCCAAATCAACAGGGTATGCTTGGAGACTGCTTCCCCCTAGCCTATTTGGGTTGTAGGTGATGAAAAACTGCAACGAGCAATGGCGGGCCTTTGTACACTCTAGGTAGTTGGCCAGGGCCTGTTTACAGTCCAGTGTGGAGAGCGACCTCCGCCCTGTTCGCTTGAGGCCAAGTGAAGAAGGTGGGGCGCACTACCTCTTGGATGAGGTAGAACGGAGACACCACCTTGGGCAGAAACTTGGGTGCATGCCGAGCACGACCTTGTTCTTCTAGAATCTCACATAAAGCGGATGGGACATACAAGCATGGAGCTCACTAATTCTGTGAGCAGAGATGAGCGCCACAAGGAAGACCACATTCCAGAAGAGATACTTGAGGTGGCAGGAGCAGAGAGGCTCAAAAGGTGGCGCCGTAAGCTTTTGAGAGAGCCACGTTGAGATCTCACCCCGCAGCTAGGGGGAGGGGCAGATGGATGGCCATGAAAACAAGAGCCCCTTAGGAAGCGAGTCATGAGGGGTCAAGCGGAGAGGTGCTTACCCTCGACCAGATGGTGGTGCGCAGATAGTACGCTAAGATGTACTCTAATGAAGTTGGACTTTAGCCCTGCCTGAGAAAGGTGAGGCAGGTACCGCAGCACCAACTGGACAGAACAGGAGAAGAGATTGATCTGTTTCTCCATGCCCCACACAGAGAATCTATGTCACTTGAAGGCATAGGCCTGGCGGGTGGAAGCCTTGCGGGAGGCAAGGAGGACCTCCTCCACTTCATTTGACAGACTGAAGTGGGCCAGGGCTTGTCTTAACAGCCAGGCCATAAGAGTCAGTACCCAAGGCTTGGGTACTGGAGAGAGCAAACCTGGGGCACATCCCGGAGGAACTGGGAGTGCCTGAGACAGGCAGAGGAGCAGGAGGAACCATGACTGCCGGGCCCACTGGGGAGTCACCAGTATCAAGGTGGCTTTGCCTAGCTGAACCTTGAACAAGGCCTTGGTGATCAGCAGTGTTGGCAGGAAGGCATAAAAAAAGCCCCCTGTCCACAGCATAAAGAACACATCTGCCGCCATCCAGGAGGCTAATCCCCAGATGCTGATGGTATCTTCTCCTACTGGGGCAGCTTTGAGGGCCGCTCCCGGCCATTGCCCTTGGCCTCGCATCAAGGGTTCCGAGGCTGGTGGCCATGGGACTTGCTCACGGCCCCAGACTCGTCACTCGATGAGGCCATAGATGATGTCCAGATCTTCAAGCAGCATCCCTCCCAGAGGGAGCACCAGTTCAATTCTCTGTGACCTCAAGGCTCTGAGGAAGCGAGGTCACCACATAAGGCTGAGGCCTCCGAGGCAGCCCTCGAGGTCATTGGTCCCATGTACGACTCCGGGACCAAATTGGTCTTGTGGAAAATTGGTTCGTGCTGCTTCTTACTGCCTCAGAGGTCATCTGCTGGCAGAGACCACAAGCATGGTCCACCCCAAGGCACTGAAGGCAACAGCTATGTGGATCTGTGCACAACATGTTATGTGTACAATGGTCGCAAGGCTTGAAGACACAGAGGCCGTAGCAGGAAATATGGCCCCTGCATGGTCAAACTCCTTTGGCCTGGCCAGAAAGGGCATGAACACCCACACACCAAAGAAAATACCCGAGGGAAAAGAGGAACCCAAGAAAAACCGCAACGCTGAAGGCAAGCTGAATCGGGAGGCAAGAAGGGCACCGGTACGCAAACCAGAGAAGGAATCTATCCAAAAACTGAAGTAAAAGACAAGAAAAAAAACCCTGTTATTTCCAAAGAGAAAAGACACATGTCTGATGGGCTCTGCGGAAAAAAGGAGACTGAGGCAAGATGGCACTCTTAGGCGGGAAAGGGACCACGCATGCATGGTACATCTCCCAAAGGCTTTACTGCGTAGGCTCCATCTGTGCAGGTCACCCATGTGCAAGGACTGACTTCCTGCTTGTTCCGGATTACAGTATGCCTCTCTGTTGATGACATCAAAATCTGCAACAGGGTAGATACCCTGAGAGGTGTGGAATATATGAGGGGGATCTAGGGAAGCTTGAATAACAGTCGGGAATTTAGCAGCTAAGATTTAATGCTAAAAAAAAAGCGCAGTCATGCATTTGGGCTACGAAATCCCAAGGGAGCAGTATAACATAGGGGGTGAGGTACTTCTGTGCAAGAATGAGTGGGACTTGCAGTGATCTTAGCAGATAGAAACATAGAAAAATGACGACAGAAAAAAACCACATGGCCTATCTAGTCTGTCCTTCCATATCAACAACTACAACAGTTCCCCTTTTTCCTTTAGAGATCCTGTGTTTATCCCATGCTTTTTTGAATTCAGATACCGCCCTCATCTCTTCCACCTCCACTGGGAGACTATTCCATGGATCCACCACTCTTTCTGTAAAGAAATATTTCTGCCTATCACTCCTGAATCTATCCCCTTTCACCATCATCCCATGTCCCCTCGTAGCAGAACTTGCTTTCAATCAAAAGAGGCTCTCCCCCTGTGCATTTACACCACGGAGATATTTAAACATCTCAATCATATCACCTCTATCTCGCCTTTCCTCTAAGATGTACATATTAAGATCCTTAAGTCTGTCCTCATATGCTTTAAAATGAAGACCACTAACCATTTTAGTAGCCACCCTCTGTACTGACTCTATCCTGTTTATATCCTTTTGAAGGTGCGGTCTCCAGAATTGCACACTATACTCCAAATGAGGTTGCACCAAAGACTTATACAGAGGCACTATCACCTTCTTTTTTCTGCTAGCCATTCCTCTCCGTATGCACCCAAGCATCCTTCTAGCTTTTGTTGTCGCCTTTTCTACCTGTTTAGCTATTTTAAGATCATCAGACACAACCACGCCTAGGTCCCGCTCTTCTTTAGTGGACAAAAGTACTTCACCCCCTATACTAAATTGCTCCCTTGGATTGCTGCAGCCCAAATGTATGACCTTACATTTTTTAACATTAAATCCCATCTGCCAAATTCTAGACCATTCTTCAAGCTTAGCTAGATCCCTCCTCATGTTATCTACACCTTCCTGGGTGTAGATAACATGAGGAGATTTTGGTATCATCCGCAAAGAGGCAAACCTTACCCGACAGTCCTTCCGCTATATCGCTAACAAAGATGTTAAATTAGCTAAACAGGAAGAACAGGCGATGGCAAAAACCAGAAGGATGCTTGTGTGTATAGGGAAAGGAATGACCACAGCAGGACAAAAGGTGATGCTGGTGCCTTTGTATAAGTCTAAGTGTGGTGGATGCGTGGAACTGCCTTGCAATGAAGGTGGTGGAAATTCCAAGAAAGCATAGGGAAATAGGAGGATCTCCGAGGGAAAGTTAGGGATTATAGAACATAACAGTGCTCATGGATGGGCAAGACTGGATAGGCCATGTGGTCTTTATCTGCCATCACTTTCTGTGTTTCTATGTTCGGTATTAAAGCTTTACAGACCACCATGATTTTTATGTCTGCAGTGCAATTTACCTCTTGAAGTTTCTATTATCAAACAGATGCGCTTAATCAGACTCGCAACCATATATTTGCTATAGTAGGCTCCAGGCATTGCAATGCACTGCTTATCAAGCTGTGCACTATCACACAATTTAGTGTAATTCATAAGATTTTAAAAGCACATCTATTTCAGCAGGTATTCCAAGGTGTTAAAACAAAAGCTGTAACATTTAAATGTAAGAGCCTTCGAGTGAAAATGAAACTAATTTTCTTTATAGCTCAGGTAATGGTATCACAGTTAAGAAAATAATAATGGTAAACTATAATAATATTGCCATTAACAGCCTGCCTTTCATGACTACACTTTTTACTATCACTCTTTTATTGTTTGTTTTTATTGCTATTTGTTAGATTTACTTATATTTTATCTGCTACTGGATTGATATTGTGTTTGTAAGTATTTTAACTTTTTCTATTATGTATATTTCTGCTGCAATCCACTTAGATTATTTAGAAGTATCTATAGTCTGCTTTATCTAAAAAGTGTTTTCTTAATATATTCGATGCCACCTACTTCAGTATATTCTGCATGTCTATTAGTCATTTTCCTGGTTTATTTTAAACTTTTTCAATGAAATTTTAAAACGTTACAGTCATGTAACTAACATCTGTTCACAATTCTAGTGCAGCTGCAAAATAAAAATTAAGTGAGATTCAGCAGCAGTTCACAAGGGCCATTTCTGCTGCTTCAACGTACTGCTGCACCATATCTGTGAACAAATGCCAGAGATATATACATTCATATTTTATTACGCGACATCTCTTCTAAATTTTCTGCAACATCTAAGGTACAGGATGAAGACTGTAGAGCTGTAGATGCTTAGCGTGAAAGCAATCGCATGCATGCAGCCCAGCCACTTCCTCACTTTACAAATCTTAACAATCATTATAATCTTTGAAGGTCTAACATGCACCAACTTTTGCATGTAGTATTTGTTACCTTGAGTGCATTTCTGTTTGCGTCTGGAAGAATTAGCACAAGCAAGTTAAGGGCTTGCAACCTCTGCTTCAGGTTTGGTATATCTGGAAGAAAAAAAACCCAGCATTTTTGTTAATGTAGACCAGCTTCTGAATAGCAAGCCCTTCACAATAGCTTGTTTCCAGCAGGGCTGGCACTGTGATTAGGCCATCTAGGTGAGCGCCTTGAGTACCAACCTTTGGAGGGTGGACCATTTCCATTACTGCTGCCACTACCACCCTTCTCTAAGACCTGCAGTGGTGGCAAAGTCAACAGCAAACACTGACTAGATGGTTTTGCCCCCAGGAAAACAGGAAGTCTGCATTGGAGGGGGAAGAATTGGCCGGTCGGAGCGCAACACCAACAGCACGCAGTGTCAGATGCTCTGGGTAAGTACTACAGTACTGCAGATCTCTGAGAAAGGAGGCATGAATGAGCATTCATCCACAGCGCCTCATATCCTTGGCACCAGCCATGGTTTCAAGGGGAATAATATTAGTGCACAACGGCACACTTGCATCACCAGCCTAAAAGAAGGTGTATCTTACACCAGCAAAATAAGCATGTCAGACAGAATTTTATGAAGTAATTCCTATACATATGTGGCCACATACTCAAATAAAGGACCTCTTATAAAACACAGACTGGTGTAAGAGCATATGCTTTGGCATCAAGTCATATACTTTGTTGGTAGGTGTATATTTGGGCAGAGTTTGGGCATGCAAGTGTGCACATAGATTTAGAAGCATACTAAAAAATATAGGAGCAAACATTTACACCACCTCTGGAACTGGTGTAAAATGTCCACATCTGCAAAGTAGGCACACATTAGGCCTCTTATGCTGCTGCTTTATAAAGACAAGTAGGTGCCAACTTGTCTTTATAAAATCGGCTTAAAATTGGTGCCTGAAATCACACTCAATTAGATGCCCCCTTTAAAAAATTATCCTCATGTCCCGACAGCAACACAATCTTTTAGAACCACTGACACTTCAAGACTGTTTCACATCTGCTCGAGTGAAAATATGCAACTGCATTAGGTACTACCTTTTGGTGTACGCTTGTTTTGGGCTTTGCAGCTATTTGGGGCCTATTGTAAAGACACATAGGCAACTGCACACCTTTATAAAATAGCAGCACAAGTCCTATAGAGCTTGCAGCTATAATGAACCTGCAGGTACCTGCTGGGAACAGGTGCAGATGTACATATTCATAAAACATCCATAAATAGCGACTCTGCCACCCCTCCACTCAAACTCCATCCTTGAACATGCTTATACCAAAGTCAGAAGTCTGCATATTCTTGCCACTCTGCATACTTGCACACAGAGTGCAATTTTATAAAAAGCACTTTATGCCTGGAATATAGACATGATAAACACTATGAAAATTAATCCCTTTAGGGCACAGTTATTGAAGCGTTCTTATTTTCAGCAGCTTAGCGTGCACCTAAGTGCTGAAAGTTAGCGCAGGAGGCATGGCATACCCACGCTTAACTGCTGGGGGTGTGCCCATGCATTTGAAAGATTCGGAGAGCCTTGCTGCGCTAAACCAGCGGCCACAGTTAATACAGCATGTATTATTAGTGCACGCCAAGTACGCCTGTGCAAAGGGTGATGGTCAATGCCCAATCTTGCCCTTAACCCACCTGGACCCTGCCTCATCCCGTGGCTAAGCAGTTAGCATGGGCTTTAAATAGCATATGCTTGATTTGCTTTGAACCCTGTGACAGCACCACTAACTTAAGACTTTCCCTACACCCATGCCTCTTTTTACTTTATTTCTTTTACTATCCTTTTATTTTAGCATATGTCATTAATATTTTTCTTAGCCATGCATATTTCTGTTTTAAAGGTAGTAAGAGGCATGTCTGCTTTACAGAGGATTAGTAATACAACTGGTTTCCACAGTAATGTGCAACTGATTCTGTTAGTGCCACTTTAAAGATGAAGTCGCTGTGCCTAAGAGAGATACTGCCAGAACTGCTAATTATGCCCGTAATGCATAGGATTTGCATTATATATACACCCTCATTTTGTTAGTTAGAAGAGACTGACTGCAAAAATAATTCTGGTGCTCCATATGCCATATGAATAACTCCAAGAGACGTATCCTGGGAACTTTCATACTCCAGGTTCAAAGCACAGCTCAAAGCACACTTATTCCACATTTCCTATGACCTTCCCCCCTTGATTACCCCCATTTCTTTTCCCCGGCTGCTCTAGCCTATCATCCTACCTTTTGTGTTCCCCTCTTACTCTCCCCTCCCTCGCTTGCCCACTGTTTATGTGTCCTAGCCTCACTTTCTTGTATTTTAATAGCATTCTTTTCCTATTCTTTATGTTTGTGCTGATTATATTTAATCGCAAACTGCTTTGATGTTTTATTCTAAAAGCGGTATATCAAATTTTAATAAACGAAATACAAGTGCATAAATCCATTTATGCATCAACATCTAGTATGAGGATGCTACACATTTATTCCAATGCCAAATTAATATACCCCACTGTAATGAAAGATTACTTTTACAAGAAATTATCTTGACAGTGAATGAATGTCAGAACTCTGGAGGAAGGCTATAGATCCTCTCACTGTAGATCCTGTATTCACAACATGCTCAACCTGGTCATTCATCTCAAGGGTAGATGTACAGAGCAATTTTCAAACATATGTCCTCATGTAAAATGGCTACTTGCACAAGTAAAACATTTAAACTGCCCAACACTTGTGTGGGTAAAAGCAGTGGTAATTTTCTTTAAAATGGTACCAGGTCAGGAAGAGCAGGGGTTCCACTAGTTGCAATGGGGAAAAGAAAACAAAGTTCAAAAAGGTTCCATATCAGTGACAAAAGGCTCTGGGTTGGTGACCTGGCAAAAAAAGTCACCCCGGAAAGAAATGCTGCGTATATGCAGTTCCACAACATGTGCTTTTACCTGCATTTTCATCTAAGTATTCCTGGAGTGGGGTTAGGTTAGGGGAGAGAACATCCATAGCTATACAATTGCAAAACTATGCACACTATTTTCACCTGCAGAAAAAGCAATTGTAAATCTGTTGGTACTTTTTACAGGGCTGCTTTGAAAGGGAAAGCACGTCTATACCAAATAACTGATGCAAAGCCTGCAGGGACAAATACTCATGGGCTCTGCATCAAAATACTTTAAAGAGTGTCCTTGTATTATAGGGTTATTTTATAAAGATCTTCACATGTAAGAACTGTTTTATATGCACAAAAGAACTCTTATAAAATAGCATGACTGCATTTAAAAAAGGTGATGGTAAGAATGCAATCCAAACGTAGGCATCCTTGGTGACACCAAGTGGAGCATAAGCAAGGCTGTAATGTGTGAGCCTATTTACTAGAAAGTACTTGGGTACATGCACACGTTTACACCTTTTAAAAAAAAATAATTACATTTTTTAAGAGCAGATTTAAATGTGTGTGGTTATTTGCATGCTATTGGGGCAAGCTCTGGGAGCCTATTTTATAAAGAGGCACATAGGAACCTGCATTGCCTTTATGGACTTTCCACTACTGTAAATGGAACACATACTAAGCATCTTGCATCCACATTAAACCATTTTATGCAGAGTATGTCGTCTAATACTATTAACATTTGAAAATGGGTATACTTTGCACAGATGCAAAAGCAGAGATGTACTCGGTCGTCAACAGTGGGGCGGGAAGCTCACGGATAAATCTCTTGAGTAAACCAGACACATCATTCTGGTGCACCTCTTCCCAACTGAAGAGACCAGCATAGAAGTCATTTTCCAGCTTCTGCTGTAAACACTGGTAGAAAAAAAAACACAGCAAAAATTCAGAGGGCAATGTCATTATTGCATAATAAATATTTATAATAAACTGTTTGAGATTTTTGCAATATCAATATTGAGTAAAATAGATTCTCCAGTCATTTACCAATGCTCTCACAGAGTAATTTTATAACAGGACCCTTGCTACAGCGTGTTTTAAATGCTCCTAAATTAAGTCTATTTTGTAAAGACAAGTAAGCACTTGTCCTTATAAAATGATACTGTATAAGACAGATAACACACCTTAAATCCAGACACGATCACATACACTAGCTCTAGAGCTGGGGTATCTTAACATGCTTAAATTTATGCATGTATTTGCAAAATTATTTCACAATCAATACATATACTTGCTTGTGCCATCCCAACCCTGCCGCATTTCCATACTTCTACACTGGTAGGTATTTTATGAGAGGTCATTTACAAGCATAAGTGACTAAAATACAAGCATTTACACATATTGTTAGAGTCTAAAACTAAGTGTATCCTTCTAAAATCACCCCTTAAGGTCAGCTAAAGGCAAATCACAGGTATCATGTACATACCTTAGCAGCATTAGAAAATATTGATGGGGACGAGGGGGTATTATGTCAGGAAGACAAATAATTAATATAGTAGATTATCTTTTCAAATCTACCCATGTCATTTTCCATTGAAAAAGCTATCAATTGAAAGAGCAGATACAAAAGTATCTATGGCAATTTTTAAAAGGGAAAGCTAGCACAGAAAAAGGAGAATGCATGAAACAGCCCGGCAAGTCGAAGATTGACTGGACTGCAACACATGAATGTGAAGTTGCCAAAATTTAACACTACGAGAGAATGTCTGAAAAACAAAGGATAAGGCCCCATGAAATACACTGACATAAAGAGAATTCAATTTGATGGACAAAAACTTAATGGGCAACTTCTCTCCAAAATTAGTAAAAATCAGACCTCCTAGTGGTCCTTCTAGTGGATTTTTCAATTGTGTTCAAAGGGAAGGAAAACTGGAGTGTAGTCTTTCCTAGAACTTTACTATGAATAAGCTGCTAGATAAAACTGTGTTATTATAAAACCAACTGCACCCTGCCCTCATCTATGCATCGCCACTGACAAATGGAGCTGCCCTCTTTGAACTCTTTGAGGACACACTTTTCTGTGTTACAAGAGGCAATTGACAGCAAAATCACCATACCTTGATCCTGGTCTGGGACCCAGAAAGCCTCAGGATGCCTTCAGTGTCCAGTCCTTTCCTTTCCAAACAAGAGAATAGCTGTAAAGACAGCAAAGCTACTTAAACATAGAAAAACTGGAGAATCAAAGCAGCGGTAGTAGAGTTAAAGCAGTATTTCAACACCACAAAACATGCAAGAAAATAGAGTGGGCCCTTTCCCTCTGAAACCATAGTGATTACATTTTACTCTCTTATGTAAAGTTTTGATCAGGATAACCAGGAGAAGCGGTCTGTTTGAAAATGCTGAAATTGTTCTCCTCTGTCCAACTACAAAACACACACAAGTTTCATAGCATAAATATTTCAAGACAACTTTAAACAACGTGTTCCCTTGAAAGGGAGAACATGGTCATAAAGAATGTCAATAGGATTTGAACTCTTAACTTCCCTGGTTCTATTAGACAACTACTTCACACCACTACAGCTTCTGTTTGAAAACTGGCTTAAGACTGCAGGGTAAAAGCATCAACATAGTTACATATTATGAGCAATAAGTAATTTCATAAGGGATCCGAGTGTGTACAACAGTGCTTTACATGCTCAAGTGGGCTTGGGTGCCTGTGCATGTAACACTGGCCAGGAATATACACTTGTACAAATACGGTCATTTCATAAAGCTTTTTTCTGCATGTAAAGCATGTTTTCCACACAAACACTGGTTCTCAGAAAACTATAGTCAAGTATGCAAATGTCAAGAATCTACTTTAAGAGATCCGCACATAAGCATTCTTAGGGGAGTAATGTGGGGAGATGAGATGTATACGTGTACTTTATAAGTACATAAATGTATAGATTACTTGCACACATTTACACATTCTTTGAAACAGGTGTTAATTTTTGTGAGAAAATCTGTGAACTATTGGGGTCATTTTATGAATCTATATTATAAAGGGACATAGGTACCTATGTTGTCCTTAAGCCTTTTGGGAGTTTTCAAATGTGTGTATTCTGTTAGAAAATAGCTCCATATGGGGTCAATTTTGGAAGCTCTATTCGTGCTCTGTATGGCTGAAAAATGGGCACAGAGACATTCAAAGCAGAGATGTCTCCAGAGCCATTTTTGAAGCCGTATCTATGGCCATCTCCAGCATGAGGCTGTCCAAGCCTGAACGGGGCATGGTGAAGGCATGGCTTGGGCACTCTCAGGAAATGAACGTTGCAGCCTGATCTCAGAAACGTCCTGGATATCAGTCATCGCTTCTAGGTTTAGACCTGCTCCGAGCATGAACAAGCATCTGAAAAGTGCTACCTTTGACTAAAGAACATCCAAAGGGCGCAGAGGAGAAAGCATGCCATCATCCCCAGTACTCAGCACAATTTCAATGATAGCAGCAGTGGGATTTGAACCCTGGTCCTAGCCCACTACTCTAACCATTAGGGTATCTCAGATGTCCAGGTTCTGAAATACAGTTC
Source organism: Ichthyophis bannanicus (assembly GCA_033557465.1). Taxonomy (NCBI): domain Eukaryota; kingdom Metazoa; phylum Chordata; class Amphibia; order Gymnophiona; family Ichthyophiidae; genus Ichthyophis; species Ichthyophis bannanicus. Next base: position 73,889,090 of record CM066049.1, on the reverse strand, counting down.
TAGGGATGTTTATGTAGACGCCCCTGTATACATTCATGTCGAGAACATCCATATTTGTGAAATCATGTCTGCACCTGGACGTGCATGCTTTTTTTGTCATATGTTCTGGCTTAGATGTCTCAGATGGCACTTGGACATCCTTTCTAAATCCCCCTGTGTGCTTACATTTATGCAATACATGCACAGGCACCCAAGAGGCAGAGAATAGGCGGAGCAGGGGGCAGGACTGGCACTTTTACAAACTCTATAAAATATGCATATAAGGGTCAGTTGTCACACACACAAACACACACAAGCACAGTTACATTTGTCTTTAAGCACATTCCCTCAGAAATTTTATAAAGGCACATAGGAGCCTATGCTGCTTTTATGAAATATGCACAATCAAAACTTAAGTAAACTTTAAGACCATTAAATAGAAGTCGCAGAGATTGGCCATTTACTAAAGCCGCTATGACAATAGTGTCACTCTTCAATATACCATATCATCATCATCGATCCATTTGTGTAAAACTTCATTATTAAAGTTCATATTTTCACTTATATTTCATGTATCCAGTAAGCTAGCAATGCATTATAAGTTGTGAATAAGCTAATTCATCTACCAATACATAACACAACAGTAGTATTTCTTCAATAACTCATAACTCAAACATCCCATAATAATCAATATCATGATCATTCTTCTATTAGCATGTCCCAAATTGCAGATTACTTGCTCAGCATTTCATTTCCACTACTCTAGTACAAGACACATACAGCGCTGTACATGTACACATGAGACGGTCCCCGCTCAATAGAACTTAGAACCTATTCAAGACAAACACAAACAGGGGACTAGGGTAAACTAAGAGGAAAAGGTAACATACAAGAGTTGTAAACAGGAGAATAAGGGGGTTGGACCGAGGGAGAGACCTAGATGTGGTGTACTTAGATTTCAGTAAAGCCTGTGACACCGTTCTGCACAGGCGACTTATAAATAAACTGAGCACCCTAGGGAAGGACCCTAAAATGACTGACTGGGTTAAAAACTACTTAAGTGGGAAGTGACAAAGGGTATACGCAAATGGAGCTCATTCCAGTGGTGTGTTGCAGGTATCTGTCATTGGTCCAATTTTATTTTTTATTTTTTTTACATTTTTGTTGGTGATATTACGGAAGGGCTGGGGGGGGGGGGCAATAGAGTAGACACCGAGGAAGGAATACATTACATGAGGAGGGATCTAGCTAAGCTTGAAGAATGGAAGAGAATTTGGCAGCTGAGATTTTATGCTAAAAAATACAGGGTCATGCATTTGGGCTGCAAAAATCCAAGAGAGCAATACAGTGTAGGGGGGCAAAATACTTCTGTCCATGAAAGAAGAGTGGAATCGGCATGATTCTTTCTGATGATCTTAAAGTGGCTAAACAGGTAGAAAAGGCAATTGTGAAAGCCAGAAGGATGCTTGGATGCATAAGGAGAGGAATAGCCAGTACAAAAAAAGGAGGCGATAGTGCCTCTGTCTAAGTCTCTGGTGCGACCTCATTTGGCATATTGCATGCAATTCTGCAGTCCACACCTTCTAAAGCATATAAACAGGATGGAGTTGGTGCAGAGGGTGGCTACTAAAATAATTAGCGGTCTTTGTTATAAAGCATGAGGACAGACAAAGATCTTAATATGTATACCTTAGAGTTAAGGCAGGACAAAGGAGCTATGAGAGAGATGTTTAAATACCTCTGTGGAATAAATACACGAGAGGAGAGCCTCTTTCAATTGAAAGCATGCTCTGCTATGAGGGGGGCATAGGAGGAGGGTGAAAGGTGAAAGACTCAGAAGTAATATGAGGAAATATTTCTTTAGGGAAAAAGTGGTAAATGCATGGAACAGTCTCCCAGTGGAGTTAGTAGAGACGAGGACAGTATCTGAATTCAAGAAAGCATAGGTCAAACACAGAAGATCTCTAAAGGAAAAAAGGGTACTATTGTAGTTGATATGGAAGGGCAGATTAGATAGAAACATGAGAGCAGAAAAAGACCATAAGGCCTATCTTTCTATGAATATGCTCCCTGTGTTTTTAAGAAAAGAAAAAGACCTGCAATGTCTTGTATTCCAGGACAATGGATTAAAACTGCATCTCTGAATTGCTGCTTGAGAACATATTAATCCTAACTGTATCCATATAGTATACGGTGGTCACATAGCAGCGATTGAACAATCCATACCCATGTATAATAAGGCATGCGCCACAAAACGTCAAACACAATCATACAGCACAAACTGCAGTGAGAATTACAGCTATGGACTCTCAAAGAAATACTAACTAATGATAATCAACTGTATACAAAGTATTTGTATCTATATCAACTGGTTTTATAAATTCAGTCTTTAGGAAAAAGAGCAAAACACTAGCAAACGATCGGAGCACAGCACTTTCCAAAAAGACTGCCATGCAGATAAGTATTAATGAAACAGACACCGCTATGAGAATACCACCTTTAAAGAGGGCTTCCTGCCTAAACCTATGCCGTTGTTATGGTGACCAATCGCATTGATACTGCAGAAATTCTATGACCTCATGACTACTGCACAAAATTATAAAAAAAGATCACGGCAAAAAAATAATTTAAAAAGAAATGCTCAAAGTCTATAGAATCTATGGAAACTACCTTTATACTTCATATGTCCCCTTGACACAAATCATTGGCAGTATTTCATATCATGGCTGCGGCAAGTGTCATTATAGCAGCTGGTAACCTACAAAGGGCCTCTTTTACTAACATTTAGCTCAAGCTCTCTGCTGTACGGACCATTTTATTCCTATGGGATGTGTGACAGATAGCTTGAGCTAAGCATTAGTAAAAAGGGCCCATAATCACTTATCAGAGTCACAGTTAGTATGTATACGACAGATAAAGATCATCAAGTATTAAAAGTAGCCCACTTCTAATCTCCCTAAAAGATATTAAACAGCCTATATTAAAAGAAGTTATCTATAGACACTTATTGCCCCGGTACAAAAGTATAAAGAAATCATTAATCAAAATGAGAAGATGAATGTGCTTCATAAAAAATGAAACATGGCTGTTAAAAATTGATGACACACAAAATAAATAGCATTGAATATCAAATGACAGCAATTAGATAAATAGGATGCATTAAAAATAAAGGAATATAAAACAAAAACAATTAATGTGCCAAGGTTGAGAAGATTTAAAAAGACTTAGGAACTTAAGAGGGGACATACTAGCTGAGAATATTCATAAAAAACACATTCTATCTGAATTGAGGCTATTTGGTGCTAGGGTATTCATAATATATATCTATTTTTGCTCTATAGCAGGGGTTCTCAACACAGTCCTTGGAACACACCTAGTCAGCTAGGTTTTGAGGATCAGCACAATGAATATGCACCAGAGGGATTTGCATGCACCGTTTACCTTATTTAACTACTTTTATACCACTGTATCTGTTAGTCAAAGCGGTTTACAAATTAACAAACTCAACCTTTACATGGAATCATAATTGCAATCGCAAAGTCTAAGATATAATAACAATAAACCGCTATCTTATAGTATAACATGGGATAAGGAATATCAACTAGGATTTGGATAAGAGGTCCCTATGGTTCAAAGGTATCAATTTGTTCTAAGATATATCCGTGTAGTAGTCTAGCTTTCTCTACTGAAGTGCTCGGAGAAGAAATGAGTTTTCAGTTTCTTACGAAACTCTGTTAGGTCGGCAATTGCAAGGATGGCCTCTGGAAGCGATTTCCAAATGGTCGGTGCATAGAGGGAAAAGACTCGGATGGATACCGTTTGGCTGCTTTGTACTTTCAGAGTAGGGATGATGGAAGTGTTTTGCATGTTACTCCTTCTGGATCAGTAGTTTAGTGTTGCATGTAAAGTGATTGCAGGTAAACGGAAGAGAGAATGTGGGATAGTTGAACGTAGTCATTAGACTTTGTATTGTGTTCCATCTATCACTGGGAGCCAGTGTAGCTCTTTCAGTATTGGAGTAACGTGGTCGTCCCTGTCTGCACTATACAGTATGCAAGCAGCAGCGTTCTGAGCCGTTTGTAGTGGATGACGGGCATACTATTCCAAGGATTACCAAAGTATGTTACAATAAATCAAAGTGTGAGGGGGCTCTAAGGCCTGAAAGACGCACTTCAGATATGCTAATTGGTTTTGTTTCTTCATTTTTAAATGTAACCTATTTGTCTAATTACTTTAAATGGATATTTCAAAAGTTATCATTTATTTTGTGTGTGTGTCATCAATTTGTATTTCCAGTATGAATCTCTTATCAGCTGTATTTCATTTTTATGAAGCACATTCATCTATTCATTTTGATTGATGATTTCTTTATACTTTGTACCAGGGACAGTATGTGTGTATAGATGTCGTCTTTTAAGATAGGCTGTTTTTTAATCTCTCGTTTAGGGTGATTAGAAGTGAGCATCTTTTAATATTTGAAGGCGTTTCTCTCTCATATACATACTAACTGACTCTGATAAGAGTTTATGTAGGTTACCACCTGCTATAATGACATTATTCACAGCCATCATATAAAATACTGCTTAATGGTTTGTGTCAACAGTACATATGAAACATAAGAACATAAGATATGCCATACTGGGTCAGACCAAGGTCCATCAAGCCCAGTATCCTGTTTCCAACAGTGGCAAATCTAGGTTTCCATCACATCACTGAACGTTTAGGTTTTTTTTATTGTAAATTTTTCCTTTTTTTTATAATTTGGTGCAATATTCATAAGATCATAGAACATATGACATATTACAGCTACAATACTGACACGATTGGTCACCATAACAAAGTAAGTTGAGATGGGAAGTCCTCTTTAAATATGACACTCTCAAAGTGGTGTCCATTTCATTGATACTTATCTGCATGGCAGTCCTTCTCCTAAGTGCTGCACCACTGATGCTTTGCTGCTATTTTGCTTTGTTCTTCTTAAAAACGGAATTTATAAAATATCTAATTTAGATACAAATACTTTGTATACAGTTGATTGTCATTAGTTGGTATTTCTTTAAGAGTCCATAACTAATGCTAACCGCAGTCTGTGCAGTATGATTGTTTTTGACATTTTGCGACACAAACCTTACTATACATGGGTACAGATTGTTCCACAGCTGCTACATGACCGCTTTATGCAGTACTATATGGGTACCACTATGATTTAATACAGTGTGCGTGTGTGTGCACGTGTGTGTGCGCGCGTGTGTGTCAACTCCGCTTAAGTGCACGGCCTTCGGACCAGATCACTATGTGCGCTTAAGCGAAGCGTGCGCTTAATAGGAGTAAAGTACACTACATGCCAGTCATGAAAGTTGACAATTCACTACACATAATAGCCATGTCAAACGCTATAAAACATTTATTAAAAATTTATCAGACTATGGTAAAAAATGCAGTACTGTAGTGTACACTCTAGTTCAAGCATCAATCAATTGGGCTTACATTTTATTAAAATAATCAGTCATTGTTTTCTGCATGCTGTTCACACAATTCAAGCTGTGTATCTGACTACCGAGTCTGTAAAACTGACCATAGTCCTGACAGCCATTTATTTCCAGATAACAACGCAGAGTGCATAGGGACTTCAGCGCATCTGAGAAGGAAACGGTCTCTGCAGGTGGCTCATTAGTCGCGCTTACGGCAGCAGTATTTTATCGGAGTCTCGATTGTCGGCAGTATCCTTAATGACTGTACAGATATCGGCATCAGAGATGTCGGCTGATGTGGGCAGATCGTTGTCGACGGCAACATACAGCGCAAATTCTTGTGACGATATTCCGACTGGGAGCTCAATGGACGAATTATCTGCATTGTCTTGGCTTTGGGCATCGTTGTTTGAAGTCGAACTGTCTTCAGTTGTCTGATCAGATGCGTGAGCGAAGCTCGCCCGTCGATAGCAGCTTGAAATGGTCGATGATGCGACTCGACTCCATGCCAACAGTACCACATGAAGGGAGTCCAGCACCGTCAGTTTTCTCGCCAGAACAGCAGCCCGGGTGCTGGAATCCGTGATTGTATCAATTACTGTCATCAGATGTCATAAAACAAGTGATCTGTAATGGCGTTTGAAGTTTGCGATTATTCCTTGGTCCATCGGCTGGATTAAAGATGTCGTGTTTGGCAGCAAAAACACAAGTTTGATGTTGGTTAGTATTACATAATCACTGTGTGCTGCGCAGTTATCACACAGCATTACAATTTTATGCCTACGCTTTCTCATCAGATTGTCAAGCTTCTTCAGCCATTCGATCCACAACGTCATCGTCATCCAGGTGTTTTTGTTGCTTTTATATTCAACAGGTAGTCTAACGTTTTTGAAGCACCGTGGATTTAGACTCTTTCCAAAAACCAGTGGCTCGAGCTTTTCACTGCCATACATATTGCAACTGAGCAGCAATGTCAATCGTTCCTTTGGCACTTTGCAGCCGAGAGCTTTGCTGCGTTTAAAAGCCAATGTTCCATTAGGTATGGCACGCCAGTAGAGCTCAGTCTCATCTGCATAGAAGACGTCACACGGTTCATATCCACTGATGACTGACGGCAACACTTCCACGACCCATCTTTCAGCTCCAATTCGCGTCTCGTTTTTCGCCGTGCTGCTTCTTAAACTTTAAGCCATTCCGTTCTTTCCACCTCTCCAACCAACCGTTTGTCGCTTTGAAGTCTTGTACGCCCAGTCCTTCAACTAATTGTGCTGCTTTCTCCATCAGCAGAGATCCACTGATCGGCAGTTGTCGACTTCTGGCTTCCGCAAACCATTGCAGCAGCGCTGTTCGACGTCTTCAGCCTTCCCTATTCTTTTTCGTTTTCTGTCCGGATTGCTGTTGTTCTGCCAGTCTTGCAATATTGCTTCCTTATTTTTGTAAATCTGAGAAATTTGGCTAGGATGAATGCTGTACTGTATTGCAACACAGACTTGACTCTTTTTTGTCAAGTCTGTTTAAGACATCGAAACGTTCAGCCAGAGACAACGATTTTTGTGCACGAAACGACAAAGTCGATGCCATAGTCAATACAGTAGTCGCGACAGCTAACTTATGTCAGTTGAGTTGTAAGGCTAATCCATATGTTATAGGCCTCAGTAGTGTCATGGGATTGGACAACGGTGCCTGAACCACAGTCATGTGATTGGACAACAGCCTGAACCAACCACCTTCGGCCGGTCACAAGAGCTGGGCTACTTAGTACTGTACTTCCATCACTGAACGCTGATTACGTCATTTGAGTGTTGCAGGTAACCGGAGTGAATGGCAGTGGGATCGATAACATACGTGTGCTTAAATGGATTGTGCGCTTATCCAAAGTTATTTTCCCTTTACACTTTAAATAAAACAGGGACCATGCAAGTCAGCAGCAGCTAAGTGGAGGGTGTGCTAAACTGACGTGCACTTAAGTGGAGTCTACTGTAAATATATATATATATACACACACACACAGGTTGGCCCAAAAAAAGTGAGAACATCTCGTAGAATATAAGTTATTTAAAATTTCAAAAAGACAGATGTAAACGATTGACAAATTTAAAAAAAAAAAGATGGTGACCGGAAATTGTCGAAATAAAGACGTTATATAGCTAAAAAAGGTAAATAAGTAAACTATTTAAGCTTTTAATTTATGAGGTTCTCACTTTTTTGGACCACCCTGTGTATATGTATATGTATATATACACACACACATACATACACACTTCTCTGGGACAGATGATGAAATATGAATAAGTGGATGGTTTTACTTTATGAATTTTGATGGTCCATAAGATATTATTTTAAGAAATACCAAGATATTTACTTTATGTAGTTTTGATCAGTTCTTGTTTTATGGGGGGTTGTGTATTATATTTAAGTGGAGCCTTTATAAAATAGGCAGTGCTTAGATTTTTTTTTAATAGGTACCCTGTTAAAAAAAAAAAAAGACCACTATCAGATCAGGAAATGAATTAGGACTCAAAAGCAAAAGGAGACACTAGATGACTCTTGCGAGCACACTATGGCCAGTCAAAACACTGTCCTGCATGAACTATGTAACAGTTCTCTAAAACTGGTCACAGATAGATAAAATTAGCCAAAAAGCTATCAACTGACTTGTCTATTGATACAGAGAAATAAAGGTCAACAAATTCAAAATCCACGATTTATTCAGGATAGTCACATAATGAAACTTAGCTATCTAGTTTCTGATTTCATATTGAAAGTATAGCAGAGTTTAAAGGATGAAATGAGTAACTCAGAGCAGAGGACTAGGCCAAGGATAAAGAGCTGATGTATTTCATAGCGGAATGTTCTATGGAAAGCAAACCTCTTACACGATCACTCTTTATACACATGCCGCATGCAATGTTCCTTGGGGGCATTGCTTCAGTGAATGAATATTTTAGAAAATTTGATAAATAAGGTGGCACGAAGAACAAACATAAATGGAGGTATTTTGTCATTTATACGAGTAGGTGACCACACATGTACAAATCGCCTCTTATAAAAACACTGACCATTTTCCTGTTATCTGTAAAACCAAGCAGCTTGTTGTTATGGTCCTTTGTTTTATGTAAACCGCGCTGATGCTAAATAGTGCGGTATATAAGAGATTGTAATAAATAATAAATAAATAAATTGTAAAAATGCATACCTTCATTTGATAATGGGCACTTTTACTATGGGCATGTACCAGGGTGGGTGACAAGCACTGATTTTAAAATTCACTAATTAATGTGTCTACTTGCAAGATGTAAGTACATTTAGTATTTTATAAAAGATAAGTAGGCACCAGGGCCAGCCCAACCATCATGTAAGATTAGGTGCTCACCTAGGGTGACGGCGTCTGAGAAGCAGCAAAGAGAAGCAGCAGGTCAAGCAAAACAGTCAATTCTGACAGCCTCAGATATTAAAGAGCCATCAGCACATTCTTTTACCTGCAGGGAGAGCTGGTACACGCATATATAAAAGGCTAAGTTTTGTATTTAAATTATATTGCCCAGTTATCCATTTTTGCAGGCTTGCTGTGGGAAAAGTGATACTGAAATGATCATGATTGAATTTAATTATCAAAATCAAACTGGTGAGAAAGGCTAAAGACTTGCCTAGGATGCCCAGTACCCTTGCAACGGCCGTGGTAGGTGCCTACTTATCTTTATAATAACACCCTTGACAAAACATCACCCAACTCCTACAGACCTATCTCTAGTATCCCATTTATGGCTAAACTGATTGAAAAGATCGTCCAAACTCAAACACAAGATCATATAGAAACCTCAGCCCCACTTGATGACCAACAATATGGCTTTCGCCCCTACCATGGTGTAGACACCCTATTAACAGTACTCCTCGATACATTAATAAGAGGCATTGATAACCCTAAACAAGCTTTCATTCTCCTCTTTCTAGACATCTCTGCAGCGTTTGACAGTGTACACCATGCTCTAATGCTTAACAGACTAGAACAAATAGGAACCCACTCAACTGTACAAAATTGGTTCACCTCATATCTAACTGATCGAACACAAACCGTCCGAACTAACACTGAAACTTCTAAAACATACAAACAGGAAATTGGTCTCCCACAAGGCTCCGCCCTCTCTGCCCTCCTATTTAATATATATATCCAACCGGTCTGTGACATCTTCAAGAAATTTAAAGTCCACTACCACATATACGCAGACGACATGATGATGTACATTCCATTCACAATCCCAACACTCCCACTCCAACTGTTAACAGAATGCTTCTCTGAATTAACAACCTGGCTAAAAGAACACAATCTCCATATCAATCATTCTAAAACGGATATATTAATAGTAACTAAAAATCAATCCTACATACCTCCAACACACATCACTCTCCAAAATCACAACATTACTATAAAAAATGAAGTGAAATACCTGGGTGTCACTCTTGACTCACACCTTAGTATGGACACACATATTAGAAACATCACTAAGAAGATCTACTTTAAACTCAAAATTTTAAAACAATTACGTCCTCTTGTACTTCTACATGATTTTCTGAGCATTGTACAGGCCATCATCACACCACACTTTGATTTCGCAAATCTCACCCTACTAGGAACAACAAAACAAAACATTAAAAGACTCCAACTTGCCCAAAATGCAGCAGCAAGAATTGTAATGAAGGTTCCACCATTTGAACACATTACCCCTATACTAGCAAACCTTCACTGGCTCCCAATTCAATCCAGAATAAATCACAAATTGATTATCACCACATTTAAGACTTTAAACACAATGGCCCCAGTCCCCTTGACAAAACTTATCACCAAAGACACATCCCAAACTACGCTTCGGAGAGGCCACACGAATAGAATTAGGATCCCGAAAGAATTCACAACTGCTAAAAAGACTACTAATAGGAAAGCGTTCTCACATGCAGCTCCCACCCTATGGAACTCCCTCCCTGAAGAAATAAGGGCATTAAATGATGCAAAGGAACTCCGCAAGAAATTAAAAACTTATCTATTCACCTCCCATTTTGGCACACTTGAAAATACCTTACCTCTGACAGGTAATGGTTAATAACAACCTAGGGTACACCATCTCTAATTCTCCTAGCTAACTACAATTACAATTAAAATCGACTAAATAACTACTTGTAAATCTTGTAAATAGATATATGTAATAAATCAAAATATGTAAATAAGTTCGTCTGTTATTTAACAAGTTGTCTGTTATTTAACAAGTTTTACCATATTTAGTCATTCATGATTAATGTATATAGCAAAATTGTACCAAGTTAACAAATGTTCCATGTAAAACAGCTAAATTGTACCTAGTTAACAAATGTTCCATGTAAAACAGACTTGTAAATCTGTTCATTCCTTGTTCATTGTAAACCGCACCTGATCTGTGGAAGGTAGTGGTATATAAGCAACTGTTAAATAAATAAATAAATAAATAAATAAACAACAACAACGAATTAAGCTTAAGTGCCGTTGAGTTGGTGTCGACTCAAGGCAAATCTCTAGATAGTTGTCCTAAACTGTGTTTGGTCTTCAGTCAGGCGGCTCATTGTTGACAGAGTGGCATCCATAGCTGCTGTTATTGTATCGATCCATCTCATTGCTGACCTTCCTCTTTTGCGTTGACCTTTTACGTTGCCAAGCATGATGTCTTTCTCTAATGATCTCTCTCTTTGCATGATGTGTCCAAAGTATGAAAGTCGAAGTCTTGTCATCTGAGCTTCTAAAGAAAGCTTAGGTTTGATTTCCTCTAGTACTGACTGTTTTGTTCTTCGGGCAGTCCATGGTATACACAGTATTCGTCACAAGCACCATAATTCAAAGGCATCAATTTTCTTCCTGTGTTCTCTTTTTCACTGTCCAACTTTCGCATGCATATGACATTATTGAAAATATCATGGCTTGAATGAGTCAAATCTTTATATGGAGAGAGACATCTCTGCTCTTGAGAATCTTGTCTAGGTCCTTCATAGCCATTCTGCCAAGAGCAATGTATCATCAGATTTCTTGACTGCTTGTTGTTTCTTTATTGATAGTTGAACCAAATAGGTTAAAGTTGTCCACTATTTTGATTTTTTCTCTATCAACGATGAGCTTATTGATTTTGCTAGTTGTCAGGATCTTTCTCTTCTTTACATTAAGGTGCAGGCCCATTTTAAGACTATGTTACGTGATCTTGAGAAGCAAATGTTTCAATTTGTCTTCACTTTCAGCCAGTAATGTGGTATCATCAGCATAGCAAAGGCTGTTGATGAGTCTTCCACCAATCTTCACACCTTGGAATGATTTGTTTTGCATATAAACAGAGAGGGGGAAAGTATGCAACCTTGTCGTACACCTTTGCTGATTTTAAACCCTTCTGTTTCTCCTTGTTCCATTCAAACTGTTGCTTCTTGATCAATGTAAAGGTTGTGCAAGAGAATTATCAGGTGTCCTGGTATAGCCATGCTTCTTAATGTGGCCCAGAGTTTCTCATGGTTTACACAGTCAAAAGCCTTGCTGTAGTCAATAAAACACAGATATCCTTTTTGGTATTCTTCAGTCTTTTCAAGGATCCATCTCACATCTGCAATGATGTGTCTCATTCTTCACCCTTTCCTGAATCCTACTTGCACTTCAGACAACTCTCATTCCAGGCATGGTTGTAATCTCTGCTGAATAATCTTGAGTAGAATCTTGCTGGCATGTGTGATCAGAGCAATTACATAGAAACATAACGACAGAAAAAGACCACATGGCCTATTTAGTCTGTCCTTCCATATCAACGATGACAACAGTCCCCTTTTTTCCTTTAGAGATCCTCTGTGTTTGTTCCATGCTTTTTTGAATCCAGCTACTGTCCTCATCTCTACCACCTCCACTGGGAGACTATTCTATGGATCCACCACTCTTTCCATAAAGAAATATTTCCACATATCACTTCTGAATCTATCCCCCTTCACCCTCATCCTATGTCCCCTCGTAGCAGAACTTGCTTTCAATTGAAAGAAGCTCTTCACCTGTACATTTATGCTACGGAGGTATTTAAACATCTCAATCATATCACCTCTATCCCGCCTTTCCTCTAAGGTGTACATATTAAGATCCTTAAGTCTGTCCTCATATGCTTTATAATTGTGTGATCATTTCCAGAGTCAGTTGGATCACCTTTCTTTAGTAATGGTATTAACACAGATCTTTTCCAGTCATGATAGTTCGCAGATTACTAATAGCAGGTCTGCAATGCATGCTATGTATAGATGTTGAGGGTGGAGCAGGCGTGGTCTTGAGATGTATGCACATATTAAAAAAATGCCTGAATAAACATACAGCATTCGCGCACACACGCACTTTGTGTAGTTGGATCTATCTGCTTTATTTTATTTATTGGATTTTATTTATTTATGATTTTTCACTATTTTTATTTTTGTAAACCGTTCTGACATATCAAGTTTTTAATAAACCATAAATCAGTCTTTAGGGTCCATGGAAATTTGTACATGAGAATTTATGCATCACTGGGGATGGTTTCTGGTGTCTGTTTTATAAAAGCATATAAGAGCCTGTGGAGTGGAGGAGTAGCCTAGTGGGTAGAACACTGGCTTGGTAACCAAGCAACCAGGGTTCAATTCCCACTAGCACTCCTTGTGGCCTTGGGCAAGTCACTTAACCCTCCATTGCCTCGGAAGAAAGGCCTGGCAATCTACTTCCGGTGACACTGCCAAGAAAACCCAGGAGCTTCTGGGTCGCCAGGAGTCAGGACTGACTCGAAGGCACACATTGCGTTTTTTTTCCAGTCAGTTGGCCATGATACTGTCTTCCAAATTTCCTGGCAGGGGCTTGTAAGTATGGTAACAAGTGCATCTGATTGTTGTAAAACTTCAATGGGAATGCCATCAATGCCAAGTGTTTTGTTCTTTGATAAAGCTTTCAATGCTGCTTAGACTTCTTCCTTCATCACCAATGGTTCCTGATCATAAGGTACAGGTTGAAGCGGCTGTTAGTCCACTTGATCTTTATCATATAATGGCTCTGAATATTCTTTCCCCCTTTTCTTGATCTTCTCAGCATCATTCCACATGGATCCATGAGCATCTTGTAACATTCCAGTTCAAGGCTGAACTTTTTTCTTTAACTCTCGTAGCTTTAGGAAAGCCAATCTTGTTCTTCCTCTAATAGTTTCTGCTTCTATTTCCTTGCATGCGTCATTGTAGTACTCCTTGTCTTGTCTTGCTGAATGTTGGAAATCTCTGTTGAGTTCTGTGATTCTCTCTTTCTCCTCTGGCTTTAGTTTCTCTGCGTTTCTGGGCAATTTTCAGAGTTTCTTCGGTCATCCATTTTGGCCGTTTTTGCTTTTTTACCTTTTATAGAGATTTCTCACTTTTTTCCAATACAAACCTTTTGATGTCATCCCATAACTCTTCTGGAGCTCTGTCATTTGTATCTAAAGCAGCAAATACATTTTGCAGGCAATCTTTAAATTCTGGCGATATATTCATGAGTGGCTTGATCTTTTTCAACTTTAGCTTGAGTTTGCATACTAGTAGTTGGTGATCTGTACCACAGTCAGCTCCAGGTTTTGTCTTTGTTGATGTTATAGAGCTTTTCCATCGTTGACTTCCACAGATGTAGTCAATTTGATTTTTGTAAAATCCATTGGGTGAAGTCCATGTGTATAGTCGCCACTTGTGCTGCTGGAAGAAGGTGTTTGAGATGAATAGATCATTGGTCTTGCAGAATTCTATCAGTCTTTCTCCAGCTTCATTTCTGTTGTCAAGTCCATATTTTCCAACCACAATGCCTTCTTTGTTGACAACTTTTGCGTTCCAGTCACACGTGACTATCAGGATGTTCTGTCAATTTCAGCTTGTACTTGTTCGTAGAACTCATCAACTTCATCCTCTTCTGCAGCTGTTGTTGGGGCATATACTTGAATTATAGTTGTGTTGATGGGAATTCCTCGTAGACTAATATAAATTAAGCATTCACTGATTACATTGTATTTCATTATAGTTCTTGCAAATTTCTTCTCAATTATAAACACCATTTCTTCTTTTTCTTTCATTTCCAGTATAGTAGACTATGTGATCATCAGATGCAAAGTGCCCTATGTCGGTCCATTTCAGTTCGCTGACACCCTACAGATTGAATTATACATGTTCCATTTCATTCTTGACCACCTCCATCTTCCCTTGGTTCCTGCTTCGTACATTCCATGTCCCAATATGTAAGACATCTTTGCAGCTTCTGACTCATTTCATGCGCAGCTACATCAGCAGTCAGAGGGCTTTGATCCCACCACATCATAAATGCTGGCTTTACTCTGAAAAGTCTTCAGCTTCTCCCCAGAAGACAGCTGAGTGCCTTCTGACCTGGGGGTCTCATCTTACAGCACTATAGTGCAATTTGTTTTGTTGCGACTATCCATTGGGTTTTCGTGACAAGATATGGAAGTAGATTGCCAGGCTTTTCTTCAGTGCAGTTTAATTTTAGTGTTGCCGTTGTCACAGAAATGTGATTCTCCACTGCCAACACAGTCCCATTCTGCTGCTGCTGCTGCTCAGATGGGTGGTTTGTCTTGGTCTGGCACCTCAGCTGAGACCTGTCCCTCTTGGGAGTCCCTGCCAGTAGTTAAGCTACTGATAGCTTGGCCCTCAGCATCACTGATGCACACAAGGCCTCACAGCACGACAAGCTGTAAACCAAGTGAGGGAAGCTTAATTTAGGCACATTTTAAAGGTGCTTTTACCGGGTTCTCTTTTATAAATTATCCTTGTAGTGTGCACACACACATTTGTGGCAACTTCAAAACATGTCCAACTGTGTATATTCATTTTTGTTGCTATTGGGTCTGGTTCTGGGAGCCTGTTTTTTAAGGCACATACACATCTGCTCTGAGGCAGGTTCAATTGTATGTGTGTATGTGCTTGAAGGAAGAGGCACATATGTGTCTAAGTGCCAACCCTGTCCCCACTTCGCCTATTCACCATCCCTGGGAACACCTATCCATATCTCACAAAAAAATAGGTGCAGTGTTTGTGCATTTTTTATGCATACATGTATCTGACAATTTTATAACATTCTACTTGAGCGTGGAGAATGCCATTTTACTTGCTCATGTCCCTCATGAAATCACCCCATATTTCTTAACACACTAGGTTCCCAATCCTTTTTTTTTTACTTTAAAAAATTCTGAAGCAGATTAAGGTGCCACTACAGTACAAGCCAGAACAGATGTGAACTCACCGCTTGAAGAATCAATGGAATTTGAGTATTGGGGATAATTTTTTGATCATTTTCCAATAAAACACTGAGTGGAACACCAAACAGTCGATTCTCTGTATGAAAAGATCAAATTAGACACAAAGGGGGATAAGTTACTAAAGTGAGTTACAGCAATGTCACACATTATTTGGCCCTTAATGCAGATTAAAGGGAAATAATGCATTATTTTACTATAATGCACGATTTGCCCCCTAAATGAGTGTTTACATGTTTTGAATCTCATTAATGTGTTGACGCATGCTAAACACCTCATTAGTATGCAAATCAAACAAGCTCACAGTGATTAATGCCAGCCGAGTCATTCAGGGAAAATGCTGCCAGCTCAGGATCTAGGGATCACTTCTGCCCAAATATCCCCAAACCACCAATGGCATTTGGAGGCAGACCTAGGAGGGGGGCCTATATGGCAGGTGGGGCACAGAGATGTCAAGGGTACGTGTTCTGGTAGTTGGAATCTTCATATGGAGAGGGTGTTGCAAAAATGTGTGCCGTCCCCTTTAAAGACGCAGCCAGGAGCATCAAGCCGCATGTTAGAAGCCTGGTGCTCCCAGTGGAAATGCACCAGCCTTGAGCTGCAGTCATTTCTCCAATGGAATAATGCAGCTTGCAGTGATCACTGCAAGCTGAGTTATCCATTTACTGTGGGAGTCGCTAACCTACAGTACCGAGTTGCCACAGGTTAGTAACTCCCATGGTAAATTAAGCTGCAATAAAATCCATAATTTTGTCACAGCTTAACTGCACCCTCCCCCCAACATGGCCAGATTATTTAGGAAAATTGTGTTTATGTACATAATTTTTGAAGTCCATATAAAAAAAACCCTACATTTTATGGAATCCCCATAATTGTGCAAAATCTTCACTGATGACCAGAATGTTCCGGCAGTAATGACCAACTGCCTGTACACCTTCAAAGGCTTCTTTTATTCAAAAAAATGGTCAACACATTAATATCACAAAATTATAGCCACTCAAAAGGGAACATACTTCTTATTCAATTTAAACTCTTTAGAGGTTTAGATATTCAATCACATGATTGTAATATGGGTAATTCAACTTTTTTACATTTCATTTCAAAATACTAAAGAGTGGTAATATCAAGGTTTTAAATAAACTACAAGCTATAAACCAAATGACTTCTGTTCCAGTGATGAAAATTATTTGGCATAGAGTTTCATTTAATTTCCACAGAAGTACATGCATCTGCTACTGGACTCTGATGCTATAGCTTTTTAGTTATACGTTTAAAAAAGTCATCTTGTACAATGCCTTAGTATTTAGAAGCTCAAAGATATCCTAAACTCTCATCCTGCAACCAATATAACACCGAGATATCCCCCCCCCCCAAAAAAAAACACTCCACAAATTTGGTTTATAGAACAAATAACTGAAAATAAACTGAATAAATATTCTGTATCAATATCCTAAGGACCAGACATGTGCGGAAAACACACTTTATAAATCTGCAATGTCCGGCTTCCTGCAGGGGGTACTGGTTTACATAGCCGGAAAAACAGCATGCAATGCTAAAAACGTGACCAAAAGCAAGCAAGTGTGTAGAGCTGCTGGGGTAAGAGGGGTACTCTACAAAGATTACATAAGCTTTAAAGATGGATGAGCCCGTACAGAG
Source organism: Ichthyophis bannanicus (assembly GCA_033557465.1). NCBI lineage: Eukaryota > Metazoa > Chordata > Amphibia > Gymnophiona > Ichthyophiidae > Ichthyophis > Ichthyophis bannanicus. The sequence goes on along the minus strand of CM066049.1, from coordinate 73,871,707 downwards.
GTAGGGGATGCTATTGTTAAAAGTCACCGATTTTCTAGCAGCTTTGCTCTCAGAGTAGGAACACGACTCAGCAGCAGGGAAGAACAAGTCCTCCTGATGGCTCTGCTAAAGGCACTCAGGGTGGGGAATAGGAAGGTGGGAGGCTGAAGAGGAAAAAAAATTCAGATCTTTGGCGGGGGTTTTTGTGTTGCCTGCTGAGGATGTGGCAGGATAGAGATAAATGGCCAGAGAGGAAGCAATCAGGTCTCCAGCAGTATTTATTTCTGTGTTCGGGGGGAGAAGATGGTGTCTTGGGCGGATTCGTTTTCATACTAAAGTGCCAGGAGAGAAGGGGATTGGGGGAGAGGGGCAGGAATTATATCTTGGGGCAGGTTTTATTAAAATACATATTTTAAAAGAGTGCTAGTAGAGAATAAGCAAGGTGCAATCCTAGGATTGGGCTGTGAGCTTTTTCGTTCTGTCTAGCACAAGGGAAGGTTGTTGAGAAGTAACCAAACAGATTTGGAGCCACTACTGCAGTCCCTCTGTTTGAATATTTAACGCCCACATTAGGCGTGCCTCTGACCTGACCACCCCCCCCCCCCCCCCACTTGTGTCCAGGTCAATTTTGTCTTCAGCTGGATAGAGGGGAAAATCTTCAAACAGTAACATTTATGTGGCTGAAAGCAAACCATTTTTGACTGCATGAGGTATATCTACTAAGTCAGGCTAACTGTTAACCTGGGCTTATCTGCAACTAGATCCCATGTTATTCAATGGAACCTAATTGCAGATTGCACAAGTTAACTGTTAGCCCTTTGAATTATCAACCACAAGGCAAAAATTGTGATGTAAGAATCTTTAGCCAATGTGGAACTGTAAATGCACAAAAATAGAGCCAAGATAGAAAGAAGCATCTCTCTTTCTGTTTAATACATTAATGAAGGAAAGCCCCCATAAAACTGTCATAATGCAACCAAACCAGATAGTAAAATGATAATTTATAACCCCCTCCTCCCAAATGAAAGCCAAACAGTTGCTGTCAGGGAGCGTCCTACAATACACAATTTCTCTTAGCATTAAACAATCAGGTAGTCTGTGCAGCATTTTAAGAAAAGGAAATTGTACCAGATGCCTTCCTTTTCACTGCCTTGTTCCTCTTTAGATCCAGGTCCAGTATGTCACAGAGAGCAGTCAGCTCAATCAAAGCCAGTGTGGGGATCTTCTTCATATCCTGATGGGACAGGTCTCCAATCCGTGTCACTCCCAATCGGCTCTTAGGAATTTTGAGCTTCTGCAGTCAAGAGAAAACCTCAGTATAAAAGTAAATGACGAAACTCTGCAGAGGCTTCAGTCCCATGGGTACTGTGGGATTGCATACTCATTATTGCCCACTCAGTCTCCCCTTGGAACTTTACCTTGCACAAATCCTAGTGCTGTATATTTCAATACATTGCAGAATTTTGTTCCTCATGGAGAAAGCTGCCATTCTCTAATTGTTATTTATCTATTTAAATCTGAATGGCATCATACATATCAGAACTACATCAAATTCAATTGCACAGTTAAAGAAATATCAATGACTCACAAGGCTGATGGCATGATTTTAAAAAGGTGAAATTAGACCTTGCCTGCTAGTTTTCTTTCATGGAGTCCCTCCAGTTCAGACAGATGGGTTGTGTCCGTCCACCAACAGCTGGAGACCGATTATGCAAATCTTTAGTGATGTCACCCCATAATAGGGAGGAGTAGCCTAGTGGTTGGGGCAAGGTACTTCAGGCCGGAAGGTCGGGAGTTCAAATCCCACTAGAGGACAGCAACCTTGGGCCGGAAGGACTGGGGTTTCTAGTCCCACTGGTGCTCCTTGTGGTCTTGGGCAAGCCACTTAACCCTTCATTGCCCATGTTCCCTGTAAGTATTAGTGTATGTGTCTCATATCCCTGCATGTTAAATGTATCTCCCAATTGTGTTGTGACCGCTTTGACTGAAGGATAAGGCGGTATACAAAACTGTCTAAATAAATAAAAATAAGGATCTTCCTCCTCCCTGCAGTATACTAATGACAAAGCTACAAACATCCTCTCCTGGAAGAGAGCCAAAACTACCAAAAGAAACCCAACAAGACCGCTTTCTCCTTCACCCCAGACCAATGCTAGATCATATACCGCTCTCTCTTGTTGTGGTTTGTGTTTATATTCACTGTTAAATTCTTCTTTTTTTTTTTTTTAAAGTCTTGTCATTATCCGAGACCCGAGCCCACCATGAGGGCCCGAGATCCGTTCTACCGACCACTCTTGCTGGCACAGGCTCACGACCCAAAACAACAGACAGATTCAGGTGGGTTCTGAACTGGATTGGAGGAACTCCATGAAAGAAAATTAGCAGGTAAGATCTAATTTCACTTTCATCCACATTCCTCCAGTCCAGTCCAGTGCTTGCAAGGATAGGGCGTTAACTGCAAAACGCCTGCCTCAATAAAGACTGCAGGTGTCAATCCAGTGGATCCCTGAAGGCAGTCCTCCTTCCACAGAAATCGTCGTCTACTTTGTCACCACCATGACCAGTGCATCCACCTTCGGATTTTTAAATGGCTCCTTCTCTGCCAGTGGTACTGGGTACAAGCGAGCCATCACTCACCCTCCCCGTAATCCTGCTTCAAGCAAAATCTACTCAGCCTCAATGATCTGCATGATGGCCTTGTGCACCGGGAAAGAGTTCTGTGGCATCTGCATGCCTTGTCAGAGAGGGTCCTTTAAGAGAGCCTCCTCCTCCATAGTCCAAAACTGTATATTCAAAGCCGCAAGTGACTGAGAAAGGGCAGCCAAGAGTTTTTCTTCTGGAACACTAACTATTGTTGGGTCCTCTCCAGAAGGGAGCTTTTCTTCCTCCAACCCCAGAGCCTCAAGGTCCTCTTCTGGGCCCAAGGGCCCTCCCTTGGGTCCCTCTGCATCCACCAAGACTTCTGAGAGCCAATCTTCATCCTCACACCCCTCAATAAGCTGTAAACGCTTGGCCGGGGTCTGCTCTCCTGGGGGCTTCAAGCATCACTTTGCTATGGAAGTCTTCGCTGAAGCCCAAACCCTCTCCAGGCTTTGACCCTTTTTCAACCTATATGCTCTGTTCAACAGGAGAATAAATTCTGGGATAAAGAGAGAATTCTCTTCTGTGGAACTTTCTCCAGCCTTTCCCTGAATATGTGCTTTCTCTTTGACTGCCAGAGCCACCTGCTCTTCACCTGAGAAGGCTGAGGCAGAACTCCCAAAAGCTGCCAAAATGGCCGCTATGGGAGAAACACGTAAAACATCCTGCTGTAGTGAGGAAGGTCCTGCAGCATGCGAATGCACCTCCAGCAAGGCTGAATATTCCTCCGTGCGAGGACTCGGCCCACTGTGCTGCTCTTCAATCCATTGGCTCTCCCTCTTTCTGAGAGAGCGCTGAGGCATACTCCGCCTGCAGCACATGTAGATTTAGAGCCCTGCATAATCTCACAATCGGACCCCCACCCCCAGTGAGTAACCAGAGCTGAACAACATCCCCAAATAACCCCGAATCTAAATTGAAAACTGATTTGAAGCCAATAAGGGCAGACAGCATGAAGCAAAGGAAAACAAGTATCCACAACTCATCATGGCAAGCAATCATGGATGGCAGCTAGGCTCACTGACGCCCGGAGAGGCTGCTGCTGCTGTTGGGAACCACCGATGCCAACTGAACAGCTTGCGGTGGTCTCGCAGAGGTCCCCACCACCCACTGAAGGGCTCTGGATGAGACTGCCAAATTCACACTTATCTCACTTTTTTTTGTTTATGTTTTGTTGTTCTTTAACTATAAGCTCCAATGTTCTTGCAGTCTTAGCCTCTGCTTTGGGTCAGATCTGTGTACAGATCAATGAAAGCTAACCCTAGGAAGAAGAGGCCTCAACCGGTCCAAGCAGAAATCTGCATGGCTGTCCCCCAGCTGCTGGAGACTGAAATACTGCAGGGAGGAGGAAGCTCCTCTGCTATTATGGGGTGACATTACTAAAGATTTGCATAATCAGTCTCCAGCTGCTGGTAGACGGATACAAACCATATGTCTAGACTGGAGAGAAGTGGATAAAGATCTGAATTCTCTTCCTATTAGGTAGAGAAAGATGCTTCTAAAGCAGCTGATACCACAAGGTGGAAGGAATATTATATTAGGTGTTTGCACAATGTCTCTGCCAAATAGGGGTGACCTATATGGAGTGGTGGGTACACCCCTAAACAAAGGCATATGGAGGGGTAACCTGCACGGAGAGGCAAGTGCACCTACTCTTACCGCCTTGCTGGGCAGAGACTAGATGGACCATACTGGTCTTTATCTGCCATCAAATACTATGTTACTTATACCACCTGCTCCATCAACGTATGTGAAAAAGGTGCTCTCTGTATCTCTGCCCACTTTATAATATTTATGGTTTTGACTAATCACCTTGGGTGAAACACATCAGAGCAGTGTACAACACGCACATATACATTACGTCCAACACATATTTAGGTACTTCTAAAATTAAAATCTACAAAATAACGATTAAAGATATCTATCTATCTATCTATCTATCTATATATATATATATATATAAATAAATGCTCAAGCTATTTAGAGCAGAAATCTTGACACTCCCCACCCCACCCCCCCAACTCATGCACATTTGTTACACCGGTAAAATTCAATAGCTAAATCTTTTAACAGCAAATATTCAGTCCCCAGCCAAATTTTGATGGAAAAAAGACCTTATATTTCCCTCAAGCATTACCAAAACGTCTGACTCTCCAAAACCATAACACATGCCCTATACCGGGTGGTTGAAGGCACCTATAGACTGCATGAAACACTACAAAGTGTTTGCACCATAAGCCCTATTGTTTAAGGCTGGAGAATCTAAATACGCATACCTTTAAAGAGTAGGCACATAACAGACATTCAAATACATCAACAATATAAACACGAAAGCATCCAGCATTTTTTGCTGAAGGATATTCTGGGGTCATTACGTGAAGCTGAAAGGGCAGGGTGGACCCTGCAGTAACAGATGGAACTCCTTCAGACAAGGGTACTGTATGGATGTCGCAGCCAGTAACATCACAATTTCAAGAAGCCAGGAAGCACGCACACAGAATCCAAAGCGGCAGGGAATTTAAATGTAAAGCCAGAGATGAAGAGGACCTCCAATACTGCACCAGAAAGGGACGAGGACCACAAGGTTCACCTAATATTTGTTTTTTTATTTTTTTTTTGGGGGGGGGGTCCTTTTATAATTGGGAAACAGAACTCCAAGTCAGCAGATCACGGCCAGCGCAAGGGAGAACTTACAGGTAAGGAGTAATCCTCTTTTCTCCTCCTGTATTCCTGCTGCATGGTCCCCTTTAGTAAAGCCGCTGCTTGTTCAGAATATGCCACGTCAGTGTTGAAAAGATCTTCCTGCCCAAGGACCCTCTGGGTGTTTGTGAATCTTCCAACTTCTCCTTCATCTGCTATATACAGGAAGTCAAAAAGATATCAGCCAGTTAACTGGTTGGACGGCAGAGTAAAGATGGATATCTTAGGGTAAAACTATACCCAGCGCTTTTACTAAAGTGTTTCAGCCACATTGTTACGCAGCTTGAAAGTTAAAAGCCTAGACTAGTCATAATCATTCTAATTTACAAATTAGTCAATACTCAATGCTTTTCCACTTAAAATGGATGCTTAAGCCGTTCATTACCTAATCCAGCAATTATGTAGCTTCCATAATATCATAAAGCAAAAGAGCGAAATTCCTGATTCATTACCTATTTCTATATGGACTACAGTCTAAAGATTCATTCACAAAGCAAATCTGAACAATTTATAATCCATGCCACAAGTCACACAGCATTTTTTCCATATGGTACAATTGTTTCTTGTTTAGCAGATAATTTTAATACCCAAACACACAGGAAACATAGTGCACACCATTCAAAGACAAAAAACTTCAAGGTCAAAGACTTAAGGAGCAAAATATTACATTAAGACTGCTCTGCATTGTTTTTGTGCGCCTGCAAAAAGCATGTATAAATGTAAGCACACGGGTTTTTTGGGATAATTCTCAAAGTGGAAGCAGCTAAGTTAGGAGCTCAAGCATTTCTTGAAAATATTAGTCACTATCAGGGTAATTTGAACAGTCTGCATGGTTTTGTCATATGCAAGAGTATTTTAGTCTGCAAAAGGGAAACCACTCATATGGTTTACCTTTAAAACTGAGCAACCGGACTTCTGGTTCTGATGAACATGTAAACAGCAGCATGAGCTCTGAGCTCCATTCTGAGGAACTGTAAACATGCTGCTATCTGGCTATATTCCCATGTCTTGGGAATGGGTTCGTTCCCCCACATGATACCCCAAAAGGACTGAGGGCAAAACAACCAAGTCAAAGACTGTATGCTGCCAAAGTGAAAACAACCTTCTACCCATCAGCTGAAGACATACTATGGTGAATAAGGCCTCAGTGGCTCAGCCGACTTCCTGAAGCGTGCACATTAAGCATCACTTGCAGCTATATGGGTTGTTCAAAAATTGCTCCCAGCACTTATCAGACATGCAAGGATGATATTCACATCCATCTTAAGTAGCTTGGTAAATGAATTCACAGAACATTTTAAGCCAAGTGAGGGCAATTTTATAAGGGAGCACCTGCTTTAAGGCAATCAAATCACAACCACTTAAGCGCTATTTCAAAAACAAGTAGGCGCCTACATTCTTTAGAAAATACTAGTGTAAGTGGCAGAAAACATGCCTTAAATGTAGGCATGATCACGTAAACCATTTCATGAGCAGGCATAAACGATCATGCACTTTATGGTATTTCATGATCTATGAACACACTTTTGCAACCCACCTAGGTGCATATGCTTTTACACCAGTTAGTATTTGATAAGGCCCTTTATGTATATATGTGACTACAAAAGCACAAAAATGACCAGCATATCCTAGTTTAGGCATCTCCTTATAAGGAATTACTCCCTATATGTTCAAATTTCCTTTACAGGAACAATCCCTTACATGTGCTCTGTAATACTGCGGAACCACGCTCCGTCTGATCCAAGTCAGGTTCCTCAGTCTCTGCTAGGATTTCCTGCATAGAAACAAACAGGAGTCACATTTGGAATATTCACAGAAGCTTCATGCAACCTACTCCTGAACTAGATTGAATTCAGTCTAATGCAGAGGTTCTCAAACCTGTCCTAGTGTAACCCCTAGCCAGTCAGGTTTTCAGTATATCCACAATGAATATGCATGACACAGTTTTGGATGCAATGAACATAGCACATGCAAATCTGTCTCATGCATATTCACTGTGGATATCCTGACAACATGAGTGGCTAGGGGGGTACACCAGGATAGGGCTGAGAATCACTGGTCTAATGCATGTAGCTTTACCCATGAGTACCTTGGTAAAAATGCGCAGGAGATGGTCCTCTTTCAATAGAAAGATGCTCGAGAGCAGGGGTGAAAGGAGCAGACACAGGAGTAAGCTAAAGAAATATTTCTTTACGGAAAGGTGGTTGATGCCTCAGCAGCCTCCCAGTGGAAGTGGAGGAGACATCTGAAATCAAGAAAGCATGGGACAAACACATAGGATCTCCAAGGGAAAGGGATACATAAGGGATGTAGAGCAGTTGGTGTGTATTTGAAGTTTTGTATTGTATTTGTATTTTAAGAATTTATATACCACCCATCTGCAAAACAATGCAATCTAGGTGGTTTACAATCAGGTACTGTGGGGTGGATGGGAAGACTGGATAGGCTGCAGGGTCCTTATCTGCCATCATTTTCTCCAGTGAAAGTTTAACGATGGTCAGCCATACTGGTAAAGTGCAGAAAGGTTAAATTAGACTTACCTGCTAATTGTAGTTCCTGGAGGACATCCAGGCTAGTCCCGGAATCTCTGGGGTTGTCAACCTCTACCAGCAGCTTTGGAGACTGAAGAACTTCAGATCTGTGAGGTCACCAGTATATAAGGGCTGGCTCCGCCTCCTCCATCAGTTTACCTAATGACAAAGCAGACTCACCGGAGCAACAATTCAGTAAAGCAGAACTAAATAGAAGTCCAAAACAAACTCTACAAATGTTATTAACCTCCATCACTCAAGAACTGCACCAGTTTAGGAGATCCCACAGAACGCTTGCCATGAAATCCCCTGCTACGTGCCCTCCCCTGAATGCGAAGTGCGGACAACTATGATACCGCGCCCCACTCCCAGCTCTGTTCAGATCCCCAGGAGCCTCAGCGAACAGGAACTAAACACCACTTACCGGTCACACAGCTGTCGCTTCAGGCCGTGGCAGAGCGAAAAAGGGTGGGGTCCGGGACTAGCCTGGATGTCCTCCAGGAACTACAATTAGCAGGTAAGTCTAATTTAACCTTCCTGATCGTCCCTCCAGGCTAGTCCCGGAATCTCTGGGAAGTACCAGAGCAGTACAAATCATCAACGGGAGGGACCGGCCTGAAGCACCGCCGCTCCAAAACAGGAATCCCTTGCGCCTGAACGTCCAGTCGGTAATGCTTGACAAAGGAATGCAGCGACGACAACGTTGCTGCCCTACAGATATCTGCCGCTGGCACCAAAGCACACTCCGCCCACGATGCCGCCTGCGCTCTCACGGAATGAGCACGGAGCACCTCAGGTACTGCGCGGCCTCGCAAAAGGTACGCCAAAGCGATCACCTCCTTAATCCAGCGAGCAATCGACCCCTTAGAGGCCACCTCCCCTCTCCGAGGCCCCGCAAATAAGACGAACAACCTATCTGACCTACGAAAGGCCGCCGTCCATTCCAGATAGATGCGCAATGCCCTACGGATGTCCAAACGATGAAGGCGCTGCGCCCGGCGCCCTTTAGGTGGATCGAAAAATACCGGTAACGACACCACCTGATTGACATGAAACGGGGAAACCACCTTTGGCAAAAACGACGGCACTGGCCTCAACACCACCTTAGAATCCGAGAATGACAGAAAAGGTTCTCTACAAGACAAGGCCTGCAGCTCCGACACCCGCCGAGCAGAAGCCACAGCCACCAAGAACACCACCTTGAGCGTAAGATCCTTCAGGGAAGCTTCCTTCAGCGGCCCAAACGGAGCCTGACCTAACGCCTCCAACACTAAAGGCAGATCCCAGGACGGAACCACAAATCTGCGCGGCGCACGAAGCAGAGTCACTGCCCTCACAAAACGCTTAACATCCGGATGAACCACCAGCGAAGCCCCCTGGACCTTACCCCTATAACAGGCCAACGCCGCCAACTGCACCTTGAGCGACGCCGCTGCCAAACCTTTCTGAAAACCGTCCTGCAAAAATGACAAAATCTGCGGTATCGATACCCTCAAGGGAACGAAGTCCCGCTTGGCACACCAGGCTTCGAACACACGCCAAACTTGCACATACGCCAACGAAGTGGACCGCTTCCTTGTTTTCAGCAAGGTACTCACTACAGCTGGCGAATATCCCCTCGCTGCTAACCGCGCCCGCTCAATAGCCAAGCCGTAAGCGAGAACCGATCCACCTGGGGCATGCAAAGAGGGCCCTGAAGCAGCAGATCCGGCCGACTGGGCAACCGCCAAGGACGCTCCACCAGAAGCCGGACGAGGTCCGCGTACCACGGCCGTCTCGGCCAATCCGGAGCGACGAGAACCACTCGTCCCCTGTGCCGCTCTATTCGCTGCACCACTCTTCCGATCAACACCCACGGTGGAAACACATACAGCAGATGCTCCTCCGGCCAATCCTGAACGAGCGCGTCCAGACTTTCTGCCATCCGTTCCTTTCGCCTGCTGAAGAAGCGAGCTGCCTTTGCGGACTGAAAGGTCGCCATCAGATCCATCACAGGTGTCCCCCAGCGCTGCACCAGTAGCGCAAATACCTCCGGATGGAGAACCCACTCCCCCGGATCCACCTTCACCCGGCTTAGAAAATCGGCTTCGACATTGTCCACCCCCGCGACATGCGCCGCCGACAGGGCCAAGAGGTTCTGTTCGGCCCATTCGAACAAACTTTTCGCTTCGGTCTCCAGCACCACGCTGCTGGTGCCCCCCTGCCGGTTTACATAGGCCACCGCGGTCACGTTGTCGGAGAAGACCCTCACGGCCGTCCCGCGAAGCACCGATCCCAACCTCTGCAGAGCCAGGGACACCGCTCGCAACTCCAGCCTGTTGAATGACCAGCCTCTCTCTAGCACGGACCACTGCCCCTGAACCAGATGACCCTGACAATGAGCTCCCCAGCCGAACAGGCTGGCATCCGTCGTCAATGTGACCCACGTCGGGACTTCTAGGGGCATCCCGGCCTCCAGACCCCCCGGCCGCAACCACCAACTCAGAGCCCGGCGAGTATGAGGAAGACAAACCAATCTGCGGGACAGAGAGTCTCTCTGATGTGACCACCTCCGCAACAGCAATCGTTGCAGGGGACGATTGTGCGCCCTCGCCCAGGGAACCACTTCCAATGTTGCCGCCATGGTACCCAAAAGCTGCAAATACTCCCAGGCTGTCGGACGGCTCTGAAGGAGAAACCGACGCAGTAACCGACGGAGTTCCAACACTCGATGCTGTGGCAAGAACACCCGACCCTCACTGGTGTCGAATCGAGCGCCCAAATACGCCAGATGTTGAGAAGGAAGCAATTTGCTCTTTGCCGTATTGATCACCCAACCTAGACTGCACAACAAATCGACCACCTTGGACGTCGCTGCGACACTCTCGTCCCGGGACTTTGCCCTGATCAACCAATCGTCTAGATAGGGATGCACTAACACTCCTTCTCAGCGCAAAGCCGCCGCCACCACAACCATCACCTTGGTGAACGTCCGCGGCGCCGTTGCCAGACCAAATGGAAGCGCCTGAAACTGGAAATGACCCATCGGCACCGCAAACCTGAGAAATCTCTGATGCTCTTGCCGAATTGGAATGTGGAGGTAGGCCTCCGAGAGATCCTAGGAGGTCAGAAACTCCCCCTTCCTGACCGCTAGAATAACCGATCTGAGCGTCTCCATGCGAAAATGAGTCACGCGCAAACAGCGGTTGACCTTCGAGAATGGGCCGCCAGGACCCCTCTTTCTTGGGGACCACGAAATAAATGGAGTATCGACCGCAGCCTAACTGGTCGGGTGGTACCGGGACTACGGCTTCGAGGTGCAACAACTTCTGCACTGTTTCGCGCACCGCCCTGCGCTTTCCTGCTGTGCCACACGGAGACCGAATGAACAGGTCGGGCACAGGTCACTGTAGCTCTAGAGCGTACCCCTCCCGAATGACCTCCAACACCCACTGGTCGGAGGTGAGCCGGGCCCAGGCAGGGTAAAACTCCCGTAGCCGACCTCCCACGGGAACGAACCCCACCTGAGCCCCCCTGACTTCATTGTGACTTTTTGAAGGAAGCGGCCGAGGTCGAGGAAGCTAACGTAAACCCCCTGTTGGCCCCCCGAAATCCTCGAAACCCTTGGGATCAAGCCGGAAACCTGCCCCTCTGAAAGGAAGTGCCCCTCGGCGCCGAGAAGCAACGAAAATCTCTCGGCTGTTGCCGCGACCCGAAGGCTGACCGACTCTGCTTCTGCTTATCCTCCGGCAACCTGCCTCCTTTAGACTCTCCCAAGTCCTTTACCAACTTCTCTAAATCCTCGCCAAAAAGCAACCTCCCCCGGAAAGGAAGCTTGCTCAACCTGGCTTTGGAAGAGCCATCCGCCGACCAATTCCGTAGCCAGAGGCACCTTCTCCCCGCAACCGCTGAACCCATACTTTTTGCAAGCCCTCTTATCAAATCTTAATGGATATCAGCGAGGTACGCTGCTCCAGATTCTAAGCGCGCAGCCTCCTCGACCCCTACTGCCGAGGATTAGCTCTGAACCCGCTGAGCCCAACGCAAGCAAGCCCGGGCAACCCAGGCCCCACATATGGACGCCTGCATAGACAGCGCATTAGCCTCAAAGATCTGTTTGAGCAACGTTTCCAACTTGTGGTCCTGCACATCCTTGCGTGCCGCCGCACCCTCCACGGGAATAGTCGTTTTCTTCGTCACCGCTGCCACCGCTGCATCTACCCGGGGCGCCCTAAACAACTCCCTGTCCTGATCCAAAAGAGGGTATAACCTAGACATAATCCTCGCTCCCTTAAGCGCGGCCTCCGGCGTATCCCACTCTTCTTGAATCATCTCCTTAAATACCCTATGTACTGGAAAGGCTCTCTGCGTCTTCCGAATTGCCTGCAACAGTGGATCCTCCAGGGAAGCGTCCTCCCCCGGTCCAGCGTCCGGCATATTAAGAGCCTTGAGGAATTCCGCAATGAGTGCCGGCAGCTCTTCCCGCCGAAACACCCGAACCACGCGCGCTTGATCCTCGTGATCTCTGATCTCCCCTTCCTCGAGATCTTCTAGATCCCCCTGCACGTGCTCATCGTCTGACCTTGCCTCTTCCGAGCCAAGGGATGGAGCCACTACATCAAACGATGGCCTCCTCCTCTTAGTCCCGCTAGCAGACCCCACCACCGACCCAGGAGACCCCGATCGCTTCCAAGCAGGATCCGCCCTAGAGGCTCCCGCCTCTGACGCTCCCTGCTCCCCGGACAAGGTCTTTTGGAGGAGGTCCAGGAAATCCGTAGAAAAAAATGGAAGCTAGACTCGGCGTCCCCAACTGTGGCGGGAGGCCCGGCAGCGACGCTGTCGGCATGCTGCCACTTGTCTCCGGGCCCCCTAGGGAAGGTGAAGAGGGTCCCGCTCTTTCCTCCACATCTGCAGGGTCTGTAAGCTCCGGGATGGGATCCATGCCCGTGGACCCCAACTCCGGTGCGCACACTTTACAAACGCCATCAGGTGAAAGGGAACTGCGCTTAACTCCACATAATAAACACAGATGCTTGGCCGGCATAATCACTACAGCCCCTAAAAGGCAATTGAAATATATATATCTTTTTTTTTTTTTTTTTTTTTTTTTACTCAGAGCCCTCCCGGGGGACTCCCAACCTGACCCCTGAAGGAACTAACAAAACGAAGCTCCTAAGGGGAGATAAGCAAGCCGCCGCTGACCGTTCCAAACGGCACCACTTTTTCCCGCCTCCCGCACACGCGGTGAGGCCTAGGACCGCTGAAAAGGCGATTCCTGCCCAGCACAGCCCGTACACGGACGACTCCTGCCCTTCACAAAAAAAGGTAAATGCTCTCCTTACCTGCTGTCACGGGCATGTCGGCACTGCACAGACTCTGCGTCCAAAGCTAGCAAGGAACCGGACAGCAATAGTGAACCACGCACCTGTGCAGTATGTCGTCGTTAGCGCTGGCAGGCAAGCCTTCTGCCTCACTGCGCTATGGAAAACACTGGTTCCGTTCCCGTCCCAACGGTACGGTAATCAGTTAGGGCAAACTACCCCCAACCCCCAGCTAATGCCCCGAAATAAACGGAGGGGGGGGGGAGGGAGAAAAAAGTGGGGGAAGGAAAGAAAAGAAAGGAAATAAAACACAAAGGATCTCAAGGCAAAACCTGTGCACCCTTTGACCCCGACCAATTAAGCTACTCTAACCCAAAGAAAAAACAAGAAAATATTCTATTTGCTCTCCTGTTTGCACAAATTGTTCCTCAAGTGAGCCCTGGAACCATTGGGCTCACACCTCACAAGCTGCTTTGGAGACTGAAAAACTGATGGAGGCGGCAGAGCCAACCCTTATATACTGGTGACCTCACAGATCTGAAGTTCTTCAGTCTCCAAAGCTGCTGGTAGAGGTTGACAACCCCAGAGATTCCTGGACTAGCCTGGAGGGACGATCAGGAAAACAGGGTTGCTGAGTAGGGGTTTTTATGGGGAGGGAGGAGGGAAGGTGAGTTAGATACAGGATCTTATTCCCCAAAATAATTTGAAGGGTTTTCCTAGATCTAATGCATGTTTTAGCAAAGGAAAATCATGCAGCTGTATGTGCATGTTAAGAAGCATATGCACTAGAAGACCATTTACTTTTAGGCAGATCTGCTTAAACGTTCCCAGGGGCATAGTTTGGGCAGAGCAAAGTTTGAGTTGTGATGTACATGCATATTTTATAAAATACAGAATACATACATACAATTTACACCTTTTTTGGAGCAGATGTAACTGCAGATGTAGTTTGGTGATTATTTTAAAAGGCAAATATTTGTCTAAGTTGCCTTTAGAAAATAGGCACCTTTTTGAACTTTCCACATTGAGAGGCCTATTATAAAAACTTACCCCTCTCTATGTCTCTGCATAAAGAAAAATTAGTTATGTATGGCCCTTTGTTGAACATTGAACTAATCATTACTGTTACAATCCCTGTTTTTCACTGTAACTTGTATTCTTAAGAAAATATTTCTTGTTAATGAAAACCCTTCTGATCACTTTCTTATTTAGCCATGTCCAGGCTTCTGCTTGGTCCCTAAAGCTAGGCCTAGCTGACCCAGACCCATCTACAGTCAAACCTCGGTTTTCGGTTGCCCCGGTTTTCGTCGGTTTCGGTTTTCGACGTGTTTTCAGACGGCGATCTTGTCTCGGTTTTCGTCCATCGCCTCGGTTTTCGTACTGCAATACAGTACACGCTTGCCTGCCCAGTCCCGGCAGCACTACCCCCCCCCCCCCCGACTCACCGATCGCGTGTTGAAATGGAGCAACATCCTCGAGCCAGAGATGCAAGGATTGCAGAGAGGAAGGCCCCGATCTCTCCACCGCCTGCCTGTTCTCTGGAGCGCCCCCTCAGGCTCGGAGGTAGCAGGGTAGCAGGAGATATTGAATGGGTAAGCAGGAGATGTTGAATGAATGTGGCAGGCAGTTCTTTCTCTTGCGGGGTACGCTGTTGAGACGGAGTCAGCGATCAGATTAGTGTCCTAGGTTATCTGTGTGTTTGCTGTGCTGAGCGGGAGAGTGGTGTTTCCGGTGGCTGTGGCTGGTGCCTTTTTTTTTGTGGATCCTTCTTTTTTTTTCTGTTTTCTTTAAAAATTTCTGGATGTTTTTTTGCTGAAGATTTGCATCTTGACTGTGCTGTTAATCTTTCTCCCTTCTCAGCAGTTTAAACAATTTGTCTGCCAAAAATACCTCTGGAGCACCATCTTGTGGCCAGAAGTGGGATTGACTCTCTATAAAATGTATTTTTTGTCAATATTTTTGGGTGTCTGGAACGGATTAATTGAATTTACATTATTTCTTATGGGAAATCTTGCTTCGGTTTTAGTCCGTTTCGGTTTTAGTCAGACTTTTTTGAACGGATTAATCATGAAAACCGAGGTTTGACTGTATAAGAAAGGTGGATTCCTTGCCATCTGTAAATAGTGACATATTGTGGCCAAAGTCCACAGTAGCCAGGTTCTGAAGGCAGCCACAGTGTGACCTAGGCTGAGGATGGGCTGAATTAGGAAAATATAAGAGGAGAAAAACATTGAGAAGTTGTGAATGGAGGCTCTTGATGTTATGGCCTAATGGAAGTGCTAGGAAAGTGCTTCCATGTGAGCTGGAAGGCCAAAACAAGGAAGAGGAAACTGCTGAGTCAGCTTGAGTAGCTACAGGATGGTTTTGGGGAAGAGGGAAAAAGTATTTTTATCTAGATATATGTGATCACAAAAAGATGGAATTCTATTTCAACATATTTGGTTGAAGCCTCTGACTAAATTCAAGGCAGGTTTGAAGGCATATTTTTTTGGCCAGGCTTGTGAGATTCCCTGGGTTGTCAACCTGGGAAAAGGTGTGTGTGGGGGTGGGGGTGGGGGTGCCTGGGATGGAACCGCTATGTTCTGTTTTATTGTTCTAATTTTCTTTTTGTTCTACATTTTAAATTTTTGATTGTAAACCACTGCAATATTTATTGCATGTTATTTTTATACTTAATAGAACAATATACACTTTATCTTCATATTTATTTTGAATAAAGACAAGCAAGGAGGGATTCGGCAGTAGACAAAAGCAGAAGCAACAATCAGACACAAATATTTTACAGATTCTAGCTAGTACACCTGCTTTAGGCATAACTATGGTACAGTTCGCACTGAATGAAGAAAAGGAGAACCACAAAGGATACTACAGATTATGCCAGGTGTACCAACAACTTAGCCTCATCCTCAAGCAGCATAAACCCTCTGGTAGGCCCTAAGCAAACAATATGTTGCCTCACCCGCTCCCATATGCCCTAATATAAAATGTATTTTTAAACTTCTTTCATCACCCTCCCTCCCTTGCATGATCCCTTTACCTGCTGCTACTGTCTCCACATTTGCTGGCTTTACTTTGCAATCAGAAGCCTAGGGAACAGCGAATCGGCAGGTCTAGTAAGACAACAGGATGCAGTGCAGTTCTGACAACAGAGCAATGCCAGCAGAGGAGGCGGTAGCTGCAATGGGCAAGCAGTGCTGCTAATCAACTCCTCCAGCCGACTGGAGGAATGCATGCAGAGGGTTGGGAGTATAACCTCCAGGAGGACCTCACTGTGGAGGTAATAAACCTGTAGGAAAAAACAGTGGAGGTCAGATTCCTGAAAGGTAAGAAGAGACCCCGGTAATAACTGGGGTAGTACCAAAAACGGTGGGCCTTCAGCGGAAGGCTTTATGATAAAAGCCGAACTCCTTTGGCGACAGAGTGGCTCACCCTTGGGAGCAAAAAGAGAAGGCCGACCGAACTGGATAAACAGGCACAGTCCTTGTGGGAGGAAAAGGTATGGAAAATGGAAATTACACTAACCTGGTAATTGTAGTTCCTGGAGGGTCCAGTTTAGTCCTCCAACATCGGGTAGTGCCCCTCCTCCTGCAGCCTGGAGACTGGACCAATCAAGTCTTCTGTAGTATATATGCAGACGGAGCTCCCAGAAGCCCCCAGTGTACTAGTAACAAAGCATACTTAACGAAGCAACACATTAGATTAATATACAAAATGACATAATTAAAGAACAATTTGTTTCCCCCCCACAAAAATATCCAACTTTCTCTCCAAACGAGGAAGTCAGAACACTGTATTGCACTGGAACCAACGCCCCAGAAATCAAAATACAGCTCCGTATCAGAAATCTCAGGAGCTGACTGAACACCTGAGAAAGGAAGAGCCATAGCCAAAAACGCGGCTGCAAAAAAGGTTCGAACGGCAAGAGGAACCGTCTTATGATCCACCGTTCGGAAAGCGCGCCGCATTTTTATAACAGATAGTCGGGAGGGAAGGAGGACTAAACTGGACCCTCCAGGAACTACAATTACCAGGTTAGTGTAATTTCCATTTCCTGTTCGGTAATCCAGTTTAGTCCTCCAACATCGGGATGTAACAGAGCAGTTAAGACCGGGCGGGACCTTGCCATCCGGCGCGCAGAACCGCCGAACAAAAGAGGAATCCCGAGCCGCTGACACATCTAAACGATAGTGTGTACTGAAAGCATGCAGAGACGACCAGGTGGCCGCCTTACAGATATCTGCTGGCGGAACTAGGCTATACTCCGCCCAAGCGGTAGCCCGAGCCCTAGTGGAATGATCCAGTAGCCCCTCCGGAACAGACCGCTGCTGCAACAGATACGCAGACGCAAACGCTTCCTTGAGCCATCTTGCAACGGAGGCCTTAGCCGCCGCCTCCCCTTTACGTGCACCACCGAAGAGCACGAATAACCGGTCAGTCTTCCGAAAGATTCGGTAGCCTTCAAAGAACGACGAGGTGCACGACCCACATCGAGACGGTGAAGACCTTTGTCCGCCGACCCGACAGAGTGGGAAGAAAGAACTGGAAGAAACACTGCCTGATTCACATGAATAGGGGAAACCACCTTCGGCAAAAAGGAAGGGACCGGGGAAAAAGACAAAAAAGGTTCTCGGCAGGACAACGCATGTAGATCTGAAATACGCCGTGCCGAACCGATGGCTACAAGAAAAACCGTCTTCGGCGTAAAATCTTTCAGAAACGCCCTACTCAGGGGTTCAAAAGGTTCACGAACCAGGGCCCGCATCACTAGATTCAAGTCCCCCGGAGGAACGAAAATCCTGCGGGAGGACCGCAAATGAGAAACAGTCGTAAGAAAACGACGTACGTCCGGATAAGAACCGTAGAGACGGCCTAAAACTTTGCATCGATAACAAGAGATATCCGCCAACCGGACTTTCAGAGAACTAGCCGCAAGGCCCTTATCAAAAGCAACCTGAAGAAACTTAAAACGACGGAAACGAAAACCGTCGCCGCCCGGACTCCACGCCGGGAGCACCAGTCTTCAAGGATCCCCCAAATCCGAACGTAAGTAAGAGAAGTGGACGTTTTCCCCGCCCGCAGTAGGGTAGAAATCACCGCGGGGGGAGTAACCCTTCTTTTTCAGCCGAGCCCTCTCCATGGCCAAACCGTATGCGAGAATTGACCCACTTGGGGCATCCGCAAGGGTCCCTGAAAAAGAAGATTTGGCAGCGTGGATAGGAGCCAAGGAATGCCGTCGCTCAGCCGGACCAGATCGGCATACCAGGGCCACCCAGGCCAGTCCGGGTCCACCAGTAACACTCGACCCCGATGGCCCTCGATGCGCTGCACGACCCGGCCAATCAGAACCCATGGAGGAAAGACATAAAGAAGGCCGGACGTTGGCCACGGCTGAATGAGAGCGTCGAGCCCCTCGGACATACGCTTCCTTTGCCTGCTGAAGAAGCGTCCTGTCTCGGCCAGTTGAAATGTCGCCATGAGATCCAAGAAGGGCGGCCCCCCCCCCCGACGAACTATTTGCACGTAAACTTGCGGGTTTAGCTCCCACTCTCCGGGGTCCACCCGCACTCTGCAGAGAAAATCGGCCGGAACATTGTCTGCGCCTGCAATAGGCGCTGCCGAGATGGCCGGAAGACGAGACTGCACCCAATTGACCAAGGCCATCGCTTCAGATTCCAGGGCCATGCTGCCGATGCCCCCTTGGCGATTGATGTAAGCTACGGTGGTCGCAATGTCCGAAAGGACTCGCACCGGCCGGTCGAGAACTAGGGCTTTGAGGCCAAGAGGGCTAGCCGCACCGCCCGCCATTCGAGGAGGTTGATCGACCAAGAAGTCTCCAGGGGAGACCATTCCCCTTGAGCGAAGCGGGTCTCGCAGTGAGCCCCCCAGCCGGTTAAGCTGGCATCCGTTGTGAACGGAACCCAAAGTGGAGGCTCCAGGGAATCCCCCGCGCCAGGTTCTCGGAGGAGAGCCACCACCGGAGTGATCTGCGAACCGCCCTTGGGCAAGTCAATCTCCTGTTCAACGAGTCGAATTGGTTGGATCAACGGTGCAGCAGGGCAATCTGCAGCCGGGCGCATGTGGAAGCGCGCCCAGGGCACCACCTCCAAGGTCGCTGCCATCGTACTGAGGAACTGTAGCTATCACCATGCAGACGGAGCGGGCATCCCCCTGAAGAGTCGGACAAGAGACCGAATGCGGCGCTCCGGCAGGCACACCAAGCCCCGTGCTGTGTCGAGGCTCACTCCCAGATACTCGAGATCCTGAGTCGGGCACAGACAACTCTTGCAATCTTTCACCACCCAGCCGAGGGACCGCAGCAGAGCCACCACCCTGCTCGTGACGTGCACACACTCCCGACTGGACTTTGCCCGAATCCACCAGTCGTCGAGATACGGATGGACCAGGATGCCCTCTGTGCACAAGGCCTCCGCGACCACTACCATCACGTTTGTGAAGGTGCGGGGGGCCGTGGCGAGACCAAACGGCATGGCCGGAAATTGGAAGTGGCCCCACGGAAGAGCGAAGTGGAGAAACCGTTGATGAGACGGCCGGATGGGAATGTGTAATGTGGTCTGCAGCGGCTGTGGAAGATCCTGCAGCAGGGGCTCTGAGGAGGGGGGAGATAAGGTGCTGGGGGACCCAGCTAGCAACGCAGTGGGTATGGGGAAAGCCTCCGGGATGCAGCGTGCAGGTGTAACACAAGCAAGCTATTAATGTACCCTTCGGCTGATTACATTTCACATATAATACAGCCATAGAAAAAAGCATTGTAGAGACTTAAACCACCTTTTCTCTTCTTGTGTGGGGTTTCATGTATTTATTTATTTATCTATTTTTTTTTTTTTTTTTTGCATTTAAAACAAAAAGCAAGGAAGGCTCAGGGAAACCCAAGACTGTTTAAGAAAAGGATTTTGAAACTGCACATGCCACCACAGCATGATTAAGTGTGTGGAAACTGCTGTTTAGAGCTGTTGCCTCTAAAAAGAAACACTGAAGAGAAAAACAAAACAGCCGCTGGCACCGAAAAACTGTCAGGTATACGCAGAACTGAGAAGGGAACTGTCAGTCATTCACTGTGCTGGCATAGAGAAACTTTCAAGGTCAGGGTAAGGCAATTACAGTGACTGAAAGTAGGGAAATTAGAGTGGGATCCCTCCGCAGCCATTCAGACCTCCATGGTAGGGGCTGAAAGGTGTTTCTGGGGAGGGATGTAGAAGCTCAATCCAGCCATAGGAAATTACAGTGAGCATGCTTAATTAGGCCGAGCCCAAAACAGTCAGGATCCAAAACACTGACTTAAAACCTCAACCAAATGGTATATTGAATAAGACAGGTACAATAATCAGTAGGACGTACAAAGTAACCCGGCTGCAGTTTGTGGACTAAGAAGTCAAAGTAGGCACTTCCAACTCAGGGGCAGCCGGTCCGGATACAGCTGAAAGCATCCCAGAGCAGCTGAGGCAAGGAAGAAAAAAAAACAAAAACAGAGTACGCACAGTTTTCTTACAGAAAATGATACCTGAACTTCCTGGAGGTATTCAAACTCTCGTGGTAAAGACTCAGTGCAGCGTAAAGCCAATGGAGAGCTCCCCCGAAGCCAAGCTCCGGAGTTCCCAAGTTCCTCAGGGGAAGCAAGATGCGGGGGGAAGAGCCGAGCTGATGCCTGAGGTCCCTGTGTTTCTTCTGACAGCCTATGCAGCTTAAACCTGAATAAGGCACAGGGAGAACTAAAAAGAAATAACTGCGTCCCGCAGGAACAGGCATTTAACAATATTCCCCATAATAGGTAATGCCTCAGCCAGCCTTCTTTGTTGGGCACAGTGGGGAATAGAAGCCATGAGCCCTGCACCCTTCATCAGTGACTCAGCATTGTACTGTGGCTCTGAATTGCATACTGTTCTCTATCCATGCCTTCTGTACTTTTTATCCATTATGTTCATACAGAGGCAGAGAAAAAAGTAACCTCTGCACAACTGACCTCTAGCAAGTGTTGTGGAAAGAAGAAAAAAAAAAACTGAAACAACAATATAGCTTTTAGAAGCCAGCCGAGAAGTAATCTGGCTTCCCGCCAAAAACCGAGGCTCATTAGCTATTCAAAATGGCCACCAGCAAAAATAAAACACCAAAAGAGTGAATTAAAACCCCCAAAAGCTAAGGAATTAACTTAAAAAGTCAAAGAAGATGGTGAGAGGGTTGCAGGCATGAGAGAAATGCCTAAAATCGCTGAAAAATCAAGAAAAATCAATCGAGTTACCACAGAGCTGCAAACAGCAGAGGGAGAAGACATTCTAGTGCTGAATAAACTGCAGCACAGCTCTTACAGATGCCAGAGTCAGTCATTGTACCTCTGCGGGACCCACAAATCCCACCTTGAGGTTTGGCAGCCATGCTAAGGCAACCTGCTTCCAGGGGGAAAGAAGGAAACAGGAACAGGGAAGCCCACAGCAAAGGGACTAACCATATTCAAATCAGTACAGCTTTAAAATTAAAACGTTTTTTTTTTTTTTTTTTTTACAGAAAACAAAATACTCCCCAGAATCCTAGGGGTGCCCTGAGCAAAATCGCCAGCAAAAGAAACCCCAAAAATGCCAGGGGAACCCGTGCACAAGTGTTAAAAAGTGCCCTTAAAAGGCACACTTTAGAAATCCAAAATGGCCGCCGCACTTTTTCACCCACAATAAAAAAAGGCGCGAAAATACAAAGGTAACCAAATAATATGGAAAAGAAAGAAAACGACCCTCTAATACAGGGCAAGCGAAAAAAATCAGGAAAAAGTGCAATTCGGAAGCCAGGGGAGCCGACAGAGCCTCTGACAATGCAAAAAATAACAGAGCTGAAAAGATAAAGCAAGGAAAATTCCTACCAGCTCAGGGAACAGCAAGGAACTCAGCCAACTCCTCCAAGTGACAGGCAATGCTGTAGCAGGTATGGCTCTTCCCCGAACAGTCCTGGGGAGAGCTCAACCCAGGCTTCAGATATTCCCAGGCAGGAAGGCAGGAGCCCAATGCAGGTCTGTCTTCCCCCAGGATGTCCCCTGTGGCAATGCTCCTTTTTCTTTTTTAAAGATACAGCTACCTAGCAAAGAAATGGTAAATAAAGGACCCAAAATAAAACCCCAAAAGAACTAACTAACTAGTGTTGCTCCTTCAAGTGTCACTTAGTGTGCCCAGAAAGGGCACAGAAGTCTGCAAGCTGCAAGGAGACTGGACACACTGGGGGCTTCTGGGAGCTCCGTCTGCATATATACTACAGAAGACTTGATTGGTCCAGTCTCCAGGCTGCAGGAGGAGGGGCACTACCCGATGTTGGAGGACTAAACTGGATTACCGAACAGGAACTCCTTGTATCCCAGAAGAAAGGACAAACGGCTGAGGCGTTAGAGCCTGTGATTAGCTGAAGATCGGAAATGTCTCTCCTAACTGGAGTCAGCTAGGAGAGATACTGGAACATGGAGAGCTTCAGAGGTACCTAAACCTTAAGGTTATGGTGGAAGTTGTTAACTACCACAGAGTGGTTGTGAGTGTAGAACCCCAAACATGCTGGATAGCATAGGTATGGGTAAAGCCCATCTGTCAGAATCATATAGCTATATGAGTCTTGACAGTCAGGTAGATAAATGCAGAAATACATATCTACCGATAGTAAAATATCTCGACAGATACATATATATATACATATATACATATATATATATATATATATTGTCACAAGGTGGACCCAACAGAGCCTGTACAAATGGAGATCAGCATGGAAGATCAGGGAGAATCTGACAGCATAAATAGAAACCTGTCAGGCGGTTGCTATAAACAACCAGGACACATGTGGGTAAGGGCTAGGAAGACACACCCAGGTAGCAGGGGAATGGAGTTTTCATTACCTGATGGGGATCAGCTGGGAGGAGGTGGAGCCCAGAGACACGTACATAAAACACGCTCACAAACAGTTAGAGAAGGGAGGCAGCGGCAAGGGCAGCAGCAGCCGCGGAAGGAATGGAAATGGAATGAGAAAGAGAGAGAAAGAGAGAATGAACCATTGGGTCAGCATGAGAATCAACAGGAAAGTCTGAGTGAGTCCCAGGACCTGTTTGAGACGTTTGGAAGTCAGCAGCTGGATACTGTGTGTATGAATGAAAGTCACGAGAGACGTGGGAGGATTTCTATAGAAGGTAACAGAGCAGAAAATACAGAGAGAGGCTGTTTCCTACCTGATTGGGTAAAACCCAGAGTTAACAGGAAAAGCCAACCAAGAGCAAGCTTAAAGGAAGCAGAGAATAACCTCTTTCCTTGTGCTAGCAGCCACAAGAGAAAGGAAGTTTTCCTACCTGCAGAAGCTTGTAATTCTGCTAGTAATTTTAAACTCCCAGCTTTTAGCAAAGTGCCGTCTCGAGCAGTGCAATCACAGGCAGTTGTGCAGAAGGAGCTAAGCCCGAGCAAGCTCAGAGCATATCACGAACATTCTAATAGCAGAGCCAGTGAATGCTTGCAGTTCCCTTTTAATTACCAGCAGGGACAGAGCTCCTACAAGCCACACTCAAAAGCATATGGTAATTCCCAGCAGGGCATTTGCTCAGAGAAGCAAAGTAACTTCCTGCTAGACGGAGCAAGCCAACTTTACTCCGGTGAAACAGCTGATCCTACAAACGTGTGTTCAAGTGATTATGAATTGATGCAATGTGATATTCCGGATATGCAAGTAAGTCCTGAAGCTATGGACTGTTCTTTATCAATGGTTGACCCAGAGTTCTCTCTGAGATAAAGTAGTGAATGTAACCAGAAGTTAAAGCCATAACCTGTTTGCTGACAAACGGTTTCTCAGCCAAACAGTATAATTGAGCTGTAGTGAGGCAGCAAAAGAAAAGGCTGTTTTGATAACAGGAGGACTGTTTAATACTTTTCTTTTGTTATATTTGAAAGCTGAAGCAAGCTATTTCTGTTCCACTTTATTCTTCTGTTATATGCCCGGAGTGGCTTTTGTTATTTGTTTTGCCAATTGAAGAAAAAACTCGTGGACGGGGAATAAAGCCCTGATTTGAAATTGAAGTGTGTGCATAAGTGATTCTTATCAGAAAAGGTACAACTACCACTCCCAGAGGGCCAGGCAGGGCTGTCTGCATCTCTTACAGAGCCAAGAGGAGGAGTCATCTTGTAATACCTGACCCCACCGGTAGGGCCCCCTGAGGGTGTGACAATATATATATATATATATATATATATATTTATTTATTTATTTATTTAACTGTATTTATATCCCGCCTTTCTCCGGGTCAAAGCGGTGCAATATTGAGGGGGGTGGACAATAATCAACTTCTGGGGGTGGGGGCTATCACCGGGTGTCCAACATTAATGATTTTAACAAATAATTGGGACATAGACATAGACGTTGTGTTACAGTCTCTTAGAGCATATGTTCATGGGGGTGAACTAGGGGGGTTGGGAGGTGGTCAGTGGTGGGTGCTTGTTTCTGGTCCGAGGTATTCCTGGAATAGGGCGGTTTTTAGTTGTTTCCTGAATGATGAGGGGTCTCCATTGCATCTGATGTGACTTGGTAGAGAGTTCCAGAGGGTTGGTGCATATATATATAACATATAGATAGAGATAGACATCTGTAAGATGTATGCTATAGAATGAACATATAGGCCTCTATATGGGTGTCTGCAATGAAGCAGACAGAGATATGCCTACAGAAACGGTATTCACATAGAAAATGTGGAGAGGAAAGATTCAACTAATAACAAGAAGGTGGAACCTACTTGAGAAGATATATAGAGAATCTATTCCCACTGGTTATGAGCTACAGGGATGCTAGCTAGTGCGATAACTAGGACGGTTACGTGAAAAAGCAGAGGATGATATCAGTCTGCAGCCCGCAAGTCCCGAGTATTCTAGAACTCTAGCATGGTAAGTGAACAGAAGACGCATAAACATTAGATACCATGCTGACCTGCTTAAGGACAAAAAAGGTATCATGCGTTCTTACCATGAGGACGAGCTGCAAGGAGAAAAGCATATTCCCGATTGGAAATACTATGGACCAAAGCAGGGAATTTGGAACTCCTTAAGCTTTCACGTAAGAGAAGGCCTATGTCCTTTATAATGAAAAGGAGATAGTGAACAAAGGGAGAACCTTTCTAGTCATGGGAGACATGACTGAAAAAGCCTTTTCCAACCATCTAGGATAGCTGTTGGAGAAAAAAAACCCATGCTCTCTAGCAAGGGCCCATAGTGGAGAGCTTCTCTGTAGGATTGCAGAGAGCATGATGCAGGAGAATGAGGAGATAGAACTGGCTGCTGGAGAGCCAGTAGCTATGTCAACTATGCTGCCAAACCCAGGGGAAAGGAGATGGCAGAAAGAGAAGACAATCCAACAAGGCTGTAGTGAAATAATTTCCAAGACAGATAACAGCACTGACTTGGAATTACTACTAAACTAGACAGAAAGTTAGTGGAGGACAAATCTGGTTGCTGGTGGACAAGAAACAGTGATCCAAACATTAAGGCTCCTGCATAGGCAGCTGCTTGCTAGATAGCAGAAAGAATCTTACTGTTTAAAAACAGAAAGAACAGACAGAACAGGAGTAGAAAACTCTGGACATGTCTGATGAACTGCCTCAAAGCAAGATAGAAAAAGAGGAGTCAACTCAGAAAGGAGAACTCCGCACTGGAAAAGTAACAAAACTAGAGAGGCTGAAGAAAAGCCCTCCAGTAAAACAATGCCGCTCTTACAGAGGAAAAACTTGGTAAGAGGGTAAAGAGAATGGAGCTGAAGAAGACTTACAAGTAGTAAGTCTATAGAAAGGAAAAAAAAGACATGCTGGCACAGGAAAACTATCGTTTGATAGTGGTTAGACCTCTTTCCCTAGCAGGGAGAAGAGGGAACCCTGTGACCTATAAGCATGAACATCCTGACAGCTCATAGAACATAGAAAAAATGGATGTCTTTTGGGAAGAGATCCATGTCTAGGATTTAGAATAACAGCAGTGGATTGCCTCTATTGAGAAGAAGCAACTGCAGATTCTACCCCCAAGAGTCACAAGCATCTGATGGAGATTGAATCAGAAACCTTGTGGTTGCTGGGTTTGCTGAGCCTGGTGAGAGGTTGAATTCTGCAGACCAGGACGATGCTTCCCTTGTTTGGGAACATCTGTATGATGGGCAGATGACGCATAAAACCTTCTCCTATGGGAAGAAAGTTTGGCAGGACATTTCCTGCCTACTGGGACAGAAGATGCAGAACAGCCCCTAGGAACAGGTAAGTCAGTGGATAACTGAGCAACCTGACGTAAAGACTCCTTGTTGAAAAGATTGTCTCCAGTGCAAGGAGTATGTCCCAGTGTTTGTTGTGCCCATTTGTCCAAGTCTGAAGCTTGGAGCCAGGCTCTACGTCATGCCCCTATAGTTATAGCAGAAGTCCTGCTAACAGACTCAAAAGAGTCTAGGGAAGCACGAGTAAGAAACCAAGAGATATTCTGAAGATGCTTAAGCAGTGAAGAATAGCCTGCACTCTTGGACTGGAAGGGAAGGAGTCAAAAGATGTAATTGCTTTGTGACCTCCTCAAGAGATAGACTCATATAAAAATATATGAGAGAATTCTTGCAGAAAGCATAGATGTCTGGAAGGTTTGACGTCCAAAGGCATCTAGTGTCTTAGACTCACGACCTGGCGGATAAGAAGAGTGCTTTTTCTTACTCTTTACCCGCCTCATTGCTGATTCCACTACTATGGAATGATGAGGAAGTTGAGTCTTTTGAAACCCTGGAGAGGGGGCCACCTGATATAAGAGATCAGTTGCTCTGGAAGGTGGTGGTACCCTTAAAGGTGTTTCCCACATTCCTAGAAAGAGATCCTGCAAGGAATGATGCAAAGGAAGCATTATGTTCTCCTTTGCTTTGGTAGAAACAGAGCCTTGTGCAGGATCATGTCCCAGGATAGGAATGGCAAGAGATCTTGCTATATCCAGGAGGAAACTCTGAAAAGAGGGACCTTCAACGGGAATTTCCTTTGGACAGGTTAGATCTGAAGAACTAGCCTGAGCATCGAAAGAGCTATCCAAATATATAGGAATAGATGATCCTGCACGGTGCAGTGTGGAATCCTTAAGGGATGGTCACCGGTACTGGCCGTCAGGAGCAGCGACCGTCAGTGCCACATCGTCCATGCCAGGTATCGGCTCCACACTTGGTATAGAAGGGAGCGATCCTGTTGAAAAAAGCATGGCAGGAGTTGGCCACGATGCTACTGTGGATACCGGTACCGATGGCAATACCCGTACCGATGTCGGAGCCGAGCCCGACACAGTCATCGGAGCAGCCATCGGTGGCAGTTCAATCGGTATCGAGGCAACCGAAAACCTACGGCCGCTATCCTCGGTACCGAGCCTCCGGTATCGATCGGTGTCGGCAGCAAAGCGTATTGGTACCCAGTCTTCCAGACTAGAGATCGATTCCAAACTCGGCATCGAGGGCAAAGAGCCTGATGAGCGAAGCATGGAAGGCACCGACCGCAAGGGTAATGAGGACATCGGTACCGACCTCGGTACCATGTCCGATACCAGTGGATGAAGGTCAACCAGTGGCATCTCAAACGGCCTCGGGGGAACCGAGAGTTGCGGATCAGAAGCATCGGGACCGAGCCTTCGGTACCGCCGAGAGCCGGTACCAAGGCGAGTCGGTACCCAGTCCTCCAGACTGGAGATTGATTCCAGACTCGGCATCGAAGGAAGCGAGGCTATCGATGCATGTCTGGAGGGTACAGACGTCGGTGGTAGTTTCAGTGCTGGTACCGATAATGTAAAGTCAATCTGGAGGGTACCGACGTCGGTGATAGCATCAGTGCTGGTACCGATAATGGAAAGTCAATCTGGAGGGTATCCACCGGTCCCGAAGGCACCGAGGACGCCAGATGACCATCCCTGGTGAGGAGTATTACTGGATACTCACATATTATATTTAAATAGCATACCGCTCCCACACCAGTATTCTATGTGGTTTAGTATGTTATAAAACATTTATAACTTATTCATAGCAGATTTCTCTATCACTGCAACATTGATGATCACATAGTGTTTATATGCAACAGTGCAATAAATAGATCTGCACTGTATTTAAACAGCCAAATAAGAGTGTTATCAAATATCTGTAACCATTGTTGCTACATTGTACCTGCACTTGTTACATTGTACTTTACCAAAACCCTCACACCTAGGAGAGAATCTTCACACCTATTTCAAAGCAACTGAAACATTATCAGCTTGATTAGGACCATTCTTACTAAAGCACCACACCAAGCCCCTCCCACAACTTAAACTCCTTTCTCACCAACTAGCCCAAAAGACTTTAGAATGGAGCATACATTTACATCCCTATTGAGCCTTTTCCTGCTCCTCGTATTCTGGCCACCCAGCTCACTAGCCCTTCTTACATCACATAATCACATCCCCATAGTCTCAACTGGGGGAAGGAAATGGTCAGGTGACTTCTACCGCAATTCCCATGACTCTCACTATTCTCATCGTAACCACCTACTGCACATCCCATTACAGTACCTCCCAAAGGCCAAGCAAGGTAAAAACCCTTTCCCTTGTGCCCTAAAATGCGCACTCATTAACGCTCGATCACTTCGCAAAAAGTGGCCGGCAATCACTGAAACGATAACATCCCATAAATTAGACATCATCATGATCACTGAGACCTGGCTCTCTACTGAAGACAATACCATTCTCAATCAACTACTTCCATCCAACTTTGTTGCCTTCACCAGCCATAGGCAGAACAAGAGAGGGGGTGGAGTTGTTATAATCACCAGAACTGAGCTCCAGTTCAAAATGGTCGAGTCCAACTGCATTAAAAACCTGGAAACCGTATCAATCTCCAATAACACATGTTCTATAAACTTACTCTACAGAGCTCCAACTGCTGATCCAGATAACCTGTCCACCATCATAAATATAGCATCCAACACGCAGAATCCATACAAACCTAATTGGATCTTAGGGGACTTTAATCTCCCATCCTTACAGGACAATCAAGCATCCACATTCATAGAAGCTCTAGATATTCTGGGGTATACCCAACTGGTGCAGAAACCGACTCACACAAAAGGTAACACGCTGGACCTCATTTTTGCCCCTCAAGCAGTTCTGAACCAACCACAAAATATCATGCTATCATTGACATCAGTACCATGGTCAGACCATAAACTCATCACCTTTCAGATGCCTACCCAGCGGCCACAAAGACCCCAACAGGATGAAAGCAAGACCTCTAAACCAACGACCAGAAGCTTCCTCCCTTTTAACAGAGAACTGATTCTCGCTGAAACAAACAAGCTTCTTGAGAAGTCTTCCCTAGACCTAGAGGAGTTGATCACCTCCTGGAACAACAGTCTCAGCACAATCGCAATTCGCTCTTCAACTAACAAGGCCCCAAAGAAAAGACCTTCCACACCATGGTTCACACCCGACCTTAAGGATTCACTAACCCTTCTACGAAGGCTTGAAAAACGCTGGAGGAAATCACGCACCAGTAGTGACCAAGCAGCATACAACCAACACATGCACACACATCGCAAAGCCATTACAGACAAGATGAAGCAACACCACACAGACACCTTGAAACGGTCATTGAATAAACCACATCACCTTTTCAACCTAGTCAAATCTCTTACCAAAGAACCTACCCCCGAGCAACTGGCCAGCATCAACCCGCAAGACTATGCTGCCTTCATGCAGTCCAAAATGTGCAAGACTGACAGGATAGTAATACCTGGCCCCCTCAGCGAACAAGAGTACCTAACCTCTCTAACCTCCTTTTCCACCCCTTCAAAGAAAATTATCGAAGACACCATTTCAGCTCTAAACACCACCACTGCACACACAGATCCATGCCCAGCACATTGGATAAAAGAGTTGCGCAGTGACTTCGCCCCAATCATAGCCAACATGTTAAAGCTATCCTTTAGCACTGGGTCATTCCCCTCTACTCTCAAGCAGACCTCCGTTAGACCTCTATTAAAGAACGCCAAGCTAGATCCCCTAAAGGTAGAGTCGTACAGGCCAATATCCAGCATCCCGATGCTTGCAAAAATCATTGAAAAAACAGTCTACAGGCAACTCCAAGATCATATCGACACCAATGCCCCACTGGATTCATCTCAACATGGATTTAGGGAGTCACATGGAGTTGAAACTTTACTCATAACTCTCCTCAACACTGTAATCTCAGGCATTGACAACATACGACATGGCTTTGCGCTCATCTTTTTAGATATAGCAGCGGCTTTCGACTCTGTTTGTCATGAGATTCTCATATACCGGCTAAGAGAAAAAGGCATCAGCGGATCAGCACTAGAGTGGTGCAGATCTTACCTGTCAGGAAGATGGCAACATGTTCGATCAGACGGGGCCACATCCGAACCATTTCCGCAAACTCAAGGAGTGCCTCAAGGATCCTCCATATCATCCTTAATGTTCAACATATACATTCAACCCATCTGCAACATGTGATAAGGAAGCTTATCATAGCTCAGGTAGGAGCTATAGAAAAGATGATAGTGACCATATGCTGATTGATGAAGAGGGAGGAAGAGATACAGAGACAGCAACGGCTACAAGCACCAGTATTACCTGGAGAAACAGAAGCCAAGCCAAGCAGATAGAGAGAGAAGGAAACTCTCTGGAAGGAAGAGAAGAAAGGCCATTGGAAGCTCTGGGAGATTCCAAGGCAGTACTCATACTGGGAGGTATTCCAAAAGCCAGCAGAGTCCATTGGACTGGATTCAGCCAGAGGAATGGATTGGCAGAGATAGGAATCACCAGTGGCTACCTGGAAGAGAGAAGACTGCATGTGGAAGGGACTTTCAGACCAAGGCCAGAAGGTATGTGAGAGAAGATCCAGCGTCCAGGGATCAAGATTGGAAGGCTGGACATCAGAATTGGATTACATATTGGCCAGGCTATACAGAGAGGAATAATGATAGCAGGAGAGGCTCAGGTATGAACACTGATCCAGACCCTATCTATAATAGAGAATGGCAGCAAGGGAATAAGCATTCTCATGATAGTGCCTTAATGAAAGACTCATCTGTGCCAATGTATGATATTGACCCTATGATTGTTGATGCAGGGGGAAATACAGCAGATGAAACTATTTACATGGACTGTTCTTTATCTAAATGCTATTGCTCATAGAAAACTAGCAAACACATCAGCCATCACAAAGAAACCTAACTTTGTTCTTTATTTCCACTGCAAACAGCTCTTAAAGCAGGATTTGGGTTCACACAGTAGCAGCCAGCCAGCTAAAGGCTTACAGCTGGTCAATTGATAGTAATTAAAGCTGCACCTGATTGTGTGTGTGAGCAAGGGAGAATCACTGCTGAGATCTGCGTGGAAAATAAGCAGAAGTTAACCTAACCAGCAAAGTTTATTCTTTTCTTTGTGCCTTTGTATTTGGTAATTATTTGCTAAGAAAACATTAGCTAATTGCCTGACAAGCTGAAGGTTGTTTCTGGTTTACTTTGTGACTTTTTGTTATCCATTTAAACACTGCAAGCAAGTAACCTCATTTATAGTGCTATCAAGCATACATGTGCTGGGTGAATTAAACCCCATCAATAAAAGAAGTATTTTATTGATCTTACCACTTGGTTTCACAACTCAAATTATTGTCATCAGCTGTGTTTGGGAGTGAATGAACTACAATACCCACAATACCTTGCAAGAATCATATGAATATATGCATCGTCAAGATTGTGTAAGTTCTCACCCTAGGCAGCCGTCTGACAAACATCATCAGATCGTTCAACGTGAGCTGTATGCTATACGCCGACGACGTACTGTTGTACATGCCGATTTCACTTGACTGCCCAAACCTTACCCCTCTGATTGCATGCTTTAACACCATATCCAATTGGCTGCTATCACAAAATTTAAGAATTCAACACAAGAAAACTGAGGTGCTTTTCATCTCGAGAAACCCTAACTTCACTCCACCCAGTTGTTTGAAAGTACACAATGCCGAGCTACAAGTGAAATCAACTATTCGTTACCTTGGGGTAACGTTGGACCAACATCTTGACATGAAGCAACACATAGCTAACACTGTCAGAGCGGTATACTTTAAAATTCGATCCCTCAGACACTTACGCCCATTACTCGAACCAGATGATTTCCGCACCATTTACCAAGCCCTCATCATTCCTCATTTCGATTTTGCAAATGCCATCCTTCAAGGACTTCCTCGAGCAACCTTGAACCCCCTGCAAATGGCCATGAACAGTGCAGCACGGATACTATTCGGAGCCTCAAGGAGAGAACACACCACACCTCTCCTGAAACAGCTGCATTGGCTTCCCATTCAAGCCAGGATCAGTTTCAAGACCTTGCTGATGACGTTCAAAGCTATCAAGGGGCTATCATCACCCTCTCTCTCTGACGTCATACAATCCCCCGCCCCCTGCAGACTAAGAAGAACTGCAGAGACCAATATGTTATCTATACCTAAGGAAACAACAAACTGCACCAAAACAACATCCAACCGAGCCTTCAGTATTTGCGCCCCAAGTCTATGGAACACCCTACCACCACACATCAGAGCAATCCCCAACTTGAGCCAGTTCAGGAAGGCCCTGAAACATTTCCTCTTTATCAAACACCTCACTTACAGCCCTGAACCCCAGCCACTCTCATATAGTTCGTCCCCAAAAATGTAAAACACCAAACAGGAGCCTTTTTCCATTGAACTTCTTATGTAAATAGTTCACCTTTGTTTATAGTTGATACTTGTTCTCCAAATCCCACTCCCTGTTCAATGTAATGACCAGACATATGCATTTTGTCGGATGTTTTTTGTTACATGTAAACCGCGCTGATTGCAAATAGTGCGGTATATAAGAATTGTTAAATAAATAAAATAAATAAATAATCCAACACCAATGCCAATGCCGATGCCGATGCCGGGGTATCGGTACCGCTCGACGCAGATGCCACCACCGGACACAGCTCAGGTATGTTCTGTGAGGGGTGAACCCCAGGAACAACCTGAAACCCCTCAAACGCTTTGGAGACCGAAGACTCCCGCCGGGGTTTTGAAGCCAGTGGGCCCTCGAGGGCAAGGCCGGAGCCGTCTACATTCTGTGCATGAGACCTACCACTCGAGGGCTGGCTAGTCTGAACAGACTGTTTGTGGGTTACCTGATCCTGTGCAGAAGAAGAAAGGGACGGTGCCCTGAAATTGGAGGGAAACCGTGTATCGAGGGAACCTCGATGTTGAAAACCTCTTCTCACCAAACTGTTGTCAGGACCCAAACAGGTTAGACACCGACTTCGAGGGTCTAAAAATAAAGTTGTACCGCCACCGTTTAAACATTTCTTGGAGAAAATGGCTGGCGGTTCCATGAAGGAAAAGAAGAGGCCTAAAAGGCCTAAAAAACCATGAGACACTATGAAGAAAAAATATCCCTTGAAAAAGGAAGATTTTACAAGAAAAGAAAAGAAAACACCGGCGGTACCGGTGGCGTCGGGGAGACAGCCGCGACCACAAGAAAACTAAAGAAATAAAACAAGATAGAGATAGGAAGCGGAGATGGCAGGTAGCCATCGGCTCAAAGGGTGGGCAAGTAAGCTGCTGCAAGACCACATTCAGATCCTACTCAGCCGCCGGGAGGCGAACCGGGAGTTTCAGCAGAAGGAGACCTCGCAGAAACCTGGACACCAAAGGATGTACAGAGAGGTTGCCGTTCCACTGAAGAGTGGTGTGCTGACAAAGCACTAAGGTGCACTCGGACCGAGATAGACTTGAGGCCTGATTCGGAAAGGTGAAGCAGGTACTGCAGCATCACAGCCACCTGGCAGGAGAATGGGTTCTCACTCTGCTGAGTACACCATCTCTCAAACCTACGCCACTTAAAAGAGTAGGTTTTCCTACTCGATTGCCTTCTAGAGGCTAGCAACACATCCACTATCTTCTTTGGGAGGAGAAGTAGTGCAAGGACTACCCTTTCAGCAGCCATGCCATCAGGTTTAAGGACCTGAGGTTGGGATGCAGAAGTGAGCCCCCCCTCCTGTGACAGGAGGTTGGGTGAAAATCCCAGAGAAATTGGAATCTCCTCTGTCAGTTGCAGGAGGAGTGGAAACCAAGGCTGTCTCGGCCACCTGTGGGCCACCAGGATGACTGAGGCCTTGTCCTGAAGGATCTTGAATAAGGTCCGAGCTACCAATGGCGTGGGAGGAAACGCGTATAGGAGGCCCACCAACCATGATATCAGGAAAGCATCTGCAGCTACCCTGTGTGGGTGCGGCTGTCTGGAACAGAAGAAGGGCAACTGGTGATTTTGAGGGCTCACAAACAAATCTATAGATGATCACCCCCAACACTGGAAGAGTTGCTGGGCTACATTGAGATCCAGTTGCCACTCGTGCGGCTGGAGAATTCTGCTTAGCTTGTCTGCTAGGAAGTTCTCCTGACTTGGTAAGTAAACAGCCTTGAGGGACATGCCCTGGCTGACTGTGAAGGAGCATAGGTCCATGGTTTCCTGACACAGGATACGAGAGACTGTGCCCCCCTGTTTGTTCACATAGAACATTGCTACTTGGTTGTCTGTCTGAATCAAGACAGATTGATAAGCCAGGGTTTGGCAGAAGGTTTGAAGAGCTAGGCGGATCGCTCGAAGCTCTAGGAGAATGATTTGTTGTGTACTCTCCCATGGAGACCACATACCCTGAGTGCAGAACTGCTGGCAATGAGCACCCCATCCCAGCAGGGATGCCTCCGTAGTCAGCACCCTTGAGCGCGTGGGAGGCTGAAAAGGCACTCCCTCCAGGAGGTTGAAGCCACCATTTCAAAGACTGTATCAGGCGATGGGACACCTTGATGTTGTCTGAGTCCGCCTGTGGCTTGCGTCCACTAGTCCTTGAGGCACCACTGAGCTGTTCTCATGTGGAGCCGAGCATCGAATGTCGCATGCACCGTGGATGCCATGTGACCAAGGAGGCGCAGAAAGTGTCGTGCTGAGATGCGGGATCTGCGTCTCACTTGCTGCACTAGGACTACCAGTCTTTGAGCCCTTTCTTCTGGTAGATAAGCCCTTGCTTGAAGGGTTTCTAACCTTGCCCCTATGAACTCCAGTCCCTGAGAAGGAACCAGAGTGGACTTTGTGTAGTCGATCACAAAGCCCACGTGTTGAAGCAACTGGATAGTGCGGGCTGTGGCCTGTTGGGCTTCTAGAGGTGACTGGGCCCTGATGAGCCAGTCGTCTAAGTAGGGGAAGACGAAGACCCCTTGAGTCCTTAGAAAGGCTGCTACTACCGCAAGGCACTTTGTGAATACCCTGGGTGCCGAGGCTAGGCCAAAAGGCAGCACTTTGTACTGAAAATGGTTTCCTCCCACCACAAATCTTAGATATTGTCTGTGGTCTGGATGAATCAAGATGTGTGTATACGCATCTTTGAGGTCTAAGGAGCATAGCCAGTCTCCCTGGTGGAGGTAAGGCAGCAACATTCCAAGGGAAAGCATCTTGAACCTTTCCCTCATCAGGAACTTGTTCAGGTTTCGCAGGTCAAGGGTAGGTCTTAGGCCTCCAGTTCTCTTTGGTATCAGAAAATACCTGGAGTAGAAGTCTGTGCCCTGTAGGTGGTGAGGCACTGGTTCTACCGCATGATCCTCGAGAAGCCCTGTTAACTCCTGCAAGAGAAGGTCCCTGTGAAGAGGGGGTCTGAGAGGCTCCCCTGGAAAGTAAGAGGGAGGCACTTGGGTGAGATGTAACCGATAGCCCATTTGGACTATCTGGAGAACCCAGGTGTCTGTAGTAATAGCTGGCCACCTGTGGGCATACAGGGTCAGCCTTCCTCCTGTGCAGGGCCTTGCATCCTTCGGGACAGAGACTATGCACTGGGAGTAAAAAAAAAAACCTCCAGGCTGGGCCGGAGCCAGTGCCTGGAGCTTGCAGGCCTTTTGCTTATGCGGGCCCTGCCCCCGTCCCTTGGCCTGCTGCCCCTGCTGAGGAGCTGGGGAGGCCCGATACGTGGGGTAGTTTCGGTAAGATGATCCTTTCTTCGGAAAAAAGGGTTTCTTACCCGATCCCTTCTTCTTAGAAGGGGCAGAAGTCTTCTTCTCGAGTCTTGTCCGACTCAGGTACTCGGACTCGATTTCGGCAGCCTTCTCAGTCATGGTCTTGTCAAAGAGGTTTTCACCTCAGCAAGGGACATCAACCAACTTGTCCTGAACCCATGGCTCTAGATCTGACAACTGTAGCCATGCCTGGCGTCGTGCACCGATGCCTGCTCACACTACCCTGGCCGAAGCCTCGAAGTCGTCATAGGCTGCTCGAGTCAAACTTTGAGCACTCTCGGATCCCAGTGGACAAAACCTGGAAGCGCTGCAAAGGTCCCTCGGAGAGACCAGCAGAGAACGCGGCAATCTCCTTCGCCAGGTCTCGCAGGTACATGCCCATGTACAGCTGGTATGTCTGAATTCGACATGCCAGCATCGACCCCTGGTAGCACTTTCTGCCGAAAGCATCCATGTTGCGGGCCTCCTAGCCAGGAGGCACCGAGGAGTACATCATTTGGCTCTTGAGCCGGTGCATGGCCGATTCCACAACCATGGAGTTGTGCGGCAGCTGTGCCTTTTGGAACCCATGGCTCTTGCGAACTCGATAGATGGAATTGATTCACCTGCTGAGGACCAGCATTGAGGCCAGTGTCTCCCACATATGGAGCATCAGCCGTTCCAGAATGGGGGGCACCGGTACAGTAAGGGCTTCCTTTGGAGGAACGTCATACTGGAGGACCTTGAGCTCCTCAGCTCGAGGTTCCTCCTCGGGATCTGCCGGGAATGACAAAGCCTTTGCCATGTCCCGGGGGTGACCGTCTCCAAGGTTCAGACCCACGGGAGTCTGACGGGACATACTTGGTATGGTGGGTGCCCGGTGACTCCTTGTCCTCCGTCTCCTAACCAGACTCCGAGGAGGAGTCGATCGGCTCCGGCCTCGAGGGCTTCGGTCTCGACTGCCCCGATGCCGAGGGAATCGGTGTTGACAACCTTGGTCCCGGTCAAGGGGGACCGCGGCCAAGGATCGACTCGAGACCTTATCGACTTGAGGATCGGCTCAGACTCCGGGGTCGACTTGGACATGGAAGTCCCGGTGGTCGGGGTGGACGTACGTGAGAGACCGGCCATCAGCACCCACTGCTGGTCCATGAAGGCAGACACGCTGCGCTCCAAGTCCACCAACCTGCGACTGAACTCAGGAGGCTCAGCAGCCCCCGGCTCGGGTCCCGATGCCGTCGGGCCCGACGCCGGCTCTCCCGGTGGAGAGTCAACAACGAGGACTGTGCTTATCTTCCTCGGTGACTCCGGGTCCTTTCGAGGACGTTTGGCAGGCCTCTCCGACTCTGAGGATCCGGGGCAGTGAGCCGGGCTCCGCAACCAAGCCCGCGAGGGACCAGGCCGTACAGAGCTCTCAGACGGCACCACCCTCAAAGATTTTTTCTTCCTCTGGTGTTCCCGCGAGGGAGACCCCCTTTCAGAGGACACCCAACGCTGCTCGGGATCAGACAGTTCATGAGAGGTTGAGGCCTCTGACGAGGTCCAAGCCTGGGCGGTTGCGGACTCAGGGAAAATCCTGTCATGTTGCTGCTGTCTGCTCCTCAAGGACTTAAAAGACATCCTTTTGCATGGGCCACAGACCACGGGGTCATGGTCGGGCCCGAGGCATTTGAGGCAGCAGTCGTGTGTGTCAGTGAGAGACATTAGCTTTGTGCACCGATCACACTTTTTAAACCTGCTGGCAGCCATCGGGGGAAAAAGGGTCCCTGCAAGGTCAAAGGACTGGGCTGCCAGCTAAAAGAAAAAAAGCATGTGAATGCTAGTCACTAAGGACAAAAACGAATAATAGGCCGGGTTCGATACCGGTGTACTGACCTGAAGGCGGGAAGGGGAACCGGCGTCAAACCAGCTAGCAGAAAATAGAATTTTCTAACTTTTATCAACTTTTTACGAGGGAACTAGGATGATGTCCGTTGGGCTCCGCGGAAAAAACAAGACTGAGCAAGATGGCACCCTTAGGCAGGAAGGGGACCGTGCATGCGTGATGCAGTCCCAAAGGGTTTCTTTGAAAGCTGGGGATTTGCTCCGCATGGGGGCTCTGTCGACGTCACGCATATGTGAGGATTGACTTCCTGCTTGTTCCTGGAGAAATATACAGATAGATAAATATACATATCTATCTATCTATATATATGTCTCTTTCTGATTCTGGGGGGAGGGGGGCTGAGATAATCAGATCTGAATAGCTTATAACATCATAACACCAGTAGTTTGGCTGTCAGCATAGATGAAAACCAGTTAAGTGCAAAAAATGTCACATTTGGTGCTATGCAAATATTCAACAATGTAACAGTGGCGAGGCAGGGAGAAAAATAGAAAAAGCTGGTACTGGAAAAAGGAGAAAAAGTCTAAAATCCATTCTGCTGAGGGTTTATGATAAAAATAAAGCGTTGTTACTCACCTGTAACTGGTGATCTCCAAGAACAGTGCTAATGAGGCTTCTAATATGGGTTTCATCAGTAGACAGAGCCTGCGTGGGAATGCTCCCCAGCAACCAATTGGAAAGCTTTTGGGAGCATCCCACTGCGCCTGCGCATCTGCCTTCCTAAGTCCTCTTCTCTGAGTTTGTAGCAGAGAGATAGAAGAGAGAGAGAGGAGGAGGGTGGGTTGTGAAGACTGATTCCTGCTGTTCCTGGAGATCACCTCTTACAGGTGAGTAACAACACTATCTCCAGTAACAAGCAGGAATGCAGTCTTCACATATGGTGCACACTAGCTCCTAGGTACCAGACTGGAGTTGGTAGCAGTGGTATGCCCAAGGCTAAAAATAAAGCAGAGAAAGTGTGGATACAAAGTGGCCCCATTGGACTCTATTGCAGTTGGCAAGACCATCACCAGGGAAGTATGGTGCCAGAAGAAGTCCGGGACAGAGGGTAGGAGTTGCAATTAAGTCCCATCCCGATGGGAGTCCCTGTGTAGGCAGTACTGTGCAACAACGGTATGGAGGAGCAGGTAGCTGCTCATCAGATTTAGTCAATGGAGACAGAATGAAGGTTAGCAACTGAAGTTGCTATGGCTCGCATGTGAGCAGTGACATGACCCTCAAGGGTGAGTCCCACTTGAGCACAGGCAAAAGAAATGCAGTCCGCAATCCAGATGGATAGGATATGCTTCATTACTGGCAGTCCAAGGTGACTTGGATCAAAGGAAATGAATAATTGAGAGGCTTTCCTGTGAATCTGGTTCTGTTCAAGTAGAAAGCCAGTGTGCACTTGCAATCTAGAGTGTGTGGAAGAGTTCGGAGAACCACCTTGTCATGGTGGAACAGAGTGTACGGAGGATCAGACACTAAAGCCTGAGGTTTGCCAATTCGGTGAGATGAGGTGAGGGTGAAGAGGAAGATTAACTTCCAAGACAAGAATTTTAAAGAAACGGTAGCTAAAGGCTCAAAAGGAGGCTTTAGAAGTTGTGCTTGGACCACCTTGAGGTCCTAGGCCACCAGTGGTGGTTTGATCAGTGGCTCGAACAGCAGGAGACACCACATAAAGCTTTGCACCAAGGCGTGTGAAGAAATAGGATGCCAGTCACCAGCCTATGATAAGCTGAGACGGCACTTAGATGAACTCTGAGTTAGTCTTGAGACCTGCTGAGGACAAGTGGAGAAGATTGTAAAAGGAATTCAACCTGGCAAGCAGAGGGGTCAATATATTTTGGGGTACACCAGAGAATGAACCTTTGTCATTTGAAGGCATAAGAACGTCTAATAGATGGCTTGCGAGATACAAGTAGGATGTCCTTGACTTGCTGTGGAAGGTCGAGGTCAGCAAA
The DNA here is from genome assembly GCA_033557465.1 of Ichthyophis bannanicus. Taxonomy (NCBI): domain Eukaryota; kingdom Metazoa; phylum Chordata; class Amphibia; order Gymnophiona; family Ichthyophiidae; genus Ichthyophis; species Ichthyophis bannanicus. The sequence goes on along the minus strand of CM066049.1, from coordinate 73,831,686 downwards.
GATTATACCTTCAGCAGCTATCCCGTGAGATAAGAACATAAGATATGCCATACTGGGTCAGACCAAGGTCCATCAAGCCCAGTATCCTGCTTCCAACAGTGGTCAATCTAGGTCATACGTACCTAGCAGTTTCCCCAAAAGACACAGGTTCCGCAATGCTTGTACTGGGTCAAGCATTGATATCCGGGGTTCCTTCTTAATAATGGTTTATGGACCTTTCCTCCAGGAACTTGTCCAAACCTTTTTTAAACCCAGCTACACTAACAGCCTTTACTACATTCTCCGGTAACAAATTCCAGAGTTTGATTACACGTTGAGTGAAAAAAATATTTTCTTTTGTTAGTCTTAAATAATTTACCCTGTAGCTTCATTGCATGTCCCCTAGTCTTTCCATATTCTGATAACGTAAACAATTGATCTATGTTTACCCGTTCCACTCTGTTCATTAATTTATAGACTTCTATCATATCTCCCCTCAGCCGTCTCTTTTCCAGGTTAAAGAGCCCTAACCTTTTTAGCCTTTCTTCATAGGAGTATCCTTCCATCCCCTTTACCATTTTGGTGGCTCTTCTCTAAACCTTTTCTAATAACTCTATATCCTTTTTAAGATACGGCGACCAGAATTGCACACAATATTCAAGGTGCGGTCTCACCATGGAACGATATAGAGGCATTATAAGATCTTTTGTTTTATTTTCCATTCCTTTCCTTATGATACCTAGCATTCTATTTGCTCTCTTGGCTGCCGCTGCACACTGGGCCGAGGGTTTTAACATGTTATCCACAATGACGCCTAAATCTTTTTCCTGGGTGGTGGTTCCTATTGTGGAACCTTGCATTGTGTAACCATAGTTTGGGTTGTTCTTCCCTAGGTGCATAACTTTGCACCTGTCCACATTAAACTTCATCTGCCATTTTGATGCCCAGTCTTCTAATTTATCAAGATCCTCTTGCAATTTTCCACAATCCTCTTGGGTTTTAACAACTTTAAATAGTTTTGTGTCATCTGCAAATTTGATAACCTCACTCGTTGCAAATTTGATAACCTCAAAGGATGGAGGGCATGTGGACTGGGATGGAGAAGCTTCCCATGGTCCTGAGAAACGAGGTAGGGTACATGTCCAAGGCTGAGAGATTGGGTCTATGCCAGATAAATCAGCAGAGGAAACCATGGCTGATGGGGCCAGTAAGGGGCTATTAGGATCATATAGCCCCTGTCAGCCAGCAGCTTGAACAGGGTCTTGGTTAGTAAGGGGATGGGCAGAATTGCATAAAATAGGCCCTTTCCCCAATGGAGAAGGAAGGCATTCATTCTCTGGCTGTGCTGGGAGGGAAGCCTTTAGCAAAATCAGTGAAAGTTATGCATTCTCCTGGGTGGTGAATGGATCTATTCTGGGGGTCTCCCACATGTGGAAGATCCACGATGCCATTTCCCGATTTAAAGTCCACTCGTGTGGATACAGGATACGGCTGAATCTGTCTGCAAGGAGATTGAGTTTGTCCAGGATATACACCGCCCTGAGATGGATGCAGTGTTCAATGGAGAAGAACCAGAGATTAAGGGCTTCCTGGCAGAGGGGACAGGAACCTGTTCCCCCCCTGTTTGTTCACATAGAACATGGCCACCTGGTTTTCCGTTCAGACTAAGATCTGTTTGCCCAAAACATGGGGTTGAAAAACCCGAAGGGCATTCGTGAGAGCACGTAGCTCCAGGAGGTTGTAACACGTGGGATTTAAATTTTAGTAAATTTTAGAATGTTTGAAGTGGTTTGTAGGTTATTGGTATCACATTTTGAGTACATAGATTTAGGCTTATGGTCGTGGTGAGGTGTTGGTATACTATGGTAATGTTAACAGAGTTTATGAGAGTGAATAGTAATATATGTATTTTTTGTTTTTGTTTTTGTTAATAGAGTTCTACCCCTGAAGAAGCTTCCATGAAGCGAAACGTTTAATGGGTGCCATTGTGTATAGGCGTTGGGTAAAAGCTATTCAATTGGGAAGAGCACCTGAGCCGTGCAGCTGTTGAGAAAAACCAGCAGTTAAGCAATTTTGGTTGTTTGCATTGATGAGGCTGGTGGTGCTCTAAAGGATGGTCGGTGATGCAACTAGGCATAAGCATTTAGATATCGAATTGCTTAAATAAATGCCGAATGAGTCTGAGCCCTCCTTTAGGTTTTCTTGTTTTTCTGTTATATTTGCAACAAATGAGAAAAGGTTCACCTGAATGACTTTAGGTTCCTGTTTGTCCACTGCCCCTATGTGATGAGACTGTCCAGATGTGCTCCTCACCCAAGTTTGGAAGCATCTGTTGTCAGGGTGCACTGAGGTGAAGGCATCTGAAAAGGTGACCCTCCGAGTAGGTTTTGAGGGGAACACCACCACTGAAGGGAGTTGACAAGTGGAGAGGTGATGCAGATCTTCTCAGAGATGCCCGGTTGCTGGGGTCCACTGAGACGGCACAGTCCACTGGGCTTTCCACATGTGCAGGTGAGCATAGGGGATGACATGGACTGTGGAGGCCATGTGCCGCAGAAGGCACAGCATTTCTCGAGCTGTCACAGCATTATGACCCTTTATGCTGTTGGCCAGCTCAATGAGGAGGGCAGAAAGGAAAGCTCAGGCCTGACAAATATCCAGAAGTGCTCCGATGAATTCAAGCCGCTGCAATTTTGGAAAGTTTAGGATGAATCCCAGATCTTGGAGCACAGTGATGGTGCAATGAAGAGATAGTTTTACCTCTTGTGAGAATTCTCCCCTGATTAGTTAGTCATCCAAGTAGCAGAAGACAAAGACTCCCAAAGTACAAAGGTAGGCAGCAATGACTGTCATGCATTTTTTTGAACATTCAGGATGCAGAGGCTAACCCGAAGGAGAGCACACAATATTGACAGTGGGTTTCTGGAACTGAAAATGCAGATACTGTCTATGTTGAAGTTGGATCAACAGATATGCATTTGCCTCCTTGAGGTCTAGAGAACAGAAGTGTACAGATCATTTTGAATTTTTCTCGAACGAGAAATTTGTAAGGTCCCTTAGATCTAGATTGGGCCTGAACCCTCCTGCCTTCTTGGGGATAAGAAAGTGAGGAGAGTAGAAGTCCCTGCCCTCTTGGGAGGATGGAACTCTTTCTACAGCCCCCTGAGCTAACAGGGTGGACACCTTGACTGATGGGAGATCTGTCTACAAGGGTTTTGCAGGATAATCTCTTGTGCAGGTGGTGGGGAGTAAGCTTTCAAAATAAAGCAGATAGTCTCTCTGGACGATGTTGAGAGTCCACTGCCCTGCTGTGATGAAGTGCCACCTGTGGGCATAGGAACAGTGTCTGCCTGATATGTGTAGGGGTGGGGAACCCTGCAGAGGCAAAGTAACTATGCTCTCTAGGAAGAAGTTAAAAAAACAGGTGCTGGCTGTGGCTGTGCAGCTAGTTGTGGCTTAGGCGGCTTAGGCTTTGTGGGCTGGCAAGGGCCCTGCTGTTGCTGCTGAAGTTGGTAAGCAGCTGTAGGTGGATAAGAAGGTTAATATCTTTTCTTCTTAGGATACAAAGACTTCTTTGGATTAGCCTTTCTCCTAGAGGAGTCTGACGTCTTTCTGGAGAGGCGTTTGAGAGTAAGATCACCTGTCTCAATCTCTCTGGCCTTCTCTCTCCAACCCTTTCCAAAGAGGTTCTCCCCAGAGCAAGGGATATTGGCCAATTTATCCTGAACCCAGTGTTCAAGGTCAGATGCCTGTAGCCAGGCCATTCCGCGAGCAGAGATTCAGACTGCTGAAGCTCTGCTTGAGGACTCAAAAACATCGAAAGATGCTCTAGTAAGAAATTTGGATGTATTCTGTTTTTGCCTGATTAAGGCCTGGAATGCATCACATTTGTCATCAAGAAGGATAGGGGCAAGGTTCTCTAGATCCTTGAGATATGTGCCATATAAAGCACGTAGGAAGTAATCCTAGAAGTGAGCATGCATGCCTGAAAGCACTGACGGCCAAAAGGCATCAAGTGTTTTGGAGTCCTTGCCTGGAGGCAAGGAAAAATGATTCATATAACTCTTGATGCACCAAGTCAGGGCATGGAGGAATTTGGTACATGGTATTGAGTCATTTGCTAATAGGCGGAACTGTTAGCGGGGCCTCCCACATATGTAGCATTAGATCCTGTAGGATACGATGCACCGGTAACATGGCAGCCTCTTTGGGCGCCAAGGGGTACCGGAGGATTTCCAACTCCTCTGCCCTAGGTTCAGTCTCCAATCTCACAGTAATTTGCAGGCCTACTACCATGCCAGAATGAAGTCTTGAAAAGACATGCCCTCTGACGAGGACCGATGCTGCTCATGAAGAGGGAACAGACTGGAAGGGAGATCCCGGGTTAACCTGGAATCCTCCAATGCATTATCGGAATCGAAGGAGGTAGAGTCTGATTCTGACAGAAAATCAAAGTATAGACGGTCGCATGCCGATATTGAGACCCAATGCTGAAGCAGCAGGAACCTGTTGGGTACCAATGATGCCCGTTGGTTCCAAAGGAGGCATCAGAGGGAAAGGGTCCCCCGATTCAGGTTCAAGGTCCGGTATTGGCGATGGGCCGGATACAGATGCCTGCACTGCTGGAGCTGTTGATACAGACAGTACCAAGGCTGCCAGGAGTGCTGCCAAACTCTTCTCGATAGCCAGGATGCTCTGGTCAAGGGAGGAGGCCAATGCCTGGGTAGAATCACACACAGGGCTCCAAGCCACCATCCCAAGCATGGAGCCAGTAGCTCTCCGGAGGTTAAGGCTTTGGGAGTGTCCTGGAGCCTCTATTGTGCTTTGAAGGGCTGGTCCTCCTGCTGGGGCTGTTTGGCAGGCCTGTCTACATTGGATGCACCCTTCGGTAAATCTCGATGACGATGAAGGGATTTACCTTGAGGATCAGTATCTGTTTTCGATGCCGATGACTTAGGCTTAGTCTTATGTTTGGACTTTGAGGAGACCTGAGAATCAAGAGAGGTGGCCGATGTTCTCGATGATGTGGACGTCACTGAAATAGAGTCCAGGGCAAACAGAGAACCATATTGTCTGGCTCTGTTTAGGCCTCTTTTGTCATTTGTTGGCACAAATGACAATCAGTCGGTAAATGGTCTGGACCCAAACATTCCAAACACCAGTCATGTTTATCAGTGACCGATATTGTACCAGAACACTTGGTACATTTTTTGAAACTGCTGATGTGTTAAGAACATAAGATATTTATTTATTTACATTCTCTTATATACCGCGCTATTCTGCATCAGTGCGGTTTACATTGAACAAACTGAAATTACATTGAACAGGGCATTATAACTTGGAGATAACTATTTTACAGGGAACATGGGCTATGGAGGGTTAAGTGGCTTGCCCAAGACCACAAGGAGCACCTGTGGGACTAGAAACCCCAGTCCTTCCGGCCCAAGGTTGCTGTCCTCTAGTGGAATTTGAACCCCCGACCTTCCGGCCTGAAGTACCTTGCCCCAACCACTAGGCTACTCCTCCACTCCATGCCATACTGGGTCAGACCAAGGTCCATCAAGCCCAGTATCCTGTTTCCAACAGTGGCCAATCTAGGTCACAAGTACCTAGCAGTTTCCCTAAAAGACACAGGTTCCAGAATGCTTGTATTGGGGCAAGCAATGGATATCCCAGGTCCCCTTTAATAATGGTTTATGGACCTTTACCCCAGGAACTTGTCCAAACCTTTTTTAAACCCAGCTACACTAACAGCTTTTACTACATCCTCCGGTAACAAATTCCAGAGTTTGATTACACGTTGAGTGAAAAAATGTTTCCTGTTACTGTAGCTTCATTGCATGTCCTTTAGTCTTTCTATATTTTAATGGTGTAAACAATCAATCTACGTTTACCCGTTCCACTCCAGTCATTAATTTTTAGACCTCTATCATAACTCCCCACAGCCATCTCTTTTCCAGGTTTAAGAGCCCTAACCTTTTTAGCCTCTCTTCATAGGGGTATCCTTCCATCCCCTTTACCATTTTGGTGGCTCTTCTCTGCACCTTTTCTAATAACGCTATATCCTTTTTAAGATATGGCAACCAGAATTGCACATAATATTCAAGGTGTTTTTCCATCGTGGCGGAACAAAAGTAGGCCAAAGCCTAATTTGGAGGTAGAAAACACCAAAATTGGAAAAAAAATGAAAAATGAAAGAAAAATATTTTGAAAAGAAAAAAAATATATCGGGGCCAGTATCAGAGAAGGTACCAGCATCGAAGTAAAGGCAGAGCACAGATTTAAACAAAAAAAATGACATTTTTCGGCAGTGACAAGAAGAAAAGAACCTGCTGACTCCATGGAAAATGAAGAACTGAGGAGAGGATTTGGGAAGGCAGGAAGACAAATGCGCAGGTGCAGTGGATTGATCCCAAAAGCTTTCCAAATGGACGCTGGGGAACGTTCCTGCGCAGGCTCTGCAGATACCGACAATATCCATATATGAAAACTGCATTCCTGTCTGTTCCTGAAGTTTGATCTATCTACCTCATGTAATTCCAGTAGCAGTTCAAGACCAGTTTCAGGTAGGTACAGTAGACATTTCCCAGTCCCTGAAGGGCTTATTATCTAAGTTTGTACCCAAAGCAATGGAGGGTTAAGTGACTTGCCCAAGGCCAGAAGGAATGTCAGTGGGATTCAAACCCTGGACTCTGATCACCACTAGGCTACTCCTCCACTCATGCCTGTTCCAGTAAGTAGGTGTTCTCCACCAAGGTCCCCAGAAAGAATTCCATAATTTCACCGAATGCATCACTTCCAGTCCATGGATTTTAGTTTTGCACTTCCCACGTGCTCACAGCAGCCCCCATCACTAATGGTATATATAATCTATTAAGAGTGAAAAGGCAGCCTTGGTTGGTTGAAATATGTTAAATAATGCAATTCTACTTTTTATTTTTAAAAGACCTTTCTATATTGTATCCTAAAGCGAAACTTTCTACCCTTCTCTCTGTTGTTTCACTCTTTACTCCCATCTGATTCTCCTTTAGCTATTCCCAGTTGATTACAAAGGATTCTTTTCACAGGGGTTTTCTCCCTACCATGGAGTGGAGTAGCTGCCTAGTGGTTACAGTAACCAAGAGACCAGGGTTCAATTCCCACTGGCAGGCCTTGTGACCCTGGGCAAGTTACTTCGCTCTCCACTGCCTCGGAAGAAAGGCCTGGCACATTGCCAAGAAAACCCAGGAGCTGTAGACATTGCATTTTGCTCTCCCTCCCTCTCAGGAGTCAAAAGGAAAGAACGAAACCAGAAAAGTTATTGTATTAGGCGTTTCAGTTCTTAAATGCCATAAATGAATTCTGTAAAAAAAAAAATTCCTGAAGAACTAAAGTAAATTTTTTCTAATCCTAAATGAATCAGCTTTCTAAAAATGTATGTGTAAACCTCAAATATTAGTTTTGTTCCTACCTAGAAAGAGTGGAGCAAAGAGAAAAAGGACATAAGAACGAGAAAGGAGAAGGAGAGGGCGAGTTGTTGTTTACCCCAGAAGCAGCTGCTTGAAATATATCCCTGACATCGCGCACTGGCTGCTTGCTCTTTTTTCGCCTGGAGCGTGAATATGTGTCCAGCCTACGCTGCACAGCTGCAGTCTGGGTCTTGGTCAGGGAAGATAGTAACACTGCATTGTCACTATCTGAGGACTGCTCGCTGATCAGGTCGGACAGGCCTGCATCCTGGAGCCATTCTGCTTCTGCCTCTCCCTCTGCAAGAGGAATAGAGAAGGAAAGGGACACAATAAGGATGAAAGACAGCACTACAGCAAAATTTGAACAGTAGGTTGAAGTAAATTTAATGTAAGAAACAAAAGAATACAGCACCATCTAGTGAACTTAATGGGTAGTGATACGGTTGTGGTCAACATTGGCACTCTTGCATTTTAGGTATGCTGTATACAATATCTTGAGAAATAATTGGAAATATTCCTTTTTTGAAGTTTTTATATATGCAATTTCAGCAATACATCCAAAAAAACCCATGAATGATCAGCAAAATAGTAAATAAAAATATAGAATAAACCACTTATCTTAATCCATTGATAGACCACAATATACCACTAATGAGACAAGAGCAAGTAATAGACTACACAAGGCATAAACCTAGGAAAATAAAAAACACTTCAAACAGTAGCCCTCCAAATGTAGCAGCAACAGGCAGCCCTAACTAGCTGAATCCCCTGGGATTTCCAACAAAGCTTCAGGTCTCCCTCTAGTCACAATAAACTGAAGCAATTGATCTGGCTCAAAAACACAAATTGTTTAGACTAAAAAGTAATCAAACATTTACAAGGAAACAACTTTCATAGAAGCACCCAAATTTGTGGTCCTGGGTCGCAGGGCCATAACTCCCTGTGCTTCTTTTGTATATCTCGACACATTGTGGAAAACGTATATTTTAGAGCCATGAAACATAGCAGACATATTACGGAAAAACAATCCTAAGATAGCATTCCTATCTGATTCAAAAGCAAAGCATACTATCAAAGTAGCCCTTTCCGTGATGGCTTCTAAAGATGATTCCAGGAAGGCAGTTAAACTCTCAGCCTCCAATGACTGAGGTAGCCCAAAGATACCATCCACACCCTGGTCAGAGGTGCTAAGGGACAGGTATTGGGCCCACACAACAGATGAATTGCATCCACAAGTATTTTCAGCACTTCTCCAAGATATTTCTGCAATAAGTCCATTGATGAAATAAGTGGACATTTAGGGACGTTTAAAACCTTACATTGTTCTTTTGAATTCGATTTTCCAGGAACAGTACCTTCCTAGTCAGGATTTCTCTTTCCGTTATCTGTGCATTACTCATAGTCTGGAGACTCTCCAATGCAGTTTCAACCTGTTCCAACCGAGTAGCCTGCTGAGCCAGAGTAGAATCATGGTGCATTGTCTTACTCAGGACTTGCTCAAACTGTATATCAAACTTGCCAGCATAACCAGCTAGGGAAGACTCTATGGCCTGTTAGCCTCCCATAATGCTCCCGAAATTACAACAGCCGGTTTCTCCACCAGTGCCAAATGATGACGCCACTGCTGGTGAAGAGGTCTCTATCACCGAGGGAAGCTCCGCCGTCGAGGATATCTGCTATATTTCTCCATCAGTATCTTCCTGCCTTCCCCCAGCTAGCACCAGTCACAGCGGTGGCAGGGCTGTTCTCTGCTCGGGGCTCAGAGAGATCCCGCTGTAGCTAGCATCAGACACCGAAGTGATCAACAACGCCGAAGTCATCTGCGGTATCGGAGCAGGCGACAAGAACGGCAGCAGAGACTGGACCAGTGCCCTCGGTGTAGAGGTGGACCCAGAAACAAAGGACTTCCCATTCCTCTTTAGAGGCATCCCAGGCAAGTGTGCTCTCCTCACCTCTGACTCGCCTGTGCTATTGCTCACGCTGCCACTTTGCCGGCCTGCAGAAACTCGGGAAATATTCCAACTGTCGTCATAATATTTTAATAGTATGTTCAAAGGTATAAAGAAAAATAGAAGTCTGTGCAACTTAAGGCAGTCATTTCTGAGAGAAAAAAATATGATGAAGAAAGGATTAACGGCACCCCTTCACTAATATTTGGGTACACAACCCTTGGCAGTGATGACAGCCTCCAAACGTTTCTTGTAGCTATCTATAAGTTTCATACATCTGTTTGCTGGTAGTTTCTCCCACTCTTCAACTACAATTTGTTCCACTTCATGAACAAATGATACTGCCAGGTATACCTCGGAACATATCAAAAGTGACTTCATGGCTCTGGGACAGAGGGTGAAGCAGTTAGGTGCACAGGTGGTGTTCTCTTCAATCCTCCCTGTTGAGGGTAAAGGCCAAGGCAGAGAGGCTCGCATCCTGGAGATGAATGCATGGCTGCGTGGATGGTGTCATCGAGAGCGTTTTGGTTTCCTAGACCATGGGATGCTGTTCCAAGGGTTGCAGAGCAGAGATGGCATCCATCTGTCCAAGAAAGGTCAACGCATCTTCGGTAGTAGACTGGCTAATCTACTGAAGAGGGCTTTAAACTAGATTCGTTGGGGATGGGTGAAGAAAGCCCCCAGGTAAGTGAAAGCACCCAGGTAGGTGATACATTAAATACCTTTATGGAAATGGGTAACAGGGGTAACATATGGAAAGCAGTGTGTATAAATGCCCGTAGCATGGGAAATAAGATCCCTGATGTTGAAGCTTTGCTGGGAGTGGCTGACTTGGATTTAGTGGCAGTTACAGAAACATGGTTCACAGAAAACCATGATTGGGATGTAACTATACCTGGCTATACTTTATTCAGAAAGGACAGGGTAGGAAGAAGGGGAGGAGGAGTGGCACTATATGTAAAAACTACTATTAAAGCTTTGGAATTACAGAGCTTAAAAGGGAGAGAGGAGGCATTGTGGGTTAAACTAGAAAGAGGGAAAGAGAAATCTATTTGCGTTGGTGTGATATACAGACCTCCCTCACAAGAGGAAGAGGTGGACAGAGTTAATTGAAGACATACGCAGCATTGCTAGGAAAGGGGAAGTGCTACTGATAGAAGATTTCAATATGCCAGATGTTGATTGGCACATTCCTGCTGCAGTATCATCTAGAAGTAAGGAGATCCTGGATTCTCTAGAGGGAGAACTATTCAGGCAATTGGTAACAGACCCCACACGTGAAGGGGCCATACTGGACTTGGTGCTTACCAATGGTGAAAGTGTTTCTGATGTTGTAGTGGGAGATCATTTTGCATCCAGTGATCACCAGATGGTGTGGTTCAGTATTAGGACTAGGGCTGTTAGAATCCATTCCAAGGTGAGGATCTTAGACTTTAGGAAGACTAACTTTGCGAAGATGGGCCAATACCTCAGGGAGTCGTTAGTGGGATGGGAACAGCTGGGGGATGTAGAAAAACAGTGGGCAAAACTGAAAGGGGGTATTTTAAGGGCAACCAACCTTTTTGTTAAAATGGTAAATAAAGGCAAAAGGAAAAGGAGACCGCTATGGTTTTCAAAGGAAGTAGCTGAAAAAGTGAAGAAAAAGAGGGAGGCCTTCATGAAATACAAGAGATCACAGAGAGAGGAAGACAGGCATCTGTATTTGGAAAAACTTAGAGAAGCTAGCAAAGTAGTCAAGAAGGCAAAGATTCAAAAGGAGGAGGAAATAGCCAATGCAATAAAATGGGGGATAAGACATTTTTCAGAAATATTAGTGAGAAGAGGAAGGGCAAAAGTGGTATTGTCAGACTCAAGGGTGCAGGGGGGGAATATGTAGAAGCTGATAAGGATAAAGCGGAATTGTTTAACAAATATTTTTGTTCTGTGTTCACAGATGAAGAACCAGGAGCAGGACCTCAGAAAACACCCACAAATAGGAACAGAAGCGAGGGACATCTTGAATAATTTTCAGAAGACTCTGTTCGTGAGAAACTAGCTCAACTTAAAGTAGACAAAGCGATGGGACCGGATGGGATACACCCTAGAATACTGAGGGAACTTGGGGACGTTCTAGCAACTCCACTGACTGACCTTTTCAATGCCTCGTTGGAGTCGGGAGTGGTGCCAAAGAACTGGAGAGAGGCTCATGTGGTGCCTTTACACAAAAGCGGAAGTAATGATGTGGTTGAAAACTGCAGGCCGGTTAGTTTAACTTCGGTGGTGAGTAAATTATTGGAAACGCTGCTGAAAGAGAAAATAGTAAGGTTTCTGGAGTCCAGCGGATTACAGGATCCGAGGCAGCATGGATTCACCAGAAGCAGGTTTTGTCAGACAAATCTGATTGATTTCTTTGACTGGATGACCAGGAAGTTGGACCAAGGGAGAACTCTAGATGTGGTGTATTTAGATTTCAGTAAAGCCTTTGACACTGTTCCTCACAGGCGACTTATAAACAAACTGAGCACCCTAGGGATGGACCCTAAAGTTACTGCTTGGGTTAGAAATTGGTTGGGTGGGAGGCGACAAAGGGTACAAGTAAATGGAGCTCACTCTGAGGAGAAGAATGTTACCAGTGGTGTGCCCCAGGGATCTGTCCTTGGTCCGATTCTTTTTAACATCTTTGTTAGTGATATAGCGGAAGGGCTGTCGGGTAAGGTTTGCCTCTTTGCAGATGATACCAAAATCTGCAATAGTGTAGACACCCAGGAAGGTGTAGATAACATGAGGAGGGATCTAGCTAAGCTTGAAGAATGGTCTAGAATTTGGCAGCTGGGATTTAATGTTAAAAAATGTAAGGTCATGCATTTGGGCTGCAGCAATCCAAGGGAGCAATACAGTATAGGAGGTGAAGTACTTTTGTCCACTAAAGAAGAGCGGGACCTAGGCGTGGTTGTGTCTGATGATCTTAAAGTAGCTAAACAGGTAGAAAAGGTGACGGCAAAAGCTAGAAGGATGCTTGGGTGCATACGGAGAGGAATGGCTAGCAGAAAAAAGGAGGTGATAATGCCTCTGTATAAGTCTTTGGTGCGACCTCATTTGGAGTATAGTGTGCAATTCTGGAGACCGCACCTTCAAAAGGATGTGAACAGGATGGAGTCGGTGCAGAGGGTGGCTACTAAAATGATTAGTGGGCTTCATTATAAAGCATATGAGGACAGACTTAAGGATCTTAATATGTACACCTTACAGGAAAGGCGGGATAGAGGTGATATGATTGAGATGTTTAAATACCTCCGTGGCATAAATGTTCAGGGAGAGAGCCTCTTTCAATTGAAAGCAAGTTCTGCTACGAGGGGACATGGGATGAGGGTGAAGGGAGATAGATTCAGGAGTGATATGCGGAAATATTTCTTTACGGAAAGAGTAGTGGATCCATGGAATAGTCTCCCAGTGGAGGTGGTAGAGATGAGGACAGTAACTGAATTCAAAAAAGCATGGGACCAACACAGAGGATCTCTAAAGGTAAAAAGTGGACTGTTGTAGTTATTGATATGGAAGGACAGACTAGATAGGCCATGTGGTCTTTTTCTGTCATCATGTGTCTATGTTTCTATGAATGTTTCCAGAATTCCTTTTACCAATGGCAGATTTCAGCTCTTCGATTGGATTGAGATCAGGACTCATTACTGGCCAGTTTAACACAGTCCCTTTTTAACCTTTGTTTTCCACTTTTGGATGTATGTTTTGGGGTCACCGTCCTGCTGGAGGACCCATGACCTTTGATTCAGGCCTAGCTTTCTGACACGAAGTAGTACATTTCACTCCAAAATACCTTTGTAGTCCTCTCACTTCATGATTCCTTTAATACATTCCAGGCCTCCAGTTCCTGAGGTAGCAAAATAGCCTCACAACATTATGGAACCTCCACCATCTTTAATTGCAGGAAGGGTGTTTTTTTTCCTTATAAGCTTCATTTCTTTGCCTGTAAATGTATCGCTTGTCTGCATTGCTAAAGAACTCAAGTTTGGTTTCATCTGTCCACAGAATATTTCCTCAGAAGGATTGTGGTTTTTCAAGGTAGATTTGGGCAAAGATCAGGCGGGCTTTTTTATGTCTGTCTTTGAATAATAGGATCCTCCTTGGCCTTCTACTATGAAGTCTTTTTTTAGTGCATGGCATATAGTGCAGGTTGAAACCACCACTCCAGATTGCTCCAGGTCAGCCGTTAAGTTCTTTGGATATTGTAAGTGATGTTTTCCCAACAGTTCGCACTAACATTTGAAGACATCTTGGATTAAATTTTCCTCTTCCCACCATGTCCTGAGAGTTTCTCGACAGTTCTATGGTAGAAAACCTATTTAACAATTCCTTGATACTGCCGTATCTACCAGTCACAGCGGTTTACATGGAACAAAAACTTGAACTTTATTCATTTGTTTTATGTAAACCACTTTGACATATTGATACAGAAGCAAACACAGCTAAATAAATAAATATGCCTGTAGGGAAGGTGAAGCATATGGTCCAAGGAGCCAGGTTGGATTGTGATGTGTGTTGATGACCGTAACAAGGGAACAAATGCTCTACGTGAGAAGGACCCTTAGGCCAGGCTATGTGTCTGAACCAAAAAATTCCAGGAAAAGAAGTGTAACTTTCTGCGACGGTCCCCAATGTTGAGAGGGAGCGAAGGCCGGGGGGGGGGGGGGAGTGAGTTCCAGATGCTTGATGCATATAAGAAGCAGAACACTCTATTGGAGGTGAAGGCACTGGTGTGAGTGATTGTCGTAGGTACTGCGAGGAGATTGTGGTTAGTGCTTCTGCAGGATCTCTGGCACTGGTATTTATGAAGCAGTGACAGTAGGGTTTCGGCAGAGAGTTGTAGGACTGTTCAGAACATTGTCAATGCCACTTTGTACTTTACGCTGCTGTAGACAGGGAGCCTGTGTAATTGCTTCAATGTGGGTGTTATCTGCTCGTGCTGAGTTCTGCCTGTGATAAGTCTGGCTGCTACATTCTGTGCAAGTTGTAGAGGCTGCAGTGAGGATTTGTTGCAGTGAAGATAATGCTGGTAGTGTCAAAGATGGGAGTGATGAGTGCCTGGCAGACATTTCTAAAGTCGTAATGGTCCAGCAGAGGTCTGAGGTTCTTAAGGGTTTTGATGCGATGGTATACTGCTCTGGTGACATTTATTTATTTATTTATTTATTTAACAGGTTTTCTATACCGCCTTTTCCTTAAATCAAAGCGGTTACCAGACACAAGAAGGGAGAACAGAGACAGGGGGGCATACACTGACTAAACTAAAGAGTGAAGGTAAAATTGGGATACGCAACATCAAGGAACCGTTACAGTAAAACAAGTTATATGCAGGCTATAATAATAGAGACTGTTAGATGTCTGTGCCATAGTACTCAGTGAAGAGTACAAATTTCAGTTGTTTTCTGAACTCCTTTAAATCATCCATGGATCGCACATCGGGAGGGAGAGAGTTCCATATAAGTGGGGCCGATAAGGAAATTGCCCTTTGTGTAGTACATTTACACGCTTTTCTGAAACTACTTGGGGTGCTGAGGGTGTTTGATGTAGTTATTCGTCTTGGCCTGTTGTTATTCTGGAGTAAGAGGTTATGAAGGCTAAAAGCAGAGCATTTATGTCTGATCTTGAATATATTAATTACCATCTTGTATTTGACGCGCTGGCTTATTGGAAGCCAGTGGAGCTCTTTGAGAGTAGGGGTAATGTGATCTTGAGATGCTGAGCCAGCAATAATTCTGGCTGCCGTGTTCTGAGCCATCTGAAGAGGTTTAAGTGAGTGTTTTGAAAGACCGTAGTAGATAGGATTACAAAAGTCCAGAATAGGAGTTATTAAGGCTTGGCAGACAGACCGGAAGTGGTCATATGAGAGTAAGGGCTTGAGGCGTCTAATCACTTTCATTCTGTAGTATGCAGACCTCACAGTTTTTCTGATGTGTGACTGGAGGGTTAGACCTTTATCGAGGGTAATTCCAAGATATCTAACTTCATCCTTAACTGGTATTGTAATGTTGTTGTATTTAATGAAAGGTGGGGGGTTGAAGTCGGTGTTTCGAGTGACAATAAGCGCCTCTGTTTTATTGTAGTTTAAGGCAAGGTTATTGCATGTGAGCCAGGAAGACATGTTGTCAAGGCAATTTGTGATCTTGCTGTAGTCGGGGTTAATGAGATCAATCGGTGTATAAATCATGATGTCATCTGCATAAATCGTATAACTTATTTGATGGGCTGCCATAATTTGACAAATTGGCTGAATAAAAATGTTGAATAGAAGGGAAGAAAGCGCAGATCCCTGAGGTACTCCTTGCTTGATATTTGTAGGCTGTGAAGTGTTGTTTCCAATTTTAACCTGAAACTGCCTGTTTGTTAAATAAGAGTTAAACCAACTAAGGACAGTACCAGAGATACCGATACTTTCCAATCTTGATAGGAGGATAGTGTGGTCAACTGTGTCGAAAGCCGCTGAAATATCTAAGAAGATCAATAAAGATCCTTGCCTGTAATTGTCTATGGTCTGGGTGATATCATTGAACAGATATAGCAGCAGTGTTTCAACTCCATGGTTGGGGCGAAAGCCATGTTGATGTAGATCGAGTGGGGCATGGTCGTCAACATGGTCTTGGAGTTGTAGCTGTACTGCTTTTTCTATTACTTTGGCTAGGAATGGTATGCTAGAGATTGGCCTATAAGCCGCTGGATTGTTCTTATCCAGGTTTGTTTTTTGAGGATAGGCCTTATTGAGGCTAGTTTAAGTTGTTCGGGTATTATTCCTTGAGATAGGGATATGGATACGATATTGTGTATATAACTGAGGAAGTTATGCTTGGTTGCTTTGAGCCATTGAACTGGGCAAGGATCAGTAGGGGCAGTGCTAGTATTGAGAGCAGAGATGATATCCGAAATCTGTTTGGTTGAAGGAGTGTGGAAACTGTCCCAACTTGTTGTTATTGTTGTTGTTGTTGTGATGGAGCTGTAGGTTTCGGTATGTATTTGAGTCGGTATGTGACCTATTTTCTCATGGAGAAAGTTTGCAAAGGTTTGAGGGTTGATTTGTATGTCTTTGTCAGGACTTGGTTCTTTAGTTAGGTCTTTTACTATCTCAAAGAGTTCTCTGGGTTTATTGTAGGCTTTCAGAATGGTGTTTGTGTGATGCTCTCGTTTTGTATCGTTAATAAGATCATTATATCTTTTTTGCTTTGTTAAGTAAGTGTTTTGTGCAGTTGGAGATTTGGAGCGTCTCCAGTGGCGTTCTAGCTTTCTTAATTCTCTTTTAGCGTTGCGAATTGTATTGGAGTACCATGGAGCGTGTTGTCTTACGTTCTTTGATTTTATGTACGGTTTGGATTTTGCTGCTGTACTGATGGTAATGTTTCCAATTCTTAACCAGTTTGTCCAAGTTAGGTTCATCCGAGTTGAGGTAGGGTAATGTGTCTTTTAAGAATTGATCTTTTTTGAAAGCTTTAAATCTTCTGATTCCAAATGAAGCAGAATGTGTTATGTTGAACTTGGCCGTATTGTTTGTCAATTCAATTTTGATTCTGTGATGATCAGACCAAGGAATCGGGGTGATTATGGGTGAGGAAATAAATCCCTTGTCTAAGAGATAATTTGGGGCAAAAACTAGGTCTGGTGTGGAACCATGTCTATGGGTGGGAGTGGTTATTAGCTGAGAGAATAGTAAAGAGTCCATTGCCTGAAGGAAGGTTTGCCTATCATTGTTAGTTGCAGAGCTGAGATTAAAGTCACCTAGTAAGATTAAAGGTTTGTGAATTGTGGTGATTGCACAGACAGTTTCAAGAGTGGTAGTTAGCTCTTCAGCTGGTGCGTGGGGGGCCCTATAAACAAGGCAAATAGTTAGATACTTTTTTCCCACTGCAATAGAACTGCAATGCTCAGAGCTGCTGGAAGTGAGTGTTTGAAGCTGCAATGAGTCTTTAGCAATGATCAGAACTCCGCCACCTCTCTTTAGAGTGCGAGGGTTATTAAAGGCGGAGTATGTAGAGGGGACCAGTTGGTTGAGGAGGACACTATCAGAGGGGGAGAGCCAAGATTCTGTAATGCATAAAATGTCTGGGTGCTGGTCCACAATGTGATCTCTGATTAAATGAATTTTGTTTCTTACTGATCTAGTATTCATAAGTTCTATAGAGGTGATGTTTAGTGTGTGGGGTTTTTTAGGGCATGCTTTAGGATTCAAATGATTGAGGTGGCTGCCAACATCATGTTTGTTACAGGATTTACTGTGAGATCTCGTGGAAGAGCAATTCCAAATGTGGTATATTGATATGATTGTTAGAAGCCATATATATAAATGTTGGAGCTGTAAGTGGGGTGTGCCTAATCGTTGAAGGATGATAAGGGTGTCCAAGAGAAATTTGGGGTGGAAAGTGGGCTTGACCATGACTATGATACTTCTTTTTTTAACTAACGAAGGCTGTTGTTGCCAATTCGCATAAAACTAATGACATACCTTCTTTAGCTCCAACGACTTTCACAGTGTTTCTTGCAGGGAAAAAGAGGCAGATGGAAGCTCACGAAAAGGATACGTAGACAACACTTCTTCTTGAGCTTGCTTAGAGAACCGGCAACTGCTGGATGTAAATATTAAATGTTTAATGTGGGCATTGAAGTTCAAGTTCTGGTCCAGAATTATGCCCAGGTATTTCACTTGTTTTACTTGCATGTTGCAAGTATCATGTTGCAAAGTATATTGTGTCTGGTGGAGAGAAGGAGGGGTGCCTGGTGATGTGCAGTATTTCAGTGTTGTTGGGGTTGATGAGCAGATTGTGGAGGCTGAGCCATTGCTTGACCACCTCTAGGCATTTGCTGATTGTAGAGTAGTCAGGATTGCTGGTGGAGAATGGGGTATAGATGAGGATATTGTCCATGTAGAGATGGTACTGGATTCTGCAGCTTTAGATGACCTTGCAGAAGGGCTGGATAAATATGATAAATAACAAGGAGGATAGTGATGAGCTCTGTGGCAGGCCCTGGAGGAGTTTGAATGTGCTTCAGGTCTGGGATCCTACTCTGACCTGTTGTGTGTGGACAGAGAGAGAGGACAGGAACCACTATAGAGTCTTGCCTCTTAGGCCAATCTTGTGGAGGCAACATATTAGCTGGGTGTGTATGACTGAATTGAAGACTGCAGATATATCCAGAAACACTAGGATGAAGCCTTGAGTGGTCTTCTCTGTGCCTATGACTAGCGTGTTAAGGAGGAATGCCAGTAATGTTTTGGTGCTATGGAAAGGTTTGAAGCCATGTTGGTGCTCATCAAGGGGAGAGTGGGATTCCATGATGTCCTGAAATTGCAGTTCAACAGTCTTTTTCTTAATATTGCGAACTGTAGACACAGGAATCCCAAGGACTTTGGAGATAGCCTTGTACCCCTTTGAAATTTGATGTTTGGTGAATTTATTTATGTTTATTTATAACGGCTTTTCTGACTGTCTCAAGCAGCTCTCTTGTCTTCACCATTGTTAAAAAGGAAAAGGGAGTGAATTTGGCCATTTTAAAAACATAGTAACATAAGTAACATAGTGTATGATGGCAGATAAAGACCAGTATGGTCCATACTTTTGAGTTTATCCAAGAATGATGTTCCTGAAGGTGTACCTTCATCAAAGGAGACGTAACATACAGGATTTAGTGGTATACACAGCACTATTTCAGAATGAGGCCTCAATTGAACATAATGAAAGGGGACATTTTGCTTGCACAACCTGTGAATTTTGTGTAAATACATTAATTGATCCACATTGGAAGGACCTATCCACTGACGGGTTTTTTCAATTTGTTATAAGACATCCTGCTTACCTACATTTGTAGTTTATTTAATAATCTGTCCTTGCCAACTTAAATATATTGGTAGGACTACGCAATTGATGAAGGGTACGTCTTCATGAACATTGTTCTAGGATAAACTCAAAAGTATTAGCAGTACCGAAGATTGCTCATTGCATGCAGTTAGGACATTCTTTTGAATAACTGAAATGGAGGATACTTAAGCCAAAAGGGGGAGATCGAGATTCAAAACTGCAATACCTTGAGCAATCTTGAATTTTTAGACTTCATACTATGAAACCTCATGGATTAAATTCTGAGATAGACTGGTGGAGTTTGTTATAATATTAATTAGATATGATAAGCATAAAAATTTTACAGAACTGGGATTTCAGTATTTAATTTGTTTTGATGATACACACCTGATATAAAGCACCTGACGTCATAGGAACCTATGGCTTAATTTACAGATAATCACAATCTAAAGGACTATTTAAGGCAGGCAATGATCAAAGGTAGTCAGTTCGCTCGAGGAAGATCCGGGAAGATCCAGAGGCTTGAAACACGGAGTTGTGTTGCATTACCCCTGAGTGAAGCAACATTTAATTGTTTGGAATATATGCGAGGACTAAAGATAAAGACTGCCTAGTGGTAATTTTGCCATGACAGAATTGATTGACGTTTGGCATCTAGCATCATAATTTCCACGAGCCGTGAGAACTGCAATGGAGGTGCTATTTAGAAAAGCATTTTTACTAATTGACTAAAGTTCAGTGATGTTCATCTGTGGTTCAGAAGTTGAGAAGTTCAGCATAAGCTAAGTATATCTGGAGGTTCGCTTATTGCGTTGCGCCTCCAACTACTTTAATCAGGCATTGTTGCCTTAGACAAAAGATAAAAACGGAAGGTTTGCAGCAAGAGAGGAAATCCTTTCAAGGTAAACAATCCAACAAAAAATTACTAGATAGACACAAGGTCATAGTATAAGTGTATTTAGTTGGGCCTTACTTAATTTATGAATATTTTTGCAGTAGACTTGTGGGGTCTTTTGGCATAGAGTAACCATGTCCTGGCAATGTCCCAAATTTTTATACTATTTCTTACTATTTCCTTTTTTAATTGGTTTTGTTTTATTTGATTCTTTTGTGTGTCTAATATGTGCAACATACATAGTCCAAAACCATTTCACTAGTCACTTTTGTCTACGAGACATTGAACATTAAGGGACTGAACTGCAAGGGTGCCAAAAATGTTGACCACAACTGTAGTGTAGGAGTGCCCCATTTTGTGTATTACTTTGGAAAATAGTGCATATGAATTCAAGATGGTCATTCCAAAAAAGGAATATGGTCCAATTTAGTGATTTACTTACTACCAGTGTTGTGAGAGAGTAAAAGGTAAAGGAAAAAACACAAAGGTAAGATAGGCTGCAGAGAAGAAATAAAATGGGCCGTGTTGAGGACTGCTTAACTAATTTGCATGAATCAGTCAGAAGGCTTGTGCATTTTGTTAACATGCATTCAGTTCGTTTGGATGCTAAAAAAGATTACAGTGCACACAAATAACTTGTACATACATCTATAAATTAGTGTGTGCAGAATTGATTTGAATGCTTAAAATTCTAGCACACATGTATACAAATGCACACACTGGTGGTAGGGTGGGGGTAGAGAGGAGGGGAAGGGCTCTTCAGACTATCCATGCTCACTTACCTTCTGGAGTTTTAGCATCTGAAATGTTGCCCTCCTCAGGCTCGGAGTCACTGCTCTGTTTGATATTCTCTACTTCTATCCAAAAATCATCCATGGACAAACAGCGCGAAAGATCAGTCTTAGTGCTGAAGCGCTCAGCTTGCTCTTGCGAGTCTTTCCAAGACGTCTGGTTCATTTTGCATGGACACTTTCTATGACTGTAGAAAGAAACCCGATGTAAACATAATAAAAATAAAGTTAAACAACATCTGGTCTTAACATTTAAAATAAGCTCTTTTAGGTTATCACCACAATAAATCAAATTTCAATCAAACCTGCTTCATATCCCCACCACATCTAGCATTCAGTTTACGTGTGTATTGGGGATGGGGGGGGGGGGGAGGTGAGGGAAAGAACAGAAGATTTTGGAATTAGTCCATATCTTTTTCAGGAGTAATTCCAGGATAGTTATATTTTAAGCACTTTGGGGACAGGAAAATACCTGCCGTACCTGAATATAAGTCTGCCCCTGAAGTAGTGGAGGGTTACTGTAAATGTCTTGCTCAGGAGTAGCAGTGGGGTTTGAACCTCGACTTCTCTGCATAGGCAGTGACTCGGCTATTTGGGGAGGTTAAAGTGGGGTGGGGAAAGGCAGTTAAAATCCTTGGGATGAAGGGCAGTAAAGTGACTGGTGCAACTGCATCAGCTGCCTCCCCTCTAGTACCTCTGTTACCAATATTACTATGCATACTGATACATGTCCCAAAGAAAAAATCAAAATAATGCACCAAACACATTAAACAGAAGATATGCAGGTACTTCAACACTTGCTACCCAGTCAGCCCTAGTCCCCCTCTTCCTGTTGGTCATGCAAACAGTAGTATTAAGCAGCACTGCAACAGAAATCCTGTGGTTACTGACAACCATAAATAGATTTGCCTATCTGTTCTGTAGGTAAATTGTCAAATGACTAATAGGCTTCATATCTGCTGGCCTTTAGTTTATTGCTGACTTACCAAACATGTATCATCGCTATTAGCTGCTTATTAACAAACCCTCTTCAGTATCAGGCACATTGTGAAGTAATAAAAACCCTTCACATAAATCACTCAATACCTATGGAGCAATTCTGCCATACCCTAACACCACTATATGCCTCCGTCCCTTCTTAGATCCCATAGCGTAGACCTCAGTATTCTAAGTACTGTCATTGCCTGTCTAGACTACTGTAATGTAGCAGGGCCGGCCCGTCCATTCAGCAAGAATGTTTTTTGCACAGGGCCCCGCGTTTCAGGGGGCCCCGCGCAAAGAACATTCTGCTTTTTTCAAAATTAAATTAAAAAAAAAAAACACGCTGGCTGCTACCGCTGCCGCCGCGGCAGCAGCAGAATGGACTGTCCCGCGGGGCTCCCTCTGCCCGGCTGAATCCCTCCCTCCCTCCCTCCACGACGGCTGAGCCCCTCCGTGCCGGCTTTCAGAGTCGCGAAGGGAGAGTGTCTCCCTTGCGTCTCTGTTAAGCCCGCAGGGGCTGAATTTCCCATCAGCCCCTGCGGGCTTAACAGATGGGGGGTTAGGACTGGTAATGGGCTATGGGGGGTTAGGACTGATAATGGGCCATGGGGGGGGCTAGGACAGGAAATGGGCTGATGGGGAGGGGTTAGGACTTGAGGTGGGCTGATGGGGTTAGGACTGGTAATGGGCTGTGGGCTGTTGGGGGGGTTAGAACTGGTAATGGGCTGTGGGGGGGTTAAGACTGGTAATGGGCTGTGGGCTGATGGGGGCTGTCTGGTAATAGGCTATGGGGGTGTTAGGACTGATAATGGGCCATGGGGGGGGGCTAGGACAGGAAATGGGCTGATGGGGAGGGGTTAGGACTTGAGGTGGGCTGATGGGGTTAGGACTGGTAAAAGGCTGTGGGCTGATGGGGGGGTTAGGACTGGCAATGGGCTATGGGGGGATGACTGGAAATGGGTTGATGGGGTTAGGACTGGAAGTGGGCTGATTGGGGGTTAGGACTGGTAATGGGTTATAGGGGGGGCTTAAACTGAAAATGGGGTGATAGGGGGTTAGGACTGGAACTGGGTTGATGGGGGGGGGGCTAGGACTGGTATTGGGTTGGGGGGTTGCTAGGACTGGAAATGGGCTGATGGGTGGCTAGGACTGGAAATGGGCTGATGCAGGGACTAGAAGGGAACGGATGCTGGGTGAGGCTGGAACTAGAAGGGAGCTGATGTTGGGGGAGGATTAGAATGGGATGGGGCTGGAAGAGTAAAATGGAGAAGGGAAAAATATTTTGTGTGGGAGGGATAAAATTGTCCGGGTATTGGGAGAGTAAGTGGGGATTGAGGATGGAGGGGTAAAATTTGAGTGGATGAAATAGGAATGAGGAAAGAGCAAAAGGAGAAAGATTAGTATGTTAAAGCAGATGTAGAGAGAGAATGGAAAAAAACTAGAAGAGAGAAGAAAGGACAAATGGACAGCAGACGATGGAGAGTTAGCAGAAGACACGAAGAAACCAGAAGAAAGTGGCTGGAGCAATTGCAGCTGAAAAAAAATGCACAAAAGGTAGAAAAATCTCTCTTTATTTTGAATTTATTAATTGGAATATGTCAGCTCTGGTAAATGTGCATCATTAACGTCTGCGCTTTGTTTAGTACAAGAGCAAATTAATGTATAGTTTTATTTCTACAGTGTTGTACATTCCAAGTTTGGCTTTTGGGATTCCCAGTTTAATTATTGTCTTCCTGTTTCTAAATTGTGATTCCTTGTTTGGTGATGGTCTATGTTCTGCATGTGTAACTGAGCTGAGGTGTTCTGTTTATATAATTCCTATTTGACATTGCCACTTGTTCTCTTTCCCCAGTAGGTCATGTATTCTTGTTCTCTGAAATGTATTGGTTTAATATTTGCAGTGTTGCCTTTTGATTGGTAGAGTATGGTGCTTTGTGAGTCCTGGTAGTGCTGTTAGGATACGGCAGGTTTGCTATGGGTTCTAAATGGGCAGTTTGTAGTAGTTCCTAATGTGTCTGGCTGTTGGCACTGGATTATAGTAATGTAGAAATCTTTTAGTCTTTCTTTATCCATACACTCATTAAGAGGCACGTTTACTAAAAGTTAGTATATGGTAACATTATGCAAATATTTATGCAAATGAGGCCCCTTATGCAAATGTGGCCCCGCACCCCCCTTGGGCCGCCCCTGTGATGTAGTATATGCAAATGTTCCCGCCTATGAGATAAAGAAACTTCAATCAATTCAGAATCCAGCCCTTCACATTCTAGTTCACGCAAAGAAATATGACCACATCACACTACTAATGATCCAACACCAATGGCTCTCAATCTTTCACCGGATACAGCATACAATTCTAACCTTAACTCACAAATCCTTACATAACAGTTCACCTGAATATTTGTCTGCACTGATATCATATACTCTCCCATGCTGCCTGCATGCCTTGCATGGTAGCAGGCTATTCATCCCTTCAGAGCAAGGTACGAAAGTACAAGAAATTCTGACGCCTTCTGTCTCTCCCCTTCATTGTGGAAGTGTCGCCCAGCAGAGACCTGCCCTAAGGTTAATCGTAAAAAAATTCTAAGTCTTATTAAAAATCCATCTATTCGAGCAGGTTTTTTGGGTCAGGCTGGGTTCTGAGGACAATTAAGCTGTGCCTTTTCTCTCTGCTCTGTCAAACCCATCTAGCCTTTCCTGTTGATCACTGTAGTTCCTTTCCAATTGTTTTCTTATAAATTTAACTGTAAACTGCTTGGTATGCTTGCCAAAGGCAGTATATCAAATTCAAATAAACTATAAATTTCCAGAAGTCATACAATAAGGGCCTACCTAAGGGAGGGGGGGGGGGGGGCGCTCGTGAGCCCAACAAAATGGCCACAACTTGCTGAGGCTCCTTAGCCAAATTTCCCATCTATGTGACTACCTGCTGCATATCGGGACCGTTTGACCTTTATCTTTGCCCCGCAGATTCGCCTGGCTCACCCGATCAGAATTATGGCTTCAGATCAGAAATTGGATTTTTAAATCAGGCATTTCTTCCCTCTTGCAGCGTCTGCGCCTCTGCTGAATTTTGAATGCTAATGGAGGATTTGAGAAGAGAGCAGGCATCTCCCCGCGCTGATGTCTACCGGGCACACTACTATTAGTAGGCTTAATCCCTCAATGCTGCCGATTCACTCTCATCATTTCTTAAATTACCCATGCCTACCAATAGCCAGATTAATATTAATAAAATACAGTCTCTAAAATGCTTGTATGCCAATGCTAGAAGTCTAAAGAATAAGATGGGAGAATTAGAATATATAGCACTAAATGAGAGGTTAGATATGATTGCACTCTCAGAGACATGGTGGAAGGAGGATAACCAGTGGGACACTGTGATACCTGGATACAAACTACAGTCAAACCTCGGTTTTCATGATTAATCCGTTCGAAAAAGTCTGACTAAAACCGAAACGTATGAAAACTGAAGCAATATTTCCCATAAGAAATAATGTAAATCCAATTAATCCGTTCCAGACACCCAAAAATATTCACAAAAAATACATTTTATAGAGAATAACTATATTTTTACATACAGAAAACAATGAGAAATAAATATAAATGACTAATGAAATGGATAAATGAACATTTAACATCACTGAAAGCAAGCTAAGTACAGTACTGTACAGTACAGTATGTTAACATCTGGCCTTAGCCACCCCTGACAAGCTGCTGTGCCCAGCTCTCTTCGGAATCACATTGAATTCAGTCCATTAAAATACCTTTACATTATCTGTTCAATGCTTCAGAATGGCAGAAAATCTTAATGATATAGCTTCAGACGTACCCTGCAAGAGAAAGAACTGCCTCCCACATTCATGCAACATCTCCTGCTTACGTTGACAGCTTTTCTTCCCTGCTACCGGGACAAAATCTCAGTCAAAAGACGTTGAAAACCGAAGCAATGCATGAAAACCGGGACAAAATCTCAGTCAGAAAAGACGTTGAAAACCGAAGCGTATGAAAACCGGGGCAAATGAAAACCGAGGTTTGACTGTATATCGTAATGATAGAGCTGAACAAATTGGTGGAGGGGTTGCGCTCTATGTTAGAGAGGGCATTGAGTCAGAAAGGATTAAAGTTTTGCAGGGAACAAAATTTGCTGTAGAATCTCTATGGATTGAAATTCCATTTATGAAGGGGAAGGTGATGGCAGTGGGAGTATACTATCGACCGCCTGGCCAGAATGAACAAATGGATGATGAAATGCTCAAAGAAATCAAGGAAGCTAACAAAAGCCACAACAAAGTAGTAATAATGGGTGATTTCAATTACCCCGGTATCGACTGGGACAGTGTCACAGCAGGACAAGCTAACGAGATAAAGTTTCTAGATGAAATAAATGACTGCTTCTTGGAGCAGCTGATTCATGAACCAACCAGAGGGGAAGCCATACTGGACCTAGTCCTTAGTGGAACGCCAGATCTGGTGCAAGAAATAAGGGTGTTGGGACCACTTGGCAATAGTGATCATAGTATGATCATGTTTGATTTAATCAGTGGAGGACAGATAGTAAAGGAATCCACAGTACTACCTTTTAACTTTCAAAAGGGAGACTATGATAGAATGAGGAATATAGTTCGGAAAAAACTAAAAGGAGCGATTCCAAAGGTTAAAGACTTATAGCAAGCTTGGGTGTTATTTAAAAATACTATCCTCGAAGCCCAGACCAGCTGTATTCCACGCATTAAGAAAAGTGGAAGAAGAAAGTCCAAAAAACTGCCAGCATGGTTTAAAGGTGAGGTCAGAGAGGCTGTTGCTGCCAAAAGAGCAACCTTCAGGAAATGGAAAAAAGAGCCAAATGATGAAAACTGGAAACAGCACAAGCACTGGCAAGTTAAATGCAAAGCATTGATAAGGCAGGCAAAGCGGGAATTTGAGAAGAAACTTGCTACGGAAGCAAAAACACGAAATAAAGACTTTTTCAAGTACATTCGTAGCAAAAGGCCTGTGAGAGAGTCAATTGGACCGTTAGATGATAGAGGGGTAAAAGGGGCAGTAAGAGGAGACAAGGCTATAGCAGAGAGACTGAATGAATTCTTTGCTTCGGTCTTTACTGAGGAAGATGTAGGGATGTTACCCAAGACTGAAGTGGTATTTAAAGGTGATACTGCAGAGGAATTGAGAGAAATATCGCTACACCGGGAAGATATATTACAACTATTTGATAAACTGAATAGTAGCAAATCACCTGGACCGGATGGTATACATCCCAGAGTGTTGAAAGAACTGAAATATGAGATTGCAGACCTGCTATTGGTAATCTGTGAACTTTCATTAAAATCATCTGTAATACCTGAAGATTGGAGGGTCGCCAACGTAACACCAATTTTTAAAAAGGGTTCCGGGGTGACCCGGGAAATTACAGACCGGTGAGCCTGACGTCAGTACCAGGGAAAATGGTAGAAACGATCATAAAGAACAAAATTACACAGCATGTAGATAGTCATGGCCTAATGGGAGACAGCCAACATGGCTTTAGACAAGGAAGATCTTGTCTTACTAATCTGATCTGTTTTTTTGAAGGTGTGCATAAACAGGTAGACAAAGGTGAGTCGGTTGATATAGTGTATCTGGACTTTCAGAAAGCTTTTGACAAGGTCCCCCATCAGAGACTTTTGGCAAAGCTAAAAAGTCATGGGATAGGAGGCAGTGTACTATTGTGGATCGGGAACTGGTTAAAAGATAGAAAGCAGAGGGTAGGGCTAAATGGCCAATATTCCCAATGGAAAAAGGTGAATAGTGGAGTACCCCTGGGATCTGTACTGGGTCCGCTACTTTTTGACATATTCATAAATGACCTGGAAAAGGGAATAACTAGTGAGGTTATCAAATTTGCAGATGACACAAAACTGTTTAAAGTTGTTAAAACCCAAGAGGATTGTGGAAAACTGCAGGAAGATCTGGATAAATTGGAAGACTGGGCATCCAAATGGCAGATGAAATTTAATGTGGACAAGTGCAAAGTTATGCACCTAGGAAAGAACAACCCACACTATAGTTACACGATGCAAGGCTCCACATTAGAAACCACCACCCAGGAAAAAGATTTAGGAGTCATCGTGGATAACATGTTAAAACCCTCCGCCCAGTGTGCAGCGGCGGCCAAGAAAGCAAATAGAATGCTAGGTATCATAAGGAAAGGGATGGAGAATAAAACAAAGGATATTATAATGCCTCTGTATCGCTCCATGGTACGACCGCACCTTGAATATTGTGTGCAATTCTGGTCACCGTATCTTAAAAAGGACATAGAGTTATTAGAAAAAGTACAGAGAAGAGCCACCAAATTGGTGAAGGGGATGGAAGGCTACTCCTATGAAGAGAGGCTAAAAAGGTTAGGGCTCTTTAACCTGGAAAAGAGACGGCTGAGGGGAGATATGATAGAGGTCTATAAATTAATGAATGGAGTGGAACGGATAAACGTGGATCAATTGTTTACGCTATCAGAATATAGAAGGACTAGGGGACATGTAATGAAGCTAAGGGGTAAACTATTTAAGACAAATAAGAGAAAATATTTCTTCACTCAACGTGTAATCAAACTCTGGAATCTGTTACCGGAGGATGTAGTAAGGGCTGTTAGTATAGCTGGGTTTAAAAAAGGTTTGGACAAGTTCCTGGAGGAAAGGTCCATAAACCACTATTAAAAAGGGACCCAGGATATCAATGCTTGACCTAGTACAAGCACTGCAGAACCTGTGTCTTTTGGGGAAACTGCTAGGTACGTATGACCTAGATTGGCCACTGTTGGAAACAGGATACTGGGCTTGATGGACCTCGGTCTGACCCAGTATGGCATTTCTTATGTTCTTATGTTCTTAAATTTCAGCAGATGAGTGAGTAACAGCTTTTTTCTACCTGTTGACTTTTGTACCCCTTACCTCCGTGATCCAAATACATAGCAATTTCATGACTCCACGCTGTGCAGGAGGCTTCCGAGACTCTCTGGCCCTTCCAGATCGATTTTAATCATTGCCTCAGATTGCCATTGCTGAAGGATT
The DNA here is from genome assembly GCA_033557465.1 of Ichthyophis bannanicus. NCBI lineage: Eukaryota > Metazoa > Chordata > Amphibia > Gymnophiona > Ichthyophiidae > Ichthyophis > Ichthyophis bannanicus. The sequence goes on along the minus strand of CM066049.1, from coordinate 73,802,761 downwards.
CTGCTTACAGTACCCCTGGTGGAACGCAGGAGTGAAGCGCCAGAAAGATCGTCCTGAGTTCCAGGAGTTGATCTACAGCTGAGATTCTGCCTGGGACCAGCAGCACTGTGTGCAAAGATCCTTGTAATGGGCTCCCAACTGAGGAGTGAGGCGTCAAAGGTCAGGACTCTGTGGGGGGGGGGGGGGGTATCTGGAAGGGCATCCCGGCCTGGAGGTGGCAGGAGAGCTACCACCAATTGAAGGACTCTGCTAGCTGGAGGGTTACTCTGACCCTGTCCTGTATTTTGCCAGTGGCTTGGGTCCACTGAGAGCATAGGCACCACTGAGCTAACTGCATGTGTAAGCGGGCTAGTGGGGTCACATGGACCGTAGAGGCCATATGGCCCAGCAGGTGGAGGCAGCGGCAGGCTTGGACAGATTTCTGGCACTGCACTTGAGCTACTAGCTTCTTGAGGCATTCTGCCCTTTGTCTGGGAAGAAAGGCCTTGGCCTGCGGAGTGTCTAGCTAAGCCCCTATGAATGCCAGGCTTTGGGCTGGGGTCAAATGAGACTTGGGGTGGTTGATGAGGAACCCCAAGTGCTACAGTAAGAGGACAGCATGTCCTATGACATGGTGTGCCTCTATGGCAGTGCTGCTTCTTATGAGTCAGTCATCCAGGTAGGGGAAGACGAGGTGGGCTGCGTGTGCGTGTGTGCAGGCTGCGTGTGCAAGCATCCTTTAGGTCCAATGAGCAAAGCCAGCCTCCCTGGTGGAGATAAGGCAGCAGTGTTCCAAGGGAGAGCATCTTGAACTTCTCCCTCACCAGAAATTTGTTCAAGTCTCGCAGGTCTAGGATAGGCCTGAGGCCTCTAGTCCTTTCTGGGACAAGAAAGTACCTGGAATAGAAGCCTTTACCCCAAAGGTGCTTGGGCACCAACTCTACTGCCTTGTCCTTGAATAGACTTAAGAGCTCTAAAAAGCCTCAGTGGCTCTCCTGGGAAGAAATCTGGAAGTGCCTGATGTAGGTGGAGGAGGTAACCTTCCCTGACAACTTGCAGTTGTCTGGGGCTTAGGGGTTTTGGCCTTCTGGGTCCCGTGCCCTTGTCTTTTCAACTGGGTGCCCTGCAGAGGCCCCGAGTAGCCTTGTATTGTTGGGTATGAGAGAAGACTCCCTTCTTTCTGGGAAAAAAAAAGACTTTTTCCCCTGGTGGTTTTCTGTGGTGATGCCCTCAGGTATTTTTGGAGAGCCTTTGTTGAGTCAAACTCTGCCTCGATCTTGTCAGGAATAGGTTTGCCGAAAAGATTCTCCCCGGTATAGGGGACATTGAGTAGTTTGTCCTGGACCCACTGTTCAAGGTCAGATGAATGCAACCAGGCTTGGCATCGGGCCCAGATGCCAGCAGCCACAACTCAAGTCGACAACTTGAAGCTGTCATAAACCACTCAAGAGAAGAACTTTGAGCAGTCCTGTACCACAGAGGTCAGGGTCTTGAACCTCTGGAAGGGTTCCCCGCTGAGGCCTCCTGTGAACCCAGCAAGCTCCTTGGCTAGTGCCTTGAGGTACATGCTGATGTAGAGCTCATAGGCCTGACTCTGCACCCTAGCATCGAGCCCTGGAAACATTTGTGCCCATGGCTGTCGAGAGTTCGAGCCTCCTAATGGGGGGATGGAGGAATGGGTCTTCTGACTCCTTAGTTTGTGCATGGTCAACTCGACGACCATGGAGTTATACGGTAACTGGGTTTCGTGAAACCCTGGACTCTTACGGATATGGTACATCATGTTGAGCCGGCAGCTGACAATGGGCAGCAATGCCTGTGTTTCCCACATCTGGAGGAGCAGCTGTTCAAGGATCGGTTGCACCGACACCATGAGGGTCTCCTGGGGAGGAGCCTCATACTGGAGGACCTCCTCAGTGCGCAGATCCTCCTCAGCTTCAGTCCGGACCGAGAGCACCTTAGTCATATCCAGTGCAAAGTCATGAAAGACCACGTCCTTGGGCAGAGACTGGAGTTGAGGTGCCAGTGAAGATGGGTCCAGGGGAACATCTCGATGTCTCCTGGTGTCCAGGGATGCCTCGTCCTCGGTCTCCCACTATGAGTCAAGAGGTGATGAGGATTGAGGCCCTTCAACTCTGTTGGTCGAGGCCCGTTCCTGGGGGCCGGAGGCCTGTCAAGGACTTGAGGTCCAAGTCGCAGACACTAGCCAGTGAGGACCGGATACCAGAGGAGCAGGAACGGGACCTCAATCGGCACCAAGGGCTTACTCTAGGCCAGTGGCACTTGATGCTCGGCCTGACAACCGGTGACACCTTCACAGTCAAGGGGCTGGTCGTCGGGGCAGATGAGCCATCATCGCCTGCTGCAGGGCCAGGATAACAATGATGTTCTGGTCTAAGGCCGCCATTAAGGTATCCATGCCAGAAAGCTCCGCAGCTTTTGGCACGGGCACTGACTGCTTTGGGCCTGACACCGACAATACAGCGTGTGTTCTCGATGACCTCCACGGCCTCGAGTGCAGTTGACTGGTCTCTGCCTGCCGAAGGGTCCCTTTGGAAAGCTTGCCTATCCGTCTCTCAGACTCCTCAGAGTCTCTCCAATGCAATTTACCGGGTTTCTCTGGACCAATCTCAGGGATCGTCAAAGACTTCTTTTTCTTCTGCTCCTGGTCTGGGGTCCTCTCAGAGGATCCACAGCCGTGGGACTCAAAGGACACTCAGATATCGTGAGATGTGCTTGCCTTGTAGCTGGGCACCGGAGATGGAGGCACAGAGTCGGACCTCGGGAACATCTTTTTCTGCAATTCCAACTTCTTTTTGTTGGTTTTTGCCAACATGGCCTGGCAAAGGTCACAACTGGAAATGTCGTGGTCTGGTCCCAGGCAATGTAGGCAGCTGTCGTGGGTGTCTGTGATGGACATAGTTTGTGCAGCGGTCACATTTTTTTAACCGAGGGACATGGTGGGATGCACCCAGACGGGGTCAATGACCCTTAGGTGAAAAAGGGCATGACGCGCCAGTCAAGGGAACCTCGAGGAAAAAAAGTAGAAAAAGGACAGGCCTGAGGATGCCGGCTTGGGGCAGGAAGAGAAAATGGTATGCTTACTGGAAAGCTAAACTGAATTACTAAGTTTTAAAGAAATTTTTCCAGGTACACTGGATGTCAATCTGTTGAGCTCTGTGGAAAAAAAAAAAAGAGACTGAGCAAGATGGCACCCTTGTGGGGGAAGGGGACCATGTATGCATATATGCTTTAGATTAAAGTTGATTAATCGGTGTAAATTAGAATCCAGTGTATTTGTTAAATCAGTCATGGCCCAATATCAGCAAAGAGCTTTTATTAAAATTAAAAACTCAACAGGTAGCTTTCAGTTGAAGTTTAAAACCCAGCAGAGAGTTGCTGGTTTAAATGTAATACTCAGTCAGGGCCTAGTATCAGCAAAGAGCTTTAAGTTAAATCAAATCAGAGTATAACTTAGCATAAAAGGAAAAACAGGGTCAGTATTCTTTGAGCAATAAATTGTTTCTAGAGACCTTTACAAAGAGGCCTTCTAGATAGGGGGCAAGAGACCTGCGAAATTGTTTTAAATAGGTGTTAAAGCCAAGGGACAGATCAAAGAGGCATTTTGAAAGACTCCTATCAAAGCAAAGACTATGTGATTCACCAAGGAAATTGGTCACATATTACCTTAGAAGCACAGGACAGGGTACTGTGTAGCAGCCAGCTTTTTATAAGTCTTCATTCCCTCCCTCCCTCCCTCCCCACACACACACACACACACACACACACACCCTGGGATAATCGTAGCTTTATAAGTGCTTAAACCACTTAAAGGAGGTGCCATATTCACTCTCAGGTGCAGCTGTTTATCCTCATCAGGCATACACTAAGGACCTGAGATTAATTAATCTTGAGGTGAACATAGTTTTACTAGAACAAGCATCCCCAGCAAACCTAAGTAAACAACTTAAATACTTAAACACAATCTTAAAACTAAGATGCAGACAGCAGTCCTGCAGCAAGATGGGGGCTTTCCAGTCTTTTGCATGGAGTGTTGCATGTATGATTTTCTCCCAGTTGATGAGGGGTCTTACGCGTGTACTAGATGCAAGGTGCTCTTTGCTCTCAGAGAACGAGTGATCTCTGGAAGCTGCAGAAGCAGACTTGGAGGACCTAAGGAAGACAGAGGTACATAGAAGAAATCTACAGGGATGTAGTAGTGAAATCCCACCTCCACCCTGGCATCACCCTGGTGTGGCAGGAAGTGATCCTGTAGCAAGGATCTGTCCTCCAGGTGATGTAAAACCCTCTCACACAGAGAAGGTTTCTCCAGGGCCATGTGCCCATGAGGGAAGGGTTAGGACAGCCGTCATGGTTGGTGATTCCATCACTAGGCATGTAAATAGCTGGGTGGCTGGTGGACATGAGGATCGCCCGGTAACATGTCGGTCTGGTGCGAAGGTAGCGGACCTCATGGGCCACCTAGACAAGGTCTTACATAGTGCTGGGGAGGAGTCTGCTGTCTTGGTACATGCTGGTACCAATGACATAGGAAAGTGTGGTAGGGAGGTTCAGGAGGCCAAATTTAGGCTTTTAGGTAGGAAGCTGAAATCCAGAACTTGCAGGGTAGCATCTCAGAAATGCTTCCCGTTCTGCGCGCAGGATCCAAAAACAGGCAGAGCTCCGGAGTCTCAATGCATGGATGAGATGATGGTGCAAGGAAGAGATTTTTGGTTTTGGTAGGAACTAGGGAACATTCGGGGGAAAGGAGGGGCTTTTCCAAAGGGATGGGCTCCATCCTAACCAGGAAGGAACCAGGCTGCTGGCATTAACCTTTAAAAGCTTTTAAACTAGATAATAGGGGAAAGCAGATAGTCTCCCAAGATGCATGGTTCAGAACAGTGTATCCTTGAAGGATACTAGCAAAAGATCAAAGTTAGGGCATATTGACAGAGATTCCAATAAAGACAAATGTAATCCAAATGCCCTTCAGTATAGAGCAGACAGAGCTTAAAGATTCCAAATTACCACTGCCTACCAATAACCATTAGACCAGCACCTGCAGCAGTGCCAAGCAGAGGGTCTCGCGATCCATAAGAACTGTCGCAGCACCTGTTGCAACTTGTCTATTCAGTCCTCCAGTAATGTCACCAGACCGCTCTGTCTCTCGAATCTGGTGCTCAGGTACACCAACTGCTGGGATGGAACCAACTTGTTCTGAGCCAAAATGAACCATCCCAGACTCTCCTGAAATGAAACAGTCACCTTGAGGATCTCCTCTTGGGACTTCGCCTGCACCAGCCAATCATCTAGATAACAATAAACAAGAATACCCTGCTTTCAGAGAGCCACCACAGTTACCACCATCTTGGTAAACGTCCTCGGAGACATCACCAACCCGAAAGGCAATGTGCAAAACTAGAAGTGCCCCGGGACATCGCAAACCTAAGGAACATTTGATGCTCTGGCCTTATCAGTATGTGAAGGTATGCCTCTGTGAGGTCCAAGGCTGTGAGGAACTCCGCCCTTTGTGCGGCCTCCATGACAGAGTACAGAATACAAGGTTTCCATGTGGAAATTGGGCACTTGAGGGACTTGCTGACCTGCTTGAGATCGAGAATGGGCCGAAAGGTGCCTTCCTTTTTCAGCACCACAAAATAGAAGGAATATCGAATGGATACGCACTTGGCAGGCGGGACGGGAACGATTGCTTCCAATGCCAGCAGGTGCTCTAACGTCTCCCGCACTGCCTGTGCCTTTCGTGAAGCCTTGCAGGGAGAAACCATGAAGGCTTCCACCAGTGGATACTGGTATTCTAGAGCGTACGCTTCGTGTATGACTTCCAGCATCCAATGAGATGATCTGGATCTAGGAGAAACAAAATCACTGTAAATGCCTACCGATGCGTTCCACCGGCTCCTGGGTCCTCCTTACTTCATTGTGGCTTTTTGGCAGTGGCAGAGAATCCCATATAATACCCACAGTTCGATCCTGTTCCCCAAACGGACACACTCCAAAAGGGAAAACAGTTGTGCTGGGGCAGAGGAAAATGAGCAATGCAAAAAATGACGACAGTCACGTGCTCCCCTATAGACATGTTGGGACTGTCCCTTGCTGCCCCTGGGCTAATCCTCCGGCAGCCTGCCTCCTTTAGTCTCTCCAAGATCTTTAACCAGCTCCTTGAGAACCTCACCAAACAGCTTACCCTTAAAAACAAGCTTGCTCAGCTGGATCTTGGATGCCACGTCTGCGGACGAATTGCATAACCAAAGAAATCTTCAAGACGCCACAACCAGCACCATGTTCTTAGAAAAGGCCCGCATGAGATCATAACGGAAATTGGACAAGTAAGCTGACACCGACTCAAGTTTAACCAGTTCTGCAGGTTCCAAACCCCCCTCGCGAAAGAATTCCGGAAGAATCTGCACCCAGAGCAAGCAGGCCAGTGCAACGTACGCCTTGCAGATAGACACCTGCAGCAACAGGACATTGACTTCAAAGGCCTGCTTCAGCAATGACTCTAGACGTCAATCCTGCGGATCCTTGAACACAGACCCCCCTTTCCACAGAGATCGTGGTCGACTTTGTCACTGCCGTAACCAGTGCGCCTACCTTCAGAACCTTGAAGGGTTCCTTCTCTGCCAGCAGCACCAGGTGCAACCAAGCCATTGCTCAGTCGCCCTGCAGTTATGCCTCTGGCAGCTCCCACTCGGCCTCAATCATCTGCATGATGGCCTTATTAACTGGGAATTGTTTTGTGAAGTTCACATGCCTCACAGCTGGGGATGCTCCAAGGCAGTCTCTTCCTCCATCGCCCGAAAGGGAGTGTTCAGTGCTGCAAGAGAGTGGGAGATCATGGCCAAGAGTTTCTTCTTTTGGAACATTGACAATGGACGATCCTCCCCAGGAGAAATATTCCCCTCCGAGGCCCAGGGCCTTCTATTACTCCTCCAGCCCCAAAGAATATTCCCTGGGGTCCTCCATGTCTCTGGAGCCCAGGGAGAGCCAGTCCTCATCCTGCTCTTCAGGGAGCTGGAGGCGCTTGGCCAGGGGTTGCTTCCCTAAATCCTAAAGGGCCCACTTAAAAGTCACAGCCTTGGCTGTAACCAAGGCCTTTTCCGAACACCAACTCCTTTCCAGCCTGTAGATGTGGTTCAAGAGCAAAATAAACTTATGAGTAAATAGTGAATTGACCCCCATGGGATCCTCCCCCACAAACGAGGACTCCCGAGTCTCTCCTCTCACTGTCAAGGCCACATTTTCCCCTCAAGAAATGGCCGCAACAGACACACCCACAGGAGACAAGATGGCCGACGCAGGGGAAGCACAGGAAATCTCCCGCTGCTGTGAAGACAGGCCTGATGCGTGCAGCTGAAAGTCTGCAGCAACCACCGTGCCCAAAACCAGGTCCCTACACTGCTCCTCTAGCTGCTGACTCTCTCTCTCATGATTTGCTACAGCCCATCAGTGAGAGAGAACTACCAAGACCATTCCAGGCAAGAAAAAAGCTTTGGCTCTCGGCGGTAGGGAAGAGACTTTGCAGCCGAAAAAGGACTCCCAAAAACAAAGATATCAAACATCCTCTGGGGAATGTAAGAGGACAGCAGCCAGGCTGCTCAGCACACAAAGAGGCTGCTGCTATGAGACACTGACACAGACTAAACAGTTCGCAGTGCTCCCGCAGTGGTGATTCTCCCCCCCCCCCCCCCACTCAAGAGTTCTGGATAACTGCCCGTCTTGCCTTAAAGGATAAGAGGAGAGTCTCAGACTGTCTTCCACCCCCCCTTTATTTTTCTTTGTTGTTGTTTTTGTAGATATGCAGCCAAAAAAAAAGATTGCAGTCTTTCACCTCGCAACCTGACCTAACCCAGGGTGACCAGGCCTAAAATCAGTCAAGACAGAGAGCTATCCCGACTGACCCCAGTTGCTGGAGACATACTACAGGAGGTAGAAGATCCTCAACTAATATGGGGTGACATCACGAAAGAATTTGCATAGTCTGTCTCCAGCTGCTGGTAAATGGGCACTACCCATGTCTGGAACGGACTGGAAGGATATGGATGAATATAGATTATGCAAAATCATGTCTGTAATATCCTCAGCAGGTTAAAATATTAGCAGCTAACAGGTTGTGAAATGTTGACGAATGAGCCATGGGCAACAATTAGTCATGTTCCCATTCAAGGCAGCAATTTTATAAAGGATTTCTTACGTAAAGACCTTTCATGCATTTCAAAGGGTTTTTATAGCATTAACCAGGGGCTACGTGTGTAAAAGTACACATATTGCCAAGACATGTACGTTTACATTCTGAACATGCAGGCGCCAGTCACTATCTACGTGCATTATTTATAAAATATGCCAAGATTTTACTTGGAAGCATTTACCTCTGCTGCATTCTTGGGCGTGATTTCTGCCACTTTTGCCCTAGTATCTTATAAAAACACATAGGCAACTTGCTATCAAATTACCTTCCTAAAGAGATATTAGACAAATTTATAGCAAACATGTTCAATAAAAACAAGAAAAATAAATTACCAGCATCCAAGCATTAAATTAGCAGCTGTCACTTTAGACTGCAGTAAAGATTGGCATATTAGGGTCCGAAAGCAAGAAGGCAGTGGTAGCAGAGGTGGCGGCAGCAGGAGAGAGAGCAGCCAATAGAAGAGAAAGGAAAATGCAACAAACAGAGAAACAAAGCAGTCTACCCATGCACCATAGACTTAATTGTTGGAGATGTCTCATTGCAAAGCTTCAGCATTAATTATCGCCAACTAGTATAAAAAATAAGACATGGCAGCTTCTGCAGTCTTCCACTTCAGGAAAGGTTTTAATACCACTAACCATCCTATATTTATTTGTGAATGATCTAGGTTTTACAAACAAAGCAAACACAAAATTCTAATTACCATAAAACCAAAAGACAACTAACTTAAATTAAAAAAATATAAAGATGGTTTATGCATTCAGAAAGATTTCCAAGGTAGACAAGCAACATGAATTAAGTGAGCATTCCAAAGAAAATATGCTTCCTAACATGGTCACCCAGGGCCGGCCCCAAATTTAGATCAAGGTGTTGGCAACCTAGGCAAACCTTAAGACTTATGCCCCTCCCGGTTGTAAGAATCTATTGTTTAGCCTTGAATCCCAGCTCTTTGCTGCCTACTCAAAAGCTGCTGCCCTAGGTGACTACCTAGTTTGCCTAAAGGTTGGGCCAGCCCTGCTGTTACCTTTTTCAGAGGGCTGTGTTCTTGCATGCCTTTGTCCCTCCGAAAATAAGGGGGGGGGGGGGTTGTTGGGGTTTTTTATGTTTCTCACATAGGCAGGCAGGCATTGGATTACAGTTTGCCACACACTGCACAACAAAGAAATAACTTGACCAGATGCAGAAACATAGAATTAGGCTAACAAAATTCCCCATGAAAAAAAAAAGTTGTTCTAAAATGTACGTAAAGAAACTCACATCATAAAGGCTCTCCTGTGCTTGAAGTTTCTTCGATAAATCCCAAGATTAAGCATGTGGCCAGGTACAGTAGCAAGCTAGCGAGTTTTTCCTGTGACTCCTTCTCCAAGGAATGCTTTCAAGTGAACTAACTCCAACCCTCAGACTAGCTCAGCATTTGGAAGTTAATGACAGGGTTTCTCTGCCTCAAACTCATTTCCATTTTAAGTTTCCTCCCATTTTTAAAAGGAAGCACCTGAAGTCGGTGAATCCCAGAATCTCTCAGATTAAGTTGTGAAAAATCCCATACAGAAAGGAGACATTTCAGAAGTTCACAGTAAGCATTCACCTTCCCTTGCTCATTTGAAAATTTCCAGCTCATCCAGACATCACCAGTAGCACCACACACTTTGGACCCAACTGCATCTAGCATGATGGATTTTTTTGAAAATTTATTTTTATTCAAGTTTGGAACAAACACCATAATTCAAACACATCAAACAACATATAATCCCAAACCTTTTTGTTATTCTTAATCCCTTTTTCTCTACTGATCTTGAACCCCTCCCCTAACCACACTCCCCCTCCCTCACTCCTCCCCCCCAAAGGCATCTCATCGCTTTAAATAGTCCAGCAAAGGTGACCATAAATTATTAAATCTCTCATGCTTCTGGCGTCGCATTGCTGTTAATTGCTCCATCAAAACAATTCGTTGCAGCCGACTCGTCCACTGCTCCATTCCCGGTAGCCGAATCTGCTTCCAAGCCCTAGCAATTTCACTTCGGGCGGCTTCAATGCACACCCGTATGGGGCGCTCGCTTTTCCTAGTACTCTCTTCAGGCCAAATTCCCAACAAACAAAACCCCAAGTCCAGTCCCATTGCCACCCCAAAAATACCAGAAATCTGATCTCCCACCTCCCTCCAATACATACTAACCATTGGACACTCCCACCAAACATGTATAAAAGTCCCCTCCCCCCCCACACATTGCCTCCAACACCGATCAGAAACTGCTGGAAACATCCTATGCAACCTCACCGATGTATAGTACCAACGATAAAGTAGCTTATAGGAAGTCTCCCGCACCGCCACTGATAAAGCTTGGTGGACTATATTCACATGCACTGTCTCCCCAATTCCCTCTCCCACTCACCTTGGTGTGGGAACTTCTTACGGGAACACCCCCTAGGCCTCGATATAGTAGGGTTATCAGCCCCCTAAATTTCTCCCATCCCAGCCACAACGCTTCTCTATCATCCGTAGCAGCTTCCCAGCTCTCTCAGATAGCCTCTTGATGCAGAAAATGCTTAACTTGCAAATGGGCAAAAAAGTCCCCACTATGCAGGTGATACTTCACCCAAAGATCGGGAAAGGAAATCAACTCCCCATCTGCGATAAATTTATCAAAAGTGTCCAGACCCACCCCTTTCCCATCTCTTAAACACCCCCTCACGTCCCAGGATAAATCCTGAGGTCGCACTCACTGGTGCCAACAATGAGAAGCTCGACATCGAAGCAAACTTCCTCCACGCCTTACGTCACTACGCTAATAAGTGCCACATATAAGGGTTTTCCCTCCATCATCCTCCAAGAGGGGGACCCATCATCCAAGGTAAATACGTATTTCAATCTTATCTATGCTGCCCAATATTGCTCCACCTCCCTAAATCGTTTGGAGGCTCCAACCCTTTCCCTCCATTCAAACACCTGGCGCAGCTGGGCCGCTGCATAATATCTCCCCAAATCCTGGACCCCCAAACCTCCTTCCCAATTCGCATACATTACCCGTCTGCTCACTCTAGGCCAACTGTTCCCCCACACAAAATTAAACACTTGGCTCTGCAATTGGCGCAACTCCCTATTGCATACCCGAACCGGCAAAGTTCGGAACAGATATAATAAGCGCGGTAACAAATTCATCTTCAGAGCCGCTATCCTCCCCAACCAAGACAACTCTGCCCCCCTCCATCTAGCCATATCTTTCCGCAACTGCCCAAATAACGGAGGATAATTCGCACCATACAAACCTAATGGATTTGCAGTAACCTGAACTTCCAAATAATGAATAGATCTATTTGTCCACCTAAAAGGAAATGAGGCCTGCAAACTCTTAACCTTCCGAGGCTGCAGCGTAAGCGACATCGCCTCCATTTTATCCCAATTAACTTTGAACTCCGAGAGCCCTCCATACTCCCTTAACTCCCGCATTAGAACTGGAAGGGAAACAGCCATCTGTGTCAGGGTAAAGAGTAAGTCATCAGCAAACAGGACAATCTTATGTTGGGATGACCCCACCTCTATTCCCCTAATGTCCTTCACCGACCGGATCCTAAACGTATAGATAAGGGAAGAAATGGGCATTAATATATGCAGCTCTCCAGATGTTGCCCTAATATGCAAAATAAAGTTACAGATTTAGAAGCTGTAATGGGAGAAGCTGATTTGTATATAGTGGCAGTCATGTAGACATAATACACAGAAATGACGGACAGTTATACCAGGCTATAATTTATTCAGGAAAGACAGGGCAGGAAGAAAAGGGAGGAAGAGGAGTTGTACTATATGTACAGTAAACAACAATATTAAAGACACAAAATGGCAGGACATATGGGGAAAGAGGTGGCACCATGCATTAATGTGTGTGCTAAGTCCATCTACATTGGTGTGATGTACAGAGCTCCCTCACAGGCAGAAGAAAGAGATGGAAGATTTAATTAAAAGACATTCATAGAATTGCCATGAAAGGGGAAGTAATTTTAGTAGGAAATTTCTATTTGCCTGATGTTGACTGGGATATCCCTGCTGCGGTATCATCTAGAAGTAGGGAGATCCTGGCTTCTCTGCAAGAAGTGTTCTGGACCCATGCAGGAGAGGACAATACTAATTTCCAAATTAGAAGTGTGTTTTTAATGTTGCAGTGGGTGATCTGGCATTTATCATCAGATGGTGAGCTTCAATATGAATATGGGTGGAGATGGTTCATTCAAAAGCAAAAGTCCTAGATTTATTTTTGCTTATTTAGTATTTAGCTCACACATTTCAAGCAAGTTACAATCTGTTATTTCTCTGTCCCCAGAGGGCTTACAATCTCTGTTTGTACATGAGGCAATGGAAGGTTAAGTGATGTGCCCATGGCCCAAGAGATGTGCCAGTGGGACCTGGTATCTTTGGTCATCTAGCTACTGCTCTAATTAGGCTACTTCTTCACTTAAGGGAAGCTAACTTTGAAAAAGAAGGGGAAGGAGGAATACCTTAAGGATTCTTTAGCAGGTTGGGAACAACGGGGGGAAGTAAAGCAATGGGCAAAACTACAAAAGGACTTATTTTAAAGGCAACAAACCTTTGTTAGGAAAGAAATAAGTTGGCCACTATGGTTTTCAAAAGTAGCTAAAAAGGTAAGAGGAGGCTAGCCTTCATAAACCATAAGAGATAGCAGAAAGGGGATGACAAAACAGCATTATCTAGAGAAGCTAAGAGCCCGATTCTGAGATAGGTCCTGCAGGGCTGCACGTTCCGGCGGGATGTGCAGGCCGTCCTGCCCCTATTCCCCCTCCAGCTCTCCCCGCACAGCAAGAGCAACAGGACAGAGAAAGCCAGTAGGGGGCGGGGGCTGGGCAGAGCAGAGGCAGGACATACAGGGTCAATTCCAGATTAACCTAACCTACCTAATTAACCTACCTAATTAACCTACCAGATTAACCTAACCCCTACCTAATTGCCTCTCCTCTTACCTCCTCAAGATAACATCTCAACCCTACTGTACACATGTAACACCCTAAATTCTCAGCAATCAATCTCATTGTACATATGTAATTAGTTCAGTTTGCATCCCCCATGTTATCCAAGTTGTTACTCCTGTTCTCTGTAAAGCAAAACATGTTATCCAAGTTGTTACTCCTGTTCTATGTGAAGCCAAGCAGTTTGTTATGGTCATTTTGTTGTATGTAAACCGCGCTGACAATAGTGCGGTATATAAGAAATTGTAATAAATAAATAATAAATACATAAATAAATTCCGGTCAAGGCCCTGTACATCCTGCAGAGTCATGGCGGATGTGCTGCTTATTTCACTTCGAAGGTGGGATAAGTAGTACAAATGGTGTAATCAGCGCCTAGGAATGATGTCCGTAGAATCTTCCAAGAAAGCTGTTAGATTCTGACCTACTGAATAGTCTGAAGGGGAAACAGACCCCTCCGCTTTTGGTAGGGCAGAAGAACTAACAGGAAGGGAATACATTTGGACCACATCTGAAGTTCCTCCCAACTGCAAAATTTCAGTAAAATATTTTTTAAACAAAATATCCAAAGACAGCAAATGAGTGGAAGGAAAATTAAGAAAACGTAAGTTTCTTGCTCTAGACTGATTCTCTAAAGACTCCAGACGGTAAGAGACTACCGAAGCATTTTATTTATTTATTTTATTTATTTAGTGTACATTTGTAACCCGCTGCTTCCAGTGATCAGCAGCGGTGTCTATACATAGGAGGTTTGGCTGTACTGGCCAGGATTAATTTATATACAATGTGATTTGGGGGGGGGGGGGGGATAGAGCACAGCAAGCATAGGGTTACAAGATTTACAGTAGATTGAATATTGTAGTTACATACAGGTACTTAATACATATTTACAGTTGCTGCCTGTTAGGACTTTACAAATGATGACCCTTATATACAAATTTACACATTGCTGAGTTTACTTCAGGAGGTTAGTATATTTCATGTGGTTAAGTTGTAATGTGCTTGGAAAAGATGTGTCTTGAGTAGTTTTCTAAAGTCTTTCAAATCACTGACTTCACGTAGTTCGGTTGGCAATCGGTTCCAGAGTGCTGGAGCTGTAAAGGAGAAAGCTCGGTTGCTGGTGCAAGCATTAACCTTTGCGAAGCACTTCGGGATACAGAGGGTGTTGAGGTTCTGTGTTCTTCTACTTCTATTGCTAGGTAGTTTTGCTATTAGGCTGTTGAGGTGTGATGGCGCTATATCATGTATGAGTTTGAACGTAGTGACTAGGACTTTGTATTGAATGCGGGCTGTGATGGGGAGCCAGTGGAGCTCCATTAGTGCGGGTGTGATGTGGTCGGAGAGGCCCTTCTGCATGATGATTCAGGCTGACACATTTTGTGCCATTTGCAAAATATTGATAGTTTTTCTTGGCAGGCCTTGCAGTATCTCTAATTAAAGCAATATTACCATCACGATAAGACTGGAGCTGAGAATCAGTACGAGCAGTCAACTTAGTTAAGGAACCTAATTGCTGATCTACGATGTTCATTTTACCGACCGCATCATAAGTAAATCTACAAAGAGAAGAAACAGTTAAGGACAAACGTGTATCAATCTTTTGAATAGCAGTCCAAATGTCCAGAAGAGTCACCTCACCCGCAGGAGGCGTGACCACACCGTCAGACATTGCCGGATCTACAGGGTGAAGGGATGGGGTTACAACATCCGGGGATAGCTCCAAAAGAGTAGACGAATAAGGAGGTTGAGGGAAAGGAGGTGGAGACCGGGCCTCAGGGCTTAAAGAAGCTCCGTCCAGTGAATGATTAGCAGGCAGCAAAGAAGATACGTGCTTGTCCATAGGGCCCACCACCTTACCTCCTTGCAATCCACCTCCTGTCCCAGATTTGGCTAACAACTTCACCTTGTGTTTCCCCATGGGCACAGCGCTTCAACTTCCGGTGTTCTTGAGAGTTTCTCGTGAGCGCTGAAGGGGCGCCAAAGGGGCGTGTCCTGCCCCTTGAGTCACGCCCCTTAGGTCACGACCAAGCAGGCCACAACACGCGGCTGTGTGTAGCACCCGCTGGGCTTTGTAGGGTAGGGGGGAGGGTCCTCAATGCCTGGGACATCCCCCCTTGCCTGCAGCTGATCAAACAAGCCTCCAGCTCCCACCTGCTGCGCTGCTCCGCAGTGATGGCGAAGAACCGCGTCAGCTCCCAGGTACAGCTGAACTCCTCCAACAAAGCTCCACTCCCGCTGGGCTTTGTAGGGTAGGGGGGGAGGGTCCTCAATGCCTGGGACGTCCACCCTGTGCCTGCAGCTCATCAAACAATCCTCCAGCTCCCACCTGCTGTGCTGCTCCGTGGCAATGGCAAAGAACCGCGTCACTCCCAGGTACAGCTGAACTCCTCCCAAGGCGCTGTACCTTGGTAGTAACATTTGGGTCTGAGTCTGCTAAGTGTGTTGAGAGCTTACTTTAAGCATAAAGAGGCTCTATTTTGTGGTTTTAAACTTCAAGTTTTTCCAGATGTGAGTCGGACTACCCAGATTCGGCGTAAGCAGTTTCTGGAGTTAAAATCTTGGGTAGTGGCTTTGGGGGCTTCTTTTTTTTTTTTAATTTCCTTGTCGTCGTATTATAACATATCAGGGACAAACTTATGTTTATACTGATGTAACTCAGTTGCAGAAGTTTCTGTCTGGAAAGGAAATGGTTGGGAAATAGTTGGTGGAATGTACAATATTTTGCTCCCTATTGTGGAGTATTATAATACTCCTTTTTTCCTTTGTACTTTTTTTCTTGTGTTATAATAGCCACTCTTTTCCCTTGATGTGGTTCATTTTATGTGGATATATTTTTGTTCTTGAATTCTGTTTGTATTATTGCTTGATATCTGTTTCTTGTATTACAAAACAAAACAAAACAAAAAAAACAACAAATGGTGTAATCAGGACCAGAGATCCTCCCGGAGCCAGGGCCGGGTGCAGGAGAGTTCCCGCCGCCCAATCCAGGCCCCAGCTGGCCAGGCATGGGTCGGGCGGCAGGGAAGAGGAGGTCTGTACCCACAGGAGCCAGGGGAGTCTGCAGGGAGGATGTCCCCGCAGGCATGCAGGGTCATGCTGAGCCATCCTCTAGTCCAATTCTGTATGCCGCGGAAACATTTTGTTCCCACAGTACAGAATCGGGTCCTAAGCAAACCCACAATCCGCTATCTAGGGGTCACATTAGACCAACATCTAGACATGAAAGCCCATATAAATAACATGGTCAAGGCAGTCTACCAAGATACGGACAAGCCAGCATCTATGACCCCTGCTGGAGCCGGATGACTTCAGGACAATTTATCAAGCACTCATAATCCCCCTAATCGACTATGCCAGGGGTGGGCAAGTCCGGTCCTGGAGAGCCGCAGACCAGTCAGGTTTTCATGATGTCCCTAATGAATATTCATGGACCTATTTCCATACAGTGGAAGGCAGTGGATGCAAATAGATCTCATGAATATTCATTAGGGACATCATGAAAACCTGGTCTGCGGCTCTCCAGGACCGGACTTGCCCACCCCTGGACTACACCAACAATTCTACATGGACTCCCGAAGAACACGCTGAACCCACTTCAGCTTGCAATGAACGCCGCCGCCAGAATACTACACGGAGCCTCAAGGAGGGCTCACATAATTCCAATCTTGAAGCACCCCCACTGGCTGCCTGTCCACTGCCGACTCGCCTTCAAAATACTATTACTAACCTTCAAAGCCATCAACAATTGCTCTTCCGCCTCACTCACGGACCTCGTCCACCCCACTCCCCCCAAAAGATTCAGGTGGTCATTCACTGCCAACACACTGATAATCTCAAATTCAATCATGAAATGCTCGCAAGCAACAAGGAACAGAGCCTTTGTGTTCAATGCACCCACAAGCTGCAACGCCCTCCCAACCACCATCCGGTCCATTACGAACCTTGCCCAGTTTAGGAAGGCACTGAAACACCATCTCTTCCTCCTACACTACTCCCAGGCTAGTGATAAACCACAATCAGACATACCAAACCACCAGGACAGCGCCCCTTGGATACCCACTTCACACTGATGCAACGCCACTAGTACAACTGTATAACCTGTAAATAGCAACATGTACATAGCTATTTTATTTATTTATTTCTTCTATACCGCCCCTTCCAGAGATCAGGGGCGGTTTACATGGAACAATTGTATACATTACATAAGAACATAAGAACATAAGAAATGCCATACTGGGTCAGACCGAGGTCCATCAAGCCCAGTATCCTGTTTCCAACAGTGGCCAATCTAGGTCATACGTACCTAGCAGTTTCCCCAAAAGACACAGGTTCTGCAGTGCTTGTACTAGGCCAAGCATTGATATCCTGGGTCCCTTTTTAATAGTGGTTATGGACCTTTCCTCCAGGAACTTGTCCAAACCTTTTTTAAACCCAGCTATACTAACAGCCCTTACTACATCCTCCGGTAACAGATTCCAGAGTTTGATTACACGTTGAGAGAAGAAATATTTTCTCCTATTTGTCTTAAATAGTTTACCCTGTAGCTTCATTACATGCCCCCTAGTCCTTCTATATTCTGATAGCGTAAACAATTTATCCACGTTTATCCGTTCCACTCCATTCATTAATTATTATACACCTCTATCATATCTCCCCTCAGCCGCCTTCTTTTCTAGGTTAAAGAGCCCTAACCTTTTTAGCCTCTCTTCATAGGAGTAGCCTTCCATCCCCTTCACCAATTTGGTGGCTCTTCTCTGTACTTTTTCTAATAACTCTATGTCCTTTTTAAGATACGGTGACCAGAATTGCACACAATATTCAAGGTGCGGTCGTACCATGGAGCGATACAGAGGCATTATAATATCCTTTGTTTTATTCTCCATCCCTTTCCTTAGGATACCTAGCATTCTATTTGCTTTCTTGGCCGCCGCTGCACACTGGGCGGAGGGTTTTAACATGTTATCCACGATGACTCCTAAATCTTTTTCCTGGGTGGTGGTTTCTAATGTGGAGCCTTGCATCTTGTAACTATAGTGTGGGTTGTTCTTTCCTAGGTGCATAACTTTGCACTTGTCCACATTAAATTTCATCTGCCATTTGGATGCCAGTCTTCCAGTTTATCCAGATCCTCCTGCAGTTTTCCACATCCTCTTGGGTTTTAACAACTTTAAACAGTTTTGTGTCATCTGCAAATTTGATTACCTCACTAGTTATTCCCTTTTCCAGGTCATTTATGAATATGTCAAAAAGTAGCGGACCCAGTACAGATCCCTGGGGTACTCCACTATTCACCTTTTTCCATTGGGGAATATTGGCCATTTAGCCCTACCCTCTGCTTTCTATCTTTTAACCAGTTCCCGATCCACAATAGTACACTGCCTCCTATCCCATGACTTTTTAGCTTCGCCAAAAGTCTCTGATGGGGGACCTTGTCAAAAGCTTTCTGAAAGTCCAGATACACTATATCAACCGACTCACCTTTGTCTACCTGTTTATGCACACCTTCAAAAAAACAGATCAGATTAGTAAGACAAGATCTGCCTTGTCTAAAGCCTTGTTGGCTGTCTCCCTTTTGGCATTGAATATCTACTTGTTGTTTATTTTTGTTCTTTTTGTTGGCTTATACCTTTTTCCGTGGTAATGAGGTCAGGCTCACGGGTCTGTAATTTCCCGGGTCACCCCTGTAACCCTTTTTAAAAATTGGTGTGTTACGTTGGCGACCCTCCAATCTTAAGGTATTACAGATGATATTAATGAAATTACACATATTACAAATAACAGGTCTGCTCTCTCATATTTCAGTTCAATCAACACTCTGGGATGTATACCATCCGGTCCAGGTGATTTGCTACATTCAGTTTATCAAATAGTTGTAATATATCTTCCCGGTGTAGCGATATTTCTCTCAATTCCTCTGCAGTATCACCTTTAAATACCACTTCAGTCTTGGGTAACACCCCTACATCTTCCTCAGTAAAGACCGAAGCAAAGAATTCATTCAGTCTCTCTGCTATAGCCTTGTCTCCTCTTACTGCCCCTTTTACCCCTCTATCATCTAATGGTCCAATTGACTCTCTCACAGGCCTTTGCTACGAATGTACTTGAAAAAGTCTTTATTTCGTGTTTTTGCTTCCGTAGCAAGTTTCTTCTCAAATTCCCGCTTTGCCTGCCTTATCAATGCTTTGCATTTAACTTGCCAGTGCTTGTGCTGTTTCCAGTTTTCATCATTTGGCTCTTTTTTCCATTTTCTGAAGGTTGCTCTTTTGGCAGCAACAGCCTCTCTGACCTCACCTTTAAACCATGCTGGCAGTTTTTTGGACTTTCTTCCACTTTTCTTAATGCGTGGAATACAGCTGGTATAACATTACATAGAACAAGAACTTTTTAACTTTTTACATATAACTTTTTAACTTTTTACATAAAACAGAACAGTAAGTTGTTAAAACTATTTACAGGGTGTATACTTTTGTATACTACTGGATTTACAGGGGAATGTCAGCGAGCTGACATTGCTATTTATAGATGTTATTTACAAAAAGGTTAGGATACATGGTTTACAAAAGGTTAAAATTCACTATTCAAGTGTGTGTGTGCGGGTGTGTGTGTATGTGTGTGTGAGTGTGTGTAAATAGTTGCTAAGCAACTCTGGTCAATACTGTAGTTGTGACCTGAGTGCCCAGCCTGTATATAGTTACCCACGTCAGTCTCAAGTTACACCACTTGTTCATTGTAATGTACAGTGCAGGTTTCCACCGCAATGTACAGGTTATTGTTTGCCTGTAAACCGCACTGATTTTAAAGAGTGCGGTATAGAAAAGATATTAAATAAATAAATCCTACTCTCAATATGAATACTTTGGAAGAAAGGCAGGAGAAAGGTGATATGAGAGAGACATTACATACCTCCATTGTATAAATGTACAGGTGGTGGTCCTCTCGGTTGAAATGAAGCTCTGAAATGAAGGGTCATAGGATGAAGGTGAAAGGGGATAGGCTCAGATATAATCTCAGGAAATATTTCTTTACAGAAAGTGTGGTAGAGTCATGCAACAGCCTCCTAATAGAAGTGGTGGTGAAGACAAGAACTATCTGAATTCAAAAAAGCATGGGACAAGTATAGAGGATATCTGAAGGTAAGTAAAGAATTGTAGAACTTAATAGTACTTATGGGCAGACTGGATAAGCCATATGGTCATTATCTGCTGTGTTTTTCTATGTTTCTATTCTTATATATGTTATTCTTGGCCCACATACCAGAGATGGGGAAACTGCTCTACTTATTTATGCAGACAAAGCAAAATCCTTTATTTTAAATGCATAGTGCTAATTTGGAAGGCTACAAAAGGGCATCTGATCTTCAAGCCATCCTCATCCAGATAACATAAAAAGCACAGTATGAATCAGACAAATGGTCCATCAAGCCCAATATACTGTTTACAACAATTGCCATCCCAGGTCACAAGTATGTCACAGGATCCCGATCCCAAAACACAGCAAGATTTCATATTGCTTACTGCTAAGAAAAAGCAGGGCCTTTCTCCCAAGTCTACCTTAACAGTTTATGGACTTTTCCTCCACAAACTTGCCCAAATCTTTTATAATCCCAACTATACTCATTGCTTTTACCACATTCTGTGACAATAATTCCAGAGTTTCATTATGCATTGAGGGAAAACAATTTTGGCTGTTTCATTTTAAAATGTGTTTATTTCATTTAACAGTTTTATATACCACTTTTCCTAAGATCAAGGCGGTTTACATTTAACATTACATGATGTGATAACAGCAAAATATCAGAACACAGATATTTTTCCAGACCTCTCAAGAACACACAGAAGCGTTCTCAGGGTTTCCTGTCTGTGTCCCAGGGCCTTGGCATTGGGGGTTGCAATTTGGGCTCCGATTTCTTTACATTGGTATTATTGTTATGAGGGTAAAACCTTTATTTTCTTTTGAGCCTAAATTGCTTACTGATTTCATTTGTGCGAGGAAAGAGAATAGTATCCTGCTAGCCGCCCCACAGGCACCATTGTAGGGGCCCTTGGGGAGGTTTGCTGCTGAGGGGGAGGGGGTGCCCTTAGGTCTATTTTTCTTTATGTATGATCTAAGATTATTTTTTCATGATTCTTGGATCTTTTATTTCCTCTATTGTGGGCTAACAGTGTATTGTATTTGATATCACTATTTCCTTTCGCGGGGGTTTTCCCCATATGCAATGTTTTTCTTGTTTCTGTTCACTCATCTTTGGAAAAAGTGTATATGTAAAATTTGATAAAGCGTAGTTACGTACAGTACCTGTAACGGATTTTCTCCGGGGACAGCAGGAATGAGTCTTCAGATATGGATGATGTTGGCACCAATGAGCCTGAGCGGATTCACTCCCCAGCTTTCAAAGAAAGCCTTTGGGAGTTAGACCATGCATGCACGGTCACCTTCCAGCCCAAGGATGCCATCTTACCTCAGTATGACGACATAGCTTAATCAAGCATAAAAAGAAAAACTAACTCCATGGGGAGGAAGGAGGGTTGTGAGGACTAATTCCTGCTGTCTCCGGAGAACACCTGTTATAAGTGAGTAACTACGCTTTCTCCAGGAACAAGCAGGAAGTCTGTTCACAAATGGGACTCCCAAACTATAGGCTACCAAAAAAAAATCTGTAGAAGCCACGGATGACACAAAAAGCAAATCGTGCAGGGCAGCAAGGAGCAGTGAATGGTTTGACGTCCAGAGATGCAGCTGCAGAATTGAGTATGGAAATCTCACTGGTAGCCTGAATACAACGGGCTGGAGGAAAGGAGATGCACTGTTCCCCAAAGAGGTGACGAAGTACTGCCTGGCCGAAGGCACAGTCGCGCAATGTGCTTTCTTCCAAGCAGTAATGTGCTGCAAAGATATGGATTGAAGACCATGTGGTGGCCCAGTAAATGTCCAGCAGAGGGACTGAGTGCAGGGGGCCACAGAGGCCACCGTGGTACGCACATTGTGCGTGGTAATGAGATGCTCCAGGGATAGTCCAGCCTGCTCGAAGGTGAAGGAGATGCAGTCTGCCACCCAGGTGGACAGGGTACACTTGAGACCAGTTCTGCTGTGAGAGTAGGTCTGGGTCCTGGCCAGACTGCTGCAGGAGCAAGGGGAACCATGGCTGTCGGGGCCACAGAGGGGCAATGAGGATTATAGAAGCCCTGGTCTGCCTGAACCTTGAGCAAGACTTTGGGAACCAGGAGAGTAGACTGGTATGCATACAGAAGGCCTGCTGATCAGTGTAGGAGAAAAGCGTCTGCCACCGCTGCCACCACCTGGTAGGGGGCCAGCCTCCATGAACAGAAGCACAGCAAACATGTCCGTCGGGGTCCCCCAACGTTGGAAGATGGAGTTGGCTACCTCCAGGTTGATTCTCCACTCATGAGGCTGCTGCACGCTGCTGAGCCGATCTGCAAATAGATTGTCCTGGCCTGGCAAGTTGACTGCCCAGAGAATCATGCCATTCTCCATGGCAAAATTCCACAGGCAAACAGCCTCTGGGAACAGCAGGAATCAGTCTTCACATATGGGTATGATCGGTACAGGCAGAGCCCACACAAGAAGGCACCCCAGCATCCAACTGGAAAGCTTTAGGGAACACTCTACTGTGCCTACGCATCTGCCTTCCCGCATTCCGAAATCCTCTTCTCGGTTGAGAGATTAAGGAATACCCTACAATTCCTAGGGGAGGAAAGTGGGTTGTGAAGACTGATTCCTGCTGTTCTGGAGATCACCTGTTACAGGTGAGTAACAATGCCATCTCCAGGGACAAACAGGAATGCAATCTTCACATATGGGACTCACTAGCTCCCAGGTATCAGACTGAGTTGGCAGTAGTGATATCCCTGAGGCTAAAGTATGGAGCTGAGGAAGTGTGAATACAAAGTGGGCCCACTGAACTTGATTGCAGCTGGCAAGCACATGGACAGGGAAATCTAACACCAGAAAAGTTTGGTATGGAGGGTAGGAGTTGCAGTTAAGTCCCAAAAAAGTGCTGAGGACAGCCTGGCCAAAGACAGTATCCCGACAGGAGTCCCTGTCTAGGCAGGAGTGAGCAGCGAAGGTGGGAATGGAAGACCAGGTAGCTGCTCGACAGTTTTTGCCAATAGAGAAGGAACGAAGGTTGGCAACTGAGGGGGCCATGGCTCGCACACTGACTGGTGACGTGGCCCTCAAGGGAGAGTCTGGCCAGAGCATAAGCAAAGGAAATGCAGTCCGCAATCCAGCTGGAGAGGGTGTGCTTCAACACTGGAAGTCCAAGGTGACTTGGATCAAAGAAATGAACAATAGAGGATTTTCTGAGAGACTCTTGGCTCTGTCCAAGTATAAAACCAGATCGTGCTTGCAATCTAGAGTGTGTAGCGCTGCCTCAGCCCTAGAGACATGCAGTCTGGGGAAGAAGACCAGTAACGTCACCGATTGGTTGAGATGGAAGGCCGTACAGAGAACTACCTTGTCATGGTGGAACCAGGTATACAGAGGATCTGATAACAAGGCCTGCAGTTCACCGATATGTTGAGCTGAGGTAAGGGCGATAAAGATTACCTTCCAAGAGAGGAATTTTAAAGAAGTGGTGGTTAAAGGCTCAAAGGGGGCTTTAGAAGCTGCCCTAGGACCACATTGAGGTCCCAAGCCACCGGGGATGGTTTGATCAATGGCTTAGATAGCAGGAGACCCCGCATAAAATCGTTGCACCAAAGGGTGTGAATAAATAGGATGCCTGTCCACCAGCCTATGATAGAGTTCATCTTAGTGCCATCTCAGCCTAATTGAGTTAGTCTTAAGAGATATTGTAAAAGAAATTCCACTGAACAGGCAAAGGGGTCAATGTGTTTCAGGGTACACCAGAGGGTGACCCTGCATCATTTGAAGGTATAAGAACGTATTGTATATGGCTTGCGTAGTGCAAGTAAGATATCCTTGACCTATTGCAGAAGGTCAAAGTCAGCAAAGATCATGTCGTCAGCAGCCACGGCTTGAGACAGATGGCTTGTGGATTGGGATGGAAAAGCGTCCCGTGATGCTGAGAGAGGAGGTTGGGCACATGTCCCAGGTTGAGGGGTAAGTGAAACCATGGTTTACGAGGCCAGTAAGGGGCTATTAGAATCAGAGTCCCTGTTGGCCTACAGTTTGAACAGGTTTATGGCTATTAAGGGGGTAAGTGAAAATGCATAAAGCAGGCCCCTGCCTAGTTGAGAAGGAAAGCATCAGTCACCTTACTGTGTAGGTAGGGAAGCCTTGACTAGAACAGCGACAGTTGTGCATTCTCCTGGGTTGCAAACAGATCCACTCTGGAGATCCCCCACATGTGGAAGATCCAAATTGCCATTTCCCAATTTAGAGTCCACTTATGTGGATGTAGGCTACGGTTGAGTCTATCCACAAGGAGATAGAGTTCACCTGGGACATACACCACCCTGAGATGGATGCGGTGTGCAATGGAGAAGAACCAGAGATGAAGGGCTTCCTGGCAGAAGGGATAGGAACCCGTACCTCCCTGCTTATTTATACAGAACATGGCCACCTGGTTGTCCGTTCAGACTAAGACCTGTTTGCTCAAACGTTGGGGTTGAAAAACGCACGTAGCGCCAGAAAGTTCATCGGCAATTAAGATTCCTGTTGTGTCCATTGCCCTTGGGTAGTGAGACTGTCCAGATGTGCTCTCCACCCCAGTTTGGAAGCATCTGTTAGGGAGCACTGAGGTGGAGGCACCTGAAAAGGTGACCCTCTGAGTAGGTTTTGAGGGGAGCACCACCACTGAAGAGAGACAAGAGGAGGAGCGATGCAAAACTTCTCTGAGAGATGCCTGGTTGCCTAGGTCCATTGAGATGAGAGCGTTCATTGAGCCCGTCTCATGTGCAGGCAGGCATAAGGGACGACATGGACCGTGGAGCCATGTGTCCCAGAAGATGTAGCACTTTGAGCTGTCACAGCACCGTGGCTCTTTATAGTGTGGGCCATTTCGATGAGACAGGCAGAGCTTTCCTGTGGAAGGAAGGCTCGGGCCTGATGGGTGTCCAGAAATGCCCCAATAAATTTGAGCTGCTGGGATGGGATAGGTGTGATTTGGGAAAATTTAAGACTTATACCAGATTTTGAAGCACAGTAATGATGCAAAGAAGAGACAGACAACTGGCTAATCAGGGAAGAATTCCCAGGAGAGGTAAAACTAAGTAGTGGAAGACAAAGATCCCCAGGTTACGAAAGTAGGGAGCCATCATTGCCATGCATTTTGTGAACACTTGGGGTGCGGAGGCTAGGCCGAAGGGGAATACCCTATATTGGTAATGGGTTTGCTGAACCCAAAAACAGATATTTTCTATGTAGAGGGTGGATAGCCGATGTGTGTATGCCTCCTTGATGTCTAGAGAAAATAGCCAGTTGTTCCTCTAGAGTACTGAGGGAAATCATTTTGAATTTTTCTCAAACAAGGAATTTGTTGAGATCCTTCAGATCTAGAATGGGCCTGACCGCTCCTGTCTTCTTGGGGATAAGAAAGCAAGAAGAGTAGAAATCTTTGCCTTCTTGAACGGGAGGAAAGCACAGTTACTTACCTGTAACAAGTGATCTCTGGGAACAGCAGGAATAAGTCTTTACATATGGGTATCGTCAGTACCGACGGAGCCTGCGCAGGAACGCTCCCCAGCGTCCAATAAGAAAGCTTTTGGGAGCATCCTACAGCGCCTGCGTGCTGCCTTCCCGCCTTTCCCAACCGCCTCTCTCCAGTTCGAGTTTTAAAGCTGAGACAAAGAGAGAGAGAGGGAAGGAAAGACAGAGAGATACAACTCCTAGGGGAGGTGGATGGGTTGTGAAGACTTATTCCTGCTGTTCCCAGAGATCACCTGTTACGGGTAAGTAACTGTGCTATCTCCAGGAACAAGCAGGAATGAGTCTTCACATATGGGGATTCCCTAGCTGCAGATGCCAGGGAGAGACCCCAGAGTTGTGTGTCCTTGAAAAGGGCTCCACCTCCCCCCATGGATCTCTGGCATCCAACCAGGGTAGGTGGGTAGCAGTTGATTAGGAATGGAACAGGTGTTTGAGAACAGCCTGACCAAACGAGGCATCCCAGCGGGAGTCCTTGTCCAAACAGTAATGGGCTGTGAAGGTATGAACCGAGGCCCAGGTGGCCGCTCGACAGATTTGGTCGATGGACACAGAGTTTAGGTGAGCCATTGAGGCTGCCATGGCCCTCACATTGTGAGCTGTGACATGGCCTTCCAGAGAAAGGTTCCTACTTTGGTAAGCGCAAAAAATACACTGAGCAATCCAGTTGGACAGTGTTCTCTTAGAAACTGGAAGTCCTAAATGGGAAGGATCAAAAGCAACAAAGAGTTGAGAAGACTTTCTATGTTGCTGTGTTCTTTGTAAGTAAAAGGCGAGAGCTCTTTTACAATCCAAAGTATGAAGATTCCTCTCTGCACTTGATGCATGAGGTCCTGGAAAAAAGACAGGTAAGTATACCTCCTGGTTCAGATGAAAAGGCGAGACCACTTTGGGCATAAAGTGTGGATTGGTCCTGAGGACTACGTTATCATGATGGAACCTTGTATAAGGAGGATTAGCCACCAAGGCTTGCAACTCACTGATGTGACATGCTGAGGTGACTGCAATGAGAAAGATAACCTTCCAAGAAAGAAATTTCAAGGAGGTGGTGGCTAAAGGTTCAAAGGGTGGCTTCATAAGCTGGCCAAGAACCAGATTTAAGCCCCATGCCACTGGAGTTGGTCTAATGGGAGGTTTAGTTAAAAGAAGGCCTCTCATGAATCTTGCTATAAGAGGATGAGAGGAAACAGGCTGTCCATTGAGCGGCTTGAGGGACGCTGCAATAGCACTCAAATGGACTCTTACCGAATTCGTCTTGAGGCCTGCATGGGAAAGATGCAGAAGATACTCTAGTAAAGAATTCAAAGGTATTGCAAGAGGGTTAAGACCCTTCTCTGAACACCAAATGGTAAATCTTTTCCATTTGAAAGCATAGGAACGTCTAGTGGAAGGCTTTCTAGAAGAATGAATAATATCTCTGACTTGCTGAGAGAGATGGAAAACTTGAAGGTCTAGGCCTTCAGCAACCAGGCCCTCAGATGGAGAGACTGGGGGTTTGGGTGTCACAACGTTCCGTCTTCCTGGGAGAGAAGATCTGGAGCAGAGCCCAACTCCAGGGATGGAGCTTCAGAGAGATGCAGAAGTAGAGGGTACCACACTTGGCATGGCCAATGTGGTGCTATGAGGATCATAGAACCTCGGTCTCTCTGAAGCTTGAACAGTGTTTTGGGAATTAGGGGAATGGGTGGAAAGGCATAAAGGAAGTCTTGACCCCAGTGAAGGAGGAAGGCATCCTTGGCCTGAACTCCCTGACACAGAATCCTGGAACAGAACCGGGGAAGTTTGGCATTCCACGGACTTGCAAATAGGTCTATGTCCAGGGTTCCCCAAATTCGAAAAATCCTGGCTACCTGGTCCTTGTGGAGGGACCATTCGTGTGGAAGCAGAATAAGACTGAGCCTGTCTGCCCAAGAGTTTTGAACACCTGGAAGATATACTGCCATAAGATGAATCTGATGCTCTCTGGCGAAGGCCCACAGTCGCAAAGCTTCATTGCAAAGCGACAGAGAGCCAGTCCCTCCCTGCTTGTTTACATAGAACATGGCTACTTGATTGTCCGTGTGGATGAGGACTGTCCTGTAGCTGAGCAGGGAGTGGAACACTCTGAGAGCTAAGAAAATTGCTCTGAGTTCCAAGAGATTTATGTGTAGTGAAGTCTCCTGTGGAGACCAGATGCCCTGGGTGGAGAGATCTTGCAGATGAGCTCCCCAACCCCTTGGAGAGGCATCTGTTGTAAGGGTTGCTTGGGGAAATGACTGTTGAAAAGGGGACCCCAGCAATAGGTTTTGAGAAGACTTCCACCACTGGAGAGACCAAAAAAGGCGACTGGAGTTTGCTATTTTGTCTGACAGGCAACCTGATGCCTGAGTCCATTGGGTGGACAAAGTCCATTGAGCTGCCCTCATGTGAAGGCGAGCATAAGGAACCACATGCACAGTGGATGCCATGTGGCCTAAGAGTTGTAGCATTTCTCGAGCAGTTAAAAGGGGCTTTAACTGTATTTGGGAGGCTAACTGCACCAAGCGTAGGCAACGGGCCTGAGGAAGATAGGACCTTGCAGTTTTGGTATCCAACCAAGCCCCTATAAACTCGAGGGACTGAGTAGGGGTGAGACTGGATTTTGGGATGTTTATTACTAGTCCCAAATACTGAAGAACACGCATTGTGCAGGTTAGACAAGTCTTGGCCTCTGCTTGAGATGGAGCTCGAATGAGCCAGTCATCCAGATATGGGAAGACAAATATTCCTAGAGTGCGTAGAAATGCAGCTACTACTGCCATGCATTTCATGAACACCCTTGGTACAGAGGCCAGACCAAAAGGAAGCACCCTGTACTGGTAGTGCTTTCCTTGAAAAAGGAACCGAAGGAACCTTCTGTGAGTTGGATGGATGAGGACATGGTTGTACGCATCCTTGAGATCTAGAGAACAAAGCCAGTCCTGACTCTGAAGGTTGTCAGACGGCTGCCTAGGGTGAGAACTTACACAATCTTGACGATGCATATATTCATATGATTCTTGCAAGGTATTGTGGGTAATGTAGTTCTTTCACTCCAAACACAGCTGAAGACAATAATTGAGTTGTGAAACCAGTGGTTAAAGCCAATAAAATACTTCTTTTATTGATGGGGTTTAATTCACCCAGCACAAGTATGCTTGTTAGCAATATAAATGAGGTTACTTGCTTGCAGTGTTTAAATGGATAACATAAAGTCACAAAGCAAACCAGAAAACAACCTTCAGCTAGTCAGGCAATTAGCTAATGTTTTCTTAGCAAATAATTACCAAATAAAAAGGCACAAAGAAATGAATAAACTTTGTTTGTTAGGTTAACTTCTGCTTATTTTCCACGCAGATCCCAGCAGTGATTCTCCCTTGCTCACACACACAATCAGGTGCAGCTTTAATTACTATCAATTGACCAGCTGAAAGCCTTTAGCTGGCTGGCTGCTACTGTGTGAACCCAAATCCTGCTTTAAGAGCTGTTTGCAGTGGAAATAAAGAACAAAGTTAGGTTTCTTTGTGATGGCTGATGTGTTTGCTCACAGAAAGCTAGCAATAGCATTTAGATAGAGAACAGTCCATGTAATTAATAGTTTCATCTGCTGTATCTTCCCCTTCATCAATCAGCATAGGGTCACTATCATACATTGGCACAGATGAGTCTTTCAATAAGGCACTATCATGAGAATGCTTATTCCCTTGCTGCCATTCACTATTATAGATAGGGTCTGGATCAGTGTTCATACCTGAGCCTCTCCTGCTATCATAATTCCTCTCTGTATAGCCTGGCCAGTATGTAATCCAATTCTGATGTCCAGCCTTCCAATCTTGATCCCTGGACACTGGATCTTTCCTCACATACCTTCTGGCATAGGTCTGAAAGTCCCTTCCACGTGTAGTCTTCTCTCTCCCAGGTAGCCACTGGTGATTCCTATCTCTGCCATTCCATTCCTCTGGCTGACACCAGTCCAATGGACTCTGCTGGCACTTGGAATACCTCCCAGTATGGGTACTGCCTTGGACTCTCCCAGACCTGCCAATAGCCTTCCTTCTTTTCCTTCCAGAGAGTTTCCTTCTCTCTCTATCCGCTTGGCTTGGCTTCTGTTTCTCCAAGTAATGTTGGTGCTTGTAGCCGTTGCTGTATCTTTTCCTGAAGCTCTTTCTGTAGCTGTTATCTGAAGAATAAGCTCTATTCTTATTCTGTTCTAATGTGTGCTCCTCCCTAACACAGCGCAGCTGTGTTGAATCAGGTCCTGCCCTTTGAGATGAGTGCTTAGGGATTACCTCATAGCTCTCTTGATTGCACACACGTTTTCTCACTTCAGCCCCTCTCATGGCTGCTGGAAACCTGGTGCATTCTGGGACTGGTAGTCTTTTATATGAAAACTCTGTTTTCTTACTTCTACCAGAACTGACAGGTTGCTTGTTCAGAGTCACATCATCTTTTCTATAGCTCCTACCTGAGCTATGATAAGCTTCCTTATCACAAGGTATGGAAGCAGAGCACCAAGAGAAATCATCTTGAATTTCTCCTTGAATAGAAATTTGTTCAATTCTCTGAGATCTAAGATGGGTCTGTAGCCCCCTGTTTTCTTTGGAATAAGAAAATAAGGGGAGTAGAACCCTGTGCCTTGTTGAAGAAGAGGTACTTCTTCTATTGCCCCTTGGGCAAGAAGGATGGCAATCTCCTGACCTAGAAGGTTGAGGAGAGATGTTGGAGAATTGAACTGTTTCACCATGGTGTGGGGGGGAAGGCTTAAGAAATGAAGCCTATACCCTTCCCTTATGATGGAGGGTGTCCATTGCTCTGCTGTGATTTGCTCCCATCTGGGAGCAAAGTAAGTCAACCTTCCTGGGATGGTAAGGGGCTCTGGTCCTTCCAGAGCTAGAAAGGCTAAGTTCTTTAGTAACGAGTCAAAGGCCCTGAGGAGGCTGAGGCTGCTGGGCCGTGGAAGGTCTAGCTGCCTTTGACTTGGACTGTTTAGGTGGTTGCTGACGCTTTGCAGCAAAACGACCTGCAGAAGATGCCTGCTGACCATAAGCAGGATAGTATCTTCCCTTTTTGGAAAAAGATGTCTTTTTAAACAATCTTTTCTTAACAGGAGCAGAGGTAGACTTTGAAAGTCGATCCAAAGCAGAGTTTTCAGCATCCATCTGAGTGGCCTTTGCTTGCCAATCCTTACCAAAAAGGTTTTCACCTGTACAAGGGAGATTTCCCAATTGATCTTGGACCCAGAGCTCCAAATCAGAAGCTTGTAGCCAAGCAATTCTGCGTGCCCCTATGGCAATAGCCGAAGCTCTGCTTACACACTCAAAAGAGTCAAAGGCTGCACGGTTGGAAAATTTGGAGACATCTTGGGCATGCTTGAACCAAGTGAGAAACTCCTCTCTTTTATCCTCTGAAATGAAAGGGGTTAAAGTCTGCAGATGATCTGTGACTTCTTTTAGAAACATTCCTATATAGAGACTATAGGAATTGATCCTAGCAGCTAGCATAGCAGCTTGGAAAGCCCTTCGGCCAAAA
The DNA here is from genome assembly GCA_033557465.1 of Ichthyophis bannanicus. Lineage (NCBI taxonomy): Eukaryota > Metazoa > Chordata > Amphibia > Gymnophiona > Ichthyophiidae > Ichthyophis > Ichthyophis bannanicus. The sequence goes on along the minus strand of CM066049.1, from coordinate 73,771,449 downwards.
GCATCCAGGGTCCTGCATTCACGCCCTGGAGGATAAGATGAGTGTCTTTTTGCACTCTTTATCTTCTTCATGGCAGACTCTACCACAATAGAGTGGTGAGGAAGCTGAGTCTTGTGGAAGCCAGGACAAGAAGGGACACAATACATGGTGTCTAACCTGCGAGAATGAGGAGAGGTGGTGAGAGGTGTCTCCCACATCCTCAACATGAGATCATAAAGAATCTCATGAACAAGTAAAGTAGCTGCCTCTTTAGGAGCTTTAGGATATTGTAAAATATCCAACTCCTTGGCTCTGGGTTCTGACTCAGGGGCAACTGTGATAGAGAGGCCCCTAGCCACTTCCCTAACAAAGTCTTGAAAAGACAAGTCTTCTGGAGGAGACATTCTTCGTTTAGGTGAAGAAGACTCCTGAGGAAGAAGTATTGATGCTTCTACAGAACCCTCAGACTCATCAGAGTCCTCAGAGGAATCGAAGTATCGCCTGTCTGGATGCTCCTGTAAAGCCCGATAACCGTATCGATTGGGATCGACATCGGGAGGGATCGGTACCGGTTCGGTACCGATGGGCATCATAGGACAGGGTACCGTTGCAGTCGACACCGAAGCCAATGTCGATGCAATCGGTACCGGTACCGATGCCGGTATCGGAGCCAGTACCAGCAACGGGGATTGTTGCGGTACCGGAGGCATCGCAGCCTGTATGAAAGCCGTTAAGGTGCGCTGCATGGTCAGAATTTTCTGATCCATCGACTCCACCAGAGTCTGGATGTCGGTACCAGTGGGAGCCACCGGTACCCCAGAACACGGCAACAGGTGATCTGTCGAGGCCGAGCCATCGATGTCAACCTGTGACCCCATAGATAATGCTTTGGAAGCCGGAGCTTCCCGCCGGGGTAATTTTGCCAGTGCGGAATCCTCGAGGGAAAGCCCGGAGGCATCTCGATGCTTGGAGGGAGATCTGCCCTTCGAGGACCAGCCAGATTTATGCTTGGTTACCTGAGATCCATGGGAGGAAGAGGAGGCTCTGGAAGACGTCAATACTACCGAAGCTGCATCAGAGGGAAACAGGGTACTGAGCTTGGCTGCCCGGTTCTGCCGACCTCTTAGACATCATGGTACAGGACATACAATCCGTGATGGAATGGTCAGGTCCCAAACACTTTAGACACCAGTCATAGATGTCGGTGACAGAAATAGTACCGCCACATTTTGTGCATTTTTTAAACCCAGAAGCGGGCTTCTCCATGAGAAAAATATTTTTAGGCCTAGGGCCCAAAAACTGAAAATGCACAGTAGAAATAAAGCGCTTTTTTTTTTTTTTTGAAAGAAAGAAAAGAAAGACCGGCGGTACCGGTCTGACGTCGAAGAAGTCAGACGCGACACAAAAGAATAAAGAAAAAATAAAGAACTTCTTCTGCGGTGACAGGAACACGACCTGCTGGCTCCGTGGAAAAGAAGAACTGGAGAGAGGCGGTTGGGAAAGGCGGGAAGGCAGCACGCAGGCGCTGTGGGATGCTCCCAAAAGCTTTCTTATTGGACGCTGGGGAGCGTTCCCGCACAGGCTCCGTCGGTACCGATGATACCCATATGTGAAGACTCATTCCTGCTTGTTCCTAGAGATCCGTTTCTACAGCCCCCTGAACTAACAGGGTGGCCACCTCGGCTGAGATTGGCCTGCATATCTTTTGAAGGATAATCTCTTGTGGAGGTGGTAGGGGGTAGCTTTCAAAATGAAGCAGATAACCCCTTTGGACGATGTTGAGAGTCCACTTTTCTAATATGATGAGGTGCCACCTGTGGGCATAAGAACGGAGTCTGCCTGCTATGTGAATGGGTTGGGGACCCTATAGAGGCAGAGTAGCTATGCTCTCTAGGAAGACATCAAAAACCAGGTGCAGGCTGTGGCTGTGCAGTTGGCTGTGGCTTAGGCACTGTAGGCTTCTTAGACTGACCAGGATCCTGTTCTCTCTGCTGTTGCTGCTGAGGTTGGTAAGCAGTTGCAGGTGGATAAGAAGGATATCATCTCTTCTTCTTAGAATAGAAAAAACTTATTGTAATTAGCCTACCTGTTAGAGGAGTCTGAAGTCTTTAAGGAGAGCCTTTTAAGAATGAGATCATCTGCCTAAAGGTCCCCAGCCTTCTCTCTCCAACCCTTTCCAAAGAGGTTCAATCCAAAACATGGAATATTGGCCAATTTATTCTGAACTACTGCTCAAGGTCAGATGCTTGGAGCCAGGCCATTCCGCAAGCACCAATGCAGACTGCTGAAGCTCTGCTGGAAGACTCAGAGGCATTGAAAGATGCCCTGGTCAGGAACTTGGATGTATTCTGATTTTGCCTAAGGCAGGGGTCTCAAACACGCGGCCCGCGGGCCGCATGCGGCCCGCGGGAGAAGGTTGTGCGGCCCGCGACGGCTTCTGCTTCTGCCATTGCCGCCGTGGCAACGGCAGAATCGACGGTCAATTTAAAAAAAAATAAAAAACTGGCTTCTGCTGCTCTGTCCTGCGGCCCGTTCCCCTCTGCGCGAGAGCCCTGAATGTGCTTCCTCTGCGGCGTGCTTTTCAAGCCGCGAAGGGAGCCATTTCCCTCTCGCAAGGCTTGAAAAGTGAATAGGCTTAAGACGCGCGAGAGGGAAATACTCCCTTCGCGGCTTAAAAAGCATGCCGCAGAGGAAGCACACTCAGGGCTCTCGCGCAGAGGGAGGAAAGGGGCTGCGGGACAGCTGATTTTCTGCTGCAGCAGAAGAAGCCAGCAGCAGAAGCCAGGTTGTTTTTTTATTTACCTGGGGGGGGGGGGTATGACTGGAAATGGGCTATTGGCAGGGGGGTGGGTAATAATGGAAATGGGATATTGGCGGGGGGGGTTATGACGGTAAATGGGCTATTTGCAGGGGGGGTTATGACAGGAAATGGGCTATTGGCAGGGGGGGGTTTATGTGACTGGAAATGGGCTATGGCAGGGGGGGGTTATGACTGGTAATGGGCTATGGGGGTAATGGGCTATGGGGGGTCTAGGACTGGTAATGTGCTGGGGGGGGTTGCTAGGACTGGAAATGGCTGAGTGGAAGGGGGCTTGAAACTGCAAATGGCTGATGGGGAGGGGGGCTTGGAATGGGAAATGGGCTGTGAGGGGAGGGGCTAGGATTGGAAATGGGCTCTGATGGGGGGCTAGGCCTGGAAATGGACTGATGCAGGACTAGAAGGGAGCGGATGCTGGGTGGGGCTGGAACTAGAAGGGAGCTGATGTTGGGAGAGGATTAGAAGGGGATGGAGCCTGGGAAAGTGAAATGGAGAGGGGAAAAATATTTTGTCTGGGAAGAAGACAAATCTACAATTGGCCCGGTATTGTGAGAGTAAGTGGGGATTGAGGATGGAGGGGTAAATTTGAGTGGATGAAATAGGAATGAGGAAAGAGAAAAAGGAGAAAGATTAGTATGTTAAAGCAGATGTAGAGAGAGAATGGAAAAAAAAAAAACTAGGAGAGAAGAAAGGGGCAAATGGAAGCAGACAATGGAGAGTTAGCAGAAGACATGAAGAAACCAGAAGAAAGTGGCTGGAACAATTGCAACTGAAAAAAAATGCACAAAGGTAGAAATATCTCTTTATTTTGAATTTATTAACTGGAATATGTCAGCTCTGGGAAATGTGCATCATTAATGTTTGCGCTTTGTTTTTAGTACAAGAGGAAATTAATTTATAGTTTTATTTCTACAGTGTTGTTGTACATTCCACGTTTGGCTTTTGGGTTCCCAGTTTAATTATTGTCTTCTTGTTTCTAAATCTTTTAGTCTTCTTTTATCCATACTCATTTAAGAGGCATGTTTACTAAAAGTTAGTGTATGGTAACATTATGCAAATATTTATGCAAATGAGGTCCCTTATGCAAATGAGGCCCCGCGTCTTATGCGGCCCCCGGGTTACTTTACAAGTCCTCATTTGGCCCTCAAAGCAATTTGAGTTTGAGACCCCTGGCCTAAGGCCAGGAATGTATCACATTTGTCATTAGCAAGAATAATAGCAAGATTCTCCAGATCTCTGGAGATAGCCTTGAGAAATGTGCATGCATGCCTGAAAACAGCGACACCCAAAAGCATCGAGAGTTCTGGAGTCCTTGCCCAGAGGCATAGAGAAATGAGTTTTAGAACTCTTGATGCAGGACATCACTGATTCCACTACCAAGCCAGGGCATGGTGGAACGCGATGCATATTATCGAGCAGTTTATTGATGGATGGAACAGTTAGCGGAGCCTGCCACAAACGTAGAAACAAATCCTTCAGAATATGATGCACCGGTAACAAGGCCGCCTCTTTGGGTGCTGAGGGGTAATGGAGGATTTCCAATTCCTCTGCCCTCTGTTCGATTTCAGACATCACGGTAATCTGGAGACTGCTGCCATGTCCCAAATGAAAAGACATATCCTCTGGTGGGGACAGATGCCGCTCAGGAGGTGGGGCGTGGTCAGAAGGAATATCCCGGGTAGCCCTGGAATCCTCTGACGTATCATCGGAATTTGAAGAGGACAAGTCTAATTGAGACAGAAAATCGAAGTATCGACTGTCTCAAGCCAATGTCTATGCCGATACTCAATTGGTGCAGTACTGATACTGGGAGCCGGTTGCATACCAACTATGCCTGCTGGTTCCAACGCAGGCATTGGAGGGAGAGGATCCCCCAATGCAGATTCAAGGGCTGGCAATGGACCTGGAGGTACTGGCCTCAAGCCCGAAGCTGGCATCTGCCTTGTTGGAGCTATCGAGACTGCTGCCAAGCTCCTCGCGATAGCTAGGATATGCTGATGGAGGGAGGAGACCCATATCTGGGTGGAATTATGTTCGGGGCTATGCACCACTGTCCCAGAGCATGGTAACAGTAGCTCTCCAGAGGTCGATGCCTCGGGAGTGCCCTGGAGCCCCTGTGGTACTTTAGAGGGTTGGCACTCCCACTAGGGCTGTTTGGCAGGCCAGTCAGTATCAGATGCACCTTTTGATGAATCCTGATGACTATGAAGGGACTTACCTCAAGCATCGGTATCTGACTTTGATGCTGATGGCTTAGACTTAGTCTTATATTTGGACTTTGAAGGAGACCTGAGAACCAAAATGAGGCAGACATCCTCGACAATGCAGAAGCTACTGAAATGGAGTCTGGAGCAAACAGAACCACACTGTTTGGCTCTGTTCTTTGGGCCTCTTTTTGTCATTTGTTGACATAAAGGACAATCATTTGGTAAATTCTTTGGATACAAACATTTTAAACACTAGTCATGTTTATTGTTGATTGATATTGTACCAGAGCACTTGGTACATTTTTTGAAGCCACTGATGTGTTTTTCCATCGTGGCAGAAAAAGACAGGCTTAGGCCTAATTTGGCAGTAGAAACCACCAAAACTTGAAAAAATGGAAAAAATAAAAGTATAGTAAAATGAAAAGAAAATAATTGGGGTCCATATCGGGGAAGGTACCGGTGTTAATGGAAAGGCAGAGCACAGATTTAAACCAAAAAAATTATAATTTTCAGACGTGACTGGAAGACAACAACCTGCTGGCTCCCCGGAAAACAAAGAACTGAGGAGAGGACTTCGGAAGGCAGGAAGGCAGATGTGCAGGCGCAGTGGAGTTCTCCCAAAAGCTTTCCAATTGGACGCTGGAGTGTGTTCCTGCATGGGCTCTGTACCGACGATACCCATATATGAAGATTACATTCCTGCTTGTTCCTGGAGATCATTGCTACTTGGTTGTCCGTCTGGACGAGCACCACCCACCAGGTGTGTGCAGAACACCCAGAGGGTGTTTGTTACAGCCCGAACTTCCAGGAGGATGATCTGGAGGGTGCTGTCCCCCCAAGTCCAGGCATCCTGCAACTGTAGACCATTGTAGTAGGCTTCCCAGCTGAGCTTGGAGTGTCCATAGTGAGGACACGATGTGCTGGAGGGGCCAAGAAGGCTAGGCTAGCCATGAGGTTCTGTTGGCTCTTCTACCAGGCAAGAGAGGCTGCTAGGGGCCAGGTGATCTGGACCCGATCCTTCAAATGGCCCATGGCCTGTGTGTTCACTGAGAGCTCAAAGTCCACTGGGCCTGTCACATTCAGAAATGTGCCTGTGGGGTCACATGCATGGTCAAGGCCATATGCCTTTATAAGCCAGTCATCTAGTGTGATGAAGAAGATGCTAGTGAGCCTATGGAGATAGGAAAAACTAGTGAATGTACCTTTAAAGAATGTGACAGGTCTGCAATACACACACTACAGAGTGCAGCTAGAGGGAGTAAGCACAGAGAGTCTGAAGTTAGGTTGCCACACCCAAGCTATCCTGACCTAGTTACAAACTTAGGGGATTATCACACACACCTGTGGGGAGTAGGAGAGACCCAGACAGGGAAGCAGCTTTATAAGCCTTGCTTAGAAGGAGAGAGAAAAAAAGAAGAGGGAGAAGGTGAAGAAGCAACACCAAGAAAGGCAGCTGGAGTGGCTGTCGTTGCAGGATAAGGAAAAGTTCCACAGAGGCCAGCAGTTCCAGGGTGGAAAGCTCCAAGGAGAAGTCGTCAGGAGAGGTGCCAGGAAAGCACAGCTCAGCGAGAGAGAGCATAAAAGTCTTCACACGTCTATACCGGACTGGCAGTCTCAACGTGTTCAGAGGTGGGTGCCCAGGGCTCAAGCCAGGAGGCAGAAGAACCCAGCCTGGAACAGGGAGCCATCGATTAACACCAGAGAGGAACTTAAGCAAGGAGGCCGGGAACTGTTTAACCGCAGCTGGAGAGAGGTTGGTGAACCTAGCCAGAAAGTGATAGCTCAAACTCCAGATACCTGTCTTCCATACCAGAGAAAGTGTATCCTGGGAGACACGGGGAAAGCTCAGAGCAAGTTGATGTTTCTTCAGAGCAGGAAGACATGCAGATAGATCCTAGCGAACAGGATTCCTTGCTGCCTGAGTTTCCCAAGGATTGTACATTATGTTTGGCTGGAAGCATGGAATCCTTAACTGAAGAATAGCTTTCAGTATGTGCGCTTTTGAGTAACAGAGTAAAGAAGCCTGACCTTGTTGAAGGTAAGAGCTTGTTTAATCAAAGGAATACGGCCAAGCACCTGTGCTTGGTGTTACTAAGGAATGAAAGGATAAAAGAGAACATTTTTACTAAGCTGAATGAAGAAGCTTGTGTTTTGTTTTATCTGCTATGTTTTGGATTAAAACGCCTGCACAGAAGTAATGACTGTGAAACACATTCAACCTGAGTTTTGTAAATATCTTTGGAAATACTAACTGGAGAGAATATCCTGATGCTTTATGTTGAACCTTGTGACATTGGGGAAATAAACCTTATTTACCTTCATACTGGTTTGTCACGGCTATACTTTTAAAAAGGAAACTACAACTCCCAACATGCCTTAGTGCTGAAGATAGTTTTCAACCCGTTTATGAAGGACATAATGTCCACCCTAGCTCTTTAGGCACGTGGTCGGGGGCTGGGGTGTGACACTAGATAGGGGAAGATGCCCAGCAAGTGAAGGCGAATGGCAACGACTGCCAGGCACTCGAACACCCTGGGGGCTGAGGAGAGGCTGAAGGGGAGCACCCTGTATTGATAGCAACACAGAGGCGAGAGTGGATTCGAGCAGCAAGGTGATGAGCGGAGGACTGCACCGGCAAAAAAAAAAAAAAAAAGAGCATGAAAAACACACAGGATAAGAGAAGACAGACTTTTACTGGGGACAAAGACAGGATGTTTACATGACTCCGTGGAAAAAAAAAAGACGACTGAGGTAAGATGGCATCCTTGGGTGGGAAGATGACCGCGTAATTCCCAAAGGCTTTCTTCAAACGTTGGGGAGTGAATCTGCGCAGACTCAGTCGGTGCCGATGTCACCCATATATGAGGACTGATTTCCTGCTTGTTCCAGGAAAAAAAGAAAAAGGAGCACAGGGTCTGGGAGAGGATTACATTCAATAGTAACTTACTATAAAATAATTATGATGTATAATGTAATACGTGATAAGAGGATAAGGGAAATATTACATTCAACGGCAGCTTCTAATAAGTGGTAGCAAGTATAATGTAATAAGCTGATAATTGGGAACATCAAGACAGGAGAAACTGAGTGGTATGTCCATGGGTGAGTAAGTTTAGTTACTAGGCATGACTGAGCGACTTACATAGAACATCAAAATGATGGGCGAGTATAAAATAAGTGTAAATTGAAAACATGGATATTTAAATCTGTGGGGTCCAAAACATGTGTCAGTTTTTGTAGCAGGATTGTTTGTGGAGAGATGTCTTTCGACGGATTGAGATAGAAAAGATGGAGGTGATCAGATAGGACATGCAAGGACATGCACATTCATGTGGCATTTTGATTTTGCCTGCTTAAGTTATGTTTCAAAGTGCTCTTTGAACAGAATAGTTTTTAGTTGTTTACGAAATGTTATGAGGTCAGAGATAATACGTGGGGTTTTTTTAGGTAGAGTATTACAGATACTGAGTGCATATAAAGAAAATCGCATGCACATGCTGTTTGGTTTCTCTTGGTTAACTTGGGAGGTAGGGTGAACGTATTTTGCATACAATTTCTTCAGTCTGTTCTTCAAAGGTTTTTGCAATAGAGACTAAGTACTGCGAGGTTGAATTCTGATAAATTTTGAAAGTGGTTACAAGAATTCTGTATCTAAATGTGGCTGTGTAGAGGAAGCCAATTAAGTTGTTTTAGAATGGGAGTGACATGATTCCATCTAGACGCACCCTGGAGGATTCAAGCAGCTGTGTGTTGGGTCAGTTGTAGGGGGTGTAGAGAGCTTTTGGGAATTCCTTGGTAGATGGTATTTCATTAGTCAAAAGTGAGGGAATATTATTGCTTGGAAGACTGTTCGGAAGTTATGTGTCTCAAGAAATGGCATAGGTGTTGAACTCTTATCTTGTTATATACAGTATGATTCATTTAGTTTTGATGGCATGGAATTATGACATGAGAGATTGGTCATAAGTAATCGCACTTCTGGCTCTACTTCTAGATCTGCATTGTTGACCTTCAGAGTTGATGATGGGGAGAAGTTCTGGTCTCTTGTTATGAAAAGCACTTTGGTTATCTGAATATAGACTCACAAATTACAAAAATACCGAAAAGAGATTGCATTAGAGCAGTCTATTATTGCTGAATAGGTTATTTTTGAAGTGGAAAAAGATGTGTAAATCATTATGTCATCAACATAGAAGTGACAGAAAATATTATGGGCTCATATTATGTTGCAAACTGGCTGGATAAAGATATTGAATAGCAATGACGATAATGCAAAGCCTCGGGGAGCTCCTTGTTTTTGTGTGTATCGATTAGATTTAAGGTGCCCTAATTTCATGAACTGTTAACGTCTAGTTATGTATGAACGAAACCAGTTTAAGGCTGTACTTTGGATTCCTATGTTCTGCAGTCACAGTAGAAGAATGTTGTGGCATATTGTGTTGAACACTGCAGTTATGTCTATAAATAAATATCAAGATAATGCCTTGCTTAGAATTTTCAATGCCTTTCGCGTGTATAAATGAGTGTGATTAGTAGGGCTTCCTCTCCATGGCTTGTTCGAAATGTACTACTTAGCTACTTCATGGTATATATTTCTTTTTCAAAAAGTCAAAAGATTAGGAAACAAATCAATTCATGCTTACTCGTTCTACTCCACTGATTTCAGACCTGCATCCTACCCCCCTCCCCCCTCTTTTAGCTGCATCTTCACCAAGATGAAGAAACCTATCTTCTTTAGCCTTTCTTCATAGGGAGTGGAGTCTCTCACTTATTTTGGTTGCCCTTCTCTGTGCCTTTTCTAATTCTGCTTTATTTTTGAGATGCGGAAATCAGAATTGCAAACAATGCTCTAGGTATTGTTCAGGAAGGGATGGTATTAAGGAGAGTAACAGGAACATTGTACATCACTCAGGGCTATGTTTTGGGCAAAAAGAAGAGACTAGTTGCTTATCCCACGGAGCTCTACAGAACTGAAACAAAAATGAGTGCATTCTTTCACAAGGTGTTATCACTTGGATACAGAAGAATACAATGCAGCCTTTTGAAGGACAGATTTTAGCCATTAAAAAATAATTTGTTCCCTATTAAAAAAGGAATGAACAAGTTAAGGAAATCCCCAAGTCCTGGCTATTATAAAGTAGAAAAAGCTAAGAACTTACTGATAAATGGATTACGCAGATCTCTTTAAAACAAGCCCAGATGCCCCACCTTAAAATTAAATATTTAATGTTGTAATACTGGAAGGGCAGACTAGATAGAAACATGATAGCAGAAAAAGACCATATGGCCTATGTTTCTATGACCTATTCTTCATATCAATTAGAGTAGCTTTTTATTTCATAAAGTTGTTTGTAAGTCTTTAATGGGTATAATTTTGGTCAACGCATACTTCTAGCTTAAAATTTTTTTTTCTAATCAAATAAACAAATACAGCTAACTAACATGAGCCCTTGTACCTGATTTCTCTTTCCATCTGCTGGACAGAACAGTGCCCATGGACTGATTACTATGGTCCTGTTTCCCATTATTCCACAGCTGCTGCAATGACTGCAGATTATGGATATTGCTAGGAGACTGTGATAAATAACCCAAACATTGGCTTGCTTACTGCTGCTTCCTCTTTGCTAGTCAGCTCAACTGCTGATCACATAGCTCTATTTCCCTCTTCAATCATGTGGCATGGGTTCTAACTCGGAGTTCAAAGCACAGAACACAAATTCTAGGCTCACACAGCAGATACAGCTGCATGGTATCAGCATAGTCATATGGGGAGGACAAAGTTAAAAACACAAGAAGGACAAGCAGGAGAAAATGGATGAGGGAAGAATGAATGGGAGGGATAGGAGGATGAGGTCATGAAGAACGGATGAGAGAGAAGACAAAAATGGATGAGAGGATGAGAAACAAGGTCAGGAGAATGCAATGGAGAGAAAGGACATTTTTCTCATACTCAAAGTGAAAAGAGGAACTTTTGGGAAATGAGATAATGTAGGAGGGAGAAAAGAAAAAAGGACAACAAGAAAATTAGAGAAAAAACTGAAAAGGAGAAAGTAGACAAAAACTAGATGTAGACAGAAGGCTGGAAAATTCCAATTTGTTATGAAAATATTAAAATTGATAAAAAATTTGCAATAAAAATTTGTTTGCACATATTAAGCAATGTAAAACCCATGATGCATGAAGGTTTTTGTATGCTAATGTACACTGAGTGGAGTAGTTTCGTGGTTAGAGCACTGGCTTGCTAACCAAGGGACCAGGGTTTGACTCCCACTGGCACTCCTTGTGGCCTTGGACAAGTCACATAACCCTGGCAATCTATTCCGGCCACACTGCCAGAAAAACCCAGGAGCTGCTGGGTCACCCAGAGTCAGCAATGACTCGAAGGCACACAATATGCATCATCATTACTAGGGTCCTGTTTTCCATTTTTCCACAACTATGGGAAGGGTTGCAGGGAAGGACATTGCTATGAAAGTCTGGTAAAATGACCCACATGGCCTGCTTCTTCCTAAGGATGGAGCTGGTGGAGAGTATACTTGTGCGCAGACTTATGTACTGCCGGAAGCATGCACACGGTGAGTCATGAATATATATGGGAAAAGTAACACCACAAATAGTAGATGCAGATTTGTGCTCACTTTTTCTGACCAAAAATTTCAAAGGGAAATTCTTCCCTTCGAAAACTGATGTAAAGTCTATGGTTTGAGGACACCTGTAGGTTTCACAATTATGCATTTTTTGAAAGTTGCTTCCTTAGTTTTCCCGAACCTACATGTTTATTCTGTGGTGTTCTCAAATCTGTACCTCCATCCTCCCTCGTGCTTCAGTTTCATAGTAAGTGTTTATGTGCTGCTTCTGGTCATCCTCCAAAGACTTGTATTAGCTATCTCCAGATCCTGCAGCAATGCACTTTGAAAATGAGGTACAAGTCAAGGGGGCAGCCCATTGCTGTATTTCAAACTTGAAATGTTTGTTAGGATTATAGTACAGAGAAAATTGTGTTCCATTTCGTTCCTCAAGTCCAGTCCCAGCACCTTTGTATTCACGCCCTACCAGCAGCTTGGAGACTGAGTATATCATGATTTTCATGGCCTCCCCCCAAGATAGCTGGCTCCTCCACTAGCCTCCAAGCAGCTGGAAAGACATGAATCCTATTGCTAAGGACTCACTGAAGAAACAATAGCCTTTTAAATTAATAGGGAAAGTTTTAGAATTGCTTAGCCTGACTAAAACATTTAAAGAACACTGTGGGGATCACCAGGACAGAATTGACAGAAGGTCTGGGGACAGCTGTCAAGAGCTGGTTGAGCATTTTGATCTGTGCCAGTAGCTACAGGAAGGAGGAGCAAAAGCCGGTCGAGAAGATAGATACAGACATACAGACATAATATTAAAGCTTTCGAACTACAGAGCTTAAAAGTGAGAGAGGAGACAATGTGGGTTAAACTAGAAAGAGGGAAAGAGAAATCTATTTGCACTGGCGTGATATACAGACCTCTCTCACAGGAGGAAGAGGTGGACAGAGAGTTAATTGAAGACATATGCGGCATTGCTAGGAAAGGGGAAGTGATACTGATAGGGGATTTCAATATGCCAGATGTTGATTGGCACATTCCTGCTACAGTATCATCTAGAAGTAAGGGGATCCTGGATTCTCTACTGGAAGAACTATTCAGGCAATTGCTAACAGAACATGTGAAGGGGCCATATTGGACTTGGTGCTTACCAAAGGTGAAAGTGTTTCTGATGTTATAGTGGGAGATCATTTTGCATCCAGTGATCACCAGATGGTGTGGTTCAGTATTAGGACTAGGACTGTTAGAATCCATTCAAAAGCAAGGGTCATAGACTTTAGGAAAACTAACTTTGCCAAGATGGGTCAATACCTCAGGGAGTCATTAGCAGGATGGGAACAGCTGGGGGATGTAGAAAAAGAGTGGGCAAAACAAACGGGATATTTTAAAAGCACCCAACCTTTTTGTTAAAATGGTAAATAAAGGTAAAAGGTAAAAGGAAAAGGAGACCGCTATGGTTTTCGAAAGAAGTAGCTGAAAATTTGAAGAAAAAGAGGGAGACCTTCATGAAATACAAGAGATAAAGACAGAGGAAGACAGGCATCTATATTTGGAAAAACTTAGAGAAGCTAGCAAAGTAGTCAGGAAAGCGAAGATTCAAAAAGAGGAGGACATAGCTAATGCAATAAAAAGGGGGATAAGAGTAGTTACTCACCTGTAACAGGTGTTCTCCAGGAGCAGCAGGAATCAGTCCTCACATATGGGTGACGTCGGCGCCGACGGAGCCCTCGCGGAGCAATTTTCCCCAGCTTTCAAAGAAAGCCTTTGGGAATTGCAGCACGCATGCGCGGTCCTCTTCCCGCCCAAGGGTGCCATCTTTCTCAGTCTGATGACATAGCTAAAAGACAGCAAAAAATTAGCAAAAAATGAAAGCATAGAACTGCAACTCCAAGGGGAGGAGGGAGGGTTGTGAGGACTGATTCCTGCTGCTCCTGGAGAACACCTGTTACAGGTGAGTAACTACTCTTTCTCCAGGACCAAGCAGGAAGTCAGTCCTCACATATGGGACTCCCAAGCTTAAGGCTACCGGAGACCCCAAGCACAAAAAAGGAGCTCCCTCAAGCTCAGTAGCACAGAAGGAAGGAATCTTCTCTGAGTACGCCCCCAACCGGTAGCCCAACATCCGGGACGGAGGGCAGGAGTTGCCTATACCTCAAAGAAATTACGGAGGACTGCCTGTCCGAAAGCACTGTCCCTGCGGGACTCCCTCTCCAGGCAATAATGGGCTGCAAAAGTCTGGCTTGAAGACCAAGTAGCGGCCCGGCAGATGTCTGCCAATGGAACAGAGCGGAGGTAAGCCACGGACGCAGCCTTCGCCCGAACACGATGAGCCGTGACTCGACTTTCCAACGAGAGGCCGGTTACCCCATAAGCCCAAGCGATACAGTCAGCAATCCAGATGGACAGAGTACGCTTGGAGACAGGGAGCCCCAACTTATTGGGGTCATAAGACACGAAGAGCTGAACAGCCCTTCGGTGCTCCCGCGTACGGTCAAGGTAGAAGGTTAACGCCCTCCTACAGTCCAGGGTATGCAGGACCATTTCAGCTCGGCTGGAGTGTGGCCTGGGAAAGAAGGTCGGAAGTACCACCTCCTGGTTGATATGAAAAGGGGAAACCACTTTAGGAAGAAACTTAGGGTGAGTCCGTAGGACTGCCCTATTCTTGTAGAACCTAGTGTAAGGAGGATCAGATACTAGGGCCTGTAGCTCACTAACGTGTCTAGCAGAAGTGAGGGCTACCAAGAATAAGGTTTTCCAAGAAAGAAAACGAAGATGACAGGTAGCCATAGGTTCAAAAGGCGGACAGGTAATCCACTGTAAAACCACATTCAGATCCCAGTTAGGGGCTGGTGGGCACAAAGGTGGTTTAAGGAGAAGGAGGCCTCTGAGAAAACGAGCCACTAGAGGGTGGCCGGAAAGAGGTCTGCCATCCACCGGCATGAGATGCGCAGAAAGAGCACTGAGGTGGACCCTGACAGAGTTGGACTTAAGTCCAAGATTGGAGAGGCAAAGCAAGTACTGCAAGACCACTGATGCCGAACAGGAGAAGGGATCTTGAGACTGCTGAGCACACCAGACGGAGAACCAACGCCACTTAAGAGCGTAGGACTTCCGGGTGGAGGGTCGCCTGGAGGCCAAGACGACTTCCTCCACATCTGGAGGCAGCAGGAGGGGAGCAAGGACTACCCTCTCAGCAGCCAGGCCATCAGATGAAGGGACCGGAGGTTGGGGTGCAGGAGAGTCCCCTGATCCTGTGACAGGAGGTCGGGCTGAAACCCCAGAGGAAGAGGAGTGTCCACCGCCAGCTGCATCAGAAGCGGGAACCAAGGTTGTCTCGGCCACCGGGGAGCCACTAGGATCATCGAGGCTTTGTCTCTGAGAACTTTGAAGAGTATCCGAGACACCAGTGGCATGGGAGGAAAGGCATACAAGAGGCCTGTGGACCATGGAATCAGAAAAGCATCCGCCGCTACTCTGAGAGGATGCGGTTGTCGAGAGCAGAATCTGGGAAGTTGCCGGTTCAGAGGACTGGCAAACAGATCCATGGTGGGGAGGCCCCACTTGAGAAAGATTCGCTGAACCACCAACGGAACCAATCTCCACTCGTGTGGTTGGAGGATCCTGCTTAGCTTGTCTGCCAGGTAATTTTCCTGACCTGGGAGAAAGACAGCTTTGAGGAGGATGCCGTGGTGGACGGCCCAAGAGCACAGTTTCTGTGCCTCCTGACAGAGAAGGAAGGAGCCTGTTCCGCCTTGTTTGTTCACGTAGAACATTGCAACTTGATTGTCCGTCTGGACCAGCACAGACTGGTGAGAAGTGAGGTGGGAGAAGGCCCTGAGAGCTAGGCGGATGGCTCTGAGCTCCAGGAAGTTTATCTGCTGAGCAGACTCCCAAGGAGTCCAGAGGCCTTGAGTACATTTTCCTTGGCAATGTGCTCCCCAACCCAGGAGAGAAGCATCGGTCGTCAGGACCTGAGAAGGCGGAGGAGGCTGAAAAGCCATTCCTAGCACTAGGTTTGGCAGATGAAGCCACCATTGTAGAGAAGAGACCAGCGGGTCGGAGATCTGTACGGAGTCCGCTAGGCTCCCAGTGGCCTGATGCCATTGTGTGCAAAGGCACCATTGAGCAGGCCGCATGTTCAGGCGGGCATTGGGGGTCACATGGACTGTGGAAGCCATATGGCCGAGCAGTCGCAGAAATTGCCTGGCAGAGACCAGGGAATTGCTGCGAAAGCGGCTGGCAAGATCCATGAGCCTGTTTGCCCTGTCGAGAGGCAGAAAAGCTCGCGCCTGAAGCGTGTTCAATCTTGCGCCGATGAACTCGAGATCCTGAGAGGGGAGCAAAGTGGACTTTGCGAAGTTTATGACAAAGCCCAAGTACTGGAGCAGAGCCACAGTGCGGTGCGTGGCGTGAATGGCCTCTTGGGAAGACTGTGCTCTGATGAGCCAGTCGTCCAGGTATGGAAATACAAAGAGGCCTTGAAGTCTTAGAAAAGCCGCCACCACTGCTAGACATTTGGTGAATACCCTTGGTGCGGAGGATAGGCCAAAGGGTAGTACTCTGTACTGGTAATGATTGCCCCCCACAACAAACCTGAGATAGTGTCTGTGGCTGGGGTGAATGAGGATGTGAATGTAGGCATCCTTTAGATCTAAGGAGCATAGCCAGTCTCCCTGCTGGAGGTAGGGCAGCAGGATTCCAAGGGTAAGCATCTTGAACTTTTCCTTTGCGAGGAACTTGTTGAGGTTCCGCAAGTCCAGGATGGGTCTGAGGCCTCCTGTTCTTTTTGGTATCAGAAAGTACCTCGAGTAAAAACCTTGACCTCTCAGGTGATGGGGCACCGGTTCCACAGCCTGTTCCTAAAGAAGACTTGCTAACTCCTGAAGGAGTAAGTCCCTGTGCAGAGGGAGTCAGAGAGGCTCCCCTGTAAAGTAGGAGGGAGGTACCTGGTGAAAGTGAAGATAGCCTTTTTGAACTATGTGAAGCACCCAGGTATCTGTAGTGATGTGGGACCACCTGTGGGCAAAGTGGACCAGCCGGCCTCCTGTGCTGAGAGAAACCAGCTGAGGGGGAGAGGCTATGCTGATGAAGTCAAAAGCCCCCACCCTGCTGAGCAGGGGCCGGTGGTGCAGGCTTGGGGGCTTGCTGCCTACGGGATCCATTACCCCTTCCCTTGGCTTGCTTACCCTGTTGGGGAGCTGCTGAGGCCTGATAATGAGGGTAGTGTTGATAGGCAGCCGCCTTCCTCGGGTAAAAGGGCTTTTTCCCCGAGCCCTTCTTCTTCTGAGAAGGGGCAGAGGTCTTCCTTGAGAGACGAGTCCTGGTGAGAGTCTCGGTCTCGATCTGTGCAGCCTTCTCATCCATGGGCTTGCCAAAGAGGTTTTCACCTCTGCAGGGGACATCGACCAACTTGTCCTGCACCCATGGCTCGAGGTCGGATGACTGAAGCCAAGCCTGTCGGCGGCCACCGATGCCGGCTGCGGCTACTCGAGCCGATGCTTCAAAGCCATCGTAGGCTGCTCGAGAGATAAACTTTGAGCACTCCCGAATACCAGTTGACAAGGCTTGGAACCTCTGCAAAGGTTCTTCGGAGAGACCAGCAGAGAACCCGGCTATTTCTTTAGCCAGGTCTCGGAGATACATGCCCATGTAGAGCTCGTAGGTCTGGACTCGACAAGCAAGCATAGAGCCCTGGAAACACTTCCTACCGAGGGCATCCAGGCTTCGAGCCTCCCGACCGGGAGGCACCGAGGAGTGCATTTTCTGACTCTTAAGTCTATGCATGGCCGATTCCACCACCATGGAATGGTGCGGTAGTTGTGCCTTTTGGAACCCGGGGCTCTTGCGGACTCGATAAATGGAATCGACCCGCTTGCTTAACACCGGCGACGACGCCGGGCTCTACCACATGCGGAAGAGAAGTCGTTCCAGCATCGGAGGAACCGTACAATAAAGGCCTCCTTTGGGGAAGAGTCATATTGGAGGGCGTCGAGCTCTTCGACTCGAGGCTCCTCCTCGGGATCCGCGGGGAAGGCCAAGGCCTTGGCCATATCCCGCACGAAGTCCGAGAACCGGGTATCCTCCGGGGGGGGGGGGGGGACCGTCTCCGAGGTTCGGACTCGGGGGAGTCCGATGGGACACACCGAGTCCGAAAAGAACCAGGTGACTCTTCGTCCTCGGATTCCCAGGCTGACTCCTCGGAGGAGGAGTTGAGCGGCTCCGGTCGGGCGGGCATCGATGCCGTCCGCCCCGACGCCGAGGGAGTCGGCGTTGACGACCTCGGTCCAGAACGGGAGGCCGAAGGAGACCACGACCGAGGATCGACTCGAATCCTCATGGACTGGAGGATCGGCTCGGTCTCCGGGGTCGACTTGGACGTCGAAGTCCCGGTGGTCAGGGCAGAAGCACCGGCGAGGCCAGCGATCAATGCCCGCTGCTGGTCCATGAAGGCAGCGAAACTGCTCTCCAAGGCCGTCAACCTGAGTCCGAGCTCAGGAGACCCAGCAGCCCCCGACTCGGGGCCCGACGTCGGCTCCTTCGGAGGCGAGTCCACGAGGACAACAGTACTCACGTGAGCGGGCGAGTCCATCTTGAGACGAGGATGTTTGGAAGGCCTCTCCAACTCCGAGGACCCGGGACGGGAATCGGGGCTATGCGACCTGGCCCTCGAGGAACCAGGAGCGTCCACCGACCCCACGGGTTTCTTCTTCCGATGATGTTCCCGGGTAGGAGACCCCCGTTCAGAGGAACTCCGACGATGCTCAGGACCAGAGTCCCGAGATGTCGAAGCCTCTGACGAGGTCCGGGCCCGGCCGGAGTCAGAGAAGATACGTTCCCGCTGATGCTGCCGACTCCTCAACGCTTTTGAGGACATTTTGCCACACGGACCACAGATCATCGGGTCATGATCGGGTCCGAGGCAGCGGAGGCAGTAGTCGTGTGTGTCGGTAAGAGACATGAGCTTCTTACACCGATCACACTTCTTAAACCCGCTGGCAGCCATCGGGGGAAAAAGGGCCCCTGCGAGGTCAAAAGACAGGGCTGCCAGTGAAAAAGAAAAAAAGGCACGAAATCTGTCACGAAGGACAAAAAAACGAAAAATAAAGAACGGACCCGCAACCGGCGTCGCGGGTCCGGGCGGGTAAAGAACCGGCGTCTAATTCGAGAAAAAAGACAAATAAAATCAACTTTTCTAGCGGGGAATTACAAACAACGTCTGTAGGGCTCCGCGGAAAAAAGAAGACTGAGCAAGATGGCACCCTTGGGCGGGAAGAGGACCGCGCATGCGCGCTGCAATTCCCAAAGGCTTTCTTTGAAAGCTGGGGAAAATTGCTCCGCGAGGGCTCCGTCGGCGCTGACGTCACCCATGTGTGAGGACTGACTTCCTGCTTGGTCCTGGAGAAAGACATTTTTCAGATATGTCAGTGAGAAGAGGAAGGGCAAAAGTGGTATTGTCAGACTAAAGGGTGAAGGGGAGGAATATATAAAAGCTGATGAGGATAAAGCGGAATTGCTTAACAAATATTTCTGTTCTGTGTTCACAGATGAAGAACCAGGGGCAGGAACTCAGAAAACAACCACAAAAAGGAACAGAAGCGAGGGGCATCGTGAACAATTTTCAGAAGACTGTGTTCGTGAGAAAATAGCTAAACAAAGTAAACAAAGTGATGGGACCGGATGGGGTACACCCTAGAATACTGAGGGAAGTTGGGGATGTTCTAGCAGCTCCACTGACTGACCTTTTCAATGCCTCTGAGTTGGGAGCGGTGCCAAAGGACTGGAGAGAGGCTCATGTGGTCCCTTTACACAGAAGTGGAAGTAAGGATGTGGTTGAAAACTACAGGCCGGTTAGTTTAACTTTGGTGGATTGTAAATTATTGAAAATGCTGCAGAAAAAGAAAATAGTGAGGCTTCTGGAGTGCAGCGGATTACAGGATGTGAAGCAGGATGGATTCACCAGAGGCAGTCCTTGTCAGACAAATCTGATTGATTTCTTTGGACTGGATTACCAGGGAGTTGGCCAAGGGAGAGCCTTAGATGTGGTGTATTTAGATTTCAGTAAAGCCTTTGACACCGTTCCTCACAGGTGACTTATAAACAAACTGACAACCCTAGGGATGGACCCTAAAGTTACTGCTTGGGTTGGAAATTGGTTGAGTGGGAGGCAACAAAGGGTACAGGTACATGGAGCTCACTCTGAGGAGAAGGTGGTTACCAGTGGTGTGCCCCATTGATCTGTCCTTGGTCCTATTCTTTTTAACATCTTTGTTAGTGATATAGCGGAAGGGCTGTCTGGTAAGGTTTGCCTCTTTGCAGATGATACCAAATTCCGCAATAGATACCCAGGAAGGTGTAGATAACATAAGAAGTGATCTAGCTAACCTTGGAGAATGGTCTAGAATTTGGCAGCTGAGATTTAATGTTAAAAAATGCAAGGTCATGCATTTGGGCTGCAGCAATCCAAGGGAGCGATATAGTATAGGGGATGATGTACTTTTGTCCAGTAAATAAGAGTAGGACCTAGGTGTGATTGTGGAACCTGTCTCTTTTGGGGAAACTGCTAGGTACGTATGACCTAGATTGGCCACTGTTGGAAACAGAATACTGGACGTGATGGACCTTGGTCTGACCCAGCATGGCATATCTTATGTTCTTATGTGTCTGATGATCTTAAAGTAGCTAAACAAGTAGAAAAGGCAACAGCGAAAGCTAGAAGGATGCTTGGGTGCATAGGGAGAGGAATAGTCTGCAGAAGAAAGGAGGTGATAGTGCCTCTCTATAAGTCTTTGGTACGACCTCATTTGGAGTATTGTGTGCAATTCTGGAGACCGCACCTTCAAAAGGATATAAACAGGATGGAGTTAGTGGTCTTCATTATAAAGCATATGAGGACAGACTTAAGGATCTTAATATGTATACCTTAGAGGAAAGGTGGGATAGAGGTGATATGATTGAGAAATTTAAATACTTCCGTGGCTTAAATGCACAGGAGGAGAGCCTCTTTCGATTGAAAGCAAGCTCTGCTACAAGGGGACATGGGATGAGGGTGAAAGGAGATAGATTCAGGAGTGATATGTGGAAATATTTCTTTATGGAAAGAGTGGTGGATCCATGGAATAGTCTCCCAGTGGAGGTGGTAGAGATGAGGACAGTATCTGAATTCAAAGAAGCATGGGACAAACAGAGGATCTCAAAAGGAAAAAAGGGACTGTTGTAGTGGTTGATATGGAAGTACAGACTAGATAGGCCATGTGATCTTTTTCTGTCGTCATGTTTCTATGGACCCGAGGAGCGACGGTGAGTCGAGCTGGCTCGGGGGCGAGAACAAACCAGTATGCAACCAAAGAAAACACAATATGAAATCAGACTTTTGGCTGCTTGACCTGCTGGCTATGTGTGCTATTTTCTGCTATGCCTAAGAGTAAGGGTAAGAGTATGCTCAATACTTGTTGTTATATTTAAGATACGGACAGCAAAACAGGTACAGCAAAAGAAAATTGGACTCTTTTTATTCGTTGAGGGGTTTTAATTTGTATTTTTGGGCAACCAAAACCCTCGTGTAAAAGACCTACTTTATCGTAAGAGTAAGGGGAAACTATGGGGGAATCCTACCAGCTATTGCAGACCCCCTCCTCTGTTACCTCAGTGATTGGGCCGATGGATTCTTTTGTTCAGGTTCACAAAGAACACCAGGGAGAAACCGGAGGAAATCTGGCTGTGTCTTGCCAGGACTAGGTAGTCCGACATTTTCTTCAGGGTATGATCTCACTCTGGATCTGCAGCTCCCTCTTCTGTTACCTGCAGACTTTCTTAACTTGAGCCCACTCAGAGCCGCTGATTCCAAAGAAGGGAAAGTTGCATCCCCAATGGGAGGGCGTGCCCTCAAGTTGAGTTTGGCAGGAAATCTGCTGTCAGGGTCAGTTTCTGCAGCCACAGGTGAGGTTCGAGGAACATGGTTTGGCGACTCCCAAGTTGTTTCATCTTTGTCGGGGGAGCCTGGAGGCCCGGCGAGCTCTGTTGAAGCCTGGACTGAGAGGTTTTCCCTTGAGCACCCAGATAATATTACCCTGGATTCTCTCTGGATGGCCTTGACGAGACTTGGTGAGTGTTTGGTCTCCACAAACAAATACTATTTTGCAGCATATTCGTGATAATAATATGGCTATTCTTAATGTCAAGAAACTGTGGCTGCAGAAAAATGTCAAGTGGATAACACTGATAAGAAGACTGTGCAAATGGAGGAGCAACTTACCACTGTTTTCAAGAATCTGACTGGTCATAAATTTAAAGGTGAGTCCCTGGAAAAATCAACTTAGGGCTACTAATATGCATCTACTGAATTTTCCATGATTCCCCCATGATTTCTGCACGGAACATGTTCAAGTCACATCTTTTGGAAGTTTTGGATGTTCTGCTTGAGTCCCATCTCCCGCTCTCTAAGATCTTTTATATAACATCAGGGAAGAAAGATACGGGGTTGGATGTGAAAACTTCTGAAGGGACTGGGGCTATAGATATTTTGAATGTTTCCGAACTGTTGGATACTTCTGTTTCTGATACAATTGTTCCTACAACCTTGTTAATATCATTGGCATTAGTTTCTGATCATGAATGGCTGCTTAGAATGTATTTAAAAAAGAGAGCCGTCTTGTTTAAAGGCATGTCTGTCCGTATATTCCCTGGTTTAGCGCGAGACACCCAAAGGAGGAGGAAGTTTTTGATCCTAAAGTCGGGGGTGATTCAGTTGGGGGTTTATTTTTCCTAAAAATTCCATACAAATGCCTGGTAAAATTGTAATTCTGTTTCCTATATTTTTTTATGATCCCTCTAACTTAGCCATCTTTATTAGCGCTCTTCTGGCTGCTCTCTCTTAGTAGGAGGGATGGTTTGTTAATGTTCCTTTGGCAGATGTAGTAAGGCCTGGTGTTATGGCAGAGTTAATTTTTCCTCTCATGTGATGAACAGATTTATTTATTTTTCTGTGTCTTGTATTCTCTCTAGTGTGAGGGCTAGTGAGACAATGGGCTTGTGTAATTTGTTTTCCTTGTTTATTTCATGCATTTAATTGTGCAAAATCTTTTTGCTCTTGCCCATTTTCCTTTTCAAGAGAAATTGATAAATTGCATAAACACAACAAACGTTTTCAGGGAGAACTGGACAACTAAAGTTTCCTCAGCTACGGGAAGAATTTAGGCAATGTTATAAGTAGTTGTATATTTCAGAAAGTGGGTGATGGGGCAGAAGGCTAAATTATTATCTTCATGATTGTGGGTTGGGGACCTGGGGGGGAGGGCGGGGGGAAGAAACATAATTGTTGGATAGGGACATTATGGGTGTAGAGGTCCTAGAGCCTATTAAGGGTATGAAGGCGGGGAAGGCCCCAGGATTACATCGGTTGAGATGGGAGATAGTGGGCCTATTGGTCGATTTATTTAATGGGGTGTGAGAGGGGGAGGGTCTTCCTAACGTCATGCAAGAGGCAGGGATGGAAATAATACCTAAGGTGGGGAAGGACCCTACGCTTTGTAGCTCTTATAGGCCTATTTCTCTTATAAATCTGGATGCTAAGATTATAGCTAGGATCCTAGCGGCTTGACTGGTGGCACTAGTCCCCGGGTTGGTGAAAGGACCAGACCAATTTTATCCCAGGCAGGCAAGTGAGTGACAACATCCAGAGAGTCCTACACAAAATTCAGGTGGTCAAGAGGAGGGAGACTATGGTGCTGATTATTGTTGATGCAGAGAAGGCCTTTGATCGGGTGGAGTGGGCCTTTATGCTGCAGGTTCTTCAGAGGGTGGAGATTGGGCAAAATTTATAAATTGGATTGGAGCTTATAGGACAAGCCAAGGGCACTGGTTAGAGTAAATGGGGGGTATTCTGAGTATTTTGAATTGGGGCAGGGCAGGGCAGGAAGCAGGGGTGCCAGTTGTCTCCCTTGCTTTTCACACTGGTTATGGAACCTTTAGCAGAAAGGATACAGGCGAACCATATTGGGGGAGGGGGGTTACAAATTGGGACCCACCAGTATAAAAGGTTGCTGCTGATGTGCTGTACATGCTAACTAGGCCTCTGGTGTCTTTATGGTGCTTTTGAAGGAAATTGCCAATTACAGTAAATGGTCAGGTTATACAAAAAATTTAGGTAAGACCAAAATATTGGGGGTAAATACTGAGTATGATTTAGCCCAGAGGCTGAAGGAGAAATTCCCCTTCAAGTGGACCGGGGGGGCAGTTAAATACCTGGGGTTATGTTAGTTCAGACAGAACAAGCCGCCTAAGTCCTCCCCTATGAGCTGCTAAGGAGGAACAACTTGGGGGACTTGGCTAGGTGGAGTAAGCTCCCTTTGTCTTGGCTGGGTAGAATCTCAGTAATTATGAATGTCATGCCATGTTTGTTGTACTACTTGGCTTTTCCAGTAGCTATGACTTCATTTTTTCTGAGGGGCCTGCAGGCAAGGGTTTTTTTTGTTTTTCTTTTTACTTGATTCGGAATAGGTGACCACCCCAGGTTAGAAGGGGGTACTACAAAAATGGAAGGAAGAGGGGGATTGGGAGTACCAGATTTTGACCGCTATTACCAAACGGCTCAAATGAGAACGACTGAGAGGCAGGGCTTGTCCAAGATTAAACAGTGGGTGCAAATTGAGCAAGAGTTGTGCAGGAAGTGATCCTTGGGAGGAGCTACACAGACAGTGATGGAAGGGAGGAGAGCCACTGGCAATCCATACCTAGATCTCATCTGGCAAGTGTGTGCCAGCTGCTGGAGGACCCCGATGGGGAAAAACAGGTTCTCCACCTTCTCCCCGATTCAAGGCCATTCTGCATTTCATCCAAGGTGTGAGGGAGGATAGGTTTGACATTTGGAAAAGGAAGGGACTGAATAGGCTGGGTCGGTTAGTGGTATTGGGAGGGGGGGTAGTGAAGGAGTTTGCCCAGATGAAGATCAATAGGAGTTGATGGAAGGGGATAGGTATCCTTTTGTGAAATGTCATTTCCTTAACAGTGCAGGGATACAGGAGGACTAGAGGAAAGAGCAGACCATGGTGGAGGACTTATATAAAAGGGGCCAAATGGATTGCTGTCTAAGATTTATATGCTGTTAACAGCTGGGTCAGTCAGGGGACAGAGTCCCTTTGCTAGAAGGAAGAAGGATCTCGGATGGGTCTGGGATAATAGATGGGGGACATTTTTGTGACTGCAGCCAAGCTCTTTGTAGCAGCAAGTTTTCTGGAGAATACCTATAAGGTATTATAGAGAGCCTATTTAACACCCTCAAGACTGGAGAAAATGGGTACGGGAGGGAGCTCTTTGAAATGGTGGGGATGCAGGGAGGTGGGTACCTTTTTTCATATGTGGTTGAGTTGCCTGGAAATGATGACATTTTGGGATAGGATGGCAGGGAGATGAATGGATTTGAATGGTATAGGGACCCTGTGTGCTGTTTGCTAAATGGGGAGGCTGATGGATATGGAAAGGACTTGCTAAAGCATGGTCATTTCTTGTTTGTGGCTGTTAGGTCTCAAGTGGCATTTGTGGGTGGAAAGCTTCAAAAGTGCCCAATTTGGAAAGTATTAAGAGCCAGATAAGTACGATTTGCCGAATGTGTGAGATTATGGTGTATCCAACGCAAATTTCTGCACAATGTTTCTGAGTGTGGGAACCCTTCCGTAAGTGGGAACTGTGAGAGCTGGAATCTGGATGGTACGATGAGAATTCCTTTATGGCTGGAGAGGGTGTGAAGGTTTGGAAGTATGCAGAGGACGAGAGGGGTGGGTGCTTCTACCCACTTTGATTTACGGGTATACTTATTAGTATGACGTGTTGGTGTGGGTGTCACCAGGTTTGAATGTGCTTGTGAGAGAAAGTGGAGGGGGACGGGCAGCTATAGTTCCTATTGTAATGAAGGGTTGTGCCGACTAACTTTTGTTTGGTTTCCATAAAATTTAAATATTAAAAACAATGGGGCACATTAGTGGGGGAGGGGGAGGACAGTAGAGAACAGGAGAGGGGTAGTGTGAAAGGAATAATTCTCTACTACTATGTTTCATTATATGTAAGTTTCTATGCTGCAGAATCTGGAAACATGTCTCCCATAAAAATGCACTGGGCTAATTCTACTGTTTTAAAAAAGAAAGGAGGGTAGCGAGCACCGTTCCCTGTAAGGTGCACAACCATTTAAAGCTACTGGCACAGTCACTCATAACACACCTCTGGTAGTATACAACCTGCAGCCAGTGAGAAAAGCAGAACCACCCCATTCTCATCTCTGTTGTTCCTCCTTGTCTAAACTAGTTTGCTGGATTAGCATAAGATGAAAGTACAGGCAGCATAGACTGATCTTGTAATACATCAGATCAGTTTACAGCAAGTGCCATCCATGAATTTTGAACTTGTTCACAGGGCCAGCATAGATAAAGAGGTATGGCAGCCTGGCTCCACCAAGCAGTACAGCCATAGCTACAGGAAGAAGGCAAGCGATGCAGGACACACATAGCCAGGGTGGATGAAGGTAATGTGGCAGGAGACAGGATGCTAGGAGAGGAGTAAAAGGGGTAGAAGAGGCAGACAAATGCCATGGAAGGTGGTAAAAAAAATACCTATCAAGTCTTAACATATTTTATAGGATTCTTTGACTTTAAAGGGTTTACTCATACCCCTGCCAGATGGAGGAGTTGGGGCAGTCATTGCAACACAGCTACAATTAGCACAAGTCACAAGCAGCGTGGAGCAGTAATAGGCACGGGCAACAAAGACAAGGAATAAATGCAGCACTTCCTGTCCCATCTCCTTCCACTCGCATGCTTCCTGTCCAAAACAGAAGTGTGACAAAGAGATGGGCTGTAGGTACAGAAAACAGTTCAGTCACAGATTTCCAGAAGCTAGAAACTAACCAGGTATCTTTTGGATTTTTTTTGGGGGGGGGGGGGGGATGGACAGAGGATTCGGATGGTTACAAAAAAGCAGCTAATTATATTTTTCAGCAACAACTGTAGGTAGGGGTCATTATGCATAGTT
This sequence comes from Ichthyophis bannanicus, assembly GCA_033557465.1. Lineage (NCBI taxonomy): Eukaryota > Metazoa > Chordata > Amphibia > Gymnophiona > Ichthyophiidae > Ichthyophis > Ichthyophis bannanicus. The sequence continues at coordinate 73,744,855 of CM066049.1, read as the reverse complement.
CTCTGCCTTGTCACCTGCAATTACGTATTCAGTCCATTTATTCTTCAAAGACCAAATTTCTGCTCATGGCAAAGTACAATATCTTAAAACTACATAATATAAATATCACAAAAAAGATACTCTGTTTCCCTCTTAACCCTCTTCAAACGCTACAAAAAGACAGTATACGAACCATCTTAGCTATAAAAAAGCTTGAACATGATGGTATAATGAATGGAGGTTTTGATTCTATTGAGAAATATGGCATATAAAATGGTTTTAAATGGGTTCTCAAAGGCTATCCCTAATAAAATTTAAATTTAAATACAATAAAAAGTGATATGCAGATTCTGACATTTTATTGGATCAATATGAGAAATAAGAGATGTTGTATAGAAGCTTTATATATGCTCATTCCTCATCTTATGTGATTTTTTTAAAGTTCATATACAGCAATAGGTTCTTATATTGGTGCTATAAAAGGTACTACAGATAAAGCATAGTTACTCACCTGTAACAGGTGATCTCCAGGAACAGCAGGAAAGCGTAGTTACTCACCTGTAACAGGTGTTCTCCAGGAGCAGCAGGAATCAGTCCTCACATATGGGTGACGTCGGCGCCGACGGAGCCCTCGCAGAGCAATTTTCCCCAGATTTCAAAGAAAGTCTTTGGGAATTGCAGCGCGCATGCGCGGTCCTCTTCCCGCCCAAGGGTGCCATCTTGCTCAGTCAGATGACATAGCTAAAAGACAGCAAAAAAATTAGCAAAAAAAGAAAGCATAGAACTGCAACTCCAAGGGGAGGAGGGAGGGTTGTGAGGACTGATTCCTGCTGCTCCTGGAGAACACCTGTTACAGGTGAGTAACTACGCTTTCTCCAGGACCAAGCAGGAAGTCAGTCCTCACATATGGGACTCCCAAGCTTAAGGCTACCGGAGACCCTAAGCACAAAAAGGAGCTCCCTCAAGCTCAGTAGCCCAGAAGGAAGGAATCTTCTCTGAATACGTCTCCAACCGGTAGCCCAATATCCGGGATGGAGTTGCGTATACCTCGAAGAGGTTACGGAGGACTGCCTGTCCAAAAGCACTGTCCCTGCGGGACTCCCTCTCCAGGCAGTAATGGGCCGCAAAAGTCTGGCTTGAAGACCAAGTAGCGGCCCGGCAGATGTCTGCCAATGGAACAGAGCGGAGGTAAGCCACTGACATAGCCTTCGCCTGAACACGATGGGCCGTGACTCGACTTTCCAACGAGAGGCCGGCTGCCTCGTAAGCCCAAGCGATACAGTCAGCAATCCAGATGGACAGAGTACGCTTGGAGACAGGGAGCCCCAAATTATTGGGGTCAAAAGAGACGAAGAGCTGAACAGCCCTTCTGTGCTCCCGCGTACGGTCAAGGTAGAAGGTTAACGCCCTTCTACAGTCCAGGGTATGCAGGATCATTTCAGCTCGGCTGGAGTGTGGCCTGGGAAAGTAGGTCGGAAGCACCACCTCCTGGTTGATGTGAAAAGGGGAAATCACTTTGGGAAGAAACTTAGGGTGAGTCCTGTCAGACGGCTGCCTAGGGTGAGAACTTACACAATCTTGACGATGCATATATTCATATGATTCTTGCAAGGTATTGTGGGTATTGTAGTTCATTCACTCCCAAACACAGCTGATGACAATAATTTGAGTTGTGAAACCAAGTGGTAAGATCAATAAAATACTTCTTTTATTGATGGGGTTTAATTCACCCAGCACATGTATGCTTGATAGCACTATAAATGAGGTTACTTGCTTGCAGTGTTTAAAATGGATAACAAAAAGTCACAAAGTAAACCAGAAAACAACCTTCAGCTTGTCAGGCAATTAGCTAAGGTGTTCTTAGCAAATAATTACCAAATACAAAGGCACAAAGAAAATAATAAACTTTGCTGGTTAGGTTAACTTCTGCTTATTTTCCACGCAGATCTCAGCAGTGATTCTCCCTTGCTCACACACAATCAGGTGCAGCTTTAATTACTATCAATTGACCAGCTGTAAGCCTTTAGCTGGCTGGCTGCTACTGTGTGAACCCAAATCCTGCTTTAAGAGCTGTTTGCAGTGGAAATAAAGAACAAAGTTAGGTTTCTTTGTGATGGCTGATGTGTTTGCTCATAGAAAACTAGCAATAGCATTTAGATAAAGAACAGTCCATGTAAATAGTTTCATCTGCTGTATTTCCCCCTGCATCAACAATCATAGGGTCAATATCATACATTGGCACAGATGAGTCTTTCATTAAGGCACTATCATGAGAATGCTTATTCCCTTGCTGCCATTCTCTATTATAGATAGGGTCTGGATCAGTGTTCATACCTGAGCCTCTCCTGCTATCATTATTTCTCTCTGTATAGCCTGGCCAATATGTAATCCAATTCTGATGTCCAGCCTTCCAATCTTGATCCCTGGACGCTGGATCTTCTCTCACATACCTTCTGGCCTTGGTCTGAAAGTCCCTTCCACATGCAGTCTTCTCTCTTCCAGGTAGCCACTGGTGATTCCTATCTCTGCCACTCCATTCCTCTGGCTGAATCCAGTCCAATGGACTCTGCTGGCCTTTGGAATACCTCCCAGTATGAGTACTGCCTTGGAATCTCCCAGACCTTCCAATGGCCTTTCTTCTCTTCCTTCCAGAGAGTTTCCTTCTCTCTCTATCTGCTTGGCTTGGCTTCTGTTTCCCCAGGTGATACTGGTGCTTGTAGCCGTTGCTGAAGCTCTCCCCTCTGTATCTCTTCCTGAAGCTGTTCTTGAAACTGTTGCTGAAACTGTTTCCTGAAGAATAAGCTCTACTCTTATCCTGTTCTAATGTGTGCTGCTCCCTAACACAGCGCAGCTGTGTTGAATCAGGCCCTGCCCTTTGAGATGAGTGCTTAGGGATTACCTCATAGCTCTCTTGATTGCACACACATTCTCTCACTTCAGCCCCTCTCATGGCTGCTGGAAACCTGGTGCATTCTGGGACTGGTAGTCTTTTATGTGAAAACTCTGTTTTCTTGCTTCTACCAGAACTGACAGGTTGCTTGTTCAGAGTCACATCATCTTTTCTATAGCTCCTACCTGAGCTATGATAAGCTTCCTTATCACAGTCCGTAGGACTACCCGGTTCTTGTAGAACCTAGTGTAAGGAGGATCAGATACCAGGGCCTGCAGCTCACTAACGCGTCTAGCAGAAGTGAGGGCCACCAAGAACAAGGTTTTCCAAGAAAGAAAACGAAGAGGACAGGTAGCCATAGGTTCAAAAGGCGGACAGGTAATCCGCTGTAAAACTACATTGAGATCCCAGTCCGGGGCTGGTGGGCGCAAAGGTGGTTTAAGGAGAAGGAGGCCTCTGAGAAAACGAGCCACCAGAGGGTGGCCAGAAAGAGGTCTGCCATCCACCGGCATGTGATGCGCAGAAAGAAAGAGCACTGAGGTGGACCTTGACCGAGTTGGACCTAAGTCCAAGATTGGAGAGGGAAAGCAAGTACTGCAAGACCACTGATGCTGAAGAGGAGAAGGGATCTTGAGACTGCTGAGCACACCAGACGGAGAACCGATGTCACTTGAGAGCGTAGGACTTCCGGGTGGAGGGCCGCCTGGAGGCCAAGACGACCTCCTCCACATCTGGAGGCAGGCAGAGGGGAGCAAGGACTACCCTTTCAGCAGCCAGGCCATCAGATGAAGGGACCGGAGGTTGGGGTGCAGGAGAGTCCCCTGATCCTGTGACAGGAGGTCAGGCTGAAACCCCAGAGGAAGAGGGGTGTCCACCGCCAGCTGCATTAGAAGTGGGAACCAAGGTTGTCTCGGCCACCGGGGAGCCACTAGGATAACCGAGGCTTTGTCTCTGAGAACCTTGAAGAGTGTCCGAGACACCAGCGGCATGGGAGGAAAGGCATATAAGAGGCCTGTGGACCATGGAATTAGAAAAGCATCCGCCGCTACTCTGAGAGGATGCGGTTGTCGAGAGCAGAATCTGGGAAGTTGCCGGTTCAGAGGACTGGCAAACAGATCCATGGTGGGGAGGCCCCACTTGAGAAAGATCCGCTGAACCACCAGCGGATCCAGCCGCCACTCGTGTGGCTGGAGGATCCTGCTGAGCTTGTCGGCCAGGTAATTTTCTTGACCTGGGAGATAGACAGCCTTGAGGATGATGCCGTGGTGGACTGCCCAAGAGCATAGTTTTTGTGCCTCCTGACAGAGAAGGAAGGAGCCTGTTCCGCCTTGTTTGTTCACGTAGAACATTGCAACCTGATTGTCTGTCTCTATCAGCACCGACTGGTGAGAAACCAGGTGAGAGAATGCTTTGAGCGCTAGGCGGATGGCTCTGCGCTCCAGGAAGTTTATCTGCTGAGCAGACTCCCAAGGAGTCCAGAGGCCTTGAGTACATGTCCCTTGGCAATGTGCTCCCCAACCCAGGAGAGAAGCATCGGTTGTCAGGACCTGAGAATGCGTAGGGGGCTGAAAAGTCACTCCTAGTACTAGGTTTGGCAGATGAAGCCACCATTGTAGAGAAGAGACCAGCTGGTCGGAGATCTGTACGGAGTCCGCTAGGCTCCCAGTGGCCTGATGCCATTGAGTGCGAAGGCACCATTGAGCAGGTCGCATGTTCAGGCGGGCATTGGGGGTCACATGGACCGTGGAAGCCATATGGCCGAGCAGTCTCAGAAATTGCCTGGCCGAGACCAGGGCATTGCTGTGAAAGTGGCTGGCGAGATCCATGAGCCGCTTGGCCCTGTCCAGAGGGAGGAAGGCCCGCGCCTGAAGAGTGTCTAACCTGGCGCCGATGAATTCGAGATTTTGAGAGGGGAGCAAAGTGGACTTTGCGAAGTTTATGACAAATCCCAAGTGCTGGAGTAGAGTCACAGTGCGATGAGTGGCCTGAGTGGCCTCTTGTGAAGACTGGGCTCTGATGAGCCAGTCGTCCAGGTATGGGAACACAAAAAGGCCTTGAAGTCTTAGATAGGCCGCCACCACTGCCAGGCATTTGGTGAACACCCTGGGGGCGGAGGATAGGCCAAAGGGCAGTACTCTGTACTGGTAATGATTTCCTCCCACAACAAATCTGAGATATTGTCTGTGGCCTGGATGAATAAGGATATGAGTATACGCATCCTTTAGATCCAAGGAGCAAAGCCAGTCTCCCTGCTGGAGGTAGGGCAGCAGGATTCCAAGGGTAAGCATCTTGAACTTTTCCTTTGCAAGGAACTTGTTTAGGTTTCGCAAGTCCAGGATGGGTCTAAGGCCTCCTGTTCTTTTTGGTATCAGAAAGTACCTGGAGTAAAACCCTTGACCCTTCAGGTGGTGGGGCACCGGTTCCACAGCCTGTTCCTGAAGGAGACTTGCTAACTCCAGAAGGAGTAAGTCCTTGTGCAGAGGGAGTCTCGGAGGCTCCCCTGGAAAGTAGGAGGGAGGTACCTGGTGAAAGTGAAGAAGATAGCCCTTTCGAACTATGTGAAGTACCCAGGTATCTGTGGTGATGTTGGACCACCTTTGGGCAAAGTGGACCAGCCGGCCTCCTGTGCTGAGAGAAACCAGCTGAGGGGGAGAGGCTATGCTGATGAAGTCAAAAAACCCCACCCTGCTGAGCAGGTGCCGGTGGTGCAGGCTTGGGGGCTTGCTGCCTACGGGACCCATTACCCCGTCCCTTGGCCTGCTTACCCTGTGGGGGAGCTGGTGAGGCCTGATACTGAGGGTAGTATTTATAGGCAGCCGCCTTCCTCGGGTAAAAGGGCTTTTTCCCCGAGCCCTTCTTCTTTTGAGAAGGGGCAGAGGTCTTCCTTGAGAGACGAGTCCTGGTGAGAGTCTCGGTCTCGATCTGTGCAGCCTTCTCATCCATGGGCTTGCCAAAGAGGTTTTCACCCCTGCAGGGGACATCGACCAACTTGTCCTGCACCCATGGCTCGAGGTCGGACGTCTGAAGCCAAGCCTGGCGGCTGCGGCTACTCGAGCCGATGCCTCAAAACCATGATAGGCTGCCCGAGAGATAAACTTTGAGCACTCCCGAATACCAGTTGACAAGGTTTGGAACCTCTGCAAAGGTTCGTCGGAGAGACCAGCAGAGAACCCGGCTATTTCCTTAGCCAGGTCCCGGAGATACATGCCCATGTAGAGCTGGTAGGTCTGGACTAGACAAGCAAGCATAGAGTCCTGGAAACACTTCCTATCGAGGGCATCCAGGCTTCGGGCCTCCCTACCGGGGGGCACCGAGGAGTGCATTTTTTGACTCTTAAGTCTATGCATGGCCGATTCCACCACCATGGAATGGTGCGGTAGTTGTGCCTTTTGGAAGCCGGGGCTCTTGCGGACTCGATAAATGGAATCGACCCGCTTGCTTAACACCGGCGACGACGCCGGGCTCTCCCACATGCGGAAGAGAAGTCGTTCCAGCATCGGAGGAACCGGTACAATAAAGGCCTCCTTCGGGGGAGAGTCATATTGGAGGGCATCGAGTTCTTCGACTCGAGGCTCCTCCTCGGGATCCGCGGGGAAGGCCAAGGCCTTGGCCATATCCCGCATGAAGTCCGAGAACCGGGTATCCTCCGGGGGGGGACCGTCTCCGAGGTTCGGACTCGGGGGAGTCCAATGGGACACACCGAGTCCGAAAGGAACCAGGTGACTCTTCGTCCTCGGATTCCCAGGCCGACTCCTCGGAGGAGTCGTCGAGCGGCTCCGGTCGGGCGGGCATCGATGCCACTCGCCCCGACGCCGAGGGAGTCGGCGTCGACGACCTCGGTCCCGAACGGGAGGCCGAAGGAGACCGTGACCGAGGATCGACTCGAGCCCTCATGGACTCGAGGATCGGCTCAGTCTCCGGGGTCGACTTGGAGGTCGACGTCCCGGCGGTCAGGGCAGAAGCACCGGCGAGGCCAGCGATCAATGACTGCTGCTGGTCCATGAAGGCAGTCAGACTGCTCTCCAAGGCCGTCAACCTGAGTCTGAGCTCAGGAGACCCAGCAGCCCCCGACTCGGGCCCCGACGGCGTCGGGCCCGACGTCTGCTCCTTCGGAGGCGAGTCTACGAGGACAACAGTACTCACGTGAGCGGGCAAGTCCATGTCGAGACGAGGATGTTTAGAAGGCCTCTCCACCTCCGAGGACCCGGGACGGGAATCGGGGCTATGCGACCTGGCCCTCGAGGAACCAGGAGCGTCCACCGATCCCGCCCTCGCGGGTTTCTTCTTCCGATGATGTTCCCGGGTAGGAGACCCCCTTTCAGAGGAACTTCGACGATGCTCAGGACCAGAGTCCCGAGACGTCGAAGCCTCTGACAAGGTCCGAGCCCGGCCGGAGTCAGAGAAGATACGTTCCCGCTGATGCTGCCGACTCCTCAACGCTTTTGAGGACATTTTGCCACACGGACCACAGATCATCGGGTCATGATCGGGTCCGAGGCAGAAGTCGTGTGTGTCTGTAAGGGACATGAGTTTCTTACAGAGGTCACACTTTTTAAACCCGCTGGCAGCCATCGGGGGAAAAAGGGCCCCTGCGAGGTCAAAAGACTGGGCTGCCAGTGGAAAAAGTAAAAAGAACCGGTCGAAACCGAGAAAAAAGAGAAATAAAATCAACTTTTCTGCGGGGATTCACAAACAACGTCTGTAGGGCTCCGCGGAAAAAAGAAGACTGAGCAAGATGGCACCCTTGGGCGGGAAGAGGACCGCGCATGCGCGCTGCAATTCCCAAAGGCTTTCTTTGAAAGCTGGGGAAAATTGCTCCGCGAGGGCTCCGTTGGCGCTGACGTCACCCATATATGAGGACTGACTTCCTGCTTGGTCCTGGAGAATTTAGTCTTCACATATGGGTATCGTCGGTACCGACGGAGCCTGCGCAGGAACGCTCCCCAGCGTCCAATAGGAAAGCTTTTGGGAGCATCCCACAGCGCCTGCGTGCTGCCTTCCCGCCTTTCCCAACTGTCCCTCTCCAGGTGAGTTTAAAGTTGAGACAAAAATGAGAGGGAAAGAGAGAAAGAGAGAGAAAGATAGACAGATACAATGCCTAGGGGAGGTGGGTGGGTTGTGAAGACTAAATTCCTGCTGTTCCCGGAGATCACCTGTTACAGGTGAGTAACTATGCTATCTCCAGGAACAAGCAGGAAGGTAGTCTTCACATATGGGGATTCCCTAGCTGCAGATGCCAGGGAGATGGCCCCAGAGTTGTGTGCCCTTGTGGAAGGGCTCCACCTCTCCCCATGGATCTCTGGCATCCTACCAGGGATGGTGGGTAGGAGTTGATTAAGTCTGGAACAGGTGTTGAAGAACAGCCTGACCAAACAAGGCATCCCGGCAGGAGTCCTTGTCTAAGCAGTAATGGGCTGTGAAGGTATGTACCGAAGCCCAAGTAGCTGCTCGAAAGATGTCGTCGATAGACACAGAGTGAAGATGAGCCATTGAGGCTGCCATGGCTCTCACATTGTGAGCTGTGACATGGCCTTCAAGAGGAAGGTTCTTACTCTCATAGGCAAAAGATATACACTGTGCAATCCAGCTGGACAGCATCCTTTTGAAAACTGGAAGTCCCAAATCACTAGGATCAAAAGCAACAAAGAGATGAGAGAACTTTCTATGTTGCTGTGTCCTTTGCAAGTAAAAGGCCAAAGCTCTTTTACAGTCCAAAGTATGAAGGTTCCTTTCTGCATTTGAGGCATGAGGCCTTGGAAAGAATACAGGAAGGTAAACCGCTTGGTTTAAATGAAAGGGAGAAACCACCTTTGGCATAAAGTGTGGATGAGTCCTAAGGACTACTTTATCATGATGGAACCTTGTGTAAGGAGGATCAGCCACCAACGCTTGCAATTCACTGATGCGACGTGCTGATGTGATTGCAATGAGAAAGATAACCTTCCAGGAAAGGAATTTCAAAGAGGTAGAGGCTAATGGTTCAAAGAGCGGTTTCATGAGCTGCCCAAGTACCAGATTCAAGTCCATTGCCACCGGTGGTGGCTTAATGGGAGGCTTCGTTAAAAGAAGGCCTCTCATAAATCTCGCTATGAGAGGATGAGAGGAAATAGGTTGTCCATTTTATCGGCTTGAAAGATGCTGCAATAGCACTCAAATGGACTCTCACTGAATTGGTCTTAAGCCCTGCATTTGATAAATGAAGGAGGTACTCCAGTAATGATTCCAGAGGTATTGCAAGAGAGTTAAGGCCCTTCTGCGAGCACCATATGGTAAACCTTTTCCACTTAAATGCATAAGAGCGTCTTGTGGAAGGTTTCCTGGAAGCATGAAAGATATCCTTTACCTGCTGGGAAAGGTTAAGACCGTGAAGTTTGTGATAAGGAAGCTTATCATAGCTCAGGTAGGAGCTATAGAAAAGATGATGTGACTCTGAACAAGCAACCTGTCAGTTCTGGTAGAAGCAAGAAAACAGAGTTTTCACATAAAAGACTACCAGTCCCAGAATGCACCAGGTTTCCAGCAGCCATGAGAGGGGCTGAAGTGAGAGAATGTGTGTGCAATCAAGAGAGCTATGAGGTAATCCCTAAGCACTCATCTCAAAGGGCAGGGCCTGATTCAACACAGCTGCGCTGTGTTAGGGAGCAGCACACATTAGAACAGGATAAGAATAGAGCTTATTCTTCAGATAACAGATTCAGGGAGAGTTGGAAGAACAGCTTCAGCAAAAGCCACGCAGATAGAGAGAGAAGGAAACTCTCTGGAAGGAAGAGAAGAAAGGCCATTGGAAGGTCTGGGAGATTCCAAGGCAGTACTCATACTGGGAGGTATTCCAAAAGCCAGCAGAGTCCATTGGACTGGATTCAGCCAGAGGAATGGAGTGGCAGAGATAGGAATCACCAGTGGCTACCTGGAAGAGAGAAGATTGCACGTGGAAGGGACTTTCAGACCAAGGCCAGAAGGTATGTGAGAGGAGATCCAGTGTCCAGGGATCAAGATTGGAAGGCTGGACATCAGAATTGGATTACATATTGGCCAGGCTTTACAGAGAGGAATTATGATGGCAGGAGAGGCTCAGGTATGAACACTGATCCAGACCCTATCTATAATAGAGAATGGCAGCAAGGGAATAAGCATTCTCATGATAGTGCCTTAATGAAAGACTCATCTGTGCCAATGTATGATATTGACCCTATGATTGTTGATGCAGGGGGAAATACAGCAGATGAAACTATTTACATGGACTGTTCTTTATCTAAATGCTAATGCTAGTTTTCTATGAGCAAACACATCAGCCATCACAAAGAAACCTAACTTTGTTCTTTATTTCCACTGCAAACAGCTCTTAAAGCAGGATTTGGGTTCACACAGTAGCAGCCAGCCAGCTAAAGGCTTACAGCTGGTCAATTGATAGTAATTAAAGCTGCACCTGATTGTGTGTGAGCAAGGGAGAATCACTGCTGAGATCTGCGTGGAAAATAAGCAGAAGTTAACCTAACCAGCAAAGTTTATTCTTTTCTTTGTGCCTTTGTATTTGGTAATTATTTGCTAAGAACACATTAGCTAATTGCCTGACAAGCTGAAGGTTGTTTTCTGGTTTACTTTGTGACTTTTTGTTATCCATTTAAACACTGCAAGCAAGTAACCTCATTTATAGTGCTATCAAGCATACATGTGCTGGGTGAATTAAACCCCATCAATAAAAGAAGTATTTTATTGATCTTACCACTTGGTTTCACAACTCAAATTATTGTCATCAGCTGTGTTTGGGAGTGAATGAACTACAATACCCACAATACCTTGCAAGAATCATATGAATATATGCATCGTCAAGATTGTGTAAGTTCTCACCCTAGGCAGCCGTCTGACAAGTTCTAGGCTTTCAGCAACCAGGCCCTGAGATGCAGAGACTGGGGATTGGGATGCCACAGCATCTCATCCTCTTGAGAAAGAAGATCTGGAGCAGATCCTAACTCCAGAGGCGGAGCTTGACAGAGATGTAGGAGTAGAGGGTACCACGTTTGCCGTGGCCAACATGGAGCTCTGAGGATCATATGACCTCTGTCTCTCTGAAGCTTGAACTGGGTTTTGGGAATTAGGGGAATGGGTGGAAAGGCATACAGGAAGTCCTGACCCCAATGAAGGAGGAAAGCATCACTGGCCTGACAACCTCGAGCCGGAATTCTGGAACAGAACTGGGGAAGTTTGGCATTCAGCGGACTTGCAAAGAGGTCTATGTCCGGGTTCCCCAAATTTGAAAGATTTGGGCCACCTGGTCTGCATGGAGAGACCATTCGTGTGGAAGCAGAACTTGACTGAGTCTGTCTGCCCAAGAGTTTTGAATGCCTGGAAGATACACCGCAAGGAGATGTATCTGATGCTCTCTGGCGAGGGCCCATAGTCGCAAAGCTTCGTTGCACAGCAACAGAGAGCCTGTTCCGCCCTGATTGTTCACACAGAACATGGCTACCTGATTGTCCATTTGAACTAGGACTGTCTTGTAGCTGAGCTGGGTGTGAAATATTCGAAGAGCAAGGAAGATTGCTCTGAGCTCCAGTATGAAGATAGGCCTCCTGTGGAGTCCAGGTACCCTGGGTAGAAAGGCCTTGCAGGTGGGCTCCCCAACCCACCTGTGAAGCATCTGTTGTTAGAGTGGCTTGGGGTGGGGGTTGCTGAAAAGGAGACCCCACCAGAAGGATTTTGGGAGACTTCCACCATTGTAGGGACAAAATAAGGCAATCTGAGTTTGCTATTTTGTCTGACAGGCAACCTGATGCTTGAGTCCACTGAGTAGATAAGGTCCACTGGGCTGCCCTCATATGGAGGCGAGCATAAGGAACCACATGCATGGTGGATGCCATGTGGCTAGCAACTGTAACATTTCCCGAGCAGTGAGGTGAGGTTTTAGCACTGCTTGGGAAGCTAACTGCACAATGCGAAGGCAGCGGGGCAGTGAAAGGAAGGCTCTTGTCTGTCTGGCATCCAGAAGAGCTCCTATAAACTCTAGGGAATGAATGGGAGCAAGGTTGGACTTTGGGAAGTTTATGGCAAGTCCCAAATACTGAAGGATGCACATTGTGCAAGACAGAGCAACCCTGGCCTCTGGCTCTGAAAGGGCTAGAATGAGCCAGTCATCTAAGTAAGGGAAGATGAATATTCCCAGGGTGCGGAGAAATGCTGCTACCACAGCCATGCATTTTGTGAACACCATTGGTGCAAAATTGGTAGTGCTTCCCTTGAGACAGGAATCAAAGGAACTTTCGGTGAGTTGGATGGATAAGAACATGAGTGTACGCATCCTTGAGATCTAGAGAACAAAGCCAATCCTGACTCCGAAGGTATGGCAGCAGAGTTCCTAGAGAAATCATTTTGAACTTCTCTCTGAACAGGAATTTGTTCAATTCTCTGAGGTCTAGAATGGGTCTGTATCCTCCTGTTTTCTTTGGAATAAGAAAATAGGGGGAGTAAAACCCTGTACCCCGTTGGGGAATGGGTACCTCTTCTATTGCAAGGAGCATTGTGACTTCTTGACCTAACCAGTCATTGGGAGAGGTCTGACTATTGTAGGAGGGGGCATGCTGAGGAAATGAAGCTTGTACCCCTCTCGTACAATAGACAGAGTCCAATTTTCTGCTGTTATCTGACACTATCTGGGGGCAAAATGACAGTGCCTTCCTGGCCCTGAATGGCCCAGAACCCTCCTCCATCCCAGGAAGGTTAAATTCTCTAGATAGGAGTCAAAGCCCCTGAGGAGGCTGTCTCTGCTGAGCCGGTTGAGGCTTAGCTGCTTTTGGCTTCCTTTGTTGTCTAAGTTGTTGCTGCTATCCCTTTTGGGCAGACTGACCTGAACAATGTCCCTGCTGGGTATAGGAGGGATAAAACCTCTTCTTACTGAAGAATGGTTTCTTAGAGGATCTTTTCCTCGCAGGATCAGCTGTAGATTTGGACAATCTATCCAAAGTGATATTGTCAGCATCTATCTCATTAGCTTTTTCCTGCCAATTCTTGCCAAATAGATTCTCTCCTGTGCAAGGTATATTCCCAGTTTGTCCTGTACCCAGATTTCTAAGTGAGATGCCTGCAGCCAGGCAATTCTACATGCACCTATGGCAATAGCAGAGGTTCTGCTTATGCATTCAAAGCAGTCAAAGGCTGCACGATTCACAAACTTGGAAACATCCTGAGCATGTTTAACAAGAGTAAGATAATCTTACCTTTTATCATTAGGAAGAAGTGGGCTCATAAGCTCTAAGTCTCCTGTGACGTCCTTAAGGAACATTCCCATATACAAGATATAGGAACTGATCCTAGCAGAAAGCATGGAAGCCTGGAAGGATCGACGTCCAAAGGCGTCAAGAGCCCTACACTCATGTCCTGGAGGATTAGATGCATGCCTTTTTGCACTCTTCATCCGTCTCATGGCTGATTCCACCACCATGGAATGGTGTGGTAATTGAGTCTTCTGAAACCCAGGACAAGGAGGAACTCGATACATGGTGTCGAGTCTTTGAGAATGAGGAGATATGGTTAGAGGTGTTTCCCACATCTTTAACATAAGATCATGCAAGATCTCATTAATAGGTAAGGTAGCTGCCTCCTTGGGAGCTTTAGGGTATTGTAGGATTTCTAATTCCTTTGTCCTAGGCTCTTTTTCAGGAGCCACTATGATGGAAAGACCTCGGGCCACATCTCGGATAAAATCCTGAAAGGACATATCCTCTGGTGGAGACATCCTACGCTGAGGAGAAGAGGAATCCTCGGGAAGAAGTACTCTGGTATCGGGAGAGCCTTTGGAGTCTTCAGACTCATCCGAGGATTCAAAGTCTCTCCGATCCGGGTGATTGTGCAAGGCATGGTACCGGTACCGATCGAAGTCGGCATTGGAGTGGTCCGGTACCGACTTGTCGATGCCAGATAGAGACGCATGACTTGGTCCCGGTAGAATACCTGCCGATGTCGATGCAGTCGGTGCCGGTACCGGTTGAATTGTCTGAAGCGGTTTCAGGGGCATCGAGGCCATGAGAAGAGCTGCCAGACTGCGTTCAATAGCCAAGAATCTCTGGTCTATCGACGCTGCTGATGCTTGGGTATCGATGCTGGTTAAAGTGGCCGGAACCCCAGAGCATGGCACCAGTAGTTCTGCCGAGGTTGAAGCCTCAAGAACATCCTGGAGCCCCGTTAGTGCTTTGGAAGCCGAAGCCTCCCGCCGTTGCAATTTTGCCGGTGAATGTCCCTCAAGGGCAACCCAGAGGCATCTCAATGTTTAGAAGGAGATCTACCCTTTGAGGACTGGCTAGATTTATGTTTAGTTACCTGAGATCCATGGGAGGAGGATGAAGTCTTGAAGGACTAGAAAAAGTGACTGCTACTTCTGGAGAGAGATCTGCAAATGTGAGTATATACTTCTAGGAATTGTCTGAAAGGACTTCTTTGTATTAAAGCTAATTAATCTGTGAAGACAGTGTTTTATGTTAAATCAGATAGGGCCTAGTAGCAGCAGCAGTTTAAGTTTAAATTTAAAACACAGAAGAGAGCTTTCTGGTTAACTCTGGAATCCAGCAGAGAGCTTGTAGTTTAAATTTAATAGTCACTCAAGGCCTAGTATCAGCAAAGTACTTTTGGTTTAAATTTAAAACACAGAAGAGAGCTTTCTGGTTTAATTTAGAACCCAGCAGAGAGCTTGTAGTTTAAATTTCATAATAAGTCAGAGCCTAGCAGCAGCAAAGAGCTGTAATTTAAATCAAATCAGAATATAACTTGCATAAAAGGCAAAACAGGATCAGTACTCTTTGAGAACAAATAAAGTCTTCTAGAGACCCTTACAAAGAGGCCTTCTACCTAGGGGGCAAGAGATCTGTGAAACATTTTCAATAGGGGTTAACACCAGGTGGCAGGTCAAAAGGCCATTTTGAAAGACTCCTTCTATCCAAGCAAGGACTGTTAATCACCCAGGAAGTTGGTCACAGCTTACCTCTGCAGCACAGGACAGGGTACTGTGTAGCAGCCCTCTTTTAATAAGTGTTATTTCCCTCCCTCCCCCCCCCCAACACCCACCCACCCACCCATGGGATAATCGTAGCTTTATAGGTACTTACACATCTTAAAGGAAAGGAGGTGCTCTCAGGTGAAGCTCATTATCCAAATCAGTCATACACTAAGAACCTGAGATTAACCTAGGGAAGAACAACCCAAACTATGGTTACACGATGCAAGGTTCCACATTAGGAACCACCATCCAGGAAAAAGATTTAGGCGTCATTGTGGATAACATGTTAAAAACCTTGGCCCAGTGTGCAGCGGCTGCCAAGAGAGCAAACAGAATGCTAGGTATCATAAGGAAAGGAAAGGAAAATAAAACAAAAGATATTATAATGCCTCTATATCGTTCCATGGTGAGACCTCACCTTGAATATTGTGTGCAATTCTGGTCACCGTATCTTAAAAAGGATATAGCGTTATTAGAAAAGGTTCAGAGAAGAGCCACCAAAATGGTAAAGGGGATGGAAGGCTACTCCTATGAAGAAAGGCTAAAAAGGTTAGGGCTCTTTAACCTGGAAAAGAGACGGCTAAGGGGAGATATGATAGAAGTCTATAAATTAATGAACGGAGTGGAACAGGTAAACGTAGATCGATTCTTTACGTTATCAGAATATAGAAAGACTAGGGGACATGCAATGAAGCTACAGGGTAAACTATATAAGACTAATAAAAGAAAATATTTTTTCACTCAACGTGTAATCAAACTCTGGAATTTGTTACCGGAGGATGTAGTAAAGGCTGTTAGTGTAGCTGGGTTTAAAAAAGGTTTGGACAAATTCCTGGAGGAAAGGTCCATAAACTATTATTAAGAAGGGACCCAGGATATCAATGCTTGACCCAGTACAAGCATTGTAGAACCTGTCTCTTTTGGGGAAACTGCTAGGTACGTGTGACCTAGATTGGCCACTGTTGGAAACAGGATACTGGGCTTGATGGACTTTGGTCTGACCCAGTATGGCATATCTTATGTTCTTAAGCCCTGGAGGACGTCAATGCCACGGAGGCTGCATCTGAGAGAAAAAGGGTGCTGAGCTTAGCAGCTCGGTTTTGCCGGCCCCTCTTTGACATCATCCCACAGGCAACACACTCAGAAATAGAGTGCTCAGGACCTAAACATTTGAGGCACCACTCATGGGTGTCGGTGACGGAGATGGTACCGCCACACTTAGAACACTTTTTAAAACCCGAAGCGGGTTTTTCCATTTTGAGGGAAAAGGTTGGGCCTAGTGCCCAAAATGGTGCATGGCACCCGAGAAGAAAATTACTGGAGAAACTCCAGAAGCAAAGTTGGGTTTTGGGTTTTTTTTAGAAAAAAGAAAAGAACCACCGGCGGTACCGGTATGGCATCGAGGGAAGGCAGATGCGACCACAAAAAAGAAGTATAAGAAGGGAATTTTTGGCAGTGACAGGATGTGCGACCTGTCGGCTCCGCGGAAAACGAAGAACTGGAGAGGGATAGTTGGGAAAGGCGGAAAGGCAGCACGCAGGCGCTGTGGGATGCTCCCAAAAGCTTTTCTATTGGACGCTGGGGAGCGTTCCCGCGCAGGCTCCGTCAGTACAGACGATACCCATATGTGAAGACTACATTCCTGCTTGTTCCTGGAGATAGCATTTTATTTTACTGTAGGACCCATATAGCTACTAGTATTTTGAGTAAAATAAACACCATGCATCTTTACAGCAAAAATTATTGTTCTACAACTTCAATTGTACCAACAGTGTTTGTGGCTAAGAAAATGTAAAGAAAAAACAAATAAGATCTTTAACTTCTTTTCTCCTGCTCTTTGAATCTACAGCTCAATCAGAACCAGGAGTGAGATTTTGTCCCCAGGAATCCATGTTCTCGAACACCCAGGGATTCTCTTCCCCTACCAAAATTATATCCCCTCCCAACTTTACATTAGTCCAGTCTTTCTAATGGCAGACTCTGGATGGGGAGGAGGGGAGCGCACATGCACCAGGCCTCCACCAAGGGCCCTAAATCCTTGGTGCGTCTACTGTAGTTATGAACAAATTCCTCTTCTGGTTGATCGAGGAGCAGATGGTCCGAGATCCTATTGCATGATTGCACACAGTATGGCCACTCCACTACCAGGCTGATCTTGAATTACAATGTAAGGAATTATGACTATATTTTGCATAACTATCAGCTGGGTAAGATTTAAATTTTTTACCTTTTTATATAGATTTTTCAATGATTTTGTCCCTGAATACTTTCTTTGTTCTTGCTTCCACTAATGTTATGTAGATCCAAGCGCCTACAATCAGCCAGCACTTTACTGTACCCACCATATAGAGGTATTAAGCTCTAAACAATATTTTATGCAAACTATCCCCTACTTGGTGAAACGGCATTGGTCTAATTTGCTCAAAACTTTGAAATGTATCCCCTCTTTTTTATCAATTTCATAAAAGATTGAAAACATGGTGTTCAGTCTTAACTAAAGTTGTTCCATTATCTTTTTATTGCTGTTTTTCTATTTTGCTGTAAAACCGCACAGAACCTCTACATTGTGTAAGATCCTTCCAGTCTATAAAGCTATGTCAGATTAGATCAGAACTGCTTTCTAGGTTAATCATCATGTGACATTCACAATGGATGCTTCAATTGCATATCTCTGCAGCTGCAGCCTGAGCCTTCCATAACCTTCAGCTATAAAAGCCAAAATAAAAATAATCAATACCTGCATGCAATGGGCTTTATTGACCGTGCACAGGAGCCAAACCTCTGTAGGATTTGTGGTCTGGGAATCCTGGTTCTGATAATGCCAAAGTTGTATTTAATATCCTCCATGTACATTGGTTAAGAGCTACAGAGACAAGACCTTCTTTCATCCAGCTGTAGTGCCACTATTGATGCCAAGCAGGACAGTAAAGAGGAAGAATAGGTCTGACTTTTGCACTACAGATACTGCTGTTTGGCAAGAGAAGAATATCTAAAGTACCGCCTGCAAGTTCTAAAAGAATCATGTAATTGGCTGGCAGGTCCCTCCTCTTTTGCCTTGGCAGTATCAAAAAGATGACATAAACCAAGCAAGCAACTAGGCAGTCATGCAAGCGAATATCCATACCAGCTAACTTGCACTAGACAGTTAATAGGCTTAGGAAAAAAGTTGCTTTCAGTAGAAGTCCAAGATCCTGCAGCAAATTATCAGGCTACATCAGGAAGAGTTCAGGAGCCAGGTTTCTCTGTTCCTCCTCTGGTTTCAAAGCAGAGTCACAGACTTTGAGAGACAAGGGTGAATAATAAAGCAGTACGAAACAGGAGTCACCCTCCCAATCCATTTCATAATCAGGATTATAGTAGTGGTGAGCATTTTGCATTTGAGAACTATTTAACATGAAAAATCTAGAAGACACTGAGAGATGATCCCAATATCGTTCTGCAGGTAACTAAAAAACAGTGAGTCATTTATTAATGCTAGATGGAAGGAATTTGAGAATTTTAAGCAGTGTTGTGTAACCGTGGGTGTTTCTTCTCACTGAACTATTAATTTGAGTCTTGGCATCTGAAAACAGAAAGTGATCAGGAAGTCCATGCAACATCAAATCCCAGATGTTCCGAAGTTAAATCTAAATCCAAATCCATATTAGTAATGGTCTAAAAAAACAAACACCCCCCCCCCCCCCACAACCACAATGACATACACCCTTATTCGGCAGCCTGACCTCTAGTGGTAGTACTGGAAGGTTACCACTAGGCATCATGGGTGCCATTTTGGAACCCAGAGCAGGAGCAAATGAGGATTGCTCCTGCTCCCTATAGACACCAGGAACTCTGGTAAGAGTTGACAGGGCCTGTGCAAGGATTGAAGGGGCCCTAGGCAGGTGCCTCCATCCTACCGCCTCCACCCCCTTTGCCACCCCTCTCCAGGGCAAGCAATGACAGCAATTGCAAGGGAACCACGACAGTGCTTACTAAAGGCTCCAACACTGCATTGCAGTTCCTACCTGCTATCATTAGTCACTTTCACCTGCCTCTGATGAAGATTTCTGGTTTATTCCAAATTGTCTACATCTTTATGTTTATTAAAATTTTTATATACCGCACATGCAGAGCATCAGAGCCTTGTACATAATATAAAATCGGCTACATAGGAGAAAATGACAATGGCGTTCTTTTCATTTTCAACCGGAAAGTGCAAAAGACTAACATCTGAGGGGGTGGAAGCAGCAGATGATAAAAGGCAGGAATGGTGATGCAGCACTGGAGTCTTTGGTAAGCACTGCACTGTAGTTCTCTTCCGAATGTTGCCAGCAGTGGGGTCCCCAGAGAAGGGTGTCAGCAGTGGCAATGGGTGCTCCAGGCAACTGCCTAGTTTGCTGAATGTTGCACTTGCCCTGAGAGCTAAGGATGGGATCAGGGGGTGAGAAATCCTCAATTTCAGTGTTGCTGGATTTTGGAGGAGAGTGTTAGGTTGGGGTAACTGATGTCGAGAAATAGACAAAAAAGTCACACAACAAAAAACACACACACACTCACTCATGACCCCACGCAAACCCACATGATGGCGCGGTCATCAGGAGGTTGACTTCAGCCTTTACACCTGCCTCTTCAAAAGCAGGTACTTTGTATCTTAGGTAAGCTATAAATGCTGGACAATAGAATGTTTTTTTCAGATTGATGTGCGTTCTCCTTTTAAAATATGGAATACATATCAATATTGTAGGCCTGCCCAGACCATTCCCTCTTTATGCCCTAACGCCTCTTTGCAATCTAGATGTGGTATAAATCCGCATGCGTAACTAGCAGCTTTCTAAAATTGTAATACCACTTGTATTGCAATCTAGACATGAAAATGCCTCTTTTTACACATGGGGATGCTTTTAAAGTAACTTTCAATGTCTTGTGAGGGAAAAGGAAAATAACATTTAAAAAATGTTTTGCTTTTGTAACCCTATTTATTAAATATTAGAATCTAACAAGAATTTGTGAAAACTTATCTAGAAGTAGAACTTAGCAAATGTTGTTAAGTGCCTTCGAGTCAGTGTCGACCCATGGCGATCCTCTGGATAGTTGTCGTAAACTGTGTTCAGGCTTCAGTCAGGCGGCTCATTGTTGACAGAGTGACTTAGCAAATAACCAACCTATATTGGGTTTTGCACAATTAGGACAAATGAATTTTACTTCATTTTCATTTCATTAGGTTATGTAACCTGTTAACAGAATCCTGAAATGTCCATCTAAAAACTACTGAACGTTAAAATACTAATTGGTGAGCAACAATTCTGTTCTCCACCTGAGATGATTAGCTTTGCAGAACAGGTTTTCATGTGGGAAAAACTGCCTGAGGGGGAACTCAATATAGAACAAGCTAAACATGGTAAATTTGAGAGACTGAGATCATACTTCACATACCCTGGCTTAGGAGTGAGGTTCATGATCGTCATAGTATGTGCAAAATTAACCCATTTGGAGAAACTGCCCCCTAGAGATCATGGAGAAAGACAAGCAACATGTTTGTTGGACAAGCTTCAGAATACTCAAATTCCTCAGGTTACTTTTTGTTTGCTATTGATTGCAAGCCGCCTTGATGGCCTTGGGCAAATGGCAGTCTAGAAAATATGAACTGAACAATTCAACTTTGCTCTTCAAACCAGTTTGCACTATAATAAAAAGACAGACATGCTTCATGTGAAACAAACATTTTTTCCTTAGTATCATTTTAAAGAAAGCATTGAAACTATCTAGCTTCCTGCTAATTTTGTAGGAGCAGAGACTAAAGCCCTTATGGGCTCCTTAAAGGCATGCAGCATCACGAAGAAAGCAGCTTTTCATTGGAACACAGGTTTACAACAATAGATGAGATAACAAAATTGATTTAATTAATTTTCTTCGCTTGAGGGTTATGGGACTAATTTGAGCACTATAAACCCCGGTGGAGCTTTTCAACCTTGGCACTTAGATGACAAGTTGAAATGCTTCCAACTACTAAAACTTGTATATGGTTTTGAAAAAAAGATCACAGTAGGAGCTTGGCGGATTTTTTGTATTTTTGTTTGTTTAACCGCTTTGATTATATGATAAGGCGGTATAGAAATCCAATTAAATAAATAAATAAAACAAGTTTTAAGATAAGTGTCAGGAATAAATTATAAAAACAGAATAAAAAGAAAAGGGAATCAATTATCCAAAGTATTAATTTTGCTGCTGCTTTAAATTGGTACATGCTAAGATACAGACAAGGAAAACCATGAATGCAACCTGGGTCTCATTCATGGGTCACTCTAAGGGGGGGGGGGGATCCCTATTTAGAGAGGAAACAGTGGGCTGTAACTTTCAAAACTAACTAGCTCTTCCACTGCACAGAGAAGTTTTGTCCTTTGAGAGCAGAAATATCTTTCTACTACAGGAATGAAAGAAAATTCAATGAAATTACAGGGGGGAGGTGGGTGTTAGAGGAAGGTGGGGATTTTTCCCATTCTTCTCTTAAGCATTTTGCTGCTGAAATACAAATATACACCATTATCAAATATCCAACTATTTCACACGATAATAGATAGTAAAACGCCAGAGACTGGAAATTTTAGGTAAGTAGTTCAGGTCGAAGGGGAAAAAGATGGACATTAACACATACCCAATGTATATTTAGAGCAGTTTGATTACTTTTGAAAGAAAAAAAAATAGATCAGTATGATGTAATTTTGACCAAGGCAATTTAAGTAACACAAAGCTTTCCCTCTGTCTTTTTTTTTTTTTTTAACTTTACGCTATCTATGCAAATATACAGGAAAGTAAAGTAGATTATAGTCTATACACTGCGAGTTTTGGAAATGCTATTGGAGGAGTAGCCTAATGGTTAGAATCAAACTAAAAATGAGGGAAGCTATGGTTTAAATCATGCTTCTCTCAGTGAAGCTCCTTGTAGCCCTGGGCAAGTTACATAACTCTCCACTGAGCCAGCCAACTACAAACTAGACTGTAAACCACCTTGAGCTGGGCAATACTTACTGTACCTGAATGTAACTCCCCTTGAGTAGGATTTGGCAAGAATAGTGATTATACCAGAAAAATAAAATGTATTTATACACTCGTTTCAGCATCCTCTTTACAGTAGCTAGCTGAAATCACTTTTCTTACCTACCTGCTAATAAGTTGATGCATGTGTAATCGAACATAATGGACAATATGGACAGTGGAAGCCATGTGTCCCAATAGCAGTAGCATCTCTTGAGCTGTTACATGGTACTGATGCTGCACTTTTTCTGCCAGTTTGATGAGGCAGGCACAGTGATCCTCTGGGAGGAAAGCTTTAGCCTGACAAGTGTCTATGAGTACTCCGATGAACCCTTTCCTTGGCTCAGAGAGAGGTGGGACTTTGGGAAGTTCATAATGAAACCCAGGTGTCTGAGCACAATGATGGTGCAATGAAGAGAGGGGGGGGTGGTGTTTTTTTTTTTTAATTAAAATCTTTTTAAACATTTACAACCAATACAAAACATTGTTGCCAACACTTTCCAGATTACAATGGAATAAACATCAGAACAGAACTATTTAATAACTCTTCTCCCACCCCGACATCTTGCAAACCTCTTGGAGCATCGTTCAGCTGACCGCAGAGTTTGTATATCGATCTAAGGCGGACCATTTATTCTGCATAACCCCTTTCCCTCTGAGAATAGTAACCTTGTCTTGAGCTTTTTCGTATTTACTATAAAGACACACTTGATTCCACCACATATGCCAATTTAACTTCGTGGGGTCCTTCCAGTGTGATAGAATTGATTTTATGGCAACAGTAATCATGAAATTTAATATGAAAAAATGCTCTTTTGCCAACATTGGAATCTTCGCTAGCGATCACAGTACTACTATGTGCCATGACAAAGGAAAAGAGAAACCCAACACCTGCTGTATCCTTTTCCAAACTGGAAACCAAAACCCCTGAATGAAAGGGCAATCCAGGAACATGTGCCTCATAGTGCCTGAAGCTTCCTGACAGGACCAACATCGGGAGGACTATCTTTATTCCATTTGGCCAACTTGATTGGAGTAATATATGCCCTATGTGCAAAGAAGAACATAGATTGCGTAAGCGCTGCCGATCTCGAACTGCGGACTATAGGCCCCCATAAAAGATTCCATGATTTTTGTGACAGAGTGGATTCCGTTTCTTCTTCCCAAATCTTTCACAGGCCCTTGACTTGCCTTGGACTATTGATTCTCAAATATGCATAGATACTTGAAACACCACCTTTCTTGGTGCTAATTTCCGCCATAATCCTCACCAACTCCCAGGAAATCACATACTCACTGGGGTTTCTCTTCAGTTGGGATACACAGTGTCTAAGTTGAAGCCACTGAAAATAACAAATGGATGGTAACCCGAACTCCGTCTGCAGTGCGTTGAAAGTCTTCCATTCATCTCCATCCATCAGTTGTCCCACAGTCCAAATGCCGCATCTCTGCCAGACTGCCCACGCAAAGGAGGCTTTATTGATTTTAAAAACCGGGTTATGCCAAAGAGGCATTTGACGTGAGGGCTGGTTCTCCTTTTCTATAATAGGTAGAAGAGACTGAAGCGTGCCTTGCGTTGATATAATTGCACACCCCACGTTGGATGCCTCTGGACACCTCATTCCCATAGCTAGACTAACTGGACAGGGGTAAAACAGGTGTTCTTCTAGTTCTACCCAAATTGGTTTCTGCGGGAGAGTTGCCCCGGCCGACCAGAGACTTCCTTGCTTAAGCACCGCCGCAAGATGATACCACTGGAAGTCTGGGAAGTGGACTCCCCCTTCACTTTTGCACGCCTTCAACTTCAAGGCAATCCTAGGCGTTTTTCCACTCCAAAGAAAAGCACTTAAAGTACGCTCGATCCCTTTGTAAACGGACACTGGGAACAGAATGGGTATCATCCCTAATATGTAGTTTATTTTAGGCATTAGAACCATCTTAATAGACTCCACCCGGCCCCACCAGGTAAGATGCAGAGGGGACCACTTCAGTGTGAAAGACCGGGCAATCTCTTTTATCTTCTCCATATTCATTCGGAGCGTAAACTGAACCCCCAGGTACTTTATAGCCCTTGGTTCCCATTGGAAGGAGAATTGCTGCACCATGCTGCTATTAGCCTGCCTATTGAGGGGAAAGGCCACCGATTTCGTCCAATTCACTTTGTATCCTGAAAACAGAGTGTAACTGTCTATCAATTGCAGCAGGGGGGAAATTGATGCTGGTCGCAGAAAGAACAGAAGGTCAACCGCGTAGGCTGACAGTTTAATATGTAAATCTGCTACCGTGACATCTTTAATTTCAGCCGATTGAAAAATGAGCAATGCCAACGGCTCCAGCGCCAAATTAAACAATAGGAGCGACATCGGGCATCCTTGACGAGTGCCCCTATGCAAGGGAAAGGGCCTGGAGAGCTCTCGATTTGCAAGAATCCTTGCCATTGGGCGGGAGTACAATACCTGGATCATGTTCACAAAACTCCTTGGGAAACCGATCCATTCTAAAACAAGAAATAGGAAAGGCCACTCCAGCCTATCGAAGGCCTTTTCAGTATCCAATGACAATCCGATGAGGGGCGAATCCAAATGCTCTGCCATTTCTAACAGGTTGAAAAGAAGCTGCGAGTTGTCCACAGTGGATCTGCCAATCACAAAACCACATTGGTCTGGGTGTATAAGCAGATGAAGAACTTTATTGAGGCGATTAGCCAAGATAGCCGAGTACAGCTTGTAGTCTGCGTTCAAGAGTGATATGGGTCCATAGTTTCCCACGAGTTCCGGATCTTTCCCAGGTTTTTCAAGCACTACAATTGTGGCCTCAGCAATGGCACCAGGGTCACTGACGTGCTCTTGAAGTTGCTGATAATAGGTCATTAAATGAGGAGACAAACCTTTTGCGAACATCTGGTAAAATTCTACTGGAATTCCATCAGGACCCGCTGCTTCCCCACTCTTCATTCCTGAGAGGGTTTCCTTTAGCTCCTTCTTCCCCAGAGCTTTATTAAGCAAATCTACTTATTCGGCACCCAGCTTAGGGTGTTCGATCTGCTCGAGAAATTTTCTCATGGCTGGTGCATCACAGACCCCCTTCAGATGAATACAACTGCATGTAGAATTTTCTAAAGGCCTCCACTATCTCGGTATTTTCACCCTGGGAAAGCTCATCCTTTATGGACACAATATGTGTTTTATCCAGACGCGGCTTTAAGCTTTTGGCCAGCAGTTTACCAGCCTTGTTCATCTCAATGTGATAATGCGCTTTCTGCTCAAAAGCGTTTTGCTCCACTTCCCTACTGAGTACTATGTTATACTGGAATCTTAGCTTTTGTAGGCGTGTTAGCACCAAGGAGCTAAATTGTCACTGGATTATTCTCTCGCCTGCCCTAATCTGCATGTCTAGGGCCTTAAGCACACCCTTCGCCTTTCTGCTGGCGGCAATGGTATAACTGGTTATCTTCGCTCTAATTGAAGCCTTGAACGCTTCCCACCATGCCCAGATAGACGTGTCTTCCAGGAAATTAGTAGCAAAATAATCTTTGATGGCTTGCTGGACATACTGTTTAAAAGATTCTTCAGCGAGCAGTGACCTAGGAAAAAAACCATCCACCGTTTTTGGTGCGTTCAGCTGGCAGACCGAGTTCTATCACTATTGCCGCGTGGTCCGAAATATAGGTACTTAGAATCTCTGCACGTTTGATTTCTTCAGCAAAGGACCTGGACACCAGAAAAAAAATCGATCCGAGAGTAAGAACCATGTGGATGTGAAAAAAAGGTGTAGTCCCTTTCTGAAGAATGGAGCACTCTCCATATATCGACCATGCCCATATCTTCCATGATTGACTCTAGCACCTCCAGCGCTCTAACCCCTCCTAGATGCCCTGCTGGGTTGGCAATCAATTAACAGGTCCAGGACCATGTTGAAATCCCCACCTAGGACAATAGGGAGGGAGGAGAACTCTAGGATCAATTCTGCCAGGGATTGAAAAATTTTGGGGCTATCACAGTTTGGTGCATAAACGTTAATTAGCACCAGTTGTCTTTTTTCTACCATTATCTGTACACTAGCCCACCTCCCCTCGGGATCAGCTCTAGAAGATAGAAACTGAGCCTTGCAAGAGCTTTTGACCAGGGTAACCATCCCATTTTTCTTCCCAAAGCGGGAGCGTGGGACGCTAAACAGTATTTTCCCACTGCCAGCTTCACAGCCTCTTTAGTAGTTAGGTGTGTTTCTTGAAGCATCACTACATCAGCTCCCTGCTTCTGGCAGTAAGCTAGGATCCTTTTTTGCTTAATAGGATGATTGATGCCCTTTACATTCAGGGACAATATTTTAGGAGGATCCATTTTTATTTTGTGTTTTGGGACTCTTACACCTTCCTAAAATCCACCCAAGAACCGCTTGATGGTAGCTGACAAAACTCCATGCCTTAAATAACCGAGGTTTGCAAGGCGCCAACATCCCCCCCCTGCGAGGCAGTGGCTGCTAACTGGGTGAGCCAGCGCGTGCCACAACATGGCTGCAGGGTACCCCTTATGGAACATAGATACAGCATACCCACAAAAATGCCTAAACAAAAAAAGAGCCTTTGACTATTCTAATAAATTGCCTGATCCCTTGTTTTCACATGTTAAAACGTAACTAAAGGCTCTAGCAGAGACAAGGTATAACACCGCTCCTACCAGCGTTGCTGCGCAGTTACTGGAGCTGCTAGACTATGCATAAAACAAAACATTACAGTGCTGGAGAAACCTCCCTCAAAAATAAAACCTGCAAAGCCCGAATAACATATCCATAATTCTCACCCCTTTAGACCCCATCCCAGAGCGCAATAGAAACTAACATTTGATAACATTTTACAATGTCAATGATATGAGTACTCCTACAAAATCTTACAGCATACATTGCCTGCTAACATCAAAATTGTGATCTTCGAAACAAACTACTTGGAAGGCCGCCTTCTTCAGCGGGGAACCACCAGCTGTATTGTCCTCTGGCAACTAGCAGTCTCGGGGGACATACCATAGAAAAGGTATACCCCCGATTCACCTCTCCCAAGCTCCACGCTCACCTTTACATAAGGGGACTCCTTTAGGAGACGAGTGCTCAATGCATCTGGAGGGCCTCTTGCTATTCTAGAAATTTCAGAGCCTCTGCCAGGTCCTCGAAGGGTTTGGTACTGTTATTGTGCATGATTTTATTTATTTATTTAACAGTTTTTATATACCGTCTTTCTGCGATTCAAGACGGTTTACATAGAACAAAATAGGCAGTATATTTCAACTGTTTACATTGGAACAACATAATAAGGGTACAAAAGCATAACTGATTTTGAGACGAGCAGGATAAAAAAGACCATATCTGGCCTGCAGGCGCTGTAGGCGCAGCCTCATTGCCAGAAATTGCTTCCTTTTGTCCACTGTTGACTTGCACACATCCGGGAAAAATGAGATTTTACTGCCTTCATATGCCAATGCGGCCTGGGCCCTAGCTGCTGCCATAATCTGGATTGCTTGTTGGTGCCTAATTAGACAAAAAATTACCGGCCTTGGGCTCCGCGCATGCAGGCTCATCTGCGCTGGAACTCTGTGCGCCCTCTCAATCTCCAACGGCCCAGGTAGATTCAATTTCAATAGCACTGGAAAGCACAGTTACTTACCTGTAACCGGTGATCTCTGGGAACAGCAGGAATAAGTCTTCACATATGGGTATCGTCGGTACCGACGGAGCCTGCGTGGGAACGCTCCCCAGCATCCAAAAGGAAAGCTTTTGGGAGCATCCCACAGCGCCTGCGCGCTGCCTTCCCGCCTTTCCCAACCGCCTCTCTCCAGTTCGAGTTTTAAGCTGAGACAAAGAGAGAGAGAGAGAGAAAGGAAAGGAAAGGAAAGATAGATAGAGAGATACAACTCCTAGGGGAGGTGGGTGGCAATGTTCCCTCTAATTTTCTGTAGGCTGTGTGCAGCTTTTGAAAGAAAGTTAAATTTTTGTGTGCCACATAACGACACTCAAGAGTTATATACTTTAAAATTTGACTACACATCAGAATACAGTATGTACACCACACTGATTTTAATCAAATTAAATGAAAATAGACGATTACTAAATGAAGCGGGAAATTTCTAGTAATTACAATCATAACTTTTAAATTTTAAAACGTCTGTGTTGTTTTCTATCAGAATCAGAGTCGTAAGTTTTGTGCGCTCTGTTGTAAAGTATGTGCGCTCGCTCGGCGAGGTGTGTGCGTGCGCACACGCGCACAGCTTAGAGGGAACAGTGGTGGGTGGGTTGTGAAGACTTATTCCTGCTGTTCCCAGAGATCACCTGTTACAGGTAAGTAACTGTGCTATCTCCAGGAACAAGCAGGAATGAGTCTTCACATATGGGGACTCCCCAGCTAGAGATGCCAGGGAGATCCCAAAGGTTGTGAGTCCCTGATAAGGGCTCCACCTCACCCCCATGGATCTCGGGCATCCAACCAGGGATGGGGGGTAGGAGTTGATTAGGTATGGAACAGGTGTTTGAGAACAGCCTGACCAAACAAGGCATCCCGGCGGGAGTCCTTGTCCAAACAGTAATGGGCTGTAAAGGTATGAACCGAGGCCCAGGTGGCCGCTCGACAGATTTGGTCGATGGACACAGAGTTTAGATGAGCCATAGAGGCTGCCATGGCCCTCACATTGTGAGCTGTGACATGGCCCTCCAGAGAAAGGTTCTTACTCTGGTAGGCGAAGGAAATACACTGAGCAATCCAGTTGGACAGAGTTTTCTTAGAGACTGGAAGTCCTAAATGAGAGGGATCAAAAGCAACAAATAGTTGAGAGAACTTTCTATGTTGCTGTGTCCTTTGTAAGAAAAAAGCAAGTGCTCTCTTACAATCCAGGGTATGAAGATTCCTCTCTGCACTTGATGCATGAGGTCCTGGAAAAAAGACAGGTAAATACACCTCCTGGTTCAGATGAAAAGGTAAGACCACTTTAGGCATAAAGTGTGGATTAGTCCTGAGGACTACCTTGTCATGATGGAACCTTGTATAAGGAGAATTAGCCACCAAGGCTTGCAGCTCACTGATACGGCGAGCTGAGGTGACTGCAATGAGAAAAATAACCTTCCAGGAAAGGAATTTCAAGGAGGTAGTGGCTAAGGGTTCAAAGGGTGGCTTCATAAGCTGGCCAAGAACCAAATTCAAATCCCATGCCACTGGAGGTGGTCTAATGGGAGGTTTAGTTAAAAGAAGGCCTCTCATGAATCTTGCAATAAGAGGATGAGAGGAAATAGGCTGTCCATTGAGAGGCTTAAGGGATGCTGCAATAGCACTCAAATGGACTCTTAACTGAATTCGTTTTAAGGGCTGCATGTGATAAATGCAGCAAATACTCTAGTAAAGAATTCAGAGGTATTGCAAGAGGGTTAAGACCCTTCTCTGCACACCAAATGGTAAATCTTTTCCATTTAAAAGCATAGGAACGTCTAGTGGAAGGCTTTCTGGAAGCATGAAGGATATCCTTCACTTGCTGAGAAAGATGCAAATCTTGAAGGTATAGGCCTTCAGCAACCAGGCTCTGAGGTGAAGAGACTGGGGATTTGGGTGCCACAACGTTCCCTCCTCCTGGGACAGGAGGTCTGGAGCAGATCCCAAGTCCAGGGAGGGAGCTTGAGAGAGATGCAGAAGTAGAGGGTACCACACTTGGCGTGGCCAATGTCGTGCTATGAGGATCATAGACCCCTTGTCTCTCTGAAGTTTGAACAGTGTCTTGGGAATTAGGGGAATGGGTGGAAAGGCATAGAGGAAGTCTTGCCCCCAATGAAGGAGGAAGGCATCCCTGGCCTGAACTCCCTGACACGGAATCCTGGAACAGAACCAGGGAAGTTTGGCATTCCACGGACTTGCAAACAGGTCTATGTCCGTGGTTCCCCAAATTCAGAAGATCCTGGCTATCTGGTCCCCATGGAGGGACCATTCGTGTGGAAGCAGAACTCGACTGAGTCTGTCTGCCCAAGACTTTTGAACCCCTGGAAGATACACTGCCATGAGAAGAATTTGATGTTCTCTGGCGAAGGCCCACAATCTCAGAGCTTCGTTGCAAAGTGACAGAGAGCCAGTCCCGCCCTGCTTGTTCACGTAGAACATGGCTACTTTTGTTGTCCGTGTGGATGAGGACTGTCTTGTAGCTGAGCAGGGTGTGGAAGACTCTGAGCTAGAAAACTTGCTCTGAGCTCTAAGAGGTTGATATGTAGAGATGTCTCCTGTGAAGACCAGATGCCTAGAGTGGAGAGATCTTGAAGATGAGCTCCCCAACCTCTTGGAGAGGCATCTGTTAGGGTTGCTTGGGGTAACACCTGTTGAAAGGGGGACCCTAGCAACAGATTTTGAGTGGACTTCCACCACTGGAGAGAGCAAAAGAGGCGACTGGAGGTTGCTATTTTGTCTGACAGGCACCCTGATGCCTGGGTCCATTGGGTGGACAGAGTCCATTGAGCTGCCCTCATGTGAAGGCGAGCGTAAGGAACCACATGCACAGTGGATGCCATGTGGCCTAACAGTTGTAACATCTCTCGAGCAGTTAAATGGGAGTTTAACTGAATTTGTGAGGCTAACTGCACCAAGCGTAGGCAACTTGCCTGGGGAAGATAGGCCCTTGCAGTTGTGGTATCCAGCAAGGATCCTATGAACTCTAGAGACTGAGTAGGGGTGAGATGGGATTTTGGGATGTTTATTACAAGTCCCAGATACTGAAGGATACACCTTGTGCAGGTTAGAGAAGTCTGGGCCTCTGACCGGGATGGAGCTCGGATGAGCCAGTCGGCCAGATATGGGAATACGAATATCCCTAGAGTGAGTAGTGTGGTGAAGAGCGCCCTCCTGAGGAAATGGAGACTGAAGGAAATCCTGAAAAGCAGCAGGATTTACACAGGATTTTCAATCCTAGAAGAAAAAAACCCTCTTCTGTTGAGCTGAGAATGGAGACTAGCCCAGGGGAGGAGTTGAGCAGTGCTGATTGGGCACACCCAGGGGTTGGACGGGGTGTGGCTGGAAAAGAATCCCTTTTTGAAGTGGTGAATGATGCTGCTAGAGAGAAAGAGAAACAGAGACAGAAAAAGAAAAGCCATGAGCAGATGACCTGTGAGCAGAGGGCCTGTGAACAGACAAGCTGTGAGAGGACGTTTGGGACATCAGATGAGGCCGAGTCAAGCAGTGAGTGCAAGTCCAGGAAGCAGTTTGGATGCACGTCTGAGCCTGGTAGCAACAGAGGACCTGCAAGGATTTTTACAGGTGCTGTGAAAGGAAGTCCTGTGAGAAGTGGACGGAGCCCTGGTTTAGAGTCCTGGGAAAAGGCAGAGCCCTCAAATAGAAAGCCTCCAAGGCAGACACCTGCGAAAGGTACCTCATTCTATGGGATACAGTTTGGACCGGAGAGACCCAAAAGCACTCCCAGCTGGAAAGCTTTTGAGCTACCTAAGAGGAGAGGAGCCTGGCAGAGAGAAAGCAGTTCCAATAGGAGTCATGATAGAGAAGGTAAAATTCAATCTCCTATGTTTGGGGCTTTGTTAAAGGATCCCAATTATTACCCTGATTTATTTAAGCCAAGAGCTGAAGGGGGAAGCATTACTGACCGGGAGAGAAACCCAGTATTTGCTGACAACTGCTTGTCAGGAAATGAACAGGCTGAATTGCTCCTCCAGGAGTTTAAACAGTTCTTAGAGTTGAAAGCAGGCAGACAGCCAAAGCTGAATGAGGACACTAGTTCTGTGCAGTCAGAAGATTTAATGCAGATAGATTATGCCTTACCTTCTACAAACTCTGACAATTGTAGCATGGACTGTTCAATATGCTGTAAGGAAATAACAGTATAAAGAAGCTTGCTATACCTTGTATGGAAAGAATACAATGTGGTAGTTTCTGCTGCCGTGCTTGGAAACTTGATTGTTTGCACCTGAGTTTGAGCTCACACTGTGAAAGGAACAGTGACTGTTATGAGGCTGCAATGTATGTGAGTCACCTCTTGAGGCAGAGCTGAGTTAAGCTCCATAAGAAGGAAAGCTAATCCTATTTTTGGTTGTCTCATATTCCTGAGTTTCTTCTGTTCCTATTTAAAAGCACCATTTATGTTCATGTATCTGAATTTTGATGCGCTGGAGGAATTTCCCCAACACGAATAAACATTCTTGCAAAAGCCTTACCGTCTCTGGCACAACGACATTTATTCCTGAGAGAAGGGAGAACAAACTACATTACCCATCATTCCAAGGGAACAGTTTAACTCCATTCCTCACGGGACAATAGGCCACTCCTGTCCGTTAGCCCTAGGGCGGGGGCAGGAGCGTCGCAGTAGAAATGCAGCTACTACTTCCATGCATTTCGTGAACACTCTTGGTACAGAGGCCAGACCGAAAGGAAGCACTCTGTATTGGTAGTGCTTCCCTTGATTAAGGAACCTTCTGTGTGTTGGATGGATGAGGACATGGGTGTATGCATCCTTGAGGTCTAGAGAGCAAAGCCAATCCTGACTCTGAAGGTATGGAAGGAGAGTACCGAGAGAAATCATCTTGAATTTCTCCTTGCATAGAAACTTCTTCAATTCTCTGAGATCTAATATGGGTCTGAAGCCCCCTGTTTTCTTTGGGATAAGAAAGTAGGGGGAGTAGAACCCTGAGCCCTGTTGAAGAAGGGGTACTTCTTCTATTGCCCCTTGGGCAAGAAGGGTAGCAATCTCCTGACCCAGAAGGTCGAGGAGAGATGTCTGAGAATTGAACTGTCTCACCATGGTGTGAGGAGGAAGGTTTAAGAAATGAAGCTTGTACCCCTCCCTTATGATGGAGAGGGTCCATTGCTCTGCTGTGATTTGTTCCCACCTGGGAGCAAAGTGAGCTAACCTTCCTGGGATGGTGATGGGCTCTGGATGTTCTAGAGCCAGAAAGGCTAAGTTCTCTAGCTGTACGTCAAAGGCCCTGAGGAGGCTGAGGCTGTTGGGCCGTAGCAGTCCTAGCAGCCTTAGGCTTGGCCTGTTTCGGTTGTTGCTGTCTCTTTGTAGCAAAACGACCTGCAGAAGATGACTGCTGACCATAAGCAGAATATTATTTCCCTTTTTTGGGAAAAAATCCCTTTTTGAACAACCTTTTCTTAAAAGGAGCATAAGTAGACTTTGAAAGTCTATCTAAAGCAGAATTTTCAGCATCCATCTGGGTGGCCTTTGCTTGCCAATCTTTGCCAAAAAGGTTTTCACCTGTACAAGGAAGGTTTCCTAGTCCATCCTGAACCCAGGGTTCCAAATCAGAAGCTTGTAACCAAGCAACTCTGCGTGCACCTATGGCAATAGCCGAGGCTCTGCTGGCACCTTCAAAAGAGTCAAAGGCTGCATGGTTGGAAAACTTGGAAACATCCTGGGCATGTTTGAGCCAGGTGAGGAACTCTTCCCTTTTATCTTCTGAAATAAAAGGAGATAAAGTTTGCAGGTGATCTGTAACTTCTTTTAGAAGCATCCCCATATAGAGACTACAGGAGTTGATTCTGGCAACAAGCATATTGGCCTGGAAAATTCTCCTGCCAAAGGCATCTAAGGTTCTGCATTCTCTTCCTGGAGGAGCAGAAGAGTGCCTTTTTGTACTCTTTATCTTTTTCATAGCAGACTCCACCACAATGGAGTGGTGAGTCTTATGAAAGCCAGGATAAGGAGGAACACGATACATGGTGTCCAACCTACGAGAATGAGGGGAAGTGGTGAGAGGAGTCTCCCATATGCCCAACATGTGATCATAAAGAATCTCATGTATTGGTAAAGTGGCTGCCTCTTTAGGAGCCTTAGGATATTGTAAAATATCTAATTTTTTGGCTCTAGGCTCTGTTTCAGGGGCCACTGAGATGGAAAGGCCCCTGGCCACTTCCCTAATGAAGTCTTGAAAAGACAAGTCTTCTGGAGGAGACATTCTCCTTTTTGGAGAAGAGGGCTCCTGAGGATGAATCACCGATGCTTCGACAAAGGCCTCTGATTCATCAGAGTCTTCAGAGGAATCGAAGTATCGCCTGTCTGGATGCTCCTGCAGAGCCCGATACGCGTACCGGGTGGTATCGACATCGGGAGTGATCGGTACCGATTCGGTACCGATGGGCATCACAGAACAGTGTACCGCTGCAGTCGACACCGAAGCCGATGTCGATGCAATCGGTACCGGCACCGGAACCGATATCGGTACCGGCAATGGAGTTTGTTGCGGTACCGAAGGCGTCGCAGCTTGTATGAATGCCGTGATGGCACGCTGCATGGTCAGGATATTCTGATCCATCGATGCAACCAATGTCTGGATGTCGGTACCAGTGGAAACCACCGGTACCCCAGAACATGGCAACAGGTGATCGGTCGAGGCCGAGCCATCGATGTCAACCTGTGACCCCATAGATAAAGCTTTGGAAGCCGGAGCCTCCCGCCGGGGTAATTTTGCCGGTGCGGATTCCTCGAGAGCAAGCCCGGAGGCATCTTGATACTTGGAGGAAGATTTACCCTTCGAGGACCGGCTGGACTTAAGTTTGGTTACCTGAGATCCATGGGAGGAAGAAGCAGCCCTGGAAGACGTCGATGTAACCGAAGCTGCATCAGAGGGAAACAGGGTACTGAGCTTGGCTGCTCAATTCTGTATACCTCTTTTAGACATCATGGAACAGGACTCACAATCCGTAATGGAGTGGTCAGGACCTAAACATTTTAGACACCATTCATGGGTGTTGGTGACAGAAATAGTGCCGCTGCACTTCATGCATTTTTTTAAACCCGGAGGCGGGCTTTTCCATGAGGAAAAATTTCCTAGGCCTAAGGCCAAAGAAGAAAATGCACTGAAGTGAGAAAAACAGTAGTTTTTTTTTTTTTTTTAGAATAAAGAAAGAAAAGATCAGCGGTACCGGTCCAGCGTCGAGAAGGCAGTCGCGCAACCAAAGAAATAAAATAAAGAAATTCTTCAGCGGTGACAGGAACACGACCTGCTGGCTCCGCGGAAAAGAAGAACTGGAGAGAGGCGGTTGGGAAAGGCGGGAAGGCAGCGCGCAGGCGCTGTGGGATGCTCCCAAAAGCTTACCTTTTGGACGCTGGGGAGCGTTCCGCGCAGGCTCCGTCGGTACCGACGATACCCATATGTGAAGACTCATTCCTGCTTGTTCCTGGAGATTCATCTTTCCCAGAAACGCGAAAATGTCGGAGCCTTCAGCGCCCTCCGGGAGGCCCACCAATCTTATATTATTCCTCCTGCTCCTATTGCTGAGGTCCTCCATTTGCTGCTCCATACGCTCCATCTACTTGCAGGCCTTGTGGAGCTGGTTTAGTTGCTCTGCGTGCGATGCTACAATAGTATCTACCTTGTCCATGCGCCCTGCTAGACCTTTAATGTGTACCTCCATTTCGTGTAGCTCAGATTGCACCCGCACCAGTGCGTCTCCATTTGCTACCACCAAATCTTTTACCGAGCGAATTTCCCCTAATAGCTCTCTCATGGATTCCTCCGGCTCTTGGGTAGGGGCCATCTTATGCGGCAAGAGGGGGTCCGATTTTGCTCTTTTGGAACCCGAATTAAGAGAAGCAGCGAAGTCTAACTTCGTAGGTTTGCCACACGACAAGTTCCTCCCGTCGTCAGACAGCCAGGACTGGCTCTAGCGTATAAATTCACTTGGGTATACTGCAGTATTTTACAGGATTCTTGCCAGGGAATACCAGAGCACTGCTCTTAAGCTGCCATCTTGCTTCCCTGCCGGCCACGCCCCCCCCCCCCCCCCCGCAATGAAGAGAGTTTTTTTATCTCTTGGGGGTGGGGGGGGAGAGTCTCCCCTGATCATTCAATCGTCCAAGGAAAGATGAATACCCCTAGGGTGCGTAGGTAAGAAGCGATGACTGCCATGAATTTCTGAGGCAAAAGCTAGGCCAAAGGGGAGAACACAGTATGGACAATGGCTTCCTTGAAACATGAAGCGCAGATACTGTCTGTGCAAGGGATGCATTAGTAAATGCATGTATGTCTCTTTTAGGTTTAGAGAACAGAGTCAATCAATTATGTCTCTGGAGGTATGGCAGAAGAGTTCCTAGGGAGATCATTTTGAATTTTTCTCAGGACAAGAACTTGTTTAGGTCTCTGAGATCTAAGATGGGCCTGAAGCCTCCTGTTTTCTTTGGAATGAAAAAGTATGGGGTGTAGAAGCCCAACCTTTCTTGAGGAGGAGGAACTCTATGGTACTTTGGGACAACAGAGTAGCCACCTCTTGTTGTAAGAGGGTGCTGTGAAGGCGTTATATGGGATAAACCACTGTGAAGCAGGTGGGGAATAAGGTTTCAAAGTGAAGCCTTGGACAATCTGGAGTATCCACTGCTCTGATGTTATGAGGTATCACCTGTGGGCATAGTGAAAAAGTCTGCCTGCAATGTACAGGGGCTGGGGACCCTTTACGGGCAGATTGGCAATGCTCTCTAGGAAGGAGTCAAAAAACAAGTGCAGGCTATGCCTGTGCAGCTAGTTGAGGTTCAGGAGTTTTAGATTGGTGAGCACCCCTGCTGCCTCTGCTGAAGTTGCTGAAGTTGACAGCATAAGGTGTGGTAAGGAGGACAGTATCTCTTCTTTTTAGAATAGAAAGTTTTCTTTGAAAGAGCCTCTTCTGGATGGGTCAGCTGTCTTCCTGGAAAGGCATTTTAGGGCGAGATCATCTGTTTCAATCTCCCCTGCTTTTTCCCTCAATCCTTGCCAAAAAGGTTTTCGCCAGTACAAGGGATGTTGGCCAGTTTATCTTGGACCCATTGCTCAAGGTCTGAGGCCTGTAACTAGGCCATTCTGCAAGCACCAATGCAGATTGCTGAAGTCCTGCTGGTGGGCTCAAAAACATTAAGCGGCTCTGCTTAATGAGGGTCTGGAATGCACCCTGCTTATGTTCTGGAAGCAGGGGATGAAAGTCTCCAGATCCCTAGTGGCATCCTTCAGAAATATGCCCAAGTAAAAAGCATGCAAGAGCTGATTCTGGAGGTTTATATGCATGCTTGGAAACATACTGATGCCCAAAGGCATTGAGGCTCCTCAATTCTCTGCCAGGAGGCATGGATGAATGGCTCTTGGAGCTCTTTAACGCATCACTGATTCCACCACCATTGAATGATGGGGTAGCTGATGTTTTTGGTACCTGGGTACACTGGCACTCTGTACATGGTATCAAGTCTCTTGCTAACAGGAGGAACCGTGAGCGGGGCTTCCCACATGCGGAGCATAAGATCCTGAAGGATATAATGAACCAGTAAGGTAGCAGCTTCTTTGAGTGTTGGAGGATATTGGAGTATCTCCAATTCCTCAGCTCTCGGGCCTTTTCTGATGCTACTGTGATGGAGAGCCCTGCTGCCATGTCATGGATGAAGTCCTAAAAGGATATATCCTATGCTGAGGACCTCTGCCATTCCTGAAGTGTCAAAGGCTCCGAAGGGATGTCAGAAAGTTCCTGTGAATCAAGTGACCCCAAGCAGATTCTGAAGAACTTGTATCAGAGCCCAGCAAGAAATCAAAGTATTGGCAATTGTGGCTTCGACCTCTATGCTTCATGGAAGTCAACGGTCGATATCGATACCGATATAGATACTCCAAGGTATTGGAATGGACAGGAATGAGAACCTGAATCTGTTGGATACCAGGGGCATCGACTGGTTCTAACTGAGGAATTGGCCTCAGGTGCTCCAAGGATGTCGGCTTGAGGGCCGGTATCAAGACAAATAACGAGCCTACGGCTGAGCACTGTATCGAAGCCTGAACTCCTGAAGCTCTCATGTTACAGGTACAGAGGGTGCCAGGAGTGCTGCCAAACTCCTCTCAAGAGCCAGCATGTGTTGGTCCAGGGAGATGGCAGATGACTGGGTGGAATCATGTACAGGGTTCTGGAGCCACCATCTCAAACAAGGAACTGGTAGCTCTCTGGAGGTCAATGCCTTGGGAGCGTCCCAGAGCCCCACTTGTGCTTTGGAGGACACATCCTCCAACCGGGGCTGTTTGACTGGCCGAACTGCATCAGAAACACCTCTAGGAGAGTCACAATGCTTATGTTGGGACGTTTCCCTGGCATAGGGATCAGTCGCCAATGCCAAAAAATTGGAAAATGACACAGATTTCCACTTGTTTCTGTTTGGACTTTGAAGAAGCCTGAGACCTATGAGAAGAAGTCAATGCTCTTGATGAGGTGGAAGCCACTGATACAGAGTCCAAGGCAAACAATGATCCAAACTGCCTGGCTCAGTTCTTGAGGCCTCTCTTTGTTATTTGCTGGCACAAAGGACAAGAAGTGGGTTCATTTTAAACACCAGTCATGTTTATCAGTGGCTGAAATAGTACTGGCACACTTCACACTTGTTACTTTATTTTTATTTTTTTTAAACCACTGACTGGTTTTTCCATACCTGAAAAAATTGTCTTTGATGAGTGAAGACAAGGCTATGGTGGCCTAGAGGCCTAGGCTAGTGGTGAGAACCGTGGTGAAAATCAATAGAAAAGAAAGAAAATATAAAAAGGAATATTGGGACCGGTGTCTGACTGGACAGTACCGGCATCGACAGGAAGGCAAAAAAACATGACTGCGGCAGCTTAAGGAATTATGCTGCCTGAGGCGAAAGATGAGATGGCACCCTCCACCCCTCCCCGTAGTAGGGGGGGGGGAGGCTCTCTCAAAACTCCAATCTGAACCAAACCAAAAAGCCGATTAGATTATGTGGAGGAAATGCAAGATATGTACACGCCAAGAACTAAAAGAAAGAATGAGAACCACAGCAGTTTATAAAACAAAATTACTCCTCTTTTTTTATTTTGTTATAAACTGCATTTTGGTTCTTGCTTTTTCTTTTTGAACATTTTTGAATCCACAGAACCCCCTCCCTCAACAGTGGGTGCAGAGTAGAACCAGGGAATTCACCCACAGAACTCAATATCTTAAAAAAAATGATTCTGATCATCTCACAAACAAACATACATTATCCAGTACCAGGCATATTATGAACTAATACAAAACCGTACAACAAAGTCACTGAGTATCTATAGAGCAAATCTACCATACCATACTTCAGATTACTACAGTACAAATCCCTACATACAAACTCCATGCTAAAAGAACACCTGGCCTTGGTCATACACTCAAAACACAGACCCTCACCAAGTACAGAATAAGTGACCATAACCTAAAAATAAACATTTGCACATAAAAATTGAACTGCAACCCCAAGCAGCTAGATTCTGCACACAGTGCAATACCAGAAAAATAGAAAGATATGCATTTCCATATATTATATAAAATATAAATATAGCACCAAGTCCGATCATTAAATTAAAAATAAAATTCTCTTCTAACTTTGTTGTCAGACCATTTTATTCTCTGATCATGTAGGTCCCAATCTGAAGTTTCTGCTTTCCCTTGTCTCCCAGTGCACCCTCCTGTCTACTCTCCCCTTAGGGACGAATTAAGGGTGATGCAGGGCCATGTACGGAGACTCACTGTGGTATCATTTGCATAAATTTAGTATATTTTATTTTATTTTAAAATGTATATGCACCCATCTAAAATCCTAGGTGACTTCTAAACATATACATGCAATTTAATAAAAATGATAATTACACTTACCTGGTAATTGTAGTTCCTTTAGTGACGACAGTTCAGTCCTCTACCTCTGGGTTGTCAATCTCTTCCTGCAGCTAGGAGACTGGTTTGTCAGAATGATGACATCACGGGATATAGCCTGCTGCACTTCCACTTGCATCCCAGTGTGAACTATAACAAAGCAGACTCAAAGGAGCAATCAATAAGCAGCCAAACAGAAACATAATCGATCTAGCCTGGAGTTCCCCCCCCCCCCCACGGGCAGGCCTTCGTACCTCCTGCCCTCCCAGAGGGAGAGGACCCTAAGAAGAGCTAGTAATGAAAACAGACTCACCTGAAACTCTCTGCTGCTCGGCACGAAGCCCGACACCCGCGAAAAAACATCCGGGCGGGAAGGAGGACTGAACTGTCGCCACTAAAGGAACTACAATTACCAGGTAAGTGTAATTATCATTTCCTTAGCGTTCCTCCAGTTCAGTCCTCTACCTCTGGGAAGTACCAGAGCAGTAATCAATGGGAGGGACCCTTCCAGCCGGCCGACAATACGGCCGAGCCGAAACGAGCATCCGAAGCCGCAGCTACATCCAACCGGTAGTGCTTACTGAACGTATGCAGAGACGACCAAGTCGCCGCCCTACAAATGTCCCCCGGAGGGACTAAACAGTGCTCAAGCGGTGCTAACCCAGTGCTCAAGAGGACGCTTGCGCTCGGGTGGAATGCGCTCTCAGACCCACCGGCACTACGCGCCCCCTGAGCAAATACGCGGAAGCAATTGCTTCCTTAAGCCAGCGGGCGATGGACGCCTTAGCCGCCGCCTCGCCCCGACGACCACCGCCGAAAAGAACAAACAGGCGCTCTGACTTACGGAACGACTCCGTGGCCTTCAAATACTGACGCAAAGCTCTCTTCACATCGAGCCTCCGAAGACCCCGATCCTCGGAACCGCTCCCCAAAGCCCCTAGAACAGGCAAGCAAACCACCTGATTCAGATGAAAAGGGGACACGACCTTAGGCAGAAAGGACGGAACCGGACGCAAAAGCACTCGTTCCTTAGAAAAGGAGAGGAAAGGTTCACGGCAAGACAACGCCTGCAGTTCCGAAATCCGGCGCGCGGAACAAATAGCCACCAGAAACACCGTCTTGAGCGTAAGATCTTTCAGAGACGCACGACGCAAGGGCTCAAAGGGAGGCTCGGCCAGAGCCGTGAGTACCAGATTCAGATCCCACGGGGGAATAGCCACCCTGCGCACCGGTTGCACCCGTACCACCGCCATGAGGAAACGACGCAAGTCGGGATGAGAACCCAACGGACGGCCATTGACCTTGCCCCGATAACAGGACAAGGCTGCCAACTGAACCCGTAAGGAACTGGCAGCAAGACCTTTGTCAAAACCGTCCTGCAGAAACTCCAAGATGTAAGGAATGGAGGCCGAGTTCTGTCGAACCTGCCGCTGGGAACACCAATCCTCAAACACACGCCAGATCCGCACATACGCCAAGGACGTGGACTGCTTACGCGCCCGCAGCAAGGTAGCCACCACCGCCGACGAGTAGCCCTTCTTCAGGAGCTTGGCCCTTTCAAGGGCCAAACCGTAAGCGAGAACCGATCCACCTGCGGCATGAGCAGGGGCCCTTGAAGCAACAGGTCCGACCTGGCTGGCAGCCGCCACGGCACCCCGTCCAGCAGGCGGAGCATGTCCGCGTACCAGGGCCACCTGGGCCAATCGGGAGCCACCAAGAACACCCGTCCTGCATGCGCCCCGATCTTCTGAACCACCCTGCCGATCAGAGCCCAGGGCGGAAAGACATAGAGGAGGCCTTCCTCCGGCCACCGGCGAAGGAGGGCGTCGATGCCCTCCGACATCCTTTCTCGCCTTCTGCTGAAGAAACGATCGACTTTCGCCGACTGAAAGGTCGCCATGAGATCCATGACCGGAAGCCCCCAGCGTCTGACGATCTGCCGAAAGACCGCGGGATGCAGCTCCCACTCTCCGGCATCCACGTGGACCCTGCTGAGGAAGTCCGCGGTGACATTGTCCTTGCCGGCTATGTGTGCTGCTGAGAGTGCAGTCAAGCGGAGCTCGACCCACGCGAAGAGCCGGTCGGCCTCCGCCTCCATCGCAGCACTCCCGGTGCCGCCCTGCCGATTGATATAGGCCACCGTCGCTGAGTTGTCGGAGAGCACCCTTACGGCATGGGCGCGCACCAATTCCTCGAACGCCTGGAGGGCCCGAAACACTGCTCGAAGCTCCAAACGGTTGATCGTCCACGAGGCCTCCAGAGGAGACCAAACCCCCTGCGCAAAGTGGCCCTCGCAGTGAGCCCCCCAGCCCGCAAGGCTTGCGTCCGTCAGCAATGGCATCCATTCTGGTTGGTCCAGCGACAAGCCCCCCGCTAGCGACGAGGGACGAAGCCACCACTGAAGGGACCTCCGAACCGGTTCCGGACAAGGCAGCCGGGTACTCAGCGAATGCTGTTGATGCGACCAGCGGCGAAGAAGGGCTCGTTGCAGGGGCCGCATATGAAACCGGGCCCAGGGCACCGCCTCCAGCGTCGCCGCCATGGTGCCCAGCACTCGGAGATAATCCCATGCCGAGGGAGCCGACCCCGAGAGGAACTGCCGCACAAGGGATCGCAACCCCTCGGCCCGGTGGTCCGGCAGGAACACTTGACCCTTGCACGTATCGAACCGGACCCCCAGATATTCGAGAACCTGAGTGGGCACCAACCGACTCTTGACCGGGTTGACCACCCAACCCAGATCCTGTAAGAAATGCACCACCCTGTCCGTCACCCGGAGACTTTCCTCCACTGACTTGGCACGAATCAGCCAATCGTCCAGGTATGGATGGACTAGAATGCCTTCCTTGCGCAATGCCGCCGCGACCACAACCATTATTTTGGTGAAAGTCCGGGGCGCCGTCGCCAAGCCGAACGGCAGGGCCTGAAACTGGTAGTGGCCCCAGGGTAGGGCAAACTGCAGAAAGCGCTGGTGAGCCTCTCGAATGGGAATGTGCAAGTACGCCTCCGAGAGGTCTAGCGACGTGAGGAATTCCCCTCGGCGTACGGCCACAATGACAGACCGCAAAGTTTCCATCCGAAAGTGCGGCACTCGCAAGCACCGGTTTACCCCCTTCAGGTCGAGGATAGGTCGCAACTGACCGCCCTTTTTGGGCACCACGAAATAAATGGAATAGCGACCCAAACCGTAATCGGCTTTGGGAACCTCCACGACGGCTCCCAGACGAAGGAGCCTGTCCAGGGTTTCGCGAACCGCCGCCACTTTCGCGGGACCCCGGCAAGGCGACATGACGAATGCGTCCCGCACGGGCCGGGTCAACTCCAAAGCATAACCGTGCTGGATGATTTCCAGCACCCACTGATCGGAGGTGATGAGGGTCCAGGCAGGTAGAAACTCCCACAGCCGACCTCCAATGGGAGGCTCCACCGCCGGGACCCGCCTCGCTTCATTGGGGCTTACGGACCGCAGGCGCCGGGAGGGAGGAGAAGCCTCGACTCGCACCCCGGAAGCCTCGAAACCCCTGGCCTCTAGAGGGAAACCTCCCCCTCTGGGAACCAGCCGGTCGCGGGGAACGGAACCTCTTAAAGTCCCGAAAGGAACCCCGACCGCTCGGAGCCGACTTAGCCTGTCTGGGCTTGTCTTCGGGCAAACGGCCCCCTTTAGACTCACCGAGGTCCTTCACCAACTTCTCCAAATCTTCCCCAAACAGTAAACCCCCCTTAAAGGGGAGTTTACTGAGTCGGGACTTAGAAGGGCCGTCCGCTGCCCAATTACGCAGCCACAAAGAACGACGGGCGGCCACCACGGAACCCGTGCTGTTGGCCAGCGCCCGAATCAGGCAGACACAAAGAGCAGGAGATGTTGGAGAAAAGGGTCTTTATTATGCACAGGACACCCCAACGCGTTTCGGCAACGCCTTCCTCAGGGGGAGAAAACTAATAAATACAAACATCATAAATTTATTAATAAGTACAATCAAAGAAAATTTAAAACACAGTTAAAAACATTAATAAAAAAGCACCGGCAAAATATGAAGCAAAAGATATGATTCAACATAAAAATACACATAATAACAAAGCAGGGCTGAGGAACCAAACATATATTTGAGCAATGGGAAGAAGAAAGAAAGAAAGAAGAAAATTTGAACTAAAAATATAAAGGGTGGTGCGGACACATGCTGTATATACCATATAAAGATAATAATAAAATAAATTAAAACAAACAAGACCATGGAGCTCAAATACATGATAAAAATAATGATAATGATAATAATAAATATACAATAATAAAATATAACAATATGAACATTAAATAAAATTAGATAAAAATATATAAATAATAAATAATAATAGAATAATAATGTAAAAAGGTAAAAATATATAATAGTAATAATAATAGTACTAATCATAATATAAAAAATAGTAAACAACTAGCACAGATCTAAAGTAAGCTGTAATAGTGAGACCAAATTATAATAATAATATTAATAATAATGATAATGATGAACATCAATAAATATGGCATAAATTATAACAGAAATGCACATCAAAAAAAGGGGGGGAGAGGGGATGTGTGATTACCTATAGAATGCACACAAGTATTGAAGATCAAAAGTTAAACTAAAACATTGGAACAGCAGATGAAATCCGAAAGTAAGGTCATAAATACCATAATAAAGGGGCGGAAAAAATTGAGGGAGTAATAACATATGTGCCTATGCATCTTATAGTGAAATGTAAAAAAGAGAACTATGGTGTACCATTAAAACCTAAATATAAACCCATTTAATAAAAAGCGGATAATCTAAAAAGAACAAAAGTACAAAAATAAATAGATAAAACTGATTAAACAATAAATAAAAAAACGATAAAAATATGAGTATATATAAAAAAATATGTATAAATTTGATAAGTATAAATAATTAAATCGTGAGCGAATTATGTATCAATAAAAAACATATTGTGCATCCAATAATGGAATTATATAAGGTGGTGATGAGATATATACACCAATCAACCAATCACAGTGAGATAAAATCGCGCTGATGGCAAAAAGACATTTAGAGCCCAATATTTGAAGGGCATTTATATGGTTTACAGCCTAGTGAACCGTGTAAATGGCACAGACACAGTCGCGCTCACGAGATAACAGCTAAAACAAGAAGATGTAACACTGTATGTGAGACAAGAACACTATTAAAAATGCATGGCAGAGGAAATAACTAAGCATAGGAAGTGCAGCATTGTGTGTAAGACAAACTCACTAT
The DNA here is from genome assembly GCA_033557465.1 of Ichthyophis bannanicus. Classification (NCBI taxonomy): domain Eukaryota; kingdom Metazoa; phylum Chordata; class Amphibia; order Gymnophiona; family Ichthyophiidae; genus Ichthyophis; species Ichthyophis bannanicus. The sequence goes on along the minus strand of CM066049.1, from coordinate 73,700,129 downwards.
TGAAAGTGCTTGGCAGAAAAAATGCATGGCAGAAAAAACACAAAAGTGAAGATAACCCAGGAGGAAAACATAGTTGTGCAACTGGAGAAACCATACCGTATGACTAAACGGACGAATTGAGAGACATAACTGAACAAGAAATTATATAGCCTAAAAGGAAATGCATGAACCCGCGTAGGTACAATCCTGGGGTGTAAGTCGCAAGGTAATAATCACGACGGTAAATGAAGTAAGAAGCAAACATGCGACAAAATATGTATAACAGTTTTTACTGCCCCAACTAAAATGCAAGTATAAAAAGGAAAAAGATTTAAAAGAAAGCCATGCAAGAACATCGCCCACTTAGAAAATACTCCTAAGAGCTGGGGCAACATGAAAAACTAACAACCGACGAAAGAGCAGACTGGAGCCGCATATAAACTTATCCAATAATGTGAAAGCAAAAAGATAGCGGACGCGGTAACAATGTGAACCAAATGGAATGGTGCAAAAACAATTCAAATATTGGGCTCTAAATGTCTTTTTGCCATCAGCGCGATTTTATCTCACTGTGATTGGTTGATTGGTGTATATATCTCATCACCACCTTATATAATTCCATTATTGGATGCACAATATGTTTTTTATTGATACATAATTCGCTCACGATTTAATTATTTATACTTATCAAATTTATACTTATTTTTTTATATATACTCATATTTTTATCGTTTTTTTATTTATTGTTTAATCAGTTTTATCTATTTATTATTGTACTTTTGTTCTTTTTAGATTATCCGCTTTTTATTAAATGGGTTTATATTTAGGTTTTAATGGTACACCATAGTTCTCTTTTTTACATTTCACTATAAGATGCATAGGCACATATGTTATTACTCCCTCAATTTTTTCCGCCCCTTTATTATGGTATTTATGACCTTACTTTCGGATTTCATCTGCTGTTCCAATGTTTTAGTTTAACTTTTGATCTTCAATACTTGTGTGCATTCTATAGGTAATCACACATCCCCTCTCCCCCCCCTTTTTTTGATGTGCATTTCTGTTATAATTTATGCCATATTTATTGATGTTCATCATTATCATTATTATTAATATTATTATTATAATTTGGTCTCACTATTACAGCTTACTTTAGATCTGTGCTAGTTGTTTACTATTTTTTATATTATGATTAGTACTATTATTATTACTATTATATATTTTTACCTTTTTACATTATTATTCTATTATTATTTATTATTTATATATTTTTATCTAATTTTATTTAATGTTCATATTGTTATATTTTATTATTGTATATTTATTATTATCATTATCATTATTTTTATCATGTATTTGAGCTCCATGGTCTTGTTTGTTTTAATTTATTTTATTATTATCTTTATATGGTATATACAGCATGTGTCCGCACCACCCTTTATATTTTTAGTTCAAATTTTCTTCTTTCTTTCTTTCTTCTTCCCATTGCTCAAATATATGTTTGGTTCCTCAGCCCTGCTTTGTTATTATGTGTATTTTTATGTTGAATCATATCTTTTGCTTCATATTTTGCCGGTGCTTTTTTATTAATGTTTTTAACTGTGTTTTAAATTTTCTTTGATTGTACTTATTAATAAATTTATGATGTTTGTATTTATTAGTTTTCTCCCCCTGAGGAAGGCGTTGCCGAAACGCGTTGGGGTGTCCTGTGCATAATAAAGACCCTTTTCTCCAACATCTCCTGCTCTTTGTGTCTGCTTGGACTTTCTGCAGGAGGCAGCTCCTCCTTGTGTTCCAGCGCCCGAATCAGGTCATAATGTACGTCAGCCAGGTAGATCGCACCCGACTCCATACGATCGAGCTCCTTCACCTCCTCAAGGTCAAGATGCGGGGACTGGCGCAGCCGTTGGGCCCAGCGCAAACACGCCCTGGCCACCCAGGCCCCGCAAATGGAGGCCTGAAGCGAAAGAGAATCCGCTTCAAACACCTGCTTAAGCAGGCCGTCAACCTTACGGTCTTGAGGATCTTTCAAGGCGGCACTCCCCTCCACCGGAATGGTGGTCCGTTTGGTTACAGCCGCTATCAGGGCGTCTAGGCGCGGCGCCCGAAAGCGATCCTTGGCCGAGTCCGCCAGAGGGTATAACCTGCTCATGGCACAAACTCCCCGGAGACCCGCCTCCGGCTTGTCCCACTCGTCCTGAATCATCCGCTCGACCACCCGGTGAAGCGGAAACACCACCTGAGTTTGTCGCACCGCCTGGATGACCGGATCCTCCAGTTCGTCCTCCACGACTGGAGGTGTAGCCAAATGCAACATCTGCAAAGCCTCTGAAATTAAAGCTGGCAACTCCTCTCTGCGGAACACCCGAACAACCTTAGCTTGCTCCTCGGGCTCCTGGATCTCGCCTTCTTCCAGGTCCTGTGAACCCTCTTCAGGATCCCAGTCCGGATCCGCGGGTTCCACCCAGGCACCGTCCGACTGGTCCGCAAGCCGTGCACGCTTCGGAACCGACGGCTCCGCGGCAGTCGCCCCTTCCGCTAGCACCTGCGGAGGTTGAGGCACAGGAGAAACTGAGCGCGTCCGCTTGCCCTGCTGTCTCAGACAAAAGGCCTGGTGTAGAAGAAGAACAAACTCGGGACTGAAACCAGAGACCTCAGATAATAGGGGAGCTGCGGATAGTCCGGAGGGACCCGGGAGCGCCTCTAAATCGGGCTCCTGCTCCGAAACCTGCAGGGGCTCAGAAACCGCCCCTGGCGTTGACCCTTGCGCCTCCTGAGACTCAGGAGCCGCCATCTGAAGCTCCACCTCGGAGGAAAGGGCTACGCAGCCCCGGCACACTCCGGTGTCAGTGACCGGACCTCTGCGGGCCCCACACACCAGGCACAGAGGCCGGGTAGCCATTCAAAAAATCCTAGCGGCCCCAAGAGCTGGAGCAGGCAGGCTCCCTGTATCCGGTTTATGTTATTTATTTTATTTTATTTTTTTTTGTATTATTGAACTTTGAATAAGCTGGGGAGCTAGCTGCAAAGAAAAACGAAGGGAAGACCCCCGCAGCCCCCCTCCCCCCGCCGGGAACTCAGAGTGCCGGCTGAAGAGGCCGAAGAACAAAAGAAACAAAGAAATGAATAAAGAAATAAATGAGAAACGAAAATAACAAAATTAACTAAACGAAGTCAGGGAACGAAATGAAAACAGCGCAGCAGACTCCCGTATGCAAGGAAATTCGGGAGGCGATGCACTGCCACGCGGCAGCCGCGCGGCCCACAAAATGGCCGCCGCGAATGTCAGCCGCGAAGAAAAGGGCGCCAAAGCACAGCGGCGGTCTGGTACTGCCGAGACAGCGTGGCGGGCCCCGAAGCAGCAACCTGATACCGGTGAACACTTACCGGACAGGTCTGCCCCGCAATGGCTGTGAGCACGGCGATAACCTCTGACTCTGCAATCGCCGAACAGCACGTGAGTAGCCGATGAAGCAGAGACCGCTAGACTGCAGCACCGGGAGACCGGCAGTCAAGGAAGGCTCACCCCCGTAGCGTCTGGGGGGTGAGACTCCTGGGTCAAGCAGAGGAAGGAGGCAAACCGCGATCTGAGAGCAAACCCCCTCCCCCCAAAAAGAGACTGCACAGTGCCACAGGCAGGAAGCAAGAAGGCTCAGAGCCCAATGCTGTACCTCAGTTTGCCTTTTTTTTTTTAATTTTAAAGGGGTACCCACTAGCTAACCAACCCCTTAACTACCCTCAAAGGATTCCTTTGCTCCTTATCCACTACTCCAGAGAGCCTCTCCTCAAGGCTCGTCAAACACCTCCTGCTGCAAGGAGACTGGTTACACTGGGATGCAAGTGGAAGTGCAGCAGGCTATATCCCGTGATGTCATCATTCTGACAAACCAGTCTCCTAGCTGCAGGAAGAGATTGACAACCCAGAGGTAGAGGACTGAACTGGAGGAACGCTAAGGAACAGATGTTATAATAAAGCAAACATAATAATAAAACATGAAATTTGATTAACGAAAAGCAACTTACTAATAATGGTTTGATTGGGGGAGGGGTGGAAGCTGTGTATCTGCACATCAGATTTATTGTGCTATGGCCAGATTATTGATGAGGGGGGAAGATATAAAATGAGAAACTAATCTTGGTAGCCATGAATTCAAACGCTGGATTGGATTGTGCTAAAGCTGGAAAAGGCCAGAACTCAGCAGTGGTAAAGCTATCAGGCTACTAAACAAAATTAAACTGAGACATTCCCTGAAAATTTGAAATTTCCTTGAATCTGAACTGACAAAATATTATAAATTTTAGTCTGGCAGCATAAAGAACGCAAAACTGCAAATCTAAAAAAACAATACATATTGCAGTACCCCACCACGCACCAACACCCTACAGTTGACCTCACCAAGAACCCAGCGTACAGGACCCATACAGCAAATCTACTATTCCATAACAGCACTAATGTCCAAAACACAACATGGAGCGTAACCAGAAAAGGGCAGCACCAGAAATATTGCAGTGGGCCCTAGAACATCTATATTCCTATTCAGAAAACTGGACAAGCCAGGATTACTACAGCTCCCTACATAGAAACTCCATGCTAACAGAACATGTAGCCTCAGTCACATGCATGCAGAACAGAGATAGATCTTCACTAAGTTGTGAATATATTAGTACAAACTAAAAACAGACATATGCAGACAAAAAAAGTGCTTTTACCCATTACTGTTAGGTTTACAGGATTTCTTTCCCCAAATTACTCTTTACTACAGAGTGAGGCGAGAAAAAGAACTCTCACACACAGGCCTCTACATTGTCAGCAAAAACTAACATAATGGCTCAGCGCGAGTAGTGTGAGTGCAACTAATGCCATCTCAGTGGGTGGCCTTGGTTGCACTGGCAGCTGTTTTGCCACGCTGAAATGCGGTAACTGCAGCACTGCCTCCCTGCTGTTAGCCTATGGCCCTGCCTAATCAAACTCTGGAATTAGTTACCAGAAGATTCAGCAAAAGCTTTTAGTGTAGCTGGGTTTAAAAAAGGTTTAGACAAGTTCCTGGAGGAAAGGTCCATAAACTATTATTAAAGAGGGCCTGGGAAATCCACTGCTTGCCCTGGGACAAGCATTGTGGAACCTGTGCGCCTTTTTGTGACCCTGCTAGGTACTTGTGACCTGGATTTGCCACGGTTGGAAACAGGATACTGGGCTTGATGGACCTTAGTCTGACCCAGTATGGCATTTCTTATGTTCATATATTACCAGTGCAGAGTCTAGGAAACATGCTGCTAAATATGCCAAACAAGAGGGGCTCTATACAAATGAAACTGCTTCACAAGGAGCCAAATGTCACGCTAAATATTCAAAAAACTCCTAAGAAAAGCTTTTTGAATATTTAGAAAAACAAGAGTGGCTCAACAGCACCCATGCAGCCATCTCCCACTTCCTCAAAAACAAGAGCACCTTGACACCCCAATACAGCACTTCCCACCCTCTGAAAAACAAGAGGGACTTTGTGACCCCAACACAACACCTCCCACTCAAACAAACACCAAGAAGTGCTTGGCAACCTCAACATAACTCCTGAAACTGCGCAATGGACCATCATGGTGGTAATGTAAATATATATTCCAGAAAAAAAAAAACAAAGGAAATGCAAGATGCTCGCATACCAGGGAACTAAAGGAAAAAGGGAGAACCACAGCACAGTTTATAAGACCAAATAATAACTCATTTTATTCCGTTATAAACTGTGTTATGGGTCTCACTTTTTCTTTCTGAATATATATTCTGCATCCACAGAAACCTCTCCCTCGCCAATGGGTGCAGAGCAGAAGTAGGACATTCACCCAAAGAAATCAATATATTTTAAATAAATCTGATTCTGGTCATCTCACTAACAAACATTCTCCAGTACAGGCATATTGGGAACTAATATAAAACCCTACAAAAAAGTCACCTAAGATCTACAAGGCCAAATCTACCCTACTATACCATACCAGCATAAACTTCCAAAACGTATACAAGGGGCCTACCCTGAAAAAAACAGCACTATAAATACTGCAGCGGGCCCTAGAACATTCATACACCTATTTGAAAAGCTGAATAAGTCAAATTACTACAGTACAGTATACATCCCTATGTACAAACTCCATGTTAACAGACCACCTGGCCTCAGTCTCACACTCAGAACACAGACCCTCACCAAGTACAAAATAAGTGACTACAACCTAAAGTAAAAATAAAAATATGTAGACAAAATTTAAACCGAAACCCCAAGAAGCCAGACTCTACATGCACTGCAACATCAGCTAAATAAGAGATGCAGTTCCCCATACTGTGTAAAATATAAAGAATGGACTTTTCGATCACTAAAATGAAAATAAAATTATTTTTTCTACCTTTGTTGTCTGACCATTTTATTCTTTGTTCATGCTGGTCCCGATCTGAGGCTTCTGCTTTTCTATCTTCTCTTAGCTCTCTTTCTATGTTCTACAGTCCATCTGCCATTTCCTCTCTCTTCTTTTGTTTTCTTCACTTCCTTCCATCAGCCTAATTCTAGTCCCAGTAACACTCCCCAGTATCAACCCCCTTTCCAGTCTTCCCCTCCCAGGTACCTTCCAATGTCAACCCCCTTGCATTCCCAGGACTGCCATTGGTGTCCATTCCCTTCCAGTCCCTCTTCTTCTCCTTCTAGTCCAAATATCATTGCAGGTATCAGCTCACTTCTAATCCCAGTGCCACCCCCCTCCCCCGTCAGCTCCCTTCGTCACCCTACCCTCTTGTCCATCCCCCTTCCAGTGCCATCCCCACGTCAGCTCCCTTCCAGCATCCTCCCCATTATCCAGCCACCTACCAGTCCTACCTCCAGGTGTTATCACCCTTCCAGTCCCCCTTCAGTACCATCCTGAGGAATCTGTTCCCTCCCATTCCCCTCCTTCCTCCCCACTGTGTCATCTCCCTTCCTGCCCCCACCTCTTCCCCCCCCCCCCCATGTCAGCTCCTTTTCTGCCAGTCCTTCTCCTGGCAGCCTCTCTCAGCATCCATTCCCTTCCAGTCCCATTCTCCCATCCCCCAGCATCAGCCCATTTGTAGCCCTAGCCCCCAGTTTTCTTCCAGGTCCAGCAGCTCTCTCTTCCCCTCCCCACCATCAGCCCATTTCCAGTTCTAACCCACAGTCTTCTTCCAGGGCCAGCAGCTCCCCCCCACCCCAATCAGCCCATTTCAATTCCTAGCCCCCCCCCCAACATCAGCCCATTTCCAGTACCAGCCTATTTCCAGTCCTATCCCCCCCCCCGGTCCATTTCCAGTGCGAGCCCCCCATCCCTTTGAAGGCGGCCTAGAAGGCCAAAATGCGTCAGGGTTCTAATAAAGTCCTGTTTACCGCCAGTGTATGTACCAGCCCCTTCTATATATAGCACTGCTACTTATGGAGATAATGGCACCAAATCTAGTTAAAAATTGTGGCCCCCCCCTAAACTTTCAGCCCCATATTTATGGTCTTGCCTTCTGAAGGAATACAGTTATGAGACTACTCCTCTCAGGATCAAGCACAAGACAAGACTTGTCCTATTCTACATCACCTTCTTCATGGGACCCCTGTCTCGAAAGAGACTCATTGTAACATAGGGATTTCTCAACCCAGTCCTCGGGACACAGCTAGCCAGTCAGGTTTTCAAGATCACCACAATGAATATGCATGAGAGAGATTTGCATACAAGAGGCAATGCATGCAAATCTCATATATGCATATTCACTGTGGTTATCCTGAGAACCTGATTGGCTAGGTGTGTCCCAAGGACTGAGTTGAGAATCCCTATTATAACCAAAAGGAACTCTGGACACAAGCATTTCTTTATATCTAGTTAAGTACTTGAGAGTCATTGGGCATAGTGACAGAACTGCCAAGCTCTTTAGCAATTATTAACCAGAGTCAGACATACATATTAAGATCATTAAGTCTGTCCTCTTATGCTTTATAATGAAGAACACTAACCATTTTAGTAGCCACCCTCTATACCGACTGCAACCTGTTTATATCCTTTCGAAGGTGAGGTCTCCAGAATTGCACACAATACTCCAAAATGAGGTCAAACGAAAGACTTATACAGAGGCACTATTGCCTCCTTTCTTTTGCTGGCCATTCCTTTCCCCATGCATCCAAGTATCCTTCTAGCATTCGTTGTCGCCTTTTCTACCTGTTTAGCTACTTTAAGATCATCAGGACACAATCACGCCTTGGTCCCACTCTTCTTTTGTGGATAGAAGTACTTCACCCCCTATACTATAGCGCTCTTGATTGCTGCAGCCCAAATACATGACCTTGCATTTTTTAACATTAAATCCCAGCTGCCAAATTCTAGACCATTCTTCAAGCTTAGCTAGATCCCTCCTCATGTTATCTACACCTTCCTGGGTATCCACTCTATTGCAGATTTTGGTATCAGCAAAGAGGCAAACCTTACCAGACAGCCCTCCCGCAATATCACTAACAAAGATGTTAAAAAGAAATAGACAAAGGACATCTCTGGGGCACACCACTGGTAACCTCCTTTTCCTCAAAGTGAGTTCCATTTACCTGTATCCTCTGTCGCCTCCCACTCAACCAATTTCTAATCCAAGCAGTAACTTTAGGGTCCATCCCTAGGGTGCTCAGTTTGTTTATAAGTCACCTGTGCAGAACAGTGTCAGAGGCTTTACTGAAATCTAAATACACCACATCTCCCTTGGTCCAACTTCCTAGTCGCTCAAAGAAATCAGATTTGTCTGACAAGACCTGCCTCTGGGAATCCATGCTGCCTTTGATCCGGTAATCTGCTGGATTCCAGAAACCCCACTATTTTATTTATTTATTTAGACAGTTTTGTATACCGCCTTATCCTTCAATCAAAGCGGTCACAATACAATTGGGAGATACATTTAACACACGGGGATATGAGAAACATACACTAATACTTACAGGGAACATGGGCAATGGAGGGTTAAGTGGCTTGCCCAAGACCACAAGGAGCATCTGTGGGACTAGAAACCCCAGTCCTTCCGGCCCAAGGTTGCTGTCCTCTAGTGGGATTTGAACCCCCGACCTTCCGGCCTGAAGTACAGTGCCCCAACCACTAGGCTGCTCCTCCCACCTATTTTCTCTTTCAGCAGCTTTTCCAATAGTTTACGCACCGCTGAGGTTAAACTAACCGGTCTGTAGTTTTCAATCACATCCTTACTTCCACTTTTGTGTAAAGGGATCGTACGTGCCTCTCTTCAGTCCTCTGGCACCACTCCCGACTCCAACGAAGCATTAAAAAGGTCAGTCAGTGGAGCTACTAGAACATTCCCAAGTTCCCTCAGTATTCTCAGGTGTATCCCCATCTGGTCCCATCGCTTTGTCTACTTTAAGTTTAGCTAGTACCTCGTGAACACAGTCTTTTGAAAATTGTTCAAGATGCCCCTCGCTTCTGTTCCTGTTTGTGGGTGTTTTATGAGGTCCAGCTCCTGGTTCTTCATCTATGAACACAGAACAGAAATATCTATTAAGCAATTCCGCTTTATCCTCATCAGCTTCTACATATTCTTCCCCTTCACACTTGAGTCTGACAATACCACTTTTGCCCTTCCTCTTCTAACATATCTGAAAAATGTTTTATCTCCCCATTTTATTGCATTGGCTATTTCCTCCCGTTTTGAATCTTTGCTTTCCTGACTACTTTGCTCGCTTCTCTAAGTTTTTCCGAATATAGATGCCTGTCTTCCTCTCTCTAATCTCTTGTATTTCATGAAGGCCTCCCTCTTTTTCTTCAACTTTTCAGCTACTTCTTTCGAAAATCAAAGCAGTCTTCTTTTCCTTTTACCTTTATTTACCATTTTAACAAAAAAGTTTGGTTGGCCTTAAAATATCCCCTTTCAGTTTTGCCTACTGTTTTTCTACATCCCCCAGCTGTTCCCATCGAACTAACGACTCCCTGAGGTACCGGCCCATCTAGGCAAAAGTCAGTTTTCCCAAAGTCTAAGACCCTCACTTTTGAATGGATTTTATCAGCCACACCATCTGTCCAACCTACCCTTTAACCTCTTTGTTCAACCCATCTATAACGTCACCAAGCAACACGGCACTCAATACACATTATATGCAGATGACACCATGGTCTACACCCAGATTAACTTAGAGAAGTCAGACTACACACCAATAACCAACTGCCTCCACAATATATCCCGATGGCTATCCAGCAACAACCTCAAAATCAATTTCAAAAGACAAATATTTGTCTCATGCAACAGTTCCTTCCCCCCCCCCCCCCAACACATCAACCTACCGAATGCAACCATTCCAATCAAAGAAGAAATAAAGTACCTAGGAGTAACTCCGGATAGGAACCTAAACTTCCACTCCTACTTCGTCAGGACCACTAAGAATGCATACAAGTTGGCTGTCATAAGGCGGCTTAAGCCCCTCCTAAACCAAGACCACTTCAGGACAATCTGCCAAGCAATAGTAACATCCATACTTGGCTTACCTAATTCAACAATTTGACCCGTACAGATGGTAAGCAGCCTTACAGGAACCTCAAAACACCAACACATCACTCCAATCCAGAGCCAATTACCTCTAGAATTAAATTTAAAAACAGCCCTCATCCTTTACAAAATTTAGCGCAACCTTGCCCCAACACTCTCAAAGACTTAATCAACACTAAAACTAACACAAGACCCAAACAAAGACCTACGATGGACACCATCCAGATCTCAATCACATACCTCAAAACCATGAATTCAACATCAGGTAGAACACTGTCTCTAGCTGTACCCATCCTCTGTAACTCCCTCCCTCAAGACCTCAGAGCCACTACAGATGCCAAAGACTTCAAGACATAACTAAAAACCTTTCTATTCACCGAGCACTATGCCACCATCACCTAATAAGCAACCCCTTCCCTTCCTCCCAATTTTCAGTTAACAAACTCTGAATCAAAGCCCTTTAACTATCATGCTTATCCATCTCATTTTAAATAGTAGCCCTAGACTCCCCTCATCTCTCTGCATGCCCCCTCCCCTATCCAAGTTCTAACACAAGTGTTTGATGTAGTACAAGTGTTTGATGTAATATTTTAGTTTCATTGTAAACTGTTTTGATTAAAAGATAAGGAGGTATATAAAACCTGTTAAATAAAATAAATAAATTTGGTGATCACTAAATGTGAAATGATCTCCCACTATAACATCAGAAACACTTTCACCATTGGTAAACACCAAGTCCAGTATGGCCTCCTTTGCGTGTGGGTTCTGTTACTAGTTGCCTGAATAGTTCTCCCAATAGAGAATCCAGGATCTCCTTACTTCTAGATGATACTGCAGCAGGGATGTGCCAGTCAATATCTGGCATACTGAAATCTCCTCTCAGTAGCACGTCTCCTTTCCTGGTAATGCTGCCTGTGTCTTCAATTAACTCTCCGTCTACCTCTTCTCCCTGCGAGGGAGGTCTGTATATCGCACAAATGCAAATAGATTTCTCTTTTCCTCTTTCTAGCTTAACCCACACTGCCTTCTCTCTCCCTTTTAAGTCCTGTATTTCCATAGCTTGAATATTATTTTGTTAACATATAGTGCCACTCCTCCTCCCTTTCTTCTTACCCTGTCCCCTTTCTGAATAAAGTATAGCCTGGTATAGTTATATCCCAGTCATGGTTGTCCGTGAACCATACCTCTGTTACTGCCACTAAATCCAAGTCAGCCTCCCCCATTAAAGCCTCAACATCTGGGATCTTTTCCCATGCTACAGGCATTTATACACACTGCTTTCCATATGTTGCCCCGTTTACCCATTTCCATAAAAGGTATTTAATGTTTCACTTACCTGGGGGCTTTCTTCACCCATCTCCAACAAACTTAGTTTAAAGCCCTCTTCAGTATGTTAGCCAGTCTGCTACAGAAACCAAACACACTCAATGACACCATCCGTGAAGCCATGCATTTATCTCCAGGATGTGAGCTTCTCTGCCTCGGCCTTTACCCTCAACAAGGAGGACTGAAGAGAACACGACCTGCGCCCCTATCTGCGTCACCCTCTGTACTGGAGCCATGAAGTCACATTTGATATGCTCAGAGGGATACCTGGCAGTATCATTTGTGTCAACATGGATGAGCAACATTGGTTAACAGTCAGTGGGCTTGATGAGTCTCTGCAAACTCTCCATAACATCTCGGATTTTGGCACCTGGCAGACAGAATACCTCTGAAGATGGATACCTCAGTACCTCTTAGAAGAGAGTCACCAACCACCACTACCCTTTGCTTCCTAGTGGTCACCAATTCTGCAGCTTTGGGGTGCTCTAGCTCTGGTTCTTCCCTTTCCAGGGATGCTTTCACCTCCACCACTTCCAGGGCTGCATAACGGTCCTTCAATTCAAGGGCTAGAGGAGATGGATTGGTGATTCTGCAGGCCCTGGTGATTCATGTCCATCCTTCGTCATTCTGTAGGCTCCCATCTTCTCCTCTGCTGGAGAGCTTGGATGTTTCAAGAAGCATCTCAATGTACTTCACAGTCTTGAATGTTCCTCAGCCTCACCACCTCTTTTCTGAGCTCCTCCACGTGTTTCCTGAGAGCTTCAGTATGCAGGCATCCTGCACATGGAACCGGTCTTCAACTGGCATTGGGGTCGCTTTCTGGACAGATGCGGAAGCTGTAATGGGCAATTGTGGCATCAGAAAAAGCCCCCGATGCCATCAAAATACTGTCTGAGGCCGGTGTCCCAACAGAGAATCCCTGGTGGCCTAGCAGACTGGACCTCATTTTGAAAGGTACCGGGACAGTGGGGGGGTTCAGGGGGTCTCTAGGCCACCAGGTCTATTTGTTTGTTAGTTGGGAGGGAGGTCAGGCAGCCACCAGGCCTATTTGTTTTTTTTAGCCAGAAGGGGGATGGGGGGTTCAGGGGGCCATGAGGCCTCCAGGTCTGTTTTCTTTTTAAGAGAGGTGAGGGGGGTTCTGGACCGCTAGGCCATCAGGGATTCACTATCTGCCGGAACACCAGCCCCCGACAGTATTTTGATGGCATCAGGCGCTTTTCCCCAATGCCATCAAAATACTGTCTGGTAGAGGGGACTGGGATGCTGCAACCCACTCGTACTGACCTGATACAGAACTGGTTCCTAAGATTTTTGAATCCCACCACTGGGGGAACCTAATAGTAACGTGTCCGAAAAACACTGGATTGCTGCTCTGCCATAAAAATAGGAGCAAAACACAAAAAGGGAAGGTTTAGATTTACCCCCTAAAAACCTAGGTTCCTGGGCAGTAGAGCATGACTGCCTTTCTCTGGCAAGTGCACCTATATCTTTATAAAAACTGTCACCCAGAGTCATCTCCAATAGTGCACAGATTTATAACTGCTCTGAAGATGTAAAGTATGTGCATGCACTTGTACATCTCACACCTTTACCCTTGTTCCACCCTCCAGAAACACCGGCAAATACTTCTAGGCACAAGCATACAGCCACACGATTTAATAACAGCCCTTTTTTGCATGTAGAATGGGCTTTAGATGTGGAAAGGTTTTACAAAAAATTACCCCATCTCAGTTATACTGTTTTGAGGTAAACATCTTGTTTCTTTCCAGATGTCTGTAGGGTAACAGATTAGGACATTTTTGGCTATGCACCAGAAGTTTTTAGCTCTTAGGATGAACTTTCATCTTCATTTTTCCTGCAAAGGCTTGGTCAGGGTTATGACCATATGCACTTTTACTGATCCTGAACAAGCTAGAAATGGAAATTACACTAACCTGGTAATTGTAGTTCCTGGAGGGTCCAGTTTAGTCCTCCACAATCGGGTAGTGCCCCTCCTCCTGCAGCCGGGAGACTGGACCAATCAAATCTTCTGTAGTATATATGCAGCCGGAGCTCCCAGAAGCCCCCAGTGTACTAGTAACAAAGCATACTTAACGAAGCAACACATTAGATTAATATACAAAATGACATAATTAAAGAACAATTTGTTCCCCCCCAAGAAATATCCAACCCCCTCCTCAAACGAGGAAGTCAGAACACTGCATTGCGCCGGCACCGACGCCTCAGGAATCAAAACACCGCTCCCCACCAGAAGTTCAGGAGCTGCCTGAACCCCCGAGACAGGGAAGAGCCTCAGCAAAAAACGCAGCTGCAACAGAGGGACCGAACGGCAAGAGGAACCGTCTTAATATCAACCGTTCGGAAAGGCGCGCCGCACCACATTAGCAGATAGTCGGGAGGGAAGGAGGACTAAACGGGACCCTCCAGGAACTACAATTACCAGGTTAGTGTAATTTCCATTTCCTGTTCGGTAATCCAGTTTAGTCCTCCACAATCGGGATGTAACAGAGCAGTTAAGACCGGGCGGGACCTTGCCATCCGGCGCGCAGAACCGCCGAACCAAAACAGGAATCCCGAGCCGCTGACACATCTAAGCGATAGTGTCTACTGAAAGCATGCAGAGACGACCAAGTGGCCGCCCTACAGATATCTGCCGGCGGAACCAGGCTATACTCCGCCCAAGAGGTCGCCTGAGCCCTAGTGGAATGAGCCCTCAGACCCTCCGGAATAGACCGCTGTTGCAACAGATACGCGGACGCGATCGCCTCTTTGAGCCATCTAGCAATGGAGGCTTTAGCCGCCGCTTCCCCTTTACGCGCACCCCCGAAGAGCACGAAAAGCCGGTCAGATTTCCGAAAAGACTCGGTAACCTTTAAATAACGATGGAGCGTACGACCCACATCGAGCCGGAGAAGACCTTTGTCCGTTGACCCGACAGATTGCGAAGAAAGTACTGGAAGAAACACTGCCTGATTCATGTGAAAGGGAGACACCACCTTTGGCAGAAAGGAAGGAACCGGACGGAGAATGATCCGATCCGCGGAAAAAGACAAGAAAGGCTCTCGACAGGACAATGCCTGCAGATCCGAAATGCGCCGTGCCGAACAGATGGCTACAAGAAAAACCGCCTTCAGCGTGAGATCTTTCAGAGACGCCCTGCGCAGGGGCTCAAAAGGTTCACGAACCAGGGCCCTCAGAACTAAATTCAAGTCCCAAGGAGGAACGAAAACTCTGCGGGAGGGCCGCAAATGAAAAACAGCCGTAAGAAATCGGCGGACATCCGGATGAGCCCCGAGCAGACGACCCAACACCTTGCCGCGATAACACGAGATAGCCGCCAACTGGACTTTTAGGGAACAAGCCGCAAGGCCCTTATCGAAACCATCCTGAAGAAAACTTAAAACGACGGGCACGGAAACTGCCGCCGCCCGGACTCCCCGCCGGGAGCACCAGTCTTCAAAAATTCTCCAAATCCGAACGTAAGTAAGAGAAGTGGACGTTTTCCGCGCCCGCAGAAGGGTACAAATCACCGCTGGGGAGTAGCCCTTCCTTTTCAGCCGAGCCCTCTCAATGGCCAAACCGTAAGCGAGAATCGATCCACTTGGGGCATCCGCAAGGGACCCTGAAGAAGAAGATCCGGTAGCGCGGGCAGGAGCCAAGGAACGCCGTCGCGCAGCCGGACCAGATCGGCATACCAGGGCCTCCGGGGCCAATCCAGGGCCACCAGTAACACGCGACCCCGATGGCTCTCGATACGTTGTACGACCTGGCCGATCAGAGCCCACGGAGGAAAGACATAAAGAAGACCGGACGTTGGCCACGGCTGAATGAGAGCGTCGAGCCCCTCGGACATGCGCTCCCTTCGCCTGCTGAAGAAGCGCCCTGTCTTGGCTGATTGAAAGGTCGCCATGAGATCCATGATGGGTGGACCCCACCGCCGGACGATTTGAGCGTAAACCTGTGGGTTTAGCTCCCATTCTCCGGGGTCCACCCGCACTCTGCTGAGAAAATCGGCCTGGACATTGTCTACGCCCGCAATGTGAGCCGCCGAGATTGCCGGAAGGCGAGTTTGCACCCAGTTGAACAAGGCCGCCGCTTCTGCCTCCAGGGCCACGCTGCCGGTACCCCCTTGGCGATTGATGTAAGCTACAGTGGACGCATTGTCCGACAGGACTCTCACCGGCCGTCCGAGAACCAGGGTCTCCAGGTCCACCAGGGCTAGCCGGACTGCCCGCAATTCGAGACGGTTGATCGACCAAGAGGCCTCCAGGGGAGACCATTCCCCCTGAGCAAAGCGGGACTCGCAGTGAGCCCCCCAGCCGGTTTAAGCTCGCATCCGTCGTGAACGGAACCCACAGAGGAGGCTCCAAGGGAATCCCCCGCGACAGGTTCTCGGCGGAGAGCCACCACCGGAGGGATCGGCGAACCGTCTTTGGGCAAGGCAATCTCTTGTTCAACGAGTCGAACTGGTTGGACCAACGTCGCAGAAGAGCACTCTGCAGCGGACGCATGTGGAAGCGCGCCCAAGGCACCACCTCCAAAGTCGCCGCCATCGTGCCGAGGAGCCGCAGGTACCACCACGCCGACGGAGCTGGCATCCCCCGGAAGAGACGGACCAGAGCCCGCAACGCCAGCACGCGTCGCTCCGGAAGGCACACCAAGCCCCTTGCTGTGTCGAAGCGGACTCCCAGATACTCGAGATCCTGTGTCGGAGACAGACAACTCTTGCATTCGTTCACCACCCATCCGAGGGACCGAAGGAGATCCACCACCCTGCTCGTGACTTGCACACACTCCCGACTGGACTTCGCTCGAATCAACCAGTCGTCGAGATACGGATGGACCAGGATGCCCTCCTTGCGCAACGCCGCCGCGACTACAACCATTACCTTTGTGAAGGTGCGGGGAGCCGTGGCGAGTCCGAACGGCATGGCCCGGAATTGAAAATGGCCCCACGGGAGCGCAAAGCGGAGAAACCGTTGATGGGAGGGCCGGATGGGAATGTGTAAATAGGCCTCGGTAAGATCGAGGGATGTTAAAAATTCCCCTTGACGCACCGCTACGATGACTGACCGCAGGGTCTCCATGCGAAAGTGCGGTACTCTGAGAGCGCGATTCACGCCTTTGAGATCCAAGATCGGACGAAGAGAACCGCCCTTTTTGGGAACCACAAAATAGATGGAGTAGCGACCTGCGCCTCTTTCCAAAGGCGGGACCGGAACCACGGCCCCCAGAGAGAGCAGCCGATCCAGGGTCACGCGGATGTCCCGCGCCTTTTGAGCTCCCTTGCTGGGAGACAGAACAAACGAATCCGGAAGTGGATGCGCAAACTCTAGGGCATAACCTTCTTCTATAATCTGCAGCACCCACCGATCTGACGTAATTTGGGCCCAAGAAGGAAGAAAGTCGCGCAAACGACCCCCGATGACCAGGTCTTCCTCTAGAGCCCGCCTCGTTTGGAAGAGGCCGAGGAAGAGGCGGCTCCGGAGAAGCCCCTTCCCGCTCCTCTGAAACCACGAAACCCTTGATGACGGGTTCCAAAACGACCGCGCTGCGAAGTCCACAGTCGGGAAGAACGAAATCTGCGAGCATCCCGAAACTGGCCGCGCGCTGAGGTGGACGACCTATTAAGCTTAGGCTTATCCTCTGGAAGCCGACCACCCTTAGACTCACCGAGATCCTTCACCAACTTATCCAGAGCCTCACCAAATAACAACCTGCCCTTAAAGGGTAGTTTACTGAGGCGAGACTTGGAGGAACCGTCGGCCGCCCAATTGCGCAACCAGATGGACCGTCGTGCCGCTACCATGGAGGCCATGCTATTAGCTAGGGAGCGTATTAAATCATAAAACAGATCCGCCAAGTAGGCTGATCCCGACTCCACGCGGGTAACGTCCAACAGCCCCTGTTGGTCCATACCGGACCCCGAGTGCAGGTGCTGCGACCATCGCAAACAAGCTCGAGCTACCCACGCCCCACATATAGAAGCTTGTAACGATAAGGCGTTGGTCTCGAAGGCTTGCTTCAACAAATTATCAACCTTTTTGTCCTGAACATCCCTCAGGGCCGCGGCCCCTTCAACCGGATGGTGGTTTTCTTAGTCACTGCCGAAACGGCAGCATCCACCCGTGGAGACTTAAACAAGTCCCTGTCCTTGTCGGCAAGGGGGTAAAGACGATTCATGGTCCGAATCCCTTTCAAAGCGGATTCCGGTTGCTCCCATTCCGCATGGATCATCTGCTCAACCACGCGGTGCACAGGAAAAACTACCTGGGCATCCCTGACCGCCTGAATGAGAGGATCCTCGAGACCCTCCTCCTCCAGCGGCCGCACCGCAGAGAGGTTAAGTGCTTGGAGAGACTCCGTGACCAAAGGTACCAGCTCGTCCCTTCGAAACACCCGAATGATGCGAGCCTGATATTCCGGTTCCGGAAGCTCCCCGTCTTCTAATTCCTCCGCCTCAATCTCCGGATCCCCCTCAGCCTCGGAATCCGGAAGGCAAAGGGTGTCCTGATCCTGGTCCCCCAACCTGGGCCGCTTGACAGCGGGTTGGGAAGACCGCTGAACCCCCCCTGCGGATGCTGGGGGGAGAAAGGCGGGCCAAGCCTCAGGCAAATGACCAGACCGGCTTAAGCGGAAGGCCTGATGCATGAGAAGAACAAAATCCGGGGAAAAGTCTATAGGCGACGCTATCATAGCCGCCTGCTGGAGCTCAGGGACCGACGTATTAGACGCCGGGCCCAGACCAGAAGGGAGGATGCTCGGTGAAGGGACACTGTCCCCCGAAAGAGAAGGTTCCCCGGGCACATGCTGTTCCTTAATTTCAATAGGAAGCTCCAGGTCTGAAGAAACTGCAGCACAGCTCTTACAGATTCCAGAGTCAGTCATTGTACCTCTGCGGGACCCACAAATTACACACTGAGGTTTGGCAGCCATGCCAAGGCCACCTGCTCTCAGGGAGAAATAAGGCAATAGGAACAGGGAAGCCCACACCAAGGGGACTAACCTTATTCAATTCAGCACAGTATTAAATTTAAAACCTTTTTTTTTTTTTTTTTTTTTTACAGGAAACAAAATACTCCCCAGAATCCTAGGGGTGCCCTGAGCAAAATCGCCAGCAAAAGAAACCCCAAAAACACCAGGGGAACCCGTGCGCAAGTGTTAAAAAGTGCCCTTAAAAAGCACACTTTAGAAATCCAAACTGGCCGCTGCACTTTTTCACCCGCGGTAAAAAACGGCGCGAAAATACAAAGGTACCCAAATAATATGGAAAAGAAAGAAAACGACCCTCTAATACAGGGCAAGCGAAAAAAAGCAGGAAAAAGTGCAATTTGGAAGCCAGGGGAGCCGACAGAGCCTCTGCCCAAGCAAAGAACAGAGAGCTGAAAGATTAAAACAAGGAAAATTCCTACCAGCTCAGGGAACAGCAAGGAACTCAGCCCACTTCTCCAAGTGACAGGCAATGTTGCAGCCGGTATGGCTCTTCCCCGAACAGCCTTGGGGAGAGCTCAACCCAGGCTTCAGAGATTCCCAGGCAGGAAGGCAGGAGCCCAAGGCAGGTCTGGCTTCCCCCAGAAAGTCCCCTGTGGCTTTTTTATTTTTTAAAGATACAGCTACCTAGCAAAAGAAATAGAAAATAAAGGACCAGAAATAAACCCCAAAAGAACTAACTAACTAGTGTTGCTCCTTCAAGTGTCACTTAGCGTGCCCAGTAGGGGCACAGAAGTCCTCCAGCTGCAGGGAGACTGGACACACTGGGGGCTTCTGGGAGCTCCGGCTGCATATATACTACAGAAGATTTGATTGGTCCAGTCTCCCGGCTGCAGGAGGAGGGGCACTACCCGATTGTGGAGGACTAAACTGGATTACCGAACAGGAAATGGTATAAATGCTAAGGGTGTTATTCTGAACCACAAATAAGTCACCTGTACATGCAAGATTGACATGTATCTCACAAAAGCATTGAAAACCATATTCTGAACCTTTGCACGGATACTCTGTTATCTCCCCTTTTTGCGATGTCAATGTGTTTTCCTCCCCCCTTGTTATCCACTTTTGCCCCCTACTATCTCTGATCCTATCCCTTTTGTCTTTTAAAGATTTTATGGCGTTCCTTTTCTTAGCTTCTCTCACTTTTTAATTTTTTTTATGTATGTGAACCGCCCAGATGCTAATCGTTTATGGGCGGTCTATAAAGTTTTAATAAACATAAACTGTGCTTTAGCAGGGATCACAGAACATGGATGGGAAGGGACGGAACAGGAGCATGGCCAACCACGGAGATGTTTGAAGCCTATTTCTGTCACACCTGTGTACATCCGCAGGCAGCCCCACAGACAACTCAGGTTATTCCTGCAAAAACATAGAATAAAGGTAAGACTTAGAAATATTTCTGCTCCTCACCCCAATGCAGCCAATAGTGGTGAATGGATGACTAACCTATGCTGTGCACTGGTGTGACTGCAGTCTGGAAAACCACAGCATGCAGTGATACGGAACAGAAAGCAGAGGAGGGAGGATGTACATCAGAACACCCCCACAACTGTAAGCAGTAGGGCACTGCTGCTCAATCCAGCCATGCTGGCATTTGCTTGTGAGCTAAAAGGGAACAGCTAGGGCACCTACCAATGCCTATGTCCTAGATATGATACTGGTGATGGAGTCCTAGGATGCCATGTGAAAATGTAAGCCCGGTGCTACGTGCAGCATTCAGCCAGCTGGAGTGCTGCACTCCATACAGTGGATTTCTACAATATGCTCTATGCAATGTGAACAGTCCACTGGTGCAGATAAGGTCTTCTGTAACTCCTATTGGAACACTATACTGGAGATATCTTAATGCCAGTGGCTACATGGCACATATCTTGTGCACATATGTAAACAATATGTGATTGTTTACATATGTGGACCTTGAGGCAGATATACTGGAAGAGCTGTTCAAGCCTACTGCAGTTCTGTAGCAGATTGAGGTCCACCATTGTAATTATCGTGTGTATAGGAAGCCAAATAGAAATGTAGTGAGCAGGTATGATGCTGGGTTGGAAGTACTGATTGCTATGGTTCCCTATCCATCAGCTAAGACATTCGGTGCTGGGCATTCTTCTGGCAGACGGCTGGTTCTGTGGGGCTGCAAGTAAGTGCATGTGTGTGCATGAGGGGGGTGGTCTAGATTGCTCATCCACAAATCTGGAGGGGATAGATATGCCTGGCAGGGACCTGGACCATAGAACTGTATACAGCCTCACCCGGTGTCAGTACATATAGGCAGGAGTGCACAGGACAGTTCCGCAATCACTTCCCTATCACTACTCAGGGGACCTCAGAGGGTAGGCGTGCAACAGTGCAAAGTGCAGTACGCTATTCACAGGTGCACCAGCATTGATCTCTACAAACGTGCCCATTTGTAGGGAGCACCGATGGTGTCTCTGGGCATGTCTGTGCTTGCACTGCTGACTGCCCTTTAGTAGTGCAGGGGAAGTGTCTGGGTAGTTCCCGATTGGGGGGGGGGGGTCTGTTCTACTGGGATTATGTCCTTACTCAGCATTGAACAGTCATGTATCTGAGCCATTCACTATGTGCATACCAGAGGAGAGCATCTACTGCCATGTCTGTAGTGCTGCACTGCATCTTGTGTCAGTAGGTTCACTCTCTACCCCATTTCCCTGCTACAGTACTGTACACTGCAAGTGCTTTGCAGTGGTCTGGGCATGCCATGGACTGGTGTATTATCTAACTTGCATCCACTTAAGAGTTTCGCCATCCTACTTTGTCATTCAGCCTCAGAACAGCTCTGTTCCTGCCCACAGCAGCTTCACAGCTGCTCATTTTGAAGGGGGCATGGCCATTCACAGAGACAGGCAGAATCACAGACGTACATCTTTTCAGACTATGGTGAGCGTGGGGACGTCAATGCTGTTGTCAGCGTATACCCATCTTCGTACAACATTGCACTGTGTGCGGGCCATGCCTAGCGCATCTATGTGAGTGATTCTGTGCAGGCAGCTGTGTCTATCCCCACGTGTGCAGAATTGGGTTCTATTTCTGCATGTTTCCATGTGGACATGCCCATTGCCCAGACATACACATTTTCAGAATTGGCTTCCATGACTTCCTGGGATCATGTAGACTCTTATTTTAGGGGCATCTCTACATGTGTAGATGGGCTACATATGCAAATATCAATTTTAGAAAGTCACGTTTTGCACATGGAGATCAACACCATGTCCATATGGGCATGGTTTGGGCAGGCCTGAATTAGCACTGGACATTCTCCATTTTAGAAGAGGAATACAAGAGGACCCCAGAAATTTTGGATGCCTGCCTTCATAGCTGCCTGAGGCAAGCACAAGGGCCAGCTTGAAAAGGCAGGTGCAAAAGCCAACTTCCATACCACTCCTCCCCAACCCCCCAATAAGACCCCTTATTTGCCTTTATTTTTATTTTATTTACATTCTCTTATATATTTTACATTATCTCTTTATTTGGCAACTTGACCCCTAGCAGCAGTACCACAAGATTACCACTAGCAGTCATGGGCACCATTTTAAATCCAGAGCTGCAAAAGAAACTGGGAAATCACTCCTGCTCTCGCTATACCAGGGACTCCCAGTAAGATCCAAAGGGTGGCGTATATGCTGTTGAAAACAGCAATTTTAAGAGCTGCTCCCACAACTGGGGAATGAGGAAGATGCTCTTTCCCTACATGCAAATTTTTAAAAATCACTGCTGCCACGAGCTGGTAGGAAATCCATGTGCAGTAACATTTTACAGAGCCTTTGTAGAATATGTGGGGAATGGCTCATGTCCTGACCTGGACGTTTCAATTCCCTTATACATGACCTATCTAAAATGAGCCTTCACATGTTTAAACTACTAGTATTTGATGAGCTATGAATGTACTTAGGTTTTGCTTGGTTTTCTCTTGCTCCTTTTTTCTTTTGTTGCCCTCCAGGTCCAAATTTAGACATAAGCAACTGCCTAGGGTGCCATTTGAAGGCACCAAATTCTCCACCCAAAGAAAAGTGCCAGCTTTAGGGCCAGATGCATATGCTCGCTTTAAGGGACACCCTTGTGGCATTAAAGCTATCCTCTGCTCCTCTTCAGGCTCACCATTTTTTTTTTTTTTTATTGAAAGGCTTCCAAAGAATACATAACATCGTAAACCACAAAGATCTTCAAAGAAGTAGCAACAGTATCAACATAACGCCAGATCACAATGGCATCCAACAATATGCCTTCATTTTTGCAGTTTTAAAGTAAAGAAACGAAGAGCAGTAACCCCCCAACCTCCCCCCCAACACCTCCCTAGCCCAGGACCCCCCCTCCCATCCAACCTCCCAATCCCCCCCTCTATGGCTTGCTAACGTTCAAGTACGGGGAAGGTGATGAGCAGCAGATACACTCAAGGGGCGAGCTCCCGTTAAAATTTGCAAGTTCCCCCCCTCCCATCCAGCACAGTCACACACCGTAACGAGAGACAAAAGGTGCCCACACCAACTCAAAGCGCGCCAAGCGCATCCTACTGACCGCTACCCCTCTTTCCATGGTATACACATCCCACATCCGTTCCAGCCAAGTCTGAAAGGAGGGGGCCAACGCACGCTTCCAGGCTGCTGCAAGGGATACCTAGCTGCATTCAGGCCATGGCGAAGTAAAGCAAGCTGTAGAGCCCGTGCTCCCGGCACCGCGGCCCCAAACAGGAAAATCCCCGGATCCCATGGGACACTCACTCCCAGAAGCAACTGCATCCGAAATTGTATACCCCTCCAATAGGCGCGAATGCGGGGGCAGTCCCACCAAATGTGCCCTAGGGTACCCCGTTGCCCACAATTACGCCAGCAGAGGTCTACCGCCCCAGGATAGATGCGCGCGATCTGCGCCGGGGTCATGTACCATCGGTACAATATTTTATAATTGGTTTCACGGGCATTACTCGCTACCGCACTTTTCCACAGGTGAGTTTCCGCCCTTTCCCACTGCTGCTCAGTATAGGAAAGGTTCAAGTCGGAGTTCCACAGTTCCCTGTGCCTAGTAGAACACGATTGAGAGCCCTGCAAGTGAGCATACAGGGTCGCCACAAGTCCCTTAGTGGTAGTGCACCCCTCACAGTATCGTTCCAAATCGGACAGGGCCCGCGCAACTTGGGGCCGAACAAGCTTAGATCGGACCCAGTGTGTCACCTGCATATACTGATAATGTTGCCTAG
Organism: Ichthyophis bannanicus; assembly: GCA_033557465.1. Classification (NCBI taxonomy): domain Eukaryota; kingdom Metazoa; phylum Chordata; class Amphibia; order Gymnophiona; family Ichthyophiidae; genus Ichthyophis; species Ichthyophis bannanicus. The sequence goes on along the minus strand of CM066049.1, from coordinate 73,676,127 downwards.
CCGGAATGTCAAATTCATCTTGTAACGCACGAAAGGGTTGCAATTGACCATCATCAAAAAGCTGTCCGACCCTACTAAGGCCATGATGTCCCCACTGCCGAAAAACTGCATCACTTAACCCCGGCAGGAAAGAGGCGTTGTCTACTATAGGAGCTAAAGGGGTTAAGTCCATGTCGCGAGATCGAAAGTGCCAATCCCAACAACGAAGGGTGTGGAGAATATAGGGATTGCTAGTGCGCTTACCACAGCGTAGTTTTGGGCCTAACCATAGCCAATCTCCCAGGCCAGCTCCCCCCGCCAAGTGCATTTCCAGTTGCACCCATCGTTTAGTGCTATCAGCAATCATCCACTCCACCCCTGCCCGGCATTGTGCCGCCGCATAGTACCAATATAAATTGGGCATGCCCATACCTCCAGAGCGCGTACGGGCATAAAGAACCTGTCGCGCCAAGCGTGGACGACGATAATGCCAAATGAATTTCATGAGCAACTGCTGCCAGGTCACCAAAGTGGCCCGCGCGATAGGAAGCGGCAGAACCTGAAAAAAATAAAGGAAGCGGGGAACAACCACCATCTTGACTACGGCTATACGCCCGAACCAGGAAAGGAGCAAGCCCTGCCATACTTCTAGGTCCCGCCGAACCTGGCGAAGCAAGGGATCATAGTTGGCCCTAAAAAGGTCTGCCCACTCCACTGTCAACTGCACCCCTAGATAACGTAAGGCTCCGGACACCCAGCGAAGAGGATAAGCCGCCTGAAGCTCCGCACAAAGCGCCTCGGGGACCCCAACATTCAGAATCTCCGATTTGGTGTAACTGATTTTGAAACCAGATACTCGCGCATAGTTATTGAACAGCTGCATCGCAGCTGGAAGGGAGTTGGACGGATCCACCAGGGACAGTATGATGTCATCCGCAAAGAGCGCAATCCTATAATCCTCAGGGCCAATGTGAACCCCCCTCAAGCCTAGATGTTCTCGAAAGCTCTGGGCCAAGGGTTCCATCGCGAGAGCAAAGAGTAGGGGCGAAAGAGGGCAACCTTGTCGCGTGCCCCGTTCCAGCAGGAAGCGTCTCGAGTGTCCCCCATTGATCCGTACGCACACCTGGGGCATCTGATAAAGACTACGAACCCAACAGATATAATTAGAGCCGAAGCCCAATTTCTCCAGAACACACCATAAGTATTCCCAGTCAACCCGATCAAAAGCTTTTTCTGCGTCAATCCCCACCAGCAAAGCTGGCTGTGGGTCCCGTTGGGCTACGTGCATGACCTGCAACATACGCCTAATGTTGTCTGCCGCTTGGCGCCCTGGCACGAATCCCACCTGATCCGGGTGAACCAAGCCCGGAAGGACCCGATTCAGGCGCGCCGCCAAAACGGAGGCAAATATTTTAACGTCAACATTTAACAGGGAGATGGGACGATATGACGCCGCATCGTGCAACGGTTTACCAGGCTTGGGTATCATCACGATCAATGCCTCATGTTGGGATGGTGGTAAAGAGGCGCCCCCCAAGATCTCATTGAACAAGATAGTCGGTAGGCGCCAGTTGTACCCGAAACTTCTTAAAAATATTCTGCTGGGAAGCCATCACTACCTGGCGCACTCCCAGTTTTCAGTCGTCGAATTGCGGTTTCCACTTTATCTACCGTTAATTCAGAATCTAGCTGAGCCCGGTCAGGGTCGGAGAGATGCGGCAGACCAATCCCCCGCAGATAATCACGCACGCGATCCCGCTCAAAAGGCTCCGCCTTATAAAGCTGCTCCAGAAAGTCAGCAAAAAGATCGCGTATCTCCCGGGAGATAACCCTCTTCCGTCCCTCAGCGTCGCGGAGTTCGCGTACCACTCGCACAGATTGTTGTTGGTGAAGACGCAAGGCTAGGAAGCGGCCGGTTTTATTCCCATGCTCATAAAATGTTTGTCGTAACTTCCGGCGCTTATTATCTAATTCTTTCTGCAAACACGCATCCAAGGTGGCTCGAGCTGTCCGCCATTGGCGCAGGACCTGTCGCGAACCAGTTCGGGCGTGCTCCGAGCCTAAGCGGGTAGCCTCCGCCACCAACTGGTCGCGTTCACGCGTCCACTTTTTACGCGTGCCGGCCGCCTCCGCCATGAGTTGACCACGAGCCGTAGCCTTATAAGCATCCCACACCGTGGGGAGAGAGACTTCCCCTGAATTGTTAAGCTCAAAAAATTCCATAATAAAACGGACATGGTCCTGCACTGCGTCCTGCCGCCGTAGGAATCTCACATCGAGGCGCCAAAGCCTCTGTTGTTCACTGTACAATCCAGGCGGAAGAGCAAGCCAGCACGGGGCATGATCTGACCAAGTCAGCGCTCCATGTCCAGCCTTCACTCTCCCGTCCATCAGGCGCTGGTCCAATAGAAAATAATCAATGCGAGTGTGTACCTGATGGACCGGAGAGTAGTACGTATAGCTTCTTTCCCCCCCATGGGTATCCCTCCAGACATCCCTCAGAGCTAAGTCAAGCATGAGACTTTGCAGGGCTCTGGCTGGTCCCCCCACTCGCCCTCCAGCATGACTTGTGGAATCCAGGTGGGGCACCAGGTGCGTGTTACAGTCCCCCCCTAGAACAATAGGACCCCTTGCAAAATCCGCCAGTGAGGCTTTCAAGCGTGCAAAGAAGGCCCCTTGACCTGTATTGGGAGCGTAAACATTAGCCAAGGTGAGCAGGTGCCCTTCTAGACGGATATTCAAGAAGAGCCACCTCCCCAGAGTATCTTGTTTTGTCTCCTCTATCTGTAGAGAGAGGCGCTGGTGGAACAGTAAGGCCACTCCCCCTTTCTTCCGTCCCTGTGCATCCGAGGCTACCCGCACCTCAGTATATGGGGACCTCCTTAGCCAGCCCTGCTTACAGTTCTGAAGATGGGTCTCCTGTAGGTAGACAATGTCCCCCTGCAAAGTGCGCAAGTCGGAGAACAGCAAGGATCTCTTCCTCGGGGAATTAAGGCCCTTAACATTCAAAGAGACAAAGCGCACCATTAGCAATTACAGTCCACTCCCTCGCTGCCACCCGCTATCCAAAAGGTCCCAAGGATAGCTCCCCCCCCCCTCAAACCCGGGGAATTAGTTAGCCGAACCTGTCCGTTCCACTTTCCAAGAGCAGGGGCCATAGTCCCTCCACCCAAGCCCAAACACACCCCTCAATTCCTTGCTAAGAAAAAGCCCCCCCCCACCCATCTCCCCCCCCCTCGCCCAAATCCCCCCCTCAACCCAACTCCCCCCCCCTTCCCGTCAATACCACCTGCCTGTCAAGGTTAATACAGGACACGGTAAATTGACCACAAACCCCGTTTCCCCCAAAACCCCATGAAGCAGAAGGTCAACCTAAACACATAGAAAACATTCCCCACACTATTCCCCCACCCACCCCAGGTCAGCATTCTCCCCATGCCTCCCCATCAGAACAGTATCATCATCATGACATTTGCAAAACATCCGCCGCCCCCCGCATATAGGGTAGTGTGGGCCTAATTCAAATCTTTTCGATGGCCCATAACCCATTGAGGCATATTTCTTCCATCAGTTATCCAAAATTGGAGAGACCCACCCAGAGAGGCTCCCTAACGGGTAAAGAGAATTCCCCAAGTGTACACAAAGGTCAGAGATCAAGCAGACTTGCCCACCCGAGTCCACTTAGGGTGCTGGGACTTAGGGGGGGGGGCAGATGAGGCTGAGCATTATCATCAACTAGTCCCGCCTGGCGTAGGGCTCGCCAAGCTTCAGTGTGGTCCTTTGCTGAGATCTTTTTGTTGCCCAAAAGGAAGTTCATCCGAAAGGGGAAGGACCAGGAGTAACGAATGCCCTTGCTGTTCAAACCGTTGTCACTGGTTTTCATCTCTCTCCAGCGCGCCAAAGTGAACGTCGAAAGGTCTTGGTATATGGACACTGACGCATCCTGGAAGCGGACTGCTTTTTTCTCCCGGCCTTTCCGTATGAGGAGCTCAGCATCAGAATATCGCAGGAATCTCGCAATGACATCACGAGGCTGATTATTAGGAGGTTTTCCCAAAGCCCGATGGACTCTTTCTATTTCCATCTCAGGGGCCCGCGCAGCCAGCTCCTCCGCCGGGAGCAGCTCCGCTATCAACAGTTTAAGCACAGTTGGCAAATCTTCGCCGCCCCCTACCGCCTCTGGTATTCCACGAAAACGCACGTTGTTGCGGCGGGAGCGATTTTCAATGTCATCAATTTTGTAAGTCAGTTCCATTGCTTGCGCTTGCTGTCGATCCAAGGCACATTGTAAGTCCATCAGGGTCCCATCCTGATCAACCATTTTGGTCTCCACATCCTCTACACGGGCTCCCAGCTCTTTTATGTCAGTCCGTAAGTCTGCAACATCTTTCAACAATTCCTCACGTAGCGAACGAAACTCGCTGGCTAACTCCGCGAAGCCTTTACGGAGTTCTCGCTTGATTTGAGCAGAGGAGAGTTGTTTATGAGCTTCTAGTTCCTCTTCACTTACAGTGTCATCGTCAGAGCCTGATGGAGGAGAGTGACCACGGGGGCTACTCGGGGCCCCAGTCTTACGCTGCAGTCGCTGGGAGGAACGCACCCCCTCCCGAATTTCAGAACTCTTAGTGGTGGCCGCCATCCCCCAGAGCCACTTGTGGCGCACAGTGTTAGGAGAAAAGTGCAGTCAATGTCAGCAAAGGCAGAAAGTTCAGGGAGAGAGCGGTGCGCGAGGCCTCACAGTCCCGTAAGGCAATCACCTCCACACAGTGTTAGGAGATAAATGGATTCAATGTCCGCAAGACTCAGAAGAGCGGTGAGAGAGCAGGGCCCCGAGCAAAGAGCTGCCGCTGATCTTCTTGAAGGAATAAGCTGGGAAAGGCCATGCTCAAGGCGTTCTGCAATGGTGGTGGAGGGGAAAGGCACACAGGACCCACAACTGCCAGGAGTTAGGCTCTGAAGAAGAACTTGAGGCCAGATAGAACGCTGGAGTGCTCAGACAGGGCGCCCAAAATCCACATCGCAGGGGCAAGGCTTCAGCAGAGCACAAGCGTGTTAAAGGGTGCTACAGGCTCCAACCCCGTTCAGCCGAGCAGAGATATGATGGCATAAAGGAAATGGGGTGCGATTCAATACTTACTCCCCTCCCCCAGAGGGATCACAACGTGGAGAGGAGGGAGCGAGTGCCAGCAAAAGCCTTGGGGATTCCAGGCCCTCTCCCCGGTCGCAGAAGTTAAACGGCAGCTGCTTGTGCCGGCGTTCCAGCCCCGAGGACAATGTTCCGCCCGTCAACGCGTTGCTGCTCAGCCTCCGGTCCAGTAGCAGGGGCCCGACAGCGCGTCTCAAGAGGAGTCCCTCCCAGTGTCGTCCGGGTCGCGCGGGCCGGCTAGGGCAGGGAGAGAATCAGCCGGGCCCAAGGCAGGTAGCGGGGAGAAACACGTGGCAGCAGGCCGCGTTTCACAGGTGGGCTCCGCGGCGTCTCAGCAGCGTGGGAGATCATCCAACTCGGCTCCGGAGGGCACCGCTCACCTCATTAGACCCAGGGCAGGTAGGAGAGATAAACTTTTGCAATTTTTAGCACATTTTAGCTGATGATTTGGGGTAGTGGGGTCGGAGCTCTCTCACAACGCGGCCATCTCTCAGCGGGCTCACGAGCGCCCCCCCAGGCTCACCATTTTTTTTTGCAATATTGACACCTTCTCCCCTACTCTCTGGGATCTGTCATCTGGTCTTGCCCATAGGTGCCAAAATCTTAAATACAATCCCAAACCCCTCTTTTAGTGGGCTGCCAAAAAGCTTCTATTGAACATGGACGTAATTTTCTATGTTGTACATGCTTTGACACCCATATTGCAGGTAGAACCGTCATCTCTAAATTTAAACAATGTCTTAAAAACTAATCTTTTTACAATAGCGTTCAGCAAGGGACAGGGTCTTGGCATGGTGTATTCAGATGTGCTATTTTCTTCTCAATCTCTTGAGCTGTCTCTGTCCTGATTTTTTTTGTTACTTTTTCTGCTGTCCTATTTAAAATATGGAATTTTTTCCACCAATTTATTGTTTTAATTATAAACCACTTCGTGATTAAAGAAGCAGTATATGAAGTCTAAATAAAACTAAACCTATTGCTATAATAGTGTTTTTTTAATGTCAACTGCAGTAAAACTTTTAAAGAAATTTATTTATTTATTTATTTAACATTTCTTATATACCGCCTTTCATGATATCAAGGCGGTTTACACATTGAACAAACTGAAATTACATTGAACAGTGCATTATAACTTGGAGATAACTATTTTACAGGGAACATGGGCTATGGAGGGTTAAGTGGCTTGCCCAAGACCACAAGGAGCACCTGTGGGACTAGAAACTCCAGTCCTTCCGGCCCAAGGTTGCTGTCCTCTAGTGGGATTTGAACCCCCGACCTTCCGGCCTGAAGTACCTTGCCCCAACCACTAGGCCACTCCTCCACTCCATAATCCAAAATAGAAAGACTATATGCAGTACACACCCTATTTCTAATAGGTATTTTTAATAAACAATTTTGTGCATTTAATTCTCTTTACAAACTTACCATCCTCGTTCAACCCCATTACACTCCAGCACTATAAAAAAAACAAACTTAAGTCTATTCTTCTCAGCTCTGAAATGCAGTAGTATAACGTCAGCAATCAAGGACTCAAAAATGCTATAAATGAACTAGCAGTAATGGGACTGTAATACTGCAGCTCTTACTTAATTTCAAGGCCACAATGTTACATATCCACCTAAACTTTTCACAATCCATTATAGAACACTCCCAAAAGGATAAAACTGTCCATGAGAATTCCATTGCGCAAGACAGTATTCACTCACATCTGATAGAAGATTCCAAGCAGCACTGTAAAATCGTCCACTAACAAGTACACATTCTTGTTCTAGAATACTGTAATAGAATCCACACTGTGTATGAACTTGCACATTCACCCTGGGTGCAAGACAACAGCATGGAGACTAAGGGAATATTTACTAAGCCGGGCTAACCCATGCTATTTGTACCTAGGTCCCATGTTATTCAATGAGACCTAGTTACAAATAGCATGGATTAATCATTAGCCCGGCTTAGTAAATATTCCCCTGATGTTTCACCAACAATTAACTCTTGCTGGTAGATCCAGGGCCAGACTGAAGGATGTTGACTACTATAGGTAGGACTGGACAGCAGTGGGGATGGGCAGTTTCTCCCCCAGTAATCATACAGCACATAGGAATAAAGACCACCCTCTCCCCCATTTATTCCAGGTGTTTGTAGACTGCCCAGGATGCCAGATTTTGAAATAGCCTATGCCTTTCCTATTTAATTTTTAAATGTGCACCACTGTGGTATCCTTGGGCTTTTTAGGGTTAATCTAAATCAGGGCCTGGGTAGTACAGTCGTGGTCAAAATTATTGGCACTCTTGCATTTTAGGTAGGTTGTGTACAGTATCTTGAGAACTAATTGGAAAGATTCCAACTGTATGTCATCCTAATATGTTAATAGTATGTTCAAAGGTATACAATATGTCTGTGCAACTTAGAGGTACTAATTTCTGAGAAAAAAAATATGACCTGGACAGGATTAATGGGCCCTTTCATTGATATTTGGTTGCACAACCCTTGGCAATGAAGATACTCCAAATATTTCTTGTAGCCATCTATAAGTTTCGTGCATCTGTCTGCTGGCAGTTTCTCTCACTCAACAACTGTGATTTGTGCCAGCTTATGAATGTTTCCAGGATTTCTTTTACCAATGGCAGATTTCAGCTCTTTCTAAAGGTTCTCAATTGGATTGAGATCAGGACTCATTACCGGTCAGTTTAAAAAAAAAACCAGTCCATTTTTCCTTTTTTAATCATTGTTTTGTACTTTTGGGTCACTGTCCTGCTGGAGGACCCATGATCTTCAACCCAGACCTGTTGAAATACCAGGTGCAAATAATTTGTTTTCTCAAGATGATCAGGCATCTGTTGAAATACCAACATCTCTAGTAGCTTTGAGAGGAAAGAGATTGGAGACAGGGTGGTAATGACTGGGAACAGAGGGATAGAGATTAGGATTCTTGAGAAGCAGTCGGACCAAGGCAGTTTTCCAAACAGTGAGGAAAAATCCCTCAGGACAAGCTATCGCTGAAAGGGGTAAGTGCAAATGGAAGGAGGGCAAGCATGATTCCATAATCCAAGACGAAGGAATGGGATCCAGCAGACAAGTGGTCTTAGATACTTGAGAACACATACCTCTTGTAATACACAGTGACCTAGTTATAAGTAATATAACTGATGTAATTTGATCTCCTAATTTCTGGGTTTAGATCTCAAAACTTGCTTCATATTGGATTTGATTAGCCCAAAGGACCATGGGCTTTAACACCTGCGTCATGTACTGCAGAAGAATCTTCGAGGAAGGACAGACATTAGATCCACTGACATACACTCTAGTAAAATGATTCTTATGCTGTTCTAGAATCAAAGTCTGTCTAACCTCAAGTTATCAAAAGGCAAATGAAAAAATAAAGCCAAGTGAATCCAAGTTAGCTGCACAGTTAATGGCCTCATTACCTTTTTATCAAGCTCCTGTCATGAAGTCAATGAGTTGTTTCAATAAATTGTCAAGGGGTGGCTCTGATAATGCAAACAAGGGACTTTCCAGAGAAAAACGGCAGGTTTTGTTTTGCATTATGGCTTATGAAACTTCCATAAGGGAATACTACTTTATTAAATAAATGTTAAAACATTTATTTAAAGGAATAAAGGGGACTATTGTAGTGGTTGATATGGATGGGCAGATTAAATAGATAGACCATGTGGTCTTTTTTTGCAATCATGTTTCTATGTAACACTGAGTGGAATATTTCCTACATATACAAAACCAGGTCGTAATGTCATCTAGAAAACGTGGAACATAGTCAAAAAGCATGAGCTGGCTTCCTCCTTTTTGCCAATATTTATTTTAATTCCTTGATTGCCCTTTGATGATTTTGATTATATTCCAAGTTATGTAGATGACATTACAACCTGGTTTTGCATATGTAGGAAACAAAATGGTAACATTGAGTGGGATAGTGTTTAATATTCTCATATGGACATTTCATAAGGTATAATTGTCTACTGGCATATCCTGTTTAACAGCATTTTTCGGAACTGAATGCTTTCAGAGTTAGGGCATACGTTTTCAATCCAGTCCTCCGGACACACCTTGCCAGTCAGGTTTTCATAACCACCACAATGATTATGGATGCGAAATATTTGCATATAGTGGAGGCAGTGCATGCAAATCTCTCATGCATATTCATTGTAGTTATCCTGAAAACCTGGTGTGTCCCAAGGACTGAGCTGAGAACCGCTGCCATAGTGATTTGCCATAAAATGGTTCCTATTGGGTTAAAATATAAAATATTAATTGATTTATTCAAGATGGTTGCTTAAAGGTCATTGCCTTCTCAACTGCCAGACTCAATCTTGGCTTGATGTCACCCCACCATCATGTTGTCAATAGAGGTATTTTCTTTAAAAGCAGAACACCTGCATCATGCAGACAGATGTCCTGTACCTTACCAACAGCACATGAAAGTTGCACATTCTCCTTTAGGAAGTCCTTCATTCCTCAGGATCTTCTGTTGATTGGTCTATTGTCCATATACATTTTTCTTTTTTTATTTTTATTTGTGTCTTTCCAATCCCAATACCATTCCCATGGTTTGGGGGGACAACACAAAATGATAATTACACTTACCTGGTAATTGTAGTTCCTTGAGTGACGACAGTTCAGTCCTCCACCTCTGTGTTGTGCACCTCCTCCTGCAGCTTGGAGACTGGGCATGTCAAAATCGTGACATCACTGGATATAGCCTGCTGGTCTCTCCCATCAGCCCCAGTGAACTATTGACAAAGCAGACTCAAAAGAACAGCAAATAAGTAGCTATTATACCAACCGTAACATTAATTTAACTAAAACCGTGACTATGTACACCTAAGGCTCTCCCAGGCAGACCTTTCGTACACCCTTCCCCACTACACACAGAATCAGCAAGCAGAAAGAGTGAAAATGATCAATTTCAAAGACAGATGTACCTGTAGTCTTCCCGTTCTTCCAACCGACCATCCACTGCCAACGATAGCACTCCAGGTGGGAATGAGGACTGAACTGTCGCCACTCAAGGAACTACAATTACCAGGTAAGTGTAATTATCATTTCCTTATCGTTCCTCCAGTTCAGTCCTCCACCTCTGGGATGTAACAGAGCAGTAATAATTGGGAGGGACCTTTCCAGCTGGCTCGTAACACTGCCGACCCAAAGCGGGCGTCATTCGCCACCGCCACATCAAGGCGGTAGTGCCTACTGAAAGTATGAAGGGAGGACCAGGTGGCCACCCTACAAATTTACCCCAGAGGAACCAAAGTGTGTTCCGCCCCGGATGACGCTTGTGCTCTGGGAGAATGAGCTCGTAGGCCCGACGGCACCAACTGACCTCGTAACAAATAAGCTGACGCAATCGCCTCCCTAATCCATCTGGCAAAGAAAGCCTTCGCCGCTGCTTCCCCTTTGCGGATACCTCCGAACACCACAAATAGCCGGTCCGACTTACAAAATACCTCCGAAGCCTTCAGATATTGCCGCAACACCCGCTTCACATCCAAACGGCGTAAACTGCGGTCCAAGTCGCTTCCCCCCAGCGACCCTAGCACCGGCAAAGACACCGTCTGATTCAGGTGGAAAGGAGATACCACCTTATGCAAAAACGAGAGAACGGGTCGCAGCACCACCTTCTCCCTGGAAAAGGATAAGAACGGTTCCCTACAAGATAATGCTTGCAATTCCGAGATGCGTCTAGCCGAACAAATAGCAACTAAAAATACGGTCTTCAACGTCCGATCCTTAACCGAAGCCCGGAGCAATGGCTCAAAGGGCGCTTTGGCTAACGCTCCTAACACCAAATTGAGATCACAAGGTGGAACCACCACTCTACACGAGGGCCGCCGACTGGCTAATGCTTTGAGAAAACGCAACACATCCACATGGCCGCCGAGAGCGACGCCCCGAACTTTGCCGCGATAACACGAAAGAGCTGCCAGCTGAACTCGTAAAGAACTAGCTGCAAGACCCTTATCAAACCCGTCCTGCAGAAAGCTCAAGATCAAGGGAACGGAGACCGTAGCCACCCGGACTTGTCGCCTTGAGCACCAGTCCTCAAATATACGCCAGACACGAACAAATGTTAGTGAAGTGAACTGCTGTCGCACTCTAAGCGAAGTCACGATGACTGCCGCCTACCGCTGAACCACCTTTTTTTTTCTTTTTCCCCTTTAGCCTCGCCCTTTCAATGGCAAAACCGTAAGCGAGAACCAATCCACTTGAGGCATGCGAAGTGGCCCTTGAATCAACAGGGCCGCCGCCACTGGCAACCTCCAGGGCTCTCTGCCGAGGAGGCAAATGAGATCCGTGTACCACAGACATCTGGGCCAGTCCGGCACCACCAAGAGAACTCTTCCCGGATGAGCCTCAATCCGCTGAATCACTTGGCCAATTAACGCCCACGGAGGGAATAATTACAGAAGACCCCTTGACGGCCACTGAGGCACCAGAGCGTCTATGCTTTCTGACATTCTTTCCCGCCTCCTGCTGAAGAAATGACTGGCTTTTGCGGACCAAAAGGTCGCCATCAGATTCATCAACGGCAGACCCCATCGACGAACTATCTGTGCAAAGATGTCCGGATGCAGCTCCCACTCCCCTGCATCTATTCAGACCCTGCTGAGGAAATCGGCCATCACATTGTCCTTCCCTGCGATGTGCACTGCCGAAATTGCTGTCAATTGACTCTCTATAGGGGACCAAACCCCTTGTGCAAATCTTCCTTCGCAATGGGCCCCCCATCCTGCGAGACTCGCGTCCCTCAATAACAGAAGCCACTCCGGCTGCTCCAGCGCCATTCTGGCTGACAGCCCGGAAGCACCCACCACCGCAGAGACTGCCTGACCTGAATAGGGCAGGGGAGCAGTCTGCTCAACGAATCAGATTGATGCGACCACCTGCGAAGCAGCGCTCTCTGCACCAGCCTCAAATGAAATTTGCACCAAGGCCTCCAGGGTCGCTGCCATAGTCCCAAGCACGCGTAGATAAGTCCACGCCGCGGGAGCCGGGGTGGCCCTGAACTCGCGCACCAATCGCTGAAGTCCTTTGACTCGGCGGTCCGGCAAAAACACCTGTCCTCTCTCCGTGTCGAATCGTACCCACAGGTACTCGAGGTCCTGGGATGGTACTAAGCGACTCTTGGCTGGGTTAACCACCCAGCCGAGGCTCTGCAAAATCTTTACCACTTTGTTCGTTACCTGAACGCTCTCGGCCGCGGACTTGGCTCAAATTAACCAATCGTCAAGATATGGATGAACTAAAATTTCTTCCTTGTGTAATGCTGCCACTACCACCACCATAATCTTGGTGAAGGTTTGTGGCACTGTCGCCAGGCCAAAGGGCAATGCCCGGAATTGATAGTGTCACCATGGCAAAGTGAATCTCAGAAAACTTTGATGAACCGCACTGATGGGAATGTGTAAGTACGCCTCCGTAAGGTCAAGGGATGTCAAGTACTCTCCCTGATGCCCCACTACAATGACCGACCGCAAGGTTTTCATTCGGAAATGCGGCACCCGAAGACAGCGATTCACACCTTTCAGGTCTAAGATAGGGTGCATCGCCCCGTCTGACTTTGGCACCACAAAATAAATGGAGTACTGACCCACACCGTAGTCTGCCACCGGCAGCGGTATGACAGCTCCCACGTGCACAAGGTGATCTAGGGTACTGCGAATCGCCAGAGTTTTCTGTTGACCTCTCCATGGAGACATGACGAAGGAATCTCGCATGGGTTGCGCAAATTCCAGCGTATAACCCGTGCAAATAATCTCTAAATCCCCACTGGTCGGATGTGATGTGGATCCAGGCAGGAAGAAACTCCCGAAGTCGCCTGCCTATCGTTGACCCTCCCGCCGGGACCCGCCTCCTTTCATTGCGGCTTACGAGTCGTCGCTGCGGGGCTTGCTGAGAAACCTCTATTTGCACCCCGCAACTTGAGCTGTCCACTTTCTGATTCTTGTCACTCAATAGACCAGCTGTCGTAAAGAAAGGGGCTCAAGGGAAGGGTCAGGTGCCATATTCAGATGGCTACCCGCCACTGCTGGAAGAATCAGATCTGTCTTTTTTTTTTTTGTGTGTGTAAAACATGGAGGCCTGGTTAACAGAATGAAACCCAGTTTTCCTATCCTTGAAGGCCCAGAGAGCCTATAGATGGATTGCAGCTGTACATGATTGGAACAATCTCTGTTTATGGACCCATGATCACTGTATGCAAGGTGGAGGAGAGGAGGACGTCTGTCTCACTTAGCCTGGACCAAAGAATAAGCAACCGACCTAAAGTCCTGTATAGACAAATAACTGCAATAAAGTAGATGAAGACCACGCCACGTAGGCCTCACCATCGCTGAAAAATGAGAGTCAAAGACAATTCACTATCAGATACAAAGCCCAGAGTATGTTCAGGGCTCTTCAATCTATTGTTTCTCCAAATAGGGAAGACCAGACTCTCATCTTCCTTGAGACCAGAGTGACTCCCAATTGGACTGCTGGCAGAATGAAAGACATGCAAATTATTGGCTCATATGAGAAGCCCTGAAGCACAACAAATATCTAGAGTCCGTGACTGTCGAGCAAGATCCAAAAAGACCAAGGAAGGGAGTAGAGGGAAATTCAATCAACCAAACCTTTATTGATTTTAGCCAGTTTCTATACCGCCTTATCTTTCAATCAAAGCAGTAGCCAATGGAGGGTTAAGTGACTTGCCTAAAACCACCAGGAATGGCTAGAGGATTATAAACCCCCCGGTCCTCCGACCCGAGATCTCTATCCCCAAGTGGGACTTGAACCCCTGGCCCTCTGTACCGAGGTACCCTGTCCTACCACGAGGACCACAATACCCCCACACATATCCAAGGCACTTCATTGCCCAGAGAGAAATTAAAAATTACAATACGCCAGAAAGGACTTCGTTATTAATATCTTTACCCAAGGCAACCTGCATACCCACAAGGAAAATGTCCTGTTGTCCAGGCAAGCACATCCGCCTAGAACCGAGCAGGCCCAGGCCTCACTGGTAAGGGTACTTCCGTACCAAAACAAACAGGTTGAGTCAGTGTCCGGAAAAGGGGAAATAAAGGCAGACCCCTGGACAGGCCACCTCGCCGTAGCCCTAGAGCACACCACACCACGGCTATAGAGCCATTAAACATAACAGATAAAGGCAATAAAAGAAAGGAAAGTCCTAAACAAAAAGTCCTTAATAGTCTATATAATATACATAATGCCAGAAAAAGAGCAAAGCCATCAAATAAATGGTTGAGTAATCTTTTTTTTCCCCCCCAACTCGAAATAAAATATGAAATTAAATTATTAAATTGAAAATATGCTGTATGAAATCAAACCTTGTTTTGTTCGCTTATCACCCTGAACGCGGCCTGCCGATTGACGATGCTGCCACGAGGCCGCGGAGCGTGGAAAAGGCTCTGGACCCGTTCGGCTCTGTTTCCCGCTCAAACGCTCTCGGCCGCTTCAGTCGCACTGCCGGGAAACTGCGTTGCCGACACGGCAGCCATCTTGTGATTGCGGCCCCCCCCAGCCTCCTTCCGAGTGGAGACCGAATCGCCGCCCCACAAACCACTACGCTGCTCGATCCCATAGCGAGCAGCATTTGCGGTGAGGGCCGGGTACGGAAAGACTTCAGCTCCCACCACTGCCCCGACTAATCTGGAGCCGCGTGTGAGCCACTCACTCTGTCCTGTCGGGCTCCCCTCTGAACCATTCGGAAGGAGAGAGCCGAAGCATGCCATACCAAAAAGGCAGCCTTGGGAAATCAAGGTAGCACGAGCTCGAGCCCGGAAGCTTTTTTTTTTAATGCAAATTACAATACACCAACAAGTAACAACTTGTACAGAAAAGGACTTTTCAGACCACAAGTCGACAACAGAGAGGCAAGTATAGGTCACAAAACACAGGAAAATTGTCACCTAGCAAATACAAAAGGAAAAAGACAGACACAAGAAGAGTACAACACTCTAACCGTAAGTAGACCCCCTAATCCGGAGGTCTACCGGGGGATAAAGGGGAGGAAGGAGCCAACAAATTACCCTGTTTAGAATTAATAAAAGAGGCTAGTTGGGAAGGTTCAAAGAAAATATATCTGTTTCCAGATAATTTCACCAAACATTTACAGGGAAATCGCAAATAAAACAAACCCCCCAACTGAAGAACCCCTGAACGGTACATAAGAAACTGCTTCCTTCTCTTCCGAGTTACTCTCGAGACATCTGGAAACATTCTAATACGTGATTCCAAAAATTCTTTTCCAGTAGACCTGAAAAAAAGCCTCAGAAGCCAGTCTCTATCCACCTCTAGGGCGAAGGTTACCAAAAAGCGTGGCAGTCATCCCAACCGCAGTAGGGGACCGTTCCAAAAAAGTAGAAAGGTCCAATCTGTCCGCAGACATCACCAGGTGATCTCCTTCACCCTTGTCTCCAATCTTAGAAGTCGGAAGATAGAAAGCTTTAGATATTGGAGGAATTGCATCTGCCGATACCTTAAGTACTGTAATAAGAAACTGCTTAAATAGTTCCAAGGCCGAAACCGATGGAACTTTAGGAAAGTTCAGAACACGTAGGTTACGGCTTTTTGCAGCATTTTCAAGAAACTCCAGCCTCCTATGTACCACCGCCGAATCTCTTATCAAATTATGGGAAACATCTTTAATCTGCCCTAAGGACCCCTCTAAGGAGGCCACTTTAGCATTCATCTCAGTCTGAGTAGATTGATGAACATGTAACTGTTGCCCAAAAAGCTGAAAATGTTGATGAATAGATTGGAGCTGTGCTGTTATATTAAGGTGCATGGCTGAAAAAGCTTCCCAGAGCCCGGAAGCTTTAAGAGCATTACACCCCAATGGACAGAGAAGCTAGGCGGGAGGTGGCTATTTTAAGGAGACATGACCTCAGATTAATTTAATTTAGTTTAAGTAAATTAACCCAAGTTAGACTAGATTAGTAAAGTAAATTATGAAAGTTTCAAATAGAATAAACTAGAATGAATTAAAATTAAAGTAATTAACTCAAAGAAAATAAAAATTACTAAAACCCTTAAAACCAGGGATTAAACTTTGCCAAGTTAAATTAGAACCAAAATAAAGCAAATCCTGACTAACTGTTCCTCATCTGCTTCTCAAGTGAGCCCAGCACCTAGGCTCACTACGTCCCCCTGCTGCATGGAGACTGGACACACTGGGGCTGATGGGAAAGACCAGAAGGCTATATCCAGTGACGTCACGATTTTGACATGCCCAGTCTCCAAGCTGCAGAAGGAGGTGGTGCACAACCCAGAGGTGGAGGAACTGGAGGAATGATACGGAACCTAGGCTACAGGTACCTCAGTAATAAAGTATTCGAGAAAGTCACTGTCAGGTAGGTTCTTCTCAGTGCTTAGTCTATTAGAAATAAGTGTATCTTACTCCTCAATCTGATCACTGAAAAACAGCTGCATGTCCTATTTGTACAGAAAACCTGATTGAAGAGGAGGAGAGGGAAAGGCGCAAGCTTCTTTTCTTCAAGCTTGTCTTATTTTTGATTCTCTCAATTGCTCTCAGCTCCCAATTCTTATTTTAACAGTCTGACACAATTTTAGTCAACTTGACACTTAGGGACCCTTTTACTAAGGTAAAATTAGACTTACCTGCTAATTGTTGTTCCTTGAGGAATTCCAGTCTAGTCCCGAACATCAGGAGTTGTGCACCTCCTCCCGCAGCTTTGGAGACTGAGCATGTCACACTTTATAACTGGTCCAGGGTCCGCCTCCATTGCTCCAGTAACCTATTAACAAAGCAGACTCACCCGAGCAATAAGTAAGTACCTTTTCTATTTTTTTTTTTAACATTCTTAATCCTAAGTGAAGGAAACAATTTAACCAGCTAAAATTGAACCGTGCTGTAACCTCTCCGGCTAAGCCCTGCAGAGGCTTGTCACCCCTTCTCCCCAGGCTTCCCCGCAAAGCCTAGGTTAGTAATGAGAAATCAGTACACCTCCCCGCTGCTTCCCGGGACACCGCCGCCCGAATAAACTGCCTTACCTGTCCACTGACATGTCTTACCTGGCCTCCGACTGCAGTCTGGAATGGATATCCGGGAGGGAAGCGGGACTAGACTGGAGTTCCTCAAGGAACAACAATTAGCAGGTAAGTCTAATTTTACCTTCATCGTCCCTCCGGTCTAGTTCCGAACATCAGGAGATGTAACAAAGCAGTACTCACTTCAACGGGAGGGACCGGCCAGACCAGTCTGCAGCACCGCTGATCCAAATCTAGAGTCACCGCCCGCCTGGACATCAATCCTGTAATGCTTCACAAAAGTATTCAATGACGGCCACGTCGCTACCCTACAAATTTCCACTGCTGGCACCAAACTAAACTCCGCCCATGAAGCTGCGAGCCCGAGTCTAATGCGCTCTCAAACCGTTCGGCACTACCTTGTTCTTCAAAATATATGCCGCTGCAATAGCTTCCTTAATCCACCTAACAATGGATGATTTAGATGCCGCCTCGCCTTGCCTTGGGCCCCCAAACAACACAATCTGTCCGTTTTGCGGAGCCCCGCCGTTCTCGGTACATAACACTTCAATGCCCTGCCGATATCCAAGTGATGAAGTCTCCTACCTGGCTTATCCTTGGCTTCCCATTCGAATACCAGCAGGGATACCACCTGATTCACATGAAACGCTGATACTACCTTAGGCAAAAACGAAGGCACCGTCCTCAACACCACCTTCTTGCTACCAAAGGTCAAAAAGGGTTCTTTACAGGACAAAGCGTGCAACTCCGAAATTCGGCGTGCCGAAGAGATAGCCACCAAAACCACCACTTTAAGCGTCAAATCCTTCAGCATAGCCTTCGCTATAGGCTCTCTCACCAATGCCTCTAGCACCAAGTTCAGATCCAAGACCGGCATCACGTCTCTCCTGGGCGGCCTCAACAGACCTGTAGCCTGCAAGAATGTTTTAACATCCAGATGAGCCCCCGGCATCACCCCCTGTATCTTCCCCCTAAAACACGAGAGCGCCGCTAACTGTACTCTCAGGGAAGACGCCACTAGCCCCTTCTCGAAGCCATCCTGAAGAAAGGCCAATATTTGCAGGATCGAGGCGCCTAACGCTTTGAAATGCTTACTCTCGCACCACGCCTCAAACAATCGCCAGACCCTGATATACACCACAGATGTAGACCTACGCCTGGAATTCAGCAAGGTAGCAATTACCGCTGCCGAATACCCCTTGGCTCTCAACCTTGCCCTTTCAAGAGCCAAGCCGTAAGCAAGAACCGATCCACCTGAGGCATACTTAACGGCTCCTGCACCAACAGATCTCTCCGAACCAGAAGCCGCCACGGCGCTTCTGCCAACAGCCGTATCATGTCTGCATACCACGGCCTCCTTGGCCAATCCGGCGCAATCAGGATCACCTGACCCCTGTGCCTCTCTATTCTCTGCAACACTCGACCTATTAACGCCCACAGAGGGAAGACATACAGCAGCCCTTCCTCCAGCCATCTTTGCATGAGCGCATCCAGTCCTTCCGACATCCTTTCTCTTCTTCTGCTGTAAAACCTTCCTACCTTTGCCGACGCAAATGAAGCCATTAGGTCCATCACTGGCAGGCCCCAGCGAAGCACCAGCAAGTCGAAAACTTCCTGATTGAAATCCCACTCTCCTGGATCCACTCTGACCAGACTCAAAAAAAAATCGGCTGACACATTGTCCACCCCCACTACATGTGCTGCTGATAACACTTCCAGATTTACCTCGGCCCATTCCAGAAGTTCGTCTGCTTCTTCCTCGAGAGCCGTGCTGCTGGTGCCACCCTGACGATTGATGTACGCCATTGCCGTGGCATTGTCTGACAGCACTCGTACTGCTTTGCCGTGCAGGAGCCTCTGAAAAGCCTTCAACGCCAGCGTGACTGCCCATAACTCCTACCTGTTGATCAACCAGGACCTCTCCCGGTCCGACCACTGACCTTGGGCAAACTGTCTCTCGAAGTGAGCCCCCCAACCGAACAGACTGGCATCTGTCGTTAATGCCCTCCATTGTGGTGCTTCGAGAGGCATCCCCTTCTCTAGACACCCCTGCTTTAGCCACCATTTCAACGACTGCCGCGTCTCCGGAGGGCATACCAGCCTTTGCGACAACCAATCTGACTGATGAGACTATCTTCTGAGGAGTGCTCTCTGCAGTGGCCTCATGTGCGCCCTGGCCCATGGCACTACCTCGATCGTAGCCGCCATTGTCCCCAGTAGTTGTAAATATTGCCACGCTGATGGAGCTTGTCTCCTCAAAAAAGGCCTTTATCAGCCGCCTCAGCTTCTGAGCCCTGAGCTTCGGAAGATAAACTCTGCCCCTGTTCGTGTCGAAGTGAGCCCCCAAATATTCCAACTCCTGTGACGAGACCAATTTGCTCTTTGCCACATTGACCACCCACCCGAGGGACTGCAGAACATGCACCACTCTGCAGGTAGCCAACTCGCTCTCGCTCCTTGACCGCTCGAATCAGCCAGTCGTCCACGTACGGATGAACCAACACCCCTTCCTTGCGCAATGCCGCCGCCGCCACCACCACCACCATCATTATCTTGGTGAAGGTTCTTGGAGCTGTAGCCAAATCGAAAACGGCATCACCTGAAACTGAAAATGCCCCATGGGCACCGCAAAACGAAGAAATATCTGATGCTCCAAATGAATTGGTATGTGCAAGTACGCCTCCGATAGATCCAAAGACTGAGGAACTCCCCCCGTCGAACCGCCACGATGACCGAACGCAACATTTCCATGCGAAAGTGGGATACCTTGAGACACCCGTTTACCCTCTTGAGGTCTAGAATGGGCCTCAAGGTTCCTTCCTTCTTTGGCACCACGAAGTATATCGAGTATCGACCGCATCCTCGTTGATCTGCCGGAACCAGCACCACCGCCTTCAGCACTAACAATCTTTCTACCGTCTCGCGTACCGCCGACAACCTTGATTTTGCTCTGCAGGGAGATTGAATGAACGAGTCGATCACCGGACGTTGGAACTCGAGCGCATACCCTTTTTGTACGACTTCCAACACCCACTGATCCGACGTGATTTGGGCCCAGGCAGGAAAGAAGTCTCACAAACAACCCTCCATGGGTACAAAACCTCTGCCTGCTCCTCTAAACCCCCGAAAGCCCTGCGATCTATACTGCGAACGCCCCCTCTGAAACGTAGCGAATCGCGACTGATGAAATCTATGAAACTCCCTTTGCTGATTCTTGGAAGGCGCCCCCGGACGACCCTGCTTCTGTTTGTCTTCCGGTAATCTACCTCCCTTGGACTCTCCTAGATCCTTGACCAACTTGTCCAAATCTTCACCAAACAGCAACTTGCCTCTAAACGGAAGCTTGCCTAACCTAGCCTTAGAGGCCCCATCTGCCACCCAATTGCGCAGCCACAGATATCTTCGTGCCGCCACCACGGACGCCATACTGTTTGAGAGCCCTCGGATAAGATCATACTGAATGTCCGCTAAATACGCCGCTCCTGACTCCATTCGGGAGGCTTCCTCAACCGCCTCTCCCTGCACCCCATTAATCCTCTGAGACTAGTGAAGGCAAGCCCTCGCCACCCATGCACCACAAATTGAAGCCTGCATGGAAAGCGCATTTACCTCAAACACCTGCTTCAACAATGTATCTAATCGCCTATCCTGAGCATCCTTAAGAGCGGCACTGCCTTCCACTGGGATCGTGGTTTTCTTAGTAACCGCTGAGACCGCCGCATCTACCTTAGGAGTCTTAAAAAGATCCTTATCTGGCTCCTCCAATGGGTATAGGCGTGCCATTACTTGCAAACCTTTCATCCCTGCCTCCAGTGCGTCCCACTCCTCCTCAATCATTTCCTTAAACACCCTATGTATTGGGAACGCCCGTTGAGTCTTCCGCACCGCCTGTAACAAGGGATCCTCCAGAGTAGAATCTTCCAGACTACCCATAACCAGCATATTCAAGGCTTTCAGCGTCTCCGTGATGAGCGCTGCCAACTCTTCCCGCCGGAACACCCGGACCACCCTTGCCTGGTCCTCCGGCTTTGGAATCTCACCTTCCTCTAGGTCCAATTCCAACTCCAAATCCTCCAAGGTTTCGGATGGTTCCTGCTGTCCTAACTCTTGCTCATCCTTATCCGCGACCAGCCTAGGCTTTTTGAGAAGACCACTCCCTGGAACTCCTCCCAGCGGAGCCCCTGATCTCTTCGAGCTCAGCCCCCCACTCGCCACAGGCCCTGGCGCCGAACCCCCCGACCCCTAAGGGCCTGTTGGAGCAGCACCATAAAATCTTGCGAGAAAATAGCCGCCAGCCCCCCCCCCTGCAGGAAAGGCTGAGACGAGGGGGAATCTCTCACCGAGGAAGGCCCCGGCCGGGGATCCAACAGCAGAACAGACATCTCAGCCGCTTCCCCTGCCTCCGTCTGCCCGCTTGACTCGTCTGCCACACTGTTCGCCGCCAGCTGAGCCCCGGCTGCCTCTTGTGTACAGCCCCTGCACACCCCGGCCTCCGACAGCGAATCCCTCCTGAACCCACACATAAGGCACCTAGGTTTTGAAGGCATCTGGAAGCCGGCCCCAGCCACCCCTAATGCAACCCCCACCCAGTGAAGGGCCCAGGCAAACCAGGCTACAAGCTCTGATTACTTTGCCGTTGTCTTTCCCCCCCCCCCCCCAACTGAATCTGCTTAACTTCCAAATTGCCCCCAAATCTAGAAGCACCCCAGAGGACTGCGAGTGAGCACGGGAGACCAAAACTGCCGCTCTCCTGCTTTCCCGCCCTCCAGCCACACGGTCTAGGCCTGACCGCGGCAACCGTCCTGCACCACAAACCACCACGTGTCAGCCCCGACGTCGCTCTACCCGACGCTTACCTTTTCGCTGGCCTGCTCCAGCTCCACGGAGTTTAGAGAGCCTCTGCCCCTCTGCTGCCTGCTTCCGCCAGCTGCGACCCGCTGCTTCCGCCAGCTGCGACCCGCTGTTTATCTTACCATGGCCAATCAAGCCACGGCTGCAGCCGGAGGTGTCTCTCTCGGCGTGTTCTGAGCTCCGCACCTCCCCCCGCTTCACACCCGATGAGGGGATCAGAAGCGGGAGGCCCCACCACCGACTCCCTCACTCTCCCCTGGACAGCCACTGCTTTAGGGAGGGGGAGAAGGGGGGACAGCCAGAGCAGATTTACACCTTAATCTCTGCACTGAATCAAATCGCCAATTTAAAGAGGTATTACCTCAAAACTCATTTACTTTATTTATTTTATTTTTTTTTATATCCCAACTAACTAACTTTCCTATCTATCCCTAGACCTTAATTATTCCTCTAGTGAGTCCCAAACACCAGGGCTCACACCTCCTTCCACTGCATGGAGACTGAGAATACTGGAGCAGTTATACAGTGTCACTAAAAGTGTGACATGCTCAGTCTCCAAAGTTGCTGGAGGAGGTGCACAACTCCTGATGTTCAGGACTAGACTGGAGGGACGATAAGGAATGCCCATTAGCTGGTTAGCATGTGTTTTAATGTGTGGCAACTGGCAGCAAGGAACATTATTGCCAAGCATATGCCACTGCATGCTAACATGCAAGTTAATCAGCGATCATGGAACGGGGTATGGAATGGGCATAGAGAGCACATTACCATGCTATCAACAGCAAAGTGCCTCTGAACATGTGTTTATCTATGGACTCCTTGTGGGAGTCATTACATGAGCCCGTTTTAGTGGAGCACACATTTGAATGACCCATCACACTTTAGCCTTGTATGCTGTGTACGCCTTGTAGTGCTATTCAAATGATCAGTAGTAGAAGAAAACCTGGTCTTCTCTTCTAACATGGTAATTGAGGGTGTCATTACTAATATTAATTCTATATCATGGACAGATCACTCTGGTCTTGCACTGTAATCTCTTCTATGCCAGACTCTGTCTGCATAACTAAGAGTGTGTCAAGGAACCTAAAACTAAACTTGCATCAACTGATTTTGAAATCTAAGGATTATCATTCTTGCATTTTCATTCTCTCACTAGAGGAACAGGCCAGTGACTAGACCACCATTAGAATAGCTTTAGATGTGGTTGCTCCACTCAGAATCCGAGATAGTCTGCAAGCATGACAATACATTAGTTTCACCATGGGCTGTGTCTAACTTAGATGCCCTTTCTAAAATGCTACTTTATAAGTGCAATCTGAGATATCTAGGGCAGAACATGCAGAAAAACACCAAGAATGTATGTGTTTTGGTCCATTGTTAGAAAAAGATGCCCCCAAAATGGACACCTGTGCTGGTGCCCATATAGATATCCCCACTATGAAACCATGGGGCAGGGATATCCATCTTAAGCAAGGTTGTATATGGAGATGTCCGGTAGCATGGTGCGGCAAAACAAAAACATACGCCCATTCCAAGTCAGTGTTCATTATCAAACTATAAAATAAAAGGGATGAGTACCTCCTTCTCCATACATCTGTCTGACAAACAAGCACTTTTCAGAATCCTAGTCATGCCTGGAGCAGGTATAACCTTTGACGTGACTCGGAACATCCAGGGCATTTCCAAAATTGGGCAATGATGTCCAAGTTCTTGGGACTGCCCTGGCCATGCCTACACCACACCCTATTCTGACTTGGATGTCCTCGTGCTAGGAACATCCATAGACCTGGTTTCTAAAATTGCTCCTGGGACATCTATGCTTTGGACGTCTCTATGCCCATTTTCAGACAGACATTCATAGCAATAATAGAGCTTCTAAAATAACCCCCATAATACAGAGAAGAAAAAAAAAGATACTACAAGCATACAACTGCCATCTCACATGGTATAAAAGAAAAAGTTACACAATCTCACTGCCAAAGGGTAATTCTAAAAATATCCACACAAAACAAATACCCTTTATACCACCAAAAATACAAATACTGAAACATTCACAAACCTAACTTCAAAAATTATTCAAATTACATTAGGGCAGTGATGGCTAACCTTTTTGAGCCCGAGTGCCCAAACTGCCGCACAAAACCAAAGAATTTCCTCAAAGTGCCAGCACGTCATTTGCATAAGTGGTCTTATTTGCATAAATATTTGCATAATGTTACCATACACTAACTTTTAGTAAACATGTCTCTTAATGAGTGTATGGATAAAGAAAGACTAAAAGATTTCTACATTACTATAATCCAGTGCCAACCGCCAGGCACATTAGGAACTACTACAAACGCTGCCCATTTAGAACCCATAGCAAACCCGCCGTATCCTGACAGCATTACCAGGACTCACAAAGCACCATACCCTACCTATCAAAAGGCAACACTGCAAATATTAAACCAATACATTTCAGTGAATACTGGGGAAAGAGAACAAGTGGCAACGTCAAATAGGAATTTCCTCTTGTACCAAACAAAGCGCAGATGTTAATGATGCACATTTCCCAGAGCTGACATATTCCAGTTAATAAATTCAAAATAAAGAGATATCTTTCTACCTTTTGTGCATTTTTTTTCAGTTGCAATTGGTCCAGCCATTTTCTTCTGGTTTCTTCATTTTTTCTGCTAACTCTCCATCGTATGCTGTCCATTTGTCCTTTCTTCTCTCTTCTAGTTTTTTTTCCATTCTCTCTCTCTCTACATCTGCTTTAACATACTAATCTTTCTCCTTTTGCTCTTTCCTCATTCCTATTTCATCCACACAAATTTTACCCTCCATCCTCAATCCCCAATTACTCTCCCAATACCTGGCCAATTGTAGATTTTTCATCCCTCCTACACAAAATATTTTTCCCCTCTCCATTTTACTCTCCCAGCCCCATCCCATTCTAATCCTCCCCCAACATCAGCTCCCTTCTAGTTCCAGTCTCACCCAGCATCCATTCCCTTCTTCAAGCCCCCCACTTCCCCTCAGCCCATTTCCATTCCAAGCCCCGTCCCCATCAGCTATTTGCAGTTCAAGCCCCCCACTTCCCCTCAGCCCATTTCCATTCCAAGCCCCATCCCCAACAGCTATTTGCAGTTCAAGCCCCCTTCCACTCAGCCCATTTCCAGTCCTAGCAACCCCCCAACCCATTACCAGTCCTAGCCCCCCATAGCCCACTCCCAGTCCTAATCCCACCAGCCATTTCCAGTCCTACCCTCCCCATCAGCCCACTCCCAGTCCTAATCCCCCCTCACTCAATTTTTAGTTTAAGCCCCCCCAGCGCCTATCACCACTCCTAACCCCCCCAGCGCCCATCACCACTCCTACCCCCCCAGCCCAGCGCCTATCACCACTCCTAACCCCCCCCAGTGCCCATCACCACTCCTACCCCCCCAGCCCAGCGCCCATCACCACTCCTAACCCCCCCACCCCAGCCCATCACTACTCCTAACCCCCCCCAGCCCAGCCCAGCCAATCACCACTCCTAACCCCCCCCAGCGCCCATCACCACTCCTACCCCACCCAGCCCAGCGACCATAACCACTCCTAACCCCCCCAGCCCAGTGCCCATCACCACTCCTAACCCCCCCAGCCCAGCCCATCACTACTCCTAACCCCCCCCAGCCCAGCCCAGCCAATCACCACTCCTAACCCCCCCCAGCCCAGCCCAGCCAATCACCACTACTAACCCCCCCAGCCCAGCCCAGCCAATCACCACTCCTAACCCCCCCAGTGCCCATCAGTACTCCTAACACCCCCCAGCCCAGCCCAGCCCATCACCACTCCTAACCCCCCTCAGCCCAGCCCATCACCACTCCTAACCCCCACCCCCCCCAGTCCAGCCCAGCCCAGCCCAGGGAAAATTAAAAAAAAAACCAAACCCTGTCTGCTGCCGTTGTCGGGGCCGCCGCGGCAGAATCGAGCGTGCCGCGGGGCCCCCCTGTACCCACCCGGCAGAGCCTGCCCTCCCCGTAGCAGCTCTCTCTTTGGAGCTGCAGTCAGACGCGCCGGCTTGCAGAGCGCGAGGGAAGAGTTCCCTCGCTGCTCTGTTAAGCCCGCGGGGGCTGATGGGAAGTTCCCATCAGCCCCCGCGGGCTTAACAGAGTCGCGAAAGGGAAAACTCTTCCCTTCGCGCTCTGCAAGCCGGCGCGTCTGACTGTAGCTCCAAAGAGAGAGCTGCTACGGGGAGGGCAGGATCTGCCGGGTACAGGGGGGCCCCGCGGCACGCTCGATTCTGCCGCGGCGGCCCCGACAACGGCAGCAGACAGGGTTGTTGTTTTTTTTTTCGATTGCGGACCTTCCCGCGTGCCAGCTGCAAGGCCTTCGCGTGCCACAGCTGGCACGCGTGCCATAGGTTCGCCATCGCTGCATCTCACCCTTTTAATTTCAAAATGTCACAAAATCAATTACCCTAATAAATATCTATATCCAAAAAAAGTACTTTTAAGGGATTCTACCAATTTTTTTTTTAAATTACTCAATAATTTATTCTTCACATTCACAAACTAAAGTTGAAAATCTTCAACAATTAATATACTACTTAATAATTCATTCTTGTCTCCAACAACTGATTTACTTCCTGAAAATAAGAGAAACAGAATACGTTCAGAAAGGGTTAACACACACCATTCAAATGGTATCTGATTACTTATCTGAAGGTTTAACAGCAATCACACAGCCTCCATAGAAGTCCTGAACTGCTCACAGCAATTTGCTTCTGCTTCTTCTCACAAATGCAAATGCCTATAACCAGGCTTCGTCAGGGATTCAGGTATTGGATTACTTATATAGCAACTCTCTACAACTTACTTCAGGCATCACTAGTACCTCAAACGATTCTTCTTTTAAAAAATTGGTAGAATCCCTTAAAAATACTTTTTTTGGATATAGATATTTATTAGGGTAAGTGGTTTTGTGACATTTTGAAATTAAAAGGGTGAGACCTGTGATGTGTAGATTTATTGCTCAAACCTATGGTGATTCAGTTCGCCAGATGTAGGGAAAGAGCTTTCCTGAGGTCTTTTTATACCCTAATGTGATTTGAATAATTTTTGAAGTTAGGTTTGTGAATGTTTCAGTATTTGTATTTTTGGTGGTATAAAGGGTATTTGTTTTGTGTAGCTATAAAAGAAAAAGTTACCATGTACAAGGCAAATATTAATCTTGCTAAATTACCTACTATACAATGTCACTGTATTGCTCCATGGTGCAACTGCACCCTGTATATTGTGTGTAGTTCTGGTCACCATATCTAAATTAATGTATATTAAAATTAGAAAAAGATACAGAGAAGAGCGACCAAAATGATAGAGGATGGAAGTATGCCCTATGGGGCAAGGCTTAAAATGTTAGCACTCTTCAGCATGGAAAAGAGGTAGCTGAGGGGGGAGATATGATAGAAGTCTATAAAATAACTAGTGGACTGGACCATGCAAACACAGATCAGTCGTTTACTCCTTCAACAAGTAGAAAGGCTAGGGGACACGCAATGAAGCTACAATGTAGCACATTTAAAGACAATTGGGAGAAAATAGTTTTTCACTCTATATGTAATCAAACTCTGGATTTAGTTACCAGAAAATGTAGTAGAAGTGCATTAGCTTGGCTAGGTTTAAAAGAGATAATAGGCAAGTGCCTGGAGAAGAAATCCATAAATAGTCATTAAAGTGGATATGGGATAAGCAGCATGGAAACTGTCTACTTTCTGGGAACCTGACAATTACTTATGACCTGGATGGGGGCCACTGTTGTAAAAGGAATACTGGGCTTCATGGACCTTCAGTCTGAGCCAGCATGGCATATCTTATGTTCTGATATGTACACAATCTTACTGCATATTCCAGGACAAAAAAACTTTCTAGAGGTCCACTAGCACACAGTGTATCTTCCATACTTGGACCAGCAAGGCTCAGACATCAGTCAACCAGAATACTGGACAAAAGAGGTAAGACATACATAGTGGATAATTTTATAAGGTATGCCTAGGTTAGTGAGCATTTTTACACATGTAAATTGTTCCTATGTTATAAAGTCAAGTATGCACGCACTTTATAAAAATAGGAGCATAAATAGTGGGAAATGGACAGGGCCGGCCTTAGGCAGAAACCCTGCCCCCCCCCCACAAAACAGTCGCTTTAGGAAACACTGCCGGTGCCCATCTCACGCCTCCCCCCCCCCCCAAACGGAAATCGGCAGCAGATGGGGGGGGGGAGGGAAGGCCAGCACAGCCAGTCATGTGTACTGCTGTTCCTGCCCACCTGGGCTGGCCGCCTAGCTCTCCTAGTGGATGGGTCAGCCCTGGAAATGGGTATTGTATCTAGGCATGATCACTTTTACCAGCCCTATGTATCTTACAAAAGTATGCCAGTATTTTCTAAAGTGCACACATAAGTGTGTGCTTCAACTACGTGAGCAGCAGGCACCACTCTAGCTATCCTACTGTGCAAACTAGGTAGACCATACTGATGTTTATCTGTTGTCATTTACTATGTTGGGCTGCAAAAATCATAGCAAGCAGGACAGGTGAAGTACTTCAGAGCAGGACCCAAGGGTGATAATCTGTGAGTGTCCAAATGGTAGAAAAAGTGAGAGCAAAATCCAGAAAGATGCTTGGATGCACAGAGAGAGGAATGGCCAGCAGGAAAAAGGAGGTAATAGTGCCTTAGTACAAGTCTCTGGTGAGACCTCATTTGGAATTTTTAAGTGCCTTCAAATCCATTCTGACTCCTGGTGATCCAGCCTGGGTTTTCTTGGCAAAGGAAGTAGATTGCCAGGCCTTTTCTTCCAAGGCAATAGAGAGTAAAGTAATTTACCTAAAGCCACAAGGAGTTAGTGGAAACTGAACCCAGATATCCTAGGGCTGTTAGGCTGTTGCTCTAACCACTACACTACTTCTCCATCCCATTTGGAATACTGTGTATAATTCTGAAGACCACACCCTCAAAAAGATAAATAGGATGGAGTATGTACAGAAGGCAGATACTAAAGTGGTCAGTGGTCTTAGTTATAAGGTTTATGTGGATAGACGACCTCAATATATATACTTTGGAGAAAAGGCAGGCGGCAGGTGATATGACAGACCTTTAAATAGCTCTGTGAAATAAATGCACATGACGTAGCCCTCCTCCAGTGGACAAGCAGCTCTGGAATGTAGGGTAATAAGATGAAGGTGAAAGGGGAAAGACTCAGAACTCTGGAGGAAATATTTCTTTAGGGAAAAGATGGTGGATGCATCGAACAGCCACTCGGTGGAGGTAGTGAAGATGAGAACCATATCTGAATTCAAGAAAGCAAGAGACAAACAGTGAGGATCTCTGAAGGAGAGGAAGGGACTGTAGAACTTTATAGTCCTTAGACTATACAGCCTATCCAGTCTGCCCATCCATATCTGCCGTCACTTTCTGTTTATGTTTCTATAACAGTGACTGGCTAAAGTATGTGTGAATAGGCCTATCACATGAGAATCACTGAAAATACATTTATGAGCATAGAGGGTGCCATTCTGCAGCTCCTAATAAAACTAGCTCCATACAGCATAGCACCTTATATCTGAAATGCCTTTAAGTGAAATCTCCCGTTAACTGAATGAGAATATACTTTTCAGCCAATGTCCCATTACTTAGAAAGTCTTCATTAACCAAAATCTTTTTTGTAAATCAAAACTCCCATTATTCAGAACAAGTCATTCAACCATTTCAGATAAGGTGGTCTAGTACAGGGATCTCCAACTCCAGTCCTGGAGGGTTGCAAACCAATCAGAATTTCAGGATCTCTCTAATGAATATGCATATACCAAACACACACTCAAACCAAAACAATCCAAATAATTCCTAACTCAGTTAAACTTATTTCAATAGCTCAAAAGAGTCACAACAGCTAAACCACCTAAAAGGAGAAAATTATGTCAAACCACCATGGCAGCAACAATTTAGGGGAGAAAAAGCCTCAGAACCTTATTACGTCCCACTATGCGAAAACAAAAGCCATAGGGGAGATAAAGAGTCTACATCATAAACACTAAAAACTCCCCTTTCTTTTATTATAATTTTTATTCAATAATTCAATAAACACAGAGGTGCCTAGAAGGTACACTATCTATACTTACCACCCACATCAAAGCATTAATCAATCTACCTACTACTACTATGGACGGTAAAGAAACAAGGAGATCAGGTGAGTCAAAATCCAAAAAGTGAGTTTTCAGCCTGGATTTGAAAAGGGTCAGAGAAGGTACCTGATGTACAGACTTAGGTAGTTTGTTCCAGGCATAAGGTGCAGCAAGGTGAAAGGAGCAAAGTCTGAAGTTAGCAATAGACGAGAAGGGCACAGATAGAAGAGATCTGCCAGAAGAGCGGAGTTCCCGAGGGGGGTTGTAAGGAGAGATAAGAGAAGAAAGGTAGTGAGGAGCCGCAGAGTGAATGCACTTATAGGTCAGCAGGAGAAGTATGAACTGGATGTGGAAATGGATAGGGAGCCAATGAAGTGACTTGAGAAGAGGAGTAATATGGGCATGACGAGGCTGGTGGAAGATTAGCCGCGCAGCAGAGTGTTGAACAGATTGAAGGGGAAAGAGATGATTCAAAGGAGACCAGCTCCTAAACCAGTCTTATAGAGCTACCAAACTTTAAACAACACTAAAGTCCTTTATTAAATAAACAAACTTCACATACACTGACATCTCACAACTTATATCACATTTAAAATTCAAAACTCAAAGCACCAATAGAGGGGGATGGGACAGAGAAAGCACTTACATGGCACCTCAGTATACATTATTTATTTATTTATTTAGCTGTATTTGTATCCCGCTTTTCACCGGGTCAAAGCGGCGTTACATAAAAGGGGGGGGGGAATTTACGTATAAGGGTGGGGCCATCACTGGGGAGGCTACATTGATGATTTTAACATAAGATATAGGACAGACGTTAGACTTAGACAGAATTTGGACATGGTCAGGTTAGTATAGTTTGAGTTAGGTGGTCATGGTGGGTGAGATCAGATGTTATTTCGCTTTTTGGTGGGTATCGTTGAGGTATTCCTGAAACAGGATGGTTTTCAGCTGTTTACGAAAGGATGGTTTCGGAGACAGTTCGGTAGAGAGTTCCATAAGGATGGAGCATACAGTTCAAAGGCTCGATTGCAGGTCCGTTGTGAGCATTTGGTTCTTTTGTGAGAGATGGTGAGGGAATTGCTGGAGGCTTGTCTGGTAGATCTGCCATGAGCTGGTCGGGACAGTAGGGTGTGAAGTTGGGAGTTTCGTGTTTGATGTATGGCTTTGTGGGTGAGTAGGATGGCTTTGTATTTAGTCCTTGCTTCAAGGGGGAGTATGTGTAGGTCTTTCAAAATCGGGGTGATGCGGTCGGTCTTCTTTGCTCCCTGAATGATTCTCGCTGTGGTGTTCAATGCTGTTTTGAGGGGGTTCGTCTGTGTGGCTGGAAGGCCATGGTATAATATATTGCAATAGTCCATATGTGGGAGCGTCATGGCTTGCATTACAGTTCGGAAGTCTTGATGTTCGAGAAGGGGTCTGAGACGTTGGACTGTCCTTGCTTTGTGGAATATAGTTCCGGCGGTTTTGGTGATTTGTTGCTGGAAGGTGAGAGCTTGGTCGATAATAATGCCCAGATACCTTATTTGTGGTTGTATCTGAATGTTTGTGGTACCTATGTGTAGGTGTGTAGGTGGTGTAAAGTCTGGGTCTTTTGTGACTATGAGGGCTTCTGTCTTCTTTATGTTGATGGATAGGTTGTTTGCTTGTAACCAGTTGGACACCTCTGTGAAGCATGTTGATAGGTGGGTGTTTGTTGGGTTCGTGGTTGTAATGGGAGCGTAGAGCATGAGATCATCAGCGTAAATGTGAAAGCTGATGTTGTGAGTGCGTATGACTGAGCAGAGTGGTTGAAGGTAAATGTTGAATAGCATGGCTGATAGTGTGGATCCTTGGGGGACACCTTGGTGTTGTTGGAATGGGGGGGATGTCGAGTTGCTGGTGCGGATTAATTGCTCTCTGCTGGTTAGGTATGATTGGAACCACTGTAGTACGGTGTCTTTAATCCCAATTGTCTGTAGTCTGTGTATGAGGATGTTGTGGGAGATGGTGTCAAAAGCAGCAGATATGTCAAGGAAGATCATGGCATATCCAGAGTGTTTTTCTTGCGTTCCTATTAGGAGAGTGTTCATCAGTGTGGTCATGAGGGTCTCAACTCCATGTAGAGGGCGGAATCAGTGTTGTTGTGGATCCAATATGTTGTTGAGATCAAGGTGTTCCTGTAGCTGCTGCTGGACGATCTTCTCGATTATCTTGGCAGTGAAGGGTAGGCTTGCTATGGGTCTGTAAGATGCTGGGTCTAGTGGGTCTAGTTTTGCTTTTTTAGTGATGGACGGATGATTGTGGTTTTGAGGGCATCTGGCATGCGTCCTTGGGAGAAGGATTCTTGGACAATATGAGCTAGTGGTATGCTCAGTTCGTTTCTAGTTTTCTTTATCCAGTCGGTGGGACATGGGTCTAGCGGAGAGGTGGTGGTGTTGAGGCATTATAGCATTATAGCATAGCAATGGCAATTGTAAATAACCAATTACACAGCAGTGCTGGCTTGCAATATGAGCTCAATTGAAATGATAAAAGCACCTCAGAACGGGGGAAACCTGCAAACAAGAAACGAGTAAAGTTCAGAAAACCTTCACAAAGGCACAGCTGTTAACTAAAACTTTGGAATGCCTTTCAGGAAACGCTGGCTGAAAAGACTGCACTGCTGCCCAGGCAGAAGGGTAAGAGGAGGTCTTGTCACCATTAGGCAGCTAATTCTGTGTGGCTGCTTTAGCAGTGAAAACGTAGTTACTCACCTGTAACAGGTGATCTCTGGGCACAGCAGGAATTGAGTCTTCACATATGGGTGATGTTGACACAGACAGAGCCCGCGCGGGAACACTCCCTA
The DNA here is from genome assembly GCA_033557465.1 of Ichthyophis bannanicus. Taxonomy (NCBI): domain Eukaryota; kingdom Metazoa; phylum Chordata; class Amphibia; order Gymnophiona; family Ichthyophiidae; genus Ichthyophis; species Ichthyophis bannanicus. Next base: position 73,643,160 of record CM066049.1, on the reverse strand, counting down.
GCTTCCTATAGGAAAGCTTTTGGGAGCATCCCACTGCGCCTGTGTAGCTGCCTTCCCAACTCTCCCTCCTCAGTAGGGTTTGTAGCTGAGATAAAAGGAGAGAGAGAGAGAGAAATAGAACTCCTAGGGGAGGAGGGTGGGTTGTGAAGACTCAATTCCTGCTGTTCCTGGAGATCACCTGTTACAGGTGAGTAACTACGCTATCTTCAGGAACAAGCAGGAATGTAGTCTTCACATATGGGACTCCCTAGCTTGGAGATGCCAGGAAGATGACCACAGAGAGAGCTGTGAAGCACAGGCCTAAGTGGGTCATGTATCCTCCAAGGATGTCTGGTATCGAAACCCGTGACAGGGAGGTACATAAGAACATAAGATATGCCATACTGGGTCAGACCAAGGTCCATCAAGCCCAGTATTCTGTTTCCAACAGTGGCCAATCTAGGTCATATGTACCTAGCAGTTTCCCCAAGAGACACAGGTTCCACAATGCTTGTATTGGTTCAAGCATTGATATACTGGGTCCCTTCTTAATAATGGTTTATGGACCTTTCCTCCAGGAACTTGTCCAAACCTTTTTTAAACCCAGCTACACTAACAGCCTTTACTACATCCTCCGGTAACAAATTCCAGAGTTTGATTACACGTTGAGTGAAAAAATATTTTCTTTTATTAGTCTTAAATAGTTTACCCTGTAGCTTCATTGCATGTCCCCTAGTCTTTCTATATTCTGATAAGGTAAACAATCGATCTACGTTTACCCGTTCCACTCCGTTCATTAATTTATAGACTTCTATCATATCTCCCCTCAGCCGTCTCTTTTCCAGGTTGAAGAGCCCTAACCTTTTTAGCCTTTCTTCATAGAAGTATCCTTCCATCCCCTTTACCATTTTGGTGGCTCTTCTCTGAACCCTTTCTAAAATCGCTATATCCGTTTTAAGATACGGCGAACAGAATTGCACACAATATTCAAGGTGCGGTCTCACCATGGAACGATATAGAGGCATTATAATATCTTTTGTTTTATTTTCCATTCCTTTCCCTATCATACCCAGCATTCCACTTGCTCTCCTGCCGCCGCTGCACACTGGGCCGAGGGTTTCAACATTGTATCCACAATGACGCCTAAATCCTTTTCCTAGGTAGGAGTTGATCTAACTCTGAAAGATGCTGGAGAACAGCCTGGCCAAACGAGGCATCCCAGCGGGAGTCCTTGTTCAAGCAATAATGAGCCGCAAAGGTGTGGACAGAGGACCAGGTTGCTGCTTTGCATATCTCATCAGTCACCACTGAGTGTAGGTTTGCCATGGAGGCAGCCATTGTGTGCTGTGACATTGTGTGCTGTGACATGACCTTCAAGGGAAAGTCCCGCACTCTCATATGCAAAAAAAGCACAGTTACTTACCTGTAACAGGTGATCTCTGGGAACAGCAGGCATAAGTCTTCACATATGGGTACATCGGCACCGACAGAGCCTGTGCGGGAACGCTTCCCAGCGTCCAATCAGAAAGCTTTTGGAAGCATCCCAACACGCCTGCGTGCTGCCTTCCCAACTGCCTCTCCTCAGTTAAGTTTGAAAGCTGAGACAAAGAGAGAGAGAGAGCAGAGAAGGGAAATATAGAGATAGAGAAAATGCAACTCCTAGGGGAGGTGGGTGGGTTGTGAAGACTTATTCCTGCTGTTCCCAGAGATCACCTGTTACAGGTAAGTAACTGTGCTATCTCCAGGAACAAGCAGGAATGAGTCTTCACATATGGGGACTCCCAAGCTCAGATGCCCAGAGGGAGTCCTAGCATGTTGCAAGTCTAGAACGAGCTATGCTATTCCTTAGGACCTCAGGCATCCTGGGGATGGAGGGTAGGAGTTGAATACAGAAAAGGAGCTGTGGAACAGCTGGCTAAAACAGGGTTTCTAAAGGGAAAGACCCTGTATAGAGGGCCTTTTGAAGTAAAATATTATAATCTGGGCCTCCCTTGTTGGCATTGCACAACTCCACTGAGGTACATATGGATCTGTTAGAAGAGCCAGTGAATGTGCTCAAGGGGTACCTCACTGAGAAGTAGAGGTAATAAAAGTAGAAAAAAACAAGTGGAGGTCAGAACCCTTCAGGGTGAGAAATAGCCCAGGGGAAAAACTGGGGTAGTATAAGAGGTAGAGCTTCAGCAGAGACGCAGAAGGTACTATTAAAGAAAGCTTAAGCTGTTTTGGTCCAAAACTAGTACAAACTTAGGACCAAAAGAAAAAATGAGTCTGACCTAACTGGACTGGGGATGGAATCAGTCCAAGTAGGGGCGAAAGCGTATGGAGACCCTTGAATCTGATAAGAAAGTAAGGACAGACTCAGGAGCGCTAAGCTTTAAATTAACTGAAGCTCCGCAATGTCTTTCCTAAATGGGGTCAATTAGGAAAGAAAAAAAAAAAGTATATGGAGAGCTTCAGGAGTACCTAACTTATATGGTAAGGAAAAATTTGTTAATTACCACAGGAAGTGGTTATAAGTGTAGCCCCCTAAGTATGCTAGCATAGCATTGATAGGGGTGGTGCCCATCTGTCAGGATCATATAGGAATGTAGGAATATCTGAACCTAACAGACAGATAGATAAGTATATGGATACATATCTATCTAAAAATATATCTCACTAGATCTATAAATATATATGTATATATACACATATATATATATATTTAAATGCATACACATATAGGGTACATATGCATATATCTATAAGAGATATGTATGGGCAGAAGACACACAGATAGATATAAATAAATATAGATAGATAGATAGATATAGATATAGATATATATGAATATGTAGACATATGGACACATGTCTCCAGGTATGTGGATGGAGCGATGTCTATAGAACCTGATCTCCTCTAGGGATATAGGGAGAGAGGAAGATTCATGTGATAGCAAGAAGGTTGATACCTGCTTGAATAGATACAAAGAGAATCCTCTTTTCCTGGTTATGATTGGCAGAGTCAGAGGAAAGGTTTCCCTGACAAGAAGAAGTCTGGATTCGTTTCAGAATTTGAGCTTTTGAATAACCAGGATGGCCTACGTGAAAAATGCAGAGGAGAACTTCAGTCTGCAGGCAGGAAGTCCAGATCTCTCCAGAATTGCAGTATGGAGAATGGATAGAGGACGCCACTGGAGTAAGATACCCTAGTGACCCGCCTATGAGGGCAAGATGGGTATTAGGCGCCCTCTAGCTGCCATTGAAGAAAATTAACTCTGACGAGAAGAGCAAAGGAGATATGGGCCAAGCCAGGGAATTGGCCCTTCTTTAAGTTTTCACGTAATGAAAGGCCTGAGGCTTATGTCTCAAAAGAGATTTGAGGGGGGGGGGCGGAGCCTGATGTCCAGCGGGATGGTCGCATAACGCTGAGGCTCCCGAGAGGCCTACTCAGAATCCTGAATTAACACCGTACATACTTGGAACTTCTACTCTGATCTTGCCGGGGCACATTGGTGAGATGGCGGGGACCAAACCCACGCGCCTGGAATTTGGATCTCCAGCGGCTTCTCACGGCAAACGTTCCAAAAACTGAACCTCCGTCCCCGCAGAAGGGGCTGGCCTTGCGCGAGGGCCCCGAAATGCAGCAGGAAATCCTCGCAGAGATTAGAGGGGTCAAAAACCTCGTGCAGTCAAACGGTGAAGCACTCCGAGCGCTGCGGGAAGATTTTGGTGTGCTGCAAAGCAAGCTAGAAGGGCTTTCTTCGCGTCAGGACAAAATGGAGAGCATATTGGACTCCCATGCGGCCCGGTTGTCCAAACTCGACAAAGTTGAACGTCAGGTGCGGGCCTTGCAGAAAGAAGTGGAAGATGGCAATAATAGAGCGCGCCGCAACAACATACGACTTGTGGGCATACCGGAGGGAGCGGAATCGGGAGACATGAAAGAGTTTTTATGCAAAATCCTCCCTTCCCTGCTCCAAATCACCTTTACCAAAGATTTGGAGATCGATCGCGCTCATCGTGTACCCACAAGCATAACGCTCAACAGGAAGACCCCGCGGCCTATCATTTTTCGACTTTTGAGATATCAACACGTTGAGCAAATTCTAAATGCCTCTCGGGCAAAGGGCCATATGGAGTTTGAGAGCCACAAGATCTCCTTCTATCCCGACTTGGCTAAACCCACGGTCGACCGCCGAAAGCGCTTTCTGGAATTCCGGCCGAGGCTTCAACAACTACAAGCACGCTATGGCCTGATGTACCCGGCCAAGCTCCGAGTCACGCTTCACAATCAGACAAGAACATTTGAGGACCCTGATCTATTAGCGGAGTTTTTGGATTCCAAAGAAGCCGACTTGATGCGCTGACTTCCAGAATATTCCTGCAAGTCTTCTCATATCCGCTGTACCTGCCATATTGGATCTGCCGCAGCCCAGCAAAGAGTCTGGCGAGGGCAGTTTGTTGCCTTACTTTTGATGATATCTGTGACCCGACTCCATCTACCCACAGTAGCCTCGATGAGTATCAGAGACAGTGTTAATTATGGACTCTGGTGTTTCTTTTCTTTTTTTTCATGTCTTTCTATTTCCTCTCTAGGGCCTCCTCCCGCAGACATATGGTCGCCATATTCTTTGGGGGTTTTGCTTCTTCTCTAAGATACTTTGGTACATACTTTTCAATATGGGGTGTATTAGCCAGAATACTCGGTGATTATGTCATTGTTGCACAGATTCTGATTATGTTGTATGTTTTCAAGCGCCCTTACCTAAAATGTCTATTACTGATTGATGGCACCATGTAAGATTTTCTCATTGAACGTAAAAGGAATCAATAATCCGATAAAACGGAAGAAAATCCTAAGCTACCTAAGTCAGGAAGCTGCGGATCTGATTTTTCTCCAAGAAACGCATTTAAATTCGAAGGAAACTCTTAAACTCAATATTAAACCTTACATGGTGGCCGCCTATTCCCCAGCCGTTTCTAAGAAATGTGGGGTTGCCATACTGGTTAGGAAATCTTTGCATGCTACTATTATTGCGACTAGCTCAGATACAGAAGGTAGATGGTCCAGAGTTCACCTCAAGATAGGTAGCCTTGAAGTTACATGTATATGCCTTTACGCTCCTAATGTGGATGACCCTGCCTTTTTTGCTACCATTGCTCAGGTTGCGCAGGCCTCTGCTAATACTTCATTGATAATTGGGGGGGATTTCAATCTAGTCCTTGATCCCCTGATTGACAAACAGCCGCCTAGGACAAGTGGTCCCCCCAAGAGTCACACCACGCTTACCTCCCTGATCAAAGATCTTGCTTTAGTTGATCTATGGAGGTTACTACACCCCAATGAGCTTGACTTCACCTTCTTCTCTTCCCCTCATAAATCCCAGTCTCGCATAGACGTCTTTCTAATATCAAAACTGTTAGTTCCTCAGGTGGACACTGCAAAGATTCACTCCCAACATATTTCAGATCATGCTGCCATTTCCTTTCAATTACACACTACTGCACCCCAAGGGAATTCGGGGGCCTGGTTCTTTGATAGAGCCCTGTTAACTCAGCCAGAGTTCCAGTTAGAAATTCGAGCAGCCATACAGGATTACTTCCATTTTAATCTACCCCAGGATACTGCGAATTGGGCTTGGTGGGAGGGCTTCAAAGCGGCCATTCGAGCAACGATCACTAGCTATCAAATCCGCCTGCGAAAACAACGCAAACAGCAGCTACTCATACTAGACCAACAAATAAAAGCAGGCGAACGAGTTCTAACCTCACGTACTGATCCATGTGTATTAATTCGATTACAGCGTCTCCGTTTTCAATATAATTCAATCCTCTCAACTGCAGCTTCTAAGAGTATTGAGCTTCAGCGAGGGACATATTATCGTGAAAATAACCGAGCCGGTCGACTCTTAGCCAACGCCTTGAAAGGTCAAAAAGAAGCCAAACGCGTAGCGGCCCTTCGAGCTCCACAGGGAGGGGGCATAGTGACCACAGACTCCGACATTGTAGAGCTCTTTCGGGATTTCTATACCCGCCTATATCAATCTGAATGTGAGTTCTCGTCAGAGACATTCGAGCGATTGCTTTCTGGCATTCAGCGGCCGACCCTCTCTGAAGATGATAGGGATGCGATGGATGAACCCTTCTCTACTTCAGAGATCCAATCTGCCCTAAAACGAACAGCCTCGGGCCGTGCCGCAGGGCCCGATGGTCTCCCGACCGAATTCTACAGAACGTTCGGTGCAGATTTAGTTCCCTATTTAAAACTCTATTTTACTGCCTTTGCGGTAGATACATCCTCTTTGGGATCCTTTTCTGCAGCTAATGTGGTAGTATTTGAGAAAGAAGGCAGAGACCCGCTACTAACCGCCAATCGTCCAATCTCCCTACTTAATGCCGATTATAAGATCTTCGCAACGATCTTGGCCACCCGGCTATCCGACAGGATGGCCACCCTAATTCACCCTGACCAATGCGGTTTTATACCCGGCAGATCAACTGCTGACAATGCTCGGACCTTGTGCCATGTGCTATCCAGTGCTGCCAATCTAGATCATCCATGGGTGGGTCTCTCCCTGGATGCCGAAAAAGCCTTTGACCGCCTAGAATGGCCCTTCTTATTTGCAGTTCTCCGATGGTATGGCTTTGGGGAGGGCTTCCTCCGATATCTCCAAGTCATGTATACTCAACCCGTCGCCAGTATTTGTGTAAATGCTCTCAAGTCTCAGCCATTTAATCTCCAAAGAGGCACGCGTCAAGGTTGCCCCCTATCACCAATGCTCTTTGATCTAGCTCTTGAACCCCTAGCCCTCCTTATTAGACAGTCCGCACATATTCGAGGTGTCCCCTTCAGTCATAGGGAGATTAAACTCTGCATATGCAGATGACCTTATGCTTTTCGTATCCCTCGATTCGGTTCCAGCTGTCTTGGATCTGATTGACGGATACTCACAATTATCGGGCTATAAAATTAACTGGACCAAATCTGTAGCATTCCCACTGAACCGCTGGGTACATGAGGCTGACATGCAGGCCTTTCCCTTCCTTTGGCAATCCCGCATGGTGAAGTATCTCGGGGTCCATTACTGTTCTCCTTTAGAAGACACTATCAGTTTTAATGCCAAAGAGGTAGTCTCCAAAGTCCGTGAGCTCACGAATCGTTGGTCTCCCTTATCTCTTACATGGTGGGGCCGCTTAGAAACTGTGAAAATGATGATAGTCCCCAAAGTGAACTACATTTTAGAAATGCTGCCATGCTTACTCCCGCTACATACTTATAAAGATATTGAGGGCCTTCTCGTCCGTTATCTCTAGCAGGGCAAGCCACCAAGGATAGCTAAACAAAAACTACAGTCTGCAAAGGAAAGAGGGGGTACCAGATTTCCTGATTTCCTTAGATATCATCAAGCCTTCCTACTTAAGCAAGGTGCCCGATGGCTAGATGCCTCAACAGACAGCAGACCAGTTTGGCTTGACATAGAAGAGGAGCTTAGTAGCCCAATTCCGTTGACCCATCTCCCCGGTATGTCCTATCAAGTAGACACCCGCCATCCACCAATGATTGTCGATACTCTTGCGGCCTTTAACACTCTCATTCTATCACTGGGCCCGAACGTATGTCCTCAGGACGGACTCCCGCTATGGAATAACCCCAGAATTCAAGTCCTAAATAGAACGATAGCATGGAAACCCTGGTACTCAAGGGGGATCTGGACACCCCAACAGCTTTTCTCTGCAGCTCGTTGGAAAACCTTTTCTGATTTACAAAAGGAATTTGCGTTACCAGCGAAACACTACTTTCAATTGATGCAGCTTCAACACTGCCTCAAAAGTGCTCGAATCATGCCGCCCTCTGCCCCTACTGAGGACGGGCTATTAGAGATAGTTCACTCTATTAGTAGTACACATGGGGTAGCCTCTAACTTTTATAAAATATTATGTCAGGGTACAGACACGGCCACTTTTAGAGCCCAACAAGCCTGGGAGCGCGAACTGCAAACCACTTTAACCCCTGTGCAATGGAGCGTTTTCTGGAGCAAAGTAGTGCGGGTTTCCCGGTCTGCCTCTGTTACCCAAACTCTCTTCTTTTTTGCACATAGATGCTTTTATACCCCAGAAAAAATAGCCAAATGGAACACAAATGCTAGGGACCAGTGTTGGTCTTGCCATACTGCTGTGGGAACCTTCGCTCATGTTATTTATGAATGTCCTCAACTACAGGTTTATTGGGGGCGGGTCTGGGGTTGTATTCAATTTATCTTACACCTTCACGAACCTCTCTCTTGGAAGATCGTGGGACTCTGCTCTGTGGCGGAGGTCCCCTCTCTTCCTAAGAAGGGTCGCTTTCTCCTTGATTTCATGCTGGGTATAGCCATATGCTTAATCACGAGGAATTGGAAGGATAGCTCTCGACTTACTGTCAATGAATGGTGGAACCTCGTCTGCTTATATAGTAAATATGAGCAGATACCTCGGAGAGCTATTCCCCATGCCCAACCTCACTCTCGCTTGTCTAAATGGCAGATGCTTAATGATTATGTACAATCTGCTCATTGCTCCAACATGCCTGTATAATGTGCACTCATCATGTTTCAGATCACCGTTAGGTTTTGTAACACAATAATGTAAGTACACGCCCGCTTCGGGAATGATTAGTTTTCTAAGAGAAGAAGCAGGGGGGAGGGGGGTGGCAGGGGTTTACTTTGGTGTATGTATTACACTTTATGTATCTGTCTTTTAGCTGTATGTCTTCCTTTTCCTTTGTTGTTATAAAACGAAAATAAAGAATTAAAAAAAAAAAAAAAAAAAGAGATTTGAGATGAGATGGTAAGGGTAGGGAATACCTACCAGTCATGAAAACATGACTGGGGGAACCCCTTCTAACCATCTGGGGTTATCTGCTAGGCAAGATACTAATGCTCTCTAACAAGGGCCCATAGTGCAAAGCTACTCTGTAGAGTTGCAGAGAGTATGTTGCAGGTTGGTTAGAAGAAAAAGTGGCTGTGGAAAGCCAGCAGGTAACCAACTATTCTGCCAAGGACAAGGGGGCGAAGAATAGAAGTTAACCAACCAGGCTGTGATAATAGGGTTTCCCAAACGAGGTTGATAAACTGTCTGGGACTTAGCACTGAGGCTAGAAGGATTACTAGTGGAGGGGAATCCCTGGTTGTGTGGTGAACAGAACCAGTGGCTTAACCACTAGGAATTGCTGTATCTGCAGCAACTTACCAGGGCAGTGGAGAAAATGTTCTTTTCCCTCTCCCTTTTTTAGACTGGGAAAAAGAAACAACAGACATGGTAGGACTACCTATTGTCTGATGAGCTGCCCTAAGGTAAGAAGGGGGAAGACAACTCCAGAAGGGAGAAAGCACAGTTACTTACCTGTAACAGGTGATCTCTGAGAACAGCAGGAATAAGTCTTCACATATGGGTATCGTCGGTACTGACGGAGCCTGCGCGAGAACGCTCCCCAGCGTCCAATAAAAAAGCTTTTGGGAGCATCCCACAGCACCTGTGTGCTGCCTTCCCGCCTTTCCCAACCGCCTCTCTCCAGTTCGAGTTTTAAAGCTGAGACAAAAAGAGAGAGAGAGAGAGAGGGAAGGAAAGACAGATAGAGAGATACAACTCCTAGGGGAGGTGGGTGGGTTGTGAAGACTTATTCCTGCTGTTCCCAGAGATCACCTGTTACAGGTAAGTAACTGTGCTATCTCCAGGAACAAGCAGGAATGAGTCTTCACATATGGGGACTCCCTAGCTGCAGATGCCAGGGAGAGACCCCAGAGTTGTGTGTCCCTGAAAAAGGCTCTACCTCCCCACATGGATCTCTGGCATCCAACCAGGGTAGGTAGGTAGGAGTTGATTAGGAATGGAACAGGTGTTTGAGAACAGCCTGACCAAACAAGGCATCCCGGCAGGAGTCCTTGTCCAAACAGTAATGGGCTGTGAAGGTATGAACCGAGGCCCAGGTGGCCCCTCGACAGATTTGGTCGATGAACACAGAGTTTAGATGAGCCATTGAGGCTGCCATGGCCCTCACATTGTGAGCTGTGACATGGCCCTCCAGAGAAAGGTTCCTACTCTGGTAGGCGAAAGAAATACACTGAGCAATCCAGTTGGACAGTGTTCTCTTAAACTGGAAGTCCTAAATGGGAAGGATCAAAAGCAACAAAGAGTTGAGAAGACTTTCTATGTTGCTGTGTTCTTTGTAAGTAAAAGGTGAGAGCTCTTTTACAATCCAAAGTATGAAGATTCCTCTCTGCACTTGATGCATGAGATCCTGGAAAAAGAGACAGGTAAGTATACCTCTTGGTTCAGATGAAAAGGCGAGACCACTTTGGGCATAAAGTGTGGATTGGTCCTGAGGACTACCTTATCATGATGGAACCTTGTATAGGGAGGATTTGCCACCAAGGCTTGCAATTCACTGATGCGGCGTGCTGAGGTGACTGCAATGAGAAAGATAACCTTCCAAGAAAGAAATTTCAAGGAGGTGGTGGCTAAAGGTTCAAAGGGTGGCTTCATAAGCTGGCCAAGAGCCAGATTTAAGTCCCATGCCACTGGAGGTGGTCTAATAGGAGGTTTAGTTAAAAGAAGGCCTCTCATGAATCTTGCTATAAGAGAATGAGAGGAAATAGGCTGTCCATTGAGAGGCTTGAGGGACACTGCAATAGCACTCAAATGGACTCTTACTGAATTTTCTTTTAAGGCCTGCATGGGATAGATGCAGAAGATACTCTAGTAAAGAATTCAATGGTATTGCAAGAGGGTTAAGACCCTTCTCTGAACACCAAATGGTAAATCTTTTCCATTTGAAAGCATAAGAACGTCTAGTGGAAGGCTTTCTAAAAGCATGAAGAATATCTCTGACTTGCTGAGAGAGATGAAAAACTTGAAGGTCTAGGCCCTCTGCAACCAGGCCCTGAGATGGAGAGACTGGGGGTTTGGGTGCCAGAACGTTCCGTCTTCCTGGGATAGAAGATCTGGTGCAGAGCCCAACTCCAGGAAGGGAGCTTGAGAGAGATGCAGAAGTAGAGGGTACCACACTTGGCGTGGCCAATGTGGTGCTATGAGGATCATAGAACCTCGGTCTCTCTGAAGATTGAAAAGTGTTTTGGGAATTAGGGGAATTGGTGGAAAGGCATAAAGGAAGTCTTGACCCCAGTGAAGAAGGAAGGCGTCCTTGGCCTGAACTCCCTGACACGGAATTCTGGAATAGAACTGGGGAAGTTTGGTATTCCACGGACTTGCAAAGAGGTCTATGTCCGGGGTTCCCCAAATTCGAAAAATCCTGGCTACCTGGTCCATGTGGAGGGACCACTTGTGTGGAAGCAGAACTCGACTGAGTCTGTCTGCCCCAAGAGTTCTGAATGCCTGGAAGATATACTGCCATAAGATGAATCTGATGCTCTCTGGCAAAGGCCCACAGTCGCAAAGCTTCGTTGCAAAGCGACAGAGAGCCAGTCCCTCCCTGCTTGTTCACATAGAACATGGCTACTTGGTTGTCCGTGTGGAAGAGGACTGTCCTGTAGCTGAGCAGGGAGTGGAACACTCTGAGAGCTAAGAAAATTGCTCTGAGTTCCAAGAGATTGATGTGTAGAGAAGTCTCCTGTGGAGACCAGATGCCCTGGGTAGAGAGATCTTGCAGATGAGCTCCCCAACCCATTGGAGAGGCATCTGTTGTAAGAGTTGCTTGGGGTAGTGACTTCTGAAAAGGGGACCACAGCAACAGGTTTTGAGAGGACTTCCACCACTGGAGAGACCAAAAAAGGCGACTGGAGTTTGCTATTTTGTCTGACAGGCAACCTGATGCCTGAGTCCATTGGGTGGACAAAGTCCATTGAGCTGCCCTCATGTGAAGGCGAGCATATGGAACCACATGCACGGAGGATGCCATATGGCCTAAGAGTTGTAACATTTCCCGAGCAGTTAAATGGGACTTTAACTGTATTTGGGAGGCTAACTGCACCAAGCGTAGGCAACGAGCCTGAGGAAGATAGGCCCTTGCAGTTGTGGTTTCCAGCAAAGCCCCTATAAACTCCAGAGATTGAGTAGGGGTGAGATTGGATTTTGGGATGTTTATTACCAGTCCCAAATACTGAAGGACACGCATTGTGCAGGTTAGAAAAGTCTTGGCCTCTGACTGAGAGGGAGCTCGAATGAGCCAGTCGTCCAGATATGGGAAAACGAATATTCCTAGAGTGCGTAGAAATACAGCTACTACTGCCATGCATTTCGTGAACACCCTTGGTGCGGAGGCCAGACCGAAAGGAAGCACCCTGTATTGGTAGTGCTTTTCTCCAAAAAGGAACCGAAGGAACCTTCTGTGTCTTGGATGGATGAGGACATGGGTGTACGCATCCTTGAGATCTAGAGAACAAAGCCAGTCCTGACTCTGAAGGTATGGAAGCAGAGCACCGAGAGAAATCATCTTGAATTTCTCCTTGAATAGAAATTTGTTCAATTCTCTGAGATCTAAAATGGGTCTGTACCCCCTGTTTTCTTTGGGATAAGAAAAGGGAAGTAGAACCCTGTGCCTTGTTGAAGAAGAGGTACTTCTTCTATTGCCCCTTGGGCAAGAAGGATGGCAATCTCCTGACCCAGAAGGTTGAGGAGAGATGTTGGAGAATTGAACTGTTTCACTATGGTGTGAGGGGGAAGGCTTAAGAAATGAAGCTTGTACCCTTCCTTTATGATAGAGAGTGTCCATTGCTCTGCTGTAATTTGTTCCCATCTGGGAGCAAAGTAAGTCAACCTTCCTGGAATGTTAAGGGGCTCTGGTTCCTCCAGAGCCAGAAAGGCTAAGTTCTCTAGCTGCAAGTCAAAGGCCCTGAGGAGGCTGAGGCTGCTGGGTCATGGAAGGCCTAGCAGCCTTTGATTTGGCCTGTTTAGGTGGTTGGCTGACGCTTTGCAGCAAAACGACCTGCAGAAGATGCCTGCTGACCATAAGCAGGATAGTATCTTCCCTTTTTGGAAAAAGATGTCTTTTTAAACAGTCTTTTCTTAACAGGAGCAGAGGTAGACTTTGAAAGTCGATCCAAAGCAGAGTTTTCAGCATCCATCTGATTGGCCTTTGCATGCCAATCCTTACCAAAAAGGTTTTCACCTGTACAAGGGATGTTCCCTAATTCATCTTGGACCCAGAGCTCCAAATCAGAAGCTTGTAGCCAAGCAACTCTGCGTGCCCCTATGGCAATAGCCGAGGCTCTGCTTACACACTCAAAAGAGTCAAAGGCTGCACGGTTGGAAAATTTGGAGGCATCTTGGGCATGTTTGAGCCAAGTGAGAAACTCCTGCCTTTTATCCTCCGAAATGAAAGGGGTTAAAGTCTGCAGATGATCTGTGACTTCTTTTAGAAACATTCCTATATAGAGACTATAGGAGTTGATCCTGGCAGCTAGCATAGAAGCTTGAAAAACCCTTCGGCCAAAAGCATCTAGGGTCCTGCATTCATGTCCTGGAGGATTAGATGAGTGTCTCTTTGCACTCTTTATCTTTCTTATGGCAGACTCTACCACAATAGAGTGGTGAGGAAGCTGAGTCTTGTGGAAGCCAGGACAAGGAGGAACACGATACATGGTGTCTAGCCTGCGAGAATGAGGAGAGGTGGTAAGAGGTGTCTCCCACATCCTCAACATGAGATCATACAGAATCTCATGGATAGGTAAAGTAGCTGCCTCTTTTGGAGTTTTAGGATATTTTACAATATCTAACTCCTTAGCTCTGGGTTCTGACTCAGGGGCCACTGTGATGGAGAGGCCCCTAGCCACTTCCCTAATGAAGTCTTGAAAAGACAAGTCTTCTGGAGGAGACATTCTTTGTTTAGGAGAAGACGACTCCTGAGGAGGAAGTATCGATGCCTCGACAGAACCCTCAGACTCATCAGAGTCTTCAGAGGAATCGAAGTATCGCCTGTCTGGATGCTCCTGTAAAGCCCGATAGCCGTACCGAGTAGGATCGGTATCGGGAGTAACCGGTACCGGTTCGGTACCGATGGGCATCATAGGACAGGGTACCATTGCAGTCGACACCGAAGCCGATGCAATCGGTACCGGCACCGGGAGTGATGCCGGTGCCGGAGCCGGTACCGACAATGGGGATTATTGCGGTACCGGAGGCGTCGCAGCCTGTATTTATTTTATTTATTTATTTATTTAACAGTTTCTTATATACCGCCCCTTCCAGAGATCAGGGGCGGTTCACATCGAACAAAAATCAATATACTTCTGTATATTTTACATGGAACTTGTGTTAACTATGTACACGTTTAGTTACATTGAACATGTTTTGAACATTAACTAGAATAACACTATTCAAACTATGTACAGGTCATCACAACATAATTGAGTTACCGGTATTATTTACAATAGAGATATAGCCATTTGTTTGTGTAAATCTTTGTCTGTAGGGTAAGGCAGAGTAGAGTAAGTGTCTTTCTTATGTTTAATCATTTGTTCTGTCTTGAGAACTGTGAATGTGTTTCTGTGATTGTATCGGAGAGGTTTTTTGTTGGTAGGGGATCTCAAAGTGTTTTGTGAAAAGGTATGTTTTTAGTTCTTTTTTGAATTGGTGAAGGTCTTTTATTTTGCGGAGGGTTAATGGGATTTCGTTCCAGAGGGTAGGGGCAGCAAAGGAGAAGGCTCTATCACTTGTCGTTGCTCTGGTCCTTGCCGTTAGGGTGCGCTGCATGGTCAGAATCTTCTGATCCATCGACACCACCAATGTCTGGATGTCGGTACCAGTGGGAGCCACCGGTACCCCAGAACACGGTAACAGGTGATCTGTCGAGGCCGAGCCATCGATGTCAACCTGTGACCCCATAGACAATGCTTTGGAAGCCGGAGCTTCCCACCAGGGTAATTTTGCCGGTGCGGAATCCCGGAGCCATCTCGATGCTTGGAGGGAGATCTACCCTTCGAGGACCGGCTAGATTTATCCTTGGTTACCATGGGAGAAAGCAGCAGCCCTGGAAGACGTCGATGCCACCGAAGCTGCATCAGAGGGAAACAGGGTACTGAGCTTGGCTGCTCGGTTCTGCTGACCTTTTATACATCATGGTACAGGACATACAATCCGTAATGGAATGGTCAGGTCCCAAACATTTTAGACACCAGTCATGGGTGTCGGTGACAGAAATAGTACCGCCACATTTTGTGCACTTTTTAAACCCGGAGGCGGGCTTCTCCATGAGGAAAATATTTTTAGGCCTAAGACCCAAAAACTGAAAATGCACAGTGAAGAAAAGATAATTTGTTTCTTTTATTTTTTATTTTTTTTAAAGAAAGAAAAGACCGGCGGTACCGGTCCGACGTCGAAGAAGGCAGACGTGACACAAAAGAATTAAGAAAAAATAAAGAACTTCTGCGGTGACAGGAACACGACCTGCTGGCTCCGTGGAAAAGAAGGACTGGAGAGAGGCGGTTGGGAAAGGCGGGAAGGCAGCATGCAGGCGCTGTGGGATGCTCCCAAAAGCTTTCTTATTGGACGCTAGGGAGCGTTCCCGCACAGGCTCCGTCGGTACCGACGATACCCATATGTGAAGACTCATTCCTGCTTGTTCCTGGAGATTCCCCTGGTAGAACAGGTAGAGGACTATAGGGGCTTACCAGTGTAAAAGGGTCACTCTTACAAACCAAATGTTGTAGTAAGAGGGAGGTAAGACAGAGTTGAAAGAGACTGACTATGGAGGAAGTCTCTGACAGGTGAGATGATACATGCCAGTACAGGGAAACAACTATCTATTGATAGCTGTTACCTCTCTTTCCTCCAAGAGGAAGAGGAAAAGCTGTTAAGTATGGGCATGATCATCATAAAGACTCTTAAAGTTAAAGAAAAGATGTCTCATAAAGAGATATCTAGGAAGGTTAGGATAAATTTAGTGCAGATACTGCAAATGAAAAGAAGCAGACTGCTACTCTAATCACTAACCAAGAGTCTGTTTGAAACCTTGCGACTGCTGGGTTTGTTGACCCTGTGGAGGTTGTGGATTCTTCAGACCAGGGTGATGTTTCCCCTGTTTGGGAACATTTGTATGATGGGCAGAAGATGGATAAAACCTTCTCCCCCTAGGGGAAGAAAATTTGGCAGGACATTTCCTACCAACTGGGAAAAAAGAAGGCGTAGAGCAGCCTCTGGAAACAGGAAAGTCAGTGGTTAACTGAGCAACGTGGAGTAAAGACTCCTTGTTAAAGAGATTTTCTCCAGTACAAGGAGTATTTCCCAGTCTTTCTTGTGCCCATTTGTCCAAGTCTGAAGCTTGGAGCCAGGCTTTACGTCATGCCCCTATAGCTATAGCAGAAGTCCTGCTAACAGACTCAAAGGAGTCTAGGGAAGCACGAATAAGAAACCTAGAGATATTTTGAGCATGACTAACCAGTGAGGAATAGTCTGCACTCTTGGGCTCTTGAAGAAAAGGAGTCAAAATATGTAATTTCTTTGTGACCTCCTCAAGAGATAAACCCATATAAAAAATATATGAGAAAATTCTTGCTGAAAGCATGGATGCCTGGAAGGTTTGACGTCCAAAGGCATCTAAAGTCTTAGACTCACGACCTGGCGGATAAGAAGAGTGCTTTTTGGTACTCTTCACCCGCCTCATTGCTGATTCTACAATGGAATGATAAGGAAGTTGAGTCTTTTGAAATCCTGGAGAGGGGGGCACCTGATATAGAAGATCATTTGATCTGGAAGGTGGGGGTACCTTTAAAGGAGCTTCCCACATTCGTAGAAGGAGATCCTGAAAGGAATGATGCAAAGGAAGCATGATGTTTTCCTTTGCTGTCCCAGGAATATAGAGGGATCCTTTATTCCCCTGTGTAGGATCCTGTTCAGGAATAGAAATGGCAAGGGATTTTGCCATATCCAGGAGGAAAGCCTGAAAAGAAGGATCCCCAGAGGGAACTTCCTTTGAATAGGCTAGATCTGATGAAGAACTAGCGTTGGCACCGAGGGATCTATCCAAGTCTATAGGAATGGAAGATCCTGAATGGTGCAGTATGGGATCCTTAGAGGATGGTGTACTGCAGGAGGTCGGGACCAGCACCAGTCGGTAGCACATTGTCCATGCAAGGGATCGATTCCAAACTCGGTATCGAGGGAAGTAAGCCTGACGAGAGAAGCATGGAAGGCACCGACAGCAATGGTAATGTGGAGTGGAGGAGTGGCCTAGTGGTTGGGGCAAGGTACTTCAGGCCGGAAGGTCGGGGGTTCAAATCCCACTAGAGGACAGCAACCTTGGGCCGGAAGGACTGGGTTTTCTAGTCCCACAGGTGCTCCTTGTGGTCTTGGGCAAGCCACTTAACCCTCCATAGCCCATGTTCCCTGTAAAATAGTTATCTCCAAGTTATAATGCCCTGTTCAATGTAATTTCAGTTTGTTCAATGTAAACCGCACTGATGCAGAATAGCGCAGTATATAAGAGAATGTAAGTAAGTAAATAAATAAATAAATAAATAAATAAAATAACGGTACCGACTTCGGTACCGTATCCGATACTGGTGGATGAAGGCCAGCCAGTGGCAACTCTAATGGTATCGAAGAAACCGAGAGTTCTGGATCCGAATTATCGGAACCGAGCCTTCCGTACCGCCTGGTGTCGGTACCAAGGCGAGTCGGTACCCAGTCCTCCAGACTGGAGATCGATTCCAGACTCGGCATCGAAGGAAGCGAGTCTATCGATGCACATCTGGAGGGTACTGACGTTGGTTCTAGTATCGGTACCGGTACTGGAAGGTCGGTCTGCAGCGTATCCAACGGCCCTGTAGGTACCGAGGACGGCAGATGACGATCCTTGGCGAGGAATGTTTCATCCAACACCATTGCCGATGCCGGGGTATCGGTACTGCTCGAAGCGGATGCCACCACCGGGCATGGCTCAGGTATGTTCTGTGAGGAGTGAACCTCAGGAACAACCTGAAACCCCACACGGGCTTTGGAGGCCGAAGACTCCCACCGGGGTTTTGAAACCAGTGGATTCTCGAGGGCAAGGCCGGAGGCATCTCTATGCTGTGCATGATATCTGCCCCTCGAGGACTGGCTAGTTTTAACAGACTGTTTTTGGGTTACCTGATCCTGTGTAGAAGAAGATATGGTCGGTGCCCTGAAGTTGGATGGGGACCGCGTGTCGAGGGGAACTCGATGTCGAAAACTTCTTCCCACAATACTATTGCTTCTCTGAATTAACAATCTGGCTAAAGAACCACAATCTCCATATCAATCACTCTAAAACCGATATATTAATAGTAACTAAAAATCAATCCTACATACCTCCAACACACATCATTCTCCAAAATGATGAAATTAGACTTACCTGCTAATTGTAGTTCCTGGAGTGGACACAGTCTAGTCCCGAAACCTCTGGGTTCCCCATCTCATACAGCAGCTTGGAGACTGAGAAACTCCTCTTTTGTGACATCACTGGTATATCCATCCCAGATCCGCCTCCTGTCACCAGTTACCTACTAACCAATATAGGACTTCTTTAGAGTGAATTACTAGATAATCTATTCATAATACATTTCACCCATATAATTCTGAACCATCCAATAAATTATTCTCATTCGTTAATTTGTGGCTTCTAATGGTCTCAGATAAACGGCAAGTTTTTTTGTATACTTGCAAAAGTATACAAAAAAACTTGCCGTTTATCTGAGACCATTAGAAGCCACAAATTAACAAATGAGAATAATTTATTGGATGGTTCAGAATTATATGGGTGAAATGTATTATGAATAGATTACCAGTTACCTACTGACAAAGCAGACTCACCGGAGTAACAAGTAAGAATAAAGAACAACATAAGTATATATACAGAGAAACTAGGGTTACGCCCATCAATTTAAGGAAAGTGTAACTTTGAGACGGACCAGACCCCTCCTGTCATCCAGAAGAGAGGAACAAGAGGGAAAATACAGCAAGAAAGATTCATCGTATAGCTAAAGAACTCCCCCCTCTGCATAAGAGCGCTGCAAATAGTCTCCCGACTTACCTGTGAACTGCCACCAACACTTCAGGCTGGGAGACCAAACAAAACACCAGGGAGGGATACGGGACTAGACTGTGTCCACTCCAGGAACTACAATTAGCAGGTAAGTCTAATTTCATCTTCCTGATCGTGTCCCCAGTCTAGTCCCGAAACCTCTGGGTTGTACCAGAGCAGTGCCATCAGGAAGCACAGGAGGGACCTTGACGCCCAGCCTGAAGCACCGCCACCCCAAAGGAAACGTCCGCTGCCCGTAGGACATCTAAACGATAGTGCTTTACAAAGGGATTTAAGGACCAGGTCGCTGCCTTACAAATTTCTTCCGGAGATACCAACCGCTGCTCCGCCCAAGAAGCGGCCTGCGCCCAAGTGGAATGAGCTCTCAGCCCTTCCGGGGCCGGCTTACCTTTCAAGATATACGCCGAAGCAATGGCCCCCTTGATCCACCGCGCAATAGACGCCTTCGAAGCCGCCTCCCCCTGTCGGCGACCGGCGAACAAAACAAAAAGCCTGTCCGACCTCCGAAAAGACTCCGTCCGCTTGAGATAGTGCTTTAAGGCCCGACCAACGTCCAGTCGATGCAAGCTCTGTGAGGCAGACCCAGGAGGACCCCTAGGGAACACCGGTAAGGAGACGTCCTGACTAACGTGGAATGGCGAAACCACTTTCGGAAGGAACGCGGGCACAGTTCGCAGCACCACTTTGGATGAGAAGAAAGAAAGGTAGGGCTCTCTACAGGACAAAGCCTGTAATTCGGAGACGCGGCGGGCCGAAGCGACCACTACCAAGAAAACTACCTTAAGCGTAAGATCCTTGAGGGATGCCTGCGCTAGGGGCTCAAAAGGCTCGCGCTCAAGAGTGTCCAGCACGAACGGAAGATGCCACTTAGGGACGAACTGTCTGCATGGAGGCCGCAAGAGAGACACCGCCCGCAAAAAACGCTTGACGTCTCTTTGGCCCCCAATCGTTTGACCGCCTACTCTGCCCCTATAACAAGAAACTGCTGCGACCTGCACCTGCAGAGACGCCGCCGCTAAGCCCTTGTCGAAACCATCCTGCAAGAATTCCAATATCTGAGGGATGGTGGCCCTCAAGGCCGTACACCCGTTGTCCGTGCACCAACCCTCGAAAATCCTCCAGATGCGAACATACGCTAACGAGGTAGACCTCCTCCTGGCCCTCAACAAGGTAGAGATGACCGTCGCCGAGTAGCCACGGGACGTCAGCCGCGCCCTCTCAAGAGCCAGGCCATAAGCGAGAATCAAGCCACGTGGGGCATGAATAGGGGCCCCTGAGATAACAGATCCGGCCTGTCCGGAAGTCGCCGAGGTCTCGCCACCAGGAGCCGGACGAGATCCCCGTACCAGGGACGGCGCGGCCAATCGGGAGCTATCAGAATCACCTGCCCCCTGAAGCTTTCCTCGCGCTGCACCACTCTTCCAATTAGGACACACGGAGGAAACACATAGAGTAGCTGGCCCTCCGGCCAGTCCTGAATGAGGGCATCCAAACCCTCCGACATCCGCTCTCTCTTCGCCTGCTGAAAAACCGGCTTGACTTTGCCGAGTCGAAGGTCGCCATGAGGTCCATGACTGGAGTGCTCCACCTGCGGGCCACCATCTGAAAAACCTCGGGATGGAGGACCCATTCCCCCGGATCCACCCTCACTCGACTGAGGAAATCGGCTTGAACGTTGTCTACCCCGGCCACGTGTGCCGCCGAGAGGTCTAGAAGATTCGCTTCCGCCCAGTCGCATAACCCCGCAGCTTCTGCCTCGAGCGCTATGCTGCTGGTTCCTCCTTGCCTGTTGACATAGGCCACCGCTGTCGCGTTGTCGGAGAATACTCTGACTGCCCTTCCTTCGAGATCCGCATGAAACCCCTGCAACGCAAGAGCCACCGCCCGTAGCTCCAACCGGTTGATCGGCCAGCTGCGCTCCTGAGCATTCCACTGGCCTTGGGTGAACCTTCCCTGGCAGTGGGCACCCCAGCCCAGGAGAGAAGCATCTGTCATCAATGCCACCCAGGCCGGAGTCTCCAGCGATTTCCCGCGCCCCAGCGACGCGGGAATGAGCCACCACTGCAGACTGCGACGGACTTCCTCCGGACAGGGCAGACGTTGACCCAGCGGGTTTTGCTGGTGCGACCATCTGCGCAGCAGCGCACTCTGCAATGGTCGCATACGAGCCCTTGCCCACGGCACCGTCTCTATGGTTGCAGCCATGGTACCCAGTAGTTGCAGGTAACGCCACGCTGAAGGCGCCTTGCGTTCCAGAAAGCTCCGGACTAGGCGCCACAAGCCATGCGCCCCGCTTGTCTGTGAGGAAAATCTTCCCCACGCTCGTCTCGAACCTTGCACCGAGATATTCTAGATTCTGTGATGGCACCAAGTGGCTCTTGGACAGATTGACTATCCACCCGAGACTCTCCAGAAAAGATACTACGCGAGCCGTAGCGGACACGCTTTCCGCCTGAGACTTCACCCTGATCAACCAATCGTCTAGATAGGGATGAACTAGGATCCCTTCTTTCCTCAAGGCCGCTGCCACCACCACCATGACCTTCGTGAACACTCTTGGAGCCATCGCCAGCCCGAACAGCAATGCCCGGAACTGATAATGTCCGAACGGCACCGCAAATCGGAGAAATCGGTGGTGCTCTGGCCTTACAGGGATGTGCAGGTAAGCTTCTGAAAGATCCAGTGAGGTTAGAAACTCCCCTTTCTGCACTGCCACCGACACTGAGCGCAGCGTTTCCATGTGGAAATGCGATACCCGAAGACAACGATTGACACCCTTTAAATCCAGAATCGGACGTCCTTCTTGGGAACGATGAAGTAGATAGAGTATCGACCGCTGCCGCATTGGTCCGGCAGAACCGGGACAACCGCCCCGAGGTCTAACAGCCTTTGAACGGTCACCGCAAGGCCGTGAGCTTGGCGGCCGACTTGCCGGGGGACTGTACGAAGGAGTCCCGCACTGGTCGGAGAAACTCCAGCGTGTAGCCCTCTCGGATTATCTGAAGTGATTTGGGCCCAGGCAGGGTAAAACTCCTGCAAACGCCCCCCCACAGGGACTAAGGGCGCCTGGGCCCCCCGTATCTCATTGTGACTTTTTGGGGGCGAAGGCGGAAGCAGAAGAGGAACCGAAGCCTCTCCCCGCACCTTGAAACCCACGGAAACCTCGACTCCTACTGGAAAATCGCCCCCGCTGGAAGGAACCATATCTCTGAGACCGGAACCGGCGAAACTCCCGCTGCTGCCCCCGCCCCGCCGGGATTGCACGCTCTGGCTTCGGCCTGTCCTCTGGTAACCGGCCACCTTTGGACTCTCCCAGGTCTTTGACCAGCTTCTCCAAATCCTCCCCAAACAGCAGGCGTCCTTTGAAGGGGAGCTTAACCGCGCCTTGGAAGAGGCATCCGCCGCCCAATTGCGCAACCACAGGTAGCGTCTCGCCGCCACAGCCGAAGCCATACTCTTGGACAAACCGCGCATCAGATAATAATGGATGTCGGCTAAGTAGGCCGAACCTGATTCCAACCTGGAGGCCTCATCCGCCAACTCAGTATCCTGCCCCGCGCGCACGCCTTGAGACCAGCGTAGGCAGGCTCTGGCTACCCAAGCTCCGCAAATAGCCGCCTGGAGCGACAGGGCATTAACCTCAAACACCTGTCTCAATAACACTTCCAATTTCTTATCTTGGGAGTCCTTAAGGGCCGCTCCACCTTCTACCGGAATAGTAGTCTTCTTCGTGACTGCAGAAACGGCGGCATCCACTCTGGGTGACTTAAAGATCTCCTTGTCAGCATCGGACAACGGATACAAGCGGCCCATGATCCGGGAGCCTCTGAGAGGAGTCTCCGGGGCATTCCATTCCTCCTGAATCATTTCATGAAAAACTCTGTGAACCGGGAACACCCGTTGACTCTTTCTGAAGACTTGCAACAAGGGATCCTCGAGGGCTTCCTCCGCCGTGGCCCCCGGGACCGGCATGTTGAGCACTTTTAAGGTCTCTGTAATGGAGGGCCGGCAACTCCTCCCTTCTGAAGACGCGGACCACCCTGGCTTGGTCTTCCCCATCAGGGAGCTCGCCCTCTTCAAACTCTTCCTCCAAATCTAGGCTAAGGCCTTCCTCATCCGACAACGGGCCCTCTGAGACTGGAGTTGGCTCCCCCACGCCTCCATCTGACCGGGCACGTTTAGCCACCCGAGAAAGGGCGTCCATGGGAGCGGGAGGGGACTGCCGCTTTACTGAGCCTCCGCCTGACACGCTTTCCAACTGCTGAGCGCTGCCCGCCGCTGAGCGCTGCAGTAAGGACAGAAATTCTTGCGAGAAGATGGAGGCCAGGGAAGGAGCCCACGAAGAGTGAGGAGAAGGAAGGCCAGCAGCAGAG
The DNA here is from genome assembly GCA_033557465.1 of Ichthyophis bannanicus. NCBI lineage: Eukaryota > Metazoa > Chordata > Amphibia > Gymnophiona > Ichthyophiidae > Ichthyophis > Ichthyophis bannanicus. The sequence continues at coordinate 73,619,833 of CM066049.1, read as the reverse complement.
GACGGTCCCGCTACCGGCTCCTCCTCCGGACCCCCAGTCACCGGCAAGGCCGAGATCTCAGGTGTTGGCAAAGGAACTCCATCCTTCCCCTGCTCTGAACTAGGAGCATCCCCCACACAACGCTTGCAGACCCCCGTGTCCGTGGTCTTTTTAGACCCGCACACCAGGCATGGGGCCTTGGAGGGCATTGCAGAGACCTCACAGACAGCCTGCAGCCTCTGAACTTGCAAACAGCCGTCCCCCGCAGCAACGGGATACGGCTCTGACTCAAACCGCGCGACCCTTTCGGGAGTAAAACCGCCGGCTTGCTTTTCACTTTATTGTATTTTACTTTGTCTGGAAAAGGCTTAGCCCGTTGCCAAGGATGCTATTCCTGCCTTCCGGAACGCTAAAAACCCCTCCGAAGGGCTCCCGCCACCCCCCGGAGAAGTTGCCGACTGACTGCAGTAGGCCGCAGGTCCAAACCGCGCTCTCTGCACGTGCCGGGATCAGGGCCGCGTTCGCGCCAAAAATCACGCTGCCACATAAACCCCCAAGCAACCGCGGTCTTACCACTGTCTGGAGAACAGACGAGGAAATCGGGCTCCAGCCACCAAACTCGTCCTCCGCAGATGTCCAAAGCGCTGCACAATGCCTGAGACGGCTGCCCCCGAAGCAAAACCGCCGGCCACGTGCACGTGCTGCAGGCCGACCGGCGCACTGGCAGGCAATACCTCTGCACGGCGCCGGTCTGACCCCCTGGCAACAATTCGCTCGAAGGAGCTCTCTTTCCCCTCGAGCACTTGATTGTTCTCCCCCACTAGCTGCTGAAAGCAAGGATAGAGGAGCGGGAGGAGGGAACCCGGAGCAGGAGAGAAGGTCTGACAAGTCTCAAAGAAACAGGCAGACAAGGTCTGACAAGCCTTAAGGATCCTGCACTATGTATAGTCAAAATAGGGAATTTAAGGTAATTTAATGAAAAAAAAAACCCTTAATCTCAAGTATTCCTAATTGTTTCTCCAGTGGGCCCGGAGCACTGGGCCCACCATCTTTCCAGCTGCTTGGAGACTGAGGTAACTGGTGACAGGAGGCGGATCTGGGATGGATATACCAGTGATGTCACAAAAGAGGAGTTTCTCAGTCTCCAAGCTGCTGTATGAGATGGGGAACCCAGAGGTTTCGGGACTAGACTGGGGACACGATCAGGAACACAACATTACTATAAAAAACGAAGTAAAATACCTGGGTGTCACCCTTGACACACACCTTAGTATGGACACACATATTAGAAACATTACTAAAAAAGTCTACTTTAAACTTAAAATTTTAAAACAATTACGTCCACTCGTACTTCTACATGATTTTCTGAACATTATTCAGGCTATCATTACACCACACTTTGATTTCGCCAATCTCACTCTACTAGGCACAACAAAACAAAACATTAAGAGACTCCAACTCGCCCAAAATGCAACAGCAAGAATTGTAATGAAGGTTCCACCATTTGAACACATTACACCTATACTCGCAAACCTACACTGGCTCCCAATACAATCCAGAATAAATCACAAAGTGATTATCACCATTTTTAAGGCATTAAATAAAATGGCCCCAGTCTCTTTAACAAAACTTATCACTAAAGACACATCCCAAACTGCACTACGGAGAGGCCACACAAATAAAATTAGGATCCCAAAAGATTTCACAATTACCAAAAAAACAACTAACAAAAAAGCGTTTTCGCATGCAGCTCCCACCCTATGGAACTCCCTCCCTGAAGAAATAAGAGCACTAAATGATGCAAAGGAGCTCCGCAAGAAACTAAAAACATATTTGTTCATCTCCCATTTCGGCACACTAGAAAATACCTTACCACTAACAGGAAATGGCTAATAGATATCTCAGCGAATACCAATTCCAAGATATCTCAGCGATTACCAATTCCAATTTTTCTTCAATTTAACTACAATTAAAGTTGATTTAATAACTATCTGTAAATTCTGTAAATAGAAATATGTAAATAGCTCGAAATATGTAATAGTTTGATTGTTATAGAACAAATTATTCACTATACATAGTTCAATCATGTTTAATGTATTTAGCAAATTGTACCTAGTTAACTAATGTTTCATGTAAAACAGACCGGTTTTCTGTTCATTTCTCGTTCATTGTAAACCGCACCTGATCTGTGGAAGGTAGCGGTATATAAGTAACTGTTAAATAAATAAATAAATAAATAAAATTGCAGGAGGGACACTCCAGAGGAAAATGTTCAGGACCCAAGCAGGTTATACACCAGATGTGAGTGTCTAAAATTAAGCTTGTACCGCCACAGTTTGTACATTTCTTGGGGATAGTGGCTGGCGGTTCCATGAAGGAAAGTGGAGAGGCCTAACAGGCCTGAAAAACCGTGAGACACTAAGAAGGAAAATATTTCTTAAAAAGGAAAAATTTTACAAGAAAAGAAAAAAGAAACACCGGCGGTACCGGTGGCGTCGGGGAAGGCAGCCGCGACCACAAGAAAAATAAAAAAATAAAAGAAGAATTTTCTGCGGTGACAAGAGGACATCCTGCCGGCTCCGCGGAAAAATGAAAACTGAGGAGAGGCAGTTGGGAAGGCGGGAAGGCAGCACGCAGGCGTGTTGGGATGCTTCCAAAAGCTTTCTGATTGGACGCTGTGAAGCGCTCCCGTGCGGGCTCCGTCGGTGCCGACATACCCATATGTGAAGACTCATTCCTGCTTGTTCCTGGAGATTATACAGTCTGCAATCGATTTGGAGAGTGTTCTCTTGGAAACTGGTAGACCTAGATGACTGGAATCAAAAGCAACAAAAAGCTGTGAAGCTTTTCTGTGCTGCCTAGTTCTCTGTAGATAAAAAGCCAAGGCACGTTTGCAATCCAGAGTATATAGACTCTTTTCTGCACTAGAGGCAGAAAACAGGAAGGTAAACCGAATGGTTTAAATGAAAAGGCGAAACCACCTTTGGCATAAAGTAAGGATGAGTCCTAAGGACTACTTTATCATGGTGAAACCGTGTTTAAGGAGGGTCAGCCACTAAAGCCTGGAGTTCACTGATGCGTCTTGCAGAAGTGAGGGCAATTAGGAAGATGACTTTCCAAGAAAGAAACTTCAGAGGTGTAGTGGCTAAGGGTTCGAAGGATGGCTTCATAAGCTGTCCGAGGACAACACTGGAGGTCCCATGCCACTGGTGGTGGCCTAATGGGAGACTTAGTTAAGAGCAGGCCTCTCATGAAGCACGTTACAAGCGTTTGAGAGGAGACAGGTTGTCCATCTAAGAGTATGTGAGATGCCGCAATGGCACTTAGGTGGACCCTTACCGAATTGGTTTCGAGTCCAGAGTACGAGAGGTGGTGGAGATACTCAAGTAACGCTTCCACGGGAACGGAAAAAGGATTAAGATCCTTTTTTGAACACCAAATTGAAAACCTTCACCACCTGAAGGCGTAAGACCGCCTTGTGGAAGGCTTCCTTGACGCCAATAGGATATCTCTAACCTGTTGAGAAAGGTCGATGTCCTGGAGTTCTACGCTTTCAGCAGCCATGCTGTCAGATGTAAGGACTGCGGGTTTGGATGGAGAAGCGTCCTGTTCTCCTGTGAAAGGAGATCCGGAGCACATCCCAACTCCAGGAGGTTTGGCCTGAGAGAGACGTAGAAGCAGTGGATACCACGTTTGTCGTGGCCAACGCGGGGCTATGAGGATCATGTAGCCCCTTTCTCTCAGGAGTTTGAAAAGAGTTTTGGGGATAAGGGGAATGGGAGGGTAGGCATATAGGAAGCCCCGACCCCAGTGGAGGTGGAAAGCATCCATGCCTGATTGTTCTGAGCAGGTGTTCTGGAACAGAAGCGGGGATGTTTGGCATTCTGAGGACTTGCAAACAGATCTATATCTGAGATTCCCCAGATCTGAAAAATTCAAGCAATCTGATCCGCATGGAGAAACCACTCGTGTGGCAGTAGTATTCGACTGAGTTTCTCTGCCAGGAGAGTTTGTTTGCCAGGGAGATACACCGCTAGTAGGTGGATCTGATGGCACATGGCAAAAGCCCATAGATGTAGGGCTTTGTTGCACAACGCTTGAGAATATGTTCTACCTTGTTTGTTCACACAGAACATGGCTACCTGATTGTCCGTCTGGACTAGAACTGTTTGGGAGCAAAGGTGATCCTGGAACACCTTGAGAGCACTGTGGACGGCTCTGAGTTCCATCAGATTTATGTGAAGTCATGCCTCTTGCTGAGTCCAAAGCCTCTGAGTGGAGACATTGTCCAGATGAGCTCCCAAACCCAATTTGGACGCATCAGTCGTTAGGGTAGATTGGTATGGTGGCATCTGAAAAGGTGACCCTATGAGAAGGTTTTCTGGTGATTGCCACCATTTAGAGACAAAATTAGACATGCAGAAATTCTGATTCTGTTCCCCAGACGACTTGATGCTCGAGTCCACTGCAAAGCCAGGGTCCATTGAGCTGCACCCATATGCAGACGAGCACAGGGAACCACATGCACAGTGGAAGCCAATTGGGCCCAGCAACTGAAGCATTTCTCGAGCAGTTAGGAAAGTTTTCATACCTGCCTGACAAGCTAGCTGAACGATTCTAGTGCAGTGGGCCTGTGGTAGAAAAGCCCTTGACTGCTGTGTGTCTAGGAGAGCCCCTATGAACTCTAAGGTTTGAGAAGGGGTGAGTTGGGATTTACTGTATTACAAATTCCAAGTGTTGAAGAACCTGCATTGTGTGGGAGAGAGCAGAGCTGGTCTCTAGAGCTGTCCTTGCTCGGAAGAGCCAGTCGTCTAAGTAAGGGAAGACAAATATCCCTAGAGATCTTAGGAATGCTGCCACTACTGCCATGCATTTTGTAAAGACTCTTGGGGGCAGAGGCCAGGCCAAAGGGTAGAACCCTGTATTGGTAATGTCTTCCTTGAAAGAGGAATCGTAGAAACCTCCTGTGTTCTGCATGAATAAGGATATGGGTATATGCATCCTTTAGATCTAGAGAACATAGCCAGTCCTGACTCTGGAGGTAAGGGAGAAGAATTCCAAGAGAGATCATCTTGAATTTCTCTCGGAACAAATAGTTGTTCAATTCTCTGAGGTCCAGAATGGGCCTGTATCCTCCTGTCTTCTTTGGGATAATGAAGTAGGGGGAGTAGCAGCCCCCAGGCCTTGCTGAGAGAGTGGTACCTCCTCTATCGCACCCTGAGCGAGAAGGGTGGTAATCTCTTGGAACAAGAGAGTGGTGAAAGGAGGCCGAGAGCTGAACTCTTGGAGTAAAAGGAGGGGGCATACTTTGGAAGTGAAGTTTGTACCCCTCTGCTACTATGGAGAGAGTCCAATGTTCTGATGTTATCTGGTGCCACCTTTGGGCAAAGTTAACAGTCTGCCTGGAATGTTGACTGGCTCTGGAATCTCTGGAAGTAGGACAGCTAAGTTCCCTAGAAAGGAGTCAAAGACCCTGAGGAGGCTGGGTCTGTTGAGCTGGCTGAGCCCTGGGGGCCCGAGCCTTCCTTTGTTGCTTCGGCTGTTGCTGTCCCTTCTGGGAAGCATGGACCGGACAGTACACAGCATAGGTATAAGAAGGATAAAACCTCCTTTTCTTGTTGAAAAAAGGCTTCTTTATAGCCTTTTTCTTAGCTGAGTTGGCAGTGGTTTTAAAAGTCTATTGAGAGTGATATTCTTGGACTCTAGCTGAGAAGCCTTGTCCTGCTAATCCTTGCCAAAGAGGTTTTCCCCTGTGCAAGGAATGTTCCCCAGCTTATCTTGCCCCCACTGTTCAAGATCAGATGCTTGTAACCATGCAATCCGATGTGCACCAATGCAAATAGCAGAAGTCCTGCTAATACACTCAAAGCAATCAAAGGTTGCCCTATTCATGAATTTGGAAACATTCTGGGCATGCTTTACAAGTGTCAGGTAATCAGCCCTCTTGTCATCAGGGAGAAGAGGAGCCATTAGTTCTAAATTAGTTCCGCACTGATGATTAAGAGCGCGGTATATAAGAAAAGTAAAATAAATAAATAAATCATTAGCAACCTCCCAAAGGAACATACCCATGTAGCGTATGTAAAAACTTATTCTGGACGATTACATGGAGGCCTGAAAACATCAACGACCGAAGGCATCAAGAGTTCTCGCCTCCCGGCCTGGAGGATTTGAGGAATATGTCTTGGTACTTTTAATTCGACGCACTGCCAATTCCACTACCATAGAAAAGGTGTGGTAACTGAATCTTCTGGAAACCGGGACACTGCGGTACCCAGAGAGAGTTAAGGGTGTCTCCCACATTCTAAGCATGAGGTCATGCAATATCCGGTGAATAGGTAGGGTAGCAGCCTCCTTCGGGGCTATTGGATACTGAAGAATTTCAAGTTCTTCAGCTCTCGGTTTTTCTCCGAGGTCACTGTAATGGAGAGGCCCCGAGCCACGTCCTGTATAAAGTCTTAAAAAGACATGTCCTCCGGATGAGACATACGGCGTTGTGGGGAAGGAGAAGGATCCTCCGGAAGAGCCTCCATTTCCCTGGTACAGACCACAAAAGAAGTAAATTTTCTGCGGTGACAGGAATTGCTCTGTTGGCTCCGCGGAAAATGAAAAACTGAGGAGGGAGAGTTGGACAGGCGGGAAGGTAGCTACGCAGGCGCTGTGGGATGCTCCCAAAAGCTTTCCTATAGGATGCTGGGGAGCATTCCTGCGCGGGCTCCGTCAGTGCCAATGTTACCTATATGTGAAGACTACATTCCTGCTTGTTCCTGGAGATGTCTGTTTAGCGTGGGTTCCAGCAGTGCAGCAATGCAGCCTGTTCAGCCAGCGTTTCCTGAGAGCAGTTCCGAAGTTCCTCGGTGACAGCTTTAATCTAAGTAGACCAGCTGTGCTTTTGTGAAGATTTTTTCTGAACTTTACTAGTTTGTTTCTTGTTTGTAAGGTTTGCCCCAGTTCTGAGGTGCTTTTATCATTACAATGGTTTGAAATTCTGACTAGTTTGCAACCCTGCAGGACAAGAGTTAGAGATCCCTATACTACACCACCTTATCTGAAATGGTTGAATGGCTTGTTCTGAATAATGGGAGAGTTCGGATTTACAAAAAGATTTTGGCAGAAGGGTAAAAAGAGGTCTTGTCACCATTAGGCAGCAAATTCTGTGTGGCTGCTTTAGCAGTGAAGTCTGTTTAGCATGGGTTCCAGTAGTGCAGCGATACAGCCTGTTCAGCCAGTGTTTTCTGAAAGTCATTCCAAAGCTCCTCAGTGACAGATTTAAGATAAAGTAGACCAGCTGTGCTTTTGTGAAGGTTTTCTGAGCTTTACTAGTTTCTTATTTGCAGGGTTTGTCCAGTTCTGAGGTGCTTTTATCATTACAATCAAGCTTATATTTCAGGCCAGCACTGCTGTGTAATTGGTTATTTACAATTGCCATTGCTATGCTATAACGTATACTGAGGTGCCATATAATGCTTTCTCTGTCCCATTCCCCTCTATAGGTGCTTTGAGTTTTGAATTTTAAATGTGTTACATAAATTGTGAGATGTGAGTGTGAGTATATTTGAAGTTTGTTATTTAGTAAAGGACTTTAGTATTGGTTAAAGTTATTTGGTAGCTCTGTAAGACTGGTTTAGGAACTTTGGTAGATTGATTAATGCTTTGATGTGGGTGGTGAGTATAGGGAGTGTACCTTCTAGGCACCTCTGTTTATTGAACCATTAAATAGAAATAATAAAATAATGAGGTTTTTTTTTAATGCCTTTGATGTAGAGCTCTGGGTCTCCCCTATGGCTTTTGTTGCCGCATAGTGGGACGTGATAAGGTTCTGAGGCTTTTTATTTATTTATTTATTTAGCTGTGTTTATATACTGCTTTTCACAGGGGTAAAGGCGTTTTACAATAAACTAGATTGTTGCTGCCATGGTGGTTTGACAAATTTCTTTGAGGTGGTTTAGCTGTTGTGACTCTTGAGCTATTGAAGTAAGTTTAGCTGAGTTAGGAATTATTTGGATTGTTTTGGTCTGAAAGTTTCTGTTTGGTATATGTAACACTCGGTGTGGATTTTCTTGTTTGTAATGAATATGCATGAGAAATTTGAATACAATGGAGGCCATGCATGCAAATGTATCTCATGCAAATTCATTAGGGACATCCTGAAAACCTCACTGGTTTACAGCCCTCCAGGACTGGAGTTGGAGATCCCTGGTCTAGTACATAAAACATTTGAACTGTAAAATCCTGTCATTTATGGGCATTCTGCTAATACGCATGACTCATCTGTAATTTGCATATGATAATGAAAACTGTCCACATAATATGCAATTCTGACAAGTTACTAGTCTATAGCATAGTAGAAAGCAGTATACAGTTAACATTATGCCTGGATTTGTGAAGAGACCAAGAGCTTGATAGATTTGCAAGCACATGTATGTGCCCCTTCCCTTTTGGGCTCCCGTCTTTTGGTGAAAAACTGCAGAGAGCAGTATAGCTTAGCATGTTGCTAGACTTCTTAACTGTGCTTACTCTAACTTTATAGTTTATTGCTATTTATTTTATTGCGCAAGTTGTGTGTTCTTGTACTTGTAGTTTGCACTGCTTTTTGGAATCTGGGCTGCTGTCCTAGCTGTTGCTTTCTGCTTACATTCTTGCAGTCTTTGATGAATCTGTTTGTTCTGCTCGCTCTCCTCCTACTCATCTTAGTACTCCCACATTCCTTTCTGATCTATGGACTTTAAGTCCCTCCCACCCCATGGTATGAATTTCATATATAGCCTTCCTTTGGCTCATTAACAGTATTATGTCCAGGTGTATTCCAACCCACTGGGACTTCCCCTCTCCTGCTTTACCATATGTCCATACTTCCTCTTTCCTATACAGCCCTATGGCTCTATACTACTTTTTTCTCTTCATGCTAATTCTCCTCTATCCTTTTCCCTTCATTCACACAACTTCCCAATGCCCTACTTTCTTCACCTCTCCAGCCATTTTGTCTTCTATCATCTGTTCTTGGGTGAAAGAGGAAGAAAATGTTGAAACTCATCACCAATGAGAGCTTCCTCACTGTCATCACCGTCTATCTTCTACTTTTCTTCTCTCATCTGGGGATAACAATCCCAATCTTGGTCCCCCCTAGGCATCTCTCACACTCCCACTCTCTGCCGCCCAACAAACAACTACATTCACAATTTCTTCATCTCTAAAGATCTGCATCCTCCTGCATGAACTAAGACTTGGCTTCTCCCCGAAGCCTCTGCTCCTTTGTCATGGAGGCTCTCTTTTCTCCCATACACCCTGCCCAGGTGGCTGCCGTGGTGGTGTGTTGGGTTGCTACTACTACTATCACTATTAAACATTTATTTAGTGCTACAAGGCATATGCATCACTGTACAAACATAAAAAAGTCTTTTTCTCTCCTTCCTTTATGTTTCATCCCCTTCTTCCACCTCAGTGATTCCATCTCTTTTCTTCCTTTGAAATCTACACCATCTGTTTCTTTGCTCTACTACCTCTCCAGGAAACTGCCATTTATCAACCCCCTAACAAGTCCACCTCTTCCCTTATTATTTTGAATCCTGGCTTTCCTCTTTTCTTGAGCCAATCTTCCCCTTCCCTCATTCTTGGGGATTTCTTAGCATTCATGTTGATACCCCCTCTGACTCTTATGCTCTAAAGCTCCTTGCCTTACTATCTTCATTCAACGTCCAGCTGTGTTCTATTGCATCTGTGCACCAGCATGGCCATTGCCTTGACTCTGTCTTTTTTCAGCTGCTCATTTTCAAACATCTCCACCTCAGTTCTTCCCCTATCTAAACATTATCTGCTAAATGTTGCTCTTACCCACAAGCAATCTCCACTAACATTTCAGAATATTCAGGCTGCTGACTCTTCAGCTCTCTCATCTCCTCTCAGTCTGTCAATGAGGCAGTCTTGTCCTGTAACACTAGACTTCTGCTTTGGATGGTTTTGCTCTTCTCATTCCACTCCCTGTAAGGCATACTGCACCTCCGTTTTGGCTAACCTTCAAAATCCATTACCTATCTATGTTCCTGTACTCCCTCTGCTCAGTGCCTTTGGCTTAAATCCTATGCCTATGCTGAATTCATACACTTCAAATTCATACTAACCTCCTTCCAGCCTGCCATAGCACTGTGTCCATTTGTCAAACCCTTGCCTCTGACCCATGCCATCTTCGCAATGCTCAACTCTTTCCTCAAAGTGCCTCCACCTCCTACCTTTTCTTTGCTTACTGCCTAGACTTTGGCTGACTAATTTCCATGACTAGGTTCACAAAATTAGACTTGGAGATGACCCAGTAGAGAACTCATCTCCCTTTTCTCCTCTTCACTTTCAGATCCTTCCTTAAAAAGAACCAGGAAATCCACTGTTTACCCCAGGATAAGCAAAGTGGAATCTGTGTACCTTTTTCGGAACCTGATAGGTACCTGTAACCTGGATTGACCGTTACTGGAAACTGGATACTTGGCTTCATGGACTCAGTCTGACCCAGCATGGCATATCTTGAGTTCTTATCCTGCTTTCAGTCTATGTAACGCAAGGTTTCATCTTGGGACCTCTTCTTTCTTTACACTCATTCCCTTGGTGCCATGATCTTCTCCCAGGGTTTTCAGTACCAATGCTAGCTAAGCTGATAGAAAAGGAGGCATGTTTTAACATGGTAGTTATCTGGAGGATAATAATTTATGGATGAAAGTTAAGGTGGATGGAAGAGGGATAGGAGAACTGAAACATACCTGATGGCAGTTATGGATCAGATCTACTTTAACGTGAATAAGAAAGCTCCGGTATTGTTGGTTTCCTTAGATATATCAGCTGCTTTTGGTTTTGAGCTGGAAATATTGCTTCAGCAGGGAAGCTGGCCTCTAAAAAGAAAGAGGGAGTGTCTTAAGGCCCCTAACATTGGCCTGCATAGAGAGGCACTAGTTTCAGCAGTGTCTGAGCCTGCAGGGCAGCGATTGAGCCCATGATGCAGACAACACAGACACCCTCTGTGACATCAGCATAAGGACTGAAGCGGCCCATAAAAGCAGATGCTGCTGCTACACTTGGCCGCGGCCCAAAGGGGCAGATCACACCGCTTTGGAGCACCACAGGAGGATTTGTCTGCATATTTTATGTCATTTGGTATACAGAGGTGAGTGCCTCCCCTTATGGAGAAAAGAAAGAACAAAGACACGATGAAGTCACTGTCTTTAGCTGTGCCAACTGCAAAGATTGTTGGACAAAGACAAGCATGTTGCAATGATACCAGTGGCTCAAGCCTCTCTCAAAGGAGCTTTTTTGAGCTCTGCAGACAGAATCCCCCCTCCCTACCAGCAGCTCCTCATGTCATCTACTGTGGTAGTGCGAGACTAATCGGTGGAAGCAAAAATGCATAATAACGAACTTTTCCAAGTACATTCATAGCAACAAAAAAAAAAGAGAGTGTCAGTTGAATCATTAGATGATAGAGGGCTAAAAAGGGTGCGCTAAGGGAGGACAAGGCCATAGCAGAGAGACAATGAATTATTTGTTTCGGTCTTCACTGCAGACATAGGGACGTCATCCATACCTGAAATGTTCATCAGAAGAACTGAAAGATGAAATTAGGCCTTACCTGCTAATTGATATTCCTTGAGTAACTCCAGTCCAGTCCCGGCACCTTTGGGTAGTCACGCATCTCTAGCAGCTTGGAGACTGAGCATGTCATGATTTCCATGACCTTTCCTTGGATATGCTGCTGGCTCCACCCCCAGCCTTCAGTATATTGTTAAAGCAGACTCAGAGAAACAACTATTAAACAAGAACAGACAAAACATAAACCTAAACTTGTGGAATTGAAAAAGTGAACCAAGGAAATCCCCCCTTTCCACTAGGGAAGGAGAGTTCAAAGCGCTCACCTGTCAAGGGCACTAGCCTTCGGAGGAGACCAGATGCCGATCCCCCGTTCGCCGCCCTGACTTTGCCAAACCTCCTCCCCAGCACTTCTTCTGCTGCATCTCCTAACTCTGATCATATTCTCTGTTTGTCCTTTAAAAAAATTTTAAATTAAATAAAAAAAAAAAACACAGTCCCCAGACCTATGCTCGCCAAGGAAGCTGTAATTCTTATTGCCAACGAGAAAAGTATAAAGGTAAGCCATAGGGAGGGAATCAGGACTGGACTGGAGTCACTCAAGGAACATCAATTAGTAGGTAAGGCCTAATTTCTTCTTCCATTTCGTTCCTCTAGTCTAGTCCCGGCACCTTTGTGACGTACCAAAGCAGTACTAACCCCAGGAGGGACCCACTAACCTGCTCTGCAGTACCACCAAGACAAAACGAATCTCCTCTGATACTTGAACATCTAACCAGTAATGTTTTGCAAAGGATGAGAAAGAGGCCCAAAGTAGCCACTATACAAATGTCGACCAGAGGCACCAGGCCAAAAACTCTGCCCGCTTAATACTGGCAAGTATGGGTCCATGCAGAGAGAGGTGCCTTTGGGGAATACCCTAACATGTGGTTCTTTTTATCAGCGGCTAAGACCTTTACCACCCCATGACTAAGTTAATGTCCTACTGTGTTCAGTTTTGGAGACCATATCTTACAGAGGATATAAAAAGACTGGAAACTGTTCAGAGGAAGGTGACCAAAATGATTTGGAGCCTGCGTCAGAAGCCTTATGAGGAGAGACTTGAAGACTTAAATATGTACACTCTGGAAGAGAGGAGGGACAGGGGAGATATGATTCAGATCTTTAAATACGTAAAGAGAATAATGGAACAAACCAACCTCTTCCAAAGACGGGGAAGCTGTAAAACTAGAGGGCATAACATGAAGCTGCAAGGGGGTAAATTGAAAAGCAATATCAGGAAATACTTTTTCATTGAAAGGGTGGTGGATGCTTGGAGTGCCCTCCCAATGGAAGTGGTGGGGGCAAATACAGTGACAGAATTCAAAATGGCATGGGACAGACACAGTGGATCCCTTTACAGCAACAGGATAAAATCAAAATAAACTTAACGAACTAATTTCTCAACATACAGGGGTATCGTACACAGAGCGGTGGGTTCACCCCTAAAACAAAGATGAAAACAAAGACATGGGGAGGGTTCACCCCTAAAACAAAGACATGGGGAGGGGTGGCCTGCACAGAGCGGCAGGTGCACCTACTCTTGCCATCTTACTGGGCAGACTAGATGGACCATACTGGTCTTTATCTGCCGTCATTTACTATGTTACTATGACATTGCCTGGGCCTGTGTCGAATGCGCTCTCAAGCCACTGGGTATGGGCTTCCCTCACAGAAAGTAAGTCGAAGAGATGGCTTCTTTAATCCACCTGGAAATGGACACTTTGGAAGCCACCTCCCCCTTTCGCGGCCCTCCAAACAAAACAAATAGAGGCTCGGTCTTACGAAAGGCCTGAGAAACCTTCAAGTACCTCTTCAATACACGACACACATACAAACTTCGCAACACCGCATCAGCGTCCATCTTCCTTTCCTCTCATGAGAAAACCAGGAGAACAACCCATTGGTTCAGGTGGAAGGCTGAGCACACCTTCGGCACAAAGGCCGGCACCATACTCAGGACTACCTTCTTCCTCGACATAACCAGGTATGGCTCTCTACATGAGAGAGCTTGGAGCTCGGACAGTCTTCTGGTCGAGCAAATAGCTACCAAAAAGATGGCCTTTAAGGTCAAATCCTTCAGGGTGCACCGCGTCAACAGCTCAAAAGGCGAGTGACTCTGAACAGACAACACCAAATTGAGATCCCAAGGAGGCACTGATCTCAGAGGCGGCCTCAACTGCTTCATTGCTCTAAGAAAACGCACTGCATCTGGGTGAGAGGCTAGGAACCAACCCCCCCCCCCCCAGTCCCCCCTGCAGCATGAGAGGGCCGCCACCTGCACTCTCAAGGAACTGCAAGTCAAGCCCTTATCCGGTCCTGCCTGAAGAAAGGAGAGCATGTCCGGCACCCCACACTTCATCACCAACAACACTTGCTCCTGGAACCAGTGCTCAAAGACTCTCTAAACCCGGATATACACCAGTGTGGCCGACTGTCTGCACACCTTGAGCAAAGTAGCTATTAACGCCAGCTGCTAATATTTTCCTCCGTTATCCCATATATACCACAATGCTACCTAAGACCCTTATAAGATAACCAGTTTGTCCTCCCCTCTCCTACAAAAGAGGAAACATGAATCTACGCATTGCTCCATGTTCTTTTACCTGGTTCTAGCCCTTTGGAACAGTCTCTCTGCTTATGTCTTGAAGCCTCCTTTGTCCAATTCAATCATCTCTTGAAGACACATCTTTTTACAAAAGCCTTTGTGATAGATCCACCCTAATGAACTTTCTATGAACTGTAATTCAGAAAACAGACGTACGAGTTATGTTTGTCTTATAGTTTGTCCCTTTTCTCTGCTGCTTCGCTCTCCTTTTTCCTGTCTGACTGTGTAGTTCCCCCTCATCCTCTAGGTGTTCTTGTTGTTCGTTATATCTATTTGATTTTAATTTGCAAACCGCCTTGTGTGCTTTGCAAAAGACAGTCTATCAAAACTAAATAAACTATAAGCCATGACTGAAAAAGGACCTTGATCTGATAAGGGCAAGACAGGGCTGATGTAAACCATTAGGCAAACTAAGCAGCTGTTTCGCCCCCTCCAATGCCCCATGTCAATTTCTGCCTTTTGTATGGAAGCAGAATTCGCTTCCACCTCCATGCAAACAGGAAATCAGCAGAGGGTAGAGGGGGTGAAAGTCAAATGCCTCGCAGAGCTGGAGGTTTAAGATGAGCATTGTGAGGCCACTTGAAGCCAGTGCTGCCTCTGCAGGTCCCAGAGAGGGGTGGCAGCGGTGGCAATGGGGGCCAGGGAGGAGGTGGGAGAAGGAGCAGGGGAGCAAGAGATCAGGATCACCTAGGCGGATGCCTCATCTCCTTACAAGGGCCCAGGGGTGAGGTAAATTTAAATAGGTCAAAGTTGCAAAGTGCAGAAAAACATATGCATAAGCATAGTTTTCACATCCTTCCTGCCTGCAAGTGTGTTACTGTTATTCACAAAATCAAGTGACTTGCTACTGAAATTCTCTTTCACCACTTAGGTGAATTGAGCCTATGGTCATTATCAAAACTGTAAGAATATAGGTACTATATGGGGTCTGAATGCAGCATCCTGTGTCTTGACAAAATACATCCACACCACTGGGACACATCTTGAAGATCTTCATTCAAGATACTTTCGTAGAAGCTTATGTTCACAAATAAGGGGTAGCGATCCCCAGTTTTCCCTGGCTGATAAATCACTAATGGTACCATCCTCCAGAAAACATTCAGACTTTTAAGCCGGCTGGCTATTAACCTGGATCACATTCTCCAGCAACAAATTCCATAACATGGATCGAAAAAACAATACTCTCTTTCTCCAATTTGTTTTAAACCTGCTATGCTAGTTTCATAAGCATACCTCAGCTCTGACTCTTTAGAAAGGGTAAATAAATTCATTGTTAGTGGTTTGTAAAATATAGTAAGTGGCATTAACAGTTATCATATCCCCTCTATATTGGAGCAGGACAGAGGCAACAGAACATCTATTTGTTTTGCGTGGGGGGGGAAGCTCCACCACTAGTCCCCCCAAGCTTCCTTCCGGTTCTGCCTGCAGGGATCCAATCTCCCTTGAGCTGGCTGGAGTTGTCTTTGCCATGATTGCAACCGTTACCTTCTCTTCTGCCCACAGAAGATGGGATCCCTGTATGCAGAACAGGAGGGGAAGGCCACAATTGTGGCCTTGACGCAGGTCGTCTGCCATCTCACAGCTGGCAGGCAAGGTTTTGGTGTAGCCTGGGCCCATATGGCCCACCCCATTCTGACACTTATGGAGCAGGAAAAATGACAGCAGCAGATGCCACCTGATTAATTGAGGCATATGTTTATGCCCCTAAATGTTGGAACACCTTACCACCAGATATTCGTGCTGTTACCGATCTAGCGCAATTCAAGAAGGCACTCAAATACCACTTATTCTTCCATTACTACCAGGACAGCCAGACTCCAACCTAATTGCATCTCCTCCATACTAGCCTACCATTTAGATAGTACCTCATCTGTAGCACAAGCTTACTGTACATATGTAAATAGTTGCATTCATACTTCCCTATGTTATCCAAGTTGTTTTTTCCTGTTCTCTGTAAAACCAAACAGTTTGTTGTTATGGTACTTTGTTTTATGTAAACCGCGCTGATGATAAATAGTGCGGTATATAAGAGATTGTAATAAATAAATATGCTTTTGAGGACAAGAGTACAGTTGATCAGATGTATGAAGTACAGTTCAGGGTAAATATATATGGAAGATGAATTGAGAGGGGGGGGGGGGAGGGAAAGATATAACTAGGGTTACCAACTGGCTCCAGATGCGCCCAACAGGCTTGATCCAGTTCTGGGTTTATCCCATTGCATGCAGGAATATGTATTCTGATTTCTCTATTGCACTCTATAAGAAAAGCAAAAACTAAACGTCCTACATGCAATGGGATAAACCTAGGACTGGATCAAGCCTTTCGGACGCATCTGGAGCCAGTTGGCAACCCTAAATATAATGTGGAGAAGAGCCATTGAAAACTGCAGGGCAACATGTGGAAAGGGAACGATAACAACAGTATAGTTTATCCGGCCTTTGCTTTCCATCACTCATCAGTTGCTAATTGACTGTTTTAATTAATTAAATTTAACTAAATGATATTCATTTCCACCCCCTGGTTTGTGTATTGAATAAAGTTGTGTGCAGGAGTAGCCTCTAGTCTGTGAGGGCAATTTTCAAATAGCCCATTTAGTTGGATAACTTCAATTTAAAAATGCTTAATTATGTTGTTTTATAGATTTTGTAGACGTGATATTGGGCTGCTCATGATTGTTGAATTTAATTACCAAAAAGACAGGGAGTTGTAAGGACATGAAAAGTTAATTGAGAGTTAGTCTAAGGCACCTGGCACCTTTTACCTTGCACCAGCCCCGTTGTTTTGCCTTCACACATCTCCCAATAAGATTAACAATGGATTGTTAAAATGTATTTGTTTAATTAAATATATGCAAGCAAGAAAATTTCTGTTCACAGGTTTTAAAATTCAGCGAACTAAAGGAAAACAAAGCAATGCTCCCAGAGTAAGGCAAGAACTGCATGATCCTAGCTCTACCGTATCGCGATATCTGAAAAAAACGATTTTGGGGTCAGTCTTGTTTGGCTGCCATCAGGAAAGAATGCTATATGGATTTTAACGCAAGTAGAAAAATAGTGCCTATGTGCGCAGATATTACCAGTAAAGCTGGAAGGCTCAACAAGAATATATTTAGGCTGTCAACAGTCAGAATAGGCCACTGCCTTCTGTTCAAGTACTTATTTGTTCAGAAGTCTCATGAAGGCCATTGCCATATACCTAGACTTTCAGAAGCATCCGACAGCAGCAACCTACCCTCATCTACAGGTTTTACACCTTTAAACAAATTCTTTGGATCTGCAAAAAAAGCACCAACTTCCCTTAATAGGAAAAAGTCAGCATAAGTTTAGCTATGTTTATCCGTACGTTAACAATAAAATTAATCGTCAATGTTCTCCACAAGCATCAGGCACACTAATCTGTAATTTGCTGGATCACCTCAAAACCATTTCTCAAAATTGGCATTACATTACTGTCCTTCAGTCTTCAGGTACAGTAAAAAAAATGTAAATTATCCGTTACAGATTACAAGTGGCAGGTCTACAATTTCATATTTAAGTTCCTTTAGAACTCTAGTATGACTAGCATCAGATTCTGGTTCCTCCATGTCTTCTAGCACCTTTCCAAGTGAACAAAGATTTATTTCAGTTCGCCTTATTTGGCAGCTTGATCCCTAGCAGTAGTATTGTGAGACTACTGCCAGGAGGTCAGAGCTTCCACTCTGAACCTGGGTGGTAATGGGCATGGGCATAGTTTGGGGGAGGCTAAGGGGGGGAGGGCATTGTCCCCAAAACAAGTTGCCCCAATGGCCACGACCCTTTGTCTGCCCCTGGGGATCCAATCTCCTAAAGGCAGAAGAGAAGAGGATCTCTTTTCTTCCGCCTCTGGGCCGCGTTCGCGGCCTCCCCCTTCTCTCCTGCTCACAGGGATCCCATCATCTGTAGGCAGGTAGAAGGGGATGACTGCAGTCGTGGCAAAGACCCCTTCTATCTGCCCATGGGAGGGGATCCCAGAAGACAGAAAAGAAGGGGGAGGCCAATATCGTGGTCCAGAGGCAAGCAAGACTCTCTATCTGCTCACAGGAGGTCTGATCCCGGTGGATAAGAGGGAGGTCATGGCCTGCAGCAGAAAAGGTGGGCTTGGGGGGGGGGGAATAAAAGGCAGGGACAATTTAAAGGGGCAATGGCTTATTTAGAAAAGGAGGATGGGGAGAGGATTTTAGGGTAGGGGGATGGGAGTGCTAGGGTGGTTAGTGAAGGGGGGGAGTCTGAAAGGTAACAGAGGAGGTGAGCAAGCAGGAGTGGGGTTGCAAGGGGAGAGAAGAGTGAAAGGTGTTGCCAAAAGGCGCATTCCCCTCCCCCTAGAGGCATGCGCACACACCCCATCTCCACATCACACCCCACCTCCTCACAAGACACATAAAGACAGGCACCTCAGAGATTCTACCCAGCTCTGCAGCAACACACACACACACACCCACAGCCCACCCCCAGTCACAACTCCGTTGCACCACAGACACAGACACTTAATATCTGAAGCTTGTGATAAGGAAGCTTATCATAGCTCAGGTAGGAGCTATAGAAAAGATGATGTGACTCTGAACAAGCAACCTGTCAGTTCTGGTAGAAGCAAGAAAACAGAGTTTTCACATAAAAGACTACCAGTCCCAGAATGCACCAGGTTTCCAGCAGCCATGAGAGGGGCTGAAGTGAGAAAATGTGTGTGCAATCAAGAGAGCTATGAGGTAATCCCTAAGCACTCATCTCAAAGGGCAGGGCCTGATTCAACACAGCTGCGCTGTGTTAGGGAGGAGCACACATTAGGACAGAATAAGAATAGAGCTTATTCTTCAGATAACAGCTACAGAAGGAGCTTCAGGGAGAGCTTCAGCAACGGCTACAAGCTCCATCCCAGCTACAGGTTTAAGCATCACCTGGAGAAACAGAAGCCAAGCCAAGCGGATAGAGAAAGAAGGAAACTCTCTGGAAGGAAGAGAAGAAAGGCCATTGGAAGGTCTGGGAGAACCCAAGGCAGTACCTATACTGGGAGGTATTCCAAATGCCAGCAGAGTCCATTGGACTGGAGTCAGCCAGAGGAATGGAATGGCAGAGATAGGAATCACCAGTGGCTACCTGGAAGAGAGAAGACTGCACGTGGAAAGGACTTTCAGACCTATGCCAGAAGGTATGTGAGGAAAGATCCAGTGTCCAGGGATCAAGATTGGAAGGCTGGACATCAGAACTGGATTACATACTGGCCAGGCTATACAGAGAGGAATTGTGATAGCAGGAGAGGCTCAGGTATGAACACTGATCCAGACCCTATCTATAATAGTGAATGGCAGCAAGGGAATAAGCATTCTCATGATAGTGCCTTATGCAAAGACTCGTCTGTGCCAATGTATGATAGTGACCCTATGCTGATTGATGAAGGGGGAGATACAGCAGATGAAACTATTCATTACATGGACTGTTCTCTATCTAAATGCTATTGCTAGCTTTCTGTGAGCAAACACCTCAGCCATCACAAAGAAACCTAACTTTGTTCTTTATTTCCACTGCAAACAGCTCTTAAAGCAGGATTTGGGTTCACACAGTAGCAGCCAGCCAGCTAAAGGGTTTCAGCTGGTCAATTGATAGTAATTAAAGCTGCACCTGATTGAGTGTGTGAGCAAGGGAGAATCACTGCTGGGATCTGCGTGGAAAATAAGCAGAAGTTAACCTAACAAGCAAAGTTTATTCATTTCTTTGTGCCTTTTTATTTGGTAATTATTTGCTAAGAAAACATTAGCTAATTGCCTGACAAGCTGAAGGTTGTTTTCTGATTTGCTTTGTGACTTTATGTTATCCATTTAAACACTGCAAGCAAGTAACCTCATTTATATTGCTAACAAGCATACTTGTGCTGGGTGAATTAAACCCCATCAATAAAAGAAGTATTTTATTGGCCTTACCACTGGTTTCACAACTCAATTATTGTCTTCAGCTGTGTTTGGGAGTGAATGAACTACATTACCCACAATACCTTGCAAGAATCATATGAATATATGCATCGTCAAGATTGTGTAAGTTCTCACCCTAGGCAGCCGTCTGACAAGCTATAACCGTTATCTGTATTCTTGTCTAATGCTGCCATGTGGTATAAAATCTAGCGCCGCTCTCATGAGAAATGAGACTAGAGAGTGAGAAACAATGGGGGACCCCCTGAGAAGGTCACAAACACTGGCTCCTAAGATACCCACTATAATATTTATTGTACTGCTCTTTTATGGGTAGGCTCCTTATCGTGTTCATTTTAGAAGCTGGTACCATTATGATATGGCAGATTTGCATTATAGGTCTTCAGTGACTTTCATAGTGTTTTATGTTAGTTTACAATCTGTCTGGTACTGGAGAGGCCATTAATGAGATGACATTGGAATCAGGTTTTTTTTTCCTTGTAGGTTGTGTTCTTTGGTGAAATATCCTAGGTCTGATCTGTACCTACTGTTGAGGGAGGGGTTTCGCTGGACACAAAATAGATTTTCAAAAAGAAGGAGAACCATAGCAGTTTCTAACACCAAAATAAAAAGAGTTATAACTTATTTTGGCGTTAGAAACGCCACTGTGGTTCTCTTTGTCCCTTGACGTGTGAGCACCTTACATCTCCTTTATTTTTAGAAGAACATATTTACAGGTGCCAGTATTTCACATATGTATTTCCACATCCCACCACAAAGATCGCCAGCACTTATCAGATTGCATAAAACCCATTCTATGTAGCGGAGCAGGCATCCAGAGAGCTTGGTGAGCCATAAAGAAAAGTGATTGTGAGAGGTCACTGGACATTGTGGGCCACACGACACAAATCCAGAATGCATCCCAATTGATTCCATTCTGAGGGATGCCAGAATCAAACTCCCTAAGTCTTATGCAATCCCAACAGAGGAGAGCCATTATTGCCTATTATTAACCCATAGAAACTAGAAATAGAGCAGCCCCCGGCTTTAGCCTTCTCACACAAATTGGAAAGGCGAGGACAAGTCCCCCCTTATCAAGGTGTGTCTTGTGTCAAGCCCAGGTACGCCAACCTTTGTGCCCGAGACAGTCCCAACATTGTCATCAAGTAACCCAAACTGGCGAATGCACCGCCTACAAACAATTGACCCACACAGTGAATGCCCCTATTAAAAAAAAACGGTGGTTTAATCTTGGAGTGCCAGGCTAAATAATTAAACAGCTACAATTTTTGCTGTATTTTAATTATATATCCTGGGAATTTGTTCCTTTCCTTTTTTGGAGGCAAACTACTGAATAAGAACCTCTGCTCCTTCTGAGTTTCTTGGTGGGGCGCCAGCTCAGTCTTCACTTATTTGATATAATGGCTGACTGTCCATCTAATATATATTTTTTAAGATAACCATAATGAATATGCAAATATGCCACCAACCCTTTGCACCCCCCCCCCCCAAATGAAGCTGTCAAACTATGCCCATTGAAATGGGGCAGAAGGGGACCCACTCCTGCTCCATCCACTAGATACCAGGGATGCCTGGGTAAGTCTGAGGGAAAGGGAGCCTCAAGTATTAAGTTGAGAAAGGTTATTTGGGGGGGGGGGGGGACTAGGTCAGGGGTGGGGCCTTGGCCATGAATTTCATTTTTAGTTTGGTTTGCCAGTGTAGAAGCCTACAATAAAAACACATCAGCAGATAGCGTGGAAGCATTCATGCTGTCAATACATTTAACCGTTCCACGTCACTTCGTCCCGTGTCATTTAGTCCCTTGTCACTTCGTTCCGTATCACATCGTCCCGCAGTTATTTATAAGCAGCGTCTTTACAGCGTGACAGTCTTTAAACCACCTCTACTTTAAACCCAGCTATTTCTGTTTTATCCTTCGGGATGGGTAATAGAGCCCCGATATTACTCTGTTCCTCCCTCTTACTGAACTAGTTCTTCCGCCGCCATTTTTTCTTTCTCCTGTATGTTAGTTCAGGCGTTCGCAAAAGCAGTCTATTAAATCTGCTGTTTTCTTGCCTGTTGTGGTCATTTTTCCTGCAGGTGTATTCCGCAGCTTTTAATAATGTAGCATGGGACACTCTCCACACCTGGAAGCGATCCTTTACTTTTTTCTTTTTCGGTGGAGCTACTGCCCTAGCCGTCCATGCCTGGCAGGTGACATCACCGGAACCTTTCTACTTTTTAATGGCATAAACAACCGATTTACCTGTTCCACACCATTCATTAATTTATAGTCCTCTATCATATCTCCCCTTTCTAATTGTGTTAGTGTTTTCTGATTACTTTTTATGTTATAATATGGGACTAGATGACACCGCCGGTATTATCTGACTGGGATGAAGAGACACCAAATCCATTTAACACGGGCCCATGGGGTATGACTGTGTCCTGTGTGCTAAATGCAGGGTAATAGCCAACCATGTCCCCCACGGCCTTTGCCTTTACCACACATTAGCTTCTGCTGCTAACATGCAGTTAATGCAAGATCTCATCACAAACACACACCTCTGGTTTTTTTTTTATTTTCTCTTTATTTCATTTTAGTTTGTTCTGGAGAAAATAAAATAAAAACAAATACAGACAGCTGATGATCCTGCCAGCTCTACTCCACTTAATGAGACACTTCTTGTTTAATTTAATAAGGGCTTCCTGAAAACCCCCAGGAACGTCATCTAACACATCCCTGAATATAGCTCACGAAAATACAGAGCTGGAGGGTGCTCCAAATGGCCATCAGGTTCCCCAAACCAATCTGGTTTTCAGCTTATCCCTATTTACATACTGATATTTAGCTCAAAGTAAATTCTATTCAGGCACAGTAGGTGGTTTTCCTAATTTTCCTCTCCCCAAAAGGCTTATAATCTAAGGGCCAAATTTACTAAAGCTGTTTTCCCAATCTGTCTCTATGGGAAAAAAAATAGTAAACCAGGGCTTAAGTTGTATCTGAGGAAATGAAGGGTGACATGACTTGTCCAAGGTCACAAGGAGTAATTGCAGGATTTGAACCAAAAGAAATTAGCAATCCAATATATATAAATTGCATGTACTGTATATTAGAAATATCTTGAAAAATAGACTTGCCAGGAGAACCATCACCAATCAGAGCACCAGCAATTCCTAGAACTCGCTAAATGGTAGTAAAAGCATCAGCACTTTCGTGGAAATTTAACACAAATACTATTTTGTCAACATTATGCTCTCTGGAGACATCAAAAACAGTACTTAAGTAAAAATGGTTATCCACCCCTGCGGCAATAGCAGACGTGTCCACAGTGGAACGGGATCTGACCCCATCTCTCTTCTTTCATTAAAACAAATGACTGACTGAACTAGATTACCTTGGAGAAAACACATCCCTCTTGGCTCTGCATAGGAGTGGCAGGCACAAATGGAAGTGGGGAGGGGTGGGGGAGGGGGGTTGTGTGCTTAAGTTCACTGGGTTTTAGATGTAAGCAGAATAGTAAGAGCTATGTGTTTAGGGAGGCCTGGTATATTGTAAAATTAATCACTTGCAAGGCTATTGTAATAGGAAGACATAATTTTTGAGTTAATTATCTTTGTTCATGGCAAGTTATGCTATGCCATAGCCACCATTGCTGCTTTCAAAACACAAGAGAGTGTAGATTCTTACTGGAGTGCGGAGTGCAGAGTCCAGTCATTTTGGGGAGAGGGGGCCTACAAGCTCAGACAGCATGCCACACAAATTGGGCAGGCGGTATTCTAAGGATGAAGACTGCCTGTATCTAATCCCATCCTTGGCTGGCTTAGGAGCGAGATTCATGACTATCATGTTATACGCACAACCCATCTGGAAAATTCGAACCGACAAACAAATGCCTTTTTTTTTTTTTTTGCTTTTAAAATAAATTTACCTCCATTATGTTTCAGAGAACAAAAATGGATCCTGCTAGAACCAGTCTCTGAATGCAAACATCCATTTTATAAAACATACAAAAGGGAAATTAAAGGCAATAGTTGTCAGGTAATTGTGAATGGGATTCTCCCTGTGTATTGCAGGTTTGACGAGGCTGCAGAATTGAAGGGCCCCTTTTACTAATACTTAATTTAAGCTACCTGCTGCATGGCCCATTTTATGCCTACGGGCTGTATGGCAGATAGCTCCAGCTAAGTGCTAATAAAGGGGGCCTCCTAGTTTCAGGTAGGTTTTTTTCCTTACTTGAGATTTTTGTTTGAATCTCTTTTGCTGTAACTATTTTATATTACCTGGTGCATTTGAACATTGAGCAATATAAAATTAGATACCTTAAACTCTGCCTTATACTTTCCTGAGTTTGATCAGCAATGCTTCATTTCCCAAATAAAACTCAAATGCACTGGCTGCAGTGTCCTCACATTCTATCACGGCCCTTCTAAATGTTGGAAACAAAAGCCTGGCATGGTGTTAAGCTCTCTATTTTTCTTTTTAAGACACACATACACACCACAAAAGAAATATTTCTTAAGGCAGCTAAGTAAGAAACATGGAGGTCAATATATGGCATCTATACTTTGCACACCATTAGGAAAAAACCAAAACACACAAAACCTCTTTTGTTCCTTGAAATACAACTGCACTATAAATGAAGCTGAAAGTGTGTGCAAGTAACAAGTGCTTCCAAGTCTCGGTGACCCTGTCATATGGCAGATGTACACGATGCCATGCTGCAACGGGGATGCCCTACCTTTGTACTGATGCAGCTGTTTCAGCTAATTGAATTCAAAGAATCTGTTTATTAAATGTCACTTATGTTCCTGATTTTGTTTCCTTCTTGATACGTATTTATATAGCTTTTGAAATCTACAGCCCATCGCTATCATAAAACTGACAAAACAAGTGGTGGTCCAAGGAAAGCAGGACCCAGATTTTTATGCCCTAAAGAGCTTCACACATCTGATTTCAACACTAAAATAAAAACATAATTTAAGTTCTGGTCTATATTTTCTAATAGAGACAAAATGTGTTTCTCGTAAGTCATCCCATTCAGCATTTCACCCATGTCACTTTGCTATTCATTACAAATACGATTTGTAATTATGCAATATGCTAATCAAATATTTACAAAAATGTAAGGAGTTTTAATTTATTTATTAAATTGTGACAGCCAATTACAATTATGACTGCCATACATCAGCCATGAAGAGAGAAAATTAGAAGAATAAGAAAAATAAGAAAATAAGATATGCCATAACAAGGTCCATCAAGCCCAGTATCCTGTTTCCAACAGTGGCCAATCTAGGTCACAAGTACCTAGCAGCTTCCCCAAAAGACACAGGTTCCACAATGCTTGTACTGGGTCAAGCATTGATATCTTCGGTCCCTTCTTAATAATGGTTTATGGACCTTTCCTCCAGGAACTTGTCCAAACCTTTTTTAAACCCAGCTACACTAATAGCCTTTACTACATCCTCCGGTAACAAATTCCAGAGTTTGATTACACGTTGAGTGAAAAAATATTTTCTTTTATTAGTCTTAAATAGTTTACCCTGTAGCTTCATTGCATGTCCCCTAGTCTTTCTATATTCTGATAAGGTAAACAATCGATCTACGTTTACCCGTTCCACTCCGTTCATTAATTTATAGACTTCTATCATATCTCCCTTCAGCCGTCTCTTTTCCAGGTTAAAGAGCCCTAACCTTTTTAGCCTTTCTTCATAGGCGTATCCTTCCATCCCCTTTACCATTTTGGTGGCTCTTCTCTGAACCTTTTCTAAAATCGCTATATCCTTTTTAAGATACGGCGACCAGAATTGCACACAATATTCAAGGTGCGGTCTCACCATGGAACGATATAGAGGCATTATAATATCTTTTGTTTTATTTTCCATTCCTTTCCTTATCATACCTAGCATTCTATTTGCTCTCTTGGCCGCCGCTGCACACAGGGCCGACAAATTTGATTCTTTAAGAATGTGAGCTATAAAAGGAGACCCGAGAAAAAGACTGGCTGAAGGAGCATTTGTACTGCTACATACTTTGGGGAAGGGGGGGGGGGGGAAGCCCCCACCACCCACCCATCAGGAGATAAGAGGAGAAAAGGAGAATCATCATTATAAGAAGAACTTTGCTTAGACCAAGTAGTTGTTTGTTTTTCAGTCCAACACCTGTATTTCCAATCAGTCTGGCACCAGCATCTGCAAAGTCCATTTCCTCTACAGTATGCTGCAAGGATTTCCTTCCAGCTGCATTAACCCAGCTGCGTTAATTGTTAATGCTCAGCATTATTGTTTGCATTTACTTTGACCAAAGAAAGCAGCCTTAAACTACAGTATTTATTTACATAGCTTACTCTGTACATCAAAAAGGATATTCTTTCAAGGACATTTTACAATAGGAAGCATTATACTTATTTTTCCAGTTTAAAGACATAGAATTAGCATCTTGTGATGCAACTGTTTCTGAATAACTTTAAGGGGGGGGGGGAAGACATGTCACTTCTAATAAAGTCTGAGACTGCCCAGTAAAAGAAACACTTAAACTTCTGGGTGCACAAGATGTACTTACAATTTATGCTTTCATACATAATGAATCCAATGGAAAATAATTATATAAAAAGGGATCAATGTCCATCTGTTGGTTCTATCTGTCCATCCACAGACACAATAACTTTCCACAAATGGGATGGAAATCCCAATGTGGCATAAAGAAGATGGGAATCTCTTGGCCAAGTCTGAAATCTGAGGACATTGGGTCAATATTTTCAAAAACTAAAGGTGGCCTACTAACTTGTGGTAAGGTTTTGCAGTTATTGCCATGTTAGTTGCAAGAAAAAAAAAAGGTTACCCCATGCCTGTGTGGCAGGACTTCATTTTTAGACAAAAAAAGTGGAACTGTGGAGGGAATGGATGGGCCAAGTGCAGGAGCAATAGGAAAAGAGAGGCTAGCTTAGAGAGTAGTGTGATCCTTCCCTGCTCTGCTCCAGGCCCACCCCTTTCTTCCCTTCCATGCAGCCTGCCTGGAATGGAAGGGCTGGAGTGCAACACCCCTGCTGCTCCAAAGCCTGAAAGAAGTGGCAGAACTGCATTCCAAGCTGTTCCCCCCAAAATTAAGCCCTGCTGCACAGTAACTGTTGGACGTGCCCAACATCTACCAATATAGAAACCAATTGTTGCAATCCAGCCTAGAGAAAAGGGATAACTTCCCCAACTGTTCTTGAATGTTTGTGCTGTGCTCTGTTTATTTCCCTGGTTACCCTCCCTTCTCTTGCTGTCTTGTTCATTAATAAGTGTTCCTCCAGTTTAGTCGTCAACCTCTGGGTAGTGAACCTCCTCCTGCAGCTTGGAGACTGGCATGTCAAAAACTCATGACACCACTGGATATAGCCTGCTGGTCTCTCTCATCAGCCCCCAGTGTGTCCAGTCTCCATGCAGCAGGAGGACGTAGTGAGCCTACCTTCTGGGCTCACTTGGGGGAACAGATAAGGAGCATTTAGTGTGACAAATTCTATTCTGATTTTACTTTTGATTTTTACCTTTAATTTACTTTTAAATTTTAATTCAGTTACCTTTGGTTAATTGGCAATCAGGGATTAGTTCCCCTTAGTTGTTAGGAGCAAATTTCCTTATTTACAGTAATTTTAAATTTGAGCCTGGCTCTTTAAATTAGTAGCAGCTCTCGCCTTCCCTCCTTCTCAGTTATTTTCACTTGCTGCAGGCATTCGCCGGTGCGGATCTCTCTCCTTTGACGGTACGGGAGAGAGCTCCGGGACCCGTACAGCCACACTGAAGCTGTGCGAGACGGAGCCTCTCCGTTGCTGCGGGATTTTAATTTTACTCTGTGGAACCGGCTGAGCGGTCCTCGCCACGGCTGCCAGGCTCATCAGCGCGGCTTGAGGATTGGATGAATTCAAGGCAGTAGGAGCAGGCTGCGTGGCTTTCGGCCCTGCAGGTAAGGCCTTCGGGCTCTGTCGGTCTGCTGAGGCCTCCTTTTTGCAGCAGCTGTTGTTCTTGGCGCCAAAATTTGTTGGCAAAGGGGCAGCCATTTTCTCTCTAGGTATTTGGACCGCATGGCGAGAGTTGCAGTGAGATGCCTGTGTGAGGAAGACAACAGGCAGAATAGCTAGATTTTTAGGTCTAGTGTTTCTTTCTTTTGTTTGTAGGGTTTTTTTGAGGCTCGGGGGGTTCCTCGGCCTTAAGGGGGTTGTTGTCAGTCCTCTCTATTTTTAAGTTTATTCTTAGTTTTATAGGACAGCAGTTTTGGCATTGCTCTCTGATGCCACATGTTCTTTCCCTCCTAATCATGTCTCTGAGGAGCATCTGTTAAGTCCCGGGATATTAGGCAGATTGCCAGCTTTTAGGTTCAAGAGCAGAACCCTAACTTGTAGTTGAAAGGAGGGACAGGCTGGAAGTGTGCTTTTGTGTATTCTATAGTGAAAGTTGCCCAAAAGCCTGTGGTTTCACAGGGACAGGTTTAGGAAACCTTAGGATGTAAAAAAATATAATAATGACAGTTAAACTGTCAACCAAGAAATGCCTGTGCTAGGGTCTATGGCCACCAGAGGGCAGCTGGTACACTCAATAGTGCCTTTCTGTGACCGTGTGTATGCAGCCATTATCAGACTTATCATTCTCTGCAAGTCAGGGAAGAAATAACCACAGGGCCACCTCATGGGCACTCAGGAGTTAGTGACTAAACAAGCAACTGTAATGTTCTGCAAAATCAAGATTATATGACCAAGATTTAAAGCTCTTAACTTCTGTATTGTTTGTCGGGCTCTGGTGCCCTAAAGACCACCGCATGGCAGCGCTGCTCATGAATCACATATAGTATTCAGTGCCCCCATCCCTGGGGGAGGGTGGTAAAATACAAAATCGTATTCCTCATCAGGTTCACACAGGTAGCAACCTCTAAGACCTCCACTTGCAAGGTTGTCGGTGTATCCCACTGCTATTTCTCTGACTGCAGGAAGGCCAGGGGGCGGAGGGGTGCCTGTGTGTTTCATAGCTCCACTTAGCATGCCCTTCCCAGAAAATTATCATCTATTTCTAGAGCCTGTGCTGTCAGAGCAGAGCTTTAAGCACTTAGCAGGGGCACTGACCTGTCTGTGCCATCTTGTTAAAGGGCCCGTGCTGAGGGTGAATAGAAGGACGTCTAGGTAGCACAGTCTGGGGCTTAGCGCTCCAGGGCACTGGAAGGTTTCATAGAGGAAGTCAATACTCTGTGTATGCTCCATGCATTCAGCCTATGTTCAAGCATGCTCACTGCACGGTATTTGGGTGACAGGTGCTAGGTCACCCATATATGTAGATGTGCATTTTGTATGTGCTCACAATTGCTTAGGCATGATTTTTGGGTGCACTCTTTGCAGACAGACTGCATTTCTTTGCTCAGACTGTATTATCAGATTAAGGTAATTTCTCCAGTAATGGGGAGATGTCGATTGTAATAAAGTGTGTGAGGTCCTCATGGTGTTACATGGGGTTGGAGATGCAGTCGTGGGATCTGCTGTGGAGTGAGCTGCCGGAGGAGCTAGTGTCACAGTCACCCGTTTCCCTTTCTCTTTGGGCTTTGCTCCCAGAGCCTAGCCCCTCTTTCTCTCTGATGTCCAGGACGCAAGGTTCCCAGCCCACTGGACAATCTATTCTCAGCCTTTTCTCAATGCTGGCAGAAGGACTAGGAGAGCGAGAAAGGAAGACCAGGAACCAGAACCAGAACCAGCACCAGCTCTGATGTCTCTCCACTGACAGTGTTTGCTACGGTCACGTATTCCAAGTCAGTTATTTATTTGAGTATGCTGATTGCCTACAGGTCAGGGTGGCATACAGTCGATTACGGTATTTCTATTTCCCTTGTCCCTGAAGGGCTCACAATTTATGTTTTGGTACCTGAGGCAGAGGGTTAAGTCGCTTAACGAAGGCCAGAAGGACCACCTGTGGGACTAGAGGCCCCAGTTTTTATGGCCCAAGGTTGGTGGTCTCGATTGGAATTCAAACCCTTGGCCCTCTGGCAACTTGCCTCAACCACTAGGCCACACTGCTCCCTGTGAGCTAGCCACAGGGTCATAGGGCCAGGCGCAGCCTGTTACTTCCAAGGCAGAGACCTTGGGGAGGTTCCATTCATAAGGATATGAGAAATGCCATACTGGGTCAGACCAAGCTCTTTGAGGTCCAGTATCCTGTTTCCTAGGGTAGCCAATCCTGGTCTTAAGGACCTGGCTGGTTTCCAAAAAGACGAATAGGCTACTCAATGCTTGAATCGGGGCAAGCGGTGGATTCATGTATGCTCATATTTTAAGGGTTCCATTGCATGTACAATAGATGTGACGCTCTGTTGGGTTGTGTGCCTTGTAGAACATCTTGAATTGGTGAAAGTTTGATATTAAAAAAAAAAACACCCACATATATAATTTTCCAGTTTCTCTCTAATAAAAGGTTATGGACCTTTCCTCTGGGAGCTTGGCCAAAAACTTTGTTAAACTCCGCTACGTTTGGAGATCGTTTCGCACAAGGCTCTTGGAGTACACAGGAGACCCAGTGGTCAATCAACCGACTGGAAATGTGAGCGATACGCCAAACGTTGCAGGCGTTCGAAGCTAAGGTGACAGGTCGAGCGCTGCGAGTACTGTCAGACAACTCTGCGACAGTGGCCTACATCAATCGGCAGGGCAGAACTGAAAGCGTGGCCATAGAGGCCACGGCAGAGGGTGTGTGTGTGTGGATAGAGCTTTGGCTGCCAGCGTTTTCGGTGGCGCATGTTGCGGGTAAGGACATTGTGATGGCGGATTTCCTCAGCTGGGTCCGAATAGATGCCAGAGAATGGGAGTGGCATCTGGAGGTGTTCGCACAGATCGGTCGCTTATGGGGACAGCCAGTAATGGACCTCATGGCGGCATTTGGCAGCGTTTCACACTGTGTAAACGGGTCGCTTCTTCAGCAGACGACGCAAAAGGAGGTCGGAAGGCATCGGTGCACTGTTTCAACGGCGGCCGTCGTCCAGTCTTCTCTGTCTTTCCACCGGGGGCACTCAGAGGTCGAGTGGTTCTGCGTATTGAAGCGCTTCGGGGAAACGTGTGGTTGGGGGCCTCGGGCTGGCCGAGGCGCGCCCGTGGTATGCCTGCCTCATACGGTTGCTCGACGGGAATCCATGGAGGTTTCCGACATTGGAGATTCTGTTGCTACGGAGTTCCCTTCGAATGCCTTGGGTGCATCGGTTTTTGCTTACGGGGTGGCCATTGAAAGGGCAAGCTTAAGAAAAAAAAGAGTTGCTCGACAGCAGTCTTTGCCACCTTGCCGCAAAAAAAAAAAAATAAATAAAAATAAATAAATAAATAAAAAAATAAAATAAAATCTACATCCCTTGCATATGTACGTATATGGCGCATCTTTGAGGATGGGTGCTCACGGAGGCACGCTAGCGCGACAACAGTGTCAGTTCCCTTGGTATTAAGTTTTCTGCAGGACGGGTTTGGTAAAAGGCAGGTCCTGGAGAGTTCAGTTAGCAGCTCTGTCTTGCTATAGGGGCAAAGGACAGGGAGTGGCTCTCATGCACAGGTCGATGGTAACTGCCTGAAAAAGCGTACCACAGACACTTAGCCCTGTCGTAGGATATTAATTCCACCGGGGAAGCTCAAATTGGTTTTAGGAGCGTTAGCTAGTGTGCCATTGGGGCCCTTGCAACAGGCATAGGTTAAGGATTTTGCCTTGAAGACGGTATGTTTGATGGTCATCTGTTTGGCGAGGAAATTTTCGGAGTTGCAGGTGTTGACCTGTCAGGAATCCGTTTTTTGTCTGTCTCCAGACAGAAGGTGGCCTGGCGGCTGGTTCCATCGTTGTTGCCAAAGGTGGTTTCTACATTCACCTAACTAAAATGGTCTCTCTTCCAGCGCTAGGTGCGGCGGAGGGGAGCATATTGAACCATAGCTTGCGCTGTTTGGACGTCAGAGCGCTGTGGCAGTGTTTAAAGGTTTCAGAAACTTTTGCAAGGCAGATCGTCTCTCTTTGGGGTGTTCGGAGGGCCCCGCAAAGGGAAGCGGTGGCGAAGGAGTCCATTTCTGGATGGCCTGGAGCGGAGAGTGCATCGGCTTATCTTCTATGGGACTGTATAGTCCCAGGGAGCTTACGAGCTCACTCTACCAGAGTGCAAGCATCTTCTTGGACAGAGCACAGTTTGGTTCCGCCAGTGGACATCTGTAGGGAGGCCTCTTGGTTGACTCTCCATACTTTCAGTAAGCACTACCGCCTAGATGTTCTGGAGGCTAAGGTTGCCGTTTTCAGGGAGGCAGTGTTGAGATCCAGCTGGAAAGGTCCCTCCCAATGATTACTGCTCTGATACATCCCAGAGGTTGAGGACTTAACTGGAGGAACGATAAGGAAATAGGAATTACACTTACCTGGTAATTGTGGTTCCTTGAGTGACTCCAGTTTAGTCCTCATTCCCGCCCGGGGATGGAGTCTTAGCAGTGGTTTTTCTGTTGGGGAAGTGCAAGGTTAAGTGTGGATATAGGCCTTCACTGGTGTTCAGTCGTTTTGATGCTTCCATTTGTTTTGCGCTATATTGTTATTATATTATGATATCGTTATATATATTGCTCTGGATTGTTTAGGGCTAGGCATTCGATGGAAAGGGGAGCATGCAGGAAGCAGTCCCTTTCCTTCTGGAAGGGGAGTAGTAGGTAGATAGGTTATATGTTCTGCGTGCCCTTGAATATAATAAGTAAAAAAAAAAAAAAAAGTTACTGATTTTTTGCTCCTTTGAGTCTGCTTTGTCAATAGTTCACTGGGGGCTGATGGGAGAGACCAGCAGGCTATATCCAGTGATGTCATGAGTTTTTGACATGCCCAGTCTCCAAGCTGCAGGAGGAGGTTCACTACCCAGAGGCTGAGGACTAAACTGGAGTCACTCAACGAACCACAATTACCAGTTAAGTGTAATTCCTATTTCCTTTCTAGTTTCCACTATAAGTTTAGATTTTTATAAACAGCTTTGCATTTGTATTTAACAAAAAAAAAGTATAGTAAATAAACTAAACCATAAACCACATTTACCACACAGTGACAATGCATAAAGCAAGACTGTGCCCCAATGGCGAAGAAATCATCTGCTGCCTGTCAGGAGGGGAGTCTGGAGCAAAAGAGCAGAAGTCGCTCATTCTCCTGAGTGGCGAACAAATCTATTCTGGAAGCCTCCCACATGTAAAAGACCTAAGATGCAGTCTCTTGTTTCAGAGGCTGCCATAGACCTCAGAGGCTGCCATTAGTGGGATGGGAACAGCTGGGGGATGTAGAAAAACAGTGGGCAAAACTGAAGGGGATACTTTAAGGGCAACGAACCTTTTTGTTAGAAAGGTAAATAATGTAAAAGGAAAAAAGGAGGCCGCAATGGTTATCAAAAGAAGTAGCTGAAAAGGTGAAGAAAAAAAAAAGAAGAGGGAGGCCTTCATGAAATACAAGAGATCACAGAGAGAGGAAGAAGCATCTGTATTTGGAAAACTTAGAAGCTAGAAAAGTAGTCAGGAAATGCGTAGTTACTCACCTGTAATAGGTGTTCTTCAGGACAGCAGGAATCAGTCCTCACATGGGTGACTCTTCCACACGAGCTCCGTTGGTGCTGACATCTCCCCAGCTTTCAAAGAAAGACTTTGGGAGATGCACCATGCATGTGTGGTCCCCTTCCCATCAAGGTGTCATTTTGCCTCAGTCTAATGACACAGTTATAAGACGGTAAAAAATAAAATACAGGGAGGAGGAAAGGTTGTGAGGACTGATTTCTGCTGTCCCTGGAGAACACATGTTACAGGTGAGTAACTACGCTTTCTCTGGAAGCAAGCAGGAAGTCAGTCCTCACATATGGGACTCCCCAATTACAGGCTACCAAGAACCTGTCAAAAATGCCATGATGACCTGCAAAAGGAGAGCTGTGAGCTACAGCAGTTAAGTCCCTACTGAGAAGCTCTCGCAAAACCCAAGTGTCCAGTGGGGAACCAGTACTCCGGTAGCCTGAACACAGAAGGGTCAGAGGGCAGGAGTTGCCTACACCCTGAATAGATTACAGAGTATGACCTGGCTAAAAGCACTGTCCCGTCAGGACTCCCTCTCCAGGAAGTAGTGAGCTGCGAAGGTATGGACTGAAGAACTGGTAGAGGGGCCTGGCAGATTTCCATCATAGATCCAGATTGCAGATTTGCCATGGAAGTAGCCATAGCACTGACACGGTGTGCCATGTCCCGCTGGTCTAGTGGAATCACCGCCTGCTCATAGGCGAGGGCAATGCTCGGCTATCAGAGCCTGTAGCTCGCTGACTCTGCGAGCGGATACAAGTACCACGAGAAAGACAACCTTCCAGGAGAGGTACCGCAAGTGGCAAGTAGCCAGGGACTCAAACGGTGGCTTAGTTACCTACGAGAGCACCACGCCGAGATCCCACTCCGTCACTGGTGGCAGACAGGGGGCTTGGATAGCATAAGGCCCCGCAGGAACCGAGATCCAAGGGGCTGAATGAGAGGGGTTTGCCCTCAATGGAGTGGTGATGTGCTGCAACAGCACTCATGTGCACTCTGACCGAGATGGACTTTAGTCCCACCTTTGCTACGAAGGAACATAGGATGAGAGTGAAAAGGGATAGACTCAGGAGTAATATGCAGAAATATTTCTTTACAGAAAGAGTGGTAGATGCGTGGAATAGTTTACCAGTGGAGGTGGTGGACATGAGAACAGTATCTGAAATAAAAAAAAGCATGGGACAAACACAGAGGATCTCTAAAGCTAAAAAGGGGACTATTGCCGTCGATATGGAAGGGCAGACTAGATAGGCCATGTGGTCTTTTTCTGCCGTCATGTTGTTATATGCAAAATATGCAAATTAACCAAACATTTGAAACATAAGAATATTTGCAATAAATATTTATGGAGTTTAAGTTTGGATATGTGGTCTTCAAGGTAAGGCTACCATTTTTCCAAGTTCTAATAGGGCTCTTCCAAAAAAAGAGTTTCTAAGGTGAAATTAGACTTACCTGCTAATTGTTGTTCCTTGAGGAACTCCAGTCTAGTCCCGAACCTCTGGATTTAGCAGCTCTTCCCGCAGCTTTGAGACTGAGCATGTCACTTTTTGGTGACAGCAGTATAAATAGTCCAGGAACCGCCCACTTGCTCCAATAACCTACTGACAAAGCAGACTCACCAGAGCAATAAGTAAGTAGTTAATAACACCTTAGCAAAAAAGTATAACTATATAGAATGAACTTAACAGGCGAGTCATTTTTCTTGTGCTGCTTGGGCTTACTCTTGTCCTCTCCCAAGGACCCCCAAGTAGCCCTTAGTACCACTGAAAGTAACTCCCCCCCCCCCCCACCTGCATGGACTGCACCTATCATAGCCGCCTCTATGGATTACTGATAAATTCTTACTTTGCTTCAGGCTACAGTCCAAAGACCACCACCAGGGAGGGATGCGGGACTAGACTGGAGTTCCTTGAGGAAACAACAATTAGCAGGTGTCTAATTTCACCTTCCTTATCGTCCCTCCAGTCTAGTCCCGAACCTCTGGGAAGTAACAGAGCAGTGAATAATTCAACGGGAGGGATCCGCCAGACCAGACGGGTACTGCTGCTCTGCATGGAGGCCTCAACAGCGACGCCGCTCTTAAATAATTGCTTCACGTCCGGATGTGCCCCTAGCAGTATCCCTTGCACTTTCCCACGATAACAGGACAACGCAGCCAACTGAACTCGTAAAGATGCGGCCACTAGACCCTTATCAAAACCATCCCGCAAAAAAGGATAAAATCTGCGGTACCGAGGCTTTAAGGGCCGTTACCTGCTGATCTTCGCACCAAGACTCAAAGAGACGCCAGACCCGGACATACGCTACTGAGGTAGATCGACGCCTGGACCTTAATAAAGTAGAAATTACCTCCGTCGCATATCCCTTGGCCCTCAACCTTGCCCTTTCAAGAGCCAAGCAGTAAGCGAGAATCAATCCACTTGAGGCATATTCAACGGACTCTGCACTAGCAGATCCCTTCTGACCAGTAGTCTCAATGGTCTCCCCACCAGGAGACGTATTGTCAGCATACCATTGTGCCGGATTGTCCAAGGAGGCAATTAGAATCACCTGACCCTTGTGCCATTCTATGCGCTGTATCGCCCGACCTATTAACACCCAAGGTGGAAACAAGTATAGGAGCTGTCCTTCCGGCCACTGCTGAATCAGAGCATCCAAATCTTCCGACATCTGTTTTCGTCTTCTGCTGAAAAATCTTTCGGCTTTTGCTGATGCATACGTTGCCATGAGATCCATCACCGGAGTTCCCCAGTGATGTACCAGTAAGTCAAACACCTCCTGGTGGAGCACCCACTCTCCTGGGTCCACTTTGACGCGACTCAAAAAAATCGGCTGTCACATTGTCCACCCTGGCCACATGTGCCACCAATAACGCCTCCAGATGAACTTCGGCCCAACTTAACAGTTCCTCTGCCTCCTCTTCGAGAGCCATGCTGCTGGTGCCCCCTTGGCGATTGATATAGGCCACCACTGTGGCGTTGTCTGATAATACCCGGATTGCTTTCCCCTTCAGATACTGTTGGAAAGCCCAAAGTGCTAGGGTGACCACCCTTAGTTCTAATCTGTTGATGGACCAACTCTGTTCTCGTCCCGTCCACTGACCCTGGGTGAACTGTCCTTCGAAATGTGCTCCCCATCCGATCATACTGGCATCTGTCATCAGTGGCATCCAATCCAGCGATTCCAACGGCATTCATTTCTCCAGACACCCTGGAGCTAGCCACCACTGCAGGGCCTGCCTCGTCTCTGGAGAACAGGGCAGTCTCTTCGACAAGCGATCGGACTGAGGCGACCATCTTCTGAGCAACGCTCTCTGCAACGGCCTCATGTGTGCTCTGGCCCACTGTACCAACGAGTGTGGCCACCATCGTTCCAAGAAGCTGCAGATAGTGCCACACCGAGGGAGCTCTCATCTTCAGGAAAACTCGGACAAGCCGTCTTAGCCCTTGCGCCTTGAGATGCGGAAGGAAAACTCTTCCGCCTCTCGTGTCGAAGCGGGCTCCCAAGCATTCCAACTCCTGCGACGATTTTCACTTGCTCTTTGCCACATTGACCACCCACCCTAGGTTCTGCAGAAACTGCACCACCCGGAGGGTAGCCTCCTCGCTTTCGCTCCTTGATTTTGCTGGAATTAACCAATCGTCCAGGTAAGGTAAGGTAACACACCTTCCCCGCGCAAAGCTGCCGCCACTACTACCATCACCTTGGTGAAAGTTCTTGCCTAAGCAATTGTGAGCACATACAAAATGCACATCTACATATATGGGTGACCTGTCACCCAAATACCGTGCAGTGAGCACGCTTGAACATAGGCTGAATGCATGGAGCATACACAGAGTATTGACTTCCTCTATGAAACCTTCCAGTGCCCTGGAGCGCTAAGCCCCAGATTGTGCTACCTAGACGTCCTTCTATTCACCCTCAGCACGGGCCCTTTAACAAGATGGCACAGACGGGTCAGTGCCCCTGCTAAGTGCTTAAAGCTCTGCTCTGACAGCACAGGCTCTAGAAATAGATGAGAATTTTCTGGGAAGGGCATGCTAAGTGGAGCTATGAAACACACAGGCACCCCTCCACCCCCTGGCCTTCCTGCAGTCAGAGAAATAGCAGTGGGATACACCGACAACCTTGCAAGTGGAGGTCTTAGAGGTTGCTGCCTGTGTGAACCTGATGAGGAATACGATTTTGTATTTTACCACCCTCCCCCAGGGATGGGGGCACTGAATACTATATGTGATTCATGAGCAGCGCTGCCATGCGGTGGTCAAAAGGATGTGAACAGGATGGAGTCGGTGCAGAGGGTTGCTACTAAAATGATTAATGGCCTTCATTATAAAGCATATGAGGACAGACTTAAGGATCTTAATATGTACACCTTAGAGGAAAGGCGGGATAGAGGTGATATGATTGAGATGTTTAAATACCTCCGTGGCATAAATGTTCAGGGAGAGAGCCTCTTTCAACTGAAAGCAAGTTCTGCTACGAGGGGACATGGGATGAGGATGAAGGGAGATAGATTCAGGAGTGATATGCGGAAATATTTCTTTACGGAAAGAGTAGTGGATCCATGGAATAGTCTCCCAGTGGAGGTGGTAGAGATGAGGACAGTAACTGAATTCAAAAAAGCATGGGACCAACACAGAGGATCTCTAAAGGTAAAAAGTGGACTGTTGTAGTTGTTGTTATGGAAGGACAGACTAGATAGGCCATGTGGTCTTTTTCTGTCGTCATGTTTCTATGTTTCTAAGGCAAATGCCTGCTGATGCACTATGAGAGGTCAGGTGCCATTTTCCAAAATGGTGGCAGAGGCTGGAGCGAGTGGGCATCACTCCTGTCTCCCATCTCTCGAGGTAGGCTTGGGGGTAGTGGGAGGGGGGTGATTGGAGGTTATTGGAGATACTGAGGAGTCTACTTGGGCCCCAAGGGTACTTTTGTGGGGGAGGGCCACAAGGGATATATTCAGTTGTGGACAGTTGGGGGGTTGGGGCCACTTGGGCCATCAGGGATTTTTATGGGGTTGGAGAAGGGTGTTCAGAGCCCATTTCGTTTTGGATGTTCCCTATTCACCCATGTTGAATCTTTATGCCAACCTTGTGCTCGTGTAAAGATTCAGGCTGAGAGAAGGATTAAAAAAAACTGCACAAGATTTCAGCACAGCTTTTGTTTTACATCAAGAGCAATTTCATATTAAGTTGCTTGCTTGCGATTTGCATGTCCAAGATCTGAATCTGGCTTTCCTGCTTCCCAACTCACTGCCCTAAAAGATAGGTAGGCAGGTTCCGAAGCTCATGCACCAGCTGGTGGGCTTAGAGCATTTCCTCTGCATGAGCCTGCAGGGTTGGTATGGCTATTGCGCAGTCTGCTCCTCCCCTCAATACGGAAGTAGTCAACCTGGTGCGTGAAGATGCGGGATCAGGATGCAACGGACTGCGGTAAATATACTTATAGATATGGGCCTAGTTTGAGAAGCCAGGATTGGGACTTGAGCCTGTGACCTCCTGCCCTTGAACGCGCTGGGAATGTGTACTGCCCCAGCTGTCGCCACGGATGTGGCAGGTTAAGGATGTGGAGGTAGACCCCTGGAGGGTCAAGATATCCGCTCATGGTCTACCGCTCCAGCTGGAAGTGGTCACAGTCACAGTTGTTGCCCTGCCGAAGGGCGGCGCTGGCCAACTCAAGATCTGGTCTGTACCCGACCTGGGGTAAGCCTTGCAATGGAGTGAGGAGTGACTCAGGACCTGGACATTGTCCGTGGGGGGCTTGCATCCCCAAGGAATTTAATTTTTTTTTTTTTTTTTTGAGGCAGGAGCCATGAAGGGGAAAGCCTCAGACAGCCTTACTCATAAACCCACTGGGAAATCAAGCTCATGACCCTGGGTTCAGCAGTCAATGTATTAACCATTGTGCCACACCTCTCTTCTGGGCCCACTGTAGCCACAAAGTGGTCCTTAAGAGAGGGCAGGAGTTAAGCTTTGGCTCCCTCCTTATAAAGATAGTGTCTCAGAAAACGGAGCGTGATCAGCTACTTAGGTTCAAGTCTGGTGTACGCTGATGCGGAGCAAAGGTGCAGGCATCAGACCGGAAGAGCCTCTAGTTGGTATGGTATCGTCCATGGAGCAGTGAGCTTCAAGGCGGCTAAGCACCTTCCGCTGAGCTGAGCGGCTCGGCTCTTCCTCAGCAGGGGCTGGGAGGCCCGACAGGCGAGGAAGGGGGTCCCTCTGCTTAATGTGGAACGTGGGGACTATGTTGGCCGGAGCCACAGCTGGGATTTGGACCTGACACTGTGGGCCACGTACCCGATGATGCTCTGCGCCACGGTGTGGCTCACCATTGGCAGTGTCATGAGCTCGTCTTCCGTGGACGCATTGATGTTCAGTCACTCAGCTCTGGCCAGGATCTGGCTGAAGTTGCAGGAGGTGCTGAACTTGCAGCTCTTGGGGCAGGCACCCGAAGGGTTTTGGGGAATGGAGCGGTGGCTTCCCAGGGTGTTTCGGTTATTGAAGTGTAAAAACTTTTTAAACGAAGAACCTTCTTCAACGTAGGGCGCATCTAATTAACACATCTGAAGGGATATGTCACGCAGAACTTCCATATGCAGTCGGAAATGCAACATGCGCCTTCGAGTCAGTCCTGACTCCTGGCGACGCAGAAGTTCCTGGGTTTTCCTACCAGTGTCGCTGGAAGTAGATTGCCAGGCCTTTCTTCCAAGGCAATGGAGGGTAAGTGACTTGCCCAAGGCCACAAGGAGTGCTAGTGGGAATTGAACCCTGGATGATTGGATACCAAGCCAGTGTTCTGACCACTAGACTATTCTTCCAAACCTGCTTCCCGCATACCGATGGCGTGATGCACAAGGAGTGGTGGAGGCAGCTAAGCTGTTGGCCTCGGAGGGTGGCCGTGTCAGTCACCCACCAGGAGGGGCGCCATCCGAGAGATCCGTACATGGCAACAAAACAACTCTAAGGGGAGGTGGAGTTGTCTGTCTTAAAGAGTTATTTATTTATTTATATATCTATATATCTATATATCTATATATATATATATATATATATATATATATATATCTATATATCTATATATATATATATATATATACTGTTGTTGGGTTGTTTTTAATGTTGTCTCTTCTCAGCAGTGCAAGATGCTCCACGCTGTGCAAGGGTTCTGTGATACGGTCACCCACTGCAATGATTGCATTGCCAGTGGCATAACTCAATTTTGAAAGTGCCCAAGCGAATTATCACTGCTGTCCTCTGTGCTGTACTGGGGTTTTCTTGCGCCAGTGCCCAGAGAGTCAGCGCTGTCCTCGCCGACGCCTCCGCGCCGAACGGACTGCTGGCAATAATAAGATCCCTTCTCCGTATAGATCGGCGCCGACCAATGGTGCTGCAGAGGAGGAGCCGTGATGTCATCGGACCAATCTGGAACGGCTCAGCGCCGAAACAACCATCGGCGTCGACGGCGATCGGCCCCTCCTTCCTGCTTGGAACAGCGCCGACCACTGTCAGTGTAGGGGAGGAGCCATTTAAGTCAGGCCGTTTGATTGGGTGGCGCCGGCCAATGGCGCCGCAGGGGAAGAAGCCCAGAGCCATAATGTCACCGGCAAGATGGCTGCCGTTCAGAGACCCTCGTGGCCGGTCGCATCAGTTGCTGGAATTCAAGCAGGCAGATGGAGGGTCCGATGTTGCAGCCGTGACCGGGTAATCGGCATACAGCGTCAAGCGAGGAGAGCCCCTTAGTCCGCATACAGGATGAAGGCTTCAGGAGGCAGGATGCGGGGGGCACAGGGGGGCCCCAGAGGCACATCCCAACGGCAGTGCAGCGGCAGTGTTTAGCTGAAAGGAGAGGGAGCCCCGCTGCCGATCCGGAGAAACGGGGGTATGTAAAAAGGGCTAGCCATGGACGGAGGCCTGTTAGGCATGTCCTAGGCTGCTGCGCTGGCTGGGCTTCCTCTCAAGCCCATTTCCCCACTGACTGCTCGAGCATGAGGACTAGATAGATAGGTATCTGAAGAAACAAGAAGAAGAAAATTAAAATGGATAATACATACATTGTAGATGATAAAATTTGATTTTTGGTGGAGAGTAGCAAAGTCCGTCTTGCTGGCAAGGCGGAGAACGAAAATCTGACCAACTAGGGGCGGATCTGGAGGTGAGGCTTCTGGGCTAATGAAAGTACTTCCGTCTTAGGCGCCGTCGGATGACGTCACCACTTGTGGCTGACTCATCCTGCTTGTCCTGGGAGAATCTGGCTTTCCTGCTTCCCAACTCACTGCCCTAACCATTGAGCTATTATTCCATTCCAAAAGAACCAGTAAGATATAAGGGGGCATGTTCACTAAAGCGCGCTGTTAGCTATACTAAAAGTCCAGTGCTGACTTGTTACTGGGCATCTGTGTAAGTTAGGAACTTAAAGTGGGCTTGACAGCACATCACAGCTAACCCAGATGCCTTAGGCAGGTGCACTTAACACACTACTGTGTGGTTACAACGTGCTAACGTCAGGGGAAGCAGACACACACGTCCCCCGAGATGAGTGCATAACCCAATCACACACGCTTAGTTAACTTTAGCAAATATGCCCCACAGTTAGTCAAGAGATGAAACTGACGCTTGAATCATAAGGAAGATAAACACTTAGAGGCACTGGATGGCTGAGGCCGAGTAGGGCTAAGAGCCCTCCTACCCCCGTTTTTTTCTAAATACAAATATGTAAGGTCAGTCGAGAGGCACCGAGAGATTCACGCACAGCAGCCGGTTACCTGCGAGGCTACTCCCAGGTGCTGAAAGATGTAGTCAAAGACCAGCTCCTGCAGCTCCAGGTTCACCACCACGTTGCGGTCGAAGGGGGTCTTGAGGAGCCAGCGCAGCGGCTCCAGGCTCGGGATGTCGTTGCCGATCTGCGTGAGGCGCCCCGGCTGCGCGCCGCCACTGAGCGGAAGAGCAGATGCGGCTCCGGCTCGGCCCCCGGGCACGCCCAGCCCGCGCGCACCTGCAGAGAACCGTTGTCGACGACCAGTGGCACCGGGTGAGGGATCCGCACGGCCGGGCTAGGCTCCAGGAACGGGTCCGGCACCGTACGACTGTCTCGAAACTGGTACACGTTGGAGGCCGGCGCCGGGGCGGCCATCTTGGCTTGTATTGGTCCCGTAAGGAAAGACGTCCGGGCGGGTAACGAGTTGTTAACACTATGGTTCCGCTCTAAATCGTCCCCACTGAAAACTAGAGCTCGACCCTTGCTGAAGGCCTGCAACGTTTCCAAGGTAGTGAGGCGCTGGTGAAGGAAGACTTAGGTCAGATATTCAGTTTGTAGTGGGCCTTCTTTATACTAAACCATTTTATAGCTTGTCTATGTAATAAAACAGTGTTTCTAAGCTTGTTGTGGAGTACTCTGGCCAGTCTGATTTTCAGGATACTGCTAATGCTCTGCGTAGTCCTTGTCTCTCTCTGGAGTTCATAAGATGTTACCTGTATGGATAATTTATCAAGGTGTGCTTGGAAAGCCCTCTTAATTTGACCTGTGTCACCTAACATGATGGGAAATAACTCGGTATCTTGCTGCCACATTTTCTTGGTGTCCAACTGCATTTCTTGGTACAGTACTTAAAGGTTTTCTTCCTCTCAACATGATTCACAGAGTAGTTGCTTGGAACTGATACCTCTATAATCAATGCCATTCTGCTGTTTTTCTCCTTTACTACTATATCTGGCTTCAGAGCTGGCCATGCCACCCCCCTGCATTGAGCCACGCTACCACCGATTCCAGTGGCAGGACTGAGGTGGGGGCACGGCTCGGGTCAGCGGCAGGCCATGTACTTTGACACACATGGTCTGTGACTTCTGAACATTCCTCTGACATAACTTGGGGGGGCGGGTTAGAAGCCACAGGCCATGTGTACTGAAGCACATGGCCTGCTGCTCTCAGAGATCAGCTGCCCTAGGCAACCACCTACTGGATGGGCCAGCCCTGTCAGGCTTCCTTGCATCCAGCTTTTTATCAGTCTGAATAGCAGTATCTCAGGGGATCATAGACTTTTCATTCTCTGTAATTCTTTTAGGGTCATGATCTTAGTGCTTTTCAGGCACAGTGATGTTGTAGTGTTTACAGAGTTTCCAATAGATGAGGCATGCTTCTTTATTGTGGCTTTCTCTATAGAAAATTTCTGTCATCAGAACTTCACAGCCAGCTATGAGATGAGTCACTGTTTCCAGCTCTGTTTTGCCAGAGTCGTTTCTTCAGCAGACGTCAGAGAAGCACTGCTAGAGTTTATAGTATAGGTTGTTGAGGTCGACTGGTGTGTAGAGCATAATGTCTTCTCTGTATATGTGATGTTATCTTGTGTGCTTGGATGATGTTGCAGAGGGGTTAGAGGTATATGTTGAAGAAGAAAGCTGAGAGTGTAGAACCCTGGGGTATGCCTTGCATCTGTATGTATGGTGCTGATCATGTTGCTTTGATTCTGATCTGTTCAGTTCTGTTGTGGAGGTAACCCTGGAGCCATCATAATACTGTGCCTTTTATTCCAATAGACTGGAGTCGCTGTAGGAGGGTGTTATGATTGATGGTGTTGAAAGCAGCAGAAATGTCAAGGAATAGAAGGATGAATCCTTGGTGGATGTTTTGGGTTCCTTTTATGAGGTTGTTCAGGAGCAAGGTTAGGAGGGTTTCTACTTCGTGTTGAGGACGGAAGCTGTGCTAATGAAGGTCGAGTGGGGCAAGGATGTCGAGGTAATTTTGCAGCTGGGTTGGACCTGCTTTTTCTATTATTTTGGAGAGGAAAGGTAAGCTAGCGATGGGTCTGTATGAAGAGAGGTCAGATGGATCAAGGTGAAGTTTTTTTAGGAGGGCAAATTGAGGTGTTTTTTAGGCAGATTGGTAGGTAGCTATGTAGTAAGGAAAATTGTGTGATTTTTGTTAGGAATGGCGTAAGGTCAGATTTGATGTTTTTGATCCAGCTGACAGGGCAAGGGTAGAGGGAGGAGGTAGTGGTATTGAGCAAAGAGAGATGGTGTTCTGGATGCTTTCAGCTGAGATGTTATCAAAAATGGTCTATGAGTACATT
This sequence comes from Ichthyophis bannanicus, assembly GCA_033557465.1. Classification (NCBI taxonomy): domain Eukaryota; kingdom Metazoa; phylum Chordata; class Amphibia; order Gymnophiona; family Ichthyophiidae; genus Ichthyophis; species Ichthyophis bannanicus. The sequence continues at coordinate 73,575,110 of CM066049.1, read as the reverse complement.
GGCTTGGTATGATGTGGAGGAGGATCAGGGTCACCTGTAGGTTGGGGATGGCGGGAAGAGAAGAAGTCTGCTAATTGTTGAGGAGTGATGGGGCTGTTGATGGAGTTGTTGGTGGGTGTTGATGTGAGGTCCTTTACAAGGGTGAATAGTTGGCTTGGTTGGTTGAGTGATCGGTGGATAGGTTTTGTGGTAGTTTTGCATGGAGAATTGGTGGCACGGTTGTAGGATGGTCATGTATTAGGTTTGGTCCGCAGGTAGTTGTGACTTCCTCAATCTGTGCTCATGTTTTCTTAGTTGGGATATGAGCTTTCGGAGATCGAGGGTGTACCATGGGGTTTGTTTGTGAGGCTGGGTTGAGATTGGAGTAGAGGCTGCTTCACTGACAAGTTCATTCCATGTGTTGATGATAGAGTCTAGGTCTTGCAGTTTAGTAGTGAGGATTGGGGAGATGTGAGCAAGAAAGGAATCTTTGTGGAATTGACTGAAACTTCTCTTATGTGGTTTGGGGGTTGTAGTGGATCTGAGAGAGGGTGGTTGAGGGGCAGCTGGAAGGTTACAACCTTATGGTCTGTCCAGGGCACTGGGATGGTTTGGATGGGGGGGGGGGGATAATGTGGGTAGAGGGCATTGCTGACGAATATGAGGTCAAAGGTGTTTCTCTTGCAGTGCATAGGTGAGTTTACTATTTGTGAGAATTCCATTGTTGTCATTGCTTCAAAAAAGGCTGACGCTTGTTTATTGGGGCTGATTGGAGGTTGAGACCGCCTGGCCAGAATGAACAAATGAATGATGAAATGCTCAAAGAAATCAAGGAAGCTAATAAAAGTTACAGCGCAGTAATAATAATGGGTGATTTCAATTACCCCAGTATCGACTGGGTCAGTGTCACGGCAGGACATGCTAGGGAGATAAAGTTCCTAGCATGGTTTCTACATTTCGGTATTTAGGTGTCCACTTTGACTCAGATTTTTCCTTTCGTTCTCACATCTCCCATATTACTAAAACCTCTTTCTTTTTTCTCCGGCAAATCCGCTCAATCCGCCCTTTCCTCTCCCCTTCTGCCCTGTCTACACTAGTACTGTCCTTAGTCATGTCACGGGTGGACTTCTCTAATGCATTGTTTCTTGGTCTCCCCAAAAACCAGGTGACCAGGCTCCAAAGAATACAAAACACTGCTGCACGTCTTATCACTCACTCCACTCTTCGAGATCATGTCACTCCCTTACTTTTCCATCTTCATTGGTTACCGGTCCCATTCCGCTCTCAGTTTAAACTGTTGACTTTGCTTCACAGAGCCTATCACACTGGTACCCCATCTTATTTGTCTGACCTTCTATCTTTCCATTCCCATCGCTACACTCCCCGCTCTTTCCATCTCAATCGTCTCGCCCTTCCCGCCTCCTCCCGTGCTCACCTCCAGCTCACACGTCTATCTGCGTTCTACTTCGCTGGTCCTGCACACTGGAACTCTCTCCCCTCCTCCCTCCGCCTGGAACCACAATTTGCAGTCTTTAAACAAAACCTTAAAACCCACCTTTTTTCACTGGCATTCAATATCCCCTCTCCTTTTGTATGAGCCCGCTTTTGTTGTACCTACCTACCTGTTGTATCCTGTCCCGTACCCCTGCATATTACCCTTCTGTCCTTTATAAACTTGTATACTTCCTTTCCTTTTCTGGCCATGGCCGAAGTTGTTATGTATTATGTTTTTTTATGCTTTGTATAATTTATGTATTTTATGAATTTTTTTATGTATTTTATTACCTGTACACCGCTTTGATTACCCCAGAAAGGCGGTTTATATCAAATAATTAAACCTTAAACCTTAGATGAAATAAATGACTGCTTCTTGGAGCAGCTGGTTCATGAACCGACCAGAGGGGAAGTCATATTCGACCTAGTCCTTAGTGGAACACCAGAACTAGTGCAAGAGATAAGGGTGTTGGGGCCACTTGGCAATAGTGATCATAGCATGATCGCCTTTGATTTAATTAATGGAGGCGGGATAGTAAGGAAATCCACAGTACTATCTTTTAACTTTCGAAAGGGAGACTATGATAAAATGAGGAAAATAGTTAAGAAAAAACTAAAAGGAGCAGTTGCAAAGGTTAAAGACTTACATCAAGCTTGGGTGTTGTTTAAAAATACTATCTTGGAAGCCCAGACCAACTGTATTCCACGCTTTAAGAAAAGTGGAACGAAGTCCAAAAAACTGCCAGCATGGTTTAATGGTGAGGTCAGAGAGGCTGTTGTTGCCAAAAAAGCATCTTTCAGGAAATGGAAAAAAGAGCCAAACGACGAAACCTGGAAACAACATAAGCACTGGCAAGTCAAATGCAAGGCATTGATAAGGCAGGCAAAGGGAGAATTTGAGAAGAAGCTTGCTGCGGAAGCAAAAACGCGAAATAAAGACTTTTTCGAGTACATTCATAGCAAAAAACCTGTGAGAGAGTCAGTTGGTCCATTAGATGATAGAGGGGTCAAGGGGGCACTTAGAGGCGACAAGGCGATGGTGGAGAGACTGAATGAATTCTTTGCTTTGGTCTTTACTGAGGAAGATGTACGGATGTTACCCATGACTGAAGTGGTATTTAAAGGTGCGGAAGAATTGAAGGAAATATCGATACATCGGGAAGATGTATTACAACTATTAGATAAACTGAAGAGTAGCAAATCACCTGGGATGGATGGTATACATTCAAGGGTGTTGAAAGAACTGAAATATGAGATTGCAGACCTGCTATTAGTAATCTGTGAACTATCATTAAAATAATCTCTAATACCTGAAGATTGGAGGATCGCCAATGTAACACCAATTTTTAAAAAGGGTTCCAGGGGTGATCTGGGAAACTACAGACCAGTGAGCCTGACGTCAGTACCGGGAAAAATGGTAGAAGCCATCATAAAGAATAAAATTATTCAGCATGTAGATAGTCACGGCCTAATGGGAGACAGCCAACATGGCTTTAGACAAGGACGATCTTGTCTTGCTAATCTGTTATGTTTTTTTGAAGGTGTGAATAAACAGGTGGACAAAGGTGAGTTGGTTGATATAGTGTATCTGGACTTTCAGAAAGCCTTTGACAAGGTCCCTCATCAGAGACGTTTGGCAAAACTAAAGAGTCATGGGATAGGAGGCAGTGTACTACTGTGGATCAGGAACTGGTTAAAAGATAGAAAGCAGAGGGTAGGGCTAAATGGCCAATTTTCCCAATGGAGAAAGGTGAATAATGGTGTACCCCAGGGATCTGTGCTGGGTCCGCTGCTTTTTGACATATTCATAAATGACCTAGAAAGTGGAATAACGAGTAAGGTTATCAAATTTGCAGATGACACAAAACTATTTAAAGTTGTTAAAACCCAAGAGGATTGTGGAAAATTGCAAGAGGATCTGGATAAATTGGAAGATTGGGCATCAAAATGGCAGATGAAATTTAGTGTGGACAAGTGCAAAGTTATGCACCTAGGGAAGAATAACCCAAACTATGGTTACACGATGCAAGATTCCACATTAGGAACCACCACCTAGGAAAAAGATTTAGGCGTCATTGTGGATACCATGTTAAAACCCTTGGCCCAGTGTGCAGCGGCGGCCAAGAGAGCAAATAGAATGCTAGGTATCATAAGGAAAGGAATGGAAAATAAAACAAAAGATATTATAATGCCTCTATATTGTTCCATGGTGAGACCGCACCTTGAATATTGTGTGCAATTCTGGTCGCCATATCTTAAAAAGGATATAGCGTTATTAGAAAAGGTTCAGAGAAGAGCCACCAAAATGGTAAAGGGGATGGAAGGATACTCCTATGAAGAAAGGCTAAAAAGGTTAGGGCTCTTTAACCTGGAAAAGAGAGGGCTGAGGGGAGATATGATAGAAATCTATAAATTAATGAACGGAGTGGAACGGGTAAACGTAGATCGATTCTTTACGTTATCAGAATATAGAAAGACTAGGGGACTTGCAATGAAGCTACAGGGTAAACTATTTATGACTAATAAAAGAAAATATCTTTTCACTCAACGTGTAATCAAACTCTGGAATTTGTTACCGGAGGATGTAGTAAAGGCTGTTAGCGTAGCTGGGTTTAAAAAAGGTTTGGACAAGTTCCTCGAGGAAAGGTCCATAAACCATTATTAAGAAGGGACCCAGGATATCAATGCTTGACCCAGTACAAGCATTGTGGAACTTGTGTCTTTTGGGGAAACTGCTAGGTACGTATCACCTAGATTGGCCACTGTTGGAATCAGGATACTGGGCTTGATGGACCTTGGTCTGACCCAGTATGGCTTATCTTATGTTCTTAACCCTTTGTCGATGAAAAACAGAAGTGAGCTGAAGCCAAACGATGAGAGGTCGATAGTTGCAGTTTAGGACAGTGGCTTAAGGACAAGATGGTTTACAGCGAGCACTGAAAAAAACTGGCAAAACAGACATATGTCTATTCTGTGGGAAAGAGCTGGAAACAGTGACTCATCTCATAGTTGGCTGTGAAGTTCTGATGACAGAAATTTTCTATAGAGAAAGCCACAATAAAGAAGCATGCCTCATCTATTGGAAACTCTGTAAACACTACAACATCACTGTGCCTGAAAAGCACTAAGATCATGACCCTAAAAGAATTACAGAGAATGAACAGTCTATGATCCCCTGAGATACTGCTATTCAGACTGATAAAAAGCTCGATGCAAGGAAGCCTGACAGGGCTGGCCCATCCACTAGGTGGCTGCCTAGGGCAGCTGATCTCTGAGAGCAGCAGGCCATGTGCTTCAATACACATGGCCTGTGGCTTCTAAACACCCCCCCCACCCCCACACCCAAAATTATGTCAGAGGAATGTTCAGAAGCCACAGGCCATGTGTGCCAAAGTACATGGCCTGCCGCTGACCCGAGCCGTGCCCCCACCTCAGTCCCGCCACTGGAATCGGTGGTAGCGTGGCTCAGTACAGGGGGGTGGCTTGGCCAGCTCTGAAGCCAGATATAGTGGTAAAGGAGAAAAAAAGCAGAATGGCATTGATTATAGAGGTATCAGTTCCAAGCAACTACTCTGTGAATCATGTTGAGAGGAAGAAAACCTTTAAGTACCAAGAAATGCAGTTGGACACCAAGAAAATGTGGCAGCAAGATACCGAGTTATTTCCCATCATGTTAGGTGACACAGGCCAAATTAAGAGGGCTTTCCAAGCACACCTTGATAAATTATCCATACAGGTAACATCTTATGAACTCCAGAGAGAGGCAAGGACTATGCAGAGCATTAGCAATAAATTTGAGATACCGAGACCATACTCCACATACTCTGGTTTAGAAGTGAGGTTCATGATTGTCATGGTATGTGCAAAACTCAAAACACCACCAACAAACTCTGCACAACACAGTTTTATTCATCAATGAAATTCAACTACTACATCCAGAAATATCAACAAATCAATAAAGCTAAAAGGACCTCAGGATAGCTAAAACCCACATGTAGTGAAAAATCACTATAGGGAATAGCAGACGCTTACATCACAGGTCCCATAGCCACCTAACCTAACCACTAATTTCACCTATTAAGGTAACTCCAAAACACCACAACTACTAGTGGGAAAACTTCATCAAGTCCACAAAAAAGTACTAACATACACCATTCATACAACATACAAAACAAAGTACTTTAAAAAGCATCTCAAAAGTAGTAACTATCCTCCAAAAACATGCCTGGAGCTTTGGGACCTGTGATGTAAGCGTCTGCTATTCCCTATAGTGATTTTTCACTACATGTGGGTTTTAGCCATCCTGAGATCCTTTTAGCTTTATTGATTTGTTGATATTTCTGGATGTAGTAGTTGAATTTCATTGATGAATAAAACTGTGTTGTGCAGAGTTTGTTGGTGGTGTTTAGATTTTTGTTGCTCTGAGATAGCTTATTGCTTTGGGTATGTGCAAAACTCACCCATTTGAAGAAACTGCCCCAAATATGCATGAGATAGATTTATATATATATTGCCTTGATGGTGCGCAAATCTATCTCATGAAGATGCACTATGGATATCCTGAAAATCAGACTGGCCAGAGTACTCCACAACAAGCTTAGAAACACTGTTTTATTACATAGACAAGCTACAGAATGGTTTAGTATAAGGAAGGCCCACTACAAACTGAATATCTGACCTAAGTCTTCCTTCACCAGCGCCTCACTACCTTGGAAACGTTGCAGGCCTTCAGCAAGGGTCGAGCTCTAGTTTTCAGTGGGGACGATTTAGAGCGGAACCATAGTGTTAACAACTCGTTACCCGCCCGGACGTCTTTCCTTACGGGACCAATACAAGCCAAGATGGCCGCCCCGGCGCCGGCCTCCAACGTGTACCAGTTTCGAGACAGTCGTACGGTGCCGGACCCGTTCCTGGAGCCTAGCCCGGCCGTGCGGATCCCTCACCCGGTGCCACTGGTCGTCGACAACGGTTCTCTGCAGGTGCGCGCGGGCTGGGCGTGCCCGGGGGCCGAGCCGGAGCCGCATCTGCTCTTCCGCTCAGTGGCGGCGCGCAGCCGGGGCGCCTCGCGCAGTCTCACGCAGATCGGCAACGACATCCCGAGCCTGGAGCCGCTGCGCTGGCTCCTCAAGACCCCCTTCGACCGCAACGTGGTGGTGAACCTGGAGCTGCAGGAGCTGGTCTTTGACTACATCTTTCAGCACCTGGGAGTAGCCTCGCAGGTAACCGGCTGCTGTGCGTGAATCTCTCGGTGCCTCTCGACTGTTCACCTTACATATTTGTATTTAGAAAAAAACGGGGGTAGGAGGGCTCTTAGCCCTACTCGGCCTCAGCCATCCAGTGCCTCTAAGTGTTTATCTTCCTTATGATTCAAGCGTCAGTTTCATCTCTTGACTAACTGTGGGGCATATTTGCTAAAGTTAACTAAGCGTGTGTGATTGGGTTATGCATTCATCTCAGGGGACGTGTGTGTCTGGTCCCCTGACGTTAGCACGTTGCAACCACACAGTAGTGTGTTAAATGCACCTGCCTAAAGGCATCTGGGTTAGCTGTGATGTGCTGTCAAGCCCACTTTAAGTCCCTAACTTGCACAGACGCCCAGTAACAAGTTAGCACTGGACTTTTCATATAGCTAACAGCGCACTTTAGCGAACATGTCCCCTTATATCTTACTGGTTCTTTTGGAATGGAATAATAGCTTTATGGTTAGAGTAGTGAGTTGGGAAGCAGGAAAGCCAGATTCAGATCTTGGACATGCAAATCACAAGCAAGCAGCTTAATATGATATTGCTCTTGATGTAAAATAAAAGCTGTGCTGAAATCTAGTGCAGTTTTTTTTAATCCTTCTCTCAGCTTGAATCTTTACGCCAGCACAAGGTTGGCATAAAGATTCAACATGGGCGAATAGGGAACATCCAAAACGAAATGGGCTCTGAACACCCTTCTCCAACCCCATAAAAATCCCTGATGGCCCAAGTGGCCCCAACCCCCCCCCTATCTACAACTGAATATATCCCTTGTGGCTCTCCCCCACAAAAGTACCCTTGGGGCCCAAGTAGACTCCTCAGTATCTCCCATAATCTCCAGTCACCCCCCTCCCACTACCCCCAAGCCTACCTCTAGAGATGGGAGACAGGAGTGATGCCCACTCGCTCCAGCCTCTGCCACCATTTTGGAAAATGGCATCTGATCTCTCATAGTGCATCAGCAGGCATTTGCCTTATTTGGCCTATTGACCACCCTGTGATGTGTTCTGATGCACTTCAAAGGTCAGGTGCTGCCATTTTTCAAGACACTGCTACCTGGATCAGTAAATATTGATCTGGGAGAATCAAGTTGCATTGGAGGCTCGCTCATCAAGGGCACCTGGTCAAGTCTACCCTGGATCAAATATCTCCGTTGGGGGGGGGGGAGGTAGTGAATTGAATGTTTGGGTGTGCCAGGCGCTCTGGGGTCCACTGAACGACTAGGGAAATTCTATGGGGGCGGGAGTCAAACCAGCAGGTCTGATGTGTTCCTTTTTGTCAGTGCATGTGCTGTTTTTTCTGCTGTTTTCTTAAAGCAGTGGCAATTTTCATGCTCTTAGTTTATTGTATTGGGGGTAAAAATATTTTTTTAGCAAGTCCTTCAGAATGCTGTGTGCTGAAGCCTAGCTTAGCTGCATCGAGATGTTGGAATGTAAGCCCTCTGGAAACGGAAATACCTGTGGTACCTGAATATAAATCAGCTTGAGCTAATACTGAAAAGGTGTGAACTAAATCCCCAGATTCCCAATCCCCCACCTGCACCTGAATATGTTGTAATCTCCTATGACATCAGCTGCAAAACCATATTTTTTTTTGAGTCAGGCTGGGAAGGCAAACAGATCAACCTCTAACCCTGCCCCCAAGTTGTCTTGTTGCTGATGCTTTGTTGGACAAAACACTGATTGGACCATAGCCCTGATGACCCAACCCATACCACTGCCTGTGCAAGACCATTTGCTTCAACTCCTAGCCTAATGCATTACTGAACTCAAAGGCATTCCAGGGGTCCCTGGATTCCATTAATATATGACTTCATGACTGTAGTGTGTGGCCAAGTGGAAAGGAGCCAGAGAAATTAGTGGTGCATTTCTGGCCTGACTGTTTCCAGTGTAATGAAGAAGCATCATTTGGAGAACTACTAAATCTTTTCAAATTAAGCAACACATTCTCTCTCTTTTTTGCTTACCACCATCAGGGTTGTGTGGACCATCCAATTGTGTTAACAGAAGCACCGTGCAATTCTCTGTATGCGAGGCAGATGATGTCGGAGCTGCTGTTCGAGTGCTATCAGGTCCCAAAAGTCTCCTATGGAATTGACGGCTTGTACAGCTTTTATCACAACAGAAAAAAGGATACCCCTTACTGTGGTTTAATCGTCTGTTCAGGTTATCAATGCACACACATACTTCCAGTCTTAAAGGGAAGGTGAGTTATAGCTAGCACAGAGGAGTTAGATTAAATTTGTATGGCATTATATGAAACATAATGAAATTGCAGCTATTCTTTTTAGTGGTATGTGAAATTAAGATTTTGGACCTGATTTACTATACTTGCTTCCCATAGACACAGCAGTGGAAAAAAGCCTTAGTAAATCTGATCCTCTGTGTCTAACATATGGAACACTGATTTAAATGTTTCCCTCCATCTGCTGATTTTACTGAAATATTGTATTGCTCAATTGCATAATCACTTAAGTTCAAGGTCCTTACATAGGAGAGCAAGGCTCTGTCTGTGTCCTTATCATTGTTGTTGATGTTAAGGCGACTTACATTATATCTTCCATTCAGGAAGACCTGTTAAATAAATAAAATTCACTGGAAGGATCCAGTGCTTTGCAGGCCACGCCCCCCCCACCCCCCCCCCCCCCACCAGTTGTCTGATTTACAGCAAAACTGAGGATGAGCTTTCTGTTCCCATGAGATTTGTTTTCATTTCAGCTATGGTAACTCAAAATTTGACCACAATCTAATATCCAGACCCCTCCAGTTGTCACTAAAATGTAGCACTCCCCTCAGTTTTCAAGGAGCTTGATTGAAGTGTTTCTATGAAGCTGTGAGCCTGCCTCTTTTGTAACCGATTTTTCCCTACGCTTGGGAGTTCTTGCTCCTTCCCAAGTTCATTAGATATTGAAGAGCTCTTCTACTTGGAAGGTTTCATGTGCTGCCACAGCCTTCAGGACAATCTTCTGCGGTTAAGGCGCAGCCAACTTCAGTAGAACCTCAAGCAAAGACCTATGCAGACATTTTCAACAAATGATTATTTCTCTTTTTGTGATAGTTATAATGCTGTATGCCTACATCATTCGACTGCCTAACTGATTTCATTGTTTCTTTAATGTACCATTTTAGTACTGTCTATCTCTGAGCTGCTCTTTGTCATTAATAAAGTATCAAATAGAAGTGTTACTTTACCGGGAATTTCAATTTAATACAATTCAAATTGGAGCAAGATGTTAAACTTGGTTGAGTTTGAATATTTAAGAACTTTTTTATTTCTTTCAGTAAAATTTAGTCAGTGCTATATTATGGAGTTCAGTTTACTGGAAGAAATAAAGAAGTGTTTTCTGCTATGTCCAGGTGAGTTGATTTTTCAAACTCTGCTAGTGAAAATGTTACTGATAACTGCACAGTTTAAAAAAAAAAAAAAGCAGTGCTTGGAGTCCTGAAGCCATTGGGCAGTGTCTGTGCTTCTCACTGATGTTAGCTCTCTGTTCTGTGTTGGACGCTGACTTGTAGGCTGGACGCAAACAACTGCAAACGCATCAATCTGGGGGGAAGCCAAGCTGCTGTGTACCTTCAGCGCCTGCTGCAGCTCAAGTATCCAGGACACTTTGCAGCAATCACACTGAGCCGCATGGAGGAAATCCTGCATGAACATAGCTACGTGGCAGAGGATTACTTTGAAGGTACATATTAAACACTCTTATTAAGCAATTGTATCTGTTTTTTGCTGTATACAGAGAAATTCTTGGAGATAAGACTAAAACCCTTTTTCACACCCCCTGTATTCCTCCAGCAAACTAGGAAGACAACATAGAGCAGGTAAAGGAAGAATGACCTAGTAGCTACAGTTCTTATTTTTTTTATTTATTTTTCTTATATACCGTGCTATTCGACATCAGTGTGGTTTACATGGAACATAGGGGTTTTTACGGTGCAGAACTACACCGTAATTACAAATAACAGGGTTCTCAACTTGGATAACCAGGGTAACTATTTACATAGATATACATCACTTTGACGAATAATTACAGGATAGTCATGGTACTTTCTTTTGAGTGAGGCACATTGGTGTTCCTTCCTCTGGGTAGCACTTGAGGAAAAGGTGGTGTTTCAATGCCTTCCTGAATTTAGTTAGCTCAGTGATTGCACGTATGTTGGGTGGTAGGGCATTCCAGCAGCTGGGTGCGTAGAGACTAAAAGCCCTGTTTGCAGTTGCCTGGGTGCATTGGGTCATTGTTTTGGGGATTGTCAGTGTTTATTGCTGCAGATCGTCTGGCCCTGTTGGGAGGAGTAATCTGTGTAAGGTCCGTAAGTGATGAGGGGGAGAGCCCGTTGATGGCTTTGAATGTTAGTAGCAAGGTCTTGAAGGCGATCCTACTGTGGATTGGGAGCCAATGGAGCCTTTTCAGGATGGTTGTCACATGGTCACGCCTGGAGGCACCATCTAGAACTCTGATCGCGGTATTCATGGCGAGTTGGAGCGGGCTCAGGGTGGATTGTGGGAGCCCTTGCAGGATCGAGTTGGCGTAGTCGAGATGTGGAATGGTTAGTGCCTGAAAGATTGTTCTGAAATCATCTGGATGTAACAGGGGGTGTAAATGTCTGAGTGTCCTGATCTTGTGATATGCTGCCCTTACCATGTTACCAATGTGGGTATTCATGTCCACTCGTTGGTCCAGTGTGACTCCCAGATAACGGATTGTGGGCTTGGTTTGCAGCTCTGCCTCCCCGACTTTTAGGTAGGCTGGGGGGGAAAAATTTTGGTTTCTGGTAATGAACAGAACTTCCATCTTCTTGTGCTGTATCCGGAGGTTTTGATTTCGGAGCCAGTTGGCTACTGCGTCAATACAGTCTGTTAGTGGGGAGAGGTCCATCTGATCAGTCATGAAAGGCATGTAGAGCAGAACATCATCAGCATATATCAGGCATTCGATGCTGAATGAGCGGATGATGTCGCAAATGGGCTGCAAGTAGAGGTTGAACATCAGGGCAGATAGGGAGGATCCTTGTGGAACGCCCTGTTTCTGGTGGAGCGGTTCAGATGTTGAGGTTTCTGTTCGTACATGTTTATTTATTTATTTATTTAGATGTATTTATATTCCGCTTTTCACCGGGTCAAAGCGGTCAATTGGGGGATACATTTAACACGAGGGGATATGACACACATACGTTAATACTTACAGGGAACATGGGCAATGGAGGGTTAAGTGGCTTGCCCAAGACCACAAGGAGTGCCTATAGGACTAGAAATCCCAGTCCCTCCGGCCTGAGATTGCTGTCCCCAGGTGGGACTTGAACCCCCGGCCCTCCGGCCTGAAGTACCTTGTCCTAACCACTAGACCACTCCTCCCTCTCGTTAGTGCTATGTCGCAGATGCCCCTCTCTTCGAGCCGTCTCAGGAGAGTCTCGTGGCATACTGAGTCAAATGCGGTGGCTATATCCAAGAATACAAGGACGACACCGCGATGGATGTTATCTATTGCGTTGAGTATGTTGTTGAAGAGGGTGGTGAGTAGCGTCTCCACACCATGAGATTCTCTGAATCCGTGTTGGCAGGGGTCTAGAGGTGCAGTGTTATTGACGTGTTGTTGAATCTGGTGTTGGACCTCTTTTTCGATTATCTTGGCCAGGAATGGTATGCTGGATATTGGTCTGTATGAATCCACTTTCTGGGGGTCGAGCTTGCTGTTTTTCAGCAGAGGTCTGTTGGATGTGTGTTTGAGGCTCTGCGGGAACGAGCCTGTAGCAAAAGATAGATCCATGAGTCTAGCTATGAACGGGCTAAACTCTGTCCGTAGTTCCTTTATCCAGAAGGCGGGACAGGGGTCGGTCTGAGCTGTAGTGGTGTTGATTGTGGAGATGGTGTCCTCGATGTGCTTGTTGGATGGAGTGGTGAAGGTGGTTACTATCTTTGTGGTTGCTGGTTTCTCGGCGGTGGTGGGTGGGGCAGACTTGTTAATTTGGCATAATTTTGATTGAAGGAAGTCAGCAAAGTCTTGGGGGTGGATCTCAGTTTTTTTGCTCAGGGCCTGGCTCTTTTGTTAGGTTCCTGACGAGGTTGAATAAGTCGTGTGGTTTACTTAGTGACGTCTTAGGGTATCTGTGTATGCTTGCCTCATTTTCTCTGTTATTGCATTGCGGTGTTTTGCCAGTTGGAGGTTTACTTCATTTCAGAAGGATGGTGGTGGCTGGGTATTGTTCAAGATGGCCAGGGTGACCTGATCTAATAATTGTTTAAGGGGTCCCAGTCATCGTGTAGTAGTGACACCTGGTTGCGAAATTTAGAGTCCATGATTGCAAGGTTCCTGAAAGATCCCTGGTGTATGGTCCCTGACTGAGGGCTTTCACTGCAGTGATGGGACAGGAAAAGCCAAAAAACAAACATCAGATCATTCAACTTTGCTGAAACCTAGAAAAAATAGTGGAAAATGTTAGAAAAGCATAAAAATGTATGGTTTCCATATTGAGCATTCAGCCCTAACAATTAGTTCTTTCAAAATGAAATTAATACAGAAATTACATTTTTTTTTCTTGACTGAGAACGTATTTTGGGTTGTGATTCAATCAAATGTTTTGGTACATCTAGATGGTTGTAATGGGTTATTAGTGGGATTACCTAAATAGCTTCTAGGCAGACTTCAGTCAGCACAAAATGCAGTGGCTAGGTTGATTTTGGGGGGCCATCGTTGGAGTCCAGCAACCCCCTTTGAGAAAGTTGAACTAGCTCCCTGTTTTGAGTCGCAAGCAGTTTAAAGATTTTAGTAGTTACATTTTGGATTTTACGTGGAATTGGTCCTAGGTTGTGGTGTCATCAAGTCAGTATTGAAACATGGCGATCCTCTGGATAGTTGTTCTAAATTGTATTTGGTCTTCAGTCAGGTGGCTCATTGTTGATAGAGTAGTATCCATAGCTGCTGTCATTGTATTGATCCATTTCATTGCTGGCCTTTCTCTTTTTTGTTGACCTTCAACCTTGCCAAGAATTATGTCTTTTTCTCTAATGATCTCTCTCTTTTGCATGATGTGTCCAAAGTATGAAAGTCAAAGTCTTGTCATCTGAGCTTCTAAAGAAAGCTTAGGTTTGATATACTGTAGTACTGACTGGTTTGTTCTTCAAGCAGTCCATGGTATACACAGTATTCTTCACCAGCACCATAATTGAAAGGCATCGATTTTTCTTTCTGTCTATTTTTTTCACTGTCCAACTTCTACATCCATAAGATGCTATTGAAAATACCATGGCTTGGACAAGTCAAATCTTTGTATGGAGAGAGACATCTCTGCTCTTGAGAATTCTGCTAGGTCCTTCATAGCCATTTTGCCAAGTCCTTCATAGCCATTCTGCCAAGAGCAAAGTGTCGTCACATTTTTTTAAACTGCTTGTCGTTTCTTTATTGATTATTGATCCAAGCAGGTTAAAGTTGTTCACTGTTTCAATTTCTTCTCCATCAACAATGAACTTTTGATTTTGCCAGTTATCGGGATCTTTGTCTTCTTTACATTAAGATGCAGGCTCATTTTAAGACTATGTTCCTTGACCTTGAGAAACAAATGTTTCAGATCATCTTCACTTTCAGCCAGTATTGTGATATCATCAGCATAGTGAAGGTTATTGAGTCTTCCACCAATCTTCACACCTCGGTTGTCTTCATACAATCCTGCTTCTCTGATGATTTGTTCTGCATATAAATTAAAGAGGTAGGGGGAAAGTATGCAGTCTTGTCGTACACCTTTGCTGATCTTAAACCATTCTGTTCCTTTACGTCCCTCTAGTCCAGTCCCGGAACCATAGAGTTGTGAACCTCCACCAGCAGCTTTGGAGACTGAAAGATGTCATCACTTTGATGTCACTGGTACAAGTAGGCAGGAACCGCCCCCAATCACCAGTACTTTCAGTCTCCAAGCAGCTTGGAGGTTCTGAGCCCGGGACTGGGCTCAGGGAGAGCAAATAAGCAGACTTATTTTTACTAATACCTTTTATTTGATTATATAATTCTTTTCCTTTTTTCTTTATTTTAGATCTGCTGCTGCCAAAGTCCCCTTTTTTCTTGTCCCTTTCTCTGGCTCCTTCCCTCCCTGCCTCCTCCCTCCTCCTCCCCCCTCCTTCACCGGGACAAGTAGTTTTTTGTTTTTAGAGCCCCATCGTTTTCAACGAGCATTTCAGCATAGCCTCCCTGCTCCCGAACCCGGTTTCAGAAGGGTGAGGAGCAGGTGGAAGGCAGACAACAGGCAGCAGCAGGGGAGACGCTAGTGACAGGCTCAGCGAGATTGGCCTGAATCACTGAGCTTTCTGAGCACTGCAGCCGAAGCCGGGCAAGGGCTGAGCTGCAGAGTGCTTTGTGTCTTCCCCCCCCCTCCCCCTCCCTCCTGCAGGTTCGGAGGTACCTGGTCAGAGTGAGTACTACCTTTTATCTGGGGCCTTGGGGAGAACCTTTTTGGAAGCTAATTGCAGGCACGGGGTGTTCTTGCCGCGTCTTTCAGCGGTGGGAAAATTGCTGGCAGCCCTTTTGGGAGCCGTGGGTTTTTTTTCTGTTTCTCATCGTTGGGATTTTTCTTCGTTCCCTGCGACTCTTAGGAGCTTCGTTTTTGCTTAAATTTGATGGGATTCTGCTAGTGGGGTCCTTCCTGTGTGGTTGCTCTTAAAAAAAAAAAAAAAGTGAGCGATTTTTCCTTCGTTTGGAAACTGCTCCCTCTGGGGAATTGCCTTGCTATGCCGGCTAAGCCACGCTGCCTCGTGTGTGGGGTGAAACGCACTGAGGTGATGGAGACAGGGGTGTGTAGGCCCTGCTCCGTGGAGGCTGCAAGTCTGGAGAGGCCTTTGGAAGAGGTGGCTGGGGAGGCAGCACCTATTACACAATGAGAAGGGGAGGTTGGGCCGCCTTCTCTTGGGGCTCCGGAGGGGCCGGGCACGTCGGGGCTCAGTCCTCCGGGAGCGGACGACCAACGGTTCACAGGTGGGGTTGAGATCCCTTCAGACTTCTTCTCGCTGATGCAGAGGGCGTTTGCCTTACTGCAGCCTGCTGCGGGGACTTGGCTCCATACGCCGCAAGGGCAAAAGCGGACGGGGTCCAGGTTACCTGAGAGGAGGAGGAGGTTCCTCTCAAGAAGCTTCGGAAGGGGGGTGATGAGGCTTCTTCTTCTTCCTTTGGATTGGAAGGTGAGGAGACGGTGCAGGAGATGGATCTTGACGCCCCCTCCGAGGCAGAGTTAGAAGACGGGGAATTGCCGGACGAGGAGCAGCGGAATAGAGTGGTCCGGGTGTTTCGGAAGGAAGAGTTGCCGGCTTTGATTGCGGAAACCTTGAAAGCGTTGAACATGCCTGTGGATGCCCCTGTGGCGGGGGACGCGTTGGAGGACCCGTTATTGCAGGCGGTGCGGGTCCCTCAGCGGGTCTTCCCGCTACATCGGGTATTTCGGGCGATGATTCAGGAAGAATGGGATTCGCCTGAATCCTCTTTGAGGGGGACCAGGCTTCTGGCACGCTTGTATCCGCTTTCGGACCAAGATAGAGAACTTTTTCATTCTCCAAAGGTGGAGGCGGCGGTGTCAGCGGTCACAAAGAAAACCACAATTCCGGTGGAAGGCGCCACGGCATTGCAGGATGTACAGGATAGGAGATTGGATACCCTGTTGAAGCAGGTATTTGACGTGTCGGCCCTGTCTTTACAGGCCTCGGTAGCGGGGGCCTGGGTGGCGAGAGGCTGTTTGAGATGGTCCCAGCGCTTGCAGGGAGAGTCGCAGGTAGGACAGGCAGAGGACGGAGCCCGCCTGGAATCAGGTGTGGCGTATCTGTCCGACATCCACTATGATCTTATTAGAGGGCTGGCTAAGGCTATGGCTTCTGTGGTGGCAGCTCGCCATTATCTTTGGCTCCGAAACTGGTCGGCGGATGGTGCCTCCAAGGCTCGGCTTAGTAAACTCCCCTTTCGGGGTAAGCTTTTGTTTGGTGAGGACTTGGAGAAATTGGTCAAGGATCTGGGGGAGTCCAAGGGGGGGCGCCTCCCGGAAGATAAGCCCAAGCAGAGCCGTGGTACGTCAGGGGCCCGGGGTCTCTTGGGGACTTTTCGTCGGTTCAGATCCTCGCGCATTCCCCTGCCCCAGCAGGGGAGGTTCCCGGCTAGGGGTCCAACATTTCGAGGTTTCCGGGGGGCAGGCCGAGGTTTTGCCTCCTTTCAATCCTCAAACAATAAAAAGTCCCAATGAGATAAGGTGGACCCAGGTAGCGGAGGTGCCCGTGGGAGGACGGTTGTGGGATTTTCTCTCTGCCTGGGTCCAAATCACCTCCGATCGCTGGGTGTTGGAGGTCATTCGAGAAGGCTATGCTCTGGAATTTCTTCGGCCCGTGCAGGACTCCTTTGTCCTTTCTCGGTGCGGGTCTCTGAGAAAGCTTCGCGCGGTCCAGGACACGTTGGGGCGGCTGCTGCAGCTCGGAGCGGTGGTTCCCGTCCCGACAGGCCAACGCGGGTACGGTCGATACTCGATCTATTTCGTAGTCCCGAAGAAAGAGGGCACCTTTCGGCCAATTTTGGACTTAAAAAGGGTGAATCGTTGTCTACGTATCACCCATTTCCGGATGGAGACTTTACGTTCCGTCATTGCGGCAGTCAGAAAGGGGGAGTACTTGACAGCCTTAGACCTCACAGAGGCCTATCTTCATATTCCCGTGCGTCCAGAGCATCAGAAGTTCCTTCGCTTTGCAGTACCGATGGGGCATTTCCAGTTTCAGGCGTTGCCTTTCGGGCTCGCGACGGCCCCTCGGACGTTCACCAAGATCATGGTGGTGGTCGCGGCGGCGCTTCGCAAAGAAGGAATTCTCGTGCATCCGTATTTGGACGATTGGTTGATTCGAGCGAAGTCCACGCAGGAAAGTGCAACGGCCACCGCTCGGGTGATAGCGTTTTTGGAAAGCCTGGGTTGGGTGGTCAATTTTGCGAAAAGCAAGCGGGTACCCTCTCAGACTCTGGAGTACCTGGGAGCGCGGTTCGAGACTCGACGGGGGGCAGTTTTCCTGCCCTGCGCCAGGGCGAAGGCCTTGCAGGATCTCGTGCGGAACTTTCGGGAGCTCCCTGCTCCAACGGCGTGGCAGTATCTGCAGCTGTTGGGTACCATGGCGGCGACCATCGAAGTCGTCAGGTTGGCCCGGTTTCACATGCGGCCTCTCCAAAGCGCCCTGCTCAGGCGTTGGTCGCATCAGGCGGATGCGTTGTCTCAGCAGCTCGTGTGTCCTCCGGAGGTGCGGCAGGACCTTCTTTGGTGGTTACAACCCGGAAATCTGGAGGGCGGTATATCCCTGGAGACTCCATCCTGGGTATTGGTGACGACCGATGCCAGTCTCTCGGGATGGGGAGCACACTGCGAAGGCAGGATAGCCCAGGGCCCGTGGTCGCAGATAGAGCGGCAGTGGTCAATCAACCGGTTGGAGATGCGTGCGGTGTTTCTGGCACTTCAAGAGTTTCGGGAGCTCGTACACCAGAAAGCGGTGCGAGTTCTGTCCGACAATGCGACGACGGTGGCCTATATCAATCGACAGGGCGGCACGGGGAGTCCGTTCTTGGAGGAGGAGGCGTCGCGGCTGTTGCGTTGGGCCGAGGGGAATCTCAGCGCGTTGTCGGCTCAGCACGTGGCCGGCACCGACAATGTCCAGGCGGATTTTCTCAGTCGGCGCAGAGTGGACCCGGGGGAGTGGGCCCTACATCCGGATGTTTTCGCACTCCTGGTGCGTCGCTGGGTACTGCCGGTGATGGATCTGATGGCCACCTTCGAATCCGCAAGAGTCGCGCGGTTCTTCAGCAGGAGAAGAGAGTGGATGTCGGAAGGCTTGGATGCGCTGGCGCAGAGGTGGCCGATGGAGGGGCTCCTCTACGTTTTTCCTCCGTGGGCGCTGATCGACAAGGTGATTCAGCGTATAGATCGGCATCGAGGTCTGGTGGTGCTGGTGGCGCCCGACTGGCCTCGGAGACCGTGGTATGCAGATTTGATACGGCTGCTGGTGGACAGGCCGTGGAGGCTCCCTCCTCGGGAAGATCTCTTGCTGCAGGGGCCGCTTCGCATGCCGCAAGTGGGTCGATTCTCGCTTACGGCATGGCTCTTGAGCGGGCGCGGCTAACGGCTAAAGGATACTCTCCGGCGGTTGTGGGTACCTTGTTAGGCTCGCAAAGGCGGTCTACTTCTGTAGCATACATCTGTGTTTGGCGCGTTTTTGAAGCGGATCGCGCTCTTCCGCCTCTTCGGGCTTCAGTGCCGCAGATCCTGGCCTTTTTGCAGGACGGGGTTGAGAAGGGTCTTGCGGCTAGTTCCTTGCGAGTACAGTTGGCGGCGCTATCCTGTTATCGGGGGAAGGTGCAAGGTCAGGTGCTTGGTTCCCATGCCAACGTCCGGCGGTTTCTGCGCGCGGTGTTATTGTTGCGCCCCCCGCGGCACGACTCGCTTCCTTCTTGGGATCTCAATTTGGTCTTGGAGGCCTTGATTGCGGCACCCTTTGAGCCCTTACGGGAAGCGTCGCTTAAGGATTTGACATTGAAGACTGTCTTTCTGGTAGCCATTTGTTCCGCCCGCAGAATTTCGGAGTTGTAGGCGTTGTCTTGTAGAGAGCCGTATTTGACTTTTGATAGCCACCGGGTGGTTTTACGCACAGTACCAGCCTTTTTGCCGAAGGTGGTTTCGCCATTCCATGTTAACCAGGTGGTGGCCCTTCCAATGTTTTCGGCGGCGGAGGAGTCGGGGCAGTCCGGCGGTCGCCTTCATCGTCTCGACGTCTGACGGGTGCTCAAGATGTACCTCCGCAGGACAAGATCTTTCAGGAAATCGGATAGGTTATTTGTCGCGTTTGGCGGGCCGCGAAAGGGAGAGGCGGCTGCGAAGTCATCCATTTCGCGCTGGCTGAAGGAGGCTATTTCGTCGGCGTACCTGTTGCGTGGCAGGGAGGTGCCTAGTGGCCTTCGGGCGCATTCTACTAGAGCGCAGGCGGCGTCATGGGCGGAGATTAGCCTGGTGCCAGTGGCAGACATTTGTAGGGCGGCAACTTGGTCCTCGTTGCATTCCTTTGCCAGGCATTACCGCCTGGATGTCCAGGCGCAGAGGGATGGGCGTTTTGGCTCTGCGGTTCGCTGGTCCCTCCCGTTGATGTTCACTGCTCTGTTACATCCTCTATGGTTCCGGGACTGGACTAGAGGGACGTAAAGGAAGAGTAAATTAGACTTACCTGCTAATTGTTGTTCCTTAAGGAACTCTAGTCCAGTCCCAGATCCCTCCCGTTGCTGGGCTCGGCATTCAGCCTGCAGTGGTTTTAGGGCCAAAGTTTTTTTATTTTATTTTTATTTATTTATTTATTTACATTTCTTATATACCGCACTATTTGCGATCAGCGCGGTTTACATAGAACAAACAGTATCCGACAATAAACAAGAGTCAGGTCATTACAATGAACAGGAGCAGTAAACTTGGATAACAGGGGAAACTATCTACATGTGTGGAACATTGAAATAGGTAACTGTAAATATGTGAGATGGAGTTATTGTGTGTTGCTCATACATGGTGGCTGGGGTTCGGGGGAGGCTGTGAGGTATTTAATGAAGAGGAAGTGTTTTAAGGCCTTCCTAAACTGGCTCAGGTTGGGGATAGCTCTGATGTGTGGTGGTAGGGAGTTCCAGAGGCTTGGGGCACTCAGACTGAAGGCTCTGTTTGAAGTTGATATGGCGCATCTTGTCATAGCTTTTGGTATTGCTAGCATGTTGGCTGCAGAGGTTCTTCTTATCCTGTTGGGTGTGGGTGGATGTATGAGGTCACATATTGAAGAGGCGGATAACCCGTTGATGGCTTTGAATGTCATCACTATAGATCATATGTCATCAAGTATAGATCATATGCCTGATTGACTGCAGGGGTGGTTTAGTGATGCCGGGGTACAAGATAAGACGGGACATCTTTTTGGCGCTGCAGTGCCTCGATAGCTCCAGAGAGTGTTTTTTTTCTCTTTCTCAGGCTGGAGGTTTTTCTTTTCCTTTAAGTACAGCATACAACAAAAAAAAATAAAAATAAAAATAAAAAATAAAATATTAACTAATCCAGACACACAGGACGGACACGTTCCTGTTTCAATGGAGAAGAGGCGGTATTGGCGTCTTGGTGCCGAATGCTGCTGCTTCTTCGGTAGTTTTAAGCTATTCTTTGTTCAGGTCTCTGACCTGTTTACTTTATTATTCCTGTTTCTACTTATTTGTTGCTCTTCTGAGTCTGCTTTGTCAATAGGTACTGGTGATTGGGGGCAGTTCCTACCTACTTGTACCAGTGACATCAAAGTGATGACATCTTTCAGTCTCCAAAGCTGCTGGTGGAGGTTCACAACTCTATGGTTCCGGGACTGGACTAGAGTTCCTTAAGGAACAACAATTAGCAGGTAAGTCTAATTTACTCTTTCACCTTGTTGCATTCAAACTGTTGCTTCTTGATTGATGTAAATGTTGTACAAGAGAACGATCAGGTGTTCTGATATACCCATGCTTCTTAATGTGGCCCAGTGTTTCTCATGGTTTATACAGTCAAAAGCCTTGCTGTAGTTGATAAAACGCACACAGATATCCTTTTGGTATTTTATCTTTTCAAGTATCCATCTCACATCCGCAATGATAACTCTCTCATTCTTTGCCCTTTACTGAATCCTGCTTGAACTTCAGGCAGTTCTTGTTCAAGGTATGGCTGTAGTCTCTGCTGGATGATCTTGAGTAGATACTTGCTGGCTTGTGGGATCAGAGTGATTGTGCAATCATTTCCACAGTCATTTGGATCACCTTTCTTTAGTATTGGTATAAGCACAGATCTTTTCCAGTCAGTTGGTCATGATGTTGTTTTCCAGATTTCCCTTTTGAAGTATTTGAAGAAATTTTGATACATTGAGTAGTTGAATGGTGGCATACTTCTGAAAAAAGCTTTACAGAAAGTGTGTGATGGCTTCATCAAGTTTAATTGTTTCAGCAAATTAGAAGAAGCTTTCTTTAGTAGTTTTCTCAGTTATGTTTTTGTGTTTGTATTTTTGCACCGCACTCTTTTTGAATTGGGTTTTGGAATCTGATTTTTAAAAGACTGTTTAGCAAAGTTCCCTGGATGATTTTGGAATGGAACTGAATCATCTATTTTCCTGTTGACTCCAGGCAATAAAATCATCATTTTACCAAACTTGAAAGACAAAATGGTTTGGTGGCTGAAACGTTTCCTGGGGGCAGTTTCTCCAAATGGGTGAGTTTTGTATGTACCATGACAGTAATACCCTGGCTTAGGAGTGAGGTTATGTGGAGTATGGTCTCAGTCTCTCAGATTTATTGCTAATGCTCGGCATAGTACTTGCATGGTGCCAAAGAGAGCCTGGTTTTGAGAGTAACTCTATGCATACTTGAAGCCATAATCCTTAATGTAATATGCAGAATAATCAGTAAATATGTTAAATAATAAAGTCCTTTTGAAGATCATAGAGCTCTGAAAGTTTGTTTGGTGTGTTTATCGCAAGTTTTTCAATGCCGTTAGTCGATCTGGATATTTACTTGCTCATTTCATGAGTGTACAAAGGCTGTCTTAAAGCATAAATTGAATTCACAAGCATTTAAGCAACACTGCCATTTCTTTGTAAACTCAATGTTGCCTGTATGCATTGCAGTATGTTTTGTTCAATGTACACCGCACTGATTATAATAGCGCGGTATAGAAAAAATGTCAAATAAAATAAATAAAATAACTTGGATGTTAATAATTTGATCATATACATTATTTCTAAAAGCAAATTTATTGATAATTTTGATGAGCTTTATTACCTGATAAGAAATAGTTGTCATAAAACATTTGTCTTTGGTCTATATCCATGAATGCAAGTTCAGAATGATCTAGATCAAGACTTGACAAATGTTTTCAAGTGTTAACAAAACTTTGCTAGTTATTTGTCCACGGGGCTCCTAAGTATTGTCTTGCCTTGCCTCTGATTGTGGATCTATATGGTATACTGGAACATCCCACTTTTGCTGAAAGTTATAAACTCCCAAAGTGACAGCAACAATCACGATAGTTTCTTAGAAACTTTGATAATTTGGGATTTTGGGAGTCTTGTTAAATAAAACTCCCTTTTTGAAGTATTTGAAAAATGTTTGATATATTCAATAGTTGAATATTTGGTGAAGTCATGGCACAATTTTTGGAAAGCTTTTTTTCAGCAAGTCTGCATAGTTTCTTCTGCCTTGCTGAAACAGTCGTTTTAGTAGTTTTCTCCTTGGTCTTTTGGAGTGTCTGCTATATTTTTGTGTCTGTATTTTTGCACAGCATTCTTTTTTAATTGGGTTCTGGCAGCTGTTTTGTTTTTTTCCAAATTTCCTGGCAGAGCCTTGTGAGTATGGCAAAAGCCGCGTAAGATTGTTGTAATACTTCAGTGGGAATGTCATCAGTGCCTGGTGCTTTGTTCTTTCATAAGGCTTTCAATGCTGTTTCGACTTCTTTTATTACCAATGGTTCCTGATCATAAGGTACAGATTGAAACGGCTGTTGGTCCACTTGATCTTTATGGTATAATGACTCTGTATATTCTTTCCACCTTTTATTGATCTTCTCATATCATTCAACATGGATCCTTGAGCAAGGATCAATTCCTACAAGACACCCTACCCCTCCTCAACAACAGCTCAGAGGACATAAATGAACAAATATAAAACTGGAACACCACCATCTCAAACGCTGCCAGACCCACCACCCCCAACACACGGAAACTACACAGCAACAGACCCAGCTCCACCCCTTGGTACTCTAAGGAAATACGCAATGCAAAGAGAGCACTAAGAAGGTTCGAACGCCGATGGAGACGCTCCAAATCAAACTCCATACAGGGCTTATACCAGTCAAAACAAGAGGAATATAACAAACTCATCAACCAACACAAGAAGGACTACAACACAAACCTCATCCTGAAGTCTACCAACAAACCCTGTGAACTTTTAGAATTAGTAAAGACTCTCACCAACGAACCCCACAACAGAAACGAGCAGCAAATTGATCCACAGACCTTTGCAGACCACCTTAAGACCAAATTCACAGCCCCTGCCAAGGACAACGGAGATCAGCAGCAACAAGCCCCCTCATCCCAACCAAAGATGGGACAAATTCAGCATCCCAGCCAAGGAACAGATATCAAACATCATCACCACCCTCAACACCAGCACTGCCCCCACCGATCCATGCCCCGTAACATGGATCAAAGCTGCAAAAAAAGATCTGATCCAGGACATCTGCAAAATAATTACAAGCTCTCTCTCACTACAGGAATAATGCCAAGCACACTCAAACTAGCTACAATACGCCCCATCCCCAAGAAATCCACACTAGCTAAAACTGACCCTGCTGCCTACAGACCCATCTCGAGCCTCCCCCTCCTATCCAAGATCATCGAAAAAGTAGTCCAATACCAACTACAGAGTCACATAGATACCCACGTCCCCCTGGACCCCAATCAACACAGCTTCCGACCAAACCATGGGGTAGAAACGCTACTAATCCAACTCCTCGACAAGCTGATCCGGACTATCGATAACATCAAGATGGGAGTCGTCCTGATATTCATAGACATCTCCGCAGCATTTGACACAGTGAGCCACACAACCTTGCTAGCGAGACTACAAGAAATTGGACTACACAGCACCACCTTGAACTAGTTCACATCATACCTAACCGACAGACAGCTACAAGTCAAATGTGGCTCAGACACTTCCCGGCCCCTGAAAGCCACCCAGGGCATCCCACAAGGCTCATCCCTCTCCGCCGTGCTATTCAATATATACCTACAACCAATCTACTCCATCATCAAGAACCACAAGATTCAATACACCATCTACGCTGACGACATCATGATATTCACCCCAATCAACTTGGACACCCCAGACTACTCCAACCTAGCCAGTTGTCTCCAGCAAATGACAACCTGGCTCTTAGAAAACAATCTATCCATAAACCACAACAAAACAGAAGCACTATTCATCTCAAGAAACCCCACCTTCTCAATGGACACCTACCATCAAACTAAACGACATCACAATATCAGTAAAGCCCAAAGTGAGATACCTCGGAGTGACTCTCGACAAGGACCTAAACCTACAAGCCCACATTGCCAGAACCACAAGAAACGCCTACCTCAAAATGAGAACCATCAGGTGCCTCAAACCCATTCTCGCACAAGACCACTTCCGTACAGTCTCTCAAGCGTTCATCACTCCCACACTAGACTACTGCAACCCCATCTACCTCTGGCTATCAAAACAGGCCCTCTGACCACTGCCGCCCGAGTAATAACAGGCTGCTCACCTGTACCACTTCCACTGGCTCCCAATCAGCTCCCGTATACAATACAAAGTTATCCTAAACATATTCAAAATAAGACAGAACATCTCAGCTGACAGCTTGCAACCTCTCATCAAAGCGGACCTATGCACCAGACCCAGACGAAGGAGAACCACTGACACCATCACCATCCCAAAAGAATTCACCAAATCCAGACAGGACACCTCAAGAAGAGCTCTGTCCCTGGCGGCACCCACCCTGTGGAACTCTTTCCCCGACGAGCTGAGATCTGCCACGGACCTCAAAGATTTCAGAAAGTTGCTCAAACAAAGCTCTTCATGGATCACTATAAAGACTTCACCTGAACTAGACTCTGCCCTAGCCAAACCTGAAGCCCATACGAACTGTATATAGACCTGTATATAGCTCAATTGTTTTAAATACCTGTACATAGATCACTTGCATATAAAGCAAAAGAATCACTCACACCCCTCGGACACACTCATTCAAATGTTTCCACTGCATGTTTTTGCACTATAGCCCCCCCTCGATTTGTTTGATGTGCTAACCGCTTTGATTTAATTATAAAGCGGTATATTAAATCCAACTAAATAAATAAAATAAATAAATCTATTAACATTCCAATTTGAGGCTGGAATTTTCTCTTTAACTCTCATAACTTTAGGAAAGCCAATCTTGTTCTTCCTCTAATAATTTCTGATTCTGTTTCCTTGCACGTGTCATTGTAGTACCTCTCCTTATCTCGTCTTACAGCATGTTGGAAATCTCTGTGGTCTGCGATCGCCTCTCTTTCTTCTCTGGCTCTAGCTTCTCTGCATTTCTGGGCAATTTTCAGAGTTTCTTTGGTCATCCATTTTGGCCTTTTTTACTTTTTCACTTTCTGTAGAGACATCTCACTTAGAGCACGACTTTCTTGATATCCCATAACTCTTTTGCTGCTCTGTTATTTGTATACAAAGCAGAAAATTGATTTTGCAGGCAGTCTTTAAATTCCGCTGGTATATTCTCAAGGTCATATTTTGCTAAATTCATGAGTGGCTTGCTCTTTTTTTTTCAACTTTAGCTTGAGTTTGCATGCTAGTAGTTCGTAATCTGTACCACAGTCGGTTGCAGATTTTGTCTTTGTTGATGTTGTTGAGCTTTTTCAATGTTGACTTCCACAGATGTAGTCAGTTTGATTTTTATACAATCCATTGGGTGAAGTCCATGTATACAGTCACCGCTTGTGGTGTTGGAAGAAGGTGTTTGAGATGAATAAATCGTTGGTCTTGCAGAATTCTATCAGTCTTTTTCCATCTTCATTTCTGTTGCCAAAATCATATTTTCCAACCACTTTGCCGCCTCCTTTGTTGCAAACATTTGCGTTCCAGTCACCCATGACTATCAGGATATCCTATTTGCATGTTCTGTCAATTTCAGCTTGTACTTGTCCATAGAACTCATCAACTTCTTCCTCTTCTGCAGCTGTTGTTGGGGCATATACCTGAATAATAGTTGTGTTGATGGGCACTCCCCGAAGACAAATAGAAATTAAGCCTTCACTTATTGCATTGTATTTCATGAGCAGAGTAGAAAGCAGGGCAGTAGATACACCATGGAAGGACAATTATATTTTATTTCTATTGCAGAAAGGAGGTCAGCCCGACATGTCATTCGGCTAGGGGATTTTTTCAGGGACAAAAGACCTGTAAAAATTAAAACAACAAGCAAATAATAAATCATAAACCAAAACATTAAAATTGCATACGTAAATAAGTATCAAAAAACCGAAGATAGGAAACATTGGTTAATTGTTTAAAAACAGTAATAAATAGTTACATTAAACACCAGACTTACAAATTACTCAATTGTAAGCACATAGTAATTGGGGGAAAACCAATGTAAAATCAAATTAAAAAACAGGATGTGATGAGTAGACAGATTAAACAACCGTACATTACTGATGAATAGTAAAACATTGTGAACCATTCTCTCATGGCACAGCAGCAAATTATACATAAGGTAATTCACCAGTATCTGTTCAAAATTCTAATTAATGGTAAGACACCTAAAAGAGATATAATGAACAGGATTAATTGTAGACGTGCTAGCTAAAAGAATATAACCATATCTCATGTCATATAATATATCAACACATCTGAAGCCAATCTGAGAATCGCAGAAGAAAGCAATCATGTTAGTGGAGAGGGCTCATAACAACTAAAATACAAATAGAAATAAAGTTGTTTAGTTTTTCATTCCTATTTGTTTTACCCCCTTTTTATTCCCTCTGCTTTTATTTTTATTTTTTATCTTCACTTTTGTAGAGCGGGGGTGATTTTATTTGATGTGTATTAATGCTACATGTTTTAAATGGTGGGTCCCGCGATGATGATATTTAAATTTATTTATTTATTTGCTTTGAGTTGAGGTTGCCTTCTATTTATTCATCCACGTATGTGATTATCCACCGTTTTAGATTTTATTCGGTATGGGTTATCCCACATGGTTTCTGCGGTGGATTCATGCGATGACATTCTTTTCTAATTTATTTATTTAGATACTGTGGGTGGTAGTGTTTTTTATTTATGTATTCAGGTATGTGATACACTCATGTGAATCTCCGCTATGGTTTTTAATTCTCTAAATTTGACCTTTTTAGTTTTTGAGTTTTATTGGCTGATGGTATATAGTTCTTAACAGATAAAAAAATAAGAACATAAGATATGCCATACTGGGTCAGACCAAGGTCCATCAAGCCCAGTATCCTGTTTCCAACAGTGGCCAATCTAGGTCATACGTACTTAGCAGTTTCCCCAAAAGACACAGGTTCTGCAATGCTTGTACTAGGTCAAGCATTGATATCCTGGGTCCCTTCTTAATAATGGTTTATGGACCTTTCCTCCAGGAACTTGTCCAAACCTTTTTTAAACCCAGCTACACTAACAGCCTTTACTACATCCTCCGGTAACAAATTCCAGAGTTTGATTACACGTTGAGTGAAAAAATATTTTCTTTTATTAGTCTTAAATAGTTTACCCTGTAGCTTCATTGCATGTCCCCTAGTCTTCCTATATTCTGATAACGTAAACAGTCAATCTACGTTTACCCGTTCCACTCCGTTCATTAATTTATAGACTTCTATCATATCTCCCCTCAGCCGTCTCTTTTCCAGGTTAAAGAGCCCTAACCTTTTTAGCCTTTCTTCATAGGAGTATCCTTCCATCCCCTTTACCATTTTGGTGGCTCTTCTCTGAACCTTTTCTAATAACGCTATATCCTTTTTAAGATACGGCGATCAGAATTGCACACAATATTCAAGGTGCGGTCTCACCATGGAACGGTATAGAGGCATTATAATATCTTTTGTTTTATTTTCCATTCCTTTCCTTATGATACCTAGCTCTCTATTTGCTCTCTTGGCTGCCGCTGCACACTCGGCCGAGGGTTTTAACATGTTATCCACAATGACGCCTAAATCTTTTTCCTGGGTGGTGGTTCCTAATGTGGAACCTTGCATCATGTAACCATAGTTTGGGTTGTTCTTCCCTAGGTGCATAACTTTGCACTTGTCCACATTATATTTCATCTGCCATTTTGATGCCCAGTCTTCCAATTTATCAAGATCCTCTTGCAATTTTCCACAATCCTCTTGGGTTTTAACAACTTTAAATAGTTTTGTGTCATCTGCAAATTTGATAACCTCACTCGATATTCCACTTTCCAGGTCATTTATGAATATGTCAAAAAGCAGCGAACCCAGCACAGATCCCTGGGGTACACCAGATATTAATCATTTTGTAGACATGAGTACCACTTTGAATGGGTTTGGTTTTTATTTTATGTATCTTTTTTATCTTATGTATATTACGTATATCGTCCACTAAACAACATCATTTATAGATATTGCGTACTTTAACAAAGGGGATTCATACAGTATCTTTATCTCTATTTAAAACTTAATATGCTGCCAGAACTGAGGCATATGGCGGTTTACAATAAAACAAAGGGAATACTGCTGAAGAAGGAAATGGAAAAGGAACGCCATTTGTTGATAGGAAAGGACAGCGTTAGAGGAAAGGGACAGTAGGCAGCAATAACAACAAGAGGAATAAGTGCTCATTGCGTATCAACGAGGGGGGGAGAGGAAGAGGGAGAGGGGTGAGGAAGGTCAAAAGCTGTGCAGAAAAGATAGGTTTTGAGTTTTGCTTTGAAGGCGGGAAAAGAAAGTTCCAGACGGGGGGAGGATGGCAGGGAATTCCGGAGACGAGGACCGAGAAAGAAGAAGGCGGAAGAGTGCGTTGACTCAAGGCGAGCCTGGGATGGAGAGGGAAGAAATAAACGGTTGGTTTGAATGATCTAAGGATTCTTGGGGGGGGCAGTGAAAATGGACCAGATCGGAGAGGTAAAGTGGAATGCCGGTGTGGAGGGATCTATGTACGAAAAGTGAGGATCTTATACTGAATACGGAAAGGGATAGGTAGCCAGTGTAGCCGGATAGGAAGGGGGGGTGATATGAGCAGACCGAGAGGTGTGGGTCAAGAGACGGGCAGCAGTGTTGTGAACCAATTGAAGTCTATGAAGTTGGGTGAGGGGAAGACCAGCCAGAGAGGCATTACAATAATCCAAACGTGAAGTGACAAGAGAGAGGAGCAAGGTAGTTAGAGAAGAGGAAGAAAGGAAAGGACGGACTGCACGGAGTTGCCGAAGGGTGTGAAATGAACGTTGAACAACAGAGGAAACGTGCTCTCAAGGTCAGAGCAGAATCCAGGGTAACACCGAGATAGCGCAGTGAGGTGACAAGAGGGATGGGAGCAGCTGAGAAAAGCGGAGCAAGAGAAGGGACAGGAGCACCAGCAGTGAACCAGATGGCCGCAGTTTTTGATAAATTAACATGTAGATAATTATCAGAGAGCCAAGAGGAAACAGAGGAAAGACAGATGTTGAGGGGACCAATATCGGGAGCGAGTGAATCAGTGTGATAAAGAAGGATGATATCATCTGCGTAATAATACACAGAGATACTTTGCTGTTGAATAAGCAGAGAGAGAGGGGCCAGGAAGATGTTAAATAGTAGTGGTGCCAATACCGAATCCTGAGGAACACCACAGTGAAGAGGCATTGGAGAAGAAGAGGCAGTACCAGAAAGAACCAAAAAAGACTCATTAAAGAGAAAAGAGTGGAACCAGTGAAGAACTTGGCCAGACAGACCGATAGCGCTAAGACATGAGAGAAGAGTACGGTGGTTGACGACATCAAAAGCAGCAGAGAGATCGAGTGAGACAGCTAGAGAGATAGAACCTTGATTGTGAGCGACGTGTAACTCGTTGAGAAAAGAAATAAGAATAGATTCAGTACTGTGGCCAGGGCAAAAACCAGATTGACGGGGGTGAAGAACCAAGGAAGCCTCATGGTGCGCAGAAAGCTGAGAGAAGACCAGCCTCTTGAGAAGCTTAGAGAGAAAGGGCAGGTTAGAGATGGGGCGCCAGTTTGAGGGAACTGAGGGATCTAAGGAGGGTTTCTTCAAAAGGGGACGGATAAGGGCGTGCTTCCAATGGGAGGGGAAGACGCCAGACAGCAAGCTAGTGTTGAAAATAGAAAGAATCAGAGGGGACAGAGTCAAAGAGGGCTCGGGGAGCCACTGCGAGGGGATGGGGTCAGAAGGACATGTAGTTTTCCGAGTGGTGGTGAGGACCCTTGTTAGTTCTGGGAGAGTGATGGGTTGGAAGGAGGACCAGCGATGGGAAAGGGGCGGAATACCGGAGGTCGGGGACAGAGGAGGGGCTAAAGAAGGAGTAGGGGGGGAGAGAGAGGTGGAGGACAGGCAGGAAAAAGTTGTCAAATAGTGTCGTACCCCCTTTGCTTAGGCCAGAGGCTTAGGGCAAAAAGGGCTGCCTTATTTGTCCTTAAATAAAGAGTCACTGATTTCTCCACCAAGGAATTCTGGGAGTTGTAGTTCTTACTTAAAGACAAAGTAGTATGACCACTCGGGTTTGTTCAGGCAAAACAAGGAAATTTTATTTTGGGTTCCCCTTTCGCATCAAATTCAAACACAATGCAAAATAGGATTATTCTCCATAGATAACAGGAACAAAAATTGCATTTGGAACCTCAGAACTGAAAAACACATTTTCACATCACAGCTGTTCCAGCTAATTCTTCAGCATGTTAATTCACAGCTACCTCTTGTCATTCAAACCAGGTAAATCCATTCCATTTATATCCAATGTAGCTTTAGTTAATAAACTCAGGGTTCAGTGAATGTTCTTTAGTTTAACAGAAGGCCTTAGCTTTCTCCTAGCTAAGTACAATATTTCTCTTCAAAGACTTCCTGTCACAGTCCTTTTTCTTAGCAAACTTCCTTTTTACATAGAGAACAATCCATCGGTGCTTCATTACACCCAGAATCTTCCTCACAAGGATCATTCTGCATGTCCTCTTGCACCATACATTGCTTATCTTCCCCTGGGTTTTCAACAACACGTTCAAACTTACTGTTTTGTAGAAACTTCTGGAATTCCTCTAAAAGCTGCTCTCCTTGATAAGAACTGGTTGTACCTTGAGAGTAGGTTTTTCTGTCTTGGAACAGTTTCTTTAATACTTTAATTGTATTCAGGTCTATCTCTCTGCTCGAGGCTGGGTTCTGGTTATCTTTGTCTATAACTGCTTGCACCCACCTTCTCTCAACTTGGGTTCCTGGAACCGGATTTTGCACACTCTGCTCTGCAGTCTGGCTCAGCTCATTAGCAACGTCCCCAGCTATCCATCTGCTGGACTCTGAAGCAGGCGTACCTTTTACCTTAGAACTGCTTCTTTGGTTGCTAATCCTTTTCCCCACATGGAGTAAAGCTTTCCACGTCTGCCTTCTCCTGGCTTCCTTGAACCAGGCTTCACTGCTCCTGAACCCTCTGGCTTCACAGCTGCTGGACTCTCAGCCGCTCTCTCTCCTTCTCCTTCCTCTGCTCTCACTGAGGCCGGCTTAAAAAGCTGCTTTCCTGCTACCACTCCCTGCACATGTGCCTGTGATTAGAGCTCAAACCTGCACCTATGTTAGGGCTTGGGCGTGGCTCAGCCTCAGCTAGTATGTGTTTCTTTAGTTTATCTGAAACTTGAACCCTGTGGAAACCTTGCCTGTCTCTTGTCTTAAAGGCGTATTCCCTATTTTCCTCTGTTTCCATCTGTTCAACACCACTCTCATCGTCACAATAGATTGAACTTTGGAGGCGAAGTGAGAAGCCAGTACAGAAGGGGCAGGATTGGAAGAAGGGCGAGAGGGGGCCGTGGGCCTGGAGGTAGAAGGAACATATGGGGTGGAAAGAGAGTGAAGAATGCGATACAGTTGCCGTGTGGAGTTAGCTGAAGAGGAGATAAGCTTGGAATAGTGTTCCTGCTTAGCGCAACTGAGAAGGGTACAATAGTGTGTGTGACAGTGACAGAAGTGTGATAGCGTGGCTGGGGAAGGGCACTTATGCCAGAGGCGAGTGGCCCAACGAAGGTAGGAACGGTGGATCAGGAGACCCGGATTAAACCAGGGAGCACTAGGGCGGCGCTGAGTGGAGGATGGGAGCTGCATTGGGGCAACTTGGTCCAGAGCAGAAGAGAGCGTAGTGTCCCAGCACTGAGCCTGGAGGTCCACTGGGAGTGAATGAAAATCGGTAGGAAAAAGTTGATCTGAGGAAGGGAACTGAAGAAGTGAGTCAGGAGTGATACAACGGGCAGGGCGGGCTGAGGGAGAGCAGGCTGAGGAGGAGGAGGGAGAAAGGGAACAGAAAGGAAAAGAGAAGAAAATGCAAGAGTGATCGGACCAGGGAAAGGACAGAACAAAGGATGAGGACTGCCGAGAGATGACAAGATCCAGCTTATGGCCAGCAGAGTGGGTGGGGACTTGAATAATTTTGTATCTATGTTCAATTTTGATCGAGACCTCATATAGACCACTATTGGTTTCCACACACATACTATTATTCCAAACACTCTGCAGATTTTTTGCATGCTTTGTTGTAATGTTTCCCTCATCGCGTCTTTCATAATGTCCATCTGTATTTATTTAATTCCTATATAAGTACAGTGAGTGAGAGGTTGCTATTTTGATCCCTCCTCTGACCTTTAGAGCCGAGCCAATCTTATCCCAATGGTCTCATTATATTGCATATATTGTTATCCGTTTACATCTTCATACAAAATATAACTTTTTTTGATAACTCTGACTATGGACAGCCGATCCGAGGGCACGTACCCACGTCAATGTCTCAAATATGTTTGATAAACCGTCAAAACATTTAATATGTACACTCCAGGAAGGTTTGGTGGGTTTTAAATCATTCTGGTATTCCCTTCACTAATGTTTAGAGGTTTGGTATCTCCCCACTACTGTTTAAGTAATGTTCACTTTGGGTTATTTAAATCCTATACTGAATGATGGAGCACCGGTTTGATACTTTTTCATTTTTTAATTTTTACTTTACGTTTAATTTGTCCATTATGAATAGGCAGTTCAATACCACATGATAGAAACATAGAAACATGATGACAGAAAAAGACCACATGGCCTATCTAGTCTGTCCTTCCATAACAACAACTACAACAGTCTACTTTTTACCTTTAGAGATCCTCTGTGTTGGTCCCATGCTTTTTTGAATTCAGTTACTGTCCTCATCTCTACCACCTCCACTGGGAGACTATTCCATGGATCCACTACTCTTTCCGTAAAGAAATATTTCCGTATATCACTCCTGAATCTATCTCCCTTCACCCTCATCCCGTGTCCCCTCGTAGCAGAACTTGCTTTCAATTGAAAGAGGCTCTCTCCCTGAACATTTATGCCACGGAGGTATTTAAACATCTCAATCATATCACCTCTATCCCGCCTTTCCTCTAAGGTATACATATTAAGATCCTTAAGTCTGTCCTCATATGCTTTATAATGAAGCCCACTAATCATTTTAGTAGCCACCCTCTGCACCGACTCCATCCTGTTCACATCCTTTTGAAGGTGTGGTCTCCAGAATTGCACACCATACTCCAAATGAGGTCGCACCAAAGACTTATACAGAGGCACTATCACCTCCTTTTTTCTGCTAGCCATTCCTCTCCGTATGCACCCAAGCATCCTTCCAGCTTTTTCTATCACCTTTTCTACCTGTTTAGCTACTTTAAGATCATCAGACACAACCACGCCTAGGTCCCGCTCTTCTTTAGTGGACAAAAGTACTTCACCTCCTATACTGTATTGCTCCCTTGGATTGCTGCAGCCCAAATGCATGACCTTACATTTTTTAATGTTTATGTTTATTAAAACTTTATATACTGCCCAATACAGTTAGCATCTGGGCAGTTCACAATACATAAAATTGATTAAAAGGAGAGGGCTGCAAAAAAGAGCCAGAAAAGGAACGCCATAAAATCAAAAGAAAAGGGATAGAAACAGCGAGCAGTCGGGGGACAAAGATGGGTAACAAAAGGAAAGAGGGAGAAACACAGCAACAACATCGAAGGTGAATGTAGGACAGGGGCAGGGATATAGCGTCACAGGCCTAGGGAGGGGAGGAGGGTGGGGCAGGAAGAGAAAGATTAAATGCAGAACAGAAAAGATGAGTTTTCAGGTTGGCTTTGAAGGACGAGTAGGAGGTTTCTAGACGTAGAGAGGGGGGAAGGGAGTTCCAGAGCCTTGGACCAAGAAAGAAGAAAGCAGAAGACCGAGTGGATTCTAGGTGTGCTTGGGAGGGGGGGGGGGGTTGAAACATTAAATCCTAGCTGCCAAATTCTAGAACATTCTTCAAGCTTAGCTAGATCCCTCCTCATGTTATCTACACCTTCCTGGGTGTCTACTCTATTGCAGATTTTGGTATCATCTGCAAAGAGGCAAACCTTACCTGATAGCCCTTCCGCTATATCACTAACAAAGATGTTATGAAGAATCGGACCAAGGACAGATCCCTGGGGCACACCACTGGTAACATCCTCTGGTGTCCAAAGGATGTACTTTTTGATTGCAAACAGCAAATTGCACCTTATCTTGAGTGACATCAGAGCCACCTTATTTTTATTTGGTGCCCTCAGCCGATGTTTGTTGTTATTCTGTTGCTGGTTGTTCACTTGTGAGCATTTTTACTCTATCCCTGTTCACAATTTGATGGTGAGCATTCCTGTGATCTATTTGTTTAATTTAATAGTGAGCAGCTTTGCTCTTGATACTGATGTATACATTTGGATTATCTTTTTAAACTATCAAGCTAAGTTTAAGAGCACTAGATCATAGGCAAATGAGAATGTTTAGAGATAGGCACTGGCTGATATTAACTAATATAGATTTATTTACACTAGTCATTGATTTTATTTCTATTTGTATTTTAGTTGTTACGAGCCCTCTCCACTAACATGATTGCTTTCTTATGGGATTCTCAGATTGGCTTCAGATGTGTTGATACATTGTATAACATGCAATGTGGCTATATTCTTTTAGCTAGCACGTCTACAATTAATCCTGTTCGTTATATCTCTTTTAGGTGTGTTACCATTAGTCAGAATTTTGAACAGATCTGTTGTGCAATGAGAAAATGGTTCACATGGTTTAACTACTCAATAACGTGCAGTTGTTTAATCTGTCTTCTCATCACATCCTGTTTTTTAATTTGTTTTTAAATTGGTTTTACCCCTTTTTCCCAATTATATGCTTACAATTGAGTAATTTGTAAGTCTGGTGTGTTTTATCTATTTATTACTGTTTTTAAACATTCATTATTTAATTAACCAGTGGTTCCTATCTTCGCTTTTATGATATTTATTTATGTATGTAATTTTAAGATTTGTTTTATGATTTTTATTATTTGTTTGTTTTTAATTTCTAGAGGTCTTTTGTCCTCTGAAGAAGGCCCCCGGCTGAAACATTTGTTGGGCTGACCTCCTGTTTATAATAGAATTAAAATATAATTGTCCTTCCATGGTGTATCTGTTGTCCTGCTTTCTCCTTTGCTTCTGTTGACGTTGCAGGAAGGGTGTCCCTTTGTTTCGTTTTTGTATTGTATTTCATTACAATTCTTATAAGCTGCTTCTTAATTATAAACGCAACACCATTTCTTCTTTGTCTTGCATTTCCAAAATCGTATACCATGTGATCATCAGATGTAAAGTGCCCAATGCCAGTCCACTAAAGTTCACTGACTCCCAACAGATCGAATTGTACACGTTCCATTTCATTCTTCACCACCTCCAACTTCCCTTGGTTCATGCTTCATATGCTTCATGTCCCAATATGTAAGACATCTTTGCAGCTTCTGATTTTCATTTCATGCGCTGCTACATCAGCAGTCGGACATCCCGAGGGTTTTGATTCAACCACATTATAAATGCTGGCTTTACTCTAAAAAATCTTCAGCTCATCCCCAGTAGCCAGTTGAGTGCCATCCGACCTGGGGGGTCTCCTCTTCCAGCAATATTGTGCAATTTTGTTTTGTTGTGACTATCCATTGGGTTTTCATGGTAAGGTACATAAGTAGATTGCCAGGCCTTTCTTCTGCACAGGTAATGCTAGTGTTGTTGCCGTTGTCACATGAATGTGATCCTCCGCCACCAATACCATCTCATTCTGCTGCTGCCCGAATGGGTTATTTGTCTTAGTCCGGCACCTCAGCGGAGACCCTGCCAGTAGTTACGCTACTGATAGCTTAGCTGTCAGCATCACTGATGCACCCAAGCCCTCATAGCACGACATGCTGCAAACTAAGTGAGGGGGCCCTGGGTTAATTTATCCTGCAGTGGTATTTTATGTACCCCAGAGGTCCTTGTGATCCAGACAGGAAAGTCATTAGGTGATTCCCTCTCTAAAGTTGATGAGAGGAGTTGAAACTAAGACGAGGGAATATTCTGGGATAACTCCTTAATGGAATAATTTAGCTGCAGATTTGAGAGTGAAGGATAATTATTTTAGATTTTGGAAGTGACTAAAATCCTGGTTATCCCCCAGGTAACAGGTCAATAGTGGACTGTAGCCATGGACAGAGAGATGGCTGGGTTTTGCCTAATTGACATCCCTCTGTACCTGGTGTTTTTGGGGAGAAATATTTTCTTGCTGATTTTGTTTTTTATGTTTTGGTTTGATGTCATGTAATTTTGCTATTGGAAACTGCTTCGGGCAACTTTGTGGATGGGAGAACAGCATAGAAAACCTTTTAACTAAATAAAATTAAATAAAAAATTTTCAGTACAACAGCAGCAGTGCTTTTCCTTCTCTCTACTTTAGTCTGACTTGGGTGACTTGTATGTGAGTTTAGTCAGTTTTGAGCTTGGTTTCTTATAGGAGACAAGATGAAAATCTAATAGGGACGATGTCCCTGGCTCAGTTCCCGAGTCGGATCCTCCTCTTCCACGGGTGCTATGGAAGCAGTGTTGGGTCAGGAGGGAGTCGCAGTTGTTTACTTAAGGGTGACACCTAGTGGCTGGATTCAGGGACCAGGATTTGTGGAGATCAGGATGGAGCTATGGACTGTTAGTGCTGTGACCATATTGGGGGGGGGGGGTAGTATAAGTCTACATAGCTGCAGATGATGGCTCATGGTACCAGGTGGTACAAGCCGAGGTTCTGATTTCAGCTGGAAATATAATGGAGCAAGAGGAAACTGCTATGTCCAAAATAAATTCTGTTTTCTTTTGGCCTTTCAACCAGTATGTGAAACATATTGCAATATGAACAGAGTGGACAGAATGCCTCAACTCATGTCCGGGGCGCTGCTCAGTAAACATGAATTATTATTTTTTTTAACTTTATTTTTATGCAAAAGATCATTTGGTAAAATTTTAAGTATTCCAACATAAAATCTATTGGCATTGGTGTGATATACAGACCTCCCTCACAAGACGAAGAGGTGGACAGAGAGTTAATTGAAGACATACGCAGCATTGCTAGGAAAGGGGAAGTGCTACTGATAGGAGATTTCAATATGCCAAATGTTGATTGGCACATTCCTGCTGCAGTATCATCTAGAAGTAAGGAGATCCTGGATTCTCTACAGGGAGAACTATTCAGGCAATTGGTAACAGACCCCACACGTGAAGGGACCATACTGGACTTGGTGCTTACCAATGGTGAAAGTGTTTCTGATGTTGTAGTGGGAGATCATTTTGCATCCAGTGATCACCAGATGGTGTGGTTCAGTATTAGGACTAGGGCTGTTAGAATCCATTCCAAGGTGAGGATCTTAGACTTTAGGAAGACTAACTTTGCGAAGATGGGCCAATACCTCAGGGAGTCATTAGTGGGATGGGAACAGCTGGGGGATGTAGAAAAACAGTGGGCAAAACTGAAAGGGGATATTTTAAGGGCAACCAACCTTTTTGTTAAAATGGTAAATAAAGGCAAAAGGAAAAGGAGACCGCTATGGTTTTCGAAGGAAGTAGCTGAAAAAGTGAAGAAAAAGAGGGAGGCTTTCATGAAATACAAGAGATCACAGAGAGAGGAAGACAGGCATCTGTATTTGGAAAAACTTAGAGAAGCTAGCAAAGTAGTCAAGAAGGCAAAGATTCAAAAGGAGGAGGAAATAGCCAATGCAATAAAATGGGGGGATAAGACATTTTTCAGATATATTAGTGAGAAGAGGAATGGCAAAAGTGGTATTGTCAGACTCAAGGGTGCAGGGGGGAAATATGTCGAAGCTGATAAGGATAAAGCGGAATTGCTTAACAAATATTTTTGTTCTGTGTTCACAGATGAAGAACCAGGAGCAGGACCTCAGAAAACACCCTCAAATAGGAACAGAAGTGAGGGACATCTTGAACAATTTTCAGAAGACTGTGTTCGTGAGAAACTAGCTCAACTTAAAGTAGACAAAGCGATGGGACCGGATGGGATACACCCTAGAATACTGAGGGAACTTGGGGACGTTCTAGCAACTCCACTGACTGACCTTTTCAATGCCTCGTTGGAGTCGGGAGTGGTGCCAAAGGACTGGAGAGAGGCTCATGTGGTGCCTTTACACAAAAGCGGAAGTAAGGATGTGGTTGAAAACTACAGGCTGGTTAGTTTAACTTCGGTGGTGAGTAAATTATTGGAAACGCTGCTGAAAGAGAAAATAGTGAGGTTTCTGGAGTCCAGCGGATTACAGGATCCGAGGCAGCATGGATTCACCAGAGGCAGGTCTTGTCAGACAAATCTGATTGATTTCTTTGACTGGGTGACCAGGGAGTTGGACCGAGGGAGAGCTCTAGATGTGGTGTATTTAGATTTCAGTAAAGCCTTTGACACTGTTCCTCACAGGCGACTTATAAACAAACTGAGCACCCTAGGGATGGACCCTAAAGTTACTGCTTGGGTTAGAAATTGGTTGGGTGGGAGGCGACAAAGGGTACAAGTAAATGGAGCTCACTCTGAGGAGAAGGATGTTACCAGTGGTGTGCCCTAGGGATCTGTCCTTGGTCCAATTCTTTTTAGCATCTTTGTTAGTGATATAGCGGAAGAGCTGTCGGGTAAGGTTTGCCTCTTTGCAGATGATACCAAAATCTGCAATAGAGTAGACACCCAGGAAGGTGTAGATAACATGAGGAGGGATCTAGCTAAGCTTGAAGAATGGTCTAGAATTTGGCAGCTGGGATTTAATGTTAAAAAATGTAAGGTTATGCATTTGGGCTGCAGCAATCCAAGGGTGCAATACAGTATAGGAGGTGAAGTACTTTTGTCCACTAAAGAAGAGCGGGACCTAGGTGTGGTTGTGTCTGATGATCTTAAAGTAGCTAAACAGGTAGAAAAGGCGACGGCAAAAGCTAGAAGGATGCTTGGGTGCATACGGAGAGTTATGGCTAGCAGAAAAAAGGAGGTGATAATGCCTCTATATAAGTCTTTGGTGCGACCTCATTTGGAGTATAGTGTGCAATTCTGGAGACCGCACCTTCAAAAGGATGTGAACAGGATGGAGTCGGTGCAGAGGGTGGCTACTAAAATGATTAGTGGGCTTCATTATAAAGCATATGAGGACAGACTTAAGGATCTTAATATGTACACCTTAGAGGAAAGGCGGGATAGAGGTGATATGATTGAGATGTTTAAATACCTCCGTGGCATAAATGTTCAGGGAGAGAGCCTCTTTCAATTGAAAGCAAGTTCTGCTACGAGGGGACATGGGATGAGGGTGAAGGGAGATAGATTCAGGAATGATATGCGGAAATATTTCTTTATGGAAAGAGTAGTGGATCCATGGAATAGTCTCCCAGTGGAGGTGGTAGAGATGAGGACAGTAACTGAATTCAAAAAAGCATGGGACCAACACAGAGGATCTCTAAAGGTAAAAAGTGGACTGTTGTAGTTGTTGATATGGAAGGACAGACTAGATAGGCCATGTGGTCTTTTTCTGTCATTCTGTTTCTATGTTTCTATGTAAAAAAAATAGGCATCACAGACCTGTTATGGATCATTGACAGAAATCAGATTCTCTCACAATACATAAAGAGACCATTTTTAGATTATTTCAGTTTTGATATGATATAGCATACTGAGCTGCCACATATCCTCGTTTTTTATGGGCAGTTGTCGAATTTTTCTTCTACAGGGATTCTTCCCTACTTATATGAATAAACTTGGGGGATTTAGACAGGGAAGAATTCCTGTAGAAGAGACAGGAAGTAACATCTCCTTGTTGAAGGTTCTGTCGAGAAGGCAGCTAACACATACCTGAGATTTTGAACACCAGCCTCTCTTCTGGTTCCTTTCCTTCTCCATGGACGCACACTCTGATTCGACCAATTCTCAAAAAGGCTTCTCAGGATCCATCCATCCCCGCACACTAATGACCCATTTCCAATCTTTCCTTCCTCTCAAAACTCTTGGAAAAACTAGTCTTCACCCAGCTGTCCTCTCACCTTGATGCTACTCTTGCGCTTCACCCCCGTCAATCTGGTTTCCGTGCTGTGGCCTGCCCGAAAACCTTTCTTCTCTCCTTCTTGAACAAACTTCACACCTCACATGATTGTGGCTCCATTTCCTTAGCTGTTTCACTTAACCTATCCTCTGCCTTTGATTTAGTAGACCACTTCACACTACTCACCCATCTTCGTGGTGCTGGGATTTCCAGCACTATCCTCCACTGGTTCCGCTCTTTCCTTACCTCCTAGGTCCTTCTCTGTTCTCTCTGGTTCGGCTTCCTCACTGGTCACCCCACTATCCTGTGGTGTCCCCCAAGTTTCTGTCTAGCTCCCCTCCTTTTTTCTTCCTTGCCCCCTTAACCCTTCTGATCTAGCAGCATGTTGTCTCTACATACTACTACGAGGGTGACATTCTTCTGCATTACACTAGTCCCTCCACTGGTCTCTACCTTGTGTTATCTTGGTGTTACCTTAGATTCTATATTGACCTTTCGCGACCACCTATCATCTGTTACCCGTCGTTCCTTCTATTCCCTGAGACAGATGTGTGCTGTCTGCCCATTTATCTCCACTACTTTCTTGACTACTCTACTGCTTTCCCCTTGTAATGACTTGGTTAGATTATTGCAAAGTCACCCTCACAGGCCTTCCTCAATATCATTTACGCAGGTTACAACTTGTTCAAAACACAACAACTCGTATTATCACACACGCCTCCCGCTCGGACCATATTGCACCCTTGCCCATCCATCTTCACTGGTTCCCCGTTGCCTTCAGGATACAGTACAAGATCCTTACTCCTAGTCCATAAATCAATCTATACTAGTACCCCACAATACCTCTCCAATCTTGTCCACCTTCATACCCCCCAACGCTCGCTCCGGCTCATCCACTGTAATCATAATGGGTAAACTATTTAAGACTAATAAAAGAAGATATTTTTCACTCAACGTGTAATCAAACTCTGGAATTTGTTACCGGAGGATGTAGTAAAGGCTGTTAGTGTAGCTGGGTTTAAAAAAGGTTTGGACAAGTTCCTGGAGGAAAGGTCCATAAACCATTATTAAGAAGGGACCCAGGATATCAATGCTTGACCCAGTACAAGCATTGTGGAACCTGCGTCTTTTGGGGAAACTGCTAGTTACGTATGACCTAGATTGGCTACTGTTGGAAACAGGATACTGGGCTTGATGGACCTTGATCTGACCCAGTATGGCATATCTTATGTTCTTATATGTTCTTCCCATCCCCGTCTCAAGCACACCTGGAATCCACCCGCAACTCTGCTTTCTTTTTTTTTTTTGGCCCTAAACTCTGGAACTCCCTCCCTCTGAACCTCCGCATGGAACCCTCCTTCATTAGCTTCAAATCAATGTTAAAACTCACCTTTTTCCGTGCCACCTTTGATCTTCCTCCCCTCCCCACATTGATATGCCCTGCTCCTGCTCCTTCCCTGCTCTTTCTCCTCAACGTGTTTGCTTTTCTATTCCTTTCCTGTCTAAGCTATGGCTATGTTTTGATGTATTGTAAACCACTCAGATGCTTGTGTGCTGAGCGGTATATTAAAAGCTGAATAAAGATAAAGAACTCCTACAATGGAACAGTGCCATCTTGTGCCTATACAACAGATTGTAGTTTCTTATGTATTATAGGGCAGCCATATCTTAAAGCATAATATTTGAGAGACTGCAATCTGGGAGGAGTTCAGGTTTGTGTTAGCTGTTCCTCACTGCTTGCTCAGTAAGAAAGATGCTACTCCCTGCCTCGAGGTGAAAGCCCTGTGTCCCAAAGACAGTCCTCTTTCAGATGCCTGCTGCATCTTGTTCTTGAGTGTATTGGAATAAGTTCTCTCTTTAATGCTCCTTGGGATGGTGGTACTGCACATTGTAGAAGGTTTTTTAGGATATGGGCTAATGCCTCCCCCATCCCCTGGCCAGGACTCCGTGAGATGGACTAATTGAGTTATTTTGCCTCTAGAGCTTCAGAAGTGGAGGTCTCCAGAGTACTATGAAAACAATGTACATAGGATGCAGTTACCCTTCTCTAACAAACTTCTGGCTAGCACCCTGACATCAGAGGAGAAACAGGAGAGACGGCAGCAGCAACTGCGCCGGTTGCAAGAGCTCAATGCTCGACGCAGGGAAGAGAAGCTACAACTTGACCAAGAGAGACTGGACAGGCTGCTGTTTGTGCAGGTAACTCACTCTATGTTATCGCTGAACCAATGTGCATGTAGAAGAATGTGCCATCATCTTTAAGAACCCATAGCCTTGCTGCTATGAGACACAAGAGGCACCAGGTACACACAAAACATTTCTAGATTCTGATGGCAGCAAAACCTGTTTAGGGTGATGGTTATGGAGAGCCTAAAAGTATACGAGCAATGAGACCCAGGTGCTGGAAGTTTCTCTCTGGCTGAGGGTCTTAGCAGCAAAATAACTATTCTTTTAAGACTATTGAGAAAATGGATTTATTTTTATTTTTTATGAGAGTTAGTGTGACTCTGTTTGTAAGATATGTGAATTTAGTTTGCTCTGACTGTGTCCCGAAAGAGCTTACATTTCAAATGTATAATAAAAAGGCTGATAGTTCTTGTTGGGCTTATGTCTCAGCATGCTGCTTTCTTGGGAATCTACAGTGCTGGAGGCTAAGAAGTAGTGGACTGCATGAAGTCCACCTGCTGTTGCTTGTGGACACGCCTATTCTTGACTGAACTTCCTAAAACGTCCCTCATCTGTTCTGTGCCCTTTATATCCTAGATGTAGAGTTGTGCCTGGTCATTTGACGCATATACTACAAAATTCTACTATGACAACCACTAGAAACAGCGTTTGGCTAAAGAAGTAACACCCGCAGCCCTTCAGTCAGCTTACTGCATTGTTTGTACCTTTTCATTGTTGTAAACCACCTCATAGTCTTCGAGGAAAGGTGGGATAGAAAACTGAGAATAAATAAATTGATTTCACAGTCCAGGGTGGCCATATCATGAAAACTGTCATGGTGTCTGTCTGCGTAATGACTGGTTCTGTTAAGAATGGGTCTTTTTGTGATTTTGCTTGATAACA
This sequence comes from Ichthyophis bannanicus, assembly GCA_033557465.1. Lineage (NCBI taxonomy): Eukaryota > Metazoa > Chordata > Amphibia > Gymnophiona > Ichthyophiidae > Ichthyophis > Ichthyophis bannanicus. The sequence goes on along the minus strand of CM066049.1, from coordinate 73,531,181 downwards.
AGCAGACTCGCCGGATGACAAACTACTACTACTAATCATTTATATAGCGCTACAAGGTGTATGCAGTGCTGTACAAACACGTATAGAAGACAGTCCCTGCTTGTAGTGCTTTCAATCTAGTTAAGACAGGCAGCACAATACAATACAATACAAGAGAAATAAGGGGCTCAATAGGGAGAGGAGGCACAAGGGATTAGGATCCAAAAGCAGCATCAAAAAGGTAAGCCTTTAGCATGGATTTGAAGAGGGAGAAAGATGAGACTTGATATAAAGATATTGGAAGTTTGTTCCAGGTGAAAAGATTGAAATCTGGAGTTTGCAGTAGAAGAAAAGGGCATAGAGAGAAGACGACCAGATGAAGAGCAGAGTTCACAAGGAACAGTGTAGGGAGAGAGGATAGAATAAAGGTAATGAGGGGCAGTAGAGTGAATGCATTTATAGGTTAGAAGGAGAAGTTTGAAATGGAAAGGGAGTCAGTGAAGTGATTTGAGAAGAGGGGTTACATGAGTGTATCGGGACTGGTGGAAGGTGAGCCGCACAGCAGAGTTCTGAATAGATTGAAGAGAAGAGAGATGACTGAGGGAGACCAGCAAGGAGGAGGTTACAGTAGTCAAAGTGGGAGGTAACTAAAGAGTGAACAAGAGTTTTGGTTGTGTGTTCAGAGAGGAAGGGACAAATTTTGATAATGTTATTGAGAAAGAAACGACAGGTTTTAGCAATCTGTTGAATATGTGTGGAGAAGGAAAGGGAGGAGTCAAAGATGACTCCAAGGTTGCGGGATGAGGAAACAGGAAGAAGAGTGTGGTCAACAGTGATAGAGAAGAAGGAAGGGAGAAGGAGGATTTAGGAGGAAAGATAAAAAGTTTGGTTTTACCCATGTTCAATTTCTGACAGCGGTGAGACATCCAGGCAGCGATGTGGGATAAGCAAGCAGAGATATGAGCTTGGAGTGTAAGAAAAATGTCAGTTGAAGATATCTGCCGTCATATACTGTGTTATTATGTTATAAATAGGAATATGCAGATATGCCTCGGTCAGATCCTACTACTACTACTGAGCATTTGTATAGCGCTACAAGATATACGCAGCACTGCACAGACATGTAAGAGTCAGTCCCTGCTAATCAGAGCTTACAATCTAGTCAAGACAGACAACACAGTAGGTGTAGACAGGGATACATCTTGGGGGAATGGTAAGGAAACACAAAGGAAATCAGGTGAGTCAAGATCCGAAAGCAGCAGCGAAGAGGTGAGTTTTCAGCCTGGATTTGAAAAGGGCCAGAGAAGGATGTATAGATTCAGGTAGTTTGTTCCAGGCATAAGGAGCAGCAAGGTGAAAGGAGCAAAGTCTGGAGTAAGCAATAGAAGCAATTTGCCAGAAGAGCGGAGCTTTCGGGGAAGAGTGCAGATAAGAGAGGAAAGATAGTGAGGAGTTGCAGTGTGAACGCACTTATAAGTCAGCAGGAGAAGTTTGAACTGGATGCAGGAACGGATAGGCAGCCAATGAAGTGACTTGAGAAGAGGGGTAATATGAGCATGATGAGGCTGGTGGAAGATTAATCGCGCAGCAGAGTATTGAAGAGATTGAAGGGGAGAGAGATCATTCAGAGGGAGACCAGCAAGGAGTAGGTTACAATAGTCAAGACAGGAGGTGATTAAAGAGTGGATAAGTGGCAATAGTGATCATAGCATGATCACCTTTGATTTAATTAGTGGAGGGGGGATAGTAAGGACATCCACAGTACTACTTTTTAACTTTCGAAAGGGAGACTATGATAAAATGAGGAAAATAGTTAAGAAAAAACTAAAAGGAGCAGTTGCAAAGGTTAAAGACTTACATCAAGCTTGGGTGGTGTTGAAAAATACTATCTTGGAAGCCCAGACCAGCTCTATTACACGCTTTAAGAAAAGTGGAAGGAAGTCCAAAAAACTGCCAGCATGGTTTAAAGGTGAGGTCAGAGAGGCTGTTGTCAAAAAAGCATCTTTCAGGAAATGGAAAAAAGAGCCAAACGACGAAACCTGGAAACAGCACAAGCACTGGCAAGTCAAATGCAAGGCATTGATAAGGCAGGCAAAGGGGGAATTTGAGAAGAAGCTTGCTGCGGAAGCAAAAACGCGAAATAAAGATTTTTTTCAAGTACATTCGTAGCAAAAAACCTGTGAGAGAGTCAGTTGGTCCATTAGATGATAGAGGAGTTAAAGGGGCACTAAGAGGCAACAAGGCGATAGCGGAGAGACTGAATGAATTCTTTGCTTCGGTCTTTACTGAGGAAGATGTAGGGATGTTACCCATGACTGAAGTGGTATTTAAAGGTGCGGAAGAATTGAAGGAAATATCGATACATTGGGAAGATGTATTACAACTATTAGATAAACTGAAGAGTAGCAAATCACCTGGGCCAGATGGTATACATCCAAGGGTGTTGAAAGAACTGAAATATGAGATTGCAGACCTGCTATTAGTAATCTGTGAATTTTCATTAAAATCATCTGTAATACCTGAAGATTGGAGGATCGCCAATGTAACGCCAATTTTTAAAAAGGGTTCCAGGGGTGATCCGGGAAACTACAGACCAGTGAGCCTCACGTCAGTACCGGGAAAAATGGTAGAAACCAACATAAAGAATAAAATTACTCAGCATGTAGATAGTCATGGCCTAATGGGAGACAGCCAACATGGTTTTAGACAAGGAAGATCTTGTCTTACTAATCTATTACGTTTTTTTGAAAGTGTGAATAAACAGGTGGACAAAGGTGAGTCAGTTGATATAGTGTATCTGGACTTTCAGAAAGCCTTTGACAAGGTCCCTCATCAGAGACTTTTGGCAAAACTAAAGAGTCATGGGATAGGAGGCAGTGTACTACTGTGAATCAAGAACTGGTTAAAAGATAGATAGAAAGCAGAGGGTTGGGCTAAATGGCCAATTTTCCCACTTGAGAAAAGTGAATAATAGTGTACCCCAGGGATCTGTGCTGGGTCCGCTGCTTTTGGTCATATTCATAAATGACCTGGAAAGTGGAATACGAGTGAGGTTATCAAATTTGCAGACGACACAAAACTATTTAAAGTTGTTAAAACCCAAGAGGATTGTGAAAAATTGCAAGAGGATCTGGATAAATTGGAAGACTGGGCATCAAAATGGCAGATGAAATTTAATGTGGACAAGTGCAAAGTTATGCACCTAGGGAAGAACAACCCAAACTATGGTTACACGATGCATGGTTCCACTTTAGGAACCACCACCCAGGAAAAAGATTTAGGCATTATTGTGGATAGCATGTTAAAACCCTCGGCCCAGTGTGCAGCGGCAGCCAAGAGAGCAAATAGAATGCTAGGTATCATAAGGAAAGGAATGGAAAATAAAACAAAAGATATTATAATGCCTCTATATCGTTCCATGGTGAGACCACACCTTGAATATTGTGTGCAATTCTGGTCGCCGTATCTTAAAAAGGATATAGAGTTATTAGAAAAGGTTCAGAGAAGAGCCACCAAAATAGTAAAGGGGATGGAAGGATACTCCTATGATGAAAGGCTAAAAAGGTTAGGGCTCTTTAACCTGGAAAAGAGACGGCTGAGGGGAGATATGATAGAAGTTTATAAATTAATGAACGGAGTGGAACGGGTAAAGGTAGATCGATTGTTTACGTTATCAGAATATAGAAAGACTAGGGGACATGCAATGAAGGTACAGGGTAAACTATTTAAAACTAATAAAAGAAAATATTTCTTCACTCAACGTGTAATCAAACTCTGGAATTTGTTACCGGATGATGTAGTAAAGGCTGTTAGTGTAGCTGGGTTTAAAAAAGGTTTGGACAAGTTCCTGGAGGAAAGGTCCATAAACCATTATTAAGAAGGAACCCAGGGTATCAATGCTTGACCCAGTACAAGCATTGCGGAACCTGTGTCTTTTGGGATAACTGCTAGGTTCGTATGACCTAGATTGGCCACTGTTGGAAACAGGATACTGGGCTTGATGGACCTTGGTCTGACCCTGTATGGCATATCTTATGTTCTTATGTAAGTGTCTTAGTAGTGTGTTCAGAAAGGAATGTGCGGATTTTGTTAATATTATAGAGAAAGAAATGGCAGGTCTTAGCTATCAGATGGATGTGTGTGGAGAAGGAGAGAGAGGAGTCACAAAGGTCACATACTTTTGGTTTGATGGAATTCTGCACATAATAATTCAGAATTTTGCACTTTTTTGTGATCTTTTTTTTGTATTGTATTCTAAATTATATATCGCTTAAAAATAATACACTTTTGTTATAGAAAATTCTGTATGCTTTGTTAAAATAATTCAGATTTTCCATTTCTTCCTGCTAGACCAGTCCAATGAAAAACCCAGGTTCCCATGACATCACTTCCATGTCTCTATCCGCCTCAGCCACCAGAGGTCTCTTCAGTATTTCTTTTTCTCCAGCAGATGATGGATGGATTTTCTCCTCTTTGAAGAAACTTCTAAGGATTTCAGAGGAAAAGATTGATTTGAAACTCTTGTGAACAAATCCTGCGGATTGATCTCTCACTGAAGTGTGATGTGGGAAGCTCCACTAGACTACGGCCTTGTTGGTAACCATAGGAGGAGGAAAAATTTGGTTCAGCCCCGCACTCTTACCCTAGTTAAGAGCCTGTTGAGCAGCCAGGAATTGAAAGGATTTGGAAGAGTACAACTACCTCACACAACCTCAACTTCCCCCCCTCCCCCCTTCCTCCTCTGTGCCCTCTCTCCCGAAGATTGTAGAAGACTTTTGGCGGGATCTGCTTGCCAGCCACCATAAACACAGTGTTGTAAGCCAGGGAAATAGTTCCTGGGTAGTAGAGCTAAGCCTGGAATGGATTTTCAGCTCGGGGGTCTCCAGGGAGTGAGTACCAAGGCTTGATCTCGTCACTATCCTTGTTGGGGGCTCCAGATTCCATCTGTCTGCGATGCAATTCGGGGAGGGCTGCTGGCGCCTTGTAGGGATTTCCTGCTGTTTTCTGTACGTTAGTAGCATTTTTTTATCTAATGTGTGCCTGGTAGTCACGCAGTCTAAATGTGCATTCCGCCCATGTGGCTTCAACGCACATTCCTTCCCTAGCACCTGTAATATACGTTGCACCAAAGAGCACAGTTGCTGCATGCCACAGTAAAAGTGCATATACCGTGTGCCTTCATCGTCTCCTGATTAGTTTTATGTTTATGCTTCCCTATACATAGTTCTCTATTGTTGTTCACTTATTGCCCACGGTTGAGATTGTGTGAGGCTTGCCATGTTTCTCCCATATGCTTTGGAAGGAATACTGGAGAGACCTCTGGCGGCTGAGACAAATAGAGGCATGGGAGTGATGCCATTGAAAGCTGGGTTTTTCATGGTTCTTTGGTACCATGAAAATCTGATGGTACAAAAACAACCCTCTTGTCTGGACTGGTCTAGGAGGACTCAAGGAAAGGACATTATCTGGTAAGTAAAATGTCACCTTTTGACAGAGGTTTGAATTCTGTTTGCAGAATTCCAGCAGGAGCGTAAGGTGCAGAAGAGTATTGCAGACAGAGGTTGCTTTCATGGCACATAATTCCTTGAATAATCTTCTTTTGATTACCTCTGGCAAGATATCCTGCTCAGTGCCATGCTCTGTATTACTGTAATTATTCGGATAATTTTTGTAAAGGTAAACCAGAGCTTACCTTCAGAGCTGGCCCAGTCATTAGGAAAATTAGGCGGTCACCTAGGATAGTAGGCTCTTTTTTTGGGAGGGCGGGGGAGGTGCTTGGCAAAGGACAGGGCATTCACAGCTAAAACAGTAGATTCTGAGAGCCGGGGGGGGGGGTGCATAAAGCTTAAAGTTTGCCTAGGGTACCAACACCTTGAACCAAGTCTGGGGCCAGCCCTGAAGGCCTTTTAATAAAATTGCATATGTGTGTAAAAGGTACATGTGCCAAAAGATTGTACTTCTTATGCAGACTATGCTTAGGCATTCTTGGGGGGGGAGGGTTGACAATAAAATACGTGATTATGCATGCTACTTACTCCATCTTCGGAGCAAGTGTAAATTTGTATGATTTTTCATGCTGTTTGGGCTAGGTCTAGTAGTCTGTTTTATAAAGGAACGTTTCAAATCATCCTGCTAGACCAGTCCAGACCAATGGGTTAAGTCCCCCTGCCAGTAGATGTTGGAGACAGAGAATGCTACCAGGAGTCTGATTGGTTGAGCCCTGGTAGTTATATAGCTATACCCCTAGGGGTCGCCTTCAGTATTTTTCTGTCTCTAGCAGATGATGGTGCTTTCCTCTAACTTCAGGGAGTTTTCTGGGACTGGAAGTCTCCAGGGCGCACAAGAGGTGCCCTTCTGGAGTTTCCCAGTGCCTTACTGAGGAAGTTGGACTCCTGATCTGGAGGACCTAGGCAGGACAGGCTCCTGGTCAAGAGACCCGGAGTAGCCTATCTGCAGGGGAAGCTTTCCTTTGTATTCAAAAAGACAGAAAAGACAAACAACAATGCCGTGACAGTAGCCCATCGTCAGCTCTGGCTCCATCAATGGTCTGCAGATGCGGTTTCAAAGCTCGCCTCGCCTCGCTTCTCTTCAAGGGTAAGCTGCTTTTTAAGTGCAACAGACCAAGAAGAAAGCCATAGCTTATCTGAACCTCGGCTCCCCTGCTGCTGTCTCCGGAGCACGCAGTGAGTCCTTCCCCCCCCTCCCCCCCGGACCTTGTTAGCCACAGCCCTCAGCTCCACAGCCGTGATGTGCCGCAGCCTCCGCCCCCTCTCTGAGCGGGTATTGGTGGTTCCTTGCCACCTGGCAGCATTTCCCCACAGTAAGGCAGAGTCTTTGAGTCCCAGCGGCCATTTCCTTTTCAGCGGGTGTCAGGCTAAAGCTGCGGTGGCCATCTTAGCTGCACCACATTCTTCTTTTTGCAGCCTCTCTGAGTGGGTATTGGTGGATCCTTGCCGCCCGGTAGCATTTCCCCATATCAGGGCAGAGTCTTTCAGTCCCAGCGGCCATTTCCTTTTCGGTGGGAAATTTGGCAGGTGTCGGGCTAAAGTTGCAGCGGCCATCTTGGCTACACAATTTTCTTCCCTTCGCGGCCCAGATCTCACCAGCAGGACGATGCTGTCTTTTCTGCAGTCGTAAATGCCAGGACATGCAGGAATTGGGTCTGCTTGGTCTGCTCGGTGTACCTGGGAAGTCCTCAGGCATGGCTCGGTCCCTTCCCCAGGTGCAGCAGGCATCTTCAGGAGTTCCATCCTCTTCAGCCCCAGAAGACTCCCGGCCATTCCTGCAGTGGAACATCCTCCTTCCTCACCTCCTCCCTCAGTCGCCTTCTCCTTTGGCCCCAGCGTGGTGGTCAGCAGACCAGGATGAACATTTCCTAGCACTCTTCAAGCAGGCTTGGGTTCTCTGGCGCTCTGAGGAGCTACCCATCTTGCAGAAACCTTCTCTTGAGGCTTCTTCAGCTCCCAGGAAGCGGCCTCGCGAAGAGCACACTCCCAGGTCTAAAGAAGGCCCCTCCTCCCAGAGAGGTCTCGTGGGCCTCAGGGGACTGGTCGATGGATCTTCCAGCAGAGGATATCCTTTCAGTAGCAGACAGTCTGGAGGCCTCTGATCAAGAAGATGGGGAATGGTCCCCCTCCGAAGCCTCAGCCGAGGAGCAAGAGAAGACGCAAGATATCTGTCTTTTTCACAAGGAAGAGCTTCCCACTCTAATTGCGCAAATAGTGGAGCCTTGTGCCTCTCTCATCCTACCGAGCCAAACCCTCTCAGCCTCAGGCCAGGCCGATCCGATCCTTCAGGGTATTCGTAAGCCATCCAGGGCCTTTCCATTCTTGCTGGAGCTCAAACAGATGGTACCTCTGAAATGGGATTCGCCTGACACCACATTGCAAACAGCTCGATGGCTCGGTCGACACTATCCTTGGTCACCACTAGAGGTGGAGACATGGTTGACTTATCTGAAGGTTGACGCTTTGGTGACAGGCATCACCAAGCACACGACCATTCCGGTAGAAGGAGGAGCGGCGCTTCGGGATCAACAGGACTGTAAGGTCAAAGAGCTCCTCAAGACAGCCTTCACATCCTCCTCTTCTCTCTCTCTCTCCAAGCCTTAGTGTGTGGGGGGTCTGGCAGCCCGGGCACTCCTACGATGGATTAAGTTCCTGTCCAAGGATCTGGCCTTGGCCCTCTTGGAATCTGTTACAGCCTTCTTGTCAGATGCCTTTTATGATCTTCTGCACCTCTCAGCTCATTCTATGGCTGCCGTGACAGTAGCCCATCGTCGGCTCTGGCTCCATCAATGGTCTGCAGATGCGGTTTCAAAGCTCGCCTCGCCTCGCTTCCCTTCAAGGGTAAGCTGCTTTTTAGAGAAGAACTTGACAAGCTCATCAAGGACCCCGGGGCAAGTTTGCTGATCTCAGTCGTCCAACTCATGGTCCAAGTTTTGAGACTCCAGGCGCTACCAGCGCAGCAAGTACTTCGCCTCCTCTTTGTCCGGGTGCTCAGGGCGGTGCTTTCAGCCCTTTTGAGGCGCCCAGAAGGGCAGGAACACCTATTCAACCTCCTTAAAGTTCTCTGGTGCCTCCCGTTCCACACGTTGACAGGACAGGGCGCCCCTCCGGGAAGCTGCCGCCAGTAGGATGACAGCTGGCACTATTTTCCCAAGAGTGAACCAACATAACCTCCAATCAATGGGTTCTCAACATTGTCCACCGTGGCTATGTACTAGAGTGTCTCGGACCCATCCAAGACGCCTTCCTCATATCACCCTGCAGCTCTCTCCAAAAAATGGCCATGATCCTAACCACCCTACAGCATCTTCTGCAGCTGAGGGCCATCCGGCCTGTCCCTCCTTCCAAGAGAGGTTGCGGTCGCTACTCCATCTACTTCGTGGTGCCCAAGAAAGACTGATCATGGCAGCCTGTTCTGGACCTCAAGCTATCAATCATGACTTGCAGGTGCCTTGGTTCCGTATGGAGATGCTACGGTCAGTTATTCAGGCGGTCTGGAAAGGGGAGTTCCTCGCCTCTCTTGACATGGCAGAAGTGTACTTCCACATTCCCATCTGCGAAGATCAGCGTTTCCTGCATTTCGCCATCCTTGGACAGCACTTTCAATTCTGTGCATTACCGTTTGGCCTAGCTTCAGCTCCACATATCTTCTCCAAGGTCATGGTGGTGGTCGCAGCAGCTCTATGGAAACAGGGCATTTGGATCTACCCGTATCTAGATGACTGGCTCATCCGAGGGAATTCCTTGTCCGAGTCTGTGAGACAGTCTCCTGAGTAGTGCTCTTCTTAGAGATCCTCGGCTGGATAATCAATCATTTCAAGATTTGCCTACACCTTCATAAACAGTGGACGTCTTCGGAGCCCACTTTGATATCCGGCAAGGCAAGGTTTTTCTGATGCAGGAGCGTTCCCACAAACTCACATCCCAGCTTAGAACCTTTCTCAGGCAGAGCAGACCCAGAGTGTGGGACTATCTGCAGATCCTTGGATCAATGGTAGCCACCATTGAGGTCATCCCGTGGACATGTGCTCACATGCGGCACCTCCAATGGTCCCTCCTTTCCCGCTGGTCTCTGAGGACTACAGCCAACGACTGCCACTCACCCAGGTGATGCAGAACAGTCTTCTCTCCCAGCCATCTGCTCTGCGGCATCCCCTTGGAGACCCCTCACTGGGTTCTGCTGACCACTGATGCCAGTCTCTCGGGCTGGGGAGCTTATTGCCTCAGCCAAACAACTCAGGGATGCTAGTCTCCCAAGGAGACAACTGCCTGGAAGCCTGGGCGGTCCATGTCCTTTCCGACAGTGCGATGACGGTGACCTATCTAAACCAGTATGGCGGAATGAAGTGTCTGGGGGTGGCCAGGGAAATGGCTTTGCTCTTCCCTTGGGCAGAACACCATCTACAGGCTCTGTCAGCCTGCATATCACGGGTGTCAACAACGTGCAGGCTGACTTTCTCAGCTGTCACGCTCTAGACTCCAGGGAATGGGAGCTGGCCCCTTGGACCTTTCAGCAGATAGTCTGAACCTGGGGACAGTCCTCCTTGGATCTGATGGCATCGGCGGTAAACGCAAAGACAACCGCATTCTTCAGTCTGAGGAAGGAACGCGGGTCCCTAGGCCTGGATGCATTAATTCAACTGTGGCCTGCCACGGCTCTGTTGTATCTCTTCCCTTCCTGGCCAATGATCGGGAGAGTCCTCCAACGCATCGAGGCTCACCCAGGCATGCTCATCCTTGTAGCGCCCGACTGGCCTCTGTGGCTGTGGTATGCCGACCTAGTACGCCTCCTTCAGACGTCTCCTCTGCCTCTCCGGTCCCGCCAGGGTCTCCTATGGTAGGGTCCAATCGCTTTGAACGATTCTGCTCCCTACTTGCTTATGGCCTGGCTCTTGAGAGCGCTTCCTAAGTCGCAAGGGTTACTCACGTACGCAAGAGTCTGGCACCTTTATGAAACCTGGGGCTCATAAGGACCTCTCACCTTGGCGGGTACAGATCCCGCATATCCTGACCTTCCTTCAAGAAGGCCTTGATAAGGGCCTGGCCCTCGGCTCTCTCCGGGTACAGATCTCTGCACTTACATGTTTCTGGGGACCCATCGCAGAGCGCTCAATCGCATCCCTTCAAATGTCAGCAGATTTCTCCGGGGCATGCAGGTCCTTCGCCCTCCTGTCCGCCCAGTGGTCCCTCCATGCAACCTCTCCTTGGTGCTTAGGAGTGGTCTTCCTGGTCCACCTTTTGTGCATCACAATTGCCTCGATCTCCAAGCTCATGAGGCAGTGCGCTTTGGGGCCAGTATAGTGGCGGCGGCTGTCTCTTCCCACCCTGGGGTGGAGTAGCTTGGATACTGCCCACTTGTCTGGACTGGTCTAGCAGGATGATTTGGAAGGAGAAATTTTACTTAGCATTAATTTCCTTTCCTTGAATCCTGCTAGACCAGTCTGGGACCTGCCCTGACTCTGTGCTTTCAGACAGCCTTACATGTCTTACTAGTAGAGCCGGGGTTTATCTTACTTGCTTTCGAACAGCCTTACACAGAGACTAGCATTCTTCCTGGGCTGTTCAGCTCCTATTGAGTTCTACAGGAGCTCCATGTATATAGTTAATCCTGTTGTTGCACAATGGTGCTCAGTTCTACGTTTTTTTGCTTTAGAAGAGGATACTGAAGGCAACCCTTGAGGGCATAGCTATAGAGCTACCAGGGCTCAACCAATCAGACTTCCAGTAGCATTCTCTGTCTCCAACATCTCGAGGACTTAACCCGCTTGTCTGGACTGGTCTATCAGGATTCCAGGAAGGAATTTAACAGTAAGTGAAATGTCTCCTTGGCGCTTATGCTATATTTTTGAAGTAGGTGCCACTTTGGACTTCTCTCATAGGTGTCATTTATAAATTACCTCCCCCCACCCAGGTAATTTTTAAAAGGATTTCTGTGGCTAAAGGAGGATGTGCCTGCCGAAAAAGGGTCTTTAAAATTCACTTCAGGCTTTCACCAAGGAAAAGAGGTGGGGCTAGGAGTGGACCTAGCGTTGAGACAAGCCCAGAAAAAACAAGCATGAGGGATTCCCTGTACCATTTTTTTCTATTCTTTTAATCCTTATGCTTTGCAGGTTAAAAAGAAACCAGATGGGGCAAACTATCCGTCCCTTTATGGTCAGTTAAGGCGGGATTTGGCCAGGTGGGGTGGGCAGGACCTGTCCTGGCTGGGGAGAGTTGCGTCTGTAAAGATGAATGTGTTGCCCCGTTTGCTATATTTGTTTCAGACGCTCCCAGTTCCGCTTAGGCAGAAGGATCTCAGGCAATTGCAGAGTCAAGTGTATGCCTTTGTATGGAGAAATAGTAGGCCACGGGCGAGTAGGAGGGTATTATATGCTATAAGGTCCAGGGGGGGACTGGGTGTTCCAGAACTGGCAAGGTATTATGAGGCGGCTCAGTTGCATATGGTGTTTGAATGGAGGGAAAGGGGGAGTCGCCCTAAAGGATTTTGGGAAGTGGAGCAATATTGGGCGGAGTGGATTTCGTTGCAGTATTTGCCTTGGCTGATGGGCCCTCCGCCTGGAGGTTGGTGGCGGGAAAATCCATTTATGTGGCATCTGCTGATGCAGTAGCGTAAGGCTCGCAGGAAGTTTGGCCCGGGGGTGACCTTCTCTAAATTGGCTCCGATAAGGGCGACTTCGGGGTTTCTCCCGGGGAGGGAGGGGGCTTTCCAGCGGTGGGAGAGGGAGGGTTTAGATACGTTTGTTAAGCTCATTGATGGTGGGGAATTGATTCCGTTTTCAGATCTTAGGGTGAAATATCATTTGCTCTGTGGCGACTTCTTTCCTTATATGCAGGTAGCTCACTTCCTTAATCAAAAGGAGATCCGGGCAAGTTGTCAAGAGGGGGGTGACGATTGGGAAGGGTTGTGAGAAATCGAGGGGACTGATTTCTGCTCTCTATAGGGGGCTAGGTGCTGACCCTTCTGTGAAGTTCCCCCATCAGCAAGAGTGGGAGAGGGACTTGGGCCGTGAGATGGATGAGCAGGAGTGGAAAAGGGTGCATGTTAATATTGGGCGACAGGCCCTTTCAGTGGCAATTAGGGAGACCTCCTACAAGATACTTTTTCGGTGGTATTATACGCCGGTTAGATTGCATAAGATGTTCCCTGGGGTGTCAGATTTATGTTGGAGGGAGTGTGGGGGAAGGGGGACCTTTTTCCATGTCTGGTGGGATTGCCCGCTGGTAGTTGAGTACTGGGGGGAGGTGGGGAGGTGGATATCGGAGATTTTTGGAGAGGGAGGAGGTTTGGACTTGGGATTTTGCTTGTTGGGGATTAGTCCTGAGGGGGGGTCCCAGGAAGTATGGGTGGCCCATTCGGGCTTGTATTCAAGTGGCCTGTAGTGAAATTGCTCGGGTGTGGAGGCAACCCTTGCTCCCTGGGATGGATCAGTGGATGAGCCGCCTGCGTCGTATTGTTCTGATGGAGCAGTTAACTGCTGTGAGGATGCAGAAGCAGGAGAAATTTAAGTCTATGGTCACCTTTGCTAGCTTATATATGACGGTGAGATGCCTCTGGGGGGGGGAGGAGGAGGGAGGCTTCTGGGGGGTTATTTAGAAGGGGGGTAGGTGGGAGGGGGTTAATTGGGGGGAAAATAAAACGGGATTTGGTGTTGCTGTTTTGGATTTGTTGAATTGCACATGTTGTGTTTCTGTGGCTTTACCAAATTCAATAAAAATAAATATTAAAAAAAAAAGAAACCAGTGGCTCTTTGGGGCACTGGATTTTCATAGGAAAATGCCATGTTTCTCCAGGTGTTTGCTCCCTACTCAGAATTGCCCTCCCCATCTAGTGGTAACTGCTGAAAGGCTTTACCACATAGTAACATATCACAAGTATTGGTACAAGTATTTGTTAATACCTTTTAATCTTTTTTTTTTCCAAGGTAAACTTGCCTAGATTCCCAGGTCTTCTTCGATGTTATCAGGGTAGAAGCCTTTGTCCAGGAATTCGGGCGAGTATTCATATCTCAGCTTTTCTTTGGGATGTTCTCTCTTTAGGAACTTCTGGAAGATGGCCATGTGGATCAGTTTCACAAAGCTCTGATGGAGCTGAACATGGACTCAGCAGAGGAGCTGCAGTCTTACATTCATAAGCTGAGCCTGGCCATTGAGCAAACCAAGCAGAAAATCCTACAGGCCGAAGTCAGTATTGAGGTTGATGTGATGGACAGCAAGCCAGAGGTGAGCCACCCTCCGGTTAATCAACTGTTTACAAAAGGCCAGACCAGTTTATCAGTTTGCAGTCTGTTCATATAGTTGTCTCAAGACAAGATAAATTGTTTGTCTTAGTTTTAAAGTGTCAGACAAACTGTGTCCATCAAGAAATGGAATTACCCTATGTGTCACAACAAAATAGATATGCCATCTTGTAGATGGTTGCATATCTAGCAACTGGAAATGGAATTGTCGAAATTCCTGTCTGCAGTACTCCTATATCTTTGTCTGTTGATGTTCAGATCTTGTCTGTACTGAAATATAACCAAGACCGCAGCAAACGATAGTTCTGATGGAATACCTCTGAATACTAAAATAAGTGTTTTTGAATATGACAATAAAATGCCCCCCTGCAGAAAGGCCTGGGGCAGGAGATACAAGTCAGTGGTCTGCATGCTGTGCATAGTGAAAGTAGACCTCAACAAATGAGCTTAATCATATAGCCATAAACAAAATACAATTTTCTATAAATATTTTAATGGACCATCAAGCTAGAGTGCATATATCATCAATGCCAAAGCATAGATCTCATCAGCGCTCAAATCTCACCATCTGTCTGTTTTAACAGGTACCATTTTACTTGCTGGACCTGATCATCTATGCCCAGTTATTTGAGACATGAATCCCTGAAGCAGAAAGAAGTCTCTTTTTTTTTTGGCTTTCAAAACACAGTACGATGGGAATGACTTTTGATTAACAGCTTTATTGGAATATATGCAAGAACTTAAGATATACAGGAATGAAGTATATTAATTGTAAAAACGGACCAATGATGAGATCTGAGCATTGAGGTATCTATGCTTTTGCACTGAGATAGATATAGATATATATAGATATATATCTCTATCTATCTATAGTTATATAATCTGCTCTAGTGTGAAGGTCCATAAAAATATTTATGGAAAATGTTATGGAGCTTTTTGTTTATGAATATACTGAAAGTAGGACACGGATCATAGAACTGTGTGAAACATAAAAAAACTGTGACGGCCGCAGTGACGGGAAATGCAACGCTGCCTTTCCCACCCTGCACGAACAGTCCCTCAGCAGATCGATGCCCCTTTGCAATTTCCCGGAAAACATTTTTAAAAATTGAGAGTTTGAATGATTGAAAACAACTTATGCAATTTCAGAATATGTTTTGAAATCTCCCTTAGTTTCCTAAATTTATAGGACTTTTAACCATTTCTGTCTGGGGCAAAACATTGGCTTTGTTTCACCACCCCGTTCCCCTAAGATACTCTCTATAAAGTAGTTTAAAGGAAATCTTAGGGCGGCTTATAAATGTCCACAGTGTTCTTCCTTGTATTTTTGCCCTCTGCTCTAACACACCTCAGTTAGCTAAATAAGACCATATGAGGGGATGGTTCCTTACCATTGCAGATGGCGATGATTCGGTTCCACAAGCAGCAAATCTATGGGCCAGCTTCAGTCCCTTGAAAAAGCGTATTGCGAACCCTTGGGCAAGGTTGGGCTTGGACTTTTTTTATATTATGGTGGTTGAGAAACCAATGGCCTGATTTTTCTATTTTTAAGATATGGAAACTTTTTTTTTTACACATATCTGATTTTATAGAGTTGTTAATTCTTAAATGGGATTGTCTTTGGAGATAGGCAAGAAAAAAGGGTTTTATATGCGGTTCGGGCTTATAAGATAGTGCTTCTTCCTACTCATTTAAAAGTATGAGCTGTCTATCCCCATTGGTTATATAACAGAAATCACAGCCTCATTAAAAAGCAATAAGTGAAATCAATATTGATTAATAAATGAATAAGCTTTGTCCTGTGGATGCTGTTTAGGAGATTAGGGGACATGAGGGAAATGGAATTTGAACTGTGACACCTGCTTGGTCATTGTAGATCTCCTGATAAGGTTTCCGTATTTCAATAAAATCGCAAGCATTCAACTCTGCAAGATTTTGGAAGAATAGCAAAACATAACATAATTGAGGGGAAAAAAACTGAATTTAATGAATCATAATGAGCAGGTATCCAGTTAAAATCAATGTGTTTGCTCTGGGTGGGGGGGAGTTCCTGTACTTTGCACTGGGATGTTTACGGGGATAGCCCCCTGTAATTTGTATCAGCAGTGAGCACTGCAGGCTGGGGAAACCATATGGTGGCGTTGCCTCCTTTGAGATAATATAAAGAGAGACACCTGTCAGGCTGATCTTTGGTTTTATAACTTTTGCATTTAGTGGTACACCTAAAATGCACCGGTCTTAATCCCTTGCAGAACTCTGTCTTTTAAAGCTGTAGAAGCCAGAATAGCACTATTTAATTACAAAGAGAGAATCCAGATGACAGAAAGCAGAACTTCTATTTAGCTGAAAGAGGTCTGCACAGTTTGCAAACATAATTTGTTGCACAGTTTCTGTAGTTGCGTGGGGTTTTTTTTCTTTTAATGACGTGGAACAATGTCTGGATTTACAGTACTCCTCTGAAACAAACTAAACCTTTCTGAATACCTCCTATCTGCTTAATCTGCCTAGTGAGCACTGCCCTAGCATACTTTACTTTTCCACATTGGAAAACCAAGAGGCGATTCTCCTCCTTTCTCTAGAATAAGTGACAGACGGCAAGGTGATGGTGCCTTTCATTTTTTATGTTCCTTTTTGCTGAGTTAATTATTCTGTGCTTTTACCAGACGATGTGAGTTTACTTAGACCTGTTGTATATACTCTGCCTGCACGTTCCTGCCATACAGTGTAATAACCTGTGGCCTGCAAGACTACTGCCCGGTCATCTCATTGTTTCCCTTCTGTAACCAGGATCGCCTCCATCTGACACTTCCAGTCACACCGTGTTTATTGTGCTACTGAACGTCTTCATGCGACTGATGTCATTGAACCCAAGCATTTATTGTGCTCAGCATGTTGCTGCTTTGAAAATTTTGAGAACACTCTGCAGTCAATTTCTGTTTTCCATTTCTTTTCTTGGACCTAGCCATCTCCTCTTGCTTCTTTATACTTTCAGCTGCTGTATGGTGCCATGAGTCCGAGGATTTTTCTTATTTTATATCATTTCCCCCAGCACGTGTAATTCCAGTCCTGGGCCAAGAGCCATATACCAGGGCTCCTTTCAGAACCCTGCATTTGCGGGTCTTGAATCCAGCCTCTCAGCATGACTCTTAAGTAGCAGTGGTGATTCTATTTCCTACCCCTCCTAGAGAGCTTAGAATTGCTGCCCCTGAATCAGCCTCACTGACCCAAGAAGTCCTGACTTGAGTATTGAAATAGGGACTTCTGCATTGCGATGTACAGCACTTGCCGAGTCACTGAGTTGGCCCCTCTATTTCATTTCTCATAAAAATGCTGAGCGCCGTGAGCCAAAAATCAAAAATTATATACATATAATTATATTCACATAAAACAATTTGAATATTGTTCATATGTAAATAAATTTAGATAAAACAGTTTGAATATTGCCCCACTCCCCAGTGCAGGTAAAACAGGGACATAGCAATGAGTGGGCCTGGATAGGCCAAGGCCCCTCCACTTTGATTCAGGCCCACCCAATCAGTGGTAACAGTTCAGTCGAATAAGAGAACTGGAGGCAGTGTCAGCATTTGCGTTGCCTTATGCCCACCCATTTTAATCCCAGGCCCCACCCAAAAATTAATCTTGGCTACACCAGTGAGGTACAAGTATGCATACTTTTGGCTGTGGGAGAGAAAAAGAGGTGGGGTTAAGTCTTAGGAATGTAGGGATTTTTCAAAGCATCGCATATACTTTCTGCCATTGCTTGGCACCAGCTCCCATGTGGATGCAAAGTAGATCTATTAACCAAAAGCTACTATCCATCCCACTACTCAAGGCAAAATGCACCCAACAAACCAACAACAGAGCCTTTATCCTCTTCACACCCTCAATCTGGAACTCCCTCTCAGAACCCATAAGAGCAACTCGGACAACAAAGGACCTGAAAATGTTGCTAAAGGACCCACCTCTTCATTGAATATTATGGGTCTGATGAAACCACCTAAAACCATACCGCAAGAATTGCAGCACCCCCTTTAGTGAAATGTGTTTAATCCCCATCCACTTTGTTAACTCTGAGTTATCGGTACCTTTATGTTCTATGTAACTGTGACTCGCTTGAGTTTGTTTAGTGTTCTCTGTAAACCGCTTTGGTCTAAAGGCGGTATGTTAAATAAAATAAATAAATAAAGTCCATGGAGACAAAATACCTGCGTTTTGTTTGCTGTCTGAATTTCCAAAGGGAAACTCAATGAGGAGTTGCAGGCCCGCTGGGTTTCATGTTTGCCTTCTGTGTCTCTGCTGGTTATGGGGAAGTAATTTGTCATCTTTTCTCTCAGACCCCTGACTTGGAGCCGATGGGAGGCGAGCCATCTCTGGAGGACATAGAAAGCATAACTGAACTGGACCCTCTCTTTCCAGAGGAGCAGGTGGAAGTGGAGAAACCAGTTACCACAGCACAGGTCTGCAAGAGACTGGTCTCTCTTTTTTTATACTTAATGTTCATAATTGGGATGAAAGTGAGCTTAATGCACTGTGGGGACTGATTGTGGTTGCCGAAATCTGTGGAGTATTCTCTGGTTTCAGTGAATTGGGAACATTTATTGGTTAAAAGTGGAGGGTTTTACAGTGCCGTGGTTTTTGGCCTGAGGCTAAGGAGACGTGGGATGTTAAGATCCCTCAGCGTGACCTTTTTATTTGTTCCAACCCAAAGGTCATTGGAAAGAATTATATAAAAGGGTCGAGAATGTCTGTCTGGGGCAAAATAACTCTCCAAACATTTCATGGACTGGGAAAAACTGGTAAAAAGACATATTGAGTTTGAAAATGGCTAAACTGGACCCAGGGCTCCCGAGAAAAAGCCCCTAATTCTGTGGGAGAAGGAGTTCCAGCTTCAGTTCCATAGAAACATATATTCAGTGAAACAGAATATAAGAGTTGGGGAATTGCTCCTTTCAAACTACCTCTCCCTGTTTTCTACTCTCAACCCCCCAAACTGCCCCACCACCAAAAAATGTCATCCCCAATTGTCCCACTACCTCACACACTTCCCCACCCCCCAAAAAATACTCCTTCACAAATGTCCTAGTAACCAACCACATGCTGCCATCATGAAAAAAAATATCTTCCCACACCCAACTGACTGAGCACCCTGCAAATTGCCCCATCCCCAAAGACAACTGCCCCACTCTGTAAGACTACCCCTGCAAATGTGTCACTCCCAAAAACTACCACAACATAACTGCCCCACCAGCCCTAAAAAATACCCCCACAAGTTTTCCACCACCTCACTAAATGCCCAACCCTCAAAACTACTTTCGGCAACTGTTCTGTCCCCTCACCAATTGCCCCTGCATTTACTCCACCACCCCAAAATTGCCTCCATTCTACAAAACGTATCACTCTGCAATTCTCTCACAACCCCAAAAACTACCCCATCACAACTGCCGCACCAAACCACACATTGCCCCTACCCCTAAAAAAACACTTCTCTGAACTGGCCTACCATCCTACAAATTGTCCCTCCCCTAAAAATAAAATATCCCCAAAATCTACCCCTCCTGCAAACTGCCACACCCACAAAAAATATCCCCCCAATAACTCCCCACTATAACTGTCCCACATCCTGCAAACTACCATCACCCCCAAAAACAACTCCTTACAACTGTCACCAACTCTCAAGAGTATGTCCTATATAAATGCCCCACCACCCTCAGCTGCCTCAACATAAACAGACACACACACATATGGACACACGGATTCCACATCATTTAGATACCTTTGCCATGCTTAGTCTTCCTAAGGCAACCTTTGGGACAAAACTTGCAGCAGAATCATTTTATGTAAATAGCCAGATGATGACTGTTAGCGGCTCCGTGAGACTTGTGTTCACTGTCCCAGAATTGGTGCAGGCATCTTCTTCTTTAAGAGCCATGGGCAGATTTTCCCTTCTCATATAAAGTATTAAGAGCCCAATGTAATTTTTAGTTCAGAATTGACCAAAGACAAAGGGCATACTCAAATTGCTAAATATTTTCATCTCCAAAAGCCCATGTTCAACTTGGCAGAATACCACCAGATGTTTCTCGGCACAGAAAGAATCAGAGCGCCAGAGATCCTCTTTCAGCCGTCTCTGATCGGGGAGGAGCAGGCTGGAATAGCTGAAACCATGCAGTATGTACTGGACAGGTGAGTTGTCAAGCCAGGAAGGGATGAAGTCATTGGAAGAACAGGAACTGTGCTATTGTAAAAAGTGATGTGCTGGGGAGGATTTTGGTAGAGTGCTGTAATGATAGGAAAATATGTGTAGTACAGGAGGGTGTGAATGTCAGAATAAAATGAATTTCATTTAGGGGAGGGGGAAAAAAAGCACAAATTGGACCTGTTTTTCTCTCCTGATTTCCTCACTGGCCTGTGTGATATGAGGCAGGTCTTGGTTAGTGAGGCCCCCCTCCTTGCTTAAGCCCTCAGTTGTCAAGAACACTGAGGCCACCATTCTCTTCATGCAGATCTGGTTCACTTGAGTCCTCAGTCGCTTCCAATAACGTGGCCAGAATCCTTTCCACAGGGGCCCAGCCTAGCCTCGCCCCACTCTGAATTTTTAGATTCATAACTCACTTTTCTGAAATCCAAGTTCAAGGCAAATTATACCCCAGGTACATGAGTTATTTCCCTGCCCAAATGGACTCGCAGTCTAAGTTATATCTGAGTCAGCGGAGGATGAAGTGACTTGTCCAAGGTCACAAAGAGTGCCAGAGGGCGAAGCAGAATCTGCATCCTGATTTCCAAGGTTTGCAGTGCACTTCTCTAGCTATTAAGATATGGTTTATTACATTTTGATATAGCACCTTTTCCAAGCTGCTTTTCCACTCTAGCACCATGTCTGATAATTCAGTACAGTCCTCATTCATGCATCTGCAGAGAGGGAAGTGTAAGCAAAAAACAGTGTGAGCACATTCGTTCTTACACGGGTAGGACAGAGATATGGGGCAGAGACTGCAAGCATACAAGCTCCTTAAATAAGTCTAATGAGAGGAGCAGAAGCAACAGAGTAGGTAAAACAACCAAGATACCCCATACAGCACTTTCTCTACATGACTTATTTTAATTTCATTTTAGTGTTTTGTTTTGTTTTTAAGGAAATGTGAGCAGCCCATTTGCTTGATTTGGACTGAAGTTGCAGTACTGCTGGTTTCTTGCAGGTATCCAAAGGAGGTGCAGGAGGAGCTGGTGCAGAACGTATTTCTGACAGGTGGAAACATGATGTTGCCTGGGATGAAATCAAGAATCCAGAGGGAGCTCCTACAGATGAGGCCTTTCCAGTCTACATTTCAGGTATTCTTGGGCCAGTGCTGCCGCTTAGTCCCGAGAGATGGGGAAGGCCTGTTACGCTTCATTGGGAGACACCAATGGAGGAGGATGTGAATTTAATGAGAGGCAGAAGCTGAAGGGCTGAAAAGGAGACAGGATCCCAGTCTCAAGGAGGCAAGACTAGATTTTATAATGCTAGTTCAACCATTATGAATCGATAATCAAGGCTGTATTGCTCTTTGCTAACCACCATGGGTTTCAGTGAGAGGGCAGGCTATCAAATTGGTAATTACATTGAAATATGGGTTGTGTTCTAGTGACTTGAGGACTTACAGTTTAAAGCATAGTTGAATGTGTGCTAAGAGTAACAATCATCACATTTTTTCATTTTAAAATCCTTTTTATGGTGTCACTGCCCCAGCTGAGGTCAGTAAAGAGCCACAGACTGTTGTTGCTGCCTTTGAAAAGAGCCCTTTGGCTATGAGCCAGAAACTAATGCCCTTGTCATAATGAAGCCAACGTCTAATCCAGTCTTACAAATCTATATCAATACAATGATCATAATCTGTATTTTTTAACCCTATAAATCACCCATCCATCCTCTCCCCACCCCTCGGATGACCAGTTCTTCTGATGCATTATTAAGGCAGTTTTCAAAGCTATTCACTTTTTTTTAAATTGCCTGTCTAAAAGTACGTGTGGCTGATTTTCCTTTTGGAAAACTGGCTGTGATGTAGTCTCTTAAAAGTGCCTGAATACATTACAAGCAATATGGAGTATTCATAATTGTTCACAAAGTGTAATAAATATCTTGTTAGACTGTTTTTTCCCCTTAACTACATTTGCATTCAAAAAATAATTTAGAAAGAGACTGATCAGGTAGGTCCACTGGTTTCTGTGGAGTCCCCTGATGCATTTCAGTTGAAGTAATACACTGGCAGGAGATCTTCTGATGTACTTTAAGTCACTGAATTCATAAGATCATGACAGAATATTGAATTTTGCATTCATCTGTGCTGTTCACTCACTATTGCTGTGCTTTCTCTTTTCACTTCAGTCTTTCATGAATTTTCCACTAAAAAAGGAGCGGCGAAGGACCATAGTCGCACAAAAAAATCTTCTATCCTGCACACACTATTGAAGACCCGACTTGGCCAAGTTTTGGTAACTGCGCCTGCAACAGGGATCTAAAGTGATATAACCATAAATAATATCGAACACAAAACATAAATGAAAAAAACAAAAAACATTTATAGAGCATACTTTAAAAAACATGCAGTAATAGATTTTTTTTTTCAAATAAACATATAAATAAGATTAAAAAATATTGTATAGATGTGTGTGTGTATGCATAAGAGATAATAAAAAATGATGAAAACTGCAACATTGAAACATAAACACAAAAATGAACCAACACATTTACCAACATATAGTTAAGCTGGTGCAGTATTAAGCAATGAAGCATCAAAATCAATAACAGCATTAAAAACATATAAAACATAAAAACATGTAATATGTAGGTAAATGAAAATATAGAAAACCATGAAGAGCACATTACCAGGAACAAATGTACAACAATAATCACTACAATGCCTGAAAATTGAAAAAAAAAAAAGTATTGGTGAAAAATCTCTTGATTGCCAAAATAAACTTAATAACTGCATCATGTCACCCCTAAAAAGAAGTCACAATTCAAAAGATACCTAATAGAAGAGAAAAAGAGAAAGGGGAGGGGAAGGGGAGGATGCCAGGGGAGGAGTACCTTTCATGCTTTTGCAGCCTTAATAACTTAGAATCAACTGACAATATACTGTTTCAGACTATATTCTGAGCCATGCAGTCCCGTCCCCCCCCCCTTCCAAGCCATGCTGCCACCAATTTCATGGGGGAGGGACGGCTTGGCGCGCGGCAGGCCATGTGCTTTGGCACATATGGCCTGCTGCTTCTGACCCCTCTCCAACACAGCTTCCTGTCAAAGAGTCAGAAGCGGCAGGCCATGTATACAAAAGCACATGGCCTGTCGCAGGTGCCATGCTGTGCCGCCCACAGAGTTTTACAGCCTAGGTGGCCACCTAGCCCACCTAATGGACAGGCCGGCCTTGCGCCTAACACAATATGTGCCATTAAAAATTGCTGCCTTGAGAGACTATAGGAATATTGTATCAATATATTTATAATTCATTGTGCGGCATACTGATAAATGACCAAAAAATTACATCACAATCTGCTACTGAAGCAAAGGACTAAAATTCCATTGCAGAGTAAATAAAAGAAACCCATGTTCATGTGTAAAATATGAATATTAATAAAATACAGCCTCTAAAATGCTTGTATGCAAATGCTAGACGTCTAAAAAATAAGAGGAGAGAGTTAGAATATATAGCACTAAATAAGAAGTTAGATATGATTGGTATCTCACAGACATGGTGGAAGGAGGACAACCAGTGGGGGATGCTGTGATATCTGGGTACAAATTTTATCGCAATGATAGAGTTGATCAAATTGGTGGAGGGGTTGCCTCTATGTTAGAGAGGGCATTGAGTCACACAGGACTAAAGTTTTGCAGGAAACAAAATACACTGTAGAATCTCTATGGATTGAAATTCTATGTAAAAAGGGGAAGGCGATGGTAGTGGGTGTGTACTATCGACTATTTGGCCAGATTGAACAAATGGATGATGAAATGCTCAAAGGAATCAGGGAAGCTAACAATATTTACAGCACAGTAATGGGTGATTTTCATTTACCCCGGTATCAACTGGGTCAGTGTCACGGCAGGACATGCTAGGGAGGTAAAGTTTCTAGATAAAATAAGTGACTGCTTCTTGGAGCAGCTGGTCTATGAACCGACAAAAGAAGGAGCTATTTTGGACCTAATCATTAGTGGAACACAAGATCTGGTGCAAAAGATAAGGGTGTTAGGGCCACTTGACAATAGTGATCATAGCATGATCGTGTTTGAATTAATAAATGAAGGACAGCAAGGAAATCCATAGTACTACCTTTTAACTTTCAAAAGGGAGATTATGATAAAATGAGGACAACTGTTAAGAAAAAACTAAAAGGAGCAACTGCAAAGGTTAAAGATTTACATTAAGCATGGGTGTTTAAAAATACTGTCTTGGAAGCCCAGACCAGCTTTTATCTTTATCTTTATTAGTACACCTGATATACCGCCCACGTCAAGACATTAGGGCGATTTACAATAAAAGCAAAACTTGCTGCAGGAAAGAGGAAGAGAACACCATAAGAAAGAAGTAGAGAAACAGTATAAGTCAGACAGAGACAGAAAGAAACAGGAGGAGAATACCTAAAGGGTGTTATCATTCGGGAAAACTGACAACGTCATGAGAACCAAAACAAAAGAACCTGAAGATCATCACTTCAGGCCCTGTAATGGTATTCTCCAAGTCCTACCTATAGCCAGCGGATACCTTTAATGCCCACTTCCATCATAATGTCTCCAAGAGAGGCCCCAGTGGTGCATCTACGTGAGCCTAGGCACCACAGGATGGCATTATCATAAGAACATAAGAAATGCCATACTGAGTCAGACCAAGGTCCACCAAGCCCAGTATCCTGCCTCCAACAGTGATCAATCCAGGTCACAAGCTGTTTTCCACTCTTTAAGAAAAGTGGAAGGAAGTCCAAAAAACTTCCAGCATGGTTTAAAGATGAGGTCAGAGAGGCTGTTGTAGCCAAAAAAGCATCTTTCAGGAAATGGAAAAAGGAGCCAAATGACAAACTGGAAACAACATAAGCACTGGCAAGTTAGATGCAAGGCATTAATAAGGCAGGCAAAGAGAGAATTTGAAAAAAAGCATGCTGTGGACACAAAAAATGCATAATAACATTTTCAAATACATTCGTAGCAAAAAATCCTGTGAAAGAGTCAGTTGGACCATTAGATGATCGAGGGGTAAAAGAGGCACTAAGAGGGGACAAGGCCATAGCGGAGGGATTGAATGAATTCTTTGCTCCTGTCTTTACTGAAGAAGATGTAAGGAAGTTATCCATGCCTGAAATGGTAACTAAAGCTGATGCAGCAGAAGAATTGAAAGAAATATTGATAAACCAGAAAGATCTAGTACTACTATTTGATAAACTGAAGAATAGCAAATCACCTGAACCGGATGGTATATATCCAAGGGTGTTGAAAGAACTGAAATATGAGGTTGCAGACCTACTATTAGTAATCTGTGAACTATCATTAAAATCATTAGTAATACTGAGGATTGTAAGATGGCCAATGTAATGGCAGTTTTTAAAAAGAGTTCCAGACCGGTGAGCCTGACGCCAGAACTGGGCAAAATGGTAGAAACCATTATTAAGAATAACATTTCTGAATATGTCGATAGTCATGGTTTAATGGGAGGGAGCCAACATGGCTTTAGCCAGGGAAGGTCTTGTCTTACTAATCTGTTATATATTTTTGAAGGTGTGAATAAACAGGTAGACAAAGTTGGGTCGGTCGATGTAGTGTATCTGGATTTTCAGAAAGCCTTTGTCAAGGTCCCTCACTACTGGCGAAATTAAAAAATCATGGAATTAGGAGGGTAGGGCTGAATGGCCAATTTTCCCAATGGAGAAAGGTGAATAGTGGAGTACCTCAGGGATCTGTGCTGGGTCCGCTGCTTTTTAACATATTCATAAATGA
This sequence comes from Ichthyophis bannanicus, assembly GCA_033557465.1. NCBI lineage: Eukaryota > Metazoa > Chordata > Amphibia > Gymnophiona > Ichthyophiidae > Ichthyophis > Ichthyophis bannanicus. The sequence continues at coordinate 73,505,496 of CM066049.1, read as the reverse complement.
CTTGGAAATGGGAATAACATGCGAGGTATTCAAATTTGCAGATGACACAAAATTATTCAAAGTTGTTAAAACTCAAGAGGATTATGAAAAATTGCAAGAGGACCTTAATTATTTAGCAGACTGGATGTTCAAATGGCAGATGAAATGTAATGTGGACAAGTACAAAGTTATGCACCTTGGTGCATAACAACCCAAACTATAGTTACATGATGCAAGGTTCCAGATTAGGAACCACCACCCAGGAAAAATATTTAAGCGTCATTTTGGATAACACGTTGAAACCCTCCGCCCAGTGTGCAGTGGCGGCCAAGAAAGCAAATAGAATGCTAGGTATCATAAGGAAAGAAATGGAAAATAAAACAAAGGATATTATAAGGCCCTATATCGTTCTATGGTGAGACCGCATCTCAAATATTGTGTGCTATTCTGGTCGCCAGGATATAGCAGAATTAAAAAGGTAGAGAGAGAAGAGCTACCAAAATGGTAAAGGGGATGGAAGGATACTCCAATGAGGAGAAGCTATAAAAAGGTTGGCTCTTCATCCTGGAAAAGAGATGGCTGAGGGGAGATATGATAGAGGTCTACAAATTAATGAATGGAGTGGAACAGGTAAACGTAGATTGTTTTATGTCATCAAAATATAGAAAGACTAGGAGACATGCAATGAAGCTACAGTATAACCCATATAAGACTAATAAGTGAAAATATATTTTTACTCAACGCATAACAAACTCTGGAATTGGTTACCGGAGGATGTAGTTAAAGCTGTTAGTGTAGCTGGGTTTAAAAAAGGTTTGGACAAGTTCCTGGAGGAAAGGTCCATAAACCCTTATTAAAGGGGACCTGGGAAACCCACTGCATGTCCCAATACAAGCATTGTGGAACCTGTGTCTTCTGGGGGAACTGTTAGGTACTTGTGACCTAGATTGGCCACTATTGGAAACACAATACTGGGCTTGATGGACCTTGGTCTGACCCAGTATGGCATATTTTATGTTCTTATGTTATATCTCATCCTTGAAAAGACCAAAGAATACCAAAAGGATATCTATTTGTGCTTTATTGACTATAGCAAGGCTTTTGACTGTGTAAGTCATGAGAAACTCTGGACAACATTAAGAAGCATGGGTATACCAGAACATCTGATCGTTCTCTTGCACAATCTGTACATGGATCAAGAAGCAACAGTTCGAACGGAACAAGGAGAAACAGAATGGTTTATTCTCCAGGACCAAGCAGGAAGTCAGTCCTCACTTATGGGTGACGTCGGCGCCGACGGAGCCCTCGCGGAGCAATTTTCCCCAGCTTTCAAAGAAAGCCTTTGGGAATTGCAGCGCGCATGCGCGGTCCTCTTCCCGCCCAAGGGTGCCATCTTAGCCAGTCTTCTTTTTTCCGCGGAGCCCTACAGACGTACCCGTCGTGTCCCCGTGAAAAAGTTGATTTTTCTTCAGAATTTCTCTTTTTTTCCATTCGGTTCAGAATTACCTGGCGGACAAACTCAGCAGGATCCTCCAGCCGCACGAGTGGCGTCTGGATCCCTTGGTAGTTCAGAAGCTCTTTCTAAAGTGGGGACTCCCCACGATGGATCTCTTTGCCAGTCCTCACAACCGGCAACTTCCTCGCTTCTGCTCTAGTCAGCCACACCCCCTTCGGGTTGCGGCGGACGCTTTTCTACTCTCATGGTCGGGGAGCCTTCTGTACGCTTTCCCTCCCATCCCGCTAGTCTCTCGGACTCTTTTCAAGGTTCTCTGAGACAAAGCCCTCATGATCCTGGTGGCCCCTCGCTGGCCCAGGCAGCCGTGGTTTCCGCTCCTGCTGCAATTAGCGGTGGAGGCTCCATTCCCTCTGGGGGTACAACCGGATCTCCTCACTCAGGATCAGGGGTCTCTGCTACACCCCAACCTCAGGTCTCTCAACCTCATGGCCTGGCTGCTGAGAGGGTAGTCCTCGCTCCCCTTCTCCTGCCGGCGGAGGTGGAGGAGGTCGTCCTAGCTTCGCGACGACCGTCTACCCGCAAATGCTACGCCCTTAAATGGCGTCGCTTTTCCGTTTGGTGTACCCAACAGTCTCAGGATCCCTTCTCCTGCCCGGTGTCGGTGATCCTGCAGTACTTGTTATACCTCTCTAATCTGGGACTTAAGTCCAACTCCGTCAAAGTTCACCTCAGTGCTCTTTCAGCACATCATGTGCCGGTGGACGGCAGACCTCTTTCCAGCGACCCTCTTGTAGCGAGGTTTCTCCGAGGTCTTCTTCTACTTAAACCACCTCTGCGCCCGCCAGCGCCTGACTGGGACCTGAACGTGGTTTTGCAGCGGATCACCTGTCCGCCTTTTGAACCTATGGCTACCTGTTCTCTCCGTTTTCTTTCTTGGAAAACACTGTTCTTGATAGCCCTCACTTCCGCTAGACGCGTAAGTGAATTGCAGGCCCTCGTGTCTGATCCCCCTTACACTCGGTTCTACAAAAATAGGGTAGTCCTACGGACTCACCCAAAATTTCTTCCAAAGGTGGTCTCCCCTTTTCATATCAATCAGGAGGTGGTACTTCCAACCTTCTTTCCCAGACCATACTCCAGCCGAGCTGAAACGGTCCTCCATACCCTGGACTGTAGAAGGGCTCTGAACTTCTACCTTGACCGTACGCGGGAGCACCGTAAAGCTGCTCAGCTTTTTGTATCTTTCGACCCCAATAAATTGGGGCTCCCGGTCTCCAAGCGTACTCTGTCCATCTGGGTTGCGGACTGTATCACTTGGGCTTATGGGGCAGCCGGACTCTCCTTGGAAGGTCGAGTCACGGCTCACTGCGTTCGGGCAAAGGCCACGTCAGTGGCTTACCTCCGCTCTGTTCCACTGGCAGACATCTGCCGGGCCGCTACTTGGTCTTCGAGCCAGACTTTTGCGGTCCATTACTGTCTCGAGAGGGAGTCCCGCAGGGACAGTGCTTTCGGACAGGCAGTCCTCCGTAATCTCTTTGAGGTCTGAGCAACTCCTACCCTCCATCCCGGATGTGGGCTACCGGTGGGTAATTATTCAGCGAAGATCCTTCCTTCTGTGCTGCTGAGCTAGAGGGAGCTCATTTTTGTGCTTAGGGTCTCCGGTAGCCTTGAGCTTGGGAGTCCCCATAAGTGAGGACTGACTTCCTGCTTGGTCCTGGAGAAAGCGTAGTTACTCACCTGTAACAGGTGTTCTCCAGGAGCAGCAGGAATCAGTCCTCACAACCCTCCCTCCTCCCCTTGGAGTTGCAATCGTCTGCTTTACTTTTTTGCAAATTTTTATGCTGTCTTTTTTAGCTATGTCATCTGACTGGCTAAGATGGCACCCTTGGGCGGGAAGAGGACCGCGCATGCGCGCTGCAATTCCCAAAGGCTTTCTTTGAAAGCTGGGGAAAATTGCTCCGCGAGGGCTCCGTCGGCGCCGACGTCACCCATAAGTGAGGACTGATTCCTGCTGCTCCTGGAGAACACCTGTTACAGGTGAGTAACTACGCTAAATAAGCATAGGTGTAAGACAAGGCTGCATACTTTCCCCCTACCTGTTTAAATATATGCAGAACAAATCATCAGAGAAGCAGGATTGTATGAAGACTACAGAGGTGTGAAGATTGGTGGAAGACTCATCAACATCCTTCGCTATGCTGATGATACCACATTACTGGCTGAAAGTAAAGATGATCTGAAACGGCACTCGACGGCACTTAACAACAACATGTTATATCTCAAATTAGAAATCATGGCATACGAAACTCCATTGGCTCAAATATTATTAGAGTGGCTGAAACTATGACAACAAAAATCAAACAGTGGCAGATGCAGCTAGTGACAAACCTTATAGCATCAGAGCCACATTAGTTTTTAATGTTTAAGCCTTGAAAAATATTAAAATAAATCACCTCAGACTAGAGCGAAATAAAAGCATCAGGAGACCAGACTCTGCAGCTTAAACGTCAAAAATTACACGGCTCTGATGCTAAAAGATTTGCTAGTAGTTGCCCCAGTCATTGATTTTTGTCATAGTGTCAACCGCTTGTTTAATATTTGGACCGACAGAGTTGCAGTTTTCATCATTTTTTATTATCTTTTATGCGCATATATATAGTTATATATTTTTTTATCTCTTTTTTTTTGTTCTCTTTTGGTTTTTTTGGGTTTTTTTTATATTTATGCAATTTTTACACATAAATCAAGAAAGCCAACAATGCACTCTCTTGAAAGAAAACAGGTTGACAAACAAAAAATACAAAAAAAAAGAAAAAAAATATACATTAGTAGCAATGCAACATAACAATGCCCAACCAATCTAGTCCACAAAAGAAGGGACATTTCATGGAAATATAATATATATATACCAAATATGCAAAGAAACAAGCAGCACAGCAGTTCAAACAATCCATATCTGAGCACCCTTATGGAGGAAGAGTAGAGGATTCTACACACCTAGCACTAATAAAGGCTAGCAGTTGTTTTTATGGGTTTTTGAAATATATATATTTTTTGTATTACTGCATGTTTTTAAGTATTTATTATGAATGTTTTTAGGTGGTTGTGTTTTTCATTTATAAGTTTTGTGTTTTGAAATTATTTATGGTTATATTACTTTTGATCCCTGATGCAGGCAGAGTTGCTGAAGCTTGGTGAAATTGAGTCTTTAATAAAGTGTGCAGATTGTATGGCTGTGGTCCTTCTCTGCTCCTTCTTTCGGTGTTTGCTATTTGTGGAGATTGTCTTCCCCTTTTGTTTTCATGGATTTTCCACTATACAGGTTAATCTAGCATCCAATCCCATACTAGATGCTTGGTATGGCGCTCGCGATTGGGCACTGGAATACATGAACTGTGAGGAAGGTTGGATCACGAGGAAGGACTATGAAGAAAAAGGAGGAGAGTATTTAAAGGAACATTGCACCTCAGGGCCTTATATCTCCGTTAGCCTCCCCAAACAGGTTCCTCGAAGTACAGCTGTGGCAACAACATCTGTGGAGCCAATGCCAGCCAACCAGGTATCGGCAGTTGTTGTGAGTGGCTCCAGCCCAGAGAGGGAGCAGCTGCAGCCCAGGACCAGGGGTCCGTGGTGGAAGAGCAGCGAGGGAGAAAGAATGTGACTTATCTTCTGAAATACACTAAGTTCAGCAGAAGAGCTAAGGAAAGAATACCTTCTGTCTAACGTTTACATTAGAAAAACTGTATGTCACGCTGGTGTGGAAATGATGAGCAAAGTGTGTCTTGTGTTAAAATTTGTATTATATACATTTGAAAATTTTGTATATTTAATGGCAAAATGTGTTTCTTTGAAACTTAAGGTAATTATGTAAATGGTCAATAGTTGTCTCTCTGCCTTTGCCGGTAGTGCCTTCATTTGCAACTTCGTAGGGATTTTACCTCCTCCCAGCTCATCTAGCATAGTGATACCTGAAAGTCCTCAGCCAGGAGCTGTGTACCAGGGCCCTTTCTGTAGCTGCAGTTATAGGTCCTAAATCCAGCGAGGCGGTGTCGCTGTTGTGCATTGACTGCACTGCCCTCTCCCCATACCCCCAAGCAGCTGTGAGTACTGCCTCTGCAGCATTTCTGGTCCAAACAGCTCAGAGAGCAGCATCCTGGCCTGGGAGACAGTAATATTTCTTGCTAAATGCCATCATTGGGTCTTTGATGCACAATTGGTGAATTTCTGCTGCACTGGAAAAAGAACTTTAAGAAATCTCCATTCTTACCATTATCTGTGCATGGTCCAAAGGGTCAGACGTTTTAGCAGGCTGTCTATCTCAGCATGTTCCTGAAGTACAAACAAATTGTAAAACATCTTGTGATTCCGACTGAATGAAAGGTGTCATAGACATCTATAATAGTAGTTCACTTGGGAATAAAAAGCTGTAGTTTTCTGTGCAGTATATAGAATATTTTGGAAGTTAATTCGGCAAAACAAACACTCCTGGCAATCAACATACAATCTGTCCTGAAACATTACTATTATTCAAACTCTTTAAACTGATCCCAGGGGCTGCCATGTTTGAAGCCGTGTCAGAAATGACTGCAAAAAGAGTGAGATCTGAATTGGTTCATGGTTGATTTGGGCCTGCTGGAGTGAGGTCATTTACAATTATTGCGTATAGGATTGTGCCCAGAGGTTCAGCAAAAAAAAAGTTCAAACATTTTTAACAATTTAGAATGAGACAGAGTGAATACTACTACACATGAGCTTCTGGAAATACTATTCTCCAGGAACAAGCAGGAAGTCAGTCCTCACATATGGGTGACGTCGGCGCCGACGGAGCCCTCATGCAGAGCAATTCCCCAGCTTTCAAAGAAAGCCTTTGGGATTGCATCGCGCATGCGCAGTCCCTTTCCTGCCCAAGGGTGCCATCTTGCTCAGTCTCCCTTTTTCCGCGGAGCCCAACCGACGTCCCTAATTCCTCGCGGAAATGTGTATCAAAACTTAGAAGAATTTTTTCTCTTCGACTGGTTCGACGCCGGTTCCCCTTTCCGCCTGCGGCTCGGTACACCGGTATCGATTCCAGTCAATTTTTTGCGTTTTTGTCCTTAGAGACTAGCGTTCGTGCTCTTTTTATTTTCACTGGCAGCCTGGTTCTTCGACCTTGCAGGGGCCCTTTTTCCCCCGATGGCTGCCAGCGGGTTTAAAAAGTGTGATCGGTGTAAGAAGTTAATGTCCCTCACCGACACACATGACTGCTGTCTCCGATGCCTCAGGCCCAACCATGACCCGAAGGTCTGTGACCCGTGTGGGAAGATGTCCTCTAAGGCACTCTGAAGTAGGCAGCAGCAGCGTGAAAGGATTTTCTCGGTCTGCATCCCCCCCCCCCGGATCTGGACCTCATCAGAAGCCTCGACGTCTCAGGAGCTGTCTGAACCCGAGCACTGTCGGGGGTCTTCTGAGCAGGGGTCTCCCTCCGGGGAACACCATAGGAAGAAGAAACCCGTGAGGGTGGCGTCGTTGGATGTCTACGATCGCCCTGGGCCCTTGAAGGCCAGGTCACGGAGTCCTGACCACTGCCCCGGGTCCTCGGACTCGGAGCGGCCTGCGAAGATACCTCACACAGAGCTGGAGACGCCGAGGCGGGTAAGTGCTGTTGTCCTCATGGATTCCTCTCCGGGGGAGCCAGCATTGGGCCTGACGACGTCGGGGCCCGAGCCGGAGGCTGCGGAGTCTTCTGAGCTTGGTCTCAGGATGACGGCGCTGGAGCGCAGCATGTCTGCCTTCATGGAGCAGTAGCGGGCGCTGTTAGCCGGTCTCACAGGTCCATCCGCCCCGACCACCGGGACCTCGACGTCCAAGTCGATCCCAGAGGCTGAGCCGATCCTCGAGACTCTTCGGACTCGAGTTGATCCTCGGCCAAGGACTCCCTCGACCTCCTGCTCGGGACCGAGGTGCTCTCAGCGTTGGGGTGGTCGGGGCCGCAGCCGGAGCCCCTCGATTCCTCCTCGGAGGGATCGGCATGGGAGACGGAAGATGAGGAGTCCCCGGACACCCATCAGACCCGGTATGTCCCATCGGACTCACCGGGTTCGGAGCCTCAGAGAAGGTCCCCTCCGGAGGATACCCGGTTCTCGGACATCGTCAGGGACATGGCCAAGGCTTTGGCATTCCCGGCGGATACGGAGGAGGAGCCTCGAGCTGAAGAGCTCGAGGCTCTCCAGTATGACTTTCCCCTGAGGGAAGCCCTTACTGTGACGGTTCCTCCGATGCTGGAACAGCTGATGCTCCGCATGTGGGAGTAACCGGCCTCGATGCCGGTTCTCAGCAAGCAGGTCGATTCCAACTATTGAGTCCGCAAGAGCCCTGGGTTACAAAAGGCACAGCTGCCGCACAGCTCCATGGTTGTGGAATCGACCATGCATAGGCTTAAGAGCCAAAAAACGTACTCCTCGGAGCCTCCTGGCCGGGAGGCTCGGAACCTGGATGCCCTCGGCAGAAAATGCTTCCAGGGCTCGATGCTGTCATGCTGTGTCCAAACCTACTAGCTGTACATGGGCTTGTACTTGAGGGACCTGGCAAAGGAAATTGCCGGGTTCTCAGCTGGCCTCTCCGAGGCACCCTTGCAACGCTTCAATGCCTTGTCCACTGGGATTCAGGAGTGCTCGAAGTTCATATCTCGAGCGGCCTATGATGGCTTCAAGGCTTCGGCCCAAGTAGCCGCAGCCGGCATCGGTGCATGCCACCAGGCCTGGCTAATGTCATCGGATCTGGAGCCATGGGTTCAGGACAAGTTGGTTGATGTCCCTTGCCGAGGTGACAACCTCTTTGGCAAACCCATTACTGAGAAGGCTACTTAGCTCGAGTCCGAGTACTTGACCCGGACAAGACTCTCAAAGAAGACTTCTGCCCCTTCTAAGAAGAAGGGCTCGGGTAAAAAGCCCTTTTTACCGAGGAAGGGTACTACTTACCGCAACTACCCCACTTACCAGGCCACCCCAGCTCCCTAACAGGGGCAGCAGGCCAAGGGACAGGGGCATGGCCCGCATAAGCAGAAGACCCCCAGGCCCCGGCCCTACCCAGCCGGGAGGGGGTTTTTGACTCCCAATGCATAGTCTCTCTTCCGCCAGCCATCACCTCGGATATCTGGGTCTTGCAAATAATCCAAAGGGGCTATTTGCTTCACTTCAGCCAGATACCACCCTCCTTCTTTCCAGGAGAGCCTCTCAGACCCCCTCTTCACTGGGACCTCCTTTGCAGGAGTTGGCAGGTCTTCTAGAGAATCAGGCGGTGGAATCGCTGCCCCACCCCTGCAGAGCAAGGGCTTCTACTCCAGGTATTTTCTCATACCAAAGAGAACAGGAGGCCTCAGACCCATCCTCGACCTAAGAAATTTAAACAAGTTCCTGGTGAGGGAAAAGTTCAAGATGCTTTCCCTTGGAATGTTGCTGCCTTACTTCCACCAGGGAGATTGGCTGTGCTCCTTAGACCTGAAGGATGCCTATACACACATCCTCATACATCCAGACCACAGACAATATCTGAGATTTGTAGTGGGAGGAAAACATTTCCAATACAGAGTTCTACCCTTTGGCCTGGCCTCTGCTCCCAGAGTGTTTACAAAATGCCTGGCTGTAGTGGCGACCTTCCTCAGAAATCAAGGAATTTTTGTCTTCCCTCACCTGGACGACTGGCTCATCAGGGACCAGTCGCCTCAGGAGGCCCAACAGGCCACTTCTTGCACTATCAACCTGTTGCAACGTCTAGGCTTTGTCATGAACCACGCAAAGTGGTTATCTCATGTATATAGTTTACCCCGGTTCTCCAAGTTTGTACTCCTGTTCGATGTAAACCAAACAGCTTGTTGTTATGGTCTTTATGTTATAATGTAAACCGCGCTGATGCCGAATAGTGCGGTATATAAGAACTTGTAATAAATAAATAAATAAAGTCTACTTTGCTCCCCACTCAAAACTTAGAGTTCATAGGAGCAAGACTGGACACCCTTCAGGCGAAGGCTTTCCTGCCGGAGGACAGGGCGCAGAGGCTGCTAGCACTGGCACAACAGTTCAGGCACAGGTCTCAGTGAGACACTTCTTATGCCTCCTGGGCCACATGGCCTCCACGGTGCATGTGACCCCAAATGCCCGTCTCAACATGAGAACAGCTCAGTGGTGCCTCAGAGATCAGTGGACACAAGCCACCGGCAGCCTCAGAGACAGGATAACAGTATCCAGGCGACTGGTGAAGTCATTGCAGTGGTGGAGTCAGCCACCCAATCTGATGGAGTATCTTTTCAGATTCCCTCACACACAAGAGTGCTAACGACAGATGCCTCCTTGCTGGGCTGGGGAGCCCATTGCCAAGGATCATGCACTCAGGGGTTATGGTCGTCTCAGGAGTCTGCACACCAAATCAACCTCTTAGAATGTGGGCGATTCGCCTTGCTCTTCAAGCCTTTTGTCATGTCCTCTCACATCAGTCTGTATTGATACAGACGGGCAACCAGGTAGCAATGTTCTATGTGAACAAGCAGGGAGGTATGGGGTCTCGTATCCTATGTCAGGAGACATTGGACCTCTGCTCCTTTGCCATCAGGCAGGGTATGTCTCTCAAAGCAGTGTACCTGCCTGGTCAGGAGAACTGCCTAGCAGACAAACTAAGCAGGATTCTCCAACCTCATGAATGGAAACTGGGTCCGTTGGTGGCCCAGCGGATTTTCCACCACTGGGGACATCCGTCCATAGATCTATTTACCAGTCCGCAAAATCACTGAGGGTGGCTGCAGATGCTTTCCTGATCTCCTGGTCAGGGGGCCTCATGTATGTGTTTCCTCCCACACCTCTGGCGGCCCGGACTCTGTTCAGAATCCTTCAGGGCAAGGCCTCTGTCATTCTGGTAGCCCCCAGATGTCCAAGACAGCCTTAGTTTGCACTTCTCCTCCAGCTGGCAGTGGAAACCCCACTTCCACTGGGGACGCAGCCCGACCTCCTTTCACAGGAGCAAGGCTCTCTCTTGCACCCCAACCTCAGGGCCCTCAACCTGATGGCATGGCTGCTGAAAGGGTAGTGCTGGCTCCTCTCCTGCTACCTCGGAATGTAGAAGAAGTATTACTGGCCTCCAGGAGGAAGTCCACTAGGAAATCCTATGCTTTCAAGTGGCGTAGATTTGAGATGTGGTGTAACCAGCACAATGAAAACCCTTTCTCTTGCCTTATACCAGTGGTGCTGCAGCACCTGCTTCACCTCTCAGAATCTGGTCTCAAGTCTAACTCTGTCAGGGTCCACCTGAGTGCTTTGTCAGCACACCACTCGCCCGTGGAGGGGCAATCTCTTTCGGCTCACCTCCTGGTGTCCAGATTCCTCAGAGGTCTGCTTCTCCTGAAACACCCAGTTCGTCCTTCGGCAACTGAGTGGGATTTGAATGTGGTCTTGCAGCAGCTTACTTGCCCACCTTTTGAGCGATGTCCTCTTGCCATCTGCGCTTCCTCTTCTGGCAGGTGCTCTTCCTGTTGGCACTCACATCAGCCAGACGTGTGAGTGAGCTGCAAGCTCTCGTAACTGATAAACCATACACAAGGTTTTATAAGAGTAGGGTGGTCCTCCGCACTCACCCGAAGTTCCTTCCAAAGGTGGTCTCTTCTTTCCACCTCAACCAGGAGGTGATTCTTCCGACCTTCTTTCCCAGGCCGCATTCCAGCCGGGCAGAGACAGTCGTACATACTCTGCATTGTAAGAGGGCATTGTCCTTCTACCTGGAGCATACGAAGGGAAATTGAAGGGCTACTCAGCTCTTCATCTTGAATGACCCCAGTAAGCTGGGGTTACCTATTTCCAAGCGTACGCTGTCCACCTGGGTGGCAGACTGCATTGCCTGGGCATACAGGGCAGCCGACCTCCCGTTGCAGGGTCGAGTCATGCCCCACCATGTCAGGGCTAAGGCCACATCAGTGGCTCACTTCTGCTCTGTTCCATTGGCAGACATCTGCCGGGCCGCAACTTGGTCTTCAAGCCAGACTTTTGCAGCCCATTACTGCCTGGATAGGGAGTCCCGACGGGACAGTGCTTTCAGCCAGGCGGTTCTCAGTAACCTATTTGAAGTTTAGGCAACTCCAACCCTCCGACCCTTTGGTGTAAGGCTACCGGGGGGTGTTGCTTTCTTGGCTGAATTCCTATTGCAGCTGCTGCGGCTCTTCTAGAGGGAGCCATTTTTCGGCTATGGATTCTCGGTAGCCTATAGCTAAGGAGTCCCATATGTGAGGACTGACTTCCTGCTTGTTCCTAGAGAAAGCGTAGTTACTCACCTGTAACAGGTGTTCTCCAGGGACAGCAGGAATCAGTCCTCACGACCCTCCCTCCTCCCCTGGAGTTGCAGTCCTATTATTGGTTTTTATTCATTTTGCCATCTTTTTAGCTAGGTCATTTGACTGAGCAAGATGGCACCCTTGAGCAGGAAGGGGATCGCGCATGCGCAATGCAGTCCCAAAGGCTTTCTTTGAAAGCTGGGAAATTGCTCCGCACGAGGGCTCCATCGGCGCCGACGTCACCCATATTTGAGGACTGATTCCTGCTGTCCCTGGAGAACACCTGTTACAGGTGAGTAACTACGCCTACTAAACACTGCTTTTAAAATGCCTTCTGTGCTTTGACAAGAAAATGCAAAGCAAAGGGAATTATAGCGCAGCCATACAAGACCTTTCAAGATAAAACTTACTTTAATTTTTCATAAAATGCAGCATGGTTTTCAGTTATTCGGTTCACAAACCACTGGAAATAAAGCAGATCATTGACTGCAATAGCATGAAGCCATTGTGGGGTGATTTGTCTTTTAGGGATATTAAGCCAAGTTGGATCTCCTCGTCGCTTTCTTTCCCGGGCTGCTTGTAAATCCTCAGCTTGAAAGGTTGAACCATATTGATTTTTATGCAACATGAAAATAATTTTCTCCCTCTAATTACCCTTTCTGGACACTCTCTTCATCCTTTCTTTTAAAAGCAATGGAGTGGGGCCCCACATTGAGGAGTTAAGTGCTTTAACATAAAAGTAAATAAAATAAATCCTATGACTGCTTGCCACCAGTTCTGATGTTCTGGCTCCTAGCTGATGTTCTCTGGGCCATGTCAGAATCATCAGTGCTTGAGAACTATGATGATGGAACAGGAGAAACATAGTTAACTCCTGAAACCCACTGGATGGATGATACTATGAGTACAAAATGAAGGTTGGCTTTTCAGAGTGAGAGACATTTGCAATCTGTGACTTTTCCGCTAACATGTCATAATGAGATTTCAGTGGATTCTCAGTTTTGTCTGTAGAGGAACTCAAATAATAGTAGCATGCAGAAACACCCCAAACAGGCAGCTTAAAAAATCACTGAAACGTTTTTTGACTCCGCAGTTTCCTCCCATTTTGTTTGTTCTTCAAGCCAGATCCCAGGCTTGGTTTTGATGGAGTCTTCATTCTCAGCCATACCCAGGAATTTTTTTCTCCCCTATTTTACATCTCCTTTTGATGTAGATCTAGTTCGGGCATTGCATTGATGGCCCTGGATTGAGACCTTGCATCAAGTTGCCTTCGAGAATGCTGCAGTGGTAGGCTTGAATCTGGCCACCAGGTGGTAGCCTTAAGCAAAGTCCATGATTCTGTTCCTTGTCAGCACCTCCTCTGTAGCATCCACCGCTCCAGCTGACCGAGAAGTGAAAGACCTGCTTCTGTCTGTTGTACAAGGTATAATGCAAGCCACCAAGTCAGCTCAATAAGACCTTTTTAAACTTTTATAGGAAATGCTTCTTTTTTTTCCCAGTGCCGTGCTTTTATATATAAGCAGTATCCTTTTGGGATAATTCACTTGACCTCCCCCCTTTTTTTAAGCCAGAACATGTGACTTGGATTGCTGGCAATGAGCAGGTGCTAGCACTTTTTTCTTTGTAGCCTTTAGAGATCTTATGCAACAGATAGCAGCATAGTACCTAAAACATAATCCAGTTCCTTACACAGTGTTTCATGCAGCCTGTGAAAGTCTCTTCAATTGTATCATTTCAGTAGCACAAAATAACGTATTGCTGAATTATGTTGGACAGTTTCAGTCTAGATGTAGAAAAATTCTTTGCACTTAATGTAAACCACAGTGTGGTGACCCTCAACGCCTGCCACAGTAATCATACATTGTCAGAGCTTGTATATTTGCTGGCACCAGGCTATTGATGAATTTACTGGAAATTCACAGGTAAAATTCAGAGGATCATGTTAATGTTGGGGTTACAGTGTGGAAAGGCAGCATACAAAACTGAATATTTTTATTGCTTTTATCCCAGTCTCGGTGGCAGAAGTGTTTGGCAAAATCTTTGCAGTACATATGCACCTGGCAGAGATGCTTTCGGGGAGAATGTCTTTTTAGTGTTCTTCATTTCCCATGCACCATTAACGATATCACTAGGAAAGCTTGCTCTCCCGCCTGCGGACAGATTCTTCATCACATACCAGACATTCCTTCTTCATTAAGGAGAATATAGCGCATGGGCTTTCACTGAGAAAGGGATGTCTCTTGATAAAAAATCTAGTTTACTCTTTAAATACCATTTGCAAGCAAGCTTGGCGACAGAGCCTGCAAAATGATATTGCTCTCTCTTTAGCACAGTCTTTTTAGTTATAACAAAATTGAAGTCTTTTCCTACCAAGGGATTTTTATTGAGCTTTGTTTCCCCCATTCAAATTAAGCTATAGAAAGATCTCTAAAAAATCAGCGTGTTGGTTCTTAGGTCATTTAGACTCTCTCTCTCTCTCTCATGGTATCAACTTATTTGTCCATGCCTTACCTTTTTCGTTCCTTTTATTGCCACCCCTCTCTCCTGGGATGGCGTGCTCATGGAACTCTAGACATGTTCACCACCCTAAGGGTTGGAAGGGGACTTTGCTCATTGGTCAGCAGTGGCAGCCATATTGGTTGTCCTCCCTCCTCAGGCCTGAGCACACTGCTCTGTAGCATGCCTAGGCCAGACCAGGCCCAAAGGGCAGGATTTAGCCTGTATTTTTTTTAACAACTTCTTTGTAACTACTTTGCAATTTCTTAGTTGCAGAGTAATGACTCTCTCATGATTTTGTAAATATTGAGATGTATCGTCCTCATGCTTTCCTCCTGTGAACTTCAAAAATGAAAGCAGAAGGCACACCAAGATCCATTGCTTTACTGCCAGCATCAGAGCCAACTGTGTGGATTAATCCCAAGGTAAGGCTATTGGGGTGGAGGAGGAAGATTGTTTTGTTTTGCAGGGCATAGCTTAAAGATAGAGGAACAGGTAGAGTAGAAAGTAATAATTTTTATGATAAGCCTGTTGAAGATCTTTGCCACTGTTGTGTGTGTGTGCACTTTAAGGCTTCTAGGTCTTTCCTTCCATCCATCACCTCCCTTGTTAATGTTGCATCCGCTGTAGGCGGGTTATCAAATACAATACAATAAACAATAACTACAGTTACTACTACGGTAATAATAATCATTACTATAGTGCTACAAGGCGTGAACAATACTGTCCTTGTCTCATCACAGGTCCATTCATACACTGTCATCTTTCACTGGGTCATGGATATAGGTGTTTCAGAGACCATCTCGGTCCATCAAGTTTGTCTCCCATCTATTTCCCTCCTCTCCTCCTCATGTGTAGAGTAGGTGACAGGAGTTCATTGAATTCTGAAAGAGGAGAAATCTGGGCATATGAATTAATTTCTGCCACTGACGGTGTGTATGTGATCTTGGGCAAGTCACTTTCTCTGCTGTGCATTGGGTAACATTCTTCGCGCATTTGAAAGCTTTTGTGCTGTTTGAGTACCAGAAACTCTGAGCTCTGAGCCTATTCAAGAAAGGGCCATACCAAAGGCTGTGTGAGCAGTGTGGCTGCACAGGGCACAAGTACAGAAGGGGCACCTTTTTCATAACTGAGCTCCCAGGAAGCCCAAAATGAGCACGTTTCTGTGCATGGATCAGTGTGGTGGGGCACCGGATTCCTGAGTTGCACAGAGCGCATTTATAGCTTGGTACGGTCCTGGGTACCAGAAATTTACTGATAGGTCTTCCAGCTTTATCGGTATCTGTGTGAATGCTTAAAAAGCAGTTGGTGGAAAGCACATTGTCGTTTGAATGAAAGTCACAACATACATTCAGATCTGCATATATTTATTGCTTTTTTTACTGCTGTTTTCAATATTGATTTTTGGAAGACCCATTGACTATTGTTTTCTCAGAGCTCAGTACGTTACTTAAGCGGCAGGTTTGCTAAATATTAAGTTGCCCAATAAATATGGAATAGCACGTAAGCATGAGAAGGGGGTGACTGAATCCAAGATCCATATCACGCTTATTTATTGCTACTCTAATGAATTTATTTTTGTGCTTTGATTCTCCAGGACCAAGCAGGAAGTCAGTCCTCACATATGGATGACGTCGGCGCCGACGGAGCCCTCGCGGAGCAATTTCCCCAGCTTTCAAAGAAAACCTTTGGGAATTGCAGCGCGCATGCGCAGTCCCCTTCCCGCCCAAGGGTGCCATCTTGCTCAGTCTTCTTTTTTTCCGCGGAGCCCTACAGACGCTGTTTGTGATCACCGCTGAAAAAGTTGATTTTCTCTCTTTTTATTTATTCTTTTTCGTTTCTACGCCGGATCCTTTTTCCCGCCCGGACCCGCTACGCCGGTATCGGGTCCGTTTCTTTATTTTTCGTTTTTTTGTCCTTCGTGACAAGCGTTCGCGCCATTTTTTTCCTTTTCACTGGCAGCCCTGTCTTTTGACCTCGCAGGGGCCCTTTTTCCCTCGATGGCTGCCAGCGGGTTTAAGAAGTGTGATCGCTGTAAGAAACTCATGTCTCTTACCGACACACACGACTGCTGCCTCCGCTGCCTCGGACCCGATCATGACCCGTGGTCCGTGTGGCAAAATGTCCTCAAAAGCATTGAGGAGTCGGCAGCATCAACGAGAACGAATCTTCTCTGACTCCGCGTCCGGCCGGGCCCGGACCTCGTCAGAGGCTTCGACGTCCCGGGACTCCGGTCCTGAGCATCGTCGGAGTTCCTCTGAGCGGGGATCTCCTACCCGGGAACATCATAGGAAGAAAAAACCCGCGAGGGCGGCGTCAGCGGACGCTCCTGGTTCCTCGAGGGCCAGGTCGCATAGCCCCAACAGCCGTCCCGGGTCCTCGGAGTCGGAGAGGCCTTCGAAACATCCTCGTCTCGAGATGGAGTCGCCTGGACACGTGAGTACTGTGGTTCTCGTGGACTCGCCTCCGAAGGAGCTGACGTCGGGCCCGACGCCGTCGGGGCCCGAGTCAGGGGCTGCTGGGTCTCCTGAGCTTGGACTCAGGTTGACGGCCTTGGAGAGCAGTTTAGCTGCCTTCATGGACCAGCAGCAGGCATTGATCGCTGGCCTTGCCAATGCATCTGCCCCGGCCACCGGGACGTCGACGTCCAAGTCGACCCCGGAGACCGAGCCGATCCTCGAGTCCATCTGAGCTCGAGTCGATCCTCGGTCGCGGTCTCCCTCGGCCTCCCGTTCAGGACCGAGGTCGTCGACGCCCACTCCTTCGGCGTCGGAGCAGAGGGCATCGGTGCCCGCCTGACTGGAGCCACTCGAATCCTCCTCCGCGGAGTCCGACTGGGAATCGGAGGACGAAGAGTCCCCTGGTAGTTTTTCGGACTCGGTGTGTCCCATCGGACTCGCCCGAGTCCGAACCTCAGAGACGGTCCCCCCCCCCCCCCGGAGGACACCCGGTTCTCGGATTTCGTGCGGGATATGGCCAAGGCCTTGGCATTCCCCGCGGATCCCGAGGAGGAACCTCGAGCCGAGGAGCTCGATGCCCTCCAGTATGATTCTCCCCCGAAGGAGGCCTTTACTGTACCGGTTCCTCCGATGCTGGAATGACTTCTCTTCCGCATGTGGGAGAACCCGGCGCCGGTGTTAAGCAAGCGGGTCGATTCCATTTATCGAGTCCGCAAGAGCCCCGGCTTCCAAAAGGCACAACTACCGCACCATTCCATGGTGGTGGAATCGGCCATGCATAGACTCAAGAGTCAAAAAATGCACTCCTTGGTGCCTCCCGGTAGGGAGGCCCGGAGCCTGGATGCCCTCGGTATGAAGTTGTTTCCAGGGCTCTATGCTTGCTTGTCGAGTCCAGACCTACCAGCTCTATATGGGCATGTATCTCCGAGATCTGGCAAAGGAAATTGCCGGGTTCTCGGCTGGTCTCTCCGTGGAACCTTTGCAGAGGTTCCAAGCCTTGTCCACTGGGATTCGAGAGTGCTCAAAGTTTATCTCTCGGGCAGCCTACGATGGCTTTGAAGCATCGGCTCGAGTAGCCGGAGCCGGCATCGGTGCCCGCCGACAGGCTTGGCTTCAGTCATCCGACCTCGAGCTATGGGTCCAGGACAAGTTGGTCGATGTCCCCTGCAGAGGTGAAAACCTCTTTGGCAAACCCATGGCTGAAAAGGCTGCACAAATCGAGACCGAGACTCTGACCAGAACTAGGCTGTCCAGAAAAACCTCTGCCCCTTCTCAGAAGAAGAAGGGCTCGGGGAAAAAGCCCTTTTACCCGAGGAAGGCGGCTGCCTATAAATACTACCCTCAGTATCAGGCCTCAGCAGCTCCCCAAAAGGGTCAGCAGGCCAAGGGACGGGGTAATGGGTCCCATAGGCAGCAGGCCCCCAAGCCCACTACACCGGCCCCTGCTCAGCAGGGTGGGGGTTTTTGACTCCATCAGCATAGCCTCTTCCCCTCAGCTGGTTTCTCTCAGCACAGGAGGCCGGCTGGTCCACTTTGCCCACAGGTGGTCAGCCATCACATCAGATACCTGGGTACTTCATATAGTTCAGAAAGGCTATCTTCTACACTTTCACCAGGTACCTCCCTCCTACTTTCCAGGGGAGCCTCCAAGACTCCCTATGCACAGGGACTTACTCCTTCAGGAGTTGGCAAGTCTTCTTCAGGAACAGGCTGTGGAACCGGTGCCCCACCACCTGAGAGGTCACGGCTTTTATTCCAGGTACTTTCTGATACCAAAAAGAACAGGAGGCCTCAGACCCATCCTGGACTTGCGAAACCTCAACAAGTTCCTGGCAAGGGAAAAGTTCAAGATGTTTTGCCTTGGAATCCTGCTGCCCTACCTCCAGCGGGGAGACTGGCTATGCTCCTTAGATCTAAAGGATGCCTATACTCACATCCTTATTCATCCAGACCACAGACAATATCTCAGATTTGTTGTGGGAGGAAATCATTACCAGTACAGGGTCCTGCCCTTTGGCCTATCCTCCGCCCCACGGGATTTCACCAAATGCCTGGCAATGGTGGCGGCCTATCTCAGACTTCAAGGCCTTTTTGTGTTTCCATACCTGGACGACTGGCTCATCCGGGCCCAGTCTTCCCAAGAGGCCACTCAAGCCACTCATCGCACTGTGTCTCTGCTCCAGCACTTGGGCTTTGTCATAAACTTCGCAAAGTCCACTTTGCTCCCCTCTCAAGATCTCGAATTCATCGGCGCAAGGTTAAGCACACTTCAGGCGCGGGCCTTCCTGCCTCTGGACAGGGCCCACAGGCTCATGAATCTCGCCAGCCACTTTCGCAGCAATTCCCTGGTCTCTGCCAGGCAATTTCTGAGACTGCTCGGCCATATGGCTTCCACGGTCCATGTGACCCCCAATGCCCGCCTGAACATGCGACCTGCCCAGTGATGCCTTCGCACTCAATGGCATCAGGCCACGGGGAGCCTGACTGACTCTGTACAAGTCTCGGACCTGCTGGTCTCTTCTCTGCGGTGGTGGCTTCATCTGCCAAACCTAGTACTGGGAGTGGATTTTCAATCTCCTCCTCCTTCTCAGGTACTAACAACCGATGCTTCTCTCCTGGGATGGGGAGCACATTGCCAAGGGACATGTACTCAAGGCCTCTGGACTCCTTGGGAGTCTGCGCAGCAGATAATCTTCCTGGAGCTCAGAGCCATCCGCCTAGCTCTGAGAGCCTTCTCCCACCTCACTTCTCACCAGTCTGTACTGGTCCAGACGGACAATCAAGTAGCAATGTTCTACGTGAACAAACAAGGAGGCACAGGCTCCTTCCTTCTCTGTCAGGAGGCACGACGGCTGTGCTCTTGGGCAGTCGGCCACGGCATACTCCTCAAAGCGGTCTATCTCCAGGTCAAGAAAATTACCTGGCAGACAAACTAAGCAGGATCCTCCAACCACACGAGTGGAGATTGGATCCATTAGTGGTTCAGCAGATCTTTCTCAAGTGGGAACTCCCCACCTTGGATCTGTTTGCCAGTCCTATGAACCGGCAACTACCCAGATTCTGCTCTCGCCAACCGCATCCTCTCAGAGTAGCGCCGGATGCTTTTCTGATTCCATGGTCCACAGGCCTCTTGTATGCCTTTCCTCCCATACCGCTGGTGTCTCGAACGCTCTTCAAAGTTCTCCGAGACAAAGCCTCGCTGATCCTAGTGGCTCCCCGGTGGCCGAGGCAACCTTGGTTCCCGCTTCTAATGCAGCTGGCGGTGGACACTCCTCTCCTCTGGGGTTTCAACCCGATCTCCTGACACAAGACCACGGGTCTCTCCTACACCCCAACCTCCGGTCCCTTCATCTGATGGCCTGGCTGCTGAAAGGGTAGTCCTTGCTCCCCTCCTACTGCCTCGGGAGGTGGAAGAGGTTGTCTTGGCCTCCAGGCGGCCCTCCACCCGGAAGTCCTACGCTCTTAAGTGGCGTCGCTTCTCCGTGTGGTGTGCTCAGCAGTCTGAGAATCCCTTCTCCTGCTTGGTGGCGGTGGTCTTGCAATATTTGCTTTACCTCTCCAATCTGGGCCTTAAGTCCAACTCTGTCAGAGTCCACCTCAGTGCTCTCTCTGCACATCACGCACCGGTAGATGGCAGGCCTCTGTCCAACCACCCTTTGGTGGCTCGTTTTCTCTGAGGCCTCCTTCTGCTTAAGCCTCCTTTGCGTCCACCAGCCCCTGAATGGGATCTGAATGTGGTCTTGCAGCGGATTACCTGTCCGCCCTTTGAACCTATGGCTACCTGCCCTCTTCGTTTTCTTTCTTGGAAAACCTTGTTCTTGGTAGCCCTTACCTCTGCTAGGCGTGTTAGTGAACTGCAGGCCCTAGTGTCTGATCCTCCTTACACTAGGTTCTACAGGAATAGGGTGGTCTTACGGACTCACCCTAAGTTTCTTCCAAAAGTGGTTTCTCCTTTTCATCTCAACCAGGAGGTGGTTCTTCCGACCTTCTTTCCCAGGCCGCACTCCAGCTGGGCTGAAAAGGTCCTGCATACCCTGGACTGTAGGAGGGCCTTGTCCTTCTACCTTGACCGTACGCGGGAGCATAGGAGGGCTGTTCAGCTCTTCGTTTCTTTTGATCCCAATAACTTGGAGCTACCTGTCTCCAAGCGTACCTTGTCCATCTGGGTAGCTGACTGTATCGCCTGGGCTTATGGGGCAGCCGGCCTCTCGTTGGAGGGTCGAGTCACGGCTCATCGTGTTAGGGCGAAGGCTGCGTCAGTGGCACACCTCCGCTCTGTTCCGTTGGCAGACATCTGCCGGGCCGCTACTTGGTCTTCAAGCCAGACTTTTGTGGCACATTACTGCCTGGAGAGGGAGTCCCGCAGGGACAGTGCTTTCGGTCAGGCAGTCCTCCATAATCTCTTTGAGGTTTAGGCAACTCCTACCCTCCGGCCCTGGTGTTGGGCTACCGGTCGGAGGCGTTTTCAGAGAAGATTCCTTCCTTCTATACTGCTGAGCTAGAGGGAGCTTATTTTTGTGCTTGAGGTCTCCGGTAGCCTTAAGCTTGGGAGTCCCATATGTGAGGACTGACTTCCTGCTTGGTCCTGGAGAAAGAGTAGTTACTCACCTGTAACAGGTGTTCTCCAGGAGCAGCAGGAATCAGTCCTCACAACCTTCCCTCCTCCCCACCTTCCCTCCTCCCCTTGGAGTTGCAGTCCTATCATTTCGTTTTTGCTAATTTTTTTGCTGTCTTTTAGCTATGTCATCAGACTGAGCAAGATGGCACCCTTGGGCGGGAAGGGGACCGCGCATGCGCGCTGCAATTCCCAAAGGCTTTCTTTGAAAGCTGGGGAAATTGCTCCGCGAGGGCTCCGTCGGCGCCGACGTCACCCATATGTGAGGACTGATTCCTGCTGCTCCTGGAGAACACCTGTTACAGGTGAGTAACTACTCTTTGTCAGTGATACTTGATAGGCAAGTTGATGCTGTATAGAATTTATTTTCTTGATTGTTTTACTTCTCTTTTGGTATTCTTCCTAGGTTTCCTTTCTTCATGGTCCTAATACATTTTAGTTTTCTCTTTTAGTAGGAGGTATACCCCTGTTATTCCTGCCAGATGAGCAGTTCATCAAGCCTCACAGATGGGCCATGAGACCATGTTTGGCGCTGAGTAATCAGATTCTTCCGACTTTCTTGAATAGGCAAAAGGTATTCCATGCCAGTGCATGATAGTTTGAGTGCTTTAGAGGTCCCAAGCTCTTCTGAGCCTGCTTTGCCTATTGTTACTCTTGGGTATATTTCCTTCAGAAACCTCTGAGTTCAAGAAGCAGTTATTTCATAAGAACATAAGATTTGCCCTTCTGAGTCAGACAATGGTCTATCAAGCCCAGTATCCTGTTTCTAACAGTGGCTAATCTAGCTCACAAGTAACTGACAAATTCCATTTTGCTTATCCCAGCAGTAAGCAACACTAACAGCTTTTACTATATTTTCTGGCAACGAATTCTAGCCCTTTAAGTGCTGAGTGAAAAAATATTTTCTTTGATTAGTCTTTAATGTACTACTTTATAGCTTTTGCATGTCCTCTAGTCTTTATACTTTTTAAAGCTATAGACGACCGATTCACATTTACTCGCTCTGCTCCTCTCATCATTTTATAGACCTCTATCATATCTTCCCTCAGCCATCTCTTCTCCAAGCTGAATAGCCTTAGTCTTTTAAGCCTTTCTTTTCAGGGGTATACTTCCATCCTCTCATCATTTTGGTCGCCCTTCTCTGTACCTTTTCTTATTATGTTATGTCTTTTTTTTGTTGTTTTTTAGACGCGGCAAGCAGAACTGCATGCAGTACTCAAGGTGTATTCCCATCCTGGAGTACAGAGGTATTATGGTATCCTTGGTTTTATTCTCCATTCTTTTCCTTATAAGTCCTAGAATTCAATTAGCTCTATTGGCCACCACTGTACACGGAGCAGAGGATTTCAATGTATTATCCACGATGATGGCTAGATTTTTTTCCTGGATGGTGACTCCTAATATGGAACCTTGCGTTGTGTAGCTGTAGTTTGGATTGCACTTGTCTAAGTGCATAACTTTGCACTTATTCACATTTAAATGTCCTCTGTCAATTGGATGCCCAGTCTTCCAATTTCTAGAGGTCCTCTTGCAATTCTTTACAGTCTAATTGAATAATTTTGTATCATCTGCAAATTTGATCACTTCACTTGTTGTTCCTATTTCCAGGTCATTTATAAATATGTTAAAAAGTAGTGGGCCCAGCACAGATCCCTGGGTTACTTCACTATTCACCTATCTCCATTGAGAAAACTGACCATTTAGCCCTGCTGTCTGTTTTCTTTGTTTTAACCAGTTACCAATCCATGATAGGGCATTGCTTCCTTTACCTACCCCCTCCTTCTATATCATCCTAGTTAGGATGTTTTCCTTTATCATTCTGCTGTGCCAGCTTGTGTTTTCTTCACCATGTCCATGCCAGAAGACTTACCAGTGATTTCATCTCTGGACTGGACTGTGCTGTGAAGAGAAAATTTTCTTCATTAGATTTTGCCTTGTTCATTTTCTTTACCATGTCCAAAAAAACAGCCCAACGGCTTCAAATTTTGCCTCTGTTGCAAAGAGAAGATGTCTATTTCTGCCCATCACAAAGTCTGCAGTAACCTTGGGACAAGGCCATAACACCTCTGACAGTGATGTCTTTGTTAAGATGCTACCTGGGGTGATCTGGGCTCAGGATGATGGGCTTCTAGGCATCTATGGCAGTGAGCTAAATTCCAGCTTCTCAAAGATGGCATGGAAAGCTCACCCAAGGACCATTTAACCATATTAGTGGCTGGTAGCCATGCCGTACTGAAAAGGCATTCAACCTTTGCAGCTGCTTGGTCTAAGGATAGGTACAGGAGTAGAAATAAATTTTAACCTCTCCCCCATAAGCTGTGTTCAGAGGTGAGTGGTGTCATTGGCATTCTTCAAAGTAGAGTTGGCACATCAAGTATGTTGCAGCCCCTGCGTCAAACACCTTGACTCCTCTTGGCACCAAGCAAACTTGTGCCGGAATAGGTCCAGTGCCTCATGCTTATTTCAGCAGCATCCATGCTGAGCTAAACTGGTTCAAGGTGCTCAGGCTTCCCTTACACTTTTTGATGCTGTTCCTATCTCTCCTATGCTGTCCCGTCTAAACTATAGAGTTCCTTTCACTTCTTTTCTTTTTTAATTATTGTGCGCCACATAGACTGCTATGCAATGTTGTGGTATATCAAATAAAATATAAATATAACCATAGTCATAACATGCCTGCCTGGTGCGAAGATTGTGGACCTCGCACGCCACCTAGACAAGGTTTTAGATAATGCTGGGGAGGAATCTGCTGTCTAGATATATGTTGGTACCAATGACATAGGAAAGTGTGGGAGGAAGGTTTTGGAGGCCAAATTTAGGCTTTTAGGTAGAAAGTTGAAATCCAGAACTTCCAGGGTAGTGTTCTCTGAAATGCTTCCTGTTCCATGCGCAGGACCCAAAAGGCAGGCAGAGCTCTGGAGTCTTAATGCATGGATGAGACGATGGTGCAGAGAAGAGGGTTTTGGTTTTCTTGGGAACTGAGCAACATTCTGGGGAAAGGAGGAGCTTTTCCAAAAGGATGGGCTCCACCTTAACTGTGATAGAACCAGGCTGCTGGCAATAATCTTTTAAAAGGAGAGAGAGCAGCTTTTAAACTAGATAACAGGGGAAAGCCAACAGTTGCCCAGGAGCGCATGGTATGAAAGGATGTATCTTTGAAGGATACTAGCAAAAGAGGGAAGTTAGAGCAATCCAAGGTTCCAGAAAAGATAAAAGTAACCAAAATGCCCTTAGGTACAGAGCTGAAAAATTCCAAATAACTCCTATCAACTGATAACCAGATTAATATGAATAAAATACAATCTCTAAAATGCATGTACACAAATGCTAGAAGTCTAAATAATACGATGGAAGAGCTAGAATATATAGCACTAAATGAAAGGTAAGATGAGATTGGCATCTTCGAGATCTGGTGGAAGGACAACCATTGGGACGCTGTGATACCTAGGAACAAACTATATCACAATGATAGTGTAGATCAAATTGGTGGAGGGGTTGCACTGTGTTAGAGAGGGCATTGAGTCACATAGGAATAACGTTTTTCAGAAAATAAAATACACTATAGAATCTCTATGGATAGAAGTTCCATATAAAAAGGGGAAGGCAACGGCAGTGGGGGTGTACAAGTACTATCAACCGCTTGGCCAGAATGAACAGATGGATGATGAAATGCTGAAAGAAATGAGGGAAGCTAACAAAAGTTACAACACAGTAATAACAGGTGATTTCATTTACTCTGGTATCGACTGGGTCAGTGTCATGGCAGGACATGCTAGGGAGATAAAGTATCTAGATGAAATAAATGACTGCTGCTTGGAGCAGCTGGTTCATGAACTGACAAGAGGGAAAGTTATTTTGGACTTAGTCCATAGTGGGACATAGGATCTGTTGCAAGAGATAAAGGTTTTGGGGCCACTTGGCAATAGTGATCATAGCATGATCACTTTGATTTAAAAAATGTAAGAAGGATGGCAAGGAAATCCACAGTACTACCTTTGAACTTTCAAAAGAGAGGCTGTAATAAAATGAGGAAAATTAGTTAAGAAAAAGCTAAAAGGAGTAGCTGCAAAGTTTAAAGATTTACATTTAGCATGGGCATTGTTTCAAAGTACTATCTTGGAAGCCCAGTCCAGATGTATTCCATGCTTTAAGAAAGTGGAAGGAAGGCCAAAAAACTGCCAGCATGGTTTAAAAGCGAGGTCAGAGAGGCTGTTGCCAAAAAAAATCATCTTTCAGGAAATGGAAAAAGGAGCCAAATGACGAGCATGGGAAAACATGAGCATTTGCAAATTAGATGCAAGGCATTGATGAGGCAGGCAAAGAGAAAATGTGAAAAAGAGCTTGCCATGGAAGCAAAAATGCATAATAAAAGCTTTTTCAAGTACATTCGTAGCAAAAACCTGTGAGAGAGTCAGTTGGACCTTTTAGATGATAGAGGGGTAGAAGGGGCACTAAGGGAGGACAAGGCCATAGTGGAGAGACTGAATTAATTCTTTGCTTTGGTTTTTACTGAAGAAGATGTAGGGAAGTTACCCATGCCTGAAATGGTATATCAAGCTGATGTATCGGAAGAATTGAAAGAAATATCAATAAACTGGGAAGTAATATCGATACACCGGGAAGATGTATTACAACTATTTGATAAACTGAAAAGTAGCAAATCGTCTGGACCGGATAGTATACATCCAAGGGTGTTGAACTGAAATATGCCATTTCAGACCTACTATTAGTAATCTGTGAACTATCATGAAAATCATATGTAGTACCGGAAGATTGGAGAATGGCCAATGTAACGCCAATTTTTAAAAAGGGTTCCAGGGGTGATCCTGGAAACTACAGATGGGTTAGCCTGATATCAGTACCGGGCAAAATGATAGAAACCACTATAAAGAATAAAATCACTTGACATGTAGGTAGTCGTGGTTTAATGGGAGAAAGCAAACATGGATTTAGCCAAAGAAAGTCTTGTCTTACTAATCGTTAGTTTTTATTTTGAAGGTATGAATAAACAGGTAGACAAAGGTGAGCTGCTGTATCTGGATCTTCAGAAAGCCTTTGACAAGGTCCCTCATGAGAGACTCGGTGAAATTCAAAAGCCATGGGATTGGAGACAGTGTAGTGGTGTGGATCAGGAATTGGTTAGAAAGTAGAGCGTAGGGCTAAATGGGTGTTTTTTTTTCAGTGGAGAAAAGTGAATAGTGGAGTATCCCAGGGATCTGTGATGGGCCCATTGCTTTTTTACATATTCGTAAATGACCTGGAAATAGGAATAATGAGTGAGATGATTAAATTTGCAGATGACACAAAATCATTCAAAGCTGTTAAAACGCTATAAGATTGTGAAAAATTGCAAGAGGACCTTGATAAATTAGAAGACTGATTGTCCAAATGGCAGATGACATTTAATGTGGACAAGTGCAAAGTTATGCACCTAAGTGCATAACAACCCAAACTATGGTTACACGATGCAAGATACCACCTTGGACACCATCGCCCAGGAAAAAGATTTAAGCATTACGGTAGATAATACGTTGAAACCCACCACTCAGTGTGGAGCGGTGGCCAAGAAAGCAAATACAATGCTAGGAATCATAAGAAAAAGAATGGAGAATAAAACCAAGGATGATATTCCTCTGCTTCATTCCATGGTGCAACTGTACCTTGAATATTGTGTGTAGTTTTGGTTGCCATATCTTAAAAATAATATAGCAGAATTAGAAAAGGTGCAGAGAAGAGTGACAAATGGTAAAGGGGATGGAAGGATACCCTTCAGAGGAGAGACTTATAAGGTTAAGGCTCTTCAACTTGGAAAAGAGGCGGCTGAAGGGGAATATGATAGAGGTCTATAAATTAATCAATGGAGTGAAACGGGTAAATGCAGATCAGTTGTTTATGCCATCAAAAGGTAGAAAGACTAGAGGACAAGAAAATATTTTTTTACTCGGCACATAATTAAACTCTGAAATTCGTTACCAGAGGTGTAGTAAAGGCTGTTAGTGTAGCTGGGTTTAAAAAAGGTCCATAAATTATTATTAAAGAGGACCCGGGAAGTGCACTGCTTATTCCTGGACGAGCATTGTGGACTCTGTGTGCCTTTTTGGGAACCTGCCAGGTACTTGTGACCTGGATTGGTCTCTGTTGGAAACTAAGGTGTAGTGTCCCTGTGTAACACTTACACAGGGACACTAGAGCTTGTTTTTCTCCAGAAAAGCCCCCCCCCCCCCCCCCCCGCTTTAGAAAACAGAAACCAGTCTAGATCCCGTATTCCACAGCAGATTTTAATATGAACAGTGAAAGACTTGATGTGCATAAATTCATGGTTTTGCAGGGACCTCCTGATAGGGTCTGTCCTAATCTGTTACATACTTGTCTGATTTGAACATAAAAACCACTAGGGATGGAAATTCTATCACTCCCTAGGCAACTTGTTTCAATACTGTTCTTGTATTTCAAAGCATTTTTTTTATTACAACCAAACCAGCTTATCTGTAATTACTGGGACTGACTCACTTTGCTGACTCATTGGAAAAGTGCACTGCAAGAAGGTCATGGGATAACAGGTTGCCTATGTGTCTTTATAAAATGCTAGCACAAATCTGGCAGAAATAATGGCTCAATTGAAGCCGTGGACATATATGCTGGGGTAAATGTTAGCGTCTGTTTTATAAAACATGCACAAAAATTGTGATTGTACCTCAGCCAGAACTATGTGTGTATGTTTCTGGTGTGCTCTCTCATGTTAGCATAAGTCTTTTGTGCACAACTTATTTACTCCACAATGCAGTAACCTAATAGTATGCAAAGTCTTTTCTTTATCCTTGCATTAGGAAACCGTGTGCTGAGCTTTAGCACATGCCTCTAATGCACCGAGGGACAAAATGACTGCAGATTCGGTCTGGGGATCCATAGTGGATGCACCCAGCAGCAGAAAGAAGCCAGCTTTTAAGGTGCAGTACCTGGAAGCCCCAATTGGGTTGGTAACTTGTGCCCAATCAGACAAGCACCTTCACCTGCTTGGATTTAAACATAATTTATTAAGGGGATTGGAATGGCCTCAGAGCACCACTACATAATTTCTTAACTTTACACGTTTCTCCTATTGTCTTTTTTTTCTTCTCTTAAAAGTTAGTGTTTGGCACAAAGTAGCTCATTTTCTGCTCAGTTGAGTCTGTGCTGGTTGAGTTGAACTGCTCCTTTCTTTAAAATAGAATTAACTCCATTCATCCCTTTCTCATTGTAATCAAATCTTCATCCAATAAAAATCACATCATTTGTTTGACTTCACAGTGAGTACACATTAGGGAAGCAGCTTTTGTTTTCTTATTTAATGTGATAAGTTTATATCTCATTGACCCTCTAACAAGCCGACAGTAAATGATTGCATACACACTGCAAACCTGATACTGCTTATATCCTTCCAAAAGCAAAGTAAAGCTAAGAGGTCAATAGTACAGTGATGGGTGGAAGATTCAAGTTTGGATCATACTACCAGCTCTTCCTGTAGTGGCAACAACTATCAGCATAATACTACTACTATTAATCATTTATATAGTGCTACAAGGCATGCACAGCATTGTACGAACATATACAGTCCCTGCTCATAGAGCTTATAATCTAATCAAGACAGACAGACAGAACAATACAAGAGAAACAAGGGGGTTTCAACTAGGGAAGGAGACAATGAGAACAAGGGATTAGGATCCAAATGTGGCCTCAAAGAAGTAAGCCTTTAGCATAGATTTGAAGAGGAGAAGAGAAGAGACTTGACGTAAAGATAAAAGTTTGTTCCATGCATAAAGAGCAGCAAGGTGAAAAGATCAAAGTCTTGAGTTTGCAGAAGAAAAGGATATACAGAGAAGAAAGCCAGAAGAGGAGCGGCGTTCATGAGGAGGGGTGTAGGGGGAGAGAGAAAAGAGGAAAGGTAATGAGGGGCAGTAGAGTTAGAAAGAGAATTTTGAATTGGATACAGAAATGGAAGGGGGGGGGAGCCAGTGAAGTGATTTTAGAAGAGGGGTTATATGAGTGTATCTGGGCTGGCGGAAGATTAGCTATGCAGCAGAGTTCTGGATAGATTGGCGAGAGATGCCACTGAGGGAGACCAACAAGGAGAAGGTTGCAATAGTTAAGACAGGAGGTGACCAAAGAGTGGATAAGAGCCTTAGTAGTGTGTTCAGAGAAGGAGGGGATGAATTTTGTTAATGTTATTTATTTATTTAACATCTCTTATATACCGCACTATTGACAGCGCGGTTCACATGGAACAAAACATATACATACAGGGTAACTGTAGTGTATTTTACAAGTAACAGGGATTAGATAACTTGGAAAACAATGTAATCTAATTAAGTCATAAACAATGAACTATATACATTAAATGCAGTTAAGATTCACTAGGTCTGAAGATGGAGTGGCTATTTCTCTAGGGAAAGGTTTATACTGGAAAGTAACTTAAGAATAGGAAGTGCTTGAGACTTTTCCTGAATTGTACTAAAGTGGTTATGGCTCTCAGTTCTGGTGGGAGGGTATTCCATGCTGTTGGGGCATGAATGCTGAAGGCTCTTTTAGACGCTTCCTTGGTGTATTTGACTGTTATTTTCGGGACGATTAGGGTATTTATTGCTGCTGATCTTCTGGCTCTGTTGAGGGCTTGGGTGTGTAGTAGGTTAGCAATGGTTGAGGGCGCTTGATTGTTTAGGGCTTTGAAGGTGGTGATTATGATTTTGTATTGGATTCTTGCATTGCTTGGTAGCCAGTGGAGTCTTTTCAGGATTGGAGTTATGTGGTCCGACTTTGATATTCCTTCGAGTACTCTGGCGGCGGTATTCATTGCCAATTGGAGAGGATTTAAAGTTGATTGAGGGAGCCCACATAGGATTGCATTTGCAAAATCAAGGTGTGGCATCACTAAGGCTTGGAAGATGGTTCTGAAATCTGAGGGTTCCAGTAGGGGTCGAATGTGACGTAGTGTGCGTATCTTGTGATATATTAGTTTTGTTATATTTTTTTTATGTGAGTTTTCATATTGAGACGCTGGTCAAGGGTGATGCCTAGGTATCGTATAGTTGGTTTTACTGTTAATTCCTTGTCCTTTATCTTTAATGTTGGGGGGTGAGAAGTTTTGGTTCTTCGTGATAAACATAACGTCGGTCTTACTGTGGTTGATTCTTAGATTCTGTGTGAGGAGCCAATCTTCTACTGCTTCAAAGCATTGTATCAGTGGTGTGAAATCTGGATGGTCGATGGAGAATGGCATGAATAGGAGAATGTCATCTGCATAGGCTAAGCAGGTAACTTTAAAGGAATGGATGAGGTCACAGATAGGTTGCATATAGATGTTAAACATTAATGCTGAAAGAGAGGAGCCTTGTGGTACCCCTTGATCTTGCAGGAATGGGTCTGATGTTCTTTCGCCCATCCTAACCTGTTGCCATCGGTTGGATAGGTAGGATTTACACCAGTTCAGTGCGGGTCCGTGTATTCCTTTTTCATTAAGGCGATCGATAAGTATTTGATGATTGACTGAGTCGAACGCAGCCGAGATGTCCATGAATATAAGGATGAATCCTTGTCGGATGTTGTCTATTCCAGTGATTAATGTATTAAAGAGAGTGATGAGGAGGGTTTCTACTCCATGGGCTTCCTTAAAGCCATGTTGTGCCGGATCAAGCGGAGCTTCAGTGTCTATATGTTGTTTTATTTGACGTTGGACCACTTTTTCGATTATTTTGGCTAATAGACGGATGCTGGATATTGGCCTGTAAGGGGGTCCAGTTTATTGTTCTTCAGTAATGGTCTAATGGAGGTTTGTTTTAGGCTCTGAGGAAAGGTTCCAAATGAAAAAGATTTTTCTAGTATTTTATGTATGAAGAAGCTTACTTCACCTCTGAGCTCTCTTATCCAGGCTGCTGGACATGGATCATTTGAAGCAGTGGTAGCGTTGATTGAGGCAATAGTATTTTCAATATCTTTAGTTGATATCATGTCAAACTTGGACAATATGGAAGACTGTGACAGTTTGGATAAGTTATGTGAGCCAGTGGAACAGGGGTCCTTGGATGTTTTCGCCATTTTTGATTTTAAGTAGTTGTTATAGAGAAAGAAATGACAAGTTTTAGCTACATGTTGAATATGTGTGGAGAAGGAAAAGGAGAAGTCAAAGATGACCTCAAGATTGCAGGTTGGGCAAACTGGAAGAAGAGTGTTGTCAACAGTGATAGAAAAAGGGGAGGGAGGAGGAGGAGGGTTTAGGGGTAAAAATAAGAAGTTCAGTTTTAGCCATATTCAATTTTAGACAGTGGTAAAACATCCAGACAGCGATGCCAGATAAGAAAGTAAAGATACGAGTTTGGAGCGAAGGAGGGATGTGAGGTATAGATAGATAGATTTGAGAGTCATCAGCATAAAAATGATACTGAAATCCATGGGAAGAAATGAGCGCACCAAGAGACTGGGTATGGAGAGAGAAAAGGGGAGGGCCCAGAACAGACCCTAGAGGTACACCAACTGAAAGCGGGATTGTAGTAGAGGAGGAAGCTCCAGAACAAACACTGAAAGAGCGATTAGAGAGATAAGAAGAGAACCAAGACAGTACAGGGCCTCTAAAACCAAGTGAGGATAATGTGTCAAGGGAGAGGAGGTGGTCAACAGTATCAAAAGCAGCAGAAAGATCGAGAAGAATGAGTACTGAGTAAAAGTCTTTGGACTTAGCGAGGAACAGATCACTGGAGACTTTGGCAAAAGCCGTTTCAGTAGAATGAAATGGACGAAAATCAGATTGAAGAAAGAGTGCAGGATAGATGAGTGCAGAGTTGATCATGAGGTGCGAAGCCCAAGACAAATTATCTCTGTTGTTAAGTGCCATCAAGTCGGTGACAACTCATGGTGACCCTCTGGCTAGCTGTCCTAAATTGTATTCAGTCTTCAGTCAGGCGGCTCATTGTTGACAGATTGGCACCCATAACTGCTGTTATTGTATCGATCCATCTCATTGCTGGCCTTCCTCTTTTGCGTTGACTTTCTATCTTGCCAGGCATGATGTCTTTCTCTAATTATCTCTCTCTTCGCATGATTTGTCCAAAGTATGAAAGTTGAAGTCTTGCCATCTAAAGAAAGCTTAGGTTTGATCTCCTCTAGTACTGACTGGTTTGTTCTTTGGGCAGTCCATGGTATACACAGTATTCGTCACCAGCACCATAATTCAAAAGCATCAATTTTCTTCCTGTCTATCTTTTTCACTGTCCAACTTTCGCATCCATACGACATTATTGAAAATGCCATGGCTTGAACAAGTCAAATCTTTGTATGGAGAGAGAAATCTCTGTTCTTGAGAATCTTATCTAGGTCCTTCATAGCCATTCTGCCAAGAGCAATGCATTGTCTGATTTCTTGACTGCTTGTTGTTTCTTGATTGATATTTGATCCAAGTAGGTTAAAGCTGTCCACTATTTCAATTTCTTCTCCATCAATGATGAACTTATTGATTTTGCCAGTTGTCAGGATCTTTGCCTTTACATTAAGGTGCAGGCCCATTTTAAGACTATATTCCTTGAACTTGAGAAGCAAATGATCATCTTCACTTTCAGCCAGTAATGTGGTGGTATCAGCACAACGAAGGTGTTGATGAGTCTTCCACCAATCTTCACACCTCTGTTGTCTTCATACAATCCTGCTTTTCTGATAATTTGTTTTGCATATAAATTAAACAGGTAGGGGGGGGGGAAAGTATTCAGCCTTGTTGTACACCTTTGCTGATTTTAAACCATTCTGTTTCTCCTTGTTCTGTCTGAACTGTTGCTTCTTGATCAATGTAAAGGTTGTGCAAGGGAACAATGAGGTGTTCTGGTATTCCCAAGCTTCTTAATGTGGCCCAGAGTTTCTCATGGTTTACACAGTCCAAAACCTTGCTGTAGTCAAGAAAACATATATAGATATCCTTTTGGTATTCTTCAGTCTTTTCAAGGATCCATCTCACATCCGCGATGATGTCTCTCATTCCTCGCCCTTTCGTGAACCCTGCTTGCACTTCAGGTAGTTCTCGTTCCAAGTATGGTTGTAGTCTCTGCTGAATAATCTTGAGTAGAATCTTGCTGGTATGTGGGATCAGGGTGTTTGTGCGATAATTTCCACAGTCAGTTGGATCACCTTTCTTTAGTATTGGTATAAACACAGATCTTTTCCAGTCAGTTGGCCATGATGTCTTCTAAATTTCCTGGCAGAGCCTTGTAACAGCTGTATCAGATTGCTGTAATTATCTCTAGTGCTTCCCTAATGCCAACGTGGGTGGCGCTGACCCCAAGCTGCCAGGAAGTGCTGGGACCTGAGCTACCACAGTAGTGTAGGGCCCACCCCCTTATAGCTACTACTACTTATCATTTGTGTAGCACGACAAGGCATACGCCTCAAACATTGCTAGACCAGTGGCTCAGTGCTAGTGCTGTGTGCTGCTAGGAGAAGACTCTAGTTTGTTTCTGAGGCCCAGCTTTTGCACCTGAGGTCAGCCAGGGCTGTTGATGTCTCAGCCACTGCACAATACCAACACCTACTGGCCAGACTCTGGTTGTATGCATATTGGGTTCTGCAGGCAGTTGCACTCTATAACTCCTGAACAAGGATCATTGCTGAAGTAATTAGATGGGGTTATCAAAAGAAGGGTAAAGTTCCCAGATTACTATGAGTGAAGGCTCATGGTGCAATAGCACAATAGCAGCCAATTCTGATTGAGAGAAAATCTCAAAAGGCTACCCAAAAAATGAATGAGGGTGAAGGGAGATAGATTCAGGAGTGATATGCGGAAATATTTCTTTACAGAAAGAGTAGTGGATCCATGGAATAGTCTCCCAGTGGAGGTGGTAGAGATGAGGACAGTAACTGAATTCAAAAAAGCATGGGACCAACACAGAGGATCTCTAAAGGTAAAAAGTGGACTGTTGTAGTTGTTGTTATGGAAGGACAGACTAGATAGGCCATGGGGTCTTTTTCTGTCTGTTTCTATGTTTCTATGAATGCCTCCCAAAATCAGCTTTTTTTTCTTTTTTAAAAAAGAATATAATGTTCCTAGTTTGCTAGCTACTGACTCAGTTGCTTCACTTGGCATTTCAGTAATGAAGCTCATATCTGGAAAAACCTTGCAAGTTATAAAAATGTAAAGACCCA
The DNA here is from genome assembly GCA_033557465.1 of Ichthyophis bannanicus. Lineage (NCBI taxonomy): Eukaryota > Metazoa > Chordata > Amphibia > Gymnophiona > Ichthyophiidae > Ichthyophis > Ichthyophis bannanicus. The sequence goes on along the minus strand of CM066049.1, from coordinate 73,471,051 downwards.
TTGGCTTTTTTATGAGCTAAATTTGTTTCTCACAGAGAAGATGTATTGTAGCAGGTAAGAGTAGAGTTCTTTAAGGTACAATGCACAGGAGTGAGCCGTTGTGTGTCAGGGCAGAAGATGCAGAGCTCAAGGGATCACATGTGCCCTTTTTCCATATTTTTGTAGAGGAAATCAAGGGAAAATGAGTTTAAACATTGTCATTGCTATTTACTCTCCTTTTTGCCATCTGTTTTGGTCCGTGCAGGTTTTACAGACGAGGATCTGTTAGAGGAGGAGTTTTGTACTAATTAGTCCAGTTATTGTGTCTGGTGCCAGTCACTTTGGAAAGAATAAAGGAGTGTGTACAGAATATCCAGCTAGTACTGTAGAGAGAAGATTACCACACCCATTCAGTACCAGGGCCAGCCCAACCACTAAGCAGTCACCTAGTACAGTGGTTCCCAACCCAGTCCTCGGTACCCCCAGGCCAGTCAGGTTTTCAGGGTATCCACAATGAATATACATGAGATAGACCTGCATGCACTGCTTCCATTGTATGCAGATCTATCTCAGCCATAATCATTGTGGATATCCTGAAAACCTGATTAGGTTGGGAACCACTGACCTAGGACAACAGCTTTCTGAGGACAGCAAAGTAAAACAATGGTCTTGACAGCCACACAAACTCAGACTCATCAGTGCGTACTTTTACCCACAGGAAGAGTGGGCATTGTGCAAATAGTCCATTTACCCTTGTACTGTATGTGGCTTTTGGAAATTTCACTCCTCGTGTCCATATTTATAAAACAAAGTTTAATATTTAAAAGCATGATGTCCAAATATGAATTTGTATAGGATTTTCTGGAAGGGATGATTATGATTGACTTTAATTATTTACATTTTGGGAGTGAGGGGATGCTAGGGGCCAGGGCTGGCCCAACTACTAGACAAACTAGGCAGGCATCTAGGGCAGCGGCTTTTTGAGAGCGGCGTAGAGTAGGCATTCAAAGCTAAACCGATTTGGACAGCCAGAGGGGAGCATATGGCTTAATATTTGCTTAGGGTGCCATCACCTTGAACCAAATCTGGGGCTGGCCCTTCTAGGGTAGTAGTACAAATTGTAAAGGGGGTGTAATAAGTTTGCACTGGTCCTATTCTGTACTTCTCTTGGGCACAAGCAGCTCTCAGTGAGAAAAGAGAGCGCAGCATCAAAGCATTGGATTTCAGAAAACTGCCAGAGTAGAAACCCAAAGCCATTCATTAAAAGATTCCACCCTAACTAAAAATGTTTTTTTAATGTTTTTGTGTTGGCTGCAACATTGTAAACTCTAAGGATTCGCCTCCCAGAGTGTATGTGCAGGATCTAAACCGTGTCACAACTGAAGTTTTATTTCAATGAATTTTACATCATTTGGAACACCAGTTCCTGCATGAAGAGTGATTATTTAAGCTGGAGAGAGTCCTTGTGCCCAAGGTCGCTATAGCTAAGCTTCCCTCTTTTCAGTAAGAACCTGAGGGGCTGCACTAAGTTACATCAGATCATAGCAGTTCTATAGTGAGAATGCAGAAAGAGAATTACAAAATTCATGTGGGGCTCTGCCATTCGTAAATAAGTCTGTTGTGGAAGATTGTCACATAAATCACTTCTCACAAAATTAATGCTGGAAGGTGGTTTTTGTCTTTGTTAACTAAAGGCTTAGGTGAGGTGATCAGTTAATGTCATTCAATGGGAGACGCTGGCTTTCTGTACTTACGTGAGTTTCTAAAAAGTCATCTTTGTGTAGCGGTGCATCTTGATGGTGACTGCTGGGAATGATGGAATTGCCCAGTGCCACCATTTGTACTTAAGGTTGCAGAGATTCTTGTCTGTCTTCTATTATAAACTGCCTTGCACCCTGGGTCTAATGATTGTGCACAGAAGGAGCTTGGTGGCATATGATGGCTTATGGAAGTTGCCTATGGAAGTTGCCTATTTTCGCTACCTATTGAATTTAGCACAGACCAGTTATTCTCAACCCAGTCTTCAGGATACATCTAGCCGGTCTGGTTTTCAGGATATCCACAGTGAATATGCATGAGATCTGCATGCATTTTCTCCATGAGGAAAGTTACCAGATGTTCCCGTTTTAGAGCTGTGTCCGCGACTCCTACCTGTTTTGGCAGCCCTCTGTCCCTGATTCCAGAATGAGGACAGTGTGGTAGAAAAAGAGATTTATTTTCAGTGTGGTCATTTGAATTATGTCAGTTTTTGGAATTTACATCCATTATATTTTGACAATACCAGGGAAATGCATCACTGTTTCTGTTTTTCTGTCGATTTGTCTGCTTGGAAGTGATATTGTTGCTGTCATGGGCTAAGTGGAGGGGGATGTGGGGGACAAGGTAATGATTTATTTTTCCTCCACACCTTCTTGCTGAATCCTGGAACAAAGGTGTCCCTCTCTCATCCTCCCCTCCACCACAGTTTGGATAAGTGCCCCAGATTTGCCTCCATAAAATCTGATAACCCTGTCCATGGCCTGAGAATAGAAATATGACAACAGAAAAAGACCACATGGCCTATCTAGTCTGTCCTTCCATATCAACAACTACAACGGTACACTTTTTACCTTTAGAGATCCTCTGTGTTGGTCCCATGCTTTTTTGAATTCAGTTACTGTCCTCATCTCTACCACCTCCACTGGGAGACTATTCCACGGATCCACCACTCTTTCCGTAAAGAAATATTTCTGCATATCACTCCTGAATCTATCTCCCTTCACCCTCATCCCATGTCCCCTCATAGCAGAACTTGCTTTCAATTGAAAGAGGCTCTCTCCCTGAACATTTATGCCACGGAGGTATTTAAACATCTCAATCATATCACCTCTATCCCACCTTTCCTCTAAGGTGTACATATTAAGATCCTTAAATCTGTCCTCATATGCTTTATAATGAAGCCCACTAATCATTTTAGTAGCCACCCTCTGCACCGACTCCATCCTGTTCACATCCTTTTGAAGGTGCGGTCTCCAGAATTGCACACCATACTCCAAATGAGGTCGCACCAAAGACTTATACAGAGGCATTATCACCACCTTTTTTCTGCTAGCCATTCCTCTCCGTATGCACCCAAACATCCTTCTAGCTTTTGCTGTCGCCTTTTCTACCTGTTTAGCTACTTTAAGATCATCAGACACAACCACGCCTAGGTCCCGCTCTTCTTTAGTGGACAAAGGTACTTCACCCCCCTATACTATATTGCTCACTTGGATTGCTGCAGCCCAAATGTATGACCTTACATTTCACTGGTCAACAAATTTTTACAAAAGTCATGTTACTGAAATGAAAATAGTCATGTCTTATCAATTTTTATATGCTGAACACGAATATGATGGTGAAATTGCAAAGTTGGCTCTAGTTTTTTGTAATCTAGAAGAATTAATGTTTATATCACAAAATGCATGTCAATAGTAAATATAATAGGCCTTCGGTTAATACCTGTAAAAAAACAAGTCATAGACTACTTCTTAGATTTTTTCGCCTGTCTCTTGTACAGCTGTTCGGGAGCTTCTCTGGGGAGTGTCCAGAAGTAGTCGGCCAGCATTGTAGTGGACCATTTTCCCTGTTATCTTTGCTCCATCGTTGCGATATCCTGGTGAAAACATTCGCCCTGTTCATCACTAACCATACCACAGTTGTCAGGAAAGAAATCGAGATGGGCATCAAGGAAATGGATCTTTAGAGACATATTGCAGCCAAGTTTCTGATACTGCATCAGCATGTCTTCTCCTAGTTCCTTGTAGTTTTTGCCCTAACAGTCCCGAGAAAGTTTGTTGACACTAGGCGAAAAGCATTCCATGCTTGTTTCGCATCACCCTGCAGCAAGTTGTTGAACCGGTCATCTTTGAAGAGCTCTTGAATCTGAGGACCCACAAAAACTCCCTCTTTAATCTTTGCTTCACTGAGTCGAGGGAACTTTTCATGCAGGTATGGGAAAGCTGGTGAAGTGCGGTCCATGGCTTTCACGAAGTTTTTCATCAAACCTAGTTTGATGTGAAGGGGGTGGTAGCAGGATTTTGTGAGCCTCAACCAGAGCTGGGTTCTGGATATTCTTCTCTCCAACTGTTACATTTTGTCTGCAATTCCATTTCTTCCGCAAGTAGTGCCAATCCCTTGCTCGGCTATCCCACTCACATAAGAAACACATGTATTTTATATATCCCTGCTGCAGTCCCATTAAAAGGGCAACTACCTTCAAGTCACCACAGAGGTGCCAGCTGTATGTTTATGTTTATTTATTTGATATACCGCCCTACTTTATCAATCAGAGCGGTTTACAATTCACAAACAATTAGAAACAGGCACAGGGCCAGAAAGGAGGAAAGGAAGTTACAATTGTTGATATAATAGAACGAAAGAAAGGATACAGGACTATATGTAGGGGACAGGATCAGACGAGAGGAGGGAAGGTCATAGGCCAAGGAAAAGTGGTGGGTTTTTAGGTCTCGCTTGAAGGTGGCGTGATGGGGTTCTAACCGGAGGGAGGTGGGGAGTGAATTCCAGAGTGCGGGGCCGATGAAAAAGAAAGCAGAGGAGCGGGTGGCTTGAAGGTGAGCGAGGGAGGGAGGAAGGGAGATTAAGGCGGTTAAGGTGGAAGGAGCGGGGAGTGTGTCTGGGGGTGTGGAATGTAATAAGGTCTGCCAGGTATTGTGGAGTACTAGTGTGAAGAGCCCTTTCAACTAGAGTAAGTAACTTAAATTGAGTGTGAAAGGAGTGGAAGTCAGTAGATGCTTTAAGTTATCGCATGTCTCTTTCATGTGGACGGCATGCGCTACTGGAATAGATGGAAGACAGTTTCCATTGTTCAAAAGCACAGCCTTCAGACTCAGTTTCGAAGAGTCTATAAATAGTCTCCAGTCTTGTGGGTCATGAGTGATTTTTAAGGCATTCATGAGGCTTTCAATATCAGAACAGAATACCAGATTCCTTTCCGACTGCGTATAGTATACTGCTGACGTCAGATGGCTTCAGCAGCCGTCTGGCAGTAGTATTGCATTGCATCAGAAAATGATGCAATGAACTCTGGATGATGTGTGCATGCTGGTATTATGCAATGTGATGCAATATTACATCATTCAAGGCTTATTTGGGATGTTGTTGATGTCCTACTGGACTGAGGTTTCTAGTCCCACAGGTGCTCCTTGTGGTCTTGGGCAAGCCACTTAACCCTCCATAGCCCATGTTCCCTGTAAAATAGTTATCTCCAAGTTATAATGCCCTGTTCAATGTAATTTCAGTTTGTTCAATGTAAACCGCACTGATGCAGAATAGCGCGGTATATAAGAGAATATAAATAATAAATAAAAATAAATAAAATAAATTTACACGGTGAAAAAAAATAAAAATAAATAAAATAAATTTACACGGTGAAACGTCAAAAATGAACTACACGCAATATCTTCAAAACGAGAGACAATAAATTTTTTTTAATGTTATATTTGTGTTCAGCTCACCAAGATACTACAGATTAGGGCCTTTTAAAGTAAGTAACGATTTCAATGTTGACCGGTGTTTTTTAACATTAAATCTCAGCTACCAAATTCTAGACCATTCTTCAAGCTTAGCTAGATCCCTCCTCATGTTATCTACACCTTCCTGGGTGTCTTGCAGATTTTGGTATCATCAGCAAAGAGGCAAACCTTACCCGACAGCCCTTCCGCTATATCATTAACAAAGATGTTAAAAAGAATCAGACCAAGGACAGATCCCTGGGGCACACCACTGGTAACATCCTTCTCCTCAGAGTGAGCTCCATTTACCTGTACTCTTTGCTGCCTCCCACCCAACCAATTTCTAACCCAAGCAGTAACTTTAGGGTCCATCCCTAGGGTGCTCAGTTTGTTTATAAGTCGCCTGTGAGGAACAGTGTCAAAGGCTTTACTGAAATCTAAATACACCACATCTAGGGCTCTCCCTCGGTCCAACTCCTTGGTCACCCAGTCAAAGAAATCAATCAGATTTGTCTGACAAGACCTGCCTCTGCTGAATCCATGCTGACTCTGATCCTGTAATCCGCTCGACTCCAGAAACCTCACTATTTTCTCTCTTAGCAGCGTTTCCAATAATTTACTCACCACCGAAGTTAAACTAACTGGCCTGTAGTTTTCAATCACATCCTTACTTCCACTTTTGTGTAAAGGCACAACATGAGCCTCTCTCCAGTCCTTTGGCACCACTCCCGACTCCAATGAGGCATTGAAAAGGTCAGTCAGTGGAGCTGCTAGAACGTCCCCAAGTTCCCTTAGTATTCTAGGATGTATCCCATCCGGTCCCATTGCTTTGTCTACTTTAAGTTGAGCTAGTTTCTCATGAACACAGTCTTCTGAAAATTGTTCAAGATGTCCCTCGCTTCTGTTCCTGTTTGTGGGTGTTTTCTTCATCTGTGAACACAGAACAGAAATATTTGTTAAGCAATTCCGCTTTATCCTTATCAGCTTCTACATATTTCTCCCCTGCACCCTTGAGTCTGACAATACCACTTTTGTCCTTCCTCTTCTCACTAACATATCTGAAAAATGTCTTATCCCCCCATTTTATTGTATTGGCTATTTCCTCCTCCTTTTGAATCTTTTGCCTGCCTGACTACTTTGCTAGCTTCTCTAAGTTTTTCCAGATATAGATGCCTGTCTTCCTCTCTCTGTGATCTCTTGTATTTCATGAAGGCCTCCCTCTTTTTCTTCACTTTTTTAGCTACTTCTTTCGAAAGCCATAGCTGTCTCCTTTTGCTTTTACCTTTATTTACCATTTTAACAAAAAGGTTAGTTGCCCTTAAAATATCCCCCTTCAGTTTTGCCCACTGTTTTTCTACATCCCCCAGCTGTTCCCATCCCACTAACGACTCCCTGAGGTATTGGCCCATCTTGGCAAAGTTAGTCTTCCTAAAGTCTAAGATCCTCACCTTTGAATGGATTCTAACAGCCCTAGTCCTAATACTGAACCACACCATCTGGTGATCACTGGATGCAAAATGATCTCCCACTACAACATCAGAAACTTTTTCACCATTGGTAAGCACCAAGTCCAGTATGGCCCCTTCACGTGTGGGGTCTGTTACCAATTGCCTGAATAGTTCTCCCTGTAGAGAATCCAGGATCTCCTTACTTCTAGATGATACTGCAGCAGGAATGTACCAATCAACATCTGGCATATTGAAATCTCCTATCAGTCGCACTTCCCCTTTCCTAGCAATGCTGCGTATGTCTTCAATTAACTCTCTGTCCACCTTTTCCTCTTGTGAGGGAGGTCTGTATGTCACACCAATGCAAATAGATTTCTCTTTCCCTCGTTCTAGTTTAACCCACAATGCCTCCTCTCTCCCTTTTAAGCTCTGTAATTCCAAAGCTTTAATAGTAGTTTTTACATATAGTGCCACTCCTCCTCCCCTTCTTCCTACCCTGTCCTTTCTGAATAAAGTATAGCCAGGTATAGTTACATCCCAATCATGGTTTTCTGTGAACCATGTTTCTGTAACTGCCACTAAATCCAAGTCAGCCACTCCCACCAATGCTTCAACATCAGGGATCTTATTTCCCATGCTACGGGCATTTATACACACTGCTTTCCATATGTTAGCCCTGTTACCCATTTCTATAAAGGTATTTAATGTATCACCTACCTGGGGGCTTTCACTTACCTGGGGGCTTTCACCACCTATCCCCAACGAATCTAGTTTAAAGCCCTCTTCAGTAGATTAGCCAGTCTACTACCGAAGACGCGTTGACCTTTCTTGGACAGATGGAGCCATCTCTGCTCTGCAACCCTTGGACCAGCATCCCATGGTCTAGGAAACCAAAACGCTCTCGATGACACCATCCACGCAGCCATGCCTTCATGACAATCACAGACATGACAATGTAGGCCAGGCAGCAGAATTCAAAGGCTTATAAGAATCAAATAAGGCTGCAATTTGAATGCTTCGGCTATGGCCTCTAGAACCTGGCTGAAGCAACCAAGTCATTTTACATAAGCCATCGGAAGTCCCTGCTGACCTTAGCAGGCTGTGAGCCAGTGACCTAGGCATGAAAGGCTCTGTAATGCTGTGACAATTCCCTTGAGCCATCCAGTCCTTGCTAAGTGCCTACAAACAGCACATTGAGTAATATTTGTCCATCTGTGACAAATGTCTGTGTAAAAGTGAAAAAAAGAGAAGACTTAATCTGCAACTTCATTCTGATACTGTCCAGATGTCCTTTTATTTGATTAGCCTCCTTGGAAAGGTTTGGAAAACAGAGATACTCCCTCCCATTGTAGTTTTCTGTGCAGGGGAAATAAATATATGCTTCAGAGGGCTGCTAGGGAGTCTCTCAGAAAGGGGGGAGGGGAGTTAGATTAGCAAATGGTCTCTGACCTGAATAAAGGTTTGCAGATAAGTTACTAGCTAGGAAGAGGTTTGAGCAGTAAATAAAAGCTTTAGACATTCTATTTAAAATGTGTTCCATAACGTCCTGCTATACCATGCAGAACAGTGGGTTGTGTTCCCCTACCAACAGATTGATGGAGACAAAGAACCAATGAAAAGCCCAGGTTTCAATGACATCACTCATATGCCTCTATTCGCCTCCAACACCAGAGGTCCTTTCAATATTTCTTCGTCTCCAGCAGATGGTGGATGGATTTGCTCCTCTGTAGAAAATCTCAGGATTGAGAGTAAAAGAGATTGATTAAATGCTTGTGAACGACTACCTGAGTACAGAAAGGTGACTCTTTCACTTGAGTGCGATATGGCAGGCTCCTCTAGACTGCCATCTTTTTGGTAGCCATAGGATAAAGGAAAATTGGTTCACCTTCTCCTATGCTAAGGACCTGTTGAACAGCCACAAATTGGAAGGATCTGGAAAATGCATCAAAACATATAATAAAAAGCTCATTAAATGAGCAATGGTAATGTTTTTGGGGTTTTACTGTTCTAGTTTACAAGATGTCATGAATCTGTATATTTTTCAGGCTATAAATGAAGCTTTCTTGAGTTCTGGTGAATGCCCCTGCAGCCTATCATGTTGGTTTGTTTTCAGGCTGATTCACTCTTTAAAAAGCCCCCTGCGATCTGCTTTTGTAACCCAGGATCTATTTTGGTTTTTATGTTGCTTCTGTGATGCTCTTCAATTTTCAATTGAATGTATTTGGTGCTTTTAGCTTACCAAATAATATTTTTCCATTGCCATATGATTGGTACAATCATTATGACCACCTCAATTGGACTTTGATAACTGGGATCAATGCTACATTAGCCTCCATTCAAATCAAGGTTTTTAAACTCCCCTTGGGATTTCTCTCAGTTTCCACTTAGCCATGCCCTTCCATCCTGTTGATGGATTTATAATTTCGTTCCCCTCCTTTCCAGTATGCATTGTTTCTGTGGTTTTTCCTCTTTTTTTTAATATCACTTCTTTATAACATGACTATTGTTTTGTTCTTAGTGCACAACATTGCGTCTCCAAGTCGGAGACGCAATGTCGGATGACGCAATGTCGGATTTATGTTAACTCCAACTCACTTATTGATAAGGTTCTGTATTATGATTCATTATTGCAAACTATTATTATATTTTTATGTATGCAGGATGCATTTTATGTCTGTTTTATTACCATTATTATTTATACTACTATTCATTAATTTATTGAATGATCATTTTTATATTTTCTACATTTTATTGGATCTAATTGTGATTTCTTATTTTATTTATGTATATGTTTTTATGTGTTTTAATTTTGCATAATTGCCAACTACCATTGCTCATTTAAAGACAACAAACAATTCAAAAAAGCCCTTAAACACCACCTTTTCATCGCACACTTCAAACACCTAAACACCCCTTCCCCTCCCCCATCCTTTTAACCTCATACCTACCCTAACTGTATAGATTTTATATATCTCCAACATGTATTTTCTAGAAATATAAATGATTTCCCTGTTTACTTCCATGATAATTTTCTTGTTACTTGTAATAGGTCTGTTATATCTGACCAATTGTTGTATTGTTTCAATGTAAACCGCACTGATGACAAATAGCGCTGTATATAAGAAAATTAAATAAAATAAAATAAAATAATAAAATAATGAGCTTTTTATTATATGTTTTGATGTATTTTCTTGTATTTTTATGCTTTTAGTAGTCACAGTCCCCTGAAGAAGGCCCATATGGCTGAAACAGGTGTAGGGCTGACCCTTTCAATAAAGTTTGTCCCCTCCAAGGGTTCCTCGCTGCCTGCTCTTTTTTTGTATGCTGCTTTTCTGCAGGTGGGGTGCTGTTTTTGTTCCTGTTAGTCTGGAGGTGTCCTGATCCGCTTAGTCTCCAGTGTGTTTTCTTACCATCCCCCCAGCTGCATCCTTCTCCTCAGTTGTTGTCTGTCTTGACTAGATTGTAAGCTCTGATGAGCAGGGATCGTCTTTTACATGTGTCTGTACAGCACTGCGTAAGCCTTGTAGCATTATACAAATGATCAGTAGTAGGAGATGACAGATGGCCCTATTGGTAAGGATATTCAGCTGGCCAAAGGATGAAGTCCTCTCTAACATTGTCACTTGGTAATGATCACTCTAATATCTACAACCTTCTTCCCTAGGCACATTTATTTATTTCTCTTTCTTTATTTTATTATATATCGCTTTCTCTTTTAGTCTAAGAGGTTTACATATAACATTAATAGAACTAGAGGGGGTCACATAACTTGGGTTGAACATACAGTGGCGTGCAAAAGTCTGGAATCACTTGTAAATTTGATGTTTTTTCAACTTCGTGACCTTATATCTTAATTTCTTTTTCCTCCCAGTGACTTGTTCTGTGTATTTCATGCTAACTGATAGATTTGGCTATTAGGGCCAACTTTTAGTATGGTTTGGCCCTTATTTTCTGAGTTTGTTCCCCATAGTTGTCCTGTTGATAGATTTTCTGTGAAAATCGCGTAATGTACATTGTTGGCCAACGATATATTATTGTAAGTATGCTTTAAAATATTATGGACTCATGCCAGGTTTCCTTCAAATTAATGTATGTGGCCTTGAAAAAGGCTGTTTATGTGTCAGTGATGGCTCAGTATTTGATGGGCCACCCTTTGTTCTTGATCACCTGACTGCACCTTGTCGGCATTGAATGAACCAGTCTGACAAGGTGATCGTTGGTGACAACGCGGTTCCAAGCTGCAGTGAGTGACTCAATCAGCTCATGCTTTGATGTCGGATTTCTCTTGGATATTTCCAAGGCCACCTTGTGCCACAGGTTCACGATTGGATTCAGATCTGGAGACTGGGCAGGCCAGTCCATTGACTTGATGTTGTTCCGCTGCTTCCAGCTGATCACCTGTCTGGAGCGATGGCAGGGTGCATTGTCATCTTGGAATAGGAACTGGCCAGGAAATAGCTGGTGTGCTGATGGCACCATGCACTTTTGCAGTATAGTGATGTACTTGGCCCCGTTGACCATTCCATCGACGATGTGAAGACGTCCAATGCCACTGGCAGCCATTCAGCTTCAGACCATGACCTTCAAAGGATGCTTCACAGTGAGGTTGAGACACTCAGGCTTGAATTCTTCTCCAGGAAATCTCCTCACATAGGTTTGGGCCTGGTTACCAAACAGGCAGAAGGTGCTTTCATCGCTGAATAGTACCTTTTCCCACATTTCAGTCGACCAGGTTGAGTGCTTTCTCGCCCACATGATCCAGTTGCACCTTTGTATGTCAGTCATCAGTGGCTTATTCCGTGCTTTGCAGCCCCGGAGACCAAACTGCAGGCACCGGTGATGAACTGTTGATGAGCTGACACTTGTCTGACCACTCTCGAAGTAGCTGAGGAGAGGTCAACTTGTGATTAGTCAGTGAAATGCGGCGTAGTGCATGGTCCTGGCATGATGTTGATGCATGTGGACGACCTGAGCGAGGCTTGTCCACCACTGAACCCATTTCTTTCTTCTTTTGTACAATCTTAGCAACAGCGCTCTGACTGCAGCAAACTTTCCTGGCTATCTGATGGCTTTAAAATCCTTCCTCGCTCATAAAGGACACACGAACACGCTCCTCCAACATCAGGGTCTGAGTCATCTTCATGATCGATACAGAAAGCATATGAAATTCAAAAAATTTCATGCGTTTTTATAGCTGCACTGTTGGCTAGATATCTGCATTGTGATTGGTTAGTGAAACCAGCTTCCTGATTGGTCAGAAATAACGTGTGCATATTGGATAATCTCGATCCAGTTTTGATGCAGGATCCACAAAAATCTCAGTAGCTATCTCCCAGTGTCTCTAAAGTATTTAAATTGGAAGCAAGGAATGCAAAAAAGTCAACTCTAATAGCCAAATGTATCCCTTTTAACGTGGTAGAAAGATGAATATGCTGGGCTAATGCAAAATTTTAAAAAACCCGTTAGAAAGTATGAAAAACGCAAAACTCACAAGTGATTCCAGACTTTTGCACACCACTGTAGTAGTAGAAACAACAAAGAAAGCATTAATTTACATGGGAAGGGGTTAGGGGGTATAAACTTGGGTTAACATGGAGATTGAGGTAATAAGTCACATTTGGTAGTGCGCACATGGGGTGTGATGGTTAACCTATTTCATCGGATCCAAAGAAATCAGTGAAAAGGTGAGTTTTGAGGGGAGGGGGGTTGTAGATCTGGTACAGTTTCGGCGGTCTGTACAGCTTCTGGGAGAGCATTCCATACTGTAGGCATGAACAGGATGAAAGCTCGGTGGCATGCTTATTGAGTGATTTTTTTTCTTTTGAGGGTTGGGATAGTGAGTAGGTTCTGCTGGTTGCTTTGCCATAACCCTGTGTCTGGGGTTTTGTTAATTAGTGTTTGGAGGCTGGGTGCTGTTTGGTCATGTATAGTAGCTTAAAGACTGAGATGACTGCTTTTTTACTTGATTCTTCGTATTATTGATAGCCAGTGGAAAGTTTTTAGGATAGGTGTGATGTGATCCTGTCTGGGTGAGCTGGTTATGATTCTGGCGACAGTGTTCTGGGCCATTTGCAGTGTGTATAGCACTCGTTGCCTCTGTGGCATAGCTGAATCAGTTGTGTCAGACAGCAGGCCAAAACGTCTATCACCTTTACAGCAGGAGTCAGTGGGTTATAGGACATTCTTACTGATTAGGTATGTGAACAAGAAAAATTTTGGCTTGTGTTTGTATCAATCAGACTTGAAGTTTGTTTTCAGATTCTGAAAATTTCACTAATTACTATTTACTCCAATATTGCACTTTAATCATTGAGTTAGTCGTCTATTTTTTTTTTATCAAACTTGCTTAGAACTTGTTGGCAGATATCTTCTACAGAAGCAAAAGAACTCCATGGCATGAAGACACAACAGCATGAACATTGGGAGGGAGACTCCCAAGGCACTGAAAGAGGGTCAAAGCAACACTAAAATTGGTAGGAAAACCCTAAAGCATTGGGAAGGGGTGAAGTGGCAGCAATGTTAGCAGGTGGAACTTCACTAGCACTGGGTGGCAAAGAAACGCTAAGAGGGGGGGGGGGGTTAGAACAGGGTCAGAGTTTTGTGGGAAAAAGAACTTATTTGACTTGTGCATGAAGGAGAATAGGCATGTATGCCAAGACTACATTCCCAGAGCTGAAGGAGGATTGGGCCTCATAGAAATCTATTATACCATCATAGGCCATCAGGCCTATTTAAAAGCATCATCAGATCCAAATACACCAAAAGTGGTGAAATATGAAAATAAATGTCCATAATCTGTCGCCATCATTAAACTCTGAGAAGCATTCCAAAGAGTAGAAGGGATGGGTGAAAATCCACCAACAAACATAGGGAAGGAAGCAACAAAATTTGCTAGAAACAAGTTGAAAAGTGCACGTTTGCAGTGTGATACAATGGCGTGTTTCTTCCATTTTCAAAATCAGGCATTCGGGTGCTTCCTGTGTGTATTATAGGAAGTGTCAGCAGAGGATGTGCGTGTGTCAGTGGGTACATGCAGTTGTAGCTTTCTATGTGTAATGGTGACTGTCAGGGACTACATGAATGTGTGTGTGTCATGGACTATTTAGGCTACACACACATGCATGTGTGAAGGGAAAAGTCTGCCTTTTTGCAGATGACACGAAAATTTGCAACAGAGTGGACTCCTCTGAAGGAGAGTACAATATGAGGAAAGATCTACAGAAGCTAGAAGAATGGTCTAATGTTTGGCAGTTAAGATTTAATGTGAAGAAGTGTAGAGTCATGCTCTTGGGATGCAGAAATCCAAAGGAATTGTATGTGATAGGGAGTGAGAGGTTGGTGTGCATGGACCAGGAGAAGGACTTTGGAATGATTGTTTCTGAGGATCTCAAAGTGGCAAAGCAATGCGACAAGGTGGTGGCCAAAGCCAGAAGGATGCTGGGTTGCATATAGAGAGGAATAACCAGCAGAAAGGAAGAGATATTAATATCCCTGTACAAGTTGTTGGTGAGGCCTCACTGGGAGTATTGTGTTCAATTTTGGAGACCATACCTCACAAAGGATATGAAAAGACTGGAAATGGTTCAGAGAAAGGTGACCAAAATGATTTGGTGTCTGTGCCAGAAGACATATGAGAAGAGACTTGAAGACCTAAATATGTATACTCTGGAGGAGAGGAGGAACAGGGGAGATATGATACAGGTGTTTAAATATTTAAAGGGTATCGATGAACAAACCAACCTTTTTCAAAGAAGGGGAAGCTGTAAAACTAGAGGGCATACAATGAAGCTACAAGGAGGTAAACTTAAAAGCAACATCAGGAAATACTTTTTCACTGAAAGGGTGGTGGATGATTGGCATGCTCTCCCGACGGAGGTGGTGGCAAATACCTTGACAGAATTCAAAATGGCATGGGATAGATACAGTGGATCCCTTTTATAGCAACAGGATAAAATCAGAATAAACAACTATTTCTTATACCTCAACAATAGAGAGGGGTGACCTGCACAGAGCAGCGGGTACAACATTAAACAAAGGCATGGGGGGGGGGTGACCCACCTTACTGGGCAGACTAGATGGACTATACTGGTCTTTTCTGCCATCATATAGTATGTTATGTTATGTCATGTCATGTCATGGGGACTGTTGGAGGCTGCATAAACATATGTGCATCATGGGGACTGTTGGGAGTGATGTGTGTATGTCATGGGGAGTGTTGGGGGCTACTTGTGTGTGTCTTGGGAAGAGCTCAAAGAGAGATGATAGTGTGTCTCATTATAGTAGCAGGAGCTGTGTGAGGAATCTATATACGTATGCCTGTCTGTAGATAATGTGTGTGTTGCATGGGTGAGGTGTCTGTCTCTGTGTCTGGTGCCCAGGTGTGGTGCCTGCTGTGTGTATGTGATGTGTGGGATGCATCTGTGTGATGCAGGGTTGGGATACCTATGTGCATGATTTGGGGGTTGTGCTTTTTGAAATATGGGCATTGTGGTCTTTTCACTCTATACATTCATCTCTTCAACCTCCAGCCTCTGGCAGTCTTCCCTTCCTCCAGCCTCTCTCCTGCTTCCCCACCACCCACTCTTTGTTCGTCTTCGCAGACCCTGTCCTTTCTCCCTTCCCCTTTCACTCTCATCTCCTACCATCCATTCTCTTCCCCTCATCTTTCCTTCCCAAACCCATGGCTCCTTTACCGTCTGTGTCCCTCTCTGGCCCCAGCTCCTTTTCCTGCACCACTCTGGCCTTGCTGTTGACTGCTGCTCCCACAGGCCCAATGCAGAACCTTTGAACTTTTGGTTGTGATTGTAGCTTTCCTCTTTTCTTCTGCCACAGAAGATGCTGCTCCCAAGTGCATACTGGAACATTCTGGCCATTTGCTGCAGGGCGGGGGGAGGGGGAGCAGCTAGCATATTCATGTTTGTTTGCACATGGTTATGCCTGCACAAACATGTATGGACAGCCAGTTTTGCAATTTCACCGCCACCTGAGGTGCTACGTCTTAGTGAAACTTGCCTAAAACCTCCTTCAAAGAATTAAATTGTCAGAAAAGAAAAACAAGTGGCAAATGCACACATACAGCGAGAAATACAAAGCTGTACGCAGGAACCTTTTGTCAGTCAAGATGGGGCACATGAGTACTTAAGGAGAGGGTGAACTGAAACCAAAGGATGAGAGATTGACAGTTGCAGCCCAGGACAGTGGATTATGAAAGAGATGGTTTACAGCAGCACAGAAAAATTGGCAAAATAGACATATGTAGATTCTGTAAGGAAGAACTGGATATGACCCCTCATCTTGTTTCTGATGGCAGCAAATTTCTACATAGAAAGGCAGAATAAAGTGGCGCATCTCATCTGTTTGCTTTTTTTTAGGGTATCAGAAGCAGACCCTCTAAAGCTGCAAACCCACTGCCATCTTGAGAATGTTTAAAACGCACAAATGGGTAAAAAAGAAAAGTTGGATTTAGGAGACTCATTATGGAGGTGATCCCTTGAAAACAACTTACAGCTGTCAGGGTTATGCATTTTTTTTAAATAGTCACACCATGTTCTTAACAGTGATCCAGACCTTTTTTTGCATTCGTCATTTAAATAGGGCAGTACAAGCGTATTCATCACCCTAGCATGTCTGCAGCTTTATGGACCCTTCAAATAACTCCTAGGCCACCAATCCCTGCAATCTGAATTTGAAAATTAAACAGAATAATCAACCCAACAGCATCTTTGACAAGAGGGGGCTAGAGTAGCACGAATACGCCTAGGCACCAAAAGTGGGGCAGAGCTGAACAAACGCGTGAGCAGCCCAAGGCACTAATACTAGGAGAAGAAAATAACTCTCCTTTTCATTATGAGGACGAAACCAGAGAATGTCAGTGCAGCTGATCATGCTGAACAGATGCAGCTGAAGTGCCACTAGCAACACAGAAGCAAGGCAGTGGCCCGAGCAGCAGAAGGACAGAGGGATAGGAAAGAGCAGGTTTAGCTCCGTTTTCAGATCACTGGTGCCCTGAGCCTACTTTGCTTTTGCACTCTGACCTTTGGGCTCATTTTGTGGTGTAAGCCAATCGGATTGGAATGTATTGTCAGCCAGCAGTGTCACTGGCTTAAGTTAAACTCTGATACTGGTGTTGAACTTAAGTCATATATTCCGTGCCAGTTTCTGTATAGATAGCGGCACCAAATGTAAGGATAGTGCAGCCACTGCACTATCCATATCTGGTTAATTTAGACCGCTCATTTGGACAGCTGAATACTGCTGCTATTTGAATAATTGTTTGCCCCATTCTCACTCTTCCCCTAACTCAGCCCATAGATCTCTAGTACAGATAATGTCTGGCCATATAGCAATTGAAATGGCCTAATATTATCTATATATTTTCTTTGAAAATGCATGGATAGCCAATATGTGTTCACTGATGAATGTGTAACTCAGTATCAATCTAATAGAGTATAATCATTCCCACAGGATATTCCCAGAATGAAACTCCCTCAACAATGGGTGCAGAGCAGAAGTAGAATATTTACTTTACAACTCACTATACAAAACAGACTCTTTTTAAATACTTGTGTGATATCAGTGATAGCAACACAAACTCCCTCCACTACCAGATATTGTATGATGTAAGCTCACATTTTTATACACTTAGGAAGAAGCACCGTGAACTCAAACTGTAACAAACCTGCCTATGAGAGGTCAGCCTTTCAAATACTCTAAAATGCCAGTATATGGGGAAAGAGAACAAGCTGAACTATTACAGATTCCTACCTAAAATCCACATGTTAACAGAAACCCTCTCCTCCGTTATATAAGCAAAGCAGAGATCATCATGTAGTGAAGAGTAAGGGCCCGGGATTTTACAGCGACGGCAAGGCACTGCTATGGCACATAGCCATCGCTGCCAAGCTTTAACCCCAGATAGTCAATGCTGGGGCCATAAGCGACCCAGTTAGCTCCTATGGGTAAAAGAGAGGCACAGCAAAAGCGGGCCTATCTTTTACCTGCAGATCGCTAACAGGGCAGCAGTGCAATATCACCACTACCCGCTCAGCGACTGTTGCTGCCCCTGGAACACCCACAACACACCCCAATGTTAAGCAGTTAGCATGGGAGGGGGTGTAGTGGAGATAACAGGGGATTTTCAGCAGCATTAACCATGTAATGTGGAGTGGAGGAGTGGCCTAGTGGTTGGGGCAAGGTACTTCAGGCCGGAAGGTCGGGGGTTCAAATCCCACTAGAGGACAGCAACCTTGGGCCGGAAGGACTGAGGTTTCTAGTCCCACAGGTGCTCCTTGTGGTCTTGGGCAAGCCACTTAACCCTCCATAGCCCATGTTCCCTGTAAAATAGTTATCTCCAAGTTATAATGCCCTGTTCAATGTAATTTCAGTTTGTTCAATGTAAACCGCACTGATGCAGAATAGCGCGGTATATAAGAGAATGTAAATAAATAAATAAATGCCTTTGAATCAAATGGGCCCTAAGAGACTACAAATTAGAAACAAATATGCAGGCGAAAAATAACGTGGAACACCCAAGAAACCAGATTCTGTGAACAGTGGAAGAGTGAAGAAATAGAGGTGATTTCCTCTTGTACAGAACCAAATACATTTCTTTAAAAAAATGTCTCTTTGCTGTTTGACCATTTTATTTTTCCATTTGGGTTGGTTCTGGTCTCTTTCTGTCACTACCTCCAAATGGTTTTCTCCTAAGTCCGTTTCTAGGTTCTTCTATCCATTTTTGTTTCTGCTTCTTCACTCTCTCTCTGTTCTTCTCTTCCTCCTCTGTGTTGTTCCTTGTGGTTCATCTTTTTTCTCCATTTCTTTGATCTGCCTTTTTATCTACCTACAACTAGATTTCATACCTCCCCCATCCATTCTTCAGTTTCCCTCTTTTCACCTATCAGCTCTCAGTTTCTTATTTTTATCTCGCTAGCCCCCCTATTCCCCACTGGTGTCTCATTCCTTCCCCAGCTTCCTATTCCCCTTGTCTTTAACCCACTCTCTATCCTCCCATTTCCAGCCTCTGTACACCAACCATCTCCTCATCTCTTCGTTCGGGACCAATTGCACTGACTTTGACTCTTCGGTATTTGGGTATAACTTTAGGTTCAGGCCTTTCCTTCTCAAAGCAAATCAGCTCAGGTAAAATCCTCTTTTTATGCCACGAGATTTTTTTCAGTCTATTTGACCATTTCTGAACCATTCGGCCCAGGTTATCATTGTCAAACTAATCATTACATTCTATCCAAAATACCGCTGCACACGTTCTCTCTCATGCCAGGAGACAGGATCACATGACTCCCCTTCTAATCCAACTTCATTGGTTATCAGTTGCGGAATATATTCAATATAGAGTCTTAGCATTAGCCCACAAGGTGTTCAACCAAAATACACCAGTGTATTTGCCATCCTTAATCATTCCATATTGCTCCACTCGATCCTTGCGCTCAATGCATGGTAACCATATATGTATACCTTCCCCAGCCAGATCACATTACATATCAACTAGGAAACTGGCCTTTTTCTGTTTAGCACCACCGCTATGGAATCATTTCCCACCACTGCCTCGTCTGCAGGATTCATATGTGTGCTTTAAAGCAGACTTGAAAACATATCTGTTCAAATAGCCTTTGAACACCCTAACTAAGCAGGGGCTGGAGGGGTCTCCTGATGCTTAACAGGATAAGTGATGTTCTCTATATGAATGTGAATAATTGTCTGTGTGCTGCTCTTGACTGTGTGGTTATTTACTATTATCTTTTTCCTCTCTCCTGTCAATATCTGTAGTTCCTTTCACTAGTTTTTAATTATACTTGATTTTTGGAATTGTAAAGTGCTTTATATGCTTTGAAAAATGCGGTATATCAAATAAAATAAACCACAAAACCATCCCCTTCCCAGCCTTATCTACCATCGCCTGTCTCTCATCACCTCAGCAGACCCAGCTTCTTCCTTGTCACTCATCCCCTGTCCACCTCCTGTCCCTTTCTTATGTCTTATCCCTCTTTTCAGGCTCCAGTTCCTCTTTTTACCTCCTCCCATTTCCTCCCCTCTCTCTGTTCCTTCAAAGACTTGGCCCTGTCCTTTGTCTCTCTCCCTCTCTCTATAGCCCTCTGCCCATTTCAAATGCTCCCAACCCCACCAGGTGCTTCAGACCATCTTTCCTCCCCTTATTTTTGCCTTCAGTCTCACAGTCCAACCCATACCACCTGTCCAATAACATAGTCCCCATTGCCTTCCTAATCCCTGCTCAGTTTCTTAGACCTCACTGTACCCCCCTGCCAATTCCTATGTCACCACTTTTCCATCCTATCAAATCCCCGAGTCCTCACTCACAATCCTATCTAATCTCAGATTCCCACTTACACTCCCAATAACCAGTCAGTTTAAGAGTCTGTCATCTTCTGGTCTCCCACCCAATCCTAGAGTCTATGCCTAAATCTGTGTCTCTGCTCTCCCACCCCATGTTCCCATTGTCTGCCCTCTTGGCCATTTCTTCCCTTTTCCTAGCATCTACCCATCTACTTCCTCCTTCTATATTCATTCTACGTTTCCTCTTCCTTACTCCAACATCTATACCTCTGCACTTTCCTCCTACATATGCCCTTTCATGTCCTCCCTTCTTCCAGTATAATGCCCATGATCCTACTGCCCTCTTCTCCCTTCTCACCCTCCTACTACCTGAAAGCATCAGGCCCCCCCCCCCTTTCCCCCAGGACCAGCATCAATCTTCCTCCTTCCAACCTCTCCACTTCATCTCTCCAAGGAATTCCATGTCTTTTGCAGTGGTGAGAGCTTGCACTTCTACTCCAGCTGCTCCGCACATCTTAGTCTAGCTCTGCCAACACTGTGGGAGAGATTAAAATAGATACTTCCTGCCAGCTTTAGCTTTTTAAATCCTCCCACTATGATGCAGAGCCAGATACAGAGCAGCGGGAGCAAAGAGTACAAATGCCTGCACCTACAAAGGGAGGGGCCCGTGATGCAGGCTTTAGGCACTCTTAAGCTTTAGGTCCCACAGCAGCTGGCCCCATTTTGTATGTGGGATTACCAAACCTATCAGAAAATAAGACTGGGCATCAGAACATCTGGTAAAATAGCAAGACACTCAGGGCAAAGAGTGTGGGGATGCATTGCTTTAGTGGAGCTGTGCACTCGGTCCTCTTCTCAGTCCCATCCAAAGTAGCTCCATGAAGCCACCACCTTTCTGCTACCTTTTTTCCTTTGAATGTACAAGAGAAAATGGTACTGGGTTGGTTACTTGTATTTGTTTTCAGTTTCCTGTTGAGCTGCTGCCCTCATCAGTCATGGAATTTGGGAGAAGTAAGACAAGCATAGGCTTGTCTAGTTGCTTATAAAAAAGTTTCAGCGTGATCGATGAAGTGATTTGTGTTTCTTTTTTTCTCCACCCGCTCAATGTGGCTTCACTGTGTGTACTCTCATAGGCCGCAGTGCTGCCAAAAATGAATGGTACAACTGAGGATTCAACTCATTCTAGCCCTATGGTCATTCTGTTCAATTATTTATTTATATTCTCTTATATACCGCACTATTCAGCATCAGCGCGGTTCACATAGAACAAAAATCTCAGTACAGTCAACATGCATGAGTTTACAGATAACAAGGGAAGCAACTTGGATAACAAGGGTAATTATTTACAATCTATTTACAAGGATAACACTACTGCATAGGTACCTGTTACTAGGAGCGGTTACTAAGAATATAATATTTACTTATAGAGAATCAGTCTTGGCGTGTTATTGAGACACCAAGGAATTGTATTAATGGGTGGAATCACTGAGGTCTATGGGTGTCGTCGACTCTATAAGGTACTTGTTGAAGAGATGGAATTTGAGGGCTTTCCTAAATTGTGTTAAGCTATTGATAGCCCGGATGCCAGGGGGTAGTGCATTCCAGCACCTTGGGGCACAGAGGACAAAGGCTCTGTTGGCTGTAGAAGAAGTGCAGCTTGTTAGGGCCTTTGGGAGCTTTAGGGAGTTGATGGTCGTGGATCTTCTTGCTCTGTTTGGTGTAGTAGTGTGAATAAGGGCAGATAATGATGTGGCGGAGAGCTTATTGAGAGCTTTGAACGTGAGAAGTAGAGTTTTGAAGATAATTCTGGCCTGGATGGGTAGCCAATGTAATTGAATCAGCAGAGGTGTAACGTGGTCGGTCCTGGCGGCTCCATGAAGGACCCTTGCTGCAGCATTCATTGCCAGCTGTAACGGGTTCAAGGTGGATTGAGGAAGACCTTGAAGGATGACATTGGCATAATCGAAGTGGGGTATGATCAGTGCTTGGTAGATTGTCCTGAAATCATTTGGCTCCAACATGGAGCGTAGGTGTCTCAGTGTACAGATCTTATAGTATATTGTTCTGACTGTGTTTCCTATGTGGGACTTCATATCCAGGCGTTGATCTAGAGTGACTCCCAGGTAACATATTGAGGACTTGGATTGCAATTCAGCTTCCTTTGTTTTGAGATATTGTGGTGGGATGAAGTTGGGGTTCCTCGTGATAAAGAGGACTTCCGTTTTCTTATGTTGTATACGGAGGTTTTGGGAGAGAAGCCAGTCAAATACTGCATTGAAACAGTTTATTAGAGGGGAGAGATCTAAATGGTCAGTGGAGAAGGGGGTGTAAAGTAGAACATCATCGGCATAAAGCATGCAGTCGACATTAAATGACCGGATGATCTTACAGATTGGTTGCATGTAGATGTTAAACAGAAGGGCAGAAAGTGAGGAACCTTGTGGGACTCCCTGATCTAGGTGGAAGGGTTCTGAAGTTCTGCCTCCTGAGCGGACATGCTGCCATCTTCCGGATAGGTAGGACCTGCACCATTCAAGCGCTGTTCCACTGATGCCCTTCTCAATTAGTCTCGCTAAAAGGAGTTCGTGATTCACTGAATCAAATGCTGCGGCGATATCCAGAAAGATGAGGGCAAATCCTTGGCGGATGTTATCAATGCCAGTGATTATCTTGCTGAAGAGGGTGGTGAGAAGAGTTTCGATTCCATGGTATTCCCTGAAGCCGTGTTGGCAGGGGTCTAGCGGTGCAGCGGTGTCAATATTATATATATATATATATATATATATATATATCAATAATATCACCCTAAATTCTCAGCACTCAATCTTATTGTACATATGTAATTAGTTCAGTTTGCACCCCCCGTGTTATCCAAGTTGTTATTCCTGTTCTCTGTAAAGCAAAACATGTTATCCAAGTTGTTACTCCTGTTCTATGTGAAGCCAAGCAGTTTGTTATGCTCATTTTGTTTTATGTAAACCGCGCTGACAATAGTGCGGTATATAAGAAATTGTAATAAATAAATAAATAATAAAATATGGTCCTGTAACTGTCGTTGAACCTCCTTTTCGATGATCTTAGCGAGTAGAGGTATGCTAGAAATGGGTCTGTAGGAATCTACCCTTAGGGGGTCGAGCTTGCAGTTTTTCAACAGGGGTCTAATTGAAGTATGCTTAAGGGCTAAAGGGAATGATCCTGTTGAAAAGGAGAGGTTCATTATGTTGGAAATTACTGGGCTGAAGTGACTGCGGAGCTTCTTGATCCAGAAGGCAGGGCATGGATCAGACTGGGATGTAGTGATGTTGAGGGCTGTAATGATGTCTTCAATTCCTTTCTTAGAGGGGATAGAGAATGCAGAAAGTGCTCTTGGGACTTCCTGCACAAAGGTGGTGGTTGTTGTAGTGGTTCTGTTGATCAGGCACATCTTAGATTGTACGTGGGTTGCAAAGTCTTGAGGGTGTATCTCAACTTGAGGCCCAGAGGATGGCTCCTTAAATAGAGACTTAACTAGGTCAAAAAGGTCATGTGGCTTATTGAGAGATCTCATCAAGGTATCCGAGTAGTACCGTTTCATTGACTCGGAGATTGCCTTGCGGTGAGCAGCTAGGTGGATATTGTATGCTGTCAGGTCATCAATATCATGGGAGCGATGCCAGCGTTTTTCGAGTTTCCGTAATTGGATGAGGGATTCTCTAAGGTCCGCTGTGTACCAAGGAGCATTCTCTCTTTTCCTTGAATGCTTGTTGGTTGGAGGACGCACGGCAATAGCACTGAGACTATTGTTCCAGTGAGAGACTAGGTCCTCAAGGTTCATGGTGGTGGTATTGATGAGTTGTTGAGTTTCCGCAAGGACGAGCTCTCTGTTAAATGACTTAAAAGATCTAATGGTCGGTCTCGCTATGTTGGCCGATGTCTTGATGCTCTTGGTATGGATTTTGTTTGAAGGAATCTGGAGGATGATCAATTTGTGATCTGACCAGGGAACAGGGGTTATGGATGTTATGGGATCAAGAGATGGGTTGAGGGATGACTGTGGGGCGAATACCAGGTCTAGGGTGTTGCCTTTAATGTGAGTGGGAACCTTCACTAGTTGCTTGAAGCCGAGGTTCTCAAGGGCTTCTAGGAATGAAGTTGCTTGATTATCCTGTAACGTTGGTAGATTGAAGTCACCTAGGATCCAAGTTGGGGTGTGTGGGCTATGAGTGTTGGAGGCGAGCTCAATGATAGTGGCAAGATCATCCAGGGACGTAGAGGGTGCTCTGTAGAGCAAGCTGATTGAGCAGCGTCTGTTGGAAATGGTAATGGTTTCCAGGTGACTTGTGCTGGTGGAGTGCATTGTCTGGAACTGGAGGTCTGACCTGGTGAGGATGAGGACACCACCACCTCTTTTGTCTTGCCTGTGACTGATATGTACTGTGAAATTTGGGGGGAGGAGCTGGTTGATTATGACATTGTCTTCCTCAGATAACCACGTCTCTGTGACCATGAGTATGTCAAGTTCATGAGTGGAGATTATGTCAGTGACAGCTGGCCATTTCTTCCGGATGGAACGTGCGTTGATGAGGGCACATTTTAGGCTATGGGGGTAGGGCTTTTCAGACTGTTTGTCTCTAATGGAATGTTGAGGAATAATATGAAGGAGATGGGGGTGGTGAGGGCGTGTGTCCCAGTCTAGGTTGCTATGAGATGCACCAGACCATCTCCTTCCATGGCTCTGTAATAATTAAAGGTACATAAACCAAAAATGTCCTCATTCCTCATGTTTTATCTTTAGTTGTTAAATGAACGCATATCGCTAGAGCAAAGTTCTTGGAACTTAGTCACAAATCTGCCAAGCTAGTTCAATAGTTCAACTTTTTATTGACCTATATTTCTTCAGATGCTTGTTAAACATAGTAACATAGTAAATGATGGCAGATAAAGACCAGCATGGTCCAACTAGTGTGCCCAGAAAGTTGGCTAGCGTAGATCTGTATCTGCTGCTCCATGCAGGTATCCTGTTTAGAGTTGTAACTACCGCCCCATGAAGCTTACCCTCCTCTGTTTTTGAAGTTATTTAAGGTTGCTTTTATGCTATCCTCATGTCATATAAGGATCCTCAGTATCTCTCCTATATGTTTTTGAATTCCATCACTTTTGTTGCCCCCTGGGAGGGCATTCCAGGCATGCACCACCCTTTCCGTGAAAAAGTAGTTCCGTGATGTTGCTTTTAAGATTACTCTCCAGCTTCAGTTTGTGTCCTCTAATTCTACAGCTTCCCTGACTTTGAAAAAGGTTTGCTTTTTTATTAATACCCTTTTTGTATTTAAAAATTTGTATCATACCACCTAGCCCCTCCCTCCCTCATCCCTTCTTTCAGGTATATGCATATTTAGGTCTTCAAATCTCTTTTCATATGCCTTGTGGTGCTGGCCTCATATCATTTTGATCACTTTCCCTTGAGCTGTTTCAAGTCATTTTATATCCTTTGTGAGGTACGGTCTCCAACCTGAACACAATACTCCAAATGAGGTCTCACCAACAACTTGTACAAGGGGCATTAATACCTCCTTCTTTCTGCTGACTATTTGTCTCTGTATGCTGCCTAGCGTCCTTCTGGCTTTGATCACTGCCTTGTCACATTGTTTCATCACCTTGAGATCCTCAGATCCTCCCATCCTGAGGTCCGCCTCCTGGTCCCTGCACACCAGCCTCTCACCCCCTATTGCATACAGCGTTTTAGAATTTCTCAGTCCAAGTGCATCATTCTGCACTTCTTTGTGTTAAATCTTAACCTCCAAGCATTAGACCACACTTGTAGATCTTTTCTCATGTTATCTACTCCCCCTGAAGTATTTACTCTATATCTTTGTATCATCCACATAAAAGCAAACTTTTCTTTTTAACTCTCTGGCAATATCACTCACAAAGATATTGAATTGTACTGGTTTCAGACTGATCCCTGAGGCACTCTACTACCCACCCTCCTTCTGAGTGAATTCCATTTGCCACCACCCTCCATCGTCTACTAGTCAACCAGTTCTTGATCCTGTTTACCACTGTGGCTACTCAGTCATTCATAATCATCCTATGAAGAACAGCATCAAATGCTTTGCTGAAATCTAAGCAGACCACATCCACTGTATGCTCTTGATCAAGGTCTGCCTGGCCAGAATGAACAAATGGATGGATGATGAAATGCTCAAAGAAATCGGGGAAGCTAACAAAAGTTACAACACAGAAATAATAATGGGTGATTTCAATTACCTCGGTATCGACTTGGTCAGTGTCACAGCACGACATGCTAGGGAGATAAAGTGTCTAGATGAAATAAATGACTGCTTCTTGGAGCAGCTGGTTCATGAACTGACAAGAGGGGAAGCCATTCCATCCTTAGTGGAACACCAGATCTGGTACAAGCGATAAGGGTGTTGAGGCCACTCGGCAACAGTGATCATAACATGAATGCGTTTGATTTAATAAATGGAGGAAGCACGGCAAAGAAATCCACAGTACTACTTTTTAACTTTCAAAAGAGAGATTATGATAAAATGAGGAAAATATTTACGAAAAAACTAAAAGGACCAGCTGTAAAGTTTAAA
Source organism: Ichthyophis bannanicus (assembly GCA_033557465.1). Classification (NCBI taxonomy): domain Eukaryota; kingdom Metazoa; phylum Chordata; class Amphibia; order Gymnophiona; family Ichthyophiidae; genus Ichthyophis; species Ichthyophis bannanicus. Next base: position 73,444,243 of record CM066049.1, on the reverse strand, counting down.
GATTTAAATCAAGCATGGGCATTGTTGGAAGTGTAGACCAGCTGTTTTCCACACCTTAAGAAAAGTGGAAGGAAGTCCAAAAAACTGCCAGCAAGGTTTAAAGGTGAGATCAGAGAGGCTGTTCCCAAAAAAGCATCTTTCAGGAAATGGAAAAAGGAGCCAAATGAGGAAAACTTGAAACAACTTAAGCACTGGCAAGTTAGATGCAAGGCATTGATAAGGCAGACAAAGAGAGAATTTGAAAAAAACAACTTGCAGTGGAAGCTAAAACGCATAATAAATCCTTTTTCAAGTACATTTGTAGCAAAAATACCTGTGAGAGAGTCAGTTGGACCATTAGATGGTAGAGGGGTAAAAGGGTCACTAAAAGGAGACAAGGCCATAGTGGAGAGACTGAATGAATTCTTTGCTTCAGCCTTTACTGAAGAAAATGTAGAGAGGTTATTCATGGCTGAAATGGTATTTAAAGGTGATGCATCGGAAGAATTGAAAGAAATATTGATAAACCGGGAAGATATATGACAAATATTTGATAAACTAAAGAGTAACAAATAACCTGAACTGGATGGTATACATCCGAGGGTGTGGAAAGACCTACTATTAGTAATCTGTGAACTATTATTAAAATCATCTGTAGTACCATAACACTGGAGAATGGCCAATGTAACGCCAATTTTTAAAAAGGGTTCCGGGGTGATCCAGGAAACTACAGACTGGTGAATATGATGTCAATTCTGGGCAAAATGGTAAAAACCCTTATAAAGAACAAAATTACTAAACATGTAGATAATCATTGCTTAATGGGAGAAAGCCAACATGGCTTTAGCCAAGGAAGGTCTTGTCTTCCTAATTTGTTATATTTTTTTGAAGGTGTGAATAAACAGGTAGACAAAGGTGAGCAGGTTGATATAGTGTATCTGGATTTTCAAAAAGCCTTTGATAAGGTCCCTCATGAAGAGAGGCTTAAATCTGGAAAAGAGATAGCTGAGGGGAGATATGATAGAGGTTTATAAATAAATAAATGAAGTGGAATGGGTAAACATAGATTGAATGTTTATGCCATCAAAAGTAGAAAAACTAGGGGACATGCAATGAAGCTACAATGTAAACCATTTAAGACTAATAAGAGAAAATATGTTTTCAGTCAACACATAATCAAACTCTGGAATTCGTTACCAGAGGATGTAGTAAAAGCTATTAGTGTAGCTGGGTTTAAAATAGGTTTGCACAAGTTCCTGGAGGAAAGGTCCATAAACCATTATTAAAGAGGCTCTGGGAAATTCACTGCTTATCCCAATACAAGCATTGTGGAACCTCTGTCTTTTTGGGAAACTGCTAGGATTTGTGACCTGGATTGGCCTCTGTTGGAAACAGGATACTGGGCTTGATGAACCTTGGTCTGACCCAGTATGGCATATCTTATGTATGTCTCTGGTTGCCTTTTTTGCATTACTTTTCCCACTGCTGAGGTAAGACTTACTGGCCTATAGTTTGCCACCTCTTCTTGGTAACCACATTTGTGAAGAGGGACCACATCAGCTTTTCTCCAATCCCGTTGAACTTCCCCTGTCTCTAAGGTTCTATTATACATATTTTAAAGGTCCTTCCAGAAGCTCTCTGACTTCCCTCAGTATCCTGGGATATATCTGATTTGGTTTAGTTTTGCAAGCTGTTCATAAACATGTTCTTCTGTGAATGGTATGGTATCTATTCCATTTCGATTAGCACCTTTGTCAATCATGCATGGTCCTTCTCCAGAATTTTCTTTTGTGAACACGGAACAGAAGTATTTAGCAATTCCATTTTTTCCCTTATCACTTTCCACAGATTGGTCCTCAGTACCTCTGAGTCTTGCATTCTACCTCTGTCCTTCTTTCTTTCCGTAATATACGTAAAAAAAAAAGTCATCTCCAGGAACAAGCAGGAATGTAGTCTTCACATATGGGTATTGTCGGTACTGACGGATCCTGCGTGGGAATGCTCCCCAGCGTCCAATAGGAAAGCTTTTGGGAGCATCCCACAGCGCCTGTGCGCTGCCTTCCCACCTTTCCCAACTGTCCCTCTCCAGTTCTTTGTTTTCTGTGGAGCCGACAGGTCGCACATCCTGTCACCGCAGAAAAAAATCCCTTCTATTCTTCTTTTTTGTGGTCGCGTCTGCCTTCCCTCAACGCTACACCGATACCGCCGGTTCTTCTTTCTTTTCTTCTTTAAAAAAAACAAAACTAAAAACTTTCTTCTGGAGTCTTTCCAGTAATTTTCTCTTCAGGTGCCACGCACCATTTTGGGCACTAGGCCCAACTTTTCCCTTCAAAATGGAAAAACCGCTTCGGGTTTCAAAAAGTGTTCTAAGTGTGGCGGTACCATCTCCGTCACCGACACCCATGAGTGGTGCCTCAAATGTTTAGGTCCTGACCACTCTATCTCTGAGTGTGTTGCCTGTGAGATGATGTTGAAAAGGGGCCGGCAAAACCGAGCTGCTAAACTTAGCACCCTTTTTCCCTCCGATGCAGCCTCCGTGGCATCGACGTCTTCCAGGGCTTCATCTTCATCCCATGGATCTCAGGTAACTAAACATAAATCTAGCTGGTCCTCAAAGGGTAGATCTCCTTCTAGACATTGAGATGCCTCTGGCATTGCCCTTGAGGGACTTTCACCGGCAAAATTGCCCCAGCAGGAGGCTTCGGCTTCCAAAGCACTAGCGGAGCTCCAGGATGTTCTCGAGGCTTCAACCTCGGCAGAACTACTGGTGCCATGCTCTGGGGTACCGGCCACTTCATCCGGTACCGATACCCAAGCATCGGCAGCATCGATATACCAGAGATTCTTGGCTATTGAACGCAGTCTGGCGGCTCTTCTCACGGCCTCGATGCCCCTGAAACCGCTTCAGACAATTCAACTGGTACCGGCACCGATTGCATCGACATCGGCAGGTATTCTACCGGGACCGAGTCATGCGTGTCTATCTGGCATCGACAAGTCGGTACCGGAGCACTCCGATGTCGACTTCAATCGGTACCGGTACCGTGCTTTGCATGATCACCCGGATCGGAGATACTTCGAATCCTCGGATGAGTCTGAAGACTCTCAAAGCTCTGCTGATACCAGAGTACTTCTTCCTGAGGATTCCTCTTCTCCTCAGTGTAGGATGTCTCCACCAGAGGATATGTCCTTTCAGGATTTTATCCGAGATGTGGCCCGAGGTCTTTCCATCACAGTAGCTCCTGAAAAAGAGCCTAGGGCAAAGGAGTTAGAAATCCTGCAATACCCTAAAGCTCCCAAGGAGGCAGCTACCTTACCTATTCATGAGATCTTGCATGATCTCATGTTAAGGATGTGGGAAACACCTCTAACCACATCTCACTCTCGAAGACTCAGCACCATGTATTGAGTTCCTCCTTGTCCTGGGTTTCAGAAGACTCAATTACCACACCATTCCATGGTGGTGGAATCTGCTATGAGAAGGATGAAGAGTGCAAAAAGGCATGCATCTAATCCTCCAGGATGTGAGTGTAGGACTCTTGATGCCTTTGGACGTCAAACCTTCCAGGCTTCCATGCTTTCTGCTAGGATCAGTTCCTATATCTTATATATGGGGATGTTCCTTAAGGAGGTCACAGGAGACTTAGAGCTTATGAACCCTCTCCTTCCTGATGATAAGAGGCAAGATTACCTCGCTGTTGTCAAACATGCCCAGGATGTTTCCAAGTTTGTCAATCGTGCAGCCTTTGACTGCTTTGAGTGCATAAGCAGAACCGCTGCTATTGTCATAGGTGCACGTACGATTGCCTGGCTCCAGGCATCTGACCTGGAAATTTCGGTATAGGATAAACTAGGGAATATTCCTTGCACAGGAGAAAATCTCTTTGGCAAGAATTGTCAGGAGATAGATGCTATATAAACATAAAATTGAGTTATCAGCTCAATCTTTTACCTTGAGTTCAATATAGTTTTTTACTCTGCATTAAAAAGATTAAATCATACTAGATGCAACTGGGTCTCAGCATTCCATGAGGCATTTAATCAGCCAGACTTGCTGGATTGAACTTGCCTTCTTCCACATCAGCGACCCTTATTACTGTTGCATTTAGATAACTGTAACTATTTTTTTGTTATTATTTTTATAATTATATTATTGTTTTTTATAATTATTTTTTATATATTTTTTAACTTAAAGTATTTAAAATCTGTTTCTCTCTCAAATCTTTGTAAACTTTAAATTAGCTCCACAGTCCTTGATACCATATTCACAGTCTCTTAATATGTTCAAATACCATATGATTCCAACTTGTAACTTGTAACAAAAAGCTGTGCTTATCTGTGTTTATCTGTTGTTTTTTTGGTGAGAAGCGAAGATTCTTATTCCGGGGATTGTTCCCGATACTCCCGATACTCCCGACGCATATCCACGAAGCGCTCCCTCGTTTCACTCTTCGTTTCCTCAGGGGGATCGTTTATCCAGCTGCCACCCGTTAGATGGCTGCCCAGTTTTATTGCTTCAGAGGGCGCATACTCTCTTCTTCCCTCTATCACCACTGCACGGACTGAGAACAAAAACATGCTAGTTTTCTTCTATGAACTCCTTCCTTCCCCTGAGGAAACGAAGAGTGAAACGAGGGAGCGCTTCGTGGATATGCGTCGGGAGTATCGGGAACAATCCCCGGAATAAGAATCTTCGCTTCTCACCAAAAAAACAACAGATAAACACAGATAAGCACAGCTTTTTGTTACAAGTTACAAGTTGGAATCATATGGTATTTGAACATATTAAGAGACTGTGAATATGGTATCAAGGACTGTGGAGCTAATTTAAAGTTTACAAAGATTTGAGAGAGAAACAGATTTTAAATACTTTAAGTTAAAAAATATATAAAAAATAATTATAAAAAACAATAATATAATTATAAAAATAATAACAAAAAAATAGTTACAGTTATCTAAATGCAACAGTAATAAGGGTCGCTGATGTGGAAGAAGGCAAGTTCAATCCAGCAAGTCTGGCTGATTAAATGCCTCATGGAATGTTGAGACCCAGTTGCATCTAGTATGATTTAATCTTTTTAATGCAGAGTAAAAAACTATATTGAACTCAAGGTAAAAGATTGAGCTGATAACTCAATTTTATGTTTATATAGCTATATAGGCTCAAAAAGGTGACCGTATTTATTTTTTGGTAGCACACAATCAAGGAGATAGATGCTGACAATATCACTTTGGATAGATTGTCTAAATCTACAGCTGATCCTGCAAGGAAAAAATCCTATAAGAAACCATTCTTCAGTAAGAAGAAGACGTTTTATCCCTCCTATACCCAGCAGGGGCATCGTTTAGGTCAGTCTGCTCAAAAGGGACAGCAGCAACAACCGAGGTAAAGAAAGACAAAAGCAGCTAAGCCTCAACTGGCTCAGCAGACTCAGCCTCCTCAGGGGCTTTGACTCCTGTCTAGAGAACTTTGCCTTCCTGGCCCTGAACGGCCCAGAACCCTCCACCATCCCAGGAAGGTTATGTCATTTTGCCTCCAGATGGGGTCAGATAACAGCAGAAAATTAGACTCTGTCTATTGTAAGAGAGGGGTACAAGCTTCATTTCCTCAACATGCCCCCTCCTACAATGGTAAGACAGTTCAATTCTCAGACCTCTCTCAATGACCAGTTAGGTCAAGAGGTCACTGTGCTCCTTGCTCAAGGGGCAATAGAAGAGGTACCCATTCCCCAACGGGGTACAGGGTTTTACTCCCCCTGTTTCCTTATTCCAAAGAAAACAGGAGGACATAGACCCATTTTAGACCTCAGAGAATTGAACAAAGTTCTGTTCAAAGAGAAGTTCAAAATGATTTCTCTAGGAACTCTGCTGCCATACCTTCAGAGTCAGGATTGGCTTTGTTCTCTAGATCTCAAGGATGCATACACTCATGTTCTCATCCATCCAACTCACCGAAAGTTCCTTCGCTTTCTGTTTCAAGGGAAGTACTACCAATACAGGGTTCTTCCCTTTGGCCTGGCCTCTGCACCAGGGGTGTTCACAAAATGCATGGCTGTGGTGGCAGCATTTCTCCGCACCCTGGGAATATTCGTCTTCCCTTACTTAGATGACTGGCTCATTCGAGCCCCTTCAGAGCCAGAGGCCAGAGTCGCCCTCTCTCGCACAATGTGCATCCTTCAGTATTTGGGACTTGTCATAAACTTCCCAAAATCCATCCTTGCTCCCACTCAGTCCCTAGAGTTTATAGGAGCTCTGCTGGATACCAGACAGACAAGGGCCTACCTTCCACAGCCCCGCTGCCTTCACATTGTGCAGTTAGCTTCCCAAGCAGTGCTAAAACCTCACCTCACTGCTCGGGAAATGTTACAGTTGCTAGGCCACATGGCATCCACCGTGCATGTGGTTCCTTATGCTCGCCTCCATATGAGGGCAGCCCAGTGGACTTTATCCACTCAGTGGACTCAGGCGTCAGGTTGCCTGTCAGACAAAATAGCAAACTCAGATCGCCTTATTTTGTCCCTCCAATGGTGGCAATCACCCCAAAACCTTTTGGTGGGGTCTCCTTTTCAGCAACCCTCACCCCAGGCCACTCTAACAGATGCTTCACAGGTGGGTTGGGGAGCCCACCTGCAAGGCCTCTCTACCCAGGGTACCTGGACTCCACAGGAGGCTTATCTACACACCAGTCTCCTAGAACTCAAAGCCATTTTCCTTGCTCTTCGAGTATTCCACACCCAGCTCAGCTACAAGACAGTCCTAATTCAAACGGACAATCAAGTAGCTGTGTTCTATGTGAACAAGCAGGGCAGAACAGGCTCTCTGTCACTCTGCAACGAAGCTTTGCGACTATGGGCCCTCACCAGAGAGCATCAGATTCATCTCCTTGCGGTATATCTTCCAGGCATTCAAAACTCTTGGGCAGACAGACTCAGTCGAGTTCTGCTTCCACACGAATGGTCTCTCCATGCAGACCAGGTGGCCAAAATTTTTCAAATTTGGGGAACCCTGAACATAGACCTTTTTGCAAGTCCGCTGAATGCCAAACTTCCCCAGTTCTGTTCCAGAATTCCGGCTCAGGGTTGTCAGGCCAGGGATGCTTTCCTCCTCCATTGGGGTCAGGACTTCCTGTATTCCTTTCCAGCCATTTCCCTAATTCCCAAAACCCTGTTCAACCTTCAGAGAGACAGAGGTCATATGATTCTCATAGCTCCACGTTGGCCACGGCAAATGTGGTACCCTCTGCTCCTACATCTCTCTCAAGCTCCGCCTCTGGAGTTGGGATCTCCTCCAAATCTCCTTTCTCAAGAGGATGGGATGCTGTGGCATCCCAATCCCCAGTCTCTGCATCTCAGGGCCTGGTTGCTGAAAGCCTAGAACTCCACGGTCTTAACCTTTCCCATCAGGTAAAGGATATCCTTTATGCTTCCAGGAAGCCTTCCACAAGACGCTCTTATGCATTTAAGTGGAAAAGGTTTACCATATGGTGCTCGCAGAAGGGTCTTAACCCTCTTGCGATACCTCTGGAATCATTACTGGAGTATCTCCTTCATTTATCAAATGCAGGGCTTAAGACCAATTCAGTGAGAGTCCATTTGAGTGCTATTGCAGCTTCTTTTAAGCCTCTAAATGGACAACCTATTTCCTCTCATCCTCTCATAGCGAGATTTATGAGAGGCCTTCTTTTGACTAAGCCTCCCATTAAGCATGAGACTTAAATCTGGTTCTTGGGCAGCTCATGAAACCGCCTTTTGAACCATTAGCCACTACTTCTTTGAAATTCCTTTCCTGGAAGGTCATCTTTCTTATTGCAGTCACATCAGCACGTCGCATCAGTGAATTGCAAGTGTTGGTGGCTGATCCTCCTTATACAAGGTTCCATCATAAGGTAGTCCTTAGGACTCATCCACACTTTATGCCAAAGGTGGTGTCACCTTTTCATTTAAACCAAGCGGTTTACCTTCCTGTATTCTTCCCAAGGCCTCACGCCTCAAATGCAGAAAGAATCTTTATATTTTGAACTGCAAAAGGGCTTTGGCCTTTTACTTGCAAAGGACACAGCAACATAGAAAGTCCTCTCTACTCTTTGTTGCTTTTGATCCTAGTCATTTAGGACTTCCAGTCTCCAAAAGAACACTGTCCAGCTGGATTGCACAGTGTATATCTTTTGCCTATGAGAGTAAAAACCTTCCTCTTGAAGGCCATGACACAGCTCACAATGTGAGAGCCATGGCAGCTTCTATGGCTCATTTTCACTCTGTGTCTATCGACGACATCTGTTGAGCAGCTACTTGGGCTTCGGTTCATACCTTCACAGCCCATTACTGCTTAGACAAGGACTCCCGCCGGGATGCCTTGTTTCGTCAGGCTGTTCTTCAACGCCTGTTCCATACTTAATCAACTCCTACCCACCATCCCTGGTAGGATGCCAGAGATCCATGGGGGGGAAGTGGAGCCCTTTCACAAGGGCACACAACTTCTGGGGCTTTCTCCCTGGCATCTGCAGCTAGGGAGTCTCCCCATATGTGAAGACTACATTCCTGTTTGTTCCTGGAGATAGCATAGTTACTCACCTGTAACAGGTGATCTCCGGGAACAGCAGGAATTTAGTCTTCACAACCCACCCACCTCCCCTAGGAGCTGTATCTCTCTATCTCTCTCTCTTTCCCTCTCTCTTTGTCTCAGCTTTAAACTTAACTGGAGAGGGACAGTTGGGAAAGGCGGGAAGGCAGCATGCAGGCGCTGTGGGATGCTCCCAAAAGCTTTCCTATTGGACGCTGGGGAGCGTTCCCGCGCAGGCTCCGTCAGTACCGACGATACCCATATGTGAAGACTAAATTCCTGCTGTTCCCGGAGATCACCTGTTACAGGTGAGTAACTATGCTTTATCTCACTTCACATCTGTAGTCATTTTTTCTTCTGCATGTGCTTTTACCATCCTGATTTCTCTCTTTGCTTCTTTCAGCTTTATCCGGTATTCTTTTCTGTGTTTATTAAAGGGAAAGATAAACAGCATTCATTATACTACTTTGTCCTCTGACTCTATTTGAAATGCTTTTAGCTTCAGGATTTATTTTAAAGAAAATTTGCATTGAATCCTTATGGTTTTGCTGCGTTTGTTGAGAATGGCAGTGTATTGAATTTCTTCTCGCCGCCACTGGATTATGGTGAGTGATACCTAGACACTGGAGTGTGGTACTCTGTTAGGAAAGCACCTGCTGAGTGTATTACAGGCCTCTATCCCACAAACTTATTTGAGTGAAAAGCCAGATATCTAAAGAGAACCCAGCTCAGCAAGTATTTTCCTTCATATTGCAGAAAGAATATCCCTGCTTGTATGAGGGAATATGCCTGGCTGAGCATCTGTGCATATATCCCTACATTTTAGGAAAAGATGCCAAAATGAATAGCTGGAACTGAAAGAATATACTGTAACACCAAGAGCTATCTAGATACACTCAGTTCAATGGAGACTGGTTTGTTGCAAATTCCATTAAGAATCTGAGACTGGATGAAACAAGACAGCGCTGCGTTGTGATTGCCTGCCCTACTGAGTGGAATAGGTTACCAGAAGAGCGATCATTATTTGCTGATAACTTGACATCTACGAAGCAGTAGAAGACCTTGCTTTTCATGGAAACTTTTAAATTGGCAGGACTGTACTATATAAGGTATGTGAAGAGCTGATGAAGCATGGTATTGTATGTGCTTGTATTATTTGTCTTATTTTTCAGTATTTATTTATGAATTTTAGTTCTTTATGTATTTTTTTTAGGCATGAATGTTTAGATGGGAGGGTTATACATTTTCAATAGATGATTTCCTCAGAATCCTCCAGATAACCCAAGCAAACGTGATTACATTAATTCTAGGCAATTCTGTTTTTCACCATCTCTTTGAACATTAAACTAATCCAGCTGATGCTCTTTCTGGCTTTAGTTGCCTCTTGTTTTCTGTGCACCTACAATCCGCTGCTTTTCTCGGAGCCGCCGCTCACTGCCCAAGCCGTTAACGCTGGCCCACGCTTTGCCTTCACTGGCTTCACACTTCCTTGCTGCTGTCACAGGGGCTGAAGAGCCAGGAATAGGTTCACAGTTGAAACAACCTGTGAATTCCGGCTGAGAAGTGGGGTGTGCCAAATTGCTAACATCTTCAAAGAGGAAAGAGAAGTCATCAGAGAAGGAATGTTTGATTCAAAACTCCTTGAGTGATCAGATATTTTTTTAAATAGAGAGAGGAAGTATTTGGCTAGTACAAGTGTGCATAACAGGATGTTTTACAATGGGTTGGGGAAGGGAGGATTAAGATTTATGTTTCTTTTTGGGGCATTTTCATTGTATTTTGTTTTTAGCATGCACTGTTTGGAAACGACATGTCCTATAATCAAACAAAAAAGAGGCATTTTTAAGTTAGCTTTTTTTTTTTTTTTTTAAATAATACAAGCTTGTTTCATTGTGCTTTTCATTTTGTTTCAAAATGAATGCACATTTCTTTTGGCTAACAAAGCCTGCGCTCTTGGAGGTGAGAGTGATATATTATTCATAAGGAAGGCGACCGGGCTGCAGTCCTGACCACTGAGAGGAACGGGGAACTTTTTTTTCTGATGGATTCAAGGGATCACCTCCATAGTGCGTCTCATTTTTCACCCAGTGTCTAGAAAGCAGTCTACCACAGCTTAGAAAATTAAAAATGTAACAACTGTATCTTTTTCTAAATATTTTCTTGCCTGAATCGAATATGTATTTATATACTTATTTATTTTGATTTATCTCAAGCCTTTTATTGGTAGCTCAAGGCCAGTTCAGATCAGGCACAGTAGGTATTTCGCTGTCTCTAGAACAGGGGTTCCCGAACCTGTCCTGGGGCCTCCCCAGCCAGTCGGGTTTTCCGGATATCCACAATGAATATGCATGAGAGAGATTTACATGCAACTCTTTCTCATGCATATTCATTGTGGATATCCTGTAAACCCGACTGGCTGGAAGACAAGTTTTGGAATTCCTGCTCTAGAAGGTTTACAATCTTACAGGCTAGAGTTACTAAAGGGCACGCCATGCATTAATTATTGCAGGTCCCATTTTATGTAATGAAGCCTATTTACTAATAACTACTAACATGGTAGTTGTTGTTAAATGCTGTTGAGTTGGTGTCAGTTCATGGCAACCCTCTGGATAGGTGGCCTAAACTGTGTTTGCTCTTCAGTCAGGCAGCTAATTTATTTATTTAACATTTTTTCCTATGAGTCAAACAGTTTACAAAGAAATAGGGAACATGGACAGCACACAGAATATGTGTTCTGTCATGCGGAATAACATAATAAGTACAGAATTAAAGTGGGTGCGGCTAGAACATTACTTGGGGGTAGTGGTTCTTTAACTTATTACAGGTATATGAGCAGTTGGCGTAGATACATATTTACATATTGGTTTCAATAAAGTACAAGACTGGGTTTGATTGGAAGGTGAGTGGATTCTATTCATTTTGTGGTCAGGACCATAGAACTCATGGAAGAGGCAAGTCTTGAGTCTCTTCTGGAAGTCTGCTAAATCTTCACTGCCTCTTAGGTCGGTAGGGAGTTCCAGGTTGTAGGGGCATAGAGCATGAAGGCGCAGTTGCCTGCAAACTGTTTGCTCTTGGTTTTCAGGGGTGGTTTGTAGAGAAGTTTCTGTATATTGTGTCGTCTTAGTCTTTCATTGCTGAGTTTAGTTATTAGCGGTTGCAGACAAATTGCCAATTTGTTGTGTAAGACTTTGAATGTGGTAATGCTTTGTATTTTATTTAAGCGCTAATGGATAACCAGTGCAACTGCTTCAGGATAGGGGTGATGTGGGAGTGCCGTGGTGCACTGTGAATGATCCTTCCAGCTGTGTTTTGGGCCATTTGGAGTGGGTAAAGTGTATTTGGGTAATTCTTGGTAGATTATGTTACTCTAGTCTAGGATGGGGGTTATTATTGCCTGGCATACTGTACAGAAGAAGTCTGGTGTCAGAAGGGGATGCAGGTTCTTCAATGTTCACAGCTTGTAGTATATTGAACTGGTTGTTTTCTTAATTTGTGCTTGAGAGTTTAGTCCTTGGTCCAGGATTATACCAAGGTATTTGACTTCAGTTTTAACTTGGTGCTCATTGGAGGATGCAGTAAAAGCTGTTACAGTAGTGTAGCTGGGTTTAAAAAAAGTTTGAACAAGTTCCTGGAGAAAAGGTCCATAAACCATTATTAAAGAAGACCTGGGAAATCCACTGCTTGCCCCAGTATAAGCAATGTGGAACCTGTGTGTCTTTTTGGGAAACTGCCAGGTATTTGTGACCTGGATTGGCCACTGTTGGAAACAATTTGATGGGTCTGACCCAGTATGGCATTTCTTACGTTCTTATGTCTGCAATTTTGAGTGATTGTGGTGGACTGAAGAATGAGCTGAGGTCTGAGCTTTTAAAGAAAGCTTAGGTTTGATCTCCTCTAGTACTGACTGGTTTGTTCATCAAGCAGTCCAGTAAATCAAGCTTTACGTTTGTACCTGAGGCAATGGCAGGTGCACTGACTTGCCCAAGATAACAAGGAGCGGCAGTGGGATATGATCTGAGCATCCCTGGTTCTCAATCTGCTCCTCTAACCACCAGACTACAGCTCCACTGCACAGACCCTACAGTCTGATTAATATCTAGATAATAGATACATACAGTATATATATAATATTCTTGATTGAAAAAGTTATTTAAGTTATATGTATGAAGAAAAGTGTTCAATACCTACACCTGTGGAGATGATTATCTGCTTTCAAATATAAGCATTACACACCAAAAGACACCACCAGAGATGTATCTATATCATCTGTTAATGTTGCTTTCATAATGTTTAGTCTCAACAGCAAATATCAGAATCAAAAATGTTTCTTAATGCGAGTTATATGATGGAGATGGAACTTCTGCCTGCAAAGGTGATTGAGAGATTGTGGACGGTGCAAAAGGTGTAGGAGCCTGTACTGAAGGGACAGAGAACATGAGGCCTATGTCTATAGAAGCTGCACAAGAGATGCCGGATTTTAATAGGGGCCGGGGATGAGAGAGAAACCAGGTCTCCAGATGAGGGAGGCGAAGTTTCTATGAAGTAGTATTTTGCTTGTTCGCTAGAAGTATCTTCTTGATTGTATAAGCATTGTTGAGAGTGTGAAATTAATAGTTTCAAAACATGTTTTGCTTATGCTTATTTTTCATTTTGTTCACATTCAATTTGTGAAAACAAATCAGCCATCTTTGCTCCAGTTATGAAGACAGTCAGTCAGCACGTGCTTCACATGGCCCAGGTTTCGCCACTGTGGCTGCTTCAGGAGGATAACAATCGAAACAAACCGATTATAGCAATTAGAAAGACACAGTGTGGGTTATGAATGAACCCTTTATGAATGCACCTTACACCACAACTATTTGTTTTCGATGAAGAATGTTTTAATATATGTACACATTAATGAGATTTTAGGGTCTATAGATGTAGTTTAACTAAGTATTATGTCTCTAAGTCATTAATATTTTTATTTAAGTTCTAGTTTTGAATCAGCAGTAATGTCATATAAAACCAGCAGTCTCAGACTGATCTTTAGGTTCCCACTAGCCTATCTGGTTTTCAGGATAATCCTAAGGAATTTACTTGCCTTGATTTAAGAACCAAAATAATGTATGCAAATGTAATTCATGCATAGTCCTTAGGAATGCCTGAAACCCAGATTGGCTGGGAAAACAAGTTTAAGCACTCCATCAGATAATTCTGCATGATTTTAGGATTTAATATCCCAATCTCAGGAAAGATAAATGAAAGAACGTACAAACATACAATGCGCGGGGAAGTTAGTTGGGATCGGAAGGGAGCCCAAATAGCAGGGATGGACATCCCCACATTGTACGGGGAATTTAGACGGGGGGAAGGAGTGGAGCAGGGCAGTGTTAGGGCAGGCAGTGGGCGGTCACTGGTCCCTGATGTACAAAGCCGATTCGGGGGTCAGGCTGCAGGGAATGCACTTTTTGATCTAGCGGCTGGGGATTGCATTTTTGAATGGAGCCACGGTGCCATGGCAACTGGATGCCATGGCGCCACGGCTCTATTCAAAAGCCCTGACTGAGCTATCCGGGCAAGGCCTGTACGTGTAGGCCAACCTGATTTGGGGTCCCAGCCTGCATGTACAGGCCTGGACGTGATTCGGATCCCACAGGGCTAGACATGTCCCACAGGATCAGAATCTCGGCTAACTCTATGTGTCCGGTTCTGACTGGGCGCACAGAGGGCCGGGACATCCAGGTCTGAATCGGCCCCAAAATGTATAGCAGAGTGTGTTTCTCTTTTTTTGTGGCTATTGAGATGTAGAGTTCTACAAGGCTCTGTTCTCTTCTCAAAACACTTTGAGATTTCTTTACAATTTTTGGAGAAAATCTTTAGAGAATACAGGGCAAACTACTATTTTTATGCAGATGATAATCACAGTGAAGGTCATAGAGACGATGGACCTATGTCTTAATGCCATTGCAGATTAGGTGAATAGAAATACTGAAACAGAATCTCTCAAACATAGAGATTACTGTTTTTGTATTGTACACTGCCCTGACGCCTTGGCCTGGGCGGTCTATCAAATGTCGCAAATAAAGATAAAGATAAAGAGGTGCTGTGAGTTAATAAGGTTAAGACTCCAGAGGCTATTATCCATCTATACTGGATGGGATGATTCTTCTTGTGAAATCCCAAGTACATAATTTAGGGGTTATTCTAAATGCTAACCTGATGATGGAGCTACAGGTTCTGCTGAATTCATTGTACTTATTTCAGCTTGACTAGGGGTTATTTTTAGGGCAATGATCTGGCAATAGTAATTCATATTGTAATCACAGTCGTATCGCTGCATTTGATACAGAATAAACTGTTCTTCTGCTTACTCTCCTTCATGTTAGTATCAACATGGCCCCAGTGTTGAAGGATATACATTAGCTCCCAGTTGTGTTTTGCACCCAATTTAATATTAACTTTGATCTTTAAGGCATTTTGTGGTATGGAATAGATCCTTCATGCCATATCTAAAGGAGGGTTTGTTATTGTATACATACAGATGTTCGCAACTTTTTGGGGAACCCCTAGTTTATCCCCTCAGCACCAAACCTGTCCCCACTAGCTCTCTTTATCTCTCTTCCCTTTCCTTTTTCAACCAGCCTCTCTCTCTTTCTCTCTCTCCTTCCAGTCAGTCCCCACCAGTTTTAGTCTCTTTCTTTCTCTTCCTCACCCCCCATAGCCAATTCACTTCAGTCTCTTCCTTTGCTCTTTTCCATGTCCTACAGACCCCCAGGCATCCATGGTCCACAGGTTGGGAACCACTGCTCTAGAGCTCTGCAGTCAGCACGGGGTGGGCATGGGAAGGCTATCCCTTTGTATTCTGACATGGAAAGAGTAAATTAATGGAGTTGAGTGAGAAGCTTTTTTGTTTGTAGCCCCAAAGTTATGGACAATAAGCCTATGTCCAGACATTTTGTTTATGTAGATAAACACTGAGAACATCATTATTAGAGCAAGCATTTGGGTCCTAGAATACCATTTTGTTAAATGGTTGAGTTTTTATAATATAATTTTTAGGGGTGGTTATTATTGATTTTAATATATTTTGTATTATTTAGGTTTTGATTTCAGTGCATATTGGATTACTTCTCTCATTTGACAACATTTGTTATTGTGTTTTCTGTAAAAATAAATACAATGAAGCAATTACAAATAACAATGCAACTTGAATGCAAAGCATCACTATAAAATATAGTAATTAAAACAATAAAAATATACAGCCATTCAAAATTTCTCACTATCAATTTCTATCTTGTTTTAGTTTGATTATATTGTTGTTTAAGATTATAGTTGTATACCTCCTTGAGCCAACTTGGAAAGGAGGCATATAATCTGAAACTAAACAAGAGGGATGTCACAGCAAGAGACAGACATGCTCTGAATATCTTGTTAGACTATTGGCTGTCTAAACTCTTCTATCTGCCTGGTCATTGCTGCTTGCTTTGTGAATGTCAACACAATGTCAAGCTTCAGAAAGCTGGGCACCAAATGTACCTGACTAGACAACACGAGGAATTGCATGTAGAGACTGGAGGAAAGGTCCATAAACCATTATTAAGAAGTGACCGAAGATATCAATGCTTGACCCAGTACAAGCATTGTGGAACTTGTGTCTCTTGGGGAAACTGCTAGGTACGTATGACCTAGATTGGCCACTGTTGGAAACAGAATACTGGGCTTGATGGACCTTGGTCTGACCCAGTATGGCATATCTTATGTTCTTATGCTTCTGTTCAGAGATGACTAGAACTGAGTTTCCCTAAATGTGGTGGTTGAGACTATGGGGCTGTTTTACTAAAGGGTGCTATAGTGTTGCACCTAAAGTGGCAATAGCCCTGAAACGATGGCACGTTAGGTGCAACACTGCTGCATTAACTTACAAGCATATCCCTGGCAGTAAATCTGGAGCCCTGTCCTATAGTGTGTGTGGTGTTTGCATGGGTGGAGCTAACACCACTTATTGAAGTGGCATTAGGTGATCCCACACTAATGCCATTTGTGCACGGTGTGAACCCTGTGTTATCTGCGCAGAGCACGCCATCCCCTCTCCACCCCTACTCTGCTCAATTGCACCACCTTAACGTGAGTTAGACAGCGTGGAAATTGACACACACTAAGGGCCCGATTCTGATGCAGACATAGATCCCCTCCGTGCATCCAGTCTGAACCGGATGAACAGAGGGGATTGTGATTCTGATCCCGTGGGGCACGTCTAGCCTTGTGGGATCAGAATCGCGAACAGTCCTGCATGTGCAGGCTGGGACAGCGATTCTGTCTGGCCTGCACATGCAGGACTGTACCCGGCTAACTCAGGGCATTTAAATGGAGCTGCAGTGCCATGGCTCCATTTAAAAGCCGCAATGCTGACTGCTGAACAAAATGGTACATTCCCTGTAACCCGACCCCCGATCTGGCCTCTGAAGGCCAGAGTCGGGCTGCAGGGAATGTCCCCTGGCGCCCCCCCCTTCTGTAAAAAAAACCCCCCAAAAAACATTCAGGGAAGTTAGTCCACCTCGGAAGTGGAATAACTTCCCTGGCCATTTCGCTGGCTCTGGATGCACAGAGCCAACATTAGAATCGGCCCACTCTCTGCCCCTGGGCTGCACCTTCCCCGCTCCCGACTAACTTCCATGCACAACCGGCGGGGAAGTTAGTCGGGGGCTGAAGCCAGCACGAATAGCGGCTATTTGTGGTTCAGAATGACCCCCTAACTGTCATGGCCCCACACTAGCTGGCAACATGTGTCTCAACTTGCATTCAGCGCACACCAGAACATGCATTGTCAGCTAACACTCTCTAGTAAAAGGGTCCTGTTATGGGGTCTATAGAATGTTACCATTCCTCTCCAAAGGGAGTATCAACTGTCCCCTTTTAGAGTCTGCAGTCCAGAATTCAGGGCTGGGAGGGCATGACTTACAGGGAGAAGTTAAAAACCCAGCAGGCTGCAGGAGGGAGAGAGGCCTGTGGAGCCAGACGTCCTTCCAAGGCAAGCTGTGCAAAGGAGTTCTGAGATAAGAACTTTAACTGGGGTTGGAGAAAGGGCTGGGAGAACCAGCTTGTGGAGGTTTAACAACCTGAGAAAAACCCCTTCAACCACACGCCACACTCCCACAGGCCCCTATAGATCATGTCTAGTTTTCAGGATTCCATACTGATTATTTATGAGCTATTTTTCCATGTATTTGTTCTAAGAGCACATTGGTTTGAAATCTTGACAATTAGTGCTGCTGCTGCTGCTGCTGCTCACAAATTTCAAACTTTTGCTAATTCAGCCGCTTAGTGTGTTTGCATATCTTATTTATTCTAAAAAGACTGAAGGATCCATTTACTAAACATTAGTTCACTAATGTACATTTGCATGCACTATCTGCCAGTGTGACCATGTTATGTCTTTAGTCATGGTGGCAGATAGCATGCGCTAATGAGTATTAATAAACGGGCCCCTAATACAAGGGTGCCAAGACTGAGGACTCTGTCACATAAGAGAGTTTAATAAAATCAGGGAATGAATAATTTGGAGTGTCCCACTGACATGATAATGCACCTTTATTTGGTTAAGACAAAACTATCTTTAAAAGACTGACCTAATTTAAACAAGTATTTAGTTTTTATGTTTAGGTTGTGCCAGAAACTGTCTCTGTGATCTTTTTAGAAAAGAGGGAAGAGGTGAAGGGGCTAATATACTACCACAGAATGTTCATTAGGATTTCTGGTGGAACATGGCCCTGTGCCACCTGCTTCCCACCCCCAGTGCGTTTTGTAGAGTTGCATGATTTGAGTAGTCAGCGCCAGCAGTACGTGTTACAAAGCTGTGTGATCTCATTTTGACATGCACAGGAGATAATACCCCAAAGCAAAAACAGTGCATTGCCATATGTTTTTGCAATACGGCAAACACTTTCCCCAGATCAGAAAACTGTGGTTTGGCAAACCTGCCTAGTTTTGTGTTTTCTGCCTGCTGACGTGTCCATAGCTCTAGGAAAAAGCTGAAGGAAGCTGGGTCTGCCTTCCTTATGGCTGCGCATGATCAGTCTCGCCAAAAAAAACATTCAGGTGCACTCCAAAAACAGAGCCAAAGAAATGTCAGATCAGAAATTATAGGTTCACAAAGCTTCTCTAAGTTTCTACTAAACCGATTGGATTTTTCACCAGCTTTCTCACTTAATCACTCATGAAGTGTTGTCCCAGCCAGGCACCGGTCTTCTGTAGAGCCTGCATCCTCCATACCATCAGCTCAACAAGTTCAGCATGACCCACCTCATTTCTTGAAAATGGCCACAAGGCAGGCTTGTCCACATTCGGTTTGTGAGGACTGTGAACAGGCCAGATTTTCAGGATATCCCTAATGACTATACATGAGAGATCTGCAACAGTGAAGGTAGTGGGAATGCAAATCTCTCTTGTGCATATTCATTGGGGCTATCTTGGCAATCTGGCCCATTTGCAGCTCTCAAGGACTGTTAACTTCCTCCTCCTTGTTCTGTAGTACCAGTGCTTAGACTTTACTTAAACAAACTCACTCTCTAATTCTCTCTCAAACTTTCATGCACACATACAAATTAAACTACACAGCTTATAACAAACAACAGAGAAACCATCAGACCTCCACTGTAGGGACTATCTTAGAGGGATAATTCCCCCGATATTAAAAGTCCCAGCACTCTCATTCATAGATCTCATCTGTTGAATAAAATAAGTGCCAAAGAGCATTCAAATCACCATCGACATGATATCATCTTTCAGACTCACACGTCTTGCTTAAGGGAAATACATTCAAACAACCACCAGCCATCTTAGCCAACCAACTCCTCAACTGTTTTTCACATTCAAAACCAACGTCAGAATATATTAAAAAAACACTTATCTCAATAAACCACACAAACATCTGATATCAGTTCTTAAACCCAATCTAAAATCTGAGTTCACCTAACGAGCTCTATCAGTTATCAAGAGCTAGAGAGGTCCACTCAATTCCATTACTTAATCCACCAGGTTCCAATGATCGTAAGTGATGAATCCATTTTTGTTCTAAATAGTTTAAATGCCCTAAATGATCACTCCCAAGCCAATCCACAATTACTTGATCAATCACTACTCACTGGAATTGTAAGGCTTGATGCTGACATTCAACAAAATGAGCTACCATTGGAGTTGACAAAAGTTGATTTGGATAGCCTACTAAAGTATTCATTCAGATGTTTGCGGATTGACCAAATAGTCCGACCTACATATATCTTCAGGCATGGGCAAATGATTAGATAAATAACACAACTCAAATTACAAGATGTGTTATGACTCAATCTAAATTGCTCATGAGTTACAGGGTGAGTCCAAACAGGGCCAGGAATAGTATTAGCACACCGACGACAATGATGCAGCTTCCATGGTTCCCTTCAGCGGGTTCTCTCCTACCTTGTAACCAGTTATTGATTTCTACCACATTTATACGTAAAACAAGGAGGACTTTGCAGGGCACTACTACCTAGCCCATTTATAAGCACGTGTAATAACCCTGGCTTAATAACCAGCATTTCAGATAATTTGCTTTGTCCTACTGGTGGGTCATGATTGGCTCTTGTTACTGAGGGGGGTTGAACCTAAAACAGAGGATTGAATGATACATGTTTTGCCTCATTCCAATGTGGCTCCTTGGATTGCTGGGCTCATTAAGTAGTATCGGTGCACGCTGCGGATTTTGAGTAGTGCCCATGCCCAGGGAGTTGCACTGAGGGCATGGTGGTGTACTTGGATTTCAGTAAAGCCTTTGACATTGTTCCACACAGGCGACTTATCAACAAATTGAGCACCCTAGGAATGGACCCTAAAGTTACAGATTGGGTTAGAAATTGGTTGAGGGGGAGGTGACAAAGGATACAGGTAAATAGAGCTCACTCTGAGGAGAGGAAGGTTACCAGTGGTGTGCCACAGGGATCTGTCCTTGGTCTGATTCTTTTTAACATCTTTGTTAGTGATATTGCGGAAGGGTTGTCGCGGAAGGTTTGCCTCTTTGCGGATGAT
This sequence comes from Ichthyophis bannanicus, assembly GCA_033557465.1. Taxonomy (NCBI): domain Eukaryota; kingdom Metazoa; phylum Chordata; class Amphibia; order Gymnophiona; family Ichthyophiidae; genus Ichthyophis; species Ichthyophis bannanicus. Next base: position 73,423,663 of record CM066049.1, on the reverse strand, counting down.
ACAAAAATCTGTAATGGAAAGACACCCAGGAAGGATTAGATAACATGAGGAGGGATCTAGCTAAGCTTGAAGAATGATATAGAATTTGGCAACGGAGATTTCATGCTAAAAAATGAAGAGTCATGCATTTGGGCTGCAAAAAATCGAAAGGAGCAGTACAGTGGGGGGAGAGGGGGGAAAGTATTTCTGTCCACAAAAGAAGAGCGGGACCTGGGAGTGATTGTGTCTGATGATCTTACAGTAGCTAAATAGGTAAAAAAGGCGACAGCAAAAGCTAGAAGGATGCTTGGGTGCATAGGGAGAGGAATGGCCAGCAGAAAAAAGATGATGATAGTGCCTTTGTATATGTCTTTGGTGTGACCAAATTTGAAGTACAGTATTGTTTGCAGTTCTGGAGACCACACCTTCAAAAGGATATAAACAGGTTGGAGTCAGTGCAGAGGATGGCTACTGAAATGGTTAGTGATCTTCATTATAAAGTATACGAGGACAGACTTAAAGATCTTAATATGTATATTTTAGAGAAAAGGCAGGATAGAGGAGATATGATAGAGATGTTTAAATATCTCCATGGCATAAATGCACAGCAGGAGAACCTCTTTCAATTGAAAGCAAGCTCTACTACGAGGGGACATAGGATGAGGGTGAAAGGGGACAGACTCAGGAGTAATATGCGGAAATATTTCTTTACGGAAAGAGTGGTAGATGAATGGAATAGTCTCCCAGTGGAAGTGGTAGAGATGAGGACAGTATCTGAATTCAAAAAAAGCATGGGACAAACTCAGAGGAAAGGGAAAAGAGGGGACTATTGTAGTATTTGATATGAAAGAGCAGACTGGATAGACCATGTGGTCTTTTTCTGCAATCATGTTTCTATATATGTAGGTCAGACTATTCAGTCAATCTGCAAGCATCTGAATGAACAGTTTAGTAGGCTATCCAATCAACTTTTGTCAGCTTCAATGGTAGCTCATTTGTTGAATGTCAGCATCAAGCCTTACAATTCCGGTGAGTGGTGATTGATCAAGTAATTGTGGATTGGTGTGGGAGTGATCATTTAGGGTGTTAAATCCATTTTTGTCCTAAATAGTTAAATCGCTTACGATCATTGGAACTTGGTGGATTAAGTAATGGAACTGAGTGGACCTCTCTAGCGTTTGATAACTGATAGAGCTCGTTAGGTGAACTCAGATCTTAGAATGGGTTTAAGAATTTTATATTTATATTCTACGCCCCAAGATGCTGGAACGCCTTACCACCAAGCGTTCGTGCCATTACCGACTTAACCCAATTTAGGAAAGCACTTAAATATCACCTTTTCCTCATATACTACCCACCAAACATTACCCCCAGCAAAAGCCCCCCCAAATAAGAGACACACCTTATCTTCAAATAGCCTCTCCCACTTTCTCAGTAAGATTACTAGGACTTTTGTGTTGTCATGATACCTTTTATATAATCATGTTTGTAATAAGTTAACCTTATGTTACTCAAGTTTATATACCTGTTTGCTGTAAACACGGAATAGCCTGTTATTCTGTTGATGTTGTTGTATGTGAACTGTGCTGATATCAAATAGCGCGGTATATAAAAGATTGTAATAAATAAATATCAGGTGTTTGTGGGGTTTATTGAGGTTAGTGTTTCTCTCTATAGTCTGACATTGGTTTTGAATGTGAATAACAGCTGAGTGGCTGGTTGGCTAAGATGGCTGGTGGTTGTTTGAGTGTATTTCCCTGTAACAAGACGTGTGGGTCTGAAACATGATGTCATGTTGGTGGTGATTTGAATGTTCTTTGGCACATTGTAAGGTATTTCATTCAACAGATGAGACCTATGAATGAGAGGACTGGGACTTATAATATTGGGAGAATTATCCCTCTAAGATAGTCCCTTTAGCAGAGATCTGATAGTTTCTCTGCTTATTTGTTACCAGCTATATAGTTTAATTTGTATATGTGCATGAAAGTTTGAGAGTGAATTAGAGAGTGAGTTTGTTTGATTAAGTATTGATTATTCTGCTCCTCTGACTTTGATATCTTCTGACTATAGTACTTAAACTTTAATAGCAAGCTCACAGATAGGCAGACCAGAATGCACAATAACCAAAAATATACTTCCAATTTTCCAAATGATCCCCTCTGTAGAGGACCACCTGGCTTGAAGTTAGAAGGAACCTGTATGTCAGCTCTGAATGTAAAGCTTAAGGCTCTCCCAGACTGCTCTAAAATAGGAGTTTGAAAATGCTCCAATTTCTGTGACTATTGCCCACTTTTTGAATTAGTAAAAGGAGGATATCGGCTATTGTTAGAAGCATCTTGGTTTCAAGCAGAAGGTCCTATTTGCTGCACATTGAGCTTGAAGAAAAGCCAAGAAATCCACCTAGGACACAGAACAAACAGTGAAAGAGCATGGGAAAAATTAACAAAGTAGAAAACAAAAACAGCTTTCATTTTTAATTCAACATTTTCCTGAGACAAGCACTTTGAATCAGTCAAGCATGAAATTATGCAGAACACATGAGCTCTGGCAAGCGAGAGAAGATGAATCGGTTGAAAGTGCATTACGTACGCCCAAAAATGATTCATCTCTAGCCTAAAGCCTTCAATTTCTGGTGTTTTACTACATTTTGCAACTTTGATAATCCTGGCTCTAGTTTTGATAAGGCTGAATAAGTTACACCCATTCCCTTCCAAGGTCATCTTTGTGTGTGTCAGGCTGTCAATCAAAGAACCCCACTTACTGAGATGAGTTTCTGCAAATTTTGCCTTATAGTGGGGAGCAAGATAGCAACTCTACCTTCCTTAAGGAGCGGGCAGGTGTGTCTGGAGCTTTGGAGAGCTTCCCCTCTGCTGTGTTAAGAAAAGGCCATACAGCAACCTTTTAATGGCCTAAAAATAGAGAGTTATTTGGTGGTGCCAAGATGATTCCTTCTCCCAGGTGCTGTGACTGCTGCTTCATCTTGAAAGCTCAGTAGTGAACAGCTCTACAAAATCTCTCCTGGTGGCCCATAGCTAATGTAGTTTTCAGGATTTTTTCTTTATGTATTTATTGATCGAAGTTTTATTCTGCTTGATCTACTCAAGAATAATCTCAGCAGAGCACAATAAATACATATATGTATTTATTTGTATTAATCTTATTTTAAAAAAATGCATTTATTTGTATTAATCTTATTTTTTTTTAAAAAATAAGATTAATACAAACTTAAAATAATAAAAACTAAAGCCAGAATACTTACAAATAAAACAATACATTAAAAACTCTATAGGGAAGAGAGCTGAGTGTGAGACTGAAGATAGGGCAGAGACTCAGGCGCCTGTGAGTATTTGGGGACCTGTCTGCAGCTGCGGTGGTGTCAGCCGATTCCACTAGAGAAAGTCGCTGGGGCTCTGAGGGACGGAGTGTTCAGCAGTGCTTCCCTGTTTTGTTTCATCATTGTATAGTGAAGGGGAAACATAAAAGCTAAAGGGAAGCAGATGTCCTCTTCCACCCCAAAGATTTCTGGCCTGATGGATAAGCAGCTTCAGTGGAAGGTATTGCAGCCTGATGGAAGTTCCAGCTTCAGTGCAAGGTATTGCAGCTTCTGAGATATCTCTGAATGGAATGTCTCTTAGCTCCTCCAATCGTTGCCCTCTGCCCCTTCCAAAAGTGGGTAAGATACTACTGCCTGAAGACTCTTTGGTCTTATCTCATAGTTATCTTGTGTTTCTGGGAATTCCCCTATGGCTGTTGATTTTCCTCAAGATACTGTTTGTTCCTTCTCCCTCTACTGAGGTTCAATCAACAAATATTTCCTTATCCAGTGTTTGGAAGGTGGTTGCTAGGACTGTGTGCATTTTCCCAGGATGATGTTGAAAAATTTTCAAAGTCGGATGAGCAGCATTGTCATGGCGCACTGCCAAGCTTGAGCCTTCAATTCAGTCTTTGCAGTCCGCTGTAACCTCTTCAGTATCAGATAGCTTATTACTCCACAATAAGCTTGAGGCTCTTGAGAATGGAGGTAAGTCTAAAAACTTGTGTTTCAGTAATTTTTCTATGTCTCGTTTACTTTCTCCTGAAATTTTTTTGCAAAAATATTTTACTGATGTTCTCGCCATTCTGAAAATGGATGATATAGTTATTTCAAATTTATATTATATTCCTCAGAGTTCAGCATGTTATTCCAGTAGAGGGTGAGCTGGATGAGTTAGTTCCTGCTTCTTCAGTTAATTTAACCCAATTTCTAGAGGATTCCAAGGACGAGATAGCCTTTCAGGCTACCTCATTGGTCTCCTTTGTATATGCATTAGATAAGAGCAGGATTCTTAAATGTTACTTTAAAAAGAGAGGCACGTTTTTTTGTGGGCAGCGGGTTTCCTTGTTTCGTGATGTGTTGTGCGCCACTCAGGTCAGAAGAAAATCCTCTCTCACTCACCAGGCTATGTTTTTGGCCACTGGGGAAACCTTCTTTTTGAAATTCCCATGCAAGCTTCTTATTACTTTTCAGTCAGTGAGTTATGTTTTTTCTGGTCCTATGCATTTAGAGACCTTCTTAACACACTGGGCCCGATATGGAGTCAGCCGCATTGCGCCCCGTTGGCTCATAGTCTTCCCCGCCAACCTCTGACCTGGACATTCAGTGCCACGGTGACGGCATTGAAAATCTGAGGATCGTCACAGACACAGGAAACCAACAAAGCTACCCAGGCATCAACGATATTGCATGCTGCCTTGTTAGTAACCAAGGCAGGTCGGACCCGGTGGTACCCTGTTCCCCTCCCCCTCCCCCTCCCCCTCCCCATCCCCATAATCTCCACCCCCTTCTCCCTTTCACTTCCAATACCAATCCAGAAACAACATTTTTGGCTGGAATGATCGCAGCTTTATTAACAAATATAACATTCCAAACATTGTTTTTCAACATCCAACTTTTTATATAATAACCCACGAGCGGAATGAGCCCTCACCCGCCATACCACTAGCAAGGTGACCTCATTCCACTCCCGCCGCGGCCGAGCCAGCGGCAAAGCCAACCCCCCCCCTTTCCCCGGCCTCGCCATATTACTAGCAAAGACTGGCCAGGGGTCATCTGGGTTGGGGGTGACCGCCCCCGCCCCAATTCCAGCTTAAGGCTCCGGACCCCGGAAACCTCCGGGATCCTGCCACCCCCACCAGCTGCGACAACCTTACACCATGCCAACCCAAAGGAAGGGCGGGCGGGCGGGAGGGAAGACGGATCCCTCACCACCGCTGCTGGTCTTGCCGAGAGACTGTCGCCGCCGCGCGCCCTCCTTAAAAACCCCCCTTTTCAATCCCTCCTCATTGGCTCGCACCCCCTTCTTTCACAGGGGAGAGCCAATGAATTTAAATAATAATGCCTGCCTGCACCCGCCCCTCCATAAACTGTGGGCAGGGTCCCCATACCGGGCCGAGTGCCTGGTTACCTTCGGCCGCCAGGGACCCTGCCCCGCGGCCTCGCCATTCCTGCGCCTTCAAGATAGGCGAGGGTTTTCCTCACCTATCTTTTTGGCACAGATCGCTAACTGGGTAGCATGCAATATAGCTGCTGCCCGGTTAGCGACAGTCTCCATCGCCGTTCTGCCCCGGAACACCCAATCGCATCAGGGCATATAGGGGAGTTAGAAGGGATATTCAACGGCACTAACCATGTAAGTGACATTGAATATCCCCTTTTAAAGCATTTACACAGTTTACTGGACTGTAAACCATGTAAATACCTTTTGAAAATCAGGCCCAGTATTTCCTAAGTTTGGGGTGGGTTTGTTTGGGCATCTAGAGTGAATCACCCTGGTTTGTGGGAGGGTATTTACCTTTTTTGAGTTCCTTGTTATTTTCTTTTCTTGTTATTATAGTGGGGTCTCTCTCCGCAAAGTGTGCTGGAATGCTCAAGTACAATTTGTTTTATTTCCTATTTTTTATTATTTCTATTGTTCTTTTTCTAATGTATTGAGCTTATTTCTGTATGTGTTTTGGACTGCATTGTCAATTCAAAACTCCTAAATAAAAAACTGAAGAAAAATAAAAACTTTCCAGCTCCCGAATAATAATATTTGGTTTCCAAATGTATGAGAAAATAGTAATGATTTTAATTGCTTTGAAACTTCAAAGAATTCAATTTGATTCTCAGGAAACTAGGAAGAGTGTTCCATGGGTGTGGGAGATAAATTTTTTGATACCGGGTCTGCAGGAAATACAAATGTATCTCATATTCACTGATATCCTGAAAATCTGATTGGCTGTGGGGTTCATCAGGATGGATCTGGGAAGTGCTGCACTTGTCACACACTTTTTTTTTTCCAATAATAATTTTAACTTGTAGTACGGCTAACCATCAGCATGCGTTGTGGTCATCAAAACTATGCAAAATACCAAAAATACGTTCCTCCTTTCCTGCTTTTTGGCTCACAATAATGCCAGTTGTGATTAAAGTTGTAGTACGTACCTGGAAGTTATTTTCTTTGTGACTGGGCATGCAATGAGATGTTCTCTAGTCTATCCAAGAGTCCAAAGAGAAATATGAGGCTCCATTACAAGTTCTTGGCGTCAGTGGTGGCCTAAGGGTGATGCGGGGCCATGTGCGGAGACTCACTGTGGGGTCTCATTTGCATAAATAATTGTATATCCATTGAGCATCATTTGCATAAATTTGTTAAAATTTAAATGCTGCTCATCTAAAATTTTAGGCGGTTTTCAAAAGACCCCTTCACAAGCATTTTTTTTGTCTCAGCAATGAATTGAGAGCATGTTTACTAAACATTAATGTGCATTAAGGGCCTCTGCACCCATAGAAATTAATGGGTGCTGCATCACTTAGCACCCGTTAACATTTATGAATGTGCATTAATTTTTAGTAAGCATGCCTCTAAATACCATTTAAATGTGTAGAAAGAATAAAAAAAGGCTACCATGTTTCTACATTACTATCATCTAGTGCCAACTGCTAAGTATATTAGGAAATACAAAACCCTGCTCATTTAGAACTCATAGCAAACCTGCAATATCATAACAGCACTACCAGAACTCACACAGCATCATACCCTACTTATCAAAAGCCCGTCTCCCCAGTTATCTCATTTCCCCTTCGCTAGCCTCTTATTCCCTTCTGTTTTTCACTCACTCACTCACCGTTACTATATATCCATGCGTGGTAATCACCATCCTCCTCTCACTCATTTCCTTGCCAACTTCCCATGGTGTCTCTCACAGAAAAACCATGCCCACCACCTCCCCTCTCTCTCTCTCACTATCCCAACTCAGTAACCCCAAATCCCCTCACCCTTCCCCTTACCCCCCCCCCCAAAGTCCAACATCTCCCTCTTTATCTCTACCTCCCCAGCCCTTTAATTCCCTTTTCCCAACCTATAGACCAACAGCTTTCTGTCCCCTTCCCCTTTTCCATCCTCTCCCCCACCAGTAGTCCAGCATCTCCTCTCTTCTCTCCCAGTTCAGCATCTTCTCTCCCTCTCCCTGTTCCTCCCCCATCCTCAGTCCAATATATCCCTCCTCTCTCATAAACCAAAATCTCCCTCCCCTTTTCCCTATCCCTCCCCTCAATCCAGCATATCCCCTCTCTCTATTTCTCTGGCCCCCCTTCCTCCCATGGCAAAAATACCTTGAATATTGTGTGCAATTCTGGTCGCCGTATCTTAAAAAGGATATAGAGTTGTTAGAGAAGGTTCAGAGAAGAGCCACCAAAATGGTAAAGGGGATGGAAGGATACTCCTATGAAGAAAGGCTAAAAAAGGTTAGGGCTCTTTAACCTGGAAAAGAGACGGCTGAGGGGGGAGATATGATAGAAGTCTATAAATTAATGAACGGAGTGGAACGGGTAAACATAGATCGATTGTTTGCGTTATCAGAATATAGAAAGACTAGGGGACATGCAATGAAGCTACAGGGTAAACTATTTAAGACTAATAAAAGAAAATATTTTTTTACTCAACCTGTAATCAAACTCTGGAATTTGTTACCGGAGGATGTAGTAAAGGCTGTTAGTGTAGCTGGGTTTAAAAAAGGTTTGGACAAGTTCTTGGAGGAAAGGTCCATAAACCATTATTAAGAAGGGACCCAGGATATCAATGCTTGACCCAGTACAAGCATTGAGGAACCTGTGTCTTTTGTGGAAACTGCTAGGTACATATGACCTAGATTGCTCCAAGACCTGATCATATCTACAAAGACTGACATCCTGTGCATAACGGAAACCTGGCTAACAGAAACGGACACAGTAATAATGAACCAGCTGACACCAACCGGATACAGTTTCCATCACTGTTCCCGAACGCATACGAAAGGCGGAGGAGTAGCCATCATTGCAAAGAACAACCTCCACCTGCGGACCCACACCTCTGAAACCTCCGACGAAGCAGACATCCTCACCCTCACTAACAAAAACATCACAATATGCCTGGTCTACAGAACACCCGCTACAAACTCTGACTTACCAAGGATACTGCACCTGATCTCCGAGAGCATCAATCCATCAAAGGAACCAATTATACTGGGAGACTTCAATCTCCCATCCCTCCAGGACGCACAAACGGAAACATTCCTCAACGCCATGACAGCAATGAACCTATCGCAGATCATAACTGAACCGACACACGAAAAAGGAAACACACTGGACCTCATATTTCTGAACTCCCAGACATCCACCCCATGCAGCAGTCCAACAATCTCACCAGTCCCATGGTCAGATCACTACCTCATACACCTCTCCCACACATATCAACTGAATACAAACAGAGGAATCACGCCACACACACGGAGATTCAAAGCATTCAACAAAGAAGACTTCCTGACACTGACCCTACCTAATCTACTTAAGAGTTCAAACAACCTTGATGACCTCATGGACAACTGGAACGCCACAATATCCTCGGCATCCAGAGCAACTATAAACAAAACCGGCAACAAACCCATCTCATCAAGGGCCCGCTGGTTCACCCCCGTCCTCCGAAAACTGAAAACAAAACTTAGAAGAGCAGAAAGAAAATGGAGGAAGACCAAAAATGACGAAGACAAAAAGCAATACCTACATGAACTCACTGCCTTCCACTCAGAAACCGACAATGCAAAGAGAAACTATCACACCAAAATCATCACGACCGCTGCGAACAAACCTCGAGAACTCTTCCAAATTGCCAAAAAGCTGACAAAGGCACCAACCACCTCCGATCAACTCCCAAATATCCCCGCAGATATCTTGGCTCGACAATACAAACAATTCCAGCAACCTCATCAACCTCACCGATGCGCTACAACCACAAGAACAAACTTCGGAATCGCCATAAATACTGACTGGAACACATTCAATGAAACCTCAAAGGAAGAGATATCCTCCACCATCTCCTGTCTGAACACCACCACCTCCCCACTAGACCCCTGCCCCACCGAATGGATAAAGAAAACCAAGGAAGAACTAAGTGTCCCACTGACTCATATTCTAAACGAATCCTTTCAACAAGGATACATACCTGATGCCCTCAAAACATCAACCATTCAACAAACCATAAAGAAGAACAACCTGGACCCCACGGACCCCACCTCATACAGACCAGCCTCCCCCTCGCCACCAAGATAATAGAAAAGATAGTCCAACACCAGCTTCAAGATCATCTAGACACCAACGACATACTTGACCCGCAGCAACACGGTTTCCGACCACTACATGGAGTTGAGACCCTCATGACCATCCTAATGAACACACTCATCATCGGAACCCAAGAGAAAAACTCTGGATACATCCTGATCTTCCTAGACATATCAGCGGCCTTCGACACAATCTCACACGAAATCCTCATACACAGACTACAAGCAATTGGAATCAAAGACACTGTACTCCAATGGTTCAGATCCTACTTAACTAACAGACAGCAACGGATCCGCACCCTCTCCACAACTTCGCCCCCCTACCAACAACTACAAGGAGTACCCCAAGGATCCACCCTATCCGCCATGTTGTTCAACATATATCTCCGTCCACTATGCTCAATCATACGCACCCACGACATCAACTTCCACATCTACGCGGACGACATAATGCTCTACGCACCAATTACAACCACCAACCCGAAAAACGAACAGCTGTCTGCCTGCTTCAATGACGTAGCCAACTGGCTGCAGGAGAACAATCTATCCATCAACATAAAGAAAACCGAAGCCATAATAGTAACAAAAGAACCTGATTTCAAACCACCTACCCACCTCAACATGGGAACCACACAAATCCAAGTCCAGCCTCAAATAAGATATCTAGGGGTCATCATCGACCAAGCTCTCACCCTCAAACAACAAATCAGCAAAACTGCTGGGATGATATTCCACAAAGCCAAAACTATTCAACACCTCCGGCCCCTCCTAGAACCTCACGACTTCAGGACCGTGATGCAAGCTGTGACACTCCCTCATCTGGATTTCTGCAACATAATCTATCATGGACTTCCTGCCTCGCACACCAGCTCCCTCCGTACTGCCTTAAACACTACAGCAAGGATCATTCAGAATGCAAAAAAACGGGACCACATAACTCCAATCCTAAGAAACCTTCACCTCCTTCCAGTGCAAGCAAGAATCAAGTACAAAGCTATCTTACTCACCCACAAAACTATCCACCAAAAACAGATCACCTCCCTACACTCATTACTGCCTCGACCATCCCACAACAGATCAACCAGACATTCCTGCAATAACTCTATCGTTGTCCCTTACAAAAGAACCAAATCCACACAACGGACCTGCAACAGAGCATTCGAACTCTATGCTCCATCCCTCTGGAACTCTCTACCAAAACACATCAGGAGCAACGCTGACATCACATCATTTAAGAAACAGCTAAAGACAATCCTATTCCATGAACATCTCTGAACGGAAACAACACCATGACCTAAACACTTAGAAGTAAACATGTCCATGTCTACCCAAATCATTAAATGTTGACCCTGGTGATGGCCCCACCCTAAAAAAATTACCCCCCCCGATGTTACATGTTACACCGCTTTGACCCGGTGAAAAGCGGGATATAAATGCAGTTAAATAAATTAAATAAATAAATAAATTGGCCACTGTTGGAAACAGGATACTGGTCTTGATGGACCTTGGTCTGACCCAGTATGGCATATCTTATGTTCTTATGTACTGTGTGGCACCATCTCTGGCATCTTTTTTTTTCTCCAAATCAGCGACCGAAAGATCACATGGCACCATCCCTATCGTCATCTTTCTTTCTCTGAGTCAGCATGGAGTAGCCAGTGCTGCCTGTGGCATTCACTTCTGGGCACAGTTCAGTGGCTTTGCGTACTGGAGGTGAATCTACAGGCAACATTGGCTGCTGTTGCTGACTCAAAGAAAGATGAAGCTGGGGATGGTGCTGCACGATGCCACTATCTTTCTGCTGCTGGAGCTGCATATGCAGTGCATTGCGCTGGCCCTAGACCTGCCGCCCGAGATGTAACTTATTCTCCCAGTACACAGTCAATCCTAAGAGTTTGTCATCTTTTCTCTCACCAAAGTTTAAACTCTCCACCTATGTCCCAGTACCTGCGCTCGCCACCTCCATATCACCAATTCACCCAGCTACTGCCTTCTCTGATTTTCATTGACTCTGCCATTCCTCCTTTTTACCCCAGCATCTATTCTTAGGCCCCTCCCTCTCACCTTTCCTCTGTATGACCTTGTTTCTTCCCTCTCTCACAAAATATCTGGCCTTCTCTCCATTCTCACTCCCCCAACTTCTGCTTTTTTTTTCTCCACCCTGACCCCAGCATCTGACCCCTGCATCTGCCACCCCAGCTTCACCCCTTTCCTGTCCTCCCCAGCATCAGCTCCCTTCCAGTCCCAGAACCTGCCTGCCTGAGCTCCCTTCTAGTCTTGGCCCCTCCCAGCATCAGCTCCCTTCTAGTTCCATGGCTGTGCTACATTGCAGCTGCTGGGACTACAGAGTCTCTAAAAGTGAAACAGAGTACTTCCTGTCTGTTGCACAAGAAAGGAAGTGCCCCGGTTTCACTTTTAGAGACTCTGCGGCTCAGGTGGCTGCAACTTAGCACAGCCGCAGTAATGAGGGAAATCACTGTGAAGAGGTGAGCTGATGAGACAGGCTTTGGGTCTCACTGGCTCACCTCTTAAGCCAGCAAGGCTGCGGAGCTCCTCGGGAAGCGGGGCCATGTACGGACAACATTCCCGTACATGCTTTGGGCCGGCCGTGCTTGAGGTTTGAGGAACAGGAAAATACCTACTCTACCTGAAAAAGGCATGAGCTAACTGCAATGCCCCTTCTCATCTGTAAAAGGGGAAGATGAGGGAGGAGTGGTCTCATGGTTGGAAAATAAGCTAAGAGGGCACCACGCCTTGTGGTTCCCTCTTCCATCCTAAGCTCTTTTGGGAAAAGACTTACAGTATTGTACCTGAATTCTAATAATTCTATAAGCCACCTTAAGCATTATTTGGAAAAGGCAAGCAAAATATATATAATTTCTTAATCTCCCAAAGACTTACAGGAAGAGAACCTTAGGAATGAGAAAGTAGAAAATGATTCATAGTTTTTTATAATGAGGAATCTCCTGTTTAAGATGAAAAATTTAGTTGGCAGTGGCGATTCTCTGATCTGGAACCTTTCTGAACTTGCTTCCTTTTCCTCGTTGTAGCTGGCGTGGAAGGCAGGAACCCCCCCACCCCCTATCCACCACCCCCTGCTGGCCCCAATCTGGTACCTTCTCTTTGATGAAGTGAATGAAATTCACCTAGAAAAGGTTTAATCAGATGCCACTCATGAGATGCATGAATTTGTGATGAGTACAATCTTCTTTGCCATAGAATTCAATGCAAGTCTCTATCAACCGCTCTGGTGGAGACAAACAAACACAATAGCATTGAGGGACTTAATATCCCTCAGTATCCACAACTAGTGATTTTACATTGTAATAATCAAGCTGTATTCTTTTCAGTTACAGTATGTGAATAATACCCCTGATGCAGGTCGAAACATGGCTATGTAGCATTTTTGATACTAATATTGGTGTATATGTTCATGTGTTTTTGAGGTTCAAAAATAATTCAGCTATAATAGAAGGGTAATTTTATAGAAGGGCACCTAAGTTTAGAGATGGAGAAGGAGCCTAATTTTTATGTATTTTATAAAGACAAATTGGAATGGCCAGCAGAAAAAAAGGAGGTGATAGTGCCTCTGTATAAGTCTCTGGTGCAACCTCATTTGGAGTATTGTGTGCAATTCTGGAGACCACACCTTCAAAAGGATATAAACAGGTTGGAGTCAGTACAGAGGATGGCTACAAGAATGGTTAGTGGTCTTCATTATGAAGCATATGAGGACAGACTTAAAGATCTTAATATGTATACTTTAGAGCAGGCATGTCCAACAGGTAGATCGCGATCTACCTGTAGATCGCGGAGGGGTCAGAGGTAGATCGCCATCCCCACTTGGCTCCATCTCTCCAGCAGCTCGCCCCGTTGCTAGGAGAGAGCTCGTGCCGGCAGGTTGTCTGCCAAGGGCTTGCCGCTGCTGCTGATCCTTTGCCTGTCTTTTTTCCCTGCCTGCGGGAATCTTGCCTGTGGGTGTATTGGGGGCGCTTGTTGTTTTTCGTGCCAATAGTTTGTGGGTACCCCAGGGGGCTACCGCCTGCACCCCGCAATGAGATGCCACAGGCCCGGCATCATACCTGGTCTCCTGCCTCTCAGAATCACCCATTCCTGCCCCCGCCCCAACACCCCTTAGAAGTGTGTTATATACCGGGCGATATCCATTCGCCCGGGCTTTACCTGAATACACTTACCGTATTAGTTGTGTCATGTGCTGGTCATCGGTTGCTTTATAGTTCGCTTTCATTAAACATTTTCGGACAGACACAAGAAAGTGTCAAGAATTTGGTGATTTTGGCGAGCTTTTCCAATTTTGTTCTAACTTGCCTATGCCTTGCCTTCGAATTGGTTCAAACCACTGTGACTTTTGCTTGCCTCTGCAATTTTATTTTGCCTAGCCTTCGCGTTGATTCTACACTGCAATTTTATTTTGCCTTGCCTTTGCATTAATTCTACACTATGTGCAGAATTTATTAAATTGCGTTTGGTGGTATTTGAACTTGTTTGGCGGTATTTGATTTTGTCTGGTTTGCTGGACAGGTATTTGAGTTTGTTTGGTGGTATTTGATTATTGGTGCCAGTATGATGAATTCTTATTTTTACTTTTAGAACTGCATGTGTGGTTTTGGCATATTCAGTTCCTGTTGATCTTTAATACTTTGGGACAGTGACAATTTTGGACCAGATTCAGCCAGTGTTTCTACTAACTTAGCAGATTTGGCCTTCTTACATCCAGCCACCCCAGTATAACAAAGATGAGTGTTCCAAAGAAGAGCAAAACCTACCACTTTCATGATGAATGGGAAATGGACTACTTCTTCATCATGGTGAAAGACAAGTGTTGTCTAATTTGTAACGCCCCAGTATCCTTGCCCAAAAAGGGTAATTGGAACATCATTATAAGGCTCTGCAAAGCAATAAGGTTGATGCTGATTTTCCACCCAAAAGTGAAATTCATAAACTGAAGCTCAAAGAACTTAAATCAAAATTGGCTACTCAGCAACATTTGATGGCGAAGCCAAGGTCACATTCGGTCAATGCAACCATAGCATCCTTCAAGATCAGCAACCTGATCACAAAGAAATGCAAACCTTTCACTGAAGGGTAATTTGTAAAAGATTGTTTTCTTGAAGCAGTTGACAATCTTTTTGAAGGATTTAAAAATAAGAAAGAGATCATAGCTGCTATTCAAGATGTACAATTGTCAAGAAACACCGTCATGCGGCGAATAGAAAAAATGTGTGGAGACACAACTGAACAATTGTTAGAGGATGTTTCAAATTGTGTTGCTTTCTCACTCCAACTGGTTGAATCTACAGATATAAGAGACATAGCCCAGTTACTAGTCTTTATCCGGATGGTTTTTGAAGACTTCAGTGTTAAAGAAGAACTACTTGGAATGATTTCTTTAAAAGGGAGAACTACCGGTCAGGAAATATTCAGTTCTTTCCATTCTTTTGTGACAAAGTGTAATCTTCCATTGCATAGACTTGTTTCCATCACTACTGATGGAGCAAGAGCAATGACAGGTGAGGTTAACGGTTTCATAGCCCTCTGTAGACAGCATGACGACGTCCCAGATTTCCTTTCTTACCACTGCATCATTCACCAGCAAGTTTTGGCAAGCAAGAGACTCAATACAAAGACTGTTATGGACATCACTTTCAAAACTGTAAATTCAGTTCGTGAAAGATCACTTCAAAGACGGCTTTTCAATCTTACTCTTGATGAAGAGGCAGCGGAAATCAGTTCTTACTGGATCTTCGTCTCTCTGTTTTGTTTTTGCTTAATTTGCTTAACAGCTGAGTAAATGACAGAAGGTTAATTAAAAATGGGGAGGGGGATCCTCCAACTTTATTGGGTTAAAATTTAATTTGAAACTAATTTGAAACTTAATTTTCATGGTGGTAGATCACCGGCACTTTTGACCGGAAAAAGTAGATCACGACCTGTTCAAATTTGGACATGCCTGCTTTAGAGGAAAGACGGGATAGAGGCGATATGATAGAGACATTTCAATACCTCCATGGTATAAATGCACAGGAGGGTCTCTTTCAATTGAAAGCAAGCTCTGCTATGAGGGGACATAGGATGAGAGTGAAAGGAGATAGACTCAGGAGTAATATGCGGAAATATTTATTTACGGAAAAAGAGTGGTAGATGCGTGGAATAGTCTCCCAGTGGAGGTGGTGGACACGAGGCCAGTATCTGAATTCAAAAAAGCATGGGGCCAAACACATAGGATTTCTAAAGGTAAAAAGAGATCTATGTAGTTGATATGGAAGGGCAGACTTGATAGGCCATATCATCTTTCTGTTTCTATGTATTTTATAAAATATGCACATAAATTGGGACGCTGACTGAACTTCTACTACTACTGCTAATTATTTTGTGCACACCTACACTACAACTACAGGCCTATTTATATTTCACTTACATCTAAGTGTAACCTAATTTTATGAGATATTCTATAAAGGTTTATAAAATTATACCTTATGGGTCATTTTAAAAGGCTTAAACATGCTTTGGATGTCCAAAAACATGCATGCAGACATCCAATCAAGGAGCTGTCTCTGGAGACATTTTACAAATGGCTTTTTAAAATGGCTCTGTTGAAAGGACGTCCAAGCTGGCAGTGTGGCACAGGCATGTCCAGGGAGGTGTTATGGTCATGAATGCCCCCAGTCGATTTCAGAATGCTTGGGTATGTCTGCAACTGTGTCCAAGTGTAGACCTGCTCCAAGCACAAATAAGCATCAGAAAAGTGCTCATTTGAGCCCTTAAAACATCTGGAGGACATAGAGCAGTTGGAACTTCACTATTTTCGGTACCCTCCACATTTGCAATGATATATTTAATTTTATTGGGAAACCTGACTTGTGTTTGAACCTCTGCAACATGTCTTAGATCTCCCCGGTATCTAATATGATTCTGGGGATGTCTATGTGGACTGCCCTGCAGATGTTCACATTGGGCACATCCACATTTGGAAATTACTCCTAACCTTGGAAGTCCCTTTATTATTTCCTGGACGTTCTGGCTTGGACATCCCAGAATGCATGCAGATGTCCTCTGTAAAACGTGACATTTTACTTACCAGTTAACGTCCTTTCCTTGACTCCTGCTAGACCAGTCCAGACAAGTGGGCTGTATTCCCCTACCAGCAGATTGGTGGAGATAAAGAACCAATGAAAAGTCCAGGTTTCAATGACAGCACTCTCATGCCCCTATTCGCCTCTGCTACCAGAGGTCCCTCAGTATTTGTCCTAAAACATATCCGAGAAAATATGGCAAGACTCACACAACCTCAATTGTGGGCAACAAGGAGTAATGAACAGTCAAGAATTATGTACAGGAAAGCATAATCAGAAGGCTGTCTGTAGAAAGTGAACCTGCAGGGTCAAGTATAAAAATCATAGCGGATCCCAGGGTGCAGAATGGTGTCAACAGTTCCTAGTAGTCCACCCTGAATTGTGTCCCTCAGAGACAGAACTGGGAGCCTCCAACAAGAACAATGAAGTCAAGCTTTGGTAATTACTCCCTGAGAGCCCAAGGCGTAGGATCCATGCCGGGCTCAGCTCTACTCCCCTGAAACTGTTTCACTGGCTGCGTTATTTTTTACAGCCCAGTGAGGAAGGTGGCTGGCAAGCAGATCTCTCTGAGAGCCTTCTGCTATCTTCAGGAGAGAGCAGGGGGGAATGGAGGAGGAGAAAGGGGGTGCTGACATTGTGTGAGGCTACTGTATTCTTCCAGATTCTTCCAAATCCTTCCAATTTCTGGCTGCTCAACAGGGCATGTTGCTGAACCAATTTTGCCCTTCTTCTATGGCTACTGAAAAGACTGCAGTCTGGTGGAGCCTCCCACGTCACGCTCAAGTGAGACAGTTACCTTTTTAGGGCTCAAGGTGGCTGTTCACAAGCATTTAATCAAACTCTTGTCCTCTCAATGTTCAGATTTTCTACAGAGAGGAGAAAATCCATCCATCATCTGCTGGAGATAAAGAATTACCGAGGGACCTCTGGTGGCTAAAGCAAATAGGGGCATGAGAGTGATGTCATTGAAACTTGGGCTTTTCATTGATTCTTTGTCACCACCAATCTGCTGGTAGGGGAACACAACCCATTTGTCTGGAGTGGTCTAGCAGGATGATATGGAATGTGCCGTTATATGTCCATATTTAGGTGATCATTTTAAAAGTACAATTCATGATTTGCACATCTTAAAATGCCTATTCAGATGTGTGAATCACAATTACATCCCAAAAGCTATTTTTACAAAGCCTGGGATGTACAGTACATGTGCCAGTGTGAGTATGTCCAAACTGTACAGGAGCGTGCCCAGGGCAGCCTTCGACAGATGCACGAGTGTGGCCTATTTCAGAGTGGTGCTGCATGTTCCAAACCACCAGTGGTCACGTCTATATCCATACCTGTTGTAGACTGACCCGTCTTTATAGGTTGGCACTATGGCACCGTGCCAGGGGCCCTGCGCATCTAAGGGGCCCCACGCGCTCCAGCAGCTGCTTGTTGTTTTAGTTTTATAAGTCTTTTATGTTTAAAACATTTAAAGTTTATTTTTTTATTATGTTATTTCTTTACTTATTCTAGTTTCAATTTATTTTTTTACATTTTTATTTTACACTCGTAAAGTTTTTTAAAGTTATTTTTAAATGTTTTGGTCCTTTTTTCAGCTTGTTCGGTGTTCCTGAACAGTAGACTCTAGACCGGGAACGAGGCTATCATAATCTACTTCCGGTTTAACTTGTAAACACTGAAAGATGCTGACACCTCACCTGATAGCGTAACATTTAATTTAAGTAATATTAAATAGTATTAAACTACAAAAAAGTCTGAAGGTCTGATATGTTCTATAATATAATATGTATGTTTGCTATTCTTTGTAATGTAAATGTAATGTAAACACAAGTTTTGTCACGGTCGTCTGCTATTACTAAGTTTTGCTGGTTTAATTTAACCGTGTCTTTGTGGTAAGTTTTACTGTTACCATAATATCAACTTATATTACAGATTATATAACAAAACTACAGTTAATATAATGGCATGACTTCAAGGGAGCCGACATAAACCGCAAGTATAAGTCCGGTTGGCAAAAACGCCATGAACAGGCGCAGCGGGATGCTGCCGCTATAACTGGAACGCGGTAGATTATGACGTACTTTGGGCAGACAACTCAGCCTTGCACGACTGCTCCAGCTCAGGAGGCTGAGGTAGGAGTAGATGTCAAAGCTTCAATGACTGCAACTACTAAAGTAAATGAGACAGCAGTTAAAACTGAAGAGAAAATGGAAATGGACTGTTCGCCATTACAGCAGGCAGAAGACACTGCAACGGACGTTACCGAGTTGCTAGAACGTGATGATGTTCCAGTTCGGTGTCTGTCTGCTGTCTGCTACTCTACAGACCTTGGCGAATGGCCCATCAAGATTGTCGACGACATGCACGAGTACTGGGCGACAGCAGGTAGTGTGCAATGTGCCCACTGGGACTCGGATTTCACTCCAACCAGAACTGTCTATGCAACCGATGGAAAACCAAGGAAATGCTCTCGTGACCTGTTCAAAACAACTCATCTGCTGTCGAAGAAACCTATCGATCGTGACTGGTTTTGATATTCACCATCTAAACTTCATCTATTTTGCTTTCCATGCAAGCTAATGTCACCAGAAGTTGTAGCCTTCGGCACAAAAGGTTTTTGCAACTGGAAGCATAAGAAGCAACAAATCATGGAGCACGAGGTCAGTTCTACTCATCGAGCATCTGTGATTAAACTGCTAACGCAACGTGACACAGCAAAACGTGTTGATCAGGCACTAGTAAAGCAATGTGATAAACAACTTGAGTATTGGTGTGCTGTTCTCAAGTGGTTGTTTGAAACTATTTCCTTTTTATCTAAACGTGGCCTGGCCTTTAGAGGTGACAACCAGATTGTTAGCTCTGCCCATAATGGCAATTATTTGGGAATCCTTGAACTTATATCAAAATTTGATGCCTTCCTGGCGCAACACCTGCAGATGCATGCTAACAAGGGAAAAGGACACACTTCATACCTTTCTGCCAACATCTGCAATCAACTAATTCAGCTGATTGGCCAGTCAGTTGTCGATCGGATTAAGGCCGAAGTTCAGTCTGCCAAGTACTCCTCAATCTCAGTTGATTCAACGCCTGATATAAAACACCAGGATCAGCTGACAGTGATTATTCGTTATGTGTTGCCATCTGGCCCTGTTGAGCGGTTCCTTACATTTCTACCTCAGCAAGGTCACAAAGGTGAACAGCTTGCAGATAGCTTGCTTCAGTTTCTGCACAGCTGGGGGATCAACATTGACGATTGTTGAGGACAGTTGTATGATAATGCCAGCAACATGAGTGGCAAATACAGAGATATGCAGGTTCTTATACGGCAGGTAAATCCTCATGGCGCCTACATACCCTATGCAGGCCATTCCTTGAACCTCGTTGGTCAATGCGCAGCAGCCTGTTGTGCTGATGCTGTATCATTCTTTGACTTTGTCCAACGGCTGGTTTTTTGCTGGTTCAACAGCAAACTGGGCCATCTTCAAGGACAAGCTGGAACAGACTGCAGGCCGGCTAACACTAAAGAGACTGTCCGACACACGGTGGTCAGCATGATTCGATGCAGCAAATGCTCTGGTGAGGGACTATGATGAGATTGTCATATATAATGTCCTCCAGAGCTTCGACAAAGTGGGCGAACACAAGGCAGAGATGTGTCAAGAAGCCAGAGGATTGCACAATCAAATGCAGTGCCTTCAGACGGGCATAATGGCTGCTTTCTGACAGAAGGTTCTCCCAAGATTCCAAGCGAACAGCGTGTTGTTGCAGTCAGCTGATCAAAACTTGAATTCTGTTGCTGCGATTTATGACTCACTGCAGATGTATATCCAAAGCCTTTGTGAACAGTTTGACCACTTTTTGAAGCACACGGCAAAGAGCTGTCACACTGTGAAAACTATCAGGCTGATCTCAGCAAGCGAGTACACAGACAAAATCGCAGATACGATGAATCTGGCACAGACACTGAGATTCAGTTGCAACCACGTGATAAATTGCGTACTGACACATTCATCGTTATCATCGACAGCCTTGTTGCTGCACTGTCGAAGCGCAAGGAAGCATATGCTGAATTGGCCGACCGATTTGCTTTCTTGCGTAAAATTTCATCACTTTCTGATGCAGAAATTCGAGAAGGTGCAAGCAAATTAGTTAATCGCTATGCCTCCGATCTGCAGCCTGAACTGGCAGAAGAGTTATTACAATTTAAAGCAGCTCTGCAAACAAAGTTGGACAAGGAAGCATTGCAGGCGTCTGAGTCAGACGACCTGGAGGAAGATGAGAATGACGATCCAGATAATGTTACATTCTGTAGCAAGATTGAAATTCAGTTGCATCGCTTCATCGTTGATAATGGCCTCCGTAGCACGTTTGCGAACACAGAGATCGCACTGCACATTTTCCTCTGCCTCATGGTGACGAACTGCTCAGGTGAGCGGTCGTTCAGCAAGCTGAAGCTGATTAAGAATCATCTCAGATCAACGATGTCACACGAGCATCTGAACATGCTTAGCTTGTTGAGTATCGAGCAGGACCTTCTGAGAGAAGTTGACTCTGAGTGCATTATCCGTGACTTTGCATTAACACGTGTTCGAACTTCGACATGTTGATACTTAGCTAACTGCCAGCAGTCAGCACGTAGAATGTGCATTAATGCATTGCAAAGTTAGAATGCTTGAAAATGTAAATTTCCAATTTGATTGTTAAGTGTTTGACAGGCTGACAGCTGTTTGTGAATTGTGATGTGGACATATGATTGTCGGCTTGTCGGTCAGTTTGCCAGTAATTGATTAAAGTTGATTTCAATGATTTGTAACGAAATGATGTCACGAGTGACTTTAGTGAGGAGTCCATGACATGGGCAGCTGGGCTCATCATGTGAGATCCGGCCCATCTGGGGCCCCTGCAGGCCGCCAGGTGCCAGGGGCCTCACACTGGCAAAAGACGGGCCAGGTTGTAGAGCATGAATAGGACTAGAAAAAGTGCTTGTTTCAGCAAGTGAACAACTGTATGAAGAGGAAGTTGTCCTGTGACTCCTAGAATAATTCTTCTGTCTGCAAGAAAGCATGCCGGTAAAATTGAAAGTGTTGTAGGCATCGATATATACATGTTCCCATTCTGAAATCTCACAGTAGGCTGTCTATGTTGCTGGAACGGATGATGTTCTTTTCCGAGATGTGTACTTTTCTAAAAAGCCTAGAAACTTGCATGTATTCAGCCCATTCATTTGTGCATCTCGGGTCTTTCCTTTTAGGTGGTGCCAGGTTGATTTTACAAGGCACTCACACGTGCCCACCTTCGTGGCTTCGGTTACCCCAGGATGCCCCAGATTGCTCCTAAACAGCCTTTCTAAAAGGTACCTTTTTATTTTTATATGTTTATTTGAAGACAGCTTTTTCATAAAACAGTTGTTTTATTGGTTTATCATTTCTATTGTTTTCTTTTTTGTAATACTTCTATTTATCTATCTAACAAAGGTTTCCATTATTCTGTTTAAAAAATAGAATTTCTCTCTTCTGTTCTTTGTTCTTTATAAAAAAAAAATTAGCCCAACATCTATTTTTTTTCTTCTGAAGGTGTGCAATGCTATAATATAGTTTTATACATCAGCTAAGTTTCCCAGTTAATGCTTTTAGCCAGTGCTTCTCTCTCCTGTACTGAATAACCGGACCCTGAAAGCACAATATGACCCCCCCCCCAACCCGATGTGCATATGCTGTATAATCATAGCTAGGAGGTTGGTTCCTAACACATTGCTTTCCCTTTATCGGAGAGGCACGTGCACTGTTGTACAAGACAGGATTTTTCACCTTTTTTTCTCTAATTGGAAATGTGCAAGCAGCCATGATTAAATTTATGAAAATGGTAATTACCTTGTTTGCAGTGAATGTACAGAGAAGAAAATGGTTTTGGTTTTAAACCACCACCATAAACAGTCATTACGTCTCCTGTGTCTGGTGGATGCAGAGATCACACATTACTGGCAGCAATTGCAGTTAGGCAGGACCAAGGGCCACTCTGTTCCAGTGGCAGGGGAAAAAAAACATTAACAGGCTAGAAAACAGTGCGTTGAAAAACATTCCAGATCTACTTTTAATGTACCCAATTTCAACTGTCTATTTTTTCAGAGTGCAGGGCTCTCAAAACCTGCCCTCATCTACCCCTCACCCCCCCCCCCCCCCCCACAGCTGGTTGTGTTTTCAAGATACTCATAATGAATATGCATGAGATCAATTGGCTTACATCAGCAGGGACATCCCTAGGACAGCGTGGGGAAGCCCCTTTGTAGTGTATACTTATATCTTATTTGTAGGTCATTGGATGCAGCACAGGTCAGGATGAATTGCAATGAAACATCAATGAGTTTGCATCAGGACAAGACTCTGTACTTAAACGATGCCATGCTCACATATAGCAGTTTGGCCTTACCTGGGATCACATGCAGTTTATGCAGTGTAACCCAGCTTCAGACATCAGCCAGTCAAGAAATAATAGTCATTATAGATTCCTGGTCAACCACTTCAATTGAGACAAAACATTGATCATCAGCAAAAAGGTGGAAGTTTATGCCCAGCTCTCTACACATATATCGGACCACAGGCTAATTACTTTCCCCATATCCCTCAATGCCCTATATAACCACCCCATCCACCAACATTCAAAAGATGATTCAAGCAATTTGACAAAGACAATTTCCTCCATGTCGTCATTCTCCAGCTACAAATCAACTCAAATAACCCCAACTTACAACCAATTGGAACCGCATCATCGGAGAGGCCACAACCATAACAACCACCCCACCATGGACAACCAACAAACAACCGAAAATCCCATGGTACACCTCCAATCTCCAAAAACTCAAAACCCAACTATGAAGATTCGAGAGAAAATGGTGAAAATACACACCCAGTGCTAACTGAGCCCTCTACCTGGAAATGCTCAACAACTACCGATCTGCATCTGACAATAACAAAAGCAGCTACCATACCAAGATGGTTAACAGATCATTCAACTGACCCAGAGAACTCTTTGACCTTGTCAAACAACTCATAAAATCCCCCCCACCACCACCTCAGATATTACTATCAGCCCTCAGCAGCTAGCCAGCCATTACAAACAACTCCTTCCCCATCCCAATTTCCACCCCATTCTACCCCCACCTCCAACACATGGTCCATCTTCTACTTAGTCAATAAGGAGAACATAGAATCTATCATCTCGTCACTCAACACAATCACCTCCTCTTTCGATCCATGCCCAATAGGCATGATCAAAACTGGCAAACAAGATCTTAGCCCAATACTCACCAGAATCACCCAATCAGCCCTGCAACAAGGTCAAATGCTTGACTGCCTAAAAATATCTTCTATATGTCCCACCCTACAGAAGTCTAACCTCAACCCTCAGACCCCACCACCTACAGATCTATTGCCAGCCTCTTCTTCACGACAAAGATCATTGCGAAAACCATCCAACAACAACTCCAAGACCATATCAACAAGAGTGACCTCCTTGACACCTAACAGCAATGGTTTCCGCCCATTCCATAGAGTAGAAACCATCATGGTCTCACTCATGAACATCCTAATAAAAGGGATTCAAGACACAAAACAAGGGTATATATTGATCTTCATGGACATCTCTTCAGGATTTGACACTGTCTGCCACAACATCCTACTCCAGCGTCAATGACCCACTGAAATTCAGGGTACCATACTGCAATGGTTCAACTCCTATATGACTAACAGACACCAAGTGGAGTGGAGGATTAGCCTAATGGTTAGAGCACTGGTTTAGGAACCAAGAGACCAGGGTTTGATTCCCACTAGCACTCCTTGTGGCCTTGAGCAAGTCACTTAACCGTCCATTGCCTCAGAAAAATCCAAGTTATCAATGTCCCTGTTTAATGTACATTACCAAGTTTAAAGTTACAATGTAAACCGTTTTGACTGAAATGATAAAATGGTATAAAAAGCCTGTTAAATAAAAATAAATAAACCAACAAGTAAATATAGGAACCACCATACCCACCCCTTACCCCAAACTCAAGACGTACCCCAAGAATCCACCTTATCCCCTCTCCTCTTCAACATCTACCTTCAACCACTCTACTCCATCATCAAGTCCCACAACATCAATTTCCACATCTATACTGATGATATCATGCTCTATGGTCCATTCAACATAAAGCAACCTACAAACCCATACCACCTACAATGCCGTGACGTTTCTCAATGGCTAACGAACAACCTTGCTATCAACTTCAAAAAGATGTAGGAACCACCATACCCACCCCTTACCCCAAACTCAAGACGTACCCCAAGAATCCACCTTATCCCCTCTCCTCTTCAAAATTTACCTTCAACCACTCTACTCCATCATCAAGTCCCACAACATCAATTTCCACATCTATACTGATGATATCATGCTCTACGGTCCATTCAACATAAAGCAACCTACAAACCCATACCACCTACAATGCCGTGATGTTTCTCAATGGCTAACGAACAACCTTGCTATCAACTTCAAAAAGATGTAGGCCCTATTCATAATGAAAGACAGCAACTTTACACCCCAACCCACCCCACCCCAACCCACCCCCATCTCACTCTAAACACCACCCAAGTAACAGTTCAGCCCCACATAAAATATCTTGGCATCACCCTAGATCAAACTCTCTCCCTCAAACCACAAGTAGACAAAACTGCCAGAACAATTTATCACAAAGCCAGAGCCTTGCAATGCTTGTGCCCCCTCCTTGAACTACAACATTTCTGCTCAACCCTCCAGGCCATTATACGCCCTCGCCTCGACTATTATAACTCCAACTACCAAGGCCTACCACAATCCACCCTCCTCCCACACAACAGCACATATTATACAAAGAGATTCAAAATATGACCATATGACACCCATTCTAAAACAGCTTCACTGGCTACCACTGACCAACTGCATCAAATACAAGACTCTCCTCCTGACACTCAAAGCTATTCGTTCCCACTCCACCACCCACCTCCATAACTTACTCCAAGAATTCCGGCCCAGCAGAGCTAATCAAGATAATCAATGAACAACATGCTAGTTATCCCTCATGCGAAGACAAAGAACAAACAAGCCTGCACAAGAGCCTCTGAACTGTACTAACTATCTATATGGAACACCCTCCTGAACCTAATCAGATCCACCGAATACCTCCTCACATTCCGCGAACGCCTAAAGACGCACCTTTTTGTTTGAATACTTTGGTCATTCTGCCTAATCCCCCCCCCCCAAATGGGCAGCAAGATTCCAATGTCCACATCCCTACCTAAAGGGTCAAATCTATGTCCCCTGTAAATAAGTTGTTTGTTTTCCATGTATATAAATTAATTCCTTTTTGATGCAACTACTGTAAACTGTGTTTTATGTATACTGCTTTGACCCGGAAAAAAGCAGAATAAAAGCCTAGCTAAATAAATATCCCCTAAAGCAGTGAGTCTCAACACAGTCCTCTGGGACCCCCAGGCCAGTCAGGTTTTCAGGCTATCCATAATGAATATGCATGAGATAGATCTGCATACAATAGAAGAAGTGCATGCAAATCTATCTCATGCATATTCATTGTGGAGACCCTGAAAACCCAACTGGACTAGGGGTCCCAGAGGACTGGGTTGAGAACCACTGCCCTAAAGGCTTTGAGGAGCATGTTTATTAAAGTGAGCTGTTAATGTGGGGTTTGACATGCACTAAGGGCTCCACACTAACAGTGCAGGGCCCTGTGCTAAAAATTCCTTGCTAATCAGTTAGCACATGATCTAGTAGGGACTGGGCTGGTTAAGGGCGCAATATGGGCATTATTGGCATGTCACAATTAGTGTAGGCATTAGCACAGGTACAATTAATGCCACCTCAATGGGTGACATTAAGTGCACCATGAGCCGATTAGCATAATGGATGCACATGCCCCCCCCACCCCCCCAAAAAAAAAAATTAGCACAGGCCTTTACACTAATTTGGTGGCATAATCACATGGTAATTGCACACACCTTAGTTAACATACTCCAAGTGTAGATTAAGTAATTACTGGATTAAAACTGCCCCTTCTGGTACACCATACGAGAGATGTTTGGTACTAGACATTGATCCTCCATTACTGCTTGCTGCCATTCCATTCGATATAGCCATAGCAATCACTTGGAAGATATTCAATGATATATTATATATGTGAAAGCAAAGGATGTGCATTAACAGCATACACTTTAATCTTTTAGTTGTAGTTAAAAATTCCTCCTCCGTTTCATCCTCATCTATCAGCTACTTCTTCATTACAAGTTTCTCGTCAAACCTCTTGACTTTCACTGTAACATAGTAAATGACAGAGAAACACCAGTTGGTCCATACTGTGACAATTCCTAGCTAGTCCTCTACTACTCTGGATACATGAGTGCATATAGTATTTGCTATGCCCAAAGCAACCACCATCTTCATCTTCTTCCCCATGCCCCTACCCATCCTGTCAATCTTGCTCTTTCATCATCTTCCACAGCTGTCCCAGATATGACTCTGTTCTTTCTCTTCTACATGTTAAACTTTCTTAACCTTTCATTACCATGTCTTGTGCCTATTCCAAGCAATTTTATGTACCATTAGTTTTATTGGCACTAGCAAATATACAGAGGGACAATTCACTGAGGACTATAAATATATTTTTTGCCTCGGTCTCTTAGTTTCATCAGATATGTTCATAAACATCAAAACTAATTAGAAATAAATACCTACAGCACACTATTTAATTAAACTGGCTTCGTATTCAAAATCTAAGATAATTATATTTACATGAATTATCACAAAATATTTTGTTTGCATCATTACCAGTAGTCAGGACCCCTGCTTGCTTGTGATCCTGCAGTGCAAAATTGGGCCCTTGCTGAATAGTGGAAGCCAGGAGCAGGTTCAAGGATGTTTGGATGCACTTTCTTCCCCTATACGATTTTACACCTTCCCCCATTTCCCTTAATCCTGCCTCCTTCACCAGTGCTACAATACTTAAGATCAAATTCTCCTCCTTTGCCATCGGAGGTCCAGCATGTGCTTTGAATCTTAGCATACTGTGGTGTCCTATGTGATTCAAAACGAGAGTCGGAACCGGGGCTATAAAGGAAAATGCAGCTAGAAGCAC
Organism: Ichthyophis bannanicus; assembly: GCA_033557465.1. NCBI lineage: Eukaryota > Metazoa > Chordata > Amphibia > Gymnophiona > Ichthyophiidae > Ichthyophis > Ichthyophis bannanicus. The sequence continues at coordinate 73,395,817 of CM066049.1, read as the reverse complement.
AACTCCCTTCTGCTGTTTGTATTAGTGGTGGTGAAAGAAATATCAGTGGGTGAGAGAGGAGAGGGAGGATTGTTGGTAGGGGAGGGCGAGGAGAAGCTGGGAGGATGAGGAGGGAATGAACCTTGGTTTTACCTCTTGTCACCGAGACATTGGCTCAGCCCCATGAACTGATACTTCAGGCAAGGTACTCTGAAGTTTCAAGATTAGCAACATGATATATCGTAATTCAGCTTCAGAAGACTGAAGACACATCAACGCCACTAGCAACAGAGTTTTCTAATCCAGTTGTGCCACTGAGCACAGTTAGATCATATTAATCTCTTCTTGGTTTATAGGGTTACCTTAAAAGATAGCTGCAGGGAGAATCTAAAGTAAGTCCTGGTTGTGGATCATTGCACTTCTGCCTTTCTAGTGCATGTACCATTTCCTCACTGATAGCGTCTACTACACGCCACTGTCTGGCCAATCAGCTCAGGTGTAAGGCCAAATAGAGATTAAATTTGTGGGTCTGATTTCCAGCCTCTAGCAACTGCTGCACTCTTAGCTGCAGAACATCTCTTCAGGATTTAAACTATGTCTGGGGAAAAATATGGAGCAAACAGCAGGGATAGGAGAGGATGTGTATCATGGTTCCCTGATGAGTGCCAGAAAGGTTGGTCCGAGGGGGAAAAGGTACAACTGGGTTACTTTGCCTCGTTTGTTGTGTAGTAGCAAGTCCTGAGTTTAGAAGAGGAGCTTTCATCCAGTTTTATAAGCTATTTCCGTCTGTTTCATCCCAGCAACACCTAACAGAGCCAATGCATAAACTGGTGGCGATGTATCCGTAGTGCAGCCAGACTGGATGAGTTGAATTTTTATGCCAACATTTACTACATGAAAACGCTTTAATATTACTGGATGAAAGGATGCCAGATATTCCTGAGCCTTGGACACTTGGTAATGCTACTAGTTTCTGACTGCATACATGCCGCAAGATGCTTCAGATCATGTGGGAAAGACTGAGCCAGTCCTGGTTTTGCCATACATGGACTCATAGCTCATAGATTGTGTTGACTCCCTCTACCATTTGCATGCCGAGCTGAGAATGAAAAAAATCAAATCCTTAGAGTTTGCAATTTGTCTTTACAAGGGAACTCTAGTTCAGGAGTCCACTTGCCGGCACTTAATCATCCATGGCACAGGCAGATAAATCAATCCGTGCCATGGACCTTGAACTTCGTGGTCCAACCTCACATATGTTCACAAAGCCACATGAATTTATAGGAACATGTCTAGAACATTTAGGTTATCAGAGCACAGTCTCCGGATGTAGGTCAGCTGGTCTATTGATGAAAGAATATGTTAAGTAACTATTTAGTTTAGTAATATTTAAGCCGATATTCAACAGATCCAGACCCCTCTATCTGCCCAAATGGAAAGGCTCCCCTGCTGCATGCCTATGATTTGGAGCCTTAAAAGTCGCCAAAGCCAGGTCAGGGAAATGAAATTAGGCACTCAACACTGATTTTTGACTCTGGACTAACTGAGGAAGCTAAACTTAGGGGAACCAAGAACAGTCCTAACTTGAGGAGCCTCTGTTTTAGGAACCTATATTTACATTTTAAGAGCTCAGAATGCAGGCACCTAAATTTTATTATTGAGCATATAGTAACTTACATATATAACGACTAGTTTCATGTGTCTGCTGGGGTGTAGATCATTAGATACTTTTACAGAAAGCACTTCAGTGAAGGAGCGGCTCCTGGGTTCCAGCAGAAGACTTGCTGCTCCCACTAATGCTCTTTGTCACCTTGGGCTAGTAGCTTCACCCTCCATTACCTCAGACACAGCTTACATTATAAGCTGTCTGAGAAGAGGGAAATATTTATTGTGCCTAAATTGAGCTACTAAGGAAAAGGTATGAACTAAATACAAATAATTATTAAATAATATCAGTGTTATTTCCCATTATAAAACTAGTTTTCCAACTTTGCTCATGTACCTGTATATTTTATTTTGTATTTTCTGGGTGTGGAAAAGTGTTAGCAAAGAGAATGAATCTCGGGGATGGGGAGAAGAGAAGGACAGGTAGAGGAGGGATGATGTGGAGTAGAAGGTAAGAGGATCTGGTAGTGGAGTGGAAGATTCGAGAAACACTGAAAACAGAGAAAATGATGGTAAATAAAGGCCATATAACCTATTCATTCTGCCCATCCATACCAATTACTAATCTCTACAATAATTTCCTCTCCCTCGGAGATCAGCAGTACTTGTCCCGTGCTTTCCATCCTCATTCCTATCATTTTTCTCTGCTGAGAGGATGTTACATACATCCACCATCCGTTCCATTGAGTTATTTCCTTAGATTATTCCTGAATCTATCCCCTTTCACCCTCATCCTAATACCCACCCACCCCCATTCCAGAGATTCCATTTAATTAAGAGGCCTGCCTCCCGTACATTTATACCTTGGAAGTATTTAAATTACTCTACTTTATCTCCTCTCTCTCACCTTTATTTCAAAGTACTGTATGTATTTTTAGATCTTTAAGTCTGTCCCCATATACTTTTTGTATAGCAATACAAAAATGTATCTGGTCTTCACGGAGTCAAAAGATAACTCACTGTACTGAAAATCACTCCAAACAAACAAAACTCAAAGTGGGAGTTAACTTCTGTGTGGAAAATTATGTTATCTTATTGTTATCTTATTAATCTTACAACTCCCAAGTAGTCTCAGTCCAAAACAGATGACTTGCCATCAAACAAACATCAGCGCTTAGTAACATCAACGACTAAAAATTGGGAGTATTTTTCACATAAGACACCAGCTTTCCACCACCATTGTGAGAAAAACTATTGAATTTTAAAAATTCTTATCTCAATCATCTTCCTCTATGCCTCCCTTGGCGCCTCTGTAGCGTTTCACTCCAAAAACGAGTTTCTTCAGGAGGGTCTGGAAATAAAGAATCAATAGTGTTCAAAAGCTCTCCGGATTACCACCACCTTGATTAAATTAATTTAAACATCTATATTATACCTCCTTAATGTCAGTTGTCAAGATTTGTTGATATGAATGAACAAACTCTCACTTACTGCAATATTGCTGCCCGCATTCCTCAATGTTTTAACAATGCTTCTAAAAAACGCCGCGCATGCGGACTAGCTACTCCACTAGGCTTATATAGCCAGCCCTAGCTCATTATCAGTGTGAAGCTGTGATGCCAATCATGTTCATTCCATCCTTGTTAAAGGCATACGTTCCATTCTATAGAAGAGTTTAGACCATAAGGTTGTATAGTATTAACAACAAAAATCCAACGTTGTTCAAAAAATAATAGTTTCTCATCTAAAGTTTTTTCTCTCATTGGCAACTGGACCCGGTCAATACAAAAACAACACAGGTGAGCAAAATCATGTTTAAAGTCTTCACAATGTTGAACAATTGGTGCCGTAAAGATTTTACAGCGCAGATGACTCTTGTTTTCTAGCATCCGGATTTTAAAGGGACGGTTGGTTTTACCTATATACAATTGGTTGCACGGACATCTGATGGCATAAACTACCGAGGCAGTGCTGCACGAAGTTGCCTGTTTCAGAACATACGTTTTCCCAGAATAAGTAAACTCTGTTAAATTCTCTGTGACATCACATATCGTGCATTCTCCACAGCTCTTGTGTCCTCTTTCTGTCAATAATTCAACCCTATTCAGGAAGGGCCGTAGAACCGTGGGGCTAAGCTGTTCCTTCAAATTGGCATTACGTTGCCAAACACATCTAATCCCCTCCTCTTCCAAACCTGGTACAGTCTTCAATATGTTTGCATATTTCAATATTACTCTTTGGATTTTGTAACTTAGTGGTGAAAATTTGGTGATCAGGTTAACATGATCTGCCTTGCCCGTGGCAATTCCTTTAGTGGTACCTAATAACCAAGACCGATCGTTGAAAAGCGCCCGTCTATATGCTCGTTTAGAAATATCATGGGGATATCCGTGATCTGAAAAGTCTTCCAGAAACTTCCGTGATTGACTCTTGAAATCTGATAACTCCGAACAATTACGCCTGAATCTTAAGAACTGGAAAAAGGGAGACTATTTTTCAATCGAGGTGGGTGACCACTCGTATAATGCAGAAAAGTATTGCGGGCAATGGGCTTTTTGTATACTGTTGATTCCCAACCTTGGGCTCCTCTCGTCACCAATAAATCCAAAAAAATAATATGATTGACATTGATTGTGTGTGTAAATTGTATAGCTTTATTGAGGCTGTTAATCCATTGAACAAACTGTACTGCAGAATCTTCAGATCCTTTCCACAAAAGAATAATGTCATCAATAAAGCGAGTCCACATCTTGATGTTATGTCAGAAGGGCGACGACCCGAGCCATCTCCGCTCGAAATCCCCCATGAAAAAATTAGCCATAGAGGGGGCACATGTGGCCCCCATCGCTATGCCTGAAATCTGTTTGTAAATCATGCTGAACCAATGACTGATCCCTGCACTGTAGCACACCATTTCACACTATCCTTTATTGCCTTTCACTCAACCAGTTTCAAACCCAGTCAATAACTTCATTGTCCATACCAATGGTGCTCAGACCATCGCCATTTAAAGAATAAGAAACTAGAATGTTTGAAACAAATATATAGACCCAAATTGGAATGGAAAGCCCCCAAAATAGACACTGAGCTGTGAAAAAAGGAAGAAAGAGAAATGTGTTTCCTCCTGTAATGAACTATAGCAAATGCACATTATCAAAGCTGACATATTTTATTCTCTAAAAACTGACCTTCTTTTGTAACTTTCTTGTCCGATCATTTTATTTTTCCAGTTGGTTTGGTCCCCGTCTCTTCCACTTCCTCTTATTGGTTTTCTTCTAAGTCTTTTTCCAGGATGCTATTTCCATTTTTTTGTTTCTTCACATTCTCTGTCTTCGTCCTTTCCTTCACGACACATCTCTCTGACAATGATCTTTCTCTCTGAGTTGCGTTTTACATAACTATAGCTTCATTCCATTCCTCTTTCTCTCTTTTCACCATTCATCTACTTACCAGTTTTCCACTTCCTACCTTTACATTCCTATCCCTTCCATTCCATGTTTCATTCCTTTGCCAGCATCCTATCCTGTCCCTCCACCCCCCCCCCCCCATTTTTCACCTTATTTCTAGTCCCCCATTTCCTCCCATCCAGGCTTCCATTTCCCCTTTCATTTCTCCCCTCTTTCACCTCCTGTAAGGAAGTCCTGTTCCTTCCTGTGACCCTCATCTTCTCCATAGCACTCTGTCCTTTTCAGCTGTCCCCCAACCCCTCCCAAAAACCCCCAGGTCCTTCAAACCTTCTCCTCTCCCCATATTTCTGCCTCACCTCTTAAGCCGGCCCTTCAGTGGAGCCACAGTCTGAAAATCATTTATGGTCTACCTACTTCCATTTCTATCCCAGCAGAAGAAAGGAGGTGATAGTGCCTCTGTATAAGTCTTTGGTGCGACCTCATTTGGAGTATTGTGTGCAGTTCCTGAGACTGCATCTTCAAAAGGGTATAAACAGGTTAGAGTCGTTACAGAGGGTGGCTACAGAAATGGTTAATGGTCTTTGTTATAAAGCATATGAGGACAGACTTAAGGATCTTAATATGTATACTTTAGAGCAGGGGTCTCAAACTCCAGTCCTGGAGGGCCACAAACCAGTCAGGTTTTCAGGGTATCCCTAATGAATATGCATGAGATATATTTGCATACAATGGGGCAGTGCGTGCAAATATATCTCATGCATATTCATTAGGGATACCCTGAAAACCTGACTGGTTTGCGGCCCTCCAGGACTGGCGTTTGAGACCCCTGCTTTAGAGGAAAGGTGGGATAGAAGTGATAAATGCATAGGAGGAGAGCCTCTTTCAATTGAAAGCAAGCTCTTCTACGAGGGGACAAAGGATGAGGGTGAAAGGGGATAGACTCAGGAGTAATATGCAGAAATATTTCTTTACAGAAAGAGTGGTAGATGCGTGGAATAGTTTCCCAGTGGAGGAGGTGGTAGAAATGAGGACAGTATCTGAATTCAAAAAAGCATGGGATAAACGCAGGATCTCTAAAGGGAAAAAGAGGAATGTTGTAGTGGTTGATATGGAAGGGCAGATTAGATAGGCCATGTGGTCTTTTTCTGCTGTCATGTTTCTATGTTTCTATTTGTGTTTGTTTTTTAATGTCCTTCTCCCAGCCCTTCATCTGTAAACACAGAATAGAAATTTATGTTAGCTAATTTTGCTTTATCTTCAGCCTCTTCGTATTCCTCTTCTTCACCCCTAAGTCTAACAATACCATATTTGCATTTCCTCCTGTCACTGGCATCTGAAGAAAAAGGTGTCCCCCTTGTTTCTGTATTAACCTTTTTTCTTCCATCTGCATCTTTGCTTTCCCGACTTCTTTCCCAGCTTCTCTTAATTTCTCCAGATATTGTTGCGTGTCTTCCTCTTTCTGTGATCTCTTGTAGTTTATGAACACTATACTGTTCCTATACTGCACATTCCATGTAGTACAGAACAATTAGATAAACTAGTTCACCATCCAAGGAAAAGATTCTGTCTCTTAATTTCCAACTGTTTATTACAAATAAGCAAAACAAGGAACTTACTCTAAATAGCTTAAACCAAGAATGCTGCACTGATTCTGGTGCAATGCAAAACAGGCAGAGTCTGTCTGAAGCTGCTTCAGTTGTACAGTTGCATACTAGGAGAACTGTTGAAGTGATTGACAATGGCTAGATTCTGGGGTTAACTGAAAAAATGAGTATGGAGACCTTTATAAAATACTAGTGCATAGCTTGAAGGTGTAGATATTACACCTCCTTGAGGCATCCTTATGCACATATTTTATAAAATGCATATGTAAATAATGATTCCACCTATGCTCTGCCTAAATTCCTTCCCCTGAGCACCCTACTGTACAAGTATTCACCATCTTGCACTATGCCTACTTTTAGTTGTTTATGTGCAAAAATGGATTATAAGATTCCACTACACGTTTCCTTCTAATAACTCCTCTCTTCCTCGTACCGGACTTGTGTTCATGTTCCCCAGGCTGACCAGTAGTGTAGCCTTTCCTAATGTGGGGGTAGGAATCATGCAGCCAGCCAGGGGAGGGCAGAGGAGAGACACTGACAACCCCTTCCTGTCTATGGAGCTTACAATCATGACCAACAAAGAAGAAAGAGGTTTCAGGAAACATTTTTATTACAGTGAAGTTGGTTAAAATCAAGAAGGCTGCAATAAGGAAAAGGCCAGCTCAAGAGTATAGATCTGTCTATGGCCAGGGGCAACTTTCCCATCTCCCCCAAATTCTGTATAAGGATAATTAGTGGACTCTCTCTCGACTTTAAACTGCAAGAGCCTGTTAGGTCCTTAAGTGAGGTGAGCACCCCGATTGCCCTGGTCTAGCTCTTATCCATGTCGCTGCAAACCCAGCATGAATTTATTTTCCTTCACACACATTTCTTCTTAAGCATCTCTGTTTGTTTTTGCCACTTCCTTTCTACAGCGTGAAGTGACTCAGATCACAAGCCAGCTGAAGTCGCCTACTTATATCCCATAGTGACAAAACCTGGTACCGGATAGGGGTACGCACCTGCGACAACGTTTCTGATGCAGTCTCCATGCTCTGCAACTCACAGCCTCTGATGCCCTGAGCTCTTCCGCCTTGCCCATAAATAAGTTAACGGAGTTCTTCATCACGTGTCACAAAGGAATAGTCTGTGATGAAAAGAAGCAATCTATGACTGAAAGAACTCCAAGTTCTGCAAAGCCAGTCTGTATATACAATTTTTATGTTTAGGTTTCATCTGGTGTTAAGGTTGCCAGATTTTTTTGCAGGCAAATCTGGGACACTGATCTGAAGTGTGGTGTGGGGAAGGGAGGAAGGGGCACTTTAGTTCCAGGTTTGAACAACAAAGAATGAAGGAGAGAAGAGAAGAGAAGTCATTACCTTGCCCCTTCCATCCATTGCATGAAAACTATAATATCACTGCCAAGCAGACAAATTGACAGAGATGTAGAAATAGGGACGCATTGCTCCGCACTGTGCAAAATATAAAGATAATGGGCCTGATATTAAATTATGATGGCTACGTGCCGCTACGACACATAGTCATGTGCGCCGACCCTTAACCCCGGATATTCAATGCCGGGGTCATATGCAGCCCCGGCACTGAATATCCGGGTTTGCCGCACAGCCTCCCGCATGCAGTAGATAACCGGGCAGCACAATATTGCATGCTGCCTGGTTAGCTGCTGCAGCTAAAAGCTAGGCAAGCTTTTGCCTCACCTATCTTTCAGCCACAGGTTGCTAACCGGACAACCTGCAATATTGCCGCTGCCCGGTTATTGCCTGTCATCACCTCCACTCCTCACCAGACCGCCAAAGACACACCCCAATGCTAAACAGTTAGCATTGGGGCGTGTAAGGGAGAAGACGGGATGTTGCGGCGCTATATAAGTGTTTAATAATAATAATAATTCAGCGTGGGGATATCGTGGTTAGAGGCATTTACACGGTTTACACAGCAAATGCCTCTCAAATATCAGGCCTTATGAATGTAAATTCTAAAAACTGACATATTCCAACCACTAAATTGAAAATTATTTGTTTTCTACCACCTCTGTCCCCATTGCTGGAGTCAGACAGGAGGATGCCAAACAGATGAGAGTCAGGAAAAAAGCTATAAAATTGGGGACAATCCCCCAAACTTGGGGATATCCGGTAACCTTATCTGCTCTATATGCAATTTCAGCTTATTTCAATTCACTTACCGTACCTGTTATTCACTTGACTCGTAAACACTGTATGGGCAGGGTATTAGGTTGCCCAGACAAACCTTCAGCCACGTGCCCTCCCTCAAATAGCCCCTCCCCTGATATCTAATAATTAAACTCCATTACCATGCTCATCCAGCACCACCCTTACCAGAAAAATCCTTTAAAAATTCATATTAAACTTTGTTCTGTATATATAACAAGAGCAATTTCAAAAAGTAATTTACCTGAGTAAATGGGCTATTTGAAAATTGTCCACATTCCCTGCAGGCAAGGCTTCTGCAAGCATATTAGGTGTCCTAGGAGAAGTGTCATTCTTATGCCTCTCCCTCCCTGCTGGTTACATACTTACCGGCAACGTAATCCGCATAATCCACTGTTCTTAGCAGGTTACGAAAACCATGTATAGCACTCCCTGTGGCCTAGGATAAGTCACTTAACTTTCCATTGCCTCGGAAGAAACGCCTGGCAATCTACTTCAGGTCACACTGCCAAGAAAAACCAGGAGCTGCTGGGTTGCCAGGAGTCAGCACTGACTCAAAGGCACACATTGCATTGCAATCAAAGAAAACACATTTCATAAAACCGATGAGAAACAAATAGTAAACCTAATCTCGAACCTAAACACCACAACCTCCCAATTAGATCCCTGTCCTGCAGCCTGGATCAAAACCTCTAAGCTAGAAATTGCCCAATTCATTACACATATTGTGAACCAATCTCTACAACAAGGAATCATGCCAACACCCCTTAAAAAGTCACTCATAAGACCAATACTGAAAAACAAAGCACTCAAAAAGGACGATCCAACCTCCTACCGCCCAATTTCAAGTATTCCGTTCCTAGCCAAAACTATTGAAAAAACAGTTCAACTACAATTACAGGGCCATATTGACTCAAGAGAACTAGACGACCAACAGTATGGTTTCCGGCCACACCACGGTGTTGAAACACTATTTCTGGTACTTTTAGATGATCTACTCAAAGGACTTGAAGACAGGAACAAAATGTATATATTTATAGATTTATCAGCGGCATTTGATACAGTCCATCACAAAACACTCATCAACAGATTGGCATCTATGGGAATAACAGGAATTACACTGAAATGGTTCACATCCTACTTAACAAACAGGATGCAACAAGTTCAATTCAACGGTGAAAAGGCAAAAACATTTCCACAAACCCAAGGAATTCCGCAAGGATCAGCGTTATCTTCTCTACTTTTTAACCTCTACATAAAACCGATCTGCTCAATATTTCGAAAGCACAAGATACAATACCATTTGTATGCTGATGATATAATGCTATACACACAATTGGACACAGAAAACCCAAACTACAATCATCTCGAGATCTGCCTAAAAGAGATGCAAACCTGGCTGATGCAAAACAATATGTCCGTAAACCATAAAAAGACAGAAGTAATGTACATCTCCCGAAATCAAGACTTCAAACCACCCACAACAATAACAATGAACAACAACACCTACTCGGTAAAGGAAGAAATAAAATACCTAGGAGTAACCCTTGACACAAATTTAAGAATGGAAAAACACCTCCGACTAACCAACAGAGCAATTTTCCACAAAATAAAGGTCATTCAACCCCTACGCAACATCCTCGACCACTCAGACTTCAGAACTGTAGCACAAACTCTGCTCATCCCGCACTTCGATTACTGTAATTCCATCCTTCAAGGCCTGCCTAAAAAAACCCTAAAGATCCTTCAAATGGCTCAAAACGTTTCAGCCAGAGTGATCATGAAGAAGAAAATCGCTGAACACATCACACCAATATTAGCTGAACTACACTAGCTACCCATAACCGCCCGTATAAAATACAAACTACTAGTTACAACATTCAAACTCATGCACAACATAGCACCATCATACCTCAACAACCTCATAAACACTCAACCCCCTTCCAGAAATAGAAGAATTTGCAACACAAACACTCTATGCATACCAACCAGTATCAGATCAGCCAAAGCCTGCACGAGTAAGAGAGCTTTCAAATACACAGCACCTACCATATGGAACCAACTGCCAACAGACCTGAGATCAATTAACGACCTAATAGACTTTAGAAAAAAGTTAAAAACACACTTCTCTAATGAAGTATACGATCCAACTTAACCATACCAAGAGCCACAATAAACACTCCTAAATTTTTAGTATGAATCACTGTCTATAGAACCACCACAAGCATAGCCATAAGGCTCTTCTCATGCAAAACTTGTATATATAATCTCATATTGTATATATGATCACTCCTATATTGTATATATGTTTACTCCTACACTGTAATTACTTGTAATTTTTAATGATTCTTATCCGAAAATCAAATGTAAATTCTTAACTCATTACAGATGTAACCATAGTTATGTTTGACGTGCAAGTTTATCCGCTTCTGATCACTGGAAGTAGCGGTATACAAATGGTAAATAAATAAAAATAAATAAAAATAAGAACCTACAGTGACAAATATATATACAATGCTAAGTGCGACGCTTCCGCTGGGGCCCGAGAGCTTACCAGCTGGAAGTGACCTTTGAGTGTCCTCTTTTGAATAAAGCTATTCCTATTGTCGCCAGGGATTCTGGGACTTCTAGTTTTGCTTATTTCCTTAAGGACAAAATTGTAGTTATGACACGAGTGTTTCAAGGCTGCAAGAATATTTATTATGGGGAATTTCCAGTGCATCAAAGTTCAAACACAAACAAGCATAAAGGATGCATCTCCAACATATAGGTATTTCAGGAACAGAAGAAAAACATAACAGAAATATCTCAGCACTGCTCAGCTGTTTCTCAGTCCCATAAACTTTCCACAGGACACTGCCCCATGTGGTTATTCAACGGAAAACAAATAACGGCAACAGCTGATTTTCTTTCTCACAGCACGGCTTCTTATCCTCAGAAGACAATTAAGCTTATTAAACATAAAACAAGCCTTTCCAATTCTTCAGCAGGTATGGCAAGTACTTTCTATATTATTTCATACAGTTTCAGTGCTGTTCAACAATGCCTTCTTCCTTTAAACATAAAGAGCAATCCATGGGAGAAGATTCACTTTCTAAAGCTGGCAAACAAGAGTCTATTTGCATTCTTTCAACAGTATTAGTATTACTGGCATCTCTATCGGGTAATACAGTTCTCCCTGACTTTCTTTCCTCCAGAAATTCCTTGAACTGGTTCAGGAGCAATTCAGCGTGTACAGGCACATTAGCATTAGGAGAGAAAACTTTTCCTTCTGACAACAGCTTGCTTATAGCTTCTAACTCTGAAGGCTCGGCTGTCTTGCTTTTGTCAGTGTTATAGTTTTCCCTGTATGTAAGACTCTCCCCCCACCTATTATCAGTTAAAGGTGTTGGTTCTGCCTTCTGGACAGTAGCAAAGGCAAATGGCTTCTCTAACAATGATTCAGCATTAGAAATAGTAGCTTTACCTTTGGCAGGGTTTCTTAGACAACTGCTGAACCCTTTTCTCCTGCTATCCTCCAGGTTCTGGAATTCAGCTTCTTTATGTCTATTTCCAGTGCCAGTTAGGTACCTGCTCTGGAGAGGCTTTTCTTCCTTCTTTCCTCTACAGCTGCTATAGTCCTTGTTGCTGTATGTCCAATTGCCGTCTCTCCAATGGCTTCCCTTGCTAGCCCTCTTGCTCCAAGGTTCTGCCTTGCTATAACGTCCTCTCCAAGGCTCTCTCTCTCCTTCACCTTCTTCGTAAGGTTCCTTTCTTGCTTGCTCTTTTCCTTCCTCTCCACGACCCTTGCACCTTCCCGTGCCTGTTTCCTTGCCTTTTCTCGTGCTCCTTCCTGTGTTTTCTCTCTGCTCTGTTTGTGGATTTAAAAAGCATTTGCTTCCCGGCACTCCCTGTCCTTCCCCCAGGTGTGACCAATCAGTGAGGAAGCCTGTATCCCTCTGAGCTGGGGCGTGGCCTGAGCTCAGCAGAGAGCTGTGTTTTTTTCTTATCTGGCTTGGAAATCCTGTGCACAAGTGCCGTATCATTTATTTCAACAGGATTTTCCTCCACCTCCAACTCCTCCTGGGGACTTTCACCATTACATAAGCCATATTAAACGTCAACCTTTTCCTCAACACAAGCATATCATTCAATTCATGAAGTTCAACAGGTAGGGCTTCCATAAAATAGGGGCAATCACCGAAAATACTCATGCACGTGCATTTGTATCCATTACAACATCATTACTAGGTGCCATATATAAATTCCAAAAATAAAACCTTACAGGTCACAAGACTACATGAACTGTCAGCAGTAAAGCAACTACAGGAGCTGACATGCAGTGTATTGCTTTAAAATGTAACAAGCAAGGCTTGAAATTTGATTCTTGCTTCAACTGGGAACCAATGTAGATCAATCAAACCTAGAGTGACATGATCAGTCTGGGAGAGTCCTGGTATAATTTTTAGCGACAGCATTTTGCACAAGGAGTAAGGAGATCCTAGATTCTCTACAGGGAGAACCATTCCGGCAAATGATAACAGAACCCACATGTGAAGGAGCCATAGTGGAGTGGAGGAGTGGCCTAGTGGTTGGGGCAAGGTACTTTAGGCCGGAAGGTCAGGGGTTCAAATCCCACTAGAGGACAGCAACCTTGGGCCAGAAGGACTGGGGTTTCTAGTCCCACAGGTGCTCCTTGTGGTCTTGGGCAAGCCACTTAACCCTCCATAGCCCATGTTCCCTGTAAAATAGTTATCTCCAAGTTATAATGCCCTGTGTCATAAGGTAGACAGCACTAAGCCAGAAATATTAAAGAGTAATGCAAAGGAAGAGCTTACTTGTCAGGAGCTAGACAGCACTAAGCCTGAAACATTAAAGTGTAACATAAAAGAAGAGCTTATCTGTCATGAGTTAGATAGTACAGACCCTGAGATATTAAGGAGTAATATAAAAGAAGAGCTTACCTTGCAGCCACATGTGCAGTTGCAGCATTCACAATGCAGAGAGGCAGGGAAAAGGGAAACAAACTTTCCTCATGGCTTTAGTGATGCAGTAAGAATTCAGGGTTCCAATCAGGCTCACCTGGAGCCAGACTCACGTTCTACGTTTGATGAGCAGAGAGATAAAAACAGGTGGGAAAGCCCACAGAGTAGGCTGGAAATTGAGCGAGAGCTCAAGCTGGAACTTGAGACAGATGGAGAGCTCAAGCAGGAGCCTGGACTAGGGCTGGAGCAGGAGTTCGAGTTTGAGGAGGAAAGCAGAGACCAAAGGAAGTCTGACTGCAGTTCCAGGCAGGCTTGGAGAGCTAGGACTGAAGTGCAGTCCAGGAGATTGAGAGGTCAGTCTCAGAGAAAAGATGAGACAAGAACTCCAGAGCAGTTACAGAAAGACACGTTGCCTTGGAGAACCAGGGCTTAAGAAAGGCAGGCTGATAAACCCGGGAGAGCTAAGAAAGACAGTGGCAAAGTCTTCCCAGCCAGAGGGGTCCTCGTACCGAGGCAAACAGCCAAGCCAACAGAGAGCAAAGGTCACATCCAGGGAAGCTCACTGAAGGCAGGAAGTGAGTTCTGTTCAGCTAAACACAGGAACCAGTGTTCACAGAGGAAAGCAGGGTGCACGTCAGAAAGAAAGCCTTGGCTGGAAGCAGAAGGGTTTGAAACCATCTTCTCCACGGAAAGAGATAAGTACCCTATCTTTGGTAAAGGGAAAGAAGTGGGTCCCCGTGGGAGAAGCCAGGCTTACAGCAGGCTAGAGAATCCTTACTGGCTTAAGACATGGGAGGAAAGCCCCAGCACATCTCCTGATATATGTGACACCCAAAAGCAGCACCAACTCACAGCAGTTGAAGTTTACCAAGGGCAAGGCTCTGAGAGCAGCTTCACAGAGGCTCAGTGCCCATACACAGGACCGGGTCCTGACCCTATGCAGAAAACATCCAGGAGCCCATGGAATGTGCTTTAGGTATAGCTGATGACATAGAGTCTCTCTGTTAAGAAAGGAGCAAGAAAGGAATTGTATTTGGCACATTTGGAATGTGATGGACTTTATTTGCTGGAAAGAAGCATAATTATTATTTGTAAAATCCTTTGCACCGGTGAAGCAACCGTTCTTTTGTGTTGTCCTTATTTGAAGACATCCTCAAGGGAAAGGGAATAAAACCCAACCTTAATTTTCACTCTGGACACGACTGCAGTGTCTTTATTTCCACAACTCCAGGCTATACCCAGGTCTAGGCAACCGCCTACGACCGGCATAGTCTCACACCTGTTCAATGTAATTTCAGTTTGTTCAATGTAAACTGCACTGATGCAGAATAGCATGGTATATAAGAGAATGTAAATAAATAAAATAAATAAATAATAGTGGATTTGGTGCATACCAATGGACAAAGTGTTCAAGGGGGGAGATCATCTTGCATCCACTGATTACCAGATGGTATGGTTCAGTATTAGGACAAGGGCTAACTAACTTTGCCAAGATGGGACAATACCTCAAAGAGTTGTTAGCGGGATGGGAACAGCTGGGGGATGTAGAAAAGCAATGGGCAAAACTGAAAGGGCATATTTTAAGGGCAACAAACCTTTTTGTTAGAAAGGTAAATAAATGTAAAAGGAAAAGGAGGCCACTATAATTCTCAAAACAAGTAGCTGAAAAGGTGAAGAAATAGAGGGAGGCCTTCAGGAAATACAAGAGAGATCACAAAGAGCGGAAGACGCATATATATTTGGAAAAACTTAGAGAAGCTAGCTAAGTAGTCAGGAAAGCAAAGATTCAAAAAGAAGAAGAAATAGCCAATGCAATAAAATTGGGGAAAAGACATTTTTCAAATATGTGAATGAGAGGAGGAAGTGCAAAAGTGGTATTGTCAGACTCAACGGGGAAGAGGAGGAATATGTAGAAGCTGATGAGGGTAAAACAAAATTGCTTAACAAATATTTTTGTTCTGTGTTCACAGATGAAGGGCCAGGAGCAGGACCTCAGAAAACACTCACAAATAAGAACAGAAATGAAGGGGATCTTGAACAATTTTCAGAAGACTATGTTCATGAGGAACTTGCTAAACTAAAAGTAGACAAAGCAATGGGACCGCATGGGATACATCCAAGAATATTGAAGGAACTTGGGGATGTTCTAGTGACTCTACTGACTGACCTTTTCAATGTTTCTTTAGAGTCAGGAGTGGTCCCAGAGGACTGGAGAAAGGCACATGTGGTCCCTTTACACAAAAGCAGAGGTAATGATGAGGTTGAGAACTACATCCCTTTACACAAAAGCGGAGGTAATGATGAGGTTGAGAACTACAGGCCGGTTAGTCTAACCTCTGTGATGAGTAAATTATTGGAAAAACTGCTAAAACAGAGGATAGTGAGGTTTCTGGAGTCCAATGGATTGCAGGTTCCGAGGCAGCATGGTTTTACCAGAGGCAGGTCTTGTCAGACAAATCTGATTGATTTCTTCGACTGGGTGACTAGGGAACTGGACCAAGGGAGAGCCCTTGATGTGGCGTATTTAGATTTCAGTAAAGCCTTTGACACCATTCCACATAGGCAACTTATAAACAAATTGAGCACCCTAGAGATGGACCACAAAGTTACTGACTGGGTTAGAAATTGGTTGGGTGAGAGGTGACAAAGAGTACAGGTAAATAGAGCTTGCTCTGAGGAGAAAGGATGTTACCAGTTGTATGCCCCAGGGATCTGTCCTTAGTCCAATTCTTTCCAACATCTTTGTTGGTGATATTGCAGAAGGGCTGTCGAGTTTGCCTCTTTGTGGATGATACCAAAATCTGCAATAGAATAAACACCCAGGAAGGAGTAGATAACATGAGAAGGGATCTAACTAAGCTTGAAGAATGGTCAAGAATTTGGCAGCTGAGATTTAATGCAGGGTCATGCTTTTGGCAGCTCGCAACAAGCAGTCAAGAAATCAGACGACGCATTGCTCTTGGCAGAATGGCTATGAAAGACCTAGTTAAGATTCTCAAGAGCAGAGATGTCTCTTTCCATACAAAGATTCAACTTGTTCAAGCCATGGTATTTTCAATAACATCATATGGATGTGAAAGTTGGACAGTGAAAAAGATAGACAGGAAGAAAATTGATACCTTTGAATTATGGTGCTGGCAGCGAATACTGTGTTTACCATGGACTGCCTGAAGAACAAACCAGTCGGTACTAGAGGAGATCAAACCTAAGCTTTCTTTAGAAGCTCAGATGACAAGACTTCGACTTTCATACTTTGGACACATCATGCGAAGAGAGAGATCATTTATTTATTTATTTATTTATTTAACATTTGCTTCTATACCGCGCTATTGAAATCAGCGCGGTGTACATCAAACAAGCATACTACAATGTATACAAACAACATTGAGTTTACAAAGAACAGGAAATTGAACATGGGAAGGAAACCAGGGGAACTAAATACATATTAACTCAAACTATGTACAATACTTTAATGTAAATTAGAGAAAGACATCACGCTTGGCAAGATAGAAGGTCAACGCAAAAGAGGAAGGCCAGCAATGAGATGGATCGATACAATAGCAGCAGCTACGGGTACCAGTCTGTCAA
Source organism: Ichthyophis bannanicus (assembly GCA_033557465.1). NCBI lineage: Eukaryota > Metazoa > Chordata > Amphibia > Gymnophiona > Ichthyophiidae > Ichthyophis > Ichthyophis bannanicus. The sequence goes on along the minus strand of CM066049.1, from coordinate 73,378,502 downwards.
CAATGAGCCGCCTGACTCAAGACCGAACACAATTTAGGATAGCTATCCAGAGAGTCGCCATGAGTCGACTCTGACTCGACGGCACTTAACAATAACAACATGCTTTTGGGCTGCAAAAATCCAAGGAAGAGGTGCAGTGTAGGGGGCAAAGTACTTCTGTCCATGAAAGAACGGGACCTGGGTGTGATGGTTTTTGATGATTTGAAAGTGGCTAAACAGGTAGAAAAGGTGATGGTGAAAGCCAGAAGGATGCTTTGGTGCATAGGGAGGGGAATGGCCAGCAGTAAAAAAGAAGATGATAGTGCCTCTGTGTAAGTCTCTGCTGCAACCTCATTTGGAGTATTGGGTGCAATTCTGGAGACCACACCTTCAAAAGGGAGACTATGATAAAATGAGGAAAATTAGTTAAGAAAAAATTAAAAGGAGCAGTTGCAAAGGTTAAAGACTTACATCAAGCTTGGGTGTTGTTTAAAAATATTATCTTGGAAGCCCAGACCAGCTGTATTCCAAGCTTTAAGAAAAGTGGAAGGAAGTCCAAAAAACTACCAGCATGGTTCAAAGGTGAGGTCAGAGAGGCTGTTGCCAAAAAAGCATCTTTCAGGAAATGGAAAAAAGAGCCAAATGACGAAAACTGGAAACAGCACAAGCACTGGCAAGTTAAATGCAAGGCATTGATAAGGCAGGCAAAGAGAGAATTTGAGAAGAAACTTGCTGTGGAAGCAAAAACACATAATAAAGACTTTTTCAAGTACGTTTGTAGCAAAAAACCTGTGAGTCAGTTGGACCATTAGGTGATAGAGGGGTAAAAGGGGCAGTAAGAGAGGGCAAGGCTATAGTGGAGAGACTGAATGAATTCTTTGCTTCGGTCTTTACTGAGGAAGATGTAGGGATGCTACCCATGACTGAAGTGGTATTTAAAGGTGATACTATGGAAGAACTGGAGTGGAGGAGTGGCCTAGTGGTTGGGGCAAGGTACTTCAGGCTGGAAGGTCGGGGGTTCAAATCCCACTAGAGGACAGCAACCTTGGGCCGGAAGGACTGGGGTTTCTAGTCCCACAGGTGCTCCTTGTGGTCTTGGGCAAGCCACTTAACCCTCCATAGCCCATGTTCCCTGTAAAAATAGTTATCTCCAAGTTATAATGCCCTGTTCAATGTAATTTCAGTTTGTTCAATGTAAACTGCACTGATGCAGAATAGTGCGGTATATAAGAGAATGTAAATAAATAAATAAATAAATTGAAAGAAATATCGCTACAGCGGGAAGATGTATTACAACTATTTGATAAACTGAAGAGTAGCAAATCACCTGGACTGGATGGTATGCATCCAAGGGTGTTGAAAGAACTGAAATATGAGATTGCAGACCTGCTATTAGTAATCTGTGAACCATCACTAAAATCATCTGTAATACCTGAAGATTGGAGGATCGCCAATGTAATGCCAATTTCCAGGGATGATCCAGGAAACTACAGACCGGTGAGCCTGACGTCAATACCGGCTAAAATGGTAGAAACCAGCATAAAGAAAAAATTACTCAACATGTAGATAGTCATGGCTTAATGGGAATATTATTAATGATCCTTTCCAGAGCTTATATATGATACTTCATAATACAAAAAACAGCTCTAATTTCTCACCTTACCACAGTATTGTTTTAAACAGCGAGTATAAGAGAGGAGAAAGCAAACCTCAGAGAATCCTGTATAAGGCTGAATTACCCCCAACGGGGTTAAGCACCTGCCAGATTTTACATCAATGGTTCGCTCAAAAATCTCCACTCATTATTTATACAACAGGACGTGGGTCGGATATAACCACACAAATCCCCCACCTAATACACAACAAATGCCTTTTTACCATGGCTTAATGGGAGACAGCCAACATGGCTTTAGACAAGGAAGATCTTGTCTTACTAATCTGTTATGTTTTTTTTGAAGGTGTGAATAAACAGGTAGACAAAGGTGAATTGGTTGATATATTGTATCTGGACTTTCAGAAAGCCTTTGACAAGGCCCCTCATCAGAGACTTTTGGCAAAACTAAAAAGCCATGGGATAGGAGGTGATGCACTATCGTGGATCAGGAATTGGTTAAAAGATAGAAAGCAGAGGGTAGGGCTAAATGGCCAATTTTCCCAATGGAAAAAGGTGAATAGTGGTGTACCCCAGGGATCTGTGCTGGGTCCGCTGCTTTTTGACATATTCATAAATGACCTGGAAAAGGGAATAACGAGTGAGCTCACTCTGAGGAGAAGGATGTTACCAGTAGTGTGCCCAGGGATTTGTCCTTGGTCCGATTCTTTTTAACATCTTTTTAGTGATATAGCGGAAGGGCTGTCGGGTAAGGTTTGCCTCTTTGCGGATGATACCAAAATCTGCAATAGAGTAGACACCCAGGAAGGTGTAGATAACATGAGGAGGGATCTAGCTAAACTTGAAGAATGGTCTAGAATTTGGCAGCTGGGATTTAATGTTAAAAAATGTAAGGTCATGCATTTGGGCTGCAGCAATCCAAGGGAGCAATATAGTATAGGGGGTGAAGTACTTTTGTTCACTAAAGAAGAGCGGGACCTAGGCGTGATTGTATCTGATGATCTTAAAGTAGCTAAACAGGTAGAAAAGGTGACGGCTAAAGCTAGAAGGATGCTTGGATGCATCCGGAGAGGAATGGCTAGCAGAAAAAAGGAGGTGATAGTGCCTCTGTATATGTCTTTGGTGCAACCTCATTTGGAGTATAGTGTGCAATTCTGGAGACCGCACCTTCAAAAGGATATAAACAGGATGGAGTCGGTACAGAGGGTGGCTACTAAAATGGTTAGTGGTCTTCATTATAAAGCATATGAGGACAGACTTAAGGATCTTAATATGTACACCTTAGAGGAAAGGCTGGATAGAGGTGATATGATTGAGATGTTTAAATACCTCCATAGTATAAATGTACAGGGGGAGAGCCTCTTTCAATTGGAAGCAAGTTCTGCTACAAGGGTACATGGGATGAGAGTGAAGGGGGATAGAGTCAGGAGTGATATACGGAAATATTTCTTTACGGAAAGAGTGGTGGATCCGTGGAATAATCTCCCAGTGGAGGTGGTAGAGATGAGGACAGTATCTGAATTGAAAAAAGCATGGGACAAACACAGAGGATCTCTAAAGGAAAAGAGGGTACTGTTGTAGTTGTTGATATGGAAAGACAGACTAGATAAGCCATGTGGTCTTTTTCTGTCGTATATTTCTATGTTTCTATCAAATTTGCAGATGACACAACTAGTTAAAGTTGCTAAAACCCAAGAGGATTATGGAAAATTGCAAGAGGATCTTGATAAATTGGAAGGCTGGGCATCCAAATGGCAGATAAAATTTAATGTAGACAAGTGCAAAGTTATGCACCTAGGAAAGAACAACCCAAGCTATGGTTACATGATGGAAGGTTCCACACTGGGACCCACCACCCAGGAAAAAGATTTAGGCATCATTGTGGATAACATGTTGTTAAAACTCTCCACCCAGTGTGCAGTGGTGGCCAAGAGAGCAAATAGAATGCTAGGTATCATAAGGAAAGGAATGGAAAATAAAACAAAGGATATTATAATGCCTCTGAATCGTTCCATGGTGCGACCGCACCTTGAGTATTGTGTACAATTCTGGTCGCCGTATCTTAAAAAAGATATAGCGTTATTAGAAAAGGTACAGAGAAGAGCCACCAAAATGGTAAAGGGGAAGGAAGGCTATTCCTATGAAGAGAGGCTAAAAAGGTTAGGGCTCTTCAACCTGGAAAAGAGACAGCTGAGTGGAGATATGATAGAGGTCTATAAATTAATGAATGGAGTGGAACAGGTAAACGTAGATCGATTGTTTACGTCATCAGAATATAAAAAGACTAGGGGATATGCAATGAAACTACAGGGTAACCTATTTAAGACTAATAAGAGAAAATAGTTTTTCACTCAACGTGTAATCAAACTCTAGAATTTGTTACCAGAGTATGTGGTACAAGCCGTTAGTGTAGCTGGGTTTAAATAAGATTTAGACAAGTTCCTGGAGGAAAAGTCCATAAACCATTATTAAGAGGGACCTGGGATATCACTGCTTGATCCAATACAAGCATTGAGGAACCTGTGACTTTTGGGGAAACTGCTAGGTACGTATAACCTAGATTGGCCACTGTTGGAGACAGGATACTGGGCTTGATGGACCTTGATCTGACCCAGTATGGCATATCTTATGTTCTAATAAACAGGATGGAGATGGTGCAGAGGGTGGCTACTAAAATAGTTAGTGGTCTTCATTATAAAGCATATGGGGACAGACTTAAAAGATCTTAATATGTATATATTAGAGAAAAGAAGGGATCAGGGCAATATGATAGAGATATTTAAATATCTCTGTGGTATAAATGCACAGGAGGAGAGCCTTTTTCGATTGAAAGCAAGCTCTGCTACGAGGGGGCATAGGATGAGGGTGAAAGGGAATAGATTCAGGAGTAATATGCAGAAATATTTCTTTATGGAAAGAGTGGTAGATGTGTGGAATAGTCTCCCAGTGGAGGTGGTAGAGATGAGGACAGTGTCTGAATTCAAAAATGCATGGGACAAACACAGAGGATCTCTAAAGGAAAAAAGGGGGCTTTTGTAATAGTTTATTTACATGGAAGGGCAGACTAGATAGGCCACGTGGTCCTTTTTGCTGTCATGTTTCTAATATAGACTTTGGTCGCCCTATGAAGAGCTTATGCTGGAGCTCTGGAGCCATGTCACAACCTCGTCACCAAATAAACAAGAAACCACATATTAGAACTAGAAACCCAAATAGCCAGGCTCTGCATGTAGTGCAGTACCAGAGCAAGGGAAACTGGAATTTATTTCCTCCCATCCTGAACAAATCAGAGACAGAAACATGCATTCCCAAGGCTGACATATTTGCATCAATAAATTTAAAATAAAATGTTTTTGTTTAGCCTTTGTGTCTGAGAATTTTATTTTTCTAATTGTGTTGATTTTGGTCTCTTTTCTCTGGTATCTGTCTCCTTGTTCTCTTTTTTTCAGGTTCTCTTTTCCATTTTTTGTTGCTTCATTTCCTCTTTTACATCTCTTGACTTTGATCAAGCCCTTCTTATCCTTCTCACCTCCTCCTCCATTTCTTCCATTCCCTCTTCACTCCTTCTTCAGTCTCCGATATCTCCCTCCGTTTTTCACCCACCCTTTAGCCTCCCATTTCCACCCTCTATACTCATGCCCTTGCTAGCCCTAATCTACTTCCTTCTGCCTTTCATCTTGTCACCAACTCATTCTCCTTTCCTGTCGCTCACCCTCCCCCTGGAACTGGTCCCTTTCTTCTGACATCCGAGATCCTCTCTCCTGGTTCATGTCCCCATTCTGTGTCCCTTCTCCTTCTTCCTACCCCATCACTCCATCCTATCTACTCTATCTCAGGTAAAGTCACACTTTCCCTGTCCCCTGTCACACAATGTAGACAGGGCCGGTCTAGTTGATCTTTCAGGTGAGTGCTCCTTCCCCTGGGTCAAGGGGATTCCTCCCCCATGGTACAGAATCTCCCCTTCCCTTCCATCCCCCCCCCCATTTCCCGAGGTGTCCAGCATCTTCCATTCCCTTCCCCCATCTGAAGTGTCCAGCATATCTCTCCCCTCTGCTACCTCCATCCTGAGCCCCAGCTAAGGCTGCAGCAGAGTGAAAGCAGCACATGTGCATGTGCTCATAGCCTGCAGGTCCTGATCCTTCTACTCAAACTTCCTCTTTGAAGAAGTGGGGAAGGCAGACCATGAGTGCATTGGTGCTCAAAGAAAAGCCCCTCCCCCCTGCACTGTTTTACTTTCAGTACAGGCTGTGCTGGTGCCACACTGCCATCTACCAGTCCCCCACCCCCCACCTAGTGAACAGGCCAGCCCTGCATGTAGATCTCCCTCTCCTGTCCCCTCCTACCTCATGGTCTTACTCACTTTGCCCTCCCCCATGTCATATAAGTAGGCCTCTCTCTGTTCCTCCACCACCCCATGGAAGTCTTTCTCATTTCCCCCCCCCCCCCCCCCCATCCATCATGTCATGAAGGCCTCCCTCTCCTACTCCATATAAGGCTCATTTTTGTCCAGCATCTCTCTTCCAAGCCCCTTGTCCCATCCACCATATTCCTTCACTAGTCCAGCATCTCAGTTACAACACTTATACCCCACTCCCAGTCCAGTATCTCCCTTCCATTAACCCTGCTTGGCAACATCAACCACCCTCCTTCCATGTGCAGCATTTCCCCTCCAAGCCCCTCCTGCCACTGCTGTCACATCCCCACAGGACCTGTGGTGGAAGCAATGGAAATAAAAAGAGAAGCCGCAGTGTGCTGGGCCTCTGCACCCCTGCATGCCGCGCTCTGAAAATCCAGTTACCTCCTGCTCCCATGCAAACAGGACGTTTATGCTAGAGGGGGCGGGATGCAGGTGAACTTTCAGAGTGTAGCACACAAGCATTCAGAGTTCAGCACAGCGGTTCTTTTCTGTTTTATTACAATTGCCACCACCACATGTCCTGGGGAGATGTGGCGGCAATAATGGTGGGGGGGGGGGGAGGGAGGTTGGAAGGGAGATCAGAGGCCACTACTGAAGGGGCTTTTTGAAAGGGACTTTCTGCTCCCCCACTAAAGTATGATGTTCTAGGCGACCACCTACTTCACGTCATGATAGTGCCATGATTGCCTGCATGTAAACATATGCCTTGATGAGTCTTTGAGTTTGAGTTTGTGTGGCTGTTGGATCTATCATTTTTCTTGGACTACAACTGATTTTTCTCACCCTAGGTGACTGCCGAGCCTGCCTAATTCGTAAGCCGGCCCTGTGTATAATGACTCTCCACAGTTGTGTGTGTGTCTATTCCCTCTCTATAGACACTTGATTCTCTGTAATCCCTTTTCAGGCTCTGCATCTCCTAATTATATTGAAATTAACTTTCTTATCAGAAGCAGTGGGAACAGCTTCATTTGCTTTTTTGGTGTTTATTTTTTTCTCCACTATATTTCACCCCTTACTATTGCCCATCACTTAATATTTCTCTCCGTTTTTATTAGCATAAACATTCTTCTGAATACAACAAACTGATAGGGCTCCTTGCTCAGTTTGGCTTGTCAGTCAACTCCTCTCCTCAATGCATCTGTTGTTCAACAGCTCCTCCTCCCCCTGCCTCTGTCTTGCCCACCCACCCAAGGAGACAGAATAAAATTAACCATTGGGCAGACCAGTGCTGCCATTTCTGTGGGTTTACCGTCTAACTGCATGACATTTTTGCCCGGACCATGGGAAATATTTGTGGGTCATGGGTTACAGTTTTTTGGGCTATTGTCCATGCTGTTATATGTGACAAAGCCATGAAAATAGAGCAAAAAAACCCTTAAAGTCTGGCTGGTGTCTTCCGTATTCATTCCACCTTGGGGAAGGCTCAAACACAGTCACAGCCTAATGTCGGCTGCATCCAGAGCCAGTCCGTCCACTAGACAAACTAGGTGGCCACCTAGGGCGGCAGATCCTGGTGGGTGGCACGATGATACATCCACCTCTGTGGTACACCATAAAGCGCATGCATGCATGTGTGCAATCATGTCCTAAATTTACATTGGAGGGAGCAGGAGTGGCAAGCCTTTGTTTTGGAGAAGCAAGAAGGGATCGCCATGCCACCCCCTTCCCCAGGTGAGAAGATGGTTGCTGGGGGGTGGGCAGCAGTATGGCTTAGAGTGGTGGGCCTGCCTAGGGTAGTAGAAACCCTTGGGCAGGCCCTGACTGCATCTCATTGCTCAGGTTGGAATTCTGGCCAACGAGATGATGTAGGATGGGCAGCAACTTCCCTGCAAATACACTGTGATGTCACTTGGGGGTGCGCCTCTGTTACAGGGAGCCATGATGTCAGTTGCTATAAAACAACTATATGTGGTCTTATTTCCTGAGCGGGTCTGATGTAAACTGAAAAATGAATGTCCACTCAAATATCAACCAGAGAGTAAAAAATGAACTCCTTTAATTTATGAATGTACTGACTCGCAGCCACAATTGTAGTTACCTTTCTACTGCTACCGAGGAGGTCTCAGACTCTATGACACTGATCTTAACAGTGTAAATTCGTAAAGTTAAAGTGCCTATTCGCATCAACGACCTCCCCCTAAAATTTAATATTCTGCTTGTCTCTCAGGTTTATCCCACTGTTTTTCAATCCTGATATAAAAAATTCTTCATAAAAGGATAACTAGACCTCATTTTACTTCTCATGAGGTTTGCTTAACTTAATATTCTGCTTGTCTCTCAGCTTTTGTCTCAACGTCATCCTTTGGTACCTCACACACGTTTCACTCCAAGTTTCCTCGGGCATGTCAAAAGCATGAAACTCTAGAAAAACGGGAAAATACTCATTCTCTAAAATACATTCAAAAGTCATCTCCTCCCTCTCTTGTGAAAACTTAATATGATTATATCGTCATCGCCTATCTGGGCCAATGTTGATGCTGCACACGTCTCCTTCGATTAGTCCTTTTCTAACTGGTATTGCTTAAAAAACGCCGCGCATGCAGTGTGCTGTTTCCAGGGCCAGCCCGTCCATTGAGCAAGAATGTTGTTTGCACAGGGCCCCGTGTTTTAGAGGGCCCCGCGCAAACAACATTCTGCCCATCAGTCACTTTAAAAGAAAAAAGAAACTTGCTGCTGCTGCAGTGGCAGCGGCAGAATGAAGTGTCTCCTGCGATCAAGTGTCTCCCGCGGGGCCCCCCACCTCCGGCTGCCCGGCAGAGCCCGCCTCAATCACTCTCCTTGGCGCGGCTTTCAGAGCCGCGAAGGGAGAGTTTCCCACTCCTCGCGGCTCTGTTTGTTAAGCTCGCTGGGGCTGATGGGAATTTTCCCAGGTGGAGGGGGGGGGCCCCGCGGGAGACACTTGATTGCGGGAAACACTTCATTCTGCTGCTGCCACAGCGGCAGCGGCAGCAGCAATTTTCTTTTTTCTTTTAAGGTTTCCCTGGGCTGATGGGGGAGGGGGGTTAGGACTGGTAATGGGCTATGGGGGGGGGGGTTAGGAGTGGAAATAGGGTGATGGGAGGGCTAGGACTGGACTGGTAATGGGCTATGGTGGGGTTAGGACTGGTAATGGGCTATGGTGGGGCTAGGACTAGAAATAGGGTGATGGGGGTTAGGACTGGAAATAGGGTGATGGGGGGCTAAGACTGGTAATGGGCTGATGGGGGGTTAGGACTGGAGGTGAGCTAATGGGGGGCTTAGGACTGGTAATGGGTTATGGGGGGCTAGGACTGGTAATGGGCTGGGGGGTTCCTAGTACTGGAAATGGGCTGAGTGGAAGGGGGGACTTGAACTGCAAATAGCTGATGGGGACGGGGCTTGGAATGGAAATGGCTATGGGGGGGCTAGGACTGGAAATGGGGTGATGGGGTTTGGACTGGTAATGGGCTATGGGGGGGCTAGGACTGGAAATAGCGTGATAGGGGGGTAGGGCTGGTAATGGGCTATGGGGGGGGTAGGAATGGTAATGGGCTATGGGGGGGGCTAGGACTGGAAATAGGGTGATGGGGGTTAGGACTGGTAATGGGCTATGGGGTGCTAAGACTGGTAATGGGCTGATGGGGGGGTTAGGACTGGAGGTGGGCTGATGGGGGGTTAGAACTGGTAATGGGCTATGGGGGGCTAGGACTGGTAATGGGCTGGGGGGTTGCTAGTACTGGAAATGGGCTGAGTGGAAGGGGGACTTGAAGTGCAAATAGCTGATGGGGACAGGGGCTTGGAATGGAAATGGGCTGAGTGGAAGGGGAGGCTTGAACTGCAAATAGTTGATGGGGAGGAGGGCTTCGAATGGAAATGGGCTGTGAAAGGAGGAAGCTAGGACTGGAAATGGGCTGATGGTGGGGCTAGGATAGAACTGGAAATGGGCTGTTGGGGGGTGCTAAGATTGGAAATGGGCTGTGGTGGGGGCTTGGATTGAAATGGACTCATGAAGGGGCTAGAACTGGAAGTAGGCTCATGGGGGGCTTGGATTGAAATGGGCTGAGTGGAGGGGAGCTAGGATTTGACATGGGCTGATGGGGGGCTGGGATTGGAAATGAGCTGATGGAGGGACTCGGATAGGACTGGAAATGGATGGGGGAGCTAGGACTGGAAATGGGCTGATGGTGGGGCTAGGATAGGATTGGAAATGGGCTGATGGGGGGCTAGGACTGGAAATGGGCTGATGCAGGGACTAGAAGGGAGCGGATGCTGGGTGGGGCTGGAACTAGAAGGGAGCTGATGTTGGGGGAGGATTAGAATGGGATGGAGCTGGGAGAGTGAAATGGAGAGGGAAAAAATATTTTGTGTGGGAGGGAAGACAAATCTACAATTGGCTGGATATTGGGAGAGTAAGTGGGGATTGAGGATGGAGGGGTACAATTTGAGTGGATGAAATAGGAATGAGAAAAGAGCAAAAAGAGAAAGATTATTATGTTAAAGCAGATGTAGAGAGAGAATGGAAAAAAACTAGAAGAGAGAAGAAAGGACAAATGGACAGCAGACGATGGAGAGTTAGCAGAAGATACAAAGAAACCAGAAGAAAGTGGCTGCTGGAGCAATTGCAACTGAAAAAAATGCACACAAGGTAGAAAGATATCTCTTTATTTTGAATTTATTAACTGGAATATGTCAGCTCTGGGAAATGTGCATCATTGACGTCTGCGCCTTGTTTAGTACAAGAGGAAATTAATTTATAGTTTTATTTCTACAATGTTGTTGTACATTCCAAGTTTGGCTTTTGGGGTTCCCAGTTTAATTATTGCCTTCCTGTTTCTAAATTGTGATTCCTTGTTTGGTGATGGTCTATGTTCTGCAGGTGTAATTGAGCTGAGGTATTCTGTTTATGTAATTCCTATTTGACATTGCCACTTGTTCTCTTTCCCAGTAGGTCATGTATTGTTTTTCTCTGAAATGTATTGATTTAATATTTGCAGTGTTGCCTTTTGATAGGTAGGGTATGGTGCTTTGTCAGTCCTGGTAGTGCTGTTATGATACTGCAGGTTTGCTATGGGTTCTAAATGGGCAGTGTTTGTAGTAGTTCCTAATGTGCCTGGCGGTTGGCACTGGATTATAGTAATGTAGAAATCTTTTATTCTTTCTTTATCCATACACTCATTAAGAGGCATGTTTACTAAAAGTTAGTGTATGGTAACATTATGCAAATATTTATGCAAATGAGGTCCCTTATGCAAAAGAGGCCCCGCGCCGAGTCTCCGCACACGGCCCCGCACCCCCCTTGGGCCGCCCCTGGCTGTTTCCTCTCGTCTTTTAAAGCCTCAGCTTCACTGAGCCTATCACGCTCATACTCATTGCCTACCCGATCTGTCACTGGCAGTCTTTATTACTGAATTGTCTCGTCCACTTCCTTACTTTCTCCTCCGTTTATATCTCAATATCTACTAGATTAAAAATATGTATCCCCATAAATGCCTCACACACAGGATTTCCAGTCTATGGACATATTTAAACCTCCTGGTGTTACCGACTTTAACGTGTAAATCCATCTTCGTTCCCTTATCAACAAAGACTGCTCCCTTGATTTACCCGCCAATCCTAATCCTATTTTATCTATGCAAAAGCACCGTAGATCTTCGAATGTATGCCCTATATCCAGGCAGTGACCCACTAGTGGTGCCTCTCTCACTTTACATTTCAGACGGCATTTGTGCTCACTCATCCTGATTTTAAATGGTCGAATCGTTTTACCTACATAAATCAGGTCACAGGGACACTGGATTACATATACCACATGCGTGGAATCGCATGATGTGGATTCCTTTAAATTGTATCGAGTCCCTTGATAATTAAGACTTTCCACTTCCTTAGTAATTTCGCAAATGTTACAAGCGCCACATTTTTTATGTCCCTTTTCTATTTTTAACTGTTTTTCTGAGTCTGTTAAGGTTCTTAAGACTGCTGGACTAAACCGTTCTTTCAAGTTCTTATTACGTTGCCAAATGCAACGTATCTTTTTATGTTCCAGTCCTGGGACATTGCTCAGCACGTTAGCATGTTTTTTCAGGATACGTTGTATCCTGAAACTTAATGGAGAATACTTTGTGACTAGATTTATATGCTCTACGCTACTTTCGATCTCCCGTTCCCGAGGTTCCAATAAGAGCCTCCTATTATTATAGAGGGCCCTCTGATAAGCTTGCTTTATTACAGTTGGAGGATATCCTCTTTTCCTAAAATTTTCCAATAATTGTTTAGACAGGTTCTTAAAGTCGTGATTATCAGAACAATTTCTCCGGTATCGCAAAAACTGTGAAAAAGGGAGCCCTTTCTTTAGACGCGAAGGGTGTGCACTCCAAAAGTGTAAAAAAGTGTTGTGGTCTGTCTGCTTTCGGAAAACTGATATCACCCATCCCTCTCTACCTTTGGTGACCTTCACATCTAAATATGTAATTGTGTGCTCATGATGTGTATATGTAAATTGAATGTTTTTATCACAATTGTTGATCCATTGACAAAACTGCTCTAGAAGTGTTACTGGACCCTTCCATAACATAAATACATCGTCAATGAAACGACACCACAATTTCACATTTATAGTATATGGTGACCCTGTTAACCACTGCTCTTCAAATTTACCCATATAGAGATTTGCAATGGAGGGGACGCACGTCGCCCCCATTGCCACCCCAGAAATCTGTTTATAAATCACATGCTCAAATATGAAATAGTTTTGAAAAATGGTCAATTTCGCTAACCTTAAAAGAAATTTTATCTGCTCTTCAGAAAGGTCCCCTCTTATCTGTAAAAAACATTCCACTGTTTCATATGCCACTTGTTGAGGGATATTTGTATACAAGGACATAACGTCCATAGTCACCAGAAGTATATCATCACAGGCTGCCCACTGTGAATTACCCCCTGAGGAAACTCGGAGTGAAACGTGTGTGAGGTACCGAAGGACGATGTTGGGACAAAAGCTGAAGAGACAAGCAGAATATTAAGTTAAGCAAACCTCATGAGAAGTAAAATGAGGTCTAGTTATCTTTTTACGATTATAAAGAATTTTTTATATCAGGATTGAAAAACAGTGGGATAAACCTGAGAGATAAGTAGAATATCAGGATTGAAAAACAGTGGGATAAACCTGAGAGACAAGCAGAATATTAAATTTTAGGGGGAGGTCGTTGATGCGAATAGGCACTTTAACTTAACGAATTTGCATTGCCAAGATCAGTGCCATAGAGTCTGAGACCTCCTTGGTACGAGATAGCAGTAGAAAGATAACTACAATTGTGGCTGCGAGTCAGTACATTCATAAATTAAAGGAGTTCATTTTTTACGCTCCGGTTGATATTTGAGTGGACATTCATTTTTCAGATAATGTCAGTTACTGGCATCGGGGAATGTGACCAAAAGAATTGCTATTTTGGGCTAGTTTTTGGTGGGCATTGGGCTGAAGATTTTGTAACTATCTGACAATCCTGAGGCAGACTAGGCAGTGGGTGTCTTGGGAGGGAGGGCGAGCAACAAAGAGAAGCTGAAGTCAAATCAAATCAATAGATCCTGACGGCCACATAAACTCAAAGAACCATCAACCAGTAGTTTAAATTCTGCCAAAGCAGTCCCTGCAATGGGTGGTGGGGGGGGGGGGGGGTGCAGAAAGGAGTTCCATACAGCGGTGGCAGCTAACTTATTGTATCATTGTTACCACACTGCCGCTGCTCTTTCTAAGTCTTCCTCATGTCCGGCAACTGTTCCCCACCAGGACAAAGTCTCACGATAGCAGCTGCACTGTGAGATTTTGGCCCAGAAGGAAACAGTCGCCGGCATGTAGCAAACATTCAAAGAGCTTGAGTGCCCCTCATTGAACTTACATCACTGCCATCAGTGCATACGTTTACCTGCAGGGAGAGTGGGCAATTTTCAGATAGCCTGAACACCCAGGTACATTGTTTTTGGGAATTGTCCTCATTTTATAATTTATATAATAGCTCACATTTTTTCACTAGTGGCTCAAACCAAGTTACATTCAGAAACAGGAGATATTTCCGTGTCACTGGAGAGGCTTTGCATCTAAGGGCCCGATATTCAAAGGATTTATGCTCCTAACTGTGAGAGTTATACTGCTATATTAGCCTCTGAAAATTTACTAAGGCTAAGTTGCCTACATTTTTTCTTAAAATTTCACTAAACTACAAAATGTATCTGGGATCGGTGGGGAGCTCCAAAGATTATTTGTGCTGCTGTGTTCTGGGCCATCTGTAATGCGTGGAAGGTATTTTTTGGGAGGCCATGGTAGATGATGTTACAGTAGTCCAGCACAGGGCCTGGCAGACAGTTCAAAATGATTCAGGAGTGAGCAGGCGGCAGAGATGTTTTAGTGTTCTTAGCTTGTGGTAGACGGTAGTGATTGTTCTTTTTATGTGTGATTGGAAGTTCAGCTGTTGGTCTATTGTTACTCCTAGGTATTTTGTTTCAGTTTTGACTTTGATTGTTATATTGTCGAGTTTCAATGTTAATGGTGGGATGAATGTTAGATTGGGGTGATGTACAGAGCTTCAGTTTTCTCTTTGTTGATGAACAGTTGTATAGGGTGAGCCATCTGTGTACCTCTGTAAAGCACTTCTGTAGGTTGGCGAGGTCAGGAGAGAGGAGGTTAATGGGGGTGAAGAACATTATGTTGTCAGCATAGATCCGATATTGTAACTTGTGGGCTTTGAATATTTGACATAGCGATTGTATAAAGATATTGAAAAGGAGGGCTGAGTCTTGAGCCTTGAAGTACTCCTGTTTGCTGGGTGAACAGGTTTGATATCTTGGTGCCAGTCCTTACTTGCTTTTGTGTGAGTCTAAGTAGGATTGGAACCTGTTGAACATGGTGTCTTGGAGCCCAATCTCTGAGAGTCTCTGTAGTAGTTGATAGTGTGGGACTGAGTCAAAGGCAAAGATCGTGGAATATTAGGATAAAGCTATTGTTGGTGTTTTGTGAGGAGGTTATGAGTGTATTTAGTAGGGAGGTGAGGAAGGTTTCAACTCCGTGGTACTATCTGAGTCCGTATTGATGGAGGTCTAAGGGTGCGTGTTCAGTCAGGTGGCCTTGGAGTTGTGTGAGAACTATCTTTTCTATTATCTTCGATATAAACAGGATGCTTGATATTGGTCTGTAGGATTTAGGTGATGTCAGGTCTAGCCCTGGACTCTTAAATTTAGGAACATAAAAGTAGGCGACAATGGAGAAGATTTAGGGCGAGGAAAAAAGTAGAAGCTTAGCACTAGGCACCTAAATTAGGCTCATAGCTATAGACAAATGAATGGCAGGCCTAAATTTAGAAGCATACATTTTAAGCTCCTAAAATAGGATGAATTTTCAGCTGAAAACCTAGGCTCCTAAATGTGGCTAAAAATAGGACATAAATTTGTGAACTTAATTTAGGAGCTCGGCTTTTTTTGAATATTGAGCTCTAAGTTTGTATATAGGATAATGAAGGGTTAAGTGACTTGCCCAAGGTCACAGGGAGCGTTAGTGGAATTTGAACCCTGGTTTGCCTGGTTTTCAGCTTGCGGCTACTATAGCCAGTTAATTATGCATTTTTACAGGATTGTTCTGAGGGGTGATGTTGGTGTCATCATAAAGGCTGAGTTTAATTATTAAGATCTCAGGGAGGAACTAGAGGCCTGAAGCTAGTTGAGGAGGGTGAAAAGCCGAAGATTTGCCTACGGTACCTAAAACTCTTGTACCAGTTCTTCAGGGAGTCCCACCCAGGGAGTGGAGCTGGGCTTACCAGCACCAGGATGTTACCCACTATCTAGGGTTGGGGAAAGGAACCAAAACATGTAACGCCACATCTTGCCCCTGAGTCCATGGGCTCTGCGATGTATGTAACAAAGGAGGGTTCAGGCAGGGGGTCTAACAGTTTTTATTAGGCACACTTGTCCCAGTTCGTCAGAAAGCACTTTGGCTCCTCTGTGATGCACCCTCACAATTCTGGGGTGCTGGTTCAGTCCAAATGACAGTGGCTGCTCTACAGCATATAGATTCACTGACAGTGGTGAGACACCAGCACTGGCAGGCACTGAAGGTACTACAAGCCCTTTCTTGGTACAGATATCTCTTCTGGACTTGATACTAGCCAGACTTTTCACTGGGGTCCCCTGCCCCCAGCTAGGATGGTCAGCTGTCTCCAGATTCACCTGAAAGGGTTGAATCTTGTTGTGGATTTACCCAGGGCCGGCCCGTCCATTAAGCAAGAATGTTTTTTGCACAGGGCCGCGCGCAAAAAACATCTTGCATCAGCGATCAGCCCAGCCCATAAAAAAACCCACAAACTGGCTGCTGCTGCTGCTGCCGCTACCGCCGCCGCCGCCGTGGCAGCGGCAGAATTGAGCACCCCATGGGGCCCCCCTACCCTGCAGAATCCTCGTTTCAGCATCAACTCCCTCAGCGTCGGCTGCCAGAGCCACGAAGGGAGAGCTTCTCCTCTCGCGGCTCTGTTAATCCCGCCGCGGGGCTGATGGGAAATCCCATAGTACAGAAATCACATCAGCTCCGCGGTGGGATTAACAGAGCCGCGAGAGGAGAAGCTCTCCCTTCGTGGCTCTGAAAAGCCCGCGCTTTGGGAGCTGATGCTGAAACGAGGATTCTGCAAGGCAGGGGGGCCCGCGGGGTGCTCGATTCTGCTGCTGCCACGTCGGCAGCAGCAGCAGCAGCCGGTTTGTGTTTTTTTTTTAAATCTAGCTGGGCTGATGGGGGGAGGGGGATAAGGACTGGTAATGGGCTATGGGGGGGCTAAGACTGTAAGTGGGCTGATGGGGGGGTTAGGACTGGTAATGGGCTATGGGGGGTTAAAACTGAAAGTGGGCTGATGGGGGGTTAGGACTGGAAGTGGGCTGATGGGGGGATTTGGACTGGTAATGGGCTATGGGGGGCTAGGACTGGAAGTGGGCTGATGGGGGGTAGGACTAGTAATGGGCTGTGGGGGGGGGGGTAAGACTAAAATGGGGTGATGGGGGGTTAGGACCGGAAGTGGGCTGATGGGAGGCTTAGGACTGGTAATGGGCTATGGGGGGGGGCTAGGACTGGAAATGGGCTGATGGGGGGGCATTAGGACTGGTATTGGACTATGTGGGGGGGGGCTAAGACTGGAAATGGGCTGAGTGGAAGGGGGGCTTGAACTGCAAATAACTGATGGGATGGGGGCTTGGAATGGAAATGGGCTGAGTGGAAGGGGGGCTTAAACTATAAATAGCTGATGGGGAGGGGGCTTGGAATGGAAATGGGCAGAGTGGGGGGGGGCTAGGACAGGAAATGGGCTGATGGAGGGGAGACGGCTGAGGGGAGATATGATAGAAGTCTATAAATTAATGAACGGAGTGGAACGGGTAAACGTAGATCGATTGTTTACCTTATCAGAATATAGAAAGACTAGGGGACATGCAATGAAGCTACAGGGTAAACTATTTAAGACTAATAAAAGAAAATATTTTTTCACTCAACGTGTAATCAAACTCTGGAATTTGTTACCGGAGGATGTAGTAAAGGCTGTTAGTGTAGCTGGGTTTAAAAAAGGTTTGGACAAGTTCCTGGAGGAAAGGTCCATAAACCATTATTAAGAAGGGACCCAGGATATCAATGCTTGAACCAATACAAGCATTGTGGAACCTGTGTCCCTTGGGGAAACTGCTAGGTACGTATGACCTAGATTGGCCACTGTTGGAAACAGAATACTGGGCTTGATGGACCTTGGTCTGACCCAGTATGGCATATCTTATGTTCTTATGTTCTTATGTTCTTAGGATAGGTTTGGAAATGGGCTGTTGGGGGGTGCTAAGATTGGAAATGGGTTGTAGTGGGGGCTTGAATTGAAATGGACTCATGGAAGGGCTAGAACTGGAAGTAGGCTCATGGGAGGCTTGGATTGGAAATGGGCTGAGTGGAGGGGAGCTAGGATTTGACATGGGCTGATGGTAGGGCTAGGAAAGGACTAGAAATGGGCTGATGGTGGGCTGGGATTGGAAATGAGCTGATGGAGGGACTCGGATAGGACTGGAAATGGATGGGGGAGCTAGGACTGGAAATGGGCTGATGGGGGGCTAGGACTGGAAATGGGCTGATGCAGGGACTAGAAGGGAGCAGATTCTGGGTGGGGCTGGAACTAGAAGGGAGCTGATGTTGGGGGAGGATTAGAATGGGATGGAGCTGGGAGAGTGAAATGGAGAGGGAAAAAATATTTTGTGTGGGAGGGAAGACAAATCTACAATTGGCTGGATATTGGGAGAGTAAGTGGGGATTGAGGATGGAGGGGTAAAATTTGAGTGGATGAAATAGGAATGAGGAAAGAGCAAAAGGAGAAAGATTAGTATGTTAAAGCAGATGTAGAGAGAGGATGGAAAAAAACTAGAAGAGAGAAGAAAGGACAAATGGACAGCAGACGATGGAGAGTTAGCAGAAGACACGAAGAAACCAGACGAAAGTAGCTGGAGCAATTGCAATTGAAAAAAAATGCACAAAAGATAGAAAAATATCTCTTTATTTTGAATTTATTAACTGGAATATGTCAGCTCTAGGAAATGTGCATCATTAACGTCTGCGCTTTGTTTAGTACAAGAGGAAATTAATGTATAGTTTTATTTCTACAGTGTTGTACATTCCAAGTTTGGCTTTTGGGGTTCCCAGTATAATTATTGTCTTCCTGTTTCTAAATTATGATTCCTTGTTTGGTGATGGTCTATGTTCTGCATGTGTAACAGAGCTGAGGTATTTTGTTTATGTAATTCCTATTTGACAGTGTCACTTGTTCTCTTTCCCCAGTAGGTCATGTATTGTTATTCTCTGAAATGTATTGGTTTAATATTTGGAGTGTTGCCTTTTGATAGGTAGGGTCTGGTGCTTTGTGAGTCCTGGTAGTGCTGTTAGGATACGGCGGGTTTGCTATGGGTTCTAAATGGGCAGCATTTGTAGTAGTTCCTAATGTGCCTGGCGGTTGGCACTGGATTATAGTAATGTAGAAATCTTTTAGTCTTTCTTTATCCATACACTCATTAAGAGACATGTTTACTAAAAGTTAGTGTATGGTAACGTTATGCAAATATTTATGCAAATGAGGCACCTTATGCAAATGAGGCCCCGCACTGAGTCTCCGCACATGGCCCCGCACCCCCTTGGGCCGCCCCTGGGTTTACCCCATAGCCTTCAGAGACTTGTATTTCTAATTTCCCAATTGTAGTTCCTTAAAAAAGCAAAACTACAAATCCCTGCAGGCATTGTGGTAAAACCAGGCATGCATCAACCCTGTGGGAAAAATCCGAGGATTACCTGTGCTGCTGTTATGCTCCACTGCTTTTCCAGACCCTGTCTGTGGGTCATGGGCCTCTGGATAGAGTTGGTCTCCTTCCCCACCTTTACTGAAGGGTATCTTTCCGTTTTTATTTTGTTTTTCAAGTTTTTGTTAGACTGCTTTTTACAGGAGGAAAGAAGAAACCTTGGGTGGAGTTTTTCCTTGTTGGCTGCTGCTGCTGGAAGCATTCGTGCCAACAAGATAATCTGGGTTTCTTTCTGAGTTAATATTTAATATTTTTACTAGCACTTTTTCTTAGTTTGACTTTTCCTTTTGGCTCCTGTTGATCCTTTTTGTTTTGAGCCACTTTGAGGTCCAGTTGCAACCTCTTGTTCTCCTCTTTTCTCCTTGCGTCCTTTGCTTGCTTTTTTCACCTGGAATTCCCTGTCCTTGTTAGTTTTTTGGGTTAGGATCAAGTTCACAGGGCCCCAAATGCAGAGGTATTCTTTAATTTTCTTTCATGCGAGTCTGTTATGGAATTAATTCCTGTGTGTCTGGACCAGTATAGAGGGAGAGAGAAAGTCCTTCTCAAAGGAAGAAAGGGGGGGGGGGGGGCGACCCTAAAACAGTCATGAAGCAGGAGGAGCAACTAGTGAAAGTTAATCTCAAGAGCCTTCAGAGCATCCCCACTATGGAATCTAGTCATTCCAGGCCTCTCCAGAGGAAAGGGGGAGAAGGAGGCTCAGAGGACCCCCCCCCCCTCAACTGCAAGTTCCGAGTGAGTGTATACAAGACGTGCACTTTGGGTGTGGGCATTTCAATGGTGATATGCTGGACAATACAACTACATTCCTCCATTTTTGAGGGGGTAAGAATTTTGAAAAGAGTTGGGTATAGAGGAAGCGCTTGGGGAGCCTTCTATGGCTGAACCCCACTACTATGGAAGAGATGTAAAGGCCTCATTTGGTATCATGCCACAAGGGAGAAACTAATTTGGAGAGGGATCCTTTTCATTCTAAAGGAGTTACTTTTTCTTCTGCACCTTGGCATATCCCCCCACCAAATGTGTTTCACATACCTTTATCCTTCTTCCTCCCCTCGGGAAGAACCTGAGACTTCAAGTAGCTCAGAAGGTAAAGAAAGAACCTGGATCCCACAGAAAAATCTTCGGCCAATGCAATACAGATCTCTGCGCCTGTAGAGGTAAGTGAAAGCATAGAAGGATTGAGGAGATCATTGCTGAGCCTCCACCCCACCCCAATTGCTGCATCCCCCTCCCCTCCACCAACTAATACCAAGTAGGGCCTAGGAAAAAAGAATCGAAGGGGCTGCCCCAACAAATCTTTATAAGAGCAGAGACTCCTGGAACCTCAAGGGAAGTCCTAGATTCCAGCGGCATTGCAGAAGAGACAGGCATGTCTCCCCCACCCCTTGTAAAGGCCCTGGGTGGGGAGGATGGGCCTGAAGAAGGTTCCTGAGAACACTCACCTGGAGGCTGAATTGAGATGTGACGGTCAAGGGTGGCCTAGAGTTGAGAAAGATCTTTTCATTTACAGCAAACCCCTGAAAGAAGCAATGGAAATATGATAGAGGTCTATAAATTAATGAATGGAGTGGAACGGGTAAACGTAGATCGATTGTTTATGCCATCAAAATATAGAAAGATTAAGGGGCATGCAAAGAAGCTACAGGGTAACCCATTTAAGACTAATAAGAGAAAACATTCTTTCACTCGATGTGTAATCAAACTCTGGAATTTGCTACTGGAGGATGTAGTAAAAGATGTTAGTGTAGCCAGGTTTAAAATAGGTTTGGACAAGTTCCTGGAGGAAAGGTCCATAAACCATTATTAAAGGGGACCCAGAATATCCACTGCTTGACCCAATATCTTTGGGGAAACTACTAGGTACTTATGACCTAGATTGGCCACTGATGGAAATAGGATATTGGGCTTCATGAACCTTGGTCTGACCCAGTATTGCATATCTTATGTTCTTAACCACAGTGTAGCATATCAGTAGGCAGTAAGGGAGGCAGGTCATCCCCCCTCTGCAAAGAGCATGGTGTGGGAGGTAAGCCAGAAGCAGAGGTTGCCGGTGCCCTCAACTGTGTGGAAAACATAAAGAAGAGCATCGAAAAAGCATCTGAAATTGATCTCTACATCTCTACATCCAAAGTTCCCCTGGTTTCCTTCCCATGTTCAATTTCCTGTTCTCTGTAAAACTCAATGTTGTTTGTATACATTGTAGTATGCTTGTTTGATGTACACCGCGCTGATTTTAATAGCGCGGTATAGAAGCAAATGTTAAATAAAATAAATAAATAAAATAAAATAAAAACAAAAGAAGAAATGAGAGGGGGAGACCTGCATGGAGTGGTGGGTACAACCCTAAACGAAGGCATAGAGGGGGTGACCTGCACGGAACGGTATGTTACCTTGATTAGAGGTATAGGGTTGAGGACAAGTGCTGCAGACCATATGCTAGAGGATTATAATATTCACACCTATGCTTCTGTTGCAGCCAAGCTGATGGGTCTGGAAGTACTGCTGTTGCACATTCCAATATAATGTTGCAGCTTTATGAAGTAAACCTCTTTTGGGGATTCACTCAGAGCCTTCTTATTTAAAGTTTCATAAAGTTCTGAAAGCCTGTTTTTTTCAATGTGCTTGTTATTTTAATTTGATTGTGTATTGATTTATATTGTTTGTGTTATAACTGTGTATTCATATTTAGTTACTTTTATTGTATCGTTATTATATTTTAATCCACTTTAGAACTTTGACTGTAGGCAGATATCAGGTTTGTAAAAATGCATAACTGGACGTTATACTTTTAAATACCCTCTTGTTTCCCACCCATGTGTATCTTTAGCATTCCACTAAACTTCCCCTAGTCCATGGTTGCTGTGTTGTCTGTCTTGATTAGATTGTAAGTTCTCTAGAGCAGGAGCAGTCTCTTACATGCATATGCCCAGTAGTGATATACAAATGATTAGTAGTAAATATGATACTTTGCTTTGCAAGTGTGTGCGTGCGTGCACCCGCTCTTCCTGCAGGTAAACAAATGTGCTGATGGCTCAGCTTTTTGGCTGTCAGGATCTCTGGTTTTGCTTTGACTCTTGCTGCTCTTTGCTGCTCTAGCTCCATGTTAGTGCTGCTGAATATCCCAGCTAGGGTGATTAGTAGGGTTAGCAGGTTTGCTAAACCCCTTTCAATATCGGGCCCTAAATATCTAGTTTTAGTATGCATAAGTTGGTATTGACTTTCTTTGTTTCCTTTTAAGGAGCAAAGATTTCATTATACAGATTCTGAATGTATGTAAAGTTGTGTTTCTTAAACTCCTCTCCCACTGCTTCTTTTAAGAGGGAGTTGGAAGCTGAGACATTAACAGCCTGAAACATACGTGCTCATAGTAAGTTCTCTGGATTGGGCATCAATCATTGAGGTCCTTTCTTCGGTTGACCCTTTTCTACCACACCAACAGTAGATCTTGCCCCAAATAATATTTTTGTGTTGGGTGAGAAAACACCCAACACTCAAATTTTAATCTGTCTGCTAATATTCACCTGACCGAAAATGATATATCAAGTTCTGATGCAGGCATCCCACAGGATGTGGAATCCATGCGAGTTTGTTTTTTTCTCTGTGGAGAGCTGTCTCAGATAGCTCCATATTACCATTGCCACAGCAGCTGATGGTTTAAAAAAAAGTTGCCAAGTTACCTTATTCCAGGAATGAGATTTTAAGCCAGTCCTGGATTTCTTACAAGCTCAGCATGATGCATTATGGTACCTGCAGTACTTCCAATGGATAAAATCAGGGGCTACAAATAGCTTACTGCATTACAATGCAAAGTTAAAACCAGAACTGGCCAAAAAGTCTCACTCCTGGATTTCGGCAACTCTGTTGACAGTCCTTTGCTGGAAATCGTTTAGTCCAAACAGCAAGTCCCTGCATACGATGGGATAAACCCAGGACTAGATCAGCTCTGTGATGTGTCCCTGGAGCCAGCTGGTAAATTATTTAACTCCAGCACAGGCTTCCCCATTTAAGTTCAAGGGGCTTCTCTTTTAGAGTCCCAGCCATATATCTGCAAAATCTTAGGCTCTCCCGTCTCTAGCTGCCCCTAAAAACACAAGAAACCAACAGTTTACAATTGGGAAGTGAGCGCACTTACATCAAAGGTCTATTCATCTTAGCTCTGTATTCTCTGATGGTGATGTCCTGCGGGAGTCATCTTATGTCAACGCCCCCAGCCCCTCCTCCTGCCCTCTCATTGGCTGCATCTCCGCTCCTGTGCCGGCAACAGGCAGGGAGCTAAAGCATGGGCCAGTGGAATGACACCTCCGCTCTCCAATCCCTTGCAGCAGCAATAGCAGGGGGGCAGGAGGGGAAAAACAACACAGCAGCGGCAGCTCCCGTGCAGGATTTACGGTACCAGCGGGCAGCTCGGAGGCACGGCCAGGTCCAGCTCCCCCCTCGCTGCATGCGGGTTCTGGAAGTGGAGGCGAGGGGTGGAAGGCGCTGGCACCGATGGGCACCGCCTGGACTCTGGACGGTATGTTGCTTGATTGCTACGTTGAGTGAGTGTCTGCGGTGGAGCAGTGCAGGATGTGTGACCGTGTTAAAGCTGCTAGTTTCAAGAAGTCTGGCGCCTCGAAGGAAGCAGAAGCGTGTCAGCAGCGGAGCGAGAGGTGCATTCCTCAGACTGCTGTCAGGAGGAAAGTGGCAGCCTGGCTCTGGGCTGAAGATTTCCGAGGCGGTGAAGACAAATCAGTCTAGTCTAACGTATTCTAATAGGGGGCTGAATGCTTTTTTTGCTGTGGTTGTTTTCTTGATTTTAGAGAAAAAAGTTTTGTGTCATGTCATTTGCACTAAGTTGGTATTAGAGTCCATAGAATATATTATGACTACCACGGGATCTGGTAAAATAACTTTCTTCGAAGGAGTGAATAGTGAAGAACAGAGGGTTATGTTTATTTATTTTATTTAGCAGGTTTTATATACCGCTTTATCATTTCAATCAAAGCGGTTTACATTGAAACTTAAACTTGGTAATGTACGTTAAACAGGGACATTGATAACTTGGATTTTTCTAAGGCAGTGGAGGGTTAAGTGACTATAGAGACCGAAACGTCAGGTCAGTGTTACATCTGGAGATTATGTACTAGGGGCTTCTAAACACCTGAGCCAGTCTAAATGCCTTTTTATTTTTATTTTATTTTTGCAGTATATAAAAACAAATGTCATGACTGAGTGGCTTAAGATGTTTGGTCATTGTTCTGGGATTTTTCTGGCCAGAGGCCCTTGTGAACAACAGGTTTCCAAAATACAATATCCACATTTATGTATTTGGGATTTAGCTCATGCCTTCTCAAGGTGACATTCAGGTAGTTTCCTTCAGCATTACCATCTGAGTCAGTAGAGGGTTAATAACTTGTCCAAAGCCATGAGGACCATCAGTGGGATCTAAGCTCTGGCTTCCATGGTCCTCAGTCCACTGCTGTAACCACTGAGCTTCTCTTCCGCTCAGGGTCTATCTGAAAAGAAATATAATGAAAAGGAGGATGCTCTTGCCTCTTTGGAGAGTTTTTGTTTCCAAGGGGGTCAGCAGTCAGGGCACTTGCGTCATACTCATCCTGCAGAAAGGAATAAACCAGTCAGATTCCTTGTTACGTCACCAAAGGGGTCTTTTACTAAAGAGTGCTGACTGGCAGTGCGTGTTCTAGCATGCTGGGACATGCGTTGCCAGCTAGTGTGGGGCCACGACAGCATGGGATAATTCCCACACTAACTATGCAACCTGCGTTACGGTCACGAGTGGGAGGGTTAGGAGTGGAGAATGTGCTGGTGAGCCCAGAGCACTCGGTGTTGGGTTTGCTCCGCACACTAACTGCATTCGCGCAAGTTCACCTAACGCTACCTCAGTAGATGGAGTTTACACCCATGCTAATATGGCCCATTTAGGGGGAAGTGCTCTGCGTTAACTGCCAGGGAAATGCTTTAACACCCCTGACAGGTAGCACGGTGGTGTTGCACCTAATTGCCATCATTTCAGCACTTTTGGCATGTTAGGTGCAATACCTTAGCGCCCTTTAGTAAAAGACCCCCTAAGTTTTGGCTAATTTGTCTGTTCTTATTTTCAAATTCTACATCAGTATACAGAGATCTTTGATGTACTTTTTGAATTGCCTGAATAAATAACATGAAAACAAAGAAATATCTAAATTTCACTTATATACCTATCGGCGCTCCAGTTCTTTCTTTTGAAGTTCCTTGCCAGTTATTTAATTTTTCCTGCTACTTTTGCTTTACTAAGTCATTGAACAAACAAAGTCAAGTTTCCTCGTTTTTGTTCACATTTTTTTTATTTAATTCCTGGGAGGAGGGGCATTGTTAAGTTCTTTGCCATTCTCACCATTAGAAACTAAGTAAATCAGTGCTAGCCTATGCAATCTTCATACATACACACAGAAGAGTTGATGTGGCTCTGTGAGAATGTATCACTAGCTCACTACCTGTCTATTTACATATCCACTGTGGAATTTTTGTGTTAAAGTTAGCATGCAGTCACTGATGACTGTAATTATCAAAATCGGAGGGGGGGGGGGAGGAGCGAGAGCAATGTTTGCCTAGAGCATCCAGTATTTTTGTACAGGTTCTGATTTCAGCTAGACCCCCCCCCCCCCCAAGTTGGGAATCCCTTCTGAGTACACTGTTAATTAGTGGCTGATGTACTAAAGTTTGCTAAATTACCAATAACACATATTCTCTTAACATGCAGTTCTGGCAATATTAGCATGCAGAATCTTTTCAGCTGCAAATTTGGTCATGCTTGCTATGCAGAAATGGTAATGAACTGCCAAGGAATATCAATTTGACTTTTTTTTTTGTTGCAATGAGCTTCTTTGCAGTTCATTGCCTTTTTGTATGCCATCGGGACTGTAAGGGGATTGGGTGCTGTAGGCGAGCCTTCAGCCTTATGCCCCTCCTCCCTTAAACTCAGCATTCATGATCGTCCCTACATCACCTCTCCCATAGCAAACCTGTAAAAATGTCTAACTGGGCATCATACTTTTAAATGTCTAATATTGCTTTGTATGTATGTGTGTGCTCACTCTCAGCAGTTACAAATTAAGTGGATGGTTTTTTGAGTTTGTGGGGCTGTCGGGATCTAGTGTTTTGCTTTGACTCCTGCTGCAGGGCTTTGCTACCCCTCAGGAGCTGCTTCTCAACCCAGTCCTTGGGCCACACCCAGCCAGTCAGGTTTTCAGAATAACCACAACGAATATGCATGAGGTAGATTTGTATGCCCTGCCTGCATTGTATGCAAATCTCTAGCTCATGCATATTCATTGCCCTAGGTGACCGCCTCATCTTACCTGATGGTTGTGCCGGACCTGGCTATAATGAAAGGTATGCATCTTTTATTACAAAGAAGTGTAAACATGTAAGAAATAAGATGCTTTCCAACTAAAGGAAAGGAACTCGCTAGTACGATCAAAAGCAAAGGTAATAGAATTAATTCATTGATTTCTAAAATTTATTTAACTGGTTTTGCTATACCGTTTTTCTACCAGTCAAAACGGTTTACAAGTAACAAGGTGCAAACATTATGACAGCAAAAGTAGGAGGTGCACTTAAGTTACATCAAACTAAGAATTAAGAAATAGGGACATCAGTGTTTTGAAGACTTACAAGCCTTTTTACTTAAAAGTGTGGTGAAAATTTGCAGTTACTAAACAGTTGCAAAAATTAAGATGCAGTAACTGCAAAACCACTATGGTAAATTGTCAGAGACGAGTCCAGCATCTTCCAGTACAGTAACACGGAGACAATGCATTTACCACACGTTAAGTACATTGCAGATAACGTGGATGCACTTAATGCTGCCTATTAAAGTGGTGCTAATTGATTTACATTATTTTCTGCTTTAACAATTAATGCATCGTATGTTCCCATGCATTACCTGCAAGGTCAATCCCCACCTGTTCCCTTGTCCCATTCCATATTATGATAGTAATGATGTAATTAGTACATGCTAAATGTCAAGTCACTGCGTTAACTGTTAGCATGCGCCAATTCCTGAATTAAATGCTTAACAGCAGCCTTTGCCATCGGAGCTGTGAGCAGGAGCCCCTCCTCCCTCCTAGTGCCTGCAAAGGGGATGCCAGCAAGAACGGCTTAAACCGCCGCTTTGGGGGCGCGCAGGAGAGCAGCCTTTGCCATCGGAGCTGTGAGCAGGAGCCCCTCCTCCCTCCTAGTGCCTGCAAATGGGATGCCAGCAAGAACGGCTTAAACCGCCGCTTCGGGGGCACGCAGGAGAGCAGCCTTTGCCATCGGAGCTGTGAGCAGGAACCCCTCCTCCCTCCTAGTGCCTGCAAATGGGATGCCAGCAAGAACGGCTTAAACCGCCGCTTCGGGGGCGCGCAGGAGAGCAGCCTTTGCCATCGGAGCTGTGAGCAGGAGCCCCTCCTCCCTCATAGTGCCTGCAAATGGGATGCCAGCAAGAACGGCTTAAACCGCCGCTTCGGGGGCGCGCAGGAGAGCAGCCTTTGCCATCGGAGCTGTGAGCAGGAGCCCCTCCTCCCTCCTAGTGCCTGCAAATGGGATGCCAGCAAGAACGGCTTAAACCGCTGCTTTGGGGGCGTGCAGGAGAGCAGCCTTTGCCATCGGAGCTGTGAGCAGGAGCCCCTCCTCCCTCATAGTGCCTGCAAATGGGATGCCAGCAAGAACGGCTTAAACCGCCGCTTCGGGGGCGCGCAGGAGAGCAGCCTTTGCCATCGGAGCTGTGAGCAGGAGCCCCTCCTCCCTCCTAGTGCCTGCAAATGGGATGCCAGCAAGAACGGCTTAAACCGCCGCTTTGGGGGCGCGCAGGAGAGCAGCCTTTGCCATCGGAGCTGTGAGCAGGAGCCCCTCCTCCCTCCTAGTGCCTGCAAATGGGATGCCAGCAAGAACGGCTTAAACCGCCACTTCGGGGGCGCGCAGGAGAGCAGCCTTTGCCATCGGAGCTGTGAGCAGGAGCCCCTCCTCCCTCCTAGTGCCTGCAAATGGGATGCCAGCAAGAACGGCTTTAACCGCTGCTTCGGGGGCGCGCCCGCGCCTTGCGGGCCCACGCCTGAGGGCCCTTTGGCGTGGCCCTTAGGCGTTGGACCATGGCGTTCGCCCTGAAGTTAACATGGAAGATGTGATCTGGACTGCCACACGCATATATTATGGTAATCTGCTGTTCCCTTTGTTCTTTTTGTCTTATTTTTCTGACTGTTTCTGTCCTCTACTCTGTCCTATCTTACAAATGGCGTTCCTTTCATATTTTCTCAAATGATATATTATTGTAAACCGCTCTGATGCTTCGGCCTGAGCGGTATATCAAATTTAATAAACATAAACATAAACACATTTTATTAAAAGGGCCCCTTAGTGCTGCTTTAGGGAATCAACATAAGAGTTTGCTAGGGTTGAGCCAGCTCAAAGAATAGATTCTACTAATTCCCGGCATCAGTGTAGTGTTCTGGATTTCCCAGTTTACCCCCACCTGGTATCCCCTGAAAACCTGGCTAATGCATATTATTTTCACCATTGGCACTGGGTGCACAACTCCAGCTGCACAGCTTAATCCAAGAGACTGTCCACCTAACTCACTGAACAGATAGGGAATGGGAAAAGCCTTAAATAAGTCACCCACTGTTGGTTAGTTTTGATTGTTTACCAGTTAGAGATATCCCACTGCACTTGGCCCTGCTATCGTTTTGGGTGATACGGGAGCGACTGGCAAATAAAGGAAGTGCCTGGAGCTTGAGCGCATCTTCCGTCTCATGGGCTGAGCACTGTTGAGGCTTCAGTGAGAAATACTTAACTGTCATTGGCAGAGCTTCAGAGGGAAGCCTTTGCCAAAGGGTCGGCAGTGGCATTATTTTGTGGAGATGGATTATGACATTTATATATATTCTCTTTGTTCAAATGAGGAAGGATGATGCTATGCTAACCAGTAGGTCCTAATGAAACTAGGAAGAATGCAACAGGAATGGATATCCAGACCAACCCTTATAAACAAACAGCGCAGAGCTTCCCTTTATTTACCGAGGGAGCCACTGACTTCACCATGGACTTATGTTCTGGTGTGCATGCTGCACAGCTGATGGGTATGTGTGCCCTTCCCTTGAGTGCTTCTGCACACGTCTTACTCCAATTAAGTTCTCCTGGTTCTTACTGCATGAGGGGCTGGCAGCTTCCTCGCCCTGTGCAGGACAGAGAGCTCTTGTTGCAAAGTTTCAAAGCCTTTTATCTTATGTTCACTAAAGAGAAAAGTGGCTTAGCTTTACATAGATTCTTCTATTAAATAAAAGCAAACACACTGAATAAGGACCGTGTGGCCCTTTTACTAAGCACCACTAACCAGTTAGCATGCATGATAGAGTGCAATAACTGGTTGCTGTGAACCCCAGCTACCGACTGCTAAAATGCACGTGAACGGACACTTGTGTGCTAATGTGGAGAGTAAATGGGTTAGAGGTGGCGTGTAGGCTTGGAGAGCACGTTAATGTGGCAATTGGCGCAGGTTCACCTAATGATACCTCATTAATTGTGCTACACATTAATGTACTCGGTCACACCCCCGACAGTCAATGCAGCGGTTTTGCACTTAAGTGCATAAACTTACTGGGATTTAGGAAAATTGCCCCTATATATTTTTATGACCTATTAAGTGGAATTTTAGAAAGGATGTCCAAGTCAAATCGGGGACGTCCAGGGCTGGTTGTGCCGAGAAATGCAGGAACATCTATGTCTCTGCCCGATATTTGCAACATACAGTATGTCCCAGATGTGGATGTCTGTGCCAGCGACCACATAGATGCCTGCCTTAGGAAGGCATGGGATGGGGACATCCGTCTCATGCAAGCTAGCATAAGGGGATGCCCAGCGGTGTAGAAAAAATGATAACTTGAGCCCTCCTTCCCTGTCAATCTTCGTTATCGGCATGGAAAATATAGGGGACAGGAGTGTATCTGCTCCTCCACATTCTCCATATGTCCGTCTGACAAAACGAGCTCTTTTCTGATGCCTATTCGTGTCTGTAGCCGCTATAAGCTTGGACACGGCTCGGGACATCCAGGGCATTTCTGAAATCAGGAGAAGACGTCCGAGTTCTGGGAACGCCCCTGACATGCCTACTCCACACTCCCGTTCAGACATGGACACCCTTGCCCCAAAGATGTCACAGAACAATTTCTAAAATGTCTTTGGGGACATCTCCCTGCCTGTGTTTAGATATCCAAAGCATGAATAGACTTCTAAAATAATCCTCATCATTTTTTTCTCCTCTTTTTTTTTTTGAGGAGATATTTCTTTTTCTTTCTTAGCTTGTGTTAGAGGACTTGTTTCTTTTTCAGCTTTCTTGATGGAAATTGTGATTCTGTATAAATATTTAAAAAATAACACACACACATGGAATAAGGAACTGAAAATAGGTTAGTCAAACACTGTTTGTGTGATCACAGTTTCTGTGGTGTTCGGTAGATGGCTGGCTGCAATCTGTTTTATATTATGGAGATATTTAAAAAACTCAGTTATTAATGGATTTTTTAAATGTAACATTTTATTAGTTTACAATATAAATTAGTAGCAAGATACAACCAGAAAAACAGCATCAGTACCATAAACGTAAATTATAATCTTACATATCCACATAGAAAAGAAGACGAAAAAAGAAATGAATTAATGCATTTTTAACTCTAAAGCAGCCGTTTGTCATTTTCTTATCACTACTGCTCCCTCCATTAAGGGGTCTCTTTACCGCAAATGATGCAACATTATCTGCAAAGCCATGTGCTATCTGTTGGGGGCATGCAAAGCATTTCCCCAGCAGATACCGCATAGAAAATGCAGAGGGTGTGGTACAGCAGCATCAGAGATGCAGCTAAGGCCACCCATTGAGGCGGCAATAGTTGCACCCATGCTGTCTGCAACTTGGATGGTTACCATGCTGCATTGATACCTGCAGTGACCATGCACTGCAGACACACCCACTCTCCACCCATATTCCACCTACTCCCACAGGTACCACGGAAAACGCAGATAGCAAAGAAAATCACTGTTCTGTCTGCATTATCTGCCACGTTAACAGGTTGTGCAGCTTAGTAATCAAGCCAGTAAGTCTTATTACTCTGGTCCCTTTTCTTCTCGTCTTAATGTCTCTTCATACACTGATCCTTGCTTTAGATATATACCAATGGATTGCTGTAATGTCTTCTACAATGTTTTCATTTTCACTAACCTCTGTAGACTCCAATGCATACAACACGCAGTCATTTGACTCCTCAACGATGCAACGAAATTTGACTACATGATCCCACTGGCTTCCCGTTGCATACCGAATGAAATTTAAGTTATTAACTCTTGCCCATACAGTAAAACATTTTACATGGGAATCCCTCAGTATTTAGCCCCTCACATAATACCATACATCCCCAAGAGACCATCACGATCTCTTAATGCCAACCTAATGACTACACCCACCAAACATCAAGCAAGGCTTGAATTGACCCCCTTCTTCAGCAGTTTACTGCCTTACTCCCTAGTTATGGAACGCAGTGCCCTTTTTATTTGAGATGAGACCTTCCTAAAATAATTCAAGATGGCATTAAAACCCCATTACTGTCAATTTGCCTCTGATGTAGAAAAAAATCCAGATGGCAACTGAAACCTTTGTAGGGCAACTTAAGACTTCTCTACCCCCCCCCCCCCCGCCGCCTCTTTCTTTACTTCCTTATCTCCATTTTAATTCTGCTCTCCTGTCCTATTAGAGACAAGAAATGATAACTTTTAAATCTTTTTTTATTTCCAATATTATTTTTATTCTCTCGTACATTGTTTTATTTGTAAACCAATTTGCCAGATCCAGAAAGGTGTTATATCAAAAATACATACAATAAGCTATTTTGTTAAGTTTTTGGAGAGGGAATGGTGTGTACAATTTTGTCACGGTCGTGCCTCCCAATATTTTTAACCTCCTTTCCATAGCTGACAACTTTAGTGCTGGAAGGACTGTTTTTTGGCCAGTCCTGTTTTTGAACTAGCCACCTAATGGCATGTGGTATTTCTAGTCCCTGGCTCTATGCATAGAAATCAGTGCTGCTGTTTCCATAAAGCATAGGATAAGGTTCTTAGAAATCCAGGACTGGTCGGAAATGTCCCTCTGGAACTGGGTAAGTTGGCAGCTTTGCTTCCTAGAATCCAATGTTCAGCCCTCCGGGTTCTGAAGAGGACGGGTACAGCAGCCTCTGATTTATTTAAAGCAATGGTATGCCCCGTTTCCCTCTGTTTAAGCTCCTGTTCGCACTATTAACACTTGAATAATATAGACTATATTAGAAACTGTCTAATGTAGCAGTTAAAGCAGTGGGCTAAGAACTGGGGGAAATCAGAGTTCAAATCCTGCTTTCTCACAGAGGTTCCTTGTGACCTTTCCCATTGCCTCTGGAATCGATCATAAGCCCCCTGCGCAAGGGCATAACTGCAGGACCTGAACTGTAAAGTCACTTTGAGCTAGGATTTGGAATCCAAGTAATTAAATTCAGTTAGAGGGATTTAGCTCTCGCCTTTTCCAGTAATAGCTCAAGGTGCATTGCACGGAGGCACAGTAGTTATGTCTCTGTCTCTAGAGGGCTTATACGAGAGTTTAGAACCTGAAGCAGCATTAAAGAACTTGCCCAAGCTCACAGCTTTTCTAGGTCTCAGGCCACTACTCTATTAACCTATTCGTCACATTAGTTGACCTGGGCTGATATGCATACCCCCAAAAGGCAGTGCAAAAGGTAATGCAATTCAGTATCAGATGTAAAAATACTCTATTTGGTATCCTACATTTTTATATACTGTATGTTTTAAAATTTAAAAGCATGCTTGGTTTACTAATACATGGAGCATTGAGGCACTTTCTCGGCTCTCTTTGCTGTAATGGTACTGCACAAGATCATTCCCAGGCCCAATCAGGAAGCAGCTAGATAGCCCTCAATGTCTAAGTAGCAGAGGAGAGAGTAAAAGTTATTTTTAGGGACTGTATACAAAACATGCCGGAGAACACCTTGTATTTATGGGAGTTTCTCTCTATATCCTTTTTCAGCTTCCATGTGTAATTTTTCATTGCCAGGAATATTGTGTATTAATTCTATGCAGGGCTGGCCGAACCACTAGGCAAACTGGGCAGTTGCCTAGGGTGTCAGCTTCTTCAGGGGGGGGGGAGCCCACAAAGAATGGCATTCAAAACTAAATGGAGTCTGACTTATGGTTTGCTTAGGGTGCCAAGAACACCTTGAACCAGCTCTGGGGCTGGCCCTGGTTCTATGGCACTGGAAGACTAGGTGGGTTTGTCAACTATATTGGATGCAGCAGGATGGCATCTATTCCCGCATCCATGTTCATATAAGCACATCGTTTTCTGATGCCATCAAACTTATGCATAAAAAATGACCAGTGGTGGAAGAGTTTGCTTGTAAATTGAAAAAGCACATAGATGGATACTGGCAAAGTGTACACACACAGGCTCCATGTCTGAAAGACACACTATCTCCTTGTCTCACACAAGCACACACAAATATGATCCCTTTCTGACACACACACACACACACGCCACGCCACGCCAAGGTAGGCCAAGGACCATTGAACCAGCATCCAGTCTCCAACAGTGACCAGTCTTCTCACAGGTACCCAGCAGATCCCAAAAAGATGGATCAAATGTCTCATAATGGTTTCCAATAGGTAAGAAGTGATGGTTTTCCCAGGCCTACCTGGCCAAGAAGTTTGTATGAACTTGTCCAATCCTGTGTTGAGCCCTGCTGAGTTAGTCACCTTGACCACGCCCCCTGGCAGCGTACTTTACAGTTTAATTACGCACTGCATGAAAAAATACATTTTATGATTTGTTTTAAGTCTTCTGGTGGTTAGTTTTATGGAACATCCTCTTGCTTTAGTGTTTGAAAAGTTAAACAATCATTCCCTATTTCATCGTCTCTCCGACACATGATTTTATGAACGTCTGTTGCATCCCACTATATCCTTTTAGAGGTGGACGACAGGAATTGCAGATGCGCCAGGGATCTTTACAGGGTCATAACGATATTCTCAGTTTTGTTCTCCGTTCCTTTTTTTTTTTAAATTCCTAATATTCTGTTTGCTTTCTTTGGTGGCCAAGGCAGACTGGGCTGAAAAATGTCAACATATTGTTCAGAATGATTCCAAGACCTTTTTCTTGGGTAGTACCGCATTCCTCAGCGCCCAGCATTTCGCCTCTGTGTTTGGGATTCGTTTTTGCTCTGTGCATCGCTTTGCACTTGTCCTCATTAAATTTCATTTGCTATTTAAATGCCCAGTCTCCTAATCTCAAGATCCTTCTGCAGTTCCCCACAATCCTCTGTTGTTTTAACGACTTTGAATAATTTTGTGTCATCAGCAGATTTGATCATCTCACATATTGCTCCTTTCTCCAGACCATTTATGTATATTTTAAATAGCGCAGGTCCCAGTACAGACCCTTGAGACAATCCACTGATGACCTTTTACCAATTGGAAAATGACCATTTAGTCCTATTCTGTTCCTTTTTTCTAAGCCAGTTTCCAGTCCACACTAGGGCACTGCCTCCTGTCCTGTGGCTTTCGTATTTCCTGAGGAGTCTCTCACAAGGGACTTTGTCAGACACCTTGCAAAACTCCATATACATGTAAAGGTACATTTATGATAGGATGTGGGGAGGGGATTTCACACGTTGATATCAGGATATGGAGAATTGTGACAGCATTTTACAAGATACTCTGTCAGACTTAGAGCCGCTTGTAAAATAGGTACAGGGTTGCACGAGCAGGCCTCTTCATGTACTGTGGGAGCAACAATTTTAAGAAACTGCACGGGGGGGGGGTAGGGAATGTGCCCCCACCCACATATCCATGTGTGCAGCCTCTTAAAATCTCAGTTCCTGCAGAGGAAGGCCACGTGATTCAGCACTGCAGGTTAGTCCTAAGCCTGATCATTGCCCTGATCTTAAGAACCCCCCCCCCCCATGGCACCTCTGTATTTTTAGCACCTCCCCCCCGAAGCACATGGCGTTATGCCCCACCCCCTCTGAAGGGTAATATAAACGTAAGCCTATCATAACCCCCCCCCCTCACGAGACAGCACTGTGCAGTACCATGAGATAACTGCTAGGGGTCATCTGTGCCATTTTGGATCAGGCCGCATGCCAAGTAGGAATGACTGGGAATTGTCCCTGCTCTCACTGAACACCAATGACCCTAGTAAGCCCAGAGATGGGGATCGAGAGAAGAGATGGGTGGCCTGCTGGGGGGGGGGGGGGTTCTAGAGGTACAGTGGATTGCTGGGGGGAGCCTAAAGGGAATGATGGTTCTATGGGGAAGGGAGCCCTTGAAAGGGTTGCATCAAGCATTGTTATCTTGGGGGAGTGGGCAGAGGTGAGTTGTTGATGTCCTTTGAGCGGAGTTGGATTGTTGCTGCTTCAGAAGGAGAGTGGTTGGGAGAGTGAGGAAATATCTCAATGTGCTTCTGGGGAGTGGGAATGATGATGCAAATATAGGAGTGTCACGGAGAGAGGGGGCAAAGATCGGAGTAGTGATTAGGGGAACCTCGGCATCCAGTTGCTCTTGCCAGCAGGCACTTAAATATGGCTAGGGGCAGTTGTAAATGCCAATGTAAAAATTTGCAGTGAAACGTGGATTCCTTTTATGAAATGGGGAATCCACATCTACACTGTAGGCCCTTCCAAATCACTCCTTCCTGCCCTTACCAATCCCCCGGGGAATTTAAGCATAGTGAGCAGTCCCACATCTCAAAAACCTCTGTTCTAAAATGTCTGCCAATCTACATGTGTAAATGCTGCTCGTTAGATATGGGAATGCTCTAAAATAATCCTTTATAGGAATCAGCAAACCTTTATTAGATTGGCCACCCTCCAGTCTTCAGACATCATGCCATTTTGAATGATAGGTTACATATTACTAGCAGGTTAGCAGCTTCATGTTTGAGCTCTTTCAGAACTCTGGAGTGAAAACCATTCAGTCCTGTTGATTTGTTACTCTTTAGTTTGTCTATTTACTCTATTACCTCTTCTAGATTTATAGTAATTTGCTGTAGTTGCTCTGAATCATTACCTTCAAAGAAGGTTGAAGCATTCCCCATCCACATTCACAGACATCCTTTTGCATACATGGAGTGGAAGAGTGGCCTAGTGGTTGGGGCAAGGTACTTCAGGCCGGAAGGTCAGGGGTTCAAATCCCACTAGAGGACAGCAACCTTGGGCCGGAAGGACTGGGGTTTCTAGTCCCACAGATGCTCCTTGTGGTCTTGGGTAAGCCACTTAACCCTCCATTGCCCATGTTCCCTGTAAAATAGTTATCTCCAAGTTATAATGCCCTGTTCAATGTAATTTCAGTTTGTTCAATGTAATTTCAGTTTGTTCAATGTAAATTGCACTGATGCAGAATAACACAGTATATAAGAGCATGTAAAAAAAAAATAAAATGTACATACACAAAGCCTCTCTCCTAAAGAATCCATAACTCTCATGTCTGTCACATGCACACAAAGGAGCCCTTTTATAAAAGGCCACTAGCATGGGTTTGGTGCATGTTGGACACACGTTGACAGCTAGTATGGGACTATGACAGCCCTGCTAGATTTTTGCGCTATCCATAGTGCTATAATGAGAGGGCTAGGGGTAGATAGTGGGCAGAGCACCGTGCTAACAAAGTCCTTACTGAATAGGAGAGGTGTGCTGACATACACAACTGAGAGTCAAACATCACTTCCAAATCGCAGCACTATGCCCTTCCATCTCTCACATTCACAACCTCTCGCTGTCTACTGCAACTGTTCCTGCAGCCTTCAAGCATGCTCTGGTCACACCTCTCCTCAAAGAACCCTCACTTGACCCTATCTGTCCTTCTAATTATTGACTCATCTCCCTCCTCCCCTTTGTTTCTAAACTACTTGGTTCACTGCCATTGCCTTGACTTTTCTCTCCTCTCAAGTCCTTCTTGATCCACTGCAATCTTGCGTTTGTCCTTTATGTTCTACTGAAACAGCTCTTGCCAAAGTCTCCAGTGACCTGCTCCTGGCAAAATCCAAGAACCTTTACTCTCTCTTCACCTTCTCCTCAATATCTTGTCCTCGCTTGGTTTCAAGGGCTCTGTACTATCCTGGTTCTCTTCTTATCTCTCCCATCGCACATTTTCAATGTTTGTGTTGGTGGGTCTTTCTCCACTGTTTGTTCATTTATTTATTTTATTTAACAATTTTTCTATACCGCCTTTTCTTTTAATCAAGGCAGTTTGCAATAACTTTAACTTTTTCAAGGAACTTGCAAGTTTAAACAGCATCATAACTTCAAAAACTTATATAGTCTCTTGTAACATCAACTAAACTATATACATCTTAGTAAGAGTAGTGGGAAGGTTGAATGGCATAGATGGCATGGCTTGTGTAAATTGGCTTGTGGAGTGATTAGTGTGGTTGGGTGTCTTCGTTGAATTGTTCAATGAATAGTGTGGTTTTGAGCAACTTCCGGAAATCTTTTATATCTGTTGTTGATCTTAGATTGTCTGGGAGGACATTCCAGATAGCAGGGGCAGAAAGAGAGAAGGCTTGCATGAATGTGGATTTGTTGGTTCTTGTGAATAGACTAGATATAGGTATAGTGTTTTTGGTGTTGTTTCTGTTTGGTTTTTTGTTTGCTTTGGTTCCGATGAGTTCTTGTAGTATTCCTGCTGACATATTGTTTTTAATTTTGTCCCTCTCTCAGTTGTGTACCCAAGGATCTGTCTTGGGCCCACTCTTTTTCTCCCTCTATACCCAGTCTCTTGGTACACTTATCTCCTCCCATGGTTTTCAGTGCCATCTTTATGCTGATAACTTTCAGATCTACCTCTCTACACCTGAAATCTCTGTGCAATCCAGGCCCAGATCTCTGCCTGCCTATCAGACATTGCTGCCTGGATGTCTCACTGCCATTGGAAACTGAACCTGGACAAAACTGAGCTCTTTATCTTTTCCCCTAAACCCACCTTCCCTCCCTTCTCTATTTCTGTGGATAACTATGCACTCCTCCCTGTGTTATCAGCTTGCAACCTTGGGCTCATCTTTGACTCCACTCTCTCTCTCTGCACACATCTAACAGATAGCTAAAACCTGCTGCTTCTTTCTCTAGAACATTGGCAAAATTTGTCCCTTTCTTTCTACACACACTACTAAGAC
This sequence comes from Ichthyophis bannanicus, assembly GCA_033557465.1. Lineage (NCBI taxonomy): Eukaryota > Metazoa > Chordata > Amphibia > Gymnophiona > Ichthyophiidae > Ichthyophis > Ichthyophis bannanicus. The sequence continues at coordinate 73,339,985 of CM066049.1, read as the reverse complement.
ACTTATCTACTCTTTAGTTACTTCCTGTCTAGACTACTGCAACTTTCTTCTTGCTGGTCTCCCTCTGAATCATCTCTCTCCCCCTTCAATCTGTTCAAAACTCAGCTGCACAGCTAATCTTCCACCAGCCTCAATATGTTCACATAACCCTTCTTCTCAAGTCGCTTCACTGGCTCCCTCTCCATTTCTGTATTATTTCAAACTTCTCCTGCTGACCTATAAGTGCATTCATTCTGCTGCTCCTCACTACCTTTCCTCTCATATCTTTCGCTACATCCCTCCTCGGGACCTCCGCTCTTCTGGCAGATCCCTTCTATTTGTGCCCTTCGCTACTATGGCCAACTCCAGACTTCGATCCTTCCACCTTGCTGCTCCTTAGCCTGGAGCAAACTACCCGAGTCTGTGCATCAGGCTTCAGCTCTGTCCCTTTTCAAATCCAGGCTAAAAACTCACCTCTTCAAGGTGGCTTTTGGATCCTGATCCGTTTTGACTCTTACATGTTTCCTTACCATTTCCCTTGACATTTCCTTGTCCTCAGCTGTTTGTGTTGTCCGTCCTAACTACACATTAAGCTCTGATGAGCAGGGACTGTCCTTTACATCTGTCTGTTCAGTGATGCGTATGCCTTGTAGCACTATACAAATGATCAGTAATAGTAGTAATACAACCAGTTTTCAAAGACTACTAACTGTTCTGGTTTTCAGGTATGTTTGATGATTATGCATAAGAGATTTGCATGCATTAGATCCATGGACTGCTTAATTTGCTTATATTCAGTATGGTTATGTTCTTTGAAGGACCCTAGTGAATACCCTTGTAACCTAGGGCCCGATTTTCGAAGGCATTTACACGGATAACTTCTCTAGTTACCCATGTAAATGCTTCATTAGGGATTCTTGAAGGGCACCTACATGGGTAGTGCCCTTTGAAAATCCCGACTATGTCCCTAACGCACTCAGATGCTATGCGTTTAGCATCGGGGCGTGTTGAGGTGTTCCGGGGTAGAGCGGGAGCGGAGGAAAGGGCTAACTGGCAGCACTGATTTTCGATGCTACCCACTTAGCCTTCTGCACCTTAACGATAGGCCTGGAAGACCCTCACCTATCTTTAAGGCAAAGGGGCTAAGCGGGTAGTATCGAAAGACCTTGATTTTCAATGCTGGGGCCACATAAGACCCCTGCATTGAAAATCCAAGTTAGGGGGAAAGGGGGCAGGCTATGCACCAATGCAGCACATAGCCCCGTCCAGTTCAAAATCGGGCCCCTAGTGGTTAGCATAGACTCCTCCATTTAAATCTAAATTATGGTTTGCTCACGTCCTATCACATTGTCATGTTCTGCGGCAGGCCTGATGAAGCAAACATTCCAAGTGCATCATGGCACTGCCTGGAGCTGGGAGTACTGCAGAGGCAATATTAACAGCTTCTAGGAGGGAGGGAGGGTGATGCATCCATCTCATTGACACTTAGGGACTGATGTCATATTGTATTTGTACTAGGTTCTGAAGCGTGTGGTCCATACTACTCAACAGAGGCACCTCAACAGGTTTGGAGCAGGGGGTATGAACTGGCGGATGCCAGTAGAGCCGCAGGAACACAAGGAAAGCGTAAACCTCGGGCTATATGTGGTCTCTCTGTGAGAGCTCTAGAACCTTTGGGGCTCGGTGAGATCATTACAGGACACAGAAGAGTAAAAAAAGCATTTTCATGCTGCTGTAATCCACACAAGCAGAATATAGAGGTTGTTATGGGGAAAGACTGCTAGGGACTGGTTAGGAAGAGAGAGTGGGGGAACTGGTTGGGGGAGAAAGAAAAAGAGACTGGCTGGGGAGAGCAAGAGAAGGGACTAGCTAGGTGGAGGGGGAGGAGAGAGAGACCGTGAATCATACCTCAGAGAGAGCTTGCTGAAAGAGAGATAAGGTTAGAGGGGATGCATTTGGCGTTGAGCAGAGGGGGTCTGGGAAGAGTGGTGGAGATGAAATTTTTGGAGGTTAATAAGAGGTTCATAAAAACTATGCTCTAAGACAGTCCCTGTGAGATCTGTAGAAAGCGAGAGTTGCAGCCATGCCGGAGTATGGTTGTGTGGTTGGCCTGGCTCAGCCCTGTTGACTTTCACCAGAAGCCAGAGACTTTCTTCATGTTTTCTCTACTTTCTTTTGAGTCACTTATTTTCTGCCGCAGACAATGTGTTCTGTAAAACTGAAAACCAGCTGATAGATTTAAGATTTCTGTTATCTTTTAGGAATACCACTTTTTAGGACAGGTTTCTCTAAAACAGAAGATATAAATTTTTTAAATGAATCTCTACTGTGATCGACAAGGTTGCAGTTGAATTAAGAACACACATACTATACACACATACATACCAGCAGGTTATATTAATACATTTTATAAGAAATTATTGAATCCTGTTGACATAAGATCTTTTTTATGCAATGTAGCCAGTGGCTGGTGACTGGGTTCAAATTCCTACCCTGGTTGCTAGGTTCTTAGTTACTATTGGTCAATGATGTGGTGTAGTGGATTAGTTGAAGTAAGTAGGACCAACCATTAGACTACTGATGGTGAGTTCTGAATTGGAAGTACGCAGTAAGGAAAGCACTAGAAGGAATTATGGATCCTCAGATTCAATTAGCAAAACAGCTCAGACTGTGAAGTGTTGGATGTTCACAGAAGCCCAAGTATTTACAAAGGTCACATTTGCTTGTACTAGAAAAGAGCAGCAAGATATCCATCTCCAGTTTGTTCTTAGCAGGAGATGACGAAGATCTCTGGCCACTGTTGGAAACAGGATACTGGGCTTGATGGACCTTGGTCTGACCCAGTATGGCATATCTTATGTTCTTATGACAGAATATTCTGCAATCCTCCTCCTAGTGGCCAAGAACCTAGGATTTGGAAAGTAGATTGAAACGCACCATGTTGGACAAATACAGCATATGGGGTACAGCTAATGTACTTGAATGTAACACACCTTGAGCTATCATTGAATAGGTAAAGCTAAATATACATTTAAAATCTCAAAAAAAAGAGAACATCCAAGGTTTATTCCTGCTTTCTGGTCCAGGACTCCTCCAGCTGCAAACGCATTACAGTCCTAGAAGTCTCACCATTCCTACAGGCCACAGGGTCCTGGGGCTCAGCTGAAAAGACTTAATGGCACTCTGTAATAAGCAAGGCATGGGATAGTTAGGGGCCCTAAAGTAAGCTAAAAGAATCGGGAGCATACAGTAGCAAAAGCCTGCGCTGCTTTACTGTGTTCCTTGCAAAGATGGGCAAATACATTTCAGAAAAAAAGGGATCTCGGTTAAACAGATCAAGCTTGTCCCTCTCTTCCCCAAGTAAACATTCCTGTTATTAAAACTTCTCAGATTCTTGTAAACCAGTCACATTTTGTGGGAGAATTAGTCTTCTTCTAATGCACTATTAAGGGGTAGAATTGGGGGGGGGGGGGATATTCAAAGTGGCTAAACAGTGCTCAGTGGGATATTTAGTGGCACTGAAAGTTGGTGCTGCTGATTAGCCTCTCCTACTTGGTTTAAACGCCCCGATGCTAGCCACTTAGCGTTGGGGCATTCTGGGGACGGACTGGGATGAGCAGCATAGTTAGCCGGTCAGCAGCAATATTCATTGCTGACCAGCTAAGCTAAACTGGCTAAAGGAGGGCAGAAAGAAACTTACTTTAACTAACTTTAGCTGGTTTACTGTAATTACCCAGTCAGCCGCTGAATATCACTACTGACCAGTTAGCTAAACACTAACTAACTGGGCAGCCTGGATAGGCAGTGCAGGTGGTCAGATATTGTTCCAGTAGTTAATACACAACGATCAAAAATACAAAGGGGCGCCTGTTGATGACTTCTCTAGCTCTTTTTATATTTATTTAGAACATTACCCCTTTATATTTTTGATTGTTGCGGATGTAAGTATGATTGGTCACTCTTGGTGTTTTTCCCAGTATTGAATATCGACATCATTTAAAGCGGCGATGGCCAGTTGCTTTAACAGTGCTGACTGATGCTGGTAAATATGCCCTGTCCATTTTTAACCTAGATCCAAAGGTGGACTTTTATTTTTTATTGCTGTCAGTTGTGCTGTACTCTCCCCCCCCCCCCCACTCAAAAATAAAAAGAGAAGCAAAAAATGAACCATAGTCCTAGTGAAGTAGGATTTCCTCAAAGGCATTGGGCTCTGGGTAGGGGCCCAGTTTGCCTAGCTGATTAATCCAGAACTGGTTTTGTATCTGATTTGTTCCTTGTTATACTCTGGTCTCAGTCCAGGAGCAACTGTGGGTCTACATTGGACACTGGAATTTGAGAATGTCACAGAGGATAAGACGTAATGTAAGGCATCAGGATTGCAATGCCCAGGTGGTCATTAAAACCAGTCAAAATCATTTGGGCTGTTGTTAGTAGATGACCATGTGATCATCAAGTCTCAGAGTAGTTGTTCTTGCAAGTCTAGTAGATATATAGCCATCAAGAAGCATGCAAACTCGCCCACCGGTTTTCATGCATAGATGGCCAACAAGGTTTAGCAGAAACTTTGAAACACTGCAGTGGAGTCTCGGGTCATATCTGACTCTTGACCATTGAGATCTCCTGCCATCTGTTAGAAACCAAGCCAGCAACCCACATTCTCAGCTCATATTTGTTACCAGAAGGATTATTATTACAGTTTGTACCTACAGCAACAACACTGGAACGCTTTGTGTTTGGCAACTGGTGGTAAAGCTCACAGGGGCATTGGAATAATCACAACAGAAAGAAGCTGGCTGATGTTACAGCTACTGCAGGCTTCCTGTTCAGGCGCTTCTGTTAGATTCAAGGAAGTAAATTGAATGGAATTGTTTTTTTCTACTTAAATTCCAAGCAACACAATACCCTTTTGATTAGTTAGATTAAATAGAGGTGTAAAACTTGTTTCATAACTGACCTTTACTGGACAGGAAGAGTTAGGTGCAAGGCATGCTTAAAAGACTACTTTCTTCAATAACAAGGGCAGATTTCAAGATACAACATCAGTCTTAAGATTTGTAAGTTCCAATTCGGTGAAGCAGCATTCTTAGTAACATTTGTTTTATTTTGTTCAGTGGATAACTAAAAAGATACATCACATTCAAGTCTTTTTTTGACAAAGGGAACAGTATAAGTTTCTTATGCAGAATTGACCTGCGTAAATATGACCCCTGACACAGGCGATTTTAGAAAATGCTCATTTTACATGTGCATGCCCATACCAGGTCGAAATGGCAAGGGGCATGGCCTAGGTAGGACATACTCTACACATGTAGTCCCCATTTATTATCGAGAATGCATGTGTAAGTCCAAAATTGCCGACATTCAGATTTACACCTGCTCCATGACTCAAAGAGGTAGTTAAAAGGTGCTCCTTTTGCCTAGCCCCTTAATCCCTCAATGTTTATTTCCCCATACACATTGAAATGAGGTAAAGATAAATTTCACTGTAGTTAAGAGCATCTGCACATCTAGGTTTGTAAAATGATTCAAATACACATGTAAGTGATGATGTTTACACGCACATGTTGTGAAATGCCGGCACTTAAACACATAAGTTGATGGGTTTCCTCCGTCCCTGTTTCCCACATGTACTTTCCTGAAATGGCTCCTTCTGCTGTATGCAGATATAAATCCAGGTGGATGCAAAGGTTGGACAGTGAAAAAGACAGACAGGAAGAAAATTGATGCCTTTGAATTACAGTGCTGGTGATGAATACTGTGTATATCGTGGACTGCCCGAAGAACAAACCAGTCTGTACTAGAGGGAATCAAACCTAAGCTTTCTTTAGAAGCTCAGATGACAAGTATCTTGGACACATCATGCAAAGGGAGAGATCATTAGAGAAACACATCATGCTTGGCAAGGTAGAAGGTCAATGCAAAAGAGGAAGGCTGGCAATGAGATGGAACAAATCAATAACAGCAGCTATGGGTGCCACTCTGTCAACAATAAGCCACCTGACTGAAGACAGAAGACAGTTTAGGTCAACTCTCCAGAGGGTCACCATGAGTCGACACTGACTCGATGGCACTTAACAACAACAACAATGTTCCTGCACCTCTTTATTCATATTTTTGGTTGTTGTTGTTAAGTGCCGTCGAGTCGGAGTCGAATCATGGCGACCCTCTGGATAGCTATCCTAAATTGTGTTCGGGCTTCAGTCAGGCGGCTCATTGTTGACAGACTGGTACCCGTAGCTGCTGTTATTGTATCGATCCATCTCATTGCTGGCCTTCCTCTTTTGCGTTGACCTTCTATCTTGCCAAGCATGATGTCTTTCTCTAATGATATCTCTCTTCACATGATGTGTCCAAAGTATGAAAGTCGAAGTCTTGTCATCTGAGCTTCTAAAGAAAGCTTAGGTTTGATCTCCTCTAGTACCGACTTGTTTGTTCTTCGGGCAGTCCATGGTATACACAGTATTCACCGCCAGCACCATAATTCAAAGGCATCAATTTTCTTCCTGTCTGTCTTTTTCACTGTCCAGCTTTCACATCCATATGATGTTATTGAAAATACCATGGCTTGAACAAGTCGAATCTTTGTATGGAGAGAGATATCTCTGCTCTTGAGAATCTTATCTAGGTCTTTCATAGCCATTCTGCCAAGAGCAATGCGTCGTTTGATTTCTTGACTGCTTGTTGCTTCTTTATTGATAGTTGATCCAAGTAGGTTAAAGTTGTTCACAATTTCAATTTCTTCTCCTTCAACGATGAACCTGTTGATTATGCCAGTTGTCATGATCTTTGTCTTCTTTACATTAAGGTGCAGGCCCATTTTGAGACTATGTTCTTTGATTGTGAGAAGCAAATGTTTCAGATCATCTTCACTTTCAGCCAGTAATGTAGTATCATCAGCATAGCGAAGGTTGTTGATGAGTCTTCCACCAATCTTCACACCTCTGTTGTCTTCATACAATCCTGCTTCTCTGATGATTTGTTCTGCATATAAATTAAACAGGTAGGGGGAAAGTATGCAGCCTTGTCTTACACCTTTGCTTATTTTAAACCATTCTATTTCTCCTTGTTCCGTTCGAACTGTTGCTTCTTGATCAATGTACAGATTGTGCAAGAGAATGATCAGGTGTTCTGGTATACCCATGCTTCTTAATGTGGCCCAGAGTTTCTCATGGTTTACACAGTCAAAAGCCTTGCTATAGTCGATAAAGCACAAATAGATATCCTTTTGGTATTCTTTAGTCTTTTCAAGGATCCATCTCACATCCGCAATGATGTCTCTCATTCCTCGCCCTTTCCTGAACCCTGCTTGCACTTCATGTAGTTCTTGTTCCAGGTATGGTTGTAGTCTCTTTTGAATAATCTTCAGTAGAATCTTGCTGGCATGTGGGACCAGAGCGATTGTTCGATAATTTCCACAGTCAGTTGGATCACCTTTCTTTAGTATTGGTATAAACACAGATCTTTTCTAGTCAGTTGGCCATGATGTTGTCTTCCATATTTCTTGGCAGAGCCTTGTAAGTATGGTAACAGCTGCATCAGATTGCTGCAATACTTCTATAGGAATGCCATCAATGCCTGGTGCTTTGTTCTTTGATAAGGCTTTCAGTGCTGCTTCAACTTCTTATTTCATCACCAATGGTTCCCGATCATAAGGTACAGGTTGAAACGGCTGTTGGTCCACTTGATGTTTATCATATAAAAACTCTGTATATTCCTTCCACCTTTTCTTGATCTTCTCAGCATCATTCAACATAGAACCTTGAGCATCTTGTAACATTCCAATTCGAGGCTGGAACTTTTTCTTTAACTCTCATAGCTTTAGGAAAGCCGATCTTGTTCTTCCTCTAATAGTTTCTGCTTCTATTTCCTTGCATGCGTCGTTGTAGTACTTTTCCTTGTCCTGTCTTGCTGCACGTTGGAAATCTCTGAGTTCTGCGATTGTCTTTCTTTCTCCTCTGGCTTTAGCTTCTCTGCGTTTCTGGGCAATTTTCAGAGTTTCTTCCGTCATCCATTTTGGCCGTTTTTGCTTTTTCACCTTTTGTAGAGACTTCTCGCTTTCTTCCAACACAACCTTCTTGATGTCATTCCATAACTCTTCCGGAGCTCTGTCATTTGTATCTAAAGCAGCAAATCGATTTTGCAGGCAGTCTTTAAATTCCAGTGGTATATTCTCAAGGTCATATTTTGCTGCATTCATGAGTGGTTTGTTCTTTTTCAACTTTAGCTTGAGTTTGCATACTAGTAGTTGATGATCTGTACCACAGTCAGCTCCAGGTTATGTCTTTGTTGATGTTATAGAGCTTTTCCATCGTTGACTTCCACAGATGTAGTCAATTTGATTTTTATACAATCCTTTGGATGAAGTCCATGTGTACAGTCGCCGCTTGTGTTGATGAAAGAAGGTGTTTGAGATGAATAGATCATTGGTCTTGCAGAATTCTATCAGTCTTTCTCCAGCTTCATTTCTGTTGCCAAGTCCATATTTTCCAAATACTTTGCCTTCTTTGTTGCCAACTTTTGCATTCCAGTCACCCATGACTATCAGGATATCCTGTTTGCATGTTCTGTCAATTTCAGCTTGTACTTGTTCTTAGAACTCTTCAATTTCATTCTCTTCTGCAGCTGTTGTTGGGGCATATACTTGAATTATAGTTGTGTTGATAGGCAATCCTTGTAGACGAATAGAGATTAAGCGTTCGCTGACTGCATTGTATTTCATTACAGTTCTTGCAAGTTTCTTCTTTATTATAAATGCAACACCATTTCTTCTTTGTCTTTCATTTCCAGCATAGTAAACCATGTGATCATTTAGCAGAGCTGTTTGTAGGATGCCGTCAGAATTGAGTACATCCTGACCTTGGCGTCTCAATTCTGGTTTCCACTTACTATTTAAAATGTGCCTTCACCACTGCATAACCCAGTGCTAATCAGTAATAACTTATCAACTGAAAATTGCTGCTTTCCATTGGCTGGGGTGACAGCACTGGCCCCGCTATCTTAACAGTATGATTTAATAAGCTTCCTGTTTCTCTCTGGCTGACAGAAGCAGGAAGTGGACAGGTGAATCATGGTGCTTATCTTCTGACAGAGTCCCATTGGGGGTCAACCACAGCCTTTTGAAAACATTTCAGCATAAAGCAGAATCTGAATGCACATTCATAATAAACTCAAAATAGGTGAACAGTTCTTTTGTTTTTGCTTAGCCAGCCCCACACTTTTAGTTAAAGAGTGTCATGATTTTCAGCAGCTTCCTGTATTATTTCAGTGACTTTTCAGATATGGTTTTCTAACTTTCCGCATGGCAGAAGATATCCCTCTGAATAGTTGTTGAAAGATGAACCACACAACTCAATCAGTTGTGCTGAACTGCTATGCTAAGGGTGAATAGAGGCTGTCATATGAAAGACGCTTCCCATAAACTCAAAGGGGGTAATTTTGTAACAGATCACCTAACTTGTGCGGCAGGAACATACAATAGGAGTTCCAGTTTTCAAAGGGAAAGTATACCCAACTTTATCTTTGGAAATTACTCCACTGAAACTGCAGGAACACAGCTATACCTGCTGTTTAGTATGAGCGTATTTTTCAAGAACAGTTATGCATATATTTTTGAAAACCCAGTAGTATGCACCGCAATTCAAACTTTCTCCAAGTCCACTTCGTAGCTTTAGGAAAGCCGATCCTGTTCTTCCTCTAATAGTTTCTGATTCTAGTTCCTTGCATGCGCCATGTAGTACTTCTCCTTGTCTGGTCTTGCTGCACGTTGGAAATCTCTGTTAAGTTCCCTGATTACCTTTCTTTAGCTTCTCTATGTTTCATAGCAACTTTCAGAGCTCCTTTGGTCATCCATTTTGAGCATTTTTTATTTTTCACCTTCTTCGAGCACAATTTTCTTGATATCATCCGATAACTCATCTGCTACTCTGTCATTTGTGGTGAAATTGCAGTGGTACATTTTCAAGAACATACTTTGCTACATTCGTGAGTGGCTTGCTCTCTTTCAGCTTTAGCTTGCATACTAGTAGTTGGTGATCTCAGGGCTGGTCCAAGGGTTTTTGCAACCCCCTCCCCTTGTGCCTGAGACACCACCCTGCCTGCATGCTGCTGCCCCCCAGCATCCATATACCCACCTGGGGGATGGGGCGGCATGTCGATTCTTCCTTTGCAGCAGCGGCAGTTCTGCCACCACTTCAGTTCCAAGATGGGCTTTAAAGCTTCCATGCGTGCACAACTACCTGCTGCTCCAGCCCCCTCCAAGGCAACTTCCTGTTCGAGGGAGCAGGAGCGGCAGGTCATCACTGCACATGTGTGTGCATGCTATATTGATTGCTGTGGCACTGAAACGGCGGCTTCAAAGGAAGGATGAACATGATGCCTACCAGAGTCTGCTGCCCTAGGCAACTGCCTAGTTTGACTAGTGGGCCGGCTGGCCCTAGGTGATCTGTACCACAGTCGGCTCCAGGTTTTGTCTTTGACTTCCACAGATGGAGTCAGTTTGATTTTTGTACAATCCATTGGGTGAAGTCCAAGTGTACAGTCGCTGCTTGTGTTGCTGGAAGTAGGTGCTTGAGAAGAACAGATCGTTGATCTTGCAGAATTCTATGAGCCTTTCTCCAGCTTCGTTTCTGTTGCCAGCCTACCAACCCTTTTACCTTCTTTCTTCCCAACTTTTGCATTCCCTTCACCCATGACTTTCAGTTTATCTTGTTTGCATGTTTTGTCCATTTCAGCTTGCACTTATTCATAGACCTGATCACCTGTGTCCTCTTCCGCGGCTGTTGTTGGTGCAGATACTTGAATAATAGTTGTGTTGATGGGCATTCCTCGTAGATGAAGAGAAATAAAGCATTCACTGCTTGCAAGAACTGTAATGAAATACAATGCAAATTTCTTTTAATTATAAATGCAACACCCTTTCTTCTTTGCCTTTCATTTCTGGCATGGTAGACCATGTGATTATCAGATTCAAAATGCCCGATGCCAGTCCATTTCAGTTCACTAACACCCAACAGATCGAGTTGTACACGTTCCATTTCATTCTTGACCACCTCCAACTTCCCTTCTTTCATGGTGCATACGTTCCATGTCCCACCATGTAAGACGCCTTTGTAGCTTTTGACTCTCATTTCATGCCTCTCATTTCTACACTTGAAGGACGTCTAAATTACCAAATTGTTTTTAGTTAGGTCTGGCTATTTATTGATTTCACATTTTTTATATGCCGCTTTCCCTGCTACAAGTGCAGTATTGTATTATATATTATATGTATTTTGTACTTTTCTTGTACATTACTGCAAATGCTAAGGAGATGTGGTCCACAAATTAATTTATCTAACACAGCTGTTACGCTTCTTGCCCCAAAGAAGCAAAGTAAAAGACAGTACAAATATCAAACAAGCCATCTAAACTCAGACTACTGAGACCTCCAGCCAGGCCATTTACTGGTCAGCTGCTCTGGGAAAAGAAAGGCGAAATTCACCAGTCATCAAAATCTAAGAAAATTAATTTCCTGTCAAAGATCTTGAGCTAAGCATAAGATGCAGGTGTAATTGGGGATGGTGTATTGAAATCCGTGCTTCAGTGCACGACATGGCCAAAAAAAAGCAAATAGAATGTTAGGAATTATTAGAAAAGGAAAAGAGAATAAAGCCAAGAATACCATAGAGCCTCTGTATCATTCCATGGTGCAGCCGCAGTTTGAGTACAGTGGGCAATTTTTGTCTTTGCACCTCAAAAAAGAGATAGCAGAATTAGAAAAGGTGCAGAGAAGGCCAACCAAAATGCTGATGGGGATGAAACAGCACAAAGGTTAAAGCTCTCCAGCTTGGAGAACAGATGGCTGAAGGGGGATATGATAGAGGTCTATAAAATCCGGAGAGGAATGGAGCGGCGGGGCTGGCACAAGGAGATGAGGTGCCCTATGTGGACCTCGCCTCTCACACCCTTCCAACGGTGCCCATTGCTGCCGTGACTGCGCCTCTCCGGGATGTGCAGCGATGGTAATGGGCACAAACCGCTGCACGGCAGAACCCATTAAACTTCGGTGCTGCGGTGCTCTTTGCTTCTACCTCCTCCCAACGCCTGATATCAGCTTCTTGATTTCAAACAGGAAATCAGCATCGGGTGTCAGAGGGGACAGAAGTAAACAGCCCCGCGGTATCGAAGTTTAAAGATAAGAATCATAGGACTGTTTGTACCTGTTGCCGCCGCTGCACACCTAGGGCACCTCGTTTCCTTGTGCCGGCCCTGCCCGTTCCACTCCTCGCTGCATTTTATATACCTCTATCATATCTCCCGTCAGCTGTCTCTTGCAAGCAGGAAGTTGGCATCACGCGTCGGAAGAGGGGAAGAAAGCAGCCCCTCAATGCTGAAGCTTAAAGATAAGCACCGGGGGGGGGGGGGGGGGGCGGTCTGAGCCCATTGTGGCTGCTGTAGGTCCCAAGAGGGGTGACAGTAATGACAATAGTTGCCCCTGAAGGCTGGCGCTCTAGGCAACTGCCTGGTTCACCTAATGGTAGCACCGGCCCTTGGAACAGGTAAATGTGAATTGATTGTTTATTCTTCCAAAAAGTAAAAGGCCTGAAGTTACAAAGTAGCACATTTAAACCAAATAAGAGAAAATATTGTTTTCACTCAATGGATAAGTTCTGAAATTCATTGCTGGAGGAGCATAGCTAGTTTAAAAAAAAAAAAAAAAAGGCAAGAACAAGTTCCTGGATGAAAATTCATAAAGCAGTATTAAGGTAGACTTAGGAAAGTCACTGCTTATCCCTGGGTGTAGGCGGCATGGAATCGTGCTGCTTTGTGGGAGCCGACCAGGTATTTGTTATCTGGATTTGCCACTCTTGAAACAGAATACTACTTAGCATTAATATAGCACTACAAGGCCTATACCGGGCTGTACATAAACACATGAGAGACCGTCCCTTCTCACAGAGCTTACAATCTATTCAAAACAAACTAAGCGTAGGGTAGTTCTTGAGGAAATGATTGAAGACACATGTGGGAAACAGATGAATATGGGGTCAGGATCCAAAGCAGCCTAGAAGAGGTGGGGCTTTTAGCCTGGATTTCAATAGGACCAGAAATGGAGCCTTTCGTAGTGACTCAGATAGGCTATCTCAGGCAATGGCACAGCAAAGTGCAATGAACAGAGCCTGGGGTTGACAGTAGGAGAAAACGGGAGCAGATAATGATTTGTCTGATAAGCAGAGTTCCCGAGGAAGGTTGTGGGGAGAAATAAAGAGAGGAGAGGTAATGAGGAGCTGCTGAGTGAATGAATTTGTAGGTCAGTAGGAAAAGCTTGAACTTTATGCAGAAATGGATAGGGAACCAGTGAAGTGACTTGAGAAGAGGGGTGCATGATGGCCATCAGTCTGACTGTTTTCATGTTTGTATGTTATTGTCTTTTGTTTGCAATGATATAGTTTAGTTAGACAGTTTTGTATACCACCTTATCCTTCAATCAAAGTGGTCAGAACACAATTGGGGGATACAAGACACATACATTAATACTTACAGAGAACTTGGGGAATGGAGGGTTAAGTCACTTCTGACATTGGTAATGAACCAGGTTTGTCACTGCGTAGACCCAAGTATCTTTGTGTTGCTGGTCTTTGACTTGGTGGACAACATCATATTACTAGCTAGGTGTCAGCATCGTAGAATGGTTAGGCAATGGTTGAAATCCTTCCTTTCAGACAGGATAGGGAAGGGGAGGCATCTCCTATTAACAAGATGTCCTGTGGGTTCCCACAGGGCTCTTCACTCTCTCCACTATTAATCAACATCTTTTTGATCCCCACCCACAGATGGTATCATGGGCTTTCAAGTTATATCTAGGGAGGAGTGGCCTAGTGGTTGGGGCAAGTTACCTCAGGCTGGAAGGTCAGGGGTTCAAATCCCACTAGAGGACAGCAACCTTGGGCCGGAAGGACTGGGGTTTCTAGTCCCACAGGTGCTCCTTGTGGTCTTGGGCAAGCCATCTCTTCTCCAAGCTGAAGAGCTTTAACCTTTGTGCTGTTTCATCGCCATCATCATTTTGGTTGGCCTTCTCTGTACCTTTTCTAATTCTGCTATCTCTTTTTTGAGATGCAAAGACAAAAATTGCCCACTGTACTCAAACTGCGGCTTATATTCATTAACATAAGAGGGAATGGGATCCAAAGTGCAAGCAGTCTTCTAATATTTTCTTCAAAGCAAAGATGGGAACTGACTCAACTTACATTTGTCTCTAAGTGTGCCCCAGTCCTTATGTGACTGTCCATCTCCCCAAGGCTATTGGCCCCTGACTACTTCCCCTCCCCTTAGCAATAACCTGCTGAGTTTTAGTGTTAAAAAATATTGCTAAGGTTTGGACATCTGATCTGTTATAGAGTACATTTTAGGTGCCACAGTGCTGATGAAGTCGGAAACCCCCCTAAATATCTGCCTTGGCCTATTTGCCACTCTGTCAGTTTGGGTGGAAATGAAGCACTTCTCGGCTTGGTAAATGTGGCTAAATGCAAATTAGCCTCTTTATGCCAAATATCCCTATCCTCCTTAGGGCCAGTCCAAACATTAGGCAAACTAGGCTGTTGCCTGGGGAGGCAGCTTTTGAGGAGGAGGGGTGCAAAGAGCAGGGCCTTCAAAGCTAAACAATTGATTCTGACCGTCAAGGGGGCTGCATAAGGCTTAAAGTTTGTCTAGGGCGCCAACACCTTGAACTAACTCTGGGACCAACCCTAATCCTCCTTACAATATGATTTTCACCAGCATCTCTCTAACTGCCTCAACAACCTTTTCCTGAGCCTCAAATCCACAGTAAACATTAGGATGGGTTTATGAACATGAAAAAATGTTATCAGCTCAACTCAATCCAATGCAGCACTAAACACCAACACCAAGAATCAACTCTCTCTTTCACAGTTTCCCCAATATATTGTTGCACCACTGTCTCACACAACAAATTTGTATCAATTTTACTTCAAGGTTATCCAGCCCATTCTCAAACTTAGGGATATGTTTACTAAACAGCGGTAGTGACTTCGTGCGAATTCAAGCCGCTACCGCTGTTTAGTAAACATACCCCTTAGTTAAGTGATCCAGGTCCTACATAGTGATTAAATTATCACAAACCTTCAACTCACCCTGCAATAAAATGTGTTTAGATCAAGTATACACCGCCTTGGTGAACAGGTTGCTGCACTTATTGGATCAAATCTCTTAGTTATGAAAATAGAAAATGCTAAACCTCGGGGGCTAAGCTACAATCAATGTTAAAATCCCCATGAACAAGAAAAACTCTCTAACGCAGACTAACATTTACAGTTGCTTGTAGAACCAAATCTCATATTCCTTTAACCAATAAACCTCTGTTTCATGCGCATAAGCAGCTTTTAAAATTACCTCAAAATGACTCCCAGTGCTATACCCACAACCTCTAGTTTCCTGAGGTAGATCTGGGGTATGTTCTGTGGCCAAAGTTTTGGAATTCTGTGCAATTGTGCTTCATATATATGCACATTTGCATTGTTTTGTAAATGAAAAAATGTAAAGTTTATGTTGCTTAATCAAAATAGTTTTCCACCCTTGTTTTGTGGCGGACTATTTTATGATTTGAATGGGTGGGGAGGAATTTCAGTATCGATGTGGAGGAGGGGGAAGTGTTGGGGATGGGGAGAGAGAGAGGACGAGGAATGGAGAGGTAAGAACAGAGGGAGAATGGGGAAGAGAAAGTGAAACGATTAGAGATGAGGGAAGAAAAGTAAGGAAGACTGTGATAGCGGATGGATAGAGGAGAAAAGGAAGGGGGTTAGAATCTTTGGGGATACAGAATTTACTGTTGAATTTGATGATTCACTTAAGGTGGCATCTTTAAGCGAGGTACAGTAAATGGAATGTGATGCAGGAGACAGGAGAGGGAGGTGTCCCTCTTCTGCATCTAACCCTGCTCCCCCCCCCCCTTATGTCTCTAACTCCTGTCCCACTCTTCTCATCCCCAGTCTTTGCCCCGTTATTTCTCCCCCGTTCAATCCCTTCCTTACCCCTCCTCTCTCTTACCCACCTCTAGTCCTTACTTTAGCTCCCTTCCTACCCATTCTCGTTCTCTTCTTTCCTCTTCTTAATCCTAGTCCTTTTTCTGTTTCCATCACAAATGCCCATAACACACGTACGCACACCACTACCCTCCAGCAGCTCTTTCACATGAACACCAAATCCCAGTTCACCTTTTAATACTCCATTCCTTCTATTTACACAACTGACCCCTCCCCCCTTCACTCCTCTGTCACACCTCTCATCCCCTCGGATGTCATATGGAAGATCCTCAGTCCATTCCCCAAGCAGGGTGTTCTGCTCTTTGTGTTGGCTGGGTAGGCTTGGGGGCTGGGGATGCCTCAGAGGTAATGGAAAAGGAGGCATGGTCATTGTTCAAGAGTGACAGCTAGTGGCCAGATTCAGGGCCGATGCAGGGGTGCATGACCCCTGGCTGAGGACTCCTGCTGCAATGACCAGACTAGGTACAGTAGGCTGAGGGGGAGGGTGGTTATAAATTACAGGAAAAATCTCCATGTAATTACAAATGAAGGGTCAGAGTGCCTAAATACCAATCCTGATTTTGGAAACTCAAAGGAGCGGAGGAATCTAATGGCTGAAAAAACAGCTTTTCATGTATAAGTGTTATTGTATATTTCTACGTTATCCTTTGTGTTGAATGCTAGATCTTGACGAATCCCCTGCATCCTTATATATCCAAATTAACAGACATCTAAAATAAATTTGTAGTGGAGATCTGAGTGTGACAAAGTGACCTTTAAACCAGGGATACATTTGGATTTCAATAGAAAGTGTTGCTATGAAACAGCTTTGAAAGTCTGATTTTATTAGCTGCTTTTTAGCAGTCTGCTTATGCGGCCGAACGACTTCTTGAGCTTAATCCGAAAATGAAAGGTCTCCGATGAATTGTCCGAGCGCAGTTTTACATTTTACAGTGCCATAGGTTTAGCAAGCGTTTGGTAGAAACGGTGGGCGGGCTTAGCAACCAAGTGTCCTTTCCTGTGAGGTGCGTTGGTCTCATATGCAAGGGTTTTTTTGTATTAAATGCACAGTTGTGAAAGTAAAAAAGACAGAGGTAAACGAAATGACTTTCCATTGGGCAGAGACGGGGCAGAGAGACCACAGTGACAGTGACAAGGGTAGAGAGACCACAGACTAAAACGACCACTCCTAGGCTCTGCAGACGTGCTTGCGAGAATGAGGACTTGGAGACAGACTTTCTGCCACATTATAAACTCTAAATATTTACAGCCTGGTTACCCTCTGATCAGCCAGCCACCCCTCTCCCCTCCCCCCACACACACACCGTCAATAGAATGCTTCATTGATTCCCCTACATATACCTTATGACCTTATGATATTAATATCTGTTGCTCATACTGTCTGGATCTGAAGAAGAAAGTTTCAGCCTTCGAATGTATTGTTAGTCCAGTAAAAAGGTATCGCCTTAATTTCCTTTTTGTTTGTTTCTCTTTTCATTTAACTATGAATGGATCATTATTCTTGATCGGTGTTTTTCTAGAATATGATCAATGTGCAGAGCCCTTTGCCTATAACTGACGGAAACAAGTTTGTTTATGCTTCTCTGATCCTGATATAAACCTGAAGCCAGGGCCAGATTTAAGATTTTGCTACTCAAAGGCAAGACCAGAGAGCAGATCCCAGAGTGTGTGTATTGGGAAGGATTTTATCAGAGATCCCAAAGATTGAAGAGCTGGAAGAGGAGCAGGGGAAGACCATAGGTCCCCAGTGACGCCCCTTTGAAACAGTAAATATATCTGGTCCTAAAGCAGGCAGTAGTTGACTTGTTTTTGGCCTAGGTATTTGGTGTCTTCAGAAGTTGGCACCCTATTCAGTTGACTATGCAATTGCTATTACTTATTTGAATAGTGCTACAAGGCGTGTCTCCCATGCTTATCTACGGGAGCGCTAGAAGCCACATTGGACACATGCTGGAAATCTCTTGGTGAAAACTGGCCTGCTGCTCATGAAAACAATTACGCTGTTAGGTCAGGAAATTGATTTTAATATCAGTCGCTGAGAGCGAGCTGCTTCACTCAAGTGTATCTGAAAACACAACACAAGAAAACAGATGCACAGGACTTGAAGGTCAACAAAATCAGTGGTTGACAATATCTAGCCCTCAATTCACAGCAAAAATGTATATATTCAAGATCAAAAAATAGGCATTTACTTTGTTTTATGTATATATTTTATTTAGACTGATGAGATGAATTTATTGTTGTTCTTCAGTGTCACAAGGGTTTCTCTGGACCCTGGTGGCTTCAACTGTTTTCTAGGCACACACCCTAAGTTAAAGCTTACTTACAATGAACTCCGCACAACCCCCTAGCCCATCTCTCCCCCCCCCCTTAAAATAAAAGTCCATTATGGCCTTGATCTTCGAATCTCAGAGATGTGCAACATGGCAGGGCAATAATTTTTGATGAGACAGCACTGAATGTCACTCCAGTCAGACCGAGAATTTTCTTCACAGCTTCTAAATATCTCCACATATTTGAATATTTCCACGGCACAGGGAATTTGCAGACTTAGAAGTTGGTGCCCTGTATATAGAGTACCACCATTCCCCTGATCATCTGAAATAGGGGGGTGGGGGTGGGGGGGAGGGAGAGGTATTAGAGAAATCATTGAGAAAATCAGAACGTACATTGGAATAAATGGAGGACTAGATAAGCCCGTTTTCTATTATACAGCATCATTTGGCAATTCTAGTCAGCAAAGTGTAAATCTACCTTTAAGAAAGAAAATTACTCTCTCTAGTACTGCCAGACATTTTGAGATGTCTTATTAACAGAGCAGCTGGTAATGTAGTTTCATAGTAACATACTAACAGAAGGAGACTTTGTCTTTTTACGGGTTTTGAATCGGTTTTCATTGCGGGAATTGTAACATCTGTTTCTACGCAGGGTCAGCCTTACCGTTAGGCAGGACTGGGCAACTGCCCAGGGCAGCATCTTTTGGGGGGTGTCAAAGGGCATCAGCAATCAAAGTAAAACAATATGTTTCTGACAACCCCACAGACTCCAAGAACCATCAGCGGTTGATGCCACTGAATATTCCTGGTTTCAACCCCTAAATGCCCCAACGCTAGCCAGTGAGCATCGGGGGCAGAACAGAGGCAGCGCCCAGGGATAACCACCTAGCCATGATAATCAGCCACTAGCCGGTTATCCTACAATGGCTAAAGTTATGCGCTTGAAAGATTTTCCTGACTTTAGCTGCTTTACCTAACCAGGCAGCACCCGAATACCACCACCAGCCGGTTAGCTAACGTGCCGTCTGGTTAACTCAGATATTCAATGCCAATGACTGAATATGACTCCGGCACTGAACATCTGGGTTCAGGGTTCAGTGGCGATGGCTAGCCACTTTATCAGTGCTAGCCACTGCTGTTGAATATCCCCCCCCCCCCACCCCCCGATGTCCAATTATGCAATTTTACAGGTTTATTGTGGGACTGATGATGTTGGGATGATCATAATTGTTGAGTTTAATTATCAAACTCATGGTGGGTGCAGGCAAATAGGGGTATGAGAGTTAATTGAGGATTGGCATAAGGCTGAAGATTTGCTCAGGGAGCTCAGTACTCTCACATCTGCCTTTGCTTCTACAATTTGAGATCACCCAGAATGCATCAAGGGGTTGGTGGCTTCATGCAGGCAGGTAAGGCTAGCAACTGTTTTCATGTCAACCAGACAGGCTGAACAAGTCACTATTTACCTTTCTCTTTTGAGAAAATGTCCAATTTTCTCAATGGAGAAAAGTGAATAGTAGAGAACCCCAAAGATCTGCGTTGGGCCCGCTGCTTTTTAACATATTCATAAATGACCTGGAAATGGGAATAGAATGAGATGATCAAATTTGCAGATGACACAAAATTATTAAAAGTTATTAAAACACAAGCAGATTGTGAAAAATTGCAAGAGAACATTGATAAATCGCAAGACTGAGTGTCCAAATGGCAGATGAAAGGATGTGAACAGGATGGAGTCGGTGCAGAGGGTGGCTACTAAAATGATTAGTTGGGTTCATTATAAAGCATATGAGGACAGACTGAAGGATCTTAATATGTACACCTTAGAGGAAAGGCTGGATAGAGGTGATATGATTGAGATGTTTAAATACCTCCGTGGCATAAATGTTCAGGGAGAGAGCCTCTTTCAATTGAAAGCAAGTTCTGCTACGAGGGGACATGGGATGAGGGTGAAGGGAGATAGATTCAGGAGTGATATGCGGAAATATTTCTTTACGGAAAGAGTAGTGGATCCGTGGAATAGTCTCCCAGTGGAGGTGGTAGAGATGAGGACAGTAACTGAATTCAAAAAAGCATGGGACAAACACATAGGATCTCTAAAGGAAAAAAGTGGACTGTTGTAGTTGTTGATATGGAAGGACAGACTAGATAGGCCATGTGGTCTTTTTCTGTCATCATGTTTCTATGTTTCTATGAAATTTAATGTGGTCGAGTGCAAAGTTATGCACCTAGAAAAGAATAATCCAAACTACAGTTACACAGTGCAAGGTACCACCTAGGAAACCATCACTCAGGAAAAAGATTTAGGCGTCCTTGTGGATAATATGTTGATACCCTCCTCCCAGTGTGCAGCAGCGGCCAAGAAAGCAAATAGAATGCTAGGAACCATAAGGAAAGGAATGGAGAATAAAACCAAGGATATTTATAATGCCTCTGTATCATTCCATGGTGCAATGCTGGTCTCCATATTTTACAAAGGATTTAGCAGAATTAGGTGCAGAAAAGGTACGGAGAAGAGCAACAAAAATGGTAAAGGGGATGGAAGGATACCCCTTTGAGGAAAGGCTTAAAAAGTTAGAGCTCTTCAACTTGGAAAAGAGACAGCTAAGGGAAGATATGATAGAGGTCTATAAATTAATGAATGGAGTAGAACGGTTAAATATAGATCAGTTGTTTATCCCTTCAAAAAGTAGAAAGACCAGGGGACATGCAATGAAGCTACAGTGTAACCCATTTAAGACTAATAAGAGAAAATATTTTTTCACTCAACATATAATCAAACTCTGGAATTCGTTACCGGAGGATGTAGTAAAAGCTGTTAGTGTAGCTGGATTTAAAAAAAGGTTTGGACAGGTTCCTGGAGGAAAGGTCCATAAACCATTATTAAAGAGAACCCAGGAAGTCTACTGCTTACCTCGGGACAAGCATTGTGGAACCTGTGGAAGCAAAAACGCGAAATAAAGACCTTTTCAAGTACATTCGTAGCAAAAAACCCGTGAGAGAGTCAGTTGGTCCATTAGATGATAAAGGGGTTAAAGGAGCACTAAGAGGCGACAAGGCGATAGCGGAGAGACTGAATGAATTCTTTGCTTCGGTCTTTACTGAGGAAGATGTAGGGATGTTACCCACGACTGAAGTGGTATTTAAAGGTGTGGAAGAATTGAAGGAAATATCGATACATCGGGAAGATGTCCTACAACTATTAGATAAACTGAAGAGTAGCAAATCACCTGGGCCGGATGGTATACATCCAAGGGTGTTGAAAGAACTGAAATTTGAGATTGCAGACCTGCTATCAGTAATCTGTGAACTATCATTAAAATCATCTCTAATACCTGAGGATTGGAGGATCGCCAATGTAACACCAATTTTTAAAAAGGGTTCGAGGGGTGATCCGGGAAACTACAGACCGGTGAGCCTGATATCAGTACCGGGAAAAATGGTAGAAACCATCATAAAGAATAAAATTACTCAGCATATAGATAGTCATGACCTAATGGGAGACAGCCAACATGGCTTTAGACAAGGAAGATCTTGTCTTACTAATCTGTTATGTTTTTTTGAAGGAGTGAATAAACAGGTGGACAAAGGTGAGTCGGTTGATATTGTGTATCTGGACTTTCAGAAAGCCTTTGACAAGGTCCCTCATGAGAGACTTTTGGCAAAACTAAAGAGTCATGGGATAGGAGGCAGTGTACTACTGTGGATCAGGAACTGGTTAAAAGATAGAAAGCAGAGGGTAGGACTAAATGGCCAATTTTCCCAATGGAGAAAGGTGAATAGTGGTGTACCCCAGGGATCTGTGCTGGGTCCGCTGCTTTTTGACATATTCATAAATGACCTGGAAAGTGGAATAACGAGTGAGGTTATCAAATTTGCTGATGACACAAAACTATTTAAAGTTGTTAAAACCCAGGAGGATTGTGGAAAATTGCAAGAGGATCTTGATAAATTGGAAGACTGGGCATCAAAATGGCAGATGAAATTTAATGTGGAGAAGTGCAAGGTTATGCACCTAGGGAAGAACAACCCAAACTATGGTTACACGATGCAAGGTTCCACATTAGGAACCACCACCCAAGAAAAAGATTTAGGCGTCCTTGTGGATACCATGTTAAAACCCTCGGCCCAGTGTGCAGCGGCGGCCAAGAGAGCAAATAGAATGCTAGGTATGATAAGGAAAGGAATGGAAAATAAAACAAAAGATATTATAATGCCTCTATATCGTTCCATGGTGAGACCGCACCTTGAATATTGTGTGCAATTCTGGTCGCCATATCTTAAAAAGGATATAGCAATTTTAGAAAAGGTTCAGAGAAGAGCCACCAAAATGGTAAAGGGGATGGAAGGCTACTCCTATGAAGAAAGGCTAAAAAGGTTGGGGCTCTTTAACCTGGAAAAGAGACGGCTGAGGGGAGATATGATAGAAGTCTATAAATTAATGAACGGAGTGGAACGGGTAAACGTAGATCGATTGTTTACCTTATCAGAATATAGAAAGACTAGGGGACATGCAATGAAGCTACAGGGTAAACTATTTAAGACTAATAAAAGAAAATATTTTTTCACTCAACGTGTAATCAAACTCTGGAATTTGTTACCGGAGGATGTAGTAAAGGCTGTTAGTGTAGCTGGGTTTAAAAAAGGTTTGGACAAGTTCCTGGAGGAAAGGTCCATAAACCATTATTAAGAAGGGACCCAGGATATCAATGCTTGAACGAATACAAGCATTGTGGAACCTGTGTCCCTTGGGGAAACTGCTAGGTACGTATGACCTAGATTGGCCACTGTTGGAAACAGAATACTGGGCTTGATGGACCTTGGTCTGACCCAGTATGGCATATCTTATGTTCTTATGTTCTTATGTGTATCTTTCTGGGAACCTGCCAGGTATTTGGGACCTGGATTGGCCACTGTTGGGACCAGGATACTGGACTTTATTTATTTATTTTATATTTTTTCTATACTGCTTTATCATTTTAGTCAAAATGGTTTACATTGTAACTTAAACTTTGTAATGTACATTAAATAGGGACATTGATGACTTGGATTCTTCTGAGGCAATGGAGATTAAGTGACTTACCCAAGGCCACATGAAGTGCTAGATGGAATCAAACCTGGTCTCTTGGTTCCCAAGGCAGTGCTTTAACCACTAGGCTACTCTACATCTCCACTTGATGGATCTTGGTCGGACCCAGTATGGCATTTCTTATGTTTTCTTAAGTCCTGGTTACACCCTATTGCATCTATGTAGTTGTAGTTTTCATTTTTGTAAAAACGAAACCAGGACTACAAGCCCTAAGATACTATGGGGTAAAACCAGGAATAGAGCTACCAAGTTACCCAGTTCCAGGAGGGAGATTTCTGATAACCCCTCCTGTTGCATTATGGGACCTGCAGCACTGATTTCATTTCATGGAACTACATGTAGCATATTGCTTTGGCATGTAACTTCAAAACCAGGACTGGCTAAAGGATTTTTGTCCTGGAATTGGGTAACTTGGCAGCCCTGCAGGAGTGACTCAGCTTGTTCATCTGACAGAGTCAGATCATCAATTGGGCAGAGATGGGGCGACCTAGAGGGACATGCTTAGTTGAAAGTATAAGGAGAAATATAAAAGCCAAAGAGCCAAGAAAAGAACGCTGAAGGTTTTTCGGGAAACTCAAGGTGAGAACGTTAATGTGAATAGCCAGGACCTTCCTTCAGATCACAGTTAATACTGTTAGTAAAGGAAGGGTTTCAGAGTAAGGGTCGAGCAGTCATCCGATTAATATTAATGGCCTGAGGTTTCAAGCATTTGCTGATGCCCTCAGCAGTTCTACTTCATTTCAAGTTGTAGTTTGATTATTTTTTATGCTTTTCTCACGATAAGTGCCCTGATGAAAATAGACAGCACTTCAAGTCCATTAAATCAAAGAACAAATGACACACATCTTTACCTCTCTAGTATGGAAGGATAGGAGACGGTGGGTCCTCGGAAAATCTTTCTCGCATTTCTGCTCGCTCCTCTCTTTTATAGATTTGCTCACTCCATGGCCCTGAGGTGTGTGAAGGTGGGGTTACTCCAGCTATTAGGGCGAGGTTTCCCAAACCCATCCTGAACACACCATAATCAGTCAGGTTTTCAGGATATCCAAAATAAATATGCATGAATATGCAAATTGGGTAATAATTTATAATAATGACATAAATGTGCCTGTGTTGGGCCTCCAAGCTATGCCAATTTATTTATGTCATACACATTCATGCTTGGTGTCCTGGAAAACCCAGCTGGAATCACCTGGATGAATTTGGGAGTTGCGTAGTAATGAAAGCTAAAATCGGAATCAAAACTACAAGTTCCAGAACAAGAGTGGTGTGGCCTATATACTGTATAATTACCTGGAGGCACCTAATGAATTAATGAAGGTCAACATGTATAGTATATCTCTCTTATCTCGTGCATATCCTAATGTCTCAGACTACTTTCCTGAAAGTCCTAGTTATCCTCTGTCGCCGCCTACCCCCGCCTAGGCGGTTGCCTGACGAGGAAAGGGGGCTGCACTTTCAATATTTTATTTAATATGTACTCCTTGGGCAAAGGCCTCTGGGAGTTGTAGTTCCTTGAGCATTTGATTGTAGTTGTAATAAAGAGATTTAGCCGAGGTTTGAAAGCAACACAGGAAATTTTATTCGCCTCCCTTGTTTAACAGGAACTTCTAAGGAAGCTTGGCATAACACATGTAAAGACTTTTTCCACAAGAAATAAAAGGTTGGTAAACTTTCCACAGATATCAATTGCCCTTGCTTGCTTCAACAAGGCAATGATTGCTTTCTTCCAAATAAAGGTTTCAGTTCACAGTGCTTTTTGCAATTAATTGTCCATTGAAGACTTTCAGACAGCAATACTCCTGTAATAAACTTTTCTTCTTTGCTTCAACTTAATCAGGGTTTTAATTAGTTGCTCTAGAGACCTTAGGCATTCCTCTTTAACAAGTCTCTTGCTTTTAAAACAGCAACCACACTAATTAAAACTTTCTTTCCCTTTTCAGAACATACATGCACATAAAACAAACTGGAATCTCTTCAAGCTTATAACTCTGAAGATTCTCATTTTACCCTTATGGATAAATCACATTCCATTTCTTGATCAGGGTGACTTAATTCACTATCACCTTCTCCAACTTCCATTGACTCACATTCAGAGCAATCAGGTTCTGCAGCTTCGTTGAACAACCTAATCAGCTGTTCCCCTCGAGACCTCTCTCGGGACTCAGAGCTGCTATCAAAGCAAGGTAATTCCTGATCTTTTACCAAACGTTTCAACAGTTTTAAAAGCATTCAAGCTTTCTCTGTTAAGAGGTTTTCTTACCAGCCCTCCTTGAGGTGAGATTCTTGGACTCAGCGTCTCCTGGTAAGCCTTTATGATTGAGTCACTCCCAGCAATCTCTCCTGGCTTAAACCTCCGGGTTTTTTGAACCTACTGCAGGCTTCCTATATCCCTGGTACCGGTCCAAACTCTGGAGCTGGCTTTGGGGATACTCTTCCCTTAAACTGGTGTCTGAGAACCTTTCTCTAGACTCCTGGCTAAAATCTTTACTTGCAGTTCCTTTTAGGATTCTCCTCAGCACTGTTTCACTGCCACTTCCTTGGCCATGCTGGTTCCTGCATAGATTAGCCCTTCCGTCTCTCTTCCTCGTGTAATGCTGATGCTGATGCTCAGATTCAGGTTCCTTCTCAGACTCCGCCTCTGAATCAGACTCAGCTCTCGATTCAGCTCTTCCCTCAGCTCTACTCCTCCCTGTTCTCTGGGGCTTATATGAGTGGGTCTGGCCTGTATCTTTCCACCCCGCCCCCAGCTGTCTTAGATTGCCACCCTCAGTTACCATGGAGCTGGGGCATGGCCTTAGGACAGCAGCTTTAGACAGGCTTTTTTCATTCTTAGCTGCACTTTTAAAGTGGCAATTCCCTGCACTTTCCTTCCAACTGGAGGAGACTGCAAGTGTTTTCCCTATTTCCATAGGCACTGGGCTAGCTTCGCCACCATACCTCCCACCTCCAAGCAAATGTCCCAGACTCAGGAGACTGGAAGACTGAGCATGGCAGATGAAATTTAATGCGGACATGTGCAAAGTGATGCACGTAGGGAAGAATAACCCATATTATAATCGCACAATGCAAGATTCTGCATTAGGAGTCACCACCCAAGAAAAGGATCTAGTTGTCATCGTGGACAATACCTTAATATTTTCTGTTCTATGCACGGCAGCAGTCTCTGCCTCTGTATTGTTCCATGGGTGAAATTCTGATGGCATCTCAAAAAAGATATAGCAGAATTTAAAAAAAAAAAAACCCACAGAAAAAGGTGACCAAAATGATTAAGAGGATGGAACAGCTGCTATGAGGAAAGGTTAAGAGGTTAGGGCTCTCCAGCTTGGAGAAGAGACAGCAGAGGTCTATAAAATCCAGAATGGAGTAGAACGGGTAAACGCAAATCATTTCAAAAAGTACGAAAACTATGACATTACTAAGTAGTACATTAAAACAAATTGGAGAAAATATTTTTTTCACGCAAGACATAGCTAAATTCTGGAACTCATTACCGGTGGATGTGGTAAAATCTGGGTTTAAAAAAGGTTTGGACAAATTCCTGGAGAAATGGTCCATAAACTGCTATTAAGGTAGACCTGGGTATTTTGCTATTTCAGGGATGCTGCCAGGTGCTTGTGGCATGGATTAGTGACTTGGAGGAGTAGCCTAATGCTTAGACCAGAGACCTGGAGCCAGCACAGCTATGGTTCATATCCTACAGATCCTCCTTATGGCCTTGGACAAGCCAGTTAATTTTCTTTGCTTTAGGTACAAACTTAGATCATAAGCCCTCTTGGGGCAGGGAAATATCCCCTGTACCTGATTGTTACTCACCTTGAGCTACTGCTGGCAAGGTGTGAGTTAACAACAATGGCCAATCATCATTATTTTATTTTAATGGGATACTCGGCTTGATGGGCCTTTGGTCTGATCCAGTAGAGTAGTTCTTATGTATATCTTCTTTTAGTGACCATCCACCACAGTTGTATTTCTTTCCATTGATGAAGACATGCCAGTGCTCATTCTCATCTTTAGAAATTAGCAGGTGAAAAGGTACAGCTGGGTTTGCCTCTAGCCACAGTCATAGATTCCAACTCTGGCAAACCACCTCATTTTGTCATGTCAACGTTTGACCTGCCAATGTGGTTACAAAAGTGATTTTTGGCTTTCCAAGTGAGCCATTCCTTCTCCATCCCTGCTGGAAGCTGCTTCTACTCTTTGAAATTAGTGCTGCAATGACCAAAGTTCATTAGGGTGGGAGTGGTCTAAAATCTCTGCCTTGAATTGGGTCATGAGGCAGCTCCGCTCCCTGGAGCTTGCAGATTATGAGAGGATTTATTTCCAAGTAAATTGATTTTTTTTTATTTTTTTTTACATTTGAGGAGCTAATCTATTGTGGTTCATCATGAGTCTGTACAGAACATCCTTGAAAGAGGTAGGAGCTGTGAATAAGGGTTCCTTTTCTCTGTCATGTGCTACAGAAACCTCTTACCTTTCCAAGACAGCGGCTCTCAAGACAGACGTTTTGAAGCGCTAGAGAAGCTGAAGGGATTCTGTTTATGAGTGACAGGAAGGTTAATTGGGGTTGTTCCTGTCAGGGCAAGCTCTTTCCTTCTTCCCTTAGGATTATTGACAAAGTTTGGTTTTTTTTAATAACCAGAGATTTTAATTCTTCCTTAGGTCAGTTGCCTTATTAAAATGAATGGGTGTTACAGTAAGGTCTTAGCTCTCTATATGTGGACAGCTATTAAAACTGGGCACCTGATCATGAAAGTATCTTTTATCTGTGCTGTTTATACCATAATCAAAGCTTGTGTACTTTTGCTTTGATTATTGATTACCAAAAATAACCCACAGAAATCTGTGCCTTCTTTCTCTATGAATAACGTTTTGGCACAAAACAATGCACGCAGTTTTGTATAATCAAAAACTAAATGCGCTGTTCAGTTCCCTGCCCTCTCCCCACCCCTGGAACTAACCTTGCAGCCTGTAAGATAGAAGCACACATATGGTTGGAAAGCGCCTTTTTTAAAATCTATGAAATCACTTTGAAATTGGCCTTCTATATGCCTGATTTTATAACACAGCACCTGTGTGGATTGTTAAAAAAGGAGGCCTATTTTATGCTTCTTTTATAAAAGCTGTTAGAAAACTCAATCCCACGAGCAAATGTCCATTTTAAATAGCATGGGTGGGATAATCATTGCGTGCACTTATCTGGTGAAATATAGGAACATAAGAACTCTCATACTGGGTCAGACCAAAGCTCCATCAAGCCCAGTGTCTTGTTTCCAGCAGTGGCCAATCCAGGTCACAAGTACCTGATAAATCCCCAAAGTAGCCAAGTGCATACTACCTGTCCCCACAGATAAGCAGTGGTTTTATCTTGGACTGCCTTAATAATGGTTTATGGACTTTTCCTCCAGGAACTTGTCCAAACCTTTTTTAAAACCAGCTACACTAACAGCTTCTACTACATCTGCCAGCAATGAGTTCCAAAGCTTAATTATACATTGAGAGAAGAAATATTTTCTCATATTATTATTAATGAGCATTTATAAAGTGCTACCAGGTGTATGCAGCACTGTACAGACACAGAAAAGACAGTCCCTTCTCGTTGAGCTTACAATCTAAAAGGACGGACATACAGTAGTACGAAAGGAGAAGGACAAAAGGGTCAATAAGGATCTGAAATATAAGGATGGGGATTATGAGCCAAAGGTGGTTTCAAAGAGGTGCGTCTTGAGCCTAGACATGAATATCTACACAATTTCATTTCTGCGATGCAAAGACTAGAATTGCATAAAATACTCAAGTTGCGGTCTCACCATGGTGCAATCTGAGGCATGATATTCTTGGTTTTATTCATTTTTTCCTTTCCTGGTAATTCCTAACATTCTGCTTGTCTTTTTGACTCTGCCGTGCACTGAACAGAAGATTTCAATGTATTGCCTCTAATCATACCCAAATCCTTTTCCTGAGTGATGTCTTCTAATATGGCGCAGCATTATGTATCTATATTTTGGGTTGTTATTCACTAGTACATCACTTTGCACTTATCCACTTTAAATTTCATCTGTCATTTGGATGTCCAGTTTCCCTGTCTCGCAAGAATCTCCTGAAATTTCTCACAATCTGTATGCAATTGAAAAAACTTTGAATAATTTGGTATCATCTACAAAGTTAATCAAGCTACTTGTTCCCAGTTCCAGATCATTTATAAATATGTTAAAAAGCACCGATTCCAGTACAAATCCCTGAGGTTCTAACTCCAATATTCACCTTCCTCCATTGAGAAAATCGACCATTTATCCCTACTCTCTGTTTTCTCTCAACCAGTTTCCAATCCACAATAGGACGTTGCTTCCTATGCCGTGACGTTTTACATTTCCTCAGGAGTCTCTGATGTGGAACGTTTATCAAATGCTTTCTGAAAGTCTAAATATACTATGGGGGGTCATTTTAAAAGTCTTAGTCATGATTTGGATATCTGAAAACGTGTATGTGGATGTTCAAATCAGGGAAATGTTCCTGGAGCCATTTCACAAATGGCTTCTCCAGTGTGGGGATGTCCAGGTAGGGTAAAAGGCATGATATAGGCATATTTGGGGTGGTGCAATGGACTTAGATATCCCAACTCAATATCAGAAACGTAAGGGACGTTCAAGTTTAGACCTGCTCCAGGCACAAATAGGCATCGGGAAGGTGTGGGGATATCTAAGTAGGTAGGGAGTGTGTTAGAGGCATGTCTGGTGCAGTACAATGGACTTAAACATCCTAACTGGATCTCAGAAATGTCAAGGACTTCTGAGGGGATGTCCAAATTTAGATCATAAACCAGGCACAAATAGGCCTCAGGAAAGTGCTTGTTTTGGCTATAAAACATCCAGAGGGTATAGAGAAGATAGAGAGTTAAGTAATTTGCCCAAGATCTGAACAGACAGCAGTAGGATTTGAACCCTGGCCTCAGCCCACTACCCTAACCATTAGGCTGCAAGACATTCCATTCTCAAATGTCCTTATTGGGCACATCCACATTTCTGAAATCGTGCCTCAACTTGGACGTTGCTACTATTTCTTTTTTCCAAACATTCTAGCTTGGACGTCCCAGATTGCACTTGAACATCCTTTGTAAAATGTGACGGGCTCACCATTTATTCACACCCTCTAAGAAATGGAGCAGATTAGTGAGGCAAGATTTCCCTTGGCTAAAACTATGTTGACTTGGTCCCATTACACCATCTCTGCCCATGTGTTCAACAATTTTGTTCTTAATAATGGTTTCCATCATTTTGCCTGGCACCGGCTTTAGGGTCTCTGGTTTGTAGTTTCCTGAGTCATCCCTGGAGCCCTTTCTAAAAACAAGAGCTACTTTGACCACCCTTCTTCTAGTACCATAGATAATTTTAATGAGAGGCTAAAAATTACTAATAGCAGCCCTGAAATTTCATCTTTGAGTTCTATTAGCACTCTTGGGTGTATACCATCCGGTCCAGGTGATTTATCAATGTATTTCAGGTTCATTGGGATTTGATTCAATTCTTCTGAATGGGTAGCTTTCTCACATCATCCACAGTAAAGACCAAAGTAAAGAAACTCTTAATATCCATTGAGTAGTTTTCTATGTCCAGGCATGAATGCAGTATGTCCACCAATCTATCAATGTAGTATCTAATTCATCTGATATATCTTCAGTACATCTCCAACAATGGCCGCTAGTTTCACCCACACTGCAGTCATGTATGGTCAAAGAAGATGACCCAATGGATATTAACAGTTTCATCGGATATGTACATGCAGTGATTATTCCACCCTTGCTATTTACAATGGGCATTTACTGATAGACTTGAGTTTTCTAACTAACTTTATACCCGAGTGAGCAGTTTATCACTGCTCTCGATTTATTGCTGCTGACTAGATAGCTATGACGATCGCTGACAAAACTGCATATTCAGTGCTAGACGCAGGATAGGCTCTGGCGCTGAATATCTGATTTTACTTTCAATGGCTGGTGATTTAACAGCACCGTCTGCTGCCACTGAATACCAACCCCTCTCTTCCTACTTGCACCTTGAAATATGAAACTGAATGCAAAGTGCAGATGTATTAAGGGATTTCCTCACCTTTTGTATCCACAGGGAAAATCAACTTGGTATATCTGGGAGTGGAGGAGTAGCCTAGTGGTTAGAGCAACTGCCTCATACCCAGAAGATCAAGGGTTCAATTCCCACTAGCACTCCTTATGACCTTGGGCAAGTCACTTTACCCTCCCCATTGCCTCAGAAGAAAAGGCTGGCAATCTATCTCCAGTGATACATTGCCAAGAAAACCCAGAGGTAGCTGGGTCACCATGAGTCAACACTGACTTGATGGCACTTAAAAAAAAAATCTGGCCCTATGTGCACAAAGTAGTTTGCTTTTCTTTATCGGTACTCTGCTTCTGATGATGTGGTATTTTTCGAATGGTCAGTCCTTTGAACACAAAATGGCTCTATCATACAACAAGTCCAGCACGTAAGACAGGGAACTTTCACTCAACAGAAGGTTCTCTTGCATGTGTCTGTCACAGGGTGAAGTTCTGTCACCAGTAGAATATCAAATCTGTAATAGCACAAAATTTCAAAAGAACTGGTTCAGTGGATTACCGGGTCAACTCTGCTTCAAAGTCCTCTGACTGAACTTGATTGACAGCTGCTAGCATAATACAAACCTTAAACAATTGAGGCCTACTGGTGAAAAGTATTTTGTACTGGCTCTGTTTATTATATACTAAGAATTAACTTGACAATAGTTGATATTGTTTTATTTTAACTAATTCTCTGTATTCAGTTAGGAATGCTCAAAGAAATCAAGAAAGCTTCATAGTGGACAAGCCAGAAAAGAAGGGGTTGTTGGAGAAAGGGAGAGGAAGGATTGTGTGGTGTGGAAATATATACATAGCATTGAGAGATTCTATATTTATGTATTTACAGTATGTATGTAATGTTAGCTGATACTGTTTTGTTGGTAAGTTAAGACAAGTTACATTCTGGTATTTTCCTTTCGCCAAAGGGCTTAGGGCCCAATATTCGAAGGGCAGTTACACGGTTTATAGCCCTGTAAGCCATGTAATTGCTGCTGAGAGGGATTTTCAATGGTACTAACATGGTTAGTGCTACTGAATATCCCAGATTATGGCCCTTACGCGTTCTGATGCTAACCGCTTAGCATCGAGGCGTTTTGAGGGCGTTCTGGGGAGGACCAGAGGTGGAGACGATCGATAACCGGCAGCAGCGATGTGACCTTCACCTAAAAGATAGGCGAAAAAAAAGCTTCCAGTGTGAATGGCAATCCCCAGATATTCAATGCCGGGGCCGCATATAACCCCCAGCAATGAATATCTGGGGTTAAGGGTCAGTGGACATGACTATGCACCATTGCAGCACATAGCCTGCCCAAATGAATATCAGGCCCTTAATGTCTAAGGAGTTAATTTACTAAAGGTTTTCTCCTATCTTGTGTCTATGGGGAAAGTGTTTGCTAGAATAGAGCCCTAAGTTTGTACTTGAGGCGATGGAGGGGAGAGTCTTGAGAAGCACTAGTGAGAGAAACAGCATTTCCATGGGTGTCAGCTCGTTGCTCTAAGTCAGTGATTCTCAACCTTCCCTTAGAGGCACACGAAGCTAATCAGGTTTAACATAAGAATATACGAAATGCTATACTGTGTCAGACCAAGGTCCATGAAGCCCAGTATCCTGTTACCTGAGGTTCCCACAATGCTTGTCCTGGGGTAAGTAGTGCATTTCTTGGGTCCTCTTTAATAATGCTTTATGGAGCTTTCCTCCAGGAACTTGTCCAAACCTTTTTTAAACCTAGCTGCAATAACAGTTCTTTCTACATCCTCCGGTAGCGATTTCCAGAGTTTGATTACGCGTTGAGTGAAAAATATATTTTCACTTATTAGTCTTAAATGGGTTACATTGTAGCTGCATTGCATGTCCCCTAGATCTTTCTAATTTTTGCTAAAGTAAACAACCGATCTATGTTTACCTGTTCTACTCTATTCATTCATTTATAGACCTCTATCATATCTCTCCTTAGCCGTCTCTTTTCCAAATTGAAGAGCCCTAACCTTTTAAGCCTATCCTCATTCGTTTTGTTTTGTTTTTTTTTGGGGGGGGGGGGGGTGTATTATCAAAATGTATTAGAAAAGGCACCTTACCACCAACACAGGAACAGCAAGAAAACAAGTGATGTGAGATATGATGTAAAAGCAGATTCCTTTATAAAATGAAACTGCAGAGAGATCATTCGGACCTCTGGAACTGAAGTGTGCCCGTAACTTTCTGTTTTGTTACAAGGCCAGAGACTTATCAGCCCCCCCCCCCTCATATAAAGAAACACTGCATATTGTGACTCCTGAGAAAGGTGTAACAATGCTGAAACATGACCATGTAGGGTCATGTTTGGTGTTTTTTTTACATTATATCTCAAATTACTTATTTTCTTATATATACAGGGGATAGAGTTCCATTCAGCTAGTCTTCAAAAATTAAAATTTATCTAATGCATATTAATTGTGGTGATCCTGAAAACCTAATGGGCTACAGTTGTGGTCAACATTACTGGCATCCTTGCATTTTAGGTGTGTTGTGTACAATATCTTGAGAAATAATTGGAAAATTTCCAACTGTATGTCATCATAATATTTTGGTAGCATGTTGAAAGGTATACAACAACAACAAAAAGATGTCTGTACAACTTAGAAATAGTAATTTCTCGGAAAAAAAACAAAAAACAAAATATGGCCTAGACAGGATTAATGGCACCCTTCACTACTATGTGGTTGCACAATCCTTGGCAGTGATGATAGCCTCCAAACATTTCTTGTAGTTATCTATAGGTTTCATACATCTGTCTGCTGGTAGTTTCTCCCACTCTTCAACTGTGATTTGTTCCAGCTCATGAATGTTTCCAGGATTCCTTTTACCAAAGGTAGGTTTCAGCTCTTTCCAAAGGTTCTTGATTGGATTGAGTTCAGGACTCATTGCTGGCCAGTTTAAAACAATCCATTAATTCCTTTGAACCATTCTTTTGTACTTTTGAATGTATGTTTTGGGTCACTGTCCTGCTGGAGAGCCCATGACCTTTGACCCAGACCTAGCTTTCTGACACTAGGTAGCACATTTTGCTCCAAAATACTTTGGTAGTCCTCTAACTTCATGATTCCTTTAATTTAGTCCAGACCTCCAGTTCCTGAAGCAACAAAGCAGCCCCACAATATTAGGGAACCTGCATCATATTTAACTGTAGGAAGGGTGCGTTTTTCCTTATAAGCTTCATTTCTTCGCTTGTAAATGAATTGCTGGTCTGCATTGCCAAGAAGCTCAAGTTTGGTTTCATCTGTCCACAGAAGATTTTCCCAGATGTGGATTGTGATTTCTCAAGGTGAGTTTGAGCAAAGATCAGGCATGCCTTTTTTTTTGTCTGTTTTTGAGCAGTGAGGTCCTCCTTGGTCTTTGTCCATGAAGTCCATCTTTGTTTCGTGCAGTTGAAACCACACCTCCAGATTGCTCCAGGATATTGTATGTGGTGTTTTTCCAACAGTTTACACTAACCTTTGAAGACTTCTTGGATTAATTTGCCTCTTCCCATGACATCCTGGGAGGTTCTTGACAGTTCCATGAACATAACATTTCTTAATAGCATTGCAAAGTGTAGACAGAGGAATCCCAAGGTCTTTGGAGATAGCCTTGTACCCCTTTGAAGTTTTATGTTTGGTGATAATGGCTTTTCTGGTGGTCTCAAGCAGCTCTCTTGTCTTCACCATTGTGAAAATGGAACAGGGTGTGAATGTGGTCATTTTTTTAGAGTCATCATTCATTGGTTGATTCAAGTCATGTGAGTACTGACAATTGATCACAGGTGCATCTAATTTTACTGCAGTGGCAATGTGGTTTTTCTGTTCAAACTGATTTGAATTGTTTGTATCATACCACCTGGTTGGTGCTGTCAACCTCCCAGACAAGCCCCTGGAGCCAGAGGAAGTAGCCTTCCAGAGCACAGCTTGCAGAGTCCTCTCCTGGAAGTCACATAAATGAAAGAACTAACCACTACTCTCCCAAGAGAGAGAAAAGATAACACTAGTCAACAAATTTTTACAAAAGTCATGTTACTGAAATAAAAATAGTCATTTCTTATCAATTTTTATATGTTGAACACGAATATGACAGTGAAATTGCAAAGTTGCCTCTAAGTTTTTTGTAATCTACAAGAATTAATGTTTGCATCACAAAATGCATGTCAATAGTAAATATAATAGGCCTTTGGTTAATACCTGTAAAAAACCAAGTCATAGACCAGTTCTTAGATTTTTTCACCTGTCTCTTGTACAGCTGTTAGGGAGCTTCTCTGGGGAGTGTCCAGCAGTAGTCAGCTATCATTGTAGTGGACCATTTTCCCTGGTATCTTTGCTCCATCGTTGCGATATCCTGGTGAAAACGTTCGCCATGTTCATCACTAACCATACCACAATTGTCAGGAAAGAAATCAAGATGGGAATCAAGGAAATGGATCTTTAGAGACATATTGCGGCCAAGATTCTGATACTGCATGTCTTCTACTAGTTCCTTGTAGTTTTCTGCCCTAACATTCCCGAGAAAGTTTGTTGACACTAGGCGAAATGCATTCCATGCTTGTTTCGCATCACCCTGCAGCAAGTTGTTGAACTGGTCATCTTTGAAGAGCTCTCGAATCTGAGGACCCACAAAAACTCCCTCTTTAATCTTTGCTTCGCTGAGTCGAGTGTACTATATGCAGGTATCGGAAAGCTGGCGAAGTGCGGTCCATGGCTTTCACAAAGTTTTTCATCAAACCTAGTTTGGTGTGAAGGGGTGGTAGCAGGATTTTGTGAGCCTTAACCAGAGCTGGGTGCTGGATATTCTTCTCTCCAACTGTTACATTTTGTCTGCAATTCCATTCCTTCCGCAAGTAGTGCCAATCCCTTGCTCAGCTATCCCACTCACATAAGAAACACATGTATTTTATATATCCCTGCTGCAGTCCCATTAAAAGGGCAACTACCTTCAAGTCACCACAGAGGTGTACTTGTTATAGTTAATGGAAGTCAGTAGATGCTTTAAGTTATCATATGTCTCTTTCATGTGAACGGCATGCGCTACTGGAATAGATGGAAGACGGTTTCCATTGTTCAAAAGCACAGCCTTCAGACTCAGTTTCAAAGAGTCTATAAATAGTCTCCAGTCTTGTGGGTCATGGGTGATTTTTAAAGCATTCATGAGGTTTTCAATATCGGAACAGAATATCAGATTACTTTCCTTTCTGAAGAAAGGCTCCAACTGCTGCTGGCGCTTTCGATATGAAGTAATGTTGACATCTTCTTCTAGAAGTTTCCATTGTTGGAGTCTTGATCCTAGCAATTCTGCCTTGTTCTTGGATAAGTCCAAATCACAAACCAGGTCATTTAGTTCTTCCTGTGTTTTTCTGTGTGGAGTTGATATGCATCCCAATGAAAATCTGGGTCACTGCATGCTGACAGACCAGGAGAAGAGCAGGTCGACTCACCCTTGTCCTCATCAGATGAATCAAGAGAATATTCTGATGGATGTTCTGGAATAGGAAGTCCTACACCATGTGGAACTTGTCTCAATGCAGATGGAATGTTTGGGTAGACTATGCTCGACTTCTTTTGCTTCGTTATTCCTCTGGAAAGAGGAGGAACCAAGCAGAAGTAACAGTCATTTATGTGGTTGCTTGGCTCTCTCCACACCATGGGGACTGCAAACGGCATTGATGGTTTTTTGCAATTCAACCACTGTGAAAGCTGTGTTGTACATGTAGTGCAGCATATATGCGGGGCCCAAGGCTTGTCACCAATCTTGCATCCGAAGTAAAGATGATATGCCTTCTTCAGTTGAGAAGTGATACTTTTCTTTTGGTTGGCAAATGTCACTTCCCCACAAATGTAGCAGAAACAATGGTATTAACGCACTTTCGCAGCATTACTGTTCTGTATTGTACCTAAATGGCTAAAATTATATGATTAATAAAAGTTACATGTAACAGTAGCTTAAACTGTCTCGCACAGTCTGAAATATTTTAAATGCTCAACCTTTCTGACTGCATATAGTACACTGCTGACGTCAGATGGCTTCAGCAGCCATCTGGCAGTAGTATTGCATTGCATCAGAAAATGATGCAATCAACTCTGGATGATGCGTGCATGCTGGTATTATGCAATGTGATGCAATATTACATCATTCAAGGCTTATTTGGGATATTGTTGATGTCCTACTGGATAAATTTACACGGTAAAACGTCAAAAATGAACTACATGCAATATCTTCAAAACGAGAGCCAATAAATTTTTTTTATGTTATATTTGTGTTCAGCTCACCAAGATACTACAGATTAGGGCCTTTTAAGGTCAGTAACAATTTCAATGTTGACCAGTGTAATCTGTCCTTCCTCTCCTGGAACAAGGGTGTGCAACCACTTACTGTTTTCCTCTTGCTCAGGACCAGATTAAGGCATAGACAAATTAATCCCCAGAGAATTAAAACATAACACTGGTCAACAAATTTTTACAAAAGTCATGTTACTGAAATAAAAATAGTCATTTCTTATCAATTTTTATATGCTGAACACGAATATGACAGTGAAATTGCAAAGTTGGCTCTAGCTTTTTTGTAATCTACAAGAATTAATGTTTACATCACGAAATGCATGTCAATAGTAAATATAATTCATAAGGAGTAATAAATTGGATGGTGGGAAGTTTTACTGACCAGTGATGGTACAAATTGTGGAGACCAGATTAATGGTCCTCTGGATACTGAGAACCTTTTCCATTAATTCTCACATATTTTGGGCGGATGGGCAAACTAGGGACATGTCTGGTGACCAGACATTTAGATGGAACCTGTACGATGTGCTTCAGTTGGCTCTACCATCTTTGCCTTTATCCAATCCTGGGGGAAAGCCAGAGAAAACACTGACAAGAGCAGGCACCTGGGGCCATATCTGGAAACCCTCTGAGTCCTAAAATTCTCTTCGTAATTTTTTCTTTCCTGCCAGTAGGCTAAACATCAGATGGATAACAGGAAGGAGACTGAGGCATATTGCTGCTGGAGCTACTTCCCTGCTCCAACCTCTGATTGGCTCAGTGTGCTGGCCAGAACCAATCAGCTGCAAGAAGCGGGGAAGTACTTTGGCCCCTGAATGAATCACAGGGGAAGAGAAGGTGGAAGAGGAAGAGGGAGAGTGAACAAGAGTGTGACTGAGTGAGTGTGTGAGTGAATGAATGGGGGAGAACAGAATGGAGGGAGCAAGAAAGTGAATGTGAATGATGGTGAGATCAAGAGTGGGTAGAGACAGTAAGAATATGAGTGTGAGGAAAGAGTGTGGGGCAGTGAGGGGAAAGAGCAAGAGAGAATGTGGGGAGGCAGTGAGGAAAGAGGGATAGAGAATATTGGTGGAGGAGAGTAAGTATGCATTGACAGGGGACAGCAAGAGTGTTTGGAGGTAGGATGGGTGTGATCAGGAATGAGAGGAGAGAGTAAGAGTTGATGGGGAAGGTAGAAGATGATAGCAAGGGGGAGAGAAGTTTAAATAAGGGGAAGATAATAGCCGAGGGAGGAGACAGCAAACATGAGGGGTGGATAGAAGGTGCTGAAAGAGCAGAAAGAGAACAAGGGATGGCAGAAAATGGAGAAAAAGAGGGCCCTGGGAGGGAATCGAGAGTGATAATGTAGGAAGAAAGGGATGAGAAATGTTTAAGAGAGTGCAGGAGAAAGGAGAGAAAGCAGAGAAGAAGTGGTGAAAGGAGAAAGGGTAAGATAAACGGGAAAACAAGGAAGACCAGAAAAAGAAAGACGAAGCAGAAATGAAATAAGGAAAGAGAAAACAAAACAATAAGAAATAGAGAAAAAGGCAGAGAATGAGAAAAAAAGATGCTGAGTCACAAAATCAAGTTGGGAAACACCAAAGGTTTGAAACTCTTCTTTATCTGATAGAGACTATTAATTAAGAAGAAACTAGGTGGAGTGGGGTAAGAAAACATCTACACTGCCCCCTCACCAGCTCCCTGCCACTGATCTCAGGGTGACAGAGTGAACAGAACTCAGAGGTTTCCAGGTATGCCTGGGGCCCATAGCCGTACATTTTCCTGCCTTTCCTTGCTCTGCTAACTTTCAGCTGTTTACCATCACAGTCTAATGGAAACTTCCAGAATGCACCCTTATTTCCAGGCATAATCAACGCCAAGACTGGGCCATGGCAACAGGGCAGGAGAGCATGTATGATGAGAGCCTGAGAGATGGGCAACTTCTGTGGTTACCATAGTACTAATGGGGCTAAGTGTGATAGAAATTATTGGAAGGTGAAAAAGGTGACGTTGACAAAGCGCGTGCTGCAGAATGGCAGAAGTGAATACGTGAAGGTTCATCGGCCTACTGAGGAGCCTAAAGCACTGCCGTGAAACAGTTCCATTGGGAGGGGAGATTTTAGCCTGTCTGTGCTTATACTTATGAACCTCAGAGGGAGAGTGTCCCTCTCACAGATTTTCTGAGGGGACGTACTAGACTACAACCTTGGGGCTCTAAATCCCTTTTAAGAACTGCCAACAGTAGCCCTCCATCTGTGCTTAGCAGATCCCTCTAACACTCCTGTTCAGTCTATCACTATAACAGCTCCCAAGAACTTAGGATAACATGTTGGTGCGCACACCTTTGTTGGAGTTTAAAAATGTCTTCACATTACAGTGGGAAGCCCAAGCTGCTTGTGTGCCTAGGGCCCAACAAAGGGTTAATCTTGGCTTGCCTTTGCTCCTTCCTGCCTCTTAGAGCCACCCCTATGAATGTAACGAAAAGTATCCTTCCTGTGAAAATGGGCTATATCAGTCACTCCACTAACCTTTCCAGTCTCACTTCTGGACATTTCTACATTATATTTTAGTCTATGACAAAAGTCTAAGGAGCCTCATAGCTAAAATTAAAGCACTGGAAGAAAGGGATAAAACAAAACATTTCCTGTCTTAAATGGTTGGAGAAGCTGCCTACTGATTAGAGCAATAGCCTAGTACCCAAAAGATCAGGATTGATTTCCACCAGCTCTCCTTGTGACCTTGGGCAAGTCACTTTACTCTCCACGGGACTCTGCTTTCTTTAGTCTTCCCCCCTGCTGTCTTTAATCACAGGGCTGTTCACTTGACAGGATGTACTGTCATCTGGTCCTGTCTTTACCTTTCGAGCAAGTAACTTGCTGAGCTCATGGAAGGAAATATGTGTGTGGCAGGAGCACAAATGCATAAAGAAAGACGATGAGCTTTCCAGATCACCAGCTTCTGCTTTACTGATGGGTAAAAAAATGCTGAGAAATGACTTTACTTGCTGCTTTTCCTCTATAATCAAGTTGTCTAATTTTCATGAAAACCAGTAAAGCAGATCATACTGAAAGAAATTAGGTCAGTGGTTTCCTTTGGAGAAAGCAGAGAGCCTGGCTTCCAGATGCATCTTCTATAATATATGGTCATGTTTTATTGTATACTGTGGATGCACAGAGAGGTGCTTCTTATGCTGAGCATAGATCAACGCCTTCCTCAGCCAGGCACCATTAAACGGCAGAGATTAGAATGGGTGAGTCCTCTTTAATGCTTTGTAATTCCTTCCTGTTTCTTCTCTTCAAGGTTCGTAAATGCCCATCTCATGAGCTGGGACGTATTGTCCTCAAGGCAGCCCATCCAGTACCATGGTGGTGAGG
The DNA here is from genome assembly GCA_033557465.1 of Ichthyophis bannanicus. NCBI lineage: Eukaryota > Metazoa > Chordata > Amphibia > Gymnophiona > Ichthyophiidae > Ichthyophis > Ichthyophis bannanicus. The sequence continues at coordinate 73,298,865 of CM066049.1, read as the reverse complement.
CTACTGGCAGACTTGCAGCACGTTTCCTGAAAGTCGTTATCAAGGAAAGAAAGTCAGTCACACATGCTTCTCTCTGTTCCCAAGTGACAGAAGGTAATGGCCAGCCCTGTGGATCTACTAACAGAACTGCAGCTGCTAGAGAAGGCACCAACACTAGAACGCCTGCGGGCAGCACAGAAACGCCGGGCCCAGCAGCTGAAGAGGTGGGCGCAGTATGAAAAGGAGCTACAGAATAAGAAACGGAAGCATGAGAAAAAGAGAGCCACCACAAGTCGCAAAAAAGTTTCCTTTGAGGCCAGTGTGGCTTTGCTAGAGGCTTCGCTGAGGAACGATGTGGAAGAAGGTAGGATCTGTTGCTGAATTTTATCTAGCATGCTTGTTAAAAATACTCATTGTTGGCCATGTATAGCGTGTAGTGTTTGGTGTGCTTTGTGTAAAGGCATTGCAGGACCTTGGCGGAGCTTTGTGTGGGGTTGACTGATCGGAATAGCAAGGAATGTTGCACATCGTGGGAATTGAAGCTTTGCCTAGGGTTTCTAACTCCCTTGCACCAGCCCTGCTCATCAGGTTTGCATTGGCAATTTTCTGATTGAATGCTGGAACAGCAATGTCAGTGATGGAGTCACTGGGAGGTTCTTGACTAGATTAGAAAGCTGTATCATTGATGATAATAATTAAGGTGCATCTGCAGAACTGTGAGGGTATCATTAGAATAGCTAGGAAGGGTGTTGATGTGGCACAGGAGGGTTGAGGATCTGGGGCAGAAACATGGTTGGAAACGTGAATGGCATCAGGATAAATAGTAACGAAGTAAGTGATGGTGGATAAAGAGGGTAGTGTACTGTTAGTCTCCAGTGTCTGGGGGCTAATGTTTACATTTTTGTTCCCTGGCACACTCCCTATAACAAAGGCCCCATCTTTTTGTTTTTGACCTTCTAGTTCCTCCTCTAGCACCCTCCTCAGCCCTCCCGCTCTCCCCCCCCCCCCCCGCACTTCGATATACCACTGGATGAAGATCCAGTCTGAATGTTATAGTAACAGAGTAACATAGTAGAGACCCATCTCTGTCTCCCAGATACTCTCACACTGTCGAGGATAAATCCCAGCTGCCAGCTGTAGAAGCAGGAGTGTCAAACTCCTGTCCTGGAAGGCAATATGAATATTCATGAGATACATTTGCATGCACTGCCCCCTATATACAAATATATCTCATGCATATTCATAGGGATATTATGTAAATTGGATTGGTTTATGGTCCTCCAGTATTCTAGTTTGACACCCTTGCTTTATAGCAAATTGCTTCATATCCAGGTCAGTTTTTATCATCTTCCTCATTAGTTCTCTACCATCTTGGATTCATGAGTATAAAATATCCCATGTTTTATCCAGCACGCAGTCCCCAAACCTACTCTCCTTTCTCTGCATCTTACCGGCAAGCTTAGTGATAATTTAGACGAGAGGTTCTCAATCCAGTTCTTGGGACACACCAAGCCAGTCAGGTTCTCAGAATAACCACAATGAATATGCATGAGATAGATTTGCATGCACTACCTGACTGGCTAGGTGTGTCCTGAGGACTGGGTTGAGAACAACTGATTTAATCAGTTATCAAAACCGATGAGATAGTTGCTGAAAAACTAGTGAGGCTATTGTCTGAACATCTGATTGCCTAGGCACCTATTGTCTTGCTGAATGGTACCTGGCTACCAGCAACCTACCAGTGTTGACTTGGTTAGCTTCCAGTGAGTTGTACATGCTGGTTCTGATGTGGGGTGCACCAGGGCCTGCAGGGCCCCTAGATTGTGCTTCCTTTACTGAGCTTTGTTTTACATTATCACCTCCCCTTGATCTCAAGGGAGTAAAGGATGGGTTGCATTGCTAGACCAGTTCAGACAAGTGGGTTGTGTTCCCCTATCAGCAGATTGGTGGAGACAAAGAACCAATGAAAAGCCCAGGTTTCAATGACATCACTCTCAGCCACCAGAGGTCCCTCAATATTTCTTTGTCTCCAGCAAATCGTGGATGAATTTTCTCCTCTCTGTAGAAAATCTGAAAATTGAGAGGACAAGAGTTTGATTAAATGCTCATGGACAACCACCTTGAGCCCTAAAAAAGTGATTGTCTCACTTGAGCGTGACATGGGAGGCTCCAGTAGACTCCGGTCTTTTTGGTAGCCATATAAGGAGGGTAAAATTGGTTCAGCTCCACGCCCTTATCATGATAAGGGCCTGTTGAGCAGCCACAAATTGGAAGGATTTGGAAGACTCTTGAAGAGTACAGCAGCCTTACAAAACCTCAGCACTCCCTCCCTCCTCCTCCATTCTCCCCTGCTCTCTTCTGAAGATTGCAGAAGGCTTTCAGAGAGATCTGCCTGTCAGCCACCTTCTACACAGTGCTGTAAAAAAATAAACCCAGCCAGTGAAACAGTTTTAGGGGAATAGAGCTGAGTGCAGCATGGATTCTATGCCTGGGGCTCTCAGGGGGTGAGTACCAAAGCTTGATCTCATCATTGTTCTTGTTGGGGGCTCCTGGTTCTGTCTCTCAAGGATGCAATTCGGGGTAGACTGCTAGTGACCGTTGGCACAGTGTGGGGGTTTCCCACCATTTTGTGCACGCTTTGGTAATGTTTTTTTGCCTATTTTGTGCCTGGGCGTTGTGTAGTTCTAATGCATGTTCTGCTCAAGTGGCTCCAATGTGCACTCCTTCCCTAGCACCTTTATTGTGCGTTATGTAAAAGCACCGTTAATGCATGCTTGTAGGCCGACGCAGCCTTAGCGCACACTCTTGTGATACTTACCCTAACTCTCTATGTCTTCTTTCAAGAAATATTATTTGAGCCATGGCAAGTGAGGAGCCTCATATCTGAACTCTGGACTCTACCTTTCCAGCAGGGCAGCCTCTGAGTCGCCCCTGGAGTGTCCACCTGCCCCTCTCAGCCAAGGGATGCAGTTAGTCCAACTGTACTTTCCTCAGGGCAGGAGATGATGGATGGTGCTAAGGATAAGGATATTCAACCAGCCAGAGGCTCTGATCACTGTACTGTGAGCTTCTGTTCGTCCTCAAGCATCTGTGGTAGCTGTGTCCCTTGGTGTTGGGGTAGCTTATCCAAGAGGAGAGCTTCCAGACTCTGGATTGTCCTCTCCATAATTCTTTCCTTGTTGCAACAGGCCTGGTCCTTCTGGCATGGAAATTCTGACCCTACGTCCTCTGGGTGCTCCCAGACACATTCTCATGCTGGGCAGGCTGAAAGAAGCCTGTGTGCTTACCTTTGGCTAAATGTCTCCGGTGAGGGATACTCTGGAGATGGAGAATAGCTAGGAACTATCTGAAATGTTGAATATGCCTTGGATGCTGATGGGCTCTGATGTGGATGAGGAAGTTCTCTCACCTTCAGAAGATTATGCAGAGGCCAGCATGATCTGCCTATTCTAGAAGGAAGAACTGGTGCATTGATTACCAGGGTCTCGTCTGCCTTTTGAACTTGATGGATTTTTCCATCACAGAGCTGGAGCTGAAGGTACACCCGCTCCTTCATGGACTATGAAAGTCCACTATTGTCTTCCCACTCCTGGAGGTGATCAAGGATATGACCCAGTTAGAGTGGGATGCCCCTAACTCCCTACCTAGAGGGTTAAGGATGTATGCAAAGATCTCTACTCTCCCGGAGGAGCGTGTGGAGTGGTTTGACATTCCTAGAGTGAGGCCCAGATCACGGCGGTTACTAGATGGACCTCCATTCCTGTGGAAGATGGATCAAACTTAATGGATTTTCTGGACCACAAGGTGGATTCCTTGCTGAGGAGCCATTTTGGTGTGGCAGCAGCCATTCTACATAGCTGGTAGTATGCACCAGCCTGACATCTCGAACCCTGCTCCAATGGATTCGGTCTCTTCCACCTGATGATACTGCCCCTATTGGAGTTTGCTGTGGCCTTCCATTCTGATGCCATGTATGATATAGTACGTTTGATGGCCAAGGAGCAGTAGTGTAGGGGTGAAGTACTTCTGCCCATGAAAGAGCGGGACACGGGCGTGATTGTTTCAGATGATCTTAAAGTAGCTAAAAAGGTAGAAAGGTGATGGTGAAAGCCAGAAGGATGCTTGGGTGCACAGGGAGAGGAATGGCCATAAGAAAAAAGGAGATGATAGTTCCTCTGTATAAGTCTTTGGTGCAAACTCATTTGGAGTATTGTGTACAATTCTGGAGACCACGCCTTCAAAAGGATAGAAACAGGATGGAGTCAGTGCAGAAGGTGGCTACTAAAACAGTTAATGGTCTTTGTTATAAAGCATATGGGGATAGACTTAAATATCTTAGTATGTATACGTTAAAGTTGGGAAAGAAGAGATATGATAGAGATGTTTAAATACCTCCATGGCATAAATGCACAAGAGGAGAGCCTTTTTCGATTGAAAGTAACCTCTTCAATGAGGGGGCATGGGATGAAGGTGAAAGGGGATAGACTCAGGAGTAATATGCAAAAATATTTCTTTATGGAAAGAGTGGTAGATGCATGGAATCGCCTCCCAGTTGATGTAGTAGAGACGAAGACTGTATCTGAATTCAAGAAAGCATGGGACAAACACAGAAGATCTCTAAAGGGAAAAAAGGGACTATTGTATTTGATATGAAAGGGCAGACATGTTTCTATGGTGCTCTGATGACAGTATCATGGTGTTGGATTTGGCTCCAGCACTGGGCTGCAGACACATCCTCCAAAGCCTGGTTGGATCAACTGGCCTTTAAGGGGAAGCTTCTGTTTGGAATTGATTTGGAGAAGCTGGTGAAGGACCTAAAATCTTACCACCTTCTGGAAGACAGGTCCAAGGGGCCTGTGAAGAGGACTGGTGCCTCTTCTTCATCAGCCTCCGCCCGCCGTCCAAGAGCACACTGGTTGGATTCCCAGAGGTCTTGGGACTCACCCTTACCATCCTAGAAAACCTTTCTTCCCCTCTGCTTTCAGCTTTGGACTTGTTCCCAGTTGCTTCGTGAAGTGCATGGTCCCAGGGATTAAGTCCCTTTCAGAGGTGCCCCTCCCAAGCTGTGCAACGAAGGTTTGGGAGCCCATTCCCTGTTCCTCTGGTGAGCAGCAAGCTTCTCCCCCAGCCCCACACTGTGTCAATGGTTGCTAGCAGTCTACCCCGAATTGTATCCTTGAGAGACAGAACCAGGAGCCCCCAACAAGAACAATGATGAGATCAAGCTTTGGTACTCACCCCCTGAGAGCCCCAGGCATAGAATCCATGCTGCACTTCTCTTCTTTCAGGAATGGGCTTGGGTTACCAAGGATCGCTGGGTGCTAGACACCATTCAGTTTGGCTATGTCCTGGAATGCAAAGAGCTGATTCTCTACTCCTTCATCATTTCCGTGTGGGTTTGTGATCAAGGTGCTACTGTGTGGACCACCTTAGACAAATTGCTACACCTGAAGGTGTTGGTGCCTGTCCCCCCAGACGAGTTAAGCAAGGGCAGATGCTCCATCTATTTTGTGGTGCCAAAGAACAGTTTTTTCCAGCCCACTCTGGACCTTGAGCGGGTCAACAAGCACTTGCATGTCCTACGTTTCCAGATGGCAAACTTGTGCTCCATGATTGAAGCAGTGCGCCAAGGGGAATTCTAGCAGCTCTGGATCTGGCTGAGGCATATTTTCATATCCCGGTCCAGGTGGATCAACAGAAGTGTCTGCGTTTTGCCATGCTTGGCTCTCATAATTAGTTTGCCGCCCTTCCTTTCAGACTACCCACCACCCCAAGGACATTCTCCAAGGTCATGGTGGTGATGGCTGTGACACTATGATGCCAAGGGATTGGCTCATCCAAGCCCGTACCCTCTCAGAAATGTCTTGGGTGATGTCCCGAGTTGATGTCTTTTTTGGAATGCATCGGGAACGCAATCAGGAAAAGAGTCAGCTGTTGCCTTCCCAGTCCCTTGAGTTTCTGGGAGCATATTTTGACACTCGAGCAGGCAGTTTTCCTGCCAGAGGACAAAGTCAAAACACTGTTGGATTGCCTGACACTGTTCTGTGTGCAGCAGGTCCCCAGAGTCTGGGATTATCTTTAGCTCCTTGGATTGATGACAATGACCATAGCAATAGTGCCGTGGGCACATGCTCACATACGACTGCTCCAGCGGACTCTGTTGACTCAATTGTTCCTGAGCTTTCAGGAGGTTGAGTGCAGGCTTCCACTCCTGTTGATGGTGCAGGCCAGTCTGTGGTGGTGGCAGCCGCTCTGTCATCCGAGGAAGAGCATACCGCTGAACAATTGCTCTTGGATCCTGCTGATGGCAGATGCCAGTCCTTTTGGCTTGAGAGCCCATTGTAAAGACCGCATTGTCCAGGGCCAGTGGGACTGCAGGGAAGTGGTGTGGTCCATCAACCACCTCGAGGTGAGGCCATCAGGTTGGCTCTTCTGCATTTCCAGCCCCTGGTTGTGGGCCAGGCAGTTTTGAATGTTTTCAGACTATGCTATGGTGGTGACTTATGTCAATCAGCAAAGCGGCACAAGGTGCGCTGTGGTGGTGCTGGAGATGATCACCTGATGGCCTGGGTGGAGAAGAATCTCCTAGCCTTGTCAGCCCGGCACATTGCCGGGGTGAGCAATGTGGAAGTGGATTTCCTCTCTGAATCCTGGAGAGTGGGAGTTGAGTCAGGAGGCATTTCAGTGGATTCTGTGCTGTTGGGGTTGCCTTGAAATGGATCTGATGGTTACCTGCTCTAATGCAAAGGTACACCACTTCTTCAGTTGCCAAACATGTTCCTCTGTGATGCCTGGTGGGATGTGTGAGTTGGCATATAGAGAGCCACCCAGGCAGGATTGTTCTGGTAGCATCAGAATTGCTGCAGAGAGCATGGTTTGGAGACTTGATGTGGCTCCGGTAGGCACCTCCTCTTTGACTGCCTCCATCTCAGGAGCTATTGCGGGAGGGGCTGATCATCCTGGAAGACCCAGCCTCCTTCTTGCTTATGGCATTGCTCTTGAAAGGAGACTGCTAGCAAGTAAGGGCTACTCTCCACCAGTAAACTCTACTATACTTGGTGCCATTGGTGCCAGAGGAGGTCTACCAAGCTAGATTATGTATGGATATGGTGCCTCTTTGAGCTCTGCTGAGGTACATGGCACTTAGCTCCTGAGACAACCAGCGTCCTCTCTGTTGGCCTTTCTGCAGGATGGCCTAGAGAAGGGCCTCTCACATAGCTCCCTGAAGATTCAGGTGGCAGCTCTGACCTGTTTCTGTGGTCCAGTGGCGGGCAAGTCTTTAGCATTGTACCCAAACATCTCATGTTTTCTCCAGGGGGTTCAGCATTTGTGTTCTCTCCTTTGGTTTGTGATTCCTTCCTATGATCTATATCTGTTGCTCAGGGCCCTGATGGTGGTCCCCTTTGAGCCATTGAGGTTCCTTAATGGTTTGATGTTCAAGACTGTCTTCTTGGTTTCGATTTTTTCTAAAGGTGGATCTCCAAGCTGCAGGCTATGTCTTGCCTAGATCCTTATTTGTTTTTTTTTTACAAAGGAGGCCATTTCCATTCATCCTGTGCCTTCTTTCTTGCCTAAAGTACTGCTTACCTTCACAGGAACCATGTGATAGCCTGCCCTCCTTTTTCTCTAAGGAGCAGTGTCGGGGAAGGATAAGGATCTTCGCCTTGTCCAGAGTGTACTTCTCTGGTACTTGGAGGTTACAACTTCTGTTTGTAAGTTCTACCATCCTTTTGTGCTATTTGCTGTCCCACACAGGGGTGAAACGGTGGTCAGGTAGATTTTGGGTGACCAAGGAGAGCAAGAGGTACCCGCACACTACCAAAGAACACCAAAAAGCAGGCACAACATTATTGCGCGATAACTCAGTGGCAGTGTTAAGGCACACTAACGCTGTGAAATCTGGGCCTGAAGGGTGGAGTAAGGCTTCTCAGAGGGCGGAGAGAAGGGGCCAATGGGTGGAGAGTGGGCGGAGAGTGGGCAGGGAGAGGCTCCAGGCACACTAACTCTGTGAAATCCACGTCTGAGCACTAACACCAGTGAAAATCTCGCGTTAGGCACATTTGCAGGAGAGAGAAACCATTTCAGTCAGCAATGTACAGCAAAGGCAGGAAAGCCCAGGAAAGTGATAGTTTTGATTGTGCAGGGACCAAAAAGGCAATAAACATATAAAAGGACCAGAACCACATCTAAAATCCCATAACCAAGCTGGCCAATAGTGATATTAATGATAAACAGAAAGCAACACTATTGACAAAGCATATAAATTAAAATATCATGTTTGGAAGGGTCTATGCTCTGTCCCCCTAAAAAGTTAATGATCCCACATTGAAATAGCGCTGATCAGGGTTTCTGTCGTTTAGATTGGGCAGGTTTGTTATGGCGTGCACATGTGCAGCAACAGCAGAGTGGGCACGTAGGAAAGGGCAACTGTACTGATGCTGTAAATGGGATACAGGGGGCTGCAGGCGGCACATGCCGTGGTCCAGCTAGGGCACAGTGTGGACTAGGCAGATGCCTAGGTGGCACATAGGAATGCCGAAACTGTAAAGCAGCAAGGCAGCAACTGACGAGGGTCCAACATGGGCACGAGAGTGTGTCCCACAGTGTCACAGGGGATATTACCCAGCAGGTACCCCCAAGGGCACATAACATTGGCAGGTGGTGCCGGGGCAGTGCGCGCATGTCCATGTAGGCACCCCTACCTGAGAACCCACACCATAGGCAGCTGCCTACCAGCACACTGGATGGCCTGGAACTGTGCACCACCAGCACCACCGGCATAATGGCATGGCAGCATGGTGGCGGAGGGGTGCTGGTGGCGGAGGGGGCAGTGGCATCTGCCCACAGCAGACCATGGCCAAGCCCCGTTTAGGTGGGTGCCGTGCACTGCAACAGACAGGGTCTGTCTGACGAACAGTCATGGTATCCCCAGGGAATGATCTGTCCCTGTGACGACAGTGTGGTGCAGTACACACAGTCAGTGTGTTCAGGAGCAGAAGGTCACAAGTTCAAATCCCAGCTGTGGCTCCTGCCAACTCTGTCCCCATATTTTACCCAGTACTAAACCATGGTAATAAAGACGGAACCTTTATTTCAGATAAAATAAACATGCCTGAAATGCCTTTATTTTACCCTACAGAGCACAGACACCATAAACATGTGCAATCCCTAGAGCAGAGTTTCCCAACTGCAGTCCTGGAGGGCCAAACACCATTCAGGTTTCATGCTGACCCTAATAAATATGCCTGTGCTGCATTTGTATGCGCTGCCCCCATTGTATGCAAATGTATCTCATGCATATTCATTAGGGACAGCATGAAAACTTGAACAGTGTTTGGCCCACCAGGACCAGAGTTGGGAACCTCTGCCCTAGAGCAGCGGCCAACAGAGGCATAAACATCCACACCCACAGGCTCCACTTTCCAAAGCCTCATGCCCTGCGCGGAGCAGCATCTCCCAATACTGGCACCTGCATACCTTAGCCATGCCGTCCTAAACTTTGGAACACGTTCCACATATATCAAAAGGTTGCTATGATTAATGTCAGCTAACAAATCCTAAGTTAAACACAATTTGTTGATAGAGATTTATCATAGCAACCTTTCTGATATCTATGGAGTGTGTTTCAGTTATTGATTCTGACAGTGTTTACCACCCCGGGGAGTGACCCTAACAGTATTGAGTACCATAGCAATGCCCGCACTGTGCTCAGGACTGGTGTGGTGGCCAGGGCTGCCACAAACCTCTATATTTGCACAATGCTGGCATAGGTGTGGGAGTGTGTGTCTGTCTATCCAGTGTGTTGTGGCTACCTACACTTTACTGAGCCCACATTGCTTGCACTGTTTCCAGTGTTAGCCTGCCAATGTGCATAATGAGGAGCAAGGTACTGTGGGTATGGCCCGGACAGGGTGGCATGGGCAGGATGCATTTGCACAGGGTATAGGGCAATGGCTGGGACATTGTAGTGCCCGACCACCACCTGCACGGACAGGGTGGCCACAGCATCTGCTGGTAGGGGAACACAACCTACTTGTCTGGACTGGTCTGGCAGGAGTCAAGGAAAGGACATTAACTGGTAAGTAAAATGTTACCTTTTACAGAGGACTTCCATGTGCATTCAGGGATATCCAAGCCAGAACATCCAAAAAAAATGAAGAGACATCTAAGTTTAGGAGCAATTTCCCAAATATAGACTTGCCCAGTGTGAACATCTGCAGGGCAGTCCACATAGACGTCACGAGAATCCACTTTAATGCCACTTTAAATTAAACTTGGATATTTAGTGCCAGTGTATATTGTCACGCCCTCACCACTCGCCTCCAGCTTAGAGGGGCATGGTTGTATAAGGAACTTTCCCCTTTCAGCCTTAACTGACTAGTTCCCTGCAATGCTTTCTGGGAAATGTAGTTTAATTGCAATATATATGGGCTTCAGGTAGAAAGCTGTAGTCGGGCTCCTTGGATAAGGCAATGACAGAAATTTATTGAGCACAAAAAAAGGTTCATAAATACCACATTCAGGCATACTTCTCCAGGCTTCTTCAAAGTACAACAGGTTATAAGCAAAACAAAACCCAAAACCAAAGTGACAGCTTAAAGTATTCTTCAGCTCAGAAAAACATAGCCTTTTAACAGCAAGGCTACCAGCTTCCTTTAGCCTTGCTGGTTAAAGCAAAAAAAACCCCACCAAAACAGGCTTTCTTCTGTGGCAGTTTGCCTTCTTTTCCAGTCTCAAACCTTTCCAGGCTGTTTTCCAATTTACAAGCAAAAAGAAAAACTCCAAACAGGAACAAACTTTCAATGTGCAAGCAAAGTTCTATTCAGGTTTCTCAGGAAAATTCAAGAGTAAAAAGAAAGCTTTTTCCTCACAGTTAATTTGGCTTCTTGCCGTCTCACTTCACAGGTAGCAGGTGGTTAACAAGCACAATTCACAACTCCAGCTTGTTCTTACGTCTTAGTGAAACTTCCCCTCTTTACCAGGTGGGAATTTACAATCCATCTACCTGCTTCTTATGGTTACCTTTCTCTGGAGGGCTTTCTCTCAGGGCTGGCTTTCCTTCAACCCTTCTGTGGCTAAGGCTTGGCACAAAGAGCAATCCATGAGGGTGTCTTCCTCATTCAGCTCAGCATCAGACTCTCCTAGCTGCATAGACTCTGACTCTCCTTCTGGCTCACCGGGCTCAGCTGACAGCCTCTCGTTAGAGCTGAGAGTGTCTCCTGCACCTCTGCACTGCCCAGCATTAGTCAGGCTTCTCCTGCTCTGCTCAGCATTAATCAGGCTTCTTAGGCTCGTACCTGTGCCTCGGCTTGTATCAGCTTCTCTCTCTCTTTCTCTTTATTTATTTTATTTTTATTTATTTAGCTGCATTTATATCCCGCTTTTCACCGGGTCAAAGCGGTTGGGGGATACATTTAACACGAGGGGATATTTATTTATTTTATTTTATTTATTTAACAATTCTTATATACCGCGCTATTTGTCATCAGCGTGGTTTACATCAAAACAATATAACACTTGGTCAGATACATTGGCCGTCGTTTACATAAAACAGGGGTTTAACATGGGGGTAAACTTGGGGATATGAGACACATACACTAATACTTACAGGGAACATGGGCAATGGAGGGTTAAGTGGCTTGCCCAAGACCACAAGGAGCACCTGTTGGACTAGAAACCCCAGTCCTTCCAGCCCAAGGTTGCTGTCCTCTAGTGGGATTTGAACCACCGACCTTCCAGCCTGTAGTACCTTGCCCCAACCACAAGGCCACTCCTCCCTTCTTGCTCTCTTCTTCTTGCTTTTGCCTCAGCCCTTGCTTCTGGTGTTTCTTCCACCCTTTCTCCTTTCTCCTTCTCCTTCCCCCTTACTATAATCTAGCATAGGCTTATATCCCCAGGGTTCTAGCCCCACCTCCTCTCTTCCCAGGTGACGGAGATCACTCTGCCTTCTGGCACCTGAGTAATCAGGGAGCTTACTGACGTAAGGGTCTTGGACCTTAGGTCTGTATTCACTCTCCCTTATTTCACTAGGGGAAACATGAAACCTGTTCCAGCTGGGGGTTTTCTGGTTTCTAGGTGAGGTTGTGGCTTTGTTCCCCTGACCTTGCAAAAGGGGCCCTTTTACTAGGGTAAACTCTTTGCCTTTTTCCCTTTCCCCTAAGTCAGGATAGGCTTCCTTACCACGATATCCAGTGACTGGCACTAAATATCCAATTTTGCTGGATTGCTGTTTTGCATTTCAGTTAGCAGCGATATTCAGTCGTTAGGTGGAAGCAAAAACATATAATAACTTTTTCAAGTACATTCGTAGCAAAAACCATCGAGAGAATCAGTTCGATCATTGGATGATAGAGGGGTAAAAGGGGCACTAAGGGAAGACAAGGCCATAGTGGAGAGACTGAATGAATTCTTTGCTTTGGTCTTTACTGAAGAAGATGTAGGGCAGTTACCTGAGCCTAAAAGGGTATATAAAGGTGATGTAGCAGAAGAATTGAAAGAAATATTGATAAACTGGGAGGATGTATTACAACTGTTTGATAAACTGAAGCGTAGCAAATCACTTGGACCAGATAGTATACATCCAAGGGCGTTGAAAGAACTGAAGTATGAGATTGCAGACCTGCTATTAGTAATCTGTGAAGTATCATTAAAATCATCTGTACTACATGAAGATTGGAGAGTGGCTAATGTAACTGCAATTTTTAAAAAGGATTCCAGGGATGATCTGAGAAACTACTGACCGGTGAGTCTGATGTCAGTACCGGGCAAAATGGTAGAAACCATTATAAAGAATAAAATTACTGAACATGTAGTTGGCCATATATTTTTTGGAAGGTGTGAATAAACAGGTAGACAAAGGTGAGCCGGTTGATATAGAGCCCCATTCCTTGAGGGGGACATCCGGATGTCCCCGCTGAAGACAAGGCCGTTAGGACCAGATTCTGGTCTGACAGGAACAATGACGGCCCGGCATGCCCCCTCCGCCTGCAGGGACGTCCTCCCCACAGGCACCCCTGCAATTCACGGCTCCGGCCCCCCAAAATCCTGCCGCCTGACCCACGGCTGGCCTCTCATGGCCTGGATCTGGTGGTATAGACTCCCGCACCCAGCCCCGGCTCTGGGGATGGCTCACTTTCCCCAATCAGCCAAATTGTGCTGCTTATACCACCTCTGAGGTGGTATGAGCAGCATGTCCCAGTGGGCCTGGCAGTACCTACAGGACCGTGTTGCTCCATGGTGTGACTGCACCATGAATATTGTGTGCAATTCTGGTCATCACATCTTAAAAAGGATATAGTGGAATTAGAAAAACGACAAAGAAGAGCGACAAAAATGGTAAAGAGAATGGAAGGATATCCCTATGAGGAGAGGCTTAAAAGGTTGGGGGTTTTCAACTTGGAAAAGAGACGGCTGAAGGGGGGATATGATAGAGGTCTATAAATTAATGAATGGAGTAGAATGGGCAAGCAAAGATCGGTTGTTTATGCCATCAACAAGTAGAAAGACTAGACGACAAACAAAGAAGTTATAATGCAGCCCATTTAAGACTAATAAGAGAAAATATTATTTTATTCCATGTGTAAATAAACTCTGGAATTCGTTGCTGGAGGATTTAGTAAAAGCAGTTAGTGTAGCTGGGTTTAAAACAAGTTTGGACAAGTTCCTGGAGGAAAGGTCCATAAACCATTATTAAAGAGGACCCGGGAAATCCACTGCTTGCCCCGGGACAAGCATTGTGGACCCTGTGTGCCTCTTCGGAACCTGCCAGGTACTTGTGGCCTGGATTGGCCACAGTTGGAAACAGGATACTGGGCTTGATGGACCTGGGTCTGACCCAGTAGGAAGGCATTTCTTACGTTCTTATGGTGATGCCCCTGGAATGTCCCGGCTCTATCTGGGTAGCGCTGGGACATTTAGTGCTATTAGAGGCCGATCAGTATCCCTCTGACTATCTTGGTCAGTGAGATTTATGCAGTTTGCAGGTCCACATAAATTTCTTTGAACATGCCTCCCTATAATTTATGCAGAAATACAAGTATGGATTTTTGCTATTTACACGAGCGCTAGGGCTGATGTAAATTTCCACACCTTTGCATACAGTGCGCTATCTGCTACCTACACTAGTGTTTTACAAAGACAAGTAGGCTGTTTCTTGTTTTTATAGAACAGGCTTAACATAAGCCCTTAAAAGGTGCTTTAACTAGGTGCCTTTCCCTTCATAAAATTACCCTCTTTCTGACTTGCTTTTGTCCAAAACCTAAATTTGAGGTCCTTTGTCTTCCACTGAGATGTGCTGGCATCTAGGAAGACAGTGATCATGTTTGTCTCCCAATAAAATGTATTCTTTAATAACTAACTAATTCTATACAGCAAGTTAAAAAAATATTCAGTAAATGAAAAATCTAACAGCTACAAACGTTCAAAAACAGGCATAAAAGCTGAGTTCATTGATGTGCAAACAAAAAAAAAAAACAATAGAGATCTTTCATTTAGAAAATGGAAATTAAGTAAATGACTTCCTTTCCATACACCAAGAAGGTCTTAAAATTATTTGTTTCCAGTCTGTTTACCGTGTTAACACTGCAGGTGACTGGGTTACTCCTGCCACCCATGGCCTTTAATTTTAGACAAATAAATAGGCCTGCAAGTCGCCTTGTCTCATTCATCATTCCTGCAGGCAGAACAGTGTTAAATCTTGGTTTGTAATGGTTTCTTAGAGCAGATGCATATTTGGGATTTTTAATAATCTCACAGCTGTTACTTTGATTTATAGATAACTCACTAATAAGAGGCATAAGGAATGTCTTGCAGTATTGGGATTGGAGAGCTACTAGGTGAGCAAAGCCTGCGTGAGATAATGCTTGTATAGTGAGACATACCTCAGCCCAGGTATGGTAGACTCTTTAATGCATTTATATTCATAAGTACATTTTCTATTTTTGGTTTTCAACAGGTGGTAAAATATGCTGGGGGGATTGTCAAAGGCATTTGCACGGCTTGCAAACCTGCAAACCGTCTAAATGCCGCTGAATGGGATATTCGGCGACACTAACATAGTTAGCGCTGCTGGGTATCCATTGGTGCCGCCACCACATGCCCCCATGCTAAGTGGTTAGCACTGGAGCATGTCTGGTGTGTTCGAGAGTGGAGCAGAGGTGGCACCCGTCGCTAACTGGGCAGCAGCAATATTAAGCCTCTGCTCAGTTAGTGACATGTGGGTAAAGTAAGGCGTGGCGAAGGCTGGCCTAACTTTGCCTGCGGAAGCCAACTGGGCAGCGGGACATGGTCCCGGCATTGGATATCCAGGGTTAGACTTCAGCGGTGATGGCTATCCACTTTCCAAGCACTAACTGCCACCGCTGAATATCCCCCCTCTCTGTTTATCACTATTCCGATCCAGTTGCCACAGGGCAGGGATCCAGAAATACTGATCGATTGATTTTGAGTTCTGCCTTTCGGACATGAATGCAAAAGTCTGTAGAATATTGAAAAAAGCCAGACATCTGGTGATCCTAACTTCTTGAGCCCTGAGCACGTCTAAAAGGGCCTCCCTAAATATTTGCATTTTAGGCAAATGTCTGGGTTGCCTGTGTCCTAATCTGGCCCTGCTAGTCCCCAGTCATGGCAGCAACACTAACAACAAAATTCAGCACGGGCCTCTACAGACTGGGCGACACCTTGCCTTCTGGTCTTGGAGGGCATCCAGTTACCATGGAAACCTGCAAAAGGAGAGCAGAAGCAGGCAGGTTCCGCATTGAATATTGTGTTTTGCTGCTGTGGTTGGGGACAGGCAGGGCCAGATTAAGACATAGGCCACCGAGACATGTGCCTAGGGCCCGAATGTTTAGGGGGGCCCTCTCCGATGTCCTCATGTCTCAAGGAGAACCAAACTTCACAACGGCTAGAGGCCTAGATCGAGCCATGTAATGGAGACAGTGCTTTGGCACCTATCGGAACTTGGCAATGGAGCCATTTCCTGCAATGTCCATGCCTAAATCGGGCCTGTAATTCGATAATTATTAACCACTTAAGCAGAAACTCACATCTATCAATATGGCCAGTAATTTTGTTTTTTCAGACTAGCTTCAATTATCTGTGCCTGTTTCCAGTATTTTGCTCTCCGGTGCACACTTTTGGTCCTCTGTTCTGCTGCACATGCCTGATTGGGTGGGGGGGGGGGGAGGGGGAGGGAGGGAGGACAGTGAGGAAAAGAGATAGTAGCTGGGAAGGCAGTAAGGGAGGGTGATTGAGCCCTGGGGTAAGATAGCAACATATATGCTTTCATGGTTAATGACAGCAGATACAAGCCAAAATGGCCCATCCAGGTCTCCAGATGAGATTTGTCAACTTTTGATAGATGTGCAGATAAAATTCCCAAAAGCAGCCCAATACCATCTCATCTCTCACCCATGTCTTCCAGCAACCTCTTAGCCCCCCTCTCATATCTCTCCTCTCTTCCACTGTGTATTTATTTATTATCCTAATTTTATAAACTGCCAACTCCAACATTTCTAATAGTGATGAGCAACATAAATTTACAAAAGTTACAAAAATCATAATAAATTAATCATAGAACAAATAGTTAAAATCATTATTAGGTCTGCCAGTCTCCTGTCAAACTGTTTGGTTGCCTTTCTCTGTACTCGTCTGCCTGTAACTTATCCCCATCCTTTCTGAGATTCAACCTTCAGAACTGAACACAGTATTAATATATTTATCGTATTTATAGGAAGTGGCACTTTAGAAAGGCTACTTGGGAGGCACATATAAATGTGTTCTAAAATCAACCAGTCTCCACCGACATGCAAGGAAGCGGAAACATGCAGCATCAACCCCCAGAGACTTGCAGGGAAATGGGCAATTTTAGAAACATGCACATGCGAAATATGCATGTCCGTGAAACTAGCAACCTAGATGCTTCTGCATTGTTATTTCAGAATGCGCATGTGTATCTGTTGCCGCATACGCACCCTGGTCTGCCATTTTGCAAGCGGAGACACGCAGTGACACAGCAACGCATAAAAAGGCCTCCGTATTTAACTGTATGCTTTTTTGAGGAGGAAAATATTATTGGGGAAGTCGGAGGGCATTCCTCTCTTCCCCTTACTGTTGTCAGCTGTAATAAGCACTTTCCAAATGTTTATTCATGCCCTGGAGCAGGTATAGACATGAACATGATGGCCAGGGGTCATAAACTTGCGGCATTATTCTGAAATCAGCTGTACATGTGTATCTTTTGCAGACCACCATGGACATGTCTCCAGCACATCCCCATGTGACATAGATGTGATTGCACTGGACATGTGTAAATTCGGGCCTTTCTAAAGTGGCTCTGGGGATGTGGATGTGATTGGCACATCTGAATGGGCCTTTTCAGATGTACAAATCACGAATACAGTTTCTGAAATGACTCCTTTAGTATTTCGTTCATGTCTTTCCAATAATGTGCAGAGGCATTAATACTTCCCTTTCGTTTCCTGGTTACGTCTCTTCCTGTGCAGTCCCGCATCCTTCTGGCTCTGGCAGTTACCTTCTCCTACTCTTTCAGACACTATCCCCCCTACGTTCTCGCCGGGAGGTAGTGAAGGAAGGAGAATGAGGTTTGGAAGAGCAGTGTGGAAGGGAAATTGAGACTTAGAACAGGGTGTTCCATCTAATACTGGATAAACCTTTCCCACACATCCACATTGCTCACCTAGATTAAGCTTACCCTTAGAAAGCAATTGCTTGTCGCTAATGTGAATAACTGTAATTTAATGTAAATATTTGACTTTACTGTTGATATACTGTTCGTAGTATGTTTTGAAACATTATCTAATTCATACCCAGTTCAAATGTTCCTACCCCTCCTGTTATCTCATTGTATTTTTAAGTTACACTTAATAGTTGAATGTTCTTTGTTCTAAATCTGTTCTATGTAAAATAATAGTGCTCTATTATTAATGTTTGTTACCTGTAAACCGCCACTGATCTCTGGAAGTGGCGGTATAGAAAAGATGTATAAATAAATAAATAATACAGCAGGATAATGTCTTATATTAAAATGTTATCTTGTTCCATCAGATGAGGTGATGATCCAGCTCTGAAAGGTTAGAGGTAGATCTAGAATCTGCCTCAGTAAAGCCACAGCTGTATAATGCTGCTAAGAAAAATGTGCTTATTAGCAGAAAATTTGCAGTATCGAGAGTTTCTGCTTTGGCTGCAGAGCTCAATGTAACTGCGACGAGCTGTTCTTACAGTAAGAATTAATCTCACAATGGTGACACATTATAATTGAAAAGACTGAGTATAGTGAGGGTGGTGTTCCTGTAACAGGAATGGCTTTTATTGCCAGATATTCTTCAGGCTGTGCTTGAAAAAAGAAATTTTCAAAAGGCGAGAGGAGTCTTATCACAGATCTGGCAGATAGATATTGAGAATGTCAGGGCCCTGTTGGTGCCTTGCAGGAGTGCTTGACTGATCTAAGGGGGGCGTTGAGGGCATGCCTAATTGGGAATGTGGTCAAAAATATGCAGAAAGTCAATCAGGTATATTTTGAGTAGGGCAGTAAGAGCGGGGAAGATTTAGGCTTCCTAACTGAGAGCTTATAGGTTGCATAATCAGATATAGCAGACGAGGGACCAGAAAGGAGAGAAAATAGTTAGCCTGGACAAGATTTGGGAGTGTTTTGCCCAATACTATAGTGAATTTCATACTTTTAAAAGCAAAGGTGTACAGAATACGTTGACGGTATAGATCTCCCTACAGGTTGTGCGGGACCACTTAAGCAGATGGAAGAGCAGGTCATGGAGGGGAAGGTGATGGTCACTATTAAATCTTTAAAAGTGGGAAAATCACCTGGGTTAGGTGGTTACATACCCCAGTTCTGTAAACACTTTGAACATCTCTTGGTTGGGCATCTGGTACAGCTATTTAATTCAGTGCTGAGGGCCGATTCCCTAGCTGATGTAGTGAAGATGGCCGGGATAACTGTAATACCTAAGGAAGGCAAGAGCTCTGGACAATGTGGCTCCTATTGAGCCGTCGCCCTCCTAAATATTGATGCTAAATTATTGGCCAAAATTGTAGCTACCTGATTAAATAGCTGTATCTCTCTTTTGATTCTTGAGGACCAATCTGGATTTATACTGGAAAGGAAAGGTGGGAGATAAACGTATAAAGCATCTGCTACTCTTGATGTTCAGGGTGCAGCTACTGTTGTGTGTCAGGGGGTGGGGGGGGGGGTCCCTTCACTCCTCATGTCAATAGATGCCAATAAAGCAGCCAACAGGGAAGAGTGGGGTTTCATGCTTGCAGTTCTGAGGTGCTCGGGCTTTGGTCCTAATTTTTGTCTTGGGTGGAAGCCCTCTTAAGGGGCCCTGAAATGAGAGTGAGAGTGAATGAAGGCTATTATAGTATATTTTCACTTTCAAGAGGGGCCTAGATGGGGATACCCTCTCTCTACTCTCCTTTGGTGACAAATATATTAAAGGAGTCATGGCTGGGGATAAAGAATACAAAATATCACTTTTTGCAGATGATATGTTCACCATAATCCAGCAGCCTCTAACATCATTACCTGTAATATAAAAGAGCTTAGAGACTTTGATAGATTATCAGGCTTCAAAGTGAACACGACAGTGGGAGCTTTGAAATGTATTCCTTCCGAAGAAGCAGGTGGGAGACATTGTACAAAGTTTTCCATTTAAACATACAAATACAGATTGATCCTTTGCAGTTATATCAGGTGAACTACCCTCCTCTAAAGCAGAAGGAAATTGATGAGGAAATGGGAGAGACTAAACCACTTTTGGCTAGGGTTTGCAGCCTCTTTTAAAATGATGATCCCACTCTGCTTTTCATACTTGTTTCAGACACTATAAAAACATAAGATATGCCATACTGGATCAGACCAAGGTCCATCACGTTCAGTATCCTTTTTCCAACAATGGCCAATCCAGGTCACAAGTACCTAGCAGTTTCCCAAGAAGACACACAGGTTTCACTATACTTGTATTGGGCAAGCAGTGGATTTTTCAGGTCCTCTTTAATAATGGTTTATGGACCTTTCAACCAGGAACATGTCCAAACCTTTTTTAAACACAGCTACACTAACAGCTTTTATTACATCCTCTGGTAATGAATTCCAGAGTTTGATTACATGTTGAATGAAAAAATATTTTCTCTTATTAGTCTTAAATAGGTTACACTGTAGCTTCATTGCATGTCCCCTAGTCTTTCTACTTTTTGATGGCGTAAACAATCGATCTACATGTACCCATTCCACTGTATCTCTCTTTTGATGTTATAGACCTCTATCATATCTCCCCTCAGCTGTCTCTTTTTCAGGTTGAAGAGCCCTAACCTTTTTAGCCTCTCCTCATAGATGTATCCTTCCATTTTGATGGCTCTTCTCTGTACCTTTTCCAATACCGCTATATCCTTTTTAAGCTACGGTGACCAGAATTGCAAACAGTATTCAAGGTGCAGTCGAACCATAGAACAATACAGAGGCATTATAATATCCTTTGTTTTATTCTCCATTCCTTTCCTTATGATTCTTAGCATTCTATTTGCCTTCTTGGCTGCCGCTGCACACTGAACGGAGGGTTTCAAAGTGTTATCCATGATAACGCCTAAATCTTTTTCCTGGGTGGTGGTTCTTAATGTGGAACCTTGCATTGTGAAACCATAATTTGGGTTATTCTTTCCTAGGTGCATAACTTTGCACTTGTCCGTACAAAATCTCAGCTGCCATTAGAATGTCCAGTATTCCAATTTATCAAGGTCCTCTTGCAATTTTTTACAATTCTCTTGGGTTTTAACAACTTCTAATACTTTTGTGTCATCTGCAAATTTGATTACCTCACTCGTTATTCCCATTTCCAGGTCATTTTCAAATATGTTAAAAAGCAGCAGACCCAGCACAGATCCCTTGGGTACACCACTATTCACCTTTCTCCATTGGGAAAATTGGCCATTTAGCCCTACCCTCTGCTTTCTATCTTTTAACCAGTTCCTGATCCACAATAGTACACTGCCTCCTATCACATGACTTTTTTATTTTGCCACGAGTCTCTCATGAGGGACCTTGTCAAAGTCATTTGGAAAATCCAGATACATTATATCAACTGGCTCACCTTTGTCTACCTGCTTATTTACACCTTCAAAAAAATATAACAGATTAGAAAGACAAGACCTTCCTTGCTTAAAGCCGTATTGGTTTTCTCCCATTAAACCATGGCTATCTACATGTTCAGAAAGTTTGTTCTTTATGATGGTTTCTACCATTTTGCTGGGTACTGACATCAGGCTCACCGATCTGTAGTTTCCTAGATTACCTCTGGAACTCTTTTTAAAAATCAGCATTACGTTGACAATGTGCCAATCTTAAGGTTTTACAGATGACTTTAATGATAGGCTTGCAATCTCATATTTCAGTTCTTTCAACACCCTCAGATGTATACCATCTGGTCCAGGTGATTTGCTACTCTTCAGTTTATCAAACAGTTGTAATACATCCTTAAATTTGGTGAATTTGGTGAATATGAAGAAAGGCTAAAAAGGTTAGGGCTCTTTAACCTGGAAAAGAGACGGCTGAGGGGAGATATGATAGAAGTCTATAAATTAATGAACGGAGTGGAACGGGTAAACGTAGATCGATTGTTTACATTATCAGAATATAGAAAGACTAGGGGACATGCAATGAAGCTACAGGGTAAACTATTTAAGACTAATAAAAGAAATTATATTTTCACTCAACGTGTAATCAAACTCTGGAATTTGTTACCGGAGGATGTAGTAAAGGCTGTTAGTGTAGCTGGGTTTAAAAAAGGTTTGGACAAGTTCCTGGAGGAAAGGTCCATAAACTATTATTAAGAAGGGACCCAGGATATCAATGCTTGACCCAGTACAAGCATTGTGGAACCTGTGTCTTTTGGGGAAACTGCTAGGTACATATGACCTAGATTGGCCACTGTTGGAAACAGGATACTGGGCTTGATGGACCTTGATCTGACCCAGTATGGCATATCTTATGTTCTTAACTTTGACCATCCCTACTGTCCCAGTAGTGTGCCTACAGTCCAGGGAGTCACTGAAATTTCAATGAGAAGGACGTTGGAGGAGTTTCGTTCCCCATATATGTGGTGGGAGTTGAGTTGCGACAGTGGCTAAAGGGGCAACATGGGAGAGGAGAGCTTGGGTGACTCCGATGTGGATGTAGGCCCTACATGCTGGAGAGGCACAGAGGGATTGAGAGCATGGTTACTGGGCTTAAAAAATGAGCTGAAAGAGGACATTGCATCTGTTAAGGTTGAGCTCAAAAAAGGCTGTGGTGGCCTTACATCAAGATTTGGCAGATCTTCGGGCATGGTTAGAAGATGTGGAGAACCACATGGAAAGTCATGTGGAGGCTTTTGAGCTGTTTAGCATGACTTAGGACTTGCTGAAGAGAGAACAAAAGGCTCTTCAAGAGGAGGTACAAGACCTAGAAGATCGGTCCTGCTGCAGCAATTTGAGGATCCGGGGGTTCTCACAGGTGGAAGGCTATAAGATTGCATGACTACTGTGGAGAGATTTCTTTCAGGCCCTGCTGATGAGGCCAGGAAACATAATGGATCAGTTGTATGAGCAGCTCTGGCACTTACAGACCATACCCATAGGAGCCTAGACTCTATCCGATATGGGAGACCGCAAAATGTGGTGGTCTGTCTGCAGCTCTATGTGACCAAGGAGAAGATTTTTGCAGCAATAAAACAAAACCCATTTAAATAGGAGAACTGTGCAGTGGAAGTGTTCAATGCTTTATCCATGGGGACATTGCAGCGATGTCGAGGACTTAAAGAGGTGACTGCCTTCCCGTGGTAGAAGGGAATGTGTTACAAGTGTCTACACCCATTCAGTTTGCTCTCACACAGTTAAGGGAATCTCAAATTGAATTGAAACGCTGGAAGAAGCTTGGCAGGCATTGCAAGCGTTGGATTTTTGGGGCCTCACAGAGAAACAAGGGACCAGCGAGGGAACAACAGTGGCAACAAAGATAAGTGCAGCAGGCCTAAAGTGTCAGCGAGAGGTGGCTAAGAGCAAATGCCTCAAGAGACTAAGGGGGCAGCATTAGACAACTTAAAGGACAATGGGATGAAATGACTGTGAGGCCTTGGACTTTGGATCTAATTACTCACTTCTGTGGGTGACTTCGTCTGTAGGGGCCCTAAGTTTGCCTTTCCCTTATCGAGGGGGGAGGAGTGTTTTTCCCCCACTTGTTGGTGTTTGGTTTTGAAAGATGGGGAAGAGGGATATGAGTTAGCATTGATTGGTGAGGAAGGTATAATATAGATGGGTGGGGGAGGCCTCTGTAATTTGAGGTGGGGGGTATGAGTTAGCAGTGATTAGGGAGGGAGGTGTAATCTGGATAAGTGGGGGAAGGACTCTGCAATTTGAGGTGGAAGCAGGGCCGGCTCGTTCACTAGTCAAGCTAGACGGCAGCAGCGGCACAGATGGGTGGTGGCAGCTGCTTACAAAGGAGGCTGCCACTGCCCCCCCCCCCCCCCCCAGCTACTGCCAATTCCGTTTGGGAGAGGGAGGCAGGCAGGCAGCAGCAGAATCTCCAAAAGCAGCGGCAAAAAACATTGCTTTTGGAAATACTGCCACTGTCCACCTCCCCTTCCCTAGACGGAATCAGCAGCAGCTAGGGGGGGGGGCAGTGGTAGCGATGGCGGCAGCTGGAGAGGGGCAGTGACAGCGGGGGAAGGGGGCGGTGAGGCCAAGGTTTCTGCCTAGGATGGCAGAAACCCTTGAGCTGGCCCTGGGTGGAAGATGTTGGGGGGGGGGGGGGTGGAGTGGATTGAATGAGTGGTAGGTTTGTTGGAAGTAAGGGTAGTACTACGGTATACTATGTTTGGTTTTGAGTGTTGAGTTGGTATAATAGAGGGACCATTAAGGGGAGGGTAAGGTATGATGAATGCTAGATGGGTGATGGGTTAAGAATGAGGATTCTGTGGATGAGGGGCAGGGGTGTGGGGGGGTTCGGGTGTGGAGCTTGATGTATGGATGGGTTGGTATGGTAGTGAGTGGGCTCTGTATTTACTCTGATGCACAATGATTCGCTTAGGCACAATAAATGTTAAAGAGTTAAATGGAGAACGGTTGAAATGGGGTATTTTTTTGCAAGAGACACATTTACGTTGTAGGGATGAATCCTTGCTCTGTAGAGCTCAGTTTCCACAGCAATATTTTAACTGTAATAGGGCTGGGAAAAAGAAATCATTGTAGCTATCTTATTGCATAGGGGATGTCCTTTATTAGTAAAGGATACCTATCAGAATTTAGAGAGGAGGATTTTGTTACTGAGGGGTGAATTAAGGGGAAAGGAGGTGATCTTGGTCAATATCTATGCATCAAATGAGGAACATGTACCTTTTTGGAGGACGGTTGTGAAGATCTTGGGTAGCTGGGCAAAGGGGGCAGTATGGATGGTGGGGCGGATTTTAACTTATTCTTAGACCCTAAGTTGGATAAGCAGCTAAAGGGCGGGGAGGGGAAAAGGGGAGATGCAGAATATTGAAAGGATTGATGAAGAAATTTCACCTGATGGATGTATGGAGGACAGAACACCCGATGGAGCAGGACAATATGTTTTATTCTCACCCCCGTTTGATTCTAGTGTTCCGGGTAGAAGCTGTTCAAAGAGTGGCAATTGAGAATATTATATGATTGGACCATGCTCCAATATGGGTACAATTGGACAAAGGAGGAGGAAGAGTTGCACTTCTGGCGGTTGAACAAGAGCCTCCTTTGTATGGTTAAGGTTGTTCAGGACATGTGGCAACTATTAAGGGATATTGGGTTTTGAATGATACTGGAGCAGTCAGTGTGGTGACATTGTGGGAAGGGATGAAGGTGGTTGGAGGGGGGAGGTTTGTGATATGGGCGGCCAGACTTAAAAAATTGAGACAGAAAAAGGAACAGTAGCTGCAGGGTGCAGGCGGGAGAGCATCAGCAAACTGGCTGGAAGAGCACTGAGGCAGTTGACCCAATTGCGCTCTGAATTACAGGATCTGCAAGTGAAGAGTATTGCTTATAGATTGCAATTGGTCCAGCAGTATTATGATGAGTTTGACAATAAGGCCAGCAGGTTGCTGACCAGGAAGCTACGATAAAAATTTCCTACAATACCATCCATTGCATCCGGGATCAGAAGGGCAGGCTGGTGCTTAAAGATGCTCAAATTAAACATTAGTTTTTGGAGTTCTATAACTAACAGAAGGAGATTTCTCTGGAAAAAGGAAAGACATCTTGAGGCTATCATCCTGCAGCTGCTGTATCTTGAAGCTCAAGAAGGGATGGAAGCTGAGCTTACTTGTGATGAACTGAGACAGATAATTAAGGAATTGCCGGGGGGGGGGGGGGGTGGAAACACCTAGGTTAGATGGCCTAACTGCAAGGC
Organism: Ichthyophis bannanicus; assembly: GCA_033557465.1. NCBI lineage: Eukaryota > Metazoa > Chordata > Amphibia > Gymnophiona > Ichthyophiidae > Ichthyophis > Ichthyophis bannanicus. The sequence goes on along the minus strand of CM066049.1, from coordinate 73,273,460 downwards.
TCTGCAACTGCAAGGTTTTTGAGGGAGAAATGGTTGGGAGGATGGGGCAGATGTTCAATTGGGATTTACAAGAAGGTTGGTTGTCCCCCTGACATGCTGATGGATTGTATTACTGTTATCCCCAAGGCTGGGAGAGATCCTACTTTGTGCGTGTCATATCACCCAATCTCTTTTATAAATGTTGATGTTAAAATCTTGGCCAAGGCCTTAGCCAATAGATTGTCACAATGGATGCCGACTTTTGTCAACATCGATCGGACTGGGTTTATTTTTGGAAGATGGGCCACTGATAATATCAAAAGGGTGATCAATATAGTTTGGGTGGTGCAACGTTGCAGGGAGGAGACTATGTTACTTTCTACTGACATAGAGAAAGCATTTGATAGAGTGCATTGAGGATTTTTATTTGAGGAGGATGTGAATAATGGATTTTGGGCTTAATTTTATGAAGTGAGTCTCCACCTTGTATCAGGATCCTAGGGCTCAGGTAAAAATCAATGGGAGCTATTCGGAAGTCTTCTCCTTGGAAAGAGGAGCACATCAAGGGTGTCCCCTTTCCCACTGCTTTTTGCACTGGTGATAGAACGATTGACACAAACTAACCAGGCAAATTCTAACATTATGGGGGTGGAAGTAGGGGGGGAAAACATGTGGTATCGCTTTTTACAGACGATATCTTGCTGTCCTTGATGGACCGCCTCCATTCACTGCCGGAGATAGTGCAGGGGTTATGGGCCTAGGGGACAGTTTTAGGTTTTTAGATAAATACTCGTATGGATAAAACTGAAGCCCTCAATAGTAATCTGAGGGGACAGCTCAGCTATGGCATATGATGGACTGGAGGGAGAGCGGGGAAAGGAAGAATTTTGTTTTTTGGAACAGGAGAGCTGCCTGTCTTGCCCACTTGGGCTAGTACAGGGTTGTAATGGAGGGGGGGGGGGTCAATCTGTTAATGGTGCATGTTCTGAGGATTTGGGATAGGGCGTGTAGAAAGGTCAGCCTTTAGGGACTTTCTCCTTGTTGCAGCCTTTGCACTATACAGAGGCTTTCTGTCTGGGAGGGAAGCTGGGGTGTTTACCCATTGGGAGAGGAGAGACTTAAGATATTTCTGTCAGTTTGTGGATGGTGGAGATCTGGTAAAGTTTGCTGAATTGTAGGAAGACTATGATTTAAAAGAAACAGGTTTCTTTCAATATGCCCAGGTGCTGCATTTTTCTCCAGGGGAAATCTCGGAAAGTGGAGCTCCAAGAAGATTTCTCAGAGTTAGAAGCTCTTTGATACGAGAGGAAAAGATCTTGGGGGTTAATGTCAGCCTTATATAAGGCCTTAAGCACCCCAAAGTTTGTCAACTTGTCTATGTGGAGTTGATGAGTGCATTTTGGACAAGTCCAGTGGGGTTATCGTTGATTCTGGATAACAAGGGATTGAACTCTGCTAATACTGGTTTTAAATTCTCATGCCTTTGCATTTCTGGATTATCTCAACAAATAGGGGTGACCTACATGGAGCGGTGGGTACATACCTAAACAAAAGCATGGGGAGGTGTGACCCGCATGGAGCGGCAGATGCACCTACTCTTACTGCCTTGCTGGGCAGACTGAATGGACCATGCTGGTCTTTATCTGCCGTCATTTACTATGTTACTATGTAGCCATCATTTTTTCAGGGAAGCTGGGACTACATGTCCCTACATGCAGTAGAAAAAATTCAGGACTGGCTGTACCTGACCAAAGTGACCTAATAACTCCAGAGTTCGGCATAAGAACCTGGCTTTTTTACAATACATGCAGAGCAACAATGTGACTAAAACCTGTTTAACTAGAAACATTACAATGTATGGGAACAACAGTTTATGTTGACCCAGTTCTACCTCAATCAATACTGACCTGGCAATAGGCCAATTGCAAAGTTTATGTCAAGGGAAGTCAATGTTTGCATAATATAAAAGTCAATATCCTCTCTTGGAGATTTTACCAGATGAGAGAAGACGTGAAACTTTGTGGGAATGCAATCAGTCCAATATTCATTCTGCAGCTCCATGCTACCTCTCCTCTCTTATCTCTCCCTACACCCCTCCCTGGCAATTCCACTTATCAGGCAAATCACTCTTTTCTATGCCCTTCTCTTCTGCTGCCAACTCCAGACGCCGTTCTTTCCACCTTGCTGCACTGTATGCCTGGAGCAGACTTCCTGAGTCGGTATGTTCTTGTGCCTGCTCAGCTGAGCACATTTGCACCCTTGTGGACTTCCTACATTTCAAATTCATGCTACCCTCTTTCCAGTTAGCCATAGTATTCATTAAGCAAGACTACTATGTCTACCTTACTAACTCTTTTACTTCTGACCTTCACCATCCCTTTATAACTCTCAACTCTCTCATCAAAGTGCCTCCACCTACGACCCTTCTCTTTCCGCTCAGACTTTGGCTGACTATTTCAATGACAAAGTCCACAAGATTACTCTTGAGTTTCTCCCAGGGTCGTCTCCATCCCCACCTTCCTCCTCTTCCCTCAAACTCTGTCATCCTTTCTTCCTTGTCTAAGATCACCAAGGAAGAAATCACACCTCTCCTCCTCCAAACTTACTACCGGCCCCTCTGACCCCATTCCCACCTGTCTTCTAAGTTCCATCTCCTCCACTGTTATTCCTTCCATCTGTCAAATCCTCAACCTATTGCTTTCCACTGCAACTGTTCCTTCAGCTTTCAAGCATGTTGTGGTTATATCCCTCATCAAGAAGCCCTCACTAGACTCTACCTCTAATTATCAGCCCATCTCCCTCCTCCCCTTTATTTCTAAACTATTTAAATGTGCAGTTCACCATCATTGTCTTGACGTTTATTCCTCTCAAGCCCTTCTGAATCCATTGCAATCTGGCTTTTACCCTCTACGTTATACTGAAACGGCTTTTGCCAAAGTCTCCAATGACTTGTTCCTTGCCAAATCCAAGGGCCTTTACTCAGTCCTCATCCTTCTTGACTTTTCTGCTGCTTTTGACACTGTTGATCATCACCTTCTCCTCGATATCCTGTCCTCACTTGGATTTAGAGGCTCTGTTCTGTCCTGGTTTTCTTACCTCTCCCACTGCTCTCTTAATGTATGTTCTGGGGGATCCTCGTTTACTCTTATCCCGCTCTCAGTTGGTGTACCCCAGGGCTCTGTTTTGATATCTCTCCTTTTCTCTCTCTTCATCTAGTCCCTTCATGCACTCATCTCCTTATGGTTTTCAGTACCATCTCGTCACTGATGACGCTCAGATCTACCTCTCTACACCTGAAATTTCTCCAGGAATCCAGGCTCCATTTTCTGCCTACTTATCTGAAGTTAGTGCCTGGATGTCCCACCATCATCTGAAATTGAACATGGCCAAAACCAAGCTGCTTATCTTTCCACCTAAACTCACCTCCTCCCTTACTCTTCTTTATTTCTGTGGATAACTCTCTACTCCTCCCTGTTTCCTCATCGCGCAACCTTGGGATCATCTTTGACTCCTCCCTCTCCTTCTCCACACACATCCAACAGATAGCTGAAACCTGTTGTTTCTTTCTCTATAACATCAGTAAAATTTGTCCCTTCCTTTCTGAACACACTACTAAGACCCTTATTCATTCTCTAGTCACCTTCCGTCTAGACTATTGCAACCTCCTCTTCGCTGGTCTTCCTCTGAATCATCGCTCCCCACTTCAATCTGTTCAAAACTCAGCTGCACGGCTAATCTTCCACCAGTGTCGCTACGCTCACATCACCCCTCTTCTCAAGTCACTTCATTGGTTTCCTTTCCGTTTCCGCATCCCATTCAAACTTCTACTTCCGACCCATCATTTGGCTGCTCCTCACTACCTTTCTCCTCTTATCTCTCCCTACACCCCTCCTTGTAAACTCCGCTCTTCTGGAAGATCGCTTCTATCCATGTCTTTCTCTTCCACTGCCAATTCCAGACTTTGATCTTTCAACTTAGCTTCACGTTATGCCTGGAGCAAACTATCCGAGTCAGTATGTCAGGCTCCATCTCTGCTCCTATTCAAATCCAGGCTAAAAACTCATTTCTTCAAGGCTACTCTTGGGTCCTGACCCCCTTATTCTCCTGTCTACACCCATGTGTGTTTGATCATTTCCCTTGAGAATTCCCTGTTTGTCTATTTTAGCAGATTGTCAGCTGCCTGGAGCAAGGATTGTCTTTTTTGTGTACATGCACGGTGCTGTGGGTGCCTAGTAATGCTACATAAATGATAAGTAATAGTAGCAATAGCAATAGTAATATTGGACCTAAAATCTGAGTGCTCCAACACTATCTGTGTAACAGAGGGGCAGAGTGAGGATGGCTCAAGAAATTATAAGGATTGTGCTGGCACAGTGACCACTCTATCAGAATATTTAGTGCCACTACTTATGCGTAGAAGTGTGCCTAGTATCCAGATTAAGTTCAATGCTAGTGCCAGCATCTAAGGTTCGCCAGTCACCGTGTTAACTGTGTATCCTAGTGCTCATGTTTCTTTATGAGTCACTAAGTAAGGATCAGATGTGTTAAGCAGTTTTCCTATAAAACAAATGAGGTAACACCCTTTGGTATGTTAGACCCTAAGTCTTCATTAGGTGTTTGTTGGTAAATAAATGGCGGGTGAGCTGGGGAGTTGCAGGGAGTCCTGTTTGTTTTGGTGAAATCCCTCAATAAATTCATCATCCTGTGTGTAGATGTAAGGTGTCTTATTATGTATATTTGTGTGTGATGTATTTATTGAAAGCGTTTTATAACCACCTTAGTGATTTCCATCATTCCATCAGAGCTTGAAAAGATAGAAGCAGAAATTAAAGTACAGAGTAATCAAAGATCATTTAAATTACAGAGAGCAACTTTAACATCCTAAGTCGCTCCTCCAAGTCTTTACTCTTTTCCTAAAATTCAATAAATGAGTTTCTAATCTCAGATTCAGGATATCTGTGGGTGGATACTGCAGTGAGTTTCTCATTCGGCTTCCTATGGTACAGTTCCTTCACAACATTATGAAAACACTGTAAAATATAATAATTTTGCTTTTGATGGTTAATGATCTAATCCACAGATTGCGGTTTCTTCTGGAACTCAATGGGGGGGAGTTTTAGCGACGAGGCCAGCACACTTAAAGCGGTTGACCGGATTACAATTTTGCAAGCTGGTCAGCAGCGATATTCAGTCACTGGCCGGATTGAAAGACCGGATAAAGTTAGGACAGCTATTCAGCCAGTTAGGGTCAACCCACAGTGCCATCACTGCTCCGCCCCGGAACGCCATGATGCTAAGCACTCACCGGATTAGCGCCGTTGAATATTCTGGTGAGTGGCATTTACACAGTTTGCAAATCTGCAATCCACATAAATGCCTTTGGATATCCCCCCTCCTAGTATGTCTGGAACAACCCCCTCCACACACTACCACTTACAAAGGCTACGAATTCTCTCTCCATACTCTTCCCATCCCTGGCCGAATTAATTATAGAGCAAACATCAAAGCGTGACATTGTTCAACTTATTTGTGTCATGTTAGAATGAATATGAAGTAAGAGGGAGCATCTTGCTTGGATTGTGGTTACACCAGTGTCTGGAGGATCCAAGTTCAGAAATGGGCTTTGCTCCCTGCATATGAATCTGAGCATGTGAAACAAACTATAATTAATTTTGAGCACCAGCTTTTAGGATGTCTGGACAAAGCAATATAAAGACTGGACATGCAATGTAGTGAACATATTTAGTATGGAATATTGGTCTTGATGAAGATGGAGGTGAAATTTTCACCTATGCATACTCTAATCACTGCATTATGTTGGTAGTGAGTTGATTGAACAGTTTATGACTGGTCCTGGCTTTTTGATATGAGGCTGGAAAGAGGAGCATGCAGCAAATAGTTTTACATGCCAGCACTACAAACGAGCAGTTTTGAATTTTGCGGGCTAGCTATGCTAATTGTATGATGCACGACATCAAAATAGCCGACCTAAAAGCTTTGAAAATGCCCACATGTCTTTCTGGCATTATGCAGGCAGAAAGAGCAGTGGCGGATTGTGCCAGATGGCCTGAAAGCCCAGCTGTGTGGGAAAGCGATTGCATTCACCTTGGAAGCAGTAGGATTGCGTGGGGGACCTCCAAGTGGCATGAGTATGGCAAGGAGACAGGGAGAATAATTCTAGAGTAGTTAAAGTCTCCATCTTGGCCATGCTCACTGCAGTGTGGTACAAGGGGAAGGTTGGAAGCCACCAAGCAGGGATGAGGCATCGAGGGACTGAGAGCATTTTGATTTACAGATTTAGTCGTATGGCCTAATCCTACAGCTCCAGCAGCTTTGGGTTAATATCCAAACAAGTAAATATTCAAGAGCTTTAGATAATAAGAAAACAATGCTGCTAATCCTTCATTCTGTTTTTAGTGTTTAATATTTAATAGTCCTCATGTTCTGCCATCTTAGCAGCTGTCAGACATCATGGGATGTTAGCCAGGCACGAAAGGCCAGGCTTCATCTCTATCCCTTTTCAAGTCCTTGTTAAAGGCTCACCTCTTTAAAGCTGCTTTTGGATCCTGACCCCTTTTTCCTTGTGTCTCCTTACCCTTCTTTTCCCCTTATTTTTATCCTTTGTCTTGTCTGTCTTAACTAGATTGTAAGCTCTCATGAACAGGGACCATCTCTATCTATGTTTGTACAGTGCTGCACGCGCCTTGTAGCGTTTCATAAATGATTAGTAGTATTAGTAGTTTACCAATGCAAAATGCCTCTGTTGTATAGCAAAATGTAAAATATATGTTTACTAACTACATGTAGACTTTTCTGCTTTTTGCCCATATTTTGGTTCAGCAAGAGCCCCGTAGGACCCTTGTTGCATCCTGAGTGTTGGCCTGCAAACAAATGTGAATTTGTATTGCCTTTATTGGGGATTACTTTAAAAGCGCTATTCACAATGAGGGTCATTCAGTGGTACGAATAGCAGGGATGGACATCTGGATTGGATGTCCATCCCTGCTATTCACTCCCCTGCCATCCCTGGCTAATACCTCCCCATGCGAACAGTTCGTTTATACGGAGAGGTTTAGACGGGGTCGGGAGGGGGCATGTCCAGGGCTGAGTGAGGGCAGGGCATGTGGGTCGCGACCCCAGACGTACAAGGCCAATTCTGAAGTAGGCTCTGTAAGTCCCATGCCGTGAACATGGACGGGGGACTTATTCCCCACCAGGCCGGGTCAAAGAGGTAGGGGGTGCAGTAAATGGGAGGCTTGATCGAGGGTCCGGCTGTGGGGAAAGGAGAGGGTCAATGGCAGCTGGCATTTGCAGCTCCTGAATGGATCATGGTGACAGGATACCATGGCACTGCGGCTCTATACAGGAGCCTGACTGAGGTTGTCGGAGATCTGCTAATGCATGCAGACCGACCAGAATTGGGACCCAGCCTGCATGTTCGGCCATAGACCCAATTCTGATTCCACAGGCATGCCTAGCCCCCGTGAGATCAGAATCAGGTCTAACCCCGGGCGTCCTGCTTCTGATCGGCCACACTGGAGGTTGGATGGCCGATTCACAATGTGCCTCCGCTTGGACATCTGCAAATGGACATGCAGACATCCAAATTACAGCGATGTCCACGGAGTCTGTGGACGCCCCCAGTGCGAGGATGTCCAAGTCTGAACAGGGGCATGGTGGAGGTGTGGCTGGCGATCCCCACCTGATCTCAGAGACACCCTAGATGTTCTGAATCGCATCTAAAGTTACACCTGCCCCAGGCATGAATAAGCATCTGAAAAGTGCTCATTTTGTCAGGCAAATGTCTAGAAGGTGTGGAGAAGGAGCTAGACTAATATCGCCCGTATTTCACACTATGTCAGTGAACACTGACGGGGAATGGGGGCCCATGTTTTCACTTTTCTATGCTGCTGGACGTCCCCTATTGCTAGCTTGTCTGAGATGGACGTTCCCAACCCAGGTGTCCCTACTGGGGACATCTATGTGGATGCCCGCGTGCAAGTCCAGGTCGAGGACGTCTGTGTTCCTGAAATCAGCTGGAGACATGGATGTCCCTGGTGTTCTTCTGCACATTCTGCCCCGGATGCCCCAATTTAACTTGGACACCCTTTCTAAAATCCCCCTCTAAATGTTCCCACGCCCCCATCCAAACAAAATTGTTGATTTCTTCGAATTCTGCAAACGAACGGCTTTTGAAAATGGAGTTAGAAAATAAATATCTGTGAAAGTTTATTATATTATAGTATTCTTGCACTGTGTTATTTTTATCTTCAATCCACAAATAAGTGTGGTAACCCAGAATATTGAAAATGATTAAGGAAAATCCTAATGTCAAACCTAAATGGTGGTAATACAGTCAGACCTACCAACTAGTGGGCACTATTGATGATATGACACATTGCAGAAATAGTTGGATGGACTCAGATGAACCTTGATAACCTTGACTGACAAATCAAAAAAACTGATGTATATGAATAATGTCCCACACCTTCACAGTGATGTTGATAGATTATTTTTTCCAAGGAAGATTGGTGGATGATGGCTTTTGCAGGTAAGGCAAACTGTTGAAGAGGAACAGTGAGGGCTTAATAATTACATCAAGGCAAGAAAAGAAACGTTATTGAATGACGTTCAGAAAGAAGGGCTATCTGAAACTTCAGAATCAAAGAAAGAATACAAAAAGCAGGAACTGGAATCTAGTCTGGGGAATCGAAAGAGTAAGCAGTCCATGGACAATTTTTGAGGGATGCTGAGGGGAAACTGGATAGCAAGAGAACAGAGCAGTGGCTTAAAATTAGTTCAGTTAAAAAGGAAACTGAAGGCATGATTTTTTTATGCTGCCTAAGGGGAGGCACTTCATATGAATGTCATCAAGGCAAAAATAGAAAAAGACACCGATGTCAGTAAACATCGACAGTGCAAGGAAAAAGATGAGATTGTGGATCAAATAATCACTGGCTGCAGGAAAACTGGTCATTCTGAGTACAAGCAAAGGGCTTGACCAAGTGATAACGTTTTACATTGCTATCTGTGTAATAAATTACTGGGATCAGGGACCATGAAATAACAGAAAACATGATGCAAAGTGATACTGTGAAGCTTTTAGGGGATTTTAAAATGCAAAGTGACCGGCATCTAGAACACAATACAGTCTTAGAAGAGAAGCGAGTTTGGCTGGTGTATTTAGGGCTTCTAGTTTTAGTGCTTGTTAATTGTATTTCCCAGGTAATTAAGGACTCTTTAGGGTACAGCCCCCTCCCCCTATTGCTTAGCCGTGTGGCAGTCTGGTGCCTGTGTTCATACTATTGGGTGTGCTGCAGCAGTTTCACTGTTCACTTGCATGGGGCAGGCAGATCCCCTGGGAATCCCATAGAATATGTTTGCCACACAGAACTGAAGCGGTAAGATTGCTGCAGCTTGCCTGCATGCAGAAGATCAGTGCCAGATTAAAGGGAAAATTGCATGGTGTAAGTACTGTTGCTGGGTAACGTATCTTGTTAAAATTTTCTGTTCAACGTGGAGTTACAGGAAACCGGCGGCCCTGCTGCTGTTCTCTCCTTCCACTGTTGCTTCTGCTGATGCCAAGGCCAGCTGCCGCCTCTAATGATCTCTGTCTCCTCCATGGCCGCTGCAGCAGGTGCAAATGGCATTTACAGAGACAGCACCCAGGGATCAGGACATAAGAACTGCCGTACTAGATCAAGCCAAGGATCCATCAAGCCCAGTACTCTTTCCAACAGTTGTCAATCCAGGTCATATCTACCTGGCATATCCAAAAGGTAGCTAGATTCCTTGCTGCTTATCCCCAGGAATAAGCAGTGGCTTTCCCCATGTTTTCTTAATAACAGTTTAGAGACTTTTCCATTAGGAATTTCTCCAAATGTCTATAGAAAACGCTACTGTGGGGGGGGGGGGGAGGGGGGAGGGGACTAAGATGGTGATTCATTGGTGATTCTGGCTCTGTCTGAGTCTTGTTCCTGCTTACCTTTAATTTTGCTTGTTTATCTCTGAGAGGAAGAGGAAAGGGAAATCCCACGGTCATCCCGCTATCGCAGGAACTGCTAAACAACGTAGACCGATGGATTTGCTTGCCATCCGTTTGGCTACTGCAAGCAGAGGAACTCAGGAGGTACAGCTCTTGGGGAGTGGGTGGGGAAAGGTTACTTGCAAGCTCGCTGGACTTTGAAATACTCTTTACCCCCAAGTGGTTGGTGCCCCTGAAGAGGTTGAATGTGTAGGTGGAAGTAGCTTCTCTTCCGAGTTAGGCGTAGTCAGATGGCATCAGCGTCCAGTCTTGAGCGGAGGATAGAGGTGCTAATCACCTAGCTATGGAAGAGCAAGATTGGGAGTTAAGCAAAGGTTTCATCTGGGTAAAAGAAGAAAGAAGAATTGCATGTCTGCAGCCAGAAGGGCAATTTCTTCCATTGGATCCTTTGCAACTCCAGAAATCATCAGAGACTCTAAATTTGAAAATATCTAAACCTAAAACTTTCTCCCCTGAGGGCATATGGAGAAATCAGTTTGTACTCAAAATGCTCAATTATGTCAACAGTTAGCAGACATCCCTGATAAAGTTACAGTTTTGGAAGAAGAGACTTTTGTATCCAAGCAAAAATTTAGTAAATTAAAGCAACAGATGGAGAAGGTCCAAGAAAAGAAGTTGGTATTAATGTTACTGTATGAATTTGCGTTTTAAGCTGGAGACCTTGGAAAATATGAAAAGAAAACACACATCAAGGTTTATGGATTTTCCTAAAACACCATAAACATTTCCTTTGGACTTTTTAACAAATATTTTATTGAAATCTTGAAAATCCCATGAAACCGCCTGTCCTCCTATTTCCAGGATGTGTTATTTAACAGGATATAAGAAAAAGGGCTAGTGAAGCTATGCAAATCTCATTTGACCCTTTGAACCCGTTGGAGATCTTAGACTCTTCAAGACAGCTGGAAGTTCATTTGGTCACACTAATACTGGACTTTGTCCTGGATCCAGATAGGATTTGAGTGCTTACACTGTTTCTGTGTAAAAGGGAAAATAAGTTTATAATAATAGGGTTCAGGTGCTTCCAGATGTAGCAAGATCCACTCAAAAGAAAAAAAGCAAATTCTTCTAATTCATCCTTTGGACCCTCCAATGGAGAGTCCAGTTTTAGCTGAATTTTCCTTGTTCAGTGCATTATTAAATTGAGGGGAATTAAGTATCTATTTTTTGAGGTTCAGCCTCTCACTGCCTTTTTGGTTAGTCATAAACCTGCTCAAGTTGTAGCTTCTTCTCCCTTACCTTCTGTAGATATTCAGGGTAACAGCCAAATACTGCCACTTCCCAGTTAGCTTAACCATTTTCTGGCTGACCCAGATATTCAGTGTCGGTGACTGGATATGGCCCTGGCATGAAATATCCGAGTCTTTAGTTCGGTGGCGATGGCTAGACGCTTTACAACAGGTAGCCATCAACGCTAAATATCGGGCCTGTTAGATTTATAATAAAGAAGAAAAAACCCTGCAGAAAAATGGGGAAGGGAGGGAGGAAACGATAGGGAAGAGAGATGAGAGTTGAGAAGGGGAGGGATCGAAATTTGAGTTTGAGGACTCGATAAGTGAAAGAGGGAAGTAGGGGGTGAAAGTGGTGGGATAACAGAATAGGGAGGGGAGGGAAGAGGAGAGATGGCGAGAGAGGTGAGAAGGGATGGATGAAAAACTGGAAAAGGGATCTTATTCAATGCTTTAACCTTTGCCTCTTTACAAACTATAAGTGCATCTATATAGGCCGTATATATTAGGCTGTTAAACTATGAGGTTATTGATGCACCGGGTAAGAATTTTCGGCTTTTTTTATAAAGCTATGCAGCTTTATAAAACAGACTCACAGAATTATCCTCTGTAGCACACAAATGCCCTTGCACAGTTACCCCTGTTTGAGGCAGGAACGAATGTGTATGTGGTTTCTGTGAACGGACCTGCATATTCAATAAAAATACAAGCATGCGTTGCAACTGCACTCCTGCGCTGCATAAGCTACTCCCCTGGGAGCACCTACGCATAGATCCCAAAAAGTGTGCATGCTATTGTCTACACACATACATGTGTGTGGTTTATGGTTTATTAAAATTCAATATGCCGCCCTTTGTACCAACAGAGTGGTCTACAATAACCAAATTAAAAACAAAAGAAAAGGGTATGGAACTCCATTACAATTATAGGAAAGTTAAGAGAATGAGATGGAGGAAGGAAAGAAGGGGTCAAGAATCAGAATCCTTAAGAACCCGTGGGGGAAGATTGAAAGCCAGTTGAAACAGGTGTTTTTTCAGGGAGGACATGAATTTAGGGTATGAGGACTCAAGGCGAAGGGTGTTCCAGAGGCTGGGTCCCAAAAAATAAAAAGCTGCATGCCAGGTGGATTCAAAACAGGCCTGCAATGGTGAAGGGAGACGGAGGCGCTTTGCGTGACTTGAACGGAGGATCTGGGGGAGGGACGGGATGTGTGGGATGATGCATCAGGATAGATAAGCAGGGGAGCCAGAATGCAAGATCTTAGGGGTGAGGGTGAGGAGTTTGAACTGGATCTGGTGTGTGAGGGGAAGCTAGTGGACTTAATGAGAAGAGTGGAATCATGATCAAATTTAGTAGCATGATGAAGCAGATGAAGCAGATGAATAACTGTGTTCTGGAAAGATTGGAGACGCCTAAGTTGATATTGTGGTAAGCTGGAGTAAATGACATTACAATAATCTAAGCAGGGGGTGACCAAGGCCAGCAGTAAGATGATGCAGAAGAATCGGGAAGGAAAGACTGGATAGAAGATATCTGATGAAGGGCAAAGAAAGAACGTTTCACCACAGCACTTGTTTGATCGTGAAAGGTGAAGGAAGTGTCAAGAATAACCCCAAGATTTAAGTAGCCTTTCCAAAACCTCCACTCTTGACTACAGGAATAGAAAATTCATCAAGACAGGGATATTGACGGGGAAGTAGAAGAACCAGTAAGCCATATAGCAGAGGTTTTGGAAGGGTTCAACTTCAAACAGTTGAAATGCAAGCAGGATGCAACCAGGGAAAGACAAGAGTTAACGACATTGAGGTCAGGAGAGGTGGGATGAGTGTGGAAAAGTAGCAGAATGTTATCTGCATAATAATATGCAGACACATCCTGCTGCTGAATGAGGGTGGCCAGTGGGGCAAGAAATACATTGAAAAGGAGAGGGGCCATTACCGACCCTGGGGGCACCACAAGAGAAGGGATAGTGAGAGGATGAGAAGGCCTGAAAGGACACATAGTAAGAGTAGTCGGTGAGGAAAGAGTGGAACCATTGTAGAACAGACCCATGTAGACCAGCAGCTTGAAGTCGAGAGAGAAGGGAATGATTCGTACATGCATTTTATAATTTTTTATTTAGCTCACGTCTGTCTAGTAGTCGTTCAAGGGTTTACAGTCTAACAGGCCAATGCAGAAACCCTGCGCTAGAGCCCAGGGTTTCATAATGCGAGTTTAGCGCTGACTCTTTGTACTGGGATGCAATCTGCAAATTATGCCGTGCGCAAAAAGCCAGCATGAAACTGGGAAAGCAAGCCAAAGACATGCGCACAGAAATTGGTGCAAGTTTCGCATGCTGTCCAGAGAAAGAGGGCCATCTGAGGTGAAGTTTGCCATTGACACACTGTCGGGGGGCCAGTGCCTCCTGGACACCGACTCCCCAACAGAAACAAAATCCCTGATGGCCCAGTGGCCCTTGAACCCGCCACTCATCCAAACAAAGAAATCTCTTGTGGCCCAGTGTCAAACTTCATCTCAGATGATATTTTTGCTCCTGGCTGGATCTTTACACCTGTTCAAAACTGACATGAAGATCCAGCGTTACAAAACAGTGGAGGGGAGGAGTAGCCTAATGGTTAGAGCAGTGGCTTGGGAACCTAAGAGACCAGGGTTCAGTTCTCACTAGCACTCCTTGTGGCCTTGGGCAAGTCACTTAAGTCACTTAACCCTTCATTGCCTCAGAAGAATCCATGTTATCAATGTCCCTATTTAATGTACATTACAATGTAAACTGCTTTGACTAAAATGATATAGTGGTGTAAAAAACCTGTTAAATAAACTGCACAGTTTTTTTTACTTTGGGCACAATTAATTGTGCAGTGATTTTCATGCCAAGTGCGTGCAAATTTTGCGTGGTGGTTTTTTTGTGTTTTCTGGCGCTAACTTGCTTTCTGCATCGGAGAGCAACCCTAGCATGGGAAAAGCACCAGAAAAATGCTGTGCTAAGCTTTTCTGGATCGGCCCACAAGTTTATTCCTGAGGCAGTGTAGGCTTAAATGACTTCCCAAGGCCAAAAAGAATGCCAATGGGCTTTGAAGACTGGTAGATAATCCCAATTATGACAAAATTGCAACCTGTCTCTCCGAAGCCGAACTTTGGCTCCGCTCTATACAGATGGATATTAACTTCAAAAAAACGGAAGTGCTTTTTGTTTCCAGAAACCCAAATTTCATCATTTCATTCTGTTGTTAATCTGATGAACATCACCCTTCCAGTCAAATCCGAAGTAAAATATCTAGGAGTTATCCTTGACAAAACACTAAGCATGACACCTCATACAAAACAGACTGTAAAACTATATTCTTTAAATTTAGGACTATTCAGCAACTCAGACCCCTCATTGACATTGGTGATTTCAGAACGGTTGCCCAGGCACTTATAATGCCACACCTAGATTTCTTCAACGGTTTATTTCAAGGTACATCTAAGAAAAACCTTCACATACTACAAATGGCCCAAAATGTTACTGCTCGGATTATTTTCAAAGCCAAGCTATCCGACCACATCTCTCCAATTCTTTACGCTCTCCACTGGCTACCTGTTGCCAGTAGGATTCAATATAAAACATTAGTCACTATATTCAAGCTCATTAATGAAATAGCCTCTTCTCATCTAGCAACCCTAATCCAGACCCCCTCAGAAAACAGAATGAGAAGAAGGGTGAACCTTAACACGCTTCTAATTTCTGACTCTGTAAGAAAGACAAAGCAGGTAACAAGCAATATTGCCTTCTCTTATTATGCACCCAGTCAATGGAACAAACTACCATGCAACCTAAGAGAGATTAAAGACCTTCTAACCTTCAGGAAGGAACTTAAAACATACCTTTTCACCCAGCACTATCACAACTTACAGCTCACCTCCGAGCAGAGCACTTTCCCACTGATAACCCCGCTATACTCCTTCCACTGAACTATAGTCAGACCTGTTCTGGCTGTTGTAAATAGTTAATATGTTTATTATCGATGTGCATATTTGTCCTACTCTCTGTAAATAATGAATATGTGCTCAATCTATGTAAAATAGTTAATATTTTCTCTGTAAAATAGTTATCATGTGCTCAAAAATGTTCTATGTAATTGATGTTTACCATGTTCTCTGTAAACCGCCCCTGATCTCTGGAAGGGGCGGTATAGAAAAGCACACAAATAAATAAATTAAAATAAATCTGCTCTAACTGCTTGCCAGTCCTCCTTATAGTATAGTGGGATTTGGTTGTTCTATAAATCACCTTGACCTTACATAAAGAAGGTTATTCATAAAGATGAATATATGATATGAAATAATCAGGCCAGATGCTCTGGCACACGAGACCACAGAGGTCCTGTCTTACATTAGAAATCTATAGAATACAAATCCTAGAATTGTGCAAACAGTGATAATCTGAATTGATGCCGGGGTTTCCTTACATTGATGCCATCTGGGCTCCGGTCAGTAAAAGCAGCTGCTGCTGGAGCTTACCTCTGCTGCAGATGGCCATATCATGGTGCCGTGGCACCCAATGCCCCAGACCCTTCCATTGACAATGCATCTGAAAAAAGGACCTCAGTGGTTTGAAAACATCTCGTAGTATATCACATTTGGATGATTTGTAGTGCTATTGAAATGATGAAGGGTAAGAGAGGTAGAGCAGCCCCAGAACAGGCCGGTTCTCTGCAAGACCCAGACAATGACTAGAACACAGTGCGTCATTAATGTGATCTGTGATCATCTTACTATATGGTTTGTTACTGGGAAGGCAGACTTCTGGCTGAACATTAGAATAGCCAGTTTTCTCTTTATTTTCTGAACAAACATTCAGCATTATAGCAGAGCTTGGAAGTGGTGTGGAATGTTCCTTTATTGAAAGTGCTCAGGACATCTTTTGTTTTGTGTCATTTCTTTGTTCCAAAATATTGGCATCAAAAACAGATCTGTATTCATTGGTGAGTGAATAGCCTGACTGAATATGGCTGGTTAAATGGAGTCGGGCCAGTCACAGAGTTAGTTCAAGGTGTTGGTTTCCTAGGCAGACCTTGAGCCTTATGCCTCTCCTGGCTGACAGAATCTATTGTTTAGCTTTGAATACCCTGCTCTTTGACACCCCTCAGAAGATGCTACCCTAGGCAGCCATCTGGTTTGCCTAATGGTTGGGCCGGCTCTGAATGGAATATTACAGAAGCTTGTGCACTCCGTCTTAACAGCTAACGCTACGCTGACCTTCTCTAGACTAAAATCAGAAGCCGGATACTTACTGCTCCCTTGGGGTCCCACTTTAAGGGCATGGGGTGATATCCTAACCGTCATCTGGCCACTTCAGGTTGTAATGACTCTCTGCAGCAAGGTGAGACGCATTTTTGTCTTCTGCAAACAGAGGGTTGGGTGGGACTTCAGAGAATGTCCTTTCAAATCTATAAGCCATCGGATTGCTCAGCTAGCTCCTAGCTAAGAAAGAAAGGAGTGATTTTATTAGATGAGTCCATTAACTTCATTCTGGGCAATTTCTCCAAATGGATTCGTTTTACGTATACCGTGACAGTCACGAACCTCACTCCTAAGCCAGGGCATGTGGAGAATGATCTCAGTCTCTGCAGTACTTGTGTCGTGCCGTTCTGCTCTTTGAAGTCCCTCTAGTCTTTCTGTTCTGACCTTGATTTTGCCGTGAAAGAACGTGGTCCTCCTCATCAGTGTAGGGCAACCACTCTCAGCTTGTACCATTTGTAAGGAGACTTCTTTGCTTGCCATTCAGTGGAAGATATATATTTATCCCTGTGACCTCTACCCCCATAGCCTGTCCTCAACAGTTTCTCTTCCCAATACTATTTTACAACATCCTCCTCCCCACATCCCAGCTGCTCTCTGAATCCCTCTGTTCCTACCACTATCCCCTTATGCCTTCACGTTCTCACAATCCAGCTCTTCCTCACTACTCTTATCCCCGCCATTTTCCTTTCCCTTCTCTCTCCATCTCACACCTCACTGCTCACTCCTTTCTCTGCAGTTCTTGCCCCTGCCTAGCGCTCTCTTCAGCCTTTTTGTTATTGCCTCCAGTTCTGTGATCACTTCTCTAAACTGACTCCATGCAGCTCGCTCTAATTTTGAGCTGCATGGTTGCTGCCCTCCTGCATCAATCTCTTATTGTAGCTAATGTTTCCCAGAAGAGTGCAGGAGTGTGGGAACCATTCGGCTCAAATGAACTGAGAACCATGCAAAGTCCGATTTGAGAATGGTACCTGGGAGGAGGTGACAGAAATGACCAGATGTGGACAATTATTTTATATGAGGGCTCCTAGCTTAAGGCGGCCAAACTGCACTTATTTTCAGATTGTTTTATAAAGAGAAGTAGGTGCCTACTTGTTTCATAAAATACCAGCCTAAGTGGCAGGGATTGCGCCTTAAATCCAGGTGCGGATATTGTGGCGGCGCGCAGTCCGTCTAGGCGGCTGCCTAGTGGGGTGCACCGGTCATCACTCTTTTTGTGTAGTTGTGGCCTGCTTTGTAAGCAGTACGAGTGGATGAGGACACAGGACAATTTGTAAAAATAAATTGCTTTTTATTGTTTCTTCGTGGAATCAATTTTTGACAAATGACCATGATAAGGCAAACCAAGAATATAACCAAAAATAGGATACTTTCTCCAATAACTTTCTTAGCAAAAACTCTCCAAGTAGGTGTCTCCACTCTTGTTAACTTTGCCTTCTTCCATTTAACAAAACCATCAAAATACTGTTAAGTGCACAGTTCAACAAAACTTCAGTAAGACAGTTTTGAATTCACATTCTCAGCTGCTGCAGATTAGGATACCAGCCATGTGCTGCCTCTTAGTTTAAAACCATTAGCCTTCTTAACCGGGCTTTAGCAGTGGTAAAACTGGCTGCTTTTAAACACGAGGTTTCTATCTTTTTGACTGCCCTTCTCCTAGGCATTCATTGACACCAGCACATATGTTATCTTCTTAACCTGTATCATACAGCCTTCCATAAAAGCATTAAACATTTCTCACACAAAGTCCACACTCCATTGACTCTGCTGAAGACACTGGACTGTCTGGGTAAAGCTCCACTTCCATTTCCTCCGGTGAATTATAAAGCTCTGGGCTTGGGGCAACTTCTGGCACACTCTGCTGCACTTCTTTTAAAAGTTTAAAAAGTTTTCCCCATTTTAGCTTCTGGCTCCCCCTTTTAACTGGGTCAGAACCTCTTGCCCTTCTCTCCCTTAACAACTCCACCTCAGGGAATATATGAGTTGTTTGGTTGGCAGAAACCCTCCTTTTATCAGACTTTCTGTACTGTCTGTTCAAGGGCCCAGGACTTGAGCTGCTGCCTTCAGAATCAGACGTATAGTCCTGACTTCTTCCCCAGCTCCTTTCTTGCCCACAACCTTGACACTTGCCTTGGGAGTTGTGGCTGGTCCCCTTTGAACCTCCAGGTCTCACAGCCTTGTAATGCTGCCTCTTCCCCTGGTCTCTCTGGACTCTCTGCCTCTCCTCCTGGCTTCTGGCCTGCAGTCTTTCCTGCCCTCTGGCAGTCTCTCTCTGCAGTCCTTCCTGTGTCTGAGCACGTCCTGCTTGCTCTCCTCCTTGTTCAGCTTGTTCTGCTGCTTCTGCTGAGAAACCCTGTTCTGCCTCACTTCCTGTGTGACGCAGCTTAAATGTTCTGTGGCTTGTTTCCTTCCCTGGCCCCACCCTCTCTCTGCCTGCAACTATTCTAGAGGCTGGGTGTGGCTTCAGGCTAGCCCTGCTAGTGTGTGCTTTAGTTTCTCTTTCTGTTTTGGAGCTATGCTTTGGTGAGCCCATCCCCCGTTTATGAAAAAAAACCTCTTTTTTTTCAGTTTTAAAGGGCTCTGCTACATGTGCATCACCACATATCCCCCCCTTTAGCTATTACCGGCTGGCGCCACAACCCGCGCACAGCTGGTAATCCCAACTAAAGCTTGTGGGTCATTGTCCTGCTCTGTAGCTACTTCCACAGCCCGTTCCTGCCATGGGCATAGTACATTGATATGGTACACTTGCTGCTTCCCTTTTCCTGTTTCCAAAGTATATGTCACAGGACCCACCCATTTTAAAACCTTGTAGGGCCCTTTCCAGGCATTTTCAAATTTGGAACTGGCAGCGGCAATCATTACCAGTACCTTATCTCCTAACTCAGGACACGTGGTCGTGCTCGTCGGTCGTGATAAGCCTTCTGACGGTCCTGACTCGCTTTTAAATTCCCTTCCACCGCTTCTGCCATACGCTGCAAGCGGCCTTTCAAATCCGTTAGAAATTTGGGTACCTCCTGCTCACCCTCCGTGGGTGCTATCCACTGTTCCCTTAGTATATCAAGTACCCCTCTCGGAGTATGCCCATACATAAGTTCGTAGGGGGAAGCGCCTGTGGAGGTCTGCTTCCTCTCCCTACAGGCATATAGCACAAATGGGAGCATTGTATCCCATTCTGCCATGTTACCCTCGAGGGACCTCCTCAGCATGCTTTTCAATGTCTGGTTAAACCTTTCTACCAGGCCATTGGTCTGCAGATGATACGCCGCGGTGCGAATATGCTGGATACCGAAGGCATCCCACAACTGGGCGAGGTATCGGGACATGAAATTACTCCCTCTATCCGTTAAAACCTCCCGAGGGAATCCAATTTCACAAAAGATTTTCACTAATTCCAGAGCTATGAGGCGGGCAGAGGTATTCCGCAAGGGAACTGCCCAAGGGAATCTAGTGGCATGGTCGACTATGACCAGTATGTATTGGTAGCCCCTGGGCGTTTTTAACAACGGCCCCACTATATCTACCGCCAATCTGTGTACCGGTCTGGTTATAACTGGCATCGGGATCAAAGGTGCCTCCGGCGGATGATTCGCCGTGACCCTCTGACAAGCCGGGCAAGACGCGCAAAATCTTGACGTCTCCCTAAAAACACCGGGCCAATAAAACCTAGCCAACACTTGCTCCAAGGTGCCTTGTACCCCTTTATGCCCCCCCACCGGGTGACCGTGAGCTAATCTTAACACTATGTTCCTAAAAGCATGAGGTACCACTAACTATCTCCTAGTGCCCCCTGACCGTGCATCTGTACTTTCCCTATACAACACATTGTCCTCCAAGAGAAATCTTGGTAGGGTCTCAGATCCTTTCCTGGCATATTCGAATGCTCGGCCCAGGGCAGGATCTGCCCTCTGTTCCCTGGGAAATGAGGGAAATTTCTCCTTTAACTCGGCAGGAATCCAGGGCAATTCCTGTCCGACCATTAAATCAGCCCTGTTCTGCGCCCTGGTCCTCCTCTCCCGCCTCCTTTCAGGTTTTCCTTTCCTAGGAATGTCTTTGGCAGGAGTGATTAGGTCCCCCTGGAAGGATGTCCCTGGCACCGGGTCTTCCTGAGGGCTACTTTCTTTTTCTACGGGCTTACCACCTGTACGGGTAGTGATCATACCTTTTTTACTTTCTTTTAGCCTGGGGTCAGCAACCTTTCCTAACTGGGGTAAGGCTTTCTCCCTGGCTGCGGTATCTTCAACGGCCCTATTTCCTCTTAGCCTGGGGTCAGCAACCTTTCCTATCTGGGGTAAGGTTTTCTCCCTGGCTAACTTACCTGCCTGTGAAAAGGTAGCTGGTTGGTTGGCTTCACCCTGCAACTCTTCAGCTAAACCTTTTCTGAACTGTGGCCAGTCACGGCCCAGGACTACCTCGTGTGGAAGCTTGGGTACTATGGCCACCTCCATCTGTTTATTCAGACCCGCTCCCTCTATTACCACAGACTGTATGGGGTAGGTAGAAGCGGCGCCATGGACACAGCGTATCCTAATATGATTCCCAGAGGTCAGTGGCGAGGGTTTGTCTTTCGCCTCTATTTGCTGCCAGAGCCTCTGGGAAATCATGGATTGGTCTGCGCCTGAGTCCAATAATGCCTCCGTTGGTATCCCTTCTACCTCTACTCTTAACAGGAACCCTTCTCCTGCCTCTCTGTGCTGGATTGTTATCAAGGCCTTTTTGGCTCTACAGTCCCTCTTTATATGACCAGCTTCTCCACACGAGAAACACTTCCTATGAGTATTATATCCTCTATACATCTTTACATTTTCGTCTGCAAATCCCTCAAGCTTGGCCTTCCTTTCTAGAGACTCCAGTTTGTCCTTTTTAAAAACACCCTCTTTCTCTGGGCTTAATTTATTAGCCTCCAGAAAGCGGTCAGTCATTGCAATGGCTTCCTGAGTGTTTCTGCAATTTTGGAGTACTAGGAAGGTTTGCACGCTGCTTGGTACAGACTCCATATATTGCTCAAGGATTATCGTATCTAAAATAGACTCTATATTCTTTACTTCTGACATCAGCCATTTGTATACCAGGTTTTTCACTCGGTGATATAATGCCTGAGGTGTCTCACCTGACCTCAACTTACATGAGCGCAGTTGCCTGCGATAGACCGCCGGATTTAAACCTAAGCGATCTTTCACAGCTTGCTTTACATCATCATAACTCTTAATTAAACTAGCAGGCATAGCTCTGTAGGCCGCTAAGGCTTCGCCCGTGAGAGAAGCAGCGAACCTTAGCGCCCACTGCTCTTTTGGCCACCTGGCTAAGAGAGCTATTCTCTTGAAAGCCTCGATGTAATCATCCACATCGTCATCTTTCATGAGGCGCCCACCTGAGAAAGTCCCAGTACCTGGCCAGTCCCAGCCCTGAAAACCTGCCCCTGCACCTGGCACAGTCCCGACAGCTTCTTCTTTCTTTCCTTGGGCTGCAAGCCAGCTGGACATCGCCTCAATGAGTGGTGCTTGCTGCGCCTGGAATAACGCCTTTGCCTGCTCCAGGCTCTGTGCGGACAATTTCTGATGTTTGGCTATCTGGCCAGCCGCCCAGTCCAGGATGTCGCGTGACTCCATGGTTCCTTTTTCCTGTGGAGAGAACAAAAGACACAACACCAAGTGCGGACTTCTTCTCTTTTCCCCTGCCTTGGTGATTATTTCCCAACAGCCACCGTCTTACACCAGTGCTATCCAGATTAACCCTCCAGCCTACAGGTTACCTGGTTCTGGTGCAGAGTCTCACTTTGTCAACTCCGTTGATCCGGAATCCAGCTCCACCGCCACTCTGGATTTTCCCTTCTGCTCCGCAGACCTGGGGTTGACACAGCTGTTCCTGGGGATGTCTCTCCTTCGTCTTTGGTACGGATTGCTTCTCTGGCATGCCAACTTGATACCAGCGAAAAAATCCAACTTGCTACGCCACCTGTGGCGGCGCGCAGTCCGTCTAGGCGGCTGCCTAGTGGGGTGCGCCGGTCATCATTCTTTTTGTGTAGTTGTGGCCTGCTTTGTAAGCAGTACGAGTGGATGAGGACACAGGGCAATTTGTAAAAATAAATTGCTTTTTATTGTTTCTTCGTGGAATCAATTTTTGACAAATGACCATGATAAGGCAAACCAAGAATATAACCAAAAATAGGATACTTTCTCCAATAACTTTCTTAGCAAAACCTCTCCAAGTAGTTTTCTCCACTCTTGTTAACTTTGCCTTCTTCCATTTAACAAAACCATCAAAATACTGTTAAGTGCACAGTTAAACAAAACTTCAGTAAGACAGTTTTGAATTCACATTCTCAGCTGCTGCAGATTAGGATACCAGCCATGTGCTGCCTCTTAGTTTAAAACCATTAGCCTTCTTAACCGGGCTTTAGCAGTGGTAAAACTGGCTGCTTTTAAACACGAGGTTTCTATCTTTTTGACTGCCCTTCTCCTAGGCATTCATTGACACCAGCACATATGTTATCTTCTTAACCTGTATCATACAGCCTTCCATAAAAGCATTAAACATTTCTCACACAAAGTCCACACTCCATTGACTCTGCTGAAGACACTGGACTGTCTGGGTAAAGCTCCACTTCCATTTCCTCCGGTGAATTATAAAGCTCCGGGCTTGGGGCAACTTCTGGCACACTCTGCTGCACTTCTTTTAAAAGTTTAAAAAGTTTTCCCCATTTTAGCTTCTGGCTCCCCCTTTTAACTGGGTCAGAACCTCTTGCCCTTCTCTCCCTTAACAACTCCACCTCAGGGAATATATGAGTTGTTTGGTTGGCAGAAACCCTCCTTTTATCAGACTTTCTGTACTGTCTGTTCAAGGGCCAAGGACTTGAGCTGCTGCCTTCAGAATCAGACATATAGTCCTGACTTCTTCCCCAGCTCCTTTCTTGCCCACAACCTTGACACTTGCCTTGGGAGTTGTGGCTGGTCCCCTTTGAACCTCCAGGTCTCACAGCCTTGTAATGCTGCCTCTTCCCCTGGTCTCTCTGGACTCTCTGCCTCTCCTCCTGGCTTCTGGCCTGCAGTCTTTCCTGCCCTCTGGCAGTCTCTCTCTGCAGTCCTACCTGTGTCTGAGCACGTCCTGCTTGCTCTCCTCCTTGTTCAGCTTGTTCTGCTGCTTCTGCTGAGAAACCCTGTTCTGCCTCACTTCCTGTGTGACGCAGCTTAAATGTTCTGTGGCTTGTTTCCTTCCCTGGCCCCACCCTCTCTCTGCCTGCAACTATTCTAGAGGCTGGGTGTGGCTTCAGGCTAGCCCTGCTAGTGTGTGCTTTAGTTTCTCTTTCTGTTTTGGAGCTATGCTTTGGTGAGCCCATCCCCCGTTTATGAAAAAAAACCTCTTTTTTTTCAGTTTTAAAGGGCTCTGCTACATGTGCATCACCACAATATTTACGCTTGCTCTATAGCAGGTGTAAACGAATGTGCAGAAAGTTTGCAAGTGCTTGGGTAGACTGAGGTAGTTTGTAATCAACATGCATACTTGCAAACTCTGACCACCCTGCATCTACACCTTGTAGCGCTATATAAATGTTCAATAGTACCGTAGTAGTAGTAGTCTAGACCACTTCTCCAACTACACTACTGACAAATTATGCACCTTCATGTCAAAGCATGTATTTTTACACTGGTTGCTTTTTATAAGAGTCGATTAATGTACATAAACTCCCACATGTGCGTGTCAATGAGTTTACAAAATTACCTCCGTGATGCTTTGCTACTGCGACCCAGTTCTTACTGTGATCATGTTTGATAACCACCCATATAGAATATTGCATGTATCAGGGAGATGCTAAATATAAATTACCAGCTTGTCCTATTAAGAAATGTGGAACATCATTATAGAAGGCAGCTGTATATTTTTATGGTAAGGTTGGTTGTGACAGTTTTATCAGTCCACAAAAGAAGAATCCAGAGATGACGTTCTACCAAAGCTGTTGGGATGTGAAGAAGGAACCTCTGTGATTCTGAGAGCTTCTGTACCATGTCTTCATTGGATTATTTTTACATTCAGTCATTAGGGATGTAAAACCCGACAGTCTTCATTTTATTTTTTGTTTTCTGTTGGTTTTGCATTTTAGCTCATGCCAAAACATGGAAACAGCATGAAGCAGACATTTTTTGCTGAATTCATAAAACTATGCAAAAGTTATTTATTTATTTAGCTAGGCTTATATACCGCTTTTCACCAGGTCAAAACGGTTTATGGTGAACAGAACAATAGTTGCATAGAACAAATACCACTGTAGATAACAATTAATAGAGTTAACATAGTTACATGGAACCAATAGCACCTTAGTTATATAACAATTTGCAATCCTTAAACTATTTACAATAAGAGAGCAATGTAGAAATGGTATATTCTTTAACTATTTACACTTGCAGAATCTGCCTTGATGGTGTCATATTGTTGGGGGGGGGGGAGATTTAGGTGGAGGGTCCAAAGTGTTCACAGAATAAGAGGGTTTTCAGGTGTCTGCAGAAGGAGGGAAGGTTGGTGATATTCCTCATTGTGTCTGGCAAAGAGTTCCAAAGGGATGGTGCATAGAGTTCAAATACTCTGTGGCAAATTTGTTGGTTGAATTTTGTTTTAGAGTGGGGTATGTCGAGTTTGTTGTTTGTAGCAGTTCTTTGTGGTCTGTTTGTAGTGAGTTTTTGAAGGAGGGACTGGAGGTGGGTGGTTGGGTGGGAGTATAGTGCTTTGTGTGTAAGGAGTAATGATTTATATTTGATTCTTTTGTGAAGGGGCAGCCAGTGGAGCTGTTTTAGAATGGGGGTAATGTGGTCATGCTTAGCAGCTCCCTGGATTGTACGTGCTGCAGTGTGTAGAGCAGTTTGGAGGGGAGGAGGTTGGCTTGTGGCAGGCCCTGGTAGATGCTGCTGCAATAGTCTGCATGAGGGAGATTGAGAGCTTGAAGTGCTGATCTGAAGTCTGTTGGTTCGAGGAGGGGACAGAGTCATTGTAAGGTCTTTGTTTTGAAGTAGATTGTTTTGGCTGTCTTCATTACTTGAGCTTTGAAGGAAAGGTGTTGATTGAGAGTGATCCCGAGCTTTTCCAGCTCTGGTTGAACTTTATCTCAATGTTGTTTAGTATTATTGTGGTTGGAGGGGTGAATGAGGAGTCCCTTGTAATGAACAGAGCTTCTGTCTTTTTGCAGTTGATTGATAGGTTGTTTGCTGAAAGCCAATGGGAGACGTCAATGAAGCTGTCTTGAATTCATGTGTATGTAGGTGGTTTTGTGTGGATTAGGCAGTATAGCATAATCTTGTCGGCATATAAGTGGAAGTGGATGTTGTGTTTTTTGATGATTGAGCAGAGGGGTTGGAGATATAAATTAAAGAGGGGTGCGGATAGTATGGAACCTTGGTGTACTCCTTGCATTTGTTGGTATGGTTTAGAGGTGCTCATACCCATTTTAATCTGCTGTCGTCTGTCAGTGAGGTATGATTGAAACCATTTGAAAATGGTATCTTGGATTCCGTACGATTGTAGTCATTATAGTAGTGTGCCATGGTCAACTCAAGAAAGATCAGAAGGTATGTTTGTGAGCAGTCTTGTATTCCTTGTGTCAATGTGTTCATTAGTATGGTCATCAGGGTTTCTACTCCATGCAATGGGCGAAAACCATGCTGTTGTGAATCAAGTAAGCAGTTTTCATCAATGTGGTCTTGAGCTGGAGTTGTACGGTTTTCTCAATTTTGGCCAGGAAGGGGGGGCTGGCGATAGGTCAGTTTGATGCTGGATCTGTATGGTGGAGGGTTGGTTTCTTTAAGGTGGAGACAATTTGGCATTATTCCTTGCTGTAGTGGTTCATTTGTTTTTTTGGAGAGGATTGGGCTAAGTTCAATCTTTGTAGCTTTGATCCAATTGGCTGGGTATGGGTCAAGTGGTGAGGTAGATGTGTTGAGCATTGTTAGAATTCTCTTGATCTCTTCATTGGTGATCAAACAATAAATGTCACAGGCAAGTTGTGTTAGGAAGACTTGTGATGGGTAGGGAGGTGATGTGGTCTAGGCGGGGGTGTAGCTATTTGTAGTGCACTGCTAGTTGTTGATGACTGACATCAGGTGTTGTGTTGCGGTTAGTGGGTGGATCCATTAGGTGTCTGACTATGTTAAATAGTTCTCACAGGTGATTGATAGAGGTATTGATGATCTTTGTATGGTAGTGTTGTGAATGTTTCATTGTGTTTTCAAACAGCAGCACCTCAGTGTTCCTGTGAAGCTGCACAGGAATCCACCCACGCAGCTGCCAGTTGCGGACTGTATTGCCTGCACCTCACCACTAAAAACATGATATCGCAGCACGGGCAGAGGACTCATGTGCAGCTTTATGAAAACATTGCAGCAAGTTTCTGTCATTCAGTATGAGAGATCACAACTCACACAGAAACCCACTGTTGGATCCAGCTGGTCCTCAGCGGTGGGAGCTCGGCATTATGCTAAGGTAAAATTTCAACCTAACTTACCAAAAAGGAATCTGTGTAGAAATGCTTCCCGAGAACATTCAGACATAGTGTGCGTGCTTCAGAAGAGCACTAATGACACACCACCACAACTCCTTTCTCTGTGACAGCACATTGCATCCCTGCTGGCTAGTCAGTTGTCGCTGGGGGTGATGTAGCTACCTGACAAGGCCCTGCAGGGAGATTAGAGGGCAATGAGGAATCCTGTCCTCAGACCTGCCTGGTTTGTACCTGCTTCAGTGACTCATAGCTGAGTACATTTAAAAGGCTCTTTTAAGGTATTATCTACATTGTGGCTATTTGATGTCTGTAATAACTGTTATTTATGAAGCTATAAAAACCATTGATTTGTAAGGGTTTGTTTGTTTTCAGATTAGAAATAAATGTCATTGGGTGCGTTACAGGTGATGTTGTTTTGGATTAACTTAATTTATGACTGGCTTTTGAGAGTTCAATTCCCATCAGCAGGTCTGTGTAGAGTTTTTCCATCTCTTAACACTAAGAGGGCAGGAATCAGTCCCCACATCCATGGGCAAAATGCTGTTTTACGTGCAGATGATGGGTGAAAGCAGATCACAGAAGGGTATTTTAGAAAGGATGTCCAAGTGAAATCTGGGATGTCTAAGTCACAATGTCTGGAAAGAAAAGTGGGCGCGTCCAGGTGCTGACATAGGTTCATAAATGTGGACATGCCTGATATGGACCTCTGGGGGGGCATCTACATAGCCATCCCCAGAATAGTATTTCAGATCCTAGACGTCTAAGAATAGCCTAATGATTAGAGTAGGAGGCTAGGACCAGGGAAACTAGGGTTCAAATTCCACTGCTGCTATCATTGAAATTGTGTTGAGTACTAGAGATAATGGTGTCCTGACCTTTCTACACCCCCTGGATGTTTTTCAGCCAAAACAAGCACTTTCCTGATGCTAATTTTTTCCTGAAGCAGGTCTAAACTTAGGCATTTATTTTATTTTATTTATTTAACGGTGATTTATATACCACAATTTCCGAAGATCAATTGCGGAATGACTCTGGACGTCCAAGATGCTTCTCATATCAGGTGGTGATGTCCAGGTTCATAGCCAATCTCCACCACACCCCCGTTCAGACTTGGATGACCACAGACCCAGCTTCTAAAATGGCTCTGGAGATGTCTCTGTGCTTTGGATGTTTCTATGCATATTTTCAGATGTCCAAAGCACGAATAGGGTTTCCAAAATAACTCCCATAATGTCCACACTGTTAACTGCTGAGTGAAAAGGTGAGCCTGGCTGGAGAGAGGGGATACACAGTCTCATATAATCGGGTCCAAATCTGTTTTGTTTGTGAGATCTCTTGGGATCTGAACCTGAGATTGTGTTTTGCCGCAAATTTAATTCCTTTTATCCCCCAGTCCAGTAGATTTCTGTGAGTAGTTAATGCCTGGCCCTCTTTTTTACTTTTTCACTTGTTCACAAAAGGCATTTGAAATGTTTTTATCCCAGTGCTCATCCATTTAGAAGTAGGCCAGGGCAACAAAGGAGGGGGCTTTAACTCTATATTCCTGAATTTCCAAAATATCCTATTTTGCCACAGTTAAACACCAGCTTTAACATCAAGCTGTGTTTGTCAATCAAATAACACTTAAAAAAAAGCCTTAATTAGTTTTTCTCAATTACTTGTGTTAATCTTCCTGGGGTAATGTAATTTGCTCTTGTGATTCTTTAGGAAGTTGCAGAAGCTGGGTGACTAGAGTTCCCAACTTTCTGCTACAGTTCATGTGTTCTATAAATTTTAAATAATCTCTCCAGTAACCTCATTTCAGAGAGAGGTTCTGTAAAGCAGGCGGGTCCTAGCAGCAAAGGTTTCTGCTCAATTAGTATTTTGCAGTAAAGAAAAAGCGATCTGGAATCCCTAGCTGAATCCAGCCTCAAAGTTGAAGCTCTGGAAATCTTGTATTGGAGGTGGAAAGCCCCTCCCCAGCTCTGATGGATTCCCAGGTTGCAAAGCTGCCAAATTACACAATTCAGCAGAGTCATTTTAGATCAGTCCTGGTTTTCAGCTTTTATCCTCAGTGCAAGGTGGTATTTGTAGTCTTTGATTCTAATCATTGACATAATTGCTGGAGGTCCCATAGCGCACCAGAATAGAGTGGACAGAAATCCAGGGCTATCCTAAAATGCCCCTTCTGGAACTGGGTAATTTGACAGCTATGAGATTATATAACAGATAATGTCGGTCACAGTCCGGTTCTAATATTTGACAATGTTTTAAGAGCAAACTGATTCTTCTCTAACAAAATATCATCATATTGAATGTGAATTTGGAAAATGTGCATGAACCTCAGTGCCTAGACTGATCATGTGTTCCCCATGCTGACCAGAATACATAGCATATTTAAAGTGGGGCAAAAATTTTAGATTGGTGTTTTTTTATATTTCTATGGCTTTTGTAGGACCCAGAAGCCAGACAAAAAGTGCAGTGCAGTTCTTAGTATCCAGATATGAAGGCTTTGATTGATTAGGGTCTTTTCCCATAGCCACAGATTGTGGTGAAGATATTTACAAATGGGCCATGTGCATTAAACGAAATCCCAAAGGCTGGCTTGGCTTTGTTTTCCATGCATAGGCCACTGTCTGAAAAAGTTCAGTTGGCATGTTGGCTTCCTTGTGTGATAAGCATCCCTGGGTGAACGGAGTTTGTCATCTGAGTGTTTCTTAGTCTGTTGTATTTCTTAGTACTGAACTGAGTAAACAGAAATGCACAAAGGCATAAATTAGTGGCTAGGAAAAGTCCGTCAGGAGCAGAAAAGGGAGGTTCCTTCTCTAAAGAGTTCACACACTCTGTAAGTGATTTTAGAAGGTTTAGTCTCCATTTACACATGTAAAAAGAACTGATTTACCTATGTAAATCAGCAAACACATGGAAGCAAGAATTTTCGAATATGTGCTGCTTACCTATGCATGATGTGGCATACACCAAGGGGCATGTTGCGGGCATTGTTTGGGCAGACCTTGAAGGGTATACATGTATTCTGTATTTTATAATAGCAGTATATATAGGGGTCGATATTCAGCCCATGGTGGTCGGGGTTGCTAAAGCACCTGACCGTCACAGGCAAAAATGAAACCGTGTATTCTGCACCGGAGTTTATCCAATGTCCGGCACTAAATATCCAGCTGTGGCAATATTAAGCTGCCAACTGCATAAAGGTGGGGCAGTCATTATCTGTCTTAATGTTATGCAGTTAGCGGCTGAGTATCGTCGGGACTGCCCCAGCTCTATCCATGGACCGCGCAGAAACTGACCTCAAGTTTTCAGGGTGATCTGCGGAGATTTCAGCGGCAAGTCAAGCAGGTCCTGATAACCAGCTAAATAAAACCTTTTAAACATCGATTCTATATACTTTAGAAATTTGTCCCATCAGTATTTACATCTGATCTGAGCCACACGTAACCCATGGGTAACGGGACCTGGGATTGGGAGAAGTGATTGAGGGGGGAACTGTGCTTACATCACTGGTGCCCCAAAACACCTCGAGTGCAAAAACATTGAGCTTTCAAGCTTGGCTCCTCTCAGAGTTGCAATTTTTCAGAATTCGTTACTTCCACATGCTAGTGGTGACGCGTTACCAATGTTAGTAGCAAAATAACGGCTTATCCATGTACACGTGCTGCTACATCACATATGCAAAACCCAAAGAGTCTTTTTTTTTTTAACGTGTACTTTTGTAAAATGGCTGCATCTCTCGCGCATGCCACCAAAATGTGTATATTTTCTGTAGCACTCCATGTTCAGTGAGCCTATATAAAATAATATTGAAGCTTTGCATGCATGGTCCTGAGTGCTGTACATGAGTTTATGCAGTGACGGGTCAGTTTTCAAAAGGACTTTTCCATATAGTGCCACTGCTATACAGCTAAGTCCCCTATCCGTTCCTTTTCAACAGCAGCATATGGAGAGTGCCACTGAACATTTTTACTGACCGCTGCGGCACTCAACATATACTGCCAGGGCAGAGCAAGGACACTTGACCCAACTCTACAGATAGGGGGTTATTCTGAGCCATGAATAGCGGGGATACACGTCCCAATGGGACGTTCATCCCTGCTATTTGTTGTTTCTCCTGCCCCCGAATAACTTCCCCGCAGTTGCGTGGGGAAGTTAGATGGGGATGGGGAATGGGCAGCCTGGGGGCGGAGTCTGGGTGGGCAGTGGGTGGTCGTCGGCCCTGGATGTACAGAGTTGTTTCGAATGTTGGTCCAGAGCCGGTGATATGTTCAGGGAAATTATTCCACCTCCGAGGTGGAATAACGTCTCTGGATGTGTTTTTTTTACCATGCTGGGTGCAGATGGTGCAGAAGGGGGGGGGCCAGGGGACATTTCCCGCAGCCCGATCTTGGCCTTAGAAGCCAGATCGGGGGTTGGGCTTCAGGGAATAACCATTTTTTACAGGTGGCTGGTATCGCGGCTCCATTGAAGAGCCTTGACTGAGTTAGCTGGGGACAGTCCTGCATGTACAGGCTAGACTGGATCGCAGTCCCGGCCTGCACATGCAGGACTGTTCACAATTCTGATCCCATGGGGCTAGACATGCCCTGCGGGATCAGAATCGCAATCCCCTCTGTACGTCTGGTTCAGACCGGACGTATAGAGGGGATCTACGTCCGGGACAGAATCGGACCCATAGTGCTCATTACTTAATGTTTTCCTAGCTTAAACCTCACTAGTTTACATAAAGGGAGTCATTTTATAAAGTCCTTGTTGCACGTATGTGGCAATATACATGCATCAAATGACTGTTCTAAAATCACGCTAGGTGTAAAAGTGCACACAATGATGTGCACATGCGTCCTATAATGTAGGTGTTGCGGCGGCACAGTCTCGACAGTCACAAACTTGCACATAGCTTATAAAACCCATTAATTTATCCATGTACGTCAATAATCTGCACGTGGACATTGAACCCTGCTCTGGAGCAGGCCTAGTGTCCGCACTGGCAACATAGACATAATCACTGCAGGATTTACACTAGCATTTTGTAAGACAAATATGTGCTTTCCAGCCCATTTAACCAAGGTCAACTGCAAGGCAGGTGGAAGGGTGTTGGGCACCCTAGGTGAATTCCGAAGATTTTGATAAACTCAGTAATCATGATCCTTGAAGCACTACCCTTCCCACAACAATCCAGTGGAAATGCATAAAGGGGCATCATAAATCTTACATTTTACTTTGTGTGTATATTTCTGGCCGCGCTCCCTACTACTACTACTATTAATCATTTATATAGCGCTACAAGGCATACGCAGCACTGTACAAATATATAAAGAAGACGGTTCCTGCTCGTAGAGCTTGCAATCTAATGAAGACAGACAGAACAATATAAGAGAAACAAGGGGGCTTCAAATAGGGAAGGAGACACAGGGAGAACAAGGGTTTAGGATCCAAATACGGCCTCAAAGAGGTAAGCCTTTAGCATGGATTTGAAAAGGGGGATATTCTCCCTGCAGGTAAAGAACGTGCTGATGGCTCTTTGAGTTCGTAGAGCTGTTGGGATCTATTGTTTGGCTTTGGCTGCTCCTGCTCTTTACCGCCCCTTAGAACCTACTGCCCTAGTTGACCACGTAGTCTTGCCTAATGGTTGAGCCAGCCCTAGAGCCCAATAATAACATTACCTTCATTGTGGCTGAATATCGCTGTTATCTGTTTAGCTCCTGGTGGCGAGCATTCTCTATGTATATTCAGCATCACCATCTATCTGGATAGCGGCGCGGAATATATATGTTTTTTTTTAAAATATCGCAGTCATTGTTTGAAAAAAAACTTGCTCTGGTTGAATTTTGAACCATAAGTGTGAGGGAAAGGAAAGAGAAATGAACGGGCTCTGAAGGCAGATGCCACAATGTCAAACATTACCATGGCCATGACTGGCACAGAGCAAGTACTGATGAGCCCAGCAACCCAAGTGGAAGTGATCTGTGCCACAGAGACTGTCTTGGGGAAGCAGCATTGTGGGTGAAGCTGGTCCTGCTGCAACCTCTACCATAGTATGTCTATTTCATGCACAAATGGACGACGCCATTGTTCAGGATTGCTGCTCCCCATTTGCTCATGCTTCGCGTTTTCTCTGGAGAAATAAAAGCTCAACAGACAGGACTTACCCTTAATATATTTGGTGTGACTTTGGAGAACTCTGTTCCATCCACCAAATCAGTGAAGTTTCCAAATATACAATAACTTGCAGATTGGATTACAATGCAGTGGCATAGCCCGGGCGGATTGTTTAGTGGGGTCGTGGATTAACATGGGTGGGCACAAGGCAGTGCAGATGTTGACACAGCCTCCAGTCCTCCTCTCATTCCACTGTTCTCTGTAGCTGACTGGGACGGGTCAAGGCCTACCCAAGCCTACCCTTGGCTATGCCCCTGCTATACTGGTAGGGTTTGTTTTCAAAATTGTCAAGCATTGTAAAGTGAAAGGATGGGGAGGAGGGGGGATGAGAAAACTAACAGATCAACAGCAAAATGTTGACCGGTTTATGTTTTTGGGTAGTTGGGTCGTTTCCTCTTTCGTTTCTGATCATAAGCTTCTTGAAGTGGCGGTGTGGTCTGTAAAAGCATTTCAGTCCTCCTCCTTCCCCACCTCACAGGAGTGTGACCTTGCTTTCCTCCTCTTGTAACTGTGAAACTTTGTTCTAGCCTCCCATTTATGATTTTTTTCACTAAAATCCAAAATATCCCTCTTCCTATTTTCTATATAGACAGAGCCCTCCTGTGGCTGTAAATTTTGGCATTTATGGTCATCCTCCGCTGCTAACATACAGGACTGTTAAAGCATTGACACCCTTTAATAAGTGGCCTTCTTAATATGCCCATTCTCCAGCGAATCATCCACTCGGCCCTAAAACTCAAACTAAGAGGAGGTCACGACCCAGTGCAAGTCAAAACGACTGGGTGGCCGCTCTTCTTCCTTCATCCTTCTTCAGAACAATAAGATAATTCAAATGCCGTTCTTGCTGGCTATATACAAAGAGAATTTGACAGCAGGACTGGGTCCTGAAAGCAGCAGCTGTGTAGCAGGGTTGTGCCTTTGACGGACACCACTTTGCACCCAGGCAGCACCTTGGAGGAGATTACATCTAAGCTTTTAGGTTTAAAATTCCTGGGGCCTTGAGGGGAGGGCTGATCAGCCCACATCTATGAGGGAACGTGGTCTGTCTTCCTCAACATCCATTAATTGAGCACCCGTGTGGAGTGCGGAGTGTGCGTCTGCAGTATTTATAGCAGAGGGCAGCCGTGAAGTGTGAGCGTGTGTGGCAGGGTTATAAATTTATTCTGTTTGCTACTTTCTTTTTGTCCCTGTTTTGCTTCAGGTTTCACAGCCTTCCACCAGCTGATGGTTTCCTACTGGGCTGAAGAATGCATCTTATTCTTTATTTAACACCGGTTGCTGTGACAACCTTGGGAAGAGCTCGCACTCGGCCCTCCTGAAGCTCTCTGGCAATTTCCCCGCCTGGAAAGCTCAGCCAGGCCTATCTAAGCAGCAGAATAACCTGAGAACTCAGGAAGCCTTTAGATTAATCAATGATGTGGATTTCTTTGCATCTGAGGGATCAAATTATGAACCAGCCTTTGGGGCCAACAGTTTCTTTCCCTTTCTGCCTTTTAGTGGAAGTGACAGATCAGATGCCCGGCTGACTTTGGGGATTAGATGGATAGATCTTTGGGGTTTAAATTATAGCCCATCTGAGCGGATACATTTTGTCTTGGCAGATTGCTATCTGCACAGAATTTATCCATGTTGAGATCTACTATCATCGGGGCTCATCCGGACATCCAGAATTTGTGCCCAGTTCTGATCCCACGAGGGGCTATACATCTCTGTGGGATCAGAATCGGGTGCAACTGGCCTGGACAGGTAGGCCGTACCCCGATTTTGTCAGGTTGGACATCTTGCCAATTCCCTGGATAGCTCCTGCATGGAACCGCGGTGTAGTGGTGTCCCATTGCAATGACATTGTGGCTCCAAGCAGGAGCCCCAGTTGCCCACACTGCCATACAACCTGTGTTCCCCACCGCCTGACCACTGATTGGGTTTCTGGGGCCGGGATTGAGCTGTGGGAACTCCCTGCCCCTCTTACCTCCTCTGCTGGTCTCAGCATGGCTATCCCCCTCCGTCGGGGCTGTCACTGGAATAGGCTCTGTATGTCTGTGCTGAGGTCATGCCTCCGGCCTGCCCTCACTCCACCTCCAGCCTTCCCCCTCCTGCCCTTGTACACAGCTCTCTGCACATCTCGGCAGTACATGCAGGGAGCTCTGCACTCTGAGTCAGCTCTAAGGGAATGGCGGGGACTGGTCATTCCACTATTCAGGATCAGAATGACCCTCATAACAAACATAGGCAGTGCAGGAGGTAAGGGGGTGAGTCAGTCTCATGGGGGGAAAAGGCTTCCCAGATATATCTGGATATATTCAGCACAGATATACCTGGATGAGTTTGGTTCAATGGCAGAAAGACAAAATGGCTTTAGTCAAGGAAAGTCTTGTCTCAGCAATTTGTTATATTTTTTTGAAGGTGTGAATAAACAGGTAGATAAAGGTGAGCTGGTCGATTATAGTGTATCTGGATTCTCAGAAAGCCTTTGACAAGGTCTCTCGAGAGATTCGAGGAAATTAAAAAGTCATGGGATAGGAGGCAGTGCACGATTATGGATTAGGAACTGGTTGAAAGATAGAAAATAAAGAGTAGGGCTAAATGGCAAGCTTCTCAACGGAGAAAGGTGAATAGTGTAGTACCCCAGAGATCTGTGCTAGGCCCGCTGCTTTTTAACATATTTATAAATGACCTGGAAGTGGGAATAACGAGTGAGGTAATCAAATTTGCAAATGACAGCAAATTACTCAACGTTGTTAAAACACATGAAGATTGTAAAAAAATGCAAGAGAGACACTATATCGACCAGCTCACCTTTATCTACCTGTTTATTCACACCTTCAAAAAAATATAAGAGATTGCTGAGATAAGACTTTCCTTGGCTAAATCCATGTTGTCTTTCTGTTGGCCTTTTATTTCTACAGAGAAAAGGTGAAGCATGAGCAAATGGGGAGTAGCAATCCTGGACAATGGCGTCATCCATTTGTGCATGAAATAGACATACTACGGTAGAGGTTGCAGCAGGACCAACTTCACCCACAATGCTGCTTCCCCGAGACAGTCTCTGTGGCACAGATCACTTCCACTTGGGTTGCTGGGCTCATCAGTACTTGCTCTGTGCCAGTCATGGCCATGGTAGTGTTTGACATTGTGGCACCTGCCTTCAGAGCCCGTTCATTTTTCTTTCCTTTCCCTCACACTTATGGTTCAAAATTCTGCCAAAGCAAGTGGTTTTTGCAAACGATAACTGTGAAATTTTTCAAAAAACATGTATATTCCGCGCCGCTATCCAGAGAACTTTGAAAAATTGGGAGACCGGGCGTCCAAATGGCAGATAACATTTAATGTGGACAAGTGAAAAGTTATGCACTTAGGGAAGAACAACCCAAACTACAGTTTTACAATGCAAGGCTCCACATTAAGAATCCCCACCCAAGAAAAGGATTTAGGAATCATCATGGATGATATGTTGAAACCCTCTGCCCAATGTGCTACGGCAAGGCAGCCAAGGAAACAAATAGAATCATAAAGAACAGAATGGAGAATAAAACAAAAGATATTATAATGCCTTTGTATCGCTCCATAGTGCAACCACATCTTGAATATTGTGTGCAGTTCCGGTCATCATATCTTAAAAAGGATATAGCCAAATTAAAAAAGATACAGAGAAGAGTGACAAATATGTTAAAGGGGATGGAAAGATATCCCTATGAGGAAAACCTTAAAAGGTTAGGGCTCTTCAACTTGGAAAATAGACGATTGAGGGGAGATATGATAGAGGTCTATAAAATAATGAATTAGTAGAACGGGTAAATGTAGATCAGTTGTTTACCCCTTCAAAAAGTAGAAAGACTAGGGGATGCACAATGAAGTTACAGTGTAGGACATTTAAGACTAATAAAAGAAAATATTTTTTCACTCAACACGTAATCAAACTCTGAAATTTGTTACCAGAGGATGTAGTAAAAGCTGTTTGTATAGGTGGATTTAAAAGAGGTTTGGTCCCTTTACACAAAAGTGGAAGTAAGGATGAGGTTGAAAACTACAGGCCAGTTATTCTAACCTCTGTGGTAAATGAATTATTACTAAAAGAGAGAATAGTGAAGTTTCTGGAGTCCAATGGATTGCAGTATCCGAGGCAGGATGGGTTTTCCAGAGGCAGGTCTTGTCAGACAAATCTGATTGATTTCTTTGGATGACTAGGGAGTTTGACTGAGGGAGAACCCTAGATGTGGTGTACTTATATTTCAGTAAAGCCTTTGACACCATTCCACAGAGGCGACTTAATAATAAACTGAGCACCCTAGGGATGGACCCTAAATTGACTGACTGGGTTAGAAATTGGTTGAGTGGGAGGCAACAAAGGGTACAAATGGTGCTCATTCTGAGGAGAAGGAAGTTATGAGTGGTCACAGCAGTGGTGTGCTGCAGGAATCTGTCCTTGGTCCGATTCTTGTTAACATCTTTGTTAGTGATATTGCAGAAGGGCTGTTGGGTAGGGCTTGCCTGTTTGTGGATGATACCAAAATCTGCAATAGAGTAGACACACAGGAAGGCGTAGATAACATGAGGAGGGATCTAGCTAAGCTTGAGGAATGGTCAAGAATTTGGCAGCTGAGATTTAATGTTAAAAATGCAAAGTCATGCACTTGGGTTGCAAAATTCCAAGGGAGCAGTACAGTGTAGGGGGTGAAGTATTTCTGTCCATGAAAGACGAGTGGGTTCTGGACGTGATTGTTTCTGATGATCTTACAATAAAATGGCTAAACAGGTAGAAAAGATGACGACAAAAGCCAGAAAGATGCTTGGGTGCATAGGGAGAGGAATGACCAGCAGAAAAAAGGAGGTGATAATGCCTCTGTATAGGTCTCTGGTGCAACCTTATTTGGAGTATTGTGTGCAGTTCTGGAGAGCACACCTTCAAAAAGATACAAACAGGATGGAATCGGTGCAGAGGATGGCTACTAAAATAGATAGGGAAAACCAGATAGGCCATATGGTCTTTTTCTACCGTTATGTTTCTAAAAAACATGGGACCAACACAGAAGATCTCTAAAGGTAAAAAGGAGACTATTGTGGTTGATATGGAAGGGTAGACTAGATAGGCCATGTGGGCTTTTTCTGCCATCATGTTTATATGTTTCTAAACCATGAGTAAAGAGGATCGGGGGAATCCACTGCTTACCTATTGGACAAATAGCATAGAGTAGTGTACCTCTGGGGAACCTGACAGGTACTTGTGACCTGGATTGGGCACTTTTATAAGTGGTTCCTGGACCATAGGCCTTTCTCAATAAGTCTTTTAAGAGGAATTTTTCAAGCTGCCAGATTTGGTGCAGAGTGTTGGGTAGTGTGAACCCACAGAATTTGAAACAGATTTCAAGGGGGATGTTTGCAGATTTTCAGTGGCAGTGGCCAGCACAGGTAAAGCGGCTGGCCGTCGCTGCAATAACTTTGCCCTGGATAACTAGATGAGCCCTCGGATTAGACAAGATTGGACAGCTCAGCAATAGGAAGCAGCAAAAACACCCAGTCATACACAACAGCACTAAGCAGCACAACTTCAAACCCCAGTGAAAGACTCTGTTATCCAGCACAGACTGCACTCGTTCTTTCTGCAGACACAGAACTAAAGGCTCCAGCATGACACACATGCTTTTTCCTCACACTCCTCTACCTCACCACGTCCTTTTTTCCTGCCTCACAATACATACTATGATACACTCATGCCCTCTCTTCCCAATACCCCGCTCTCCCACCAGACCTAGAACATACCAACACCTCATCCGAATCAAGCCATATCCACCCACTACAACTATATACACTGAAATGCCTGCAGGCAATCTCTCACCCATCAAATGCACACCAATCAATGCCCGTTCCGCACGGAACAAAATTCAAATTCAAAATGTGTCACCGAATCCTGGTTCACAGATTCTGACAATGTACTGATGAACCAACTGACTGCACACAAGTACAGCCTATTCACCTCCTGAAGGACTCAATGCAGAGGCAGTGGAGTCTTCGTCATTGCCAAGAAGCACCTCAATCTCCAGTCTCTCATCACACATACAAACAGGAGATTAGACACAATAACCATTTCAAACAATTCCACAATGATCCTCCTCACATACAGATCTCCAAGCGCCAGCCCAGATGGGCTGGACATCCTCTTAGAGGCAGTATGCAGCAATAGATCACACTCAAACCACCTAATCCTACTAGGTGACCTCAAGCTCTTCTCAGCCCCTCCAAAAACATCCAAAGCCTTCTTGGACACTATGGAAGCCATGGACTACTCACAAACCATCACACAACTGACCCACAACAAGGATAATATACTCGATATATTTGTACCTCAGTCCCTGCCTAAAATCCACACTCTCACCTCCCACGCTAACCACAGTTCCTTAGTCCAATGACAACACAATCTCCACTTACTACCCCAACAGGTACTCGCACCTAAAGGGCACACAACACAGGCAGCAACATGCAGATTTCACCACAGAAGGACTTCCTAAAAAGAATTCTGCCGCACCTCCACAACACCCCTGATGACCTTGACACCTTAGTTCAAAACTGGAACAAAACCATAGCCATAAAACCACACACACCTGCAACCCATCACAGACAACACTTGGCAGCTTGGCACGCCCCCTACCTCAAAGATCTAAAACGCAAGCTCAGATTGCTGGAAAGAAGGTGGAGATGCTTATACTGTCAAACTACACGAATACCAAACAGCAACAAACAAGGCCAAGAAAGAATACCACTCAAACCAAAGCTCCTTAAATCGTCATCGGGGGCTCTTTGAGATAGTCAAATCCCTAACAAAAAACCCCTCCTTACAGAAGGAAGAATTACAGATAACTCTTCAATGTTGGCTTTTATAAACAACCTAATAAAGGGCATCAACAAACCCAACAAGGGCTTCATACTTATCTTCATTGACATCAAAGCAGCATTCAAGTCCATCCCTCACAACCTGATCACCCAACAACCCCAATCCATTGAACTAAGAGGCACCATGCTCAGCTGATTCAGATTGAATCACCATCTTCAAGTAAAAGTAGGTACCAAAAGATCAGCCCCATATACCAGCGATGGCGAACCTATGGCACGCGTGCCAGCTGTGGCACGCGAAGGCCTTGCAGCTGGCACGCGTGAAGGTCCGCAAAAAAAGAAAAAGCGGGCTTTGGCTGCTGCCGCGGACGCGGCAGCATGCAGTGTCCCGCGGGCCCCCCTCCGCCCGCTACGCCCCTCTGCAAGGGCTTTCAGATTCGCGAGGGAGACAGCGTCTCCCTCGCGTCTCTGTTAAGCCCGTAGGGGTTAATGGGAAATTTCCCATCAGCCCCTTTAGACGCGAGGGACTGATGGGAAATTTCCCATTAGCCCCTGCGGGCTTAACAAGAGACGCGAGGGAGACGCTGTCTCCCTCGCGACTCGGAAAGCCCTTGCAGAGGGGCGTAGCGGGCGGAGGGGGCCCCCGCGGGACACTGCATGCTGCCGCGTCCGCGGCAGCAGCCAGAGCCCGCTTTTTCTGTTTTTAAATTTGCCGGGGGGGGGGGGGTGTTAGGACTGCTAATGGGCTGGGGGGGGGGTGTTAGGACTGCTAATGGGCTAGGGGGGGGGTTAGGACTGCTAATGGGCTAGGAGGGGGGGGTTAGGACTGCTAATGGGCTAGGAGGGGGGGGGTTAGGACTGCTAAGGGGCTAGGGGGGGATAGGACTGCGAATGGGCTGGGGGCTGATGGGGGCAGACCGGAAATGGGGTGATGGGGGGTTAGGACTGCTAATGGGCAGGGGGGGGGTTAGGACTGCTAATGGGCTAGAGAGGGGGGTTAGGACTGCTAATGGGCTAGGAGGGGGGGGTTAGGACTGCTAATGGGCTGGGGGGTTAGGACTGCTAATGGGCTGGGGGGGTTAGGACTGCTAATGGGCTA
Organism: Ichthyophis bannanicus; assembly: GCA_033557465.1. Lineage (NCBI taxonomy): Eukaryota > Metazoa > Chordata > Amphibia > Gymnophiona > Ichthyophiidae > Ichthyophis > Ichthyophis bannanicus. Next base: position 73,232,370 of record CM066049.1, on the reverse strand, counting down.
GGAGGGGGGGGGGGTTAGGACTGCTAATGGGCTAGGGGGGGGTTAGGACTGCTAATGGGCTGGGGGGGTTAGGACTGCTAATGGGCTAGGAGGGGGGGTTAGGACTGCCAATGGGCTGGGGGGGTTAGGACTGCTAATGGGCTAGGGGGGGTTAGGACTGCTAATGGGCTAGGAGGGGGGGGGTTAGGACTGCTAATGGGCTAGGGGGGGTTAGGACTGCTAATGGGCTGTTGGCTGATGGGGGCTGTCTGGAAATGGGGTGATGGGGGTTAGGACTGGTAATGGGCTATGGGGGGGGGTTAGGACTGCTAATGGGCTAGAGAGGGGGGTTAGGACTGCTAATGGGCTAGGGGGGGGGTTAGGACTGCTAATGGGCTGATGGGGAGGGGTTAGGACTTGAGGTGGGCTGTTGGGTGGGGTTAGGACTGGAAATGGGCTGATGGGGGGTTAACACTGGAGGTGGTCTGATGGGGTTAGGACTGGTAATGGGCTATGGGGGGGTTTAGGACTGATAATGGGCTATGGGGGGGCTGGGACAAGAAATGGGCTGATGGGGAGGGGTTAGGACTTGAGGTGGTCTGATGGGGTTAGGACTGGTAATGGACTGTGGGCTGATGGGGGGGTTAGGACTGGCAATGGGCTATGGGGGGCTGACTGGAAGTGGGGGGTTAGGACTGGTAATGGGTTATAGGGTGGGGCTTAAACTGAAAATGGGGTGATGGGGGGTTAGGACTGGAAGTGGGTTGATGAGGGGGGGATAGGACTGGTATTGGGTTGGGGGGCTGCTAGGACTGGAAATGGGCTGATGCAGGGACTAGAAGGGAATGGATGCTGGGTGAGGCTGGAACTAGAAGGGAGCTGGTGTTGGGGGAGGATTAGAATGGGATGGGGCTGGGAGAGTAAAATGGAGAGGGGAAAAATATTTTGTGTGGGAGGGATAAAAAATCTACAATTGGCCGGGTATTGGGAGAGTAAGTGGGGATTGAGGATGGAGGGGTAAATTTTGAGTAGATGAAATAGGAATGAGGAAAGAGCCAAAGGAGAAAGATTAGTATGTTAAAGCAGATGTAGAGAGAGAATGGAAAAAAAAAACAAGAAGACAGAAGAAAGGACAAATGGACAGCAGATGGAGAGTTAGCAGAAGACACGAAGAAACCAGAAGAAAGTGGCTGGAACAATTGCAACTGAAAAAAAATGCACAAAAGGTAGAAAAATATATCTCTTTATTTTGAATTTATTAACTGGAATATGTCAGCTCTGGGAAATGTGCATCATTAATTTTTGCGCTTTGTTTAGTACAAGAGGAAATTAATATATAGTTTTATTTCTACAGTGTTGTTGTATATTCCAAGTTTGGCTTTTGGGGTTCCCAGTTTAATTATTGTCTTCCTTTTTCTAAATTGTGATTCCTTGTTTGGTGATGGTCTGTTCTGCATGTGTAACTGAGCTGAGGTATTCTGTTTATATAATTCCTATTTGACATTGCCACTTGTTCTTTCCCCAGTAGGTCATGTATTGTTGTTCTCTGAGATGTATTGGTTTAATATTTGCAGTGTTGCCTTTTGATAGGTAGAGTATGGTGCTTTGTGAGTCCTGGTAGTGCTGTTAGGATACGGCGGGTTTGCTATGGGTTCTAAATGGGCAGCGTTTGTAGTAGTTCCTAATGTGCCTGGCGGTTGGTACTGGATTATAGTAATGTAGAAACCTTTTAGTCTTTCTTTATCCATATACTCATTAAGAGGCATGTTTACTAAAAGTTAGTGTATGGTAACATTATGCAAATATTTATGCAAATGAAGCACCTTATGCAAATGGGGCTTTAATTGACGTGCTGGCACTTTGAGGAAATTCTTTGGTTTTGTGCGGCAGTTTGGGCACTCGGGCTCAAAAAGGTTAGCCATCACTGCCATATACTGTCACGGGGTAGAGCAGGAATTACCTATGGAAACAGAAAGAGCAGGGCTAGGTAGATCTGAAGCTGACAGATCCAAGCACATGTTGCAGGGTTGCTATAAGCAACCATGGAAAACAAAGGTAACCAGAGGTAGAACGTGCTCCTGCAAAGGATTACCTCATCCTCAATCAGTTAATGAAAGGCAGCTGAGAGCTGAGCAGGATTTCTCAGAGAGGAGAGCTAAGCAGGATTTCTCAGAGAGCAGAGCTAAGCAGGATTTCTCAGAGAGAGGAGCTAACTGGGATTTCTCAGAGGAGAGAGACACTAAGGGGTCTGTTTACTAAACATTCCTAATGTGCGGGGCCGCGGTAGTGTGCCTGTGCCATATAAGGAGTGGGCGGTTCAGGCAGAGAAAAGAAAAAAAACGGGAGTAAGCGATCGCACATTTGCGCGGGGCGCTATTGTGCGCCGTGCACAATAGTGCGTGGGAAGGCTAAGTGGCGCCCTGATGTGCACACATAAAGGAGCAGAGCCATAGTACAATGGTTAAGACACTGACCAATGGTGCAGAGATCAGGGGTTCAATCCTCCACAGTGCCCAATGAAGAAGGCTCACTGAGGCAGTGTGTATTATGGGGATGAGTGCTGTAGGGGGCAATCTATTTTTATTTCAGTTATCACTACTAGCAAACGCACTCACAAAGCGTGTTAACATAAGGCGGCCCATAAGGCACATGTTAAAGTTCACTGTCCGCCAAGGCACCCTTGAATGTCCCCTATAGGGCACCATATATGTTTGCGTCACAGGATAATGTATAGTGCACCTTATATGGACGGCAACCATAAGGTGCCCTATAGGGTGCCCTATAAAGCACCCTCAGAGGCACCTTATGGGTACAGTACACTGAGGGTGTGTTTGATGGCAGCAACATATGTACATTAAATCTAAAAAAAGCTTTGGACAACCCTATCAAATAACCCCACTGTGGGCTCGAACCCATTACCGCTGGCTCCACAGGCAGTGAAGTAACCATTGGGCTACAGCTATATAGCTGCCAGCAAGCCCCTGGCTGGCTGCAGAGAGCCTGCATGTCACCACACAGACAGTCTGCTGTGGGAACCAGGATAGGGTTAGGCCACCCATACCCATGATGCACTGCACATGCAAATCAGCTGTCCACAGATGAACACAAGATGGGGAATGCACCCCAACAGCTCCCCGGCCTGGTAGGGGGACGTGTCTGTGTGCACCCACACAGCACCTTGGCCTGGTAGGAGGTACTGACCGGGTGTTTAATTTGCACAGAGTAGCTACACACAGTCACACTGTGCGGGAACTGTGCTCACCCTGAGTGTGCGATGAGGCGCCCTGGACCAGGTCCACAGCACCCTCCATGGCAGAGCTCCAAAACAGTCGTAATCTGTGAGATAGGTAGTTTCTGCAGGAACACCTTGGATATCTCTGTCTGTCTCAGTCAGGGGAACCCCCACGGACTCCTAGGTGGGCTATGTACCACCAACCCTCCCCCCCCCCCAGCTGAGGGTGGCAAACAGGCAGGGTCTTCTATCAACAGATCCCCATTATACACCCCCCCCCCCCCTGCAATGATGGCAGTAGAGTGGACCATCAACCCCAGTCCTGTTGGGGAACAGACACCCTACAGGGCAGTCCAAGCAGCCCCACACACACCCAGACCACAATATCAGACAGACAGTAGGCCTGGATATGCTAAGATGCACCCCACCACTATCTGATATTCCCCTGCATCAAGCCATCAGCCACTGCACCCTGCAAGGCACTCCAGCAGGGCACATACCAGCTGTGAACAGTCTGCTGGTTAGTCCCACTGGAAATGCATGCACCCACAACTGGGATGGCAGCACACACAAGCAGCTACATCAGTGACTAGGCCCCAACAGGTGACCCATATATATCACATGAGGGAAGTGCTATGAAGCACTATGGGGGTGCCTAGCCATGCTGCCATCACTGCACAGTCAGGGTGGAGTGAAAGCCCAGCAGCACATACAGAGGTCACCCTGTCTGTGGAGGTGGTGGACGGCCACTACAATGTCCCTGCCAGTGCCCTATGCCCTGTGCAGATGCATCCTGGCCAGCCCACCCTGTCTGAGCTATACCCATGGTACCTTGCTGCTCATTATGCACATCATCAGGCCAAAACTGTGGACAGTGTTTGCAGCCAACACACACTGTATAGACCAGGGGTGGGCAAACTTGGTCCTGGAGGGCCGCAGACCAGTCAGGTTTTCGGGATATCTCTAATGAATATGTATGAGATATATATGCATTAGAGATATCCTGCCAACCTGACTGGTTTGTGGCCCTCCAGGGCTGGATCTGGAGACCCCTGCCTTACACCTCTGTCATTTAAGATTGTGAGTGGACAAGGTGCAGATGTCCAAGACATCAAAAAGGTTAGATAGAATTTGTCACAGTCCTCCTCACTTCTCACCACCACCAAAAAATTGTCTATTAGACAACTTTTTGGTGGTGGTGAGAATCGAGGAGGAATGTGACACATTCTATATACCCTTTCGATGTCTAGGACATCTGTACCTTGCCCACTCACAATCTTAAATGACAGAGGTGTAAGGCAGGGGTCTCCAAATCCAGCCCTGGAGGTCCACAAACCAGTCAGGTTGGCAGGATATCTCTAATGCATATATATCTCATGCATGTTCATTAGGGATATCCCGAAAACCTGACTGGTCTGCGGCCCTCCAGGACCGGAGGTGCCCACCCCTGGTATAGACAGACACACACTCCCACACGTATGCCAGCATTGTGCTACTATAGAGGGGTTCAGAATCCTTGCCCACCACACCAGTCCTGGGCACAGTACAGGCATGGGTATGGTATGCAACAGGGGCGGCCCAAGGGGGGTGCGGGGCCATGTGCGGAGACTCGGTGCGGGGCCTCATTTGCATAAGGGGCCTCATTTGCATAAATATTTGCATAATGTTACCATACACGAACTTTTAGTAAACATGCCTCTTAATGAGTGTATGAATAAAGAAAGACTAAAAGACTTCTACATTACTATAATCCAATACCAACCGCCAGGCACATTAGGAACTACTACAAACACTGCCCATTTAGAACCCATAGCAAACCCGCCGTATCCTAACAGCACTACCAGGACTCATAAAGCACCATACCCTAACTATCAAAAGGAAACGCTGCAAATATTAAACCAATACATTTCAGAGAACAACAATACATGACCTACTGGGGAAAGAGAACAAGTGGCAATGTCAAATAGGAATTACATAAACAGAATACCTCAGCTCAGTTACACATGCAGAACATAGACCATCACCAAACAAGGAATCACAATTTAGAAACAGGAAGACAATAATTAAACTGGGAATCCCAAAAGCCAAACTTGGAATGTACAACACTGTAGAAATAAAACTATACATTAATTTGCTCTTGTACTAAACAAAGCGCAGACGTTAATGATGCACATTTCCCAGAGCTGACATATTCCAATTAATAAATTCAAAATAAAGAGATATTTTTCTACCTTTTGTGCATTTTTTTTCAGCTGCAATTGCTCCAGCCACTTTCTTCTGGTTTCTTCGTGTCTTCCGCTAATTCTTCATCGTCTGCTGTCCATTTGTCTTTTCTTCTCTCTTCTAGTTTTTTTCCATTCTCTCTCTACATCTGCTTTAACATACTAATCTTTCTCCTTTTTGCTCTTTCCTCATTCCTATTTCATCCACTCAAATTTTACCCCTCCATCCTCAATCCCCACCTACTCTCCCAATATCCGGACAATTGTAGATTTGTCTTCCCTCCCACACAAAATATTTTTTCCCTCTCCATTTCACTCTCCCAGCTCCATCCCATTCTAATCCTCCCCCAACATCAGCTCCATTCTAGTTCCAGTCCCACCCAGCATCCGCTCCCTTCTAGTCCCCGCATCAGCCCATTTCCAGTCCTAGCCCCCCATAAGCCCATTTCCAGTCCTAGCTCCCCCATCTATTTGCAGTCCCATCCAAGTCCCTCCATCAGCTCATTTCCAATCCCAGCCCCCCATGAGCCCATTTCTAGTCCTTTCCTAGCCCCACCATCAGCCCATGTCAAATCCTAGCTCCCCTCCACTCAGCCCATTTCCAATCCAAGCCCCCCATGAGCCTACTTCCAGTTCTAGCCCCTTCATGAGTCCATTTCAATCCAAACCCCCACCACAGCCCATTTCCAATCTTAGCACCCCCCAACAGCCAATTTCCAGTCCTATTCTAGCCCATCAGCCCATTTCCTGTCCTAGCCCCCCCCCTCACCCATTTCCAGTCCTAGCTCCCTCCCCCTCACAACCCATTTCCATTCCAAGCCCCCGTCCCCATCAGCTATTTGCAGTTCAAGCCCTCCTTCCACTCAGCCCATTTCCAGTCCTAGCCTCCTCATAGCCCATTACTAGTCCTAACCCCCCATCAGCCCATTACGTCCTAACCCCCCATCACCCTATTTCCAGTCCTAGCCCCCCATCAGCCTATTTCCAGTCTTAGCCCCCCTCCCATAGCCAATTACCAGTCCTACCCCCCCATCAGCCCATTTCCAGTCTTAGCCCCCCATAGCCCATTACCAGTCCTAACCCCCCCATCACCCTATTTCCAGTCCTAGCCCCCCCATCAGCCCATTTCCAGTCTTAGCCCCCCATAGCCCATTACCAGTCCTAACCCCCCCATCACCCTATTTCCAGTCCTAGCCCCCCCATCAGCCTATTTCCAGTCTTAGCCCCCCCCATAGCCAATTACCAGTCCTACCCCCCCCATCAGCCCACTTCCAGTCTTAGCCTCCCCCCCCCCATGGCCCATTACCAGTCCTAACCCTCCCCCCCCATCAGCCCATTACCAGTCCTAGCCTCCCCCCCCATGGCCCATTACCAGTCCTAACACCCCCCCCATGGCCCATTACCAGTCCTAACACCCCCCCCCTTGGCCCTTTACCTGTCCTAACCCCCCCCCCGGCCCATTACCAGTCCTAACCCCCCCCCCCGGCCCATTACCAGTCCTAACACCCCCCCCATCAGCCCACTTCCAGTCTTAGCCCCCCCATAGCCCATTACCAGTCCTAACCCCCCCATCAGCCCATTTCCAGTCCTACCCCCCACTTCCAGCCTTAGCCCCCTCCCCATAGTCAATTACCAGTTCTAACCCCCCCCATCAGCCCATTTCCAGTCCTACCCCCCCACTTCCAGCCTTAGCCCCCTCCCCATAGCCCATTACCAGTCCAACCCCCCCCCATCAGCCCACTTAGCCCCCCCATAGCCCATTACCAGTCCTAACCCCCCCATCAGCCCAGTTAGCCCCCCCCTTCCCCCATTACCAGTCCTAACCCCCCCATCAGCCCACTTAGCCCCCCCATAGCCCAGTACCAGTCCTAACCCCCCCCCCATCAGCCCACTTCGCCCCCCCCATAGCCCATTACCAGTCCTAACCCCCCCCCCCATCCGCCCACGTCCCGTCTTAGCCTCCCCCCCCCCCATGGCCCATTACCAGTCCTAACCACCCCCCCCCCCGCCCATTACCAGTCCTAACCATCCCACCCCCTGGCCCATTACCAGTCCTCACCCCCCCCCCCCCATCAGCCCACTTCCAGTTTAGCCTCCCCCCCCCATCTTCCTACTTCCAGTTTAGACTCCCCCCCTCCCATTGCCCATTACCAGTCCTAACCACCCCCCCCCCCTATCATTCCAAATTAAAATTAAAAAAAAACCCAAACCGGCTGCTTCTGCCGCGGCAGCTTCAAGAGCTCTGCCGCGGCAGCATCAAGAGCTCTGCCGCGGGGCCCCCCCCTGCCCGGCAGAGCCTCCGTGCATCTTCAGCTCTTCACGTCCAAAACGCGGGCTTTTTTCAGAGCCGCGAGAGTTTCTTTTCTCGCGGCTCTGTTAATCCCGCCGAGGGTGATGGGAAATCCCATCAGCCCCGCGGGATTAAGAGAGCCGCGAGAAAAGAAACTCTCGCGGCTCTGAAAAAAGCCCGCGTTTTGGACGTGAAGAGCTGAAGATGCACGGAGGCTCTGCCGGGCAGGGGGGGGGCCCCGCGGCAGAGCTCTTGAAGCTGCCGCGGCAGAGCTCTTGAAGCTGCCGCGGCAGAAGCAGCCGGTTTTTTTTTTTTTTTTTTTTAACTTGGGATGCTTAAGAATGTTTTTTGCGCGGGGCCCCCTGAAACGCGGGGCCCTGTGCAAAAAACATTCTTGCTCAATGGACGGGCCGGCCCTGGTATGCAATACCGTTGGGGGTCCCTCCCTAGGGTGGTAAACACTGTCAGGGGCCAGACCTGACGCACACACCGCAGACATCAGATAGATTATTATGATGGAGCTCATAGAGCAGACTGTGCGTAACGTAGGGATATCTATCTGCCAGTACTCATAGCAAACGTTTGAGAGCTGTGTACCATATACCCTGGTGTAGGGTGACATTGCTAAGGTATGCAAGTGCTGGTATTGGGAGATGCACGCAGGGCCCAATGTCCTGCCTCACCAGGAGGCATTGGCCAATGGGGCCTGTGGGTGTGGGTGTGGGTGTGTCTGTCCCTGTTGGCTGCTGCTGTACGGCAGAGGTTCCCAAATCCAGTCCAGGTTTGCAATACACTGGTTGGGGTTTCCTGCTGTCCCTCATGAATATGCATGAGCTACAGCTACATGCCATGGGGGTGGTGCATAGATATACAGCACGGTTATTTGTATGAGTGGCAGCATGGAACCTGAATGGTGTGTGGTCCTCCAGGACTGCATTTGTGAGACTCTGCTCTAGGTAATGCCCCTGGTCATGGTGTCTGTGCTTGGTGGTGTAAAAGATAGGCGTATGACCAATGCGTATATCCCCAGCAATAAAGGATTGCCCTTACTAACATGGTTTAGTTGTGTTGAAAATATGTGGACAGGATTGGCAGTAGCCCCAACTGGGCTTTGAACCTGTGACCTTTTGCTTCTGCACACACTGTCTGTGTGCACTGCACCACTGTGTTGCCACAGATGTGCTGAATTCCCTGGGAAGTCCATGACTGTACATCCGACAGGGCCTATGTTGCAGTGGACGTGCCAGCCTGCACATGGCTCGGCCACTGTCTTCTGTGGCTAGCAGCCACTGCCCCCTCCACCACCTGTACCCTACCGCCAACATGCTGGCATGTCCGTATCTTGGAAAAGCATATGACCTGATTGAGTTGTGGCACTCCAGGACTGCATTTGGGGGACTTGGCTGTCGGTAATGCCCATTGTTATGGTGTGTGTGTGGTGTTGGGTACAAAATGGGTGCGTGAACCATGCTTATGTTCTCTGCAATAAAGGAGTGTCTTTACTATCTCTGTTTAGTGGTGGGTAAAATATGGGGACTGGGTTGGCAGGAGCCCCAGCTTGGATTTGAACCTGTGACCCTCTGGTCCTAGAGGTACTGCCTCTGTCTGCTGCACCACACTGTGGCCACAGTGATAGTGCAGTCCCTGGGGGTGGGAAACCTGACCAAAGGAGTCAAAAACCCTGCTCTGCACATTTGTACTGTGGGCTCAGTCACCTTGTCTGGTGACAAAAGTGCAAATAAACCCCTCAACCGACCACGACGAACTGGGGATAAATATAACCAAGCTGGGCAACAGTGATATTAATGGGCAACCATAGCAAACACTCCCAGGAAGGCTCAGAAAAAAGGAAATGGTTTTTTGGAAGGGTCTCCGCTCCGTAGCCCCTTCCATACTTCATTTCAGTTTTTTGGAGCTTTCCTGGGTGTGTTTCTTATGTTTGCCCATTAATATCAGGGTTCCCCAGCTGACTTCCTATTTTTAATATGTTTGTTTGGGTCTTTTTCTATCTTTATTTGCACTTTTGTTCTGTGCACATGTATCACACACTGCTCACGTTTTGCAGGTTTCCCCGGTTTCCCTGTACATTGCTGACGGAAATGGTTTCTCTTCCCTTTAAATGCCCTCTACCGTGAGTGTTTCACTCGCGCTATTTTTAACCTGCAAATTCATCCCCGATACTGTGCGGGGAGCCTCTCCCCTCCCCTTCCCCGCCCATTGACCCCGTCTCTCCGCCCCTCGGGAGCCTTCCTCCGCCCTCAGAATGCCTTTCCACGCCTCTATCGGACATTTGCGGGCCGGGTACTTGTGCGGGGCACGTTAGTGCGGCGCGCAATTGTGCGGGGCCCACGCGCACTTGAGCGGGGCGTTTAAGAGCGTTTCTGAGCGTTTGAGTGCCGCGTTTCCGTGCGCTATTGTGCGGCACGCAATTGTACGGCTTTTAGTAAACATGCCCCTAAGGATACTACAACAGCTGGGGCAGAAAAGGAGAATACTTCTCATTGGAGTTGGTATAAAGTTCCTAAGGAAAGAATATCCAAGGGCAATTGCAGGGTGCTAGGAAGCACGGAGCAAGAGGCCAGTGAAAAGAATCACAGAGGGATTCAATCCAGCAGGAAAGAGAAACCCTTGAGAGACGGTCCTTCTGCTAACAGGTACCCAGAAAACAGTAAGGGGTTTAGAAGGGACACTTACCTGTATAAAAACCAGCCAGTGGCTAGAGGCAGTAAAAAGCCTGCTTTTAGAAGTATCAATGCTGACTTTCCATGCTGTAAAAGCTCGAGAGAAATCCTCCCTGAGGACTGGCTGAAAGCCTGTAATAGAGAGGGCCTTAGAAGCATAAGTTTTCCCTCTACACAACTAGGAAGGTTGGGTCCCCTAGGGGCAGACTGTGAGAAATACGGTAACTTCCCATCCTACCTTGGTGAAGGGGGGAAGGGAAGTCTTGCAGAAGACGGAAGCTTGCACAGCCAAGAAAGGAGACACAGCTGTTCAGAGAGTAGCAACCAGGGAAGCTACGAGGCAATGGACTTTGAATTAGCTGAAGATAATACAGAGGTATCTCAAATGGAATGTGCTTTGACCCTGGCTAATGAGGTGTCTTCCTTATGCTAGGCTGTGCTAAGAAGATAACCTTTTAAAGAAAAAAGGATTTGTGAAAACTACCTGTATAAATTTAGTAGCTGTTATATTTTGAGTTAAGCTGAAATGAAGCACTTTTTGGTTCCAGTAGTATTTTTATTTCTACCAGAAAACATGGTCTGTTTCTGTTAATTTCTCACGTGCAAGAATCCACCCGGAAAGGGATAATAAAAATACCTCTTACTAAAAAGCCTGGCTGCTCGTCACAACTACAACCTTTAGAACGGCTAGTGGGAGATAATTCCCAGGGGGCCTTAAAAGAGCCCCAGCTACATTAAAGAAGAGGCCCCACTGAAAGTCCCCTAGGCTGCCTCCTAGCGGGGTAAGTAGGTGGGTGACAATACCCAACTTCAGGGAGTCCCGCAAGGATCTGCTCTATCCTCTCTGCTATTTAATATTTTCCTACAACCAATCTTCACAATCATCCATGCACACAATACACTATATCACATTTATGCAGACGTCGTCATGCTATATGCACCCATCGACACCATCAAGCCCACAATCACCCACATAAAGAAATGCTTCACCGCCATCACCTATTGGCTCTCAAAGTACAAGCTATCAATAAACCACTATAAAATGGATGTCCTCTACATCCCCAAAGATAGCAGCTTCATCCCACCAGCCTTCATAACCATTGCTGGAAATTGACTGCAAGTCAAACCCGAAGTATGCTACCTAGGAGTCACCATAGATCGACACCTCTCACTATCATCTCATATCAACAATGTCACAAGGAGCATATACCACAAACTCAAAACAGCACAACACTTCAGACATCTCCTGGACTCCAGTGACTTTCGTACAGTTCTGCAAGCGCTCGCCTTCCCCCATATTGACTACTGTAACATCAACTTTCCAAGGCTTCCCCAAATCCACCACTCACCCTCTTCAACTAGCTCTCAACACAACTGTGTGCATTTTCTGTAATGCATCTAAAACGGAACACATCACCCCCATACTCAATAAGCTGCACTGGTTACCCATCGTTGAAAGGATCAAATACAAGTCCCTGCTAACAATATTAATAGCCACTCATGATCTCTCTGCAGTCCATCTACAATCACTGGTAACAAAAGTACCATACAGCAGGAACAGGAGACCTGGCTCTCTCAACACCCTATGCATACCCGCACTAAATACTAAGACCACCTGTACTACATCAAAGAGAGCCATCTCTCTCTTTGTGCCAACACTGTGGCATGTGAACCTGACAATCTTCGTGCCACAGGTGACCTAATGACATTCAGAAGGAACCTCAAGACACTCCTCTTCCAGCTAGCGCACCACCTCCCTTCCTCCCCTATACCGACCTACACATTATTACATATATAAATAAGTTCTTGTTGCTCTAATCATAAGCATGTTGTTGGACCTATTTATACCCACCCAATTAACCTGTATATAGTTAATGCCCCCCTTCATATTCAGTGTTCTATGTAAAGCCGGATTGGCCTGTTGTTTTATGTAAACCGCTTTGACTGTTAGATTTAGTTAAACATTGGGGTTACCTGGATTGTGATCTTGCAATCTGGTCAGTAGCGATATTCTGCCATTCGGCTATCCTAACTTTAACCGGTTAGAGTAATCGGGCAGTGGCTGAATATTATCGCTGCCAGGTTAACCCATGGTGCCCCCACTGCTCTGTCCCTGGAGTGCCCTAACATGAAGCACTTAGTGTTGGGGCATTTACTGGCCCAAAACAGGGATATTCTGTGGCACTAATCAGGTTAGCGCCACTGGATATTCCAATGAGTGGCATTTATGCGGTTTGCATATCCGCCTTTGAATATCCCTCCCCTCCCCCCCCCCCCCAATTTTTACATTAGGCCTGGACATTTTATAAAAATACCATCCTAGACTCCCAGACCCAAAGTATTCCAGGAGTGAGCCAAGGTTCATATCCCACTGCTGTTCCTTGTGATTTTGGACAAGCCACTTAACCCGCCATCTTCTCCACACTCTCTGGATGTTTCAAGGCCAAAACGAGCACTTTCCCGATGCCTATTCATGTCTGGTTATAAAGTAATTACTAAAAAATGCTCAACCCCTTATGTAACTCTGAAAGGAGCGAGAGATTGAATGGTGGGAGTGTATTTGAATGTCCTAATGCAGCTTGAGAAACAGGCGAAACTCGCGTCGACATACAGTGCCTCCTAACCATTAAACTCTCCTGATGCAGTTTATTTTCCTAAAGCTAAGTGTTTTCAGTTTGTTTTTAAATGCATTAAAAAATTGTAAAACAATGGGTATGAGCCAATGAATGATATATGGGATTGTTAGGGGTGTGCTAAAGTGAGTCGGGGTTGAGAGACCCTGTTACAGGCCACCTTCCTATCCCTGAATTGAGGCTCTTTAAACCACATTGAGTGTTCAAATTAGGTTGTAATTTGGTAACAATGTTTTAGAAATTAAATACTTTGTTGCCTAGAACTCCCAGGGGATAGATCCTTTTTAGGTACATGGTAACTTCTCTTTTTGCTTGGATTATTCATGTCTGGAGCAGGTCTAAACTTGGATGTCCCTGACATTTCTCAAGTCAAACACTGATGACTGTCTATTGGACTACCCTATCAAAAATTCTAAACACGCTCCACATATAACAAAATTGTTATGATGAATTCATTAAGGCAAACAATTTTTTAACACAAAGAGGAGATCTCAGAACTAACGGGCAACACATAGGCATACAGAAAAACATATGCCTTAGCCCTATTGCATCAATGACCAAGTCTTCTTATAAAGCAGCAAAAAACAGCACAAAACAGCAAACAATGACAAATAACAGATCATAGCAGCTCAACTTAACTTTTACAAGAAAACATTTTAAGAGCGATAAGATCTGTTTGCCTCCCCAACGCCTCACATCGGCGCCCTTCATGCGTTTCGCTAGAATGCTTCATCAGGGGAATATTGAAAAGCTGTTAACAGAAAAACCACACAATACAGTTAAAAACTATAATTCACCTTTATATGATTCCCATAACTATAAATATAAGTATTGTCACAGCCCCTCCTAGTGGCAGCGTGCAGAAAGGAGAGGGCGGACACTTATTGTTGGTTGAAGAAGGAGAAACGTTTCTAGACCTGGTGCATCATGGTCTTTGTAGTCCCACTTCATAAAGAAATAGTTGTGAGCCTTGTGCAGGGTTAAACATAAATGGTTTTTATTCCCTTTGTTGCGCAAAGGTTCTCCAGGAAGACAAAAACAGAATGTACCTTACTTCAGGGTTTATGCCAAAATATTTACAAAGTCAGTAACTGTTACAGGCGCTTCACAGTTCTTTACATTCAAACAGGTTTTCAACACTAAGAGGAAAAACAAAATACAAAACTTCTTCTTTCAGCTTAGCAAAAGCAAAAAGATATGTTAAAGCATGTCCTGCTGGTTACAATTCTGTGAGAGACTCTAGACTCTTGGAAACACAGAGTGAGCAGTCCATTGGCTGCTCTAACTGCAACGACTCTGGTTCTATCACCTCTATTTGCATAGGTTCCTGTTCAGCCGTGTTGTCAGCTAGTCCTGAGCTTTCCCTGGATAAGGCAGGTTGTAGTTCTGGCAAATAACTGTTATGGCTTTTTACTATGCCTCTCTGTAAAGGTTTCACAAGCCTTTCCCAGCTTTGTTTCCTATCAGTACAGTTCTCTGGGTTATAAGCTTTTCTAGGAGCTGGCTCACATCTTGGAAAGGAAATATAACTGTACCTTGGATCTTTGAGACATGCTCTGCTGGTATTTGCTCTACCTGGCAGTCTCCTTCTATCACCGTCTTCCCTGAAGACTGGCTCCTGGAGCTTTCTGGAACGGGCTTGTCTGCCCTGGAACTTAGCTCTTCCTTGTAAGTACTCCAAGCTTCTCTGCCTTTCAGTATGTGAGGTTCCTCTCTCAGGTCCCCTCTCAGTTCCTCTCTGAACTTGTGTTCCTCTCCAAACTTGTGGTCCTCTCTGAGCTTGAGGTCCTCTCTCAGCTCGTAGTCCTCTCTCAGTTCCTCTCTCAGCTCGAGGTCCTCTCTGCTTTCTTCATTCTGAGCACTGTTTATAAAGCCATTTCTCCACTGAGCTTACTGGCTCTCTACTCAGGTGTACCTGATTAGCTCCTGCATTCTCAAAACCTGGGTGTGTTAGCTTAGCTTCTGCAGCCTCGTGCCTGCTCCCTCTAGCTGCACCTTTAGGTAACTGCACCTTCTGTGAGTCAGTTGCTTTATAATAAACAGTGTTTTTTTCTAAGTCTATAGCTTCAATGGCTTCAGCTTCATCACAGTATATATATATAGCTTAATCACCCTGTCGAGCTACACTTACCCCAAACCAGTGCTATACAATAGAGCGTTCATAACCCAGCCTCCCTTCAACATGGCCAGTCATGCTTAGAAATGCCACGCATGTGGACGCCATTTTTTGCTGCTTTATTGATGCAATAGGGCTAAGGCGTATGGTTTTCTGTATGCCTTATGTGTTGCCCGTTAGTTCTGAGACCACTTTGTGTTAAAAAATTGTTTGCCTTAATGAATTCATCATAACAATTTTGTTATATGTGGAGTGTGTTTAGAATTTTTGACATAGTTTTCCCACTCCGAAAAGTGACCTTAGTACTATTGGACTACCCTAGACACACCTCTGCATGCCCCCTGCCTACTTGGACGTCCCTGCTTGAGAAAGGTCTTTAAAAGTCATTTGTAAAATGGCTCTGGAGACATCACCATGATTTGGATGTCCATGTGCACATTTTCAGATGTCCAAATCACAACTAAGGCTTTTAAGATGACCCTCTAAGGGAAGAACAGCCCAAACTATAGCTACAGAATGCAAGGTTCTACATAAGGAACCACCACCTAGTAATAGGCTGTAGGTGTCATCATAGATAATACATTGAAATCCTCTGCTCAGTGTACAGCGGCAGCCAAGAAAGCTAATAGAATGCTGGGAATCATAAGGAAAGGAATGGAGAATAAAACAAAGGATATTATAATACCTCTGTAGTGCTCCATACAACGACCACACCTGGAGTATTGCATGCTGTTCTAGTTGTTTCATCTAAAAAATGATATAGTAGAATTGGAAAAGATGAAGAGAAGGCAAACAAAATGATAAAGGGGTTGGAAGCAGGACCGGCCCATCCATTTTTATTTATTTTATTTATTTATCTATTTCTTCTATACCGTCCCTTCCAGAGATCAGGGGCAGTTTACATGGAACAAATTAACAGTTTTGTATACATTCGTATACCATTACATTGAAAAGAAATTTTTAACTTTTTACATATAACAGTGCGTTATATGAGTGAGAATGTTTTTTGCACAGGGCCCCGTGTTTCAGGGGGCCCTGCGCAAAGAACATTCTGCTTTAAAAATAAATTTAAAAAAAAATGCTGGCTGCTGCCGCCACTGCCGCCGCAGCAACAGCAGAATCGAGTGTCCCGTGGGGCCCCCCCTGCCCGGCTGAGCCTCTCCGTGACAGCTTTCAGATCCACGAAGAGAGAGTGTCTCCCTCATGGCTCTGTTAAGCCCGCAGGAGCTGATGGGAAATTTGGCTCTGTTAAGCCTGCAGGGGCAGATGGGAAATTTCCCATCAGCCCCTGCGGGCTTAGCAGAGCCACGAGGGAGACGCTCTCCCTTCGCGGATCTGAAAGTCATCGCGGAGAGGCTCAGCTGGGCAGGGAGGGCTCAGCCGGGCAGGGGGGGGCCCCGCGGGACACTCGTTTCTGCCGCAGCGGCAGCAGCCAGCTTTTTATTTATTTTTAATTTTCCCTGGGCTGAGGGGGGGTTAGGACTGGTAATGGGCTGTGGGCTGATGGAGGGGGGTTAGGAGTGGTAATGGGCTATGGGTGAGCTAGGATTGGAAATGGGCTGATGGGGGGGTTAGGACTGGAAGTGGGCTGATGGGGTTAGGACTGGTAAAGGGCTGTGGGCTGATGGGGGGGTGTTAGGACTGGTAATGGACTATGGGGGGCTAAGTCTGGAAATGGGGTGATGGGGGCAGGGTTAGGACCGGTAATGGGCTATGGGGGGCTAGGACTGGAAATGGGCTGATGGGGGGGTTAGGACTTGAGGTGGGTTGATGGGGTTAGGACTGGTAATGGGCTGAGTGGCTGATGGGGGGGTTAGGACTGGTAATGGGCAATGGGGGGGGTTTTCTGGAAATGGGGTGGGGGGGGGTTAGGACTGTAAGTGGGCTGATGGGGGGCTAGGACTGATAATGGGCTACGGGGGGGGGGCTTAAACTGAAAATGGGGCGATGGGGGGTTAGGACTGGAGGTGGGCTGATGGGGTTAGGACTGGTAATGGGCTGTGGGCTGATGGGGGGGTTAGGACTGGTAATGGGCTATGGGGGGGCTAGTACTGGAGGTGGGCTGATGGGGTTAGGACTGGTAATGGGCTATGGGCTGATGGGGGGGGTTAGGACTGGTAATGGGCTATGGGGTGGCTAGGACTGGAAATGGGCTGATGTGGGGTTAGGACTTGAGGTGGGCTGATGGGGTTAGGACTGGTAATGGGCTGAGTAGCTGATGGGGGGGTTAGGACTGGTAATGGGCTATGGGGGGCTTTCTGGAAATGGGGTGGTGGGGGTTAGGACTGGAAGTGGGCTGTTGGGGGGGCTAGGACTGGTAATGGGCTATGGGGGGGCTTAAACTGAAAACGGGGTGATGGGGGTTAGGACTGGAAGTGTGTTGATGGGGGGCTAGGACTGGTAATGGGTTGGGGGGTTGCTAGGACTGGAAATGGGCTGAGTAGAACGGAAGGCATGAACTGCAAATAGCTGATGGGGACAAGGACTTGGAATGGAAATGGGCTGAGTGGAAGGGGGGCTTGAACTGCAAATAGCTGATGGGGAGGGGGGCTTGGAATGGAAATGGGCTGTGAGGGGAGAGAGCTAGGACTGGAAATGGGCTGAGTGGGAGGGGGGAGCTAGGACAGGAAATGGGCTGATGGAGCAACTAGGATAGAACTGGAAATGGGCTGTTGGAGGGAGCTAAGATTGGAAATGGGCTGTGGTGGGGGCTTGGATTGAAATGGACTCATGGAGGGGCTAGAACTGGAAGTAGACTCATGGGGGGCTTGGATTGGAATTGGGTTGAGTGGAGGTGAGCTAGGATTTGACATGGGCCAATGGTGGGGCTAGGAAATGACTAGAAATGGGCTGATGGGGGGCTGGGATTGGAAATGAGCTGATGCAAGGACTTGAATAGGACTGGAAATGGGCTGATGGGGGGCTAGGGCTGGTAATGGGCTGATGCAGGGACTAGAAGGCAGCGGATGCTGGGTGAGGCTGGAACTAGAAGGGAGCTGATGTTGGGGGAGGATTAGAATGGGATGGGGCTGGGAGAGTGAAATGGAGAGGGGAAAAATATTTTGTGTGGGAGGGATGAAAAATCTACAATTGGCTGGGTATTGGGAGAGTAAGTGGGGATTGAGCATGGAGGGGTAAAATTTGAGTGGATGAAATAGGAATGAGGAAAGAGCAAAAGGAGAAGGATTAGTTTGTTAAAGCAGATGTAGAGAGAGAGAATGGAAAAACCTAGAAGAGAGAAGAAAGGACAAATGGACAGCAGATGATGGAGAGTTAGCAGAAGACATGAAGAAACCAGAAGAAAGTGGCTGGAGCAATTGCAACTGAAAAAAAATGCACAAAAGGTAGAAAGATATCTCTTTATTTTGAATTTATTAACTGGAATATGTCAGCTCTGGGAAATGTGCATCATTAACGTCTGAGCTTTGTTTAGAACAAGAGGAAATTAATTTATAGTTTTATTTCTACAGTGTTGTACATTCCAAGTTTGGCTTTTGGGGTTCCCAGTTTAATTATTGCCTTCCTATTTCTAAATTGTGATTCCTTGTTTGGTGATGGTCTATGTTCTGCATGTGTAACTGAGCTGAGGTATTCTGTTTATGTAATTCCTATTTGACATTGCCACTTGTTCTCTTTCCCCAGTATTCTCTGAAATGTATTGGTTTAATATTTGCAGTATTGCCTTTTGATAGGTAGGGTTTGGTGCTTTATGGGTCCTGGTAATGCTGTTATGATACAGTGGGTTTGCTATAGGTTCTAAATGGGCAGTGTTTGTAGTCTGTGATAAGGAAGCTTATCATAGCTCAGGAAGGGGCTATAGAAAAGGTGAAGTGTCTCTGAACAAGCAACCTGTCAGTGCTGGTAGAAATGAGAAAACAGAATTTTGCCATAAAAGACTACCAGTCCCAGAATGCACCAGGTTTCCAAGAGCCATTAGAGGAGCTGAAGTGGGGAAACGTGTGTTCAATCAGGAGGGCTATGAGGTAATCCCTAAGCACTCATCTCAAAGGGCAGGGCCTGATTCAATACAGCTGCGCTGTATTAGGGAGGAGCACTCATCAAGGCAGAATAAGAATAGAGTTTGTTCTACAGATGACAAGCATCAGCTCCATGACCATCTTCATGATCACCTTGGAGATGCAGAGAAGGATCATCAGTTTCATCTGAAGGATCAGCAGAAGCAGAAGCCAAACCGGACGGATAGAGAAGGAAAGAAACCCTCTGGAAGGAAGAGGAGAAAAGCCTTTGAGAGGTCTAGAAGAGTCCAAGGCAGTACATATACTGGGAGGTATTCCAAGGGCCAGCATAGACCATTGGACTGCGGAAAGCCAGAGGAATGGTGCTGCAGAACAAGGAATCACCAGAGGCTACCTGTGAGGGAGACGGCTGCACGTGGAAGGGACTCTAAGACCTATGCCAGAAGGTATGTGAAGAGAGATCCAGTGTCCAGGGATCAGGACTGGAAGGCTGGACATAAGAACTGGACTACATACTGGCCAGGCTATATAGAGAGGAACTATAGCAACAATGGAAGCTCAGGTATGAACACTGATCTATGCCCTAGCTATAACCTTGAAAGACAGCAGGGAAATAAGTGTTCTCCTGAAAGTGCTCCATTGAAAGATTCATCTGTGCCAATTCATGATAGTGACCCTGTGCTTGTTGATGAAGGGGAAATAATAGCAGATCAAGATATTGTTTATATGGACTGCTCTCTATCCAAACTCCGTTGGTAACTTTCTGTGATAAAGCACAGCAGCCATCACAAAGAAATATAAATTTGTTCTTTATTCCACTAAGAAAAGCTCCTGAAGCAGGATTTGACTCACACAGTAGAAAGCCAGCCTGCTAAAGGGTTTCAGCTGGATAACTGATAGCAATTGAGCTGCACCTAATTGCTTGTGAGCTAGGAGAGAATTACTTCTGAATCTGTGTGGAAAGTAATCAGAAGTTAACCTTACAAGAACAGTTTATTTCTTTCTTTGTGGCTTTTCGTTTGTTAGAGATATGCTAAGAAAACATTAGCTAACTGCCTGACAAGTTTGAAGGTTGTTTTCCTGATTTTGATTTTTGACTTTGTTTTACCAAGTTAAACACTGCAAGCAAGTAACCTAATTTATGTGCTACCAAGCATATCTGTGCTGGGAGAAATAACCCCATAAATAAAGAAGTATCTTATTGGCTTTAACACTTGTGCACAACTAAATTATTGTCAGCAGCTGTGTCTGGTGTGAATGAACTACATTACCCACAATACCTTGCAAAAATCATATAAATATATGCATTGTCAAGACTGTGAAGATTCTCACCCAGGCAGCCGTCTGACAAGTCGTTCCTAATATGCCTGGCAGTTGGCACTGGATTACAGTAATGTAGAAATCTTTTAGTCTTTCTTTATCCATACACTCATTAATAGACATATTTACTAAAAGTTAGTGTATGGTAACATTATGCAAATATTTATGCAAATGAGGCCCCACACCGAGTCTCCACACATGGCCCCGCATCCCTCTTGGGCCGCCCCTGGTTGGAAGAATACCCCTATGAGGAAGTTTAAAAGGTTAGGGCTATTCAGCTTGGAGAAGAGCTAGCTGAGGTTAGATATGACAGAGGTCTATAAAATAATGAGTGGAGTAGACTGAGTAAATGTTCTACTTTTTGAAGGAGTAAACAACAGTCACAACTTGAAAGGTTACCAGATGTCCCCAATTTTTGGAGATTGTTCCCGATTTTAGAGCTGTGTCCCCAACTCCCACCTTTCTGGCAGCCTTCTGTCCCTGATTCCAGCAAAGGAGAAAGAGGGGGTAGAAAAAATGATTTTAAATTTAGTGATTTAATTACATCAGTTTTTAGAATTTATGTCCATTATCTTTAGATTTTGAACAGTGCAGGGGAAATGCATTACTCTATTCTGCTATTGATTTGGAAGTGATATTGTTGCTGTCATGGGATAGATGTGTGGTGGGGGGGGGGGCATGGTAATGACTCCACGTCCTTTCTCCATGCCTTGTTGCTGAAACCTTGAACTAAAGGGTGTCTTACCCCCTCCCACATCTGAAAAGTGTCCCAGATTTGTCTGCAAAAGAATCTAGTAATTCTAACTAGGGGACACCCAATGAAGCTACCAAGTAGTATGTTTAAGACCAATCAGAGAAAATATCTCTTCATCAAAGCATAATTAAGCTCTTGATTTGTTACTGGAGGATGTAGTAAAGTTGTTAGTGTAGCTAGGTTTAAAAAAGGTTTGGACAAATTCCTGGAGGAAAGGTTCATAAACCATTATTATTAATACTAGTAATCATTTCTATAGTGCTTCAAGGTGTACGCAGCGCTGTACATATAGATGTAAGACACAGTTTCTGCTCATCAGAGCTTACAATCTAATCGATGAAAAAAACATCGCAGAACCGGTGACTAGAATATGGCAAGAACACATAAATAGTGGACAAGAGAATGAGGAGCACCAGCATCTAAAAACTGATTCAAAGAAGTGGGTCTTTAGCCTGGACTTGAATAGGTCCAGAGAAGGAGCCCGATGCGCCAGCTCAGGAAGTCTATTCCAGTCATAAGGAGCAGCAAGATGCAATGAAAGTCTGAGCCAGCAGTGACAGAGAAGGGCACAGATAAAAGGGATCTGCCAAAGGAGCGGAGCTCATGAGGAGTGGTGTAGATTGAGGTAAGAGAGGAAAGGTAGTGAGGAACCGCAAAATGAATGCACTTGTAGGTAAGTAGTAAAAGTTTAAACTGGATGCGGAAACACCAGGGCAATTTGCGGACTGGAAGAAATCCACTGCTTACCCCTGAAATAAGCATCCCCCTAGGACCGCCTCCCCTTCCCCCAGTCTGGGTAAAGGTGCACATAGCTCTAGCCACATTGAGGGAGCTCGGGTTTCAGCCAGTCAACCTTCCTGGATAAATGGCATAAAGAATTGTCTTCTATAATTATTTGCTCACAGGCTGCGTGTGTTCGTGACTAGTAGAGAGAAAGTTTAGCTAAACCTTTGTCCGTTTGGGCTCTTTCCCAGCTCATAATCAGCTAGGAGGAGTTCTAGTATACCAACTCCCTAGGAAAGAAAATATACAGCTCACTTCAGAACAAATTGTTCAGCCTCAGTGTTCTCCGAGACAGGAAGCATTTTAGTACTTTTCCTGTTTTGGGTCAGGAACAGGAACAAAGGGGGTGGACAGTGGATGGTTCTTTGCCCAGATTTCACCCTCACTTTGGTAATGCGGCAGCCAGATTGCTCTGGGTTCGCCCAGAGCTGTGAAAGCTGCAGTCACTTGCTCCAAATAGACAAAAGGTTGAATTCACCCAAGTCTGAAACCTGAGAGCTATGTCACAAGTCCTGGTGGTTCTGAAAGTGCCTTCCGTATTGCTATTCTCACCATTACATTTTGAAGTAGCCGGGACACTATTGTGTTTTTGTTAGCAGAAATATGCAATACCCGAGCAGCTGAAGAATGACATCATGAGGGGATTCAAGAAAATAGCAGAGGGTACGCCTTTTAGAAAATGTGCAATTTGGGAACAGTTTTCAGAAAGGTTTTGAGTAGCAAAGTTGTGTGTTTATTTTTAATTCAGCAGAAAATTAGTCAAAAGTAAGGGACACTTGTATCCAAAAAGGGGGTGGTCTGTCCCCCTTAGTTCCGGATTGAGCAAACAAAGGTTGGGGAAGAGGAGTCATTATCCTCCCCCCACAAATCACCGAAAAATAGAAACAGCGATGCATTTCCCCATATTGTGTAAGTTAATTCCAAAACCTGACATATTGCAATCACCAAATTGAAAATAAAATTTTATGTTTGCTGTCTGGTTGTTTTATTTTTCAGATGGTCTTGCTCCCAATCTCTGCTTTCTGCTTTCTTCTGTCTGTCTTCTCGTAATGCTAGTCCCCTGGTCTCCTCTTCATTTGCCATTTCTTTTCTCCTCCTGTCTTCACTGCTTCCCCTACATCCACGGTGATCTTGATTTTTCACTTTCAGCTTTCTTTCACTTTATTTTTCTGCTTCTCTATTCACTCAGATTTCACACATCCTCAGCATTCAGTGCACAATCTCCCTCTTTCTTTTTTTTTACTTCATCCACCTAATGTTTTCCATGGGAAACAAATATACCCAGCCTTCCCTTTCCCCATCTCTCTCTTGCCTTCCCCCAGCTCTCACTAACTTCCTTGTCTCTATCTCCCCCCATGTGTCCAGTAGCTCCCAATCTCTTCCCTTTCCCCTATACTGTGTCCAGCATGTCCCTTTATTTTCCATACCTCATCCCATAGTCCAGCATCTCCCCTTCCTCTCCCTGCACCCAGCAGCTCTCTCTCCTTTTTCCTCTTCGTCTTGCTCCATGTTCTGCTTTTCCCCTTCTGTTCTCATCCCACCATCCTGTAGTCTAGCATCTTCCCTTTTCTTCCCCCACCCATGTATCCAGCATCTCCCCTTCCCTTCTCTTCCTCCCCCCAAATATCCAGCATCTCTCTTTCCCTTCTGTTCCCCCCAGGTATCCAGTATTCCCCCCCCCCTTCACTTCCCATCTTTCCTCCTGAACACCCCGGTATCCAGAAACTTGTCCCCTGGCCTTAACTATCTTCCTTCCCATCACACCTACAAAACACTTCTCTGTTGATCTGTGGGCACCTCATTAAAAGACCTCATCAAGGTCCCCAATCCTGACTTGACACAGATGACCTTCCCTTGAAGGGCAGGCAGGAGGGAAAGTGTAACCTTCTTGCTGCAGCCATGCTACATTGGAAATGGCACCAGCTGACCAGTTAATGTACTATGTGCATTATCCACCCCTACCTCCCATTCCTCTGGGCCTTCCTTGCTGACCTCCTCCTACTCCTTGGGCTTCCTTTTGGCCAAACTACTATTTTTTCAGATTCTGAGAGTAATTTTGAAAATTAAGTGTTTTGATGGACAGCTCACGGTTCACTTTTTTGCACGGATTTTGTATCCATTTTCAGAGGGAAAGAAGTACATCCTGTACATATTCATATGAAAATGTCCCAGGAAAATGTACCCTCAGAGATTTATTCCTGCTTTTGCTGTGGGTACTTTTTCCAGCCAAAATAGCATGTCTGGTTTTGCAAATGCAAAGCTATGGGGATCATTTTAAAAAAACTTAGCTCACACTAAAACTGTTATCACATGTTATCTGCCATGCGACTCATTTTATGCAATGGGCCCTGCAATAACGCGTGATAATGGTGTTAGCTTATGCTTACTCTTAGTAACTAACCTCCTATATGCATTAATATGTCCACCATGGGAATATCTCCTTAAAAACTAAGGTAAAAGTAGACGCATACACTGTGGGCTGTTTCACCTGTGTATCTAACCTTTTGAATAGATTGATGGGTTTTGAAAACTCACATTCTTTATGCTTTAATTCATCACCTCGGTTGTATCTTTGTAACAGTGGCAAATCTGCTACCATGGCATCCACAAGTACGTAGATATATTTGTAAGACCAAGCAATATGCAAGGTTGTATTTGAAGCCTTCTGGCTAGAATCCCTCTACTTTAAAATCATCTCATAAATATGTTGCAGAATATTTCTAAATATTCATCAATCACAAAATTTACTTTCTAAAATAAAATTTTTTGTATTATTCCTTGCCCATACACGGTGTATATGTGGGTATAAAACTGTACAATTTGAAAGTGAAATTAAAAGAGATGCTCAAGAAATGCCATTTAGGATGTCTATAAATTCAACCTGAAAAGCAAGTCAAATATCCACAAGTCAATGATAATCTTAAAAGACCATTCATATAAGGGCAGAGGCTCTAAAATGGAATGAGCATGGTAGGCTTAGATTGGATGCCTAGCC
This sequence comes from Ichthyophis bannanicus, assembly GCA_033557465.1. Classification (NCBI taxonomy): domain Eukaryota; kingdom Metazoa; phylum Chordata; class Amphibia; order Gymnophiona; family Ichthyophiidae; genus Ichthyophis; species Ichthyophis bannanicus. The sequence continues at coordinate 73,207,388 of CM066049.1, read as the reverse complement.
CTCTCCAGCATAAAAATAGTCCAGAAGGAGTGTAATACATAGCTTGAATCCTGTTTTTAGGTATGTGTGGAAGAGATGGGTGGAGGTATGGTTTAAAGCAGCTCTTTCATTACAACTCTGCCCGGCAATTGTTGACAGCCACATTTTATCTACTATTGAAATGCATCGAGAAGACCTGCAATTTTTGGCAATAATAGAATTGGCTAGACTGAAGGATGATCAAATACCCATCAAGTCTAATATTTTGTCTTGATCATCTAATAGATGTTCTCTGCCCCCGTCTAGATTGCTGGATAACTAGTTACGTTCTAAAGCTACCATAATGTGGTAGATTTGGGTCTGCTCTTGTGTGGGTGACTCCCTGGGCAGGAACGCTAATAGGACATCCCCTTCACTAGTCCTCTTCCCTGGAGATAACATGCCTTTTTGTGACCACCACTTTTTTTGTTAGTGCTGTTTGAGATGAATATTTACCTCACACCTATAACAGGCAAGAAATTAGAGCAGGACTTGCTGGGGGATTTCCTCTTCCCATTTATGCATTCTCTGACTCTATCTCCTTCTTCCTCTATGCCACACTTGGTGGTAGCCTTCCGGCAGCTCCTCTTGTCCCATAATGCCCAGAGTAAATGCCCTTCTTGTCTATCCTAAATCTCCTAAATCCAGGCCTTGTAGTAAATGATGGCAAATAACAACCAGCCGGCCAACCCAGTCTAGCCAGTTTTTCCATTTACATTCCAGTTAAGCCAGAGCCTTTCCTAGTCTATACTTGTAGATTTGATTTGCCAAAAAGAAAAATTTCATATTTGCACATGAAGTGAGGTAAAACCAGAATCAGTTCAGCGTGGTGTGTTCTTGTCTCTGTGGTGGTTCATTAGCATCCCCGTATCACATTATAATCTCACTCTTGAGCCAGAGCCAGGCTTCTCCTCCCCCTCCTCCCCCCTACTTTGGTCATGCCTTCTTTTTAAAAACCTTCAGTCAGGCTCATTGTACGTGGAGTTGGTGTGGCGTGACTCGGCCAGCAGAACTCATTAAATAGCAAAAACATGGTAATTATCCTTTCAACCTTTATCCCCAGGCTTCATTGGATTGGGCACACATTCTCATTAAAGATTGTTAGGGTAAATTATTAATGCATATTTGGAAAGGACAAGTGTGAGGAGTCCTCAAAAGGCAATTGGTCCTTCCTGGATCCAGTTTGTTCTCTGTTATTACCACTCCTATCTTTGGGAGGGCTTCAAGTTAATGATAAGCTGGGTGGCTCTGATTTTAAAGTTAGAAGGGGGCATTTAGGACACAGCTATTGCTACGGAGCACAATATAGCAAATCTCTTTCGTCATGCTTAAGTGGTGAAGTTTTAACTAAAATTAGCTCCTAAATTAACCAGTCCTAAGTAGCGTTGTGCACAACATTTCGTGGAAAAGCCTGTGGAAGCACGGTATCGAAGTCCTCTTCCTTTCTCTCATGTTCCCTAATTCCGATCTCCAGTTCCTGTGCTAATAATTTATAGTGCAGTTCTGTAACTTTCTTCACAGTCTGTTTGAAACCTGGTTTTTCTTTGTAGTGGAAGATGGCCCTTTTTTCAAGGTTTTAAGTGCCAACAAGTTCAGGCCAGGTTAAAAAACGTAAGAAGAGGAATGCCTTGGGTGCTGTGGAGCACATCATAGATCGATTTGAAAACCAGTTTGAAATATGTGACGGACAAAGCGAAATGCAAGTTGGGATTAACCTGTTTTCTGCAGGTTTTCAACAAAGGCCAGACAAGGGCATGGATGAGTTGTTATATCACTTGCTAAAACTAACGAGCCATGGTGATCCAGATTTATATATACTGTTCCAGCTGAATTTCAGGTGTTTCCGGGAGGCTTCAACATCCTTGTAGTCTGTATTGCTAGAAGGTAATAGTGTCACAAGATATTTGTATTCTTCTCTAATAGTCTAATATATAGTATACAGTAACAGCACAAGTTTGCAGTAAATTCGGATCCCGTGATTATAATTGTGTTGTAGCAGCTGACGTTTTGCAGGGCAGGATATCTTAAGAGGATTCCACTGTGCATAAATGCTACACTGCTCTGGAAACATACAAAGGCTCACCTCAGATAGATTTCATGGCAGATTATTTGCTAATGACAAGGATGAATATTACAGGCTGGTCTCATGACTCCATTTTGCTCTATAGAAAGACCCAGGAGGGACTTGGTACATGAATACCAGATTTTAAAGGGAGTCAGGATTTGTGGCCTATGACCACAGATAGAGGAGTGTGGGATAGGGAAGAAAGTTAAAAACGAAGGAAATCCCTGAGTAGCTTTAAATCAGTGGTCTTTGCTAATTTGTAACTAGGGTGAACTTTAAAACAAAAGGGGTTGAAGTAGAGCACCATTGGGGTGTCCCCTACAATTTCACAGCTGACTAGGGATGAGAAGAATTTCCTCCTGATCCGTATGTGTTAGTTGCTCTGGGAGAGTGTGTATGTGTGCATTTGTATATAGGGGATGTGCTATGGGAAGGTGACTGGTGTGTGAGTGAGGGAGGCTTCTTTTACTCTCTTGCTCATTCTCATAGCCTTCTACTCTACCCATGTTCTTTTTCCTTTCCACACCAGAAATCACCCTCCAGCTCCCCTCTTCTCTGTTCCCTTTCTGTTCTCTACCCCCTCCCCCACACTCCTTTCCTCCTTCTCCCCTCTCTCATAAACGACCTGCCCTTCTTCTAGGGTCTCCATCTTTTCCACAAACCATAACTGAACACCTCTTCGGGGACGGGGCATTTGGCGAAAGTGAGGGGGGTATTTGCTGTAAAGGAAAATCCGTATTCCTTTCTCTCTCTACCTTCCCCAGCATCTATTTCTCCTCCATCTCCTCCTTCCAGCACTGGCACTTCTCCCTCCTTACCTCACCCTCCTTCCTCTCACTATCTGCCATCATCAACACTCTTCTTCCAGCTTCACCAGCTGCCAGCTTCAGTACCTAGCACCCTTTTCTCAGTCACAACATCAGCCTCTTCTCCTAAAATCAACCCCTAGTCCCAACTCAGCCCCCTTCTCCCATCTCCAGCATCTACCACTGTCAGCCCCCTTCTCCCAACTCCTGCAAGACCCTTCTTTAACATCAAGACCCCCTTCTCTTATCCTACCATCTACCAGCATCAGCTTCCTTGTCTCTCTCTCTCTCTCTTCACCAATCCAACATCTCCTCTTCCCACCTCTCACCTGATCCATCACCTGCTCCTCCTTTTTCTTTCTCCCCCTTCTCCCACATGGTCTAGTATCTACCCCTTTCTCTTATTTTCCTCACATCCTTCTCCTTTCTCCTCTCACCCTACCCTCCAAGGTCCAGCATGTTTCCCCCTCCCCTATGTACACCTCCATGGTCCAGCACCTCCCCTCAAAACCTTTTCCCTGCCAAGGAAGCAGCAGCAGAACAGGTTTCTGATGATCTTAAGGTGGCTAAAAAGGTAGATAAGGCAACGGCAAAAGCCAGAAGGATGTTGGGGTGCATAGGGAGAGGAATGGCCAGCAGAAGAAAGGAGGTGATAATGTCTCTGTATAAGTCTTTGCTAAGACCTCATTTGGAGTATTATGTGCAATTCTGATAACCACACCTTCAAAGGGATATAGTTGGTGCAGCGGGTGGCTACCAAAATGGTCAGTGGGCATCATAAAACATATGGGGACAGACTTAAAGATCTCATATATATACTAAGGAAAGTTGGGATAGATATGTTTAAATACTTCTGTGGCATAAATGCATAGGAGGAGGAAAGCCTCTTTCAATTGAAAGAAACTTCTGCAACGAGGGGGCATATGATGAAGGTGAAAAGATAAATTCAGGAGTAATTTACGAAAATATTTCTTTACAGAAAGAGTAATAAATGTATGGAATAGTCTCCCAGTGGAGGAAGTAGGAGCAAAGACTGTATCTGAATTCAAGAAAGCATGGGACAAACACAGAAGATCTCTAAAGGAAAAAAGGTGGCTGTATAGCTTAGTAGTTGGTATGGAAGGGCAAACTAAATAGGCCAATATGGTCTTTATTTGCCCATTATGTTTCTATGTTTCAGAAGTTACTCTTAGCAGTAAACTAGGAAAAATACCTATAGGGTTGGTAGGGAGCAATTAGCAACCCAACCTCACTGTGAGTGGTCCTTAACTGAACAGTGAGGGAATATCCATCTTCTTGTAAGGATGCAAGTAGACTAATAAAAGTGCCACAATGAAATGGCAAAGGAGGCGGAAGATAAAGCAGTTCCAGTTTTGCCCCATGACGTGAAGATAGATGGTCTCCTCGCAGATAAGGGTTGTGGTGTGCCCTTTCGGCCCTATTGCTTGCTTTCAGAATCTCTCGCTTCTTTTCTCCTTGCTTTTACTCTGTGTTAAGGGCACTGGCCAATCGACTTCTTGCCACTGAGCTGTTAGCTCACTCCCACAAGCAGCTTTAAATCGCAGATTTTTCGAAGCCCTTGTTTGATGAGATCTCCTCCAAGGGGTGTTGACATACTTCGGAATGACTTGGTACACCACAACTATTGGCGCCAGACCTAGTACACGTGCTCTCGTTTGTTCTTTATTTCATGCATCAAGCATTTTAGCATATTTCCTCATCTTTCAGGCGAACTGAAGGAAAATTGCTTTTGGGTAACAGTGAATTTTTCATTACAAGTAATGTTCACCCTAAGAGGATTTCACTGCAGCCTTCAACCCCCATTAAACCAAGCTTAGCCATCCTGCTGGTGAGTGACAGCCGAGCACACACACTTCCTAATGAAATTAAAACCAAGTCAATACTGTACAGTTGCCTTAGAATTAGATGGCAAGTCCTCCCCCCCTCCCCCTTTAATTAAAATGGAATCACAGTTTCCCAATATACAGTATTAATGTGAATCTTCCTTTGCATCTAATTAAGCTTCTTGCCTGTCATCAGCAGAGTGAAAAAAAGCAAGCTTAATTAACTGAGGTGTGATGAACTTGTTAAGGCATCCCCAAAGGTTCTGGAGTGAAAGAATTTTATCTAGAGGGCCGTCCAGCTTGCTAATTGAAAATGTTGTTTGGGTGCCTAGGCTAACAGAGGGGGTGTGATTCTCGGAAGGTAGAATCAAATTTTTGAATTAACGTTATTACCTCCCTTTGAGAGTATGAACTGTAATACGTTCTTAGCTGAGAGGCAACTGAAATATATCTGTAACTGCATTCCAGGTTCAGAGGTGGGCAGCCTGACTATGGCTTACATTAGTGACGTTGGGGTCAGTTTTCAGCCGGTGTGGTCACTGTATTAAATGCCTGCCCTGTCACTTAATATGTATTTCAGGGCCGCTCCTACACATTAAGCAGTGACTGCACTGTCACTATCTTATCCATTTAGCGGCTGAATATCGCTGGCCCCGCCTCTGCTTCTCCCCACACTCAACTTTTTATTATCCAGATAAAATCTAGGGGCCACATTTTGAAAACAACCGATAATGAAATACCGTGGCAGTACACTGTAGCGCTTAAAGATCAGCGGGGAATTCAGCAGCAGTATCTGACCAGCAGCTGCCACTGAACACTCAGGCTAAGCAGCGCCAACCGGGTACGTGCCAGCAGGTACCCAGTTAGCAGAGTTTTCAGCCGGCACTTATCCAGATTACAACACAGGCCTGCTTTACATGTGGCCTAAGTTATTTATTATTATTTATTATTTAGCAAACATTTATATACCGCCGCTTCCAGCGATCAGCAGCGGTCCGATTACAATAGGAGAACTGTCAAATCAGTACAGTAGAATTTGGGGCGCGCATAGGTTGATTCGGAGGGTAGGCACATCACATCACACAAGTGGGTATAAGGGGCATTGTTTACATAATACACTGATGTGGAATATGTACATATATACAATTAACCAGTATACACAAAACATATTCAAGAGTAATAAATACAGTAGAATTTGGGGCGCGCATAGGTTGATTCGGAGGGTAGGCACATCACACAAGTGGTGAAAAAGTATATCTGTATAAGTATAAGTATATCTGTTACATGTATATCTGGATACATGTATACTCATACCTTTGGGTATAAGGGGCACTGTTTACATAAATACACTGATGTGGAATATGTACATATATACAAATAACCAGTATACACAAAACCAAATATAAATTTACATAAACTATCAGGTGTACATAGGTATGCAATGGATTATTGCGGTGAATAATCTTAAGCTTTGGGCTTAAAACAAATTGAAATGACTCTGAAACAAATAAGTCTTGAGGTTTTTCCTAAAGTCAGTTAGGTCTTTGCTGGCTCGTAACTCTGGCGGCAGATGGTTCCAGAGTGTTGGTGCAGAGTATGAGAATGCTCTGTTGCTTGTGCTAGTTTTAACAGCTCTAATATCTGATGGAACTACCAGGGTGTTAGTATTGATGGTTCTCCTGCTTCTGTTGAGTGGTTGAGAGCAGATCAAGGTGGAGAGGAATGACGGGGCTGTGTTGCGTATGAGCTTGAAAGTGGTCGTGAGGGTCTTATATTTTATGCGGGCAGAAATGGGGAGCCAGTGTAGCTCAATCAATACCGGGGTGATGTGATCCGTAAATCCTTTTTTCATTATGACCCTGGCGGCTACATTTTGCGCCATTTGCAGAATGTTTAGGGTTTTCTTTGGGAGACCCTGCAGAATGGCGTTGCAGTAATCAAAATGTGGCATGATGAGTGCCTGCGCCACTGTCCTGAAATCCTGGGGTTTGATAATACTCCTTAGTGGTTGCAGGACTCTTAGCTTGTGGAAGATGGCTCGGTTGGTTTTGCGGAGGTGTTTCTCCATCTTAAGGTCGCTTTCGAGCGTCACCCCCAGATATTTTATTTCGTCCTTTGTTTGGTATGTATTATTACATAGGGTGATTGTTGCGGGGGGGTTGAAGTTCGGCTTTTTGGAGATGTACATTACCTCCGTTTTCTTGTGATTTATTGCCATGTTACTTTGGTGCAGCCAGGCCTGCATCTCGCTTAGGCACTCCTCTAGTTGGGTGTAGTTCGGGTCGACCGTGTCCAGTTGCGTGTACAACATAATATCGTCTGCATAGACGTGGTATTTGATATTATGCCGTTGGAAAATTTTGCAGAGTGGTTGCATATACACATTGAACAGGAGCGCAGAGAGGGCCGAGCCCTGTGGTATGCCCTGAGTTTGTGTGAAAGGTTCTGCCTTTTCCCCATTGAACTGTACCTGTTGCATTCTATTCGATATGTACGAAGTGAACCATTTTAGTGGGGTTCCCGCTATTCCTATTGATTTTAGTCTGTTTATGAGGGTTCCATGGTGAACAGTATCGAATGCGGCTGATATGTCGATGAATATAAGTAGAAACATTTTCTTTTTGTCTTCTAGACCCTTAAGGAGGTTGTCTAGCAGCGCTAGGAGTAGTGTTTCAACGCCGTGATGCCGTCTGAATCCATATTGCTGATTGTCCAGGGTTTCATTCGCATCCAAGTGGTCTTGAAGTTGGAGTAGCACGGCCTTTTCGATGACCTTGGCCAGGAAGGATATGCTGGATATTGGTCGGTAAGATGCCGGGTCGACCTTATTGACTGTTTTGTTTTTCAGGATAGGCCTTATGATAGACTTCTTAAGTTGTGTGGGCATGTCACCTTGTTGCAGTGATAGGTTGACTATGTGGGCGACGTGATGGGCGATGTCTTGTTTCACTGCTTTGATCCAGGCGGCTGGGCATGGATCTAGTGGGGAGGTGGTGGTGTTGATGTTTGTGATTATGGTAGTAATCTGATGGTTGTTTACTTTGTGAAAAGTGCACCAGAGCTGATCCTGACTGGTGCAGATTGTCATGGATGGAATAGACCTTGAGGGGGTTGGGTCCATGTATTGCATAGGCGTTGATGCTGTGAGTTTGCTTGCATAGTGGTTTGCTAAAGTTGTCCAGACAAGGGCCGCTGAAAATCACACTAACCGGGTAAGTGTTGGCACTTACCCGTTTGGCACCGCTACCGCCCACGGACTTTCCCTACACTAACCAATTAGGGCTGCGGCAGTCTGGAGATATTCAGGGGCACAATCCCAATAGTGCCACTGAATCTCATGGTCTGCCCCTGTAACTGGCTGGTTGGCTAAGGACTTTGAATATCGGCTTGTAGATATTTAGCAATTTAATGGTCCAATTTTATATGTATAATATTTACAAATAATCAGATCGAGTTATGCATTCGTCACCCGCCACTTTCGGGTCCTGTGTTTCCAAGAACTGTAAATCTTGAGAGTCTACTTCCTGCATGAATGCCTGGCAGCGCATTTTCAGTAGTATTGCCTTATCATGCGTCCTGAAATGTTGTGCAGTACACTCTAGGTACACCCATATAATTTCCTTCAAGGATTCATTGACTTCTCTGTTTGTATGCCAAGATATCACAGCTGAGTTATTAAACCTCAGTCCAGGACACCTTTCTGGACCTTAGCATCAAAGCTTTTTATGGCTGGAGTGAGCAACTTAAGTTGTGACATGCCAAGCAAGGAGCAGTGGATTAAGAAATGTTTAGGCTTACCGCAACCAGGATTTCAGTTCCCTCCATGTACACATAGTGTTGTGTGGAGGAGGAGCGATGGGCGTGGGGCTTAGTATTGACAATCAGTCTCAGTCTTAAAAAAATAAATTGGGGAAAGGAGTAAAGACATTAGCAGCAGTGACAAGTCCCAGCATGTTTTCTCACTTGGGGTTCTCTCTGCTCTAAAACAAGCCCCTTCTCTCCTTGTACTTAATTTTTTTTTCACAATAAATTGGGGGGTGGGGGGGTGGGGGGAGGGGATGATCAAGGGAGAGACTAGACAGGAGAGGCAGCACCAACAACAGATTTCTTTCCGGGATGTGAGCAGACAGCTAGTGATGTACGTTTTTCTTTCTCCAGTCAGCGAATTACCTTGGAGTGTGGTCCAATATTCTCACAAATCTGCGTCATGGGAGACCTCTGTCTGTGGGGCTGCCAGTAGAGGGAGGTTCTGCAATATGGCACTTTTAGCCATGACTAGAAATGTGATTTTGCAGCTCCTTCTCAATACTGTGAGCGGAGGACTCCTGCGCAGCTTCATGGGAATTTTGGTGGGGTTCCTGCAAGTGGAAGGGGAGGTCTGGCAGTACTGTGATGTTATCTTGGCTCCTCATGGTGACTAAGGAAACGAGGGCAAATGACTGATGATGTCACCACAAAGAAACTCAGTTTCCAAGATTTATCTAAAGGACAGTCAGCCTGCTCTTGATCCCAATGAATGCTGGGACATAATGCAGTGGTTCTCATGAACAATCTGGCACAGGAAACCCCTGGGGTTGCATTATGTCAGGTGTACTGCACCATTCTTATAACAATGAAGTTATTTTATGCATAAGTAAAACTTGAAGTCACCTTATTGTGACTTTGGTGAAGTACAAGCCTCACTACATTCTTTCCTGCCCAGTGGATAATTACAAAACAGGCGTCTGTGATCTCCATCAGGTGACCCCCAGAGGCTTCCAAGTAGGTATTGAATCTCTGCACAGAGCTGTAATCTAAACCTGTTGCTAGGGTTGTCAGAGGCTCCATGTCATAGGCTTGAGTCAAACCTCCCTTCTTTGCTACAAGTTCATAGGTGCAATATGATAATATCAAGATGGACTCACGTGCTTCCTGTAACATGGAGCTTGTTGGCAGCTCTCTGTTACTTCTTTTCTGCTATGAGACAGAAGTAGACTGTATGCAGGGATCTTTTCATCCTCTGTTTGTGGCCTGTCTGGGTACAATATACAGGAAGCCACTGATGATCTGCACAGCAGCACACACAGGCAACAGGAAACAGCTATGACATGGATATGACCATCTGAAATACGACAAAAAGGGAAATCTTAGAGTTTGCTGCTGTCTGCTCGGCAGACATCATGTAACAAGTGAACCGCTTTAGATTCCTCTTTTGCTTGTGGGCTTTTATTCACTTCAGGACTAACAAGAGACTGGCTCGGGTAACGGCTATGTACTTTCATGCCGCAGAAGGATTACCACTTCCCTAAGGTCAGACCAAAGACGCTGAACCAAGTTCTCCTTTTGCCTCATTGCATGCATGGAGCTACAGTTCTGAGAAAGGTAGGACTTCATCTCCAAGCATATGGTGATACAGAATTAGAGCTAGGTTCCCTCTTTAGGTGGACCATGGATGAGATGCAGTCCTACAATACCAAAAGAATTCATGCAATGGTCAACTCAAAAATATGAAAACAAAAAGTTTGGGATCTCAAGCAATCCAAAGTTGATAAGTGATTCAGAATGGGGGTAGACCTTAGTCAGGACCGTCTCTTTAACACCTCTTCCTGGCATATTTAACCATCTGTGGCAAGCTCTTATTGTTTCAATTGGAAATTCCCATAAGGATATTTTCAGAGGGTCTAGTTTCCTAAATTTAGAAAGGGGGTGCATATTCGAAAGGACTTATCCAGTTAGCAGGACCTGCTAAGTAGATTTACAAATAAGAGGGATATTCAGTAGCACTATTCACATAGTACCACTGAATATTTCCTCTGACCATCTTGGAATTATCCGGATAGTGCCAGGGAGGTCCATGGACAGAGCTGTGATGGAGCCGGCACTTATTCAGTTAGAGGCTGATTCTGTATTGGCCGTCAGGCCCCTGTATGGCTGATCTGAATCGGGGTGTACCTGCAGGATCAGAACCGGGTCTACAGCCTGGACGTGCAGGCTGGGCCCCAATTCTAACCGACCGCACGCCCGCCCAGCCACACACCCGGCTATCTCTGCCTGGTTCCATGGAGGAGTCGCAGTGCCATTGTGTCTTGTTGCCCTCCCAGGCTGCCGACCCAAAATGCCCTTTCCCTGCAGCTTGACCCCCAATCCGGTCTCCTGTGGCCAGGGCCAGGCTACGGGGAACCCTCTTCACCCCTCACCTGTCTGTTCCCACCATCCGCCACTATCTCCTGACATCCAGGGGGACTTATTTCACCTCAGAGTTGGAATAAGCCCCCCGTCTACCTGGTCAACCCAGGACATACAGGGCTGACTTCTGAATCGGCCCTATATATCCGGGGTTTTGCACCGCCCATTCCCAGCCCTCGCCCTGCCTCCTGCCCACCCCCTCCAACCCCTCCCCCCATGACTCCACATTCAAAACAACTGTACGTATGGGGAGCCTGTGCACTGGGATGGCAGGGGGACCAATAGTGGGGATGTATGTTCTGACAGGATGTACATCCCCGCTATTTGCGGTACAGAATGACCCTCTTAGTGTCAGTTTTCAGCATAGTTATCCGGATTAGAATCCTCATAACAAGACAGTGAAAAAGCTGTCAGAAGTGCTATGTGGATTGCCCATTCTGGATAATGGTTGAATATTGTCGCTATCAGGATAGTGTCGGGACTGACCTCTAAATCTGAAGATTCAGTACTAGCTGAATATCTGGATTTTTAAAACTGCAAAGACTGGTGTTTTAAAAATAATGATGACCGCTATAGGCTGAATGTTACCCATAGATGACTAGATCGGCACTTTTGAAAAATGATTCTCTTATCATTAAAATCATCTGTAGTACCAGAAGATTGGAGAGTAGCCAATGTAAGGCCAATTTTTCTTTCAAACTCTGTTTATTCAACCACAGATTAAACAACAATTACAATGCTCAATATAATACAGCCCCCTCCGGGGGGGGGGGGGCAGAAGAGTATTTCTTATCCACTGCCCAACCGAGCAACTTACCAGTAACTGTGATTTACAACATTTGTTCATAACCCCACTTAGCCCCTAACCCACCCTTCCCCCTATCCCCCCTCCCCCAGTCACAGCTTATCCATCAACTTGACCCTGCTCCTCTAGCTCATGTTCAACTGAGCATCTCAAATTCCCATGCCAATTTTTAAAAAGGGTTCCAGGGGTGAGCCTGAGCCTGACATGAGTACCAGGCAAAATGGTAGAAACTATCATAAAAAACAAAATTACTGAACATGTAGATAGTCGTGGTTTAATGGCAGAAAGCCAACATGGATTTAGCCAAGGAAAGTCTTGTCTTACTGATCTCTTATATTTTTGCGAAGGTGTGAATAAACAGGTAGATAAAGATGAGCAGGTTGATATAGTGTATCTAGATTTTCAGAAAGCCTTTGACAAGGTCCCTCAAAGAGATTCTCTTGGAGAAATTAAAAAGCCATGGGATAGGAGGTACTATGGTGGATTGGGAACTGGTTGAAAGATACAGTAGAAAACAGAGTTAGGGCTAAATGGCCAGTTTTCTCAATGGAAAAAGGTGAATAGTGGAGTACTCCAGGGATATGTGCGAGGCCCACTGCTTTTTAACATATTCATAAATGACCTGGAAATGGGAATAATGAGTGAGGTGATCAGATTCGTAGATGACACCAAATTACTCAAAGTTGATAAAACACAAGAGAATTGTAAAAACGTGCCAGAGGACCTTGATAAGCTGGAGAGCTGGGTGTCCAAATGGCAGAAGGCATTTAATGTGCACAAGTGCAAAGTTATGCACTTAGGGAAGAACAACCCTAAGTACAGTTACACAATGCAAAGTTCCACTTAGGAACCACTATCCAGGAAAAGTATTTAGGCATCACTGTGAATAATACGTTGAAACCCTCTGTCCAGTGTGCAGTGGTGGAGCAGCCAAGAAAGCATATAGAATGCTAGGAATCATAAAGAAAGCAATGGAGAATAAGACAAAGGAGATTATAATTCCATTAGTAAAGAAGACCTGGGGAGGGGAAGTAAGATGGCAGTGGTGTGAGCAGACGTGCGCTGAGAGGTTCTAGCGGTGGCGTTTTTTTTCCTTACTTTTTCTTTATGAAGAGTGGTGTGGATGCCGCATACCACGAGGAAGCGGAAAGCGAAGCTGCTGCTGGGGCAGCCAGTGTCGGTTGGGCCGATGGATAGCTTCCTCGTGCCCATTGGAGATGCCTTGGCTTTGGGCGGTCCATCAGCAGGTGCGGAGGTGGAAGGTGGATCTTTTCCCAGTCCTGTGCCGGATGTATTGCTTACCGTCCAATTCAAAAAAATCACATCCCTCTAAATATATTAAGAACCTGCCCTTAATATATTTAGAGGGATGTGATTTTTTTGAATTGAACGGTTAAAAGCCCTCTGCGAGTAGACCCAGGACATAGTGTTAATACACAGCCATGGATGTATTGCTTAGCCCGGAGTGCCGGTGTCCTCCTATGCAGCCAGCGATTGGAGTGAGCATGGCTGCCCCATATGAGGTCTCATTTGGTTTATCTGCAGGGACCTCTAGTTTCGGAGCTCAATCCTTGGCCCCTGGAGGAGTTAGGGCTTGGAAGACTCAGCTGGAGTTGCAGGAGAGGTAAGTCCTTTGGAAATGGAGCTAGACCTGCAGCTTGGAGAAGAGAGATGCAGTCTTCAGCCTTCTAGGATCTCTGCTTTACAGTAAATTTCATTGGGCCCAGTAGCTCAGCTGGTTTTGGTGAGACCTTCTCTTTTTACTTTTGAAATTGTTTGGGATACTTTACTTCAGTTGGACTAGATTATTTCAGGCCAGCTGCAAGGGATTTCTGGCCAGCTTACCTCCTTTGGATGTTTAGTGGAAGCTCATGAGTCTGTTTTGGGCTCCCTACCTACAAAGGTTTCTTCCTTGCATAAGAAGGTTGATGCAGTCCAAGACTCTGGAGAATGTTTCCAGGAGTAGGAACCTAAGAATTCTTAATTTTCCAAAGATTCCTTCCTTTTTGCCTATTGAACTTTTTTTGATTAATGTCTTGAAAATTCCAGAGGAATCTGTTCCCCCAATATTGAGAGCTTACTATCTCCCTTCTGCTAGTCCGTCAGTTGGATGGCCAGGGTCAGCCATTGGGGGAGTCTGCTGGGCTGTCTTCTGATGCCATGAACCTAATTGGTTTTCTGGAATGGTCGACATCTGATTCCAGCGTTACTGCCACTTTCTTGGTTACGCTGGCATTGGACGTCGGCCAAGACTGGATTCTAAAAATGTATTTCCGTACACCTACAAAAGAGTTTATGGCTTCTAGTATACAAATTTTTCCTGATGTTGCTTGGGTGACCCAGAAGAGATGGAAGCAGTTCCTTATTCTTCGACCTGGGGTTCAATTACAGTGGGAGTTGTTCTTTTTGCGTTTTCCATGTAAATGTCTGGTTAAACTGGCTGGACATAGGTATATTTTCCTTGTCCCCCAACAGTTGTCAGCTTTTCTTGCTGCCAAGTTATCAGGATGGCAGCCCCCTTCTATGGATCCCACTTAAATTGAGCTCTATGTTAGGGTAGGGCAAGATAACTGTAATTAGGACATAGTATCTTCCTGTTTGCTCAGTTTGCTGTAATAATGACTTTCTTTTTTGGTTTTGTGTTTCCTTGGAATGGTGACTTACTTCCTCCTTTCACTGGGGACTGTTAGGGCCAAGTCCATACTTATTTATGTTTTTCTTTGATTTATTACTGATTTGATGTTATTAACTGCTTGTTTGACATGACTCTTTTTCTTTACAAGTATTGTATTTGGTATAATTTTGAAAATGTGCATAAATAAAAAACTAAAATAAAATAAGAGGACCTGGGAAATTCACTACTTGCCCCATAACAAGCACTGTGGAACCTGTGTGTCTTTTGCGAACCTGCCAGATACCTGTGACCTGGATTGACCACTGTTGGAAACAAGATACTGGGCTTGATGGATTTTGGTCTGACCCAGTATGGCATTTCTATTATACTTATAATGCCTCTGTATCACTCCATGGTCGACTGCACCTTGGCTATTGTGTGCAGTTCTGGTCACCATGTCTTAAAAAGTATATAGCAAAATTAGAAAAGGTAGAGAGAAGAACAACAAATATTGTAAGGGGGATGGAAGGATATCAGATCCAGGAGATCAGTAGCTGCAAATACCCTGGTTACACCACCTGAGGCCACAAAATGCACACGTTCAACAACAGACAGGGCATTCGCATACTACGCACCCAGAAGCTGGAATAACCTACCTCCCACCATCAGAGCAATTACGGACCTAAAGCAATTCAGAAAAGCCATAAAGCACCACCTCTTCCTTTTACACTTCTCCCAATCCCAAGGCACATCAACAACCCTCTAACGCATTCCAAGCCCTCATATTAAAAATTGTAAAATTGTAAATACCTTACTTACTCAAGATGTTAATAATAAATGCTATTTGTTGTATATAGGTTCATAACGAATATGTACAAAGTTTCCCAAAGTTATAATCGAAGTTGAATTCTCCTGTTATATGTAAACTCACAACAGCCTGTTGCTTGTAATGAGTATTCTTGTTTAATGTGAACCGCGCTGATGAAAAAGAGTGCGGTATAGAAGAACTGTAAATAAATAAATAAATCCTTGTGAGGAAAGACTTAAAAAGTTAGAGCGCTTCAACTTGGAAAAGAGATGGCTGAGGGGAGATATGATAGAGGTCTATAAAATGAATGGAGTAGAATGGGTAAATGTAGATCGGTTGTTTACCCCTTCAAAAAGTAGAAAGACTATGGGACACACAATGAAGTTACAAATGTAGCATATTTAAGACTAATCTGAGAAAATATTTCTTCACTCGGTGTGTAATCAGACTCTAGAATTCATTACCAGAGGATATAGTAAAAGCTGTTAGTGTAGCTGGATTTAAAAGAGGTTTGGACAAGTTTCTGGAGGAAAAGTCCATATACCATTATTAAAGAGGACCCGGGAAATCCACTGCTTACTCATGGGGCAAGAAACATAGAATCTGTGTACCTTTTGGGAACCTGACAGGTACTTGTGACCTGGATTGGCCACTGTTGGGTTTCATGGACCTTGGTCTGACCCAGTATGGCATATCTTATGTTCTTATACCCTTATAACCTTGGGTTGAGTGACTAAATTTAGCAGCTCAAAAATAAAAGCTGCTCAGTAGATGTTTTCAGGGCAGTGGGGACTCAGGAGGTGTTTTCAGGGGGGGTGGGGAGGGGGCCCAAAGACATTGCTGACTTTAAGCATTAGATAACTAAATTAAATTGACAATCACAATGCATAAAAGGCAAGCCTGAATCCTTCAAAACTAGGGACATTTTCAGCTACAAACTGGCGCATCTAAAAATGGACCTGAAATTGCTAGTTACACACGTGGAGGCACATTCCAACCTGGTTGTCCAGCCCCTTGTGCGGCCAACCAGAAGCGGGACATCCAAAGGTAGACCCGATTCTGATCCTGTGGGGGCTAGACATACCCACGGGATCAGAATTGGGTCTATGGCCTGGATGTGCAGGCTGGGCGCTGATTATGGTCAGCCTGCATGCCCAGCAAATCCCCGACTACCTCAGTCAGGCTACTGCAAATGTCAGCCACCGCAGATATTCTTCTTTCCCTGCAACCGGACCCTCAATCTGGCGTCCTATAGCCCAAGTCCGGCTGCAGGGATCCTCCTGCACCCCTCTGCCTTTTTGTCCTGGCCCAGATTCAGGATCCCCCAATGTTCAGGTGGACTTATTCCACCTCTGTGGTGGAATAAGTCCCCTGTCCATGTTCATGGCCCCAGATGTACAGGGCCGACCTCAGAATCGGTCCTGTAAGTCCGGGGTAGTGGCCTACCCATGCTCCACCCTCGCTTCACCTCAGTACTGCCCCCTCCCACCACCATCTCAGCATCCCCATACAAACAAGCTGTTTGTATGGGGAGGCATTAGCTGGAGCCGGCAGGGGAGCAAATAGCGGGGATGGATATCCAATCCAGACATCCATCCCTGCTATTTGCTGTACTGAATGACCCCCATAGGCTCTTGGAGGTTGAGTTTGAGCATATCTCTCAGTGCAGAGTTGGATAAATCCTGTGTTCCAGAAGGACAATGGAATCTTCTTCATCCCTCTTGCTGGCCACCATCTGCTACTTCTTTACCAACGTGCAAACCTTTGTGGTTTGTAGAGCATGTGGCCTATAGTTCAGCAATGTACATTATAGAAGGTGGGGGGAGCTAGGAGTAAATGCATTGGTGGATGAATCCATCTGGGTGAGTTGATATATGTTAGGGAGGTGGTGAGTGAATGTCTGAGGAGCTGGGTAGGTGGTGTGTCAATGCATCGGAGGGATCATTGCATGAGAGGATGCTTAGAATTTGGGAGTTAAATGAGTGTACTGGGGGCTCAGGGGGTGGTAAGTGCTTTGGCGGATCTGGGATAGGTGAATGTGTTAAGAAAGATCCAGCTTGGCTCCTAAATTTTGGAAGTGTGTCCTAGAACTGTACCCAGTTTTCTAGGCCTGCCTGCGGAAGCAGCCTCCTCCCCCTAGATGAAGATGCGGTGCTTGGCATTAATACAAATAGAGTAACAGCTTCATAATCCAGTTTTCAGTAGTTCAGTAATCAGCAGCTTTGGTGTTCTGCCATTATTATGATTTGTTTTCTCTCTAAAATGTAGAAATAAAGGTCAACAAATGAGTTGTTACTCCTATTTAGAAGAGAAACGAGGGAGAGAGAACCAAGAAGAGAAGGAATTGGCTGCAGAGTCTGGAATGCAGGCCCACTGTTTTCCTATTTCTGGTTGCTGCCCGCTGTTCAAGGGAGAGAGGGCTGTAACTAGAAAACAGGAAAAGAGAAGAAGAGCAATCATAAATTTGGGGGAGGGGGGGAGATCAATGCTAGGGAACCAGTAAGGGGTGAATAGAAGTAGTGGGAAGACGGGACTTAGGGAGAAAGAATAAGGCAAGAGGTGAGGAGAGAAAGAAAAGGGAGGAACCAGCAAACGTGGGTCAAGAAAAGAAAAAATGGAAAGATGAGTAACGACAGATAAATAAGGTGAGGCGGGGGGGGGGGGGGGAAGAGGAGGTAACTAGGAAAAAGAAAAGAGAGAAGGAGAGGACACTGATGTAGGGAGTGGGAAGAAAAGAACCTAGAGGTCAGAGAGTGAAAAGAGGAAGAAGGAGGCAATAACAACTTGAAGGTAAGAAGAAGAGAGTAGGAAAGGAGAATGGGTTAAGAAGAGAAACCTGGAAAGAGAGTGCGAGGAGGACAGGAACCTTAAAAGAAGGAAGGAGGCAAGAAAAAAAATGTAAAAGGGGAGCGAGGACAAGAAGATTTACGATTGAAGATGGTGAAGGAGAGGACCCTAGAGACAAGCATACAATAGAGACAGAGGAGAGGGATGCCGAATGCAGGGAATATGGGGCTTAGAGGAGCATGAAAGGGAGAAGGGGAAAGAGAGAACGAGAACTCAACTGACTGAAAAGTGGATTATGGAATGGGCGGAGCACTGAAGATTGATAGAGAGGAAGGGAAGAGAGGTGTTGGAGGACTGAAAAGGAAGTCAGGTTTATTTTGTTTTCTACTTGAGCCCCTGCTGGAAGTTGATGCCATCCACTGCTGGGTTAACGCCCCACTTAGTCCTGCAATGCCCGGTACAGCATTTGTGAAAAGGAATGATTTTACACGCAGCTCTCATTCAACGTCCGAAAGAAGAAGGAAAATATTTATTCTATTTGCTCTCAGTTTTCAACATAACTAATCTGCATGTGAGCAAAACTTATTTTTATAAATAGAGATTGTATATATATGCATATCTAATTTGCAGATTGACATGAGGATTTATAAGATATCTTTTGAGGCTCCCTTAGTACGGACCTATGGGAACTTTGAATAAACTGTGAATATGGATCAGCCCCAGCTGGGGTGTCATAACTGAGATTTTCAGACTCTACCTTTTCAGGCTATAATGCAACTGTAAAATCAGATTTTCGACTTGAAAATTCTGAACACAGCGCCACCAAGATAACTGTTCAAAAATACTCAGAGGTAATGCAATAATTTGCTGTCTGTCATTTGCAGGTGACTCCTCCTGTGTTCAGGGCATTTTGCTGACATCACAGTTCATTCTTTGTTGATGTCAAGCAATCAGATAAACCATGATGTCATCAGCTCTTTTCTGGACTAAGGATTGGCCGATCCAATATGAAGATTATGTTCAAAACTGAATGATGACACAGCTCTAAAGATACGTGTATTTAAAAAAAATCAATGTACTTTTTATGTACTGTATTTTAGGCCAAACCAGCATGCCATCAGTTTATTGCAGAGGTTGTCAACCCAGTCCTTGGGACACACCTAGCCAGTCAGTTTTTCATGATAGCCACAATGAGAGAGATTTGCATGCAACGAAGGCAGCAAATGTAAATCTCTCTCATGCATATTCTTTGTGGGTGTCCTGAAGTCCTGACTGGCTGGGCGTATCCCTAGCACTGGGTTGAGAACCTGGTTCGTTAGGATTGGAGACCCAATGGAGCAAATTAATATTTCCTTTAATTGAAAATATGATTTCACAGTGGTCAGGAGAGCAAATTGACAGAAATATATTTGTGGAATAAAAATATGATACTTCATACTGAAATCCAGCAAGAATATCAGAAATACCCTGAGAAATGTGGGACACCCACAAACCTCTGTACCAAAGCACTCCATTTACTACAAAAAGACAATATATTTGTTCATCCATGGTGCATTTTAGAAAGAGGCTCAGGTGCGTTCGTCCAGCACTTTCCAGAGAGAATCGGCAATTTAGCTGCTTCTGGGACTTCGTCTAATCATTCTGAAGTTCAGTATTTTCAGTTTTCTCTCTTTTGTAACTTGTTTCCACGAAGGGTTCAAATGAGAAGTGTTCACTTTCGGCTACAGATGACGGTGTACTTCCCTGAAACAGGCCAGATCACGTCAGCATTCGTATTTCCACTCTGAACCTTGTAAGTCTGATGCCTTGAGACAGTACTGCAGAATAGCAATTTCTCTAATAGGGCAGCCTTATAAAGGCTTTCTTCTCACAGATAAGCCCTCGTATGTGCATAAGATGCTGCTTATAAAACTGCCGTATGTGTAGAAGTATTGCAGTGAAGCGAACGCAGTACGCGACTGCGGTGTAGGTGTGTTCAGGGGCGGTTTGGGAAAAGCAGAAGCAGAGTTGCGAAATACACGTGTACTTCATATAATACCTGTGTATGCGCATACTTTCACGCTAACATTTCCACCTGCTCTCGAGCAGACATAAATGTTCATGGCTTCATTTTAGCTGTGATTTCTGCCTATGCGTCTTTATAAAATAGGCACCCACTTGGCCTTCACACATAGGCAATCTGTTATAAGGTTACCCTCTAAGTCAATTGCTTTGCTCCACAAGGATATGAGATCAAGCGCTTTACCTCTCTGTGTCTTTGAGGAGAGGGTCTTAGAAACACTCTAATGGTTTTATTGTTTATTAAACTCTCCTCCTGATTCTGATTGGTGTTTTATTCCAACATCTGATCTGTGGATTTCTCACCATCTTATTCTAACTTATTAAAAAGAAAGCTATATGATTTTGAATAGGTTAAATGCAAAACCATTCTGTTGCATCATCTATCAGCTCCAGCAGGCTTCTCCTGCCTGCCAGATCTTGCCATCGGGTGGCTCATAGAAATACTCCAGTCCCTGCTATCCTTTCTTCCAGCTAGCTGTGTATCTTTGCTATATGCACTGTTCTTGCTGTGGCCTGCAGTGCAGTAGCGGGCCAGTATAAAAAAGGTCTGTTAGAAAACTTCACAAACTCCTGATTTCTTTGACTGGATGACCAGGGAGTTGGACCGATGGAGAGCCCTAGATGTGTGGTGTATTTAGATTTTAGTAAAGCCTTTGATACCGTTCCTCACAGGCGACTTATAAATAATCTGAACACCCTAGGAATGGAGCCTAAAGTTACTGCTTGGGTTAGAAATTGGTTGAGTGGGAGGTGACTAGGGATACAGGTAAATGGAGCTCACTCTGAGGAGAAGGAGGTTACCAGTGGTGTGCCCCAGGGATCTGTCCTTGGTCCAGTTCTTTTTAACATCTTTGTTAGTGATATTGTGGAAGGGCTGTCAGGTAAGGTTTGCCTCGTTGTGGATGATACCAAAATCTGCAGTTTACTGTGCTGTTATGTAGCAGCAAAGCGCAGACAAACCAATGATACCAGGAGTCTGTTCAGAAGGTCCAAATCATTTATTTGTGCACAAGTCTCAAGCAAGTCAATTTCAAAATGGCTGAGCAAAGTTTTCTAGCATTACAACAACTTTTATAGACTTCTGTTCCATTCTAGGTATAGAAAAACATTTCATTGGTCCCGGTACTCTCCCGTACCTTCCGTACCCCTTCCATTGGTCCCGGTACTGATAAGATTATCCAATTATGTTCCTTCAGTGGGCATGGCACCTGCATACCCCCCTTCTAGTCCCAATTACAATGGTCAGTTCATCAACTTGTTACTTTCACACTCTCAAGGCCATAGAGCCAATTTGTGCATGTAGGGGAGCAGGGCTCTGCAACTCATCTGTCAGCACTCCCAATTATATTCCTTGCAGATGTACTTTTTCTTATCAGTAACTTTTAAACATGTTTTTCTGTATTTTTCCATCTCTCAGTTTTGCTTACCTAAGTTAGTTTAGTTCTCTTACAGAGTTCTATCCTACAATAGCAGCATATTGGGGGATGTGCAATTCCTATGTGCCTCTCCACAGGCTTCATTTACAGGTCAAGCTAGCTAGGCCTGCCTGCTTATGTCAGACACCGTGGATCACAGGCCTGCACCTGCCACATTCCCCTCTTTGATTAATCTCACCCTATTACTTAATAAGAACTAAAGGAGAATTAAATCACCTTTAGAAGAATCACATCATGATTGAAGGATTTCGACTAGGACTGGCTTTATATAGGGCCATTATTTTAGTTGCGGTCTTCCGCTCTACTGTACTATCAATAGCATTATGGATAGAACACATACAACATGGGATTAAACATGGTAATAAGAAGATAACAACAACAAGAATTAGTACCAATACAATGAAAGTTTTAAATCCTCCCAGCCATGAGAAAAGGTTAGCAAACCAATTAGGAAATTTCAATGAGTGCCAAGTTTGTACTGGCACATAAGCATGTCTTTGCATATCTTTAGCAATTTCTTCAACTACTTGACCTTTATCATCTATCTTTAAACAGCAATTGGTTAAATTCAGTTTACCACATACTCCTCCTTCAGCTGCTAACAAATAATCAAGTGCTAAGCGATTCTGATATATAGCAGTGCGCATCTGAGTACTTTGTCTAGCTAAGAGTGTAAGTGCATGACTAGTTTCATTAGTTATTATTTCAACTACTGCTTGTAAGCGAATAATACGATTAATCATGTAGATTGGGGTTCGATAACCATACATTCCATCATCATTCCAAGTGGCAGGCCCATAATACTCAATGATCCTTTCTGGTGGCCAATCATCACCTTGCCACTTCTCCCACTTGCCTATCTGTAAGGCTTCTCTTTTCTGTCTTAATGCTCTTTCGTGTCGGTGGGTAGTGTATACAGGGTATCCTAATTGTTCTCCATGTTCAGTGTTTAAAAGAAAGAAAGAAGGTCTGATGGTTCCTAAGACACATGCTCCTCCCCAGTGTGGCGGGAGTTGTGCATATGCTCGGTTTCCACAGATCCAATATAGGCCAGGTGGGGCTTGCCAGGCATGGACTTTGGCAAGGTTAGTCCATAAATCTGCAAGTTCAGGAAATCTAGCTAATGGATTAGGAGGTTCAGGGTGTCTGATTCCTGACCACCATGCTGTCTTTTTGGTCGTGGCATTATAGTACTTCTGGCTAAGACAGACCAGCTGTCCTACCTTTTGGGTGAACTGGGGTCCAGTTCTGGCATAGCAAAGACGTCCAACGATTGAATGCGCTAACACCCATTCACTAGTAGTCTTGTGTAATTCAGTCTGATTGTAAATCATAGAATAATTCAATTCTTGGGCTTCCCATGGCCACTGGTCTCCCATTTGGGTTCCGCCACAGAAATAGCAATCTGAGATTTTAAGACTAGATACTACTGCTCCGGCTAATTCTAAAAATAAATTCTGAGAGGGATGAGGGATCTCAAACTTATTTACATGCATGGCTTCATAGAAGGTATTATGGATATGATATTTGGATGACTTGTGAGCTTGGATATTCAATCTAATATACACAATGGTCCCTGGATCTACTGCCCCTCCAGCAATACGTAAACCAAACTTGTATCCTTGTTTCCAAGCATAGGGATTGTGTATACGTAAGTGTAAGGGGTTACAAGCATCTTTCTGACATTTATCATTTGTGGTTGGCTTGGTTAAAGTAGCCATTCGTTTATCTATCTTCTCATCAACTATACCATTATTCCAGGTAGCATAAAAAACACATCCCCAATACGGGCAATAGTAATCTGCTGCTGGTGCAGTACTATAGCCTGATCCCGTTTTACCTGTACACTTCCACCATCCTGTGGCACCTTCCGGACACATGTACTTATGGTCATTTCGATACGCTTTCTCCCAAGTACCACAGGTGGAATAACTATCTCTGTTAATGGCATTACATGCATCAAAATTCAAAACAGCAGGTTTAGTAATGTCCTTAAGTGGTGGTGTAGCAGCTAGTATAGGTCCATCTGCATCCTTCCATCGTATTTCCAACGTGTAATAGGATGGATTCTGATGCGGATTATAGCATGCTCTAATTTTGCCATGAGTGCAAACATTTAGTTCAGTGGTGTTATAGATACACCGAGTCACTTTTCCCTTGCAGGTATAGTAAGAGTGGTAAATCAAAGTCTGAGTTACTTTCAGTCCAGTTCGAGTAGAAGTAATGCAAGCAGTGCATGGAGGTAAAGCATAAGTCTGTTCAAAACCTTCAAAGAAGGCAACCAAGGCAAAGCAAAAGTAAAGATGCATGTTGATGTTGATTGGAGTTCTTCTGAATCCTCAGCTTGCTGATCTTGATCACGACGGTCTTTTATTCTTCGTCCCGTTTGCTAATGAAGCAATTTAACGGGTGCTGAGTGTTGATTGAAGATCCTCAGGTTGTCCAGTACACATTAACCAACTTATTAGCAATTTCAGTTGGCTTGTGAAGTCTGGCTAGTCAATATAGTATCAAAGTAGTGTGTCAAATCACACGCAAATTGGGTTCATTGAAACAAAACTGTTGCTGCATGGAAAACAGCAATCCTCTTCGAAAGACTTGGCTGCTGCAAGGCACTGTGATGAAGTGTCTAAGTTGCTGGTTGCCGTCTCAGAGTAACTCGCAAGGGTGCATCAAGATGCTGTTCTGCTGTCCACTGCTCAGGTTCAGGATCAGCGGCGGGCTTGACTCTGCTGTGGTGGATCCAGGCATCAATCTCGGCTACCTTTACTGCAGTTGGGGTAGACAGGATGACGGTGTACGGTCCCTTCCAATGGGGTTCCAACAGTGTCTTCTTCCAATCTTTGATCCACACCGAGGTACCAGGCTGATAGGGATGCAAAGGTTCCGTCAAGTTGATAGGCAACTGGTCTTGGATCCACGCATGGAGAGTCTGCAGAACAAAACTAAGAGCTAGGAGTTCTTGTCTGGTTACTTCTGAACCAATTTGGGCTAAACTTCCTTTAATTCCCTGCACTATTGGTGGGGGTTTACCATACAGAACTTCAAAAGGGGAAAATCCTGTTGACTTTACAGGAGCTGAGCGTAATCTGAGTAAAGCTATTGGGAGCACTTGGGGCCACTTCAAGTGTGTCTCCTGACAAAGCTTGGACATTTGGGCTTTTAGAGTACGATTCATTCGCTCAACTTTCCCTGAACTCTGGGGTCTGTATGCAGTGTGGAGTTTCCATTGTATCTGCAAAGCTTTAGCTAACTGTTGAGTAACTTGGGAGACAAATGAGGGTCCATTGTCTGACCCTATTACTGCTGGAATTCCGAATCTAGGGACAATCTCTCTCATTAAGACTTTGGTAACTTCTCGGGCTTTCTCAGTTCTGGTTGGGAAGGCTTCTACCCACCCAGAGAAAGTAGAAACTAATACTAATAGATAATGGTGTCCATTGGCTCTTGGCATTTCGGTAAAATCAATTTGGAGGTTGTGCATGGGAGTTACACCTCCTGACTGAACTCGGGGTGCCGTTATAAGGCCTTGCTTGGCATTATTTTTGGCACAGGTTAGACATTGGCGTGCTACTGAAGCTGATATGGTTGTCAATAGAGGGATGTAGAAATGTGGTCTCAGTGCTTTCTCCATAGCACTTTTCCCATAGTGGGTGGCTTCGTGGAAAGCTTTGACAAAAGATGGTCCTAACAGTTCAGGAATTACTATTCGTCCAGGGGGTTGACTGCCCTCTTCTGGCGGCAGCTCAATCCATCCATCTTTCAGTACTCCATCTTCTTTGTTACAATAGTAATCCAATTCTTTGGTGGTATATCGTGGTGTCCATAAATTCAGAGGTACTGGAAACAATGCTGCTTGCATTGGTATAGCTTGTGGGGCAATCTGTCCTGTCATAGCTGCTTGTCGGGCTGAAGCATCTGCAAATCTATTTCCTCGGGCAACTTCTCCTTTTCCTACTTGATGTCCTCTGCAATGCATCATTTACTCTTCTTAAATCTTGCACTGGGCGGTAATCATCCGTCCCAGGTTTCTTTACTGGCAAAAGTGGAGAGTTCCATGGGGATTGACATACTTTTAGTAGGCCATACTCGAGCAATCTTTGCAAGTGACGATGAATGCCTTCAATTGCAGCTCTTGGGAGGGGGTACTGTTTGACGTGCACTGGTGTAGCACTAGGCTTGAGGGTTACAATTACTGGAGCTATATGCTTGGCTAGGCCTGGGGGACTGCCTTCTGCCCATACTCCAGGTGGTGCATGAATGTTTTTTAAAGTTTGTTCAAAATAAGTATCTTGGATTGAGTCATCAGTGTAATACCTCCATTCTTCTTCTCGGGGAACTGTCAGCAGTATTATTCCTGCTGGTTTGGCTTGGGGATTTATTGTCATTTGCATTTCTCCTTGTTCAGAGAAAGATATTTGTGCTTGAAGCTTGGCTAACATATCTCGTCCCAGTAGTGGCACTGGACATTCGGGCATGTAAAGGAATTGATGAGTTATTTGCTGTCCTCCTAGACTGCATATTCGATTCTGAAGAAAAGATTTTGTAGCTTTGGCACCAGTTGCTCCTATAATGGTGACTGCTTTTGTAGAAAATGGGGCTATCTTCTTGTCTATTACTGAATGTTGTGCTCCAGTATCAACCATAAAGTCCGTAACTTGGTCTCCTATTTGTATTCCGACCATAGGCTCCTGGAGACCTAAAGCAAACTTGGAGCCCGGTCTGTCCTAATCCACGTCATTTTCATCCTGGATTGTTGTGGCCAATGCTTGAATGGCTCCTCCTCCTCTTTCTCGCTGGAATTGTTCTCGATTGGCTCCTCCGCGGTTTCGGGGATAGCCTCGCCTTTCTTCTCGCCACTGATGATTGCTGTCGTCATCTTGCTGGGCGTCTTCGAGTTGCGGGCACATATTCCTCCAATGTCCTTCTTCTCTACAGTAGGTGCATTGGTTCATGCCTAGCTTCTGGGTCCGGCCTCCGCCTTGACCCCGCCCTCTTCCTCTGCTCCGTCGACTAGGGACACCTCCCCTTTTCTGTTCAACTATGGCCGCAGCCAAAAAATCAGCTTTCTTCCTCATCTTTCTATCACATTCTCTCTGCCTTTCATTATCACGATTCACATACACTTTATGAGCGACTTCCAGTAACTGTGTTGCATTCATGCCCGCAAACCCTTCTAATTTCTGTAATTTACATCTAATGTCTGGTTGAGACTGGTTTACAAAAGCAGAATTCACCATGCATAAACTTCCTGGTGCCTCGGGATCATAGGGAGTATACATTCTATATGCTTCAGTTAATCTTTCGTGAAAGTCTGCTGGGCTTTCATCTACACCTTGGATAACTCCTGCAACTTTGGAAAGGTTCATAGCTTTCTGGCCCCCCCTTTTCAGGCCTTGTAAAAAGCCTTGGCGGAAACAGGCTAGGGCTGTGGTTCCTTCTTCTGTATTTGGATCCCAATGGGGGTCTTCATTCGGGAATTCTCTCTGGGCCGCTTCCCGATGGTCTATTCTGTTCAGTCCCTGTCCTGGAGCTACAGGGTTATCTGCCATCCACTCAATAGCTGCTTTTCTAATTCGTGCTCGCTCCTCTGTCGTGAATAGGGTGGTCAGAAGCTGGCGGCAATCTGGCCAAGTGGGTTGGTGGGTTTCCATAATAGTAGTTACTAATTCTGTCAGCTCCTGGGGCTTACTAGTATAGGAGGCATAATGCAACCTCCAATTTAACAAATCAGTTGTAGAGAAAGGGATATACACATAAGTTAAGGGTCCCGCTACCACCTCATCATTATCATTCTTCACGGGCACTCCCGGGACTTGCCGTAAGGGCAACATTTTGGCAGTAGGTGTCTTGTGGGATCTAAGGGTTATTTTCTTAACTATCTTTCCAGGAATCACTTTCTTTTTCTCGGCGGGTTTCACTTTGGGTGTACATTTTGCTGGCTCACTGGCACTGGCAATCACTTGTTCGCTATCTTCCTCGTTTTGGGCATTTTCATTTTCATTTTCTCCCTCTTCTACCTCTGCTTCTGACTCGCTTTTTATAACATCCTCTTCTTCAGCTAATTCCTCTCTCTCCCCTCCGGGAGGTGAGTCAGGAGTTGGGTCCCGCTCCGGCTGTCTCTGGGGCTCTGGGGCAGGACGCCGAGCTACTCTTATCGGACCTGGGGTTCGAGGCTGTCTGGGAATTATTTCTGGGGAATCAGGATCTACCAGGATGGGCTTCTTCCTGGACTTCTTATCCTGCTCTTTCATTCTGGGCTGTTCCGTTTTCTGTCTAGAATCTGTCTTAGCTAACATTATTCTGCACTGTTCCTCATAACAGCGCTGCGCCCAGGGGGGCGGATCTTCACAAATACTTAACCAGGAATCTATATAGGGGTACTGATCGGGGTGCGCTATCCGCACTGAATAATTTCTACATTGAACGTTCCCTCTCGGGGCCAGGTGGGGTCTAGATCGGGCCACTCCCTAGTACACAAAATCTGCAAACGGGCTGCTGTCATTTTAATACCATAATCTCCTGAATATCCCTCTTTAAAATGTGCGATCATACATTCTAATGGAGTGTTTCTAGTAGACCCCGCCCCTCCCATTTCGATGTGTGCGCGCAACAACAGACAAAAGGGAAAAGGAGGGCGGACCGTGGGTAAGGGGTCCTCACGGCCCTAGAAACGTATAAGGAGTACAAATAACAAGACAAGACGACAATCGCTTCCCCCTTTTCGCGACCTGAACGCGGTCGCCGCCGGTCAGGAAATGCGCTACTCAGGGGTCCGCCTTCACTTGGTCCGTGCTGCCAGACCTCTCATTCACACTTCGTTCACACAATCATGCTAGCAACGTATCCCAGAATGCATTCGTTTCTATCTATTCTGACTAGTCTTTTTCCCAATTACAAAAAGGATGAGGGTTTCACCCGGCGAATTCCCATGCGGGGTTACTCGGCCCTTCCTTGAGAGGTGTTCATGCTCTCTTACCAATTCCCAATATCTCTAGATTACAAATTCCAAGTTCCAATGGCAGTACTGCTCTTTCTATATCTGTCTAGACACCAAATCAAAACTATACTCACCGGATCCGGTCCTCAAACTTCCCAAGCAGGCGCATGAGTTGGACCTCGGACTCCCCTCACTCGGGTTCGAGGCGTTGGCTCCAGCCGGGCCCGGCACCCGCCGAGGTCCGACCAGCTCCCTCCGATACAAGGGACCGGCGGCGCCAGGGAGCAGCCCTCGTCGGAAGGGCGCGATCCCGGCAGGACCAAGCCTATAGAGGCGGAAAGTCGTGGTATATTGCCCTATATACACTTTGATTCCACAACTTCCCGGCCAACGCACCAAGAATATGTAGCAGCAAAGCGCAGACAAACCAATGATACCAGGAGTCTGTTCAGAAGGTCCAAATCATTTATTTGTGCACAAGTCTCAAGCAAGTCAATTTCAAAATGGCTGAGCAAAGTTTTCTAGCATTACAACAACTTTTATAGACTTCTGTTCCATTCTAGGTATAGAAAAACATTTCATTGGTCCCGGTACTCTCCCGTACCTCCCGTACCCCTTCCATTGGTCCCGGTACTGATAAGATTATCCAATTATGTTCCTTCAGTGGGCATGGCACCTGCATACCCCCCTTCTAGTCCCAATTACAATGGTCAGTTCATCAACTTGTTACTTTCACACTCTCAAGGCCATAGAGCCAATTTGTGCATGTAGGGGAGCAGGGCTCTGCAACTCATCTGTCAGCACTCCCAATTATATTCCTTGCAGATGTACTTTTTCTTATCAGTAACTTTTAAACATGTTTTTCTGTATTTTTCCATCTCTCAGTTTTGCTTACCTAAGTTAGTTTAGTTCTCTTACAGAGTTCTATCCTACAATAGCAGCATATTGGGGGATGTGCAATTCCTATGTGCCTCTCCACAGGCTTCATTTACAGGTCAAGCTAGCTAGGCCTGCCTGCTTATGTCAGACACCGTGGATCACAGGCCTGCACCTGCCACAGTTATATGTAAACTCAGAACTATGTTTCACGTTCTGATTTCTCTGTTCCATGTAAACCGCGCTGATGCCGAATAGTGCGGTATATAAGAAATTGTAAATAAATAAATGAGGAGGGATCTAGCTAAGCTTGAAGAATGGTCTAGAATTTGGCAGCTGAGATTTAATATTAAGAAATGCAAGGTCATGCATTTGGGCTGCAGCAATCCAAGGGAGCGATATAGTATAGGGGGTGAAGTACTTTTGTCCACTGAAGAAGAGCGGGACCTAGGCGTGAGTGTATCTGATGTAGCTAAACAGAAAGAAAAGGTGACAGCGAAAGCTAGAAGGATGCTTGGGTGCATAGGGAGAGGAATGGCCAGCAGAAGAAAGGAGGTGATAGTGTCTCTGTATAAGTCTTTGGTGTGACCTCATTTGAAGTATAGTGTGCAATTCTGGAGACCGCACCTTCAAAAGGATATAAACAGGTTGGAGTTGGTGCAGAGGGTGGCTACTAAAATGGTTAGTGGTCTTTGTTATAAAGAATATGAGGACAGACTTAAGGATCCTAATATGTAAACTTTAGAGGAATGGCGGGACAGAAGTGATATGACTGAGACGTTTAAATACCTCCGTGGCACAAATGCACAGGAAGAGAGCCTCTTTTGATTGAAAGCAAGCTCTGCTACAAGGGGACATAGGATGAGAGTGAAAGGGGATAGACTCAGGAGTAATATGCGGAAATATTTCTTTACAGAAAAAGTGTTAAATGTGTGGAATGGTCTCCCAGTAGAGGTGGTAGAGATGAGGACAGTCTCTGAATTCAAAAAAGCATGGGACCAACACAGAAGATCTCTAAAGGAAAAGAAAGGTCTATTGTAGTAGTGGATATGAAAGGACAGACTATGTTTTTTTTCTGCCATCATGTTTCTCTGTTTCTGTTTCGTGTACAGTTCAGTCGTTGAGTATTTTAATGTTTGCTAAAGATGTTCCCTCCCCGGTATTTCACTTTTTATTGCACAGTCAGTAAACTTGGCAATGTGTCAGCTTCGTAGCCAGAGCTTGTGGATTAATATGTAGTGAGCACAATATGATTCATTCACACAAATAAAGTGTCTAAAGATAAAAGGGATAATTGCGTGGTCTGCTAATCGCAAAGGACGATCACAAGTGGATGGCACTCCTAGGCAAGGCATGAAAAGTAAATTGCGTGTCTTCAGCTAGACTTCATATTAATCTCTTCATTCAACAAAGATAGTGACTATTTGAAGTTTCTGATGACCTTCTTTTGGACAGGTGGCAGATTCACGTTTTAGCATCTGGAGTTTTAGATGGTTTGTTTTCCCTGATAGGTGAGGCATGGTCTTGGGCAAACGTGTCTGATGATCCGTGGACAGCACAGTGAGTCATGGTTCAGCGCAGTGTTGCTCCCATACTCAGGAATACTTTGAAATGCTAATTGAGTCCTGCCTTTTTTTCAAAGCCCATATTGCTCTATCCTGCAATTTACCACCCCGAAAACAGTGGGATTGGAGCTATGAAAGCTGGCCTGGAATTAAATACCATGGTTGGGCTGGTAAGGTGGCAAGACCGTTTGAATCCAGCTTCAGAGCATTAGCTTGGTAATCGAGGGGTATCCTAACTCACGTGTATTTGTGTGTGTTTGTAAAAGAGAATATCACAGTTCCTATGTAAGGGACATTTAGATGAGAACAGATTGCAGCTCCAGTATATACCATAGGTGAAGGAGCCCTCTGAATTTGCTGTACTGCTGCAATACTTTGGAGAGGGTGAATCAATCCAGGGTTAAGGAGCACACTCGCTTCGTACAACCAAATATCTGTCAAATAACTAATGGGACTGGACTGTGTCACTGATGCATTCAGAGTACTCAATCCTTAGCACAGTGTAAATTCCTCCCCACTTATATAAGAGGGTATCATATGTAAATCATATGACTAACGTATCTATGCAATGGGTGGTAATGTCCAGACTAGTGTCACAGCTTCTGATCATTTACCCTCACAGATTTTGGAAAATTGCTAAGTGTCATGCATATAAAGAGACATACCATCTCCAGGCTTGACCAGTGATTTCTAAGATAAGTGACCGTTTCGGAACACAGCTGTGAGATTTGTAACAATTTATTTTAAGACTGGACCCCTCTCTTGACTCTTTGGATTGCAATTTACCAAAAGCTGTGCGGGTAAATGATGACTCTAGTCTGGACATTACTACCCATTGCATAGATATACTCTTTATGATAGCCTCTTACATAACTCGGGAGGAATTTACACTATGTTAAGAACTGAACAATCTAAGTGCACCAGTGACACGGTCTTGTTCTTGAGAGATATTTGGAGAGGACAAACGTGTGTACCCAGGACCGCAGCAAGCTAGAAATGTGCCCTGTGTGACTGACGAATCTGGTGCCCTCCTCTGCTCCAATCACTCTTTTTGAGCTTTCTGGAAGCCCAGTGATGATATCAGCGCCCTTTTTGAACTTCGTACGGCCCTTGGTACGGCCCTGCATGTACCATAGTGGTCCTGATAGGTGACTGAGTGGAAACAGATGTTAAGCACTGGGATGTTGCCCTGATGAAGCTCAGACCATCATAGCAGATTGTTTTGTTCTTCCCTCCTTGGTCAGAGCAAGGTGGGAAGAATGCATTATTAAAAGAACTAAAGAAACAGAAAACAGAGAACTATCTTTCATTTAGTAAAATTAATGCAGATTGTATCAGCTTGCAATGTTTCTGGTATTCTTTGTGCTCAACAGACCAGGATGAAATGAGCCCAGACCTCTTGACAAGCTATAGGATGATGTATCTATTCTAGGGTATATCAGATATTTCTATTGCCATACTGGCCCCTTTAATGTTTTCTTGCTTTGGGTTTCCGGATCAAGCCCTTGCATCCCGTTGCTAGTAAACAAGGTGTGGTTGGTGACAGGGTTGCTGTTCATTTTAATCTGCCTTTCAGAATGCAAATACCATAGCAGATTGGCTAGTGATTTATTGCACTATAATGTTATCAAGGATAGTGTCTGCTGTGCAGTCAAGCTTCAGAACATGTATGTGTGTGGCCCAAGTCTGCTCTTGGTTACCCTTTGCTTTCATTTAACCACTTGAGACAAAATCATGGGAAAATAGGGTTTGGTGAGCTACTGTACCTATGGTGTTTTTATAGTACCAACTGCAGAAGCATAAAAGGGGTAATTTTGTAAGGAACCATCTAGATTTACACATCAACAATAGGCCTAAATTCCAGTATTTTAGTAATTTACGTGAGTAATGTCAACTTATGTGGGTGAATTTCTCTTATAAAATAACGACTAGTGTGAAAGTACACAATTTGCATCTCACATATTTTCACTGTTGGCTTGCACATGGTGCAGTTGGAACAGAGAGTAGGTTCTGCAAGTATAAAATATGCAAAAATACTATCTATCTAAATCTTGAGATTGTAAAACCACTTGCCAAAACTTATTTTCTGTGAATGGAAAAATTTGTATGGGTAGCTTATGACTTTTCTAATATCTAGAAGACACAAGGCATCATAACCTTGACATTAAACACTTCATACAAATGTAATTATGTGTGATTTACTCAAATATTGTCATGTTTCCTACCTGCAAATTGTTTATTTTCAAGCCATCCATGACTACGATTACTTTTGACACGACATAACGTGTCGCCTAGATGTAAATAGTTACCCCAGTTTTATCCAAGTTGTAGTACCTGTTCTTTGTAAACACAGATCAGCTTGCTGCACTGTGCTAGTCATTCTGTTTCATGTAAACCGCACTGATGTTGAATAGCGCAGTATAAAAGAGACTAAATAAATAATAAATAAATAGATAGTGACTATGTATTCCTTAAAAGCCTAGATGAGGACTGGTCTGGTGGTGCATTGCCATGCAAGAGAACCTGGTTCATTTCCTGGCTCATCTTCCACTTCCTGAAGAAAGCTGCAGAGGTAGCACCCAAAAGAGGAGGGAGAGGAGTCATAATATTGTTGCCAACTGGCTGGTATTATGCTGGTCTGGCCAGCGTTGAAGGGAGGCCAGCAACTGGCAGTTCTCTTCCACCAGTAATGTAATTGTTAGTGTTTTGATAACCACTGGCCTCCACCATTAAAAAGCACCTTCTCCATTCCCCATACATCCTTTCCTTGGGAGCAGAGCTCAATCTTGGGCCTTACTGTGGAGGTTATGGCAGCAGAGGCAGTCTTTGAGATGCATTGGCCACAGACTGAGGCAGTGTGTGCCCCAGAACTAGGCCTCATCCCTTCCCGTCATCTGCATGAGAGGATGGGTCTGGAAACAGAGTGCCTGCTGGCTCAGTCCCCAGCCCACGCATCTCGTAACCTGCTCCTTACACTACTGTTGCCACCATGATTGGATTTAAATCCAGACCAATCTCCATAAGAACAGGTCTGCAAGAGAGTGGAAGTCTGGATGGGCTATGGAGCAGAGGGAGAGATTAAATCAGGGAGGGGGCAAGCTGGCCCAGTCATCTTTTAAAATTTATTTAGAGTTGGCCATCTTCAGTCAGTCATTACATAGCAACACATAAAGCCTGGATTTAGAGGCCATGACTGCAGGGTTGCAGAAAGAGCCCTGGTGCATGGTTCCTGGAATGGAAGAGTAGCCTGGTGGTTAGAGCAGCAGCCTACTGACCAAGGGCCCGATATTCAAAAGGCATTTACACGGTCTACAGTCAAGTAAACAGTGTAGATGCCTTAAACGGGGATATTTGATGGCACCTACAGAGTTAGTGCCATTGAATATTCCTGACTATGTCCCCTACATGCCCCGATGCTATCCAGTTAGAAGCGTTCCGGGGCAAAGTGGAGGCGGTGACTGCTGCTAACCATGTAGTGGCGATATTGGACCACTATGTGGTTAGTGGTCCGTGGCTAAAAGTAGGCCAGCTTTTGGCTTGCCTAGTTCTAGCCATGGCCCACTAACTGTGTAGCAGTCCAGTATCATTGCTACATGGTTAGACTCAGAGGCGTTGACCCCTTGGCGCACAGTGCAGATA
Organism: Ichthyophis bannanicus; assembly: GCA_033557465.1. NCBI lineage: Eukaryota > Metazoa > Chordata > Amphibia > Gymnophiona > Ichthyophiidae > Ichthyophis > Ichthyophis bannanicus. Next base: position 73,172,959 of record CM066049.1, on the reverse strand, counting down.
TTCAATACTGTTGGTGCGGCACTGAATATCTGGGGTTAAGAGTGAGTGGGCAGAGTCATAGGCCGTAACAGTGCCATGCCCACCCAGATGAAAATTGGGCTCCAAGCGACCAGGATTTGATTCCCACTGGCATCGCTTGTAGCCTTGGGCAAGCCACTTTACATCCATAGCCTCGAAAGAAAGGCCCGGTAATCTATTTCTGGTCACATCTTGCCAAGAAAACCCAGGGGTTGCTGGGTCACCAGGAGTCAGCATCGACTCAACGGCACACGTTGTATAGTTCCTGGCTGAGAACTGTTGCTGCAATGTCTGTAATGAAGGAAGAAAATGCTGCATTAAAAAGCAATAACGGAAAGAAAGTGAGATGGATTTCACATAAAAATATGAACCATGACCCATTTACACTCAAATTTTGGCAACAAATGTCTGCTTTTGGTGCACAGCTTTTATCCACAGAAAAGAAGAATGTATTAGCCTTCTTTAAAAAAAAAAAATGGACGCACTACTGATTCTGAAGAGACTGTCTGTCTGGATTCCAGCAAAAACATCTACAAAAATTGTCCAGAACCTCCCACATTCTTATATTTCCACAGCACTAACTGGACTGGTCCAAAGTGAATAGTGAGCTCATCATTAGGCCAATCAAATTGCGGTTTATATAATAATGACATCTGGCATTCACCTCACCTTCTCTCTACTAGGGTGTTAGAATTTGCAGTTGCAAACTGCCTTAAAAAAAGAGGGCTTATGTACATTTGGAAGATCTTAATAAAGAGGAACAGGAGAATATGTTTACATAATCACAGCAAACATATCAAAACCCATTCCTTTCTCTGGACACTTATTTGCAAAATTCGACAGTGGTGGGATTGTGCATTCTGGTGAACTATTCATTAGGGAAGTGCACAGCCAAAAGGAAATTTAGTTCATATTTGTTTTAAACACATTTTTCATGATTTTCAGGTATTTTTTTCAGTTCATTCCCTTTTTCTTCGATGTGCATAGGAATTTTTTGGAGTATGCAAATCCGTTTTGCATGCATTAACTCATAGGTATATGCAACTACAAGTGATTTGCATGCACTTAAAAGTTTTAGGTGCCCAAAATGCCCACTAATGAATGCACATCCCTAATATTCATGTGAGATGCGTCTGTTTTCAAAGAAATGTTTGGCATAGTAAAATATTGGGATAGGTCAGAAGGATTTCCAGTATCTCTGTCCTCCAGTGTTCTGACATCTTTGTGATCTCGCATAGTCCGAGTGCCCTATAAATACATAGTAATCTCTTTGGGCCCGATCTTTAAATGTGCAGATTTTGAAGGGCTATGTTCCTCACTGGCCATTGCCCTCCCCGCTGACCTCTAAACCGGATATTCAATGCCGCGGCAATGGCATTAAATATCTGGTAATCGCCACAAAAGCCAGAAGCCACTGAAGCTAACCGAGTAGCAGCGATATTGGATGCTGTCCAGTTAGCTCCAGCAACTTAAAGATAGGCGAGGGTTTTTATTGCCTATCTTTAAGGCGCAGCTCGCTAACCGGGCATTTTCCAATTTCACTGCTGCTCGATTAGCACCATTCTCCGCCTCCCCTACACCCCAGAATGCCAACAACACGCCTTGATGCTAACCAGATAGCATCGGGGCGGAGGGGACTTAGGAGTGGATATTCAACGGCACTAACCATGTAAGCGCCCCTGAATATCCCCAACTAAGGCATCTACATGGTTTACTGGGCTGCAAACCGTGTAGATGCCTTTCGAAAATCGGGCCCTTTATGCTTGAGACACAGAATGCCGCTAGCGTTTTAGGCTATTATTTTTAATGTGCTTATTGTCGACTTTTATTTTAGCTTGTTATTGCCCTATTGTATTCTGTTTATTTGTTTTATTGCATCATTTATTGATATGGGGCCTAATTTTCAAAGGCCTTTACATGGGTAACTTCCCTAGTTATCCTGAATTGTCGAAGGGCGCCGGATAGTGCGCTTTGAAAATCCCGGGTAAGTCCCTAACATGCCCAGATGCTATCCGCTTAGCGTTGGGGCATTTTAGGGGCATTCCGGGGTGGAGCGGGGGCAGAAAAAAGGGCTAAATGGGGAGCAGCAATTTTCGATGCCGCCTGCTTAGACCTCTGCGCCTTAAAGAGAGGCGAGGAAAAACCTAGCGTCGAAAATCGCTGCTGCTCGTTTAGCCGCGGTGGCTGCTGGCGCATCCAGACAAACACGGATTTTCACTTCCACCACCGTGGAAGTGAAAATCTGGATTAAGGGGGTCGGCGAGCGGGCTATGCAGAGCCTGCCTTTTTGAAAATCAAGCCCATGTTACTTTTCATATACTATAACGCTCTTTCCCTGATGTCCTACTATTCATTGAGTTTATTGAATTATTATACCACACCTTGAGCACTTCGGTGGTAAGGTGTGTCTAAAAAAAGTTGTATCCTGATATATTAGTGCAACAGCAATGCAGAGAGAATTAAACTTCAATCTTTGCACTGTGCTAAAGTTTTTCAGTCCTTCAGCTGTTTAACTTTGGCCCATATGACTATAACTAAGATTTTCACATTCTGTAGTCGGTCAAGTGACTGGGTTTATAACTGGTTTATTAAAGTATTGATTGTGATGGTGCCAAAAGGACTTACCCATTTTTGAACTTCCCGTCCGGTCTTAAGGCACAGCACTTCAGTTGTTATGGCCATAAGCATTAATGTCCATTCTTCATGTCTGTTTCATTTTTCAGTTCGCTACTTATTGAACAATAAGGTTGATCCAAACCTGTGTAATGAGGATGGACTAACTGCACTGCATCAGGTGAGATTTAATGAAGACCGTCACCCACAGCTGCATACCAGTAGGGAAGGGACAGGTCGCAGAGTTAAGTAGATTGAGGTTTAAATCAGTTGGCGCATGATCAATCTGAATAGAATGACCTAGTTGAGTTGGCCTCCAGCTGTGCCTTGATTGAGACTTCCTGTTCGTACATCCCATGCCCGTTTGGGAAATCCAAGTATTGTAGGAATTAGTTCTAAAGTTTGAAACAATATAACTGGAAAACCCCATAGCATGCTGGTAGGTCTGTTGCCTTCCGGCCACTGCTGTCATAATATTAATAAATAACTAGGAGACTCATTTACATACAGGCCAATTTTAAGCCAAGGTTGAGCACCTAATCTAAGCAACTAAATTTTGGCCACGCAGATTTAGAATTTTTTTTTTAACCAAACCCAGATGCCTAGATTTTTAGATGAAATTGTATTTTGGCCAACTAGATTTAGGATTTGTCTGAAAATGGGCCCCTAACTTCTAACATTTCTCCTGGCCAGCAGCAGAGCTCTCCGACTCTCCATCTGCAGGTCAAATGCCACACTAGGAGATCTGATAGCATATCCCACACCTGCCACTAGTCCCACCTGGGGGGAGCCCTTAGCACTTTGACATTGCTTCTCCATCCTCACCACATAGAATGTGTTAAATGTATCCCCCAATTGTGTTGTGACCACTTTGATTGAACGATAAGGTGGTATACAAAACTGTCTAAATAAATAAATAAATAAAATAGAATATGTTGGGAAGGGAGGTCCTGAGTCCCCTGTTCCCAGCATAACCGTTCTGCATGAAAAATATTTGCCCTCTCCATTTGCATCTCTGATTTCTCTCCCAAACTCATCCCACTGGCTCAGGCCAGTAGGAGGACTTTCTCAGCATTGTGGAGTTGGTGTGATAATGGTACAGAAATGCTTGAGGGCCAGTGATTCCTGGCAGAAGATCTTGGGGCATGTCAGAGGATGGGGACTGACAGTTTTTCTGGTGGGAGGTGATGATGGGAGTGAAGGAGAGTCTAGATGGGCACATTTAGGCCTTTTCTAGCAGTGCCTAGATTTGGCTTGCTAAGTTAGATGACTAGTGCTGAAAATCAGTACTAGCTACCTACTTTTCCCGACCTCAGACCTACCCAGTTTATAAGTGCCTAACTTTAGGAAGCCATTACAAACAGGTGCTTAAATTTGGGATTTTATCCTCGACGAATTTTCAAAGGTGTCAATTTAGGTGCATACTTCTCGTAATGGTCCTAAAAGGCATGAGCTAAATCCATATAAATGAATAAATTGCAGGTGATGGTGGAAAAGTCCTCTGGCCCAGCCAGACTGCCCACTTGTTCTGTCCGCTCTAAGGATAGTTCCTTATCGTCACTCCAGTCCAGTCCCTTCACTTCTGGGTTGCGTAACCCTTCCAGCAGCTTGGAGGCTGAGCCCAACCTTTTTTGGGGGTGGAGCGGTACAAATACCACTGAGGCCACCCACCAACTCCAGTAATCTCAGCCTCCAAGCAGCTGGAGGGTTCCGTAAGCCTAGGGCTTACTGGAGTCCTACTTCCCTTTATTTCACTGATTCCACTGTATTTATTTATTGAGTAGTTTTCTTATTTACTATTTGATTTACTATTGAATTTGATTTGGTTTAATTTCTAGGGCTCTGCCCCTTTAATTGCTCCTGCTCCCTTCTCCTCCCCCCCCCCTCCCCGCCGGATCGAGCGTCGGAGGAGAGCCGCTGCTTGCAGCATCGAGGAGGGTCCTTCTGCCCTTCTCTGCTGCAGAGTTCACAGATCCTGTGCCTTCCTCTCCCACATCTGCTGCCTCGCGCCGAAGCCCTCCGGGAGGCTGAGCGCTGGAGGCAGCGTCGCTAGACCGCGTGCACAGCCAGACCCGTCCGATATCGGAAGGACGCGGCGGCGAATCCCGATCTCTTCGGGGACCGCGGGGGAGCATCGCAGCGGCGAATCTCGACGGGAGCAGAAGTTTTTCGCTCCGGAGGGCAGAAGGAGACTGGGCCATCTTCCGGAGGAGAGTCTCAGCATCCCCCGTTCAGGCTCCACGTGGTGAGGCCTACCACGTGTAGAGCCAACGGGTGGGCACCGCTGAGGCGGCCTGAAACCAGCACAGCCTTGAGAAACAGAAAACCGCAAGTACTCCTAGCCTACTTGGCAGATTTGGATTAGGGATGTAATTTATTTTCTCTCTTATGTGCGTTTAAATTTATTTCTAGTATCTTATTTAAATTTTTTGTTTAAATTTTGGTTTGTTTAAACCCCGGTAGAGTCGTCCTTTTTTTTAACAAGGCTAATAGACTATTAGTTTACCCTTCTGGGGGGAACCTTGGGGGTAAACCAGCCGGAGAGAGAGCTATCTCCACAGTTAGGGGAGACTCTCCCCGCTCGGGCCTGGAGAGCTTGCAACAGAAGCCCTTAGCCCCAGGTCATGTCAACCAAGTCTCGCTGCCTTTCCTGTGGTATACGCAGGGGTACATCCGCAGAGACAGGGTCTGCAGGAGCTGTACCGCGATGGCGACTTCAGCGGAACAGGAGATTAATTTAGCCATGACCCATCCCCCTCAGGGGTCTGACGATCTCCTAGTTGGAGAGGGGGGGTCACAAGTCCCTCCTTCAACGTCCTCGGAAGTACCCACCCTTTCCCTACCCCCCTCCCCCCCCCCACTGCGGGGGAGGGTGGGGCAGGTGACTTCTTCTCCCCGGATTTCATCCTCTTACTCCACAAGGCATATTGCTTACGTAAGCAGGGCTCAGGGGTAGGAGTAGAGGCCGGCCCGGCTCTGGGCGTCAAGCCAAACAGGCCCCCGGGGGCGAGCAACCCGGATTCCGTCATTCCACCGAAGCGCCCCCGGATGTCTGAAGAGGAGCTCCTCTCACAGGGGTCTCTGGAGGAGACGCCCTCAGACAGGGACCTCGACGAGGAAGAAGAGGAGCTGGAAGAAGGGGAGATTCCAGAGGAAGACCAGTCCAGGATAGTTAGAGTCTTTCGGCGGGAGGAGCTACCGGCATTGATTAACGAGTCTCTGAAGGCCCTCAATATGGCCTCAGATACGCTGGCAGAGGATGATGCATTGGAGGATCCCTTGATCCAAGCCATTAGGAAATCCCAGAAGGTCTTTCCTGTGCATAGGGTGGTGCGACAGATGATCCAGGAAGAATGGGACCCACCTGAGTCAAGTCTAAGGGGGGTCAGGTCCATGCTTCGTCTATATCCTCTCCCAGAGACAGACAAGGAGCTGCTGAAGTCTCCTAGGGTGGATGCAGCGGTGTCAGCAGTCACTAAGAAGACCACTATTCCAGTTGAGGGCAGTTCAGCCTTAAGGGACCCTCAAGACAGAAAGTTGGATACTCTCCTGAAGCAAGCATTTGATGTAAGCGCCCTCGCCTTGCAGGCCTCGGTCTCCGGAGCTTGGGTAGCTAGGGCCTGTTTAAGGTGGTCCCAACAGCTTCAGGCAGACGAAAGCTCCACAGGCGAGGCGCGGACCAACGCAACCAGATTGGAATCCGGAACAGCCTACTTGGCAGATAGCCAGTATGACCTCATCAGAAGCCTGGCAAAGAACATGGCTTCTGTGGTAGCGGCTAGGAGGTATCTGTGGTTACGGAACTGGGCAGCAGATACCTCATCGAAAGCACGCTTGAGCCGACTCCCCTTTAAAGGGAAACTGCTGTTCGGCGAGGATTTAGAGAAGCTGGTAAAGGATCTCGGCAAGTCCAAGGGAGGCAGACTTCCGGAAGATAGACCGAAACAAAGCCGTCCCCCGCCCCCGGCGCGTTCCCAGCCGAGGGACTCCCGGAGGTTTCGCTCCGCCAGATCCAGCTCCTATTCCAGAGGGCGTTTCCCCTCTAGGGGTCAAGGCTTTCGAGGGTTTCGGGGAGCAGGCCGGGGTTTTGGAGCAGCCTCCTCCTCCTCCTCCTCGAGTCTTAGAAAACAACAATGAAGTCACGGGGGCCCAGGGGGAAGAGCTGCCCATGGGAGGACATTTAAGGCAGTTTCTTCCCGCCTGGTCCTGGGTCACGTCAGATCAATGGGTTCTAGAAGTGATCAGAGAGGGCTACGCTCTCGAATTCTCAAAGCAGATACCTCCAGCTTTTGTTCAGTCCCCCTGCGGTACCCTGGCAAAGAGGTCAGCGGTGGAGTCAACCCTCGCGCGGTTAATTGCACGCGGGGCGGTGATTCCGGTTCCGCCAGATCAGTGCGGCTCGGGTCGATACTCAATTTACTTCGTCGTGCCAAAGGAGGAAGGCACCTTCCGGCCAATCCTGGACTTAAAACAGGTCAACCGCTGTCTCAAGGTGCCACACTTCCGGATGGAAACTCTGCGGTCAGTCATCGCAGCTGTAAGGGGCGGGGAGTTCCTGACGTCCCTCGACCTGACAGAGGCCTACTTGCATATCCCAGTCAGGAGATCCCATCAACGGTTTCTAAGATTCGCGGTGCCAGTGGGCCATTTTCAATTCCAGGCCTTCCCCTTCGGCCTAGCAACGGCTCCACGGACTTTCACCAAAGTGATGGTGGTTGTAGCGGCCTTCCTTCGGAAGGAGGGAATTCTGGTTCACCCGTACCTAGACGATTGGCTGATCCGGGCAAAGTCGGAGGAGGAAAGTCGCGAGGCGACGGGCACAGTAGTTCACCTCCTAGAAGAGTTGGGATGGATCATCAACCGAGCAAAGAGCAAAATGACTCCTTCCCAGGATCTCGAGTATCTCGGCGCAAGATTCAACACCGGCAAGGGCAGAGTGTTCCTGTCCCGAACCCGGGCCAGGGACCTAAGACTACTGGTCACGCGGTTTCTAAGCAAGCGATCCCCCTCAGCATGGCATTATGTTCAGGTCTTGGGCACGATGGCGGCGGCAATAGAGGTAGTACCTTGGGCCAGGGCCCACATGCGTCCATTACAGCGAGCTCTATTGCGGCGGTGGTCTCCGCAACTCCATCCCCTGTCAACACAGTTACCCTGTGCTCCACGGACCAGACAAACTCTTCGCTGGTGGCAGTGCCCAAGGAACCTGGAACGGGGGATGCCACTCGAACCCCATCGGTGGGTGCTCTTGACGACCGATGCCAGCCTGGGAGGCTGGGGGGCGCACTGCGAGGACCAGTTTGTCCAGGGTCGCTGGTCTCCGTTGGAATCTCAATGGCCCATAAACAGACTGGAGTCGCGGGCCGTCACCCTGGCGCTCAGGGCGCTCGAGTCCCTGGTGCAAAGAAAGGCAATCCGCGTCCTCTCCGACAACGTAACCACGGTAGCTTACATCAACCACCAGGGCGGCACCAGCAGCCCCGCCCTGGAGAAGGAAGCGGAAATTCTCCTCCAATGGGCGGAGAGCCGCCTGGAAGCGCTTTCGGCGCAGCACGTGGCAGGCACGGACAATGTCACGGCCGATTACCTCAGCAGACACAAGATAGATCACGGGGAGTGGGAACTGGAGCAATCGACCTTCGACCAAATAGTGGCCCGGTGGGGGCTACCAGTAATGGATCTCATGGCAAGATTCTCCTCAGCCAAGGTGGACCGATTCTTCAGTCGACGGAAGGAGAGAATGTCCGAAGGTCTGGATGCCCTGTCTCAGAAGTGGCCGGCGGAGGACCTTCTCTATGTATTCCCCCCATGGGCGCTGATCGGAAAGGTTCTTCAACGAGTGGAGTCCCACCAGGGTCTGGTAATTCTCATAGCTCCGGATTGGCCTCGTCGCCCCTGGTACGCGGACCTGATGAGGCTGTTGGCCGACCAGCCTTGGCGACTGCCTTGCAAGGGGGACCTGCTCAGTCAAGGCCCGGTGCGGATGCCTCACGTGGAACGATTCTCGCTTACGGCCTGGCTCTTGAGAGGGCACGGCTCCAGAAGCGAGGATATTCGGGTGCAGTGATTTCAACGCTGTTGAACGCAAAGAAGCGCTATACCTGTCTCTCCTACATTAGAGTTTGGCGCATTTTCGAGGCATGGTGCGCGGAGCGTCAAAAGAAGCCCCTTTCTGCCTCGGTCCCGGAAATCCTGGAATTTTTGCAAGCTGGGTTTGACAAGGGTTTAACGCACAGTTCCTTACGAGTCCAGCTAGCAGCTATCTCGTGCTATAGGGGGAAGGTCCGCGGCAAGCCGCTGGGGGCTAACACGGACGTCTCCAGGTTCCTGAGAGCGGTTAGACGTCTACGTCCGCAGCGGAGGGCGGTCATTCCCTCCTGGGACCTCAATCTCGTTCTGAATGCGCTGATAGGGGAACCCTTTGAACCAGTAAAGAAAGCTTCCCTGAAGGATTTAACCTTGAAGACAGTCTTCCTGGTCGCGATCTGCTCGGCCAGGCGGGTCTCCGAGTTGCAAGCACTGTCCTCCAAACCTCCTTTCCTGTCCTTCCTTAAGGACAAGGTGGTCCTACGCACGGTACCTTCTTTCCTACCCAAGGTCATCTCCCCCTTTCATATAAACCAGTCAGTCACGCTCCCGGCCTTCCCTTCCGGGGGTCTGGTAGATAAGGACAGCAGGCTTCGCCTGCTAGACGTCCAGAGGGCCTTAAAGCGGTACCTCTCCCGAACAGCTCCGTTTAGGAAATCAGACCGGCTATTTGTCCAGTTCGGAGGCCCACACAGAGGGGAGGCGGCGGCCAAGGCTTCCATCTCCAGGTGGATTAGGGAAGCAATTGCCTCCGCCTACATCCTGAAAGGGAAACAGGCTCCGGTGGGGCTGCGGGCACATTCCACCCGAGCTCAGGCTACTTCATGGGCGGAGTTCAGTCTCGTTCCCCCATTGGATATTTGCAGGGCGGCAACTTGGTCCTCTCTGCATACCTTCACCAAGCACTACAGGCTGGACGTACAAAGTGCAGCGGATGCTCGGTTTGGCCGAGCGGTTCTTCAGTCCGGTCTGCCGGAACCCACCCAGGGTTGAACTGCTCTGGTACATCCCAGAAGTGAAGGGACTGGACTGGAGTGACGATAAGGAAGAAGTAATTAGATCTTACCTGCTAATTAGTGTTCCTGAAGGAACGACAGTCCAGTCCCTGATCCCACCCGGCTTTGCCGGACCTGAAGGCCTAAAGGGCGCAGCGGCATACCGAGCCGAGAAGCAGATCGGGGTGAGGGAGGCCAGGTGAAAGTAGGCGCGAGCAGCATCGGGTAATCCTCCTACGGCGCCTTTCTCCCCCTCCCCCTCCTTTTACCTATGTCCACAAAAAAAAAAAAAAAAAACGAAATAAAAACCGGAGTTTGCTTGTTGTCACCCCTTCGGAGTTAAGTTTGGGTTATAGTTATAGTTTGTTTACAAAGGTTCGTTTATTCTGCTTTTTCATTCGATTACTGGAGTTGGTGGGTGGCCTCAGTGGTATTTGTACCGCTCCACCCCCAAAAAAGGTTGGGCTCAGCCTCCAAGCTGCTGGAAGGGTTACGCAACCCAGAAGTGAAGGGACTGGACTGTCGTTCCTTCAGGAACACTAATTAGCAGGTAAGATCTAATTACTTCATCTGTACCGTCGGCCATATTGTCACCATCTGCAAGATTTCTCCTTATTTAGGACAATCTTTTTTTCTTTTTTTCTTTGTACTCCACCATATTAGGCAAACCATTTTTCAGCTCATTTTTTGATGCTTATATAATTTCATTATGGATATGATGAAATTAGACTCAACACACAAGTATTATGTGATAACTTTTATTGGACTAATTTAATACATCTATGATTTGCTTTTGAGAGTGATGCCTCCCTTCATCAGGTCAATCTTGCCGAGCTAGTCACAAGTATATTAAGTTAGTTCAATAAAAAAGTATCACCTAGAACTTGTGAGGCCTATTCAAACTTCTACGTCCCGGCTCACCGTGCGTCTGGTCGGAACTGGACGCACAATGGTAGACGCAATTTCAATCCCGCAGGCACATCTAGCCCTTGCGGGATCAGAATCACATCTAGGTCTGTATGTGCAGGTTCCTGCCTGGCTAATTCAGTCTGGCTCCTGAATGGAGCCGCGGCATCATGGCGTCTAGTTGCCATGGCATCACGGCTCCATTCAGGAGCCATGATCCCCAGCCACCGCTGCCTTTATTTTTCCCTGCAGCCTGACCCCCAATCTGGCCTCCTCTTGCCAGGGCCAGGCTGCAGGGAATCTCCTGCACCCCCTCTACCCTTTGCCGCTGCCCAGGCTTGCTGTCCCTCGACATCTAGGGGAACTTATTCCACCTCAGAGGTGGAATAAGTTCCCCGTCTAGTCTGCCGGCCCCGGACATAGAGGGCCAACATCAGAATTGGCCCTGTACGTCCAGGGCCGTGGACCGCCCACTGCCCGCCCTAACTGCCTCTGCACCGCCCCCTTTTCGCCCCCATCTAACCTTCCGTACAAACTTCTTGTTCATACGGGGAGGCTTCGTCGGGGATGGGAACGAAGGACGAATAGCAGGGATGGATGTCCCAACGTGACGTCCATCCCTGCTATTCGTGGGACGGAATAGACCCCTATGTGTTCACCTTTATCTTTACATATTCAAGCAGACACTTGAAGAAGGGCAACCACAATTCCTTACTCATCATGGTGATGAAAATAGAAGAAAGTGGGGTCAATTTTCAAAGGGCCTAAGCAGGGCTGATCCCAGAGTTGGTTCAAGGTGTTGGTGCCCTAGGCAGAGCTTAAGCCCCACCTGGCTATCAGAATCTATTGTTTAGCTTTGAATGCCCTGCTCTTTGCCACTCTCCAGAAGGTGCTGCCCCAAGCGACTGCCTAATTTGCCTAATGGTTGGGCCGGCCCTGGGCTTATATGCCTAACTTTGGAAGTTATGCACCTAAATTGACTGGAGTTGAGATGCTCAGTTTAAGACTTTATTTTCATGAGGCACCAAAGTTTAGGTGCTGGAGCTATGGCAGGGGAAAACAGTACTGGATTTTAGCACTAGGTAACTGACGTAGGAATCGGAATTTAGGAAGGCCTAAATTTAGGAGATTTTCAAATGAAGACTTTGGTCCATAAATTTAGCAGCGTAAAATAGGCACTATGAGTGGTTGCAATAAAGTGGTTGCTGCATTTTGTAGATAAATCTTAGATCTAAATGAAATAGACATGCAGTAGTATAAGCATGCAATAAGTAAACAATAACATAGGAACTGGATATGGATGCAATACGCAGATAGCTGCAATAGATGAATATGACACAGAGACGCAAGAGGTATTGTACTGTATGTGTTTTATGTAGCTCTCTGGTGTTGAATTACTGCAGAACTGGGTCCCTGCAGATCTGGGTGGGCTTCATTTTCAAATAGTCCTGCCCTCCGTTGCCATGTAGGGAACTTGATTTGTTCCTGTTCCCTCTGGTTGGAGGCGGAGAGCGAGATCAGCACAATCTGCTATTTCGGCCAGGGCTGCTTTCTGCATTTATGGGGCCCTGGACAAACATTTGAAGATGGACTAACCTTCATCTTTACTTTTGTCCTTCCACTGCTGCTTCCTAGCACACACATGCACATACACACTCCTGGCCCTAAAGAGAATGCAGAGGCTGTAATGCTAAAGGCAGTTGCTTACTTGCTACTCATTAGGGGGAAGCGAGACTGTTGACTGCTGTACATACCAGTGCTCATTGCTAGCCAGGTCCCTTGAATGCCCGATGCAGACTCACCGAATGTACCATGCCCCATGCCCTACATGTGCCTTGCTGGCCCAACACCTGCATGTCTCTTTGGTACTCACATCGGGCCAGGCTGGCGTAGGCCGACATGCAGTTGATGTGGAGTGATGGGCAAGCACTGAGCATACAGGCAGCCACTCACTGGCTGCGAATCTGCAACTGCCGGCTTGCTTTAACTTTTTGCTGAAAGGACTTGGGACACGAATGGCCGGCACCGACTCTGAGAGGCAAGTGGCATCCAGCAGAAAATCCCACAGAGTGCCGTGTGAAGGAGTGGACTGACGGACTGCTAACTTTGGACTACATTGATAGGCAGCTGCCCTTTTGCCCATAGGTAAAAGCAGCCCTGGTTTCAGCTGGCATTAATAAGGAGACTCGTCCCTGTTATTAAGTCCTCCCACAGCCATCTGTGATGGTTTTAATGTGAGGAGACCTGAAGGCCTTTTATCACCCCGTCCACTAAAGCCTTTCTTTAACATTTAGAAACACAAGATGTGCCACACAATCCCACAGATCAATGCAACAGTACTGTAGGTGCCAGCAACCTCCTCTCCCATTTTCGCTGAAAGGGTGGGCTAACAGTAGCTGAGTTGTTGAGCCAGATCTGAAGGCGGATCGTCCCAGCTCCCTTCCTTGTCCCTGGCCTCTACTCTCAATGCTGCCATTGATTGTATGTAGAGAGCAGATTCCTGTGTGAATGCTTTTCTCGTGTGCGTGATGTCATTTGTTTGAAAATGCAAAGCAAGTGGCCATTGTCTCCCTGGACAAAGTTATGCATTGGAATTAGAAGATGGGTATTGTTTGATTGTTGACAAATAATTATTTGACAGCTTCACTGTATTTATGAGTTTATGTATTCATTCTCTGTTTTGGATCCATAATGGGTATTACAGTATAACTCATTTGAAGAAAGGGAGCAAAATTTGGGAGAGCTAGACTGTCTATCTGTATGCAGCTTTTTGCTTTAACTCTTCATTCACAACTACCCAGTAATTTTCGAGTAATTTATATCACCCCCTCCTCCAACAAACCTATGGTCATTGCACTTTCAGCCCTGGGCTAGGATCTATGCACCAGAGTTCCTTCTGAAGCTCTGTAATAATATGGGCCTTGCATCCTACCACTAGATGTCGCTCTTAATGAGCATGACTTCCTCCCACCTCCCCAGGGAATCCGAACACCTCCTCTGCAGCAATCCCAGTCCCAGCTGATCTGTGGAGTGGAAGACCGAACGCGGACAAATGAGTGATCTGCAGGGCAGTGCACTGCACTTGCTACTTGAGCCACTGAGTCGACCCATTCAATTGAATTATGATTTCAACATCAACTCACTATTTTAGTGTTTGCGGAGGTTCAGCTTGTTGGATTGCATCATTGATCCAGATTTTCTAACACCTTTAGTTTCTCCCTCCCCTCCTCTATGGATGACCTAAAGGTCTGCTTTTCGACTCTCAACAGAAACATGACAGCAGAAAAAAAAGTATTTATTTATTTATTTTATTTAGTACACACTTATATACCGCCACTTCCAGTGATCAGCAGCGGTTTGATTACATCTTTGGGAGTTGTCAAATCAAGACAGAAAAGTGGGGCAAATATATACATAGAATTGGAGGTGAGGCACAGCACACAGGATTAGTGTCTTGGAGATTGGACTACACATATTTACATTTTTTACATTTATACATATTTACACATTTATCGGTTCAACAGAGCATGATTAATTGATTGCTTTGCTTCATCTATATTGTACTGAGAGTCACAGCTGATTGTAGTGACTTTTGAATAGATGAGTTTTTAGTTCCTTCCGGAAAGCAGTAATGTCCTTGATTGATCGCAGCTCGAATGGTAGTTGATTCCAGATAGTTGGTGCAGAGAATGAGAACGCCCTGCGACTGGTACTTGCTTTCACAGATCTGATGCTGGAAGGGACTTGTAGTGTGCCTGAGTTGTTAGTTCTCCTGTCCCTGTTTGTTGGTTGCGTGCTGATAAGTGTGGAGAGGAATGAAGGGGCTATGTTATTTATAAGTTTGAACGTGGTTACCAATGTTTTGTATTGGATCCTGGCTGCGATGGGAAGCCAATGTAGCTCGATCAAAACAGGTGTAATGTGCTCTGCCATGCTTGTTCTCATGATGATCCTGGCCGTCACATTTTGGGCCATTTGAAGGATATTTAGCGATTTTTTAGGCAGACCTTGGAAGATGGCGTTACAGTAGTCCAGGTGTGGCATAATGAGTGCTTGTGCAACAGACCGAAAATCATAGGGATCGATTATATTCCTCAGAGGTTGTATCACTCTAAGTTTATGGAAGATGGCCTTGTTTGTTTTACGCAGTTGTGTTTCCATTTTTAGGTTACAGTCGAGTGTGACTCCCAGGTATTTGATCTCATTTTTTGTGTTGTACGTGTTGTTACACAGGGTGATTGTAGGAGGAGGCTCAAAATTCGGTTTACTGGATATATACATGACTTCAGTTTTCTTATGGTTGATTGTCATGTTGTTTCGCTGTAGCCATCTTAACATCTCGTCCAGGCAGGTTTCGAGCTGTGTATATTTAGGGTCTGTGGTATCCAATTGTGTGTAAAGCATAATATCATCTGCGTAAATATGGTAGTTGATGTTATGCCTTTTGAAAATGTCACAGAGGGGCTGCATGTAAATGTTGAAAAGTAGTGCCGAGAGAGCCGAACCCTGGGGTATGCCTTGAGTTTGAGAGAATGCTTCAGCCTTTTCGCCATTGAATTGGACTTGTGGCATTCTGTTCGTTATGTACGAGGAGAACCATTTGAGGGGGGTGCCCAAAATTCCTATTGATTCCAGTTTGTTAAGGAGGATCCCATGATGGACAGTATCAAAGGCGGCAGAGATGTCAATGAAAATGAGTATAAACATTTTCTTTCTGTCTTCTAGGCCTTTGAGGAGGTTGTTCATCAGCGCTATTAAAAGCGTTTCGACCCCATGGCCTTTCTAGTCTGCCCTTCCATGTCAACTATTATGGTCCCCTTTTTCCTTTAGAGATTGTCTGTGTTTGTCCCATGCTTTCTTGAATTCAGATACTGTTCTCGTCTCTACCACCTCCACTGGGACGCATCTACCACTGTTTCTGTAAAGAAATATTTCTGCATATTACTCCTGAGTCTATCCCCTTTCACCCTCACCCACAGAGCAGAGCTTGCCTTCAATAGAAAGAGGCTCTTCTCTTGTGCATTTATGCCACGGAGGTATTTAAAGGTCTCTATTATATCTCCTCTATCTTGCCTTTCCTCTAAAGTGTACAATTACAGGAGAAGTCTACTGTAAAGTCCATGGATCAGTAAAAGTAGCTTGTGTTCTGACAATCATTCTTTTTTCCCCAAAAGGTGTATTGCACCACCTCTGTGACACACTTGCATCACGAGATAGTAATCAGATCTTTCTACACCACCAAGCCTTTGCCCTGCCCATTCATTTTGTTAAATGATGTACCGCACAGTAGAATATCATAAGCTATATGGCACCTGGAGTCTGTTAATAGGTAAATTGTAATCCCCACGAGAATCAGCTCAAGCAGTTTATTATTTCCAGTGGTATTTTTCTGAAAAAAAATAATAAAAATAAAGGTACCAGATTGGAGGGTTCACTCTTCCACTCTAATTGAAATTGGGAAAAGGAAGTTTGTATGATTCCATCATCAGAAAAGGTTCTAGGTCAGCCACAACCAGCATGTCTTGTATTCAGTGCAATACCTGTGGTACTTTCATTCCAAGAAGAATCATTTGGCGCCTAAGAGCATGTCCTATGTGCCAAAGGTCATTGGCCATGCATAACAAATTGACTCTTCTAAGAGAAGACCTAGCTGCCATACACAAAGAATTGTCTCTACTAAGAGAAGACCTGGCTGCCATGCATAACGAATTGACTCTACTAAGAGAAGACCTGGCTGCCATGCATAACGAATTGACTCTACTAAGAGAAGACCTGGCTGCCATGCATAATGAATTGACTTTACTAAGAGAAGACCTAGCTGCCATGCACAAAGAATTGACTCTACTAAGAGAAGACCTAGCTGCCATGCATAATGAATTGACTCTACTAAGAGAAGACCTGGCTGCCATGCACAAAGAATTGTCTCTACTGAGGGAAGAACTGGCTGCAATGAAGCTCACCTCTTCTAGGATACAGACTGAACAAAGTCCACCACTGCTCCCACAAAGAGTCAAACACACCAGGAACAAATGGATCACAATGGGTTCAGGTAGATTGCGATCTGTGACACAGAGACATCCTATACACCAAGAGATATCCCTGCATAATGCATTCTCTGCCTTGGTTAATGAGGATGCCCAATCCAAAGAAACTGAACGGCCCTTAGAGGAGTCAGTCAATGCCCAATCTCCTGCTAAAGCACCAAATATGAAGAAAAACTCACCAAACAGAAAACTACTACTACTTGGAGATTCCATCATCAGAGACACCAACGTGGGAACACAGTTCAAAGGAGAGAAGATAGTCAAATGCCTCTCAGGCTCCTCAGCTGGCAGGAATACAAACCAAATTATTGATGTACTTAGCGCGGAAAGCAAACACTCCAAACGTGATGTAATTCACTTGGGTACAAATGACCTGGCTAGAAATAGTGCCTCTACAGTCCAAAAGGACTTCCAATCTCTGGGAGAAAAACTCAAGCCCATTGTTAACACTGTAGCATTCTCAGAAGTTCTACCTGTTCTAGGCAAGGGGGCAAAAAGGCTAAATCGCATTAACAGCTTTAATACATGGCTCCAGACCTGGTGCAAATGAGAAGGATTCAGATTTATTGGCGACTGGGAAAACACATGGACCAACAAGAAACTATACTGTGCTGATGGACTACACCTCTCTGTCGCAGGGAAAAGAATCCTACATGAAAAATTCAGGCAGTATGTCGATTTGCATTTAAGCTAGAAGAAAGGGGCGACAGACCGGGAAAGTCAAGTTCTGGATGTCACCCCCTGCAAAAGCAGAATAACAGAAACAACCACACTTTTAAATAACACATCAAAAGCAACTGGGAAGAAGTGGGTAGAATAAAATCAATGCAAAATACACACAAGCCAGTTAAATGCTGGAAAGCAATGAGCACAAATGCTCATAGCTTAGCCAACAAACTTCCAGACCTGGAAGCCCTAATGATGGAAAAGGACTTGGACATTGTGGCCATTACAGAAACATGGTTTAATGAATCGCATGATTAGGATATAGCCATACCTGGCTATAATCTATTCAGAAGAGACAGAGAAATGGAAAAGGGGGAGGAGTAGCCTTGTATGTCAAATCTAGTATTAAAGCTACTGAAATGCAGGGTGCATGGGGAAAATAAGAAGCGCTCTGGATCATGTTGGAAAGAGGAGATGGCACTGTCATCCATACTGCTGTAATCTACAGACCTCCAACTCAAATTGAAGAGAGAAATAACAAATTGATTATAGATATTGCCAAGATAGCAACAAAGGGGGAAGCGATCATTGGGTGACTTTAATCTACCCGATGTGGATTGGATTACTCCTTCTGCAAATCTGGAAAGAAGCAAAAAAATTGTGGATGCTATCCAAGATGTGTTACTTAGACAAATGGTGATGGAACCAACCAGGGAAAGCTCAACGCTGGATTTGGTGCTCACCAACGTGATAGCGGGTCTAATGTCTGGGTGAGTGCTCCTGTGAGCAACAGTGATCATCACACGGTGTGGTTTGAGATAAAAGCCAAGGTGCAGTCCAATCATAGCATGCTCAAAGTCCTACACTTCAAAAACACTGACTTCAATAAAATGGCTGAGTACCTAAAGGAGGAGCTGACAGGGTGGAAGGGGATAAGGGAAGTGGAATTGCAATGGGCTAAACTAAAAGAGGCAATAAAAGGGGCAACAGATAAATATGTAAGAAAAATAAATAAAAACAAGAGGAGAAGGAAACCTATTTGGTTTTCCAAAGAAGTGTCTGCTCAAATAAGGGCAAAAAACACAGCTTTCGCAAAATTCAAAAGCTTGCAAACAGAACACAGAAATAATTACAGGACCAAACTCAAGGAGACAAAAAGAGAAATAAGGATAGCAAAATCAAAGGTAGAGGAAAAAATGGCTAAAGATGTTAAGTGTGGTGACAAAACTTTCTTCAGGTGTATTCGGGAAAGGAAGAAGATCAGAGGTGGAATTGCAGGGCTCAGAAGTGCTGGGAACGGACTCATGGAAAATGACATTGATAAATTGCTAAACAAATATTTCTGCTCTGTTTTTACTAAAGAAAATCCTGGAGAAGGACCACCTGTGGCTCCCAAATATAAAAATGGGAATGAGATAGATACCACACCATTCAAAAAGGATGAGGTGTTAGAACAATTTGCAAAACTGAAAGTGGACAAGGCCATGGGACCGGATGGGATACATCCCACGATACTGAAAGAGCTCAGAGAGGTACTTGCAGGGCCATTAAAGGATGTTTTCAACAGATCCTTGGAAACAAGAGAGGTTCCTCAGGATTGGAGAATGGCTGACATCGTACCTCTACACAAAAGTAGTGACAGGGAAGAAGTGTCAAACTACAGGCCCATGAGCCTTACCTCAGTGGCGGGAAAGGTAATGGAGATGCTCCTGAAAGAGTGAATAGTGAACTTTCTCAAAACCAGCGGGTTACAGGATCCGAGGCAACATGGTTTTACCAAGTTGCAATTTTGCCAGACAAATCTGATTGAGTTCTTTGACTGGGTGACCAGAGAACTGGATCCAAGGACACGCGATGGATGTCATCTACCTGGATTTCAGCAAAGCCTTTGATACTGTCCCTCATAGGAGGCTTATCAATAAACTCAGTAGTTTGGGGATGGGTCCCAAGGTGGTAAACTGGATCAGAAATTGGTTGACTGACAGACGACAGAAGGTGATGGTAAATGGAACTCACTCGGATGAAAGGAAGGTGATTATCGGGGTGCCGCAGGTTCGGTCCTGGGCCCGGCACTGTTCAATGTATTTGTGAGTGATATTGCTAAAGAACTGAATGGAAAAGTCTGTCTTTTTACAAATAACATGAAAATTTCCAACAGAGTGGACTCCCCCGAGGGAGTGCTGAACATGAGGAGGGATCTGCAAAAGCTGGAGGAATGGTCTGATGCTTGGTAATTGAGATTTAATGCAAAGAAGTGCAGTGTCATGCACTTGGGTAGCAGAAATCCAAAGGAGATGTACACGATAGGGGGCGAGAGGTTGGTGTGCATGGAGCAGGAGAAAGACCTCGGTGTGATTATTTCTGTAGATCTCAAGGTGGCAAAAGAGTGCGATAAGGCGGTGGCAAAAGCCAGGAGAATGTTGGGCTGCATTCGAAGAGGAATTACCAGCAGAAAGGAAGGGGTACTAGTGCCACTGTATAAGTCTCTGGTGAGGCCTCACTTGGAATACTGTGTTCAGTTTTGGAGACCGTATCTTGCAAAGGATGTAAAAAGAATGGAAGCTGTTCAAAGGAAGGCGACTAAAATGATTTGGAGCCTGCATCAGAAGCCTTATGAGGAGAGACTTGAAGACCTAAATATGTACACTTTGGAGGAGAGGAGGGATGGGGAGATATGATTCAGACCTTTAAATACTTAAAGAGAAATAATGAACAAACAAACCTCTTCCAGAGACGGGGAAGTTGTAAAACTAGAGGGCATGAGATGAAGCTGCAAGGTGGTAAATTGAAAGGCAATGTCAGGAAATACTTTTTTACTGAAAGGGTGGTAGATGCTTGGAATGCCCTCCCGATATAGGTGGTGGGGACAAACACAGTGACGGAATTCAAAATGGCCTGGGACAGACACAGTGGATCACTTTACAGCAACAAGATTAAATCAAAATAAACTGAACCATCTAATTTCTAAAAAAATAGGGGTGTCCTACATGGAGCAATGGGGGGAGGGGGGGAGGAGCGGTGGGTTTACCCCTAAGCAAACAAAGAAACAAAGATATGGGGAGGGGTGCACCTGCTCTCTAAAAGACATGGGAAGGGGTGCACCTACTCCAGCCATATTGCTGGGCAGACTAGATGGACCACACTGGTTTTTATCTGCCGTCATTTACTATGTTACTATGTAACCTGGCATGATTATGACCAGGCAGAAAATCACCACTTTATAATAGGCTCCCAGGACTTACTGCTCTCATTTCTTCAAAGTGCAGAGAGTATTTTGAGTGAGTGACTTATTTATTGTGTAGATATGAACTTGACTTTAGGAATATATTTGGAAATTGTTGCCCCTGAAATACAGAAATGTGGAGTGTAATTTCATAAGAGTACCTAGTTTAAGGCAGGCAAAATGTACCTATTTTATAACGTTTCTGAAAGTGTGGCTGAAAACATGCCGTAAATTAAGGTACAGACCTTTTTTCACCAGTCATGGTGTAAAAGCTCGCACCAAGACTTTTCAAGAATAAAGTAAATTATATTTTATTATCTATACGTGTTCTTGTGTGCTCTGCCCAAACTCAGCCCCTGTGCATGCCCACAATGGAAGTGCGTGTCATTCAAATGAGGCACGCATTTTTACTTTAATTTCTGAGATGCCAACGGTGGCCTATTCCAAAGAGTGAGATTTACATCTCCAGTGAGTGAGATTTTTCTCACGGCACATTTGCAATATAAATTTCGAAAGATCATCAGGTTGTATTGTTTTGCAAATGAAAGGAGCACCATAAAATGATATTTAGCTTTTTATGGTTTATTTTAACTTGTAATTTTCACGCCCTCCCTCCAGAACAGAACTAGGACATTTCCCTGTAGAACTCACCATGCAAAAAAAAAAAAAAGTCTGACAGTAACAACAATCAAAACCTTCTCCAGTACCAGAAGTCTTGTGAAGTAAGACAAAACCCTACAAACGTCGGTCTGGGTAGAACAAATTTACCATTCCATAAGAGCACCAATGAGGACCTACCTAGAAAAAGGCAGCACTGTAAATGCATCAGCACTGGGAAAATTAAATAAGCCAGATTACTACAGATCCCTATATAAACACCTGCTGCTAACAGAATATCTAGCCTCAGTCACACATTCTAAACATAAATAGACCCTCACTGAATACAGAGCAGATGACCACAAACTGACAATAGAAATATGTAGACAAACATTAGACTGAAATCCCAAGAAGCCAGACTTTGCATGCAATGCACCAGAGAGCATTTCCCCCTGTACTGTGCCAAATATTAAAACTGAAGATCATATATGTTCCAAAAACTGACATTCCAGTCACTAAATTAAAAATAAACTTCTTTCTACCTTTGTTGTCAGGCTATTTTATTTTTTAAATTATGTTGGTCCCAGTCTCTGGATTTTGCTTTCCAACTCTTCTTTTAACTTTCTCTCCAGGGTTTCCAGTCCATTTGTCCACTTCTCTTTCCTCCTGTCTTCTTCATTTCCTCCTCTATATCCATCTCTGACATTGATCTTTTCCTTTCAACTTTCTCCCATTCATTTTTTTGTCTCTCTATCCATTCAGATTTCAATCTTCTTTTTACTGCATCTATATACAACTTTACACCTCTTTTCCTCACCCTGGCCCTCCCATTCCCCATCCCCTTATTCCCAAGTCCACCCCCCCCCCCCCCATGCCAGCATCTCCTCTCTCTCCCACTTTCCTTCCAGCATTTCATTTCACATTCTCCATCTCCCCCTTCCTTCAGCATTTCCTCTCTCTTTCCTACCTTTAATCAAACATCTCTTCTGCATCCTCCACCTCTGTCTAGCATCTCCCATCTGTCTTCTTACTTCCTCCTATGTCCAGCATCCACCTGCGTGTCCCTATCCCTCCTTCTATGTCCAACAACTTCCTTCTGGTACTCCTACTGCTCCTTGTGTCTTGCATCTTCCCTGTTACTCTATTCTCCTCCTGTGTTTTGCTTTCTCTCTCTATGTCTCTGTCAACCACCTATGTCCATCACCTCCCTTCTGTGCTCCTACTTCTCCAGCAATACATGCCAGCATCTTCCTGTCACCTTATTTCCTCTGCCCATGTTTAGCATCTCTCCATGTCCAACATCTCCCCTATCTCCCTATTTCCCTTCAGGGTCATTCCAACCCACGAATAATAGGGATGGAAGTCCCAACGGGATGTCCATCCCTGCTATTCATGCCCCTTCCTGCCAGCGGCTAACTTTCCTGCCGGTTGTAAGGGAAAGTTAGTCAGGGGCGGGGAAGGGGCGGATTGCAGGCAGAGTTAGGGTGGGCAGTGGCAATCGTCAGCCCTGGACATACAGAGCCATTTCTAATGTCAGCCCTGTACATCTGGAATAACTTCCCTGTACAAGTTATTCCACCTCCAAGGTGGAATAACTTCCCTAGATGTCGGGAATAGGTGGCCCAGGGCACAGATGAGGCAGGGGGAGCCGATGACATTCCCTGCAGCCTGAATCTGGCATTAGGAGGCCTGATTGGGGGTCAGGCTTTGAGGAAATAGATGCCAGTGCCGGCTGCCAGGGATTGCGGCTCTTCAGTTGAGCCATGGTGCCAAGGCAACCAGATGCCATGGCGCTGCAGCTCTATTGAATTGTCCTGACTGAGTTAGTCAGGCAGGGCCTGTACATGCAGGCCAGGCTGAATCGCAGTCCCGGCCTGCACATACAGGCCTGATCGTAATTCTGATCCCGCGGGGCTAGATGTGCTCCGCGGGATCAGAATCGCGATGCCCTCTGTATGTCCAGTTCAGACCAGGTATACATAGGGCAAGTATGTCAGGGACAGAGTCGGGCCTCTTCTGTTCAGCATCCCTACTCATGTCCTGCATCACCTCCATTGTGTTCCTATTCTTCCTCCCCCTCCAGCCCATCAGAATATCGCCTTTCACTCTTTCAACATCTCTCATGTCCACCATCTCCTCCCCTCGCAATTCAACCTGCCAGAATATTCCCTTTCCCTGTCTCTCATGTCCTCCATCTGTCCCCCCCCCCAATTCAGCCTGCCAGAATGTTCTCTCTCACTGTGTCCCATATCCACCATCCTCCCCTGATTCAACCTGCTAGAAAATCCCCTTTCAGAACCAAGTCGGCACAGAGCCCTCTAAAACCAAGAGAGGATAGTGTGTCAAGGAGGAGGTGATCAACACTATCAAAAGCAGCAGAAAGAATAATAAGAACTGAGTAAAGGCCTTTGGACTAAGCCAGGAACAAGTCACTGGAGACGGTGGCAAGAGTCGTTTCAATAGAATGAAAAAATCGAAAACCAGACTAGAGAGAATCAAGGAGGGCATGGGAGGAGAGAAATTTGAGGCAGCAGTGGAGAACTGCACGTTCAAGAAGTTTTGAAAGGAAGGGGAGAAAGGAGATGGGTCAATTAGAAGGACTAGTAAGGTCGAAAAGTTTTTTTTGTGGAGAGGAGTGATCACAGCATGCTTTAAGGCTGCATGGAAGGTTGCAGTGGAGAGTGAAAGGTTGAGAATATGTGAGATGGAAGGGATAGGATCAGAAGAACAGTTTACAGGAGGAGAGAAGGAGGGAGGTTTCCTCCTACAGAGATTCTAGAAAAGGATGAGAGGGTGGGGGAAGTTGAAGGGAAAAGTTGATATTTAGAGGGGGAAGAGGAGGTGAAGAAGGATGAATAGTGAATTGAAGAATGATCTTAAGGACTTTGTTGTGGAAATAGTCGGCTAAGGTTCAAGTAGAGCGAGAAGGAGGGATAGGAGGCGGTGATGCCTTATGGAGGGAATTGAGAATAGAGAAGAGACGATGGGGGTTAGAGACAAGACTGTTGGTCAGTTGGATAAAATAGTTTTGCAGTGGTAGACTGGAAAGAGGTAAGCATGAATTTAAAGTGAAGGATGTCAGAAAGGGAGCAGGATTTGAGCCAAATGCGTTCATCTGAACGAGCACCGGGGCGAAGGTAGCAGATAGTAGAAGATAGCCAGGGTTGAGGTGACGTGCACCTCACAGGACGTGGATTGGGTGGAATAAGCATATCCACAGTGGAGGAGAGAGCAGTGTTATAGGAAGTAATGGCCTCATCAACAGACTTAGAGGATAAAGTGGAAGATAGAAGAGAAGAGACAGAAGTGGACAGAATCAGTGGATCAATAACCTGCAGATTCCTAAAAAGATAAGAAGAGAAAGGGGGAGATTGAGGGGGAGCGATGAAGATTGTAGCTTAAGAGGTAGTGGTCAGATAAGGGAAGAACTAAGGTGCGGAAATCAGAAGATAAACAATTAGAGTAGAAAATGATGTCAAGGCAGAACCAAGCTGATGAGACGGGGTAGAAGGACAAAGATCAAGGTTGAAAGAGGAGGTAAGGGAGAAGACACAAAAGAAGAGGTGAGCATGTAAGTTCAGAGCGCCGCTGACAGCTCTGCCGGTCCCGCCTCTTCCTATGTAAACTTCCTGTTTCTAAGGGGCGGGACCGGCAGAGCTGTCAGCGGTGCTCTGCTTTCCTTTTGTGTTTTATCGCCACTGCTGCTGGGAAGGAGCTGAACGGAGGAAGATAAATGCGTGAGAGAGGAGGGTAATTGTGTGTGAGATGGGTCAAATGCGTGTGTCACATGCCGAATGTGTGTGACCTTTTATGAGAGGTCATTTACTGTATGTATAAGTGACTAAAATACTAACATTCGTGCACATATGTGCTTCCTAAATCTAGGTTGCTCCTTATAAAATAACCCCATAGACTGTGGCAGAACAGGTCCATAAGACCCATCTGATCTGCCTATTTTCCCCAGTACTGCAGAACTTGTTTGATCTCTGCCTTTATCTTTAAATATCCCAGGCATTTTGAATTATTTTACTGTTTTATTATTTCCCCCCCCCCCCCCCAAGAGACTCTTACATGCATCTCTCACTCTCTCTGTTAAAAAATATTTCTTAAGGTTACTCCTGCGGCCCTTAACCTTATAGCATGACAGGGAAGAGGAACCGATTGCAGCTTTGAATGGTATCTTCCTTTTAGGATGCCATTCATAGCCAATAAGAAATCATTTCTCTCTATGGTTTGGTCCCATTAATCCCTTGCACTCTGCCAATATCAGATGCACATCTTTAGCTTTGGCTGAGAGAACGGGGCAGTCAGGCTAGAGGCAACAGACATTCACTTCCTATACTTACCACCTCTAGGGGATGCTGCTGTGCTCTTCGGTCTCTCATCGAATATGCTGTGTGGTTCTGTCTCCCTATAGTGCTGCATAGATAACTTTGAAGAGGTCGTTAAACTGCTTCTTAATCACGGTGCCAATGTGAACGCCAGAGACAATGAGCTGTGGACACCGCTGCATGCAGCCGCCACCTGTGGGCACATCAACCTGGTGAAAATCCTCATCCAGCAGTAGGTTCCTCTCCCTTACTGCCATCTCTCTCTGGTTTTATTGAACGTGTCTTAGGGATTTCCTGAATGTACGAAGGACACCTTGTTTTGTTCTTGGAACTGCTAAGTTAGGAGAGAGTTTAGGATAATGGAATATAAAAGAAGATAAATCAATATGAAAAGGAGATGCAGAAAGAAAAGGCAAAATTCTTGTGACTGGGAAGGATGAGTTTCATGTTTATGTTGGGGAAGGATGAATTGTGTGTAGGGATACGTTTGTATGTTGGAGAGAGCTGAATTGTATATGAGTATGAGCATATATCAGAAAAGGGTATATTTCTGTGGGTGCATGTTGGAGAAGTTCGAGTGTTGTGCAGGTATATGTTGGGGAGGGTTGAGAGATATGAGGCTATTTGTTGCGGAGGGCTGAGCTGTGTACAAATGTATGTGTATGTTGGGATGGGTGAGTTATGTTCGAGAGAGGTGAGTTGGGTATGGGTGTTTGTATGGTGAGTTTTGTGCAGATCTGTGTGTGCATGTTGGGGCAGGTGATTTACATGTGGATGTATGCTGGGGCTGGCTCTGGAGATATTGTCGCATTAGAACATAAATTAATTCAGAGGCCTGCAACTGCCACTCATGAATTTTGGCCATTAATGTGCAGTTAACACCTTGTTGTGATTTAACCTGTCTTTAAATATACTTTATATGTTCTCCTTATTATGGTTTTTATTAATTATTTATATCTTGAGGTTTCATAGGGTTTTCTAAATAACACTTATATTACATTATATTGTCATTGACTGGCACCATTACTAACATCATTGGTTTTCAATCAGTGGAACTTACTTTACTTCCACATTGCTTCTTCGCTATTGTGACCCTGTAGATGGTTAGCTTCTCCTTTGTCTTTCTCTATTTTCTGAGCCTGCATTTTACTATGAATATCTGTAGCAAGAACAGCCAGTGATGAAGTAGATTGCTCCAACACAGTCAGTGCATTCCAG
Source organism: Ichthyophis bannanicus (assembly GCA_033557465.1). Lineage (NCBI taxonomy): Eukaryota > Metazoa > Chordata > Amphibia > Gymnophiona > Ichthyophiidae > Ichthyophis > Ichthyophis bannanicus. Next base: position 73,146,261 of record CM066049.1, on the reverse strand, counting down.
ATATTACCCAGGGAAAGAATGGCAGGTTTCTCTAAAGGTGAACCAGTTATTAGCTTACTAAATGGAGTTGCAACTTCAGGGGGAGCATTCCAACTCATCCCAGGACTAACATCTGCTACACCTCCACTCCTCAATGGTATCCCGTTCATCTCTGGGCCCCAATCTGGCACACAGCCTCCTGGGTACTCCACATGGCCTGAAATGTTTCCTTCCCAGCAGACCCTGCAGCTCCATATCCAGAAAAGCCTCTCCTGGAGTAGGGAGAGCATTCTATCACCCAGGCTTATTGAGGTCTCCATCTCTAGCAGACTTGATGCTCCCTCCGGGGCTGCAGTGGACTTAGCAATATGAAAACAGGTGTTCAGGCCAGGAGCTCAAGAATAAATTGTGCCTAACTTGGCAAGCCTTCTGGGGCTCTAGGAGTTCAACTTAAATTTTCCTCTTCAATTTTTGCATGATTAAATACATAGAACATAAGGTATAAAGCATTGCCAGACACAACCTCTCCTTAAGCCTCCATCTTGGTTCCCCAATGTGTTAATTTTTGATGTGATGTAATACAGAAAATCGACAAACTAAAGAGTAAAATCACCAGGACTGGATGGTATATACCTCTCAGTACTGAAAGAGATCAAACATGAAAATGCTAACCTGTTACTAGTAATCTGTATATATTGCTTAAAATAACCACCTGAGGACTGGAGGGTGACCAATGTAATGCTAATTTTTAAAAAGGGCTTCAGGGATGATCTGAGAAACTAGACCAGTGAGCTTGACATTGATTTGGGCAAACTGATAGAAGTTATTAAAAAAAAAAAACAACAACAACAACAACATTACTGATCATATATATAGACACGGCTTAATGAGAATGAGTCAGCATGGATTTAGCAAAAAGAAATCATGCCTTACAAATGGATTAGGTTTCACTAAAGGTGTAAGTAAATATGTAGATAAAGGTGAGGTGCTTCATATAATGTATTTGGATTTTCAGAAGTCATTTGACAAAGTCCCTCCTGAAAGACCTTTCAGAAAAATAAAAAGTAATAGGATAGAGGTAATGCTCCATTGTGGATTGGAAAATGGCTAAAAGACAGGAATAAGAGAACAGGGTTAAATGATCAGTTATCCACGTGGGAAAGAAGTCAATAGTAGCGTGCCCCAGGAGTGTTTACAGGGACCTGAGCCGTTTTACATATTCATATATGGAGACTGGAGTGTTTATCTGCCATCATATACTATGTTACTATAGGTAAGGTGATCAAATTTGCATATAACACAATTTTATTCAAAGCTTTCAAAACAGCAGAGGATTGTGAGGAACTGTGGAAAGATCCTGTGAGGCTAGAAAACTGGCCATGTAAATGGAAGATGAAATTTAATGTGAACAAGTGCAACATAATATACATAAAGAAAAATAATCCCAACTACAGGCATTAGGAGTCACTATCCATAAAAAAGATCTTAGAGTCATCGTGGATAATACGTAGAAACTTTCAGCCCCATATGCGCTAGAGCAGCAGGTTAAGAAGCAGGAAGGTCAGATTCAAATCCCACCGCTGCTCCTTGTAATCTTGGGCAATCACTTAACCCTCCAATACCTCAGGTACAAATTTAGACGGTAAGCCCCCCCAAGGGATAGAAAAGCACCGACTGTATCTGAATGTTAACTCGCCTTGAGCTACTCCTGAAAAAAGACATGAGCTAAGTCCAAATGGAAAAGCTCTGTGAGCCAGGGCTACCAAAAAAACAAGCCGCATGCCAGGGAATATTTTTCAAAGGAAAAGGGAACCAAACTGAGACTATCATTACATCTCTATATAGGTCCAGTGTGATATCGCAGCACCTCCCCATACCGACAGCAGCATGGGCAAAGGACTCTCACGCAGCTTCACGGGAATAGTGGTTTCCATTCCTAGCAGATGAGGAGGAAAGCTGCAGAGGGTTTGTGGGCTGGCTAGAGCACTATTCAATCTGTTTTCCTGCTGGGTCTGTCTTGTTACTGTGTCTTTCTGAGCACATGGAACGATCTTTCCTTACACGATGTACATTGTCCTTGTAGGGGGGCAGATCTACTGGCAGTAAACGCGGATGGAAACATGCCGTACGATCTGTGTGAAGATGAGCCCACGCTGGACATCATTGAGACCTGTATGGCCTATGAAGGTAAAGGGGGTAGCATGGATGGGCTTATGCTTGGTGAACAGAGTGTTGATGCTTTTTTGAAATATTAAGTGGTTCTTAGTCTGTGTGTTCTGGATCCTAGTACTGTTCATTTTACCCAGGTCAGTCTGGAGAGGCTTATCCAGTCCTAGTTTAGGCCCACTGTCCACATGGAACTGTAGTTTGGATTAATCTCGTCAGGTTGACTTGGGTGAGGTTTCAACAATAAGCCCCTAAAGTGCCTCCCACTGGGGCAAAGACAAACCATACCCACAATGTGTAAAAATAAGTTTGGAAGAAAGCTATGAAAAATTACAGTTTAGAGCGATTCAACTTTTGGTTAAGTGCTGTGAGTTTGCTACAAGTTTTTAGAGGGTGCCAAAGAGAAGAATCTTGAGCATGACTGGTTGACATCATGTTTGAAGAGAGTCAGAGAATGACAGTGCTTGCAGGCAGGGACTGAACTTCAGGCAGTGGTATGAAGTGCCTTTCATGCGTGGGCGATGTTTGGGAGGACAGGGAAAACCATACCTGCTGGAACTGGGGGGAGGAGCCTGGAACAGGGCACCTGCCCCATTGCCATCTTCCTGTAACAGCAGCAGCAAACTGAAATTCAGTGTGGCATTCGGGCCTTGTGGTGGCTCCACCCCTTTGCTGGAGTTTCCTAGGTACAGGAAAACTGTGCGGGAGGAGAGGAAGGGAAATTCAGCTCTTAGGTCCCATACTGAATTTCTATTTGCTGCAGCTGCAGTCTGAAAAGTGAAGTGTCCTGGTTAGCCAAATGAAGGTGGAAGGGAGAGAAAAGTGTGGGGTGCTGGGCAAAGAGAAGGAGATCTTGTGGAACTTGCAGGGAGTAAAGGGGGTGACTAGGAGAAAGAGAGTAAGGTGGAGTTGCATGGTAGGGAGGTAGAAGTTTAAGAGAGCAAGAGTGCAATGACTCAGATCCAACCCAGTTAGCAAGTTGAGATCTACTTGTTGCAGCAAAATGTATTGAATCTTGCATTGCTAATCAATTATATGATCTTTGGAGCAAATAGGGAGTTTGGACCCAGTTCAGCCAGGGTTCAGAGCAAGTATTAGTACAAAACCTGTTCACTGCAATGCTGGATGATATGCGGAGGGCGATGGATAGGGAGGAATCGGAGTTTCTCTTTCTCCTCGATTTGTCTGCCACTTTTGATTCCGTTTATCATGCGATATCATTGCATCATCTCACAGATTTAGGTATTTGTGGACCAGCAGTACAATGGCTTCAAAATTTTCTTCTGGATGAGGCATATGTGGTAGCTCTGGATGAACAGGAGTCAGAAGAACAGAAGTTGTTCCATGGAGTCCCACATGATTCATTGCTGTCACCTATCCTTTTCAATATGTGTAAAGCTAGATATAGGTATTACTAGATAGCTCGGGGCTGATATTCAGCAGTGGTGGTAACCAGTGTGGTTAAAGCGACTGGTCATTGCCATTTTAACTAAGATCCAGATAGTCAATGCCGGGGTCATATCCAGCCACTGGCATTGACTATCCAGGTTGGCTGCTTAGGGCTTCAGTTGGCTGGATAGTCCTACTACAAGATCCGCTTCAGTCTGGCTTTGGTCCCTTTCATTCTACCGAGACAGCTCTTGCAAAAGTCTCAAAGCAATTTGTTCCTGGCTAAATCGAAGGGCCTTTTCTCAGTCCTCATTCTTCTTGACCTTTCTGCTGCTTTTGACACTGTTGATCGCCACCTTCTCCTCAATACTTTGTCCTCGCTTGGTTTTAGGGGCTCTATACTGTCCTGAGTCTCTTCTTATGTCTCTACTGCTATCCCACTCTCAGCTGTTGTACCTCCAAGGATCTGCTCTAGGCCTTTTCCTTTTCTTTCCTTATATCCAGTCCCTTATTGCTCTTATCTCCTCCCATGGCTTTCAGTACCATTTTTATGCTGATGACTCTCAGATCTATCTCTCTATACCTGATATCTCTCTGTCACGCCAGGCCCGAATCTCTGCCTGTCTATCTGACATCGCTGCCTGGATGTCTCACTGCCATTTGAAATTGAACATGGCCAGAATCCCCCTCCCTCCTTCCTCCTGTCTCTGTCTCTGTTGATAGCACTCTCCTTCTTCCTATTTCCTCAGCCTGCAACCTCGGGGTCATCGTTGACTCCTCCCTCTCATTCTCCTCACACATCCAATTCATTGCTAAAACCTGTTGTTTCTTCCTCTATAACAACAGCAAAATGTGCCCCTTCCTTTCTGAGCACACTACTAAAACTCTCATCCACTCCCTAGTTACCTCCTGTCTACTGCAATCTCCTCCCTCCTGGTCTCCCTCTGAGTCTTCCCTCTCCCCTTCAGTCTGTTCAGAACTCTGCTGTGGGGCTAATCTTCAACCAGCCCTGTTATACTAATATAACCCCTCTTCTCAAATTTTAATTTAATTTAATTAACAGATTTTTATATACCGCTCCTTCCATTGATCAGATGCGGTTTACATGGAACAACAGTAAACAGGGAGAGCTGTTTTTACAGATAACAAGTTGTAACTTACATTTAACATTTAACAATTTGTGAACTATGTACAAAGGAACAGAGTTAAACTATAAACAGAATTATTTGTTATTCATTTGTCATCAAAACATTGTTTTAGGGCTTCAGTACTTCATTCCTTTTCTGGAAAAGTTATATTAGCTGGAATAGGACTATCCTTTATCTGGCTGTGAGGTGGGAGGTGAGTTCGTCAAGGATCCATAGTGCATTGTGAATAAGTGTGTTTTACGTTTTTTCCTAAATTCCATGATTTCGGGTAAGGATCTTAATTCTGATGGGATTGTGTTCCACAGTATGGGGGCTGCATGGGAGAAGGCTTTCTTGTTGGTGTTTTTTTTTGGCCTTTATAAATTCTTTTGGTGTTGTTAATTTGTTTAGCTGGTCTCTCCTTTGAAGATTATGAGTGGGCTCTATTTTGATGAGGTTATTTATAGTCAGGGGTGCTGTTTTATTTAGGGCTTTGTAGGTGGTTAAAAGAGTTTTATAATCTATTCGACTTTGAATCGGGAGCCAGTGTAAATATTCTAAAATAGGGGTTATATGTTGGAAAGGTGGGGCCTTCGTAATGGTCTTGGCTGCCGCGTTTTGTGCTAATTGGAGTTTTTTCAAGGTCTGTTTTGTTACACCTAGTAGGATTTGATTTGCAAAGTCGAAATGGGGGGTTATTATCGCTTGTATAATTCGTTGAAAATCTTGAAGGTGCATTAGGGGGCGGAGTTGCTTTAATATTTTAAGTTTAAAATAAACTTTTTTTGTTATGTTTCTTACGTGTGTGTCCATGCTGAGGTGTTTGTCTAGTATTACGCCTCAAGTAACTTCATCGGCTCTCCTTCTGTTTCCATATCCAGTTCAAACTTCTCCTTCTGACCTACAAATGCATTTGTTCTACTGCTTCTCTCTCCTCTCTCCCTACACCCCATCTCACGAACGCCACTCTCCTACTGGCCTGCTTCTCTCTCTGCCCTTTTCTTCCACTGCCAACTCCAGACTTCGTTCCTTTCACTGGCATAGAATATGCCTGGAATAAACTACCTGAGGTTGTACATCAGGCTCCATCTCTGCCCCTTTTCAAGTCCATGCTAAAGGCTCACCTCTTTGAGGCTGCTTTTGGATCCTGATCCCTTGCTTTCCTTCCATTCCTTATTTGTACCCCTGCTCTAAGCTATCGTATTGTCTGTCTTGATAAGATTGCAAGCTCTGACGAGCATAGGCCGTTTTTATATGTGGCTGTACAGCGCTGCATATGCCTTGTAGCACTATATAAATGATGAATACTAGTAGTAGTAGCTAACTGAGCTTTGCATTCAGCGGTGATAGCTAGCCACTATAATTGTACCAGCCATTGCCGCTGAATGTTGAGGCTTTAAAATGTATGCATTTAGGCTTGCCATTCACTTGCCGAGATTTATGAGCCTCATTTAAGTGTCTGTAAAGTGATTAGTCATCGCCACTGAAGGTGAAACCCAGATATTCAATGCCATGGCCATATCTGGCCACCAGCATTAAACATCTGGGTCGGCCAGATAGCCTCCGCTCCATCCCAGAACGCTCCTAGCATCAATGTGTTCAGTGGCGGCACGCACAGATATTCAGTAGCAATAATGCAGTTACTGCCGCTGAATATCCCGGTCACCATGATTAAGGTAGCTAGCAGATCTGCTAACTGTGTTAATCACATTGATTAGCAAGTCCTATGGTTTTACTTTTTGTAATTTTATGATTCAGACTTTTCATTTGATTTTTGTATGTTTTGTTTTTATTTTATTATTGATTATTTGATGTCTTATTTGTATTTATTTTGATGTTAAGGACATAGGCGTCAGAAAGGAGTGGGCCACACGGGCTCTGGCCCCACCAAAAATCATGGCTGACAGGCAGTAGGCTGCCCGCGATCGTAGCAAAGACTTTTCTTGTGTGCTCTAGGGAGATCGGATCCCCACGGGCAGAACAGGAAGGGGTTTTGCTACAATCACAGCTTCTCTTCTATTGCTCACAGGGGATGGGATCCCCTCAGCAAGACTGCTACCTGCCAGCTGCAATCACAGCAAAGACCCTTCCTGCCTACCCTGGGATCCTCCCGTGGACAGAAGAAAAGCTGCGATCGCAGCAAAGACCTTTCTTGTCCGCCCATGGGAGATCGGATGCCCTCAGACAGAACAAGAAGGGATTTTGCCCATGGGGTGGAGTTGGGGTGGAGCTTGTGGTGGTGCTTGGGCCCCCCTCCCCCCCCCCCCCGAAGGAAAAAACCCTTCCGTCACCTCTGGTTAAGGATGTTTTATGTATCACTGATTTTAATACACTTTGTACATTTCATTGAATTGAAAAGATGGAATTTTAGTCTATAATTAAAGAAAATGAAAGCGAAGGGTGGGAGAAAAGAGATAGAGGAGGGAGATGTTGCAAGATAGGAAGGAGTTCTAGATGCCTGGGGTGGGAGGAAGGGTAGGGAAGGGAAGGGAAAAGTTGTTTGGATAAATGGATGAAAGGGAAGAGGAGATACTGGACACCTTTTGGGGAGGAGGAGACATGTTGGACTTTGAGGAGGGATGGAGTATGGGAGGGTAAGACCTGGGCCACTGGGGAGGGGGGGGGGGCAGTGGACCCTGGCCTGTCCTGGAGGGGAGGCGCAGGACTGAGGGTTCTCATAGGACATCAGGTACCCTTTGACCAGCTCTGTTGCCCTGCTCCGCCCTGCTAGAACAAGTACTTTTGAATATGGATCCAATAATGTATAAATGTTGCAACATGTAACTAAAAGTACAACCCAAGGCGGATGACTGTTTCTTTAATGACAGCCAGCTGCATAGCCTAATTTCAACTGATTACAATCATGTTAAATAAGTGTTCCAAACAATATAATGTGGGAAATGATTAGAAATGGTGCGAGGATCTCGAACTTGTGAGGAGCCCTATCCGCTGCACCCCCTCAGCTTCTTCCTGCCTCTGGGCTGAAAAGCTGCATCAGGCCCAGGTGCCTGTGTGGGGGAGGGAGGCGGGAACAGGAAAGCTGTTGTCAGGGACAGAAAGGCAGAAGCAGAGTCCTTAAAGGAAGCTGCTTAGAGAGATAATATGTGTGCCGCCGATGACTAATGAAAAATGACTTCAAGAAGCACTGGGAGGTTGTTAAAGCGTCACTTGCTTAATTAAGTTCAGTAACAATTAGCACCTCGCAGTTGCTGTGTTCAGCTGACCTAAAAAGAAAGCAGACTATGACTCTGGAAGAAATTTTATTAGACCTGACTTAGAAATGAATCCCATATCCAAGAATGATGGACGTTTGATCAGGAGAGGGTTGAGGGGAGGTTTGTATAGCATAGGTGTTCCCTAACCTGACTTAGTGACCCCAGAGCGGTTGGACTTACAGGATATCCACAGTGAATATACACTGGAGATTCAGCATTTAGTTATGTATTTGTTGATATATTTAAAACACTGCCAAATCACCAAACGTTCCAAGAGGTTCACAAACAACATATACAGTGGGGAGAGAAACATACCTATGAAGGTGGATGTGAGCCTTCTAGTCTGCTGAACTCCATTGCTGTGGCCTGGTTTGGTTGGAATGGGGAGGAAGAGGAGGCAAGATTGGGCCTGACAGAGACGGCAGTCGGGATGCAGTCTTGCAACACATGCAGTGTGTGGCCCGCGTTGCTGACATGTCCAGAGTGTCAGTCAGTGACGAGGTGCCTCGGGAATCGTCCGTGCTTTCCGATGCTTCTTTGATCTCAGGGGATCGTGTTCCACTCCTGCCACCATAAATGATGAGAGACGCAGCTGCCAATGTTGTCTGCCCACTTCAGGTAGACGATGCAGCCAGTACTACTGGAGCCGCATCAGAAAGAGTTAACCTGCCTGGAAAGAGTTACAATCCGCAGTGTTAGGAGATCCTCGGATGAAAATGGATGCTCTCCCTTGGAGTGGGATGTATGTCAGACCTTGTAGGTCAGGAAGATCTGAGGCACCTCAATGTTGCTGGGAAAGTTGGGAGAGATACCCGGGAAGAACACCTGAAGTAGCTATGACCTTTTCCTTGTCTCTATTGCCTGAACCACCTACTGGAGTTTCTCTAGGTCAGATGTGGTCCTTAGTGTCAAGAATGGTGTCTTCAGTAGTGATATCTGTGCAAGAGTTACATGACTTTATGAAGGGACTTCCTTAAAGTTAACTTTATATGATTCTACTTTTCAGCATCAGAATGAAGGTCGCTTGGTTGTGAATCCAGAATGAAATCTTTGGATGAAGCTTAGTGAAAGACAAGAGGGTATTAAGGGATAAGGTTTAGATTTTGGAAAACTCAATCAGAAGAAACTTGAAGTTTACTAATTTTCCTAAATCTTCATATATCTAAGGATTTGCTTAAGAACTAGAAAATTGTGAAGGGGATTCTTCTGTAATAAGAATTCCAGGGGGGGGGGGGATATTCAAAGGCATTTCCACGACTTGCAAACCCTGGCATTAGCCCTCAGTGGCAACAGCTAGCCGATGGTAGTGAATACCCTCTCCCTTTTTTGTAATGCTAAAGTTAGGGTTTACCTGGATTTTTGTAGAGGTACCCAACTTAAATGTAGAGCTTACCTAAATTTTCATGAATGTGTGCTCGATTTAGGGCTGTCTTTATTACATTTCCTGTCAAAAGTATTATTCAATTAGAGGGTAATAGATTTTCCTTTTTAGACCGGAAGCAGTTGTGGTTTGTAGAGGCAAAGGAACCTCCAGCTTCTGGTGTGTCATGATTCTGGTTTGTAATCAGAATGGCTGGGAGTCTTTTTTTCTAGCTAGCCTCTGCATGCCGTTATTAAATTGTTAAGTATTTTTATTTATTTATTTTATTGTTCTTATATACCGCACTCTTAAAAATCAGCACGGTTTACATACAATGATACTGTGCCAAATAGGCACTTACAATGAAACAGGAGATTAAACTCGGAATTCAACTGGGGGAACTATGTACAATATTAACAGGTTATCTACAATATGTATCTATAGTATGTACATCCTTTGACAGTATTTCATGTGTTCCTTGTTGTGTGCATGATAGGTGGTGTTGGGTTGGATGGTTGAGAGTAGTGTAGGAGAAAGAGGTGGTGTTTTAGCGCCTTTCTGAATTGGGTTAGATCTGTTATGGCTCTGATGGACGCTGGGAGCGCATTCCAGCAGCTGGGGGCATAGAACTTGAAGGCTCTGTTCCTTGTTGTTTTGTTGCATTTTGTTATATCGCTGGGGATCTGTAGAGTATTGGCTGTGCAGGTTCTCCTTTCTCTGTTTGCTGACATGGGGTGAACAAGGTCCATTAAGGCTGTAGGGGCTATTTTGTTGATGACCTTGAAGGTTATGATGATTACTTTATAGGATAGCTGACAGTAGATCGGTAGCCAATGTAAGTCCTTAAGGACCGGGTTGATGTGATCACCTCTGGCGGCTCCACTTAGGACGCGCACGGCAGCATTCATAGCTAACTGTAGGGGTTTTAAGGTGTTTTTGGGTAGGCCCTGCAGGATCACGTTGGCATAGCCAAGGTGGGGTATAACCAGCGCCTGAAAAACTGATCTGAAGTCCTCAGGTTGCAACAAGGGTCGAAGATGTCGTAGAGTTCGTATCTTGTGGTATATTTGTTTGATGGTGTTGCTGATGTGTTCCTTGAAGTTGAGCTGTTGGTCTAATGTAACGCCTAGGTAGCGGATGCTGGGTCTGCTCGCGAGTTCTGCATCTCTTGTCTTCAAGGTTGGCAGAGGAGAGAAGGACTGGTTTCTAGTCACAAATAGTATGTCAGTCTTGTTAAAGGTGATCTTGAGGCTTTGGGATTGGAGCCAGTCGGTTATGGCATCGAAGCATTTTATCAGTTGGGTGAAGTCTGGGTTTTCATTCGTGAATGGGGTAAAGAGCAACACGTCATCCGCATAGAGAAAGAAAATTTGCTGTGTCATATTACGAGACTGAGAAAACAAAAATGCGTTGGTTTAGCACTTAGATTTATTTTGTGTATACAATGCGGGTTCATCAGAACAGGTTTGGAAAACTCTATATGTTAGAGTCAAACAGGATAAAGATATGCAGGAAAAACATATACTGTAGAATATGAATGGATAGAAATTCCATGTAAAAAGGGAAAGGGAATGGCAGTGGGGGTGTACTACTGTCCACCTGGACAGATGATGAAATGCTAACAGAAATTAGGGAAGCTAGCAAGTTTTATAGCACAGTAATAAAGGGAGATTTCAATTACCCTGGTGTTGACTGGGTCAATATCACATCAGGACATACTAGGGTGATAAAGTTTCTAGATGAAGTAAATGACTGCTTCATGGAGCAGCTGGTTCAGGAACTGACACACGGGGATGCTATTTTAGACTTATCCTCAGTGGAACGCAGAATCTAGTGCGAGAGAACTGTTTGGGGGCCACTTGGCAATAGTGATCATAACATGATCATATTTGATATAATAAACAGAGGGAGGATAGCAAGGAAATTTTCTGTGCTAACTTTCAAAAAGGAGACTATAATAAAATGAGGAAAATGGTTAAGAAAAAGCTGAAAGAAGCAACTGCAAAGGTTAAGAGTTTACATCAGGGCTGTGTTTTATTTAAAAAATACTATCCTGGAAGCTCAGACCAGATGTATTCCATGCTTAAAAAATGGTGAAAGGAAGGCCAAATGGCAGTCAGCATGGCTTAAAGGTGAAGTCAGAGAGGCTGTGATAGCTGAGAGAATCTTTCAGAAAATGGAAAAAAAGAGCCAAATGACGAAAAGAGGAAACAACATAAATACTGGCAAGTTAAATGCAAGGTATTGATAAGGCAAAGTGAAAAAACTGGAAGCAAAAGCACATACTTTTTCAAGTATATTCATAGCAAAACACCTGTGAAGGAGTCAGTTTGACCATTAGATAATGGGGGGGGGGGGGGGGGTTTAAAAATTGCCCTGAGAGAAGACCAGGCCATAGAGAAGAGACTGAATGAATTTTTTGCTTCAGTCTTTATGAAGAAATGTAAGAAACATACCCATGCCAGAAATAATATTTAAAGGTGATGTATCAGAGGAATTGAAACAAATCTTGATAAATCATAAAGATGTAATTCAGCTAATTGATAAACTAAAGAACAGCAAATCAACTGAACCGGATGGCATACATCCCAGGATGCTGAAAGAACTGGAATTTGAGATTGCAGACCTACTTTTAGTAATCTGTGATCTATCTTTAAAATCATCTGTAGTGCCCAAAGATTGGAGAGTGGCCAACGTAAAGCTAATTATTAAAAAGGGTTCCAGGGGTGATCGGAGAAACTACAGACCAGTGAGCCTGATTTCAGTACTGGGCAAAATGGTAGAAACTATTATAAAAAACAAAATTACTGAGCCTGTAGATAGTCATGGTTTAATGGCAGAAAGACAATATGGATTTAGCCAAGGAAAGTCTTGTCTTACTGATCTCTTATATTTTTGCGAAGGTGTGAATAAACAGGTAGATATTATGAGCAGGTTTATATAGTGTATCTTGATTTTCAGAAAACCTTTTACAACATCTCTCATGAAGAGACTCTCTTGGGGAAATTAAAAAGCCATGGGATAGGAGACAAAGTGCTATTGTGGATTAGGAATTGGTTGAAAGATAGAAAACAAAGAGTAGGGCTAAATGACCAGTTTTCTCAGTGGAGAAAGATGAATAGTGGAGTATCCCAAGGAACTGTGCTGGGCCCACTGCTTTTTTACATATTTATAAATGACCTGGAAATACCGATGACACCAAATGATTCAAAGTTGTTAAAACACAAGAGGATTGTGAAAAATTGCAAGACGAATTTGATCGACTGGAAGACTGAGCGTCCAAATGGCAGATGAGATTTAATGTGGACAAGTGCAAAGCTCCACGTTAGGAATCCCCACCCAGAAAAAGGATCTAGGTGTCATCGCAGATAACATGTTGAAACCATCTGCCCAGTATGCAACAGCGGTCAAAAGAAATCAAACAGAATGCTAGGAATCACAAAGAAAGAAATGAAGAATAAAGTGAAGGATATTATAATGCCTCTGTATTGCTCCGTAGTGCAACCACATCTTAAATATTGTGTGCAATTCTGGGTACCATATCTTTAAAATGATATAGCAGAATTAGAAAAGGTACAGAGTACAGTGACAGAAACGGTAAAGGGGATGGAAGGATATCCCTATAAGGAAAGGCTTAAAAGGTTAGGGCCCTTCAACTTGGAAAAGAGACGCCTGAGGGGAGATATGATAGAGGTCTATCAGCTAATGAATGGAGTCGAATGGATAAATGTAGATTGGTTGTTTACTCCTTCAAAAAGTAGAAAGACTAGGGGACACTCAATGAAGTTACAATGTAGCATATTTAAGACTAATTGAAGAAAATATTTTTTCTCTCAACGCATAGTCAAAACTCTGAAGTTCCTTAGCAGAGGATGTAGTAAAAGCTGTTAGTGTAGCTGGATTTACAAAAGGTTTAGACAAGTTTCTGGAAGAAAAGTCTATAAACCATCATTAAAGAGGACCAGGGAAATTCACTGCTACCCATTGGACAAGTAGCTTGGAAGCTGTCGACCTTTTGGGAACCTGCCAGGTACGACCTGGATTGGTCACTGTTAGAAACAGGATATTGGCCTCAATGGACCCTTGGTCTAACCCAGTGGGGCGTCTTATGTTATTATGAGGGTGAGAAGGGATAGACTCAGCAGTAATATGCTGAAATATTCCTTTATGGAAAGAGCAATAGATGTGTGGAGTAGACTCCCAGTGGAGGTAGTAGAGACGAGGACAGTTTCTGAATTCAAGAAAGCATGGGACAAACACAGAAGATCTCTAAAGGAAAAAAGGGGACTATAGTAGTTGACATGGAAGGGCAGACTAGATAGACCATATGGGCCTTTTTCTGCCATCATTGTACCACCATTGTATATAGTTAACCAGGATATCCTTTATCAGATAACCCTCATTGTATTTAATTTCCCCTATTTCGCCAAGTTATACTTCCTGTTAAATGTAATGACCAGACATATGTAAATTGTCGGATGTTTTTTGTTCAATGTAAACCGCGCTGATGTCTAATAGTGCGGTATATAAGAATTGTTAATAAATAAATAAATAAATCATGTTTCTATCTTTAATTGTGCCCAAATAGGCAATAGTCACATAATTGTACCCATATATTGGGGGGAAGGGGAGGGGATACTCCTGCTAACAGAATAGGGCCAGCCCATGGACTAGGCAGCCATCAAGGGTGTCAGACCCTGGTGGGCAGCCTGAGTCCATTTTGAAAGCAGTGGCTTTGTGCTGCTGTTTTCAAAATGGAGTCAGGCCACCGCCTCCTGAATCCATCTCTCTCATTTGCAGCGGCAGCCCCACTCCATTTTGAAAGCAGTGGTGGCTCAAAGCAGAGTTGGGCCGCTGCCACTGCCTCTGTAATCTCCTTCTTATTGGTCTCCCTCTTAGCCACCTCTCTCCCCTTCGATCTGTTCAGAACTCTGCTGCGCGACTAATCTTTTGCCAGCCTCGATATTCTCATATAATCCCTCTTGTCAAATCAGTTCATTGGCTTCCCTTCCGTTTCCGTATCTATTACAAACTTCTCCTCCTGACCTGTAAGTGCCCTCACTCTTCTGCTCCTCACTACCTTTCCTCTCTCCTCTCTCCCTACACCCCTCCCCGTGAATGCCGCTCTTCTTCTGGCTCGCTTCTCTTTTTGCCCTTTCCTTCCACTGCCAACTCCAGACTTTGCTCCTTTCACCTTGCTGCTCCTTATGCCTGGAACAAATTTCCTGAGTCTGTACGTCAGGCTTAATCTCTGCCCCTTTGCAAGTCCATGGTAAAGGCTCACCTCTTTGAAGCTGCTTTTGGATCCCGACCCCCTTTTTCCTTGTGTCTCCTTACCCTCCTTTTCCCCTTATTCCTATCCATTGTCTTGTCTGTCTTAATTAGATTGTAAGCTCTCATGAGCAGGGACCGTCTCTATCTATGTTTGTACAGTGCTGTGTATGCCTTGTAGCACTTTATAAATGATGAGCCGTAGTAGTAGTGGGGGGGGGGGGGGGGGGAGGCGCGGCGGCTTCTGCCTGAAGCAGCAGAAACCCTTGGGCCGCCACTGTAACCGGGATATTCAGCGGCACTAACTGTACCTCTGAATATCTGCTGCTACCATCGGGGTGTTCCAGGGGGACAGCATCCGGCGGTAACCAGGCAGCAGCAATATTGAGCCTCTGCCCAGTTATCACAAAGCGGAGAAAGTTAGACACTGAAAGGCTGGTCTAATTTTCACCACAGAAACTAACCTGGCAGCAACTGGAGATCACTGTTTCCTGATAAGGTTCTTTGCTCTTTGGCCGACCCGGATGTTCAGGGCTAGTGGCTGGATATGATCCCAGCATTGAATATCTGAGTTTAAGTTTCAGCGGTGACGTCTAGCCACTGAAACCACTTTAGTCATTGACGCTGAATATCCCCCTCACTAGGGATACTAGACCCCTCAGCTACTTTGTATTCATGGGACTGCAAGCACATTTTCAAAGGGAGATCGTCAGTGGGGATTCCTTTAGAAATGTGGCCCGCCATGGCTAGGGGGCACGAACTTCAGCAAGTACCTCTGCATCTTCTTGAGACAAGTTCACACGTAGCCAAGGAAAGTGCATGGAGACGCGGAAAATGCAAGTCTCATACGTGCTCTCTTGCCCTGACCTAACGCCATCCCTTGTTTATCCAGAATAAGGGGAGGGGCAAGATTCAACTCCTCATTTCTGCTAATCAAATGCTTTTCACCTCTTAGAAATATTGCCCCCCCCCACCCATGTGCAAACAGGTTTGTTGTTTGTATTTAATTTATTTAGAGGAATAATTATTTTTGTCCTGTTAAGAAAAAGCTGTTAAAATGTGAAGAAATCAAAGCCAATAAACAGTCAGTAACCAGATAGGAAAGTCTTCCTTAATGTGAAAAGCCTCTTTACAGAATGCACCAACGTTTCACGTTAGGACTGTCCATCCAGCCAGTAGTCCAATGATGGAGGCAATTTAGAAGGTTTGCGGGGCGTTTACATGAGTAAATGACCAACGTGTTTAGTTAGCTGTCTTCAAAAAGCCACACACAGTTTCCAAGAGGGCATATTATGGGCGTGGTTTGAGCGTGCCAGAAAAGTATGTGTATATTTACGATTTTACAATGGCAATAAATGTTTGGAACTGGGGTTTCCATCAATGTCGAAGGAGGCAATTGTGCTTACCTCTATGGTGTTTAAAACCACCTCAGATTTTTAAAACGGGGGTTATTTTTCTCAGCCTTAATAAGCTCGTTCTGGATGTTCAGTTTTGTAAAATTCAGTACATTCATGTGTAAGTGTTGAAACCTACGTGCATAAATTGTGAAACTGGCATGCCCACTTTTAAGGCCCTGAATGATATTGATCTTTTTCTAGCATGTTTAATACCAAAATAGCTGTTCCCACTGGTTATGCCATTGCAGGTGTATTTCCCAGTGTTCCTGTATGTATTTTAGAACAGAGTGCACGTTTAGCGCCTTTTGTAAAATACTGGGGAATTATGCATGTCGCAACCTGGACGTCCTAATTCCTAGGCAGACAACCTCTGTAAAAATGGGGCTTCACCTTTCTCACTGTTTGGCTGCAGGTATAACGCAAGAGAAAATCAATGAGATGCGAGCTGCTCCCGAACAGCAAATGATCTCTGACATCCAGGGTTTGCTTACAGCCAGCCAAGACGTGAATGCGGTGAACACTCAGGGAGCTGCACTGGTGAGTAACAGAGTCGGGGACCTGGAAGAGCTGAACCAAAGACACGTCTATCTGTCCTGTGTACAATAAAATGTCTATTGAATGAGGGGGTCGAAAAGTTGGTAAGATGAAGTATTTTCTCCAGTTGTCTGCAAAGAAATCCCAACAGCAGAAGTTGCATACTGTGTCACGTACATACCTCAGAGGTGTGTCCCCTGGGAGCAATGTCTCAAAATGAGGCTTTGGACCATACCACGATAGTAATGAACTTAAGGGGAGATATTCAAAGGCACTAACGCAGTTAACACCGCTGGATACATGCCCCGGGGTGTGTCGTGCGCATTCCAGGCCAGAGCGGAGGCTGCATCTATCGCTAACTGCCCAGCGGCAATATTGAGCTGCTGTCCGGTTTGCAACAAGTGGGTAAAGTAAGGTGTGGCAAAGGCTGGCTGAAGTTTACCCACGGAAGCTAACCGACAGAGGCACGAAATTTCCGCTGTCCAGTTAGCTTCCAAGTTCTGCGGTGACCCGGATATGGTCTCGGCATTGAATATCCGGGGTTAGAATTCAGCAGCAGTGGCTAGCCGCTTTACAAGCGTTAGCCGCCACTGAAGATCCCGCCCCTCCCCTCCTTAATTCCTAGAAAAGGATATGTGGAGCAATGTTCCCTCTAATTTTCTGTAGGCTGTGTGCGCATAAAATATGAGCTGTGTGCAGCTTTTGAAGGAAGGTTACATTTTTGTGCGCTACATAACAACACTCGGAGTTATATACTTTAAAATTTGACTACACGTCAGAATACAGTATGCACACCACATTAATTTTAATCAAATTAAATGAAAATAGACGATTACTAAATGAAGTGGGAAATTTCTAGTAATTACAAACATAACTTTTAAATTTTAAGACGTCTGTGTTGTTTTCTATCAGAATCAGAGCCGTAATTTTTGTGCGCTCTGTTGTAAAGAATGTGCGCACTCTCGGCGAGGTGTGTGCGCGCGCACACGCGCACAGCTTAGAGGGAACAGTGATGTGGAGTATGATCTTACTTGCTCAGACTTACTGCTAACTCTCACTGCAGTACTTGCATTATCACAAAGAAGGCGCCCCCTGCAGTTTATAGCATGTACAGCAGCCTCTCAAGGTGTGTTTGGAAATTGTTTAATAAGACTTGTGGCATCCAGCATGATGGGAACTACTTCTGAATCTCTCGGCCACGTTTTCTTGGTGTCCGACTGCATTTGTCGGCGCTGGAAGATCTTTTCTCTCTCCACGTGATTCGCAGAGTAACCACTCGGCACTGACACCTCTGTAATCAATGTGTTTTTTTTCTGTTACCATGATGTCCGGTTTTCTTGCACTGAGCTTCTTATCAGTTGGAATGCAAATGTCCCGGATGGTCTCACCCTGTTCATTCTCCGAGAATTCTCTTAGGGTCGTGATGTTATAATGGATGAGACTTGACACCTTATTGACCTTTCTGTACAGAAACTTTCTCCCGTCAGAACTTATAAGCCAACTATGAGATGAGTGACCGTTTTCGGTTCTTTCTTCGACCATCTACTGTACATATGCCTCTTTGCCAGTTTTATCTATGCATCTGTGAACCATCTCATCTGTAACCCACTGCAACTATTGAAATTTCATCCTTAGGTTTCAGTTCGCTTCTCCTTACCCACTAATCTGTTTGGGTTTGATCCACATATGTATCCTGGAGTAATACTTTATATTTCCCACTGTATTTATGCATTTGCCACTTGCCTTAGCTTGAGCACTGATCTAATGCCTTAATGAGTTTTTTCTCTTGTTTTGCAAATTTCCTTCCGTTTGTGTACTGATGGATTCTCACTCATTCCTTCTGTGCTGTTGATAGATGATAATTAACATTCTGTGATGAATTGGTGACCATTTTACTGAGACATCTGGAAATTTTTCTATTTTGAACATGTACCCAGTGAGATCAAGGGCTCCAGTCACGGGCAGCGTATACTCTTAGGGGTTGATATTCACTGGTGACGGCCACTGAAATTGACCCCAGACATTCAGCTCCAGAGCATATCCAGCATCCGGCTTTTCGCCAGTAATCACGGCAGCTATCCAGTCAAGTGCTAACTGGATAACTAAACCACATAAAGCTAGGGCAGCCATTGACCTGTTCTAACTTTATGTGGTTTAGCTATCTGCTTAGTGGCTGAAGTATCGCTGATGACCAGATAGCTGCGGCCACCACCCCCCACTCCGCCCACAGACCACCCCGGATTTAACCAGGCATCTTTCCTGCAGTCTACGGGAATATTTAGTGGCACTATCTGGCTAGTGGCAGGGAGCACATGTGATTTGCGCACATTACCACATGTGTTTTATAGAATATGTGCGCAAATTGCATTTCCACCCATGCTACTCCCAAACTCCCGCGAGCACACCTTATCCGAGCCATGCATACTTTTAAGTGTGACCTAATTTTATTAGAGGCTTTTATATGCATAAATCAGCAGGTTTGTAAAATTTCCCCCATAAGAGGGCAGGCATGCTACTGCAGGTATCATAGTAAACTCAGCCCATTAACGAAAACCCTGTAATGAAAACTGCATTGCCTGAAGGAGGGATGTTAGTAGTCATTAGCACATCTTTAAACATTCATTAGACTAATAAAGACATCATCTCTGCCTAATTACTGTGCTGGTGTGTTAAAACGAATTTTAAAACCTTGAGTCCCCCATAGCTAGTCCTGATTTCAGGAGATCATAGTTACATAGTACATGATGTGCCCAATTCCATAACTTCCACGCCCGGCCCGCGCACACATCTAAATTAAAAATGGGCCCCATTTGAACCTAATTCTGCATCCGTGGGTCTAGATGTGCCCTTGGGTCTGGAATTGGGGACAGAGATGTGCCAGGCACTGCAGAGGCAAAGTACTATTCAGCTGGCCCATGTCTGCATTTGGCACGCAGCCCACCTATGGGACATGGGTAAACCTTTTGGATGTCCCCACGCCCACCATATTCTGAAAGGTTGCACGTTTCGGATCCTGCCCGTCTCTGGGATGTACCCGCAGACGCCACGCCTCCTCGGCAAAACGTGCATCTCCTAAGCTGCTCTTCACACTGACATTTATTTTATTTTATTTAACACTCATTTTTATACCGCATCTTCCAGAGATCAGTTGCGGTGTACAAATAACAACAATCAACAAAGCGAAGTTTGTTTTACATGGAACATCTTAATTTTACATAGAACATCTTAAAATATCATACATTAAACAAAGTTAAGTCTATATCATACATTAAACAAAGTTAAGTCTAGGAAACTAAACAGTGCATTTAAACTGGAACCGTGTTAAAACAATTAACCAACAAATGTAGTGTCTATATACATAAGACAGTACATAGCAGATACAACTATATACATGAGGTATTAGGGCATAAGAGATTGGATCGTCATTTCATTTGAGCTATGTGTGTTATCCATTAGGTGGGAGGATTTTGCTTATGTAGCCAGTTACCTGTTTAGCCTTTATCTATGATGAGTGCAAGGTTTTCCATGGTGTTGTAGTGTTTAGAGAATAGATAAGTTTTTAATTTTTTGCGGAATTCCATGATCTCTGTTAGTGATCGTAGATCCTCTGGTAAGGAATTCCAGATAGTTGGAGCTATGTGAGAGAAGGCTCTGACATTAGTTTGCTGATGCACACTAGACATAAATACCAATGAGAAATGACTGCTGCTGCAACCGAGACCATATACCAGTCCCTGAAAAGTGCTAGGCAATCCCAGTACGCTCTAATATGGCATAAGAGAATGAAAATATGAACATATATGTCAGGACATATCTTGCATCAAATGGTACGTGGCATTAGAAAATGGCCCCAGTCTTTCCTGCCTTGGTTATCTCTACAAAGACACTTTAAACTGCTTAGGATGGAGCCTTACCAACTGCACAAAACCTGAAACTAATATTGCAGTTCCCCAAAGGATATTGCTGAGCAACAAATGTACGCCTTTACGTGCCTATGGCCTGTAAGTACACTCATTCTGCTGCTCCACTCTTATCTCTCCCCACCCAAATCCTCAGGAATTCCACTGTTCTGGCAGATCCCTTCTATCTGTGCCCTTCTCTTCTCCTGCCAACTCCAGACTTCGCTCCTTCACCTTGCTGCTCCTTATGCCTGGAACAAACTATCTGAGTCTGTACATCAGGCTTCTTCTCTGGCCCTTCTCAAATCCAGGCTGAGCGCTCACCTCTTTTTGCAGATGTTCGATCTCATCCACCAAAGCTTCTTTGTGTTTCCTGACCATTCCCCTAGATGTATCCTGTCCACAGCTGCTGTGTTGTCTGCCTTATAAGAACATAAGATATGCCATACTGGGTCAGACCAAGGTCCATCAAGCCCAGTATCCTGTTTCCAGCAGTGCCCAATCTAGGTCACAAATACCTAGCAGTTTCCCCAAAAGACACAGGTTCCACAATGCTTGTACTGGGTCAAGCATTGATATCCTCAGTCCCTTCTTAATAATGGTTTATGGAACTTTCCTCCAGGAACTTGTCCAAACCTTTTTTAAACCCAGCTACACTAACATCCTCCGGTAACAAATTCCAGAGTTTGATTACACGTTGAGTGAAAAAATATTTTCTTTTATTAGTCTTAAATAGTTTACCCTGTAGCTTCATTGCATGTCCCCTAGTCTTTCTATATTCTGATAATGTAAACAATCAATCTACGTTTACCCATTCCACTCCGTTCATTAATTTATAGACTTCTATCATATCTCCCCTCAGCCATCGCTTTTCCAAGTTAAAGAGCCCTAACCTTTTTAGCCTTTCTTCATAGAAGTATCCTTCCATCCCCTTTACCATTTTGGTGGCTCTTCTCTGAACCTTTTCTAATAATGCTATATCCTTTTTAAGATACAGCGACCAGAATTGCACACAATATTCAAGGTGCGGTCGCACCATGGAACGATACTGCGGCATTATAATATCTTTTGTGTTATTTTCCATTTCTTTCCTTATGATACCTAGTATTCTATTTGCTCTCTTTGCCGCCGCTGCACACTGGGCCGAGGGTTTTAACATGTTATCCACAATGACGCCTAAATCTTTTTCCTGGGTGGTGGTTCCTAATGTGGAACCTTGCATCGTGTAACCATAGTTTGGGTTGTTCTTCCCTAAGTGCATAACTTTGCACTTGTCCACATTAAATTTCATCTGCCATTTTGATGCCCAGTCTTCCAATTTATCAAGATCCTCTTGTAATTTTCCACAATCCTCTTGGGTTTTAACAACTTTAAATAGTTTTGTGTCATCTGCAAATTTGATAACCTCACTCGTTATTCCCTTTTCCAGGTCATTTATGAATATGTCAAAAAGCAGTGGACCCAGCTCAGATCCCTGGGGTACACCACTATTCACCTTTCTCTATTGGGGAAATTGGCCATTTAGCCCTACTCTCTGCTTTCTATCTTTTAACCGGTTCCTGATCCACAATAGTACACTGCCTCCTATCCCATGATTCTTTAGTTTTGCCAAAAGTCTCTGATGAGGGACCTTGTCAAAGGCTTTCTGAAAGTCCAGATACACTATATCAACTGACTCACCTTTGTCCACCTGTTTATTCACACCTTCAAAAAAACATAACAGATTAGTAAGACAAGATCTTCCTTGTCTAAAGCCATGTTGGCTGTCTCCCATTAGGCCATGACTACCTACATGCTGAGTAGTTTTGTTCTTTATGATGGTTTCTACCATTTTTCCCGGTACTGACGTCAGGCTCACCGGTCTGTACTTTCCCGGATCACCTCTGGAACCCTTTTTAAAAATTGGCGTTACATTGGCGATCCTACAATCTTCAGGTATTTTAATGATAGTTCACAGATTATTAATAGCAGGTCTGCAATCTCATATTTCAGTTCTTTCAACATCCTTGGATGTATACCATCCGGCCCAGGTGATTTGCTACTCTTCAGTTTATCTAATAGTTGTAATACATCTTCCTGATGTATCAATATTTCCTTCAATTCTTCCGCACCTTTAAATACTACTTCAGTCATGGGTAACATCCCTACATCTTCCTCAGTAAAGACCGAAGCAAAGAATTCATTCATTCTGTCTGCTATTGCCTTGTCATCTCTTAGTGCCCCTTTAACCCCTCTATCATCTAATGGACCAACTGACTTTCTCACAGGTTTTTTGCTACAAATGTACTTGAAAAAGTCTTTATTTCGTGTTTTTGCTTCCACAGCAAGCTTCTACTCAAATTCTCCCTTTGTCTGCCTTATCAATACCTTGCATTTGACTTGCCAGTGCTTGAGCTGTTTCTAGATTTCGTCGTTTGGCTCTTTTTTCCATTTCCTGAAAGATGCTTTTTTGGCAACAACAGCCTCTCTGACCTCACCTTTAAACCATGCTGGCAGTTTTTTGGACTTCCTTCCACTTTTCTTAAAGCATGGAATACAGCTGGTCTGGGCTTCCAAGATAGTATTTTTCAACAACTCCCAAGCTTGATGTAAGTCTTTAACCTTTGCAATTGCTCCTTTTAGTTTTTCCTTAACTATTTTCCTCATTTTATCATATTCTCCCTTTCAAAAGTTAAAAGATAGTAGTGTGGATTTCCTTACTATCCCTCCTCCACTAAGTAAATCAAACGCGATCATGCTATGATCACTATAGCCAAGTGGCCCCAACACCCTTATCTCTTTCACTAGATCTGGTGTTCCACTAAGGACTAGGTCTAATATGGCTTCCCCTCTGGTCGGTTCATGAACCAGCTGCTCCAAGAAGCAGTCATTTATTTCATCTAGGAACTTTATCTCTCTAGCATGTCCTGCTGTGGCACTGACCCAGTCGATACTGGGGTAATTGAAATCACCCATTATTATTACTGTGCTGTAACTTTTGTTAGCTTCCTTGATTTCTTTGAGCATTTCATCATCCATTTGTTCATTCTGGCCAGGCGGTCGATAGTACACCCCCACTGCCATCGCCTTCCCCTTTTTACATGGAATTTCAATCCATAGAGAATCTCCAGCAAATTTTGTTTCCTGCAAAACTTTAATCCTTTCTGACTCAATGCCCTCTCTAACATAGAGCACAACCCCTCCACCAATTTGATCAGCTCTATCATTACAATATAGTTTGTACCCAGGTATCACAGTGTCCCACTGGTTGTTCTGTTTCCACCATGTCTCTGATATTCCAATCATATCTAACCTCTCATTTAGTGCTATATATTCTAACTCTCCCATCTTATTTTTTAGACGTCTAGCATTTGCATACAAGCATTTTAGAGACTGTATTTTATTCATATTTATTTGGCTATTGGTAGGCATGGGTAATTTGGGATCTTTAAGCTCTATCTGCTCCATACTTGAGGGCATTTGGGCTGCTTTACTCTTTTTTGGAACCTCTCTGCTTTTTGTAGTATCCTTCAAGGATACATTCTTCTGAACCATGCGCTCTTGGGTGACTGTCGGCTTTCCCTTATTATCTAGTTTAAAAGTGCTCTATCTCCTTTTTAAAGGTTAATGCCAGCAGCCTGGTTCCATCCCGGTTAAGGTGAAGCCTATCCCTTCGGAAGAGCCCCTCCTTTCCCCAGAATGTTCCCCAGTTCCTAACAAATCCAAAACCCTCATCTCTGCACCATTGTCTCATCCACGCATTGAGACTCCGGAGCTCTGCCTGCCTTTTGGGTCCTGCGCTTGGAACGGGAAGCATTTCGGAGAACGCTACCCTGGAAGTTCTGGATTTCAACTTCCTACCTAAAAGCCTAAATTTAGTCTCCAGAACCTCCCTACCACATTTTCCTATGTCATTGGTACTGACATGTACCAAGACAGCAGACTCCTCCCCAGCACTATCTAAGATCTTATGAGGTCCGCTACCTTCGCACCAGGCAGGCATGTTACCAGGCGATCCTCACGTCAACCAGCCACCCAGCTATCTACATGCCTAATGATCGAATCACCAACTATAACAGCTGTCCTAACCCTTCCCTCATGGGCACATGGCCCTGGAGAATCTTCCTCGGTGCGAGAGGGTTTTACGTCACCTGTAGGACAGGTCCTAGTTACAGGATCACTTCCTGCCACACCAGGGTGATGCTCTCATGTCACGTGACCTCTCTCCTCCATGGCAACAGGGATGCTGCCAGATTGGAGGTGAGACTTCAGGACTATATCCCTGTAGATCTCGTCTATGTACCTCTCTGTCTTTCTTATGTCTTCCAAGTCTGCTACTCTAGCCTCTAGAGAATGGACTCATTCCCTGAGAGCAAAGAGCTCCTTGCACCTAGTGCACACATAAGACCTCATACCAACCTGGGAGAAAATCATACATGTGACACTCAATGCAAAAGACTGGAAAGCCCCCATCTTGCTGCTGGACTGCTGTCTGCATCTTAGTTTCAAGCTTGTGTTTAGTTTTTTTAAGTTCTTTACTTACTAAGGGTTGCTATGGATATTTATACTAATAAAACTGTACCTAATATGTTTAATATACCTTGTTCACCTGAAGCTTAATTAATCTCAGGTCCATAGTGTATGACTGATTTGGATAACGAGTTTCACCTGAGAGCACCTCCTTTCCTTTAAGATGTGTAAGTACCTATAAAGCTATGATTATCTCAGGGGTGGGTGGGTGTTGGGGAGGGAGGGAAATAACACGTATTAAAAGAGGGCTGCTACACAGTACCCTGTCCTGTGCTGCTGAGGAAAGCTTGACTAGATCGTAAGCTCTGCTGAGCAGGGACCATTTTTTACGTATGTCTGTACAGTGCTGTGTACACCTTGTAGTGCTATACAAATGATTAGAAGTAGTCGGGCTTTTTGGCTATTGTATCTACGTGAAATACTTAAAACATACACAGGCCTTTTCTGAATATGCTTTATAAGTCTCTGTGGCTGACCATGCACCCATTCCGCCCCTTCTAGCATGTTCTGAGATCTCCGTGCTAGCGCTGTGGATGTGCATGACAGCAGTGTTTCAGAATATGGACAGGAACAATTTAGGCACATAAACATCCCCACTGCATGTTCAAACCTCTTATTCATGTTCTGGAATGGCCCCTGTGTTTCAAATGGGGAAAATGTGGGCAGGGGAAAAAGCTCTTTTTCATTTGGATCATAAGAATATGTTTGTTCATCTGCCCAGGGCCAGTCCTGCCATTAGGTGGACTAGGCATTCACCTAGAGTGGCAGAATGTGGGGGGCAACAGTGTGCCTCTGGCAGACAGGAAGCAGTATATTATTACTGCTGTCAGGCCCTTGCAGTACAGACCTGGGCTCAAATGCTGCCATATTCCAGCTGTTGCGACAGGACGTTTGCATTGGAGGGGGTGCACAGGGCAGCGCTTGAGTATGGACCCATGTTTAAGCACTGCCCTGTCCATCCCCTCCAACATTTAAGGCCCTGTGCCATGCTGAATATGTGCATTCTTGGCCTGGGCAGAGGTAGGGAGGCCACAGTGGCAGCAAAGGGAAAGGAAGCAAAGAGGGATGCTGGATTGAAGGGGTGATGCTGGATGCATGGAAGTAGGGAAAGTAAAGGGAGAAGCTGGACTTTGGGGGGGGGGGTAGGGAAGGGGAGATGCTGGTTAAGGCGGGGGTAGAAGCAGGGAAATGCTGGACATGGGTAGGGTGCGAGAGGAAGATGCTGGACACCTTGGTGGGGGGTAGGACCTTGAGCCCCCTTGCTTAAGAAGTCAGCTACCATAAGACTGGCCCTGCATCAGCCCCAAGTGATAGACAGTCAGAGAAAAATTGCCTTGAGTATCTGGGTAAACTGGATGGACCAGTGCTTTTTATAATTTATTGTGGGGTTCATTTTCAAAAACAACTGCTGAATGGCAAAGATAACCACTTCATATTAGATCACCATTAAGCGGGTTTTCAGCTGAAATTTTGATTGGATTTAGCACAGCTCTGTACAGCTGGATTGCCCATTGATACCTAGCCAGTGAGTGCTGAAAATCCGCTCTGACTGGCAACATTTTCTTAAAATAATAAAGCCAGCAACCCCATTCTCTTCCTCTCTCTCAGCACCCTAAGAACAAACCAAATGCTTTCTAGCACCATCCCCCTCTCTCCCAGCACCCGAAAACTAAACCCAGTGGAGTGAGGGGAGCCTGTTTGTTCCTTTTTTTAAATACTTCAATGGTGGTTAGTTATATCACTATTAGTGTTGTGCGGGTTTATGGTGGTGTATTGTTTTTTGGTGTTCGATACAATCTCATTGTCGATCTATGACTGGTCTTGTTTTTAGTGTTCTACGTAAATATTTAGATGATGTATTATTGATTTTTATGTAAATCGCTTTGGAACTGCGATTAATCAAATGGTATAATAAAAAAAAAGTTGTTGTTTAAATGACATTGAGTCAGTGTCTACTCCTCTACTCCTGGTGACCCTCTGGATAGTTGATCTAAACGTTGTTCTGTCTTCAGCCAAATGACTCATTGTTGAGTGGTATCCATAGCTGCTGTTATTGTATCAATCCATCTCATTGCTGGCCTTCCTCTTTTACAGCGACCTTCTACCTTGCCAAGCATTATGTCTTTCTCTAATGATCTCTCTCTTTGCATGATGTGTCCAAAGTATGAAAGTCAAAGTCTTGTCATCTGAGCTTCTAAGGAAAGCTTAGGTTTGATCTCCTCTAATACTGACTGGTTTGTTCTTCAGGCAATCCATGATATACCAAGTATTTGTCAGCAGCACCATAATTCAAATGCATCAATTTTCTTCCTGTCTATCTTTTTTCTGTCCAATTTTTGTGTCCATATGACGTTATTGAAAATACCATGGCCTAGACAAGTCAAGTCTTTGTATGGAGAGAGACATCCCTGCTCTTCAGAATCTTGTCTAGGTCCTTCATAGCCATTCTACCAAGAGCAATACGTTATCAGATTTTTTGACTGCTAGTCCTTTCTTTATTGATTGTTGATCCAAGTAAGTTAAAGTTGTCAACTATTTCAATTTCTTCTCCATCAATGATTAACTTATTGATTTTGACAGTTGTCAGGATTTTTGTCTTCTTAACGTTAAGGTGCAGACCAATTTTAAGACTATATTCCTTGATCTTGAGAAGCAAATGTTTCAAATCGTCTTCACTTTCAGCCAGTAAAGTGGTATCATCAGCAAAGCGAAGGTTGTTGAGTCTTCCACCAGTCTTCACACCTCTGTTGTCTTCATACAGTCCTGCTTCTCTGATTATTTGTTCTGCATATAAATTAAAGAGCTAGGAGGAAAGTATGCAACCTTGTCGTACACTTTTGCTGATTTTAAACCATTCTGTTTCTCCTAGTTTCATTCGAACTGTTGCTTCTTGATCAATGTAAAGGTTGTGCAAGAGAACGATCAGGTGTTCTGGTATACCCATATCCCCAGAAAGCCCACCCCCCTTCCATCCTAACACCAGAAAAAAAATTAATTGCCCCCAACACCATTCTCCATCACTCTTTCCTCCCTCCCAAAGTTGAATGTACTGGAGGATGCCTCTTCCAGTTTCTTAATCTCAAAAATATTGCTTCCCCCACCTCCCTTTGCGTCGCCTTTCTCCCTGCAGCGCCCCTCCTAACTCACCCCAGGTTTACAGCGTTGGATGCTGATCTCGCAGTAGGAGAGTGAGTCACCCTGGCTCAGCCTGTCACTTGGAATGAGTTTGCCTTAGTCCCAGCTGTCTCATGTTCATGATATAACTATGTTCCCTCTGGTCCATCAACCACCATTGATGTCAGAGAGGCTACATGAAAATTTATGGGGACAGAGGCTTTTGAGCATAGGATCCCATTTCGCCGGTGCATACTGTTAATTATCAGCCGATAACATGATAAAACCTAAGTCCTTACGGCTCTGTTTGTATGTTCTGCTACCAATGCAAGCTAGCAATGGCAGAACTGCCAAGCTACTCAGTTCCAGGAGATTTTAGGCCAGTTCTGGATTTCTGATAAGCTTATCTTGATACACTATGGGACCCACAGCACTAATTTTAATGGATAGAATTAGGGAATATAAATACAACGCTGCTTTGGGATGGAACTGAAAGTCCACGACTGGCCATAAAGTCTGCTTGCTGAAACTGGCTAACTCGGCAGCTCTGGTGATGGGCATTTTAAAGCTTGCAGTAACAGAATTCATTAAAGATAGGGATAAACACAGAAGATGCCTAGTGGTGAGGAAGTGAGAGGAAAGCCAGGAATGAATCTGGGCTGACTAGATGGGCATAGTGCTCCCTTTCTGCTATCATGTGCTATGTTCCTATCTTCTCTCACTTCTGACATAAAGGAGCCAGAAGAGAAATGATTTCTGGACACATTCAGTGCTATATGGCAAAAACATTACTTCCTTCTGATTCATCTTTCCAGAAACTGGTATGTGTTTGTGGAATGTGGCAATTCATTTGTGAGGTGGGATTGTATTTTTCAATGAATGACACAAAATAAACATTCATAATTTTAGCATGTATGTTTTCTGTCCCACCGCTGCCTCCTTGTGGCAGAACAGTGGAGTACCGGTGCTCAGAAATATATTTCTGCTTTTAAGCAGTTTTGCCTGAAAACCTGGGTGCAAAGTAATATTGGAAATTCTAGAGTTTTCAGGAGTCTCCGTTTCCTTCCTTCTTTCATATTGTCTTGCCATTTTTTTAAACGATTTTGTTTGCCTTCAAAAAAGCCTTTTCTCCCATCCTAGGATTTAAATTAGAGGTGAGAAGGTTTAGTGCTAGTCTCTTCTCACTGGCTCTTGTTATAACACTTCATTCTGCCCTAGTTTCAGGCTTGATAGCATGGAGGCCCATAAGGACGTTATGTCACTTCTAATCTGCAGTGCACGGGGCTTATTTACTGCCTTTTGGAGGTGGAGTTCCCCAACGCTGGGGGCCACTGCTGCCTGCTTTCCCTTCCTGCGTAATACTGCAGATCTTAATTAGTTGCTGACAGGCGTTACTTACTTCAAGTTTTCTTGCATCCTTTTGCCTTCCATGTATCTGAACCCCCTAATAACAGCCATTCAAAGCACCATTGCACATTTTCCCATCTCCTCCTGAAGCTGATGGGAGCTGTCTGCGGCTCATTTGTGCTGCTGAATATCGTGATTACAGCGTTAACTGCATTGCATATCAGGCCCTGTATTTATAGATTGCCTTTCTTGAACAAATTCAGCCCAATGTGGTTTACAAGTCTGTGGGTTCTTGGTCCATTAATAAATCCAAATACAATTATTGTAAGCATGTTTTTCATACTTTAGTTCTGTGTCTGGTGACGGGGTCGTGTTCCTGCTCTAGCTGTTCTTAATGGCGAGATGTATTGGATTTTCTCTTAAGGCCTTCTAATCGCGCCCTCTCTGTTTAATCCAACCCATTCTTGCAAGGCCACGTGCAGGACTACTACTACTACTGAACATTTGTATAGCGCTACAAGACGTACAGAGCACTGCACAGACATGTAAGAGACAGTCCCTGTTCAGCAGAGCTTACAATCTAGTCAAGACAGACAACACAGTAGCTGTAGACAGAGGATACATCTAGGGGGATTGGTAAAGAAACAAGGAGATCAGGCGAGTAAATATCCAAAAGCAGCAGCAAAGAGGTGAGTTTTCAGCCTGGATTTGAAAAGGGTCAGAGAATGTGCCTGGCATACAGACACAGGTAGTTTGTTCCAGGTATAAGGTGCAGCAAGGTGAAAGGAGCGAAGTCTGGAGTTAGCAATAGAAGAGAAGGGCACAGATAGAATTGATTTGCCAGAAGAGTGGCGTTCCCAAGGGGGGGGGAGGGGTGTAAAGAGAGATACGAGAAGAAAGGTAGTGAGGAGCCGCAGAGTGAATGCACTTATAGGTCAGCAGGAGAAGTTTGAACTGGATGTGGAAACGGATAGGGAGCCAGTGAAGTGACTTGAGAAGAGGGGTAATATGGGTGTGACGAGGCTGGCAGAAGATTAGTCCTGCAGCAGAGTATTGAACAAAGGGGAGAGAGATGATTCAAAGGGAGACCAGCAAGGAGTAGGTTACAGTAGTCAAGATGGGAGGTGATTAAGGAGTGGATGAGTGTCTTAGTAGTGTGTTCAGAAAGGAATGGGCAGATTTTGTTGATGCTTTAGAGAAAGCTAAAACCTGCTGTTTTCTATCAGATGGATATGTGTGGAGAAGGAGAGAGAGGAGTCAAAGGAAACCCTAAGGTTGAGAGCAGAAGAAACAGTGAAGAGTAGAGAGTTATCCAAGAGACTGAGAAAGGAGGAAGAGGAGGGGAGGTTTTAGGGGGAAAAATAAGACTGGCATAACTATTAGGCAGACTAGGTTAGGGATCTCAAACTCTGGTCCTTGAAGGCTGCAAACCAATCGACTTTCGGGATATCATTGTATGAGGACTATATATGAGAGATTTGTATGCCCACTGCCTCCTTTGTGCAAATCTCTCTCTTGTGTATTTATTATGGATATCCCAAAATCCCAACTGGTTTGTGACCAGAGTTTGAGAATGCAGGACTAGGCAGTCACCTAAATTCTGAGGGGGCATAGGAGCCAACTTTTCAAAATGATTGTGGGTGCCAAACATTTCATTTTTTTAATTTATCTCTTTTTATATACTGCTTTATCTGAAAGTCAAAGTGGTTTACAGATAAATGAAGTTCAAATTTACATAAAACAAGGGTATTACACTTTGAGGGTAGAACTTAACTGGATATACATTAGATCTAGAAGTGCCGGTAAGGCAGGAGAAGAATTACATAGTCTTGAGTAATGGGGGGAGGGGGGAGGAGATGAGTTTCAGGTTGCAGTATTGAAGTGTTCCTTGAAGAAGTAGGTTTTGAGGCTCTTACAGAAGTCCTTTAGGTCAGAGATTGAATGTAAATTGTCGGGGAGGTTGTTCCAAATGGATGGCACAAATAGTGAGAAGTCTCATTGGAGGTAAATTGGTTACTTTTAGCTCTTAGCGGAGAAGGTGTTTTGTGTATTTTTTCGTCTGTTTCTATTTTTTGGCAGCTTTTGTAAGAGAGATTGTTAGCATTCTCAGGATAAATTGTGGGAGATCTTGAAGATGGTCAGCAGGACTTTGTATTTGTTTGGCTTGCAATGGGGCCAGTGGAGCTGTTTTAGAATTGGTGTTATGTGTTCGGATTTTGATGTTCCTTGTATAATGCAGGCTGCAGTGTCTTGAGCCAACTGTAGTGGGTACAGTATGTATTTTGACAATCCGTGGAGTATGATGTTGCAATAATCCAATCGTGGGAACACAAATGATTGAAAGACTTTGCAGAAGTCCCTTGATCCTAGTAGTGGTCGAAGGCGCTGTAGTGTTTTCATCTTGTGGTAAACGAGTCTTAAGGTGTTGTTAATGTGTGGCTGTAGTGTGAGACACTGATGCAAGATGATGCTTAGGAGCGTATTTGAGATTTAAATTCTAGTATGGTTTGAGTGGTTCAGAAATTATTAGCGATGTTGGAGGGTGGAAATTTGGGTCTCTTGTGATGAAGAGAGCTTCTGTTTTCTTGAAGTTTACGGAGAGATTGTATGTGGAGAGCCAGCTTGTGACTGCTGTGAAACATGTGGCCAGATTTGTGTAAGTGGGGCACATAGTAGAGAAAGGTATGCCAGTCCAGAAAAGAGCACATACACTCGCAGCAGCGGAAGAACACAAATCAAAGCAAAGTGAAAACAGCAAACCTTTATTCGTCGTACTCAACATGGCCGTTTTGGCTCAGGCCTTAATCAGGGGTATGACCTAAGGAGTAAAATGAAAACAATTAAAGTATCAGACAATTAAAATTGGTTAAAAACCATGCAGAGTATGCCTTGCATAACACACAGAATCTAAAAACATATGAGAACAATCAAAAGAATATACGTAAAATACATGTAGTATTGACATAAAATTACAACATGTAATACGGAAAGAACATTAAAATTGAATAAGTTAAAAAATTAAAATTATAAACATTCATAACTATATTGAAAAAAGAGAGCAACCAACAGGAAGAGG
The DNA here is from genome assembly GCA_033557465.1 of Ichthyophis bannanicus. Taxonomy (NCBI): domain Eukaryota; kingdom Metazoa; phylum Chordata; class Amphibia; order Gymnophiona; family Ichthyophiidae; genus Ichthyophis; species Ichthyophis bannanicus. Next base: position 73,113,878 of record CM066049.1, on the reverse strand, counting down.
AGGTTAGGGACGCCTGGGAGTGCTATAAGAGGACCAGAAGAGAAATGGCGTCAAGGGTACCATGTACACAAAGAAGCAATCAATAGATAGTGTTTCTCATAAAAAGGGGGGATAGAAGAGAAAGGGGAAGGGGAGGGTGAAAGTAAAGGCGGGGGGGGGGGAAGAAGGGATAATATAAGCATGTAAAAAGACATATGGTAAGAAACATATAATAAAACCCATAATTAAAATGATAAAAAAACTAAAAACAAATTGGGAACATAAGAACATCTAGAAACATAAAATAACAGTAAGATTGGAAAAAAGAAACTGTAATTAAAAAAAATATGTAATAATTATAAAATTACAGGATATTTAAATGGGATTAATAACCATATATACATACAAGGATAAAAGAACTATCCCGCATAAGAAATGAAAAGAGAAACATTCGTGCATGAGGAACCCCATGTTCTTAAGAGGAAAGACGTGACCTACAGTCAGAGTTCTGAAACGGGGCTAGTGGACAAACCAAAGTCCACTTTAACCACATTCTATATAGGGTTACTGGAAAACAAAAGCGAAATTTAAGGAAAAAATGAAATAAATTAAACTGGACCCTACTCATTGTGCATCTCTAAAAATGAACTAGAAGGCGACAGAGGGAGTGCTCTCATATAGACAATTAACGAAACATTGTCAGTGGGGGGATATTCATGGAGTACAGAGTACCACAAGAGATCTAAAAGTACAGATAGTTTGAAAATGCTAGGGAAATAGAGACATGCAGTAAACAAATAAGAATCAGGAAATGCCTACCGCAATGTGCAAACACCGAAACTCTCCGGTTCTAGTGGCAGTAAAAAATGAAAGGCCCACGCAAATGTAGTAGCCATTTTTAAAAGAGTTTTCCCATCAACTATGGTACCAGGGTTGCGGGTAAACAAACCTTGTGAAAGCATATACCATATGTAACCATATGCGCGGGAGTTAAAAGAACAACATGTTGCCACGATACTACGAAGCATTCTCAGCTTAAAAAAATAACAGGCCGATACAGAAGGTCGGCACTGAAGTTTCACTATATCATCTTTGTACGCCTCTTTGCAGAGCACCGATAGCACAGGCATGTAGAAATGGGCTCATATGCAAATTAACACACGTTAAACTTAGCGCAAATGGCAGCATTAAACTGGGAGAGCAAACCAAACACATGCGCACAGAAGGTGCATATTTGGCATGCTCTCCCAGAGAAACAGGGGCACTGCGTGGCTAATTTGCATATGCATTCCAACAGTACCTTTGATGGCGTCAAGGGCTTTCCCCGATGCCTGGATCATCTGAGGTGAAGTGTGAAAGCCTTTGATGCCATCAAAATACTGTCGGGGGCTGGTACCCTTGACAGAAAGCAAATCTCTGGTGGCCCAGCGGCCCCGAATCCCGTACCTGCCCAATTAAAAATAATCCTGATGGCCCAGTGGCCCTGATCCACTCACCCACCCAACTAAAATAGTGCCTGGTGGCCCAGCGGCCCTGAATCCCACTACAAGTAGTTTACGTATATTCTTTTGATTGTTCTAGTATGTTTTTAGATTCTTTTTTTGTGTGTTATATAAAGCATACTCTGCATGGTTTTTAATTAATTTTTAATTGTCTGATTCTTTAATTGTTTTCCTTTTACCTCAAGGTCATACCCCTGATGTGTGGGTGCTCTGTGCAATGAAGATGATTATCTTGTGGTCGGACCATGGGACTGGGGATAGTGTGGTAGGGTATTCTAGGATTTCTTGAGTCCCAGGCTTTGGTTTAAATATAAGGTCTAGAATGTTTCCACTCTGGTGAGCTGATTCCTGTATAATTTGGTTGTAGTCTAAGGCTTCCATGGCCTCAAGAAATGATTGGGATAGTCTGCCTAGGGAAGAAGAGAAGTTGACCTAGGAAGAAGTGTTTGCCCAGTGAAGTGTGGCTGCACACTGCATCTAGAAGGGTTGTGAGCACTTCGGCTCTAGTTGACGGCAGGCAGTAGGCTAAGCGCAGTTATTGGATATGGTGAGCATATCCAAGCCTTGTGCGTTGCTGTTGTCCATGCTGCAGTATCCTAGATGTGTTTGGGTCAAGATGAGTACCCCTCCTCCTCTGCGGGTGAGCCTTGAGCAGCTGAAGAGATCATAGTCCGGTATGAGCAGTTGGTTGAGGAGTACATCGTTGTTGATGTCATTATCACTGAGGTAATCCATCAGAAACAGCTAGGTACGTACGACCTGGATTGGCCACTGTTGGAAACAGGATACTGGGCTTGATGGACCTTGGTCTGACCCAGTATGGCATATCTTATGTTCTTATGTTCTTAAGTATTGGGATTTGGTTGCGGGCAGAACATGTGTTGAGGAGTTAGAAGGTGTGAATGATGTGTGCTTACATTATTAGTGGCTGTTTTAAGTTCCTGAGGTTTGATCTGGATTAGTGAGCTGTGACCTTGTTTTTTTGGTTTAGTGAGATGATTTTGTGCATTTGTGTGGATTATTGGTATGGTGTTCGAGCAATGTTCCAATGAGTAGAAGTGAGTGAATAGTAAGAAGAGGAATGCTAGAGTTAAGAGGTATGGTGTTGTAGGCATGTCTGAGGGTTAGCAGAGGTTATGGCTGAGATCTTGGGTGTTTTGGGGTGTTTGGAGCATGCTAGGTGGAGAGGACTGCGAGCTGTATAGTTGAGAGGTGCATATAGATGCTAACGAGGTGGGTAGACTTACTAGTAGTCTTTGTTTGGAGCAGGGTGACTGTGAATTGTGGCTATGGTTCGCAAGGTGAGGTAGCTGTCGTCAGGCACTGTTCACACTGTGGTAAATGCTAAGAGCCATGCCTAAGGGCCCTTTGGCTTAGCCCTTAGGTGAGGGCCCACCCGACAAAGACCCATCTAGACATGGCAGCAGACTGAAATACTGGCTTCGGTGACTGATGATGCCTTCCACGGGGGCAGAGCTTACTGGTGATCATGCAGGCTGGATCTGATGCAGGCTTGATGGATGGTAGCAAGGGCTGCATGTCTATCGGGTGAGTCTGTTCCGGCAGTTCAGTGACCAGAGGTCCAGTGGGGTTCCACAGCCCTTAGCTAATATTGCTCCTCCATAGACACAGTGAAGGAGTTTGCATAATATTGGGGTGTTTAAGCACTCTCTATATCCAGGGGTGTGGGGGGTGGGGGGCAGTGCAGAATAAAGCAGATGCCGCAAAAGCAGAATATTAAGTCCTGACAGCCCTACAAACTCAATGAACCAAAGTGCGTACTTTACCAAGAGGGAAGGTGGGAAATTTGCAAATAGCTCTTTTACCCAGGTACAGTTGTGGTCATCATTATTGGCCCCTTTGCATTTTAGGTATGTTGTGTACAATATCTGAAAAAATAAGTACCGGTAGAAATATTCCAACTGTATGTAATCATGATATTTTAATAGTACATTCAAAGGTATATAGTACAACAATAACAACTACAAAAGATGTCTGCAACTTAGATGTAGTACTTTGTGAGGGAAAAAAAACAAAATATGACCTGGAGAGGATTAATGACACCCTTCAATAATATTTGGTTGCACAACCCTTGACAGTGATGACAGTCAATGTTTCTTGTAGTCATTAATAGGTTTTGTACATCTGTCTGCTGTTGTTTCTCCCCAACTGTAATTTCTTCCAGCTCATGAATATTTCCAGGATTCCCTTTACCAATAGCAGATTTCAGCTGTTTCCAAAGGTTCTCGATTGGATTGAGATCAAGTCTCGCAGCTCACCAGTTTCAAACAGTCCAAATGTTCCTTTTTAACCATTCTTTTGTATTTGTGGATGTATGTTTTAGGTCATTGTCCTGCTGGAGGACCCATGACCTTTGACCCAGACCTAGCTTTCTGACACTAGGTAACACATTTCACTCCTGACTTCACGATTCCTTTAATACATTCCAGGCCTCCAGTTCCTGAGGCAGCAAAACAGCCCCACAACATTATGAAACCTCCACCATATGTAACTGTAGGAAGGGTGTTTTTTTCCTTATAAGCTTCATTTCTTTGCCTGTAAATGTGTCTGCATTGCCAAAAAGCTCAAGTTTGGTTTCATCTGTCCACAAAACATTTTCCCAGAAGGATTGTGGTTTCCCAAGGTGGGTTTGGGCAAAGATCAGGCATGTCTTTTTATGTCTATCTTTGAGCAGTGGGGCCCTCCTTGGCCTTCATCCATAAAGCCCTTCTTTGTTTAGTGTATGGCATATGGTACAGGTTGAAGCCACAACTCCAGATTGCTCCAGGTCAGCCTTAAGCTCTTTGTATGTTGTGTTTTTCCAACAGTTTTCACTAACCTTCAAAGACTTCTTGGATTAATTTTCCTCTTCCCACCACATTCTGGGAGGTTCTTCACAGTTCCATAAGCAGAAAATTTCTTAATAACATTGTGAACTGTAGACATAGGAATCCCAAGGTCTTTGGAGATGGCCTTGTACCCCTTTGAAGTTTGATATTTGGTGATAATGGCTTTTCTGACAGTCTCAGGCAGCTCTCTTTTCTTCACCATTGTGAAAATGGAACAGGGAGTGAATGTGGCCATTTTAAACATTAGAGCCAATATTTATTGCTTGATCAAGTCATGTGAATACTGACAATTGATCACAGATGCGTCTAATTTTACTGCAATGACAGTGTGGTTCTTCTGTTAGAACTGGCTTGAATTGTTTTTAACAGGGTGCCAATAATCATGTCCTGGCAATGTCCCAGTTTTTATAATATTTCCTATTTCCGTTTTTTAATTGGTCTTGTTTTATTTGATTCTTTTATGTGACAAATATGTGTGCATAGATAGTCCAAAGTCATTTCAGTGGCCACTTATTTTTTAGGAGGCATTGACCATTGAGGCTTTGGACTGCAAGAGTGCCACTAATGTTGACTGCAGCTGTATAGGCTCTTAAAAATTGTGCCCATTAAATTTATTTCTTTAAAAGTATGGATGGGGATTATATCTCAAGCATTGCTGTTAACTGACTAAAACATGCTGATCCTGATCTTTAGTGACACTATCTGGATATTGTCAAAAACTGCTGGTTGAAACCAGGGTGGTCTGGGGGAAGATCGTTATCCAGTGAGCAGCAATTTCCAGCCACTAACCAGATCACTTAAGTGGTTCAAGTTAGGTCATCTCAATAACTGTCTGAACTTGAACCGGTTATTGCTATGTGGTTAGTGGCTGGATATCTGCAGTTATTTAAAGCGACAGCAGCTAGCTGCCACCGCTGAATCTAGTTCGCATGGCGTCCAGCTGGGCGTTTTGACAGGATTGCTCTGGGAAGGGTGACGCTGAGGTGATCTGAGTTTAATCACTCAAATCTTGGAAGCTGAGGGTCTAAAGGTTAATTGAGAACAGTGCAAGGTCAAAGTTCCACCTAGTACATCTGTTACCCTGGTGCTCAAGAGAGGTTTTCCTTGTGCAGTATTTTGCCTGTTTGGAATAGAATGCAACATTGTCTTCGGTCAAAAATTGAATTTCTTGGTGGTGGGGGGGGGGGGAGGGAAGGTTTAAAGCCTTGTCAAAACCAAGCTATCGCTGCTTCTATGTGGGTGACAGGCAGACAGTGCATCCTATCCATGGATAAAGGAGTGTGATAGCCGTGTTAGTCCACAATAATGGTAGTTAAATAAAAAGAGAAAGAAGGGAAAATAAGGCGATTCCTTTCTATTTGTAGACTAGCTTTCAAAGGTGAAACTCTTCTTCCTCAGGTCATGTGGAGGGGCAGTTTAGAAAGGACGTCCAAGTGCAGTCTGGAACATGTGCAGACACAATTCCACATACATGGACATGGCCGATATGGACGTCTGCAAGGGCGTCTACATAGACGTCCCCAGAGCCATTTCAGAACCTGGACTTCTAGGAATAGCCTAATGGTTACTGTAGTGGGTTAGAACCAGGAAAGCCAAGGTTCAAATCCCACTGTTGCTGTCATTGTGATTGTGCTGAGTACCGAAGATGATGGAATGCTTTCTGCTCGACTCCTTCTGCCGAAATGAGCACTTTTCAGGTGCCTGGAACAGGTCTAAACTTAGACCAACATTTGACATCTATGACATTTCCGAGATGAGGACACTGATGTCCACGTTCCTGAGAATGCCTCAGCCACACCTCCACCACGCCCCCGTTCAAACTTGGACGTTCTCTTGCTGGGGACATCCATAGACCCAGCTTCTAAAACAGGTCTGGAGACAACTCTGTGCCTGTTTTAGACATCCAAAGTGCGACTAGGAGCTTCCAAACTAACCGCTGTACTGTCCTGACCTGAGGAAGAAGGTTTTAACCTTTGAAAGCTAGTCTACAAATATATTAAGTTAGTCCAATAAAAGAGCTATTACCTTATTTTCCTTTCTGTTTCTCTATTTATTTAATTCCCATCCATGAACACTTCATTCTTGCAGGTAAACCTGGATTGAAGCATGACGTCAGGGTAATTTCATTGCTGATGCAGTGTCTTTCGGTATCCAGTCGCTGACTTTGTCTTCTCTGTGCTTTCTCTCAGCTACACTTTGCTGGAGCTCATGGCTATATCCGTGCGGCTGAGATTCTTCTAGAACACGGAGCAAGGGTGGATGTCAAGGACTGGGATGACTGGGAACCCCTCCATGCTGCAGCCTTTTGGGGGCAGGTAATTCCACCTCTTTGTGCACTTGCTCGTTCTATTTCAGAAAGGGAAGAGGGATTAAGAGGAGAAGTCGCCAAGGGCGCAAAGCCTCTGGGAAGTGAGAAAAAGGAATGAAATGCAAGAACGGTCCAGCAACCGATGAAAAGCAAGGAATAAGGTGGCAGTGCTCATGTCTGCATTGAAGGGCTGGAGGCAGCACTCAAGGTGTTAAAAATTAGCAAGGGAAACTCTACCTCCCCATTCATTAAGGCTTTGGTCAACAGCTACCTTCTCCCTACCCCTTAACAAAGACCTTGAGCTGCTACTGGTCTTCATCAGGTCCCAGTCACTGCCTCCTCTTCTTCCAAGCCAAGGTGCTTATCTTTCAGCTGCTGCCTGGTCTGGATGCTGTCTCTTGTCAGCCCCACGGGGGTTGTCCCATCCAATAATGCCTCCTCTCGCTTATTCCCTGCACAGGGTGATGGCCATAAATTGAATTTTATTATGCTTCTCTTCTAAAACTTTCATCAAAGAAAAATAGCATGTCTTGCATTTTTTTGTTTTCATTTTTGTGACATTTTACCCTCCTGTAGGTCTCTCTCCTTCCTTCCTGCGTGTCTCTGTTTTCATTCCTGCTCTCTACCCATGTATGTCAACTCTTCTCTTTCCTGTCTCTTCCTCTCCACTCTCCCACGTATCTTTGTCTGCTTTGACTTTTCCCATCTCTGAATATCTTTACCATTAGTCTCTGTTCTTCACTTCCACACATCCTTGTGTCTCTCTTTGCGCTCTTCTTTATGCCCCTCCCCCCATCAATGTGTCTCTGCAATTCCTGCCCTCTTTCTCTCCACCGCCCTGTGTCTGTGCTTTTCAGCTATCCCCCTCTCTCTCTCTCTGGCTTTACACCTGCCTTCTCTATGTTCAGGACCAAACAATTTGCAGCCAACTGGTTCAAGGAGTCATTTAGACAGGCTGGTGGAGACTTATAAGAACATAAGAACATAAGACATGCCATACTGAGTCGGACCAAGGTCCATCAAGCCCAATATCCTGTTTCCAACAGTGGCCAATCTAGGTCATACGTACCTAGCAGTTTCCCCAAAAGACACAGGTTCCGCAATGCTTGTACTGGGTCAAGCAATGATATCCTGGGTCCCCTTCTTAATAATGGTTTATGGACCTTTCCTCCAGGAACTTGTCCAACCCTTTTTTAAACCCAGCTACACTAACAGCCTTTACTACATCCTCCGGAAACAAATTCCAGAGTTTGATTTCACATTGAGTGAAAAAATATTTTCTTTTATTAGTCTTAAATAGTTTACCCTGTAGCTTCATTGCATGTCCCCTAGTCTTTCTATATTCTGATAACGTAAACAATCGATCTACGTTTACCCGTTCCACTACGTTCATTAATTTATAGACTTCTATCATATCTCCCCTCAGCCGTCTCTTTTCCAGGTTAAAGAGCCCTAACCTTTTTAGCCTTTCTTCATAGGAGTATCCCCTTTACCATTTTGGTGGCTCTTCTCTGAACCTTTTCTAATAACGCTATATCCTTTTTAAGATACGGCGACCAGAATTGCACACAATATTTAAGGTGCGGTCGCACCATGAAACGATATAGAGGCATTATAATATCTTTTGTTTTATTTTCCATTCCTTTCCTTATGATACCTAGCATTCTATTTGCTCTCTTGGCCGCCGCTGCACACTGGGCCGAGGGTTTTAACATGTTATCCACAATGACGCCTAAATCTTTTTCCTGGGTGGTGGTTCCTAATGTGGAACCTTGCATCGTGTAACCATATTTGGGTTGTTCTTCCCTAGGTGCATAACTTTGCACTTGTCCACATTAAATTTCATCTGCAATTTTGATGCCAAGTCTTCCAATTTATCAAGATCCTCTTGCAATTTTCCACAATCCTCTTGGGTTTTAACAACTTTAAATAGTTTTGTGTCATCTGCAAATTTGATAACCTCACTCGTTATTCCTCTTCCAGGTCATTTATGAATATGTCAAAAAGCAGCGGCTTAGCAGGTGGAGGAGCTTAGCAGGTCTATTGTGGACTTCTGGTTCTTCTGTCCAGGTCCCTGGCTCCACATAAGCCATCTTATTAAGCATTGGTGTTTAGGGTAGATGTTTTCTCTGCTAGATTAGGATGGAGAACTGTGTTCTGCCTCAGTCAAGCAAAGGGAAAACAGGACTGGGAAGCAGAGTAGACAGGAGAGAGGAGAGCGTAGGAAGGCAGCAATGGGACTTGTGCTTACTCAGTGGTTCTCACTCCAGTCCTCCCAACATGCCCAGTCAGGTTTTCAAGATATCCACAATGAATATGCATGCAATACATTTATATGCAATGGAGGAAGTGCACCAGGCCAACGTAACTGAAAGTCATCTTATTGCTGTTCTTATTACACCCGTTTGTGGTCTAACCATTAGAAAAATGTTCAGCCCTTCAACCCCACAAACAGAGCTGCTTGTTATGATAAGCAGAATATACAACCTACTATTGCCCTATATCAGAAATCTCCAACTCCGGTCCTGGAGAGCCGCAAACCAGTCCGATTTTCAGAATATTCCTAATGAATATGCAATTCTTTGCACGAAGAATTTCGGCTGGTAGTGTAACCCCTGAAGAAGCTGTCTGTAGCGAAACAAAGATCTTTGTAGGGTTATTCTGAGAAATGGTATGGCAGTAGATTCAGTAGTGAGTGTAGCAGCGGTGCCTGGTATTTTGGTATCCTGTGCAGGAGTGTTTGAAGCTTGAAGAGCTGCTGTCCTGAGCTACATATGGGGCTGCGGGCAGACTTTTGAATTGTGTCTGAGAGGTTTTGTGTCTGTTCCTTTCTTTATTCCTTTATAGGTGGCCATTGCGTTGGTCTGTGATTCCTGTTTAAATAGCTCCTATAGAATTGGTGTTATAATATCACTTGAATGGTTCTTACTATCAGGGCGCCCTGGGGTACCTTCTGCTGTAGATGTTTCTTGGACGTTTTTAAGCATTTTGTAATAAAAACATTTTTGAATTTTGTGATGGGAGGAGTTTTTTTTAGCCTATGATGTGGAGCTGTTTGTTCTCCTATGGCTTTGAGTAGCCGCATAGAGGAAGGTTAAGTTATCTGAGGCTTTTCTCCTACCCATTGTTTAGTCTGTTTGTCTGCTCACTACTGAGACTCTGCTGATTGTTTGTAGTTGGGATTAAGTTCATGGTAAGTGATTTATATATATTAAAAATCTTTTTTTTAATTATATGTTGGGAGAAGGGTTTTTGATCTGTGGGTGTGGGGAGTAGGATTAATGAATATGCATGAGATAAATTTGAATACAATGAGGGGCAGTGCATGCAAATATATCTCATGCATAGTCATTAGGGACATCCTGAAAACCTGGCTGCTTTGCAGCCCTCCAGGACTGGAGTTGGAGACCCCTGCCCTATATTATACAGTCAGTGTATGAAAACGGCCATACGGCCTATCCAGTCTGCCCTTTCATACCAGCTTTGAAGCTGTACAATCCCTACCTCTCCTTTAGAGATTTTATGTGCCTGTCCCATGGATCAAGGCTGAATATTAAGGACTGGGATAACTGGGAACCCCCCCCCCCCCCCATGCTGCAGCTTTCTGGGGACAGATAACACCATTGTAGATATCCTAAAAATCCATCTGTGGTACCTGAGGATTGGAGTTGGCCATTCCTGCGGTAGACCAATGCTGTCACCTAAACGTGCTTGGATCAGTCAATCTGGTAAAGGCATTATCATCCTATTACAGACTTCTTTTACAGATGCAGATGGCAGAGCTCTTGGTATCCCACGGCGCCAGCCTGAGTGCTAGGACAGCTCTAGATGAAACACCCTTAGGTAACGCCTGCTTTCTACTTAACATGTTGGACTCATGTTGCGTTTTGTTTTCTGCAATTTTCCTCATGTTGTGCCCAGAATCAGTCTCTGTAGTGAATAATGGAAAAATGAGGCGCAGCCTTCCACTAATACAGCCGTAAAACCTCATGTATGATCAAGACGTACAAATGTAAAAACCTCCCCTTCAACCCCACCAAACAATGTTTCCCTTTTTCATTACAACTAGTTTAAAGTCCAGTTTCACTTGCCTCAACAAAACCAGATTCCAAGTGTCTTTCCTTATGTAATATTCAGAGTGTTTGATACTTTTATATGAAAGATTGATACCTGCTGGGACTGTTCCCTTCTTGTGGCTGTTCTTTGTCCTGTTGTGTGCGTTTCCTTCAATGCTGTGCCACTTCGTAGCCAGCTGATGGCTGGGAATTGGGGTGCATATGGAAGGGCGGCTTTTGTGTGGGGGCCACCTTAGTGTCTAGATTTCCATGTTAGCCAAAACATTTGCTGATAGAGTGTGCCTAAAAAATGTGAACAGGGCACCAATTTTATGATTTTCCATAAAAGCAACCTAGGTACTGATATTCCTTTTATAAAATAAGCACTCAGAAGCAATCCCAGTAGTGCCCAAATTTATAGCTACCTTGTGTTGCAGTTACTCTATGCTCTTCTGCTCCTGGGACTGCCTACACACAGCCATGTGATTTTATGAAAGTCCCTTTTCCTGCATTTAAAAGAGGCTTTACACATGGACAAAGCTTTCAAAAATATTTGCAAAGTCTGCAAATTAATATTTGGCTGTTCTTAGCACTAGGAGCAGTGATGCTGGGATTTTCAGACCCTAATAGCAGAGAGTCCACTGGTCAAATTTCTTTTTACTTCTAATTTTTAACCAAAGTGGACATTTGTACGTTTATATACATATTTTATGTTTATTATGATTTTTTAAATCATGCTCACAGCATAGCGCTTTGCTAATAGTTAATAGAGGGTATTAACTGTTAGCATGCATTAATTTCCAAGTTAAACACATGAAGTGACATTTTAGAAAAGGTGTCCAAGTCCAATCTGGAACGTCCAGGGCAAGACATGCAGGGAAATGCTGGGGACATCTATGTTTCAGCCTGATTATAGAAACATAGATATCCCCGACATGGCTGCCCGTGCTGGAATCTACATAGACGTCCCTGCTACAAAAACATGAGGCGTGGATGTTTATCAAATGCTATTTTGCATACGGGGATGTCTATTGCATGGCAAGACAAAACCAGAAGCCCTCATTCCCCTTCAGTGTTTGTTAAAGTGTCTGGGATATGAGTATACCTCCTTCTCCAGGGGGTTTCTGAGATCAGGCAAGGATGTACAAGTTCTTAGGGATGCCCCGCACACGCCTACAACACACTCCCCTTTCAGGACTTGGACGCCTCGTGCCAGGGATGTCTTTGAAATCGCTTTCTAAAATGGCTCCGGGGATGTCTGTATACCAATTTTCGGACATCCAAAGCACGAATTAGGGCTTCTAAAATAACCCCCCATAATGCTGAAATTCCTCTTAGGGAGAGAGGAATGGGCAGGATCTGCACTTTGCAGTTGTGGTGGTCTTTACTAAGCAATAATGCTAACATGACAGATAGTGCTGTTAGCTGAGGGTTTTCTTGAGAGGATACGCGGTTGTACGGAATACCAGCACCTTTTTCATTGTCTGCTAATACAGTATTTACCCGTGGTCCTCATGTTTAATGAAGGAGCCCTGCGTATGAGACTCAGCACCTTCTCAACGGAGTTAGCTACACCTCCTTGTGCTAGTGACCATTTCTTTCCGCGGCTGCCCTTCCCAAAGTAGCAGTTAACGCATACGTTTTGCATCTTTAATCAATTGGGATCTTTGTATTTGTTTGTGAAGTAGTATGAAGAAACTTACAGTAGTTTATCTGTGCTCACTCAGTGATAGTGGTAGAAAGTAGGGTTTGCAATTTCGTATTCCTAAAACACATTTTTGACTGTTGTGGCCACTGTATCCTGTGGAGCCGTTTCCCCTGAGGGAGTCCTTCAAAGTGCCACTCGAGTAGTGTTAAGTTGGAGCCACTGTATGACCGCGGATAAGCTAAGTTTCTTACTCTTACTATATATACAAATGCAGAGTGTTTTTTGGATACATAACGATTATCCTGGGACTTTCGCCTGAATGATTTCCAGGTGAAAAAGTATGGATATACAATTTTTCACTTTGAATCAAAAACAGAAACCAGACCAGTGGGCTTTCTGGAGTTAGCTTCTAAGCCCCGCCTACAGTTCTGCTTGATTTTTTTTTTTTTTGCCTATATATTTGCTGCTTTCACAATTTTTTTTTCTTGCAGCCTCCGATCAGATCACATAAACCTCCAACCACTGTGCATGTACATAGATTTTTGGGTGGAATCTAGACCCTCAATCTGAACTTTAATTTTCTTTGCCATCCTTAATCTGTACATTTATGTGAATATCTGTATAATCTTTATGTGTGTCTCTGTAGATCAGTGGTTCTCAACCTTTTTTGTACCGTGATCCCTTTTACCATTGGTCAACTTGTGGTGACCCCCAATGATAAAATCAAATGCGTTGTCGCTGTAATCATTTATTGAATTATTAATATATTATAGGCCTTTGCAATATGTTTTTATTTATAAAATTTACTTATTTAAACCACAATAATTAATCACAATATTTGATTTCAAAATTATTATGATTTTGTAGTCAAATCACTAATATGAAATAAAATTATTTTTTCTACCTTTGTTGTCTGATCAATTTATTCTCTGATCATGCTGGTCCTGATCTGAGGCTTCTGCTTTCCTGTCTTCTCTTAGCTCTCTTTCTGTGGTCTATGGTCCATCTGCCATTTCTTATCTTTTCTTTTGTTTTTTTCACTTCTTTCCATCAGCCTATTTCCAGTCCCAGTAACCCTCCCCAGTATCAGCCCCTTTCCAGTCCTCACTCCCAGTACCTTCCAATGTCAACTTGCATTCCCATGACTGCCACTGGTGTCCATTCCCTTCCAGTCCCCCTCCTTCCCCACTGACCAGTCCCTTCTAGTACAAATACCATGGCAGCCCCTCTCAGATCCACTCCTTTCCAGTTCCATTCTCCCATCCCCTCGTATCAGCCCATTTGTAGCCTTAGCCCCCAGTTTTCTTCCAGGGCCAGCAGCTCTATCCCCCCCTCCCCACAATCAGCCCATTCCCAGTCAAAGTCCCCCAATCAGCTCACTTCTAGTGCTAATCCCCCTCAACCCCATTACCAGTGCTAGCCTCCCCTAATCAGCCCAATACCAGTCCTACCCCCAATCAGCTCATTACCAGTCCTAGCCTCCCCTAATCAGTTCATTTCCAGTCATAGCCCCCCCCCCGATCAGCTCATTTCCAATGCTAGTCTCCCATCAGTCCATTACCAGTCCTACCCCACCCCATCAGCCCATTACCATTCCTAGCCTCCCCTAATCAGCTAATTTCCAGTGCTAATCCCCCCCTCAACCCCATTACCAGTGCTAGGCTCCCCTAATCATCCCATTAAGAGTCCTACCACCCCATCAGCCCATTTCCAGTCCTATCCCCCCATCAGCCCATTACCAGTCCTATCCCCCCATCAGCCCATTTCCAGTCCTAACCTCACCGATCAGCTCATTTCCAGTGCTAGCCCCCCATCAGTACATTACCAGTCCTACCCCCTATCAGCCCATTACCAGTCCTAGCCCCCCCATCTGCCCATTACCAGTGCTAGCTCCCCCATCTGCCCATTACCAGTGCTAGCTCCCCCATCAGCCCATTATAATCCTAACCCGCACTGTCTCTCGCCTCTGTCCATCATTTATCCCATCTGTCCAGTATGTCCACCTGTCTCTCCCCTTTATCCATGCCAGCCCCCCTCCCTCCATGTCAGCCCCCCTCTGTCCATGTCAGCCCACCTCCCTCCATCCATATCAGCCCCCTCCCTCCATCCATATCAGGCCCCATCCCTCCCTCCCTCCCTCTGTCAATGTCAGCCCCCCTTCACTCCATCCATACATATCAGCTCACTCCCTCCATGGAAGCCCCCCTCCGACAATGTCAGCCCCTCCTCCCTCCACGTCAGCCCCCTCCCTTCCTCTGTCAATGTCAGCCCCCCTTCCCGCCATTCATCCAGCTCAGCTCCCTACCTCCATGGAAGCCCCCCACTGACAATGTCAGTCCCTCCTCCCTCCATGTCAGCCCCCCTCTGTCCATGTCAGCCCCCTCCCTCCATCCATCCATATCAGCCCCCTCCCTCCCTCCCTCTGTCCATGTCAGCCCCCCTCCCTCCATCCATCCATCCATATCAGCTCCCTCACTCCATGTCAGCCCCCTCCATCCCTCCATGTCAGCCCCATCCCTCCATCCGTCCATATCAGCCCCCTCCCTCCCTCTGTACATGTCAGCCCCCCTCCCTCCATCCATCCATATCAGCTCCCCCCTCCATCTCAGCCCCCACCCCCTCCCCCTCACCATCATCAGCCCCTCTCCCCCCCTGTCCCCGTCCATGTCAGCCCCCCCCTCTGTCCATGTCAGCCGTGTTGCAGGTTCCTTGCCCCCTCATCCCCTCTACCCATGTCTGCCTCCCTTCTAATGTAGCCGCGGCTCCCTGCCTCTTAGGGAACTGCGGCTGCACCTGTAAAATCGTTGCGGAGCCTCCCTGTCTCTCGACGGGCTCCGTGCAGCATTGTTCCGCCTCCAAAGGAAGTTCTTACTCCGTTGGAGGCGGAACAATGCTGCACGGAGCCCGTCGAGAGACAGGAAGGATCCGCAACGGTTTTACAGTCACAGCCGCGGTTCCCTAAGAGGCAGGGATCCGCGGCTGCATTAGAAGGAAGGGGGTGAGTTTGCCGCTGCCGAGAAGCGGACTCGGCAGCAGCAGCAACTTGTGCGCTTTAAATTTTTTTTTTTAATCTTGGCGGAGACGAGGCGACCCCCGCTAAATCCTGTGGCGACCCCCATGGGGGTTGCGACCCACAGGTTGAGAACCGCTGCTGTAGATGGAGCCAGTCCAAAACAGACGTTATTGAGTAACAGCAGCCTTGATACCTTATGTTGTCTTGGAATAATTTACATTTTTTGCCTTTTTGCATCTCAGACTTATGTGAAGATGATGAGTTCAAAGCGTTCCTGCTGGAACTGAAGCATAAGCATGACATTATCATGAAATCCCAGCAAAAACACAAGTCCTCCTTGAGCCGAAGGACTTCTAGTGCCGGAAGTCGGGGGTGAGTGCAAAAAATGCCGGACGGTTGCTGAGTCGACAAATGGCTAATTCTACACACACGCTACTTACAGCTACTGCTGCAGACAGGATATTGGGCTAAATGAACCTTTGGTAATTCTTTGGTTCTGAGTATGAGGAAAGTGAGATTAAATTACTTGCAGAAGATCATAACAGTTCGTTTTGGAGGTGAGACTTGAATCTGGGTCTCAGTGTCACAACTGCTTCCTAAGCATTGGGTGCTGACACTGCCTGCCACTATACAGTTTATCCCACTTGTAAAGGGGCCCTTGATGTCCAGAGATGCTTTTGTTAAAATTTCTCCCCGCTTGTCTCCCCTGCAGCAAGGTGGTGAGGAGAGCCAGCCTTTCAGACCGGACAAATCTTTACCGGAGGGAGTATGAGACAGAGGCCATCGTGTGGCAGCAGATGGGAACTGCGGAAGAGTCTAGCAATAGCCGCCACAGTGGAGACGACAGAGAGGCTGGCTCTGATCAGGAGAACAAGGAACCAGAAGAGGTGAACAGACTAAAAAGCCTCTCTCTTTGCTCGTTTCCACCCCTTTTCTGTTAAAATTGAACACTTTTGTTGAAATAGAAAGCAAACTCTTTCCTTTGACTGATGAATACTCCAGCACAAACTAGGAGTTTTTTCTTACTTTTTTTGGTGGGTAGGTAAGCAGAGGACATCATTTTATTAGCACAACAATTGCAATAATGCATTCTAGAGTAAGTGGTTATGGTTTGGGATAGCTGTAGACTTGCTTTAGGAACATATCCACTCATCCCAGCTACCCTGTCTGACTGCTGAAACTTTGAACTTCTTTTCTTATGAATAGCAGAATATCAGTTGTTACTATCTTTGGGGAATACTGTTGACTGTCATTACAGTCCTGTGGGTGATAAGGTCGACTTCCTCCCGAAAGAGGTGGTGGGAGCAAACAATCTCACCCTGGCCATCTGTTTAGAATCTTCTTACACCAAATTCAAAACAGCCCTTTAAACACGCTTATTCCGATAGACTTCTTAACTTTCCCTCAGAAATAGCAGATGTCCTGGGATGTATATAGGTTACTTTTTGTGTGATTTGTGTGTCCTTGTACCTGACCGTTCTTTCCTTTCAAGTCATGGAGTTTTTTTCAGACTCTTTACGATATATCAAGAGATGGAATCATAGCAAATGCATTGGCTTCTTTTTAACAGTACCCGTTCCTTTACAGGGTCTCACAGCAGAGGAATCCAGCCCTCAGACTGAGCCAGCAGTGAAGAGCAGGAACGGTGACAGTGAAACTCCTATTCACAATGGCTTCAGGTTTCCAGACAGCCTGTTCCAGTATTCCGTCCCCCCCAGCGATGCGTTGACGCTGCATGGAACCCCACACAACAGTTTGACTCCAACACTGCCTTATAGCACCGTTAGTTACCCCGAAGCGCTGCAGCCATGGAGTGGTCACAAAGAGCGCTCCCACCAGACCCTTTCCGAACTCAAAAGGCAGAGAGCAGCCAGCAAGCTGCTAAACCACCCACTGTTCAATGCTCATCTTAGCAATGGCATTGGGACCATGACAGAGGGTGGAGGTGAGGCCAAATCCCAGTTGATTGGCTCGAGGACGTCCACGTGCTACTCCAATGGGATGCCTGTTTATTACACAGCTAGCAGCGGAGATCCGCCTCTCTTAAAGTTCAAAGCGCCCGTGGAGGACATGGAAGAAAAGGTACATGGCTGCTGTCGGATATCCTAACCAGTCTGTAAAAAAAAAGATAAATAATTTAAAAAACAAATATAGACCTTTCAGTGGAAAGGAGAAGGTGGCCCGCAGTAAGCCACATAAGGAGCACCGGTCAGGAACTGAAGACAATGTTCAGCTTCTTGTAGAAAGAGGTTTCTCTCTCTAAAGACTTCAGATAGTTTTCACATTTTGTATTTTTTCTCTTTAATTTTGAAACCTTGTTTCTCAAAGTCCAAACTTTCAGAGTTCTATGGGAGACGACTTCCCACATTACGCACTTCCACTATCGAAATTCCTCTACTTAACAAATGAGGTAAAGCCTCTCTATCTCAGAGGAAGTAGCAGGTGGTCCCTCCCTCGTGTGCCAGGCGGCTAAGCTTTGACAACCAGCCACCTTACAGCTCTGTCATTTCTTCTTAATATGCTCCTGGTTGATTTTTCTGTGGCCTCACGTGACGTGGTAAAACCTGATGCTATCTAGGAACTGGTTAAATCATTACAATATTTATTGCTCATATAGCGCTACTGTAATGCACAGTGTAGTACAGAAATGTTAAGTTTTCAAGTACACTATTTCCTGCCCCTTAAGAGCTAAGTGGGAACCCGAGGCACTGGGAGACAAAGTATTACAAAGAGTATTACCCGTGACTGAAGCAGGAAGTATAACCTGGTTCCCATTTCTCAGCCCATTGTTCTAATCACTAAGCCACTTCTCGCTCTGGTTAAAGGAATAAGCAGCCTCTGAGGATCCTGGGCACAATGCCACTGGGAAAGGGTTACCACATGGCTCCAGTCCTGGCTTTACTGCCATTGACTGCACCAGAAAGATGTGTTTAAATGCAATGGCAGTAAAACCAGGACTGGTTCAGCCTGTCCATGATGGCCTGGAGCCATCTGGTAACCGTAGGCTGGGTGGATACCACCTTTATTGCAACTACCACAGGACAGTATCATAGATCCCACACTCAGTACGGAAATGTCCCTGGTACAGCTTTGGGGTTCCACATTCACTGCCACTGCATATACCCATGAATATCACACTTAGGGTCTCGTCTAGGTCAGCTACTGCATGGGCTGCTATGGTGCATAGCCATCTGCGCCGACCTTTAACCCTGGCTATTCAGTGCTGGAGTCATATGCGGCTCTGGTAATGAATATCCAGGTTTGCCACACAGCTTCCCAGCCGCAGTAGCTCACCGGGCAGCGGCAATATTGCACGCTGCTTGGTTAGCCCCGATGCTTAACCCTTTGAAGGCCTACTTTAAAATTTTAATCCACATTCTGCAGCTGGGTTAATTTTTGCATATTTCAGGAAAATTGTACCCGTCTTATTCAATATGTTCTAATAGCGATTTTCCTTCTGCTATGGTCATGTATTATATACCATTTGATAGGAATATTTAGTCAGAAATTTGGATCCCGAGAGCTTTGGGCTCGGCCTGGAAAGGGTTAAAGATAGGCGAGCTTTTGCTTTGCCTATCTTTTAGCCACCAGTCGCTAACCAGGCAGCGTGCAATATCTCTGCTGCCCGATTATTGACTGTCACTGCCTCCACTCCTCCCCAGAATGAGCACGACATGTCCCGATGCTAAGTGGTTAGCATCAAGGCAGGTAGGGGAGACGACTGGGGCCTCTCTGTCATCCCCACTGTGGCTAACTGTGTTAGTGCTGTTGAATATCCTGGTTAGAGGCATTTACATGGTTTCCAGGAGGGAGACTTCGACCTATCCTGGTTTTGAACTTAATCCCTAAAGCCGTGTGGTAGTTGCAGCTCCTGATTCTGCCCATTGAAATCAGTGCTACAGGTCCCATAATGCATTAAGATGGTTTTGCCAGAAATCTAGGACTGGCCTCCCTCCTGGACCTGAGTAACTTGGTAGCTCTGACCATCAATTTGTTTAGTAGCAGTACTTAACTCATGTCTTTCAGTAGCAGTTCAAGGCAAGTTACAATCGGGTATTTTTCTGTCCCCTAGGGCTTACAATCTAAGTTTTGTACTTGCCCAAGGCCCCTTGTCTCTTTAGTCACAGACCACTGCTCTAACCACTAGGCTACTCCTCCACTCCTTTAGTTTCTTCTCATGAATCTCAACTTGCAGTTTTTGGTCTGAAACCTAAAACCTCTAGGGCTGAGCTAAAGGGGTTGCTTCCCCAGCTTGGCGAAGGAGCGAACCTCAGTTTCCTTGCCTGGAATTCTTTGCACAGATGGAGATAATACAATTACGTTTATATTGAAACAAGAGTACTTAGTGCATTTATCAGAACAGAGCAAATGCAGAGTTGTTTGGGGCTCTTTGGGATATGTTTGGAATTTGTTTGCATCGTATTAGCCAGAATGCTTTTAGGATGCCTGTGTTTGTGTCTACAGTAACCAAAAATATTAAGAAGATCCAAGAGTTTGAAGAACAGGCATACACACAAATAATGTTATTGCTGTCAAACTATAAAATAAGTATTGATTTAAACTTTGGGACCACACAAGTGCCCTTGTTGATGTAGGATATGGCAATTTCCACCTAGGATACTAGCCTCGGATATGACCTAGAGTAGCAGACATGATAGAGCACTCGGCTGAGAACCATATCTACTTATCGGTTTTTACACTTTTGCCTGGGAATATGTTCTTCTTCCAAGCTCCCTGTTGCACCACCTTGCCAAGTCAGCAAAATTAACAGACATGTTAAAATAATTTGGTTGGTGATTAAAACAAAATCATTAAGTTGCCCTTTTAATATTCTGACCACTCATGAATGTAGCAAAATATAATCTTGAAAATATACCACCAGAAAAGGGACGACTAAGGGGGGATATTAATGAATTGAGTTGATCAGTTGTTTACGCCATCAAAAAGTAGAAAGACTAGAGGACATGCAATGAAGCTACAATTTAACCCATTTAATACTAATAAGAGAAAATATTTTTTTACTTAATGTGTAATCAAACTCTGGAATTCATTACCGGAGGATGTGGTAAAAACTGTTAGTGTAATTGCGTTTAAAAAAGGTTCCTGGAGGAAAGGTCCATAAACCATTATTAAAGAGGACCCAGGAAATCCACTGTTTACCCTGGGACAAGCATTGTGGAACCTGTGTGCCTTCTAGGGAACCTGCCAGGTACTTGTGACCTGGATTGGCCACTGTTGGAAACAGGATACTGGGCTTGATGGACCTTAGTCTGACCCAGTATGGAATTTCTTATGTTCTTATGTTATATTCTTATGACATCATGAAATTGTGCTCAATGAATGTGAAAAGTATCTGCAAATGGTGAAAAGGTCAAAATGAATGACTGAAGAAACTCTGAAAATTGCTCAGAAATACAGAGAAGCTAAAACCAGAGGAGAAGGAAGGGTAATCATAGAACTCAACAGAGATTTCCAGCATGCAGCACGGCAAAACAATGATGCATGCAAGGAAATAGAATCAGAAGCTGTCAGAGGAAAAACAAGATCAGCTTTCCTAAAGCTACAAGATTTAAAGAGAAAATTCCAACCTTGAATTGGAGTGCTAAAAAATGCTCAAGGATCCATGTTAAATGATACTAAGAAGATCAAGAAAAAGTGGAAAGAATATACAGAGTCATTATACCATAAAGATCAAATGGATCAACAGTTGTTTCAACTTGTATCTTATGGTCAGGAATCGTTGGTGATGAAAGGAAGGTAAAGTAGCATTGAAAGTCTTATCAAAGAACAAAGCACCAGTTACTGTTGGCATTCCCATTGATTAAAGGATAAGGTGGTATACAAATCTGTATAAATAAATAAAATAAAAGTATTACAGTAATCAGATGCAGCTGTTATAATACTTAAAAGGCTCTGCCAGGAAATTTGGAAGACAATATCTTGGCCAACTGACTGGAAGAGACTTGTGTTAATAGCAATACTGAAGAAAGGTGATCCGACCAGGGGCGGCCCAAGGGGGGTGCGGGGCCATGTGCGGAGACTCGGTGTGGGGCCTCATTTGCATAAGAGGCCTCATTTGCATAAATATTTGCATAATGTTACCATATACTAACTTTTAGTAAACATGCCTCTTAATGAGTGTATGGATAAAGAAAGACTAAAAGATTTCTACATTACTATAATCCAGTGCCAACCACCAGACACATTAGGAACTACTACAAACACTGCCCATTTAGAACTCATAGCAAACCCGCCGTATCCTAACAGCACTACCAGGACTCACAAAGCACCATACTCTACCTATCAAAAGGAAACACTGCAAATATTAAACCAATACATTTCAGAGAACAACAATACATGACCTACTGGGGAAAGAGAACAAGTGGCAATGTCAAATAGGAATTACATAAACAGAATACCTCAGCTCAGTTACACATGCAGAACATAGACCATCACCAAACAAGGAATCACAATTTAGAAATAGGAAGACAATAATTAAACTGGGAACCCCAAAAGCCAAACTTGGAATGTACAACAACACTGTAGAAATAAAATAATTTCCTCTTGTACTAAACAAAGCGCAGACATTAATGATGCACATTTCCCAGAGCTGACATATTCCAATTAATAAATTCAAAATAAAGAGATATTTTTCTACCTTTTGTGCATTTTTTTCAGCTGCAATTGCTCCAGCCACTTTCTTCTGGTTTCTTCATGTCTTCTGCTAACTGTCCATCGTCTGCTGTCCATTTGTCCTTTCTTCTAGTTTTTTTCCATTCTCTCTCTACATCTGCTTTAACATACTAATCTTTCTCCTTTTGCTCTTTCCTCATTCCTATTTCATCCACTCAAATTTTACCCCTCCATCCTCAATCCCCACTTACTCTCCCAATACCCGGCCAATTGTAGATTTTTCATCCCTCCCACACAAAATATTTTTCCCCTCTCCATTTTACTCTCACAGCCCCATCCCATTCTAATCCTCCCCCAACATCAGCTCCCTTCTAGTTCCAGCCTCACCCAGCATCCATTCCCTTCTAGTCCCTGCATCAGCCCATTTCCAGTCCTAGCCCCCCATCAGCCTGTTTCCAGTCCTAGCAACCCCCCAACCCAATACCAGTCCTAGCCCCCCCATCAACCCACTTCCAGTCCTAACCCCCCATCACCCCATTTTCAGTTTAAGCCCCCCCATAACCCATTACCAGTCCTACCCCCCCATCAGCCTACTTCCAGTCCTAACCCCATCAGCCCATTTCCAGTCAGCCCCCAATTGCCAGTCCTAACCCCATCAGCCCACCTCAAGTCCTATCCCCTCCCCATCAGCCCATTTCCTGTCCTAACCCCCCCATAGCCCATTACCAGACAGCCCCCATCAGCCCACAGCCCATTACCAGTCTTAACCCCCCATAGCCCATTACTAGTTCTAAACCCCCAAAAGCCCACAACCCATTACCAGTCCTAACCCCATCAGCCCAATTCCTGTCCTAGCCCCCCCATACCCCATTACCAGTCCTAGCCCCCCCCCCACAGCCCATTACCAGTCCGAACCCCAACAGCCCACCTCAAGTCCTAACCCCTCCCCATCAGCCCATTTCCTGTCCGAGCCCCCCATAGCACATTATCAGTCCTAACCCCCCATAGACCATTACCAGTCCTAACCCCCCAACAGCCCCCAGCCCATTACCAGTCTTAACCCCATCAGCCCACCTCCAGTGTTAACCCCCCCATCAGCCCATTTCCAGTCCTAGCCCCCCCCCAAAGACCATTACCAGTCCTAACCCCCCACCAACAGCCCACAGCCCATTACCAGTCCTAACCCCATCAGCCCACCTCCAGTCTTAACCCCCCCATCAGCTCATTTCCAGTCCTAGCCCCCCATAGCCCATTACCAGTCCTAACCCCCCAACAGCCCACCTCAAGTCCTAACCCCTCCCCATCAGCCCATTTCCTGTCCTAGCCCCCCATAGCCCAGTACCAGTCCGAACCCCGGCCCAACAGCCCACAGCCCCAAACCAGGCCTAACCCCATCAGCCCACCTCGTCTTAGCCCCCCAGCCCATTTCCAGTCCTAGCCCCCCCTCCATAGCCCATTACCAGTCCTAACCCCCCACATCAACCCACAGCCCACCTCAAGTCAAGTCCTAACCCCCTCCATAGCCCATTACCAGTCCTAACCCCCCCCCCACCCCCCCCCCCCCATCGGCTCAAGGAATTTTTTTTTTTTAAAAGCTGGCTGCTACCGCTGCCGCCGCGACAGAATGGAGTATCCCGCGGGGCCCCCTCTGCCCGGCTGAGTCCCTCCCTCTGCGACGGCTGAGCCCCTCTGTGCCGGCTTTCAGATTCGCGAAGGGAGAGTGTCTCCCTCGCGTCTCTGTTAAGCCCGCAGGGGCTGATGGGAAATTTAAGACTAATAAGAGAAAATATTTTTTCACTCAATGCGTAATCAATTCTGGAATTTGTTACTGGAGTATATAGTAAAAGCTGTTAGTATAGCTGGGTTTAAAAAAGTGTTTGGACACGTGCCTGGAGGAATGGTCCATAAACCATTATTAAAAAGGATCTAGGAAATCCACTGCTTACCCTGGGACAAGCATTGTGGAACCTGTGTGCCTCATTGGGAACCTGCCAGGTACTTGTGATTTGGATTGGCCACTGTTGGAAAAGGGATACAGGACATGATGGGCCCTGGTCTGACCTAGTATGGCATTTCTTATGTTCTTATTACATTCAAAGCATGTAAAAAAAAGACTTTGTATGAGAAGCAGACCAATTTTCTACCTAGAGATAAAAATTAACAAATCGTACAATAGTATAGTTTGTATAAAATATGTAGAAGTGTAACAGTAGCTTTAAAAAATATTCTTATGCTCTTTAGGAAAGTTTGGAAATCTCTTTAGTGACGATGCTGTTTGCTGTAGAAACAATCAACACCAGTTTCAGCAGGTAGTATCGCAAAAGACAGCACCATAGAGGACCAGTGTATTTAGTATTTAACTAACAAGAGTGACAAAATCTTAAAAAGTCTTTAGTAGATTAAATACTTTTCCTATAAATACAGAGTTGCAGAGATGTTAAAAATGTGTTTATATGTCTTGGTCCCATATCCAAAACAATGTTTGGTAAGCCTCAGAAAAGTCTTGAGCTGTGTAGCGAAACAGAGTCCTTCATCTAAAGGTGGTAATAGTGGCACAGCATGGAAGTGGTACATTTGCAACAGAATTTCAAAGGGGAAGTGTGCAGGTAGCTCCCCCTCTGAAAATGTACTTCCATAATTAAAGAACCCGTATACTTTACAATGGCTATTTCTGTGGGATAAAATAGCATGCATACTTCCGGCTAGGGGACTTTGCTTTACAAAATAAGTCCCTCGATTATCATATGCATATTGGGGGCACTAAGCAAATATGGCCTAAGAACGATAACGGGGATCCACACATGCAGCTCAAAAACCTCAACTTCACTAAATTCCTTTCAATTTCTATAACCTCTATTCCAGGGCTGTCCAAACGTGTCCAGGTAACTCCACAGGATTTTTAGGATATGCACAATCACTGTGCATGAGATACGTTTTCATAGAGTGGGTCTCCAGTATAGACAAACTTATATTCACTGGGGATATCCAGAAAATGTAATTGCTATACTGAAGAAGTCCCAAGCCATGTACCTGGCCGTTGGTGCAGAGATAATGAGCTCTCAGAATTATCCCTTGTATCAGCCAATGATATTTGGGCCGGCTTGGAGGACTTTGGGCTTTTCCCAGTGGAGTTACTCCCATGCTTCGATTTTTTTGTCCATTTCCAAATATTGCCAAGCAGAATCTGCCTCCACTTACAGAAGTGCAGTTCTGAAAGTATGACAACCCACCTCAATTAAGTCAATTTACTCAATTAAGTGTTAGTATTTTGGCTGACGTCTCGTTTCCTTTCCTGGCATGCGGTTCAGTTCTGCAGGCTGCTGTAACTATTGCAGAGTTCACAGAGACATGTAGAGTGAGCATTTGAGACGGTCAAAAGAGAATTTGCAAGACACTGGTCAAAATTAATACAAGAACCTGGAGGGTCTTCACATTGGTGAGCCGGGTTCCCAGATCCAGCAGCACAACTCGCTGTTGTAAGGCATAAGCATAATTTTTCAAAGCCATTTCCATGGGTAAAGTAGTGTTTTACTCGTGGGAATGGGCTAAAATTTCCCATCCAATATGCAGGTAAATGCATATGTGCCTGTACACACCTACTTTTACTCTCTGGGTGTGGGATTGGGGTAAGGGTTTTTATTTACATGTATACTATTCCCTCTGATGAATTATTTGCTGTCGTAAATATGCACAGTTTTTTGTGGGGTAATTGTGAAAATCTGAGTCTGCATAGTGCAAAGCTTGCAGGTAAACTTACTACCTAAACAATTAACAGATAATTTTTGAGCATCTTAGAAAGCGAGAGATTCCCCCAAACCCTCCATCCATTTGTGACTGTAGCCTTGGCAACAATTCAGCACAGAGTAATTTATTCTAATGTTTAAACAGTTGCTTTGTAAGAAAATTTATTTGGCATAAGAGCTGAAGGTTGGATAGACCACAAGAAGCTGCTCTAAGGCTAACAAACTTTCTCTTGCTCAGTTTACTGGTTGATGTGGAGGCCAATTCCATTCAGGCCGCGCAGTCCCTGTGCATCTGATCAGAAGCGGGGCGTACAGAGGTAGACCTGATTCTGATCCCATGGGGGCTAGACGATCTGGCCTTCCAAGGCCTGAGTCGGGCTGAGGGGAGCCCCCTGCACCCCTCACCTGTGGGTCCTGCGCTGTGATCCCCCTCTATCCAGGGGGACTTATTCCACCTTTGAGATGGAATAAGTCCCCCTGTCTAGATTCGAGGCTCTGGACGTACAGGGCTGACCCCTGAATCTGCTCTGAACGTCCAGGTAATGGCCCGCCTATGCCCCACCCTTGCTCTCCCTCCAGAATGCCCCTTTTGCCCCCACCTAGGCCTCCCCATACAAACCCCCTGTTTGTATGGGGAGGATATTGTCAGGCCCAGCAGGGGAATGAATAGCGGGGTTGGACGTCCCAATGGGACGTGCATCCCCACTATTTGCGGGACTGAACGACCCCCATAATAGTTTACCTGCACTGTGAATCTAGGAATGCAGAAACGCCACTCGCAGCTGAAGTCATCTCGGGACAACAGGCCACTCTTGCTTTGCTTTCCTCTGGCTGAGCAGATCTCATTTGCCTATTGTGATTTTTATTCTTGAAAAAATGCTTTAAAGTAGAAATGCATTACAGAACCTTTGTGCATTTTACAGACTTAGATCTGCTCTACGGGGCATATTTACGAAACAACACCAACCATTGATATGGGGTTTGCAGCATGCTGTTAGCATCGGGCCCCTTGGTAAAAATCTCATACTAATTGGTTAGCTCACACTTGGGTGGGTTAGGGGTGTAACATGTGTGTTGATGGTGCATTGTGGTTAGCATGGGCGCTACGGGTGCGCACTGACAGTGGATGTTGCCATTAACCTGGGTGCATCAAGAAATGGTGGTAACTGCACGCTCATGCTGGTTAGAGCGGTGTGGTACGTTACCAATATGCTAACGACAGGGCGTTAGATGCAGATCCCCTCAAAGGTTAGTACAGGCCTCTGCGCTAGTTTTGCAGCTCAAACTCACATGAAGAGCACAGCCTTTAATAAGGGCGCCCCTCTCTGCCCTGTATGCAGATCTTGAAACCATATCTAGAGTATTTACTCCCGGTTTTGTGGTCCTCGGTTCCTCTGCCTTGCTCTGAGATTGGATACTGGAGATAGTGAGAACGGAGATGGCTTACCTCAGCACCATTTATTTTGTTCTTTATGTGAGCCATTAAGCTTTTAAGGCGGAAATTAACGCGCGGATGCACTAGCAGTTAATATGTGGCTTGACACTTAGCATGCACTAATTCCCCTGTAGAATGGAGCGGGGGATGGGCAGAGACTGCTCTTTGCATGGGAACTTACCACAGGTTAACTGTTAATGCGGCAGATGATGCGGGTCACCTCTCGTTGCCCCAGTAGGTGGTGTTAAAATGCATTTGCACGATCTGTGGTAAATGGTTTTTCTCTAGTAACTGCATCGGCAGAAATTGGGGACTCCCCGAACAGTTAACACAGAGGCTTCACAATTACTGCAAAGCTTTACCACATTTTAGTCAGAGGGCCCCTATGTGTTGAAATAGAGAGTCCAGCAGTGGGAATATTGTTGCAATCAAAACAGCAGCATGGTTTCACTTAACTGAAAGCACTTTGGTGAATGTGGCCTGCTACAAAAGGAGACTTTTACAGCGCTTGTATGTGTGTCTACTTTTCCATGCTTGATTTAATTTAAAGTGGGCATTTATTGTTTGCTTTTCCCTAAAAAGAATTCAAGATGCATAGCAAATATTGAGAAAATTATATAATCCATTATACAATATCACGAAATATCTAATACACACCTAAAACCATTCCTAAACTTCATCCCAAGCAGATTTCAAAACAGTTTGCCCTCTAAATTGAAACATTTATTCCAATCTATTTTAATGTATACTCCTGAAACAGCCATGTTTTAAGTCTCTTTCTAAAAAAACTGGTAGGAACCATCCTCTCTTAAGTACTTTGGCAGTTTATTCCAAGAGGCGTAAACTTTACCCTTCAATGTTTCTTTCCCCTATGCTCTGTAGCCTACAGTCATGCACTGTTGGTATTCTTGCAAAATGTCTCCTAGAGGTCGTAGACATCTGTGTGGGTTATATACCTCAATCAGTTCCTGTAGATGGAGGAGTACTCTAGTATTTAGAGCACTGGCTTAGTAACCAAGAGAACAGGGATCAATTCCCACTAGTGCTCCTTGTGACCTTGGGCAGCTCATTTAACCCTCTGTTACTTGGAAGAAAAGCCTGGCAAACTACGTCTGGTTACACTGCCAAGCATTGACTCAAAAGCACACACTGCATTTGCATCCATTTAAAGGCGATTGCCAGAGTCTTAAAATTTGCTCTGATCTATATTGGTATTAAGAAAGATGATGCAATTTCCCATCTCCGTCCTCCAAAAATAATTTTAGTTACTATATTTTACATTATCTGCATTTTCTCCATAGTTTTCTTTGGCATCCCCAAATTGCCATAGTCAAACGGAGAATGAAACACTACCTGAATAGTTAATTTAAGATCTTTTTGTATCAGGTAAGATCTAAGGTGATAGAGCAATGTCAGGGCAAAAAAAGCTTTCCTAACTACAGTTGCCACTTGTAGTCTCAGCTCTAATGCTGAATTTGCTGTAATGCCAAGGGTTTTCAAGCTTGTTCTTAAAAGAATTCTAACTCTTCCTATACAAGGTTCTTCTACAGGCATTTTCCTAGACGCTGCTCCTACCCACAGTTTTTGTCTGAATTAATCTATAACACATGAACAGTCCTCCACTTCTGAACCTTTATATCATATTTAAGAACTCATACATTAGCTCCAGAGAGCTTCTAAGGGGGATGTTGTTGTTGTTAAGTGCTGTCGAGTCGATGTTGACTCATGGCGACCCTCTGGATAGTTGCCCTAAATTGTGTTCGGTCTTCAGTCAGGCGGCTCATTGTTGACAGACTGGTACCCGTAGCTGCTGTTGTTGTATCGATCCATCTCATTGCTGGCCTTCCTCTTTTGTGTTGAACTTCTATCTTGCCAAGCATGATGTCTTTCTCTAATGATCTCTCTCTTCGCATGATATGTCCAAAGTGTATGAAAGTCAAAGTCTTGTCATCTGAGCTTCTAAACTATCCCTAAGAGGGATAATTATTTGACTATCATCTGCATATATAAAATACGCCACTTGCATCTGTTTTTTTTTTAATTCCAAAGAACTATGAAAGATATCAAATAAAATCTGTGACAGAGGGGACCCTTGAGACCTTTCATTTCCCAGTCCCTCAAAATAATTTGACCCATCCTCACTCTATAGTTCCTTTTGACAATTAGAAAATTGCCTTCAAAAGGTTTTCATCTAAGGATGCACCTATTTTTAGGTGCTGGCAATGCGTGTAAATCTCAGTATTTAGTCATTTATGTATGAAAGAGGCCTCATAGAATACCCACCAGTGTAAAAGAGTGCACGTCGTTTGCATGGTGTGTGCTTTCATTCTGGGTATTCATGGGCAGAATTTGGGTGCTACACTGTGAACAAATATGCAAATTGGTTTTGAAATATGATAATTTATGTGCCTACTTGCAAATTATGGGTGCATTCATTTTCAGCAACTCTAGGGCCGGTGTAAGTGATCATATCTACGCTGTAGATGCATTCTCTGCCACTCACACTAGATGCCAACTTATCTTTATGAAATACAAGTATGAGTGGCAGAGAATGAAACAGACGTTATTTAGGCATGCTAAAAAGCGCTTTAACAAGTTGCCCTGTTATAAAATTATCCTTCACAATACCAAACCTACAATACCTCAGTTTCAGTAACTATTTTTCATGATCTGTCAAGTCAAACATGAGTGATAAATCCACGTGCATCAATATTGCTGCACCTCCTTTATCTATAACACTATTTAGCTCATTCCATATACTGCTTCAGTACTGTGCCCACTCCTTGGAACCTGATCATCAGCTATCCAGTTATCCAGAATGCTCCAAATGATCTCATAATTGAACTGCTACTGTCACTTTTCATAGCTTTTCAAGAAAGGGGATCTTAGCTATAGCTCTATAACTATTAAGATTTGTTACATCCAGCTTTTTAACTTTTAAGAATTATCCTGTACTCATTGGATAGCAGCCTTTATTCAAAGCCTCATTCACAAAAAGGTTAAGTCGTCCCATGCCTAAATATGAAAGATTCCTCCATAACCCAGTAGGGCATGAATCTAGTATGTACTTTACTAAATATACACACCAGCCTTTGACTTCTAAAAAAGATAAGATATCTTCCTAGTCGCAATCAATCCTCCCATAACAGTTCACGTCAGTGGTATTTAGGCTTTTCTTAAGAACATCCCTTTGCAGATTCCCTTATACTCTCTGCATCCAGTGCTTGTTTCAGTTGCCATGAGCAGCTTTTTTGACTGCCAACCTAATTCCCTTGTGCTATTATATAACCCTATATTATGGTTTTTGCCATAATTTTCCTTTTTAGCTGCCACTTTGCTATTTTTATAATATTTTATACATAACCACCATTGTACCTTATCTTCTAACATTCCAGATTGAGACCATGACCCCTCTATCTTTCCACAGTCTTTTATTTTGCTCAAGAGCATTTATGTACCACAGTACCCTGCTTAATATTAAAGGTACTATTTTATCCAGGGTGGGTGTCATCAATCTTGCACCATCCTTTCGACATCCCAAGCTCCTTCAGCTTTTTCCAAATTATCCATTTTTCTTCTTCCACAACATTTTTCCTTCTTCAACTCCGAAGAAACTCCACTGCTAGACAACCTGATTGGGAAACTCCAGTAAAAATGATCAGAACAAATGAGTGGCTGCATTTTAAAATGTTCAACTCATCCTGACCCTTACGATCCAAAGATGGCAATACCAAACCTAACTGCTGACCTCCCTGATGAGTGGGAGCAAACTTAGCCTGATCTATACCTGTTTGAGACATGTCCTGCACAAAAGACACTCTCAAAGGGTCCGTATCAACGTTCCGATCCGGGTCACCTTTGCTACTAGCAGAAGACTTCCCCAAAGTGAGGAAATATGTTCTGGATGGAAGTGAGCAAGTCGGTGACATAAGTTCCAATTAAGGTCCTTCAAATGTCAGTTTCAGAAGAGGCCACCAGAACAGGGGTAAGATGAGAGGGCCACCCTAGGAGGTGTGGGGTAGCAGCAAATGGGCCCTTGTATTCCTTGCACTTCACGGTGGCTTTTGCAGAAGTTATGCCTTCAATGCTTAGTCAGATGTTCGCCCTTTCATGTGGGAAAGTGCATGTTGTCACAGCAGGTATATCTCAGTCCACTGGTCACAATACCTTACATAGTAGCAAAGCAACAGAAGGGTGCACCCTAAGGAGACAGCTGGCCTGTGGAGGAGGGGAGCCGTGGAGAAGCAGTAAATGAAATATTCCATGGAGTGCTGCTTTATCAGTTCTTTTGGCCTCCTTTGAACCCTGGGATTTTATGGCATGTGACTGAAATGAATGGATGTATAGACGCCCTCCAAGTGTTTTTCTGTTGCTTCAGACTCTAAGTATCAGATTTTGTCTAAGGCAATAAAATATGAAATGATCCATAGAGAAAATATAGTTAATTATCCAAAGTGAAAGAACAGCATCAAAAGAAGAGCTAGGAACTTAACTGAACATTGCATACTAATGGAAAGAGGCTGAGCCCAGAGCAGTGTTACTCAGAACATTTGAATTCCTTCTAACGTGTATTTCATCAGCACACAATGGTAGAACCGCTTCAGACACAGGTCTATTGTGATGACAACTTTGACATTCTCAGAGTGTTATTTTGAAAACTGTGTTCTCTGCTTGCACAACTGCTGAGCAACCAAGTTGCTGGAGGGGGACTTTTGGTCACATCAGTCCTGGTTTTTGAATATAGATTACGGTGCATTATGGGATTTGCAGGTTCGGCTGCATCACTGACAAGGTACCAGGGTTCCTTGACCACACAGATGGCCTGAAAAAAGTCAGTCATGGCTCATTACTGTAAGCTCCACCCTAAATGGGAGAAGGGGGATTTTCCAGGGGCAAGGTTTGTTGGATGACACGATGATAACCTTTAAAATCTGTGGAGGGAAAACCACAAAGGTCCCTGATCTTGTCAGATATTCTGCCATTCTTTCCTTAATTTTAAGGGTTTTGTCAGCCCCATCCATAGGAAAAATCCAAACTTCAGGCCAAATTTACTCAGAGAAGAGTAAAAAAAAAAATCCCCCCAGAATGTTCTTAGGTCATGTGAGCACTCTATGTTTTTGCAATAGTGTTTCACAATATCACTGAAAAAGAGAACAAAGTTTGACTTTGTTCCTAGGCCCTAGTGCAAAGGGTATAAGTGGGAGACTGAATAGCTCAAGGGGCAGGTACAAGGTAACTTAATCTTTTTCCCTGCAGATCCGCAGTCATTAACTTCGAAAAGATGTTTGGTAGCACATGTGAAATGAGTCGGTGATTTTGCTGCAGTTCCCATTAGGCAGGTATCAATATCACAGAAAACCCACAAGCACAGCTTTGCACTAATTGGTATCATTGTTGGCAGAGAGGCCAAAGCTCACGCAGACAGAAAGACTGAGGGCACCTTTTACTAACAATGAAGACGCTCTATCTATGGGCTGTATGGCAGAGGGTTAGTAAAAGGGGCCCTGATGTAGCCTCGAGGCGATCCCTCCACGGCAGAGCTGCGGCACATTGGGAAGTTTGTGCCGCTTCCCCTGCCCCGATATGTGGATAAATGCAGAGCACTGGTTTCCAACACTGTCCCTCTGGAACCTTTTATAAGCAATAAAAGTTGACAAAAGTAAAAAATAAATATATAGATGTATGGCTTGGGTCCATATCGTGTATATACAACCAAAAGGTCTCTCTTTCACAAAGTGGCTTCTAGCACTGTACAGTACCTTAAATAGATTGCTTTAAATACACTTTAAGACCTCCCAGCACACTTATGTGTAAAAACTGACATTTCAAATGTTTGTACAGACAAAACTTGGCGAATAACATATTTTACGTGAAAATGAAATGTATTGCTGTAAACCCTTTGTGTAAAAATGGTATTGTGGCAATCAACAGAGTCTAATATATTGAAACTTTTATAATGTCTTTGATATTGTATTGAATTGTCTTCATATTATTGCTTGTTAAGTTGAAATGGTTTCCGATTCTGCCGAAGCAAGTCATGCTTCTCTGCGGTATAGTGCACGCAAGCCTTGTGCCATTTCTCTGTGACTAACAGTATTACCTTTCAACCTTTGGTGGCTTTAGAAGAACAAGTGATTTTTTTTTTTTTAATAATAAAAAACTCATGCCATTTCTTTAAATAAGTAGTTGTTGAGTTTGTCATTCTTTTGTCTCTCTTCTAGTTTGCAAGCTGAATTTGGAAAGAGGTGACAGTACAAAGACAACAAATGTTATTTGAAGTGTCAGGACAGGGATTCAGGAGACATAGGGGGATGTTTACTAAGGAACACCCTGGTAATGTGTGTTGGGGCCCAAAGGTTAGCACAGAGACTTATGCTAACTTCTGGGGGCATGTGAAGCTGTTCCCCTGCTCTCAGCACAGTGTTAATTATAACCATCATTTGGATGCACATTAAATGCACCTGCACTAACACCTACTTTTGCAGTTGGTGCTCACCCAAAATACCCATACTAACCATGAAATACCATCCACATTCCACCCACAATCTGCCTAGTCCCCACCCAATTGCGTGCTACCCAGTTAGCACAGGGCCCCATTCTGGTAGCGTGGGACCACTGTTCCCTCTAAGCTGTGCGCATGTGCGCGCGCACACACCTCGCCGAGCGAGTGCACATACTGTACAACAGAGCACACAAAAATTACGGCTCTGATTCTGATAGAAAACAAGACAGACGTCTTAAAATTTTAAAGTTGTGATTGTAATTACTAGAAATTTTCTGCTTCATTTAGTAATCGTCTATTTAAAATTGAACCTTCCTTCAAAAGCTGCACAGCTGATATTTTATGCGCACACAGCCTACAGAAAATTAGAGGGAACATTGCGTGGGACACTTATCCCATGCTGCTGGTTAGTACATGTTAGTAAACATACTCCATAGTGTCCTTGGAAGAAGG
This sequence comes from Ichthyophis bannanicus, assembly GCA_033557465.1. NCBI lineage: Eukaryota > Metazoa > Chordata > Amphibia > Gymnophiona > Ichthyophiidae > Ichthyophis > Ichthyophis bannanicus. The sequence continues at coordinate 73,079,758 of CM066049.1, read as the reverse complement.
TACATCGTTGCCCTCATGATCTCAAGTGCATTTGATTTTTCACCACTTCCACTGTGGAAAAGCCAGTTGTGTGGAATTGTGCATATGAACATTCACTGCACCTTCACGTCCCCCACTCACAGAAACGAAAGTTAACCAAGGCTTCTCACTGCTTTCCTTCTCTCCTGTTCGTTTCAAATCATCTACCTAAAAGAAAGTCTTCTCTCGGGTCAATGCAACATATAACACGATGTTGTGCACTACCAGTGCACATGAGCTAACTGTGTGCACAAAGCCTTGCACAGATGACAGAACACAGCATGTTTAAATCTATGGTCACGAAACAATTAGCAATGAAAAGTGCAGAAGACCAGAAGGCTGAGCCCAACACTGCGGTTTTACGCAAGGTCTGCAGAGGTGTAAAGGGTTAGCTCGTTCTGTGGTCAGTATTAGTGAGGAACTTATGCCTGTTTCTTCTCATTGCCTACAGCGGAGAGGACCCACGACTTTCTTGTAGCTTTGCTGAAGTGGAACGGTCAAAAACAAAATGGCAGGGATGAGGAGGTGTACCAGAGCAGTGTTATACACCTGTACTGGAATAGTATTTCGTACATAAAGATCAGTATTATTCCACACTGAATATCAGTGTTTGAGAGAGAGAATTCCAGCACAAGGACCAATACAAGTTTGTTGGTGCACAAGAAACAGCTGTTGCTAGTGCAGACCCCTGTGCTCACATGTACGATGTGTTCTGCTTGTTTGGCACAGGCTTTTGCACACAACTTATTTGCATGACTTCTGCTTACAGCATTGGAGAGCTAAATGTTTGCATTAAGCATGCATCAGGAAACTGTGCACCGATCTTCAGCACATGACACTAACACATCAGCGCAGCTGTGTCTAGAGATGGCTCTAGATCATCAGGGACAGGCTGCATGAACTTGTAGTTTGCATTTTTCCCATTGATGGAGCAAAACCACAAGTCTACTATTACTACTACTAATCATTTGTATAGCACTATAAAGTAAACACAGCACTGTACATATATATATAGGAGACAGTCGCTGCTCTATAGAGTTTACAGTCTAATCACATGTGCAGTGGGGCAAGGCAGGACTAGCTCTAGCTGTCATGCATCATTTACAGTACAGCCATCCAACACGGCAGCTCTTTCATTTTTGGAGAGGTGAATGTAAGAGGGCTTGTCCCTGGCCTGTTGCACTTCAACTGTTCTCATGATGCCTTTATTCACCATAAGAAAGAGCTACAGTGTAGCAAAACTTAAACCTGGGAAACTGCTACAACTTAATGTAGCATAAAAAGTTGCAAATTGTTGCTATATTTAAGGAACAATCTGAACAACGTATCCAATGGAGATCACAGGGTTAAAAAGAAGCCTCAGTAGCAGGGATTGGGTGGCTTGTAAGTGGCTTTTTACAGCGCCTTGCTTCAGCAGATGCTACTACACCCTGGAATTTCATTCCTAGGCTTCCATCAACTGTTTTACAATTTTCTAAATGCATTTAGAGGAACTAAAACACTTAGCTTAAACAACCCACTGATTTCGGATCTCCAGAGGACTTTTTGCTGTAAAACAAACAGTCGACTCAAGTTTCGCCCTATGACTTTCAGGACTGCATCAGGACTCGTCAAACAGCTGAAGTAAAGGATAAGAAAAAAACCTCACTAATGATTATTTAAAGGGGCGGCACCTTATCCAATCCAGTTAGATAGCTGTCATCCAATTAAGAGACTCATTCAAGTGTCATTTCAGATGCACTGGTGATTTTTAAGAGTGGCCACTTACATATATCACTTTTTAGGAAAACTGTAGATCAGAATGGGTGGTGACTGTACATTTTGACAATCACCACCCATTTAAATAAAAGCAGGCTTTACCCATAGGACAATTCCTACGGGTTCATTGGATTTGTTCAGATGATGAAGATTTTCACCATTAAGCAAAAATATTGATGACAAGATTGTTACAACAAGAGTATCCAAAGAAAATTATATGGGTGGGTGGGGGGGGGGGGGAGCTATTTAAGAGCCAGATTTGCCGATCACTCCTTATTGTTACATAAATGATATGGATAAGCAAGCTGTGGTGTTGTTAGTTGGAAAGAACACAAGAAATTGCCCGGAGCATTTTGAAACATTGGCATATTCTAGCACTACACATGATTTTTCAGAATGGCCCTTATATTGCTTTTACGCGGGCACAAAATCTGAAGGATATCCTGCTGCATTCAGATTATTCACAACAAGGTCATCCTATCAACAAAATGGTCAACATAGTCCGTGTGGACATTGCTCAAGGTGGACGACATCTTTAGATGTGAAAGAATGGATTGATCAACAAACAAAATTTACACTCTTAAACACATCACGAACTACCAAACCACATGGGTTATTTATGCAGTCATCTGCCCTTGCCCAAAGGTTTATGTCAATAGGACGTGTTGCAAGGTGAAAGTATGCCTTGCTGAGTACAAATCACATTTGTCCACTCATACTTTTATCAGCACCTATTGTACAACATTGTTTGGACTGCCATCATGAAAGGCAACATTTACAATAGCTGGTTATCGATTGTATTAAAGACCTCCAGGGAGAGGATACTATACAACAACTAGCATAGCTTGAACAGAAATGGATTTTTTTTTTTTTTAGGAAACGGCTGTCTGCCAAACAGGAGATATTATGACAAGAAATTACGAAATTAGAAAAACAACATCGGAAAGGGGGTGGCACCAAGGTGTGGAAGTTACTGAACAAATGTAGAGGGGAATTAGCGGCGCTGGATGCTGAACGTACAGCGTCGCTTTTGTTGCGCACTAAACAGCGGTATTATGAGCAGGGCAATAAGGCAGGGAAGTTATTGATGTGGCAATTGAAAAGGCAGAGGCAGCGGCACCGGGTAGTTGCCATCAAGTCCCCTCTGGGTGAAACGCTGTATAAATCACGGGATATTGCGAACGAGTTTGCTAGCTTCTATAAACACTTATACACTAGTGAGTTATCAGCGACTCCGTCGGACATCTCGACATGGTTGCAAGGGGCTATTCTACCGCAGATTTCCGAGGAAGATAAGGCTCACTTAGATAGACCATTTACTTCAGAGGAGGTTATGATGGCGGTGAAGAATCTTAAGTCTGCCAAGGCGGCTGGTCCAGATTTTTTACCTGCTGAGTTGTATAAGACTTTCCCGGATTTATTTGCCCCAACGTTGCTCTCCGTTTATAATGAAATTCTTACCAGGAAGACTCTCCCTGCTTCCTTTTACCAGGCATCTATCGTGGTAATCCCAAAGGCTACTAAAGACCTTATGCAATGCGCTAATTATCGTCCTATTTCTCTTTTAAATCTAGATTACAAAATTTTTACATCCATTTTGGCTAGTAGATTGGGAAAGCTTATACCTGATATAGTTCACCCAAATCAGACGGGATTCATCAAAAACAGATATGGGTTCGAAAACGTTCGTAGGCTGATCAATGTTCTGCAAAGACTAGCACGGGGTGATGGCTCATATGGCATTCTTTCTTTGGACGCGGAGAAGGCCTTCGACAAAATAGAATGGCCTTATCTGTTACAGGTGCTGCGGGAATTTGGGTTTGGGCAGATTTTCTGTACTTGGATTACAGCATTATACTCCCATCCCCAGGCGGTGGTGGCAGTTAATGGCTCTACTTCTTCTTCCTTTTGTTTGGGGAGAGGTACGAGGCAAGGTTGTCCGCACTCGCTATGGAACCATTAGCCGCTCATATTCGGCTGAGGGCAGAGGACCTTGGAATTTGCTTAGGCTCGGAATGGCACTCTATTTCTCTGTACGCTGATGATACTTTAATTTACTTGAGAGAACCTGTTAGGGCTTTGCCTATTGTGCTCGGTATCTTAGAACGCTTTTCTATGGTTTCGGGTTTTTCTATTAACCGCCAGAAATCCACACTTTTGCGGTGTATGTCCCGTTCCCCCATTGCTGTTCAGGACTTGGGAAATGACTTCCCGGTGGTAGACCACTTTAAATACTTAGGTGTTGTTATTCATTGGGATATTTCGCGATTATACAGTTTGAATTATACTCCTCTTCTACAATCAATTCAGGCGGACATGGTCCGCTGGTGTTCGTGCTCAGTTACATGGTTAGGTCGAATTAATACCTATAAAATGTTGATCTTACCTAGGTTGCTTTTTCTCTTTATGCTAATAAAACAACCTAAATCGATGGTCCCTTCACAGAGCAAAAAGCAGATCACTCTTCTTAAAACAAAAATGCTCCACTTCAACTGATGCGTTGTGACTTTAGACTAATGGTGTGGGGTATTATAACAAAAACTTAATACCATTCATACATGAAAGAACCTATCTCTGGAAAGGTCTCAGACTCAATAGCGCTTTTTATGGACTTCAGTACTTATAATACTGTTGAACGCGCTGGCAGCATCAATGACCAATCCAGAGAACATGAAAAGTGCAAAGACAATATTAAATCCGCAAAACTGAAGTGTCAATTGCATTTAAAAACCACACCATAGTTTTAACAAAAAATGCTTATCTTAAAACATATCGTGGTGTGAATTGCCCCTACGCCTCCTCTGGCGCCACTCCGAACATTTAGAGGAACTAAAACAGTTGATGGAAGCCTATGAATGAGATTCCAGGGTGTAGTGGTGTCTGCTGAAGCAAGGTGGTGTGAAAAGCCACTTACAAGCCACCCAAACACTGCTACTGAGGCTTCTTTTTAACCCTGTGATCTCCATTGGATACGTTATTCAGATTGTTCCTTAAATATAGCAACAATTTGCAACTTTTTATGCTACATTAATTAGTGGCAGTTTCCAAGGTTTAAGTTTTTGCTACACTGTAGCTCTTTTTTTTCTGGTGTGTTAATTGTTGTGAGAGATACATGGAGTTATTTTGAATATTAGTAGGCAAACTTCGTTCAGCATAATAAAGGAAGCAGCAAACAGTGCGACCAGTTTCTAATCTGATCTTTCACCAACTTTAATCCGCTCTCAATGAAACACTCTGTTTCCATAAAGTAATCTAAGGAGCTCTGTTTCCGTGACACTAGTTATTGTGAATACTTTCAGCACTGCACATCTTAAAGATTCTTGTTTTCTTTTTGTTGTTTTCAAAGTCTGGCAACTTCCTCCTGTTCCTTTGCCCTTCTGACTCAATAGAAATCAACCTCTATTGGACCATGGTGCCATGAGCCTTCATTTAAATGCAACCAGGCAATTTTTCTTGGATTTTTAAAATATTCCCCCTTCACTTCCCACATACATAGGCATGCAGACATAGTCCTTGGCCAGAGGGCAGTGATTGTGGCACCCTCTGAAACCCAGTATATGGACCTCCTGAGTGTGCATCTGCTACTTTGATTCCCACTTCTCCAGTCTGGTAAGGTCCTTCTCCAGTTCCTAGAAAAAATGATCAAAGGCTACACTCCTCCAAGTTGGGTGGCCTACGTAGATCATCCAAAAGTACAAACTTTTGAGTCTGTAAAGCTCCACAGCACATCACAGGAGGCTTAGGGACATACAGGTAGATATCTTCACCCTAGCCATATGTAAGAGAATAGAAGTGATATAACTTACACAATGCAGCAGTTACAACCCCAAAATCATCAGATTTACAATGGGGTAACCTGCATAGTGAGGCAGTTGCTACTTAAAACCACCAGATCAACCAGAAAACATTGAGGAAACCTGTACAGAGCTGCAGATCAACCACAAAATGATTCATCAAATGTCCCAGAAGGCATTGGAGGTGTCTCAATATCTTTCCTTGTAGGGTTACTAGATTCCTTACCCATTTAAATGTACATATGGACCAGAACCATGCAAAGATAGACTCCTGTAGGGACATTTATACTTGCACCCATGGGGAAAGCATAGTTGCTTACCTGTAACAGGGGTTCTCCATAGACAGCAGGGGTATGCAGCCACACTCCAATGGTGGAGTCCCCAACGAAGCCAAGTTGCCCAGGTTCTTCCCTAACTTGGAGAAGTCTTGTGCCTGCCTTCCTGCCTGCTCGCCTCTATTGTGCAGTACCTGTTCATAACATAGCAGGTCTGAGAGTGCTTTTGTCTGATATTTTTTTCTGTTTTTGAGTGCAAGGATGGCAGAAGGGCAAGTGTGGCTGCGTGCTCCTGTACTCTATTCCAAGCTCAAGTTAGAGGATACTCTAGGCACTTAAGATCTCTACTCCCGGGATTTCTGGAATATAATTTTAAATGAAATGCACAATATGACAACTAAAGCCAAGGTACCAGACCAAATATAAATGTAAGCCAATGGAATATTAATTTTATTATATTAAATAGTGCAGTCTTTTTAGTAATTTATATAAAGAACTCTAAAATCAATTACTAATTGTATGAAAACCACTAAAGTCTTCTGATCTTCACGATCTTTTAACAAATCGGGCCTTCTTCCATCGCCCTGCAGCTGAAAAGCAAAAGTTTCTTCTACCTTTGACTGGACCCTGAAAATGTGAAAATAAACACAGAGACAAATGAGTCCAAAGTCCGCTGCATCTCTGCATGCAGGCAAACTCATTAAGAGTTGTTTCTGGTGTGTTAATTGTTGTGAGAGATACTATAACATCAGAAACAACTTTGACCTTGGTAAGCACCAAGTCCAGTATGGCCCCTTCATGCGTAAAAGCATCTTCCTCTTCCTGGTAGGATATATACTATGTACTGCTTGTGCGTTTCCCATCCCACTTTCAATTCCTTAATTCTATGAGCAACCATTCACTAGTTACAGCCTGTACCGGATAGTTCTTAGTGAACTGTATACATCTGGGGTCCTTTAATATCTCCTTTCCCACAACCGGGTTTCTCAGTGGTCTTCCACAAAGTCAATAGCACAGAGGCAAATAGAGGTGATGCACCCATATAACTCCTTTACCTTCCTTTCAAGAATTCCCTGGGTCTGTGATACCTTCTTCAGCTTCTTCCAAGAGGAATAAGGCTGAGCACTGTCCACGATTTTGTAAATCTTCTGGCAAGAGTTAGTTCAATACCTCATTTTCAGGCAGAAAAAGCATCTCTTTTAGTTGAGAGAGTGCTGAGTCCTGGGGGAGAAGGAATGACAGATAAACATAACAACAAGGAGCAAAGTGTTAAAACATATTTTATTAGAAGAAAGCACTGACATGGCCGTGTTTTGGCACCCACCTTCATCAGAGGGAACCTTGAAAAAATATAGAGTACATCCATTAATAAAATCGATAAATAATAAAACAGTCAAATACAAATACAAGACATCTCGGAACATACAATAAAACTTCAATTAAAGAACATCCAAATAAATAAACCAAAATGGCAAAGATAAAAAGTGCTCGTTGGACCATAAGCTAGAAACCCTGATAGCTACTAAATGGCATCAGCAGATGAGTGTCCTAATGTAACTAGCATCCCAAATCATGAATGAAATTAAAAACATGGCAAGTGAACAATGCAAAGGGGGACATACCCCAAAACCAAAGTGTGTATGTATACATGTATATATATATATATATATAAGTAAATTAAGCTGTAGTAAATAACACTTAACAAAACCAACACAGTGTGTTACAGACAGCATTGAACACATATGAGGGAGTAACACAGAAGATCATAGAAAGAAGCGATAAGAAGGGGAGAATGAACTATGTTAAAACAACCTGTCAGCAGAATTACTTAAATCGCCCCTTTTTACCTTGGCGGCTATGCACCGGTTATCTACAATGATGGGACCAGCCATTTTAACATACTTCATTTCATTTTTACATTCATAAGGAACTCTTTCTGATACTGTGCATACTTTTCTTATATCATTTTGACTCTTTGTGTCTTTGATATAATGTTCATTATTCTAGTAGCACAATATATTGATTTCCCTAGTAGCCAGAGCTGCTTTGTATTGTGCTTTTTTTTTTTTAAACAGCCAGTATACCGGCTTGCAGTAATTATCTTTATAAATGACTGCCCATAATTTTTGATTGAGCCAATGCAGTTTTTACACTCATATTCATGTTCTTCTTGACAAGTCTGAACTTGTTTAACGGGACTATTTGCATCTTTGTGTATGCCAATGCAATGCCTCCACAGTAATTCCCTCTTGGCTGATTTCCCATATGCGCACTCATTGGCACAGATCCTGTTTTACTGTTTATTAATTTTTGTGAATGTTTTCTTATAGACAGGGGTTCTTAGGCCCTCCTTCTTTTGTTTTTAATTCTGTTGACCCAGCGGTCTGGCATTTATTGTTTCCAAGCAACAACCTGATTTCCCTTAACTGTTAATAACCCCATTGGTCACGTCCTTATGCCTGTTCTCTCAATTGTCTACTTTGGTATTGCTTTATTTACAAGATATATAATCTGTCTGATTCAGTTTTATAATTTTTATTTTGGTTTTATTGACCTTTTTTATTCAGAGGGTTCTTTTATATTTTTTTGTTTAATTTTACCTTAATAGTTTGTTGAATATTTTAGATTTTTGCACTGATTTCATTTTACTTTTGATATTATTCTTAACATGCTTTTTAAAATGGTTTTATTCATTGTTTTTTGAAGAGCCAGTCTTTAGCATCCCGGCTTCAACCAGATCAACAGCATTGAGGGAGAGCAGGAAAGTGAGCTCCCCCCTGCTCCCCTCCGACACAGCCAATTGGGCTGCAGTTCTAGCTCCCTCTGCTGCTTTAAAATACCGGCAGGAAGAAGAGCCGGTCTTTAGCATCCGCCCAGCTTCAGCTTGATTGGCGGCACTGAGGGAGAGCAGGAAGGTGAACTCCTTCCTCTAACATGGCCAATCGGGCCTGGCTCCAGCCCCCTCCACAGCTTTAAAATACTGGCGGGATCAGGCTTGCCTGCACCTGAGGACCCTTTGGCGTGGCCCTTAGGTGGGGACCTAAGCACAAACACATTTCACCCTCTGCCGATATCACATTGACCAGCCCCCCAGCAAAATGAGAACACAGCAACCCTACTCAGACTGACAGATGCTGCAAAAAACATCTGAAACTATCCATATGCTTAAGTGTGAATACTAAACCTACTACAATGTTGCTCTGCTTGATGATACTCATGTAATCCTACTGAATGCTGTAACAAAGTTCACTTATCATTAAGACACTACTACTTTGTTCCAACTCACCGTTTCAATCTATCTCTTCAGAGACAATTGCTCAAATTAGAACTACTATTATATGTCACTAGATGGCACTCCACCTCAGAGTTTGATCACAATGAAAACACCCAAGTATAGTGGCATCAATAAATCAGTAAACAAGCAATAAAAATTCATTAAATAACTGAACCTATTTAATTCACTGAATCCAATAACTATACACTTATTTGGTAACTTGAAAATTCACATTATGTTTCATACTGATTGTTCATTCAGGCTGCGTCCGTACTTAGTAATATTCCACCATGTTCCTAAATCATATGTTTCTATATCTAGCTACAATACTTCTCTTCTCCTTAATAACCCAGAATCAATGCCTAGTCCCAAACACTAATCCTATCCCTATTATCCGTACCACCAGCTATGCCATCTCTAGAATCCCCCCCGGTGAGGATAAGATATAAGCATCACTCCCATCTAATTCACCTTCTTCTGATCCAGTCATCACCGATTGACATCCATGCACAGAACACTAACCACAATGACCTTCTCAAGTGTCTACTGGTTAACTCACATTCAGTGAGAAACAAAACAAAGCAACTTAATGAATACCTCTGAGACCACGACCTTGACATCCTGTGCATCACGGAGACAGGGCTCACTGTTTCTGACACTGTCCTGATTAATCAACTAAAACACCCAAATTATGACCTATTGAATTAATTATTTTTTATACTGCGCTCTTTAGAATCAGTGAGGTTTATATGTATACTAACAGGTACTTTTTATTCCCTTGTCCCTGAAGGGCTCACAATCTAAGTGTACCTGAGGCAATGGAGGGTTAAGTGGCTTGCCCAAGGCCACAAGGAGTGGCCATGGGACTAGAGACCCCAGTCCCTCTGGCCTGAGGTTGCTTGTCCCCATGTGGAAATTGAACCCCTGGCCTTCCGGCCTGAGGTAACCTGTTCCAACCACTGAGCCACTCCTCCCTCCCTTGAGGCTTGGATGTTGGGGAGGTGAAGTTTTCATAATATCCAAGAAGTCCCTACTACTCACCTTTACAACAACAACAACATGTACCAATGATCTGAACTCCATCACTGTCTCCAATAAACTGATCTCAATCTGCGTGGTCTACCATTCCCCAATGGCAGATACCGAGGAACTGGCTGCCATCCTGGAAACTGTCAGCATCTACAGAGATCCTAACTGTCCACTAATTCTAATTGGCGATCTTAACCTATCCTCCATTCCACAGAAGCAAGAGCTGCATTCACTGATAAAATGTACTTCCAAAAATACTCTCAGATTATAATGGACCCAACACACATCAAAATTAATATCCTTGACCTTATCTTCATTCCATCTCATCTCCTGGAAAAGTATTCCATCCAATCATCTCTACTTACTAAGGTCCCATGATCAGACCACTACACAATCTCATTCCCCTTGTATCCTCAATCTTGTAAGGTTGCCAGTCACCACAGAGAAAACAACTACAGAAGATTTAAACAATTTGAGAGAGAACGCTTCCTTGAATCTGTCATCCCTAAACTGGATATAGATTGTGATGACTTAGACGTCTTTGTAGCTAAATGGAAAGAAACAATTACCAACATTGCTGCTGCACCTCTATTAAAATCAACTTCTCACAGCTCTCAGCTTGTTACACCTTGGTACACAACAGACCTAAAAAGAATCAAGCAAGAACTCAGAAAAGCTGAACGCACTTGGAGACATACTCCAGACGAACAATCAAAAATGAACTACCTTCAAATCCTTAATTCATACAGAACACACACCAATAGGACAAAGAAAGATTACCACACCCGAACGATCTTAAGATCATTAAATAAACCCAGAGAACTATTTGAAATTATCAAGCCCACGTTAAAAGAAAACAGCCCCCATCTGCGCAAACTGCCCCAACCCTCAAACACTTGCACTTCACTTCCAATCCAAACTAAAACTTTATCCCCCAGCCACACTAACAGATGACGCCAGCAAACCCTTAACTTCCAGCTCTCTACATTCATTTTCCCCCAATCTCACCTAAACAACATAATTGGAAACCTCAACACAACTACATCACCTCTGGATCCTTGTCCTGCAAGCTGGCTAAAAACAACAAGATCTGATCTTGCCCCTACCATATGCAAGATGATACAGTTCTTCTTCACCCAAGGTTGTATGCCAACTGGTCTAAAGACCGCCTCCATTTGCCCACTACTAAAAACCCTAAACTGGACCTCGCTGATCCAAACTCATACAGGCCTATTTCAAGCTTGCCATTCCTCACAAAAATAATAGAGAAAGTGGTACAGCTTCAACTGCAAGACTACATTAACCTAAATGTCCCACTTGATCCACACCAGCATGGCTTCCGCTCCAACCATGGAGTGGAAACATTGTTAATTTCACTCATTCACAGACTCATCAAGGGAACAGAAAAACCAAAGTAGGCCTTCATCCTCATATTTCTCGATATCTCTGTGGCATTTGATATGTCATGAGATTCTCCTACAAAGACTTTGCTGGACTGGCATCACTGACAATGCACTCAGCTGGATCCATTCATATTTGACTGATCTCCAACAAATTGTGAAAGCCAAAGACAAAAGCCCTGTGCAGGTGATGTCAAGCAACTTGTCTTGGACCCATTGCTCGAGGTCCAAGGACTGAAGCCAGGCTTGGCATCGGGCACCGATGCCAGCCACTGCTATCCGAGCCGCTGACTCAAAGCCATCATAGGCCACCCGGGAAAGGAACTTAGAACAATCCTTAATCCCAGAGTTAGGGATTGGAACCACTGGAGAGGTTCCCCAGTAAGCCCTGCTGAAATCTAGACAACTCTTGTGTTAAAGTCTTTAGGTACATGCCTATGTACAATTCATAAGCTTGAATCCGACAACCCACATGGAGCCCTGATAACACTTGTGCCTGAGGGCTCTAGAGTCCATCCCAGGAGGGACAGAAGAGTGGGTCTTCTAGCTCCTAAGCTATTGCATGGTTGACTCAATGACCATGGAGTTATGTGGGAGGTGGGGCTTGTGGAACTCAGGGCCCTTCCGGATACGGTAGATGGTGTCGAGACATTAGCTCACCACTGGTACCAAGGCCAGTGTCTCCCACATTCTAAGTAGCAGCCACTCGAGAATCAGCTGCACAGGCACAGTGAGAGTCTACTTGTGTGGAGACTCATACTGGAGAATCTCCAGTTCCTTGGTGCACAGATTTCCTCTACCTCGGTTTGCACCAAGAGGGACCTGGTCATATCCTTGACAAAGTCATGGAAGGCCACTTCTTCCAGAGGAGAATGACGCTGGAGCACCAGGTCCAAGGAACTATCTTGGTGCCACTTAGTTTCCAATGACACCTCATCATTGCTCTCCCACCCGGAGTCGAGCGGTGATGACAAGTCAGAGGTTCTACGACTCATAACATCGAGGCAGGGAATGGGTGGCCAGTGGCCTCTAAAGGATCTGGGGTCCGAGTCATGGAAACTGGCTGGAGAGGACCGGATGCTTGAGGAATGGGACTGAGACCTTGACCAACACTGAGGGCTTACCTGAGGCCAATGGTGCTTAGAGCTCGGCTCGACGACTGGGGACTTCCCCACAATTGAGGACCCGGCTCAGACAGACCATGTGCTGGGACTGCTTGGGAGCAATACGTGCAAACACAGAAAAAGTTACTAAAAGATGACAATGGTGTGTGCTGGAAAATGGCAGGCAGTGCTGACACAGAGTCAAGAGTCACCCATGATCCACCCCAAAGGACGAGAGTGGGAGCCCCTGATAAGGACAATGACTAAGCCAAGCCTTTGTACTCACCCCCTGGGAGCCTCAGGCAGGGCAAGCCAGTCTCCTTCTTTCACAAGCTTACATAACAGGCTAATAGCCACATACCTCTGAGGTGTCTTCAGTCTTTGGGGAGAGTAAAGGGGCATTGAGGTTGTGTGAGACTGCCGAACTCTTCCAAATCCTTCCAATTCTCTGACTGCTCAACAGGCCCTTAACATGATAAGAGCGTGGAACTGAACCAATTTTCCCTCATTTGGCTACCGACCTTAGTTTAATGGAGCCTCCCACATTGCGCTCAAGTGAAAGAGTCACCCTCAAGGCGGTGTTGATGAGCGAATAAATCTTTTTCCACTCAATTGTTCAGATTTTCTTCAGAGATGAGAAATTCCATCCATCATCTGCTGGAGACAGAAGAATATTGAGGTGCCCTCTAGTAGCTCAGGCTGATAGAGGCATAGAAGTGATGTCATTGAAAACTGGGCATTTCATTGGCTTCTGTTTCCACCAATCTGCTAGAAGAGGAACACAAACCACTTGTCTGGACTGATCCAGCAGGATAACATGGAAATACATTTTCAAAGCTCTTCTAAAGATCATCTAATTTAATTTTTTTCCTCAACTTCTCAGGGAGCTTATTCCACAAGGTGAAGAAAGTTGTTACAAAACTTCTCTCTCTCCACTTTTTTGTCACACCTGCAGGTGCCCGGGACTTGCCAGTAACAATGCCTGGCTCAACCTCTGCTTCTTGCCCAGCTGATACTAAACCAGTAAATCATACAAATATCCTGGCCCTTGATTTCTCAGCATTTTAAATGTCAGCACCAATAACTTCAACACACTTCTCTGCTTAATAGGAAGCCAGTTTAACTGAACCAACACATCTGTTACTGACTCTCTCTTATTCTGCTGAAAAAGTACTTGTGCTGCTGTGTTCTGGACCACTTACAGTTTCCTCACCAAATACCTTGGTAGCCCTACATACAAGATGTTACGGTAGTCCAAAACCGACACCACCAGTGCCTGAATAAGAATGCACATCGCTCCCCTCAACCATACCAGGCATAATTTACTATTGGCCATCAGAAGCACTTCAATACCTGAATCTATAATGTTAGGTCTGCATCCAAAACACCCCCTTAATTCCCAAATCTTCCTTCTCCATTCCAGCCTATCCCCAGCAATAATCAGCCATTTCTTCAGGCAACTCACATCTAACTCCCTGCACACTTGAATCTCTGATTTCTGGACATTCGGCACTATCTGATCAGCCCCTAGCCACTCTGCTACCTCCTCCAAACATATATTCATCCTCCTAATGGCCCTTTCCACTGACTGCTCACAAATCACCACCATTTGGATTTTGTCCACATAGAGAAAGCATTGGAAACCATGACTCCTAATTATCCATCTTACTGGGCCCATGAAGATATTAAAGAGGCAAGGAGATAGGGCAGACCTCTGGGACACCCCCACATGATAACTTTTTAATAGTGGACATCTCCTCTCCCCATCGTACCCTAAATTTCTGCCCGTAAGAAGATGAACAACCACATCAGTGTCTTCCTCTTCATACTCATCTGTCTACATCACTCCAATAAGATATCCCAAGCCACTAAATCAAAGGCTGACGATAGATCGAATGTAATTACCATAGCCAACTTCCCTCTGTTACTTACCTGATATAATATCTTAGGCACTTCTGTCATCCATGATTCTGTTCTCAATCCTGCCTGTTCCCAATCCAAACCCCCTCTTCCAAATTCCTAGCCACCTGCCTCACTACCTCTTTTTCCATAAGTTTAGACACATCAATGAGGAAATAAGCCTCAAATTCTCACATTTAATTTTGCTTCCTTTCTTTGGAATAGGGTTACGTAACCATTGCCTCCTTCAATTGAACCTTGCATTCATAGTATGACTTTTTTCCCACAATGGCAGTTCTTAGCAAAAATCCCTTCTCCTGGTGGGATCACTGAATTGCATTATGTTTGGGGCCAGCTGCAACTCCACTATAGCCCCTTTCTCCACCTTCAACACACCTTGGAGGCAACACCAATGTCCTCAGCTACTGGTCCCTCTCTGTCTTTCTCCTCTCTACATCCCCCACTACTCTGGCTCCTTCTCTGAATCACAACTGACTACCTGTCTCCAGGGATCCCAGAGGTGTTGTGTTGTGGGTTCCAGTGATCTGCTGTATCTTATGATTAGATAGGCTGGAGGTCCAGAGAAAGAAAACCAGCATTTTACTGGTGTGAGGTCTGCATTCGAATTCATACAAGATTTCTTTCTTCAGACTACTCAAGCAGGAGAGGAGAAGGAGGGGGGAAAGAAAGGATGGAGGGTGCCTAGAATACTCTCCCAATGGAGGCAGCAGAACAAGAATGATAGCAGATTTCAAAGAAAGCTTTGATGATCTATTTTTATTTTATTTATTTTTCTTATATACCGCGCTATTAAGATCAGTGCGGTTTACATTATAACTGAACAATGCAACAATGTATTAAATAACAACAATGTGCTTACATATAACAGGGGTACAATCATGAATGGGAGATAACTGGGGAAACTATTTATAAGATATATACACATAAAATTTACATAGAGCTATATACAACTATTACTTAAACTCTTCGTATGATCATAGCTAGGTCGGGTGGGGGACAGGATACAGCCATAGGGAGAGGGGCGGCTAACCATTTTCTTGTTGGGTTAGGGCATTGGGATAGTTAGAGCAGGGGGTGAATGCCTGCGACTTGTGTTTTTCGGGACTGGTTTCAGGATAGTAGATTTGAAACAGATGGTGTTTTATTTCTTTTCTGAATGTGGTGAGGCTTGGTATGGCTCGAATCCAGGTGGGAAGTTCATTCCAGGCTGTCGGAGCATAAATCGAGAAGGCTCTATTAGTAGTTGTCTTTGTGCACCTTGTGGTAAATTTGGGTACTGTTAACATGTTGAGTAGTGCAGGCCGTCTTGTTCTGTTGTCAGGGATATTGTTAATCAGATTGCTGATAGGTGAGGGAGACTGATTGTTCAGTGCCTTAAAAGTCATGACTAGTACCTTGTATTGAATTCGGGCTTGTAGCGGTAGCCAGTGTAACTCTTTCATTACTGGCGTTATATGTTCCAATCTTGATACACCTGTTAGAACCCTAGCAGCTGAGTTCATGGCCAGCCGAAGCGGGCTGAGGGTTGCCTGTGGGAGGCCATGGAGGATGATGTTTGCGAAATCAAGATGTGGGATTACTAGGGCCTGAAATATCGTTCGATAGTCCGAAAAATCGAGTGGGCGGAGATGGCGGAGGGTTCGTATCTTGTGGTAAACTGATCTTGTAACGGTCTTTACATGGGTTGTCATGTCTAGACGCCGATCTAGAGTAATGCCTAGATATCGGATTGTATCTCTTGTTTTGAGTTCAGCATTTTTAACTTGCAGGTAGGGAGGTGTGACGAACTTCTGGTTCCTAGTGACAAAGAGGACATCAGTCTTGCTATGATTGATTGATAAGAGAAGTGGGACAATCTGCACACTGCAGCAGTTACATCCCCCAAATCATCAGACCTGCAAGAAAGCAAGGGGGTGCATGGTGTGGCAGTTAACTATTTCATAATCCTGGCTCTACCAGAAAGCATCAAGGTAACCTGCTGCATAAAGCAACAGTTACAACCTCAAAATGAATCATCAAACGTCCCACAGTGAAGCAGAGTTACAACCTTAAGATCATGAGATCTATGAGAAAACGCGGGGGGGGGGGGGGGGGGTTTACGAACAGCAGTTGGGATTGTAAAGGGTAAAGTGCGGAGGGCGGGGAGGAGGTTGAATGTGGGAATTGCCATTTACCCAAAGTGGCGAAACTGCTACTGGGGAGACGGGATGGGCTATGAGCTCCCCAGTCACCCTCCCTCCCAGGTCTGCTGCTCCAGATCCCGCCGCCGAGGCTTTTCCAGCTCCATCCGCAACAGCAGCAGCAGCAGCAGGAGAGCTCCGGGGCCGGGTGGGCGTGTCCGCCAAGTTCAAACTCCGCCAACCCCGAGCCCCGGGCTCCACCTTTCGGGACTCGCCGTCCAATGGCAGCGGGCTGCGCGCTTGTTTGGATTTAAATGGCCCTTATAAGCTGCGGGCGGCCGACCGGGGCTCGCTACTTGTCAGTGCCGCTTGCCAGCCATGGCGAACCAGTCGCAGTGCCTGGAGGACGATCTGCTGCCCGGGGGGCGCCTGTGGCCCCCGCCGCCCCCCACCGGGGAGGAGCTGTACAACGAGGCGCACCGGCTGGCCCTGGAAGAGCTGATCGCCGGCGGCCGGGAGGCTTTCTGGGCTTTTCTGCGCAGGGAGCGGGCGAGCGGCTTCCTGTCCGAGGACGAGATCGAGCAGATCCTGGCCTCGGCCGCGCCCCCGCTCTCGGGCGACGAGGGCGCCGATCAGTCGCTCTCCGCCTCCATGGACTGCTCGTCGGTCACCTACTTCCCCGAGCAGTCGGACGTGGAGCCGCCGCTGCTCGAGCTCGGCTGGCCGGCCTTCTGCGCGGGCTCCTACCGGGGGATCACCCGGGTCGACGTCCACTTCCAGCCCAGCTACGGCGAGACCATCTACAGCTGCAAGGACGCCGTGCGCAAGCTGATCCGGGCTGCCCGGGAGGTGAGCGAGGGACCGGGAGGGACCGTCAGCCTCGCTGCGCTTTAACTTGCTGCTCGCCGCCGGGCTTGGGGGGGGGGGACCCCTTGACCCCTTGACCCCTTGACCCTAAGGATCGGCCATGCGGCTGCGGTTGCTGAGACGCTGAAGTGGGCTGAAACCTTGAGTCCCGGGTCAGTTTGCCCGGTTGTGCTTTATGTTCGCATTACCTCGAGCTGGAGGTACTTAACACCACTCTGCTTTCTCATTAGGAGAGAGACGGGACCATTGTGCACCGTTCCGAAGAGGAAGGTAAAAGCAGCAAAGTACCATATTATGACCGGAAAGGAGTTGGGGCAACTAGTCCGACTGCGGCCCCTGCATCTACAAAGCCCGTTCCAGCTGCCTAGGCTTGAGTAGCTGGTCCACTGATTAGATATCGGGGGGGTGGGGGGGGATTGCTATAAAGTAGGGCAAAATTCCTAGGGTACCTGTAAATGAAGGCTCATGGCACCGGACGCTAGCCCTGGTTCCCATTAAGCAAGTCAAATAACTTGGAGAAGTTGTTTTCCTTTACCAAATGTTTATTTTGCTGGTGCGTGGGGTTCTGGAATATCTAGGTGCTGCTGCTTGACTTCTGGCGTTCATATTATCTCAAGTATTAATAAGCAATAATGTAAAGTAACTATCTAAAGTGACCCAGAGAGCAGGGAATTAAACTACTAGGAGTTCTCACTACTGCCCCTTAAACAGAGGTTAGTCAGACATCCTATACACAAATATCATAAATACAATACAATATAATAAAATAATTAAACAAAGTAAAATTATACCTGAAATAAGCACAACCCTTCCTGCTCATATTTGTAATGGATAACCCCACAGAATGTAGGTATAATTTCTTAATCTTTTATATTAAGATGTTTTCAAATTGTATTCATTGTGCAGCTGAATATTTCTTCTTTTACCATTTTGAAAAGTTCCCATCATGCAAATCAATGTTAACTTCATTGCAAAAGACCTATATAAACATGTTGCCCTTTCAACAGTCCTGAATGCAATATATAAAAATCTGAAGGGTAATGGCTAAAGTAGCTCTGCTGTAGAGGGCAGCAACACCTTGTTTAAGTGAAAAAGGTGCACACCCATTACGATAGGGTGTTACACAGCGGAGAGCACGTTACACACTGCGCTGCTTCCAAGGCTACGTTATCCATAGCTCTCCATATTATGGCAACAGCTGATCAAAGATCCTGTCGTCTGGCGTGAAGCTGCCAACTTTTATTGAAAGTCTTTGGGCCATTTGTGTGGTGAGGATATCACAGACAGATGAGAAAATGAGCATGACTTGTACAAGACATTCCTTATAAAACAAGACGCATAAAAACTAATATTGTTAACTTAAGCAGCACATAGCAGTCCGGTCTTTGAGTTACACTGTATTCTGAATGACATCCCAGCTCAATGTCTGAAATGACATCTAAATGAGCTCAGGGTATGAGATCAACTGAAGGGACTAAAATTAGTGTGGGACATGTTAACGCAGCCAGAGTGTGCTAATGAGGTTTAGTAAACAGCTAATACAGGCAAAATGTAGATAACGCATGATCTGCTGATATTGCAGTGATTTTCTGCGCTATCTTCATGAGTGGGTGGGAATAGCGCAGAGTGGGCCTGTCTGCAACGCCTGGTAACCATCGGATTTGTAGACAGCATGGGTGTAGCTAATGCCACTTCAATGGGTGGTGGTAGCTGCGTCCACAATGCTGCCCGACTGTTCTCCGCACGTTCGGTACATTATGTGCTGGAGAAATGCTGTGCACAGCTTTCATAGTGGTTTAGTAAACAAGCTCCTATGTAGCAACAAATATCACTTATGAGCGAACCCACCCCAACGCTGAGATGCTATAGGGCTTATGACGTGGGAAATAATAGGAATAGACACATGTAAAACTTTATTCTCGTGCTTATCTAGATTTACAGTGGGAACACTAAGGAATTCGGCAAGGATACTAGATGTGAATATTGGATATGGTGAGACTTGCATAACCCAGAGATTGAATAGAACAGGGTTTGTGGTGGTGGTTCCACCAAAATTAAAAAATACGTTAACTTTGTTTTTTATTTAGCAAATGCTAGCAGAAAATTGTGCACTAAGAGAACAAAATTGGTTAATGACAATTTGCATCCCTAGTGGAAAGAGCTAAGCCTTGTAAAAGTTTGTTAGACTGGATGGTGTTCAGTCACATGCACCTACTACTGTCTCACTTGTAAAGCACTACAAAGCATACGTGGCACACTGCAGATTCACATGCGAGATGGTCCCTATGCAATAGCGCTCACAATCTGCACAACAAATGGGGACTAAGAGAATGACCTGTACTGTAAAATGAATGGTGTGATAATTAAGCAGAGTGGCATCTCAGGACTGATATCAACATATCTCCTTAAGTTAAAGCCAAATCTAAACTATAGCCCAGTTAGCCTAATGTAGATTTGCTGGGGCAGGAACTAAGGGTGTGCAGGTTCCAAAAAACATTTGATACATGTTTGTTTAAAATTAATTTTTCCTATGGGGGCTTTATTGGATATTTTGTTTTTAGGTGATGCATTGTATGCACAGAACTTTTTTTTTTTTTTTTTTTTTTAATGTATTAGTTCAATGGTATATGTGCATGTAAATGATTTGCACATCTAAAATGTTTAGGCATCCACACAAACTGAATGCACACCATCAGCAAAAACTGCAAGCTGCTATAAAAAGAAATAGCTTTGTTTATGGAAAGGATTAACAAGCCGTCCCCTGAGTCTGGAATAAGTCCTGCCAGACCTGCTATTTGAAAAATCGATCATGGAAATAACATAGCTGACTTTTAAGTCTTTTATATGCTAACTGATAAATTAGATTATTTAAAAATAGGGATTTTTGGGTTGGGGGGACAAGATGGTGGTGTTTGAGGCAGCTGAGCTCTTACCGCTTGGTGTGTTTCATTGAGTCTGTGACTGTCTCATTTCCTTCGGGGATGCCTTCGTGGAATCAAAAACAAGAGCCTACCCTTGGGCTCTGTGCAATATGGTGTTGACTCTGAAAACCCCTGAGAACTGTGAACTTGTGCTCTGTTGGGAGAGACACAGTGGCTTTGGCAAAGCAGCACTCATCTTTTGGGTCTTGATCTGAGGAGTAGTGGGGTCTGTTTGAGCCCCGATCTATGCAGACCACCTCTGCATCCTGGAAGTGTTTCAGCGGCTGAAGGTGTGCCTGCCCCCCTCACCCCCGTAACAGTTAGTACATCACAGAGTAAGAGGGCATCTCGACTGCTGGCTGAGTGGGGGAAGCCCAGGAGCACTGTTCCCTCTAAGCTGTGCGCGTGTGCGCGCGCACACACCTCGCCGAGCGAGCGCACATGCTTTAAAACAGAGCGCACAAAAATTTTGGTTCTGATTCTGATAGAAAACAACACAGACGTCTTAAAATTTAAAAGTTGTGTATTTACAGTTTTCACAAGTTCTACAATATTTTCTAGTGCAATCAATGTGGTGTACATACTGTATTCTGATGTGTAGTCATATTTTAAAGTATATAACTCCGAGTGTCATTATGTGGCGCACAAAAATGTAACCTTCCTTCAAAAGCTGCACAGCTGATATTTTATGCGCACACAGCCTACAGAAAATTAGAGGGAACATTGCCCAGGAGCACAAGGCTTCTCCTGTTACATCTGTTCCCAGTGACATGAAACCCCAAGCTGTCCCTATGGAAGGGAATTGTGAGTGCTTTGGAATGCAGTAGGATTGAGAAACCTTCAGTAACAACCTCCCATAGTGAATCCATTATCTTGGCTTTAAATAGGTCTTTGGTTGCCTTTGGGGGCTCTGAGATTTGACTTCTGTTAAATCCTGCTTACAGGAGACCTCAGCAAAGATTGAAGTCAGGAGAGTTACTAACTTTGACTGTAGCTCTCCCACTTGACTTTCCATGTGTTATGTAAGTTAAAGATAAGATCGTTTTAGCCAAGAAATTGGAGCATTTGGAGAATGTGGCTTATTGTAACAACTTGAGACTTCTGAATTTCCTCAAATCTCCCTTGCTCTCTCCTATTGAGATGGTGAGAAAATTATTTTCAGGAGGTTTTAAAGAATCCTTAAGATAACTTGCCTCCCCTTGAAAGCACAATATTTCTCCCTGAACAAGCAGGCAATAAGTCCTTAAGTATGGGTGACGTTACCAACGGAGCCCCACATGCAACATGGCCCAGCTTCCAGAGGAAGCTCTTGGAAGATACATCGCACACATGGGCCTGCCTTCCCACCCACCTCAGCGTCATATTCTCCCATCTTTTTCACTGGATCCCCTAGGATGTGTTACTGCAGTCCAGAAAAAGTTGTCTTCCACCTGTCATCGGTTAGCCTTTTTCCCCCTTTTAGGGTTTTGTGGGTTTTTCAACACTTATGTGATTATTTCCCCCTCCCCCACTGGTTTCCTGCCCATGGCAGTTTTATGTGCCAAGTGTAGCAAGACACAGGTTCCACAAGCATTGTGGAACCTGTGTCTTTTGGGGAAACTGCTAGGTACGTATGACCTAGATTGGCCACTGTTGGAAACAGGATACTGGGCTTGATGGACCTTGGTCTGACCCAGTATGGCATATCTTATGTTCTTATTTCTACCATTTACCAACATAATTGGTGCTTGTAATGCCTTGGGCATGACCACAAGCTGGCATCCTGCAAGTTGTGCTTGCAGATGACATGCCAAGAGCTGAAAGGTCTGGAAAAGCAGGAGTCATCCCTCTTTGGCTCATCTGATTTAGCATCCTTAGCCTCAACCCCCCCCCCCCCCTCATCTATGCCTGTGAAACGTTCTGAGGCAGCCAAGGGGAAGGAGCAGCATTCTCAGTTGGAGCAGAGGGGAATGTGTAGAGGGGAGACTCCCTGCAGAGACCCCATCAACATTAAGCACTGGGAGAAGTTCCAGGTGCAGCGCCATCACAATCATTCTCAACGCAATGGCCAGGAGCAGCTGGCCAAGCTTCCCCAGCGGGTGGACTAGACCCAAATGGCAGAGTCCACTCCCAGTGCCCAGGAGGGCAGCTGAATGTCTCCTAATGCACCTGTCATCGTGGAGTCATCCAAGGTATCAATGCCATGATATTGGCCCCCTCGCAGGTGGTGGTTCTAGAGGAACGCTTTCAAGCCCTAGAAGATCCTTGGTGGCAGTGGAACTTCAGCTTCGCAGTGCAGAGCACATAGGCTAGAAAGAATGCAGTGACTATCCTGGAGATCCATTCCCTGCCTGCTGAGATTGGTATCTACTCCGGTTGCCAGAACCATCTCCCTGTCCAATGTATTTGTCAGTCCAAGCTCAAGGACACCACCATCGCCATGCTGGGTGGTGCAAGGGTAATCAATGTCCTCCCTCTCCCAAGCCATGGAGCCGGTGGGAGGATACTCGGCACTATTTTGACTTCCTCTCAAAATTGGAAAGAGAAACCAAGGTGGAATTGACAGCATTGAACCTTCTGTCCCCAGACCTCTCATTCATCCTGCTGCCTCCATCCATATGGTGTAAGCCTCCCCTGGAGGACAAGTCTTTCCAGGACTTCATCAGATATATGGCTAAGGACATGCCTTTTTCTCTGGCATTGGAGGAGGAACAGAGGATGGAATATCTGTAATTACTCCAGTACCCCTTGGCCCCTCAGGGGCAGTGGCTGTTCCCATCCACCATGTCCTGCATTGGCTGTAGGAGGCACTGCTCATGCTTCCAGTCATCAGCTGCTGGCTTGATTCCTTGTACCATGTCCAGAAGGACCCAGGGTTTGCAAAGCCTCAGTGGCCCCACAACCTTGACGCGCACAAGGAGTACTTAGATGCACTCCTTAGCCCCACAGTTGGGAGGCACATACCCTGGACTCCTTTTGGAAGGAAGTGCTTCCAGGGCTCCATGCTGATTGCCCAGATTCTGGCTTACCAGATCTACTTGAGCACATTCCGCAAGGATGTCATGTTGGACCTGGAGGACTTTGCTGCCCTTGTTACCGTCAGAAGCCCTTTCAGGGCCGCATGGCTCACAGCGAGGATTGCTCAAAGTTTATGGTATGGGGCACTTATGACTCCCTCAAATCTGTGGGCAGAGTGGTGGCTGTGGGCATCACCACCTGCTGAGTGTTGTGGGTGCAGTCTTTGGAACTGGAGAAGTGTGTGTCCAGGACAAGACAAGACTGCCAACATCCCCTGTTGGTGTGATGACCTCTTTGGCAAGTCTGTGGAGGAGAAAGCTGATGAGCTGGAGAAGGAACAGGTGGCTCTCACCAGACTCTCCAGAAAGACCATGGATCCTGTGTGGAAGAACCATCAGGCCAGGAAGACTTTTTATCCACACATGCATTTCCCAGCTCAGTCTCAGATACAGCCCAAGGTGCAGACTCCCTGCCCATATGTCCCATGCCAATCAGCATTTGGCAGCCCACCATGCTCACAGGTCAGGTGCTCGAGGGCCTCAATTCATGGTAACTACTCAGTCCCACCTCCAACTGAAGCAGCAGCTAGAGTTCATCGGGGCCCTCCTCAATACCATTCAGGCACAGGCTCTTCTGCCAGTGGATCGCCTGCAGCACCTCATTGAGGTGGTGGGCACTTTGCAGAGCCAGCAACCACATCACAGCTCGTGGGCTGTTGAGAGCCCTTAGATACATGGCTGCCATGGTACATGCCACTCAGGCTGGCCTCTCCATGCAGCAGGCACAGTGGACTCTGTGCATGCAATGGAAGCAGGCATCAGGTCATCTGCAGGACCAGATAGGGGTCACTGTACCACTGGTACAGTCCCTGGCATGGGGCTGGAACCAGACAACCTGCTTTGGGGCTTCTTGTTCCAGCTGGCAGCCCCCCGCAAAATGCTCACAGCAGGCATATCCAAGCTAGACTGGGGAGTGCACTGGATGGCCTGAGCACCCAGATCTGTGGTCTGAGCAGGAATCGCCAGCAAATCAACTTCCTCGATCTTCAAGCCATAGTGAATGACCTCTGTTTTGTGTGCACCTGGTGAATCAGACAACCAGGTGGCTATGTTCTATGTTAACAAGCAGGGAGACACAGGATTGTACCCCTCTCCTCTCCACTACACTTGTGGCACAAACTCTCTCTGAAGATCCAGGCTAAGGGAGGCTCCATGATTCTCATAGCCCCTTATTGGCCTCTGCAGCCATGGTCCCCCACCCCCTGCCCCCCCTGCTGCTGCAGCTCTTACCAAGGGAGCCTCTCTGCCTAGATGCTGATTCGGATCTCATCTCACAGGAGGGTTGTTCTTGCTGCACCCCAGTGTCTGCTCCCTGGTGCTCAAGGCATGGATCCTGAAAGGGTAGTTCTTTCAGAGCTTGATCTCCCCTAGGTTGTTACCAGAATGCTGCTGGCATTCTGCAAGGACTAGAAACACATGGCCTATGCACTCAAGTGGTGGCAGTTTTTCTCTGGCCTTGTGTAAACTGCAGTGAGGTGGCCTTGCACATGCTGGACTGTAAGCACATGTTGGCCTTTTATCTAAAGTGTATAAAGGCACACTGCTGATCTATCCAGCTGTTTGTCTCCTTTGACCCCAATAGACTGGTTGTTGCCATCTCCAAGCATGTTATCCCTCTGGTTAGCAGATTGCATCGCTCATGCATACTCGTCATTCCAGTTCCACCTCCACCTTGGGAGCGTTTGGCAATTGTCACCTATACGCGAGGACGTATTCCTGCTGTTCAGAGAACACCTGCTACAAGTGAGCAACTACACCACATCAAAAAGTGCCTCATTGCAACACCTTCCCCCCCCCCCTCCCTTGGGAGCGATCAGGGTGGGTTATAGTCGGGGGACATGAACTTGATGGAGTTCCTGGAGTGTTCATTTGGAGATCACTGGCCGAACCACCCTGATTGTATCTTTTGCTCTGGAATCAGACTGGGATATTGTATTGTGCTTGTTTTACAGGAATACTAATGTGAGTTTTGGGTTCAAAATTGTGAATATTTCCTGATTTTTCTCCTTAGTTTCTGTTCCTAGGAGGAGATGGTGAAGCTGTGAGGTACCCAGCCAACCATTGTTTATCCCCCTACCTGACTGTTGGGTTTCTCTTTTTTTCCCTTTTTCATGTCCCCATTTGTGGACTAAAATTATTTAATTTCTTTGTTTTTCCTTGCTCATTGTGGTTTTTTTTTTTTTTTTTTTTTTTTTTCTGGGATCATGCAATGTTACGTGATAATTTGTATAAATATCTCCCCTTTTGTATTTTGAGAACTTCATGTGTAGAGTAACGAATAACCCTGATAATTAAGGACACACCCTTCTAATAAGGTGTGACTCTTAAGATCCCACAGGAGTTACTATTTGGATAGTAGTATTCTTCAGGGTTTCACAAACCTGACCTGGGGACACCACAACCATGCCCCCATGCAAACTGGAAGTCTGTGTTAGGGGAGGGGGGGGTGAGGGAGGAGTCAGAAGCGGCAGATCAGAGGGCAGGAACTGCGACACAGTTCCAGAGTTCAGGTAAGTGCTACATCATGGTTTCAAGCCATTGCTGCAGATCCCAGAGAGGGGTAGCAGTGGGAGTGTGGGTGATGGCAGTATTGAAGACAGCACATGGCTGAAGTTTCACCAAGGGCCAGTGCTGAGGGATAGGCTGGTCTAGATTTGCTTTTCTCTCAGGATGCCCCTTGTGGCTGAATGCATGATTGCATTGTACAACTCTCCCCCTTCCCACTGGCAGGAACTGTATGGGAGTCCTCCACAGGTGCTCAAAGCTGCTTAGTAGGAACATTGATCTTAAAATACATGTTGAAACGGGTGTTTATCCTCAAGATCTTTAAGGTATAATTGTGTGGGGGGTTTTCCCATCCTTTCTTGATCTTCTCAGCCTTTTTTGAACATGGATCCTTGAGTGTCTTATTTAAATTGTAAGCTCTCAACATGGAGATGTAATATAGTTAGCTATATTATGGAATGGATTGTAAGTACCTTGATTTGGAAAGCTCTAGACTGAAATAAAAATAGTGTAGAGTTGCGACAAAACTCTAGTGCTAAGAGGAAATAGGTTGCTCAACCTTCAGAGAGAAGGTTTCTTTATTCAGAGATGACTTACTGAGCTTCTTACCAAAAGACATTCATGATTCTTTCAAGAAAGACAGACAATTTTCTGGAAAAGAGATGGAGGGGCGTTTGAGGTGATTGATATCTTGGGGGGGGGGGGGGAAGCTGATCAAGTCTCTTAATGCTTTTGGGAATAGACTGGGGGAAAGCTTTGGAGAAGTTCCTGGAAAGAAAGTTGACTAAACCATTAAAGTGGACTAGGAGAAATCCCCTGTATATTTCTGGGATAAGTAGCATATCATCTGTCTACTTTTTGGGATATTGCCAGGTACTTGTGACTTGAATTGGCTAATACTGGAAACGTGATAGTAGGATTGATGGACTTCTGACCTGACCACTATAGCAAGTCTTATGTTTGTACATAATCAGTATTTTTTTCTGGTTGGAATCCATGGACCTCTGGTAATTTCTTTCAACTTAAGCAGCTATATAATATTAGGAAGCACCCGCCTTTCCTTTTTGAGCAAATAATTGACACATCCTCAAAGCTAGACTATAATTCTGTAACATCTTATATGGAAACATTAAATACTGAAAAACCTTTGTGTTTGACACTTGAGGACTGGAGCTGTCCATTTCTAGTCTACATGACCTGTATGTATTTCAGCACAACACAGGCAGTTGTGATTTTTTTGTTTTTTTAAAGTTTGTTTCCAAGGTAAATTTATTTGCTTGCTATATACCACCTTTCACTTATGCATCAAGATGGTTCTTGCAACTTCAATATGTAAAAATGTGAAGTGGAATTTTAGAAGGGATATCAGGAAGAATCGGACATCCAGGTTGTCACTTCCGAAATACTGAGAGTAGTGGCAGTGAAGGGAGGCACACAAGTGCCTTCTGAAATCACACCGTCTCTGCCCCAGAAGTTGCATATCCCCCAAAATGAGATCTGGAGATGGGTCTGTGCATATTGCAAGGCTGGTTTAGAACAGACATACCTGAAATGCCCATCTATAGAGGTGGTTCAGAATGGGTGTGTCCAAGCTATGCTTCGTGCATGTCCCAGCAGGCCATTTCAGATCCCCCAGATGTACAGCAGTGGGGTAGACAATGGAGTAACAGGCAGGCAGATATTTTATGACCTGGTGAAATTTACTGTAGGGTGAGAGCATTTCACTCCCCCCCCCCCCCCCCGCAAGCATTGCTGCCATGAAACAAGCACATCTTTGTACCACCTTCATGAAGCAGGTATAGGCATGGGTGCCTCGAAAGCCAAAAGCAGATGTGCTTCAGCTATTCTGAAATCATACCGTGATGTGCATATCTATAACGGCACCCATGCCACACCACCATGCCGCTTATAACTTGCATGTGATTGTTCTGGGGGGGGGGGGGGTGTATTTTATGTATACTCTGTTCCTAAAATGGCTTTAGGGATGTCTGCACATCTGCATGTCTGTTTTCAGACTTCCAAATCACAAATGGTTTTTCTAAAATAACTCATTATGTATAAGCAAAAGATTGAAAGTAAATAGGGATGGGAATATGGGCTTTCTTTATAGCATGTGAGGTGTTTTAAATTTCCCTATGATCTATCTATAATTTGGTTGTGAAAATGATCCATTCAGCAGCATTGAATCATTAATCTATATTCCCGGGAAGTCCCTTCTCAGCTTTGCCTATTGAATTTCCATATTAGATAGTCTGAAAAGCTGTCTGTTGCTGACCATTCTGCTGTATAACTGCAGACTGTCAGGATTCATAAGGAACTATCCTTTTAGGAATGAATGAAAGGAGCTGGGTGTAACTGTTTGCAGGCATATGCGACTAAGGGGTGTGGGTTTGTGTTTTTACTGCTGCTTTCATGTCCATATTTATCAATGGCTCTTCATTAGCTAGAAAACGTTTTTTTTAAAGCTCATATGGCATATTGCCAGTCTTTTAGTAACCTGCTGTTAAGCGCAAGTTTCTGGCTTTCATATTTTAGAAGATAAAACCTAGCTAGACAATCCCTTTTTTTTTTCCCTCCCCCCCCCTTAGGTAGGAGGTCTCCTTTTTGGGCGGTGGGGGGGGGTTTATGTGATGGAGCCCCAGGAGCAGAACAAGAGCAAACCTACACAGGCTGATAGCTCTTGCAGTTATTCAATCGCTTACAGACAGTTGCACACCAAAGAGGAATTTGATGTATGATAAGAGGGGGTGGGGTGGGGAAGAGGGACAGAGTAAACCATTTCATTCTTCTTAGTCTCTCTAAAGATGTTACATGTAAATACATGCGGCTTCTGACACCTTTAAAGGTATGGCAGGTGGAGGTATTCTAAATGCAAAGCCTTCCACTTCCTCGCACCTTGGGGATGCCTGCGGGGTTCAAAACATTTCAGATCTCTTATGGGAAGAACATTCTAGGTCAAAAGAATGTGAGCTATGGGCATACACCTGGTTCTGCTATCTACATCACCTCCTGCCAAACCACCACCTGGTCTCATCTGTTTTTTATTCCTTTCCTTTCCCTTCCCAAAACAGCCTTTGTGGTATCCCCAGCTGTGTTGTCCCAGATCCACTGGAATTCTATGACTGATAAATTGCTGGTCTAAACTAGTTATTAAATCAGAGTACTATTGTACATGTCATTCCTCCTTTAGCGTAACAACCTCCGTGTACTAACTCTGAGTGGATTTTGGATGCTCTAACCTTAATATAGCTATTGGTGCTAGCAATCTGCAATGAGGATTCACACTGTTCAAAGTATGAGCTGAAGGTTACAGGGCTTTGATATGACTACTTTCCTTTAGAACCTGGCTGCTGGAGCTAAGATGTGAAAAGGAGGGCTGCAAGCTTTTTAAACTAGATCATGGGCAAAAGCTGATACTCTAAAGCAAAGGTTCCCTAGCCAGTTGGGTTTTCTAGCTAATATGCATGAGAGATTTGCTTTACAATGGAGGCAGTGCGTGCAGATCTCACGTATATTCATTGTGGATCTAGTGAAAACCTGATTAGAGCAGGGGTTCCCAGCCAATGTTTGTTTCTGAGCAAGTCTGTTCAAAGAATACTGGCAAAAATGGTATTGAGACACACAGGTTTTCATGAAGGCTAAAGTAGCTGAGCTGCATCTTAAAGATTTGGAGTCTTTTATAAAGGTGGTGAGTATAAACAAACTAGACTTTGAATTGTCTGTAGTCTAAGATCAGAGTTAGAATGTGGGACATTAAATGAACATCTAGGGCAGCGATGGCGAACCTATGGCACGCGTGCCAGCTGTGGCACGTGAAGGCCTTGCAGCTGGCACACAGGAAGGTCGCACATTAAAAAAAAAAAAAAAGCTGCCCGCTGCCGCCGCGGCGGCATGGAGTGTCCCGCGGGGCTCCCTCTGCCCGGCGGGACTCTCCCGGCGCTGCTCAGCCCCTCTCTGCCGGCTTGCAGAGACGCGAAGGGAGAGAGAGTCTCCCTCGCGTCTCTCAAGCCCATCAGCCCCTGCGGGTTTAAGAGAGACGCGAGGGAGACTCTCTCTCCCTTCGCGTCTCTGCAAGCCGGCAGAGAGGGGCTGAGCAGCGCCGGGAGAGTCCCGCCGGGCAGAGGGAGCCCCGCGGGACACTCCATGCCGCCGCCGCGGCAGCGGGCAGCTTTTTTTTTTTTTTATTGCCATGAGCCGAGGGAGGGGGGTTAAGACTGGCAATGGGCTAGGGAGGGAGAGAGGGGGGTTGAGACTGGCAATGGGCTAGGGGGGGGGTTGAGACTGGCAAGGGGCTAGGGGGGGGGTTGAGACTGGCAATGGGCAAGAGATGGTGTTGAGACTGTCAAAAGGCTATGGAGGGGGGGAGGGGGGTTGAGACTGGCAATGGGCTAGGGAGGGAGGGAGGGGGGTTGAGACGCAGTGGGCTATGGGGGGGAGTTAAGACTAGCAATGGGCTGTGGGCTGATGAGGGCTGGCAATGGGCTATGAGCTGATGAGGGCTGTCTGGAAATGGGGTGATGGGGGGGTTAGGACGGGTAATGGGCTAGGGGGGGGATAAGAATGGTAGTGGGCTGATGGGGGGGGTTAGGACTGGTAATGGGCTATGGGGGGGTTAAGACTGGTAGTGGGCTGATGGGGGTGTAGGACTGATAATGGGTTATGGGGGGGGGTTAGGACTTGAGGTGGGCTGATGTGGTTAGGACTGGTAATGGGCTGTGGGCTGATGGGGGGGGGGGTTAGGACTGGCAATGGGCTATGGGGGGCTGACTGGAAATGGGCTGATGGGGGGTTAGGACTGGTAAAGGGTTATAGGGGGGGCTTAAACTGAAAATGGGGTGATGGGGGTTAGGACTGGAAGTTGATTGCCGGGGGGCCAGGACTGGTAATGGGTTGGGGTGTTGCTAGGACTGGAAATGGGCTGAGTGGAAGGGGAGGCTTGAACTGCAAATAGCTGATGGGGAGGGGGCTTGGAATGGAAATGGGCTGTGAGGGAAGGGAGCTAGGACTGAAAATGGGCTGATGGAACAGCTAGGATAGGACTGGAAATGGGCTGTTGGGGGGAGCTAAGATTGGAAATGGGCTGTGGTGGGGGCTTGAATTGAAATGGACTCATGGAGGGGCTAGAACTGGAAGTAGGCTCATGGGGGGGCTTGGACTGGAATTGGGCTGAGTGGAGGGGAGCTATGATTTGACATGGGCTGATGGTGGGGCTAGGAAATGAGTAGAAATGGGCTGATGGGGGCTAGGATTGAAAATGAGCTGATGAAGGTACTTGGACTGGAAATGGGCTGATGCAGGGACTAGAAGGGAATGGATGCTGGGTGAGACTGGAACTAGAAGGGAGCTGATGTTGGGGGAGGATTAGAATGGGATGGGGCTGGGAGAGTAAAATGGAGAGGGGAAAAATATTTTGTGTAGGAGGGATGAAAAATCTACAATTGGCCAGGTATTGGGAGAGTAATTGGGGATTGAGGATGGAGGGGTAAAATTTGTGTGGATGATATAGGAATGAGGAAAGAGCAAAAGGAGAAAGATTAGTATGTTAAAGCAGATGTAGAGAGAGAGAGAGAGAATGGAAAAAAAACTAGAAGAGAGGACAAATGGACAGCAGACGATGGAGAGTTAGCAGAAAACATGAAGAAACCAGAAGAAGGTGGCTGGACCAATTGCAACTGGAAAAAAAAATGCACAAAAGGTAGAAAGATATCTCTTTATTTTGAATTTATTAACTGGAATATGTCAGCTCTGGGAAATGTGCATCATTAACATCTGCGCTTTGTTTGGTACAAGAGGAAATTCCTATTTGACGTTGCCACTTGTTCTCTTTCCCCAGTATTCTCTGAAATGTATTGGTTTAATATTTGCAGTGTTGCCTTTTGATAGGTAGGGTATGGTGCTTTGTGAGTCCTGGTAATGCTGTCAGGATACGGCGGGTTTGCTATGGGTTCTAAATGGGCAGCGTTTGTAGTAGTTCCTAATGTGCCTGGCGGTTGGCACTGGATTATAGTAATGTAGAAATCTTTTAGTCTTTCTTTATCCATATACTCATTAAGAGACATGTTTACTAAAAGTTAGTGTATGGTAACATTATGCAAATATTTATGCAAATAAGACCACTTATGCAAATGACGTGCTGGCACTTTGAGGAATTTCTTTGGTTTTGTGCAGCAGTTTGGGCACTCGGGCTCAAAAAGGTTAGCCATCACTGATCTAGGGTATAATGGGCATCTTGGACACCTAGTGGAAGGAGGAGGATAGTGGGGCACTGGTGCCATGGTAAAAATAAGGCAAGCCAAATCTGGTGGAGGGGTAGCGCCATATGCTACAGATGGTAGAGACCAACAGGATAGGTTCTGCAGGCAAACATGTACTTGAACTGCCTTCATGTGCGATGGGGAAGAGTATAACTGAGGAGATACTATAGTCCACTTCACTAAGATGAGTAAATGGGATAGCTTTCCTAATCTGTGCCCATAACTAGCAACGGAGAGGGAGACTTAAATTATTCTTATTTTGATTGTTCAAATATATCATTGGGACAGGTAGGTTTGTCTTCTTGATGCCATTAATCTAGTCTTCACTGCAGCACAGGACCTGGTGAAAGAGGTAATAGTGGTGAGGGCTGTCTAGCAATAGTGATCATAACCTGCTCAGATTCGACGACATTGCTGAAGAGAGGACTTTAAATCTCCCTTTCTAAGCATTAAATGCACCAGCAGCAGTTTTCCTTAGTTTTTAAACATTGCCTCTAAGTGACTAAAGGTAGGGCAGAGGTTCCCAAGGATATCAACAGAGCAGAGGAATCCCAGAGGAGGGCTACCAGTAAGATGCTGCCAGGAACGTTTTAGGTGGGGCCATTTTTTTTCTTTTTTTATAATTGCTCTAGTCTGTGGATTACTTGCAGATTTATTGAAGCATATGCTTTTGAGTACAAAGTTGGCCTTTAAGTAAGGCATTAGCTTCCAAAGGACAATCTGTTAGTGTATAAGGTGCCACCAGCCTCTTGAGATTTGCTACGATAGGCTTACATGGCCTCTATTCAAGCAGTGACTGTGCCGTAAGTCCAGTAATGTGATTTTAATGAAATGTAGAAGAGGGAAATGGTAGATAGTCAAACTCCTTAGACAAATGTTTGAGTCCAGAAACCTTTCCAGTAGAAATTATGAAATATAAGGTCATGGTATAAAGGCTGAGAAGGGAAATTTCACTAGGAACATAGACTACAGAGAAGGGAATAGATGACAATGTGGAGAACATGGATAGATGGCATCTGCAACGTGTAGGGTCCTTCGTGAAATGCCAGGTGGAAGATGCAATTTTAATGTTTTGAAAGCTTTGTATGATCTGTGTGGAGAATGAGTGAAAGGGCTTTCCATAGGGTGAGGGGCCACAAAAAGTGCTGTGCATCTAGTACGCTCCAGTCTGGTATGGGAGACTGGAAATATGTAGGTGGCCATCTAGAGAACAAACGGCTCTAACAGGAGCATGAGATCAGAGGACGGGTAAAGTGGAGTATCAGTGTATAAGGCCTTGTGAGTCAAAGTAAGAATTTTGTAGTTCGTACAGTAGTGTACAGGGAGCCAGTGTTCTTGATTATAAGAGTGGGGTGACTATCAAATCTACTTGAGTGAGAGGATGCCAAATGTGGTGGTCTGAAATGGTTTATAGTCTGTTTAGTTCAGATTGAAATATGCCAGCTTGTGTAGTTAACAATAATCCACGTGAGAGATGATGACGTAGCTAAGTGCAAACATATGTTGGGTTGAGGAGTCCAGAAAGGGGCAGAGGGCCCGGAATTGACTAAGTGCAAGAAATGAGGATTGCAGAACAAGGCTGACCTGTCATGTTTTGTTTAAAGAACAATTCTGAGTCTAGAAGACCCCCAAGACACTTAATATGTGAGGAGACCAGAATAGACTGACCATCCAGAAATCTTTGAAGAATTCAGTAAGGGGGGTGGGGGGTTGGAATTGGTGCATGCAGTTCAGTAAACAAAAAATGGTATAGTATGCTGAAATGGGGTTATTGGCCCTTCTCTTTGGGTGACTGGGACCCTCTTTCTCTCTGGGTTTTCTGGTCCTCAAGGACCCTTATTTTGGTACCTAAATTCCTCATTTTATCTCCAGATTTTCCTCCTTGTGATCATTTGGACTCCTGTAGCAGCACTGTATGGATAGCTGCTTCTGTACTCTTCCCCACCCCCTCCCCCCCATGGGGAGATAGCCAGTAAATTGGTTTTTCAGGATTAGAAGCAGTCCCCCTCAACAGGCTCTTCTCTTCTGCAGGGTACTCCTATCTCCCCAGACTTCAGAAAATCAGGAAAGGTTCTTCCCAGTTGATGGAACAGGAAGTCTGGGATGGTGCTGTCCCTACAGGTTTCAATTTCAAGTGCGAAGATCTCTTGTCTCCTTCACTCCAAACTGACCTGCTAGGAAAACAGTTTTTTACACTCCCTTCACCTAACAAACTTCATATGGGTACCCACTTGTATAAACCATGACCCCTACCATAGATCCTCTTAGAGTTATTACCAATGGATCAATCCTTACTCTACTATTTGCCTTCAATTCTGTAATTCCTAGGCTACCCCACAGGGAATTGCAGGTCTCCTGTATCCTTGAGCTACCCAGAAGGGAAGCACAGGCCCTTAATGAGAGGGAGGTAGGGTGTTTCCTACAAGTAGAAGTTCACATTTCATAGGGGTGCAGTAAGGTGTGGGTTTGGTTTGTGGTTTGGAAAGCCATTAATTTCAGTTTCCTTTTGGAAAGGTTGAGCTTTGTAGGATTAGCAGGGTTTCACTGAATTTGGTACATATAGTATGGACTACGTCTGATAACCTGCCCAAATGGGGCTGTGCTAGGAAGAGATGCTGGATAACCTAGAAACGTGAACACTTAACTGGAGCTGGATTTATACTCTGTCTATTGGGAAAGTTGAAAAACTTGGAAGTAAGGTACCTCCTGGGCTTCTGCCCCATATTTTCTTTGCTGCTGCCTATAAAGGGATGCTTTAGACTACGGCTCTGTGGGTCACCCATGGGGTTTTCCCCCTACCCTTTAGCCCAGTGAGTGCGGTGCTACAGAGCACAGTAACTTGTAAAATGATGGCCCGGCTGATCAGTGATTGTGATTTTCCTCCTGGGAGCTGTGAATAACATTGCCTCTGATGACCTACAAGGCTTGAGAAGCAGGATCTTGGTATAGGCATCAAACCCCTGGGTCTCTTGCATGTGAATGTTACTCGACTATGGAGTCATCAGGCTGGCCTTTGGTTTCAGCTTTTATTTAAAAAAAAAAGCCTGCTTTGTATACAAGAAGTAGTGTGTTGGTACAAAATGTTTGCCACTGGCACCTGAGCGGCAATATAACATTTTCCTTCTTTGTGAATCTTTTTGAGGTCTTGTATTGAATGGAGTGTCTCCTAATCATTGTTTTACAGGTCATTGCTCTGGTGATGGATTCCTTCACAGACATAGATATCTTCAGAGACCTTCAGGATGCCTGTCGGAAGAGGAAGGTTCCTGTATACATCCTCTTAGACCAGTCTCTGCTCCCACAGTTCCTGACTATGTGCCAGAATCTGGGTGTTGTTCCTGAGCAGGAGAAGGTAAGCCCAGGCTAGGCAGAGCTTTCTGGAAGACAAAATAGCTTTTTGCCTTCTTTCAGATGTCTCAACTGTCCTATTGCAATTATTTTGTTTGGCTTTCAGGATGTAAAGTTAGGGGGAAGCTATTGTAGTCATTTTATCCTTTCCAACTCAATGGATGTTAGAAATATGTGTATATATAAGGAATTGCTTTTTTTTTTATACTTCTCTGGGTGCAAAATAACTCTTAAAACAGCAGAATGGGGCCAAACCTGGCATGGGGGGGGGGAGTGGGGGGAAGCAGTGAAAAGCCACATCACATGTGAAAATGAGCCAGATTGGACAGGAGGCTACAGAGAAATGTCTTCCACCCCACCCCCAAAACAAGACATAATGTATATCGCAGACACACAGAAGCTATAGTGTGGTATTCCAGAGTGTTTCTTCAAGGTCGCACAACTCTAGACAAGAGGGCAAACACAGAGCAGCAGTTACAACCCTAACAACCTTACTTGGCTGCTATGATCTTTCTGCCATTTACTATGTCGCTGTACCTAAATTGTATTTCTTTTAGTGTTAAAATTCAGTTGACTTCCTTTTAGATTTGTGGGTCTGCCACATTAGTTTCCCTCTAGTTCTGGCATGCTGCAGAAGAGTGGATTGTTTTGCTCTAATTGTAGGGAATGTAGCTGAACATAACTCACCTCAACCTACTTTTGGAAAGGCATCACCAACTATAAACAGATATGTTCCTAGACTGTGGCAGGATAATTTTTTTTTTCCCCTAACAAGTTTAAGTTGAGAGAGCAAGAAGGTGTCTATGTATCTTTACAAAATAGGCTTAAAATATTATTGCTGGCCTACCCTTTGTGGGATTGTGGATAGACCCAGGGCAGAATAGTGCAGGCATCAGGCAGGACTAGGTATGGATTGGGAGCCAGAAGCAGGGAGCACTATTGAAGCAGGGAGCAGGTGAGCATTGGGAGCCAGGAGTCTTGGCAGTTATCAGGCTCAAGAAGTAAAGCAAAACCCAGTGGAAGTGAACACCAGGAAAAGTGAAGGGAGCTGGATTGATGGACAAGGCAGATGATCGAAAGCAGTTGAACCAGCAAGGGTTTGTCTGCCTGGCTCTACTTGTATGGTCACAGGTCACTTCTTGCTGACCCAATGGGCTTCTCTTCCTTTAGGCACTGTCTTTCCTGGACTTGTCTCGTGCTGTGCTGCCTCAGACTCCAGTTGCAAGGCACTGGTCTTCCATCCCCAAGGTTGTGGGTTTGATTCCCAGTTGGCCTGGCATATGTGCCTATATGCCTTTTGCATGGACCAAAGGGGGGCTGACTCCGTTGGCCAGATGGAATCACCAGACCACCACCTCTGTGCAAGAGGGGAGCAAATTGACACACAGGAAGGGCTTACCACATCTCCCAATAGACCACACCTCATGCAGTTTATACTCATACCTGGTACAATATTCTCACAGATTTTCCTTGCAAAGAGATTCTTTGTCACAGAAGCAAGTGTACAGAGCATAACAAAACTAACTAAATACAGAGTAATTTGGAGTGTTTTCTTCACCATCTCCTTGCAAGTAAACACAGTCACAGCTATAAACTAAGATTGCCTGTCCATTGATGGGTCCTAGCACAGTGAGAGAAGAATAGGATTCTAACTACACAGAATACTAGCGAAATCCTTTTCACACAGACATCACACAGATGCATACAGCACAAAGAATCTGAATCATACACATTCGCTCATTAAGACACAAAGTTGGTATTGGCAGCCCATCTCATCTTTGGGGATAGTATGCAAAATTCCCCAACCCTAAAGTTCTGCCATGTTTTGTATAGTTTTCTTTTCAAACTAGTCCCTTTTTTTTGTTTCTACTCCAGGCATCTGGATTTTCTCTTCCATGCCTTCCTTTGTCATGTCTGTGCCTCCATTACTGTTGATCTTTTGTATACCCATGTTTGCAACCATGGACCTGGGCCTCTGTCAGATTTATTCCTTGTTATCTGAC
The DNA here is from genome assembly GCA_033557465.1 of Ichthyophis bannanicus. NCBI lineage: Eukaryota > Metazoa > Chordata > Amphibia > Gymnophiona > Ichthyophiidae > Ichthyophis > Ichthyophis bannanicus. The sequence continues at coordinate 73,042,113 of CM066049.1, read as the reverse complement.
CTTTCTCACTTATTCAATTCTTTACCTGGTTTGTTTTTCCCATCCCTCATTTTCAGGAAATATATCTTGTAGGCCCCATGCTAAGCTGGCATATTTATTTTTCTTGTGTGATGCTATTTGTGCCCTGTAGCTAAGTATGTCTGGTGGGGTGGTGGGTTTTTTTCCCCTCATTTCTTCCATCTGTCACCTAATACCACTAGCGATTCATGTAGCACATCAATACCAATGTCAGCATTTTGGACAACAGTTTAGATGTTCTGTGTTAACCATTTCCCACTGGCTCTCACACTTTATAAAGTTCCAGGGGCAGAGTAGGCCCAAGTGCACCATTCAAGCCCCATTTGATTTTTCCAAGTATGTATAGACCTCAAATATGCACGTGCATGTCATAAACTCACATGGAGTTTACGTTACCCTCTTAAGGGTGTGTGTTTGTGTGTATATATAGCTCTTCCATGCATGTTAATGTCTTATCTACCCTATGTTTGTAACTTTCCACTTGTATTGTGACCACTTTGATTGAAGGATAAGGTGAGATACAAATCTGTCTAAACATGCAGATTGACATATGGAAAAGAGACCTTACAAATAGGTTATGCCTAAAAGTAAGCACAGTGCAACGTGGAGTGGGCATATTCCTGATAGGTGGGGCCTGGACAGAGTAGTGATTTTACATTCTTACTTGATATGCATGTAAAGCATGAGGTTTAACGTTTTACACCTACTTGTGGGCAGTCGTTCACACCTTCAATCCAGGTGCAATATCTGCAGGATTTGTTAGTGTCTGTAAGAGGCACCTTGGTGGCCTGCTTTATAGCTGCTTGCCTCTGAAACTTAGATGGTAATTTTTGTAAATGGTCTAGTTTGTAGCACTTGAATCAGTTCTGTCCAGGCTCTAAACTGCAACTGGATCTGTTCAAGCAACCAAGACCTGTTCGAGCAACCGGACTTAACACCACAATGGCTTACTACAGGAAGTACTTTTCTCCCCCCAAAGGGAGACCCTACTAACTTTCCTAAAAATTCTAGATCAAATAACCTGTTTACCTATAATCTATAAGCTGTTTGTTATCATATTGAGCTCAATAATGTCATGGCGATAGAGCAAAAGGGCAATAAGAGGAGCATATGGAACCAAAGACCAGTTAATGCTGAATAAGGCTATTATGGTGAGTACTAAGAGGAAGAAGTCTCAGTATAGCATGAATTGATTATAAGAGCTTTTGACAACATTTCACACTCTTGGATAATATATTGCCTTGAAATTTATAAACAATTCTGGTTTGATAGAGTACAATAAGTTCACTATGACAATGTGGCAATCCATTCTTTTTTTTTTCTATTTCTGAATTATCCATCAACAAAATAAAGTAATACACTTGTACAGAAAAGATGTACACAAATACATGCAAAGGAAAATATACCACAAAAACTACTCAATGAAACATCTGTAGTCCCCATTATGGGGGAGATAATAGACGAAAAATCACTAGGAGGAGGTCCCCCTAGATCATACACAATAAGAAAATTTCTAAGGCAAAAAAGATGCTGGCAAAGGCAGAGGAGCATTTGAAAAACAGATCACTAAAGTACCTTACAGAGGGGAGGACATTGCCATATGAGTACTAATATAGGTGGATAAATCTCCAGGCTGAAAAAATACATATTTAAGGGAATTATGCAAGACAATACATTTACAAGGAAATCTTAGTAAGAAAGAAGCACCTAACTGAAGAACCCTGGGTTTTAACAAAAGGAAGGCTTTACGCCTTCTCTGGGTGTCCCTCGAGATATCCGGAAAGAGAGAAATCCTTCTCCCCATAAACAAGTTACTTCTCTTTTTAAAATATACTTTAAGGAGCCAATCTCTGTCCGATGAGAGCGCTAAAGTCACCAATAATGTGGAAACCTTCATATCTTCATCTGGAGGGGACCGAAGCAGTGCTGAAACATCCAGCGAGTCCATCTGTAACTCCCCAACTGCACACTTCCCCCTCCTTTTTACCAGGAGGCAGATAATATGACTTCGAAACTGGAGGCATCAATTCAGCAGGGATCATTAGACTCTTGAAGATACTTTTTGAAAAGCTCCACCGGAGGTACCGCAGGCATAACAGGAAAATTCAGCAAGCGTAAGTTAGAAGCTTGGGTAGCATTTTCCAGCGTCTCTAACTTCCCTTTCAAAAAGATGTTATCTTTCATCAGCGAATCAGCTAGAACAGATACCTGTAGAAGCTTCTGATCTAGAGCCCCAACCTGGTTCTTTGTTTCCACAAACTCAGACGTCAAGACATTAACATTATTCTGCATTGTAGCTAAGTTAGAGAAGGAAAGAGTTAACTGTTGATTCATAACCTGGGATAATGGACTTATAGCTTCCCAGATACTCTCAAGGGTCACCTTTAGCTGAACGAACAAGCTTAATCACCGGGGAACTCACGGGCACCGCAGCTCTGGAGACCACCCTCCGCTCCTCAGCCTCCAAGCCAAATGCTCCATCAACCTCAAAACGTTTATCGCCAGGAATTACTACCCAGCTCCCAGTCTCGGTCTTCAGACCATCGGCAACTGCCTCTGGAGCGCCCCACTCCGGTATCGCAGAAGACGCCTGCTCAGGCATCGCTGCGGAACCATGCTCCGAAGCGCAGACCAACAGTCCCGGAACTGCAGGAGGTGAGCGATCCTCAGGGGAAAGTGAGATTTCAAGGGTGGAAGCAGCCGAGCCCTCCACCGCCGGCGCTGCCAAGCCCCTCCAAATTTCCCCTCTTTGCTCCTCATTGAGCAGAACAAAACGATCCATTGGTCCAGAAATGGCTGGTACAGGCTTCGTGGGAAAAGCCCGAAGTTTGCCTTTGCGTTTGGGCATTCCTGCTCACACATTCTGCTGCCATCTTGAAAGAAAACCACTCCCCCAGCAATCCATTCTTTTTGAGATAGGAATGATGTACTGACCATCTTCATAAAATTAAGATCCAGCAAGCAATATTTCAGGGAGATTCCCTGTTGCCACTTCTATTTTGTTTGGTGCTTAATTCAATGAGTGTTCTCATCAACTCCTTGGGATATGGATTTAGTCTGAATTCTAACAATACCAACCCAGAAGCAACTTCCTATCTGCTATTTATAGATCTGAAGCTCTACAGTCCCAGCAACCAACAATTAGCAGAGCAACTTCGTATGGTGAAAAGCTTTTCTGATGACTTTTGGCCTTGATAAGTGTGCTAAGACTACCTTTTTCAGCGGAAAATTTGAGCAAAACCGAAGCCCCTTCCTGTTCAAGGTACTTTGTCAGAGCCCTCAGCAAGGGAGATGTTATGTAAGTATCTTGGATTAGAGGAAGGAATGACACTCGAGCAGAAATTATGGAGAGAAGATCAGTAAAAATATTACAGGAGATTAAAACTGTTTTATTGAAAAGTGCTTTAACATCACAAAATAAGATACAAGCCATCAATCAGCTTGTAATTCCTGTACTCTCGTACGGTTATGAGATTGTGGATTGGCCTCAAAGATATTGAAAAACTGGATGTGTGAACAAGAAAACTCCTCCATGCTCATGGCATACACTGATTCTTGTAAATAACTCCAAGATTGTACATTCCTAGAGCTGAAGGAGGGCTAGGACTTTAGAGATTGACTTACTACACCTACAGAGCTACTATCGTAGGCCTCCAAGCCTGACAGCATCATCGGATCCAAATACACAAAAAGTACTGAAATACAAAAGTAAACATTTAGAATCTGTCTACATTATCCAACGCCCCTACCCCTATCCTACACTCCTCACCTTCTAGCAACCCCCCAGTAACCAGTACAAACCGTTGTAAATAGTTGATATTGCAAAAGTGCAAATCCATGTAAATACTTGATCATTGTAAAAGGTTCTGTTATATATATACCTATGTTCAATGTGAGCAGTCGAAACACACTGCATTGTTACGTTCGCTGTAAACCATCTTGATTTACAGAAAGACGGTATATAAAAACTGTTAAATAAAATTATCAAATTTGGACAGTCCAGAAGGAATGAGTGAGATTCCACAGGTGTGCATGGGAAAGGAAGTAAAAATTTGCAAAACAAGAGAACTCTTCAGATTTAGATCAGCAGACAAGGAAACGCAAGTGGCAAATGCACAAATACAGTGAAAAATACTGTTCCTCTAAGAACCTTTTGTCTATCAAGAACAGACTCATGAATGGTTGAGGAGAGGAACTGAAACCAAAGGATGAAAGATTTATAATTGCAGCCCAGGACAGCAGATTACAGATGAGATGGTTTATGGTGAATATTTAAAAACAAAACAAAAAAAACCAACCCAAAACCTTGCACAACAGACATCTGCCGATTTTCTGTAAGGAGGAGCTGGGAACAGTGACTCGCCTCACCTAATAGCAGGCTGTGAAGTTCTGATGGCAGAAAATTATATACAGAAAGGAACAACAAAGTAGCATGCTTCCTCCACTGGAAACTCTGGAAACACTACAACATCACTGTCCCTGAAAAGCACTAGGATCATGACTCTAAGAAAATAACAATCCCATTACAGCATCACCTAGACAAATCTACCTCTACTTATCCCACCCTGCTGACCTACCCCTAAGTTAATGTATATATGTAGATATTCTAACCCCCCAACTCCTCTTAGATTAAATGCTCCCCCTGATCAAATTTTAACTGTACATTGTGTCCTCCCCCATGTAATCAGTCTGTATGCTTAAATTGTGCTGGTCTCCTCTCTGTAATCAGTCTGTATGCTTAAATTACACTGTACATCCTTCCTCTCAAGTTACCGCTGGTGATTGCTGGAAGTAGCGGTATACAAATTTATAATAAATAAACAGAATGAAGAGGTTATGATCACCTGGGACATTCCCATTCTGACAGATAAACTGGATGCCAGGAAACCTGACATAGTGGTAGAGGAGAAGACTACCAGAACAACATTGATAATAGAAGTATCGGTACAGAGTGATTATTCTGTGAATTGGGTGGAGAGGCAGATCTTGAAGTACCAAGAAATGCAGTCAGACCAAGAAAATGTGGCAGAAAGATACAGAAATAATTCCCATTGTACTGGGAGCCACAGGCTCGATAAAGAAATGTCCAAGCACATCTTGACAAATTACCTATACATGTAACATCGTAAGAACTCCAGCAGGAGGCTCTTTTGGCATGATGCAAGTATTATGCCAAGCATTAGCAGTAAATTTTGAGACTAAGATCATATTCCACATACTCTGGCTTAGAAGTGAGGTTCACGACCGCCATAGTATGCACAAAACAAACTGATTTGGAGAAACTACCCTGACTAAACAGATGAGCATTTATAGATCTTCCCCCAGAGTCCTCTGTCAAACTGCTGGAAACAAATGTATTGTTCCTAGGGACTCTAATAAGCCCTGAGGAACAATCTGGTCACTCAAAGGAGTTGCAGATGTTGCCTTGAACCTCAGTCAAACACCTTCTAGTTTAATCAGTTTGAACTTGGGGCAATCTAGAGAATTACTCAAACGACACTCCAACACGTCTGTCAACCAAAGCACTTCTGCTTTTACATAGTTGACTATCTTATTGCATAACTTGCTGTATAAACCAGATCTAGGAAGCCCATTTTAGAAAGGACTTTTCTGTGTGCAGTCTTTTATGTGTGGAAAAGGGGCTTTTCTAACTACATGGCTAAACCTCCCATACACAAGTGCAATGATGCTTGTACTCTGTGCATGTCTCCTATGAAAAAGTGCCAGTACTCGCATGCAGGGATCTTTCATGAGGACCATGGGTCACTTTTTAGGAGGCAATGAAAAAAAGGTGCCACCACACCATACCACCACATATCCCCTCAAAAACCCCTGCTTGTGCTTAATATGCAGAAAGTGCACACGTGTTCCTGGGGGCACAGTTGCTATCATATGCATACGAGTAGCTTTAAATATGCTTTGTAATCTGCACGCTACTGGGGCTGGTTCTAGGAACTTCTTATAAAGGCACAAACCTGTCTGTGTGCTGAGAGAACTGAGAAAGGGATTGCATGGTAACTAGCATCACAGTATTTTGTTACGGAGGATGTGTACGTTTCAGGCAAACTCGCAAGCCCCAGACCCAAGCTGATGCTGAAACATCGAGGTTGGACAATTGTGAGGAGAACGGGGAGAAAAGTAAAAACTTGTTGCAGTAGACAATGTGTGCTGTAACAGTCTTATGAATTATAGTGGCTGAAGAAATATTGAAAAGACAAGATTGTAGAGGCAAACAGAGCAGTAAATGTAGCTAAGTTGTGCCTACCTCTAGGATATTTTTAAATCTAAGTTTTATAAGTCTGGTGAATTAGTGTCTGGGACTAATTTTATAGAAATTGGTATTGGTCTGCATTAAATAAGCGCTCTATTCATATTTTTTAGGAATCCTTTTTATAAAATTCTCTTTATGCTTGTCAACTTATCCCTTGCTATATTAAATATCCACAAGATAGAAAATCACTTGTTAGCGCTATGTGTGACTACTATGGTTTGTTCTCTGACCTATAAACATGAAGCTCACATTTTAATATTTACCTTGCCATTTTTTCACTCACATCTCAGCTGAGAGCTTAATCCTGATTAATTCTTCATTGTCCTTGACTTCATTTGATTTATACACACACCAGTTCTTTTGTCTCAAAAGAATACATGGAATTTGGTTTCTTTCTGGTATATTTATTCTTGGCTGGAATGCTAATATATATTTATCTGTTTGCACAACCCTGTGAATGATGACGTTTTTTGTAATGTTAGCAGCTATTTCCTGTCGCCTTGCTGACCTAATTAGTTGCAGATCTACAGAATATTTTCATTGCTGTTTTGTTTTCTGAGTCAGACACTAGCATCTCTGTTTTACAAGTTTTATATTTATGGTTTTGCTTTCTATCTTTTTGTGTGATTTTGTGGGGTGGTTTTTTTGTCATCTGCAGTAATTTGTCTGTCTAGCTGTAGAGATTGGAACAAAATACCTGCATTTTTTCATTGCTTTTGGCCATGAATAACTTCTGCCTCTCAGCAATTCTTCTCAGCATAGTGATTCTGCAAATGATACAGAACACTAATCACAGCTGCACGCACGCATCCATTTATTCAAGTTATCTAAAAAGCGTGTAGGTTTCTTCAAGCACAGACTTGTTCAGAAGTCTGGATTAATGACCTGCTTAGACTCTAGAGAACAGCTTTTTTTGATTCCTATTGTCTGACCATTGTTCACTGCGCATCCAGTCATCTGCTTTTGGAGTGCTGTTTTTTTTTTTTTTTTGAGGCGTGCTTATTGTCATTACAAATGTTACTTTTTAGATACTTACTTACTTTTGGCTTTCCATTTTGTTCTCTGTGCCAGGTGTTCTGCCCCAAGTGTTGACCCTGCATAGGCAGGTGTTCAGAACAAAAATCTCTCCTAAGGATACAAAAGACAGATTTTTTTTTTTTTCTTCCCAATTGTATGGCTCATTTCACACAGTTTTGTAATACAATTCTTTTTCCTTTACATTTAGGCTATAGTGTTTTTAATGAGCATTAAGGTGACTAAAATCACACACACTAAGCCAAACGAACCATACTAACAACGGCACAGTCCTACTTTCCTCCCTACACCTGGGAGCTCCCTGTATTAGGGATAAAGGAATGAATCTTTTTTCTTGGACCCCCCCCCCTCCCCCCCAACTAGTCTGAGCCACAATCCTTCTGGGCCTGTTCAAGATTCATAGAGTTCACTACTTATCTCAGGAAAAACAGAGCTTCCTTCTGCCTCTCATGATCATTCCCAGTGGGGAAGAAGATTAGAATGCAGTTGCACGCATTTATATTCTTCACACAGCTACCAGGGCTCATATCATCACTGGCATATAAGCCCAAAGAGCTGTAGTTATGAACTTGGCCCCCTCAGCAATCGGGTGCTTAGGGAAGGTGCCTATTTTATAAAGACAAAATAGGCACCTACTTGGGGTGGGGGAGGGGGAGGTTGTAAAATACTGCAAATCTTGCACAAACTGCACCTAATCACAGGTGAAAATGTCACTACATACTGTACATGTGTAGTGATAAAATGTGTACCTTGCGATTTTGCCCAATCTCTGGCCCTGTAAGAGCACGTGCTGGCTTGCAGCCAGTTTACTTGTTGCATCCCACTTAATTCTGTAGGAGCCCATGTACACACCTAGAAGTCTTATAGGCGCAAAAATGGTTTATAAAAATGATCCTCCACATTAATCACAGGGCCACACATTCACTTATCTCTAAGGCATTTTAGTGACATGTGCAAAACAGAGCTCTTAGCTCAAAGCTAGAAGCAAAAGGCAATTTTTACTAATGGATTCATGCTGAGTACACAATTTACTGCATGTTAATGCAAGCCTGCCCCCCCCCCCCACCCCCATTATTCCCAGAGCAGCATGTTTGTGCCTGATTTTAAATTAATGTGCTTTAATGCATGTTTGGTTAACACACATAGTAAATTAGAGCCTTTTATTTGGATAGTCTAGGATACTTACTAGTCTGACTCTAGAACCTTTTGTATTTCTTTTAGAGTTATAACATTTTTGTGGTTCAGAACTTGAGACTAGATTTTTGTAAAATGTTCGAATTGGTGTACTCAAACTTTGACTCAGAGTATAAACCCAGTGTCTCTGGAAGCCTTTCAAACTGGGCACACCGAGAGGAGAGAGACTAAAAAAAAAAGAGACCACATGGGTTAACAGTAGGAAACGAGAATACCAATAGAAAGACCCTACATGAGTCGTATTTTGGTGAGTCTTCCTCAGCAGTCAAACACTCTGTGGTAAACATATACATAAGGAAAACAAATAAAATATATCAATGCATAATTTTAAAACACTAATACAATTAAAAGAATAAATACTCAAAAACTACTATAATTAAAAGGCAGAGATGAACAGCAAAATAGAGTAAAACAATAAATGCATGATTAAACAGATGTGTGTATAAAAAAGGAGGGTATATAACCTACCATGTCTCATGTGTAAACAAAACATGAGTAATAGTCTATAGTTTTTATGCTATCCCAATATATAAAAATAAAGTACAAACCATGGTAAAACAGATAAATCATAATTTATCTTATATAAGTCATCTTATTTATATAAGAGAACCTATTAAGAAGGGGCATAAAAATTAAACACATTGAGTAGTGAGGCAAAACCAAATATATATTTTTGTTTTGACTGGAAATCTATTTGGTTTTACCTCACTACTCAATGTGTTTAATTTTTATGCCCCTTCTTAATAGGTTCTCTTATTTATATTAATCCAGTCATGTAATTATGATTTATCTATTTTACCATTGTTTGTACTTTTTTAATTTTTATATATTGGGATAGCATCGTCTTTGTGGGTTTTTTTGTTTGTGTTTTTTACTTTTACACTTGTTTTGTTTACACATGAGACATGCTAGGTTATATTCCTTCCTTTTTTATATACATCTATTTAATCATGCATTTATTGTTTACTTTATTTCCTGTTCATCTCTGCCTTTTAATTAGTAGTTTTGAGTATTTCTTTTAATTGTATTAGTGCTTTTTTAAATTATGCATTTGTTTTGCTTTTATATATTTTTACCACAGCGTGTTTGACCACTGAGAGGCTTTTGCCACACACGGCTCGTGTAGGGTCTTTGTGGTATTGGCATTCCTGTTTCCTACTGTTAAAATATGTATCTAAACCACATGGGTTGAGTATCTTTCCTCTGTGTGCCCTTGGACTTCTTGGTGAGTTACCCTCATGCTCTTTGTTGGTTTGGTTTAGTCTTTCAAACAGTACATTTAACCTAAGTGTTTTTTCACAAGTCATGTTTTACAAAAAAGTACAATTTTTTGTTTGTGAAAGATTACCACACCTCACTGAGGTATAATGACAACGTATGAGTTCACATGCAGATCTGTGCTTTGATGAAACTCCTTTTCCAGAATCTGCATTGCAGCGGCTCATTTAACTATGGATTGAAATACATTTGGACGTACTGACTTATGCACAATTTTTGCTTCTTGACTGTGGGGAAAACATTTTGCAAATGACACTATTGCAGGCTAAAAGATAAAGCAGCATGTTGCATGTTTATCGTCCCTCCAGTCCAGTCCTGCACCTCTGGATTGTCGACCTCCTCCAGCAGCTTGGAGACTGAGCATGTCATCTTTTGATGATGACAGTGTACTTAGACACCTGACACCAGCCCCAGTAAGCTCAGCCTCCAGGCAGCTGCAGGAGGAAGTGAATCAGGGTGCTGGACTTGCTGAAGGGACAACTAAGGAGTGGATAGTTTTGAGGTTCTATTTTGGAGTTCGTGATTCTAAGAGCAGACAAAAATAAAGGGCTCAAAGGAGTTGGAACACAGCTCTGTCAGGCCAGGGACCCATGTGTTTAAAAAAACAGCTAAGAGAATGGAAAGGTTTCTACTCTCTCTCCTAGGACAAGCAGGATGAGTCAGCCATAATAGGTGTTGTCCGGCGGCACTGAGACGGAAGTACTACTCTCTATAGCTCAGAAGGGCTAGCAATGGTCCTTTGTACCTTCACCAAGGTCATGGTGGTGGCGGCAGTGCTCCATTAGAAGGGATCCTTGTGCACCTGTACCTCAACAACTAACTGACTTTGAGCAAAGTCCAGGAGCAAAAGTGAGCAAACAAGAGTGGTGCAGTTCTGTAAAGTCTCAGATGGGTGATCAATGTGGCCAAGAGTCATTTGGTACCAGCCCAGGAGCTAGAGTACCTGGGGGCACACTTCAACACTCAGTGGAAGTGTGTTTCTTCCAAGGTAACAGTACAGGGACTGACAGCTCACACACAGTAGTTCTGCAGATGTCTGTTCGATGGCCTGGCATTATCTGCAGGTGTTGAGAACCATGGCAGCGACGCTCACTCATCCTATAGGCAAGCGCACATGTGATTATTGCCAAGAGCACTAATCCACAGGTGCTCACTCCAAAATCATCCCTTGTTGTGACTGCCCTGCCTGGTGACAACCAGAAAAGCTCTTGGGTGGTGGTTACACCCCAAGAGTTTAGCAGCAGGGATGCTACTCAAGTCACCATGCTGGATCACACTGATGACAGATGCCAGTCTGTTGGGCTAGGGTGCCCATTGAGAGGGAAACCACTTGGGAACAGTGGAGCCTGCAGGAAACCGTATGGTTCATAAACAGGCTGACAATGAGAGCAGTTCTCCTGGTGCTGCAGAGGTTCCATCTGTGGCTCCAGGGAAAGGCCGTGCAGGTCTTCTCGGACAATGCAACCACTGTATCCTACATCAGTCAGCAAGGAGGTACGGGCTGTGTGAGTTTGGAAGCAGAGGCTGAAGCACCGCTAACATGCATGGAAGAGAATCTTAAAGCATCCTTGGCAGCACATGTGACTTGGACCAAAAATGTGACAGACTATCTGAGCTGGGTGCACATGGATCCAGGGGAATGGACACTCTGGCATGCCCCACCATCTCACTACCTGAAGACGACTTCCTGACATGGAGACATTTGCAACAGCGAAACCAAGATGGGATTTTCAGCAGAAGATAGAGAATGTTGGAGGGTCTGGACATCCTGGTGCAGAGGGAAGCCCACACAGGGCATCCTATACATTTTTCCCCTTGGGCACTCATAGGCCACATCGTGCAGCAGGTTGAGGCTCATCAGGGAATGGTCATCACACCAGACTGGCTGAGGCATCCATGGTATACCAACCTGCTATTCTTATCCTTCCCTTGCCATCTGCTTAGTAGGGCTCTAGCTATGGAACCTGACTGAGCAAGATGGCACCCTTGGGCGGGGAGAGGACCACTCATAAGTGGCAACAATCCCAAAAGCTTGCTTTGAAAGCTAGGGAATTGCTCTGAACTGGCTCAGTCGGTGCCGATGTCGCCCCATAAATGAGGACTGATCCCTGCTGGCCCTGAAGAACACCTGTTACAGGTGAGTACACTTTCTGACTGTAACATTCTGGGCAACTTAAAGTTGTTTCAGATTCGTTTTGGATAGGTGTGAAGTAGGCTATTTCAGAAATTGAAGTGTGGGGGTGATTTAGATCATTTTGTACAAGCACTAAAGACATGTATGTCAATTAGTGGTCTAAGATATTGTATGGTTCTTAATTTGAAGAATATAGTTCTAATGATTTGTTGTATGTGTGATGTCCATGAAGAGGGATTGATAGAGTATCACACCAAGGTACCTTACGTCCTTTTTCATTGGCAGCAACATATCTTGTATCTTAAATGTTGAAGAGGGCATGAAATTCAGATTCCTTGCCATATAAAGCACTTCCGATGTTTAAGGTTAATGCTCAGGTTCTGGGGAGCTAGCCAGCTCTCGGCTTTCTTGATTATATGATGCCATTATGTGTTGAGAAGGGCTTATGTAATGTAATATATATGGGGAGATGATATCCGCATGAATATGGAATATGAATTTCTTGAATATCTTGCAGATAGGTTGTAAATATAGATTAAATAGTAGTGCTGAGGGCAGATCCCTGTGGTATTCCCTGCTCCTATTTGAAAGTTTGGAGGTTTCTTGTCCTATTTGTACTTTTTGCATGCGATCAGATATATAAGATTTAAACCATTGGTAGGTTGTTCCCTTGATTCCAATTTGCTCATGTCTAGAGCAGCGTGATTGTCAAATGCAGAGACAATATCTAGAAATACGAGGGTGAATGCCTGTTTGGTATCATCCATGCCATGTATGAGGGAGTTGAGTAGAACTAGAAGTGATTAGACACTATGGAATGGACAAAAACAAATTGTTCATCTAATGGAGCATTTAGATCTATGAAGTCTTGAAGTTTGTGTTTGGATGGCCTTCTCAACTATTTTAACTAAGAGTACAAATGGAATGCTGGCTATAGGTCTATAGGATGTAGGGTCTTGATTATAGAGTTTTAGGATTGGTCAAATCATAAGTTTAAGTTCCTTTGGCAAAGTTCCTTGTAGGAGGGATTGGTTGACTATATGGAGGAGGTACAGAGCTAGTTCAGTCATTGATGCCTTGATCCAGGCAACTGGACAGATCTATGGGGGAAGTGGTGGTTAATTTTGGCAGTTGTGTTCATTAGTAGTTTTTGATCTAATAGGTGAAAGGTGTGCCATGTGTTGGTATTTGTGGGAGGCTTGGGGTGTGATGGGGTCCATAGTGTTTCTTTTTCAGTTTGTCGTCTTAGTGGTTTGCTAGAGTTTGGCGGTTTGTTAGAATTATTCATATCATTCTGAGTTGTCTTGGTTAGGGACTTGACAATCTTGACTAGTTCTTGTGGTCAATTGAGGGAATTAGAGAATTTTAGTGTGGTAGTCCTTTGCCTTGTTAATTGCTTCCCTGTAGTTAGGTTTTCAGTATGGGACATCACTTAACAATTGGTATATACAGGTAATTGCTATATTCTACATGGCATTCCCCCTAATGAAGATTTTTCCTGCCTGGTGTGCTTTGTTTTTTGTAACTGGACTGTATAGTTATTTGAAGATTACCGTGTCCTCTTAATATGGCTTGAAAGCTGTTGTGACAAATTCCTCACTTCCTTTGTGCAGTGATTGGACTGGTTTTATAGAAGGAAAATCTTCTGCACATATTGATGCAGAATAGCACGGTATATAAGAGAATGTAAAAAAAAAATAAAAAAAAATAAAAAAATATATATATTTTCTAAGCTGTCCTGGGATTCTAAGTAGCCCTGCAACTTAAAACCCTGCTATCGCCCTCTAGGTGATTTGTCAATATATTTAAACTGTGCAACCAAGATAAATATTTAACAAGTGCTCTTGATATAGCAGCTGCTGCCTTTGCTTGTTAATATCTGGAGTGATAAGGAAACAGGTAGAAGAGGTAATATTGGTGTTTGTTACAAAATCTTTTCATGCTGTGTCGATCCTTCAGCAAGATGGGGTGGGCGTGTGCTGTGTATGTGGAAGGGGTAAGATGGCTCATTAACACTTTGTACATAGATGAAATTAGTCATCTGTTAAATGATTTGCTACTATTTTTAGCAATGTCAAGTATATTTATAGAGTCCCTACAGGATTCAGTAGCGGAGTATCCCTGGGTGCCGCTGCTGCACTCGCAAACCTGATGCTAGCTGGCTACCATCGGGGTGTTCCTTGGGTAGAGCGGAGGTGGCACTCCGATAACTGGGCAATGGCATTGAGTTGCTGCACAGTTATCGCTAAGCAGCAAAGGTTAGGCCAGCCTTTTAGGTGCCTAGCTTTTGCCACAGAAGGTAACAGGGCAGGGGCTGAATATCGCTTCCTGCTTCTGAGGCCAACCCAGGTTCCATGCTGGTGGCCAGATATGTCCCCCGGCATTGAATATCTGGGTGTTTAGTTTCAGGAGTGCTAGCCACCACCTGGCTGATATCTTGCACCTCCTGCAGAGCTGGTTCCTAAGTTGCTGTAGGGGAAGAGCAGTGGAGATTTGCAGTGTCTGATGTATTGCTCCACAGATGTAGAGAACCATTTAAAAGTCCCTTTCTTGAGACTGGATAGTACTGTATTTATCTCTATATATCTTCAGAAATATATTTAACCTGATGGATTCTGGAGGACTAGGTAGTGCAGAAATGGGTGCTAGTCGTGGGGTGGGGTTCAGCATTCCTTTTGAATGTCTTGACCTTATATTGATTCAGTTGCTCCTTGCTGCTTGTGTGCCACAGCTTTTTAATCTTCTGTCTATTGAATTCTTTACCCTTACAGTACTTTATCATTTTGACAATATCTTTTAAGTTTGCTATGAAAGCTTTGTCATAGGAAGGATTAAATGCATTTACCCCTTAATTTTGTTTTTGAACAGCTTATGAGAGTTCGTACCATTGCTGGGAACACTTACTATACACGATCAGGAGCCAAAATCATTGGCAAAGTCCACGAAAAGTTCATGTTAGTTGATGGCTTGAAAGTGGCTACAGGAACTTACAGGTAAGACTTCCCTGCCTTTGCAATTCTCTGCCAGGTACCCTCAACGGCAAAAGGCAAGGTGTTGTACGTTTAGTCATAAGTAAAACCGTGCAGCAGACCACTGTACGCAAAACTGCATTATGGCGCTAATCAATGCGGTGTGAATGCTTTATTTTCATAGGATTTTGGGGAAACTAGTGCCACTCCTTAAATACTAGGTTTTATTTTTGGGGTGTGTTTGGCTCTGGTATCTTTTGTGTATGTGTATGTGCGTGTGTGTGACCTTCATAAGCTTACCAGTAAAGCTGAGGTTTGCAAAACCTGCTGTTTCAATGAGACTGAAATCCTAGCGTACAGACACATGCTTTATATTTCTATCATGTACACGATCAGCTTTAGTGTGTTAGAAAGGTCAGGAAATGTATGTAAGGACTGCTCAGCCATTTGAGCTATTTCAGGCACAGTATCTAGATGCATCTTGGTTATCTTCATATGTTTACCTAAGAGGTTTTACATGGGTGAATGTAACTGCTTTAAACTTTTAGTCTGGGTTCATTTGGGGAAGCAACAATGGCTGACAAACACATCCTGGTGTAAATATTTAGAAGCACTTAACCCTGGCCAATGGCTGCTATCTGCAATATTCAGCAGCACTGTTTGGATAGTGGCATTAAAGATCTTGCAGAGGACCTCAGCAGTGTCCCTGGGCAGAGCTGTGAATTATTGGAGTGGGGCTGCTAGCTGGATAATTTAGGATAGCCTATTTGCTATATACAGTATTAGGCTCTGCAGATAATGGCACGATGGGCGCTTTAACAAAGTTCTGCTAAGGATTTGCACTTAGTGGGTTCACACGTGTTTAAGTGCAAAGCCTCTGCATTTAAGCTAAAGGTGTCGCGTGAATTTGCATTAAGAGACACATTGCCGCTGAGCACATTAATGCTGGTGCCAAGGCAATTGCAATGTGCTCTTCCTGCCCCTGCTCTGCCCATTCCCTTCCTCATTCCTTGATAGCTGGTTAATATGCACTTTAGGTGCAATGGCTGGCATGCTCCCACATTAGTGATCCCGGCTGCCAGTTGCCACTTGCCACATATTAAAATGCACATTAATCAGATAATGGGTTTTAGTAAGAGCCCCCCTGAATGCCAGTTATCCAGATAATGCTGCCTTATCCCAGACAGTCGGTGCAAGTGGCAACCTTTTCTCTGGATGCCAGCACCGAATATCCAGATTTGTTTTATCCAGTGACATTTTTTTTTTAATGCAGTGGCTGAATATTCACCCATATGTTTGTCCCTCCATGATGGTTTAATCTCTTTAGTGCACTGGAAATATCGATTTGCATGTAATGTGTGGGTTTGTTTTTTTTCTTCCTTCTTATTCCTTCTTACAGTTTTACATGGACCGATGGCAAATTGAACAGCAGCAACATGTTGGTGCTTTCAGGTCAGGTGGTTGAGCACTTTGACTTGCAGTACAGAGTTCTTTATGCCCAGTCTAAGCCCATTAATCCCAAACTGCTGTCCAACTACAGAACTAATGGAACATTTGATTATATGCTCAACAGAAGCATGCCACAGAAAGACCTGGCACTAGGTAAATTCTTAAGATTGGACTTGGCCAAACTGTCAAGCACCCCAAAGAAATTAGAGGATGGAGCAGAACCGACTGTAGAAACGGAGGCGGAGTTGGAGAGAAAACGTCACATGTTGGAGACTTCCACTGTTGAAGATTGCTTGCAGAATGGTGTTAATGCTTGCTTTGGGCCTAAGGAAATGAATTCTACATCTACACAAACGGAGTTATGGGAAGAGAAGCCTACAATTGCCATGTCTGATGCAGTCTCACAAACCACAGTTGTAATGAAAGCTGCTGGAACCCAGACCTCCACTGAGGTCAAGATAGTAGGTACTCAAACTCTGGTATCAACAAAATCGATCATGACCCAGACAAACAGAGATGAGAATATGCAGTTCTCTGGCCATCAGAACAGCCAGTTGAAAGAGCGATTGCCACCCTTAGGAAGGTCAGCCACATCATCTAGTGTACACTCCTCCTCCTCTTCATCTTCATCAACATCTACCATTAGCTCCAATGACTCCATCTCTTCGATTCGGTCTGATTATCTGAGATCTGGCTATTCCAGATACTATCCCCTTCATCAGTCAGAATATACCTTAAGAGACTGCTTCAAAAAACTGAACAAGGAGAGACAGTACCATTATACAGCCATCCGATCAAAGTTGGACCACATGGTTGCCATTCTTTCAAAGCGAAATCGCTTTGCTGACACTTACACAAGCTCTCATGCCACAAAGTACAACTTGAAACGGAGGCATGAGATCCACAACAGCCTTCTCAGCCTCAGAGATGTAGTGTTCTTTGCTCCAAACAAATGACCATTCAAGCCGAATAGCTTCCGATTTATTTAAAGATCTATCAATACTATCTAGCTGCTATTTTTGCAGTCACTGCACTGATGACATACTTCAGTTCACAATTCAGTCCTCCATCACAACCAACCAGTCAGCTTTTTTTCTTTTCCAGGATATCTGCAATAATCATGAGTTGCTTGCTTTTTGTGTGCAGATCTTCTGATGTATATTAGTGGATATCCTGAAAAGCTGATTGGCTGGGTGTGTCCAAAGGGCTGAAGAGAGACTTGTCGGCATCCAACAGTGAAAATACCTCTGCAAAACCAGTTTCTTGCTTGAACCGTACAGTGAATGAGAGCTTGGATAAGTTTACAGACTTAATTTTTTAACTAAAAAAAAAAAATAAATAAAATTAATGGATGAGCTTTTGATGCCAGGACAAATGTTTTTAGAAACTGACTGTAAAGTGGCTGTTTGAGCCAAAAGTGTATATAATGTACAACAAACCACCTTGCCATGTAAATAAGAAATATATATTTAAGTAGCAAAACATTTTAACTGCAAGAAGGCACTTATGGGGTGAAGGGGTTATTTTGTATTTACCATGGATCCTTAGATTCTTTGGGCCTCTGCTCCTGAACTGTATGTCAAATGGTTATAAGTCAAGGATACAGTGCAGCACTTTCTGCTTGACTTGCTTAAGTAATGGAGGCATAAGAGCTGCTGAAACAACCCCTGTGCAAACAACATGCGTCAGCACTTGCAATCTGCAGCTACCATCTTCTGAAAACAACCTAATTTATTCTGACACTGGATTGCTGTTGAGATCACGAGAGGTAGCAGAATGAGTCTGGCTGCAAGAGTAGAAAGTCGTAACTATGCTGGAAAGTTGTGTTTAATCTCTGAACACTTCATAGGCGTTCTTTAAAATTTTAAAGTACAACTTTCCCTGTTCAGTATAATTTGATTCTCGACATAGCTTATTTGTAATGCCAACGAGTTGATGCCATTTTGGACATCACTGAGTTTTCTGCAACCTTGCTGTTCCTTAAAATTGGAGACTCTTTTTGGGTAACATTTAGAATGAATGAGTGACTATTTTGGGGTATGTCGTACACAACTCTGTGTACAACTTAGGAAATAACTGGGCCTGAGTATTTTCTCCAGGTACAAGCAGGAAGTTGGCCCTCACATATGAGTGATGTCTGAATCGACAGAGTGCACACGGATTCACTCCTGCTTTCAAAGATAGCATTTGGGAGTTACTCTGCATGCATGGTCACTTTACCACTCAAGCGTGCCAACTTACCTTGGTTTTTTTGCCACAGAGCCCTGCAGATGTTCTGTCTCTGGTAAAATCTGATTTTCCTAACCCTTTTACTTAGCATTTTTTCTCTCTTTGCCAGTCTGTTCCCAATCGCCTTCTCACTGCCCAAGTCTGCTCTCAACTTGGCATTGTGTTTTTTCTCAGGTCCTTTTTTTCTTTCTCTTTTTGGTACACAAGTCTTCTCTTGTGCCCTCCCTGATCAAGACATCGGTTTCATCTCATGGCTGCCATTTTCCCTGCTATGTCTTCATTCAGCGGATTTAAGCAATGTGGCAAATGCCCCCATACAAGACTGCCACAGTTGTTTGTTTTAAGTGCCTCTGGATCATGACAATTCCACTTGCCTGCTCTGCTTGCAGATGTTGAGCAAGAGCCAGAGGAATCCATGAAAAACAGCAGGGGATCTTTTTGGCTCTAAGGCCTCTGCTGCGGTGCCAGCATAGTCTGTAATTGCTGCCCTTGGAGACTCTGACTCTGTCGTGTGCATGTGCTTGATATGAGCCCCAAGGTCACAGAGCCTCAGACAGGGTGTTGTCCTTGGAGGACCTCCCTCTTGGGTCCAAGACATCGTTCAGAGCCAGGGGTAAGACTTCTGGTACCTGACTCCTTGACCCGAGGGCAATGGATGGGAGCAACCTTTGAAGCTGCCTCAGCAGGAGTAGACTCCTACTGTGTCGGGATTGGGCTCGGTCCTCGGACATGATCACAAATGGTGATTTCTCTTTGAGGGAGCTGGCTTGGGCTCAATGCCTTCAAGGCCTGAACTGGTTGCTACAGAGCCTATTGACATTGGAGTCAGGATGGTGACCTTGGAATGCAGCCTGGCTGCCTTTCTCAAGGCACAGTAGGGCACAATGCCTGGAGTACCCAGGTCATATGTGCCAAAAGGACCCTCTATTGCAAGGACATCTAGCCAGTGCTGGAATGACTTGCTCACTTGGAGCCATGTTGGTCAGCCTTCCATTTAAGGCATGACTCTACCCCAAGCACCTTGGTCGGCACATTGGGCACCTCACTCTACATCGGTGCTGGCGGCTCATTGCTCTGACCATCCAGGCTTCATGGTCTTGTCCGGCTCAGAATTGGACTGGGAGACAGTCACCCAACATGTTACACAGGGATGTCCCCTCCTGACCGTCTTTCCCCCCCCCCCCCCCCCCTCAGGAGCACTGGAGGTCCCTGCTTCAGGACCTCGCATTTGTCAAGTTTGTCCAGGGGATGTTTAAGGCCCTGGCCTTCGTTGTGGAGCTGGACAGCCAAGTCTCATACTGAGGACTTGGAGATCTCCAGTACTAGGCCCCTCTGAGGGAGTCGCTGATAGTGTCAATGCTCCCCATCCTGGAGTGCTTGCTTGCCTGGAGTGCTTGTGTTATGTGGAGAGCCTAGTGACTGCTAATAGTGAGCCAGTGACTCAATTCCCAATATCAAGTTGGCAAGAGCTCTGGCTTTCAGAAGACACAGCTGCCTTAATGCCATGGTGCTGGAGTCGGCCATATGTCTTTAATGAAGAGTCAAAAGATGCACACTTCGATGCCCCGCAGGTAGGGAGGTTTGTACCATGAATGGGTCTGGCAGAAAGTGCTACCTTGGCTCAATGCTTGCGATACACATCCAGGCTTACCAGCTGTAGATGGGCATGTACCTGAGGCATCTGGTGAAGGAGCTCACTAGGTTCTCAGTTGGGCTGGTAGGTGAATCTCTCGAGCCTTTCTGGACCTTCATCTCCTCTGTTATGCTCAAAATTCCAGACTCGAGTAGCCTATGATGGCTTAGTCTGTCATTCATGTGGCAGCAGTAGGCATTAGTGCTGCTGTCTGGCTTGGCTATAGTCCTTGGAGTTGGAGCAATGGGTACAGAACAAACTGGCTGATGTCCCCTGCTAAGGAGAGAACCTCTTCAGCAAACCCATAACCAACAAGGTGGCCAAGTTGGAGTCAGTTTATGACCAGGACAGGACTAGACTAGACTGTCCTGGAAGACTGCTAACCCAGTGTAACCTGGAGGTTTTTTTTTTTTTTTACTCCTTTGGGCATAGCTGCCCTCCCCCCCCCCCCCCCAGGAGACACAGCCCTGGAGCACAAGGGATTATTTGGTATATTACACCCACAGGTGGCTGGCCATCACCACAGATTCATAGGCCCTCTGGGTGGTCAGGGAGGGATATCTCCACCTCCAACAGACTTCACCACCATTCTTCCTGGGAGAGCCTCCAAGGACTCCTCTTCACTGGGCCCTGCTCCAGCAGGAACCACAGGCCACCTAGCAAACAAGGCAGTGGAAGCCATTCCCATCCATTTCAGGAGCAAGGGGTTCTAGTCCCACTACTTCCTGGTTCCCAAAAGGACTGTAGGGTTTTGTCCATCCTAGACCTGTGGCACCTCAACAGGTTCCTGGTGAGGGAGAAGTTAAAGATGCTCTCCCTTGGAATATTGCTGTCATACCTGCAGCAGGGAGACTGGCACTGCTCCTTGGACTTAAAGGATGCATACGTGCACATCCTTAGCCACTCCCTCCACAGGCAGTACCTCTGCTTCGTGCTGAGTGAAATCATTATCAGTACAGAGTGCTTCCCTTTTTGGCTGGTGGCTGCCTCATGAGTATTTCACCAAGTGCCTGGCAGTTGTCACAGCTCACCTCAGGCTCAAGGGGTTCTTAGTCTTCCCCTATCTGGAGGACTGGTTTGTAAAGGGCAGCACTGCCACCAAAGTGCAACAGGCTGCACAATCACTGTACTAGAGCACTTTGGGTAGTTGACTACAAACCCCAAGTCTTATCTCCAGCCAACTCAAAACCTGGTGTTCAAAGGGGCGCAGCTGGACACTATCCTGGCCAGGGCTTTTCTTCAAGGGAAAGGGCCCTGTGCCTCCAGGCACTCTCAGAAGGCACCTAGGGCCACTGCTTGGTGTCTAATCGACACATGCTTCACCTACTGGGACACATGGTGTCCATGGTGCATGTCACACCGGACGCTGGCTTATGAATGCAGGTTGCCCAGTGGGTACTCTGCTCTGTGGTCACAGGCCATGGGGCACCTGCAGGACAGGGTGATTGTCATTAGTCCCTTGGCTGCCTCTCTCAGCTGGTGGCAACACCTACTGTATCTACTGGCAGGGATGCCTTTCCAGACCCCCACACCATAGAATTTTCATGCCAGATGCCTCAAAATTGGGGTGGGAGCCAACTACAGTGATCTCTGCACTCAGGGCAGTTGGTCACCGGTGGAGAGCCTCCAGCAAATCAACCTCCTGTAGTGCTGAGCTGTTGCCTTAGCCCTCTGGGCTTTTCACCACCACCCATGGGACCTACTAGTACTGGGCCAGACTGACAATCGGGTGGCAGTGTTCTACATAAACAAGCAAGGAGGCATGGGGTTCTCTCCTCTTGCCAGGAAGTGGTGAGCATCTACACTTATGCCAGCAACAGGATGCTCCTGTGGGCAGTATACCTTCCAGGCCAGGACAATGCCCAGCTGCCCTGTTTCCACCTTCAAGTGGCAGAGATTCTTCTGGTGTGTGGAGAGGCAGATCAACCCCTTCTGCTCTGTTCAGCTGATGCTGCAGTATCTGCTTCACCTGTCTGACAGGCTTGAAGACTAACTCTGTTAGGGTGCACCTCAGCATGCCGGCAGCGCATCACCATCTAATCAAGGGCAAACCTCTCTGCTCAGTCATTAGTGGTTCGCTTCCTGAGGGGTCTCCTCTCGAAGCCTCCCATCTGTTCCCTGGCAGTGGAGTGGGACTTGTACAGGGTACTCTCAAAGCTTTCTGTGCTATTTGAGCCACTCTGCTCCAGCCACCTTTAAGTATCTCACTTGGAAGGTGGTGTTTAACAACTTGTCTACCATCGTATCTACTAGTCATGGCGGTTGACATGGAACAAGTGGGACAAACTAACTTGAACTTTACATGGAACAGTTTGAAGGAACTAATGGACTAAACAAGCACTAACCCGGGAACATTATGAACTATGTAGCATAATATAGAATACATTGTATTAAGGTAGCTGTTTCTAGCAGTGTTTGTCCATGGACTGAAGGGTGGTTAGGTATCTTAGTCGCTGCTGTTCCTGGAATACTTTATCTTTAACTTTTGGCAGAATTCTCCATGCCTGATAGGGAGCAGAGGTCAGGGGGCAGTGTGTTCCAAGTAATTGGTGCGTAATAACAGATGTAGAACTGTTGGTGTGGGTGATTATCAGGGGTACTAAAGGAGTGTATTCTCCTAGTCCTTCTGCAAGTTCTCTGGCCCTGTGGTTTGAGCATAGACTACAGGTAATGGGATAATATTTGTTGAATCGCCCTGAAAGTTTAGTGCCACTTTATATTTCACTCTGTGGTGCTCACATCCATTCACTGTGTTAATGAGCTTCAAGCAGGGGTGGTGGACTCACTGTGCAGTAGGTGCTATAGGAACAGGGTTGTGCTCTGCATGCACCCAAAGTTCCTGCCCAAGTTGGTGTCCTGTTCTACCTTAACCAACAGGTGGTGCTCATTACCTTCTTGCTGCAGCCCCACACCAGCATGGCAAAGGCTGTCCTTCATACACTGGACTGTAAGCAGGCACTTTCATTCTATCTGCAGCACACCCAGGGCCACTGCTGAGCTGCCCAGCTCTTTGTATTATTTTGATCCAGGTCAGTTGGGGACAGAGGTCTCTAAACACACCCTGTCCACCTGGGTGGTGGACTGCATTGCCTTTGACTGTGAGCAGGCTGGTTTTACTGGAGCACCAGGTCATGGTGCACAGCGCTTGGGCCATGGCAGCCTCTGTGGCAAACCTGTGTTGCGTTCCCTTATAGGAAATCTGCCAGGCTGCCACCTGATCCTCAGTCCATACCTTCACAGTTTATTACTGCCTGGAGAGGGAGTCCTGCTTGGACAGGGCCTTCAGCACTCCAATTTTTTTTTGGGGTGTAGGCAATGCCTGTCCTCTGGCCGTTGCTATGTTCAGGCTACTGGTGAACTGGTTCCTCACTGGATTGCTTGTGCTCTCTGTCTTCCAACTCAGTTGCTGCTATTCATGGCTTACCTTTTTTCTGGTCACCATAGCTTTTTACAAGGTTTTTTTTTGGTAGCCTGTAGCTGGGGAGTCCATATGTGAGGACTGACTTTCTACTTGTTCCTGGAAAAAGCAGTTACTTGACTGTAACAAGTGTTCCCTGGGACAGCAGGAATTGGTCTTCACAACCCTCCCTCCCATGGAGTTGCTGCTTATCGTTTTTGCAGTCTTGTGCTATGATATCATCATACTGAGGCAAGATGACACACCATGCATGCATGGTCCCCGTCTTTCTTAAGTGTATCTCCCAAAGGCTTTCTTTGAAAGCTGGGGTGAGATTACTGCATGGGCTCCATCAGCACCAATGTCGCCCATAAGTGAGGACTGACATAAGAACATGAGATGCCATACTGGGTCAGACCAAGGTCCATCAAGCCCAGTATCCTGTTTCCAACAGTGGCCAATCTAGGTCATACGTGCCTAGAAGTTTCCCCAAAAGACACAGGTTCTGCAATGCTTGTACTGGGTCAAGCATTGATATCCTGGGTCCCTTCTTAATAATGGTTTATGGACCTTTCCTCCAGGAACTTGTCCAAACCTTTTTTTTAAACCCAGCTACACTAACAGCCTTTATTACATCCTCTGGTAACAAATTCCAGAGTTTGATTACATGTTGAGTGAAGAAATATTTTTTTATTAGTCTTAAATAGTTTACCCTGTAGCTTCATTGCATGTCCCCTAGTCTTTCTATATTCTGATAACGTAAACAATTGATCTATGTTTACCTGTTCCACTCCGTTCATTAATTTATAGACTTCTATCATATCTCCCCTCAGCCATCTCTTTTCCAGGTTAAAGAGCCCTAACCTTTTTAGCCTTTCTTCATAGGAGTATCCTTTCATCCCCTTTACCATTTTGGTGGCTCTTCTCTGAACCTTTTCTAAGAACGCTATATCCTTTTTAAGATATGGCGACCAGAATTGCACACAATATTCAAGGTGCGGTCTCACCATGGAACGACATAGAGGCATAATATCTTTTGTTTTATTTTCCATTCCTTTCCTTATGATACCTAGCATTCTATTTGCTCTCTTGGCTGCCGCTGCACACTGGGCCAAGGGTTTTAACATGCTATCCACAATGACACCTAAATCTTTTTACTGCTGTCCTCAGAACACCTGCTACAGGTGAGTAACTATGCTTTCTGGTCAAGGAGAAGTTCAAGATGCTGTCCCTTAGGCTAGGCTATGCTTCTTGGATTGCAAAGATGCCTATACCCACATCTTGATCCATCCCCACACAATCAGTACCTTTGCTTCATCATTGTAGCCTGCCACTACCTGTACAAGGTGCTCCTCTTTGCTCCCAGAGTGTTCACCAAATGTCTGGTATTAGTCGCTGCTCACCTTTTGCTTGCTTCAGAATCTGTCTTTTCCCCATCTGGATGACTGACTCCTAAAAGCCAGCTTGCCAGAGGAAGTACATCACACAGCCCACCACGTCAGGGTGCTGCAGCATTTGGGGTTCATGATCAACTTCTCAGTCGCATCTGCTACCAACCCAGCGCCTGAAATTCATAGGAGCCCTTCTGGACTCTACCCAAGTCAGTCTTCCTCCCACTAGACAAGGCGCAGCGTATGGCAACCCTAGCAACAGAGGTTAAGGATCACTCATTGCTGCCTGCCCATCTCCTGCTGCACCTATTGGGACATGTGACCTCAATGGTTCCGTAACCCCACAAACCCATCTATGGATGCGATAGGGGACCCTCAGCTCTCAATGGACTTGGGTCACAGGCCAACTGGAGGATTGGGTCCAGATCACCCAGCCTCTGGTGGCCTCTCTAGCCTAGTGACAGAGCTGACAGAATCTCATGGCCAGCCTGCCCTTCCAACTCAATGTATTCTGACCACAGATGCCTCCAAACTCAGCTGGGGAGCCCACTTCAACTGTCGCCAGTCACAGGTTGCCTGGACCCTGGAGGAAAGTGCCCTCCAGATCAACCGCTTGGAATTCAGAGCTGTGACAAATGCCCTTTGGGTGTTCTAGGCCCACCTGGTGGGCCAAGTTATCCCCATTAAAACAACCAAGTAGCTATGTTTTATATCAAACAGTGGGGCATGGGATCATATTTCCTCTGCTGGGAGATGGTTTGCTTCTGGACCTTTGTCCTGGCCCAGTAGGTAGACCACCCAGAGGGTTTGTTTAGTAAAACTTTATATACCGCCCATAAGCTATTAGCATCTGGGCGGTTTACATACAAAAAAATTTAAAAAGGAAAAGGAATGCCATAAAATTCTTTTTAAAGGACAGAAAAGAAAAGAATCTGTGGAGATTAGAGGTAAAAGTACATACCATGGAAGGGAAGGAGTAAACACTGAACATTGTGAGTGGGAAGAAGAACAGGGGGGAAGGGATAGGAAAGCTAGAACATCTAATGAGGTGGAGGGGTGAAGAAGGGAAGGGGAAATTGAAGGTGGAGCAGAAAAGATGAGTTTTTAGTTTGGCTTTAAAAGACTTATAGGAGGTTTCTAGACGGAGTGAATGGGGGAGTGAGTTCAGAGTCTGGGACCGAGGTAAAAGAAATCTGAAGACCGAGTGGATTCCAAGTGGGCTTGGGAGGGGGAGGGAAGGAACATGCGGTTAATGTGGATAGAGCAGAGGGAATGGTGAGGGGTGTGGAGATGAACCTGGTCAGCAAGGTAAAGGGGAATACCAGAGTGGATCGCCCTGTGCACAAAAATCAAAAATTTGAACTGAATACGAAAGATAATAGGAAGCCTGTGCAGGTGTATTAGGAGGGGAGTGATGTGATTGAAGCGTGAAGCATGAGTCAGAATATGAACAGCAGTATTTTGTATACGTTGGAGATGATGAATTTGGGATTGGGGGATGCCAGCAAGACCAACATTACAATAGTCAAGATGGGACATAAGGAATAGGAGGGTGGTCATAGAGGAGGAAGTGAGAAAAGGACGGACAGCATGAAGTTGAGTGTAAAATAAGCGTTGGATAACTGAGGAGATGTGGTCTTTGAATGAAAGAGAAGAATCAAGAGTTACACCTAAGTACTGTAGGGAAGAGACAGTGGGGATAGGGGAGGAAGAAAGCAGAGGGGTTAGGGGAGGGAGGGGGGGGATTACCAAAAGTGAACCAAATAGCGGAGGTTTTAGAGATTAATATGGAGGAAATTAGAAGGGAGCCAGGAGGCAACAGGAGAGACAGGTATTGAAGGTGGTGATATCTGGTGCAGAAGAGTCAGTGTGGTATAGAAGAAAGATGTCGTCAGTATAGTATGCAGAAACACTGTGTTGCTGAGCAAGAGGAGCTAGGAATATGTTAAGAAGGGGAGCAAGAACAGAACCCTGAAGGACACCACAGGGGAGGGGAGTAAAGGAGGAAGACCCTGACCCAGTTTGAACCAAGAAGGTGCAACAAAGAAAGAAGGGTCTTGCCCTTCTCTGCAGCAGTCTGCTTGCAGGTTGACTCTGCAGTCTTTCGGTCCCCTGAGTGGTGCCTCAACCCAGCAGAGGCCACCTCCATCTTTTGATATTGGGGGACCCTGACGGACCTCTTTGCCAGCCCCAAGAACATGCAGCTGCCATGCTTCTGCTCCTGGAGGCCAATTCTGTAATGGATGGTGGCTGACTCCTTTCTCCTGTCCTGGTCTGGGAACCTGCTGTATACATACCCACCTACTCCCCTGGTTCCCAAGACCACCTTCAAAGTTCAGTTGGACCGAGACTCTGTAATTCTCCATTGCTCCTTGGTGGCCCAGCCAGCTGTGGTTCCCTCTGCTCCTGCAGTTGTCCCAAGCAGCCACAATAGCCATGGGCTAGGCCCCAGACTTGTTCTCACAGAAGGATTGGACCCTTCTCAATACCAACCTTCGGTCCCTAGCCCTAGTGCATCTCTGCCTCTCCAAGGACATGGAGGACATCCTACTTGCACTGCGCAAGGACTCAAACACTGCACACACATGCCTTAAAATTGTGTAGATTCTTGGTTTGGTGCACTGACAATCTCATCCCTTTCTCTTGTTTGGTGCAGGACATCCTGCAATACCTTCTGCACCTCTCCCAGGCTGGTCCAACTCAGTCAGGGTGCACCTTGGTGCCCTGGCAGCACATCGCAACCTTGTCAATGGCCAGTCTGTCTCTGACTTCCTTGTGGGCCATTTTTTATGAGAGGGCTTCTCTCATGGCCCTTGCATCTGCCCTGTCAATGGCATGGGACTTGAACATTATACTCAAGAAGCTGATGGCTCCCCCTTTTGAGCCTGTGGCTACGTGCTATCTCAAGTTCTTGTCATGGAAAGTAGTGTTGCTGGTAGAGCTCACTTCGGCCAGGACAGTTAGTGAGTTGTAGGGGGTATGGGCCACCAACACCTGCACCAGGTTCCACAAGAACAGGGTCATTCTCTGGACTTGCCCAAAAATTCTGCCTAAGGTGGTATTAGCTTTTTCACATGAACCAGGAGGTAGTCCTCCTACCTTCTTCCTCAGGCCTCCCAAACGGAGGCCTCGCTGCACACCCTGGATTACAAGAGGGCACTGGCCTTCTACCTCCAGAAGACACAGGCCCATCACTGCTTGTCACAATTGTCTCTTATGACATCAACAGGCTTGGGGTTGCAGTCTCTAAGTGTACTCTGTCTGGGTGGCAGACTGCATCTCTTTCACCTATCAGCAGGCTGGACTCACCGTGGAGCATCATGTTACTGTGCATAAAGTGTGCACCATGGCGGCCTCTGTGGCTCACCTGTGCTCTGCTCACCTGTGCTCTGTCCACTGCTGGACATCTGCTGATCTGCCACCTGGTCTTTGGTCTATATCTTTGAATAAAGAACCATCTAATACTTCTCGCCTTTGTGTTCTTCTCGCTGGACTTCAAGCCATTTAGAGTTCCTTGCTTCCCTTCATGGTTCACCTTTTGGGTTGCTCATGGCTCTTGAAGGTATTTTTCAGTAGCCTGTAGCTTAGGAGTCCCATATATGATGACTGACTTCCTGCTTGTTCACAGAGAAAGCATAGTTATGTGCCTGTAACATCTGGAGTGGAGGAGTAGCCTAATAGTTAAGAACACTGGCTTGGGAACCCAGAGACCAGGGTTTGATTCCCACTATCGCTCCTTGTGGCCTTGGGCAAGTCACTTGGATTTTTCTGCGGCAATGGAGGGTTATCAATGTCCCTGTTTAATGTACATTACCAAGCTTAAGTTTAGAATTTTTTTCTTTTTCCTGCTTGATTGAGCTATGTTGTCATACCAATGTAAGATGGCACCCTTGGGCGAAAAGGTGACCGTGCATGTACGGTCTAACTATCAAAGGCTTTCTTTGAAAGCTGGGGAGTGAATCTGTGGGCTCAGTCGATGATGACATTGCCCATATGTGAGGACTGATTCCTGTTGTCTCCAGAAAAATACTGCTACAGGTAAGTAACTATGCTTTGCTTTTTTTATATGGAGAGAATTTGGCATACCCAGATACAACTTTCTGACCTGCTTCGACCACATCCTTTTTGTAATTGTACCTAATCATGTGGTGCTGGGCTGGAATGGTGTATTTACTGCATTGGAATGTTTGTCATTGATATTTGAGTAAAGGTAGCTTCATAATGATTCTAGGTTAGGTTAGAACTTGATCAAGAAGATAAGAAACCAACAGAATGGAGGTAGGGGGGATAAAATATGGACATAAAGCACACCATGATACCTGAAGATTTGATACCTCTTTGTTCAGCATGTCTCATTGCTTTGTAAATCCTGTTAGAATTTCATTGTTTTATAGGGTATGACAGTCAGGCCCTAGGGTGTGAAGGGGCTCGTGAGGTCTGGAGAACATGTAGACCTGGTCAGGTTGCAGCTTTATCCCAATCAAATAACAGCACACTTATGATTTTACAAATAGCCTTATGTTCCCTTAAGAGATTTCATCACTGCTTGGCACTCTTGTCTCCATTTTGTGACCTTCTGGCTTCACACCTACAGGAAAAAAAAAAGTATGAGTTATTGTCCTGAAATTTTGGCTAGTCACATTCAAAATAATTTCACAGTTCAGTCGATATGTTAAGCTCTACTTTTCACCTTCAAGATGATATACATTGAAAAATTCCTATATGTTACAACACCTCAACTTTAATAAGTCACCCTAGTCTGGTTCTGAGACCCAGTTGCATAGTCATATAAAGTTAAGGATGTGTTATACATTGAAAAATTCCTATATGTTACATCATCTTGAAGGTGAAAAGTAGAGCTTAACATATCGACTGAACTGTGAAGTTATATCTAGCTCTGAGAAGTGACATTATTATACACTTGTTTGGATACATTCAAAATAACTATAATCAAGGTGAATGTCATTATCTTAATTAAAGTAGGGGAAATAGGGAAATCTAAAGATTTTTATCAGCAATCTCTTGTAGTGGCAGTTGAGATGCAGCAGTCTCTGTGGCTTTTACAGAGGTTGTTTCACTGTGAGGGCAAATGGAATATTCTCCAATTTAGCATCAGTTCAAGAACCATTGTCTCTGCCAGCTTAAAAACTGATAAGCTCCATGATGTAATGGGATAAAAAGGAGGAGATGCTCTTTGCTTTGCTACAGACATTTTTTGTATTACAGATTCATGTCTTCTGATCTTTATATTGGGTAGGGTTCAGACAACAAAGAAGGTACTATTGTTTAAAAATGTGTCCAAAACAGGCAGGGATTCATAAATAGCTACTGTATCTCACTTTACTACTGATTGTAAGTCATCCTTCTGTCTTGTTGGGACAATTGTACCTTTTATTTATTCCATGTTGTATGTTTGACATTTTTATGTAGTCTTAAGCATTGATTAGGGTTGCAACTGGATCCCGGTTCTAAGAACAGGTTGATCCTGCATGAAGTGGGAGAAATCCAGAAGTGAGACTTGTATTTCTGATTTCCCTGTTGCATTCTATGGGGATGGGGGGGGGGGGGAACCAAGCCTTGATGCAGGGGGTAAAACCAGGACTGGCTTAACCTGTCCTAAAAACCTGAATCAAATTTGTGACCCTTGTTTTGGTTCCTGTGTAGGATGGGTTCTTATTTTGCTGGAGTTAATGCATTTTTGCATTTTTCCTTATTAAATACTTTGCTGCCAAGTGTCTTGCTTTGTGCTCATGTATGTGAAACTTGAAAATGTTTGTTCTTCCTGCAGGGGTCTTATTGCACTGCATGGTGCCCACTGGGCCATGCTCTGAAATGAAATGTTGGTAACATTATGTTGACTTTTCTATACTATGTGGGTGACAGCTCTTTTTTTTTTGTTTTCCAACTCAGATGTCAACATGTGCCCTTTTTTTTGCCAAGAAGATCTAATAAAACAGATTGAATTTCTTGTATTTCTTTGACCTTATTACTGCAGGATATATTACTGACATGTTTTTAGGCCTGGGAATATGGAGAACAAGGAAAGACATGGAATTTTATTAGCAATATTTTAAGCCTGAAAACTGAAGGAAGACAGACTATTACTTTTGCTTTAAACTTTCTTTAGGGAACAACCAAATTGCAGGACTGAAAGAAAG
The DNA here is from genome assembly GCA_033557465.1 of Ichthyophis bannanicus. Classification (NCBI taxonomy): domain Eukaryota; kingdom Metazoa; phylum Chordata; class Amphibia; order Gymnophiona; family Ichthyophiidae; genus Ichthyophis; species Ichthyophis bannanicus. Next base: position 73,010,957 of record CM066049.1, on the reverse strand, counting down.
AAGCTTCTCTCCTTTGTTTAATAAAGCTTGGTCCCTTGTAGGGTTGCCTCTGGAAGTTGTTTTATAAAACTGAAAATGGGGAGGAGACAGCATTTTTACATTTATACACAACAGATGATATTGGGGGGGGGTGTTTGAGGAAGGTTCTGTGGATGGTGGGGTAGCCTTGAGCACTAGGCCATTCAGAATACAGTCCAGATAATCTACATGTTACTCAAAGGAACCTGCTTTTGGCTGAAGGTGCCTGCATTTTACTCCTGTAACTTGCCGTGATTTCTGTTAGCTTATTGGTAGCTCAAAATTCACATTCACATTCACATACAAGATCATTCTCTGTCCCAAGATGTGCTTTTGTACATCCTAAAACGGAGGCACTTAAGTTCTGTATTAGAATTTTATGTATAAACTAGCAAATACCTATTTAAAAAATACATAGTAGCTTCAGCATCTAACCCTGCTATTCCTTCCCTCCACCCTCCCCAGCACACTGGTTTATTTTTGTCTCCCTTCTCGTCCCCTTTCACTAAGTATCTCTCCCTTCCCTTTATGGCTTTGTCTTTCATGGATATTTTCAATTCCAAATCTTTCCTTTTTCACTGATGGGGCACATGTGCTAACAGGCAGCAGATTACAGTAAGCTACCTTTGAGGTAAGGGATGAGATGGCATGCACCCCCCCCCCCCCCAAGCAGGGAGGCTTTCTTAAAACTCCAGTCAGTGACTGAACCAAATCAAAATGCCGATTTAGATAATGAAGAAATGCAAGATGTCTGCAAACCCAAGAACTAAGAGTGAGAACTGCAGCATTATAACACCAAATTATAACTCATGTTTATTTTATTGTTTCTTGCTTTTTCTTTTTGAACATATATATTTTGCATCCATGGGAACTCCCTTACTCAACAGTGGGTGTAGAGCAGAACCAGGATAGTCACCCACAAAATGCAATATTTCAAAACCACAAAATCTGCTTCCGATCATCTTGTTAACAATAAACATTCTCCAGTACCAGGCATATTGTGAATGAATGCAAAACCCTACAACAAAGTTACTAAGGATCTGTAGAGCAAACCTACTGTACCATACCAGCTCAACTTCCAAAACTCACATAAGCAGAACTGTAATTCCTGATCGTGTAGCCAGTCTAGTTCCGGACCTCTCATACAGCAGCTTGGAGACTGAGAAAACTCCTCCTTTTCTGATGTCACTGGTATATCTATCCGAGAGCCGCCTCCTGCCATCAGTTCCTCAGTCTCCAAGCAGCTGGATGGATGGGTGAGCCTGGTAGTCCGGGCTCACTGGAGAAACAATTAGGAGTTTGGTGATAAAGTTGTTAGGTCAGAGTAGCATTAAAGTTTTAGCAGAGCCCCTCTGCTTTTGGAGAGGACTGTGCCTTTAAGCTTACAGAGCCGTCCTTTCAGTCTTTCCCCTAAGTCCTCTGCCCCTAACTCTGTCGGGTTCTCTGTTAGAGGGTCAGTGTGACTTGCGGGAGGCAGCTCCGATTCTCTAATTCGGATCAGTAGAGACCGGAGCTGAGCGGGACTTTGCTGGCGTTTTTCAGAAGGTTTGCCTGATAGCACGCTGAGCGTTTTTCCCTGTGGGCCCCCGAGTTGGCGATCCTTAACCGGCCTAAAACATCCCGGTCTGGGCACCTTACCTACTTATTCTTGGCGGGGAGAGGAGCTTAAAAAGTGCCTATCAAGCAGCTGTTACCTTTGCTGGCAGGCAGGCAGACAGACAAGAAAGGAAAGGGGGCTGGTGTCAGGCGGTTCTTCCATCCTGGGATTTTTGGCGCGCACAGGCTATTCAGGCCTCGGCCTCGGCCTCGTGCCGGCGGTGTGATCAGAGCTGCGTCAGAGCGTTGGTTCTGGCGGGGTTTATTTTCGCCGCACATTTCGGGGCTGCGACTCCCCAGGGTGCTGCGGTTTTTCGCGTGCCAAACTTTAATTTCTTTAAGTTCTTTAATTTCTTTCTTTTGCAGTTTCTTTTAAAGCCTGCCCCTTTTTGTTTTTCGCGTGGCTGGTTTCTTTTGGCACCTGTTCTAGGGCTAAGTGTTTAACATGCCTTCCAAGCAGCACTGCATGGTTTGTGGGGCTAAGAAGTGCATGGACTCAGGCTTGTGCCACTCCTGTGTTAGAGATGCCTCGGGGCTACAGCCGCAGTCCTGAGGCTGGGGCTTTAGCGGAGTCAGTACAAGAGGGATCCGTGGAGGAGCCGGTGGCAGGGCCCTCCTTGCGGCCTGACTCTATCCCCTCTCAGAGTCCTGGTTCCTTGGGGCTAAATTCCATTTTTTCCAAGGAATTTGTCAGTTTGCTCCAGCAAGTTTTTCTTCGGGACAGTCAGCAAGCTACTGTCTCCGCTAGTCCGGTGTCCGGGAAGCGACGGGCTGCGCCTTTGCAGGCTGATCAGTCTCCTTCAGAGCTGAAGAGGTCCCGGGGAGAGCTGGATCCCGGAGACCGGTCTGTGGTTTCGGAGGGGCCACGCTCGGAGGAGGAGGGGGAGGACTTGTCGTTGGAGGAAGAGTTGGAAGAGGGGGAGCTGTCGGAAAAGGAAGATCAGGCCATAGTGGTCTGGGTGTTCCGGAGGGAGGAGCTGCCGGCACTCTTGGTGGAGACGCTAAAGGTGCTGAATATGCCGGTGCCTGATTCAGCGGCGGACGCTTCCCTCGAGGATCCCTTACTGCAGGTGTTTCGGAAGGAGCAGAGAGCTTTCCCGGTGCACCGTGTGTTTCACGAGATGATTCAGGAAGAGTGGAGCCTTCCCGAAGCTCCTCTGAAGGGGGCTAGGGTGATGTCCCGGCTGTATCCCTTAACCGACCAGGACCGGGAGATGTTTAAGTCGCCTAAGGTGGACGCTGCGGTCTTGGCAGTTATGAAAAAGACCACCATTCTCGTAGAGGGGAGTGCTGCCCTCAAGGACAGTCAAGATAGGAAATTGGATGGTTTATTGAGGCAGGTGTTTGATGTGAATGCTCTTCCACTGCAGGCGGCCATCTGTGGGGCTTGGGTGGCTAGAGCATGCCTGCGATGGTCTCAGCGGCTGCCCGGTAACGAGGTTGAGCGGTCGGAGGACGCGTCCCGGTTGGAATCGGGTGCGGCCTATTTGGTGGACATCCACTACGATCTTATGCGTGGGCTCTCAAAGAGCATGGCGTCGGCAGTCGCAGCGCGCCGTTACCTGTGGTTGCAAAACTGGGCGGCCGATGCCTCTTCTAAGGCTAGACTTAGTAAGCTTCCCTTCAAGGGTCGTCTCTTGTTTGGGGAGGATCTTGAAAAGTTAGTCAAGGATTTGGGAGAGTCCAAGGGAGGCAGGTTACCAGAGGACAAACCTAAGCCGCCTCGAACACCCGCTATGGGTAGGGGGCAACAACGTGATTTTCAACGTTATCGGTTTCAGAGGTTTACCACAGGACAGAGGGGGTGTTTTCCCTCTAGAAATCAAGGCTTTAGAGGGTTTCGAGGAGCAGGAAGGGGTTTTGGGCCTTCCTCGGCCTCGAGCCTTAACAATCGGAAGCCACAATGAGATCAGGGGGACCCAGGCACCCCTATCCGCCGTAGGGGGGCGTTTGCAGGATTTTTATTCTGCCTGGGTCCAAATTACTTCAGATCAGTGGGTGCTAGAGGTCATTCGAGAAGGCTATGCGCTGGAGATGCTTCGTCCAGTGTGTGACGCCTTCGTGCTGTCTCCCGGCAGGTCCGAGACAAAATGCCGGGCTCTGCGGGAGACAGTGCAAAGGCTGTTAGATCTACAGGCCATAGTGCCCGTGCCCCCAAGCCAGTGCGGATCCGGTCAATACTCCATATACTTTGTACTGCCAAAGAAGGATGGCGGGGTTCGGCCTATCCTGGATCTCAAAAGGGTGAATCGGTGCCTGAGAGTGTCATCGTTCCGCATGGAGACTCTGCTGTCTGTGATAGTGGCGGTGCAAAAGGGAGAGTTTCTTACATCCCTGGATCTGTCCGAGGCTTACTTGCACATCCCCATAAGGGAGGATCATCACAGGTTCCTCAGGTTTGCGGTTCCTTTCAGCCATTTTCAATTTCGAGCACTGCCCTTCGGGCTGGCCACTGCTCCGCGAGTGTTCACGAAGGTGATGGTGGTAGTTGCGGCGGTGTTGCGGAAGGAAGGTATACTCATCCATCCTTATCTGGACGACTGGCTGATTCGTGCGAAGTCGAGGTCGGAGAGTGAGATAGCGACAGCCAGGGTAGTGTCGTTTCTAGAAAGTCTCGGCTGGATAATCAACACGGCGAAGAGTCAGTTGGTACCCTCTCAATGCTTAGAGTACCTCGGAGCGCGCTTAGATACCGTCAGGGGGGAGGTCTTCCTGACAGAGCAGCGGGCTCGAGGGCTGCGTCTCCTTCTGCGGAGATTTTTGCGCTACAAGAGGCCGTCGGCCTGGCACTACCTTCAACTTTTGGGCACCATGGCGGCAGCGATAGAGACAGTGCCATGGGCGAGGGCGCATATGCGGCCCTTGCAAAGAGCGTTGCTGCGCCGTTGGTCTCCTCAGAACGACCCCTTGTCTCGGAGGCTGCCGTGTTCCAAGGAAACGCGTCGGGCGCTGCAGTGGTGGTTGATCCCGCACAGCCTGCAGACCGGAAAAAGGCTGGAGACGCCGGAGTGGATCTCCTTGATGACAGACGCCAGCCTGCTGGGCTGGGGAGCCCATTGTTAGGGTCTCTTTGATTGGCCACGCTCGCTCTGGACCCGACCATGCCCCCTGTGCAATCGGTTGGAGTTACAGGCGATAGCCTTGGCACTGAAGGAGTTTCGCAGCCTTCTTGGAGGAAGGGCGGTCCGAGTGTTTTCCGACAATGCGACGGCAGTGGCCTATGTCAACAAACAAGGAGGGACCACGAGCGCCGCGCTCGAATCTGAGGCCGAGATGCTCTGCGAGTGGGCCGAGGCGAATCTGCTGGTCCTCTCGGCAGCGCACATGGCAGGTGTGGACAACGTGGAAGCCGATTTCCTCAGCAGGGTGAAGGTGGACCCGGGAGAATGGGTCTTGCACCCGCAGGTGTTCGAGATGCTGGTGTGCCGCTGGGGCTGTCCGGTCATGGACCTCGTGGCAACGTTCGACTCGGCAAAGGTCAGTCGGTTCTTCAGCAGGCGCAAAGAACGAATGTCCGAGGGCTTGGACGCCCTCATTCAACCCTGGACCGTGGAACAGCTACTGTACATCTTTCCGCCATGGGCATTGATCGGCAGAGTGGTTCAAAGAGTGGAACGCTACAGGGGGCAGGTAATTCTGATAGCGCCGGACTGGCCTTGGCACGGCGATCTCATGCGTCTACTGGTGGCAAAGCCCTGGCGTCTTCCGGTTCGGGAGGATCTCTTGTCGCAGGGTCCGCTACTGATGCCCCACGTGCATCGGTTCTTGCTTATGGCTTGGCTCTTGAAAGGGCTTGCTTGAAGGCCCAGGGATTTTCCGGGTCGGTGATCTCCACTTTATTGAAGGCGCGCAGGAGGTCCACGTCCCTGGCTTACATTCGCATCTGGAGGATCTTCGAAGCCTGGTGTGGAGAGCGGCAGTGTGAGCCGTTGAGATCTACCATTCCTCAAATCCTACAGTTTTTGCAGGATGGGTTTGACAAGGGGTTGGCGGCCGGGTCGTTACATGCACAGGTCGCTGCTTTAGCATGTTATAGGGGTAAGGTTGGTGGTCAGTCACTAGGGGGTCAGGCAGATGTCAAACGTTTCTTGCGAGCGGTGTCGCTGCTGCGGCCTCCTTTTCGTTGGATCGTACCTAGCTGGAATCTTCTGTTTGTTTTGGACGCGTTGACGTGGGAACCCTCTGAACCCCTATCGAGAGCATCTCTTAAGGACATCACCCTGAAGGTTGTGTTTCTGGTCGCGATCTGTTCAGCCCGCAGAGTTTCGGAGTTGCAGGCGCTCTGTTGTCGGGAGCCCTATCTTCAGTTTCGTTCGACGAAGGTGGTTTTGCGGCCGGTGCCGGCATTTCTTCCAAAGGTCCTTTCGGTATTTCATTTGAATCAGGAGATTTCTTTGCCAGTCTTCGGCGGGGTCGCCGGTAGCCCAGCGGAGAGGAACTTGCATCTTCTCGATGTTCGTCGGGCGTTGAAGTACCTCCTGCGGACGGCTGATTTCCGCAAGTCTGATAGGCTTTTTCTACTTTTTGCAGGGCCGCGGAAGGGAGAAGCGGCGTCGAAGGCCTCTATTTCTCGGTGGCTAAGGGAAGCTATTGCGTCGGTGTATATTTCCGGAGGTAAGTCTGTGCCGGAGGGGCTTAGAGCTCACTCCACGAGAGCCCAAGCAGCTTCTTGGGCAGAGTTACGGCTCGTGCCTCCAGTAGATATCTGCAAGGCGGCGACGTGGTCGTCTTTGAATTCCTTTGTCAAGCACTATCGGTTGGATGTTCAGGCTGCGGAGGACACCTCCTTTGGGTTAGCGGTTGTTCAAGCTGGCCTGCTGGGTCCCTCCTGTGGTTAAGTTCCTTCACTGCTCTGGTACTAGCCCTGAAGTCTGGGACTAGACTGGCTACACGATCAGGAAGAGGAAATTAGACTTACCTGCTAATTGTAGTTCCTGGAGTGGAGACAGTCTAGTCCCGTATCCCTCCCTCGTTGGGTTTCTGCTGCGAATGGAAGGCCAGCATTCCATGTAATTACAGGTAAGAGATGTTTTCTTGAAGGGGTTGGAGACCCTTATAGCTGGGGTACCCAAGAACAGTCACACACAAAAAAAAAAAAAAAAAAAAATTTTTTGTCTTCCTTCCTATCCTCCCGGACTTGACAGGGGGGAAGGCTCTGTATGCGGAAAGTCTAAGTCAGTGCTTGTTTAATGATCATTTTAGCGTTATATTCTTACTTGTTGCTCCGGTGAGTCTGCTTTGTCAATAGGGAACTGATGGCAGGAGGAGGCTCTCGGATGGATATACCAGTGACATCAGAAAAGGAGGAGTTTTCTCAGTCTCCAAGCTGCTGTATGAGAGGTCCGGGACTAGACTGTCTCCACTCCAGGAACTACAATTAGCAGGTAAGTCTAATTTCCTCATACTGCAGTGGGCCCTGGAACATCCAAACACCTATTTAAAAAGCTGAAACAATTCATATTACTACAAATACAGATCCCTACATACAAACTCCATGTTAACAGAACACCTAGCCTTGGCCACAAACGCAGAACAGACCCTCACCAAAGTACAGAATAAGTGACCATAACCTAATAAACATATGTAGATAAAAATTAAACTGCAGCCCTAAAAGTCAGTCTGCCTACAATGCAACGCCAAAGAAATAGAATGATGCATTTCCTTGTACTTTATAAAATACAAAAATAGCACCAAGACTGTTCAGTAAATTGAAAAAATATTCTCTCTTACCTTTGACCATTTTATTCTTGATCTTGCTGGTCCCAATCTGAGGTTTCTGCTTTCCTCCACCTCCCAGTGTCTACGTCCTCCCAGGGGTGGCATGAGGGTGAGGCAGAGCCATAGGTGCAGATTTCATTGCAGCAGTATTTGTTTAAATTTAGTGTACTTTATTTTAAAATGTATATGCCACCATTTGAAAATCCTAGGTTGCTTTCAAACATGCATGCAATTTAGTAAAGCCGATTTTACAATAAAACAAGCATAATACATTAAATTTCATTAATGAAACACCACTGATGTAGCCCCCTCCTCTCCAATCAATCTGCACATCAGCTTTATTTTGCTAGAACCAGATTGATAAGGAGAACATAACATAAGATATGCCATACTGTGTCAAACCAAGGTCCATCAAGCCCAGTATCCCGTTTCCAACAGTGGCCAATCGAGGTCATACGTACCTAGCAGTTTCCCCAAAAGACACAGGTTCCTCAGTGCTTGTATTGGGTCAAGCATTGATATCCCAGGTCCCTTTTTAATAATGGTTTATGGATCTTTCCTCCAGGAACTTGTCCAAACCTTTTTTAAACCCAGCTACACTAACAGCCTTTACTACAACCTCCGGTAACAAATTTTTGGGAAACTGTCAGGTACTTTGACCTGGATTGGCCACTGTTAGAAACAGGATACTATTTTATTTATTTATTTATTTAACGGTATTTCTATACCGCCTTATCATAAAATCAAAGCGGTGTCACAGCAATGCAATCAAAAGTGGGGAAGGGAAGGTCATGCAGTGAATGTTATGAATTGCGTGTGAGAGGGTAGTGGGACCTTGGTCTGAACCAGTATGGTGCAGAGCTTAGGAAACATGCTGCTAAATATGCCAAACAAGAGGGGCTCAACAGCACCCATGCAGCATCTCCCACTTTCACAAAAACAGAGCGACTTGGCGCCCTAACACAGCACTTCCCACCCGCTGAAAAACAAGAGAAACCTTGACCAAGAAGGGCTTGGCAACCCTATCATAACTCTTGAAACTGTGTACTGGATCAGCATGGTGTTAATGTAAATATATATTCTCCAGGACCAAGCAGGAAGTCAGTCCTCACTTATGGGTGACGTCGGCGCCGACGGAGCCCTCGCGGAGCAATTTTCCCCAGCTTTCGAAGAAAGCCTTTGGGAATTGCAGCGTGCATGCGCGGTCCCCTTCCCGCCCAAGGGTGCCATCTTAGCCAGTCTTCTTTTTTCCGCGGAGCCCTACAGATGTACCCGTCGTGTCCCCGCAAAAAAGTTGATTTTTCATAATTATTCTTTTTTCTTTCGGTTCGACGCCGGTCTTTTTCCCGCCCGGACTCGCGACGCCGGTCACGAGTCCTCTCCTTCTTTTTCGGTTTTTCTGACTTAGTCAGTTTTCGTTTCGGTTTTTCCCTGGCAGCCCGGTCCTTTGACCTCGCCGGGGCCCTTTTTCCCCCGATGGCTGCCAGTGGTTTCAAGCGGTGTGGTCAGTGTGACCGAAATATGTCACTAACTGACACACACGACAATTGCCTCCGCTGCCTGGGCCCGGATCATGAAGAAATGATCTGTGGGCCTTGTGGCAAACTTTCCTCCAAAGCGTTGAGAAGTCGGCGGCATCAGCGGGATAGAATCTTCGCTGACCCCAGCCGTACCCGGACCTCGTCGGAGGCCTCCGCGTCCAGGGGTTCCGGCTCGGACCGTCGCCGGAGTTCCTCCGACAGGGGTTCTCCCTCCGGGGACCATCGACGGAAGGTGAAACCCGCGAGGGCGGCGTCGGTGGACGCTCCTGGCTCCGCGAGGGCCAGGTCGCATAGCCCCGATAGCCGCCCCGGGTCCTTGGAGAAGGAGCACCTCACGAAGCGACCTCGCCTGGAGTCGGAGCTGCCTGCTCAGGTAAGTCCTGTGGTCCTTCTGGACTTGCCTCCGCGACAGCCGACGTCGGGCCCCGAGTCGGGGGCTGCTGGGTCACCTGAGCTCGGACTCAGGTTGACGGCCTTGGAGAGCAGACTGTCTGCCTTCATGGACCAGCAGCGGGCACTGCTCGCTGGCTTCGCTGGCGCCGCTGCCCCGACCGCCGGGACGTCGACGTCTAAGTCGACCCCGGAGACCGAGCCGATCCTCGAGTCGATGCGAACTCGAGTCGATCCTCGGTCGAGGTCACCCTCGGCCTCCCGTTCGGGACCGAGGTCGCCGACGCCGACTCCCTCGGCGTCGGGGCGGCAGGCGCCGTGCCCTGCCCGGGCCGACCCCACCGAGTCCTCGTCGGAGTCGGTCTGGGAGTCTGAAGAGGAAGAGTCGCCTGATTCTTTTCGGACTCGGTGTGTCCCCTCGGACTCACCTGAGTCCGAACCTCGGAAGCAGTCCCCCCCGGAGGATGCCCGGTTCTCGGACTTCGTCAGGGATATGGCCAAGGCTTTGGCCTTCCCTGCGGACCCCGAGGAGGAGCCTCGAGCCGAAGAGCTCGACGCCCTCCAGTATGACTCTCCCGCCAGGGAACACTTTACTGTACCGGTTCCTCCCATGCTGGAACGACTACTCTTCCGCATGTGGGAGAGTTCGGCCACCTCGCCGGTCCTGAGCAAGCGGGTCGATTCTATCTATCGAGTCCGCAAGAGCCCTGGCTTCCAAAAAGCACAGCTACCACACCATTCCATGGTAGTGGAATCGGCCATGCATCGTCTTAAGAGCCAGAAGATGCACTCCTCGGTGCCTCCTGGCAGGGAGGCCCGTAACCTGGATGGCCTTGGTAAGAAGTGTTTCCAGGGCTCTATGCTCGCATGTCGTGTCCAGACCTACCAGCTATACATGGGCATGTATCTCCGAGACCTGGCTAAAGAGCTAGCCGGCTTCTCCGCTGGTTTGTCCGAGGAACCCTTGCGGAGGTTCCTGGCCTTGTCCACTGGCATTTGGGAATGCTCAAAATTCATGTCCCGAGCAGCCTATGATGACTTTGAAGCATCGGCTCGAGTGGCCGCAGCCGGCATCGGTGCCCGCCGACAGGCTTGGCTTCAGTCGTCTGACCTTGAGCCCTGGGTGCAGGACAAGTTGGTCGATGTCCCTTGCCGAGGCGAAAACCTCTTTGGCAAGCCCATGGCTGATAAGGCTGCACAAATTGAGACGGAGACTCTCTCACCAGGACTAGGCTTTCTAGGAAGACCTCCGCCCCTTCCCAGAAAAAGAAGGGCTCGGGAAAGAAGTCCTTTTACCCGAGGAAGGCGGCTGCCTACAAACAGTACCCCCACTATCAGGCCCCTACAGCTCCCCAACAGGGCCAGCAGGCCAAGGGACGGGGTAACGGGTCCCGTAGGCAGCAAGCCCCCAAGCCTGCACCACCAGCCCCTGCTCCGCAGGGTGGGGTTTTTTGACTCCTTAAGCATAGCCTCTCCCCCCCCGCTGGTTCCTCCCAGCACCGGAGGCCGGCTGGTTCACTTCGCCCACAGGTGGTCCAGCATCACCTCAGATGCCTGGGTGCTTCAAGTCGTGCGAGAAGGCTATCTTCTCCACTTCCACCAGGTCCCTCCCTCCTATTTTCCGGGAGAACCTCCACGACCCCCTCTGCACAGGGAATTACTCCTTCAGGAGTTAGCAGGTCTTCTACAGGAACAGGCGGTGGAACCGGTGCCCCACCACCTGAAAGGTCAAGGCTTTTATTCCAGGTATTTTCTAATACCAAAAAGAACAGGAGGCCTCAGACCCATCCTGGACTTGCGCAACCTCAACAAGTTCCTCGTGCGGGAGAAGTTCAAGATGCTTACCCTTGGAATCCTTCTGCCCTACCTCCAGCAGGGAGATTGGCTATGCTCCTTGGATCTAAAGGATGCCTACACGCACATCCTCATCCACCCAAGCCACCGCCAATACCTAAGGTTTGTGGTGGCAGGAAATCATTACCAGTACAGAGTACTGCCCTTTGGCCTGTCCTCCGCACCGCGAGTCTTCACAAAATGTCTCGCGGTGGTGGCGGCCCATCTCAGGCTTCACGGCCTCTATGTCTTTCCGTACCTCGACGACTGGCTCATCAGAGCTGCGTCCGCTCTGGAGGTCACCAACGCCACGCGCCGCACGGTGACTCTTCTGCAGTACTTGGGCTTTGTTATAAACTTCGCAAAGTCCACTTTGCTCCCCTCACTGGATCTCGAGTTCATCGGCGCAAGGCTGCACACTCCTCAGGCACGAGCGTACCTACCGCTCGACAGGGCTCAACGGCTCATGGACCTAGCCGACCGTTTTCGCAGCCAGCCCCTGGTCTCCGCCAGGCGCTTCCTGAGACTACTCGGCCATATGGCTTCCACCGTCCATGTGACCCCCAAATGCCCGCCTGAATATGCGGCCTGCTCAATGGTGTCTCCGCCAGCAGTGGCGACAAGCCACAGGCGGCCTAGCAGACCTAGTGCGCGTCTCCGAGCCGCTGATCTCGTCTCTCCGGTGGTGGCTTCAGCGGCCGAACCTGATATTCGGCATGCCTTTCCAGTCACCTCAGCGGGCCCGGGTGCTGACAACAGATGCATCCCTCCTGGGCTGGGGAGCGCATTGCCAAGGGGCACGTACTCAGGGCCTCTGGACCTCGTGGGAGTCTGCTCAGCAGATCAACTTCCTGGAGCTCAGGGCGATCCGCCTGGCTCTCAAGGCCTTCTCCCACCTGAATTCTCACCAGTCCGTCCTTGTCCAGACGGACAATCAAGTTGCCATGTTCTACGTGAACAAGCAGGGGGGCACGGGCTCCTTCCTCCTCTGCCGGGAGGCACAGAAGCTCTGCTCTTGGGCCGTCGGTCACGGCGTTCTCCTCAAGGCAGTTTATCTCCCAGGCCAAGAGAATTGCCTGGCGGACAAACTCAGCAGGATCCTTCAGCCGCACGAGTGGCGTCTGGATCCCTTGGTAGTTCAGAAGCTCTTTCTAAAGTGGGGCCTCCCCACGGTGGATCTCTTTGCCAGTCCTCACAACCGGCAACTTCCTCGCTTCTGCTCTCGTCAGCCACACCCCCTTCGGGTTGCGGCGGACGCTTTTCTACTCTCATGGTCGGGGAGCCTTCTGTACGCTTTCCCTCCCATCCTGCTAGTCTCTCGGACTCTTTTCAAGGTTCTCCGAGACAAAGCCTTCATGATCCTGGTGGCCCCTCGCTGGCCCAGACAGCCGTGGTTTCCGCTCCTGCTGCAATTAGCGGTGGAGGATCCACTCCCTCTGGGGTTACAACCGGATCTCCTCACTCAGGATCAGGGGTCTCTGCTACACCCCAACCTCAGGTCTCTCAACCTAATGGCCTGACTGCTGAGAGGGTAGTCCTTGCTCCCCTTCTCCTGCCGGCAGAGGTGGAGGAGGTCGTCCTAGCTTCGCGACGACCTTCTACCCGAAAATGCTACGCCCTTAAATGGCATCGTTTTTCCGTTTGGTGTACCTGACAGTCTCAGGATCCCTTCTCCTGCCCGGTGTCAGTGGTCTTGCAGTACTTGCTTTACCTCTCTAATCTGGGACTTAAGTCCAACTCCGTCAAAGTTCACCTCAGTGCTCTTTCAGCACATCATGTGCCGGTGGACGGCAGACCTCTCTCCAACGACCCTCTCGTAGCGAGGTTTCTCCGAGGTCTCCTTCTACTTAAACCACCTCTGCGCCCGCCAGCGCCTGACTGGGACCTGAATGTGGTTTTACAGCGGATCACCTGTCCGCCTTTTGAACCTATGGCTACCTGTTCTCTCCGTTTTCTTTCTTGGAAAACACTGTTCTTGATAGCCCTCACTTCCGCTAGACGCGTAAGTGAATTGCAGGCCCTCGTGTCTGATCCCCCTTACACTCGGTTCTACAAAAATAGGGTAGTCCTACGGACTCACCCAAAATTTCTTCCAAAAGTGGTCTCCCCTTTTCACATCAATCAGGAGGTGGTACTTCCAACCTTCTTTCCCAGACCACACTCCAGCCGAGCTGAAGCGGTCCTCCATACCCTGGACTGTAGAAGGGCTTTGAACTTCTACCTTGACCGTACGCGGGAGCACCGTAAAGCTGCTCAGCTTTTTGTGTCTTTTGACCCCAATAAATTGGGGCTCCCGGTCTCCAAGCGTACTCTGTCCATCTGGGTTGCGGACTGTATCTCTTGGGCTTATGGGGCAGCCGGACTCTCCTTGGAAGGTCGAGTCACGGCTCATTGCGTTCGGGCAAAGGCTACGTCAGTGGCTTACCTCCGCTCTGTTCCGCTGGCAGACATCTGCCGGGCCGCTACTTGGTCTTCGAGCCAGACTTTTGCGGTCCATTACTGTCTCGAGAGGGAGTCCCGCAGGGACAGTGCTTTCGGACAGGCAGTCCTCCGTAATCTCTTCGAGGTCTGAGCAACTCCTACCCTCCATCCCGGATGTGGGCTACCGGTGGGTAATAATTCAGCGAAGATTCTTTCCTTCTGTGCTGCTGAGCTAGAGGGAGCTCATTTTTGTGCTTAGGGTCTCCGGTAGCCTTGAGCTTGGGAGTCCCATAAGTGAGGACTGACTTCCTGCTTGGTCCTGGAGAAAGCGTAGTTACTCACCTGTAACAGGTGTTCTCCAGGAGCAGCAGGAATCAGTCCTCACAACCCTCCCTCCTCCCCGTGGAGTTGCAATCATCTGCTTTAGTTTTTTTGCAAATTTTTATGCTGTCTTTTTTAGCTATGTCATCTGACTGGCTAAGATGGCACCCTTGGGCGGGAAGGGGACCGCGCATGCGTGCTGCAATTCCCAAAGGCTTTCTTCGAAAGCTGGGGAAAATTGCTCCGCGAGGGCTCCGTCGGCGCCGACGTCACCCATAAGTGAGGACTGATTCCTGCTGCTCCTGGAGAACACCTGTTACAGGTGAGTAACTACGCTTTCTGCAAAAAACCCCAAAGGAAATGCAAGATGCTTGCACACCAAGGAACTAAAAAAAAAAAGAACTGTGCTACAGTTTATAGTACCAAATTATAAAATTATAATGGTTTATAACAAAATAAAATGAGTTATGGTTCTTGCTTTTTCTTTTTGAATATATATTCTATATCCACAGAAATCTGAGGGAGGAGTGGTCTAGTGGTTAGGACAAGGTACTTCAGGCCGGAGGACCGGGGGTTCAAGTCCCCCCTGGGGACAGCAATCTCAGGCTGGAGGGACTGGGATTTCTAGTCCTGTAGGCACTCCTTGTGGTCTTGGGCAAGCCACGTAACCCTCCATTGCCCATGTTCCCTGTAAATATTAGTGTATGTTTCTCATATCCCCTCATGTTAAATGTATCCCCCAATTGACCGCTTTGACCCGGTGAAAAGTGGTATATAAATACAGCTAAATAAATAAATAAACCTCTCCCTCCAAAATGGGCACAGAGCAGAAGTAGGATATTCACCCCCAGAACTCCAATATATTAAAAAAATCTGTTTCTGGTCATCTAACATTCTCCAGTAACAGGCATATTGGGAACTAATATAAAACCCTATAAAAGTCACTGAAGATCTACAAGGCAAAATCTACCATACCATACCATACCAGGATAAACTTCCAAAACTCACAAGGGGCCTACCCAGAAAAATGACACACTATAAATACTGCTGTAATCCCTAGTACATCCATACACCTATTTGTAAAGCTGAACAAGTCATACTACTACAGTACAGTATAGATCCCTATGTACAAACTCCATGTTAACGGAACACATAGCTTCAGTCACACACTCAGAACACAGACCCTCACCAAGTACAGAATAAGTGACTACAAACTAAAGTAAAAATAAAAATATGTAGACGACAATTCAACTGAATCCCCAAGAAGTCAGACTCCGCATGCAGTGCAATAGGAGATAAATAAGAGATGCCATTCCCCATAAAGATCACGCAAAGTCCAATCACTAAATTTGAAAAGAAAATTATTTTTTCTACCTTTTTGTTATCTGACCATTTTATTCTCTGATCAGGCTGGTCCTGATCTGGTGCTTCTGCTTTCCTCTCTTCTCTTAGCTCTTTTTCCATGGTCTATAGTCCATCTGCTATTTCTTGTCTCTTCTCTTGTTTTCTTTACTTCCTTCTCACAGCCTATTTTCAGTCCTAGAAATTCTCTCTTTTCCAGTCCTCCTCTCCCAGTACCTTTTCAATTTCAACCCCCTTGCATTCCCAGGACAGCCCCTTCTAGTCCAAATCCCATCCCATCCCAGTGCCAGTGCTCCCTCCCAGCCCCCATCCCCATTACCCAGCCATCTACCAGTCCCATCCCCAAGTATCAGCTGCCTTCCAGTCCCATCCCCAGTTGTCAGCTCCCTTCCGTCCCTCTCCTCCCTTCCCTAATGTCATCACCCTTCTAGTCCCCCTCCAGTACCATCCTCGGGTATCAGCTCCTTTCCAGCCCCCAACTTCCCCCTCATGCCAGTTCCCTTGCAGACCCCACTATCGTGTCAGTTCTCTGCAAGCCTCCTGCTCCCCCATGGCAGCTCTCTTCAGTCCCCTCTTCCCCCATGTCAGCCCCCTGGCAGACCCCACCTTCCCCTCATGTCGGTTCCCTTCCAGCCTCCTCCCCCCTCCTTTCCCATGTCAGCCCCTTTCCAACCCCCACCTTCTCCCCTGAGAGCTCCCCTGCAGACTCAGCATCTCTTTTACCGGGCAGCTGTGGTTCCTGCCTCTTAGATAACTGCGGCTGTGCTAATGATATTAAGTTTAAATAAAAGTGAAACTGGGAGGAATCTTCCTGCCTCTCTGAAGGAACCCATGCAGCTGTGTTCTGCCCCCAAAGTAACTTCTTTTAAGGACAGGACACAGCTGCCTGGTTCCTTCAGAGGCGGGAAGGCTCTGCACTGGTTTGGATTTTTATTTAAATTGAATATTGCTAGCACAGCCGTGGTTCTCTAAGAGGCAGGAACCGCAGCTGCCCGGTAAAAGAGATGCTGAGTCTGCGGGGGAGCTCTCGGGAGAAGGGGTTTTGATGGTTCTCCAGGACCAAGCAGGAAGTCAGTCCTCACTTATGGGTGACGTCGGCGCCGACGGAGCCCTCGCGGAGCAATTTTCCCCAGCTTTCAAAGAAAGCCTTTGGGAATTGCAGCGCGCATGCGCGGTCGTCTTCCCGCCCGAGGGTGCCATCTTAGCCAGTCTTCTTTTTTCCGCGGAGCCCTACAGACGTCCCCGTCTTGTCCCCGCGAAAAAGTCGATTTTCTTCATTATTTTATTCTTTTTCTGACTTAGTCAGCTTTCGTTTTCGGTTTCCCTGGCAGCCCGGTCCTTTGACCTCGCAGGGGCCCTTTTTCCCCCGATGGCTGCCAGTGGGTTTAAGCGGTGTGGTCGGTGTGACCGAAATATGTCACTAACCGACACACACGACTTTTGCCTCCGCTGCCTGGGCCCGGATCATGAGGAACTGATCTGTGGGCCCTGCAGCAAACTGTCCTCAAAGGCGTTGAGGAGTCGGCGGCATCAGCGTGAGAGAATCTTCGCTGACCCCAGCCGTACCCGGACCTCGTCGGAGGCCTCCGCGTCGAAAGGCTCCAGCTCGGACCGTCGACGGAGCTCCTCCGACCGGGGTTCTCCCTCCGGGGACCATCGTCGGAAGGAAAAACCCGCGAGGGCGGCGTCGGTGGACGCTCCTGGCTCCGAGGGCCAGGTCGCATAGCCCCGACAGCCGCCCCGGGTCCTTGGAGAAGGAACACATCCCGAAGCGACCTTGCCTGGAGTCGGAGATGCCTGCCCGGGTAAGTCCTGTGGTCCTTCTGGACTCGCCTCCGCGACAGCCGACGTCGGGCCCGACGCCGTCGGGGCCCGAGTCGGGGGCTGCTGGGTCACCTGAGCTCGGACTCAGGTTGACGGCCTTGGAGAGCAGACTGTCTGCCTTCATGGACCAGCAGCGGGCACTGCTCGCTGGCCTCGCTGGCGCCGCTGCCCCGACCGCCGGGACGTCGACGTCCAAGTCGACCCCGGAGACCGAGCCGATCCTCGAGTCAATGAGAACTCGAGTCGATCCTCGGTCGAGGTCACCCTCGGCCTCCCGTTCGGGACCGAGGTCGCCGACGCCGACTCCCTCGACGTCGGGACGGCTGGCGCCGCACCCTGCCCGGGCCGACCCCACCGAGTCCTCGTCGGAGTCGGTCTGGGAGTCTGAGGAGGAAGAGTCACCTGATTCTTTCCGGACTCGGTGTGTCCCATCGGACTCACCGGGGTCCGAGCCTCGGAAGCAGTCCCCCCCGGAGGATGCCCGGTTCTCGGACTTCGTTAGGGATATGGCCAAGGCTTTGGCCTTCCCTGCGGATCCCGAGGAGGAGCCTCGAGCCGAAGAGCTCGACGCCCTCCAGTATGACTCTCCCGCGAGGGAGCACTTTACTGTGCCGGTTCCTCCTATGCTGGAACGACTACTCTTCCGCATGTGGGAGAGTCCGGCCTCCTCGCCGGTCCTGAGCAAGCGGGTCGATTCTATCTATCGGGTCCGCAAGAGCCCTGGCTTTCAGAAGGCACAGCTGCCACACCATTCCATGGTAGTGGAATCGGCCATGCATCGTCTTAAGAGCCAGAAGATGCACTCCTCGGTGCCTCCTGGAAGGGAGGCCCGTAACCTGGATGGCCTTGGCAAGAAGTGCTTCCAGGGCTCTATGCTCGCATGTTGTGTCCAGACTTACCAGCTCTACATGGGCATGTATCTCCGGGATCTGGCTAAAGAGCTAGCCGGATTCTCCGCTGGTCTCTCCGAGGAGCCCTTGCGGAGGTTCCTAGCCTTGTCCACGGGCATTCGGGAATGCTCAAAGTTCATGTCCCGAGCAGCCTATGATGGCTTTGAGGCCTCGGCTAGAGTGGTCGCAGCCGGCATCGGTGCCCGCCGACAGGCTTGGCTTCAGTCGTCGGACCTTGAGCCCTGGGTACAGGACAAGTTGGTCGATGTCCCCTGCTGAGGCGAAAACCTCTTTGGCAAGCCCATGGCGGAAAAGGCTGCACAAATTGAGACTGAGACTCTCACCAGGACCAGGCTTTCTAGGAAGACCTCCGCCCCTTCCCAGAAAAAGAAGGGCTCGGGAAAAAAGTCCTTTTACCCGAGGAAGGCGGCTGCCTACAAACAGTACCCCCATTATCAGGCCCCTGCAGCTCCCCAACAGGGCCAGCAGGCCAAGGGACGGGGTAACGGGTCCCGTAGGCAGCAAGCCCCCAAGCCTGCACCACCAGCCCCTGCTCAGCAGGGTGGGGGTTTTTGACTCGCTCAGCATAGCCTCTCCCCCCCCGCTGGTTCCTCCCAGCACCGGAGGCCGGCTGGTTCACTTCGCCCACAGGTGGTCCAGCATCACCGCAGATGCCTGGGTACTTCAGGTCGTGCGAGAAGGCTACCTTCTCCACTTCCATCAGGTCCCTCCCTCCTATTTTCCGGGAGAACCTTCGCGCCCCCCTCTGCACAGGGAGTTGCTCCTTCAGGAGTTAGCAGGTCTTCTGCAGGAACAGGCGGTGGAACCGGTGCCCCACCACCTGAGAGGTCAAGGCTTTTATTCAAGGTATTTTCTGATACCAAAGAGAACAGGGGGCCTCAGACCCATCCTGGACTTGCGCAACCTCAACAAGTTCCTTGTGCGGGAGAAGTTCAAAATGCTTACCCTTGGAATCCTTCTGCCCTACCTCCCAGCAGGGAGATTGGCTATGCTCCTTGGATCTAAAGGATGCCTACACGCACATCCTCATCCACCCAAGCCACCGCCAATACCTAAGGTTTGTGGTGGCAGGAAATCATTACCAGTACAGAGTACTGCCCTTTGGCCTATCCTCCGCACCGCGAGTCTTCACAAAATGTCTCGCGGTCGTGCCGGCCCATCTCCGGCTTCACGGCCTCTATGTCTTTCCGTACCTCGACGACTGGCTCATCAGAGCAGCGTCCGCTCAGGAGGTCACCAACGCCACGTGCCGCACGGTGACTCTGCTGCAGCACTTGGGCTTTGTCATAAACTTCGCAAAGTCCACTTTGCTCCCCTCACAGGATCTCGAGTTCATCGGCGCAAGGCTGCACACTCCTCGGGCACGAGCGTACCTACCGCTCGACAGGGCTCAACGGCTCATGGACCTAGCCGACCGCTTTCGCAGCCAGCCCCTGGTCTTCGCCAGGCGCTTCCTGAGACTGCTCGGCCATATGGCTTCCACCGTCCATGTGACCCCCAATGCCCGCCTGAACATGCGGTCTGCTCAATGGTGTCTCCGCCAGCAGTGGCGACAAGCCACAGGCGGCCTGGCAGACCTAGTGCGCGTCTCCGAGCCGCTGCTCTCGTCTCTCCGGTGGTGGCTCCGGCAGCCGAACCTGATATTCGGAATGCCTTTCCAGTCACCTCAGCCGACCCGGGTGCTGACCACCGATGCATCCCTCCTGGGCTGGGGAGCACATTGCCAAGAGGCACGTACTCAGGGCCTCTGGACCACGTGGGAGTCTGCTCAGCAGATCAACTTCCTGGAGCTCAGGGCGATCCGCCTAGCTCTCAAGGCCTTCTCCCACCTGACTTCCCAACAGTCCGTCCTTGTCCAGACGGACAATCAAGTTGCCATGTTCTACGTGAACAAGCAGGGGGGCACGGGCTCCTTCCTCCTCTGCCGGGAGGCACAGAAGCTCTGCTCTTGGGCCGTCAGTCACGGCATTCTCCTCAAGGCAGTTTATCTCCCGGGCCAAGAAAATTGCCTTGCAGACAAACTCAGCAGGGTCCTCCAGCCGCACGAGTGGCGTCTGGATCCCTTGGTAGTTCAGAAGCTCTTCCTCAAGTGGGGTCTCCCCACGGTGGATCTCTTTGCCAGTCCTCACAACCGGCAGCTTCCTCGCTTCTGCTCTCGTCAGCCACACCCCCTTCGGGTTGCGGCGGACGCCTTTCTGATCTCGTGGTCGGGGAGCCTTCTGTACGCTTTCCCTCCCATCCCGCTGGTCTCTCGGACTCTTTTCAAGGTTCTCCGAGACAAAGCCTTCATGATCCTGGTGGCCCCTCGCTGGCCCAGGCAGCCGTGGTTTCCGCTCCTGCTGCAACTGGCGGTGGAGGATCCAATCCCTCTGGGGGTACAACCGGATCTCCTCACTCAGGATCAGGGGTCCCTTCTGCACCCCAACCTCAGGTCTCTCAACCTCATGGCCTGGCTGCTGAGAGGGTAGTCCTTGCTCCCCTTCTCCTGCCGGCGGAGGTGGAGGAGGTCGTCTTAGCTTCGCGACGGCCTTCTACCCGCAAATGCTACGCCCTTAAATGGCGTCGCTTTGCAGTCTGGTGTACCCAACAGTCTCAGGATCCCTTCTCCTGCCCGGTGTCGGTGATCTTGCAGTACTTGCTGCACCTCTCTAATCTGGGACTTAAGTCCAACTCCGTCAAAGTTCACCTCAATGCTCTTTCAGCACATCATGTGCCAGTGGACGGCAGACCTCTCTCCAATGACCCTCTCGTAGCGAGGTTTCTCCGAGGTCTCCTTCTACTTAAACCACCTCTGCGCCCGCCAGCGCCTGACTGGGACCTGAATGTGGTTTTGCAGCGGATCACCTGTCCGCCTTTTGAACCTATGGCTACCTGTTCTCTCCGTTTTCTGTCTTGGAAAACACTGTTCTTGATAGCCCTCACTTCCGCTAGGCGCGTAAGTGAATTGCAGGCCCTCGTGTCTGATCCCCCTTACACTAGGTTCTACAAGAATAGGGTAGTCCTACGGACTCACCCAAAATTTCTGCCTAAAGTGGTCTCCCCTTTTCACATCAATCAGGAGGTGGTACTTCCAACCTTCTTTCCCAGACCACACTCCAGCCGAGCTGAAACGGTCCTCCATACCCTGGACTGTAGAAGGGCATTGAACTTCTACCTTGACCGTACGCGGGAGCACCGTAAAGCTGCTCAGCTTTTTGTGTCTTTTGACCCCAATAAATTGGGGCTCCCGGTCTCCAAGCGTACTCTGTCCATCTGGGTTGCGGACTGTATCTCTTGGGCTTATGGGGCAGCCGGACTCTCCTTAGAAAGTCGAGTCACGGCTCATTGCGTTCGGGCAAAGGCCACGTCAGTGGCTTACCTCCGCTCTGTTCCGCTGGCAGACATCTGCCGGGCCGCTACTTGGTCTTCGAGCCAGACTTTTGCGGTCCATTACTGTCTCGAGAGGGAGTCCCGTAGGGACAGTGCTTTCGGACAGGCAGTCCTCCGTAATCTCTTTGAGGTCTGAGCAACTCCTACCCTCCATCCCGGATGTGGGCTACCGGTGGGTGATAATTCAGCGAAGATTCTATCCTTCTGTGCTGCTGAGCTAGAGGGAGCTCATTTTTGTGCTTAGGGTCTCCGGTAGCCTTGAGCTTGGGAGTCCCATAAGTGAGGACTGACTTCCTGCTTGGTCCTGGAGAAAGCGTAGTTACTCACCTGTAACAGGTGTTCTCCAGGAGCAGCAGGAATCAGTCCTCACTACCCTCCCTCCTCCCCTTGGAGTTGCAATCGTCTGCTTATGTTCTTTTGCAAATTTTTATGCTGTCTTTTTTAGCTATGTCATCTGACTGGCTAAGATGGCACCCTCGGGCGGGAAGACGACCGCGCATGCGCGCTGCAATTCCCAAAGGCTTTCTTTGAAAGCTGGGGAAAATTGCTCCGCGAGGGCTCCGTCGGCGCCGACGTCACCCATAAGTGAGGACTGATTCCTGCTGCTCCTGGAGAACACCTGTTACAGGTGAGTAACTACGCTTTCTCTAAGAGGCAGGACCTGCAGCTGCCAGGGATAGGAGAGGATGAGTCTGCTGCTGCTGAGAAACAAACTTGGCAGTGGCAATAATGTCGTCTTTTTTTTTTTAAATTTAACTTTTGAAGGCGGGGTGAGGTGGCTGTTTTGGGGGCATTTTTTTGCCGCCCTCAAAACTTTGCTACCTGA
Source organism: Ichthyophis bannanicus (assembly GCA_033557465.1). Lineage (NCBI taxonomy): Eukaryota > Metazoa > Chordata > Amphibia > Gymnophiona > Ichthyophiidae > Ichthyophis > Ichthyophis bannanicus. The sequence continues at coordinate 72,988,827 of CM066049.1, read as the reverse complement.
GGCAGCTGCCTCACTCCACCTCATTACAGAGCTGCCCCTGTGTGCTAATATACAAACGCGTACCCCACCCAAAAGCAACAGACTCCTACCATTTATGATGTCCAGACATAGCGGTGGCAAAAACTAGGAGAATGTATTGTGTTGCTCTGGTGTCAATTTGTATTTTTTTTTTAATCACAATTGGCAAAGCGTTCTTTGATATCCTAGCAAACATCACAGGGTTCTGAGCTGGACAATGTGCAAGCAAAATACTCGTAGCACCATGAAGACAAAAATTTACAAGGTAAATTTTCATTGTAGTCTGTAGCATTTCAGCCTTTTAATATGCTGTTGCTTTGTAGTTCTGTTACATCGCTGTAAATATTGTAGATCTGCTTCAGTTTTGAAAGAAGTAGTAAAAATATTTCTAATCCTTTCATTCTTAGGGGCCCTCTTACTAAATACTGCTAACCAATTAATGCATGTTTTTAGTTGTGGAATAACTGGCCACGCTGAACACTAATGCACGTGCCTGCTAGCTGCTAAAATGCATGGTAATTAGCCATGCCATATCATCCTGGTGGAGTAGCCTAGTGGTTTGAGTGCTGGCTTGCTACCCAAGAGACCATGGTTCGATTCCCACTAGCACGCCTTGTGGCCTTGGGCAAGTCATTTAACCATCCATTGTCTCAGAAGAAAGGCCAGGCAATCTACTTCTGGTCAAACTTGCCATGAAAACCCAGGGGCTGCTGGGTTGCCAGGAGTCAGCACTGACTCGATGGCACATTGCATGCATGCATCGTCCTGGTAGACCAGTCCAGACAAGTGGATTCTGTTCCCCTCCCAACAGAGTGGAGACAAAGAACCAATGAAAAGCTCAGGTTTCAGTGACATCAGTCCTATGCCTCTATTAGTCACCAGACGTCCATTCAGTATTTCTGTCTCCAGCAGAAAGTGGATGGATTTTCTCTTCTCTGATGAAAATTCTAGGTTTTGAGAGGAAAATTTGATTTAAAACTTAGAAATGTGATTGTAGAAGATTATGTGGCCCATCTAGTCTGCCATTTCATATCAACTACAATAGTCCCCTTTTTTCCTTTTAGAGATCTTCTGTGTTTGTCCCATGCTTTTTTGAATTCGGATACTGTCCTTGTCTCTACCACCTCCAGTGGGAGACTATTCCATGCATCTACCACTCTTTCCATAAAGAAATATGTCTGCATATTACTCCTGAGACTATCCCCTTTTCACCCTCATCCTATGTCCCCCTCGCAGCAGAGCTTGCCTTCAATTGAAAGCGACTCTTGTGCATTTATGCCATGGAGTATTTAAATGTCTCTATCATATAGCCCCTATCCTGCCTTTCCTCTAAAGTATACATATTAAGATCTTTAAGTCTGTCCTCATATGCTACATAATGAAGACCACTAACCATTTTAGTAGCCATCCTCTGCACTGACTCCAACCTGCTTATATCCTTTTGAAGGTGCGGTCTCCAAATGAGGTCGCACCAGAGACTTATACAGAGGCATAATCACCTTTTCTCCAGGAACAAGCAGGAAATTGGTCCTCAAATATAGGTGACGTTGGCGCCAACTGAGCCTGCATGGAAACATCTCCCCAGCTTTCAAACAAAGCCTTTGGGATATGCACCCCACATACATGGTCCACTTCCTGCCCAAGGGTGCCATTTTGCCTTGGTCTCCTTTTTTCCAGCTGCCGCACAACTCCATGGTGGTGGAGTCAGCCATGCATCTGTTCAAGAGCCAGAAGACGTACTCTTCGGTGCCCCTGGATAGGGAGGCCCACATCCTGGATGCCCTCAGCAGAAAGTGCTGCCAGGGCTTGATGCTCATCGACCAGATCAAGGCCTACCAGCTGTACATGGGAATGTACCTGAGAGACCTGGCAAAGGAACTCACCGGGTTCTCGGCTGGGATCTCTGAGGAACCCCTACAGTGGTTCAGGAACTGACCAAGTCTGTCCATGAGTGCTCCAAATTTGTGACTTGAGCAGTCTATGATGGCTTTGAGTCAGCAACTAGAGTAGCTGTTGTGGGTATCAGTGCCCAATGCTAGGCTTGGCTACAGTCTTCTGACCTTGAGCAATGGGTTCAGGACAAATTAGTCAATGTCCCATGCCAAGGGGAGAATCTCTTTGCCAAACCCATGACAGAAAAGGCTGCTGGGTTGGAGTCAGATTTCATGACAAGGACCAGGCTCTCTGAGAAGACTGCTGCCCCTCCCTGATGGAAGGGCTTAAGTAAAAGGCCCTTTTACCCGAGGAAAGGAACTACTTACAAAAACTACCCACATTGTCAGGCCTTCCCAGTTCCCCAGCAGGCCCTTGTAAGCAGAAGGCTCCCAAGTCCTAGGCTCCGGTTCCAGCCCAGCCAGGAGTAGCTCTTGACTCCTTGGGCATAGCCTCTCCACCCCAAGGAGATGTCTAATCTTGTATGTCCACAGGTGGCCAGCCATCACCACCAATTCCTGGGCACTCCAGGAGGTTAGGGAGGGCTACCTCCTTCATCTGTCTGACACCTCCTTTCTTCCCGGGAGAGCCTTCCAGGTCTCCCCTTCACCAGGTCCTACTATTGAGGGAACTCGCAGGCCTTCTCAAGGACAAAGCGGTAGAACCAGTACCCTATCATCTCAGGGGCAAGGGGCTCTACTGCAGGTATTTCCTTATGCCAAAAAGATTAGGAGGCCTAAGGCCATCCTGAACCTGTCTAACCTGAACGTTCCTGGTGAGGGAGAAGTTCAAGATGCTCTCCCTTGGAACATTGCTGCCTTGCCTCCAGCAGGAAGACTGGTTATGCTCCTTGGATCTGAAGGATGCCTATACCCACATCCTCATTCACCCCAGCCACAAGCAGTACCTTTGCTTCATGGCAGGGGGTGGTCACTACTAGTACAGGGTACTACCCTTTGTCCTGGCCTCTGCCCCCAGGGTCTTCATCAAATGCCTGGCAGTAATAGCCACCTTCCTCCATCTCCAGGGGACATTTGTCTTCCCCTACCTCGATGACTGTCTTATAAAAAGAAGCACAGTTACAGAGCTGCAGTAGGCCACAGTACGCACCATCCAGATCCTGCAATATCTGGGGTCTGTGATAAACTACCCCAAATTCCACCTCCTTCTGATGCAATGTCTGGAGTTCATAGGAGTAAGACTGGACCCTCTTCAGGCAAAGGCCTTCCTTCCCCTGGACCAGGCAGACCATCTCAGGGCATTGGCCGGAGATGTGCAACACCATCCCTCGGTGTCAGCTCGGCTTCTACTGCACCTTCTCGGCCACATGGCTTTGATCCATTTCACCCCGGACACTTGCCTGCATATGAGGGCTGCTCAGTGGTGCCCTAAGGACCAGTGGACACAGGTCAATGGCCATCTCCAAGACAGAGTCTCAGTGACTTGCCAGCTGGTGGAATCTCTGACTTGCTGGCAAAATCACCGACGGCAGAGATGTCCTTCCAAATACCAAACTCTCTAAGGGTCCTCACTGCAGATGCCTTCCTGCTGGGATGGGGAGCCCACTGTGAAGAGCTTCGGCCAATATATCTGGCCCTCTGAGCATTGTCAGTGCCTGAGATGCCAGCCAGTATTGATCCAAACAGACAATCAGGTGGCAATGTTCTATGTGAACAAGCAAGGGGGCATGGGGTCTCATGCCCTCTGCCGCAAAGTGATGCAAGTCTTCTCTTTTGCAATTCAACAGGGAATACTCCTGCAGGTGGGATACCTGCCAGGACAACGCTCTGGTGGACAGACTGATCAGGGTCCTCCAGGCATATGAGTGGCAGCTGGACTCCAGAGTGGCTAACTGACTCTTTTGGCTCTGGGGGGACCCCATGGGTGGACCTCTTTGCTAGTCCAGACAACTACCAGTTGCCTCGCTTCTGTTCCTGGCAGCTCCACCTAGTCCAGGTAGCGGCAGATGCATTCCTCATCCTGTGGTCAGATGGACTCATGTATGCCTTCCCAGCCACACCACTGATTGCCAAAACACGCTTCAAAGGTTCTTTGTGACAAGGTGTTGCTGATTTTGGTGGCTCCACAGTAGCCCAGGCAGATGTGGTTCCTGCTACTCCTCCAGTTATCAGTGGAGACTCTGATCCCCCTGGGGAACTCCCCGGGGCTCTTATGCTGAAGAGAGCCCCCCTCCTGAAACTCAAACCTGGAGTCCCTATCACTGATGGGCGTGGCTGTTGAAAGAATGACCTTAACCCCTTTTGAACCTCTTGAGAGAAGTGCTGGCCTCCCATATACCCTCTAGCAGGAGAACATATGCCTTCAAATGGCATAGGTTCTTGGGCTGGTGTGCGGAGCAGCAGCTGAACCCGTTCTCCTGCCCAGTGCAGCTGCTGCAGTACCTTCATCACTCGCAACCCAGGCTCATATCAAACTCTGTGAGAGTGCACTTCAGTGCCCTGGCGGCTCATCACCATCCTGTTGAGGGCAAACTGCTTTCAGTTCAGCCACTGTTGATCCGCCTCTTGAAGACTCCTGTTATCCAAACCCTCCCGTCCACCCTCCAGCGATGGAATGCAACCTCAATGTAGTATTGGCACAGCTCACTCGCCCACCATTTGAGCCTCTAGTTACCTGTCACTTGAGGTACCTCTCATGGAAGTTCATGTTTCTGGTAGCGCTCACCTCCACTCACAGGGTCAGCAAGCTCCAAGCCCTGGTGCCAGAGGCACCATATTCTATAAGAACAGGGTCTTGCTACATACACACTCCAAGTTTCTTTCGAAGGTGGTATCTCCTTTCCACCTCAACGAGGAGGTGGTGTTACCTATCTTCTTCCCAAGGCCTCACTCTGGCAGGGTGGAGACTGTCCTTCACCTGGATTGTAAGAGGGTCCTTTCTTTCTACATTCAGCAGACCCAGGGCCACCAGAAAGCTTCTCAGCTTTTTGTTTCTTATGACCCCAATTGGCAGGGAGAAGCAGTGACCAAACGAACACTGTCCACCTGGGTGGCAGACTGCATTCCTCTAGCCTATGAACAGATTGGGCTCATGCTGGATGGCCAGGTCATGGCTCTGTGTCAGGGCCATGGCAACCTCTGTGGCAATCCTGCACTCCATCCCATTGCTGGACATCTGCTGGGCCGCCACCTGGTCTTCAGTCCATACCGCTGCAGCTCATTACCGCCTGAAAAGGGAGTCCCAGTGGGGCAGGCATTTGGCCAGGCCATACTCTGTAAATGTTTTTGGGGTCTAGGCAAATCCTACCTTCTGAACCTTCTGTGCCCAGACTACTGGAGCATTGGTTCCCATTGAATACACAGGTCCTACTGTAATCTGTATCTGTGGACTCAATTGCTGCTGTTCACAGTTCCCCCTGAGGGTGACCATGGCCTTTTCTACAGGCTTTCAGTAGCCTGTAGCTAGAGAGTCCCATATGTGAGGACTGACTTCCTCCTTGTTCCCGGAGAAAGCGTAGTTACTCGCCTGTAACAGGTGTTCTCTGGGGACAGCAGAAATCGATCCTCACAACCCTCCCTTCCCCCTCTCTTAGAGTTGCTCCTTCCTACCTTTTAGTTTTTACCATTTTTAGCTATGTCATCTGACAGAGCAAGATGGCACCCTTGGGTGGGTAGGGTACCATGCATGTCTGGTGGCACCTCCCAAAGGCTTTCTTTGAAAGCTGGGGATATGCTTCCAGGAGGGTTCTGTCAGCACTGATGTCGCTTGTATGTGAGGACTGATTTCTGCTGTCCCTGGAGAATACCTGTTAAAAGTGAGTAACTATGCTATTTTTCAGCTGCCAAATTCTGGACTATTCTTCAAGCTTAGCTAGATCCCTTCTCATGTTATCTACTCCTTCCTGGGTGTCTACTCTGCTCTATTGCAGATTTTGATATCATCTGCAAATAAGTATTACCCAACAGCTTTTCTGCAATATCATTTAACAAAGATGTTAACAAGAACCAGACCAAGGATAGATCCCTGCAGCACATCAGTAAGAACATCCTTCTCAGAGTGAGCTCCATTTACCTGTATCCGTTGTTGCCTTCCGCTCAACCAATTTCTAATCCAATCAATAGCTTTAAGCTCCATCCCCAGGATTCTCAGTTTGTTTATAAATTGCCTGTGTGGAATGGTGTCAAAGGCTTTATGAAATCTAAATACACCACGCATAGGGCTCTCCCTTGGTCCAATTCCCTTGTCACCCAGTCAAAGAAATCAATCGGATCTGACTGACAAGACCTGCCTCTGGTGAATTCATGCTGTCTCTGATCCTGCAATCCATTGGACTCCAGAAAACTCACATTCTCTCTCTCTCTCTCTCTCTCTATATATCTATATCGATAGATAGATAGATATTTTTTTTTAGTAGCCGTTCCAATAACTTACTAAACACAGGTTAGACTAACTGGTCTGTAGTTCTCAATGTCATCTTTACATCCACTTTTGTGTAAAGGGACCACATGTGCCTTTCTCCAGTCCCCTGGCACCACTCCTAACTCCAAAGAAGCATTGAAAAGGTCAAACAGTGGAGCCACTAGAACGTCTCCAAATTCCTCAGTATTCTTGGATGTATCCTATTGCTTTGTCTACTTTTTGTTTAGCTAGTTCTTCACAAACAGTCTTCTGAAAATCCATTGAGATCCCCATCGCTTCTGTTCCTATTTGTGGGAGTTTTCTGAGGTCCTGCTTCTGGCCCTTCATCTATAAGCATAGAACAGAAATATTTGTTAAGCAATTCCGCTTTATTCTCATTGGTTTCTGCATATTTCTTCCCTGCATCCTTGAGTCTGACAATACCAATGTTCCCTCTAATTTTCTGTAGGCTGTGTGCGCATAAGATATCAGCTGTGTGCAGCTTTTGAAGGAAGATTAAATTTCTGTGCGCCACATAATGACACTCGGAGTTACATACTTTAAAATTTGACTACATGTCAGAACACAGTATGTACATCACATTGATTTTAATCAAATTAAATGAAAATAGATGATTACTAAATGAAGCGGGAAATTTCTAGTAATTACAATCATAACTTTTAAATTTTAAGACATCTGTTTTCTATCAGAATCAGAGCCATAATTTTTGTGCGCTCTGTTGTAAAGTATGTGCGCTCGCTTGGCAAGGTGTGTGTGCGCGCACACGCGCACAGCTTAGAGGGAACAGTGGACAATACCACTTTTGCCCTTTCTCCTCTCACTAACATATCTGAAAAATGTCTTATCCCCTCCCCCTCCCCCCCCCCATTTTATTGCAGTGGCTATTTCTTCTTCTTTTTGTACCTTTTGCTTTCCTGACTACTTTGCTAGCTTCTCTAAGTTGTTTCCCCCCAAGTATAGATGCTTGTCTTCTGCTCTCTGTGATCTCTTGTATTTCATGAAGGCTTCTCTCTTCACCTTTTCAGCTACTTCTTTTGAGAACCATAGCACCCTTCTTTTTCCTTTTATATTTATTTACCTTCCTAACTAAAATGTTTGTCCTTAGTTTTTCTAAGTGTCTGAGGGGCACAGAGAGACGATTTTGGCAACATGGGACAGGACTGTTAAGACTACCTTTTTCTCTTCTTCTTTGGAGCAGTGGGATAGTGGACGTCCTCCAGGTCAGTTGAAAGCTCCATTACCTCTGCCTGGATTCACTTTGAAACGCCCTGAATGTTTTCTCTCTTGAGCCTCTTTGGCAGGTGATTTTCTGACTTGGGCCAGGTTCTGACTCTGAATTTAGCTCTTTCGAACAGTGTCCTCTTGAGAATTATTTTATGATGGATGTTCAGGGGTTAAACCAGCAAGTTCCTAAATGTGAAGAATGGATTGGTAAACTTTAGAGTATTAAGGAGTTCTTGGTGAAGGACAATATTCTGTTGGAAAGTAAAGTTGAATCTTTAGAAAATTCTGTTAGGCAGCCTACTGTTACGATTATTAACTTTCCCAAGGCGCCTCTGACTCCACCTCGGGATATATTTAGACGGTATTTGGTGTGAGTTTTGAAGGTCTCCCTTGAAGCTATTCCTCCTTTTTCTAAAATATATTATTTACCTTTGGGCAAAGTCTGCTGGGAACAGTCCCAGGATCAGGCTGTGGCAATGCATGAGCTGGATATTTCTGCCGACTTGGAGACTTCTGACTCTGACCTTTGTGATGCCTTCAGATCAGAACTGGCTCATGTGGCTTTTCTGTAGACGTAAAGATGATTTTTTTTATTGCTAGTAGAATTAGGATGTAGCCTGATGTTTCGAGAGAAACCCAGAAACGGAGGAAAGAGTTCCTTCTCTTGATACCTGGGGTTCTTCAGCAATGTGCCCTGTTTTTCTTGAACCCTCTCATTGGGCCTCTTTTTGTATTGGCACAACATGCCTTTGTCTAGCTCAGTATAATGATTTTAATCTTATAACCTGTATTTAAAGCTTGTTCCTACTGTCTGCAGTCCCCATTCTCCTGTTTTTCTTTTGTTTAATATTGTAAAATTATTTTCCTTGTCATTTTTGGATTAGATTGTCCTTATTGTAGTGGGCTGGTGTCCTTGGAGATTTAATGTTTTCCTTTCTTGATGTATGGCTGATTTTGCTCCATGCTAGACGTTTTTGTTTTTTTATGTGATTCGTTATCAAATTGTTTAAAGATTAAAAAAAAACCAACAACAAAACAAACAAAAAAAGAAAAACAGAAGCCTCTTTCCTGCTGACTGAACCTTTTCACAAAGCTTAAATGCAGTTATAATTCTATGCCTGAAAATCATCAGTTACCTTGTACATTAGGCCTAATTTCTAAAATGCAGAACTAGACATCTGTTCCAGAATAATTTAATTTAGAGGTCTATTTAATAGACTATTTTAGGTATTCAACAAGTTACACTTCTAAGACTTAGATGTTTACCAAAATTCCCCATTTAGGGATATTTACTAATTGCAGGGAAGGGGACACTGCCATTAATGTTCATTAACTGCAAGGCAAGCTCTTAGCACAAACTGTGTAACTACATCTCCAGAAATATCATAAACTGCCTTCTGTGCAACGGTTGCTGTGTTAATGTAAATTAATATCATGGCTGGGTCCCTCCATATGGACTGACATCTCCTTTAAAATATTACAGTAGTGTGTTTTGCTCTAACAGCTGTCAAATTTTGCCACTAATGTGTACTAATGGCAAAATCTTACTGTCATTTAAGAAATAGGCTCCTTCATAATTGAAGAATCTCTTTCTGCAAGAAGTTTGTCTAAGGTGATGTAAAGCAATGTAAACATGTTCCTACCATCTGCCCTCTTGTCTCCTCCCCTAGTATATATTCCTCTGCTCTTACCTTCTCCCACGTTCTTTCTCCCCTAGAGATTTTGCAATACTCTGGGATGCATTAAGTCACTTTTTAATATTGTTCTGTGAGAGAGGTATAAGCTTATCTTCTCCATAAAGGATACAGTAGCCACATGACTTTCTCTTAAAAATGCCAAACAAGCCTCTAGTTTACTGCTGCTGCCAGTTTTTCCAGCTTGCTAAGCCATTTTAGCTGAGGGGCACTTGAACCTCACCTTTAACACAGGAGGGCTGCATCACTTACCCTGTATCCCATCAGTCAAGCAAAAAAAAGGAATGCTCTTTTCCTATTCCTGAAAGCAATCTGTCACCTTCTGCAACATTGTCCATGTTGGCTAGTGTAGTGCTGTAAGGCCAGAGTGTTCTGCACACACCTCACTGCTCTGAGCAGGGATGAATGTTGGTATGCATGGAGGAAACTAGGCTGCAGCTTGAGGGAATCTGATAGTAGAAAACGCCTCCATGTGTAAGTGAGTACAGCTTTGCTTGTGAATTTTGGTGACTTAAAGCTTGGGCCAAAAGAAGTTGTGGACTTTTTTTGGAAAAATCTTTATTTTAAATTCTTTAATTCTAAGATCTTCAAGCCAAGCCAATAACTACTTTATACTTTTAATTTGCCGTAGTTAATTGTTAGGCCTTTTAGCATTTTAAAACAAACAGACAGTTTAATCTTCTCCCCAACTCCTTCCTATCCTAGGTATATCCCTTAAGAGTGAAATTGGTTTTCACAGAATCTTTTAACGAGCAAGTGTTTTACCCCTAATCACCCAGCCTATGAGAGGTTATATGTGTCCATTGATGCAAAGAGCTCCTGGCCCTCAGCGAATGAGTCTGATCAGTGGAGGCTAAGGTGATAGGTTGACAGAATTGTAGTAGTTTGCTAGCATCAGTGGGCTTGGGACGGTGTCTGAGTTGTCGTTGAAAGGCAATTTTAATAGTCATTTTATTATGTCAAATAACTCCCTTGGCCGGTTGATGAGTTTGGTGTAGTATGCTTTCTTGCACTTGCCAGTTGAGGATCGATAGATGGGACCTAGGTGTGGTTGTGTCTGATTATCTTAAAGTAGCTAAACAGGTAGAAAAGGTGACAGCAAAAGCTAGAAGGATGCTTGGCTGCATATGGAGAGGAATGGCTAGCAGCAATAAGGAGGTGATAGTGCCTCTGTATAAGTCTTTGGTGCGACCTCATTTGGAGTATAGTGTGCAATTCTGGAGACCGCATCTTCAAAAGAATATAAACAGGATGGAGTCAGTACAGAGGGTGGCTACTAAAAGGGATAGTGGTCTTCATTATAAAGCATATGAGGACAGACTTAAGGATCTTAATATATACACCTTAGAGGAAAGGTGGGATAGAGGTGATATGATTGAGACGTTTAAATACCTCCATGGCATAAATGCATGGGGGGTGGGGGGAAACCTCTTTCGATTGAAAGCAAGCTCTGCTACGAGGGGACATGGGATGAGGGTGAAAGGGGATAGATTCAGGAGTGATATGCAGAAATATTTCTTTACGGAAAGAGTGGTGGATCCGTGGAATAGTCTCCCAGTGGAGGTGGTAGAGATGAGGACTTTATCTGAATCCAAAAATGCATGGAACAAACACAGAGGCTCTCTAATCTGTCCTTCCATAACTACAAAATGGTCCCCTTTTTTTTCCTTTAGATAGGCCATGTGGTCTCTTTCTGTTGTCATTTTTCTATGATATTCTGTTAATACAGACATATAGCTGGTTTGGTCGCTTGAACATTTGGATATTTGCCATTTGTGTTCTTGTTTCCGGAGTTGTTAAGTTCACTGAGATCTGATGTGTACCATGAATTCTTTGGGTATTTCTTAGAGCAGAGGTACTCAAATCCAGTCTTGGAGGGCCACAAACCAGTCAGGTTTTTGGGATATCTCTAATGAATATGCATGAAATAGATTCAAATACAATGGAGGCAGTGCATGTAAATATATCTCATGCATATTCATTAGAGATATCCCAAAGACCTGACTGGTTTGTGGCCCTCCAGGACTGGATTTGAGTACCTCTGTCTTAGAGTGTTAGCGGCTTTGGGTGGTTGCCATTGCTTCTCCAATGATCTAGTTCCAGTTAGAAATAAACAACATTGATAGACTAATAGCTATCTCCAGTGAAAGCAGTATTGTATCCCAGAATGTGTTTTTTATCCTACTGTTTGAAATGCCTGGATGGCCGGTGTTGGATTTCTTGGGTTGCTAATATGGTGTAAGGGAGTTGGAATTTGATAAGTGTTATCTGACCAAGGAACTGGTATTAGTTGGGGTGGTGAAGGAGTTGAGGTGTATAGGGTTTTTTTTTTATTTGTGAAAATGAGGTCAAGCATGTTGCCTTTTTTATGAGTTGGGAGAATTGCATGGGGCTCATAGTTTCTAGGAATGTTTTGTAGGGACAGAGGGGAGATTGAAGATGCCTAGAATCAGGAGGTCTTTGTTTGTTTTTTAATGCCGGGTATAGAATGATTGAAAGGGCATTGGATGTAGTGGTGGGGGTTCTATATATTAGACAGATGGTTAGCAGGGGTCATTCTGAACTCTGTTTAGCGGGTCTGGATGTCTGATCCAGATGTCCAGGCCCACTAAATGGCTGGGCACAGAGCTCTCCATATGAACAGGCACTTTGTATGGGGAGCTCTGTTCAAGGGAGGGGGGTGGGACAGAGGCAGAGTGGAAAGCAACCTTAGACATTCAGGGCCGATTCTGAGGTCGGCCCTGTACGTCCAGAGTTGGCTACGGATATGGGGACTTATTCTATCTCAGAGGTGGAGTAAGTCCTCCTGGATGCTGGGGGACTGTAGGGCTGGGCAGAGACAAAAGGTGAGGGGTGCAGGGGAATCCCTGCAGCCTGACCCTGGCCATCGGAGGCTGGATCGGGGCTGGGTTATGGAAAAAGAGGTTTTTCTCTGCAGCTGGGGATCAGTGCTCCTCCACCTCCCTCACAAACTTCGTCCACCCCACTCCCCCTAACAGAGCTAGAAGGTCATTCGCCGCCAACACACTGATAATCCCAAAAGCAATAATGAAATGCTTGCAAGCAACAAGAAACAGAGCCTTTGTATTCTATGCACCCACCATCTGGGCCATCACTGACCTCGCCCAATTTAGGAAGTCACTGAAGCACCGTATCTTCCTTCATCACTACTCCTATACTAGCAACAAATCACAACCAGCCATACTCAACTGCTAGGACACTGCCCCCAGCACACCCACATCACACTGTTGCAGCCCCACCCTTTAGCACAATGGTACACCCAGTATATTGAGCGTGTATTGAAGGGATAATCGGTCTAAGTGTGGATTTCAGGCCTGCTCTATAGGTTTGCTTTGTATGATTGCACCCTTACCTGCCTGAAAATATACACAGTAACATATGATTGGCACAAGAAGACATGCATGTGGGCTAGCGAATCAGAGTATTTTGTGGCCTTGTTTATAGACAGCCTAGGGAACCATACTTTGTGTTGAAGTGTGCAGAGTCTTTTTGGGCCCAGTGGCAAGAGAAAATACAGGCCATGCTGGAAGCAAAGACCTTTAACATACAAACTCTGGGCCCTGAAGATAACAGACAAGTGCCAGAAGACGAGTTCCAAGAAATGGAAAGGCATGTACAAGGGGGATTCTGATGAGCTGACCTTGGGCAGACCTTAAAATAGCAACTGTTGTTTAGTAATCTGTTGCTTGGTGATAAACATAGGAGGGGTCTGAGGGTTGCACTGGCAGAAGTTCTCTGACTTTGCAGGTTTTTTGTAAGTTTGGTCAATGATGTCAGTAATTCAGAATGTTGCTATAGAGATGTATATTCTCCAGGACCAAGCAGGAAGTCAGTCCTCACTTATGGGTGACGTCGCCGACGGAGCCCTCGCGGAGCAATTTCCCCAGCTTTCGAAGAAAGCCTTTGGGATTGCAGCGCGCATGCGCGGTCCCCTTCCTGCCCGAGGGTGCCATCTTGCTCAGTCTTCTTTTTTCCGCGGAGCCCTACAGACGTAGTTTGCTATCGCCGCTGAAAAAGTTGATTGATTTCTTAGTTTGTTTTTTCTCGGTTCGCGTGTCCCCGACCGGCCTCGATAATTCGAGTCCGCCCTTATTTAACCTTTTTTGTTTCAGTTTTTTTGTTCCTAACTGGCGTTCCCGCCACTTTCCTTTTCACCCCTGGCAGCGCGGTCTTTCGACCTTGCCGGGGCTCTTTTTCCCCTGATGGCTGCCAGCGGGTTTAAAAAATGTGGTCATTGTTCCAAACTGATGTCCCTCACGGACACGCATGACTTCTGCCTCCGTTGCCTCGGACCCAACCATGACTCTACGGATTGCGGTCCATGCAGCAGACTGTCCTCAAAGTCTCTGAGGAGTCGGCAATCACAAAAGGAACGTATCTTCTCTGACCCCGAGTCCGGTCAGGCTCGGACCTCGTCGGAGGCTTCGACGTCTCGGGGCTCCAGCCACGAGCATCGTCGGAGTTCCTCTGAGCGGGGGTCCCCCAACCGGGAACATCGTCGGAGGAAGAAGTTTGCTCGGGCGGTGTCAGAGGACGCGCCTGGTCCCTCGATGGCCGGGTCGCTTAGCCCAGTCAGCCGCCCTGAGCCCTCGGAGGGGGAGAGACCTCTCAAACTTCCCCGCCTAGAAGTGGAGCCGTCTGGACACATGAGTGCTCTAGTCCTCCTGGACTCCCCTCCGGAACCGATGTCGGGCCCGACGCCGTTGGGGCCCGAGTCGGAGGCTGCCGCGTCTTCTGAGCTGGGTCTCAGGGGGCCCGAGTCGGAGGCTGCCGCGTCTTCTGAGCTGGGTCTCAGACTGACATGCTTGGAGCGCAGTCTCACTGCCTTCCTGGACCAGCAGCGGGTATTGATGACCGGCTTCGCCAGTGCATCTACCCTGACCACCGGGACGTCGACGCCCAAGTCGACACCAGCGACCGAGCCGATCCTCGAGTCCACACGTGCTCGAGCCGATCCTCGGTTGAGATCTCCCTCGGCTTCCTGCTCGGGACCGAGGTCGTTGACGCCGGCGTCGGCGTCAGGGCGAACCCTCGCCCGCACGGACCCTCTTGACTCCTCCACGGAGGCGTTGGGCTGGGACACGGACGGGGACGAATCGCCAGGTTCTTTTCAGACCCGGTGCGTCCCCTCCGACTCGCCTGAGTCAGAGCCTCGGAGGCGATCCCCTCCGGAGGATACCCGCTTCTCCGACTTTGTGAGGGGTATGGCCCAGGCTTTGGCCTTCCCCGCGGATCCCGAGGAGGAGCCCCGCGCCGAAGAGCTCGAGGCCCTCCAGTATGACTCTCCCCCGAAGGAGGCCTTTACTGTACCGGTTCCCTCTATGCTGGAGCGGCTCCTCTTTTGCATGTGGGAATGCCCGGCGTCGACGCTGGTGCTGAGCAAGCGGATCGATTTGTTGTATCGAGTCTGCAAGAGTCCCGGGTTCCAGAAGGCGCAACTACCACACCATTCCATGGTGGTGGAATCGGCCATGCATCGACTAAAGAGTCAAAGATGCACTCCTCGGTGCCTCCGGGTAAGAAGGCCCAGAACCTGGATGCCCTCGGGAGGAAGTGCTTCCAGGGCTCCATGCTGGCCTGCTGTGTCCAGACATACCAGCTGTACATGGACATGTTCCTCTGAGACTTGGTGAAAGAACTCGCCGGGTTCTCAGCTGGTCTTTCCGAGGAACCCTTGCGGGGGTTCCAGACCTTATCCAAGAGTATTTGAGAGTGCTCAAAATTTATCTCTCGAGCGGCATACGATGGCTTTGAGGCGTCGGCCTGAGTTGCGGGAGCCAGCATTGCTGCCCGCCGACAGGCCTGGCTTCAGTCATCTGACCTCGAGCCATGGGTGCAGGACAAGCTCGTCGATGTCCCGTGCAGAGGTGAAAACCTCTTTGGGAAACCCATGGCTGATGATGCGGTGGAACTCGAGTCCGAGACTCTCACCAGGACTCGCTTATCCCGAAAGACCTCTACTCCCTCACAAAAGGGGAAGGGCTCGGGGGAAAAAGCCTTTTTACCCGAGGAAGGTGCCCGCCTATAAGCATCAGTGCATTCAATACCAAGCGTCTGCAGCCCCCAATCGGGGCCCGCAGGCTAAGAGTCAGGGCAATGGGTCCCGTAAGCCGAGGGCCCCCAAACCCACTTCACAGCCCCCTGCTCAGCAGGGTGGGGGTTTTTGACAATGCCAGCATAGCCCCACTACCCTGCACGGGGGGCAGACTGATCCACTTTGCCCACAGGTGGTCAGCCATAACCTCTGATTCCTGGGTGCTGTAGGTGGTTCAAAAGGACTATCTCCTCCATTTTCACCAGGTGCCTCCTCCCTACTTCCCTGGGGAGCCTTCAAGGCCTCCTCTGCACAGGGACTTACTCCTTCAGGAGCTGCAGGGGCTGCTGGGAGAGCAGGCTGTGGAGCCAGTACCCCAACACCTCTGGGGCCAAGGGTTCTACTCGAGGTACTTCCTTGTGCCAAAGCGGTCAGGAGGCCTCCCACCCATCCTGGACCTCCGCGACCTCAACAAGTTCCTGCAGCGGGAGAAGTTCAGGATGCTTACCCTTGGAATCCTGCTGCCCTACCTCCAGCAGGGAGATTGGCTATGCTCCTTGGACCTAAAGGATGCCTATACCCACATCCTTATCCATCCGGACCACCGGCAATATCTGCGATTTGTGGTGATGGGAAGACATTATCAGTACCGCGTGCTGCCCTTCGGGCTGGCGTCCGCTCCCAAGGTGTTCACAAAATGCCTGGCAGTGGTGGCAGCCTTTCTGAGGCTTCAAGGCCTCTTCGTCTTCCCTTACCTGGACGACTGGCTCATACGGGCACAGTCCTCTGTAGTGGTCACTCAGGCCACTCAACGCACAGTGGCTTTGCTCCAGCACTTGGGCTTTGTCATAAACTTCGGAAAGTCCACGCTGCGCCCCTCTCAGGATCTCGAGTTCATAGGGGCACGGCTGGACACTCTGCGGGCTCGGCCTTCTTGCCACGGGAGCGCACCGACAGGCTCATTGCACTGGCCGGCAGGTTCCACAGCGCATCCCCAGCACCGGCCCGGCGCTTCCTGCAGCTGCTCGGTCATATGGCCTCCACAGTCCATGTCACCCCGAATGCCCGCCTGCATATGTGGCCTGTTCAGTGGGGCCTTCGCACTCAATGGCATCAGGCCACAGGGAGTCTGATGGACCTGCTGCAGGTCTCCGACCGTCTGGTCGCCTCCCTGCAGTGGTGGCTTCATCTGCCCAACCTACTGCTCGGCATGCCTTTTCAGCCTCCCACACCCTCCCAGGTGCTCATGACAGATGCCTCTCTCCTGGGATGGGGAGCGCATTGCCGGGGAGCGCGCACCCAAGGCCTTTGGACCCCTTGGGAGGCGGCTCAACAGATAAACTTCCTGGAGCTGCGGGCGATCCGCCTAGCTCTGCGGACCTTTGCTCACCTCACTTCTCGTCAGTCTGTACTGGTGCAGACGGACAATCAGGTCGCCATGTTCTACGTGAACAAACAGGGGGGCATGGGCTCCCTCCTCCTCTGTCAGGAGGCCCCGAGACTGTGCTCGTGGGCAGTCGACCACAACAGCCTCCTCAAGGCTGTTTACCTGCCCGGACAGGACAATTGCCTGGCCGACAAACTGAACTGGATTCTGCAACCCCACGAATGGAGGTTGAACCCCTCAGTTGCCCGGCAACTCTTCCACTGGTGGGGCCTCCCCACCGTGGATCTCTTTGCCAGTCCTCTGAACCGGCAACTGCACAGGTTCTGCTCTCGGCATCCGCACCCTCTCAGGGTAGCGCCGGATGCTTTCCTCATCTCATGGTCCACGGGCCTACTGTATGCCTTCCCTCCCACACCACTCGTGTCCAGGACGCTGTTCAAAGTTGTCCAGGACAGGGCCTCCGTGATTTTGGTAGCGCCCAGGTGGCCGAGACAACCCTGGTTCCCTCTGCTCCTGCAGCTAGCGGTGGACACCCCTCCTTCCTCTGGGGTTTCAGCCCGATCTCCTGACCCAGGATCAGGGCACTCTTCTACACCCCAACCTCTGGGCCCTTCATCTGATGGCCTGGCTGCTGAAAGGGTAGTCCTAGCTCCGCTCTCACTTCCTCTGGAGGTGGAGGCTGTCGTCCTGGCGACCTTCCACCCGGAAATCTTACGCCCTTAAATGGCGCCGCTTCTCGGTCTGGTGTTCTCAGTGCTCTGAGGACCCCTTCGCCTGCTTAGTATCGGTGGTGCTGCAATATTTGCTTCACCTCTCCGATCTAGGCCTCAAATCCAACTCGGTCAGAGTCCACCTCAGTGCTCTCTCTGCCCATCACTCGCCAGTGGAGGGCCAACCTCTTTCCTCGCACCCCTTGGTGGCACGTTTCCTACGGGACCTGCTCCTGCTTAAGCCCCCGTTGCGCCCTCCGGCTCCCGACTGGGATCTCAATGTGGTTTTACAAAGGCTTACTTGCCCGCCTTTTGAACCCATGGCTACCTGCTCCCTTCGTTTCCTCTCATGGAAAACTCTCTTCTTGGTGGCTCTTACCTCCGCTAGGCGCGTTAGTGAACTACAGGCCCTAGTGTCAGAGCCCCCTTATACTAAGTTCTACAAGAATAGGGTTGTCTTACGGACGCACCCTAAGTTTCTTCCGAAGGTGGTTTCCTCTTTCCACATCAATCAAGAGGTGGTTCTTCCGACCTTCTTTCCCAGGCTGCATAGCAGCTGAGCTGAGACTGTTCTGCATACCCTGGACTGTCGAAGAGCCTTGTCTTTCTACCTTGATTGTACGCGTGAACACAGAAAAGCTGCTCAGCTTTTCGTATCTTTTGACCCCAATTGGCTGGGGGTTCCTGTCTCCAAGCGTACTCTGTCCATCGGGGTAGCTGACTGTATCGCCTGGGCTTATGGGGCAGTCGGCCTCTCCTTAGAGGGTCGAGTCACGGCCCACCATGTCAGAGCGAAGGCTGCGTCAGTGGCTCATCTCTGCTCTGTTCCGTTGGCAGACATCTGCCGGGCCGCCACTTGGTCTTTAAGCCAGACTTTTGCGGCTCATTACTGCCTGGAGAGGGAGTCCCGCAGGGACAGTGCTTTCGGACAGGCAGTCCTCCACAATCTCTTTGAGGTTTAGGCAACTCCTACCCTCCGGCCCCGATGTTTGGCTACCGGCCGGATGCGTATTCAGAGAAGATTCCTTCTTTCTGTGCTGTTGAGCTTGGGGAGCTCATTTTTAACTTAAGGCCTCCGGTAGCCTTGAGCTTGGGAGTCTCATAAGTGAGGACTGACTTCCTGCTTGGTCCTGGAGAAAGAGTAGTTACTCACCTGTAACAGGTGTTCTCCAGGAGCAGCAGGAATCAGTCCTCACTACCCTCCCTCCTCCCCTTGGAGTTGCAATCATTCTGTTTTTTGCTGTCTTCGCTATGTCATCTGAGTGAGCAAGATGGCACCCTCGTGCGGGAAGGGGACCGCGCATGCGTGCTGCAATCCTAAAGGCTTTCTTCAAAAGCTGGGGAAATTGCTCCGCAAGGGCTCTGTCGGCGACGTCACCCATAAGTGAGGACTGATTCCTGCTGCTCCTGGAGAACACCTGTTACAGGTGAGTAACTACTCTTAAGAGTACTACTGTAGAGCATCGAGGACAGCCTTCTTTTTCCCTACTGTACCGTAGGGTTAAGAACGCTGCCTGTACCTGGTTTCTCAGACAGACACTTCTGTATCTGTGCTTGCAGTTTTTGCTTGTACTGACTAAAGGAATTTTGCTGACAAGTGACTGTGATTTGAGTTTTATTTTTCTGGTGTATGGCTCCCCTGTACCCAGGTAATCTTGGTGAAAAATTAGGGATCCTTTTGTAGGTCTGACCTTGCCTACAGTATATAGCTTCTAATACTGCAACTAGATGCCAATGTGTATATAACCATTTAATATTCAGATGCCAAGCATCCCCGGTCAAGGCTGTACATCTGTGATCTTAATGAACAACCTGTATATAATTAGACAATCTGTAAATAGTTGCCAGTGGATCTGGTCACCTGTGACCTGATCACTCAACCTGTACATAGTTACCCTTGTTAGTCCCAAGTTGTAACATCTGTTCATTGTAAGGATGTAGCAGCAGAGTGCAGACAAACCAATAATACCAGGAGTCTGTTCAGAAGGTCCAAATCATTTATTTGTGCACAAGTCTCAAGCAAAGTCAAATTCAAAATGGCTGAGCGATGTTCTCTGGTAATACAACAACTTTTATAGACTTTTGCTCCATTCTAGGTATAGAAAAACATTTCATTGGTCCCGGTAACCTCCTGTACCTCCTCTATTGGTCCCGGTACTGATATGATTATCCAATTATGTTCTTGGAGTGGGCTCAGCACCTGCTCACCCCCCTTCTAGTCCCAATTACAATGGCCAGTTCACCAACTTGTTACTTTCCTACTTCCAAGGCCATTTAGCTAGTTAGTACGTGTAGGGAAGCAGGGCTCTGTAACCTTTCTGTCAGCAGTTTCAATTAAATCCTTTATAGCTGTGTTCTCTATCAGTAGGCATTTAAACATATTTCTCTGTATTTTTCCAAGTTTCAGTTCTGCTTGTCTAAGCTAATTCAATTACTTTACTGAGTTCTAATTCTACAATAGCAGCCTATTGGCGGATGTGCATTTCCTATGGGCCTCTTCACAGGCTTCATTTACAGGTCAAGCTAGTTAGGCCTGTCTGTTTATGTTAGACACTGGATCACAGGCCTTCACCTGCCACATCCCCCCTTTGATTAATCTCACCCTATTACTTAATAAGGTGTGAGTTAAATCACTTAAGATGGTTACACCATGGTTGGAGGATTTCGACTATATGCAGGAGGTTTAGGTTGGTATAAGGCCATAATTTTAGTTGCGGTCTTCCACTCTACTGTACTTTCAATAGCACTATGAATAGAATGCATACAACATGGGATTATACATGGTAACAGTAAAATGACAGCAATGATTATTAGTACTAGAATAAGGAAAGTTTTAAGTCGTCCTAGCCATGAGAAAAGACCTGCAAACCAGTTAGGAAACTTTAGTGAATGCCAAGTTTGTACTGGCACATAAGCTTGCTTTCGCATAGTTTCAGCAATTTCTTCAACTACTTGACCTTTATCATCTATTTTTAAACAATTAGTCAAATTCAGCTTACCACATACTCCTCCAGCTGCCAACAAATAATCTAATGCTAAACGGTTCTGATATATAGCAGTGCGCATTTGAGTACTCTGTCTAGCGAGAAGTGTAAGAGCTTGGCTAGTTTCAGTGGTTATTATTTCAACTATGGCTTGTAAGCGAATAATACGATTAATCATATAGATTGGGGTTTGATATCACCACATACTATCATCATTCCAAGTGGCAGGCCCATAGTATTCAATGATTCTCTCTGGTGGCCAATCATCACCCTTCCACTTCTCCCACTTGCTTACCTGGAGGGGTGCTCTCTTCTGTCTCAGTGCTCTTTTGTGGCTATGATTAGTAGTGTACACTGGGTATCCTAATTGTTCTTCATGTTCTGTGTTCAAAAGGAAGAAAGAAGGTCTGATGGTCCCTAAGACACATGCCCCTCCCCAGTGTGTAGTGAGTTGGGCATATGCTCGGTTTCCACAGATCCAGTATAGGCCAGGTGGGGCTTGCCAGGCCTGAGGTTTGGCAAGATTAGTCCATAAATGAGCAAGCTCAGGGAATTTGGCTAATGGGTTAGGGGGTTCAGGTTCTTTAATTCCTGTCCACCAGGATGTCTTCTTGGTGGTGTCATTATAGAACTTCTGGCTAAGACAGACCAGCTGTCCTACCTGTTGTTTGAACTGGGGTCCAGTTTGTGCATAGCAAAGATGTCCAACTATTGAGTGCGCTAACACCCATTCGCTGGTAGTCTTATGTAATTCAGTTTGATTGTAAGTCATAGAGTAATTCAATTCTTGGGCTTCCCATGGCCACTGGTCACCCATTTGTGTCCCCCCACAAAAGTAACATGAAGGCCTGTGATCCACAAGGACAGTGCAGGTTTTGCCTGTACTATACAAATTTTGTTGACTGTAAACTGCACTGATTCTAAAGAGTGTGGTATAAGACATTAAATAAAATAATAATGAAAATAAATAAATCATGGCTCCTGAATGGAGCTGTGGTACTATGGCACTGCGGTTCCATTCATGAGCCTGGCTGAGTTAGCTGGGTGTGTGGGCTGGGCATGCAGCCAAACAGAATCCAGGCCCAGCCTGCACGTCCAGGCCTTAGATCTGATTCTGATCCCATGGGCATAGAATCGGGTCTATCTCTGTATGCCCTACTTCTGATTGGCTGCACAAGAGACTAGATGGCCAGGATCGAAATGGCCTCTATGTAGCTGAAAGAGTCGAGGCCTTCTTTGCTTTCGGTTGTTATTTTTTGGAAATGCAATTGTGATTTTGCTAGGATGAGTACCCCCCTCCTTTAAGGTGAGCTCTTGCACAGTTAAATAGTGTGTAATTGGGTGGTTTGAATTGGTTTAGCATTATTGTACCAGCTTCTGTGATGCATACAATGTCCAAGTTGTGGTGTAAGAGGCGGTTCTTGATGACAGGGATCTTGTTTTGAGCTGACTCCACATTTATGAGTGTGCATCTAAGGTTGTGAGTGAGATTAGTGCTTTTGGTTGTGGCCAGAGTAATTTTTTTGTACTTGTATGTTAATGAAGTTATTCATGTTACTTTGTTTCAGGATAAGGTAAGGGGAGCCAATAGTGTATCTGCTATTTGTAAATAGGACAGGTAAACATGCTGACATAGAAATAGAATTCCACTGCAGCTGTTTGGAATGAAACTGCACACTGCTTTATGACATCACTTCTACCTGACTGTATCTTCACCACTCCCAAACCATCAAACTGACAATTCCACCATACTGCATGCTATGTTTCTGTCCCTCTTATAATTTTCACAGGCTTTTCCTCTCCATACACAAATGTATACAATTGTTTTCACAAATGCTAGTTGGTGTACATTTAGTTACATGCATAGATGAATAAACTGTAGCCTGCATACTGAAATCAGCCCACCCACCCACTAACTAACTTTTCCTGGTTAAAATTACATTACTCCAGCATGTCTGTCATTATCAGAGTTCTGAACTATCCAGCTTTGCCTATGTGCTGGTGGACTATGTCAGAGACGGAATGATGCTGTGACACCTCACCCCTGTGGCACAGGAGGAACAAGGCACGTATGGAAACAGAGGAAACAACTGTATCAATAGGACCTTTTTCTCTACTACTGGAAGTGGAAACAGAAGCAAAAATGTGCTGGTGGGGACCAAAGTAGTGTTGACACATTTTAAATAAGGGACTGGCACTAAACGAGCTGGAGAACCCACATAGGCAACACCACTACCGGGAGATGGGAAGAAGTCTCTGGCCACAGTGGCCAGCACGTGATAAAAAGCTTGAGCAGACAGAAGTGTGAATACCTCATTACTTCCTCACCAACCCATACACGCTCGAAACATGAGCTCTTTTAGCAAAACATGCCTCTTGGTGCAATGGAGGAAGAGCATGCACTTTTCAACTTGTTAAGCGCTACAAAGCCTCTTTTTTTAAAATTATGCAGCTTGGGGGGAGGGGTATAGTATAAAAATTAAAGACTTTCCAATGTTACAATTAAAAAATAGCATCTATTTCTTTTTTATAGACCACGTCTTTCTTTCTGCAGGCGCACGCCCTCCCCCCGATAGAAGCATCAAGGAGTTCCCAACGTCCTCTACAGCGACGAATCCGCATTAAGGAACATCAGCCCATCCCCCCCTCCCTAATCTGAGGAGGCAGGAAACCATAGCAACCCCTGGCCCGACCAATCCCCTCGGCGGAGCTTCAGCCGCTCACGCTCTGCGCCTGCGTCGTGGGTATCCCCGCCCCGCACCTTTCACCCTTCACCCTTCACCCGGCATGGCGGCGCCCGTGGGAGCGGTGAAGTTTTGGAAACCAGGTACATCAATCAAAGTTAGAGCCGGGGAGGAAGCGGCAGCGGTGATGTTTCTCTTCCTCGCTGTGGCTTATGTCTGCTTTCGGCACTCTTATTGAAAACCAGGAGGCGCTAGAGCCTTATCTTATGCGGCCCTTTCCTATTAAGCTGTGCTTGGAGAGCTGCTGCGGGCAGCTTTCATGTCTCTTGTTTTACAATATGGTGAAGGATTGGGAAGCGACAGCGTGCAACCTCTTGTTAAACAGGAAAGATTGTCGACGCCTCCCTTCGTCCTTGTCATTTTCCAGCATCCTCCTGACCATCCGGTTATGTGTTGCCAGTGAAAGCTGAGGCTTTCTCGAGCCGAACACCAAATATTTGGCATACCTCAGTCCGATCCTAAGATGCTTTAAAGGCACTGGTTTTTAAATTCTGCCAAACATTATTATATGGCCGTTGAGAAACATTGTGTAATCCCGCCCCCCTTCAAATATTGGCTCAAACTGTTGAAAGAGTCCTGCACTCCAATCCTCTCTCTTCTCTCCATTTGTAACTCTGATAGGTCTCTTCTCCTTTGGCCTGGTTCGGAGGCTGATAAGCAGATCAAATTGGGAGTAGATATGCTATTGCTGTAGGGTCTAGTCTGCTGGGGCTTGTGTTCCTTTTAAACTGTGATTCTATATTTATTGTATTGTCACAAAACCCAGAGCCAGGAGTATGCTGAGTTGCATAAAGCAGAAAAAATGAGGAGGTGATAGTGTTTCTAATAATATACAGTCTGTTAATTCTGTAGACTGTATCACAGAAACGCTATAGAGAGGCTAGAGGTGGTTCAGAGAAGAAAAACACCACTAACCAAAATGGTGTGGGGTGTATACCAACAATCATATGAGACCAAAGGATCTAAACATGTATGTTGTAGAGGAGAAGAAAGAAGTATTCAAATGTCTCTACTATATCCACCTGAAAGATAGTAATGCACAAGAAACAAACCTGTTCCATCAGGAGGGAAGTTGTAGAATTAGAGGTCATGCTGTGAAACTCCAAAGGGGAAAATTAAAAAATATCAGAAAATATTTTTGAAAAGACAGTATGGTGGATGTCTGGAATATCTTTTTGGAAGGAAGTGTGGAAAAAATGTAGAAAAATGCAAAACAAATATGGGTTAAACAAAGGATCTGTAAAGGTTAGAAGAAAGAATTGGAACACATTTGAGGGTAACCTGCATGCAATGTTCCCTCTAATTTTCTGTAGGCTGTGTGCGCATAAAATATCAGCTGTGTGCAGCTTTTGAAGGAAGGTTAAATTTTTGTGCGCCACATAACGACACTCGGAGTTATATATTTTAAAATTTGACTGCACGTCAGAATACAGTATGTACACCACATTGATTTTAATCAAATTAAATGAAAATAGACGATTACTAAATGAAGCAGGAAATTTCTAGTAATTACAATCATAACTTTTAAATTTTAAGACGTCTGTGTTGTTTTCTATCAGAATCAGAGCCGTAACTTTTGTGCGCTCTGTTGTAAAGTATGTGCGCTCGCTCGGCGAGGTGTGTGTGCGCGCACACGTGCACAGCTTAGAGCAGTGGTTCTCAACCTTTTTTGTGCCGTGACCCCTTTTACCATTGGTCAACTTGTGGGGACCCCAATGATAAAATCAAATGCGTCTCTCATCCTTTATCATTAACGCAATGTCGCTGTAATAATTTGTTGAATTATTAATATATTACAGGCCTTTGCAATATGTTTTTATTTATAAAATTTACTTATTTAAACCACAATAATTAATCACAACAACAAATAACAATATTTGATCTCGAAATTATGATGATTTTGTAGTCAACGGTTTTAGTATGCTTTATTCAAAAAGACTGACGAAGAACAAAAATGTTAGCGTTGTCAAACCTAAAAAGTAGGCATAGGCTATCAGTGCGAAGGTTGTGCTTGCTTCCTTCTCGCCAGATGTGAAATTCTCGGCTCAGTCTTTGCGAGAGCACAACGAAGATCATCTTCTGCAGCAAGTCTATTGCGGTATTTACTCTTGATAAGCAACAAGCTTGAGAAGCCTGTTTCACACAGATATGTTGTTGGAAACGGAAGAAGTAGACGCAACACAATCTCAGACAGTCCAGGATACAATTGAAAATACTTGATCCAGAATTTAATTACTGACATTGAAGAAAAATCATTTTTCGCTGCATCGCTGGTAATGAGTTCAATGAACTCTTCTTGTGCAAGCTCAGGGACATCCTCAACTTTAACTGTGAATGGACTTCTGGCAAGTGCAAATGGTGTGCCAGGTAGATTTGGAAAATACGCTGAAATTTCTTCTTCCAGCATTTCTAGGTGCTGTTTGACAGAAATTATAATTCCATTTCTTGTGTCAAGTTCAATCTCGTTTTCTTCAAAGAAAGTGGATAAGTTTAGCAACATGTACGTTTTATTTTCAGCTAACTTTTTCTGCCAAAGCTGACGTTTCATTTGAAATGCTTGAATCTTTTCGTACAAATCTAGGCATGTTGCATTTGGTCCTTGCAGTGATAAATTTAATTCGTTCAATATTGCAAATATGTCAACCAAGTAAGCAATTTTCAGCAGCTGCTTTTTGTCACTGAAAAGTGCTTCAAATTGTGGTTTTGCTTTTTGCTTAAAAAACATTTTTAGTTCATCGCGAAGATCAAAGACGCGCTTTAAAACCTTTCCTTTTGATAACCATCTCACCTCAGTGTGTAGTAAAAGAACATTATTGGATGCATCCAAATCATTACAAAGTTTTGTAAACAGTCGCGTGTTTAAAGCACTTGCTTTTATGAAATTAACAGCACTTACTACATTTGTCATAGCTTCTTGCAGCTCTGGTGGCAGTGTCTTCGTTGCTAAAACTTGTCTATGAATCATACAGTGAGTTCCAATGGCTTTCGGGGATTCATTGAACACCAAACGTTGAAATCCCGACCGACATCCTAGCATAGCTGGAGCTCCATCTGTGCAAACACCACAAACCTTGTCGATGGGGATATCGTGGTTTTGCAGAAATGAACTAAATATTTCAAACACATGACGAGCAGTTGTTGTCGTTTCAAGTGGCTTGCAAAAAAGGAACTCATCTTTAAACTCACCATTATTAATATATCTCACGTAAACCAGTAACTGAGAATAGTTTGAAACATCTGTGGATTCATCAAGCTGGATGCTAAATAGTCCAAGTGGAGCGGATTTCATTTCCTGGATTATTTGGTCAAGGATATCAGCAGACATATCTTCTATTCGTCTACCGATGGTGTCGTTAGACAAGGAAATTGGACTCAATTTCCGTACAAATTCATCTCCAAGCATGACTCGAACAATATCTTTTGTTGCTGGTAACAGCAATTCCTCGGCAATGGTGTGAGCTTTCTTGGCTTTGGCGATTCTGAGAGCCACCATATATGAAGCTTCAACAGCGGCTATGTTTTGCTGGTGGACCTTTCCGCCAATATCAAGTCTGCTTTTCTTGATTCCATCAGCTTTGTTCTTAAAATACTGAATATCCTTGCCTACAAAGGTGGGATGCTTACAGTCAAAATGCCGTTTCAGTTTGTTTGGCTTCATGGATTCCGCTGATAGAACTTCGCTACAAATAACGCATTGTGGTTTCTCAATCCCTGCTGAAAATATGGAGGTGAAACCATATCTTAAAAAGTCATCGCAATATTTTCTTTTCCTGGTATTCTTCTCTCTGTCATTCATTTTCAGTGGAGTCGCTGGTGTTCTATAATATCACACAAGGCGAAGGCAGATGAGGTCACAGGTGCTAACTTACGCGTTTCGGCTATATAGAAAAAACAAATATATCTTTAAAAAAAAATATATATATAATATGAAATGCATAATGTGCTGTGCTGCTTTTGAACTCTTCTACTTCAATGCCTCCAGTTCTTGCTATTGCTACCAGTTGTTTTTCTCAGCCTGCAATACTTATCCCATTCCTCTTACATTTCTACCCTCTCAGCAACCCTATTCACCCCTACCAAGAAACCCACTTATTCCACACCGGCATGTCTTGCATACAGTTATATAAACAGACAGACAGAAATGCCCTCCCCAGTAGAAGTTCCCTCCGAAAAACCCAGCATGTTTTTAATAGGAGGCCATGCAGTCCCTCCCCGATCACCCCCACAAGGCCCGATCCAGCCCACTGCACCCCAGCAACATAAAAAGCAGCACTGGAAGGTGGACCTGTGTCTGAAAGCCTCACTAGAGGGCTCCTTGGTGTGGCCAAACAGCGGGCGAGCCAGCAGCACCACTGAGTGAGGGCATCCAGCAAAGACCAACAGAACTGTATTAACAGACCTCCATAAAAACTAATTGTAAGCTTTGATGAGCAGGGACTGTCTCTTACATGTCTGTGCAGTGCTGCATACGTCTTGTAGCGCTATACAAATGCTCAGAAGTCTCTGTTAATTAGGCCAACTTGCACCAATGACAATAAACAGCATATAGTTACCGTTGCACATATCACCTTCTTTTCAAAAGGAAATAGTCAGACCATCCAGCATACCCACACAATTACAGTACTCTAGCAAAGTATAATATTCAACACAATGAAAAAAAAATACAAATGCAGAAGGAAAATATATATGGCTAGGGGACCTTGCACTTTCAGCTAAATAAATCTTTTTATTATTAAAAACTGCAACAAAATATAAACATAACAATAAAATAAAATTACAAACCACAGCATTCCATTCCACAACAAGGGGGGGGGGGGATAAAAATGTATGATTCCCCGAAATGGAGGTATATAAAACACAAATGGAGGAGAAGGCCTTCCGCAGAAAGTCCAACAATATGTTGGTTAAATTCTTTATTAGGCACCCAATAAAGAATTTAACCAACATATTGGTAGGCCGTGGTGATTTGCCCTCCGCTGTACTTTTGTTGTTGGTATATAAAACACATAAATAAAAATACTGATGAAATCGGTTGCTTTCTCAGTAATATCCTCTCAAACACAATCAAGTATGGACCTGGGACTCAAACTAAGATTCTTCTGTATGAAAGTGCCAGCACCATGAGGCCAGCCTCCCATTCAGCATTTAAAATGTAAAAAATGAGCTATGTTTTATTTCACTTACTTATAGTAAATAAAGCTATGTTTTATTTCACTTGGAAAGGGATTGGAGTTTATCCGCCTACTTATCAAAATTCACATGTATACATAGAAATTAGCCAAGAAAATCTGTGTTCACCAAAGAACAGGTATAAAATGTAGGCATAAATTCTCGGGAGTAATTTTCAAAGTAGAAATAGATGCATATTTTTGCTCTGAAAGTTCTAAGTATGCACAAGTATAAAACTACCCCATTAACCCATTTTCTCATATGCCATACTCTCCCAAATAGTTATTGGCCAACTATCAGCTTCTGATTCATGATGCGGAGGAAATAATGGATTAGCATTTTGTAGGTGGGCCTGCACACTTCCAGTCACTTAAGCAAGCATTCAAAAAAGATAGTTTGGATAATTCTCTAGAGAACAGTAAATAAAGCTATGTTTTATTTCACTTACTTATAGTCTCCTCCTGCTGCTCTGTCGCGTTGAAGAGCCTCTGCCACGTGGCTGCAAGGCCTGGACCACACGGTCTGTTGTCCGGCGTTTTTTCTGCTCCTGCCTCCTTTTGCACTCGTGCACCGGAGCTCCCGTGCTGTTCTCGCCTCCACTTCGCCGCTCCACTTATCCTCGTCGCTGATATCTCTGTCTGGGCCCGATCAACACCTCGCTGCACTATCGGGTGCCGGAGTGGATGCAGAGCCTTCCCGCCGCTGAAGAGCCAATGCAGATGTTTCCCGCCCCTAAAGGAAGTTAATGTAACTTCCTTTGGGGGCGGGACGTATGTGCACAGGCTCCTTCACAGAGACGGAAGGCTCTGCACCGGCTTGGCTTTTTTCAATTTTTTTTTCAATTGAAGATCGTTGCCGCCGCCGCCGTTGCCGCGACCCCCGGTAAATCCCGAAGCGACCCCAATGGGGGTCGCGACCCACAGGTTGAGAACCGCTGGCTTAGAGGGAACAGTGCCTGCATGGTAGTTATAACCCTAAACAGAAGAATGCATCGAGGTTCCCAAAACCATAGGTGTAACTGCACAGTGCCCTAGTTACAACCCTAAACCAAAGATGGCATCAGAGCTTCCAAAAACAAACTGCAAAGTGGCAGTTATAAGCCTAAACAACTGTGGTACAATTACTACAAAACATAGGGATGACCATTACACTTCTAAAATAGACATATGATTGTATTAAGATTCCAAAAACGCATGTGGAAGCCATCATTGTGATGGATTTTGGTCATGCTTGGGACTCAGATGACTGAGAGACTGGGTGAAAGACATTGGCAAGAGAAGAGTCGTGTTGAATTTGTGTGCATGCCTGTGAAGAGGGCAAATTTATACTGAGCAGACAGGATGGTCCATAGGTTTTTATCTTCTGTGTTTACTATATATTACCAGTACAATTTATAAAAATATATGCAAAACTAAGGGTCAGCAAACACGTTATAGATGAGACTTTTTTAGTGGACTAACTCTATAACATGTTTGCTGACCTGGGAGCGGAGGATCTTGCCTGAAGCTTGTTGGAGAGTCTGCTGCTTGGTGTATGGAACCCCGGGTGAGAAAGGAGCGTGGTGAACTGCACCAGGGTTTGCTCTGCCTACACTGCTGGGTCATCACTGTGACTCACGCATACCTGCATCTGGAAAGTTCTTTGAAAAAAATGTAAAGTGGATTTGATGACCTATTTTTTTTCTCAGCCCTTTGGGGGCTGAGCGTCTGCTCAGTGCAATGTACAGTATAATTAGTGTCTTTATTTTTATATGAGATTGTTTAATTATATTCATGTGAGATTTGGGAGGGTGGATTACTTACTGTAAGGCGGTATATATAGTATTTGGTAAACAAATACTTCTCTTTGATATACATTGAAGATGACTTCAAAGACAGTTTATTATTGGCAGGAAAGATATGGAAGTAGGGTGTATGTAACACCATTTATAGAAGAGAGTTTCCAGGGAACTAGCAAATCTGAAAGTGGATAAAAACATAGATTGGATGGGATGCATTGTGAATATGAAGGGTGCTCAGAGGTTCTGGTGAGCCTTCAGAAGGACCTGTTGAATAGATCTTTTGGAGGTTGGAGTAGCACCATGGGACTGGAGAAATGTAATAATATATGCCTATCTTAAAAGTAACAAAGAGAATGTTGATAACCAAACACTGGTCTGTCTGACCTTGGTGGTGGAAAAACTAAGGAAGCTTTATGAAGGAAAGGATAGTAAGCTTTATCTGCTATCCATCAAGTTGTAGAATCCAAGGCAGAGCGTGTCAGACACACCTGATTGATTGATTTTCTTCAGTTGGACATGCACTGTATGTGGTTTTACTTGGATTTCAGCAAAAATTTTGATACTGTTCTGCATACGAGAGCTATTTATAAATTAAGTGGCCCAGAATGGGTTTCAAGCTAATTAAAACTTGGTTGAATGGTAGACAACAGAGAACTATGGTAAATGGGACTCACTCTGATGAAAGAGAGATGATTAGTGGAATGCTTTAATAATCAATTCTGTGGTTGGTTCAGAGGGGGTCTTTTGGCAAACAACACTCATATCTGCAATGGATTAGCCACATGCCGATCGAGTAGACAGAATGTGAAATGATCCAAAATGTTTTGAGAGTAGCCAAATGCTTGGTAATTAAAGTGAACTGCAATAAGTACAGAAATGCTTATGCACTGCATGATGGGAGGGGGGGGGCAAGAGGAAACGATAATGCATCGCTTCGGCCTCGCCTAGAATACTGTGTTTAGGTCTGGAGGTGACATGTTGGAAAGGACAGAGAGAATCACAGGCTTTTTAGAAAACTGCAGTTAGAATGGATGGTCTGTTGTCTGCCTCATAAGCCATAGAAAATGAGACTTGAGGATCTAAATATGCATTCTGTAGGTTAGGAGAAACAGGGGATTATGATGGAGACTTTTAAGAATTGATTTTTGCAATTCGCCAGGTGGAGTGTGAGAACTGTTTGAGCCAAAAATTGGTTACTCCATCTGTCTCTGTGTGGACTGGGAACATTCTGCTGCTTATCCCATCAAAATGTCTGTTATTTGGCATCTGCCAGGTACTTGTGACCTGTGTTGGACACTATTAGAAACAGGATATTGGGCTTGATGGTCCACTGGTCTGGCCTAATATAGCCCACACAGAGACACAGGAACACAAAGACCACAGCAAGGACTCATACTGATATTCTTAGATATATCGTCAGCCTTCAATACCCTCAACAACAACATTACTACAGTGACTACAAAATATTGGCATCCAAAACACAGTTCTATAATGATTCAAATCTTATTTATCAAACTGATGGCAACAAGTAAAAATGGGACCTAACAACATATCAATATTCTCACAACACCAAGAGCCCTGACCCAGATGGAGTAACCAATTTTTGGCTCAAACAGTTCTCACACTCCACCTGGCGAATTGCAAAAATCAATTGTTAAGCAGCCAGACTTAACACCAAAATGACTTACTACAGGATGAACATTTCTTCTTTCGAAGGAGGACCCGAGTAATATTCCCAATAATTAGACCAATAACTTGTCTGCCTACAATCTATAAATGTTCACTGCAATAGATGTAGGCAGAATATATGATCATATCGAGTCCAGTAACATCATGGCAATAGAGCAAAAGGGCAATAAGAGGGAAGCATATGGAACCAATGACCAGTTAATGTTCAATAAGGCCATCATGGTCAGTGCTAAGAAAAGTAGAAATCTCAGTATAGCATGGATTGATTATAAGAAAGCTTTTGGTAGCGTCCCACACTCTTGGATAATAAATTGCCTTGAAATGTATAAAGTAAATCTTGTTTTGATAAAGTACATGAAGTTTACCATGACAGTGTGGCAAACCACACCCTTTTTGAGATATGAAGATGGTCAGAATATCATTGCTAATATTAAAATCCAGCGAGGAATATTTTAGGGAGATTCCTTGTCACCCCTTCCATTTTGTGTGGCGCTTAATCCAGTGAGTGTACTCATCAACTCTTTGGGATACAGATTTATCCTGAATCCTAAAGAAGGTAACAACCCAGAAACATCTCATTTATTATCAGTGAAAGGGAGGAGTGCCAATCGCCGACATGATCCATCAGCTGTGCCTTTTCAAGTTCCTTGCACTTTTAAACGGCATCGACAGGTGCACCCATGCCTGAGGGCCTCGCCAGAGGGCCCTTCTGTGTGGCCCTTAGGCATGGTCCTTAGGTAAGGACCTAAATACACATCCAGGAGAATTTGCCTCATAGCATTAGTATTATAAGCATGCTGCTAGTTTGTACATATAGCTTGTGCTGGTTACTTATGTCACTCTACCCTGCTGCTATTAATATACTTGCTGTGTGTCTGAGTTTTGTGCTTCCAATTGATCTGATGACTCTCGTTTTCCTGTAAAGGCGCCATTTTGCCCTTTCTATACAGTGCGTTCTGGCTTCTTTTCACCACGGTCCTCACATTGTTGCTCAATCCGACTCTATATATTCCTTTTTTGAATTCTTATGGTGCCAATGCCGGTCTATTGGTCCCACTGACCTTTAACCACTCCCATAGCTTTCAGGTATGTCGACAATTCTCGTTTTTCCGGCACCTTATTACTTGTGAATTGCATACGGTTCTTTCAGGCATACCTCCTGCATCCCACAGAGGCAGGTGCAACTTCTCTGTATCGCTCTCTTGAATTGCCAGTTGCTTAAAAGAAAATCCCCACTTATAACAGATACAGTTCTTTCCCACTCATTGGATATTCTTTGCCTTATATGTGGTACGTCACACTCTCCACAGAATTAAATAAGCTAGCACCGCTGCAGAAGGATCTCAAACCCTACAGAGGTTTAAGGCCTGCTAGCTTTTCTGTCACTGTAAAATATTTGAGGCAAAGAAAGATTACTTTTCCATACTCATCACCAAATCTCCATCTACATTAAAAGCTATTTTTTCAGTTGCCTCAACTTTCTATGCAATGCTGATTCCAACGCCATTTGCCCTGGTCTGGGCCTACCCTGGAAACACCAGTGGACTACATTTTGACCAAAGTTCAGTCACTCAAGGCTACGCTATCCTCACCTCTATCTTTTTCTCCACTGGCTGAAGCTGGAGGTACTTTTTTCTCTACCAGTGCACTCCTGGTCACATTTTACCCCGTGTCTCTCATCCAATTAGAGAGGGTATTGCAGTCCATTCATAAAACCACTTCCTCCTTAGACCCAGTTTCATCAGTATGGCTAAATGAGCCCAGTTTGGGACTCCTCCCGATCTTGCTTTCACTGGTCAACCAAAGTCTATCTTCAGGAGTGGTACCTGAGGCCTGGAAAAAAGCTATACTCCATCCTTTAATAAAGGATCAGCGTGGAGATTGGTCTGATCCTCAAAATTACTGTGAACTGAAAGCAAAGGATGAGAGGTTGATAGTTGCAGTCCAGGTCAGCGGCTTAAAGATGAGATGGTTTACAGCAAGCTTTGAAAAAACTGGCAAAACAGACATGTCAATTCTGTGGAAAAGTCCTGGAAACGGTGACTCACCTTATAGCTTGCTGTGAAGTTCTGATGGCGGAAAATTTCTATATAGAAAGGCACAATAAAGTAGCATGCCTTATCCATTGGAAACTCTGTGCCCCAGAAGTATGTGACCCTAAAAGAATTACAGAGAATGAGGAGGTTATGTTCGCCTGGGATACTCCCATTCTGACCGATAAAAGGCTGGATGTGAGGAAGCTGGATAATTCCAAGTGACTACTCTATAAATTGCGTTGAGAGGGAGAAAATATTCAAGTACCAAGAAATGCAGTCTTAGACCAAGAAAATGTGGCAGAAAGATACCGAGTTATTTCCCATCCTGTTGGGTGATACAGGCCTAATTAAGAGGAATTTCCAAGCACACCTTGATAAATTACCTATACACGTAACATCTTACAAACTCCAGGAGGTGTCTCTCTTTGGCATGATGCAAGTACTATGTGGAGCATTAGCAGTAAATTTGAGAAACTGAGATCATACTCCACATACCCTGGTTTAGAAGTGAGGTTCATGACTGTTATGGTGTGCGCAGGACTCGCCGATTTGGAGAAATTGCCCCCCCCCCCAAGGAGGTCCCAGGGATCCACATGATCATACCTCCTTTTCAACTTATATCTGCAACCAATATGCACAATCATGCAAATCCACAACATATATGCAGACGACAACATGTTATACACACTGTTTGACACCCACAACCCCTCCTACACAAACATACTTCAGTGCCTAGCGACACCATCCAACAGCTAACTGACGACTCATTAGCAGTAAATTAAAAAAAGACAGAAATACTCTTTGTGACCGGAAACGAGTCATTCATCCCACCCACCACACTAACTATAAATACCAATGAATTAAAAGTACAATCCAAAGACAAATACCTTGGCATAACTCTGGACCAGCGCTTGTGACGTTTATATGAGTTTTCAGGTTCAAGTAGAACCATCTACAACAAAATACAAATACTTCAAAATCTTCGCCTACTACTCCAACCCTCCCATTATCGCACTGTATGTCAAGCCATCATTTCCCCCCATTTTGATTACTGCAACAAAATATACCAAGGACGACCAAAATCCACTCTCCTACTACTCCACATGGCCCTGCACACAGCAGCCTTAATCATACAAGGTGCCCCAAAGTATGACCATATCGCATCCATCCTAAAACATCTTCACTGTCTAAAACTATCAAGCATGATCAAATATAAAGTCATAAGTCTCATATTCAAAATCATCCGGAACCAATCAGCCACCTGCCTACAAACACTACAACAAAAAAACACAAACAATGAGATCAAGAAGGCAGACCACCTAAAACATACTAAATATCCCCCAGGAAGAACTAAAAAGCAACCAATGTATTTGCAGCAGATCCTTTATATTCTATGATTCAAGCATATGGAACTCATTACCAGAAATCCTTTGAAACACTACCGAACGGACAAATTTTAGGAAACAACTCAAGACCTACGTATTCATAGAACACTTTGGACCATCGGAATCCCTGACACCCCCAGCCTAATCTATGTCAACCCACCCTCTTACAGTTTTGACCACTGTAATAATCTCATGACTGCTCTATATATAGAAACATAGAAGTATGACAACAGAAAAAGACCACATGGCCTATCTAGTCTGTCCTTCAATATCAACTACTACAATAGTCCACTTTTTTCCTTTAGAGATCCTCTGTGTTTGTCCAATGCTTTTTTGAATTCAGATAATGACCTCATCTCTACCACCTCCACTGGGAGACTATTCCATGCATCTACCACTCATTCTGTAAAGAAACATTTATGCTTGCTTTCATTCATAAGAGGCTCTCCTCCTGTGCATTTATGCTAGGGAGGTATTTCAACATCTCTGCCATATCTCCTCTATCACGTCTTTCCTCTAAAATATATATATTAAGATTTGTCTGTCCCCATATGCTTTATAATGAAGACCACTAATCACTTATACAGAGGCACTATCACCTCCTTTTTCTGCTGGCCGAACCTTTCCCTATGCACCCAAGTAACCTTCTAGCTTTTGCCATTGCCTTTTCTACCTGTTTAGCTACTTTAAGTTTGCTGGACACAGCCACACCCAGATCCCGCTCTAAGTCCTTTACCTCCTATACTGTACCCCACACCCTTGGATTTTTGCAGCCTCAATGTATGATCCTGCATTTTTTAGCATTAAATCTCAGCTGCCAAATTCTCGACCATTCTTCAAGCTTAGCTAGATCCCTCCTCATGTTATCTACTCCTTCCTGGGTGTCTACTCTATTGCAGATTTTTCTATTATCTGCAAAGAGGCAAACCTTACCTGACAGCCCTTCCACAATTTTACTAACAAAGATTTTAAAAAGAATCGGACCAGAGGTCAAGTGATGTGGTGAGATCGAGCGGTTGTGATCTGCTCGAGCTCTGGGCCGACCCCTCTCCCACCAGCACAACGAGCCGTTTTTAAGCCTCTTGGCTTCGCTGAAAATGGGGGTGCAGCAGCGGAAAGCCCGTCGGGTGCCCTATATGGAGAGCGGGACATGGTGGCAAAAGCGGGCAGGCACGAGAAGGAGCGGATGACCGGACATCCCAAGATGGTGGAATCAGAGCCAGCCCCAACATCCCCCTTGCCTGTATCTCCGGTGACCATTGAAGAGATCTCAGCGGCGGTGGCCTCTGCACTGAACATAAGAACATAAGATATGCCATACTGGGTCAGACCAAGTTCCATCAAGCCCAGTAACCTGTTTCCAACAGTGGGCCAATCTAGGTCATACATACCTAGCAGTTTCCCCAAAAGACACAGGTTCCGCAATGTTTGTACTGGGTCAAGCATTGGTATCCTGGGTCCCTTCTTAATAATGGTTTATGTACCTTTCTTCCAGGAACTTGTCTAAGCCTTTTTTAAACCCAGCTACACTAACAGCATTTACTACATCCTCCGGTAACAAATTCCAGAGTTTGAATACACGTTGAGTGAAAAAATATTTTCTTTTATTAGTCTTAAATAGTTTACCCTGTAGCTTCATTGCATGTCCCCTAGTCTTTCTATATTCTGATAACGTAACAACCGATCTATGTTTACCCGTTCCGCTCCGTTCATTAATTTATAGACTTCTATCATATCTCCCCTCAGCTGTCTCTTTTCCAGGTTAAAGAGCCCTAACCTTTTTAGCCTTTCTTCATAGGAGTATCCTTCCATCCCCTTTACCATTTTGGTGGCTCTTCTCTGAACCTTTTCTAATAATGCTATATCCTTTTTAAGATACGGCAACCAGAATTGCACACAGTATTCAAGGTGCGGTCTCACCATGGAACGATATAGAGGCATTATAATATCTTTTGTTTTATTTTCCATTCCTTTCCTTATGATACCTAGCATTCCATTTGCTCTCTTGTCCGCCGCTGCACACTGGGCCGAGGGTTTTAACATGTTATCCACAATGACGCCTAAGTGTTTTTCCTGGGTGGTGGTTCCTAATGTGGAACGTTGCATCGTGTAACCATAGTTTCGGTTGTTCTTCCCTAGGTGCATAACTTTGCACTTGTCCACATTAAATTTCATCTGCCATTTTGATGTCCAGTCTTCCAATTTATCAAGATCCTCTTGCAATTTTCCACAATCCTCTTGGGTATTAACAACTTTAGTTTTGTGACATCTGCAAATTTGATAACCTCTCATTCCCTTTTCCAGGTCATTTATGAATATGTCAAAAAGCAGCGGACCCAGCACAGATCCCTGGGGTACACCACTATTCACCTTTCTCCATTGGGAAAATTGACCATTTAGCCCTACCCTCTGCTTTCTATCTTTTAACCAGTTCTTGATCCAAAATAGTACACTGCCTCCTATCCCATGCTCTTTAGTTTTGCCAAAAGTCTCTGGTGAGGGACCTTGTCAAAGGCTTTCTGAAAGTCCAGATACACAATATCAACCGACTCACCTTTGTCCACCTGTTTATTCACACCTTCAAAAAAACATAACAGATTAGTAAGACAAGATCTGGCGGTCCAATTTGATACGCTCCAGGGTAAAATGGATGCCCTGCAATATTCTATGGATTCGCTGGGAAGCCAGATGTGGGAGGCCGAGATCCGGATCGGGATGATCGAGGAGACTGTAGAGGCGCTGCAGCACAAGGTACAGAGGCTTCAGGCAACATCACAGATGCACGAGGCCAAATTAGATGATTTAGAAAATTGCTCCCACTGCAACAATCTGCGTTTTTTTGGGCATTCCAAGCAGCATACAGGACAGAGATTTAAAAGCCTATTTAGGGGCTTTAAGCATGCAAGTGCTGGGTGGTGGAGAGGAGCATGGCAAGTTGATATTGGAGAGAGTGCACAGAGTGGGGCCTAGGCAGCCAACCGATACTAGGCCACGTGTGGTGCTGGCAAGATTCCTGCATTTTCCCCAGAAAGAAGCAGTGCTGAGAATGGCTAAGAAAGCAGGGGTAATTGTAAAAGACAGTGCAAAGGTGAGAATTGTGCAAGACTATTCAGCGGCTTTGAGCCAAAGAAGAAAGGCTTATGCCCCCCTTTGCCAGAAACCTGTGACAGCTAACATCAAGTTTACGGTACAATACCCCTCGTGGCTCCATATTATGCATGGAGGAGCGCAGAGAAGCTTTGCTACAGCGGCAGAAGCATCCAAATATATAGAGGAGCTGACGAGGACCCAGCCAGCCCAGACCGGGGAGCCTGATGAGGAGCGCTGAAAAGGGACTGTGAATGGCTGACCACTTTTAGAGAGCCAGCCCTATGCAGGACCGAGAAAAAGTAGCATAACACTGAATGGAGGATTCGGGCCTCTGGTGTTTGCAAGGGAGGCCAGTTTGAGTACACACCATGTCTGGTGATATACATATATGTTGGTATAAGTCAGAGGGGGACAGGAGTGAGAAGCACCCCTGAACAGTCTAAAGGGGCGGCGGGTGGGATAATTGATTTGGACTGTTGATTGGTTCGTGAACGCTGAGGGTCACTGGGTACTGTGGAACACGTTTATATTATATATTGTTCTGATGCAGTACTCATTTCATATCAGTTTGATTATGGGGCAATGTTGATTGTTTACCTAATGAAGTAGGTTAAGTGTTTTGTGGGACATGATTGTACACTGTTAATTACTATGTCAATATCCACCTGGATTTGGGGAGGGGGTTGAGTATGGGGGGGGAGGCGGTTTGTGAGTGTCTTCTTAAGCGAGCGGGGGAGGGGGGTACACCAACACATCTTAGTGACTATGAGGCGCAGAGGGGTTAGGGTTACAGAGAGGGTGAGGGGGGATAGAGGGGGGTTTGGGGTGGAAGGAGGGTAGGGCTGGGGGGAGATGGGGGGAGGGAAGCACAGCTATCAAGGGAAGCGAAAGTTGAGAGCAAGAATTAGGATAGGAATGCGGGAGGAGCCCCAGGCTTGGGGGGGGGGGTGTCTTCCTGGGAGACATGTAGGAATCGAGAAGTACGGACCACTTGAGTATGTGACCCTCTGAAGATTATTTTGTGGAATGTATGTGATATTGGGAATCCAATTAAGAGAGAGAAAATACTGCAAGCCTTGGCTAGACAAAAGTGTGACATAGCCCTGCTGCAAGAGACCCACCAGACTGCTGAGGAACATCTGAAATTGCAACGGGACTGGGTGGGCTAGGGGTGGGGGGGCTCCAGCGAAGGGGAAAAAAGGTGGAGTGGTCATACTGATCCATAAACAGATACGATTTGTATTGGAGAGAGTATACGTTGACCACGACGGAAGATATGTGCTAATATATGGCATGCTGGAGGGGCAACCTATAGTGCTGGTTAACATATACAGCCCAAATGTTAAGCCTCTAGAATAGAGCAACTGCCCGATGTCCCCTTGATACTGGGGGAGACTTTAATGGGGTGCTGGATACGGATTTAGACACATCACGGGGGGAAGGAGATAGAGCGCGGGTGGCCACAGCCAAGGCGTTACGGGGCCTTCGAGGGCGATTGGGGGTGGTTGACCCGTGGCACTTGCTGCACCCAATGGAGAGAAATTTTACCCACCAGTCGTGTGCACATGGCACCAGTGCCCGGATCGATTACATTTTCGTATCGAGAGGTTCTTTTGCACGAGTAATAGATGCGCAAATTGGCCCATCGGAGATCTCTGATCACACTTTGATTTGGGTGGAACTGGAGTGGGCTGAAGGAGATACGCGATCACGAATTTGGCGATTTCCGTTGGAACTTTATAGGGATGCTGATTTCCAAGTTTATCTCAAGCAACGTTAGCAAGACTTTGAGTTAAACAATGCACGGTATAAGGTTGATCCCCTTTACCATTTTGGCGGTTCTTCTTATTTATTTATTTATTTATTTAACATCTCTTATATACCGCGCTATTAAAATCAGTGCGGTGTACAATGAACAAAATATACTGCAATGTGTACAGGTAACATCGAGTTTACAGAGAACAAGGGAATATATAACATGGAATAACAGGGATAACTATGTACAATCAACATTATACTATGAATATGCTTTTATTATATATAACTATGTACAATCAACATTATACTATGAATGTGCTTTTATTATATACCATATTTAAACTCGAGTGGATATTGTACGTGAATTCATGGGTGGCATGGGTCAGTAGAAGTAAAGTGAAATATCGTGGGAACTAACCATTTTCTGATTGGATAAAGGTGTTAAAGTGTTTGGTGTGGGTGGGAGGCCTGTTGGCTGTGTGAGTGTCTGTGGTCACTTCTGGGTAGTATTTTGTGAATAAGTGATGCTTTACAGCTTTGCGGAATTGTAATAGGCTTTTGATGCCGCGGATTTCATGGGGAAGTATATTCCAGTTCCTGGGTGCGAATAATGAAAAAGCTCTGTTTGATGTAGCTTTAGTACATGATGTCATCATCTTGGGAACTATTAAGGTGTTCATAGTTGTAGTCCTTCTGTTTCTATTTTCAGGGGTGTTATGGATTAGTTTTCTGATTGGTGTTGGTGGGTAGATATTCATGGCTTTGAAGGTCAAGACTAGTGACTTATATGAGAGTCTGGCTTGTAGAGGTAGCCAGTGTAGGTCTTTCATGATAGGCGTTATATGAGCAGACCTTGGTGATCCAGAGAGGACTCTTGCAGCTGTATTCATAGCCAGACGAAGTGGATTTAATGTTGATTGAGAGAGCCCATGGAGGATGATGTTTGCAAAATCTAGATGTGGGAGGACTAGTGCCTGGAAGGTTGATCGGAAATCAGTATAGTCCAGTAGTGGACGGAGGTGGCGTAGTGTTCTGATCTTGTGATATATATTCTTTGTCACATTCTTCACATGCATTGTCATATCCAGGTGTTGATCTAATGTTATGCCGAGGTATCGGATCGTGGGTTTGGACGTCAGTTCTATGTTGTTGATCAGCAACGACGGAGGAGGTACGAACTTAAGATTCCTTGTGACAAATAGGACATCAGTTTTGCTATGATTTATTCTTAGGTTTTGAGTCAGCAGCCATTCAGCTACTGCTCCAAAGCAGTTGATTATTGGAGTATACACTGGTTGGTCAGTTTTGAACGGCATGTATATGAGGATGTCATCAGCGTATGCCAGGCATTGTACGTTGAAGGATCTGATCAATTCACATATCGGCTGCATATAAACATTGAACATTAACGCCGATAGTGAAGATCCTTGTGGTACCCCTTGAGACTGTAGGAATGGTTCTGAGGATTCCTGGCCTGTTTTAACTTGTTGCCACCTATTGGAAAGGTAGGATCTACACCATTCTAGTGCTGTGCTTCGAATCCCCTTTTCTCTCAGGCGTTGCAGTAGTATATCGTGGTTCACAGAATCGAATGCGGCGGAAATGTCTAAAAAGATGAGAATAAATCCTTGTTTGATGTTGTTTAATCCTGTGATCAGATCGTTGAATAGGGTTGTAAGGATTGTGTCGACTCCATGTGCTTCTCTGAATCCATGCTGTGATTTGTCTAGTGGTGCTTCTGTGAACCTTTTCTAATAACGCTATATCCTTTTTAAGATACGGCGACCAGAATTGCACACAATATTCAAGGTGCGGTCTTGCCACTGAACAGTATAGAGGCATTATAATATCTTTTGTTTTATTTTCCATTCCTTTCCTTATGCTACCTAGCATTCTATTTGCTCTCTTGGCTGCCGCTGCACACTGGGCCGAGAGTTTTAACATGTTATCCACAATCACGCCTAAATCTTTTTCCTGGGTGGTGGTTCCTAATGTGGAACCTTGCATCGTGTAACCATAGTTTGGGTTGTTCTTCCCTAGGTGCATAACTTTGCACTTGTCCACATTAAATTTCATCTGCCATTTTGATGCCCAGTCTTCCAATTTATCAAGATCCTCTTGCAATTTTCCTCTTGGGTTTTAACAACTTTAAATAGTTTTGTGTCATCTGCAAATTTGATAACCTCACTCGTTATTCCACTTTCCAGGTCATTTATGAATATGTCAAAAAGCAGCGGACCCAGCACAGATCCCTGGGGTACACCACTATTCACCTTTCTACATTGGGAAAATTGGCCATTTAGCCCAACCCTCTCCTTTCTATCTTTTAACCAGTTCCTGATCCTCAGTAGTACACTTCCTCCTATCCCATGACTCTTTAGTTTTGCCAAAAGTCTGTGATGAGGGACCTTGTCAAAGGCTTTCTGAAAGTCCAGCTACACTATATCAACCGACTCACCGTTGTCCACCTGTTTATTCACACTTTCAAAAAAACATAACAGATTAGTAAGACAAGATCTTCCTTGTCTAAAGCCATGTTGGCTGTCTCCCATTAGGCCATGACTATCTACATGCTGAGTAATTTTATTCTTTATGATGGTTTCTACCATTTTTCCCGGTACTGACGTGAGGCTCACCGGTCTGTAGTTTCCCGGATCACCCCTTGAGCCCTTTTTAAAAATTGGTGTTACATTGGCGATCCGCCAATCTTCAGGTATTAGAGATGATTTTAATGATAGTTCACAGATTACTAATAGCAGGTCTGCAATCTCATGTTTCAGTTCTTTCAACACCCTTGGATGTATACCATCCGGCCCAGGTGATTTGCTAATCTTCAGTTCATCTAATAGTTGTAATACATCTTACCGATGTATCGATATTTCCTTCAATTTTTCCGCACCTTTAAATACCACTTCAGTCATGGGTAACATCCCTACATCTTCCTCAGTAAAGACCGAAGCAAAGAATTCATTCAGTCTCTCTGCTATCACCTTGTCGCCTCTTAGTGCCCCTTTAACTCCTCTATCATCTAATGGTCCAACTGATTCTCTCACAGGTTTTTTGCTATGAATGTACTTGAAAAAAATCTTTATTTTGCGTTTTTGCTTACGCAGCAAGCTTCTTCTCAAATTCTCTCTTTGCCTTCTTTATCAATGCCTTGCATTTGACTTGCCAGTGCTGTGCTGTTTCCAGGTTTCATCGTTTGGCTCTTTTTCCATTTCCTGAAAGATGCTTTCTTGGCAACAACAGCCTCTCTGACCTCACCTTTAAACCATGCTGGCAGTTTTTTGGACTTTCTTCCACTTTTCTTAAAGCGTGGAATACAGCTGGTCTGGGCTTCCAAGATAGTATTTTTCAACAGCACCCAAGCTTGATGTAAGTCTTTAACCTTTGCAACTGCTCCTTTTAGTTTTTTCTTAACTATTTTCCGCATTTTATCATAGTCTCCCTTTCGAAAGTTAAAAGGTAGTACTGTGGATTTCCTTACTATCCCTCCTCCACTAATTTAAATCAGAGGCGATCATGCTATGATCACTATTGCCAAGTGGCCCCAACACCCTTATCTCTTGCACTAGATCTGGTGTTCCACTAAGGACTAG
The DNA here is from genome assembly GCA_033557465.1 of Ichthyophis bannanicus. Taxonomy (NCBI): domain Eukaryota; kingdom Metazoa; phylum Chordata; class Amphibia; order Gymnophiona; family Ichthyophiidae; genus Ichthyophis; species Ichthyophis bannanicus. The sequence goes on along the minus strand of CM066049.1, from coordinate 72,945,193 downwards.
GTCTAATATGGCTTCCCCTCTCATCGGTTCATGGACCAGCTGCTCCAAGAAGCAGTCATTTATGTCATCTAGAAACTTTATCTCCCTAGCATATACTGCCGTGACACTGACCCAGTCGATACCGGGGTAATTGAAATTGCCCATTATTATTACCGCGCTGTAACTTTTGTTAGCTTCCTTGATTTCTTTGAGCATTTCATCATCCATTTGTTCATTCTGGCCAGGCGGTCGATAGTACACCCCCACCGCCATCGCCTTCCCCTTTTTATATGGAATTTCAATCCATAGAGATTCTACAACAAATTTTGTTTCCTGCAAAACTTTAATCCTTTCTGACTCAATGCCCTCTCTAACATACAGCGCAACCCCTCCACCAGTTTGATCAGCTCTATCATTACGATATAGTTTGTACCCAGGTATCACAGTGTCCCACTGGTTGTCCTCCTTCCACCATGTCTCTGATATTCCAATCACATCTAACCTCTCATTTAGTGCTATATATTCTAACTCTCCCATCTTATTTTTTAGACTTCTAGCATTTGCATACAAGCATTTTAGAGACTGTATTTTATTCATATTAATTTGGCTATTGGTAGACATGGATGATTTGGGATCTTTAAGCTCTGTCTGCTCCATACTCGAGGGCATTTGGGCTACTTTACTCTTTTTTGGAACCTCTCTGCTTTTGGTAGTATCCTTCAAGGATACATTCTTCCGAACCATCTGTTCTTGGGCGACTGTCGGCTTTCCCCCATTATCTAGTTTAAAAGCTGCTCTATCTCCTTTTTGAAGGTTAATGCCAGCAGCCTGGTTCCATCCCGGTTAAGGTGAAGCCCATCCCTACGGAAGAGCCCCTCCTTTCACCAGAATGTACCCCAGTTCCTAACAAATCCAAACCCCTCATCTCTGCACCATTGTCTCATCCACGCATTGAGACTTCGGAGCTCTGCCTGCCTTTTGGGTCCTGCATGTGGAATGGGAAGCATTTCGGAGAACGCTGCCCTGGAAGTTCTGGATTTCAGCTTCCTACCTAAAAGCCTAAATTTAGCCTCCAGAACCTCCCTACCACATTTTCCTATGTAGGATGTAGGAAAATCCGTGCATATTGTGAAAGGATCAGTAATTATATGAGTGGCTTACTTCAGCAGCAGATTAAGTGGTCTGGAGCGCCAGTAGCGCTGGATAAGTTGGGACCACTCCATCCGAAGGGGAAATGGGAACGGATACTTGTGAGAAAGGCATGTCTGGTGGGGAAGGGCCCAATACTTCACAAATGGAGAGAACAACAGCTCCCTACCTTTTGGGAATGGCGTAACAGCTTTCATCAACTGATGCTCTTCGAGAGGAGGGGGGCCAGGGGCAATGTTAAACGTGGGCTTCCTTTCTGTTGATTTGGGAGCCATATATCCAAAAGCTTGGACCATACGCCCGTAATGAAGTCTTACAAATGGGGTAGGGCTGGTGAATCTGGTGGGATCCCGAGGACGGAGAGTGGGTGTGGGTCTAATAGGAAAGTTCCTGGTTAGGATAGTAGTGGGGGGGGGGGAGCTGTACTGGGGGGGGAGGAGAGGGAGGGGAGAAGGGGGATAAATAAAATAAAATGTAGTACCGCGTTCAACAACTGGCCTCTGGACTGGTGGACAAGGGTCAGCCTCACCCAGTGGCATTATGTTTGTATGTATATACGCAGTTTGTGATGTTTCTTTTGTGTGGTTCCATAAATAAAGCTTAAAAAAAAAAGAATCAGACCAAGGACATATCCCCATGGCACAGTGCTGGTAACTCCCATCCTTCTCAGAGTGAGCTCCATTTACCTGTACCCTTTGTTGCCTCCTTCTTAACCAATTTCTAATCCAATCAGTAACTTTAGGGTCCATTCCTAGGGTGCTCAGTTTGTTTATAAGTCGCCTGTGTGGAACGGTGTCAAAGGCTTTACTGAAATCCAAGTATACTACATCTAGGGCTCTCCCTTGGTCCAACTCCTTGGTCACTGAGTCAAAGAAATCAATTGGATTTGTCTGACAAGACCTGCCTCTGGTGAATCCATGCTGCCTCCGATCCTGTAAACCATTGGACTCTAGAAACCTCACTATTTTCTCTTTCAGCAGCATTTCCAATAATTTACTCACCACAGAGTTTAGACTAACCGGCTTGTAGTTTTCAACCACATCCTTGCTTCCGCTTTTGTGTAAAGGGACCACTTGTGCCTCTCTCCAGTCCTCTGGCACCACTCCTGACTCCAAAGAGGCTCTGAAAGTTCAGTCAGTGGAGCCGCTAGAATGTCCCCAAGTTCCTGCAGTATTCTTGGATGTGTCCCATCGCTTTGTCTACTTTTAGTTTAGCTAGTTCCTCATGAACACAGTCTTAAATCATTCAAGATCTTCGTAGCTTCTGTTCCTATTTGTGGGTGTTTTCTGAGGTCCTGCCCTGGCCTTTCATCTTTGAACATAGAACAAAAATATTTGTTAAGCATTTCCACATCAGCTTCTATATATTCCCCCCTTTCACCCTTGAGTCTGACAATACCATTTTTTCCCTTCCTCCTCTCACTAACATATTTGAAAAATGTCTTATCCCCCATGTTATTGCATTGGCCATTTATTTTTCTTCTTTTTGTATCTTTGCTTTCCTGACTACTTTGCTAGCTTCTCTAAGTTTTTCCAAATATAGATGCCTGGTCGTCCTCTCTCTGTGATCTCTCGTATTTCATGAAGGCCTCCTTTTTCTTCACCTTTTCAGATACTTCTTTTGAGAACCATAGCGGCCTCCTATTTCTTTTATCTTTACTTACCTTTCTAACAAAAAGATTGGTTGTCCTTAAAATATCCCCTTTCAGTTTTGCCCACTGTTTTTCTGCAACTCTCAGCTGTTCCCATCCTGCTAATGACTCCTTGAGGTATTGGCCCATCTTGGCAAAGTTAGTTTTCCTAAAGTCTAAGACCCTCGCTTTTGAATGGATTTTATCAGCCCTAGTTCTAATACTGAACCACACCATCTGGTGTTCATTGGATGCGAGATGATCTCCACTATAACATCAGAAACACTTTAACCATGGTAAGCACCAAGTCCAGCATGGCCCCATCAAGTGCGGGTTCTGTTACCAGTTGCGTGAATAGTCCTCCCTGTAGAGAATCCAGGATCTCCTTACATCTAGATGACACCACAGCAGGGATGTGCCAATTAACATCCAACATATGGAAATCACCTATCAGTGGCACTTCCCCACCTTTCCTGGCAATGCTGCATTTGTCTTCAATTAAATCTCCATCCACATCTTCTCTCTGTGAGGGGGGTCTGTATATCACACTAATGCAATTGGATTTCTTTTTCCCTCTTTCTAGTTTAACCCCAGTGCCTCCTCTCTCTCTCTCTCTATAAGCCCTGTAATTCTATAGCTTTAATACTATTTTTTATGTATAGTGCCACTCCTCCTCCCCACCCTAATAAAGTATTATTATTTTTTTTTAGTGCCATCAAGTCAGTGTTGGCTCATAGCGACCCAGCTACCTCTGGGTTTTCTTGGCAATGTATCACCAGAAGTAGATTGCCAGCCTTTTCTTCCAAGGCAGTGGAGGGTAAAGTGACTTGCCCAAAGTCACAAGGAGTGCCAGTGGGAATCGAACCCTTGATCGTCTGGGTACTAGACAGTTGCTCTAAGCACTAGGCTACTCCTCCACTCCGAATAAAGTATAGCCGTATATAATTACATTCTAGTTATGATTGTCCGTGATCTATGTCTCCGTAACTGCCACTAAATCCAAGTCAGCCTCTTCCATTAAAGCCTCAACATCTGTGATCTTATTTCCCATGCTACAGGCATTTAAGCATGCTGCTTTCCAGATGCTGCTCCTTTTAGCCATTTCTATAGAGATATTTAATATTTCACTTACCTGGGGGCTTTCGTCATCCATCCCCAATGAATCTAGTTTAAAGCCCTTTTCAATAAGTTAGCCAGTCTGCTACTAAAGACATGTAGACTCTTTTTGGACAGGTGGATGCCATCTCTGCTCTGCAATCCTTGGAACATCATCCCATGGTCCAGGAAACCAAAATGCTCTCTGACACCATTCATTCAGCCATGCATTTATCTCTAGGATGCAAGCTTTTCTGCCTTGGCCTTTACTCTCAACAGGGAAGATTAAAGAGAACACCACCTGTACACCTATCTGCTTCACCCTCTGTCCCAGAGTCATGAAGTCACTTTTGATACGCTCAGAGGGATACCTGGCAGTATCATTTATGCAACATGGATGAGCAACATCGGGTAATAGTCAATAGGCTGGATGAGTGTCTGCAAACTCTCCGTAACATCTCTGATTTTGGCACCTGGCAGACAGCAGACTTCTCTGGACATCAAATCGGGTCCGCAGATGGACATCTTAGTACCCCTGAGAAGAGACTCACCAACCACCACTACCTTTCGCTTCCTTGTGGTCACTGATTCTGCAACTATGTGTTGCTTGAACTCTCGTTCTTCCCTTTCCTGGGATGCTTTCACCTCCTCCACTTCCAGGGCTGCATAATAGTTCTTCAGTTCAAGGGCTGTATAATTCTAGAACTATTAATACATAAGTTAAAGTTCAAAATCAAGCACCAGCACCTTTGTACATAACTAAGGTTCCTGTTCGGTAATCCAGTTTAGTCCTCCACAATCGGGTAGTGCCCCTCCTCCTGCAGCCGGGAGACTGGACCAATCAAATCTTCTGTAGTATATATGCAGACGGAGCTCCCAGAAGCCCCCAGTGTGTCCAGTCTCCTTGCAGCTGGAGGACTTCTGTGCCCTTTCTGGGCACGCTAAGTGACACTTGAAGGAGCAACACTAGTTAGTTAGTTCTTTTGGGGTTTTCTTTCTGGTCTTTTATTTACTATTTCTTTGCTAGGTAGCTGTATCTTTAAAAAAAAAAAAAAAAAAAAAAACCCACAGGGGACATCCTGGGGGAAGCCAGACCTGCCTTGGGCCCCTGCCTTCCTGCCTGGGAATCTCTGAAGCCTGGGTTGAGCTCTCCCCAAGGCTGTACGGGGAAGAGCCATACCGGCTGCAGCATTGCCTGTCACTTGGAGAAGTTGGCTGAGTTCCTTGCTGTTCCCTGAGCTGGTAGGAATTTTCCTTGCTTTAACTTTTCATTTCTCTGTTGTTTGCATTGTCAGAGGCTCTGTCGGCTCCCCTGGCTTCCAAATTGCACTTTTTCCTGATTTTTTTCGCTTGCCCTGTATTAGAGGGTCGTTTTCTTTCTTTTCCATATTATTTGGTTACCTTTGTATTTTCGCGCCATTTTTTACCGCGGGTGAAAAAGTGCGGCGGCCATTTTGAATTTCTAAAGTGTGCTTTTTAAGGGCACTTTTTAACACTTGTGCACAGGTTCCCCTGGTGTTTTTGGGGTTTCTTTTGCTGGCGATTTTGCTCAGGGCACCCCTAGGATTCTGGGGAGTGTTTTGTTTTCTGTAAAAAAAAAAAAAAAAAAAAAAAAAAAGTTTTAAATTTAAAGCTGTACTGATTTGAATAAGGTTAGTCCCTTTGCTGTGGGCTTCCCTGTTCCTGTTGCCTTCTTTCTCCCTGAGAGCAGGTTGCCTTAGCATGGCTGCCAAACTTCAATGTGTAATTTGTGGGTCCCGCAGAGGTACAATGACTGACTCTGGAATCTGCAAGAGCTGTGCTGCAGTTTCTTCAGACCTGGAGCGTCCTATTGAAGTTAAGGAACAGCATGTGCCCGGGGAACCTTCTCTTTCGGGGGACAGTGTCCCTTCACCGAGCGTCCTTCCTTCTGGTTTGGGCCCGCCGTCTAATACGTCGGTCCCTGAGCTCCAGCAGGCGGCTATAGTAGCGTCGCCTATGGACTTTTCCCCAGATTTCATTCTTCTCATGCATCAGGCCTTCCGCTTAAGCCGGTCCGGTCAGTTGCCGGAGGCTTGGCCCGCCTCTCTCCCCCCAGGATCCGCAGGGGGGGTTCAGCGGTCTTCCCAACCCGCTGTCAAGCGGCCCAGGTTGGGGGACCAGGATCAGGACACCCTTTGTCTTCCGGATTCCGAGGCTGAGGGGGATCCTGAGACTGAGGCGGAGGAGTTAGAAGACGGGGAGATCCCAGAGCCGGAAGATCAGGCTCGAATCATTCGGGTGTTTCGAAGGGACGAGCTGGTCCCTTTGGTCACGGAGTCTCTCCAAGCGCTTAACCTCTCTGCGGTGCGGCCGCTGGAGGAGGAGGGTCTCGAGGATCCTCTCATTCAGGCGGTCAGGGATGCCCAGGTAGTTTTTCCTGTGCACCGCGTGGTTGAGCAGATGATCCATGCGGAATGGGAGCAACCGGAATCCGGTTTGAAAGGGATTCGGACCATGAATCGTCTTTACCCCCTTGCCGACAAGGACAGGGACTTGTTTAAGTCTCCATGGGTGGATGCTGCCGTTTCGGCAGTGACCAAGAAAACCACCATCCCGGTTGAAGGGGCTGCGGCCCTGAAGGATATTCAAGACAAAAAGGTTGATAATTTGTTGAAGCAAGCTTTCGAGACCAACGCCTTGTCGTTGCAAGCTTCTATAGGTGGGGCGTGGGTGGCTCGGGCTTGTTTGCGGTGGTCACAGCACCTGCGCTCGGGGTCCGGTATGGACCAACAAGGGCTGTTGGACGTTACCCGCGTGGAGTCGGGATCAGCCTACTTGGCGGATCTGTTTTATGATTTAATCCGCTCCCTAGCTAATAGTATGGCCTCCATGGTAGCGGCACGACGGTCCATCTGGTTGCGCAACTGGGCGGCCGACGGTTCTTCCAAGTCTCGCCTCAGTAAACTGCCCTTTAAGGGCAGGTTGTTATTTGGTGAGGCTCTGGATAAGTTGGTGAAGGATCTCGGTGAGTCTAAGGGTGGGCGGCTTCCGGAGGATAAGCCTAAGCTTAATAGGTCGTCCACCTCGGCGCGCGGCCAGTTTCGGGATGTTCGCAGGTTTCGTTCTTCCCGACTGTGGACATCGCAGCGCGGTCATTTTGGAACCCGTCATCAAGGGTTTCGTGGTTTCAGAGGAGCGGGAAGAGGCTTCTCCGGAGCCGCCTCTTCCTCGGCCTCTTCCTTTAATCGCAAGCCGCAATGAAACGAGGCGGGCTCTAGAGGGAGGCCCGGTTATCGGGGGTCGTTTGCGCGACTTTCTTCCTTCTTGGGCCCAAATTACGTCAGATCGGTGGGTGCTGCAGATTATAGAAGAAGGTTATGCCCTGGAGTTTGCGCACCCACTTCCGGATTCGTTTGTTCTGTCTCCCAGCAAGGGAGCTCAAAAGGCGCGGGACATCCGCGTGACTCTGGATCGGCTACTCTCTCTGGGGGCCGTGGTTCCGGTCCCGCCTTTGGAAAGAGGCGCAGGTCGCTACTCCATCTATTTTGTGGTTCCCAAAAAGGGCGGTTCTCTTCGTCCGATCTTGGATCTCAAAGGCGTGAATCGCGCTCTCAGGGTGCCGCACTTCCGTATGGAGACCCTGCGGTCAGTCATCGTAGCGGTGCGTCAAGGGGAATTTTTGACGTCCCTCGATCTTACCGAGGCCTATTTACACATTCCCATCCGGCCCTCCCATCAACGGTTTCTCCGCTTTACGCTTCCGTGGGGCCATTTCCAATTCCGGGCCATGCCGTTCGGACTCGCCACGGCTCCCCGCACCTTCACAAAGGTGATGGTTGTCGTCGCAGCGGCCTTGCGCAAGGAGGGCATCCTGGTCCATCCGTATCTCGACGACTGGTTGATTCGAGCAAAGTCCAGTCGGGAGTGTGTGCAAGTCACGAGCAGGGTGGTGGATCTCCTGCGGTCCCTCGGATGGGTGGTGAACGAATGCAAGAGTTGTCTGTCTCCGACACAGGATCTCGAGTATCTGGGAGTTCACTTCGACACAGCACGGGGCTTGGTGTGCCTTCCGGAGCGCCGCATGCTGGCGTTGCGGGCTCTTGTCCGTTTCTTCCGGGGGATGCCAGCTCCGTCGGCGTGGTGGTACCTGCGGCTCCTCGGAACGATGGCAGCGACTTTGGAGGTGGTGCCTTGGGCGCGCTTCCACATGCGTCCGCTGCAGAGTGCTCTTCTGTGACGTTGGTCCAACCAGTTCGACTCGTTGAACAGAGATTGCCTTGCCCAAAGGCGGTTCGCCGATCCCTCCGGTGGTGGCTCTCCGCCGAGAACCTGACGCGGGGGATTCCCTTGGAGCCTCCACTGTGGGTTCCGTTCACAACGGATGCGAGCTTAACCGGCTGGGGGGCTCACTGCGAGTCCCGCTTTGCTCAGGGGGAATGGTCTCCCCGGGAGGCCTCTTGGTCGATCAACCGTCTCGAATTGCGGGCAGTGCGGCTAGCCCTGGTGGCCCTGGTTCTTGGCCGACCGGTGCGAGTCCTGTCGGACAATGCGTCCACCGTAGCTTACATCAATTGCCAAGGGGGTACCGGCAGCGTGACCCTGGAGGCAGAAGCGGCGGCCTTGTTCAATTGGGTGCAAACTCGCCTTCCGGCGATCTCGGCGGCACACATTGCAGGCACAGACAATGTCCAGGCCGATTTTCTCAGCAGAGTGCGGGTGGACCCCGGAGAGTGGGAGCTAAACCCACAGGTTTACGCGCAAATCGCCCGGCGGTGGGGTCCACCCATCATGGATCTCATGGCGACCTTTCAATCAGCCAAGACAGGGCGCTTCTTCAGCAGACGAAGGGAGCGCATGTCCGAGGGGCTCGACGCTCTCATTCAGCCGTGGCCAACGTCCGGTCTTCTTTATGTCTTTCCTCTGTGGGCTCTGATCGGCCGGGTCGTGCAACGTATCGAGAGCCATCGGGGTCGTGTGTTACTGGTGGCCCCGGATTGGCCCCGGAGGCCCTGGTATGCCGATCTGGTCCGGCTGCGCGACGGCGTTCCTTGGCTCCTGCCCGCGCTACCGGATCTTCTTCTTCAGGGTCCCTTGCGGATGCCCCAAGTGGATCGATTCTCGCTTACGGTTTGGCCATTGAGAGGGCTCGGCTGAAAAGGAAGGGCTACTCCCCCGCGGTGATTTCTACCCTTCTGCGGGCGAGGAAAACGTCCACTTCTCTTACTTATGTTCGGATTTGGAGGATCTTTGAAGACTGGTGCTCCCGGCGGGGAGTCCGGGCGGCGACGGTTTCCGTGCCCGTCGTTTTAAGTTTTCTTCAGGATGGTTTCGATAAGGGCCTTGCGGCTAGTTCCCTAAAAGTCCAGTTGGCGGCTATCTCGTGTTATCGAGGCAAGGTTTTGGGTCGTCTTCTCGGGGCTCATCCGGATGTACGTCGATTTCTTACGGCTGTTTTTCATTTGCGGCCCTCCCGCAGAGTTTTCGTTCCTCCTTGGGACTTGAATTTAGTACTGAGGGCCCTGGTTCGTGAACCTTTTGAGCCCCTGCGCAGGGCGTCTCTGAAAGATCTCACGCTGAAGGCGGTTTTTCTTGTAGCCATCTGTTCGGCACGGCGCATTTCGGATCTGCATGTATTGTCCTGCCGAGAGCCTTTCTTGTCTTTTTCCGCGGATCAGATCGTTCTCCGTCCGGTTCCTTCCTTTCTGCCAAAGGTAGTGTCTCCCTTTCACATGAATCAGGCAGTGTTTCTTCCAGTGCTTTCTTCGCAATCTGTCGGGTCAACGGACAAAGGTCTTCTCCGGCTCGATGTGGGTCGTACGCTCCGTCGTTATTTAAAGGTTACCGAGTCTTTTCGGAAATCTGTCCGGCTTTTCGTGCTCTTCGGGGGTGCGCGTAAAGGGGAAGCAGCGGCTAAAGCCTCCATTGCTAGATGGCTCAAAGAGGCGATCACGTCCGCGTATCTGTTGCAGCAGCGGTCTATTCCGGAGGGTCTGCGGGCTCATTCCACTAGGGCTCAGGCGACCTCTTGGGCGGAGTATAGCCTGGTTCCGCCAGCAGATATCTGTAGGGCGGCCACTTGGTCGTCTCTGCATGCTTTCAGTAGACACTATCGCTTAGATGTGTCAGCGGCTCGGGATTCCTGTTTTGGTTCGGCGGTTCTGCGCGCCGGATGGCAAGGTCCCGCCCGGTCTTAACTGCTCTGTTACATCCCGATTGTGGAGGACTAAACTGGATTGCCGAACAGGAAATGGAAATTACACTAACCTGGTAATTGTAGTTCCTGGAGGGTCCAGTTTAGTCCTCCTTCCCTCCCGACTGTCTGATATGATAATGTGGCGTGCTTTCCGAACGGTTGCTCATAAGACGGTTCCTCTTGCCGTTCGGTCCCTCTGTTGCAGCCGCGTTTTTTGCTAAGGCTCTTCCCTGTCTCGGGGGTTCAGTCAGCTCCTGAGATTTCTGGTGGGGAGCGGTGTTTTGATTTCTGGGGCGTCGGTACCGGCGCAATGCAGTGTTCTGACTTCCTTGTTTGGGGAGGGGGTTGGATATTTCTTGGGGGGAACAAATTGTTCTTTAATTATGTCATTTTGTATATTAATCTAATGTGTTGCTTCGTTAAGTATGCTTTGTTACTAGTACACTGGGGGCTTCTGGGAGCTCCGTCTGCATATATACTACAGAAGATTTGATTGGTCCAGTCTCCCGGCTGCAGGAGGAGGGGCACTACCCGATTGTGGAGGACTAAACTGGACCCTCCAGGAACTACAATTACCAGGTTAGTGTAATTTCCATTTCTATCTGTCATAGTTCTCCATCCTCCAAAAGTTCATGTATATGAGTACATGTTCTGCTGCATCTCATAAATTTTGTTGCTTGTTAACCACATTGGTATAAAAACAGCTAAATAAATAAAAAAAAATATTCTGCTGTCTCCCACTGAGAAAATTAAACATTTAGCTCTACTCTGTTTTCTATCTTTTAACCAGTTCCCAATCCACAACAGTATGCTGCCTCCTGTCCCATGACTTTTAATTTCCTCAAAAGTCTATCATGAGGGAACTTGTCAAAGACTTTCTGAAGATCAAGATACACTATATCAACTGGCTGATCTTTATCTACCTGATTTTTTTTACACCTTCAAAGAAATGTTGCAGATCGGTTAGGAAAGACTTCCTTTGGCTAAATCCCTGTTGGTTTTGTCCAACTACACCACATTATCTATGGTGGTCATTTTAGAAACCTTATTCACAATTTGGACTCCTGAAAATATGCATGCGGATGTCCAAATTGTGACGACATCCCTGGAGGCATTTTACAAACCTTGTCTGGAGACGTCTTTGGAGCCGGGATGTCCAAGTAGGGCTGCAGTGCCGTGGGGCGACAGACATAGACCTTCCCAATCGATTTCAGAATTCTTGGGGACATCTGTGCTTCTGTCCACATTTAGACCTATTCCAGGTACTATTGGGAAAGTGCTTGTTAGGGCCCCAAAACATCTGGAGGGTAAAGAGAGGATGGTACAACTTTGAAAGTTTGGGTGGGAGACATGAAGGAAAGTGGAGTGAGTATCGGGTTCTTTGTCAGTCTGCATTTCCATATCATCTGGCTAGACCGGTCCAGATAAGTGGGTTGTATTACCCTACCAGCAAATTGGTGGAGGCAGAGAACCAATGAAAAGCCCAGGTTTCTTGACATTACTCCCATGCCCCTCTCTTCCTGAGCCACTAGAAGGTAATTCAGTATTCTGTCTCCAGCAGATGGGGGATTGATTTTCTCAACTCTCAAGAAAATCTGAACAGTTGAGAGGAAAAGATTGATTTTGCTTGTGAACGACCACCTTGAGTGTGATTCTCTCACTTGAGCATTAAGGTCTTCTTGATAGCCAAAGGACAAGAGAAAATTGGTTCAGCTCCACTCTTATAATAATAAGGGCCTTTTGAGCAGCTAGAAAATTAGAAGGATTTGATAGAGATCATCAGCTTCGCACAACCTCAATGCCCCCTCCCTTCTCCTCTTGTCCCCCCCCCCCGCTCTCCCCTGAAGATTGCAAGAAGGCTCTCAGAGATATCTGCCTACAAGCCACAGTGAATTTGTAAAAAGTGGAGAAACAGTTCCAGGGGAGTAGTGCTGAGTCCTGCATGAGTATTCTGCCTGGGGTTCCAAGGGAGTCGGTACCAAGGCTTGACCTTATCATTGTCCTTGTTGGGGGCTTCCAATTCTGTCCATCTAGGGCTCAATTCGGGGTGGACTGCTGGTGATGGCACAATGTGGGGGTTTCCCACCCTTTTTCGGTGTATGTTAATAGTGGTTTTGTACTCTTATGCGCCTTGCAGTCACACAGTCCTAATGTGAACTCTGTCCGAGTGGCTCCAATGTGCATTCCTACCCAAGCGCCCTTTGCATGCGATACTGTAAGCGCTGTTAACGCCTGTTTTCTGTGTTGGCATGGCTTTAATTCATGCAGCTGTTGTGCTTGCTTTAACTTTCTGTGTCGTCTTCTATGCAACATTGTTTGGCCAGTGGCAAGCGAGGTGTTTCATCTCTGGATTCTGGACTCTGCTCTTTTTGTATGGCAGCTCTGAGTCTTCCCTGGAAAGTCCGTCTCTCCTTTCCCAGCAAGGGGATTCTGCTAGCCCGGCCTTGCCTGCCTCAGGGCAGGAGGAGGCAGATGGTGCTGTGGGTAAGGATGGTAAGCCAGCCGGAGGTTCTGGCGACCATGCCTTAGGTCGTTCCCTTTCCTCTAAGGATTGTGTGGCGGCTATGTCCTCTAGTTGAGGGTTAATTTCTTAGAGGGGAGCTCCTGGAATTCTTTTCCTCCTTACAATAGACCTGTTCATTTTGGTGTGGAAACTCAGACCCTGCAACCTCCTAATTCCCTCAAGCACAGTCTCATGAGGGTGAGGCTGAACATTGAAGCCCTATTCAGTTGCCTGTTGCTAAGAGTCCCCGGCAGAGGTTATCTTCTGGAGATGTGGATCAATCGATGCCTGTCTGAGATTTGGACTGAGATCTTGGTTTGGATGCCTCGGCAGAGGGCTCTGATATGGAGGAAGAAGTACTTTCGCCTTCAGAAGAATATGAAGAGTCTGGCATTATCCACCTGTTTTGGAAGGATGAACTGGTGGCATTGATTGCCTGAGTCTCATCCACCTTGAAGCTGACCAGGGACGGAGCAGGAGCCGAAGGTCCATCCACTCCTGCAGGAAGTACAGAAATCCATTAGTCTTCTTGTTTCCAGAGGTGATCAAGGACATGATTTGGTCGGAGTGGGATCTTCCTGACTCTTTGCCTAAGGGGCTGAGGGTGTATTAGAAGATGTACGCTCTCCTGGACTACGAGCGCGTTGCGTGGCTTGGCACACCTAAGGTAGATGTACAGGTCATGGACCGAAAGGTGTATTCTTTGCTGAAGAATCAGTTTGCAGTGGCAGCTGCTGTTCTGTAGTTCCAAATGAAAACCTCAAAAAAATCAATGACCATACCAGGTACTTTAAATGCAAAAAATCATTGATTATAGAACGTTGAGTTCTATGCTTATAATCACAGCGTCTACTTAATCCATATTATACGTGAAGTACAAAACCTTAAATGTCTTATATATTTTTTTTTTGTGTATTTTTTTGTCGGGCATCCCCGGCAAGAGAGAGAAGGGGGAGAGCCTTTTCTCTCCGCTCCGGGAAGTCCCTTTTTATTAAAAAGGTCACAAAAACCAAAATATTAGGTAGTGAAAAATCACTTATCTCAATGATGGCAAGACATGATTCTCTGTGAGGGGAAAGCTGCTTACACCTCCGGAGCTTTCCCTAAGCAGCTTTCCCCTCACGGAGAATCATGTCTCGCCATCATTGAGATAAGTGATTTTTCACTACCTAATATTTTGGTTTTTGTGACCTTTTTAATAAAAAGGGACTTCCCGGAGCGGAGAGAAAAGGCTCTCCCCCTTCTCTCTCTTGCCGGGGATGCCCGACAAAAAAATACACAAAAAAAATATATATAAGATATTTAAGGTTTTGTACTTCACGTATAATATGGATTAAGTAGACGCTGTGATTATAAGCATAGAACTCAACGTTCTATAATCAATGACTTTTTGCATTTAAAGTAGCTGTTCTGTAGTTGGCAATGTGTTCAGGCTTGACTTCTCGAGTCCTTCTCCAGTGGATTCAGTTCTTCTGTTGGATGATACTACCCCTCTTTTGGAGATGGCTACAGCCTTTCTTTTTGATGCTATGTATGACCTTGTCTGCCTGGCAGCTAGGGACAGTGCCTTTATTGACGGTGACATTTATTTATTTTATTTATTTATTTACCTACATTGTATACTGCTTTTCACCAGGTCATACCAGTTTCCATAGAACAGAACATTTTGCATTGAAATGTTTGTTAAACAAGTAACATGGTGAACATTTAAACATTCAAACATTTTTTTCTAATCTAACATTTTAATTGATAAAAACATTCTTTAGTATTTTAACTGATGTAAAACAATTATTTACATTTGTGTGTTTATTGTGGTTGAGTTGTGTAGTTTGTGGGGGTTAGGTGGAGGGGCCAAAGTATTCTGTGAATAGGTGGGTCTATTGGATTTGGCAGCAGACACATCTTCCAAAGCCCAGTTGACCCAACTGCCTTTAAGGGGAAGCTCCTTTTTGAGGCCTGGATAAGTTGGTAAAAGACTTGGGTGAAGCCAAACCTTATCGCCTTCTGGAGGAAAGGCCAAAAGGGCCAGGGAAGAGGGCAGGTGGACCTGCTTCCTTGGCCCACTGCCTGTCCCTCACAGCCATGCTGGTTGGACTTCCAGGGATCGTGAGACTCCTGTCATTATCACCCTGGAAAGCCTTTTCCTCTTTTTTCGGATTTCAGACTCATTCTCAGGGCTTTTGGGGAGGTTGGGGGCCCAGAGACTCTGGCCCCTCCAGAGGAGATCCCTCCCAGTCTACGCAGTGAAGGTCTCGGGGCCCATTCCCAGTTACTTCCAGTTGGAGGCAGGCTTCACCTTTTCTTTTGGGAGTGGGCCTGGTTCACCAAGGATCTCTGGGTGCTAGATATCATTCAGTATTGCTGATACCTAAAGCGTCGATCCCAGAGACCTTTGTTGTTTCCACCTGTGGTTCAGGTCACCTTGGACAGGTTGCTGTACCTGAGGGCTATGATGCCTGTCTCCCCGCCAGTCAGGACAAGGGTAGATATTCCATCTATTTAATTGTATCAAGAAGGATGTGTCCTTCCATTCAATTCTTGATCTCAAGGGAGACAACACTCTTTTGTGCATACTGCGCTTCGAGATGAAAACTCTGGGATCAGTGATTTAGGTGTGTGCTGAGGGGAGTTCCTTGTGTCTCTGGATTTGGCAGAAGTGTATTTCCATATCCTGATTCGGGAGGATCAGCAAAGACATCTGTGTTTTGCCGTGCTTGGCTCTCACTCTGTTTATCGCCCTTCCAGTCAAATTCTCTACCGCCTCGATGATGATCTCCAAGGTTATGATGTTTGGTGGCTGCAGCACTGCAACATCAAGGGATTTGTGTGCACCCATATCTGGACGACTGACTCATCCGAGCTCGTTCTCGCTCAGAGGTGTCTCCGGTATCGGCCTGAGTGGCGGTCTTCCTGGAAAGCCTCAGGCTGGATGGTCAACCGAGGGAAAAGTCAGTCAGTGCCTTCCCAATCCCTGGAGTTCTGGAAGCACGGTTCGATACTTGAGTCGGCAGTGTCTTTCTGGAGGAAAAAGTGGAAAGATTGTTGTATTGCCTTGCGGTGTTCTGTTTGCAACATACTCCGAGAGTTTGGGATTACCTTCAGCTTCTTGGATTGATGGTAATGACGATCGAGATGGTACCATGGGCTTATGCACATATGCGGTCACTCCAGTGGTCTTTGCTGACTTGGTGGTCACAGAGTTCTCAGGAGTTCGAGCTCAGGCTTCTGATTCAACTGATTGTGAGGACCAGTCTGCGGTGATGGGAACAGCCCATAGTCTGCAAAAGGGCATGCCACTGGACAGTTATCTGGTAAGTAAATTGTTACCATGTATCCACCCAGAGTGGAGAAATCAATACTGGGAGGGCTGGCTGGATTGTTTTAATTTTTATTTGCCAACATTTACCGTATTACTATATTACTTTACTTGGTTATTATAAAAGAGGTTGCAGACTGAATTGTATTCAAGGCAAAACAAAATCCATAATTCTAGAAGATGATAGATGAATAGCATCGGGGACTGTGTCTTAGCGTTGCCTGTACTGTGTGCATACATGTATTTGTCTAGCGATCAGATTATTTTAACAAGTCTTATGTCTTGCAGGCACCGAAGGCCCAGGTATTAGTATCTCTGAGGAGCGACAAAGCGCCTCTGAAGCCAGTGGAACTTCTTTTATCTACAATCCTCATGCAGCCCTCTCTATAGAGCTACAGCGACAAAAACTACCAGTGTTTAAGGTATTCCAGACATGCCTTATAGTAATAGACTTAAAGCAGTTGGTCGTGTCCAAGCAGGAACTTTTATGGCATAGTGTGTAGCTTGAATATTACTTTATGATAACTTTGGTCCTGAGATCATTATGTTTTCCGATACTTAGCAGAATTAGTTTTAGAGTACTTTGCCTACACACATACTTGCTTTTAAGAGAGAGTTTGAGTGAGATGCCTTAACGTTTTAGGCACTGGATTTAAGGGAATTTTGGGGAGTCAGATTTTCAGCCACAAACAGCTCTCATAGACAGAGGGAAAGTTCGCAATTTTGCCTATAACATTATCTATCTAAATTATTCTCCTTTTTATTTTAATTTTTTTGCTATTTCAGGAAGATGCATACAATGGGAAAAAATTAAAACTATTAAGCATGAAGGGTACCATACTCATTTTAATTATGTTAGTCTATTTTGAGAATGTGGAAATAAAGAAAAAAGGGAGTTAAGGGGGGCGGAGCCTGATGTCCAGCGGGATGGTCGCATAACGCTGAGGCTCCCGAGAGGCCTACGAAGAATCCTGAATTAACACCTCACATTTTCGGAACTTCTACTCTGATCTTGCCGGGGCACATTGGTGAGATGGCGGGGACCAAACCAACGCGCCTGGAATTTGGGTCTCCAGCGGCTTCTCATGGCAAACGTTCCAAAACCGAACCTCCGTCCCCGCAGAAGGGGCCGGCCTTGTGCGAGGGCCCCGAAATGCAGCAGGAAATCCTCGTAGAGATTAGAGGGGTCAAAAACCTTGTGCAGGCAAACGGTGAAGCACTCCGAGCGCTGCGGGACGATTTTGGTGTGCTGCAAAGCAAGCTAGAAGGGCTTTCTTCGCGTCAGGACAAAATGGAGGGCATATTGGACTCCCATGCGGCCCGGTTGTCCAAACTCGACAAAGTTGAACGACAGGTGCGGGCCTTGCAGAAAGAGGTGGAAGATGGCAATAATAGAGCGCGCCGCAACAACATACGACTCGTGGGCATACCGGAGGGAGCGGAATCGGGAGACATGAAAGAGTTTTTATGCAAAATCCTCCCTTCCCTGCTCCAAATCACCTTTACCAAAGATTTGGAGATTGATCGCGCTCATCGTGTACCCACCAGCATAACGCTCAACAGGAAGACCCCGCGGCCTATCATTTTTCGACTACTGAGATATCAACACGTGGAGCAAATTCTAAGTGCCTCTCGGGCAAAGGGCCATATGGAGTTTGAGAGCCACAAGATCTCCTTCTATCCCGACTTGTCTAAACCCACAGTCGACCGTCGAAAGCGCTTTCTGGAATTCCGGCCGAGGCTTCAACAACTACAAGCACGCTATGGCCTGATGTACCCGGCCAAGCTCCGAGTCACGCTCCACAATCAGACAAGAACATTCGAGGACCCTGATCTACTAGCGGAGTTTTTGGATTCCAAAGAAGCCGACTTGATGCGCTGACTTCCAGACTGTTCCTGCAAGTCTCCTTCTATCCGCTGTACCTGCCATATTGGATCTGCCGCAGCCTAGCAAAGAGTCTGGCGTTGGCAGTTTGTTGCCTTACTCTTGATGGTATCTGTGACCCGACTCCATCTACCCACAGTAGCCTCGATGAGTATCAGAGACAGTGTTATTATGGACTCTGGTGTTTCTGCTCTTTTTTTACATGTCTTCTATTTCCTCTCTAGGGCCTCCTCCCGCAGACATATGGTTGCCATATTCTTTGGGGGTTTTGCTTCTTCTCTAAGATACGTTGGTGTAGCAGCAGATAAGCATGCAATAAATAAATCCAGGAGTCTTTTCAAGGATCCAAGCCAGTTTAATGTGCACATGGCTCAAGCAATAAGCAGTTTCAAAATGGCTTCGCAATGGCTTCTAGTAAAACAACAACTTTTATAGCTTTCTTGTCCATTCTAAGCATAGGCAAACTTTTCATTGGTCCCAGTACCCCTCTCACCCATCTATTGGTCCCGGTACTGATATGGCTACCCAATCGGGACTCTGGTCTGGGCCCAGCACCTGGTTGCCCCCCTTCTAGTCCCAATTACAATGGTCAGTGTCTCCAACTTGTTACTTCTCTCCTCCAAGGTCGCTGAGCTTGTTAAAACATATGGGAAGCAGAGGAACTGTGACCTTGCTCTCTGCAGAGTTAATTAATTCCATAGAAGCATAGCACACCTTATCAGTACCAATTAAACTTGTTTTTCTTTATTTTCTAAGTTTCGTTTCTGCTTAGCTATGTTCAGTTAAACTGAGTTAAGTTTCAATTCTATGGTGTCATCATTCAGGGGGGTTTTCATTCCTCTGGGCCTAACTACAGGCTTCAGTTACAGGTCAAGCTGCTCAGGCCTGTCTGCTTAGTTCAATTAGCATGGATCATAGGCCGTCGCCTACCACATTCCCCCCTTTGATTATTCTCACCCGCATGTTAATAAGGTGTGAGAATCAAATCACATAATACTAGGTAAAGGTATCACTCTGTGGTATAGGGTAGTAAGTTCACATAGCTAATATCTTTGTAGCTGTCTTACGCTCTACAGTGTTATTAATAACTGAAGTTATCATTTGCAAGCAAAATGGCAAGAAACAAGGGAGCAACAGGCAGATAGTCAAAGTCCATAGTTTGGCAAGAGTGGGAAAAAGAACTAAAGGATTAGAAGGTTCGGTTGCATCTTTGTTGTGCTGTCGTAAAGCTTCTGATTTAGACAGACCAGCTGTCCATCCTTCGTAGTAGATTGTGGTCCAGTCCGAACAAAACACAAAACTGTCAACAATGGGGTGGGCCAATACCCACTCACTAGTAGTATTATGTAAATCAGTCTGATTGTATAGGATAGAATAGTTCAGTTCTTGCGTCTCCCAGGGCCACTGATCTCCCATCTTAGTTCCTCCACAATAGAAACAGTCAGAAGTGTGGAGACTAGATGCTATTGCTCCAGTAAGTTCAAGAAACAAGTTCTGGTGGTGGTATGAGGAATTGCAACGGTGGCTTGCATAGCCTTGTAGAAAGTCAAGATCTAGAACAACTTTTGGATTGGAGAGTATACCAATGCAAGTATAGGAAGAATGATAAAACAAGGTCTGAGTGACCTTCGGTCCAGTTCATGTTGTACTTATACAGGCTGCCCAGGGAGATAAGGCAAAAGTCATTTCAAAGCACTCCAAGGCTGCTGCCAAAATAAAGCAATAATAATAATTCATAATGGGCATAGTCTCTGGAAAATTGGTGGAACTGTCGACTTCCACAACAGATAACAGATGTAGGGTTGATTGTAGATCCTCAAGCTTCTGCCGTACGTAGACCTACCAGCGTTTTGGCAGGAGTAGGGCTGTAGATTCCAAAGTATCACTGTCCTCTGGGATGTCTCAATTTCTTAAAATATCATAGCATAGTCTCTTAGGCTATTATTGCTTCCTTAGAGCAGTTCACTCTTTAGGAGATCAAAACAGTCTTTTCAGAGTATTTAAACACAGTCTCTTAGAAGATTCAATTTCTTAACACAACACAGTCTCTTTCTGATGATTGCAGGTTTTTTTCAGATGCGAGGCTTACCTTCAGATAAACAAACAGTCTTGAAATAGTGCAGTTTCTGAGGGACCAATAAGTCTTAGGGCCGTGGTTGTTGTCGTAGGGTGAGGTGCAATGGAGTCTCAGGATGCTGTACAGTAGTCCAGTGATCAGGTTCAAGAGCAGCTGCTGGCTTCACTTGATTATGATGGGTCCAAGGTTCAAATTCTGCGACTTTTACTGCAGTTGGAGTTGTTGACAGGATGACGACATAGGGTCCCCTCCAATGCAGGGCTAACAGTATCTTTCTCCACTCTTTGATCCACACCGAGACTCCAGGCTTGAAAGGATGCAGGGGTGCAGGCAAATTGATGAGTAATCGATTTTGTACTCAGGTATGAAGACTCCTGCAAAACAGAACTTAAAACCAATAGTTCATGTCTAATAATTTCAGATCCTATCTGTCTCATATCTCCTTTTATTTCCTATACAATAGGCAGGGGTTGCCCATACAGAATCTCAAAAAGGGAAACTCCTAAAGACTTAGCAGGGGCTAAGTATATCCTAAGAAGGGCTATGGGAAGAACCTGGGGCCACTTCAGGTAAACCTCTTGGCAAAGTTTAGACAACTGAGATTTCAGGGTTCTATTCATATATTCTACTTTTCCTAAATTCTGAGATCTATAGGCAGTATGTATCTATTAATATCAATATCTTGGGGCTATACTTAATGGACTTGCTTCCTAAGGTTATCCACCCTCATTCTTTGTACAGGGCCCCATATGCATGCAAGGTTGTAAGGGTATACTTGAAATCTGGGTACACATTTAGACAGGGCTCTTTTCCTATTGTTAGTGCTCTAGTGAGGACTATCAGTTCAGCTTTCTGTGGTGAAGTTTCTGGGGCCAGGGCTGAGGACTCAACTACCAAATCAGGGGTCACCACTGCATATCTAGCACAACAATGTCCATTGATGATGAAACTGCCTTCAGCCACAAAGAAAGTCTGTTCAGGGTTCTCCAGAGGGACATCAGTCAAATCCAGGTGGCTTGAGAATACAGTGTCCATAATTTCTAAACAGTCATGATCAGGGGATCAAGACCAACTGATAACAACATAGCAGGATTGAAAGCTTGACTGACCCTTCAGTTGTATCTGGGGTTTTCACACAACATACTCTAATATTTCAACATTCATAGATTTGTTAGCTAGTAATTTCCTTTGTGAAGGGATTTTTCTTTTAGTTTTTGCTTACTAGGAAGGCTGTAGCTGTAACAGCTTCTCAAATAAGGTCCAAGAGATTGAGTCAACACTCCCAGAACATTTCCTTGCGACTCATGAACATAGAGACTGTAAGGTTTTCTGGACATCTGGTAGACCCAGAATTGGTGACAACATCAGAGTGTTTTTTTCAAAGATCAAAAGACTGCATCCTGTTCAAGTCCCCATTCCTCTGGAGACTTTTCCATTCCTTTGATAGCTTGATACAATGGTTTTTTTTTTTTTTGGTTTTTTTTTTTTTCTCTAGCAGCGCAAAATTGGGGATCCATATACAACATACTCTGTGGCACCCAAGAAGGCTCTCACTTGCCTCCTGGTGGTTGGAGTAGGAATACTGCATACAGCTGCTTTGCGTTCTGGTAAGGGTTCCAGGCGTCGAATTCCGCTGGACAACTGGAATCCTAGGTATTTAACTTGTTTGACATAATTATGCTTTGGCTCTTGAGACTTTGTATCCAGCCTCATTAAAAAGGTGCAAGAGTTCACTGGTGGCTGGTGGACATTCACTTTCTGAGTTGGTGGTTATGAGCAAGTTGTCCACATATTGAAGTAGAATTTTTTCTTTTTTTTTTTTCTTGAGTTTCTGGATAACTTGTCAAATCTTTTGCTGAGTGAGGCGAGTTCTTGAATTCTTGAGGTAATCTTGTCCAGATGAGTTGGCCCCGCCTCCTTGTAGTGGGGTCTTGGGCTAAGCGTATACAGAAAAAGGCATCTTTTTAAGTCCAGAATGATGAAATGTATAGCTTCAGCAGAGATCAGTTCCAAGAGAATATAAGGATTTTGGTACCACTGGTTGTATAGTTTCAGCTGCATCATTCATTCTTTCTTAGATCCTGCACTGGGCGGTAATCACCTGTCCCAGGCTTCTTGACTGGCTTGAGGGTGACAATGGCAGGGGCTATGTTCTTTGCTAGGCCAGGTGGATTATCTTCTGCCCATCCTCCAGGTGGGGCTATGAGGTTGGTAAGTGTACAGCTTGTTGCTTTGGATGCAGGTGAATAGAACCGCCATTCTTCTTCTTGGGGACAGTTAACACCATCAGGCCAGCAGATTTTGAGTTTCATTTTTTTCCCCTTCAACAAAGGATATCTGTGCTTGAAGCTTTGCAAGCAGGTCTCGGCCCAAAAATGGAATAGGGCATTCAGGCATATACAGGAACTGGTACATTATTATTATTATTTTTTTTCTAGTTCACACATGTGGTTCTGCAGAAAAGGCTTTGCGAGAAAAACACAGGGGCTACTGGCTTTAGTATTCTGCTCCTGTATCCCCCATAAAAGTCCATATATTGGTCCCCTATTTTTCAGACTGACTCCTGGGGACCCAGGGAAACTGGAGAGTCCGGTCTGGCCTAGTCTTCATCCATGCTGTAGCCCTCTTCGGCTGCCACTCACGCTATAGCTGCTTCACTCTCGTGCTGAAACACTGTGCTTGGTTTATTGTTTTATGACTTTGCAATCAAGTACTCCCTCGGGAGTCAAGATACGGGCATTCACTTCTCTAATGTCCTTCTTTTTCTATAATGGGCGTACTCACACCCAGTTTTTCACTTCCTCTGTTCCTTCGATTAGGATAATCTCCTCACATCATTCAACTAAAATATCATTCACTTTCTCTGTTACATTTATTTTCACAATTCCCACACCCTCTGATTAACTTTCATTTAACCATTATGCCCGCAAATTCATCCAGTTCTTTGCAATTTCCGTTCATTAGTTCAATCAAGTCCTAAAACTTCTCAGTGCAGTTGTTTTTTTTCAGTTCTAAACAAGTCTGGTCAGCTGACTTTCACTTCTAGTCCGGAGGGGGTGGACATTCCCCTGTTGCAGAGGTGGCTAGCAAACTACTTGGGAATCTGTAGTCCCCCCCCCCCCCTCTCCTGGATTCTGTTTCTCCTAGCAATGCTCTATCCAGGAGGTTGATTTTTTTTTTTTTTTAAGGATCCACTTCTCTGCTGTGGGCACATTAGTTCACGCCCACTGGGGGGGGGGGTTTGACATCATCGGTGGACGGGGCTCCATCCCCCCCTTAAGCACTCTGAACTGAACTACTTACAGAGAGAGAGAGAGACGAGACAGGATATCTAGAATTCTGGGGCAAAATCCTGATTGGGACAGAGACATTTCATAATCTTCAGTAAATCCCTTACTGAAATTCTTGATCATACTTGAAAAGACACTTATTATTTCTGTAAACATAGGGCAGGCAGGAAACACTTAGATTGAGCACATACATCCATTATGCTTCTTATAGAGAGAACTATAGCTATCTGTCAGCATGTCTCTGCAAAAGAAATTATTTTTTTAGTTCAGGAAGCAAATATTTAAAAGACATTCCGGATATTTTTCATAAAATACAGTACACCTTTCCTTTTTTTTTTTTTTTTTTAAATACAGAAAAGCTAACTGATTTGTTCATTAGTAACCAGCACAGAGGGGAAGCATGCATTCAAATGACTTATACTCATTCATAAAAAGATAAACTTTGTTTTTTAAAACTTTTGGTTAAACAGAGCTAGTGAAACCAGAGAAAAAACTAATTATAAATTCATCACGCTTCGATTAAATGAAGAGACTTCTCATTCACATGGACAGAGATGCCAGAAAAAAACAATTTAAATCAATGTTAAGTCGTGATCTAATTACTTTGTAGATCAAAGGAAAAACAAAAACAGTCCTTTATCATTTCCTATTTAAACTGTTTCAGTGCTTACTGAAAATTTGAACATACAGCCGACAGAAATTCCTCTCACTTGGTCCGCAACCCATAAGGGATTAATACAAACTTAATCCTTTTCAGGCTAAACCCAAAAACTATCGGGACCCACAATCCCGACTAAACATTCTCACCAAATGATAAATAAATGATATATATTACATAACCACAGCAGAAGGAACAAAAACATATTAAATAAAACAGGTACAATTTGCCTGAAATAAGCACAAACTACCAGCATTGAGGTTTAAGCCTGCACAAGATTAGAAAGACGACACTAGACATTCTTTCCTTCAGACACGCCCCCTGTCAGTTTTTCACACTGCAGTAGAAAAACTAACTGGGTCAGACCAGCTTTTTGATTTCTAAAAATGACTGTAGGTGTTTTGGGTCTTCATTCTGCTCTATTAATACAATTTCTTAATCAGTGAACTGTCACAAATTACTCAACAGAATAATCTCACATATATAACAAAAGGGAAACTCGCAGTTTCAACAGATAGCAAAAATCAAATACACAGGACGGACAATACACCAAACGCTTCATCCGTTTCGCGACCTAGACGCAGTCACCCGACTAGGAACTGCGCTAGTCCAGAGTCCACTCTGCTTGGTCCGTGCTGCCAGACCTCTCATTCACACTTCATTCACACAATCATGCTAGCAACGTATCTTAGAATGCATTCCTTTCTATCTATTCTGACTAGTCTTTTTCCCAATTACAAAAAGGATGAGGGTTTCACCCGGCGAATTCCCATGCGGGGTTACTCGGCCCTTCCTTGAGAGCTCTCTTACCAATTCCCAATATCTCGAGATTACAAATTCCAAGTTCCACTGGCAGTACTGCTCTTTCTATTTCTGTCTAGACATACCAAAAACCCAGTCCTGTCTGCTCTGACCAGGCTGAATCATGATCCTCTATAACAGCTGTACCTAGCGAATACTCATGCAAGGATTTTCAAACAAAGACTTAAGTCTTACCAAAGTTTTCAAACTGCAGTTCTAACTCATCTGTCTAGACAGGTTTTCAAAACTATACTTACCAGATCTGGTTCCCAAGCTTCTGAGTTGGATCCTGGACTCCCCCGGGTCGGAAGTGTTAGCCAGCTGGACTCAGTGCCTGCCGAGGCCAGGCAGAACTCCCTCCGATACAAGAGGATCGGTGGGCCCAGGGAAATTCCCCTGCGTCGGATTGGCATGGTTCCAACTGGACCAAACCTCAAGGCGAATTACGTGGATTTATTCACTTGAACACTATCCACCACTCGCACTTCCCGGCCAACGCACCAAGAATGTAGCAGCAGATAAGCATGCAATAAATAAATCCAGGAGTCTTTTCAAGGATCCAAGCCAGTTTAATGTGCACATGGCTCAAGCAATAAGCAATTTCAAAATGGCTGAGCAATGGCTTCTAGTAAAACAACAACTTTTATAGCTTTCTTGTCCATTCTAAGCATAGGCAAACTTTTCATTGGTCCCAGTACCCCTCTCACCCATCTATTGGTCCCGGTACTGATATGGCTACCCAATCGGGACTCTGGTCTGGGCCCAGCACCTGGTTGCCCCCCTTCTAGTCCCAATTACAATGGTCAGTGTCTCCAACTTGTTACTTCTCTCCTCCAAGGTCGCTGAGCTTGTTAAAACATATGGGAAGCAGAGGCACTGTGACCTTGCTCTCTGCAGAGTTAATTAATTCCATAGAAGCATAGCACACCTTATCAGTACCAATTAAACTTGTTTTTTTTTCTTTATTTTTCTAAGTTTCGTTTCTGCTTAGCTATGTTCAGTTAAACTGAGTTAAGTTTCAATTCTATGGTGTCATCATTCAGGGGGGTTTTCATTCCTCTGGGCCTAACTACAGGCTTCAGTTACAGGTCAAGCTGCTCAGGCCTGTCTGCTTAGTTCAATTAGCATGGATCATAGGCCGTCGCCTACCACATTGGTACATACTTTTCAATATGGGGTGTATTAGCCAGCATACTCGGTGATTATGACATTATTGTACAGATTCTGCTTATGTTTTATGTTATCAAGCGCCCTTACCTAAAATGTCTACTACCGATTGATGGCACCATGTAAGATTTTTTCATTGAACGTAAAAGGCATCAATAATCCGATAAAACGGAAGAAAATCCTAAGCTACCTCAGTCATGAAGCTGCGGATCTGATTTTTCTCCAAGAAACGCATTTAAATTCGAAGGAAACTCTTAAACTCAATATTAAACCTTACATGGTGGCCGCTTATTCCCCAGCCGTTTCTAAGAAATGTGGGGTTGCCATACTGGTTAGGAAATCTTTGCATGCTACTGTTATTGCGACTAGCTCAGATACAGCAGGTAGATGGGCTAGAGTTCACCTTAAGATAGGTAGCCTGGAAGTTACATGTATATGCCTTTACGCTCCTAATGTTGATGACCCTGCCTTTTTTGCTACCATTGCTCAGGTTGCGCAGGCTTCTGCTAATACTTCATTGATCATTGGGGGGGATTTCAATCTAGTCCTTGATACTCTGATTGACAAACAGCCGCCTAGGACGAGTGGTCCCCCAAGAGTCACGCTACGCTTACCTCCCTGATCAAGGATCTTGCTTTAGTTGATCTATGGAGATTACTACACCCCAATGAGCTTGACTTCACCTTCTTCTCCTCCCCTCATAACTCTCAGTCTCGCATAGACTTCTTTCTAATCTCAAAACTGTTAGTTCCTCAGGTGGACACTGCAAAGATTCACTCCCAACATATTTCAGATCATGCTGCCATTTCCTTCCAATTACACACTACTGCACCCCAGGGAAACTCGGGAGCCTGGTTCTTTGATAGAGCCCTGTTAACTCAGCCTGAGTTCCAGTCAGAAATTCGAGTAGCCATACAGAATTACTTCCATTTTAATCTACCCCAAGATACTGCGAATTGGGCTTGGTGGGAGGGCTTCAAAGCGGCCATTCGGGCAACGATCACTAGCTATCAAATCCGCCTGCGGAAACAACGTAAACAGCAGCTGCTCATACTAGACCAACAAATAAAAGCAGGCGAACGAGTTCTAACTTCACGCACTGACCCATGTGTATTAATTCGATTACAGCGTCTCCGTTTTCAATATAATTCAATCCTCTCAACTGCAGCTTCTAAGAGTATTGAGCTTCAGCGAGGGACATATTATCGTGAAAATAACAGAGCCGGTCGACTCTTAGCCAATGCCTTGAAAGGTCAAAAAGAAGCCAAACGCGTAGCGGCCCTTCGAGCTCCACAGGGAGGGGGCATAGTGACCACAGACTCCGATATTGTAGAGCTCTTTCGGGATTTCTATACCCGCCTATATCAATCTGAATGTGAGTTCTCGTCAGAGACATTCGAGCGATTGCTCTCTGGCATCCAGCGGCCGACCCTCTCTGAAGTTGATAGAGATGCAATGGATGAACCCTTCTCTACTTCAGAGATCCAATCTGCACTAAAACGAACAGCCTCGGGCCGTGCCGCCGGGCCCGATGGTCTCCCGACCGAATTCTACAGAACGTTCAGTGCAGATTTAGTTCCCTATTTAAAACTCTATTTTACTGCCCTTGCGGTAGATACATCCTCTTTGGGATCCTTTTCTGCAGCTAATGTGGTTGTATTTGAGAAAGAAGGCAGGGACCCGCTACTGACCGCCAACTACCGTCCAATCTCCCTACTTAATGCCGACTATAAGATCTTCGCAACGATCTTGGCCACCCGGCTATCTGACATGATGGCTACCCTAATTCACCCCGATCAATGCGGTTTTATACCCGGCAGATCAACTGCTGACAATGCTCGGACCTTGTGCCATGTGTTATCTAGTGCTGCCAATCTCGACCATCCATGGGTGGGTCTTTCCCTGGATGCCGAAAAAGCCTTTGATCGTCTAGAATGGCCCTTCTTATTTGCAGTTCTCCGATGGTATGGCTTTGGAGAGGGCTTCCTCCGATATCTCCAAGTCATGTACACTCAACCTGTCGCCAGTATTTGTGTAAACGCCATCAAATCTCAGCCATTTATCCTCCAAAGAGGCACGCGTCAAGGTTGCCCCCTATCACCAATGCTTTTTGATCTCGCTCTTGAACCCCTAGCCCTCCTTGTTAGACAGTCTGCACGTATTCGAGGTGTCCCCTTTAGTCATAGGGAGATTAAACTCTCTGCATACGCAGATGACCTTATGCTCTTCGTTTCCCTCGATTCGGTTCCAGCTGTCTTGGATCTGATTGACGGATACTCACAATTATCGGGCTATAAAATTAACTGGACCAAATCTGTAGCATTCCCACTGAACCGCTGGGTACATGAGGCTGACATGCAGGCCTTTCCCTTCCTCTGGCAATCCCGTATGGTGAAGTATCTCGGGGTCCATTACTGTTCTCCTTTAGAAGACACTATCAGTTTTAATGCCAAAGAGATAGTCTCCAAAGCCCGTGAACTCACAAATCGTTGGTCTCCCTTATCTCTCACATGGTGGGGCCGCTTAGACACTGTGAAAATGATGATAGTCCCCAAAGTGAACTACATTTTAGAAATGCTACCATGCTTACTTCCGCTACATACTTATAAAGATATTGAGGGCCTTCTCGTCCGCTATCCCTGGCAGGGCAAGCCACCAAGGATAGCTAAACATAAACTGCAGTCTGCAAAGGAACGAGGGGGTACCAGATTTCCTGATTTTCTTAGATATCATCAAGCCTTTCTACTTAAGCAAGGTGCCCGATGGCTAGATACCTCAACAGACCGCCGACCAGTTTGGCTTGACATAGAAGAGGAGCTTAGTAGCCCAATTCCGTTGACCCATCTCCCCGGTATGTCCTATCAAGTAGGCACCCGCCATCCACCAATGATTGTCGATACTCTTGCGGCCTTTAACACTCTCATTCTATCACTGGGCCCGAATGTATGTCCTCAGGACGGACTCCCGCTATGGAATAACCCCAGAATTCAAGTCCTAAATAGAACAATAGCCTGGAAACCCTGGTACTCCAGGGGGATCTGGACACCCCAACAGCTTTTCTCCGCAGCTCGCTGGAAAACCTTTTCGGATTTACAAAAGGAATTTGCGTTACCAGCGAAACACTACTTTCAATTGATGCAGCTTCAACACTGCCTCAAAAGTGCTCGAATCATGCCGCCCTCTGCCCCTACTGAGGATGGGCTATTAGAGATAGTTCACTCCATTAGTAGTACACATGGGGTAGCCTCTAATTTCTATAAAATACTTTGTCAGGGTACAGATACGGACACTTTTAGAGCCCAACAAGCCTGGGAGCGCGAACTGCAAACCACTATAACCCCTGTGCAATGGAGCGTTTTTTGGAGTAAAGTAGTGCGGGTTTCCCGGTCTGCCTCTGTCACCCAAACTCTCTTCTTCTTTGCACACAGATGCTTTTATACCCCAGAAAAATAGCCAAATGGAACCCAAATGCTAGGGACCTGTGTTGGTCTTGCCATACTGCTGTGGGATCCTTCGCTCATGTTATTTATGAATGTCCTCAACTGCAGGTCTATTGGGGGCGGGTCTGGGGTCGTATTCAATCTATCTTACACTTTCATGAACCTCTCTTGGAAGGTCGTGGGACTCCGCTCTGCGGCGGAGGTCCCTTCTCTTCCTAAGAAGGGTCGCTTTCTCCTTGATTTCATGCTAGGTATAGCCATATGCTTAATCACGAGGAATTGGAAGGATAGCTCTCGACTTACTGTCAATGAATGGTGGAATCTCGTCTGCTTATATAGTAAATATGAGCAGATACCTCGGAGGGCTATTCCCCATGTCCAAACTCACTCTTGTTTGTCTAAATGGCAGATGCTTAATGATTATGTACAATCTGCTCATTGCTCCAATATGCCTGTATAATGTACACTCATCATGTTTTAGATCACCGTTAGGTTTTGTAATATAATAATGTAAGTACACGCCCGCTTCGGGAATGCTTAGTTTCTAGAGAAGAAGCAGGGGGGAGGGGGGTGGTAGGGGTTTACTTTGGTGTATGTATTACACGTTATGTATTTGTCTTTTAGCTGTATGTCTTCCTTTCCTTTGTTGATATAAAACGAAAATAAAGAATTTAAAAAAAAAAAGAAAAAAAGAAAAAAGGGAGTTAAGATGTGTCTTACCAGTTATAATATATAATATTCTCACAAACTCCCAATCTATCTACCACCAGCCTTATTATTCACATGACACATCAACCATACAATTTTTTCATCATGCAGTTGTGAACCAAAACACGGACAGTGAGACCATCAGAGTATAGCTGAAGATTCAACAAACAGGTTTACCTGCATCTCTTCAAATCCCAGCAGTATCATTCAATGGTCTCATCTGAACATGTATCGCACTAGTACTACAGTTACATAACAAAACAATCTCCGACATGAAATCATGTTTCAGATCAACACGTCTTGCATCAGAGAGATAACTACTCTATAACAACACAACTGCATCAACCGCTAGCTCATAGGCTAGTGCCTTACAAACAAGCCACGGCCCCATACTCACAGCCCATGCCTTTCCAGTTGTACATAATAATCTATTCAAATTACAACCGATCGTGAAGTAGAGAAGCCCACTCTATTTGATTATTTTAACCCATAGGTTCCAATGAATTCAAACAGAAAATCCATTTTTGTTCAATAAAATTTAAATGACCCAATTGATCTCCACCCCTCCAATCAACTGTCAGTTGGTCACGCACCCGCCAAGTAAACTGGTTTGCCTGATGTTGACAGTCGGCAAAGTGAGCAACCATAGGCGCTGTCGATACCTTATTAACTAACCTGCTATGGTGCTCACTTACCAGTTATAATGACACTTACTTACTTTTTTTCCTACAGTTAATTTCTTTTGAGAGGAAATGGAATTTGGTGCTGTCTTCAGTGGACATCAGATTACTGGAAAGAACACATCTTGAGCTCCACTTTGCTCTATAAGGGATATGCATAAATAAGATATTAATCTGCATATTAATAGTGATGACCTGATTATTATCAACTAGTCACAAATGCGATCCAAATAAGCGACCCAATTTTTCTTTCGTTATTTCTTCCAGCTCCGAAACCATATCCTGTATTTGGTAGAGAGCTATCAGACTGTAGTGATCATTGGAGAAACAGGATGTGGGAAGAGCACCCAGATTCCACAGGTGAGTCTCTAATCTAGGGATGCAATATTGCAAAGACCTTCCTCTTTTACAGTGCCTAGTCTGACTGTATTACAGTAGTGGTTCATTTTAAACAAAGTTACTTTAATGATGAAAGAACACTACCTAGTATTTGTAAAATGTTATTATATGATACTGTAGGCCAGTGATGGCTAACCTTTTTGAGCCCGAGTGCCCAAACTGCCGCACAAAACCAAAGAATTTCCTCAAAGTGCCAGCACGTCAATTTGCATAAATATTTGCATAATGCTAACATACACTAACTTTTAGTAAACATGTCTCTTAATGAGTGTATGGATAAAGACAGACTAAAAGATTTCTACATTACTATAATCCAGTGCCAACCGCCAGGCACATTAGGAACTACTACAAACACTGCCCATTTAGAACCAATAGCAAACCTGCCGTATCCTAACAGCACTACCAGGAGTCACAAAGCACCATACCATACCTATCAAAAGGCAACACTGCAAATATTAAACCAATACATTTCAGAGAACAACAATACATGACCTACTGGGGAAAGAGAACAAGTGGCAATGTCAAAAAGGAATTACATAAACAGAATACCTCAGCTCAGTTACACAGTTGCAATTGCTCCAGCCACTTTCTTCTGGTTTCTTCATGTTTTCTGCTAACTCTCCATCATCTGCTGTCCATTTGTCCTTTCTTCTCTCTTCTAGTTTTTTTTCCATTCTCTCTCTCTACATCCGCTATAACATACTAATCTTTCTCCTTTTGCTCTTTCCTCATTCCTATTTCATCCACTCAAATTTTACCCCTCCATCCTCAATCCCCACTTACTCTCCCAATACCCGGCCAATTGTACATTTTTCTTCCCTCACACACAAAATATTTTTCCCCTCTCCATTTCATTCTCCCAGCCCCATCCCCTCCTAATCTCCCCCAACATCAGCTCCCTTTTAGTTCCAGCCCCACCCAGTATCCGCTCCCTTCTAGTCCCCTCATCAGTCCATTTCTAGTCCTAGCTCCCCCATCCATTTCCAGTCCTATCCGAGTCCCTTCATCAGCTCATTTCCAATACCAGCCTCCCATCAGCCCATTTCTAGTCCTTTCCTAGCCCCACCATCAGCCCATGTTAAATCCTAGCTCCCCTCCACTCAGCCCATTTCTAATCCAAGCCCCCCATGAGCCTACCTCCAGTTCTAGCCCCTCCATGAGTCCATTTCAATCCAAGCCCCCACCACAGCCCATTTCCAATCTTAGCTCCCCCAACACCCAATTCTCAGTTCTATCCTAGCCCATCCATCAGCCCAGTTCCTGTCCTAGCTCCCTCCCCTAAGAGCCCATTCCAAGCCCCCCTTCCCATCAGTTATTTGCAGTTCAAGCCCCCTTCCACTCAGCCCATTTCCATTCCAAGTCCCCCTCCCCATTAGCTATTTGCAGTTCAAGCCCCCCACTTCCCCTCAGCCCATTTCCATTCCAAGCCCCGTCCCCATCAGCTATTTGCAGTTCAAGCCCCCCACTTCCCCTCAGCCCATTTCCATTCCAAGCCCCATCCCCAACAGCTATTTGCAGTTCAAGCCCCCTTCCACTCAGCCCATTTCCAGTCCTAGCAACCCCAACCCATTACCAGTCCTAGCCCCCCATAGCCCACTCCCAGTCCTAATCCCACCAGCCCATTTCCAGTCCTAATCCCCCATCACCCAATTTTCAGTTTAAGCCCCCCCATAGCCCATTACCAGTCCTAACCTCCCCATCAGCCCACTCCCAGTCCTAATCCCCCATCACCCAATTTTCAGTTTAAGCCCCCCCATAGCCCATTACCAGTCCTAACCCCCCATCAACCCACTTCCAGTCCTAATCCCACCAGCCCATTTCCAGTCCTAATCCCCCATCACCCAATTTTCAGTTTAAGCCCCCCCATAGCCCATTACCAGTCCTAACCCCCCATCAACCCACTTCCAGTCCTAATCCCACCAGCCCATTTCCAGTCCTAATCCCCCATCACCCAATTTTTAGTTTAAGCCCCCCCAGCGCCCATCACCACTCCTAACCCCCCCAGCCCAGCGCCCATCACCACTCCTAACCCCCCAGCCAGCCCAGTGCCTATCACCAATCCTAACCCCCCCAGCCAGCCCAGTGTCCATCACCACTCCTACCCCCCCAGCCCAGTGCCCATCACCACTCCTAAATCCCCCTAGCCCAGCACTACTCCTAACACCCCCCCAGCCCAGCCCATCACTACTCCTAACCCCCCCCAGCCCAGCCCAGCACTACTCCTAAACCCCAGCCCAGCCCAGCCCATCACCACTCCTAACCCCCCCCCCACCCCCCCCCAGCCCAGCCCAACACATCACCACTCCTACCCCCCCCCCCCAGCCCAGGGAAAATTAAAAAAAAAGAAAACCTGTCTGTTGCCGCCGCGGCAGAATCGAGCGTGCCGCGGGGCCCCCCTGTATCCGGCAGAGCCTGCCCTCCCCGTAGCAGCTCTCTCTTTGGAGCTGCAGTCAGACGCGCCGGCTTGCAGAGCGCGAGGGAAGAGTTTCTCCCTCGCGGGTCTTTTAACCCCGGGGGGGCTGTTGGTATGTTCCCATAACCCCCCGCGGGCTTAACAGAGTCGCGAAAGGGAAACTCTTCCCTTCGCGCTCTGCAAGCCGGCGCGTCTGACTGCAGCTCCAAAGAGAGAGCTGCCAAAGAGAGAGCTGCTACGGGGAGGGCAGGCTCTGCCGGGTACAGGGGGGCCCCGCGGCACGCTCGATTTTGCCGCGGCGGCCCCGACAGCGGCAGCAGACAAGTAAAATTGAAAAAAAAAAAAAATCCTAATTGCGGACCTTCCCGCGTGCCAGCTGCAAGGCCTTCGCGTGCCACAGCTGGCACGCGTGCCATAGGTTCGCCATCGCTGCTGTAGGCCATGATTTAGTAGCTTTAAACAAAATAATGCCTTCCATTCATATTTTTAGCCTGCTTTTTGAAGAAGAAGAAGGCTTATGAGAGGTCTTGCATGTGTTGCTAATAGCTTTTGGTGTTCGGAGGTATATAAATATTTAAATAAACAAACATAATATTCCTAAGCAGTTAATAATAAACACAAGAAATAAACAAAAGAACAATGCAGTAACAAACAAGTCATAAAGGAAATCAGTAGCCCATGCCTTTCAATTAGACCAATAACTTGTCCTTAGGAGCTACAGTGCATCTGCAGATACCCAGGCAAAATATGCTGCTTTTACATTTTCCAAAAATCACACATTAGTAATCATTCTAACTGGTTCGGATAACTGATTCAAAAGCCTTGGGCCATCAAAGGTGACTATATCTGCTCTAAAATGTGTTTACCAAAACTTTGGGGGAAGAAGGGCAAATGAGAAACCCCGGCCTTGAGATCTCAATAGTCATCCTGGGTAATAAAAGGTGGGAGAAAAATCAGGAGGCAAAACAGAGCCTAGATGCAGTGACTTAAACAATAGAATTACCACCTTAAACCAATTGGCAGCCATTGTAAATAACCCAAGATTGGCATAATATGCTTGGGTAGTCTAGTCCCAGAGACCAGCCTGGAAGCCACATTCTAGATTGCTTCTAGTCGTTTAATACAAGAAACTAGACGCTCACACAATAGGGAGTTACAGTAGTCAGTAGGAGATGATACCAGTGCCTGAAGAACAGTCCCCAATTCAGGAGGTGCAAATAAACTACCTTGATGGAAGAGGTGGTATATTAAATATAAATAAACCATAAACAATAATATTTCAGTCTCCTTAATAAACCTTACCTTAAAAGAACACTTTCTTGACTATCCCCTTGATACTGGAATGGAACAACTCCTTATGATCACGTCTTCCTTCATAGATACAACCACTCTAGCCACCTTACTGGGCAGATTAGATGGACCATACTGGTCTTTATCTGGCAAAATATATATCTTCATGCCGATGCACATACTTTTGCACCGGTTAGTATTTTATAAGAGGCCATTAAACTTGTTAATGGCTTTATTATGGCTCAACCAGTCCCAACATAAAAAGCTCTCCATTTCTCTAAGCTAGTCGCAAACTATGTGCTTTCTCATTAACAAAACGGTTAGCTGGTGCAATTCAAAGTGAATCAAAGATCAGAGATAAGAAGCTTGACCCGCTGAGTTTAAATCAAATTTTTAATTTTATACCATTTGTTGTGTATTCTAAAATACTCTGCTTCTAAGGAAATGTGTTGAGCAAGCTACAAGTCAAGGTATGAAAGAAAGCAAAGAGTACACCTTTTATTTAAATGCTAGAATTAAATTTTGTTTCCCACTATGAATAAAATTCCAATAGCTTTACCATATATTTGACATCACTGATTTTACTCAGTTATACTTTGTGTTCCCATAGTGATTTATTTAAAGTGTAAACCACTTAGCTTATTTTTTTTAAATTTGTTGTATATGTAATGAACAAAGGTGAAATTTTAAGGTATGATAAATAAAATATTTAACCAAGAAATGAAGGAGTATGCATTTTAGCTCTTCTTTCAATACTGGATCAGTATCAGTTTAGGTTTCGGGCTGGGTTTAGCACTGAAACCCTACTGACAAATGTCTGGTATGTTCGGATGGTGATATCTGAACAAGCAGCCACAACAAAGTTATTTCAGCCATATTTGACTCAGAATTGCAACTGGTCCTTCTGTGAAACCTTGCTTCAATAGGGTTGGGCCAGCAGTTTCACAGTGGCTCAGATATTCTTTTGGATGAGTGTGAGCAGTGTAGGAAAATTAAAGAGCAAATATCTAATTTGTTTCTTATGATACATGGATTACCGGAATAATCAGCCTTATCGGCCATTTTATTTCATGTATATTTACAACCGCTGTATGCATTGCAAAAGATGTTAGAAGTAGAATACCATAATTATGCAGATGATATAACTGTATGTGGTGTCTGATGGTACAGATGTTGAGGCGTCTTTGGCTCATACGATTGCTCATATCAGCTCAGTAGCAGGTTGACTATCCACTAGTGGCCTCGCATTTGAATTTGAACCCCCCCCCGAGCCTATGGTATTGTGCCATGCTGAAAATTTTATAGTCCTTCAAGCCTGGATGATTGAGGGACAAATTATTCTGATTGTTGAGAAAGTCTGCTATTAGGATGTGATCCTACATAGTAATTTAGTATATGAGGGCAGATGAAGACCAGTATGGTTCATTTAGTCTACTCAGTCAGTTGGCTACAGTAGGTGTACCTGCCCCTCCGTGCAGATCACCCCCTACTATGCCGTTGTTTAGGCGGAACACAGGCAGATTTCACAAATACATGCAGTGATTATAAAATATCTTAATTTACTCATGTACTTGCAAACTTTGTGCGTCCATTTATACCTGCTCATAGAGCAGGTAGAAATGTCTGGGCCTGAGTTTGACATGATCTCTGCCACTTTAGATTTTATAAAATAGGCTTAAAATAGGTGTGTTTTGGCTGCTTAATAAAGCTAATGAGGAAATATGGTCTGTAATGTTGCAACAGGGAAGATGACCAAAAAGTCCATCTGCTGTCATATTTCTGAGAGCCATATTTATAAGGCTATTTTCAGTTCTTGTATCCATACATCTGCCAGCTGATTGCTAAAGGGAAATTTTCTGCATTTCCCCCGTGGCCAACACAGCACAGTACTTCTCCCTATATTTATTTATTTTTTTTTATTTATTTTGAAACGATTTCTATACCGCAATTTCCGAAGATCAAATGCTGTTTACAGTAAACAACATTTATGAAGACTGCATGAACATATGGAACAGAGAACTATTTACAGGTTTACGTGTGTTGCATGCTTAATAATGGCAGTAACTTAAACATAAAACAGGTACAGTATAACTATTTACAGTTCATCTGGGGAGAGAGATGTATTAGGTTAGAGTTGGGAGCTGGTGTGGGAGGGAGGTGTTGTAGGGGTATCGTGTTGGTCAAGGATGTCGAAGTGTAGTTTATGATTATTACTTATGTTTATTTACATTTGCTATACCGCCTTTCATATATAATGTCAAAGCAGTTTACACTTCATAAAATCAAACATACAGTACAAACATATTTAAAAATAGAAAGTTACATTTTCATCCCAAAAGTAAAGAGTAGAATGTGTATTTACACTCTGTGAAGAGATGTGTTTTGAGTTTTTTTCTGAATGTTATTAAGCCTGTTTGTTCTCTGAGATAGGGAGGGAATTCCAAAGATGGGGGGCAATGTGGGAAAAGGCTTTGTTACTTGTTAGATGTCTAGCTTTCCTAAAGTCGCATGGCATCGAAAGCTTGTTTTTGTTTACTTTGCGCTGGTTACGGAGGTTATTTTCTTTGGTAATAAGGGTTGAAAGGTAGGATGGGGAAATCTGGTTTAATAATTTGAAGGTAGTGACGAGGATTTTGTATATAATGCGACTTTGTATCGGTAGCCAGTGGAGTGCTTTGAGGGTTGGTGTAATGTGTTCAGTTGTGTTGGAATTTATGGCAATTCTAGCTGTGACATTTTGAGCTAGTTGAAGGCGTTTTAGATCTTGTTTTGTACAGCCGTGTAGGATAGAGTTAGCGAAGTCTGGGTGAGGTGTGATCATGGCTTGTATTACTGATCGGAGGTCGTGAGGGTGAAGAAAGAGCCGGAGTTGTTTTAGTAGTTTGAGTTTGTAGTTTATCTTTGTGGTGGTTTGTTTTAAGTGGGATGTGAAATTACGGGATCTATCAATGATCACTCCTAAGTATTTAACTTCGTTTTTGACAGGGATGCTGAAATCTTTGATTTTAACCATAGCGGGGAGGGATAGGTTCTGATTTCTTGTAATAAACATGGCATCCGTTTTTGAGAGATTGATATATAGGTTGTGATTCTCTAGCCATTTTATGGCTTCCGAAAGACAGTCAGTAGCTGGGTTGGTGGGTTTGAATTGTGTTCCATGGTAGATATAGCAATAGATCATCTGCGTAAATGTGATAATTTATACGGAATCTTTTGAAGATGGAGCATATGGGTTGTATGTAAATGTTAAAAAGGAGAGCAGAAAGAGCGGAGCCTTGAGGGAGGTCTTGTTCTTGTCTATAGTTGTCTGAGGCTTGGTGGTCTATTCTAACTGTGAACCATTTTAAAACAATGTCTTTAATCCCTATTTGTTTGAGTCTGTTTAGCATCCTATAGTGGTTGACAGTATCGAAAGCTGCTGTGATGTCGAGAAATATGAGCAGAAATGTGTGTTTTGTATTATCTATGCCTCTTGCAAGGGTGTTGATTAGGACAGAAAGGAATGTTTCCACCCCATGGTATGGGCGGAAGCCATATTGCTGTTCATCCAATTGAGCGGAGGTGTTAATATGGTCTTGTATTTGGACAGTTTTCACTAATAGTTTTGCTAATAG
This sequence comes from Ichthyophis bannanicus, assembly GCA_033557465.1. Lineage (NCBI taxonomy): Eukaryota > Metazoa > Chordata > Amphibia > Gymnophiona > Ichthyophiidae > Ichthyophis > Ichthyophis bannanicus. The sequence continues at coordinate 72,906,945 of CM066049.1, read as the reverse complement.
GGGTAGGCTTGAGATGGGCCTGTATGAAGTAGGAGCTTTTAAGTCAGATGTTTTGTTTTTTAGGATTGGGCGAATATTGGGGAGGGGGCAATTTTCATAGTAATATAATAGAGAGCTGTAGATAAAGACCAAAATGACCCATCTAGTCTGCCCTGTAAGGTGTAATTTCCACAGGTCAATGTTTATTTACTCGCAGAAATACCTTCATAAACTGCTCAATTTCAGTGTACCAAAAACCCATCAGCATATGATAGGTAATTTTATAATGTTAAGGATTCTTTGTACTTTACCTTTTTTGAATTTAAATGCTGTGTTTGTCTCCTCCATCTCTACTGGGAAATTATTCCATGCATTCAGCAATCTCTCTGAAGAAATATTGACTCTGTTACTCCTTAGTTTACATGCTGAACCTCTGTTCTAGAACTTCCTCTCTAGGGAAAAGTGCTTTTCTCTTGTACGTTGTTTATATCTTTATATCTGTGTCTCAATCATATTCCTATTTTCCCTTCACATCTGGAGGTCATGTAGAGGTTCTTAGGTCTCATCATTATTGGCCTTTTCTGTGCCCTCTAAAATTGGACAAACTCATCTGGAGTACTATCGACTCCTTTTTCCGTACTGATGATACTGCTCCCTGTGTGTCCCAGCACCTTTTTGGCCGCCCTCAACTGCCCAGTCCCCAGAGTTTCCAGGAGTAAACACTCACCGCAGGCATCATGGTGGTTTGCAACTTTTAAATAAATATAATATGAAAGATAAACTATATTACCTTGAACTGCCATACACTTAAATCATAATATTGCACAACCCCCTTCCCCGGTGCTTTTACTTTTGGAAACAAAAGTAAGTAGATTTCCTCTTGGAATTCTTGTGAAAACATATTCCAGAGGAGAGGCTGAAACATCTTGTTCTCAAATGACGAAGGGCACAGTTGAAGTAGGCCTCTCCGTGATGATCTCAGTGTTTGTGTAAACTCCTGCAATTTAGTGCTGTTGGCAAGTACTTCAGTACCTCAAAGGTTTCAAATGGCAAATGATTTGTAAAGTGTTATATGGGGCCAGTTTGAAAGGCCATAGACAGATGGGAGTCAAATTTTTACTCTTAGACTGGTCATGTCATCTACCAGTCGTAACAGCTCTCCACCTAGCTGAGGCTGATCATCGGAGAAGACTTTTAGCCAACAACTCAGAAATCTTTGCAATGCATCTGTTTGGAGTGCCAATGACGACGACTTGATCTCCTGATACATAAACCAATAACTTTGTATCATCCACTTAAGTAAAGAATTCCATACCGATTTGCTCAATAATAGATGCTAAAGGTGCCAAAAGATTTTAAACAAGTTTGATGACAGCAACGAGCCTGATCTGTGGTTCCAGTTAGCGGCTCATGATCTTCCTCATCAATGCTGGTCCCAGGGCTGGTGCAAGGTTTGGATGCTCTAGGCATACCTTCAGCCTTACCCACCCCCATATTTTTCCCCTCCTTCAGTCATGATCATCTGAACATTACCTTTCCAACAACAATCCTATAAAAAGGCATAATTTTGCTTTGTATGTATGCGTGTATCTGCTCTTCCTGCAGGTAAAAAGAATTATTCTGATTATTCTTTGTCTTGTATCGCTGTCATGATCTATTGCTTTGCTTTGACTACTGTTGTTCTTTGCTGCCTCACCCCCTCCCCAAGAAGCTGCTGCCCTAGTTGACTGCCTAATGGTTATGCTGGCACTGTCCTTTGTGACTAAGAGGAGAACCGTATTATTCTGTGTCCGCAATATGGCGTGATGGAGAGGCTGATGCAGCACTGTTCAATGTATTTGTGAGTGATATTGCTGAAGGACTGAATAGAAAAGTCTGTCTTTTTGCAGATAACACAAAAATTTGCAACAGAGTGGACTCCCCCAAGGGAGTGGATAACATGAAGAACAATCTACAAAAGCTGGAAGAATGGTCTAATGCTTGGCAATTACGATTTAATGCAAAAAAGTGCAGTGTCATGCACTTAGGTAGCAGAAATCCAAGAGAAATGTACGCGATAGGGGGGCGAGAGTTTGGTGTGCATGGTTCAGGAGAAAGACCTTGGTGTGATTATCTCTGATGATCTCAAGGTGGCAAAACAGTGCGACAAGGCGGTGGCAAAAGCCAGGAGGATGTTGGGCTGCATACAAAGAGGGACTACCAGCAGAAAGGAAGAGGTACTTATGCCACTGTACAGGTCGCTGGTGAGGCCTCACCTGGAATACTGTGTTCAGTATTGGAGACCATATCTTGCAAAAGATGTAAAAAGACTGGAAACTGTTCAGAGGAATGCGACCAAAATGATTTGGAGCCTGCGTAAGAAACCTTATGAGAAGAGACTTGAAGACCTAAATATGTACACTTTGGAAGAGAGGAGGGATAGAGGAGATATGATTCAGACCTTTAAATTCTTAAAGAGGAATGATGAACAAACAAACCTCTTCCAAAGACGGGGAAGCTGCAAAACTAGAGGGCATAACATGAAGCTGCAAGGTGGAAAATTGAAAGGCAATGTCAGGAAATATTTTTTCACTGAAAGGGTGGTGGATGCTTGGAATGCCCTCCCGATGGAAGTGGTGGGGGCAAACACGGTGACAGAATTCAAAACAGCATGGGACAAGCACAGCGGATCCCTTTACAGCAACAGGATAAAACCAAAATAAACTAAACTGAACCATCTAACTTCTCAGCTTATAGGGGTGTCCGACATGGAGTGGAGGGTCCACCCCTAAGCAAAGACATGGTGAGGGGTGGCCTGCACAGAGCAACAGGTGCACCTACTCTTGCCGTATCTTGCTGGGCAGACTGGATGGACCATTCTGGTCTTTATCTGCCTTCATTTACTATGATACTATGTTAAGTTACCTTACCTTAGAGCGAGGCACTAAAGCTCAGCACATGGTTTTCTAACCCAAGCCTAATGCTGAAAGTTAGCTCCCCAGTGCTGTAAAACAAAAAGCATGCAAAGGGTTGTGCACAAAAACCATGCACTAACATGGGACAGCATGCAGAGATGCATGTGTGCATGCCAGATGGATACGCATATGGATCTACGCTACCAACAGCTGTATGTACACCGTATGTTGGGATGTTATTCTACACATAGCAATTTTGCAATATTATTATTTATGCGCAGAATAGCACGGATGTTAATGTGGATGCATCTCTGAAGCATGTGATAAGGAAGCTTATCATAGCTCAGGAAGGAGCTATAGTAAAGGTGAAGTGACTGTGAACAAAGCAACCTGTCAGTTCTGGTAGAAATAAGAAAACAGAATTTTTCCATAAAAGACTACCAGTCCCAGAATGCACCAGGTTTCCAACAGCCATTAGAGGAGCTGAAGTGGGGAAACGTGTGTTCAATCAAGAGGGCTATGAGGTAATCCCCAAGCACTCATCTCAAAGGGCAGGGCCTGATTCAGCACAGCTGCGCTGTGCTAGGGTGGAGCACTCATCTAAGCAGAATAAAGGTAGAGTTTATTCTACAGAGAATCATCCTCAGTTTCATCTGGGAGATCCTCAGAATCAGCTTGGGTATCCTCAGCTTGGACGTCTTCATCATCTGGAGGATCATCAGAAGCAGAAGCCAGGACGGACGGACAGAGAGGGCAAGAAACCCTTTGGAAGAAAGAAGAGAAAAGCTTTTGGGAGGTCTAAAGGAGTCCAGAGCAGTACGTATACTGGGAGACATTCAAAAGGCCAGCATACACCATTGGACTGGGGAAAGCCAGAGGAATGGTGCTGCAGAGCTAGGAATCTCCAGAGGGTACCTGTGAGGGAGACAGCTGCCCTTGGAAGGGAGCCTAAGACCCGTGCCAGAAGGTATGTGAGGAGAGATCCAGTGTCCAGGGATCTGGATTGGAAGGCTGGACATAAGAACTGGACTACATACTGGCCAGGCTATTTAGAGAGGAACTCTAACAGCAATGGAAGCTCAGGTATGAACACTGATCTATGCCCTAGCTATACCCTTGAAAGACAGCAGGGAAACAAGTATTCACCTGAGAGTGCTTCATTGAGAAATTCCTCTGTACCAATCCATGATATTGAACCCATGATTGTTGAAGAAGGGGGAGGGGTTGCAGATGCAGGCTGTGAATACATGGATTGCTCTTTGTCTAAACTCCTTTGGTAATTTTCTGTTACAAAGTACAACAACCATCACAAAGAAATACAAACTTGTTCTTTAAATCTACTCAGAAAAGCTACTGAGTAGGATTTGAGCCAGGCAGTAGAAAGTAAGCCAGCTAAGGGGTTTCAGCTGGATAACTGCTAGCAATTGAGCCTTACCTAATTGCTTGTGAGCTCTGAGGAAATCACTTCTGAGTCTATGTGTGAAGATATAAGAAGTTAACCTGAAAAGAACAGTTTTTCCCTTCTTTGTGGGTTTTGCTTGTTGTTTGAAACACTGCTAAGAAAATATTAGCTAAAGCCTACAGAAAAGACCAGTTTGTTACCAACCAGGTCTTTATTCTTTTGATTTGATTGCCTGACAAGTTCAACTGTTGTTTTCCTGATTTTGTTTTTCTAAGTTTAACACTGAAAGCAAGTATCCTGTTTTATGTGCTACCAAGCATATCTGTGTTGGGAGAAATAACCCCATAAATAAATATCTTATTGGCTTTACACTCAAGCACAACTAATTATTGTGAGCGGCTGTGTCTGGTGTGAATGGACTGCATTTCCCACAATCCCTTGCAAATCATATTGATATATGCCTTTGCCAAGACTGTGAACATTCTCACCCAGGCACCCGTCTGACAAGCATCATGGGCATTTCATCACTTTGGAAGAACTTGTGCATAATATCGGCATAGAATAACGTCCCATCATATGTGTGCAGAAGAAAGAGAAGCATAAACTTACTTGTGCTGATAGCAGAACAATGAGCTACTCTTTACACCTCCTCAGACCTTGCGTTAGAACACTAGGGTTTTGCTGGGCCGCCTGGTTTTCTGTGCATTTCTCTGCATCTGCGCGGCATAGCTGATTGCTTCTTTACCATCCATTGAAATGGCATTTAATGAGCTTTGTGCACAGTTACCTTGTGCGCGACACTTGTTCTTGCACTATTAACACAATTCTGCACTAAAACTAAGCTAATCTGTGTGCAAAGCCTAACACACACTTTTTTGTACCGACCTCTCAATAGGCTTTAGACTGAACTATCCCAGGCAGCCGGCAATGCTAGAGGACAGTACAAAGAAGTTTGCACTTGTGCTGACGATGATGTGACTGCTGTATATATATCTGGATTGTGTTTTCCTGTTTCCTATTATTTTAAAGGATTACATTTTTATCTAAAAATTCTTGTTGAAAACAGCAATCAAAAGAAGGTATTATTAAGATATATTAATTAAGCCTAAGAAAACTGTCAGCATAGTAACATGTTCCAGTTTTTTTGGGGCTTGTTTCTCAGTATCTGTCAGAAGCTGGCTGGACTGCAGAAGGGCGAGTGGTGGGCGTGACGCAGCCTCGCAGAGTTGCTGCAGTTTCGGTAAGTTTTTCAGAATTTTCTCCAACACTTTTGGCACATTTTTTTAAACATTTTAAATTGCTTATGTTTTTGCTTTGTCCATCTGGGTATAGATTATCTTTTGAACTATTCAACCCATAGCAACCATTTTAGATAAGTAAGAGCTAAAAATAAAACAAATGGCATGAACTAGTGGAATAGTGACTTTCTGAACTACGTCCATCAGTTCATCTCCCACATGTAAAAGAGCTACACAATAATTCCACAGCTCAAGCTTGACTGGCGGTCACAGTCATTGTAGTTTCAAATAAACGAGTCCCAAGCTGGTCCTTGGAGCTCAACAACTTGAGGGCCCTTTGGCGGGGACCGAATACTGAGCAGAAGATCGCATACCTGCTCAACCACACCTAAAAGCTCAAGGTAATATCTGAAGTACCAATAGCATTGTCACAATGAAAAAGCTATTAGCTAACATCTCCTGCCTCTCCTTCCTACTCTTAATTACCCTTGTTGCAGTCACCCCACTCTCTCCCCCCATAGACAAGCTTCCATACATACCCATAATTTACACACGCCCAGTACACACAACCTCCTCCCTCTCCTTCAAACATAACCCCAGACAGACGCAACACCTCATCCAAATCAACCTCAGAACATATAGCACCAAGCCATCCACGCCAGATCCCCAAGACAAGCCAACCAAATCAGATGTACCCGCTTAAATGTAAGATCTGCAAGAAACAAAACACAACTCTTAATAGATATACTACTTGACAATCAAATCGATATCCTAAACATAACCGAAACATGGTTCATTGAAATGGATGTAGTCCTACTAAATCAACTAGCACCACAAGGTTACCATCTCGTCAACTCTCCACGGACAAAGCAGTGAGGTGGTGATGTCTGCATTCTAACAAGAAAGTCCCTAAACGTCCGCATCATCTCTAGAACCTCTGCCAGTGGTCTAGAGACACCAACAATTACCAATAACAAAATCGCCCTATTCCTTGCCTCTAGATCCCCAAATGCCAATCCTGACAGCTTAGAAACTGTCCTCAAGGAAGATGCTGCAAATGCCACTGACATTCAGAAAAACCAACGCTACCACTTGTAAGAGCCTTTTCCCTCTACACACCACAATTCTGGAACTTCATTCCTGAAAAGCTAAGGACCACAATAGACTTATCATCCTTTAGGAAAGCCCTGAAAACTCACATCTTCAGAGAATGCTACTCCCAAACCTAGCCTACCTCTCCCACCTTCCGCAATTTCCCCTCTTCCCCCACCCCTCACTCTCCCCTAACCTCAACTACTTATTCCCCAAACACACTGCTTCCAAGTTGTATTTCCTGTTTAATGTAAAATGTTCTGGTCCAATGTAAACAGCTTTGATCATAGGATAAAGCGGTATAAAAAACAGTTAAATAAATAACTTATGAGGCATTCAGCAGTATTTGAAAGTCTATGGTTTCTTTAGATCCATAATAAGACATCTGTTAATTATTTGCAGGGAATTCAGTCCACTGCCAAAATTAAAATAATCCAGGCAGGACTGCAGTCTGAGCCAGGCCAGGTTTTCCAGCCGGTCTTCTAAGGCCTGGCTTGCTGGCTTGTTTCTCCCTTGCAGAAAAAGGGGGAATCCCCCCTCTCACTCTCTTCCTTTAGGAAGTGTTTAACTTCACACACACTCTTGCATAGAAAAACCAAAATACTGCTTTTTATGAGGGTTGCTCAGAAAGTAATGCCCCACATGTTTTTTTCTCAGTCCAGAATGAAGATAGAGGTGTGAAATTGAAAGGGTAGTAACTTGGAACTTCAAAGGACACATGTGTGTAATTTTACAGTCGTCCGACAAATAGCGAGGCAGTAGTGATCCTTCAAATGGTGTCTGTGAGTGACACACGGTACAAACAACAAGTTGTAATTGAATTCTTGGTGGAGGAGAAAGAAAGTGTGAGAAACATTCACAAAACAATGAGAGACTACCGGGGCTGATAAAAGTGTTGTATTTATATGAGATCGATGTTCCAGTAACCGCCTCTTCATCGATCGAGACGTTCGTCCTATGTAATTCTTCGACAGGGGCATATCAAAACATACACCACATACGTGCTGGTGCATGTCGTATGGTGATAATTGTCTTTATTGACCCCTGTATTAGGGTCCACCCATGTAGAACCTTCTATGGTGGAATCACAAAAATCACACGATCCACATTTTTAATGCCCCCGTGAATACATGTCAGTACCCTGTAGTGGGGAATGTATTAATAGATCTGCCATATTATGGCCCCTTTGGAAGGCAAACATCAAACGTTTGTTAAAACAAGAATGTAAAGACAAAGTTTGCCAATGATTCTTCAAAATCTGCATCACTTGTAATGAATTGGGCATATAAGGTAAAACTCCCACATATGTTTCTTGTGCGTGCTCCCGAGTAGTAATTTGCCCTAAGGTCTCCTCAGGCCACCATTCAGGATAATTAAATATAGCTCTATTTTATGCTTTTTTAATCAATTTAGGAGGATAACCTCTTTCCTTCAACCGCATTCCAAGTTCGTTAGCATGATATTTGAACTGTTCTAATGAAAAGCATAACCGTCGTAATCAAAGGAATTGTCCAATAGGCAATCCTCGTCGCAAAGAGCCAGGATGAAAACTCTGATAATGGAGAAGGGTATTTCTTTGAACCGGTTTCCGGTATAATGTGGACTTCAAGCTAGAGCCTTCCTTATATAATAGAATATCCAAAAATTCTATAGAGTTTACATGATATTTAGGCACAAATTGAATATTTGTCTAAGGAGTTAATCCATTTAAAAAACAACTCTAATTGATCAACCGTGCCTGTCCAAAGGAAAAAGATATCATCTAAATAACGAGTCCAATGAATAATCTGAGAAAACCAAATAGAAGAATATAGGAACCGCTGTTCAAATTGTGCCATGAAAAGAGTCGCTATTGATGGAGCTGCTATGGCTCCCATCGCTATACCATGAACTTGCAAATAAAATTGTCCTTCAGAAAGAAAAAAAATATTTTTCAAAACTATTTCTAAGATGTGTAGCACAAACTCCTTCGGTAACCGGTCAGGTAGCTGTAGGGGTAAATCAGCTACCATTTTTAAAGCTGCTTCTTGATCAATGTTAGTATATAAAGCAGTAACATCCATAGTAACTAACAACATTGAAGTTACATCAGTATTAACTCCTTGGAGTTTAGAAAGAAAGTGAAATGAATCCTTAACAAAGGAAGGAATCTGATGGATTAAAGGTCGTAAGAAGATATCACAAAATTGTGATAAAGGTTCTAACAGAGATCCTCTACATGAAACAATCGGGTGACCCGGAGGATTCTGCAGATCTTTATGTATTTTAGGTACCATATAAAAAATAGGTGTCAACGGATGTTTTTTGTTTAAAAATTTGAATTCATGAAGAGTAATCCATTGTAAAAATAAAGCTTGCTTGGTATATTGCTGAATCATAGAACTTAAGGATGAAGATGATCTTCTTCTTTTAATATTCGATAATACTTAGAATCGGATACATGTGTTAACACTGACTGACTGTAGCTTACTTTATCTTGTACTACAATAGCTCCTCCCTTGTCTGCCCGATGTATACTAATCATTGTGTTTGCACGTAAACTTCGCAAATCGGCTCGTTGCGTCCTGGATAGATTCGAAAAGGCTGCAGTCATCTCTTCTTCCATAGCAATCACATCCTGTAAGACCAAGTTTTGAAATGTGAAAATCACTGGATTAGCAGGACCCGGTGGAATCCATTTTGATCTCAGTCTGCAAACCGAATCATCCATAGTGGTCGAAGATGGTCTATTAGCAAAAAAAATGAGATACTTGCAATTTGCGAAAAAACCAATATAAAGCGATCCGCATATGAAAAGAATTATATCGTGTAATAAGAACAAAAGAAAGCCCTAAATTCAATATAGCCCTTTGAGACGAAGAAATGGGTGATGATATAAGATCTATCACAGCTGTTTTGTGGTTGATCGAGTTATCGGTCCCCTGCGACCTTCCCCCTGTTGCTGATATGGAGGCCGGCGTGTGTAAGGGCGGCCTCTCGAAAAAACCTGTCCCACACTTTTGGCATCCCGTGATTTTTTGTTCTTCTGACCATTCTCCATGGAGTCGCTACTATCATCTTCCTCCGTATCTTCAAAAGTAACCTGTTTTTTTAAATATTCTCCTCTCTCTCTCTCTCTTGAGAACGCCATGTGTATACCTGATCTTTCTCATAATCATTAGTATCTCTCACAAACTTCCTAATCTTCACCTGACGTAGAGACTCACAAAATTGGGTTAATTGGGTGTCATAAACCTCCTTATTCGCCATGAACTTCGCCAATGTTAAAGTTTCTTTCAATTGATCTGTCAACGAAGTTAATTGGACCTGTAAAATTTTTTCCTCTTCGGATAAACGGTCAATTAATAACGCTATCAAGTCTAACCCACCAAGTGCCATAAAAAATGTTATCATCTTGAAACATATGTGGAGGTTTCAACATACGTAATACTCTCTGAATCATCTTTTGTTTCAAATATTGTGTCATTGTTGCTGCATGTAATTGTACTCTAATTATTTTTTTATTCAAATTCTTAAAATCAGTCCAGGAGGTAAAAGTCTCCATCTGTGGAATCTGTGAGTCATCCTCAAACAATGTAGGTCGTTTCAATAATTAATTTATACTATCTTCTGAAAAAGCAAATGTTGAAGTATTGGTAAAACTCTGATCTTCAGATGCCATAATTTACAGTCACAAAAAGTACCAAAAAATTGTTTTTAGATAGCCAATTATAGCCCGTGCATGTGAACAAGGCTGCTTTCAAAAGTGAATGGATTCAGCTGATGATTTAGACGTTTGTTGCATGAAGAAGGACCAGGAGGTTCATGGTTTGAAACATGAGATCGTGTACAATTTTTTCATATACGTCTTTATAAGAAGATCTGCTGATCAGCTTTGAAGGATAAAGCCTGATGGGGCGTGGAGAAGATAAGCATTAGCTTGTGGGATTAGACTTATAGACTTGTATCCAATTAGTTTCTGTGCTCCTTGTACCGGTCTTGGCTTTTATACAGCTGAGCGGTGTCAAATCGTACGGATGTATGGGTTGGAGAGTGGAGATTGGTCACTCACAGGATTTCAAGCTAAGTACTACCTACTTGATGTATTCGTATAAACTGAGTACAAATTCTTAATTTTGTCTCAGTAAAAAAGGAATAAAAAGAGTGAGTGCACTCGTTTATTAAAGATAAAAAGGAGGGTTTGCTTTGAGAGAAGGAAAGTTCCTTCTCATGGCAAACGATCCGACAAAAAATAGATAGTTTTTCTTTCTTTCTATATTTTTTTTTTTTTTTTAAACTTTTATTTTCATTTTGCAACAAACAAAAGAAACAACACACCAAAAGAGACAAAACAAGTATACAATAAGGAAAAGTAAACCCATTACCCCCCACCCCACCCCAATGCTTCTTCTCTACCCGATTATATCAGCATGTGAGCGCTTCCAATTACAGTGATTATACATCAACGATCAAAGAGTATCTACAATACAGCATGATCATGGGGACAGAGATATATACAAAGTTAGACAGTCAGATGATAGCATTTAGCAAAATGTAAATAGTCATTGAGCATCTTCCATTGAGACCAATGAGAAGGAGTCTGAACGGAGGAAACGAACAGACCGAGGTATTTGTTCATATTTACTGTAAAGACAGGCATGATTCCACCATTCATTGGGGCTCAGATGGAGCTAATTTTCCAGTATTACTTAATTAGGGAAATAGCAATGCCAAGCATAAGAGTTCGAAAGGAGATAAGCCATTTTTGGGAGAGAGGGGGATCCCCGCAACTGGGCGAAGTCCCCCTATCCTCCAAGAAAGGACTCCTGAGAGTGCGAGATAGACTAAATACGACCCCAGACCCGACGCCAGTAATACTGTAGTGCGGGATATTCATGCATAACATGAGGCAATGAACCAATGGCCGCAGGACGTGTCCAGCAACCATTGCCCTGAGTAGTGTTCCATTTGTCTAATCTGTGAGGAGGGTGAAACACCGGTGGGCTAGAAAGAAGAGGGTCTGAGTGAGTGAGGCGGTCGGGAACCCGTGTCCCTCCACTCCAAGATAAGGCTCCATTGCTCCGAAGTCAAAGTCACCTTGCGATTCTCTCTCCCATACTTTCTGCACTATAGAGGTATCTCTAGTTGATAGCATTAACATAAGGTTAGTAAAATTGGATGCTACACCCGGTGACTCCGAGAGATCGGAAAGTCTCCAATCAACCTTATGTAGAGAATGCCGATGGCGGGAGTACGCTAGTGCTCCGAATGGCGATGTTGAAGTTGCACTGACCAGAGTCGGGAGTCTAAAGATTGCATGAGAGTATTAAAGGCCCCTAAAGTGTCTAAAAGCATTGGTGGATAGTGGACAGTCTGATGGGAGATTCATACAGGGAGAAAGGTAAGAGGAATCGGTTAGCAAAGGCCCGCTTCTATATCTAGCCACACAGGTCTACTCGGTATTGGATCTTCCAACCAACGAGCACCTTGTTTGAGAAGAAAAGAATGAGGGAACACTTGAGTAAAATCGCCACCAAGTATTAATGGAGCATTGGCAGAGGCCGAGGCCAACTGCGCGATACTTGCATAGTAAGCAGGGTTGTCCACATTCGGGGCATAATGCAAATATACGTGAATTCACTATCTCCAACCTCAGGTGTACACGGGCCCCATCTACCCTCCTTGTCAGCGCTAATATCAGTACAGTAGCGTGCAAAGACTTCTTAACCAGAATGGCTATCCCGTACCATTTGGAAACGGTGGGAGAATAGGCAGCTACCATGTGAGGCCTAGCATTGAGTTTCAGTGTTTCAGCAGAGTTTAAATGCGTTGCCTGAAGAAAACACCAAATCAACATGCTCATGCTAAGATAGCTAAGGATTTTCTTTCCTTTGAGGGGACCATGAATGACTTTGACGATGACTAATAAGATTTTACATAAGGCCATTCAGAAAAGTTAAAGATTCTGAGCATGATAGCACACATAATTTCACTATGTCCCGCAAACTGACTGTATCTGGCTGTACACATGACATAGGAAAAATAAGCTAATACAATACAATGAAGCGCCCCACATTAACAAAGAAAACCGCAGTACGGTAGAGGAGAAGCAAAACCCCAAAATTACTGGCGACCATGTGTCTGCGGGGAGAAACCCCAGAGAAGGCCGAAATTGAAAAAACACATAACCTGTAGGACTGTGCGTGCTCCGAGTCCGCCCGAGGCACACATCATGAAGGATAGGAGACCAAAAAACAAAAGTCATACAGAGAAAGAAAGAAAGTCCAGGCTATTTCTGTGCTTGGCTGTGACCGCCGCATCGGGCCCTTCAAAATGGCGGATAGAGCCGGCAGAGAAGAGTCCAAGATTTGGGATTAGCGCATCTGCTCTGCTTCTTTGGGAGTCCAAAAATGTTGATAGTAGATCAGGATCCTCGAACGTCCTGGTCTGGTTGTGGAGAGTCACTCGGAGCTTCGCTGGATACAACAGGCCAAAGCGAGCCTGTAGCTTTTGAAGTCGAGGGCGAAAAGCAAGGAGTTTCTTCCGACGGTCAACGGTAGGCTTTGCCAAATCAGGAAAGAAGGAGACCTTACGACCTTCAAATTCCAAATGATGATTCGCTCGGGCAGCATGTAAAATTTGTTCCACTTGTTGATATCGTAGCAAGCTAAAGATAATAGGCCGGGGGGGTCGTGCGGTTGAGCGCGCCATGTGGGCAGGAACACGGTGTGCTCGATCGATTTCCAGTTCTCTGTGAAAAGTGATCTTCAGCAAGGAGGGAAGAGTTTTTAAGCAAGAATTCTCTTTATATCTCCTGCTTCCACCCCCCTCCGGCTTCCGAGGAGCCTCACATTGTTGCGACGGGCTCGATTATTGCTATCTTCCAACTCCTTTTGAAGATTCTGTATCTGGCGCTCAGCCTTGTCCAGTTTGCCCAAGCGCACCTCGTGCGAATCGAGGACCCCCGCCATATTGTCCTGCCGTAATGAAAGACCTTCAAGTCGGTCCTGGAGCACTCCAAAGTCTTCCCGCATGGCTCGAAGCGCTTCTCCATTGGACTGCACCAATTCCTTCACGCCGCGTATTTCCTCCAAAATCTCCAAGTGCATTGCGGGGTTTTCACGAAAGGGAACCATCTTCTTCTGTGGGGGAGGACACCTCTGTTTTGGAGCGTTTTTCCGTGAGAAGAAGAAGGAGACCCGAAGTCCAAGCGCGCTGGTTTATGGGCCGCCATCCCCCCCGAGGTGCCCCGGTCAGCTCGGAGCGAAATAGTAAATTTGTATAGGTATTAAGTCAGGATTCTAAGTAGGCCTCTCGGGAGCTTCAACGCAAAGCGTCCTACCCGCTGGACATCAGGCTCCGCCCCCCCTTTCTTTCTATCTTTAGGGCATATGAAGAAAGGATAATTTATCTATTCTGTTAGATTACACAGGTACACTAAAAAAATTTTTTTTTAAACTGCCTCTAATGTTTCGATTGATTTTTACGTTTTTTGGTGCGCTGAATCCAAATCTGGTAACCAATTTGCTCCATTACGTACAGATTTTTTGCTACATTGGGTTAGCAGTTTGAGGTGAACATTTCAGATTGAGTGCGATCGAGATAAACGTTTCTTGGATGAATTCTTTATACTAATTGTTTAGTAGTTATTCAAATAAGAATAAAGAAAATTGTAACAAGGCAGCACATAAGAATAGAGTAATGTCAACAAAACACACTGTGATGGTAGCAAAATTGTCTGCACTTAAAACAGCCACATACATGTGCACAAACATTGAGCATATAAGAGCGAGGTTAGACACAAAGCAAAGCAAAGAAATGTGCAAAAAATGTTGTACAGGTATGTATGTAAGAATAGAAAACGCAAACCGCACCATTGCAATACATGAAGACAAACACCCGATGGTGTGAAAATAAAATTCTAATAAATGAGATCCGACACTGTGGTAATAACTAGCAAATTTTTATTTCAAAGTTTAGTAAAAACACGATATTTGTCAACACAGTTTAGATTTTAAAGTCATTCTTGGGTCAATCAATCTCCTGGTGGGCCCATTTCTTCTTCCCCCGAATGCTTCTCTTGGTGCGCTGCTTGGCGTATTTTTCATCTGGGGTTTCCCGCAGCAGCAACCAGCAGAAATCAGCCATCATAGTGGTGTTCCATCTTCCTTGGTACCTTCTCTCTGCGTCCTTGATGTCCTGGTGAAACCTTTCACCTTGTTCTTCACTGTACGCCCCCAGGTTTTCGGGAAAGTAGTTCACATGGGAGTGCAAGAAATGGACTTTCAGGCTCATGTTACAGCCTTGTTCTTTGAAGGCACTGAGCATCCTGGCAACAATATCCTTATAGTTCTCATCCCGCCTGTTCCCCAAGAATTTGAGAACAACATCCTTGAAGGAATCCCAGGCTTCTTTTTCCTTCTCAGACATCGTTTCAGCGAATGCTCCATCTGAAATGAGTTTCCTTATATCAGGGCCAACAAACACTCCTTCCTTTAGCTTTGCTTCAGAAAGTCGGGGGAACTTTGAGCAAAGGTACCGAAAGCACTCACCATCTTTTGGAAGGGACTTGATGAATTGCTTAATGAGACCCAACTTAATGTGGAGAGGTGGTAATAGAATTTTATCACGAGGTACCAAGCTCTCATGAAGAACATTTTTCTCACCGGGTCTCAAATACTCCCGAATTGGCCAGTCTTTTTTCCCCCAGTGTAGGTCGCGGGCCCGGCTATCCCACAAGCAAAGGAAGCAGGGATATTTGGTGAAACCGGATTGCTGCCCTAATAGCATGGATAGAATTTTAAAGTCTCCACAAATCATCCACTTATGCTCATCATAACGAATCTTCTGAAGAATCTGGGCCAAATTCTCGTATTTTTCTTGGAGAATAACAGAGTGAGCAATAGGAACTGAAGCGAATGTGTTGCCATTATGAAGAAGAACACCTTTTATGCTGTCTTTTGACGAATCAATGAATAGCCGCCATTCAGCAGGATCATACTTGAGTTTAAACTTTTCCATCACTCCGTATATATCGTTGCAAAATACCAAATCTTCCTCTTTGCTGAAATACTTCAAAAATTGTGTCTCGCGGTTGCGGTACCAATAAAAAGTTGTTCCTGGTGACAATAGATTTTTCTGTTTAAGCCGAGAACCTAGCAGTTGGGCAGCATCTTTTGGGAGTCCTAAATCCCGGACTAAATCATTCAATTCAGCTTGAGAGAAAAGTTCAGGTTTCGGATCTGGTTCAGTTTCAAACTTGGAAGTACTGGACTCATCGGGAAAAGCCATCTGATGAGTCTCATCATGATCAGAACCGTCCACACAAATATGATCCAAAGATTTTGGTGGTTCAGGCACAGGTACTTCGTTGCTATGAGGCATAGGCCTAATTGCTGAGGGAAGGTTGGGGTAACTTATTACGTTCTTATTTTTTAAGTTGTATCCCTTCACAATGCAAGAGCAAAAATAGCAGTCACTGCTGTGGTCTCTTTGTTCACGCCACATCATAGGTATTCCGAAACAAAATGCTTGTTTTTTACCTTTCATCCATAAGCGTAGATCTTCCTCACATGTCTTGCACACTTTGTGAGGAGCCCACGGTTTGTCTTGATCGCCTAACTTCAAACCGAAATAGGCAAAATATACTTTTTTAATAAATGCAGAAATGTTCCTCTGCTGCTTTTTCACGGTATATTCCCCACAAATAAAACAAAAACTGTCCGGAGAGTTGACGCAACCTCTGGCTCTGTGAGCCATCACAAATACACAGCACTGCAAACTACAACTGTAGTGAACCACTTCGGAATAAAGCTGGATTACGACTGAGCAAACAAAAGGTAATAATGAACTTGCAAGAAACTGAAATTTGACAGGAACGTTCATGTCGCAACCACCGTGTTTGAGCGAGCGAGCGAACGAGGCGAGGCGAACAGGAAAGAACATGCGCCAGCGCGAGTACTGGATTTAGCCCCCCGCCTCCCAATTGTCCTGTTAATGTATAAAATGAATACAAAACACTCTAAAATATCATGAGGGAGTGTTTCTAGTTAGTTAACCATTACAACCTCTATTTTGGGCCAAGAAAATAAACTGCAGTCGGCTAAAAAGAAATTATGTGAACATTCCTTATATGGGTAAGAAATCTAATTTTGCAAGAAAACGTGACGTGATGGAACATTTTGGCTATTTTTCCTGGATTCAGCACCCCAAAATCTATAGGAATCAGTTGCAAAACTGGAGGCAGTTTTTTGGTAGTGTACCTGTGTTATTAATAATCATGTCCTGGCAATGTCCCAGTTTTCCTATTTCCTTTTTTAATTGGTCTTGTTTTATTTGATTCTTTTCACTGGTCACTTTTTTTTAGGAGATATTGGACATTAAGGAGATTGAACTGCAAGGGTACCAATAATGTTGACCATAACTGTATGAGCAGCCGTAAATGTTGTAGAGTTCTTATCTTGTTATACTGTAGATTGCTCTACTTGTTGACGTGAGTAGATAACCTTAGATCAACGACTAAGCTTATTCCTTGGTGGTGTACTTCTTGTTTCACTTCCAAGGTTGCTTCCTTAACTTTTAGTGTAGTTGGAGGTGTGAACGTCTTATCCCTAGTAATATATAACACCTCTGTTTTTTATAGTTCATGGTTAACCTATTTGTCAATAGCCAATGTACAACTTTGTTGAAGCATGTTACTATTTGTTTGTGATTTGGTTTAGAGGTGTAGTATTGTAGGTACATCATGATGTCATCTGCATATATGTGTCAGTGTACCTTGTGCTTCTAAAAGATATTGCAGATTGTTTGGAGGTAAATGTTAAATAGTAAGGAAGATAGGGCCAAGCCTTGCAGAACTCCCTGCTATTGCTGGTACAGATTAGATTTGCTTGGTCCTATTGTCGCTTGTTTTTGATCTGTTAGGTATGATTTGAACCAGAGTAGTGTTGTGTCTTCGATTCCTGGAGACCCATAGTATTAGTGATTTATGTGTAATGTATTCTATGAGACCTATACCTCCTTCTGTTCTTGGGATTTATAATCCTGATATACACTTGGTTTTTAATGGATTGTCTGCTGGGCACGAGTTACTTCTTGCTTTGAGAAATGTGTGTTTGAGGAGGAATAAGTAATTTTTAACTTAATGTAAATTTTATGAGCCTCTGCTTTTTCAGAACAGCTGGTTTCTGCTCTTGGGGATAGAAAACTAAACTCATTTGCTCAGAACTCACTCAGAAGAATAAAGACCATAAAGTTAAGGTGAAAAATCCCAATTCCTCTCGTTTGTAGCTATTTCACCATGCCATCAAAATAGCAGTATTAGTTGGAGGATAACTTTATAACTGATTGCCTAGCTTTAGGCACCCAGAACACATCTATCTTAAGCTTGTTTTATAAAGAACAGCAGTGCCTATTTTTCTTTATAAAATAGCGGCATAAGTTTCTGAAAATGCATGTTAAAACTAGTCGCAAGTACTTAACACAAGTCCTAGAGCAGCTGTAAATGTCTGGGCCTAGATTTTTACGGAATTCACATAGCAAGATAGTATATGACTTCCAATAACGACCAGTATGGTCCATCTAGTCTGCCCAGCAAGGCGGCAAGAGTAGGTTCACTAGTCGCCGTGCAGGTCACCCCTTCCCATGCCTTTGTTTAGGGGTGTACCCACTGCTCCGTGTAGTTCACCCCTATTTATTCAGATATAAGAGATAGTTATGTTTATTTTGATTTTATCCTGTTGCTATAAAGGGATCCACTGTGTTTGTCCCATGCCATTTTGAATTCTGTCACTGTATTTGCCCCTTCACATAAGTTATAGTGTTTTATAACTTACATGCGTAGATTTGTACTCTTTCTATGCTCCGCCCCTGTGTGCACCTCCACCAAAAATATGAACCATCAGCCTGACACATGTGCTTTATAAGATATTGACTGGTTAAAGCAGGCCTTCATGTTTTTTTCTCTGGATTGAGTAGCCAGAACAAAAACTTAGGAGTCAGATGTCAAGACACCCCTATCCCCATCCCATTGTCTCTAGTCTCCACCAAAGATGAGGACTTATATAAGGGTGTGGGAGCTCTGCTATTATAGGGACTGATCTTCTACCAATCTGTGTCGAAGAGAAACGGAAGCTTAGTCAATCAGGCCGTTGATGCAATGGTAAACAGCCAGTCTCATGCTCTCTGTCTCCTCCCCACCCTGCTGTCTCCGAGTTTCACACCCTCTCTCCCCTTTCTTCACCCAGTCTCTCTCTTCTCCCGTTCCTCCCCACCACCCTTAAAATAGAGCATCCCGAACCCAGAACTGACCCAGCCACTAGGCAAACTAGGCAGTCACCTAGGGCATCAAAGAGTAGTTTAGTCAAAGCAAAACAATTGGTCCTAACAGCCACACAGCCTCAAACTCATCAGTGTTTACTTGTATCCACAGGAAGATTGGGCAGTTGGCAAGAAGTGGCTTTTGAAAATTTCCCTCATAATATATATATTTACAAAACAAAATTTTTAATATTTAAAAAAAAAGCTGTGCAGCTCTTGGATTCGTGTAATTTGGAGAGCCAAGATGGCAGCAGCCCTTTTGTCCTTAGCATTCTATTTCCTGCTTGCCTTCCTATGAGCAAAAGGAAGGACAAAGCCGGCAAGAAACCTTCAGCACTGCAGTGGATTCTCCCCACAAGACTGATGCACTTTTGTGAGGCGCGAAGAGCGGGTGATTTTTCTCAGGTGAGTTCTGAGCAACTGATGCATAGTTTGGCAGTGCCTATGGTTGCTGGTGGATGGGATGCCGTCAAAGTTTAAGCAGCAGTATTTTTTATGTCATGTCTAGGCAGCGGTTCACCATCGCTGCCTCGACTTCCTCTCCTCTCATGCCCTCCTGGATCCTTACAGTCTGGCTTTCGTCCTTTACATGCTACTGAAAAGGCTCTTGCCAAAGTCTCCAGTGACTTGTTCCTGGCAAAATCCAAGGGCCTTTACTCTGTCCTCATCCTTCTTGACCTCTCTCCTGCTTTTGACACTGTTAACCACAACCTTCTCCTTGATACCCTATCCTCGCTTGATTTTATGGACTCTGTACTATTCTGGTTCTCCTCCTATCTCTCCCATCTCTCTTTCAGTGTTAGTTCTGGTGGCTCCTCCTCTTCTGCTATCCCGCTCCCAGTTGGTGTACTCCAAGGATATGTCTTGGGTTCACTCCTTTTCTCTCTCTATACCCAGTCCTTTGGTGCGCTCATCGCTTCCCATGGCTTTCAGTGCCATCTGTATGCCAATGACTCCCAGATCTTCCTCTCTACGCCGGAAATCACTCCGGCAATCCAGACCCGGATCTCTGCCTGCCTTTCTGACATTGCTGCTTGGATGTCTCACTTCTGCTTGAAATTGAACATGGCCAAGACTGAACTTATCATCTATCCCCCTAAAACCTCCCCTCCCCTCCTCTTCCTCCTTTCTCAATCTCTGTGGATACCTCTCTATTCCTTCCTGTTTCCTCGGCTCGCAACCTTGGGGTTGTCTTTGACTCCTCTCTCTCCTTCTCCACACACATTCATCTGATAGCTAAGACCTGCCATTTCTTTCTCTAGAACATCAACAGAATCTGCCCATTCCTTTTTGAACACACTACTAAGACGCTTATCCATTCCTTAATCACCTCCCGTCTTGACTACTGTAACCTACTCCTTGCTGGTCTCCCTTTGAATCATCTCTCTCCCCTTCAATCTGTTCAACACTCTGCTGCACAGCTAATCTTCTGCCAGCCTCATCATGCTCATATTACCCCTCTTTTCAAGTCACTTCATTGGCTCCCTATCCTTTTCCGCATCCAGTTCAAACTTCTCCTGCTGACCTATAAGTGTTTTCACTCTGCAGCTCCTCACTACTTTTCTTCTCTTACCTCTCCTTACACCTCCCCTCGGGAACTCTGCTCTTCTGGCATATTGCTTCTATCTGTGCCCTTCTCTTCTATTGCTAACTCCAGACTTTGCTCCTTTCACCTTGCTGTTCCTTACGCCTGGAACAAACCACCTGTGTCTGTACGCCAGGCACCTTCTCTGACCCTTTTCAGATCCAGGCTGAAAACTCACTTCTTCGCTGCTACTTTTGGATCTTGACTCACCTGATCTCCTTGTTTCTTTACCTTCCCCCCCTTGTTTTATCCCTGTCTACACCTTCTGTGTTGTCTGTCTTGACTAGATTGTAAGCTCTGATGAGCAGGGACTGTCTCTTACATGTCTGTGCAGTGCTGCGTACGACATGTAGCGCTATACAAATTCTCAGTAGTAGTAGTAGTAGAATCAGCTTGGTGCTGGAGTGGATTAGCTAATACGTGGACTTTTGGATCTCACCAGGCAATGTACCAGTTCTTAACCCTTTTTGTGGGAGTCTCAGATTTTGGGGGAAGGGAGTACCTGTCCTTCCCTCCATATTGGGGTTTCCCTGGTTCAATATAAGAGGCCGTATCCTGGTTGGAGTCTGCTGTAGCCTCCCAGATTCAGCCCCTTGCTTGCAGTTTCAGGACAATGCTTTTGATTTAAAATGACTTCAGGGTCTGTGCATGTTTTTAAGAACGTTGAAATATCATTTGGTTTAATATATCGTATAAACAATTCTAGCAATTGCTTTTGCATACTTTTCATTCTATGATTCCCTGGACTGTCAGATGAAGTGAGGAAGGAAGAGACCACAGAGTCTCAGCATAATGGGTTCAGCAGTCTCATGTGGACTGATGGTTGGGATGGACGGTCCCATGGAAAATCGCCTTCTGGTATATATCTCAGGGTATCGGAGGAAGAACACCCACAGTCCATTCCTGGGAGAGGGAAATAGTGGGCAAGCCATCTCGTATAACTCATTGCAGAGTTATGTGAATGGTGTAGAGTCCTGGAGGCGAATCCAGTCAGAATTTGACATTCACTAGTCTAGGTTAAGAAACATGTTGTAAACTGAGAATTTTGTGGCAAGTTACTACAGGACAAGAGTGCTTCATTAGGTAGTACCCTGGAGAGCATGAAAGTCAGAAATGTGTTGGACTGCTTGGAAAAGTGATTGCCATTGTGATAATCGGATGAATGTCAAACAAAGAAATGATAAATGGCTTAAAAATTCTCATTTGCGATGATTCATCCATAAATATGCTGTGACCCACACTTGGAGAATTCTTGAATTAGAAAACAAGACATCTTTTTTTATTCATTTTGGGAATAGATGAATATTTATTTGTATATTTTATTTATAGGGAGGGTAGTTCTCGGAGCCATTTCTGTGGGTAAAATAGTGCTTTGAGAACCAGAGAAGTCCAGGGTTCATAATCTCATTTCTCCCACTTTATACTTTGTGACCTTGGGCAAGTCATGCCACTCTCCATTGCCTCACTTACATCTGGATTATAAGCCCTCTGGGACAAGGAAATGACTCATGTACCTGAACATGTAAACTTGCTTTGAGCTTGGATTTGGAAAAAGTGAGTAATAAATCCAATAAAGTTTGCGCATACAGCCTGTATGTGCGACTTACTCGCAGTGAACAGAGGCAGTCTTGGGCAAGGGTTATGGCAGGATTTTCATATACTCATAGACTTTTGATCTTTCAAGCCTATGCACATAAAGGAACCCAGAAAACGCATGTGGCAAAGACTGCAGAGAGAGGATTAGGTGTTTGCTTTTTTTTTTACCAGCATGCACAGTTACAAATTATCTCTGAAGTGTTTTTATATTCTGCCCATATGAAAACACTTGTTCTCAGTGGGTTATAATTAACATACAGTAGCAGTATGAACATCAAACAAACCAACATGTGAGTAGATTAAATTCTATTTATTTAGTGCATTTGTTATACCGCCCTTAATTATCAGAGCATCAAGGCGGTTTATATTATACTTCATAAAAACAGAGGTCATCAAAACAGAGAAACACATTTAAAATATGGACATCAATGGACGCCTGCTTATGAACTAATGTTCTTTGAATCTACTCTCGAGTTAGCTAGCATTAGGTAGTAATTCACTCTAGAATGGCCAAAGCAGGCTGACCTGGAAACAATGGGCTGCCTAATCTATTCTGTTAATGCTGAGAGAAGGTGGGTGGAGAAGGGCGATTTCTTTTCAAGTTTAATTTGAATGTTGCTACCAACAGCAGATAAAGGTTTCTTTGGTGTCCCTACAGAAACTGCTGAGCAGCTCCGACCCGAGCGGCCGTAAATATTTATGTAGCACTGAGTCATTCTGTGCATTAAAATGACAGAAGGCCAGACTTGGCTTGGTATCATATCATTCTGTATACTTAAAGGAAAAAGTGAGCAATGAGTTGAAAAGAACGTGACTGATTATGTATTTTGTACCTGTAATCACAGAGTAAGTGGCGATGTCATATAGCAAGCAACAGCAGTATCAAAGTACAGTATTGTTTCGTGCCTTCACAGTCCAGCAAGGGCCTTTAATCTTTTTATATACAAAACATATAAATCCCGTCAAAACTACAGATACAATAAGACAGAACTCACCTATTTCACAAGTAAAATCAGATATGGCCATTAACTGAATGTAAGCTTCCCTACAAAATTGCCCACCCCTTATCTGCAAAACTGTATGCATAAGGCACTGTTTGCATGTGCTTCCGTTCTGTAGTAAGCAAAGGCTTCCCTGGAGTGGGCTTAGAATATGTGTGCTACTTTTGACTTTTCAAAAGTGTACGTGTCAATCTTCCTGAAAAAACACACAAATTTATAAGAACATAAGATATGCCATACTGGGTCAGACCAAGGGTCCATCATGCCCAATATTCTGTTTCCAACAGTGGCCAGTTCAGGTCACAAGTACTGTACCTGTCAGGTTCCCAAAAGATAGACAGATTCTGTGCTTCTTGTAAGCAGTGGATATCCCCCAGTTCACCTAATGGTTATGGACTTTTCCTCCAGGAACTCGTCCAAACCTCTTTTAAACCCAGCTACACTAACAGCTTTTACTACATTCTCTGATAACGAATTCCAGAGTTTGATTACAGTTTAGTGAAAAAATATTTTCTCTTATTAGTCTTAAATGGGTTACATTGTAGCTTCATTGTGTGTGTCCCCTAATCTTTCTACTTTTTGAAGGAGTAAATAACCAATCTAGGTTTACCTGTTCTATTCCATTTATTATTTTATAGACCTCTCAGCTGTCTCTTTTCCAGATTGAAGAGCCCTAACCTTTTAAATCTCTCCTCATAGGGGTATCCTTACATACCCTTTACCTTTTTGGTGGGGGGTCTTTGTACCTTTTACAATTCTGCTATATCCTTTTTAAACTATGGTGACCAGAATTGCACACACTATTCAAGATGTGGTCGCATCATAGAGCGTTACAGAGGCATTATAATATCCTTTGTTTTATTTTCTATTCCTTTCCTTAGAATTCCTAGCATTCTATTTGCCTTCTTGGCCATTGCTGCATGCTGGGCGGAGAGTTTCAACGTGTTGTACACGATGACGCTTAAATCTTTTTCCTTAGTGGTGGTTCCTAATGGGGAACCTTGCATCGTGTAACCATAATTTGGGTTATTCTTTCCTAGGTGTATAACTTTGCACTTCTCCACATTAAATTTCATCTGCCATTTGGACGTCTAGTCTTCCAGTTTATCAAGGTCCTCTTGTAATTTTTAACAACCTTGAATAATTTTGTGTCATCTGCAAATTTGTTCTTATTTATTGTTCCCATTTCCAGGTCATTTATAAATATATTAAATAGCAGTATGTGAGAAAAGCGCAATAAAATCAGCAATGACAAAGATGCCAGATGAAATTCCCTCCACAGGACAACTATCAATGACCACTGAAGACGTGACCAGTGCAGTGGTTAG
Organism: Ichthyophis bannanicus; assembly: GCA_033557465.1. NCBI lineage: Eukaryota > Metazoa > Chordata > Amphibia > Gymnophiona > Ichthyophiidae > Ichthyophis > Ichthyophis bannanicus. The sequence continues at coordinate 72,882,533 of CM066049.1, read as the reverse complement.
CGCTCTGAGTGGACGTTTAGATGGTATCACGGGCCAGTTAGAGGGATTAGTAAAAACTAGAGACAGTGGGTACAAGCAGCTGAGAATCGTATCTCAACGCTGGAAGATGAGCTGTTCAATGCAAACAGAGAAATCTCCTCCTTGCAAATTACAATCAGTAAGCAAGGTGAAAAGAGAGGTGATCTAGAAAATCGTGGTCATAGGAAAAATCTTCGAATAATTGGTATTCCAGAAATCATAAAAGACAACGATCTTTGCATTTACTTTCTGGGAATGCTAAATACCTTAAATCTGGGAGAGGATACTACTCACATTGTAATCGAACGGAGAGGGCAGAGGGCCATAAATTGCGGCGTCCCTACCCCGAGGGAGCCGCATAGCTGCCTGAACACCCAGCAGCCTGCTACCTCCACTCCTGTCCAATCGGGACAGTGGGAGTTGCTCCTGCCCAATCCGGGCAGTGGGAGAGGAGGGGCAAACCCAGCAGAGGGCCATAAATTGCGGCGTCCCTACAGGGCGCGCCCGCGCCTGGCGGGCCCGCGCCTTAGGCGGTGGCAATTGGCGTGGCACACCTCATGGAAAATCTTTACAACGGATGTGGCCCATAAGATAAAGACAACAGGACAGCTGTCACATGCGGCTTGAGCCCCCAGAGATGGGTGTGAGCTCGCCGACAACATCTATCTAACATCTCTAACTACCCCGGACCCGGCGAATTTACAAAACGCAAAACACTAGCACTACCAACGGCACACTGCACAGAGCACCGCACGGTGGACCAACGCCATGTAAGTAGAGTACAAGGAATAATACCGCTAACGATACTGTTAAACTGACCCAAATAACCCAACGTACACGTGAAACCACCCTGTAAAAACTGTGGCGATCTGACTGTAGAAACCAACCAAGGGGCACAGCTACACGATGTCCGGTAACAAATACATGACACAGAAAAGGGCTAATGTGTAAAAGCCTTGTTACTGACCTAGGTCACCAGTATTAATAAGTGGATTTGTCTACGTATAAATATAAAGGTTGCTAATGTTGATAATATTGCTACCCTGTTACCAAAGCTAAAGGTCACACCGGGTGGTCCTACTGTTAATATTGTGCTGCTATTGTTGTGTTTATACTGCTACTACTATGCGATTTTGTTTATACTGATACTTAGTGTTGCAACATAGTTACCAGAGATAATAGCTATATCGGTTGTTTACACAGCTATTATTGTGTTGCTATAGACAGATAATATTGTGCTACGTGTTTACAATGCTAAATAGTGCTGCTACATAGAGTTGTTCAAAATTACTACATAGTGCTATTTGTTTATACCAGGCTACATAGTAATACCAATGTTCTTACTGTTACTGATACTGCTACATATCTATGAAACTTACACCTGCTACTCTTGACACTGAGCCTTGCTAATCCCAATTGCTGCCAACATTTACTTGTGATCCCTACACTTGGTATTGCTACAAATACAGTCACCAAGGGTGCAAACATAATTGGCAGACTAAATAACATAGAAAAGGTACATCAATTAGCTATAAAATGAAGACACCAATTCTATACATCGGTATATGCCTATTCACGCTAATCCATGCCTACACATTCAATCCAAACCTATATCAAACGCAACTATGCACTACACTCTACCTCCTCTACACCATACAGATGCCACAACCGCTCCTACTCACACCATACCACCAAAACATAGACGCAGGAACATACCCACTCAAACACAGTGCCTACACTAATAGTCCTACAAGAAATCGGAGACGCCATAGGCCTAAAGCAACAGCGGCCCACATACATAGCCAACCTCTGACGCAAACCGCTAATAACCAGGCTAAGCAAGAACTGCATGAAACATGTAATATCACCCTCATCAATGCCTGCTCAATCAGAAACAAGACCCACATAATCCATGACATCATCACAGATGAGAAACCGGACATACTATGTATAACTGAAACATGGGTCACCAACACCGATGCAGCCATATTAAACCAGATCAGCAAACCTGGATACAACCTTTACAACTGTCCCCGAGCCCACAAAAAGGGTGGGGGGATCCTCATAATAGCTAAAGACAACCTGCAGCTCATAAGTACATATCAGAATTCAAACACAGACATTGACCTACTAAAGGTGGAAAACACTGCAGTATCCATCTGCCTAATATACAGACCCCCCTCGCCACAGCATGAGATACTCGCCTCAGCGTTAGAAAACATATCCTCAACACAACCAAAAAAATTCCAGATCATACTAGGAGACCTAAACCTAACATCAATGACAGCCACACACGCAAACACTTTCCTGGAGGCTATGACCCAGTTAGGGTACCAACAACTAATAACAGAGCCCACACATGAAAAGGGTCACACACTGGACATGGTTTTCGCTCCTGCAGGAAAACAGGCCAACGGTGAGAAGCCTCTGATAGAGATCATACCATTACCCTGGTCGGACCACCACCAAATCAATATGCAGATAAAGCTTCCTACCCTGTCCAAAGACACCAAGGCAAAAAGAGCACCACTCCAACAAAGAAGATTTAACAAACCAAATATGGAATGTCTCATCAAGACCATCAAATCCCACATAGACCTGGATGAAACAGACCTCAATGAATTAACAAGTAGCTGGGATACCGGAATTCAGGCCATGGCGATCCCTAAAGAGAATCATACACCAAATGCAGCCAAACTAAAATCAGAACCTTGGTACAACATAACGCTGACCAGAATGAAAAGAGACCTTAGAAAACATGAAAGAAGGTGGAGACAAACCAAATCCATCGAGCTCAGATCGGTGTACCTCAACCTCCTATCAAAATACAAGGAAGAAGTAAACACAGCTAAGAGGATACACCATACCAACATTCTAAACAAAGCCATCAACAAACCACGCGAACTCTTTGCACTAGTTAAATCACTAACCAAAACAGCCACTCCAGAACATCAAGATAGCCACATAAATCCACAAACGCTTGCAAACCACTACGCAAGCAAGCTGACAACAGCCAACCCCAATCTCCATATAGACACACAATGCCAAGGTACAGAAGTGGAGAATAAACAGACGTGGAGTAGTTTCCGCAACATCGATGTGCAACAAGCCATCAACATACTAACCTCCATAAATAAACCACCTCCCCACTCGACCCCTGCCCAACAGCATGGATAAAAGCAGCAAAAAAAGAGATCAACCAGCAAATATCCCACATCGTAAACCAGTCACTAAATCAAGGAATAATGCCTGACCAACTGAAGCAATCTATAATAAGACCAATCCTAAAGAACAACTCGCTCAATAAGGAAGATCCGACATCATACCGCCCCATCTCCAGCATTTCATTCCTCGCAAAGATCATCGAAAAAGCTGTGCTCATACAGCTTCAAGAGCATCTAGATGACTGTGATACCCTAGATAAACAGCAATACGGGTTCAGAAGAAACCATGGAGTGGAGACGCTTTTGATAGCACTAATGAACAACCTCCTCCAAGGCCTAGAAGACAGAAAGAAAATGTTTATACTCATTTTCATTGACGTCTCCGCCGCCTTTGACACAGTACACCATGGGATCCTCCTCAACAAACTAGAATCTATAGGAATTGTGGGAACCCCCCTCAAATGGTTCTCCTCATACATAACAAACAGAAGGCCACAAGTACAATTCAATGGTGAAAATGCTGAACCTTTCTCGCAAACGCAAGGCATACCCCAGGGTTCTGCCCTCTCGGCACTTCTGTTCAACATTTACATGCGACCCCTCTGCGACATCTTCAAAAGACATAATATTAAATACCACATCTATGCAGACGATATTATGCTTTGCTTTATACACAACTAGATACTGCCGATCCTCAACATATACAGCTCGAAAATTGCCTGGATGAGATGTTAGGCTGGCTACAGAAAAACAACATGACAATCAACCATAAGAAAACTGAAGTCATGTACATATCCAGTAAACCAAACTTCAACCCCCCCCCCCCCCTACAATCACACTGTGCAATAACACATACATCACGAAGAATGAAATCAAATATCTAGGAGTCACACTCGACTGCAACCTAAAAATGGAGACACACCTACGCAAAACGAATAAAGCCATCTTCCATAAACTAAGAGTGTTACAACCACTAAGGAAAATAATAGAACCTGGTGATTTTCGGTCGGTAGCGCAAGCTCTCATTATACCGCACCTAGATTACTGTAATGCCATCTTACAAGGTCTGCCTAAAAGATCACTAAATATCCTTCAGATGGCCCAAAACGTAACAGCCAGGATCATAATGGGAACAAGCATTGCTGAACACATTACCCCCATTTTAATAGAGCTACACTGGCTTCCAATTACAGCCAGGATACAATACAAGATATTAGTGACCACCTTCAAACTAATAAACAACGTACCCCCATCATTCCTATCCTCACTTATCAGCATGCAACCTACAAATAGGTACAGAAGAACCATCAACTCGGGAACCATGCAAGTCCCCACCAACATCAGATCAGTGAAAACAAGTACGAGTCGTAGAGCATTCTCATTCTCTGCCCCAACTCTCTGGAATCAACTCCCCTGCGAGCTGCGTCTGACTAAGGACATCACCAAATTCAGGAAAGAGCTAAAAACTCACTTATTTCGAAATCATTACAATCAACTATGACCATCAACTGCGAGGGAATTGTAAAACTGCTATATGTTTATATATGTAAATATGTATATATAAATGTAAGAATGTATGATTCATCCCCGAAAACGCTAATCATGTGTGCTGTGACCTCAGATCTATGTATATACCACCCCCCCCCAAGTCTTGATTGACTATCCCCAAAGATGAATCAAACCGCTGCTGATCGCTGGAAGTAGCGGTATATAAGTGTGTAGTAAATAAATAAATAAATAAATAAATAAATTCATAGACTTGGCAGACCTCGATCAGAAGATACGCAGCCTAGAATAGTATTGGCTCGGTTCATCTTCAACAAAAAGATGAAATCTTGAGGGCGCTGCGAGCTAAAGGGACTTTGCTATATGAAGGGGTCCGCATACAAGTTTTCCAGGATTATTCAGTACAATTAAGCTTAAAGCGGAAGGCATATGCCAATGTCTGTCAGAAATTAGTGGCATCGCATTTGAAATTTATGCTACAATACCCGGCGAGGCTGTGGATTTTTTATAATGGGATGACAGAGACAATGCAGACACAGGAAGAAGCACAAAATTGGATTCAGAAGAATATCGCCAGCATGAAGGGTAATACCTGAACACCACAACGCAACCTGAACACCACAACACAACGCTTAGTTGGACTTATCAAATGAGCAGGTGGACAGTACCATAATTGAAGCTAACACATCTTGATCAAGACACCAATAGAAGACTATAAGTTCAAAGTTAATAGTTTGTGTGGTGGTTTTTTTTAAATTATATAGTGATGGAAGGGGACTATATCAAAGGGTGAGATACATTATATAAAATTTAGGACCAGCTGAGAGGGATTGGAGTAGGATTAACACTAATATGGCCATGAGAGGGGAGGAGGAGATTTCTGGGCTAAGGGGTAGATGTGGGATTGGTGAGGGATCGGGGGAAAGAGGATGGGGAGGGGACAATAAGGGAAGTACTAAGTTAATATATGCACAAAGCGAACTTAATGCTGAAAAAGATAAAAGTAAAAGTAATAATAGTTAGAGACGGGAGGGTTCTAGGCTGGGGGGTCTCTTCTAGTTTATATATGATAAAGTCGTGTTCTAATACCTTATTATTGATCTTATCATGGGGGTAAGAATACTCACATGGAATGTATGTGGCCTGACCCCTTTTAAACGAAAAGAAATTCTGCAAGCTGTGAGGCGACATAAAGGGGATATCATCTTGCTACAGGAGACACATCAAGCTATAGGAGACCTGTCTAGATTACAAAGAAAAGGAATAGACCAAATGTATGGGGCATCTGCGCAGGGGAGGAAAGGGGGGGGGGTGGCAATCTTAATTTCGTCAGGGGTAGGCTTTCAGATGGAGCGGACAATAGCGGACCCTGAGGGAAGGTTTGTATTAGTACAGGGAAATCTTAAAGGGCGGAAGCTCTTAGTGGGGAGTGTGTATGCCCTGAATGTGCCTGATCCAAATTTTTTTGCTCCATTGATGGCAGAAATTGACGCATTGCCAGAGTCCATAATGTTATTGGGGAGTGACTGGAATGGTATCATAGATCCACAAATGGATGTGTCGGGGGGATGTGGAAGTACTCGCCTCAATATTGCAAGACTCTTATGGAGGTTTAGTCAAAGGTGTAGACTTATAGATGTCTGGAGAGCTCTTCATCCAATGGAGAGAGATTACACTCACTTGTCTAGAGCGCATGGCACAAGCTCACGACTTGATGCTCTATTTGTTTCTGAGGACTTTTTTCTAATGATGACAGATGCGGTCATTGGACCTTATGAAATTTCGGACCATGCTCTCATATGGGCAGATTAGGAAGGGCAGTTGGGGGGTAAAAGAGGCCCTTGGCGTTTGTCACCTGATATATGCCATGATAATAAGTTCCAAGAGTTTTTATTGGTCAAATGGAAAGAATATGAATATCACAATCAGGCACATAAATGGGATCCAGAGCTATTTTGGGAGGCCTCAAAAGCGATTTTGAGGGGGGATATAATTGCTTATACTGCTCGATGGAGAAGAATGCTGGCTGCAAGGATCCTCAGATTAGAAAAACAGATTTGTAGAGAGCGTAAACTCCTAGCTAATAGGCCTAATATTGCCAATAAGGAACAATTGCTCACTACCCAGGCAACTTTGAATACCTTGATACATCAGAAAACTAAAAAATCACTATTTTATTATAAATACCACTTGTACCAGTATGGGGATAAGGCGGGGAGGCTCTTGGCTCGTTGTCTGGCTAGAGTCAGAGATCTCGATTTGTGCCGTTTTTAAAAGATGAGGAAGGTGTGTTATGCACAGACAATGTAGATATAGGGAAAACTTTTGTGAACTATTATCGTAAGCTATATATGAGGGAAGAGGTATCCCATGTGAAGATTAGGAATTTTCTGGCAGAGGTGCATTTACCCCGTCTTACTCAGGAACAGCAAAGTAAATTGGCATCCCCCATAACAATGGACGAAGTACAAAGAGATATTGATAATGCAAAAAGGTGTAAGGCTCCAGGATTGGTTGGTTTTAGAGCTGAATATTACAAGTTGTTACAAACACATGTTACACCTGTGTTGGTGGCATTGTTTAATAGGTGGATGGAAACAGGGGTGTTTAAATATAATAATAATAATACAGCCCATATAGTGGTTTTACCAAAACCTGGTAAAGATGTAACAGAGGTTGGGTCTTATCGATCAATTTCCTTAATTATGATCTTAAGTTGTTTGCTAAGATTTTAGCAAATCGTTTGGCCGAATATCTGCCTAATTTACTGCATGATTGTCGGATGGGGTTTGTGAAGGGTCGATATCCCACTAAAAATGTTAGGAAAATATTAGGAGCCCTTAACTGGGTTAGAAAACTGGCTGTCCCTTCCTTATTGATTAGCTTTGCTGCTGAAAAAGCCTTCAACAGGGTGTGGTGGACATATTTGTTTGAGACTTTAAAAGCCTACGGACTGGGAGAAGATTTATTCACGGTATCAGAGGACTATACCAAAAACCGGAGGCAGTAGTGGGAGTTAATGGGCTGGTAACTAATAGTTTTAATATTGCTCGAGGAACTAGACAAGGTTGCCCATTGTCTCAGTTGTTATTTGTGCTCTCATTGGACCCATTGCTCCCATTGCTAAGAATGATTTATGCTTGTGATGATATACGAGGAGTGAAGGTTGGGTCCTGCATATTTAAGGTGTCGGCTTTCGCGGATGATTTACTAGTTATGTTGATGGAACCTCGCAAATCTTTATCAAAACATCTGGATGTGATCGGACGATATGGGAAGATAGCCGGTTTGAAGCTGAATATGGCTAAATCCGAAGCATTAGATGTTAATGGGGGGTTACAAAATGATTGGGGTGAAGAGTTTCCTTTACGCTGGGCAAAGAATAAATTTAAGTATTTAGGAATATGGTTACCTAAAGATCCACGTCATCTGTATAGGCAAAATGTTAGGCTGCTACTACGAGATATGCAGAATAAGTTGCAAGATTGGACACCATTGCCTCTATTCTTAGGTGGTAGAGTGGCTGCCTATAAAATGATAGTCTTTCCTAGAATTTTATATGTTTCACAGCTTATTCCATTGCGACTATTGAGGCAAGATGTTCAAAAAATGGAGAGATTATTACAGAACTCTTTTTGGAGAGGGAAAAAACCTAGACTCAGAATTGATCGATTATATGGGCTGTGGCAACAGGGTGGTATGGGGTTACCTCGAATAGAACAATATAATCTAGGATGTCTACTCCGACATGTTAAGAGATTGGATAGGAGGGACATCGGTATATACCTCATATGATTTTGAGTCCGCGTTAGTTGCCCCTTATTCACTTCTGTCTGTGTTACATGTGACGAAAGTGAAGTTGCCGAAAGATTATAGAAATAATATTCTATGGCAAGGGGTTCGCTGGAGTTGTCAGATGCTTTGTGGAAAATTGGGCCTTCCTAGTGAGGTGTCAAGATATTTGCCATTGCAAGGTAACTTAGCCTTTCAACCAAGTACAATGTCTAATTTTTTCAGGGGATGGGAGAAAAAAGGTCTACAACAGATGTGGCAAGTAATCAATGGAGAGGGCGCACTTAAACCTTTCTTGAAATTAAAAAAAACGCTATGGATTGCCGCAGGGGCATTTTTATGCATACTTGCAATTAAAGTACTATTTGATTTACATGAAAGATGGGAGACGAGGATTGAGACAGGAAAATTTTGAGAAGTTAGAGAAATGGTTTGCGATAAAGGACAAAGAAAGAATATCTGTCGCTGATTATAGTAAAGCCTTGTATAACCTAACACAAGTGAAGAGCTATAGTCACTTGAGTTTACAATGGGGCATTTGTATGGGAAAAAGCCATCGGGCGAATCCCTAAATTATAGGGGCAAAATTACGTGATATGCAATTCAAAATACTAGAGCGTTCTTATATCTCACCATACAGAGCGTGGAAGGTTGGCTTTGCACAGCACGGTGATTGTCCATGGTGTGGAATGGAGCGGGCACATTTGGGGCATATGTTCTGGACATGTGGACAAGTAAGGAAGTTCTGGAATGGAATTCAAAAATTTCTGGTGGGCATATTGGGGCAGACTTTGAAATTAACCTCGGGGTTCGCTGTTCTGGATGCTCCTCCTCAGAGACTTTCATCATCAGGGAATCTATTATTAGTAAGAAAGTGTTGTCTGCTTGCCAAGCATTGTATCCTTTCGAAATGGAGAGAATCTAGAGGTCCAGAATACTGGGAATGGAGGAATGTTTTACACCAACTGGTATTATGAGAGGGAGAGGCTCCTAGAAGACATGTTCGTAGAAGAGCATATTTTTTGATGACTTGGTCTCCATATCTTGAAAGGGTGTTGGCCAGGGCAAGAAATGATATTTTAACAGTTTCAGTTGGTAAGAAATGATATCTTAACAGTTTAAGTTGGCTTAATTAGGACAAGAGCACAAAAGGGAAGGGGGGGGGGGGTTGATGGTATGGGTGGGGTTTGGGGGGGTGGAGGTGAGGGATGGGTGGAGGAGGGAAGGGTGGTGGTGGACAAAGGGGAGGGGGAGAAAAAGTAATAAATACTCCCTGTAGTGGGATGGAATATTGTTGTTTACAATGTTTCAATATGTATGCTGTTTACAATGTTTTAATATGAATAAAAAAAAGATTTAAACATAAAAAGCAGCGTGTCCAGCACAGATCCTTGGAGCACTCCACTATTCACCTTTCTTCATTGAGAAAATGATCCTTTTAGCCCCACTCTTTGCTTTCTATCTTTTAACCATTTCCTGATCCACATTAGTACACTGCCTCCTATCCCATAACTCTGTTTCCCTAAGAGTCTCTCATAAGGAAACTTGTTAAAGGCCTCTGAAAATTGAGATAGACTATATCAACCGGCTGACTTTTATCTACCTGTTTGTTCACACCTTCAAAAAAATATAATTGATCAGTAAGACAAGACATTCCTTGGCTAAATCCATGTTGGCTTTCAGCTTTTAAACCATGACTTATCTACATGTTCAGTAATTTTGTTCTTTATAATGGTTTCTGTCATTTTGCCAGGCTCACCAGTCTGTAGTTTCCTGGATCACCCCTGGAACCCTTTTTAAAAATTGGCATTACATTAGCCACTTGCCAGTCCTTCAGGTCCTGCAGATGATTTTAATGATAGTTCACAGATGACTCAAAGTAGGTCTGCAATCTCATATTTCAGGTGTAATTGTGTGTAGATAGTTTGGGTGGAATATTTTTCAGAGGCACAAATATACTTTCCCTTTAATAACTGGTGAAGAGTACAATCTGTGTGAGCTTTTATAAAATTCCTTTCTTGGTGTCTGGGATCCCTGAATAGATCTTATATTGTAGCGTTACTTGCACTAACACTGTTAACGTGCATTAATAGTAACTAGGTTAAGAACATAAGACATGCCATACTGGGTCAGACCGAGGTCCATCAAGCCCAGTATCCTGTTTCCAACAGTGGCCAATCTAGGTCATACGTACCTAGCAATATCCCCAAAAGACACAGGTTCCACAATGCTTGTACTGGGTCAAGCATTGATATCCTGGGTCCCTTTTTAATAGTGGTTTATGGACCTTTCCTCCAGGAACTTGTCCAAACCTTTTTTAAACCCAGCTATACTAACAGCCCTTACTACATCCTCCGGTAACAGATTCTAGAGTTTGATTACACGTTGAGTGAAAAAATATTTTCTCTTATTTGTCTTAAATAGTTTACCCTGTAGCTTCATTACATGTCCCTTAGTCTTTCTATACTCTGATAGCGTAAACAATTGATCCACGTTTATCCGTTCCACTCCATTCATTAATTTATAGACCTCTATCATATCTCCCCTCAGCCATCTCTTTTCTAGGTTAAAGAGCCCTAACCTTTTTAGCCTCTCTTCATAGGAGTAGCCTTCCATCCCCTTCACCAATTTGGTGGCTCTTCTCTGTACTTTTTCTAATAACGCTATGTCCTTTTTAAGATACGGTGCCCAGAATTGCACACAATATTCAAGGTGCGGTCGTACCATGGAGCGATACAGAGGCATTATAATATCCTTTGTTTTGTTCTCCATCCCTTTCCTTATGATACCTAGCATTCTATTTGCTTTCTTGGCTGCCGCAGCACACTGGGCGGAGGGTTTTAACATGTTATCCACGATGACTCCTAAATCTTTTTCCTGGGTGGTGGTTTCTAATGTGGAGCCTTGCATCGTGTAACTATAGTGTGGGTTGTTCTTTCCTAGGTGCATAACTTTGCACTTGTCCACATTAAATTTCATCTGCCATTTGGATGCCCAGTCTTCCAATTTATCCAGATCCTCCTGCAGTTTTCCACAATCCTCTTGGGTTTTAACAACTTTAAACAGTTTTGTGTCATCTGCAAATTTGATAACCTCACTAGTTATTCCCTTTTCCAAGTCATTTATGAATATGTCAAAAAGCAGCGGACCCAGTACAGATCCCTGGGGTACTCCACTATTCACCTTTTTCCATTGGGAATATTGGCCATTTAGCCCTACCCTCTGCTTTCTATCTTTTAACCAGTTCCCGATCCACAATAGTACACTGCCTCCTATCCCATGACTTTTTAGCTTCGCCAATTGCATAAAATGAAATCTGCAGTAAAATAACATGACATGACAGTGTTAACACGTGCTAGCTCGGTAGCACACATTAATAACTCTACTAGCAGTGATTGTGCACTAAATCAATTCAATTTAATATGAATTAACCTATGACTTATTAGATGTTAAGCCATTTAGGGGTTATGTTATAAGGAGCCACATAAAGATACGCGCCATTAACCCACACAAGTCACCTATTTTCAAGGACTTAGGCTTGTGAAGGGGCACTTATGCTTGACTTAGGCGGTCATAATTCTGTAAGTGCATACATAAGTCAATTTGGGCTGAAAGTGGGTGGCATGCAAATTTCTGCATGTAATTATAAAATACTATAACTTATGTGTGTTCTTGAAAAATCTAGGTGTAGGCATTAACACTTCCCATAGAGCAGATCTAAGTGCTCAGGCTTAGATTGTGCACATTTTTACATCACTTACTCCTTCCTTTTTTATAAAGTAAAATGCCTGCATTCTTCACTTTTATAAAATATGTCTCAAATATGCGCATTGTAACACACATTAACTCTGCGGGAGTTTATAAAATGACCCTCCACATGTGTGTTTCAAGAGTTCTGACTGTTCAAACTTTTTATTAAAAACAAATGTGTGAAGCGAAAGGAAAAAAAGTCTGAAACTTTGGGGGAAAAAAACAAAATGAACTGAAAGTTTCCATCCTGTGCATATCTCTAACCGATATTATAGCATTCTGCGGATTTTAAGGTAGAGGGAGGCGTAAGGGGGAGCTGATAGGGAAGAAGGCTTTTTTGTGATTTACTCTTTGGGGATTTAAAGTACTATGAGATGAGCATCCTGATAGGAAGCATGTTTGAAAGATGGGGGGGAGGGGGGTGTCCCTAGGCTGCAGAATGGATACTGCAATATGTAAATTTATGGTGAGGCACGTGACCAGTTCGTATTAGATGTTTAATTTAATAACACATTTATATCCCTCTACAACGCTCACAAGCTCAGGATGGATTACAAAGACCTGGCAGTGGGACTCCCCTCCCTCCCCCCCAAATTCTTAAATAATGTTAAAACAAAATAAAATGCAACCATTAGATGGTACTATAAGATACGTGAACTAGTTTTTCTTTTTTTTTTTTAAACATGTACCCATATACCCAGAAGATCAAGGGTTCAATTCCCACTGGCACTCCTTGTAACCTTAGGCAAGTCACTTTACCCTCCATTGCCTCGGAAGAAAAGGCCTGGAAATCTACTTCCGGTGATACATTGCCAAGAAAACCCAGAGGCAGCTGGGTTGCACTAGGAGTCAGCACTGACTTGAAGGCCCTAAAAAACACACAAAAAAAGAAAAAATTACTATAAAAATGTGTGTTAAAAATTGCTCCCCCACCCCCTGCTATATGCGGATAAAAATCCCTGAATAAATTAGGTAGGGGAGTGTAAATATGTGCAGAGGTTTCATTTGAAATCAGTAATTACATATATGTGTGGGTTTATTTCTTTAATTTTTAAACATTTTTTGAAAAATGTATATCATTTAACAAATTACACTTGAAAATACCGTGAAATATTAAAAGTAAAAAATAAAGGAAGAACTATCATTCATAAGAAGAAAAAAAATGGTTATAGCAAACATAACTTCAATAGACTTTCTGAAGGAGGCCAAAGAAAAGAGAAAGTTGAATGGTGTATTTTAAGCAATAATAAAAAAAAAAAGCACAAACCAGATAGATGTTCTGGAGTTGTAACACATAACGTACGACATCATGGAGTGGCAATGGTCCCTACCACTTTTTGAGAGCCAGACCTAGATTCTGAAACACTCTGCATCTGGGAGGGGTAGTTACTAAAGTGCATTTGTATTGCTTAGGATTCTATTAAATTCAAGACCAATCAACCACACATGCATGGAATTTAATAAGCTATTTAATATGACAATTAGCTTGACAATAAGTTAGTGACATTACAATAGAACAATAAGTTAGTGATATTACAATGACAATAAAACAATTGATATTGCATCTCCAAACCTCCAAACTCCCTGTCCCTTACAAGAACAGAACAATGCGTCACCAAACAGCCGATTTTTAACATCAGCTGGGAGTGCCTCAGCGAAGGCTGGAGAAAAGTCTGGGATTCTTCACGTGTTGACATGCGCCTGGCCAAGCGGATATCTATTCTCTACCTGTTCTGGATTTTCTCTCTCTTTTTATAGGCTGTAACAAATGTGTCGCAGCTGGACCACATGACTCCTCACATGAGTTTTTCCCTACAGATATTCTCCATTACATACACTTTTGCTAGATAGTAATTTCTGACCAGTCCTTCTCCAGCCTTTGTTTGTTCAGTCCTTCTCCAGCCTTTGTTTGTTCTCCAAGTTAATAAACAATTCAGGTCTGCCATTCCCTACACCTTTGGTCTCCGGGCTAGTAAACAGCTGGCTCAGCATGATTTCTCACATACAGGATGGCTCAAAAGTTCAATATTCCTTGCTGATCCAAATAAATCTTTAATTAGTAATACATTCCACCTGTAGATCAGTAAGGATATTGTACGTAAGCACTGGCTGAATTGCCTTTGTAGTTCATTTGGAAATACAATAAGAGAGAATACAGTTCCATAAGTTTTTAGTGCCATCAAGTCAGTGTTGACTCATAGCGACCCAGCTACCACTGGAAGTAGATTGGCAGCCTTTTCTTCTGAGGCAATGGAGGGTAAAGTGACTTGCCCAAAGTCACAAGGAGTGCCAGTGGGAATCGAACCCGTGATCTTCGGGGTACTAGGCAGTTGCTCTAACCACTAGGCTACTCTTCCACTCCATAAGGTTAAGTCAATCAATATAAGTATTATTAATAACATGGGATAAAACATAGTGGATAACATTTATTATTTATTTATTTATTATTTATTACAATTTCTTATATACCGCACTATTCGATATCAGCGCGGTTTACAATATAACAAAATGACCAGAACAACAAGCTGTTCAGTTTTACAGAGAATAGGGGTACAAACTTGGATAACATGGGTGAACTATATACATAAAATATTTACAAAGAACAAGTGTAAAAGCTAAGATAACATGAGTGAAATATGTACATACATCTGCAGGCGGGGTAAATGCTTGAGGAGACAAGAAGTCACGGTGTAAACTGCGTGATATTTTTCCAAGGTATCTAATATACTGTTCCCATTGGCATGGCAATTGCCAAAGCCAAATGGCTTGTAGATCTCAGTTACTTTTATCAGTTCTCCATACAGTGGAGACTCATTTCACCAGCATATTCAGGAGATTTTCTACTGTATATCTGCTCTGTGGATTTCAATCTACTAGTTACATGTAGAGGGTAGTGGAGCAAGTGGTGAGGGACTAACAACCTCAATCATATTGCAACTACTTCTCCCTCCACCAGCTACGAATCTGGTCTTGGACATTTTACCAAAACAAACGTTTGCACTATTGACCACCCATGGATTCAAAAAGCAGTATGAGCAGGAGAAAGAGAAGCCACGGCAATAACTAAGATCTGGGGAACGGTTGAAACGAGCAAAAAAATCATTCACAAAAGCCCCCAACCAGTCTAATGGTCCTCTTCCTATTTCCAGATAATTTGGTCCTGCTTCTCAGCAGTTCTTCAGGACTTTGTAGTGTGCTTCACCTTTCTCTGAAGTTTAAGTTTGGTTTCTCCCAAAAGTTGAACCTCTCATTCTCATAGGCGGATATCTTGGCCCTTTTTCAATGTGATGCATGGCATTACAGCAAGGTTGCAATCTTGCATGTCTAAATTGAAATCTGTGGTCTGGGAGTTTCCCACCCCTCCTCCCCTGGTGCCACCAAGAAGGGAAGAAACCCTCTTCCCACCTAAAACTGCATCAAAGTCCCACCTGCAGTCCCCTAGCTATAGTACCACAAGAATACCGCTAGGAGATTGCAGGCAGCATTTTGAACAGGAGCAAGTGAGGTTGCTCCCATCTGGGCCCCACAACATCACCAGGATTGTATTGAGCTTGCCTTGGTGGGCCTTGTGGGGGGGGGGGGGGTTCAGGTAGGGAGCTTATTTGGGAGAGGGGGACTCTGTATTACAAATTAAAGATTTCTTTGAATCAGCCAGGAATATTGAACTTTTGAACGATCCCCTATGTGAGGAATCATTCTGAGCAATCTGTACCTGAATTGTTTACTAGCCTGGAGACCAAAGGTGTAGGGAATGACTGAGCAGAATTGTTTATTAACTGAGAGAACAAACAAAGGCTGGAGAAGGACTGGTCAGAAATTACTGTTTAGCAAAGGTGTATGGCGTGGAGAATATTTGTAGAGAAAACCTCACGTGAGAAGTCATGCTGTCCAGCTGGGACACATTTGTTACAGCCTATAAAAAGCGCTAGAAAATCCAGGACAGGCAGAGAACTGACGTCCGCTTGGCCAGCACGTGGGGAATCCTAGACTTTTCTCCAGCCTTCCCTGTAGCTCTCCCAGCTGATGATAAAGGGGCTGCGATGATAGAGTTTGGTAATGCATTGTTCTATTGTAATATCAACTGTTGTGTTGTCCTTGTAATATCACTAACTTATTGTTATATTGTCTAGCTAATTGTCATATTAAATAGCCTATTAAATACCATGCACGTGTGGCTGTTTGCTCTTGAATTTAATATCCTAGCGAGGTAATACAAACTCCCAGATCACTGATTACAATTTAGACACGCAATCTCTTTAAGAAAGTGTCCGGGGTTATCAGGTCATAAGTTATAGGCTTCATGCTGCCAGCCAGGAAGAGTAGCGCAAGCTGTGGGCCAGTGTTACCTTTCCCTTGTAATAATGCAGCTTCTGCTCACTGCAAGCTGTGCTGTTCCTTTACTGCAGGAGTCACTAACCCTACTTACCACAGGTTAGTGATTCGTATGGTAACATAGTAACATAGTAAATGACGGCAGATAAAGACCTGTATGGTCCATCTAGTCTGCCCAGCTATATGACAGGAGTAGGTGCACCCCTTCCCATGTCTTTTAAGGGAGTAGGTGCATCCCTACCCATGTCTTTGCTTAGTGGTGCACCCACCAGGAGCAGGTGCACCCCTCCCCATATCTTTGTTTCTTTTTTTTTTTAGGGGTGAACACACCGCTCCTCCCCCCATTGCTTCATGTAGGACACCCCTATTTGTTGAGAAATTAGATGGTTCAGTTTATTTTGATTTAATCTTGTTGCTGTAAAGTGATTCCACTGTGTCTGTCCCAGGCCACTTTGAATTCCGTCACCATGTTTGCCCCCACCACTTCCATCAGGAGGGCATTCCAAGCATCCACCACCCTTTCAGTAAAAAAGTATTTCCTGACATTACCTTTCAATTTACCACCTTGCAGCTTCATGTTATGCCCTCTAGTTTTACAGCTTCCCCGTCTCTGGAAGAGGTTTGTTTGTTCATTATTTCTCTTTAAGTATTTAAAGGTCTGAATCATATCTCCCCTATCCCTCCTCTCCTCCAAAGTGTACATATTTAGGTCTTCAAGTCTCTCCTCATAAGGCTTCTGACGCAGGCTCCAAATCATTTTGGTCGCCTTCCTCTGAACAGCTTCCATTCTTTTTACATCCTTTGCAAGATACGGTCTCCAAAACTGAACACAGTATTCCAAGTGAGGCCTCACCAGAGACTTATACAGTGGTACTAGTACCCCTTCCTTTCTGCTGGTAATTCCTCTTCGAATGCAGCCCAACATCCTCCTGGCTTTTGCCACTGCCTTGTCGCACTGTTTTGCCACCTTGAGATCTACAGAAATAATCACACCAAGGTCTTTCTCCTGCTCCGTGCACACCAACCTCTCGCCCCCTATCGTGTATATTTCCCTTGGATTTCTGCTACCCAAGTGCATGACACTGCACGTCTTCGCATTAAATCTTAATTGCCAAGCATCAGACCGTTCCTCCAACTTTTTCAGATCCCACCTCATGTTAAGCACTCCCTCGGGGGAGTCCACTCTGTTGCAAATTTTTGTGTCATCTGCAAAAAGACAGACTTTTCCATTCAGTCCTTCAGCAATATCACTCACAAATACATTTAACAGTGCCAGGCCTAGGACCGAACCCTGAGGCACCCCGCTAATCACCTTTCTTTCATCCGAGTGAGCTCTATTTATCATCACCTTCTGTCATCTGTCAGTCAACCAATTTCTGATCCAGTTTACCACCTTGGGACCCATCCCCAAACTACTGAGTTTATTGATAAGCCTCCTATGAGGGACAGTATCAAAGGCTTTGCTGAAATCCAGGTAGATGACATCCATCGCGTGTCCTTGATCCAGTTCTCTAGTCACCCAGTCAAAGAACTCAGTGAGGTTTGTCTGGCAAGATCGTCCCTCGGTAAAACCATGTTGCCTCGGATCCTGTAACCTGCTGGTTTTGAGAAAGTTCACTATTCGCTCTTTTAGGAGCATCTCCACTACTTTTCCTGCAACCGAGGTAAGGCTCACAGGCCTGTAGTTTGACACTTCTTCCCTGTCACCACTTTTGTGTAGAGGTACGACGTCAGCCATTCTCCAGTCCTGAGGAACCTCTCCTGTTTTCAAGGATCTGTTGAAAGCATCCTTTAACGGCCCTGCAAGAACCTCTCTGAGCTCTTTCAGTATCCTGGGATGTATCCCATCCGGTCCCATGGCCTTGTCCACTTTCAGTTTTGCAAGTTGTTCTAAAACCTCATCCTTTTTGAATGGTGTATTATCTACCTCATTCCCATTTTTATATTTGGGAGTCACAGGTGGTCCTTCTCCAGGATTTTCTTTAGTAAAAACAGAGCAGAAGTATTTGTTTAGTAATTTCGCTTTATCAATGCCATTTTCCACAAGTCCGTTTCCAGCACTTTTGAGTCCTGCAGTTCCACCTCTGATCTTCTTCCTTTCCCGAATATACCCGAAGAAAGTTTTGCACTTAACATCTTTAGCCATCTTTTCCTCTGCCTTTGATTTTGCTATCCTTATTTCTCTTTTTGTCTCCTTGAGTTTGATCCTGTATTCATTTCTGTGTTCTTCTGTTTGCAAGCTTTTGAATTTTGCGAAAGCTGTGGTTTTTGCCCTTATTTGAGCAGACACTTCTTTGGAAAACCAAATAGGTTTCCTTCTCCTCTTGTTTTTATTTACTTTTCTTACATATTTATCTGTTGCCCCTTTTTATTGCCCCTTTTAGTTTAGCCCATTGCAATTCCACTTCCCTTATCCCCTTCCACCCTGTCAGCTCCTCCTTTAGGTACTCGGCCATTTTATTGAAGTCAGTGTTTTTGAAGTTTAGGACTTTGGACTTGCTATCATTGGATAGCACCTTGGCTTTTATCTCAAACCACACCATGTGATGATCACTGTTGCTCACAGGGGAACTCACCCAGACATTAGACACGCTATCACGTTGGTGAGCACCAAATCCAGCGTTGAGCTTTCCCTGGTTGGTTCCATCACCATTTGTCTAAGTAATGCATCTTTGATAGCGTCCACAATTTTTTTGCTTCTTTCCAGATTTGCAGAAGGAGTAAACCAATCCACATCAGGTAGATTAAAGTCACCCAATATGATTATTTCCCCCTTTGTTGCTATCTTGGCAATATCTATAATCAATTCATTATCTATCTCTTCAATTTGATTCGGAGGTCTGTAGATTACAGCAGTATGGATGACAGTGCCATCTCCTCTTTCCAACATGATCCAGAGCGCTGCTTCTTTTCCCCATGCACCCTGCATTTCAGTAGCTTTGATACTGCTTTTGACATACAAGGCTACTCCTCCCCCTTTTCCATTTTCTCTGTCTCTTCTGAATAGATTATAGCCAGGTATGGCTATATCCCCGTCATGCGATTCATTAAACCATGTTTCTGTAATGGCCACAATGTCCAAGTCCTTTTCCATCATTAGGGCTTCCATGTCCGGAAGTTTGTTGGCTAAGCTTCGAGCATTTGTGTTCATTGCTTTCTAGCATTTAACTGGCTTGTGTGTATTTTGCATTGATTTTATTCTACCCACTTCTTCCCAGTTGCTTTTAATGTCTTGTTTAAAAGTGTGGTTGTTTCTGTTCTGCTTTTGCAGGGGGTGACGTCCAGAACTTGACCTTCCCCATCCGTCACCCCCTTCTTCTAGTTTAAATGCAAATCGACATACTGCCTGAATTTTTCATGTAGGATTCTTTTCCCTGCGACAGAGAGGTGTAGCCCATCAGCACAGTATAGTTTCTTGTTGGTCCATGTGTTTTCCTAGTCGCCAATAAATCCTTCTTGTTTGCACCAGGTCTGGAGCCATGTATTAAAGCTGTTAATGCGATTTAGCCTTTTTGCCCCCTTACCTAGAACAGGTAGAACTACTGAGAATGCTACAGTGTTAACAATGGGCTTGAGTTTTTCCCCCAGAGATTGGAAGTCCTTTTGGACTGTAGAGGCACTATTTCTAGCCAGGTCATTTGTGCCCAAGTGGATGACAACATCAAGTTTGGAGTGTTTGTTTTCCGCGCTAAGTACATCAATTATTTGGTTTGTATTCCTGCCGGCTAAGGAGCCTAGGAGGCATTTGACTTTCTTCTCTCCTTTGAATTGTGTTCCCAAGTTGGTGTCTCTGATGATGGAATCTCCAAGTAGTAGTAGTTTTCTGTTTGGTGAGTTTTTCATATTTGGTGCTTTAGCAGGAGATTGGGCGTTGACTGACTCCTCTAAGGGCTGTTCAGTTTCTTTGGATAGGGCATCCTCATTAACCAAGGCAGAGAATGCATTATGCAGGGATATCTCTTGGTGTATAGGAGGTCTCTGTGTCACAGATCGCAATCTACCTGAACCCACTGTGATCCATTTGTTCCTGGTGTGTTTGACTCTTTGTGGGAGTGGTGGTGTACTTTGTTCAGTCTGTATCCTAGAAGAGGTGTGCTTCATTGCAGCCAGTTCTTCCCTCAGTGTAGAGAATTCTTTATGCATGGCAGCCAGGTCTTCTCTTAGTAGAGTCAATCCGTTATACATGGCAGATGACCTTTGGCACATAGGACATGCTCTTAGGCTCCAAATGATTCTTATGGGAATGAAAATACCACAGGTATTGCACTGAATACAAGACATGCTGGTTAAGAGAATGTGGGCGTATCCCAAGCTATTGGCCACTATATAGGCAATGCAGCCTCAGGGGTGGGTGGAGTGATGGGTAGGGTGGGCGGGAATCCAAGTGTCCCTGCCCCAGTAGGCTTATACCTGAACTGTGGGCACACTCAGAAGCTGTTAAGGCTACACAAGGAAATCAAGCAGTTTGACTATCCCCAATCTTCTATTTTATTGCAGCTTAGTAACTGGCCAATTTAATAAAACATTTGCAGGGAAATCTCAGAAAGGTATGTGCCTCTAAGGACAAAGCTTCTGGACTTTCAGCAAGAAAAGCCTTGCGCGTTTGTTGTATTTACTTAATGAAATCTGGAAAAAGAGAACTTTACGTTTCAGAAAGAGCACATTCTTAAATTTGAAATATAATCTGAATATCCAGTTAAAGATCTGGTTCAAGAACAAATGTAGCTTTGGATGACATGGCTACTTGTGAATTCTCCAAGAATTCAGATTCAGATTATCTTTGGAAATTTTCTGGATAGTCATATCCAATATTGGTTGCTCTTCCCTATGACCAAATGGGTTATATTCTACCCAAGAGAGAGGTGGTGTAGCTTCCTTTGGAGATCATGTTGTGCTACTAGCTGCGTCTGTGCCAACATATGTTTTCTCCCTTTGAAAATGAACTTGAAAATGAACTGGGCTTGATGGACCTTGGTCTGACCCAGTATGTTCTTAACTTGCAGGTCCTGCTGGCTGCCTGGGGACTCCAAAAACTCTCCTCTGTTTGCATCAGGATTAAATTCAAGATCCTCATTGCCCATCCGGCACTCTTTATTGATCAGCCTAATTATTTAGCTGATTGTCCTATTCCCTGTTTTCCATTCAAGCTTTACACTCATCTCAGAACAGTTTTCTATTGGTTCTCCCTCCTTCTAGGCCAATGCAATTCGTTGTTTAGTGTTTGCCTATTTTGCTGCTTCAGTAGGGAACTGAATCTTCTTAACACAAGGTCAAGCTTGGATTAAAAACTTTTTTGAGGGAGGGGGATGGTTTTCAATAGCTGAGCCACATGGGCAGATTCAGTCATAGCTGTGGGGCTCTCTTCTGTTTTATTTTTTCTCATCTTATTACTTTTGCCCTTTCCCTGTCTTTAAAGTAAGTTTGTAAACCACTTTGCTGACCATACGAGACTAGTCTAGGAAATTGTATAATATATTGTTACTATCAATCAGATTTGACTACTATGTAGTAAATAAATATGTAGTTCAGCTTTAAAGCAGAAAGTTTATGTCTTCTGTCCATGGGGCACTGATAGCCTTGTGACTATCGTCCTTTCTCTACCCAGGAACATTAAAGACTACCTTTTTTTTTTTTAGGTTGCAGGGCGCGTGGCTGAAGAGCGAGGAGCTGTGCTAGGCCATGAGGTTGGATATTGCATTCGGTTTGACGACTGCACAGACTCGCAGGCAACAAGAATTAAGGTGATGCACTTGGGCAGCATGGACGTTCTGTCTGATTTTTATTAAATAAATGCAGTGCTAATTCTGCGTATTTTTAGAAAGATGCATTGACGCTTGTTGGAAACACAGGCAGCATTAAACATGTTAATAAATGCTATTTGAAATATGTTTACATGAGTTGAGCATTTTGTGACAGTGAGAATGCAGGAAGCTGAGCTATTCTGCCATCCACGTTCGTGCAGGATGTTACTGCTGATTCCCCCCCACCCCCAGAAATGCTACATTTTGTAGAATATACTAAAAAATCGAAACTATGCAAGATGCTGTTCTGTATACCAGGACGTTACTTGCAGCACATATTAATTTGAAGTAAACCAGTGGCAAACTGTACAGTCATTTGCACGACTTTATAAACTTCAGTTATCTTCTCTCAGCCCCCTTGTATTAAAGACCAAGGGCCCGATTCCATCCAGGACGTCCTGGCCCTCTGTGTGCCCGGTTGGAACTGGACGCATAGAAGGAACTGCGATTCTGATCCCACGGGGCACGTCTGGCCCTGTGGCATCAGAATCACGAACAGGCCTGTACGTGCAGGTTGGGACCCCGATTCCATCCAGCCTGCACGTACAGGCCTTCCCTGGCTAACTCAGTCAGAGCAGTTCAATGGAGCAGTAGCACCATGGCTCCATTGAAAAGCCGCAATCCCTGGCTGCCGGCTGCAAAGGTGCTTTCCCCACAGCCCAATCCCCGATTTGGCCTCCTAAGGCCATGGTTGGGCTGCGGGGAATCTCCTCTGCCCCCTCCTGCTGCTTCTCAGCCCTGGGCCTCTTGATCCCTGCTGACTGAGAACTTATTCCACCTCAGAGGTGGAATAAGTTCCCTGGGCAAGCCGCCGGCCCTGGACGTACAGGGCTGACATTAGAATCGGTCCTGTAGTCTGGGGCCGACAACCGCCCCCTGCCCATCCTATCGCCGCCCCCGATCCACCACTTTCCCGCCCCTGCCTACCTTCCTTGTACCACACGCGGGGAAGGTATACAGGGTCAGGAAGGGCTCGAATAGCGGGGATGGACGTTCTAACGGGACGTCCATCCCTGCTATTCGTGCCTCAAAATGACCCCTCAAGTGAGCAGAAAACTCTTTTCCTTAATACAAATGATATTCTTGCAGAGGTGAATGTATGGAATTGAATGCTAAATTAACTGCTTTAATTGGTCAAACACTATCTAGTATATTCTACTAGTGATAGCTTTTAACAAAATTCTTTTAGAAATGCATTTTAATTCACTAATGTGTATATATAAGGTATAATTTTGTGTAATTCCACTTAGTTTTTGACCGATGGCATGCTGGTCCGGGAGATGATGGCTGACCCCTTATTAAAGAAATACAGGTAAAGCTACATGCGGTCTTAAAAGAAATGTATGAAAAAGCAATTGTGTTTCCTTTCCTATAATGTAGCATCACACATTGGTAGCTTCATGTCAAGTATAGCAACATAAGAAATGCCATACTGGGTCAGACCAAGGTCCATCAAGCCCAGTATCCTGTTTCCAACAGTGGCCAATCAGACCAAGGTCCATCAAGTCCAGTATCCTGTTTCCAACAGTGGCCAATCTAGGTCACAAGTACCTAGCAGTTTCCCTAAAAGACACAGGTTCCTCAATGCTTGTATTGGGTCAAGCAGTGATATCCCAAGTCTGTTTTAATAATGGTTTATGGACCTTTCTTCCAGGAACTTGTCCAAACCTTTTTTAAACCTGGCTACACTAACAGCTTTTACTACATCCTCCGATAATGAATTCCAGAGTTTGATTACGTGTTGAGTTAAAAAATATTTTCTCTTATTAGTCTTAAATAGGTTACACTGTAGCTTCATTGCACGCCCCCTAGTCTTTCTGTATTCTGATGACATAAACAATTGATCTACGTTTACCCCTTCCACTCTGTTCATTAATTTATAGACCTCTATCATATCTCCCCTCAGCAGTCTCTTTTCCAAGTTAAAGAGCCCTAACCTTTTTAGCCTTTCTTCATAGGAGTATCCTTCCATCCCCTTTACCATTTTGGTGGCTCTTCTCTGGACCTTTTCTAATAACGCTATATCCTTTTTAAGATACGGCGACCAGAATTGCACACAATATTCAAGGTGCGGTCACACCATGGAACAATACAGAGGCATTATAATATCCTTGGTTTTATTCTCCATTCCTTTCCTTATGATACCTAGCATTCTATTTGCTCTCTTGGCCGCCGCTGCACACTGGGCGGAGGGTTTCAACATGTTATCCACGATGACGCCTAAATCTTTTTCCTGGGTAGTGGTTCCTAATATGGAACCTTGCATCGTGTAATCATATTTCACAATCGTCATGGGTTTTAATAACTATGAATAATTTTGTGTCGTCTGCAAATTTGATTACCCCACTTGTTATTCCCATTGCCAGGTCATTTATGAATATTTAAAAAGAAGTGGACCCAGCACAAACCCCTTGGGTACTCCACTACTCACCTTTCTTCATTGCGAAAATTGGCCATTTAGCCCTACCCTCTGCTTTCTATCTTTTATCCAGTTCCTGATCCACAGTAGTACACTGCCTCCTATCCTATGACTTTTTAATTTCGCCAAGAGTCTCTCATGAGGGACCTTGTCGAAGGTTTTCTGAAAATAATGATTAACACCCCATCCTTGAGTACAAATTAGCTTTGCTGAACTTTTTATCCTTACTTTGTGTAGGAAATGTATTAAAAATGTAAGCATTTCTATTTATTTATTAAGATTTAGCATACTGCCTTTTTAAAGACTAGATGGTGGAAAATATAATCAAGTAAGAGAAACATGAAACTGTGGTCTGAAAGAAAGTGCTGACGTTTATTCTTATAAAACAGTTTTAATCTGGAAAGAACATTCCCTCTGCCACTTCTTTGTGGTCTTGGGGGAGGTCCCTTAACTCTTCATTGCTTCAGGTACAAACTTAGATTGTAAACCCTCTGGGGACAGGGAAATGCCTATTGTACCTGATTTTAACTTGCCTTGAACTACTACTGGAAAGGCATGAGTGAAAAACGAAAATAAAGATATAAATATAAGTTCCATTAGTGTACTCTTGTAATTTTGGATCTAAGTGGGCTTTTATTTATTTATTAACTAGGCTTATGCACCACCTTTTTAGCAAAGTGGTGTATATTCAGATACTGTATATATGTTTTCCCTTGTCCCTGAAAGGCTCACAGTTTATGTTTTTGTATCTGAGGCAACGGAGGGTTAAGTGGCTTGCCCAAGGCCACAAGGAGCACCAGTAGGACTAGAAGCCCCAGTCCTTCAGGCCCAAGGTTGCTGTCCTCTAGTGGGATTCGAACCCCTGGCCCAAAGTAACTTGCCCTAACCACTAGGCCACTCCTCCCTCAGAGCAGTTTTAGATTTTGATCCTAAGTTGTAGTTCCTCAAACTGGATGGCATATGGAATCGGTTCATTGAACACATGCAGATGCCAATAAGTCACAGAAATACCGTGCACTTGAAAAAATAATCTATAAAATGTTATACATTTTTTAAAACTTTTGTGCCTATAGAAAAAACAAAACAAAACAGAAAATGGCTTGTGCTGGTCTACGAAACAGTGTATAATGAAGCAAATCGTTTCTTTTAGATTGTGCGTTTGGCAGAAGTCCTTAAGGAATATCTCCCATTGTATTATGCAAAATGAGATGAACCGTCTTACAGGCTTTTTAGATGGGTAAATTTGATTGAATGAAAAGGGCCCTCTTTTACCACAGCTGTGGAGAAACACTCAGACTTTTAGTTGCATTTAGGGAAGGGACATATTTTGGGAGGATCAGTAAATAATGTGCATAGATTGTGTTTTCAAGTCTACATGTGTGTCCATTAAAAAAATGCATTGACTGACGATTGGGGGTTATTGAATAACATAAGTTCTATATATATGACCCCTAGGGTGGCTTCCCAATATTATGAACTAGTGGCTCAGAACAATAGTTCTCAGACCATTGGGGTTCAACAGATATGGGAACATGACACTGGAGAAGTCCTCTCTCCTGAAACTTGGACAAAATTTTGGGGTAAAGTAAATAGGGTTTCTCTGTCTTACAAGCTTTGTACTTTTTTGCACATAGAACACACTTTACCCTGGTGAAGGTTGCTAAATGGGATAAGGCAGCTGGGAATGAGTGTTGGTCTTGTCGGGGAGATATCGGCACTTTGAGGCATGTGGTGTATGATTGCTCTAACATTTAGTCTTACTGGAGTGCAGTATGGAATCGTATTCAGGAGGTGCTGGGATTTCGGGCCACTCCCTCACGGTCTGTGGTTATCTTTCAATCAGCAAGTGACATCTCATCGGTACAGAGGGATTGTCGGTTTTTGCTGGACTTCATGCTGGGAGTGGCCCTACATCTTGTTATTTCTAACTGGAAACATACTACAGAGCTCAGTCGGCATGAATGGTGGAACCGCTTGTGCTTATGCTGCAAATATGAACAAATGCCACGATGTGGCAGAACCGTCACACCCTCCACTCTTCGTAAGTGGAAACCCCTACAGAAATACATTTCCAAAGCGAGGTATCAGATATAATAAAGGGTTCTTAATCAATCCTAGTGGCACTTAGGTTATGGAGTGCTGATCCTCTAAAGCCCTTATAGGTATAGTTGGCCTTCAGCTGTGCTGTTTCTATGCCCCCTGATGATCGCATGTTGGTGGGAGGGATAGGCTATGATTTCATGTTACAGAGAAGAACTGTGTATTTTTTTATTTGCTGTAATTTGGTTTTCCTTTTTATTTGTATTTTATTGGAAATATAAATAAATATAAATATAAATAAAGAAGTTAAAAAAGAAAAAAGAATCCGTACAAGAGGCAGATGCGAAAGTTCAAATAAATGTGTATTTTCACTTGGACTCTTGCTTCTGAATTCGCCTGTAAAGAGTACTCGGGGACTTACAAGTTAGTATAGTTTTGAAAACTGCTTCCCCATCCCATTACCCAGAGTTTTATTGCTGTGTGGCCCATTTTTAATGTATTCGTTTCTTGATAAACCAATAATGAAATTGATTTTGCTTCTGAATTGTTGATCTCTACCATTTTAGAAAAATTATTTAAAAGTATACTCCGATATCTCCTTGAATACACGTTTTATGGGCTGTATATTCACCTTGATCAGCAGAACAGTGCTCTTCGATTATAGCTTTCATGCAAGAAAAAGCAATTGAATTGTCATACCAAAGAGTTAGTGATAATGAAAATTAGCTCATTGTTCAGTATTGTAAAGCTGGTATCTCCAGGAACAAGCAGGAATGAGTCTTCACATATGGGTATCGTCTGTACCGACGGAGCCTGCGCGGGAGCGCTCCCCAGCGTCCAGTAAGAAAGCTTTTGGGAGCATCCCACAGCGCCTGCGCGCTGCCTTCCCGCCTTTCCTAACCGCCTCTCTCTAGTTCTTCTTTTCCGCGGAGCCAGCAGGTCGTGTTCCTGTCACTGCAAAAGAAGTTCTTTATTTTTTCTTCATTCTTTTGTGTCGCGTCTGCCTTCTTTGACGTCGGACCAGTACCGACGGTCTTTTCTTTCTTTCTTTAAAAAAAACAAACAAAAAAAACCGTATACTTTCTTCACTGTGCATTTTCAGTTTTTGGGCCTTAGGCCTAAAACTTTTCTCCTCATGGAGAAGCCTGCCTCCGGGTTTAAAAAGTGCACAAAATGTGGCGGTACTATTTCTGTCACCGACACCCATGATTGGTGTCTAAAATGTTTGGGTCCTGACCATTCCATCACGGATTGTATGTCCTGTACCATGATGTCTAAAAGAGGTTGGCAGAACCGAGCAGCCAAGCTCAGTACCCTGTTTTCCTCTGATGCAGCTTCGGTGGCATCGACATCTTCCAGGGCTTCTTCTTCTTCCCATGGATCTCAGGTAACCAAGCATAAATCTGGCCGGTCCTCGAAGGGCAAATCTCCCTCTAAGCATCGAGATGCCTCCGGGCTTGTCCTAGAAGACTCCGCACCGGCAAAATTACACCGGCGGGAAGTTCCGGCTTCCAAAGCATTGTCTATGGGGTCACAGATTGACATCGATGGCTCGGCCTTGACCGATCACCTGTTGCCATGTTCTGGGGTATCGGTGGCACCCTCTGGTACCGACATCCAGACTTTGGTGGCGTCGATGGATCAGAAGATTCTGACCATGCAGCGCACCCTGACGGCATTCATGCAGGCTGCGTCGCCTCCGGTACCGCAACAATCCCTGTTGCCGGTACCGGCTCCGGCATCCTTCCCGGTGCCGGTACCGATTGCATCGACATCGGCTTCGGTGTCGACTGCAACGGTACCCTGTCCTATGATGCCCATCGGTACCGAACTGGTACCGGTTACTCCCGATGTCGATCCCACTCAGTACGCATATCGGGCTTTACAGGAGCATCCAGACAGGCGATACTTCGATTCCTCCGAAGACTCTGAGGAGTCTGAAAGATCTGTCGAGGCATCGATACTTCTTCCTCAGGAGTCGTCTTCTCCTAAACGAAGAATGTCTCCTCCAGAAGACTTGTCTTTTCAAGACTTCATTAGGAAAGTGGCTAGGGGCCTCTCCATCACAGTGGCCCCTGAGTCAGAGCCTAGAGCCAAGCAGCTGGATATTTTACAATATCCTAAAGCTCCTAAAGAGGCAGCTACTTTACCTATTCATAATATTTTGTATGATCTCATGTTGAGCATGTGGGAGTCACCTCTTACCACCTCTCCTCATTCTCGCAGGTTAGACACCATGTATCGTGTCCCTCCTTGTCCTGGCTTTCATAAGACTGAGCTTCCTCACCACTCTATTGTGGTAGAGTCTGCCTTGAGAAAGATAAAGAGTGCAAAAAGACACTCATCTAATCCTCCAGGATGTGAATGCAGGACCCTAGATGCTTTTGGCCATAGGGTTTTTCAAGCTTCTATGCTAGCTGCCAGAATCAACTCCTCTCTATATAGGGATGTTTTTCTAAAAGAAGTCACAGATCATCTGCAGACTTTAACCCCTTTTATTTCAGAAGATAAAAGGCAGGAGTTTCTCACTTGGCTCAAACATGCCCAGGATGTTTCCAAATTTTCCAACCGTGCAGCCTTTGACTCTTTTGAGTGTGTAAGCAGAGCCTCGGCTATTGCCATAGGTGCACGCAGAATTGCTTGGCTACAAGCTTCTGATTTGGAACTCTGGGTCCAAGATGAATTAGGAAATCTTCCTTGTACAGGTGAAAACCTTTTTGGCAAGGATTGGCAAGCAAAGGCCACTCAGATGGATGCTGAGAACTCCGCTTTGGATCGACTTTCAAAGTCCACCTCTGCTCCTGCTAAGAAAAGATTGTTCAAAAAGACATCCTTTTCTAAAAAGGGAAGATATTATCCTGCTTATGGTCAGCAGGCATCTTCTGCAGGTCGTTTTGCTGCAAAACGTCAGTAACCACCTAAACAGGCCAAGTCAAAGGCTGCTAGGCCTTCCACGGCCCAGCAGCCTCAGCCTCCTCAGGGCCTTTGACTTGCAACTAGAGAACTTAGCCTTTCTAGCTCTGGAAGAACCAGAGCCCCTCACCATTCCAGGAAGGTTGGCTTACTTTGCTCCCAGATGGGAACAAATCACAGCAGAGCAATGGACCCCCTCCATCATAAGGGAAGGGTACAAGCTTCATTTCTTAAGCCTTCCTCCTCGCACCATGGTGAAACAGTTCAATTCTCCAACATCTCTCCTCAACCTTCTGGGTCAGGAGATTGCCACCCTTCTTGCCCAAGGGGCAATAGAAGACGTACCTCTTCTTCAACAGGGCTCAGGGTTCTACTCCCCTTATTCTCTTATCCCAAAGAAAACAGGGGGCTACAGACCCATATTAGATCTCAGAGAATTGAACAAGTTTCTATTCAAAGAGAAATTCAAGATGATTTCTCTTGGTGCTCTGCTTCCATACCTTCAGAGTCAGGACTGGCTTTGTTCTCTAGATCTCAAGGATGTGTACACCCATGTCCTCATCCATCCAACACACAGAAGGTTCCTTCGGTTCCTTTTTCAAGGAAAGCACTACCAATACAGGGTGCTTCCTTTCGGTCTGGCCTCTGCACCAAGGGTGTTCACGAAATGCATGGCAGTAGTAGCTGCATTTCTACGCACTCTAGGAATATTCATTTTCCCTTACCTGGACGACTGGCTCATTCGAGCTCTATCCCAGTCAGAGGCCCAGAATTGTCTAATCTGCACAATGCGTGTTCTTCAGTATTTGGGACTGGTAATAAACATCCCAAAATCAAATCTCACCCCTACTCAGTCTCTGGAGTTTATAGGGGCCTTGCTGGATACCACAAGGGCAAGGGCCTATCTTCCTCAGGCCCGTTGCCTACGCTTAGTGCAGTTAGCCTCCCAGATACAGTTAAAGTCCCATTTAACTGCTCGAGAGATGTTACAACTCTTAGGCCACATGGCATCCACCGTGCACGTGGTTCCATATGCTCGCCTTCACATGAGGGCAGCTCAATGGACTTTGTCCACCCAATGGACTCAGGCATCAGGTTGCCTGTCAGACAAAATAGCAAACTCCAGTCGCCTTTTTTGGTCTCTCCAGTGGTGGAAGTCCTCTCCAAATCTGTTGCTGGGGTCCCCTTTTCAGCAGTCACTACCCCAAGCAACTCTTACAACAGATGCTTCTCCAATGGGTTGGGGAGCTCATCTGCAGGATCTCTCCACCCAGGGCATCTGGTCTCCACAGGAGACTTCTCTACATATCAATCTCTTGGAACTCAGAGCAATATTCTTAGCTCTCAGAGTGTTCCATTCCCTGCTCAGCTACAGGACAGTCCTCATCCATACGGACAACCAAGTAGCCATGTTCTATGTAAACAAGCAGGGCGGGACTGGCTCTCTGTCGCTTTGCAACGAAGCTTTGCGACTGTGGGCCTTCGCCAGAGAGCATCACATTCATCTTCTGGCAGTATATCTTTCAGGCGTTCAAAACTCTTGGGCAGACAGACTCAGTCGAGTTCTGCTTCCACACGAGTGGTCCCTCCACATAGTCCAGGTAGCCAGAATTTTTCGAATTTGGGGAACCCCGGACATAGACCTCTTTGAAAGTCCGTGGAATGCCAAACTTCCCCAGTTCTGTTCCAGAATTCCGTGTCAGGGAGTTCAGGCCAAGGATGCCTTCCTCCTTCACTGGGGTCAAGACTTCCTTTATGCCTTTCCACCCATTCCCCTAATTCCCAAAACACTATTCAAGCTTCAGAGAGATTGAGGGACCATGATCCTCATAGCACCACATTGGCCACGCCAAGTGTGGTATCCTCTACTTCTGCATCTCTCTCAAGCTCCTTCCCTGGACTTGGGCTCTGCACCAGACCTTCTATCCCAGGAGGAGGGAACGTTGTGGCACCCAAACCCCCAGTCTCTTCATCTCAGGGCTTGGTTGCTGAAGGCCTAGACCTTCAAGGTTTTCATCTCTCTCAGCAAGTCAGAGATATTATTCATGCCTCTAGAAAGCCTTCTACTAGACGTTCCTATGCTTTCAAATGGAAAAGATTTACCATTTGGTGTTCAGAGAAGGGTCTTAACCCTCTTGCAATACCTTTGAATTCTTTACTAGAGTATCTCCTGCATTTATCCTATATAGGTCTTAAAACGAATTCAGTAAGAGTCCATTTGAGTGCTATTGCAGCGTCCCTCAAGCCTCTCAATGGACAGCCTATTTCCTCTCATCCTCTTATAACAAGATTCATGAGAGGCCTTCTTCTAACTAAACCTCCCATTAGACCACCTCCAGTGGCATGGGACATAAACCTGGTTCTTGGCCAGCTTATGAAACCACCCTTTGAACCTTTAGCCACCACCTCCCTGAAATTTCTTTCTTGGAAAGTTATCTTTCTCATTGCAGTCACCTCAGCACGCCGCATTAGTGAATTGCAAGCTTTGGTGGCTAATCCACCTTATACAAGGTTCCATCATGATAAGGTAGTCCTCAGGACCAATCCACACTTTATGCCCAAAGTGGTCTCGCCTTTTCATCTAAACCAAGAGGTATATTTACCTGTCTTTTTTCCAGGACGTCATGCATCAAGTGCAGAGAGGAATCTTCATACCTTGGATTGTAAGAGAGCTCTTGCTTTTTACTTACAAAGAACACAGCAACATAGAAAGTCTTCTCAACTCTTTGTTGCTTTTGATCCTTCTCATTTAGGACTTCCAGTTTCTAAGAGAACACTGTCCAACTGGATTGCTCAGTGTATTTCTTTCGCCTACCAGAGTAGGAACCTTTCTCTGGAGTGCCATGTCACAGCTCACAATGTGAGAGCCATGGCAGCCTCAATGGCTCATCTAAACTCTGTGTCCATCGACCAAATCTGTCGAGCGGCCACCTGGGCCTCGGTTCATACCTTCACAGCCCATTACTGTTTGGACAAGGACTCCCGCCGGGATGCCTCGTTTGGTCAGGCTGTTCTCAAACACCTGTTCCATTCCTAATCAACTCCTACCCACCTACCCTGGTTGGATGCCAGAGATCCATGGGGGGAGGTAGAGTCCTTTTCAAGGACACACAACCTGGGGTCTTCCCCTGGCATCTGCAGCTAGGGAGTCCCCATATGTGAAGACTCATTCCTGCTTTTTTCTGGAGATAGCACAGTTACTTACCTGTAACAGGTAATCTCTGGGAACAGCAGGAATAAGTCTTCACAACCCACCCACCTCCCCTGGGAGTTGTATCTCTCTATCTATCTTTCCTTTCCTCTCTCTCTCTTTGTCTCAGCTTTAAAACTCGAACTGGAGAGAGGCGGTTGGGAAAGGCGGGAAGGCAGCGCGCAGGCGCTGTGGGATGCTCCCAAAAGCTTTCTTACTGGACGCTGGGGAGCGTTCCTGCGCAGGCTCCGTTGGTACCGACGATACCCATATGTGAAGACTTATTCCTGCTGTTCCCAGAGATCACCTGTTACAGGTAAGTAACTGTGCTTTCCCATTAGTGCCTACTTGATGGGTTCCAGTGTCTATGGCTTTAATGGTCTTAAACTTGTCTCTGCTTTGACTCACAGTGCCATTATGTTGGATGAAGCTCATGAAAGAACTTTGTATACCGACATTGCTATTGGCTTGTTAAAAAAGGTTAGTATGCGGCTGCAATTTGCTGTTGACCTTTTATGAACATCATAAATGTTGAGAGGATTCTGTGTATGGCAGTCGGAACATCCTGTAACTGCTATTAGCAAAGAGGTGCACTTGCTAAATGGGCAAGTAGAGCAACTGCCATCTCTGTGGCACTCTGTAGTAATTTTAAATCAGAGGATCTACCAATCACCTAAAGAAAATAAGAACTAAGAAATACTATGTTGAGTTGGACTAGTGGTCCATTAAGCTTGACATTCTGTCTACAACAGCAGCTAATCCACGTCAATTGGAATTACCAAGGATGTCCCAGAAGCATGCGATAGTGATCCTCAAGTCTGACTGACAGTTGTTAAAGGATCTACTCTCCTTACTTCCTTAGCCTAGAAGCTTATTTCTTTCCATATATGACTTTACCTTGTCAGTATCTCATCAAGTATCCTTACCACTGCGCTTGCAGAAGACCCTGACAGCCAGAGTGTGTAGTAGTGGGGACTGTTCTATCTTAGATTTGTGCCATATTGCTTTTATATTTCTAATACAAGTTTCTGCATTCAAAAGTTCTTTACCCATCTATCTTACCAATAACTGTGTCAGTGCTTCTAACTTTTCACATTTTGATTTGTTGCTGAGCTCTGGAGGTTGGATATCCTTGTCCAGAGTTTCTAAACCAGTGTCCCGCTGTAGAAGCGCAGGTGTGCCAGCAAGTTTTTCCATGGGTCAGCCAGTTGTCAGAGGCGAGAAGAGTTGGGGCAAGCCAGAACCACCACGGCTGCTGACCACAGAAAACTCTTCTTTTTATTCTGCCCCCTCCCCCGGTTTTCCATCTTCTACAGCTCGCAGGTGTAGTGCTTGCTTGCTTGCTTGCTTCTGCTTCTATCAGCCTCCTTCTGAAGTTGGTACTGTGCCGGGCCCTCCTGTGGTTCAGATTGCAGAGAGAAGCTGGCAGAAGAGGAAGCAGCAGGCAAACGCTGCTTGCCAGACTTCTGCAGGCTAGAAGAAATTGGGCGGGTGAAGGGAAAGAGGCGAGACTGGTGATTGTCCTAGGGGTGGGATTTGAGGGGGAAGGGAGTAGGAAAGAAGATCCTTATGCCCGCTGGTGGGGGGGGGGGTCAGGAAAGCGCTGGTGTGCTGTGGTTAGTGAACCCAGACCGTAATGTGCCACAACATGAGAGAAGCTGGGAACCACTGTCCTGGTCACAGCGTCGCAGGATTCAGTGCTGCGTGCTTAGGACACATGGGGCCTGTTTAGTGCTAATGTGCTGCAAATGTCTGCTGCAGCACTGAATGCATATAAAAGGAGTTCCAATGCTCTAACAGCAAAGCATTTTTACCTATTAGTGCAGCTTTTATTCTTTAAAGCGTAAATGACCTGATTCTTATGTAACTTTATGCTAATCAGCATGTTTACATTTTAGCACAAAACTCTACATTAATGCTGCTGTTGATGCAACTCTTATTTACATGTCTAGAGATGTAATGTGAGGTTTTAGGATAAAAGTATGCATTAATTTTCATTTAACATGTATTATAATAGTCCTTTAATGCACTGTTCACTAAGGAGCATAAAGCCGGGCGAGAGCAAAAATTAAATACACTTCTGCGGGTAAAATGTTGTGTTGAGTATTGTTTACACTCAGTACGGGCAAACAAGATAGGTAATTTAATCTCCATCGTTTTGGAAATGTTCCTGGGGACAGGGAGAGAAACGGGCTGTGCAGCAAACTGGGAAAATTACCCACAGAAAAAGCAAGTGCAGATCTTGATGGATAACTTTTTTTTTCTAGTGGCAATAATTACAGCAAAATTACATGCATAGTTTGCTTTGATCATTGGAGCAAACCTCATGGGATTAAGTGTACGTGTGGGATTTGCACCAAGACGGTTCAGCTGTTATTGCCACCTTAAATACTCTGCAGAAGCGTGCATTACTGTGCACTTTCATAAATGCACCCCATTGTGTTTTCATAGAAGCAGAGCGTGCAGGTTCATTTTTTGGCCCTCATTTTCTTTTTGCGTGTCTCTTTTTGCTCAGATTCAGAAGAAGCGTGGAGATCTACGGCTGATAGTGGCCTCGGCCACACTTGATGCTGAGGTAGAAGCAATACGTTTTTATAGTTTAGAGTCTTTTCCATTAAAAAACAAAAACCATACTGCCCAGGACTGTAGAATATTTCAGAAGTATTAATCAGCATTTTGCACCATGAATTGTTTCACAATTTTTGTTTGCTATATCATTGTTTTTTTTCCTTTCTAATTGCCCTTTCACACGTTAAACGGAATCATAAATTCCATTGCATGCTTTGGTTTCAGTTGGTCCCTCGGGGTCTTAATTTTATAAATGAGATCATACACTGATAAACCAATCAGATAATTGTGTGATATAGTTCAGTGATACTGGTCCTAACATAGTTATATTGAATGTTTTGGGGGCCTGCATGAAATCTGCTAAATAAAGTCAGTCGTAGCATTGTAAATTTGAGTAGTGAATTGGTACAGGCTGGGCATTGGTTTTTATGTAGATATTTGAGTCATTACTCTGTGCATAATCCTTGTTAAGTTCTCCTAAGGATCTTCCACCGTGCTCTGCAATTCACCTGCCCCGTTCTATTAGTTTTCTGTATGTCCTTTCCTTCACTGATGAAGTGGTGGGCAATCAGTTCTGCTGTTTGAACATAAGAGAACAGAAAAAAAAACCCCTAAAGAAAGTGTAACACACAAAATCTCAAAATAACAAAGGAAACGTTCCACTAAACCATATACACTTAAATAATGAAACAAGACTTTAAAAAAGAAAGGAGGGAAGACCTCCGAAACGGCTGTTCTCGGCTTGCAGCCTCAGAAACATTTAAAACCCTCCTGTTCTTAACACCTTCCTATTTACTTTAAAGGTTTCCTCAAAAATATATATAATCAATTTTTTTTTCAAAATGTACTTAGTTGAATAATTTTAAACAAACCTCTTTAAATCCAGCTGTAGTACTCGCGTAGAAGTAATCCAAAACTAAGATCTCGTCTTTTTGAATATCTCAGACAGACACCATAGTGGATAGAACCTACTTCCAGGTCTGAAAAACCACGGTACTTTGAAAACACTTGCTCATATTGCATACTTTTGAGATCAATAAAGTATACTAGGAGTTGTTAATCGACCAGTGATAAGGACAGTTGTTCCCTTTCCTGGGAAGAGTCCCGTTTTTGCTTTTAAACACAGTCGCTTCAGGTTTTGTATCGGTTTCCAATGTGACACTGATCTGTATGTTGAGCTTAAATATTGTGCATTTGCTGCTGGGCTTCAAATACCATGTTGCGACCTGTTCTTGTTTCTGAGCAGTTCTTAAATCCAGTACACTGTATATCCTAGCAGTCCCTTAGCTGAAGAGAGAGAAGTTTGATAGGTATGCATTGCAACCTGTGTCGATGCTGTACTTTTTCTGTCTAGTTCCCAGGCAAGTGTGATCCACAGGAGCTGTGGCACCATATTCCAAAAAGGGATCCTCTGCTTTAGCCGACTAAATGAGTATCATAAATACAATGGCCAAAGAAAACAAATACATTTTTAATCTCTTTATAATCAGTTTACTACAACAAGTGGCTTGTTTTTCATCGGACTTGGCTTCTAT
Organism: Ichthyophis bannanicus; assembly: GCA_033557465.1. Taxonomy (NCBI): domain Eukaryota; kingdom Metazoa; phylum Chordata; class Amphibia; order Gymnophiona; family Ichthyophiidae; genus Ichthyophis; species Ichthyophis bannanicus. The sequence goes on along the minus strand of CM066049.1, from coordinate 72,845,505 downwards.
CACCCATGTGTACCTTTAGTATTTAGGAAAATGACACCTTCTAAGATGGAAATTATGGTCGGTAATTTCTCTGCTTTGCCTCCAATCCTCACCAGCTGCCATGGACTGCTTCTAGAAAACCTCTTTGGCCTCAGCATTACCGCTGCCACCTCCCATTCCTAATCTGCCCATCATTCCTCCGTACTCCCCTCCCTCTGCACTAGGCAATTAATGCCTCCTTGTCCAGCAAAGCCACACTGAATTAACTTCAGGCAAGTTTTTTATTGCCACAATGTGCCAGGCTGAAGTTGGGTCTGAAATGCAGCTAGCTATCTTGGCTGCTCGACAAATTACCAATTTACCTTTCCCTTGCTAAAGCAATGGTATTAGGTCGCTTCTTCAAAATAGAAGCTTGAGTGATGAGTGAATTAATGAGCAGACTACTGGAACAGGATAGTGCAGTTTCTAGAAGCCAATGGACTGCAAGATCTGAGGCTGCCTTTTTATTAGAGGTAGGTTTCGTTAGACAAATCTGATCAATTCCTTTAACTGATTGACTAAAGAGTTGGATGGGGGGTGGGGGGAGAGTGCTAGATGTGGTGTACTTAGATTTCAGCCAGGTCTTTGTTACACTTCCATGTAGGCAATTCATATACAAATTGAGCGCCTATGGCATAGACGTTAAAGCAACTGACCGGATCAGAGATGACGAGGGACATGGTAGATGGAGTTCATTCAGAAAATAAAGGCATTCCTAGTGATGTGCTGCAGAAATCGCTCCCTGGTCCGGTTCTCTTCAACATTTTTGAAAGTGATTTTGTGGAGGTTTGCCTCTTTGTGAGTGATACCAAAATCTGCAAGAGGATAGACACCCAGGGTGGTATGGATAACATGAGGAGGGATGTAAGGAAGCTTCAGACTAGAACAGGGGGGCCCTTGGAGCAGGTTTTTCTGGCACTCCATGCTTTTTCTGTTCCCATGAGATCTGGCCCTCAGAGCCAAGTGTGTTTTGGTGCTTCTTTTTTACCATAAACTCAATCCCACTTCTTTATTTATTTATTTTATTTATTTAACTGTATTTATATCCTGCTTTTCACCTGGTCAAAGCGGATTTCCCTTTCTTTCCCTGCCTTACTCCTGCTTGTCAACTATTACAGCTCGTACGTTCAAGGCCCGTTGCTGTCCAACTATTTGTTTCCTTACCTTTCCCCTAGACATGTCCTAGTCTCCCAGTTGTTGTGTCTGTCTTGACTAGATTGAAAGCTCTGATGAGCAGGGACTCTCTTAAATGTCTCTGTACAGTGTTGCGTTCTCCTTGTAGCACTATACAAATGATTAGTAGCAGTACTGTAGATAGTTTTCCTATCCTTAGAGGGCTTACAGTCTACGTTTGTACCCCCAGCTCGCAACCTTGGGGGTCATCTTTGATTCTACTCTCTCTGGGCACATCCAACAGATGACTAAAACCTGATGTTTCTTTCTCTATAACATCAGCAAAATGTGTCCCTTTCTTTCTACTTGCACTACTAAGACCCTTGTCCACCCACTGCCTTGACCATTGTAACCTGCTTCTTGCTGGTCTCCCTCTGAATCATCTCTCTCCCCTTCAATCTATTCGAAACTCAGCTGCGCGGCTAATCTTCTGCCAGTGTCACTGTGTTCCCATAACCCCTCTTCTCAAGCCACTTCACTGGCTCCCTATCCGTTTCCTCATCCACTTCAAACTTCTGCTGATCTACAAGTGAATTTATTCTGCGGCTCCTCACTACCTTTCCTCTACTCCCCTCCTTGGGAACTCCGCTCCTCTGGCAGATCCCTTTTATCTGTGCCCTTCTTTGCGACTGCCAGCTCCAGACTTCGTTCATTCCATCTTGCTACTCTGTATGCTTGCAACAAACTACCGGAGTTCGTGCGTTGGGCTCCTTCTCTAGCCCTGTTCAAATTCAGGATAAAAAGCCATCTCTTTGAAGCCACTTTTGGATGCTGATGCTCCTCGCTCTCTTCTCCAATACTTATGTGTATCTTACCATATTCTAGTCCCCAGTTTCATTATGGGCCTGGTTCCATCACAGACATAGATCCCCTCTGTACATCCGGTCTGAGCCAGATTGCAATTAAGCATGTACGTGCAGGTCAGGACTGTGATTCAGTCTAGCCTGCATGTACATGCACAGCCCGATGAACTCAGTCAGGGCTTTTAAATGTAGTCGCGGCACCATGGTGTCATGTTGCCATGGTACCACGACTCCATTTAAAATCTGTGATGCTGGCTGGCCGCCTGAAAAAAGGGTTTATTCCCTGCAGCCCAACCCCCGATCTGGCCTCCTAAGGCCAGGGTCAGGCTGCAGGAATGTCCCCTGGCCCCCCCCTCCCCCATCCAAGCCCCGGACACTTAAAAAAAAATCACATCCATGGAGGTTATTCCACCTCGGAAGTAAAATAACTTCCCCACACATGTCGCTGGCCCTGGACATACAGGGCCGACATTAGAATCGGCCCTGTATGTCCAGGGCCAGGGCCCGCCCACTGCCCACTCATACTCTGCCCCCGGGCCGCCCATTCCCCACCTCATCTAACTTTCCCGCACAACTAGTAGGGAAGTTAGTCGGAGGCAGGAGCCAGCACGAATAGCGGGGATGGACGTCCCATTGCGACGTCCATCCCCGCTATTCGTGGCTCAGAATAACCCCCTATGTATTTTGTCTTGTTAGCTTGTAGGCTCTGATGAGCAGGGGCTTTGTCTTCCATCTATATGTACACCACTGTGTATACCTTGTAGTGCTCTGCAGATGATTAGTAGCAGTGTTTCTATGGGTCTTTTATCTAATTCTCCTTTTCTGTCTGTCTTTATTATACTACTTTTATATGGTTATTTTTGTGTCTGTAAACTGTCTTGTTTGTCTTGATTAGTTTTTCAGGTCTAACAAGTTGGGACTGTCTATATCTGTGCTTTTACAGCACTGTATGCCTAGTAGCGTTTATAATCAGTTCATCCAACATTTCTCATTCAACAGTGTCTTATCTTATTTATTTATTTATTAGCTTTTATATACCGCACTATTTAGTATCAGAGCAGTTTACAGGAAACGTGAACAGTCAAGCAACTTTACATAGAACAGGCATAAAACATCAAAACAAGCAACTTTACATTAACAGGCATAAACAGCAAATCTAGGTAACAGAGGCAGGGAACTATTAACATGCAAATGCGCCAACAAGAGGGATAGGGTGGGAGGGAGAAAAGGGGTAGGGGAAGGGACGGGGTGGGATTGAGGCAGGGGAAGTAGGGAGAGGACTGAGAACTAAGTATACAAGTTGTGTAGCAGGACTCAAGGTCTCTTATCTTTTGAAGAGCACTTGCAAGCTCCGAAAGCACCCAAACTTTCAAAGATACTGTAGCCACTTTAGGCAAAAGAAAAGTTTGGATCTTAGCTTCAAATTGGTGCTTGAGGGATGGTACTTAGTGGATTAAATTCCTTTTTAAATGAGCAATAAATTCTGTATATGTGCCCGATACCGCTTTTGGGTGTTGCTTTAAAAGTTTAAATTTTGTGGTTTTGGGTAAACGATGATGCAACACCGAGAAGGTGTTTTGGAATCCTGGGGTATCTCTTGACGTGACTGCAGTCCCGTGTGATACCCTTACATTTAACAAAAATCTAAAACATTTTTGAGAATATCTTTTATAGTGAACACACAGCACTGGAGTGAGTGTCTTGATTTCCGTTTTTAGTTATTGTGCTATTTGTGCAGAAGCTCTTTGTCCTTCTGTTTTGAGTAATATCTTTGTGTTCTGGCAGCAATGCCCCGGTTTTACTTAAATTCATAAAAGTGTGAGTGGCTAAATAAGAGGAGCTTTTCCTAAACTTGAAAATGCTAATATCACTCGGGGAAATAGTTGAACAATCAGATGTAAAATACAGTCATCTGTCTTGCTTTGCATTTTAGAAATTCAAGGACTTCTTTAATCAGAATGAGACCAGCGATCCCAGCCAAGACACTTGTGCCATCCTCACTATAGAAGGAAGAACATTTCCTGTGGATATCTTCTATACGCAGAGGTGTGATCTTCTGTAATGCTGCTGATTAAAATGACTGGCAAGCGATATTGCACTGCAGAGTTGGTTCCCTTTAGGGGGCAATTTCCATATCGCCTTTGTAGCCGCAGTCTGTGGATACTTTTTGTTTACCTGCGGACTTTGCACCAGTTTGGAAATTGAAAGCACATTTGAATTTTCATTTTGAAAATTTTGCAGGGAAAAGTATCCAGAAGTGTTTGCGCATCCTCTTTCTGCAAGTACCCTTTTTGATCAAAATAAAGCATGCCCTTCAGAAACTACTGCCCAAATCCTGCCCCAGGAATGCCTCGGCTAAATGTAGGCAAATGTACATGCTGTGTTCCACTGTGCGTGTGCTTGAATCTGCATGTGGAGTGGGCACTTATCAAATACGTTAGGCCCTGTTGCACACTCTGATGCCAAGTAGGAGTTGCACCAGTCAATAGCTGCTGCTGCCCAGTTATCGCAAAGCAGCGAAAGCCTGGCACAGCAAAGACTGGCTTAACTTTTGCAGCTGAAGCTAACCTGGCAGCGGCTGAATATCGCCATTGCCTGCGGCTTGTTCTGCAGCTCGCCATCGCTGGCCGGTTAATTTCATCGCTCTCTGGGCAATTCTCTGGGTATTCGATGCCGGGACCTGGATATGATCCTGACATTGAATATCCGGGTCTAATGTTCAGTCATAGCGGCTAGCTGCTTTAGCAGTGATAACCACTGCTGCTGAATATTGGGTCTGGTTTTGTTACCCATAGAAATGGCTTTGAAAAGTGCCACCTTAATTATTTTATGTCGTGCCATTTCTTGGCAGTAGGTAGTTAACAACTGAATTTGCTTCCTCTGAATCATAAGAAAATAATAATTGTCATACTAGGTCAGATTAAAGGTTCAACAAACCTAGTATCCTGTTTTCAACAGTGGCCAATCCAGGTCATAAGTAGTGGGCAGGATCCCAAAAGGTAGATTCCAAGGATAAGCAACGGCTTTCCGTAGGTCTACCTTTTACACCAGGAATTTTTCAAAATCTCTTTTTGAAACTCGGATATGCCAGCTACTTTTACCAGATCCTCCAGCAGCGAGTTTCAGAGCCTAACTGTGGAGAGTGAAAAAATATTGTAGACAGCCCTGCCTCCAAACTCTTTGATTGAATCTAAAATTATGTTTTTAGAAGAAGCCATTGTAAAAGATCTGCTTTTCAGGACCACCAAAATTATTCAAAACATCCTGTTTTTTATTTAAATGTATGCAGATAACCATAATGAATATTCATGATATATCTTGAAAACCATTTCTATTAGAGAGTCTCGAGAATCAGATTTGGGAACCACTAATCTAGCGTCAATTACAGTATTGTTGCCTGAACCATATAATTCAATATCCTTACCAGTACTTGTGATCAAATTGCATCCTTTGTGAAACTTGTCCACGCTGATGTAATGATGATTGATTTTCAGTTTACTGCATATGGTCTTGTGTGTGTTTTTTTTTTTCCCAGCCCTATTCCAGATTATGTAAAGGGTACAGTGGAGACCGTGATGAAGATTCACCAGACTGAGAAGGATGGTGATATTCTGGCCTTTCTAACAGGGCAGGTACTTGGATCTGCATTTAATTTTTAAAAATAAAGTTTATTAAGAGGGCAGTTTTAAAAAGATTTTACCCAGGTAACAGCAGGTGCCTTCCCCATGGGTTACAGCACTGCACTGTGAAACAGCATATGGATTTTAGCTGCATTGCAAAGGAGCAAGGGAAGGTGGAGCCAGCAGACAGCACAGCGATTTTATTTTGAAATCCCTGTACAGAATTTTCAGTACATATTTACATTTGCAGGTTCAGTTTAGTGCAAAACAGCCTCCTTTTCAAAGGGGAATTCCACATGGATTTTGCATTTGAGAATTCTGTTTCAGCCCCTCTCTCAAATTTAAAAAATTGTCCTTTAAAAGCACTTTAAGACAGCTTTTTACAGTTCTGCAGCAAGAACAGTGAGCTGAAATGTTCGAAGGTGACGCTGATTCAGGACTGTTCTGAAGAAAGAAAACTAGGATGTATGTATTTAAAAATATTTATATGCCATCTATCATAAGATTCCAAGCATGTTAAAATAAAACATAAAAGAATAACAACCATTTACAATTTATCCTGCTAGACCAGTCCAGACTAGTGGACTATCTCCCCCTGGAGACAGAGAGCCAGAAGCTTCAGTTACACGATCACTGGTAGATAACCTTGAACCCCTAGGGGTCAGCTTCAGTATTTCGGTGGTGGGCGGCTTCTTAGCTCCTGATGGTCTTTAAGGCAGAGTTCCAGTTGGTGTCGCTACTGCTTTTTGGGTGTTTTTCTCCAGAGCACACAGGTGGTGTTCCACTTGGGGTCATCTTCTGCACCTCCAGGCGCTTCAGCCATCCCCTCTTCTAGAAAGTACTCCAGGCCAAGCCCAGCTAGACCCGACAGGGATCAGGCTACGGATGCTTTGGGCGACTGGCAGCCTGTCGAGGACAGGGATTGGGTCAGACCGAGAAGATGGTATTGGGAGGAAGGTCAAGACCTTCGGTTGCTTTGCAGAGAGGAGCTCTCAGCTCTGATTATGCAAATCGTGGAAGCCCTTCACCTCTCTGACTCACACTTGCAGCGGGCTACAGATTCAGCTAAGCCTCAGGTGGGTCCTATCATTGTGGGAATTAGAAAACCCTCTAAGGCTTTTCCATTTCCTTTGGAACTGCAGCAGATGGTTTCTTTGGAATGAGATTCTCCAGAGGCTTCCCTGCGTTCAGCACGGTGCCCTGGCTGAGTCTGTCTTTGTCACTGGATGTCCTGGATAAGTGGTTGCATTTTCTTAAGGTGGATGCTCTTGCCACCGCGGTCACCAAGCACACAACCATTCTGGTGGAGGGTGGTACGGTGCTCCGTGATCAGAATGACTGTAAGATGGAAGATCTAAAGATAGCGTTCTCCTCTTCTTCTTTGGCACTGCAAGCCTTGGCCTGTGGGGGCTAGTGGCATGCACTTTCTTACACTGGCTTCAGCTTTTGCCAGAGTACCCCACTATGGCTCGCTTGGAGTCTGCTACTGCCTTTGTAGTGGATGTTTTCTGTGACTTGCGTCTAGCAGCTCGCTCCATGCCTCCGTCACTATAGCGAGGCACTGTTTGTGACTTCGTCATTGGAATGCAGATGCGGCTTCCAAGGCTCGTCTTGCAAAGCTTCCCTTCAAGGGTAAGCTTCTTTTTGAGGAAGATCTGGACAAACTGGTCAAGGATTTGATGGAGGTCAAGTCTCAACATTTGCTGGAGGACAGCTGATACCTTCCTGGGACGTCTAACTCTACTTTGACCAAGTCACATCTGCCTTTGGTAACATTAATTATAACATCCTCCTGACAAGATATCTCAAATAGGTATAGCTGGAACAACATTAAAAATGGTTCAAATCATATATCTTCAGCTACTTTCAATATGCAAAAATAAATCAAAAATCATCCACCATATTCCCTCTAGAACAGGGAATCCCCCAAGGCTCTGCTCTATCTGCCCTCCTGTTTAATCTGTATCTACAACCATTATGTGCAACCTTCAAAAACACAAAATCAGATACCACATCTATGCAGATGGTATTATGGTATATGCACCAGTAGATATAAAAAACCCAACATACCACAATATCACAGATTGTTTACTAAAAGCAGAATCTTGGCTAAAAGCAAACAACCTCCACATAAATTTAAAAAAAAACCCGAAATTATTTTTACAACAAGGAACCAAAACGTCATCCCCCTCCAATATTTAATATATGTGACACTACTCTCCAAGTAAAAAATGAGGTAATATGCCTTGGAATCATAATAGATAGATCTCTCACTATGTCAGCTCAAATAAAACAAACTGCCAAAACCATTTTCTACAAGCTAAAAACAATCCAGCATCTCAGACCCCTCCTAGAATCACACGATTTCAGAGCAGTAGTCCAAGCCTTAATCACTCCTCACTTGGACTACTGCAACAGTATGTTACAGGATCTGCCCAAAAAGAGTCTTCACAGACTTCAATTAGCACAGAATGTAAGGCAAGTTTAACGAATCACATCACACTCATACTTTATAATCTTCACTGGCTCCCGATAGCAAGCAGGATTAAATACAAAATAATAGTTATTACATTTAAACTGCTCAATTACATCTCCCCTTCCATCCTTACAACTAAGATTCACACCCAAACAGATGTTAGGAGCAGGAGAAAAATCACTCAAAATCTCCTCTCATTACCATCCTCAATCCATAAGACTAAACAAGCTACCAGCAACAGAGCCTTCACGTATACAGCACCCACTCTTTGGAACTCCCTTCCAGACCCCATCAGATCAATCAAAGGCATTCTATAAGGAACTGAAGACTTTACTATTCTCTGAGTACTATAATAACTCCATCTGCAACAATACTAATATTCATTCTTTCCATACAATCCTTCCCAACTCATCCAGCTCCCTTCTCGGTATCTACCTATCACATATGTTTATACCTCTATAACTGGTAATTTTGACCTATCTACCATGTAAATAGTTAATGTTAACCAACTTCCACCATACTCCAACATGTGTGGACAGCTGGTATGTAAATAGTTCAATGTAAATTGACAGTGTTTGATGTAAACCGCCCCAGATCGTTGGAAGGGGTGGTATAGGAAAGCCTGTTCAAATAAATAAATAAATGTCAAGATCCAAACATCAGTCCTTTTGGAGTGTCCGTTGCTTGCGAGACAAGTACTCCTCCTCTAACAAATTTTCTGGTGCCACACGATTCTCCCGCTGACTGGCTTGAGCTCCGTTCCAGGGTGTCGCAGGTTGGTGGACAGCTGTGCCTTTTTTTCCCACAAATAGACCTGTATGACCTCAGATAACTGGGTCCTCAAGGTAGTGACACAGGGGTATGCTCTCGATTTTGCTAAGCCCATTTGGGATATCTTTCTGGTCTCTGTGCGGCTCGGCTGCCAAGAAAGCTGCTGTGCATGTCACTCTACAGTACCTCCTGCAGCTTTGAACAGTTTGTTCTGTCCCCCCCCTCCCCTCTGTCGGAAAGAGGCTTGGGTTGCTGTGCTGTCTATTCTGGATCTCAAGGGTGTTGATTGTCGATTACTGCCTTCGTGTCCCTAGATTTCGGATGGAGACACTGAAGTCTGTCATTCAGGCTATGCATCCGGGCCAGTTTCTGGAGTCCCTAGACCTTGCCGAAGCATATTTACACATTACGATCTGTGAGTAGCATCAGCTGATCCTGTGCTTCGCAGTGCTGGGTCAGCATTATCAATTCCGTGCTCTGCTATTTGGCCTTGTCACAGCCCCTCAAACCTTTTCCAAAGCGATGTTGGTATTGGCAGCCACACTACACCGCCAGGGCATCAGGGTCCATCCGTACCTGGATGACTGGCTTATCAGGGCCAAGTCCTACCACAAAGCGGTCTCTGCAGTGTCATGCATCATCAGTTTTCTGGAGCGTCTCGGCTGGGTGGTCAATCATGCCAAGAGCTGTCTCCTTCCCACTCAGTCTCTTCAGTTTCTTGGAACTCTTTTCGACACACGGGTTTGTTGTGTATATCTCACAGAGGACAGGTGCAAGAAGCTTTCTTTGCAGATCCATTGGTTTTGGCAATTGCTAGCTCCCACAGCATGGGACTATCTGCAGGTCCTTGGCACAATGACAGCCACTTTAGCGGTACTACTTTTGACTTGAGCTCATGTGCGACCACTTCAGCCATTCCTCCTCTCTCACTGGTCCTCTTGTACACAGGACTCTCCTCTTCTTGCCAGCATCTGACACAGCCTCCAGTGGTGGCTCAGCAAACATCATTTATTTTATTTATTTATTTATTTATTTTTATTTCTTATATACCGCACTCTCAGTCAGCGCGGTTTACAAATGAACAAAATAAACACAATGATACAATCAGCATTGGTTTTTTACATAGAACAGGGACTTGGTTCAAACACGAGGCTGCATGGATGATATTTCACCTGGAGGCATGAGCGGTCGAGTTAGTGCTGTAGCACTTTCAGCCTTTTCTCCAAGATCAAGCAGTTCAAGTCCTTTCAGACAATGCCATCATGGTGGCTTATCTCAACTGGCAGGGGGGGACCAAGTGCCCGGGAGTGTCTCTGGAGATGGATCTCTTATTCCTGTGGGTTGAGTGCACACTCCGGGCCCCCTCAGCATAAAACATAGTGAGTGTAGACATTGTGCAAGCAGACTTCCTCAGTCGTCATGTATTGGATCCTGGCAAGTGGGAATTCACTCCGTGGTCCTTCGTGCGTATTGTTCGCCAGTGGGGGTGCCCGACTCTAGATCTGATGGCCACCTGCTCCATTGCCAAGGCATCCTCCTTCAGTTAGCAGAAAGAACCACAGTCTCGGTGCTAAATGCGTTGGTCCAGCCCTGACCCATGTCTCAGCTCCTGTAAATCTTTCCACCCTGGCTGATGATCAGCCGTGTTCTCCGTTGGATAGAGTCACACTCAGGTCAGATAGTTCTGATAGCGCTGGAGTGGCCTCAGTGCCTGTGGTATGTCAATCTGGTACAATTGTTGGAGGCAGCCCCTTTCCCTCTCAGGTCCTGCAAGAGGCTTTTGCATCAAGGCCTGATCATCATGGACGATCCAGCTCTCTACTCGCGGCCTGGCTCTTGAAAGGCGATGCCTAACACATAAAGGCTAATCAACACTAGTAGTGGCTACTTTGCTACAGGCTCGCCGACCCTTAAGTTCCCGGGCATATGCCCGCATCTGGCGGCTTTTCACTTCGTGGTGTACCCAGAAAGCCTTATCATCATGGAAGGTGCAGGTGTTGGATGTCCTCTCCTTCCTTCAGGATGGAGTTGATAAGGGCCTAGCCCTAAATTCCTTAAAGGTTCAGGTGGCAGCGTTAACTAGTTTCAGGAGACTGGTTCATGGCCGTTCCCTCACCTCTCATGCAGATGTCGCTCATTTTTTGCACAGGGTTCGTGCACTCTGGCTTCCTGTTCGGGCTACAGTATCAGCTTGGGATCTTTCCCTGGTTCTCCATTCGCTCATGCATGCCCCCTTCGAGCCCTTACGCAGAGTTACCCTGAAAGATGTGACCCTAAAGATCGTACTCCTTGTAGCACTGATGTCAGCTCGGTGCCTTTCGGAGCTACAAGATCTCTTGTGCCGCAATCCCTTTTTGTCTTTTTCCCCAGAAAGGGTTACCATTAGGACGGTCCCCTCCTTCTTGCTGAAGGTCCTCTCAGATGTCCATGTAAATCAGACAGTATCACTTTCTTCCTTTTCAAAGGAACAGTGTTTTGGGCACAATAGGGATCTTCACGTTCTTTATGTTGGCAAAACTTTGCACCGCTGTCTCAAGGTGATGAATGTGTTCTGTCTCTCGGGCTGCTTGTTTATCCTGATCTCTGGTCCCCGTAAAGGTGCAGCAGCCTGAAAAGCGACTATCGCATGTTGGATTAAGCAGGCCATCAAATTGGTCTATATCCTGCAAGACAAGCCAGTCCCTTGTGGGCTGAGAACCCACTGAACGCGAGCACAGGCTGCTTCCTGGGCGGAAAGGACCCGGTTAGCCCCATTGGATATTTGCAGAGCAGCATCTTGGTCATCTCTGTCTACCGTTGCCTGCCACTATCTCTTGGACATCCAAGCTCGGGAATCAGCTCACTTTGGGGCCACTGTCCTGGCAGCAGTTATTTTTTCCCACCCAGGAATTGAGTAGCTTTGGTACTTTCCAATAGTTTGGGCTAATCTAGCAGGATGAATTGGAAGGAGAAATTTCACCTACTGTTAATTTCCTTTCCTGGAATCCTGCTAGACCAGTCCAGGACCCACCCCTGTGGTATCTGTTTTCCGAACTTGCTCTGCCGATGCTTTGCTGTGATCCTGTAGATGTGTCATGCAATTTCAATGCATTGCTTGCTTTGTACATACATAGTCGGCCTTGCGGCCATATACATATTAAGTCTTTCTTGTATATAATTTGTCTTTCATAGTTTGGCTGGTTTAACCTTTTCATTGGGGCTGTATTGCTATATTATTATAATAGGGATTTATTACAATGATTCATAGAAACAGTAACTCTGTGAGGCAGCAGCTTGTTTTTATTTTGATAGCTGTGAAAGGAAGCATAAAATATTCTTTACTAAAAAATGAAATATAAAATATAAGACCTTGAGATGTATTTCCTCGGAGGCCTGCCTCTGCCGACGCTGACAGGGGGATGAAACGCTGATCTTGGATTTTCTTTTAGGCAGCATGAGGAGGAAGCTGCCACTGCCGTTGCTTCTGCGCATCTATCCACAGGGCTTGGAATTCCCGCGGGCAGCCACCAGTTCTCCCGGCCACTTCTGCTTGTGGGGCTTGGGATCCCCACAGGCTGTCAGTAGCACGCTGGAAGTCATGGCTGTATTTACGGCTTTCCTCTAGGTGGCAGTTTCTAGGAGGCAGGCACTCCGGCTGTGTTTATTTCTGATTTTGCCGCCTCTGGCCTGCCACTGCCTTCCTGCTGCTTTTTATCTCCAGGAACAGCAGGAATGAGTCTTCACATATGGGTATCGTCGGTACCGACGGAGCCTGCGTGGGAACGTTCCCCAGCGTCCAATCAGAAAGCTTTTGGGAGCATCCCACAGCGCCTGCATGCTGCCTTCCTGCCTTTCCCAACTGCCTCTCTACAGTTCTTCTTTTTCCGCGGAGCCAGCAGGTCGTGTTCCTGTCACCACAGAAGAATTTCCTTATTTTTTCTTTATTTCTTTTCTGTCGCATCTGCCTTCTTCGACGCTGTACTGGTACCGCTGGTCTTTGTTCTTTTCTTCTTGTAAAAAAAAAAACAACCTTTTTTCTGTTCTTTTTCTTCAGGTGCACTTCAGTTTTGGGCCTAGGGCCCAAAACCTTTTTTCCTTAAATATGGAAAACCTGCCTCAGGATTTAAAAAGTGCACAAAATGTGGCGGTACTATTTCCGTCTCCGACACCCATGACTGGTGTCTAAAATGTTTAGGTCCTGACCATTCCATAACAGATTGTGTGTCCTGTTCTATGATGTCTAAAAGAGGTCGGCAGAACCGAGCTGCCAAGCTCAGTACCCTGTTTCCCTCTGATGCGGCTTCGGTGGCATCGACGTCTTCCAGGGCTTCTTCTTCCTCACATGGATCTCAGGTAACTAAACATAAATCCAGCCTGTCCTCAAAGGGTAGATCTCCTTCTAAGCATCGAGATGCCTCTGGCCTTGCCCTCGAGGATTCTGCACCGGCAAAATTACCCCGGCGGGAGACTTCGGCCTCTAAAGCATCATCATCGGGGTTCCAGGATGATCTCGATGGCGTGGCCTCGACAGATCTCCTGGTGCCATGCTCTGGGGTACCGGTGGCTTCCACCGGTACCGACTTCCAGGCATTGGCGGCATCGATGGATCAGAGGATTCTGTCCATAGAACACAGTCTGGCGGCTTTCCTTGTGGCATCGACGCCCGTGGTACCGCAACAGACTACTCTGCCGGTACCGGCTCTAGCATCGCCATCGGTACCGATGGCGGTACTGGTGGCATCGACATCGGCATCGGTGTCTGCTATGCCGGTACTCTGTCCTCTGAAGCCCTCCGGTACCGATACCCCGGTACCGGTTATCCCCGATACCGATCCCGGTCGGTACGGATATCAGGCTTTGCAGGAGCATCCGGACAGACGATACTTCGATTCCTCTGAAGACTGTGAGGATTCTGAAGAGTCCGTCGATGCAGTGATGCTTCTTCCACAGGAGGAGTCCTCTCCTAAACGAAGGATGTCTCCTCCAGAAGATTTGTCTTTTCAAGACTTTATCAGAGAGGTGCCTCGGGGTCTCTCTATTACAGTGGCACCTGAGACAGAGCCCAGAGCCAAGGAGTTAGATATTTTACAATATCCTAAGACTCCTAAGGAGGCAGCTACCTTACCTATTCATGAGATTCTGTATGATCTCATGTTGAGGATGTGGGAAGCACCTCTAACCACCTCGCCTCATTCTCGCAGGCTGGACACCATGTATCGTGTCCCTCCTTGTCCTGGGTTCCATAAAACTCAGCTTCCTCACCACTCTATTGTGATTGAGTCTGCAATGAGAAAGATTAGAAGTGCCAAAAGACATGCCTCTAATCCTCCAGGACGTGAATGTAGAACCCTGGATGCTTTTGGAAGAAGAGTCTTCCAAGCTTCCATGCTTGCTGCGAGAATTAATTCTTATAGTCTCTACATGGGAATGTTCTTAAAAGAAGTCACTGATTATTTGCAGACTTTAAGTCCTTTTATGTCTGAAGATAAAAGGCAAGAATTTCTCACTGGGCTCAAACATGCCCAGGATATATCTAAATTCTCCAACTGTGCAGCTTTCGACTCCTTTGGATGCATAAGCAGATCCTCAGCTATTGCCATAGGCGCACGTAGGATTGCTTGGCTTCAAGCATCTGATTTGGAGATCTGGGTTCAAGATGAATTGGGAAATATCCCTTGTACAGGTGAGAACCTCTTTGGTAAAGATTGGCAAGCAAAAGCCAATCAGATGGATGCTGAAAATTCTGCTTTGGATAGATTATCCAAATCCACAGCTGCTCCTGCTAAGAAAAGGTTGTTCAAGAAAACACCATTTTCTAAAAAGGGAAGATTCTATCCTGCTTATGGTCAGCGGGCATCTTCTGCAGCTCAGTTCCCTTCCAAACGTCAGCAATCCTCCAAACAGAGCAAAGCAAAGGCTGCGAGGCCTGCTCCAGCCCAGCAACCTCAGCCCCCTCAGGGCCTTTGACTTTCTGCTAGAGAACTTAGCCTTCCTGGCTCTAGAAAGAGCAGAGCCCTCCACCATTCCAGGAAGGTTATGTCACTTTGCTCCCAGGTGGGGGCAAATTACAGCAGAGCATTGGACACTCTCCATCATAAGAGAGGGGTACAAACTTCATTTTTCAAGCTTGCCCCCTCTCGCAAGAGTGCACCAGTTCAATTCTCCAACCTCCCTCCTCAGTCTGTTGGAGCAGGAGGTTGCCACTCTTCTCGCCCAAGGGGCAATAGAAGAAGTGCCTAGAGAGTTGAACAGATTCCTAGTCAAAGAAAAATTCAAGATGGTTTCTCTAGGAACTCTGCTGCCGTACCTTCAGAGTCAGGATTGGCTTTGTTCTCTAGATCTCAAGGATGCGTACACTCATGTTCTCATCCATCCAACTCACAGAAGGTTCCTTCGATTCCTTTTTCAAGAAAAGCACTATCAATACAGAGTGCTCCCTTTTGGTCTGGCCTCTGCACCAAGGGTGTTCACGAAATGCATGGCAGTAGTTGCTGCTTTTCTGCGCACCCTGGGAATATTCGTCTACTCTTACCTGGACGACTGGCTCATTCGAGCTCCCACTCAATCAGAGGCCAAGAGTTCTCTAACCTACACAATGCGTATCCTTCAGTATTTAGGGCTGGTAATAAACATCCCAAAATCCAATTTGATCCCTACTCAGTCCCTGGAGTTTATAGGGGCGTTGTTGGATACCACAAGGGCAAGGGCCTATCTTCCCCAGGCCCGTTGCCTTCGCTTAGTGCAGTTAGCTTCTCAAGCAGAGTTGAAACCCCTCCTAACTGCTCGAGAGATGTTACAGTTGTTAGGCCACATGGCATCCACCGTACATGTGGTACCATATGCTTGCCTTCACATGAGGGCAGCTCAGTTGGCTTTATCCACCCAATGGACCCAGGCATTGGGCTGCCTGTCAGACAAAATAGCAAACACAAGTCGCCTCATTTTGTCCCTCCAGTGGTGGAAGTCCCCTCAAAACCTGTTGCTGGGGTCCCCCTTTCAACAGCCTCTGCCCCAAGCAACTCTTACAACAGATGCTTCTCCAATGGGGTGGGGAGCTCATCTTCAGGATCTCTCCACCCAGGGCATCTGGTCCCCACAGGAGACTTGTCTACATATCAATCTCTTGGAACTCAGAGCAATCTTCCTTGCTCTGCGAGTTTTCCACACCCTGCTCAGCCACAAGACAGTCCTTATCCACACGGACATCAGGTGGCCATATTCTATGTAAACAAGCAGGGAGGAACTGGCTCTCTGTCGATTTGCAACAAAGCTGTGCGACTGTGGGCCCTCGCCAGAGAGCATCAAATTCATCTTCTGGCAGTTTATCTTCCAGGTGTTCAAAACTCTTGGGCAGACAGACTAAGTTGAGTTCTGCTTCCACACGAGTGGTCCCTACATATGGACCAGGTATCCAGGATTTTTCAGATTTGGGGAACCCCGGACATAGACCTCTTTGCAAGTCCGTGGAATGCCAAACTTCCCCGGTTCTGTTCCAGAACTCTGGCTCAGGGAGCTCAGGCAAGGGATGCTTTCCTCCTTCACTGGGGTCAAGACTTCCTTTATGCCTTTCCACCCATTCCCCTAATTCCCAAAACCCTGTTCAAGCTTCAGAGAGACAGAGGCCACATGATTCTCATAGCGCCACATTGGCCACGGCAAGTGTGGTACCCTCTGCTTCTACATCTCTCGCAAGCTCCCTCCCTGGAGTTTGAGTCTGTTCCAGACCTCCTCTCTCAAGAGGACGGAAAGTTGTGGCATCCCATTCCCCAGTCTCTGCATCTCAGGGCTTGGTTGCTCAAGGCCTAGATCTCCAGGATCTTCATCTTTCTCAACAAATGAAAGATGTTCTTTATGCTTCCAGAAAACCTTCCACTAGACGTTCTTATGCTTTCAAGTGGAAGAGGTTTACCATCTGGTGTTCTGGAAAGGGTCTTAACCCCCTTGCCATACCTCTGGAATCTTTGCTGGAGTATCTCCTTCATCTGTCTAATGCAGGCCTTAAGACAAATTCAGTAATGGTCCATTTGAGTGCTATTGCAGCTTCCCTTAGGCCTCTAAATGGACAACCTATTTCCTCTCATCCTCTTGTAGCAAGATTCATGAGAGGCCTCCTTTTAACAAAGCCTCCCATTAGACCACCTCCGGTGGCATGGGACTTAAACTTGATTCTTGGTCAGCTTATGAAGCCGCCTTTTGAACCTTTAGCTACTACCTCCTTGAAATACCTTTCTTGGAAGGTTATCTTTCTCATTGCAATCACATCAGCACGCCGCATTAGTGAATTGCAAGCACTCGTAGCTAATCCACCTTATACAAGGTTCCATCATGACAAGGTGGTCCTTAGGACTAATCCACACTTTATGCCTAAGGTGGTCCCGCCTTTTCACCTCAACCAGGAGGTTAACCTACCTGTCTTTTTTCCAGGGCCTCATGCATCAAGTGCAGAGAGGAATCTTCATACCCTGGACTGTAAAAGAGCTCTAGCTTTTTACTTACAAAGGACACAGCAACATAGAAAGTCTTCCCAACTCTTTGTTGCCTTTGATCCTTCTCATCTCGGACAACCAGTCTCCAAGAGAACACTTTCTAACTGGATTGCCCAGTGTACTTCTTTTGCCTATCAGAGCAAGAACATTTCTCTGGAGGGCCATGTCACAGCTCACAATGTGAGAGCCATGGCAGCCTCAATGGCTCATCTGAACTCTGTGTCTATCGACGACATCTGTCGAGCAGCCACTTGGGCCTCGGTTCATACCTTCACAGCCCATTACTGCTTGGACTAGGACTCCCGCCGGGATGCCTTGTTTGGTCAGGCTGTTCTTAAACACCTGTTCCATACTTAATCAACTCCTACCCACCATCCCTCATGGGATGCCAGAGATCCATGTGGGGAAGTGCAGCCCTGTTCCAGGGACACACAACTTCGGGGATCTCTCCCTGACATCTAAAGCTAGGGAGTCCCCATATGTGAAGACTCATTCCTGCTTGTTCCTAGAGATAGCACAGTTACTTACCTGTAACAGGTGATCTCTGGGAACAGCGGGAATAAGTCTTCATAACCCATCCACCTCCCCTAGGAGTTGTATCTCTCTCTCTATCTTTCCTTTCCCTCTCTCTCTCTCTTTGTCTCAGCTTTAAAACTCGAACTTGAGAGAGGCAGTTGGGAAAGGCGGGAAGGCAGCACGCAGGCACTGTGGGATGCTC
This sequence comes from Ichthyophis bannanicus, assembly GCA_033557465.1. Classification (NCBI taxonomy): domain Eukaryota; kingdom Metazoa; phylum Chordata; class Amphibia; order Gymnophiona; family Ichthyophiidae; genus Ichthyophis; species Ichthyophis bannanicus. The sequence continues at coordinate 72,827,461 of CM066049.1, read as the reverse complement.
CCAAAAGCTTTATGATTGGACGCTGGGGAGCATGCCTGCGCAGGCTCCGTCGGTACCGACGATACCCATATGTGAAGACTTATTCCTGCTGTTCCCAGAGATCACCTGTTACAGGTAAGTTACTGTGCTTTCTCGTTCGGACGAGCTTGAGCGGGAAAAAGAGCAGCGGGAAGATAGTGGCAGCCCAGAGGTGCAAACTCAGAAATAAACACAGCCGGAGTGCTGCCCCCTAGAAACTGCCGTCTGGGGTGACTGCCTCGGTTGGCCTGATGATAGAACCGCCCCTGATGCTTACCAGTGGCATACTGATGCTGACCCCCTAGGGGTCCAGGATTATCTACCAGTGATGATATCACTGAAACGTCCGGCTCTTTCTCACTCTCCATCATTTGCTGGCAGGGGGAGATAACCAATTAGTCTGGACTGGTCTAGCAGGATTCCAGGAAAGGCAATTAATGGTAAGTGAAATTTCTCCATAATGAAAAGATAAACATAAGATAGAAATGAAAAACAACCAACAACATATAAGACAAATAAAATCGTATTTGCTGCTGTTTGTTTGTTGTGATTTGTTCTAATGAACAAAACTCAAATACAGACCTTTCTAGAACTTGTAAACTGTTTGGAATCTATAGCTGCAGGATCATTTGTGTCCCTGAGCTGTAATTACGATATCTGTATCCAAACTCAACTCTTTCTTGATTTTCTGAATCATCTGGTGAAAAACCGTGCCAGGGTCTCATCTTTTTCTAGGTTCAAACTTTGCTAGTTAAATAATTATAGCAACAACCACACTTACACATCACTCCTTCCTTGTGTGCACTATAGAATTCATTAATAGATTGGAATACTGCTTTAATAAAAAAACTGGTATATATGTGTGCACTTGTACGTGACTTGTAATGATCCAGTCACAGGGGTTAATCTCTGTACTTTTTTTGTTTCCATTTGATAGGAAGAAGTAGAAACTGTTGTTTCTATGTTGATAGAGCAGGCACGCATAATGTCTCGGTCTGGAATGAAGCGGCATTTGCGTGTTCTCCCCATGTATGCTGGACTTCCATCCTCCGAACAGATGAAGGTGTTTGAGAGGGTATCACACAGTGTCAGAAAGGTGAAGTTCTTGCATGCTTTCTGATTTTGATTTGCAAGTGAAAATGTCTAATCCAGATCAAACTGATCTTTCCCAGTATCTTAACTAAAGAAATTATCACTTTGTCTTGGAGATTCATTGCTTCACAGAATTACGATTGTAAATTCCATCTCTGATATCACCAGTTAGGAGTGTGGCATGGTGTAATTGGGATGTGTCTAACCAGTGATGGCAGGTGTTGGGTTTAGAGTACAACTGATTGGTTGTGTGCATGTCTGATGTATGATGGCTAGTAATAGAAGCTCCCAGTTCACATCCATTGCAGCAGACATCCTTAGAGGTAAGAAACGCCTCTCAGTTCTGCTGTTTTTCGTAGGGCTATTGCTAATACATTGAGTTAATCAGTCTCAATATCGTGGCTGCAGAGGTGAAATATGAGGTCATAGTTAAGAGTCTAGAAACCTGTTCCCTTTTAAGGGAGATGACCATGTAAGATCATAAGAGGAGGAAAACGAGGCCCCCAGTAGAGATTAAAGGGTCGCTGCAGGAAACTTTTAACATGCAGCATCTATGAACTTTTAAATGCTTAACCGCTGCCACTTTAAATTGGATATCCAGCACAGTCGCTATCTGGTCAGCAGCGATATTTATTCATTAACTGGATAGTGAAAACTGGTTAAAGTTCGGTCTGCCATTGTCCTGTCCTAGCTTTAACCGGTTTAGCTATCTGGTTAGTAGCTGAATATCGCTGCTGACCAGATAACGACAAGGACCGCCCCCGATCTGCCCACAGATCACCTTGGTTTTAACCAGGTATCTTTTGTGCAGTCTGCGGCAATATTCAGCGGCATTATCCAGATCTCTGTCTGTTGAACAGCTAAAACACTTTGAATAGAGTGGAGGAGTAGCCTAGTGGTTAGAGCAAGTGCCTACTACCCAGAAGATCAAGGGTTCAATTCCCACTGACACTCCTTGTGACCTTGGGCAAGTCACTTTACCCTCCATTGCCTCAGAAAAATCCAAGCTATCAATGTCCCTGTTTTAATGTACATTACCAAGTTGAAGTTACAATGTAAAGCACTTTGATTGTAAATAATAAAGCGGTATTAAAAGAAACCAACCTGTTAATATGTCCTCCAGTGTGCTATACAGGAAGGCTTTAGTGTGTGTGTTTGAGTGGTCCTAGCAGATACCAGTGTGATCGTGAAAAACATTTGCGAATTCGTACATACAAAATGAAGGAGTGGCACAAATAAATGGAGGGTTACTGAGCACTCGCTTTCCCCACTACTGTAAGTAGATCCCACTGTATAAAATGCAGTGTTAGTGCCGTCAAAGTCAGTGCTGGCTCCTGGTGACCCAGCTGCCTCTGGGCTTTCTAGACAATGTAGTACCTGAAGTAGATTGCCAGGCTTTTTCTTCTGAGGCAATGCAGAGTAAAATACTTGCCCAAGGTCACAAGGAGTGCCAGTGGGAACTGAACCCTTCATCTTCTAGGTACTAGGCAGTTGCTCTAACCACTAGGCTACTCCTCCCCTCCATAAAGGAAATGCAGTATAAAATGTCTGTTAATGTGCCTTTTAGTAAATCTAACCCCAAGCCGCCTTACATGCAGTGTTGCTTGACTTCAGATGTTCCTGCTAGGAGAGTTTTATTGTGAAGCTCCCTTAAAGGCACCTTTCAGCATTTAGCAGCACTGCTAGCAGAAGAGCTTGACCCCCCCCCCCCCCCCCCATGCTCATACGAGCCTAGGGCCCTCTGGAAGGATGAATGCATCTTACGGAGTGAGTAGAGAGATTGGGGGGGTTCTTGTAATTTGAATAATTGTGAGTTAATGAATTTATTGGGGAGGGGCATCTTTAAATTGTGACTCCAGAGTGTGGTGAAGCTGTGGACTGTGGGGGGGGGGGGGGAACAAGGGTGCCTGCAAGGGAGATGATTCTTACCATGGGAAGGGAGGGAGGGAGAAGGATGCCCTAGGAGAGGCTGGATGTTGCTGCATGAAGAGAGAAGGGAGAAACTCCCCACCGCTAAGTGGCCCGTTAACGTCAATGTATATCATTGGGATATATAGTGTATTGGTTGTATATGTATCACTGTCATGCCCATGCTGGTTGGGCCAAAATATAATGTGCTGCTGCAAAACCTCTTTGCATAACATGTCATTGAGGCTTTTTGCATGTATGGGAAATTATTTTTTGCAAGCTTACGCTAAATACCTTTTAGCTTGAACTTGATTACCTAGAGCCATTGATGTATAAATTAGTTATCAGAGCTGCTTCTGTTCAAGAGCTTGATGTAGACTGCTGCTTTCAGTCCCAGAGATCTTGAATGGAAAGATAAGGATCGCTAGTACCAACAGACACACTCACCTTGATCTGTTACTGGAAGGATGTGAGCTAAATACTAATCAACCAGCTAAATAACTAAACAAACTGTTGCTACTACTACTATCACAAAGCATTTCTGGTCCTTCAGAGAGTTCACAACATCTTGGGGACATATAAAATACAAACTGTCCTTGTTTCATGGAACTTAACAATGTAGTTGAGACACACAAACAAGACAGTGTCTAGTAATGACTAAAGCATTGCAGTAAATTCATGTTTAATTTGAGAGGTGCAGGAAAGGTCAGGGGCTTTGGATTTAAAAGCAGTCTCAAATTAGGTGTGTCTTTAAACGGCCTTGAATGTGATTAGAGACCGAGCAAGGCGTACCATTTCAGGAAAGCTGTTCCAGACGTACAGTGTAGCCAGGGCAGGATTAACCCATTTGTGCACCCCGGGCAAACAAGCACATTGATTCCCCCCATAGTAATATAAATACATATTAAAACTTCCCCTTTCTGGGCCTTGCATGGTTCTGCAAAGAAGCAGCAAGCGAGAAGTGCTGCTCGCCAACTCCTTCTGCCCACTGGAGAGCCGTGCATGGGGGTGGGGAGAATCGACAGAGCTCTGTAGACATTAGTGGCTCTGGTCCCCTCCCCCTCTTCTTTTTGCCAGGAACTGACGTATCGGGGCAAAACTCTGCCTTGGAGGCCATTGAATTAGCACATCTGAAAGGGCACCTCCTGAACATTGGGCCCTAGGCTATTGCCTACTTTTCCCTATGTCTTAATCCTGCCCTGAGCGCAGCAAGACCATCATTGAATCTTTAGTGGCAAGGCTTGCATTTATTTGAAGTAGAATTGATTGTAAAGCTTTGGCAGGCATTATACAAGGTTTAATGTTACCCTTTGGGGTCAGAAAGTAGCATTAGAAATGTGTCTTAATTACATCTAAGATTAAATACTTAGATTAAACAAAAGAGAACAGTGAAAGGAAGCTTGTGCTTTGTGCGGATTCGTTTCTAATCGCAGCACTTCTTCCGTTTTAGCATTTCATTTCAACCTGTATTGTTTCTGCTGTGCTTTCTTATAAAGCCAAATCTTCTACATCGGCTTTCTCTGAAGTTTCTTCTGCTTTCAGCGCCACATCCCTGAAATTCGCTTTCTTGTATATTTTTGTTTTGTCATCAGGTAATCGTTGCCACTAATATTGCAGAGACCTCCATCACCATAAGTGGGGTTGTGTTCGTGATTGACTGTGGATTTGTGAAACTGAGGGCCTACAACCCCAAGACGGCCATCGAGTCCCTCATACTAGTGCCAGTGTCCCAGGCATCAGCCAATCAGAGAGCTGGCCGTGGAGGCCGAAACCGCTCTGGGAAGTGTTACAGGCTTTACACAGGTGAGGGTGACCTGGTAAAAGAGCTTTCATAGTAACGTGGAATGGGCAAACTGATGTCATTTGGTGGCAGTGCAGAGGCTATCGGTGCATGTTAACTCTGTGCTGAGGGTCGGAGAGTAAGGTCATGCTGATTCAGACTTTGACCTCTTTGCTGATGCTACTATCCAGTGTGTACTGAATTGAGACCACTATTTAATTTTAGAAATGCTGCTGAGTAGCACATTGGATTAATGACCCGGACATGACAGGCTCCCTATCGCTCTGTAGCCATTAAACTGTTTCATCTTTTCCAGAGCAATGGTAGTTCCGGGTGGGTTTATAAATCTGTTCTAATTCATTCCTACACCCTTCCTGAGCAATGTGAGAGATATACAGACCTGAGATGAAGCAGGTATCTGATATTTGTCGTTCAGATACATTGGTGGAAGTGTGGTCTAGTGAATAAAGCACAGTCATAGTAGAGGTAAATGAGAGGGTTTTTTGAGATCTGCATGCAAATCTATGCTCTGATTCTGTGACCCAGTGTCTCTTTCCCTGTCTCTTAATTTACCCACTTGTAAACAGTGATCACGTCCCTTTTATGGATTGGTAAATCACATATATACAAATGAACGTGTATGGCAGAGTAAAAAGGTGTGGAGCTGGTGTTGTTAAGTGCCATCGAGTTGATGTCTATTTATGAAGACCTTGTGGATAGTTGTCCTAAACATTTTTTGATCTTCAGTTGGGTAGCTGATTGTTGATAGAGTGACATCCATAGCTGCTGCTGCTGCTGCTGTTATGTCAATCAGTTGCATTGCTTGTTCTCCTCTTTTGTGTTGACCTTCAACCTTGAATCTTTCCAAGCATGATATCTTTTCTTTAATGATATTTTTCTTTGCATGATATATATAAATTATGAGAGTCTCAGTCTTCTCGTTTTGAGCTTCTAAGGAAAGCTTAGTTTTGGCCTCCTCTAGATTTGTTCTTTGGGCAGTCCATGATATACACAGTATTAACGGAAGTGTGAAGATTGATAGAAGACTCATCAACAATCTTCACTATACTGACAATACCATGTTACTGGCCGAAAGTAAAAATGAAACATCTGCTTATCAAGCTCAAGGAATATATTCAGCAGCGGCGGCTAGCATGATTACAGTGCCTAGCCATCGCTGCTGGACACTAAACCCAGATATTCAATGTCAGGGCCATATCCGGCCACCAACATTGAATATCCAGGTCAGCCTCGGATGCTAACCGGGCAGTGGCAATATTCAGCCGCTGCCTGGTTAGCCTCAGTGGCAAACGTTAGGCTAGCTTTTGCTGTGCCTTACTTTCACCACCAAGGGCTAATCAGACAGTGGCTGGATATCGCCGCTGACCGGTTATCCCTGGAGTACTGCCCATGGAACATCAGGGCATATAGCAGTGGTACCTGTGGATATTCAGTGACAGTAACCGTGTTAGTGCCACTGAATGTCCCACCTAGGGGCATTTACACAGTTTACATGCCTTTGAATATTGGTCCCATAGTCTTAAAATGGGCCTGCGCCTTGATGTGAAGAAGACAGGATCCTAACAACTGACAAAATCAATAATTTCATCCTTGATGGAGAACGTTAACCTTCTTGGATCAATGAAACAACAAGTAGTCAAGAAATCCGACAACACATTCCTTTTGGTAGAGTAGCTATGAAGAACCTAGACAAGCTTTGACTTGTCCAAGCCTTGGTGCGTAGCCGGACACCTCTAATTCCAAAAGTGTAAAGCTGTAATAAGAAATCGGATAAATTAAGGCTAGAATACGGATCAAGAATAAGGTGGGGTTGGGAGAGAGAACAACGGTCAAGTTGGTATTTCAAATAATCTTGCCGGTGTTTGGTATTTTAAATTCTATCTCTTAGTTAGCCAGGAAAATTCCTCTAAAACTGGTTTCTAAGGAGTTAGCTGACTAGACTAGATGATTTAAAAATTGCTGGCCCTGAACCAACTCCATTTTAGCTGTAGCAAAAATATGCAAACCAGGAGGTGTGGTTCAGTCATGTGTTACATACATAGATATGCACCATCCTTTGAGGTTCTACAGATCTATACATATCCTTTTTACCCATTTTTATAAAAAAGAAATTGCCTCCCCCAAAGCTCTACTTTCTTCCACATGTGGTATCCCATGATAAAGGTAGGGGGAGGACAAGGATTAGTGAAATCCTCTATTACTCGGACTTCTGGGAACAGAGGAGGGGGAGATTGTATGTGAGAGAGGAGACAGTACTGGGGAGTGGAATTGAGACAGAGTGACTGCTGGGAATGGGGAGGGACCGAGAGAAAAAAATTACTGGGAATAAGGAGGAAAGATTTGAAAATTGATTGGTGGGGGACAAGGAAGGTTGAGTGACAGAGCAGGACAGCTAACGCATGAGAAGGAACTGAGAAGAGTACAGCATTCGTGTTGGCGATGGATCAGGGACTGGGTGATACTGGGTGGGAGGGGGCACATGTCAAGAACATAAGTAGGTAGGGTAAGGCTGAAGTAATGGATGTGAACAAGCAATTTTCTGCTTAGCGTCTAGGTTCTCGGGTACTGTGGTTGCTGCATCTAAAAATAAATAAATAAAATAAGATACAGCGGAATTAGAAAAGGGTGACCAGAATGATAAAGGAGATGGAAGGATACCCTTATGAGGAAAGGCTTAAATGTTTAGGACTCTTCAGCTTGGAGAAGAGACGGCTTAGAGAATATATGATACAAGTCTAGAAAATAATGACTGAAATGAATAAATGTGAATCGGTTGTTTACTCTTTCAAAATGTATAAAGACTAGAAGATACAGTATGTAATGAAGCTACCAGGTATCATTTCATATGGCTTCTGATTCTGACAACAAACCATCCATTCTAGCTACAGTTTTCTTTACTTTTTGTTATTGAAACGTTTTATTCATTTACAGTAAGAAATCAAAAGGAAATTAAAGAAATCATATATACATAATATCAAAAACCAAAGGAAAAAATAATACATGTTTCTTAGCTCCCATCATGAGAAGACAAGATCCCCTGAGTGAGGATCAGAAAAAAAAATAACATAAGGCTAGGAAAAAACCACCTTGAAAGAAAAACACAAAAGCAAAAAATGAACGTTAATCAGGAGCCCATCTTACATGCCCAAAAGAAAATTCTCCAGTTGCAGTGGTTCAACAAGCACATACCTGCTGCACAACTAAGCATTTATTTATTAACTGATTTTGGAATATCTTTTTTCTACCTGTCAAAACGGTGAACAGTTAACAAGGTGTAGACAAAAATATAGTAGTTATAGGTTATAGCAAACTTTAGTAAAAAGAGACATTTATCAGACCACCCTTTGGAAGTGGCGTTTAAAACATCTGGAGAAAAGTAGAAAGGGTTGAGTTCTCCAGGAACAAGCAAGGAAGTCAATCCTCGCATATTGGTGACGTCAGTGCTGACTGAGCCCACGTGGGAGCATCTCTTCCTTTCAAAGAAAGCCTTTGTAAGATGCCACCACGCATGCGTGATCCCCTTGCCGCCTAAGGGTGCCATCTTGCTCAGTCTCCTTTTTTCTGCAGAGCCCAACACGGAGCCTCTTCCCACCTCGAGTCGGCACTCCCTGACGCCATTCTCTGCTCCTTTTTGTATTTTTTCTATTGAGGTCTCCCTCGACCGACATTTGTGATGTTTTTCGCCTGGGGGTTGTCGACCCTGTCTGGGTGTCTCTCACCATTTCTCCCGGTGGGTTCAAAAAGTGTGACCGCTGCAGTGAAACTATGTCCATTACTGACACCCATGGCCAATTTTCCCAATGGAAAAAGGTGAATAGTGGAGAACCCCAGGGATCTGTGCTGGGTCCACTGCTTTTTGACATATTCCCTTTTCCAAGTCATTTATGAATAACGAGTGAGGTTATCAGATTTGCAGATGACACAAAACTATTTAAAGTTGTTAAAACCCAAGAGGATTGTGGAAAATTGCATACAAATCTGTCTAAATAAATAAATAAATAAAATTAGAAGACTGGGCATCCAAATGGCAGATGAAATTTAATGTGGACATGTGCAAAGTTATGCACCTAGGAAAGAACAACCCAAACTATGGTTACACGATGCAAGGTTCCACATTGGGAACCACCACCCAGGAAAAAGATTTAGGCGTCATCATGGATAACATGTTAAAACCCTCCGCCCAGTGTGCAGCGGCGGCCAAGAGAGCAAATAGAATGCTAGGTATCATAAGGAAAGGAATGGAAAATAAAACAAAGGATATTATAATGCCTCTGTATTGTTCCATGGTGTGGCCACACCTTGAATATTGTGTGCAATTCTGGTCGCCATATCTTAAAAAGGATATAGCGTTACTAGAAAAGGTACAGAGAGGAGCCACCAAAATGGTAAGGGGATGGAAGACTACTTCTATGAAGAGAGGCTAAAAAGGTTAGGGCTCTTCAACCTGGAAAAGAGACGGCTGAGGGGAGATATGATAGAGGTCTATAAATTAATGAATAGAGTGGAACGGGTAAACATAGATTGATTGTTTACATCATCAGAATATAAAAAGTCTAGGGGACATGCAATGAAGCTACGGGGTAACCTATTTAAAACTAATAAGAGAAAATATTTTTTCACTCAACGTGTAATCAAACTCTGGAATTTGTTACCAGAGGATGTAGTAAGAGCTGTTAGTGTAGCTGGGTTTAAAAAAGGATTGGACAAGTTCCTGGAGGAAAGGTCCATAAAACATTATTAAAAGGGACCTGGGATATCGCTGCTTGACCCAATACAAGCATTGAGGAACCTGTGTCTTTTGGGGAAACTGCTAGGTACTTATGACCTAGATTGGCCACTGTTGGAAACAGGATACTGGGCTTGATGGATCTTGGTCTGACCCAGTATGGCATATCTTATGTTCTTATGTCTGCTGTCTGCACTGCCTGGGTCTGGACCATGACAGCAGCTCCTGCAACCTGTGCCAGACCATGTCGGCCAAAACCAATAGGAAATGGTTGGAGTTGCAGAAAAAGTTGTTCCCCAGGTCTGACTCGGATCCCACCTCCCCGGCACTGAGCTCCAAGCCTAGCACATCTTGAGACACCTGGGCATCCTCTGAGTCCCGCAGCTGCGTGGCCTCCAAGAATACTCCAGAGCCGGAGAAGAAGACGTATTCAAAGTCTGCCGAGGCTGCACCGGAGAGACCCGGTAAAACCCCACAGGAGGACTCTGACAACTCTGAGAAGTGCCCCACTAAGGTCCTCAAGAAGGATTCTTCGGCCAGTAGAGACCATGCAAGGTTCCTCGTGACTGTAGTCCTCATTGAGGATGCACTGCCAAGAGTGCCGGTGCCCATCCCGAAATCCCCGGTACCCGTGCCAAAAGCTGCTGAGCCTCCTGGCTTGGAAATCAGGATGGCAGCCCTGGAGCAGTCCTGGCCCTGCAGCAGGCAATGATGGCCAGCTCATCTGCCCTGACAACCGGGCCCTCTACTGCGAAGGAATCTCCGGTCATTGAGCTGAGTATCTAACAGGTTTCTGTTGTTTTTTTTTTAATACCGCTTTATCATTTCAGTCAAAGCAGTTTGTTAGTCAAAGTGGCCTCGAGACAGCCCTTGGCACCAGTCAAGGTCCCTGTTCCATTCGTTGGGTATCCAGTACTCATTGGCTAGTGTCTGTGACTCGGACCCCTGGTCCTCTGCAGGCCTCCGACCCTTCGACACCGGCCTTGGTGCAAGGAGTCGCAGGGCCTCAGATTACTCATCAGCACTCAACTATGGATGGGAGACAGAGAATGATGCACCAAGACATTCTCTCAGACCCGTCTCTCCCAGTGCCTCTGCGCTATTCTCCTCCCGAGGATGTGGCCTTCCATGACTTCGTCAGGGATATGGCCAGGGCCCTCGCGGTGCAGATTTGAGTCAGAGGAGGATACGTGCACCGAGGAGTTGGAGATACTCCAGTATGAGACTCAACGCAAAGAAACCCTCACAGTGCCAATACAATCGATCCTTGAGAAGCTGTTACTTTGAATGTGGAAGACACCGGCGTCTGTGCCAATAGTGAGCCGTTGTACCTTGTCCGGAAGGGGCCGGGGTTTCACAAACCCCAGCTCCCACACAACTCCATAGTCGAGTCGACCATGCAAAAGCTCAAGAGCCAGAAGACCCACTCTTCTTTCCCTTCTGGTAGGGAGGCCCAAGCCCTCGATGCTCTCGTGCACAAATATTATCAAGGCTTGATGCTGGGTTGCTGTATCCAAGCCTATGAACTCTTCTTTTCAGTGTGCGGGTTTTTCTCATGCCCTCCTGACCAAGACATTGTAGTTTGACCTCGTGGGAGCAATCTTCCCCACTATGTCTTCGGTCAGTGGCTTTAAGCAGTGCGATCGTTGAAACTGTGCCATATCTCGCATGGACGGAAATGACTGTTGCCTATGGTGCCTTGGCGCTAACCATGACCACTCTTTCTTCCCTCTCTGTCTTAAGATGACAAGTAAGGGCCGGAAGAATCGTGAAAGGCAGTGGGAGTCACTGTTTGCCCTAAGACCTCCCGTTCAGCTCCAGCATCATCTGGGGAATCGCATGCAGATTGTGCTCTTTCTGAGCCCGAAGTCGAAGACCGATTCCATTGTCAAGGGTAAGTCTCATGGTCACTGGCATCGGAGCTCCCGAGCTGAGGGCGAGGGCCAGGAGTGGCCTTCCAAGCTTCTCCAGTAGGAGGAGACTCCCAAAGCCCCAGGGGATTGGCATCAGTCCTCTGGAACTTTGCTGGGGAGAGGTGTATGCTCCTTCAGGCGGTGTATGTTCTGGAACAGGAGAATGTCCTCATGAATTGCCTCAGTCTGGTTCTCCAGCCCCATGAGTGGAGGCTGAACTCTTGAGTGGTGCGCTGCTTGTTTCAAACATGGGGCACACCTACACTTGACCTTTATGCCAGTCCCAGCAATGTCCAGTTGCTGCATTTCTGCTCCAGGATACTGATCCCACACAGAATAGTGACCGACGCATTCCTCCTATCTTTGAGTGAGGGGCTACTGTATGTGTACCCTCTGACCCCTCTGGTCTCGAAGACTCTTCTCAAGATTCAACGGGTTTGGGCCTCTGTAACTCTCGTAGTCCCCAGGTGGGCCTGGCAGCCATGGTTTCCCCTGCTGCTCTGTCTCTCTCAGGTGTCGCCAATTGCCTTGGGCTGCGCCCTGGACCTGCTATCCTGTACCCCAACCTCAAGTCCCTTGCCCTGACTGCTGAAAGGGTAGCCCTTGGCCAATTTCATCTGCTCAGGGATGTTGAAGATGTCCTCCTGGCATCCCGTAAGGATGCCACAAGGTGAGCATATGCCTTCAGATGGCGTCTATTCTCCATCTGGTGCATGGATTGGGGTGTCAACCCTTTCAGTACCAACAGCATTGCAGTATTTTCTGCACCTTTCCCAGGTGGCTTGAAGTCCATCTTGGTGAGGGTGCACCTCAGTGCGCTAGCAGCGCACCATCATTTGGTGATCGGGCAGTCCCTGTCCATCCATCTGCTCATGGCCCGCTTCATGTGAGGTCTCTTGCTCACGCAGTGTCCCATTGATCCCCTAGCAACTGCTTGGGACTTGAATGTGGTTCTTGGTAAGCTGATAGTTCCACCCTTCAAGCCACTGACCTCATGCACTTCAGGTACCTCTCTTGGAAAGTGGTCTTCCTGGTGGTGCTCAGCTCTGCCCGCAGGGTTAGTGAGCTGCAGGCATTGGCGGCATGTGCTCCTTACACCAGGTTTCACAGGAAAGGTAGTCTTGCGCATGCATCCCTGGTTCCTACCTAAGGTGGTTTCCCCCTTTCATCTGAACCAAGAGGTAGTCCTTCCTACCTTTCTTCCCCAACTTCATATGAGCCGGGAGGAAGCCATGCTCCGTACTCTCGATTGTAAGAGGGCACTGGCCTATCTCGAGCAGAGGAAAGCCCATCACCGCTCCTTGCAGCTCTTCATTTCCTTTTACCCCTACATGCTTGGGATTGTGGTCTCTAAGCACACCCTGTCCACTGGGGTGGCGGACTGCATCTCCTTCGCCTGTACACAGGCTGGCTTTTCCCTGAAGGGCACGTCACTGCTCACAACATGCGAGCAATGGCAGCCTCAGTGGCTAACTTGCGCTCTGTCTCCTTGCCAGAATCTGCCAGGCGGCCACCTGGTTCTCTGTCCATACCTTCACAGCGCATTACTGCCTGCAGGCAGACTCATACTAACATAGTAACATAGTAAATGATGGCAGATAAAGACCAGTATGGTCCATCTAGTCTGCCCAGTACGATGTCAAGAGTAGGTACACCTGCCGCTCTGTGCAGGCCCCCTTCCCCATGTCTTTGTTTAGGGGTGATCCCACCACTCCTTGTAGTACACCCCTATTTGTTAAGGAATTAGAATTAGATTAGACTCACGACATGACAGCACCTTTGGCCAGGCGGTACTTCATCATCTGTTTGCGGATTGATGCAACTCCTACCCTCCGACCCTTCTGTGAATCCAGGCTACCGGAGAACGGCCTCCCTGATCAATTCTTGGTTTGTGTCGGAGGTCTTGTGGCCAGTCTGTGTTCTCTGCTGGTATTCATGGTTCAATTTTTCAGTCATCCATAGCATTTTTATAGGTTTTTTCAGTAGCCTGTAGCTTGGAAGTCCCATATGTGATGACGGACTTCTTACTTGCTCCCAGAGAAAGCGTAGTTACTCACCTGTAGCGGCTGTTCTCCAAGAACAGCAAGAATCTGTTCTCACAACCCTCCCTCCTCCCCATGGAGTTGTTTTTCTTTTTATGCTTCTTATGTCATCATACGGAGGTAAGATGGCACTTTTGGGCAGGAAGATGACCACGCATGTGTAGTAGAACTCCCAAAGGCTTTCTATGAAAGCTGGGGAGTGGATACCATACGTGCTCCATCGGTGCCGGCATCACCTATATGTGAGGACAGATTCCTGCTGTTCCTGGAGAACACCTGCTACAGGTGAGTAACTACACTTTATCTGCTGGTGCCACGGCACAGATAGTGTAGCAGTGAGGGAAGAGAAGGAGAATGTACTGGGTATGGCTGGTTGTGGGAAGGTGAGAGAGGCACTTACTATGCTTTTCCTTCTCGCCACTAAAGAAACACACTGATGCCTGGCTTTAGCTCGTTTCCATCCACACCCCATACTCTCATATATCTCCCCTCCTTTCTCATCCCATAGCCCACTAATACCGTCGTCCTGCTCTTCCCCAGCATAAACCACACACCTTGTTGCTTTCCTCTCTCCATTCTGCACTCTCTCATGTCTTTAACTTGCCAACTCTTTTCCGCCTGCGGACGGCAGGAGAGCAGCCAGCACGTCTTATCCGCGGATGGCTGCAGTCTGAGGTCAGAAGCTGTGAATTCCATACAATGATGGCAGCAGCATGTGCGAGCTGTGGTGGGAGGAAGGATCACATCTGTGACTACAGTGTGGGCCCAAGTCACTTACCTTGTTTTGTGACATTGCTAAAAAGGTGTTCATACAAAATAGTGGAACGTACTTCCAGAATCAATGCCCTTTCGCTGTGTGTACAAGATACAGACATGTTTTATTATAGTCTACCTTGGGCTCAGTTTTGGAGTGAATGGATAATTGCATTTGAACGAGTAGTTAAGTAAACACACACCCGTATATGTGTTTATCCATGTGTGTGTAAATATATATAATGCGGGTGTCACAAGCACAACGCCAAAAACACTAGTCTCTAGTTGTTGAGGGTGTGATGGTTGATGTATCCTTCCTTTATCAGCTATATTTATGCTTCAAGTAAAAGGATTGTAGTTGAGACAAACCGAGGGCAAGGCTTATGACAAAAAAAGTTTATTTTAAACAAACAGAACTCAATAATGGCTTTTCAAAGTCCTCTTAAATGTAGAAGCTTAGCCTTTTCACAGATAACAGTGTGCCACTTTCCTTATAGTCCTTTGTTAATCATAGCACAAAGAAAACAAGGTTAATTCTCCTCTGGCAGTTTATCTTCACTCAGCCTCCATTCTCTGGTCTGCACTTCCAGGTGAATATGAAATAAGCATTCAAAATGTCCTCAAAACTCTTAGCAGGCTTTTCATATAAAACAGGAGCAAAGCACAAACTCTTAAAGCAGCCAATTAGCTTTCTTGCTGTTGCAGAGTTCTACCACAGCTGATAATCAGGCATGAAACACAGCTTCCTTTTACAAGCTTATGTGGCAGTAAATTCCCTTTCCAAAACACACAGGAATTTACCTCTTTACTGCTTATGCTTTAAGGTTACCTTGGCAAGAGGAACAATTCTTTCAAGGCTGGCTTTTCTTCAACATTTCATTTCTAAAGCTTGACATAAAGAACAATCCATAAACATGTCTTCTTCCCCCATCTCTGGCTCTGGTTCTCCCAATTGCATGGGCTCTGACTCACTCACTTGATCAGACTGCTCAGCTGACAATCTCTCTGGGGGTCTGAAAGCTTCTCCAATTCCTGGCTTCCACCCCTGTTGCCAACCTGATTCAGGGAAAACAGCTCTCACAGCTCTGGGTAGCTCAGCCCTTCTCCAGGAGTTAGCACCTGCTCTGGCTTCTCCAGAATTCCATCGTCCTTGCTGCTCTGGACTCTGTTCCTCTCCCCATCTGCTTCTTCTGCTGCTCCTCTTCTCTCCATAATCTAACCAGGGTTTATACTCACTGGGATCCAACCCCACCTCTTTCTCTCCCAGGTGTTTGTAATCTCCCTGCCTTCTGAACTTAGAATAATCAGTGCACTTGTTAGAGTAAGGGCTTTGGTCCTCGTGCTTGCAATCTCCCCCTCTTACTCTATCAAGCATTCTCCAGGACCAAGCAGGAAGTCAGTCCTCACTTATGGGTGACGTCGGCGCCGACGGAGCCCTCGCGGAGCAATTTTCCCCAGCTTTCAAAGAAAGCCTTTGGGAATTGCAGCGCGCATGCGCGGTCGTCTTCCCGCCCGAGGGTGCCATCTTAGCCAGTCTTCTTTTTTCCGCGGAGCCCTACAGACGTCCCCGTCTTGTCCCCGCGAAAAAGTCGATTTTTTCTTCGTTATTTTATTCTTTTTCCTTCGGTTCGACGCCGATCCTTTTCCCGCCCGGACTCGCGACGCCGGTCACGAGTCCTCTTACTTTTTTCGGTTTTTCTGACTTTGTCAGCTTTCGTTTTCGATTTTTCCCTGGCAGCCCGGTCCTTTGACCTCGCAGGGGCCCTTTTTCCCCCGATGGCTGCCAGTGGGTTTAAGCGGTGTGGTCAGTGTGACCGAAATATGTCACTAACTGACACACACGACTTTTGCCTCCGCTGCCTGGGCCCGGATCATGAGGAACTGATCTGTGGGCCCTGCGGCAAAATGTCCTCAAAAGCGTTGAGAAGTCGACGGCATCAGCGTGATAGAATCTTCGCTGACCCCAGCCGTACCCGGACCTCGTCGGAGGCCTCCGCGTCCAAAGGCTCCAGCTCGGACCGTCGCCGGAGTTCCTCCGACCGGGGTTCTCCCTCCGGGGACCATCGTCGGACGGTGAAACCCGCGAGGGCGGCGTCGGTGGACGCTCCTGGTTCCGCGAGGGCCAGGTCGCATAGCCCCGACAGCCGCCCCGGGTCCTTGGAGAAGGAACACCTCACGAAGCGACCTCGCCTGGAGTCGGAGATGCCTGCTCGGGTAAGTCCTGTGGTCCTTCTGGACTCGCCTCCGCGACAGCCGCCGTCGGGGCCCGACGCCGTCGGGGCCCGAGTCGGGGCTGCTGGGTCGCCTGAGCTCGGACTCAGGTTGACGACCTTGGAGAGCAGACTGTCTGCCTTCATGGACCAGCAGCGGGCACTGCTCGCTGGCCTCGCTGGCGCCGCTGCCCCGACCGCCGGGACGTCGACGTCCAAGTCGACCCCGGAGACCGAGCCGATCCTCGAGTCGATGAGAACTCGAGTCGATCCTCGGTCGAGGTCACCCTCGGCCTCCCGTTCGGGACCGAGGTCGCCGACGCCGACTCCCTCGGCGTCGGGGCGGCAGGCGCCGCACCCTGCCCGGGCCGACCCCACCGAGTCCTCGTCGGAGTCGGTCTGGGAGTCTGAAGAGGAAGAGTCGCCTGATTCTTTCCGGACTCGGTGTGTCCCCTCGGACTCACCGGAGTCCGAGCCTCGGAAGCAGTCCCCCCCGGAGGATGCCCGGTTCTCGGACTTCGTTAGGGATATGGCCAAGGCTTTGGCCTTCCCTGCGGATCCCGAGGAGGAGCCTCGAGCCGAAGAGCTCGACGCCCTCCAGTATGACTCTCCCGCGAGGGAACACTTTACTGTACCGGTTCCTCCTATGCTGGAACGACTACTCTTCCGCATGTGGGAGAGTCCGGCCTCCTCGCCGGTCCTGAGCAAGCGGGTCGATTCTATCTATCGAGTCCGCAAGAGCCCTGGCTTTCAAAAGGCACAGCTGCCACACCATTCCATGGTAGTGGAATCGGCCATGCATCGTCTTAAGAGCCAGAAGATGCACTCCTCGGTGCCTCCTGGCAGGGAGGCCCGTAACCTGGATGGCCTTGGTAAGAAGTGTTTCCAGGGCTCTATGCTCGCCTGTCGTGTCCAGACTTACCAGCTATACATGGGCATGTATCTCCGGGATCTGGCTAAAGAGCTAGCCGGATTCTCCGCTGGTTTGTCCGAGGAACCCTTGCGGAGGTTCCTAGCCTTGTCCACTGGCATTCGGGAATGCTCAAAGTTCATGTCCCGGGCGGCCTATGATGGCTTTGAAGCATCGGCTCGAGTGGCCGCAGCCGGCATCAGTGCCCGCCGACAGGCTTGGCTTCAGTCGTCAGACCTTGAGCCATGGGTGCAGGACAAGTTGGTCAATGTCCCCTGCCGAGGCGAAAACCTCTTTGGCAAGCCCATGGCGGAAAAGGCTGCGCAAATTGAGACTGAGACTCTCACCAGGACCAGGCTTTCTAGGAAGACCTCCGCCCCTTCCCAGAAAAAGAAGGGCTCGGGGAAAAAGTCCTTTTACCCGAGGAAGGCGGCTGCCTACAAACAATACCCCCATTATCAGGCCCCTGCAGCTCCCCAACAGGGCCAGCAGGCCAAGGGACGGGGTAACGGGTCCCGTAGGCAGCAAGCCCCCAAGCCTGCACCACCAGCCCCTGCTCAGCAGGGTGGGGGTTTTTGACTCACAAAGCATAGCCTCTCCCCCCCCGCTGGTTCCTCCCAGCACCGGAGGCCGGCTGGTTCACTTCGCCCACAGGTGGTCCAGCATCACCGCAGATGCCTGGGTGCTTCAAGTCGTGCAGGAAGGCTATCTTCTCCACTTCCACCAGGTCCCTCCCTCCTATTTTCCGGGAGAACCTCCACGACCCCCTCTGCACAGGGAATTACTCCTTCAGGAGTTAGCAGGTCTTCTGCAGGAACAGGCGGTGGAACCGGTGCCACACCACCTGAGAGGTCAAGGCTTTTATTCCCGGTATTTTCTAATACCAAAGAGAACAGGGGGCCTCAGACCCATCCTGGACTTGCGCAACCTCAACAAGTTCCTTGTGCGGGAGAAGTTCAAAATGCTTACCCTTGGAATCCTTCTGCCCTACCTCCAGCAGGGAGATTGGCTATGCTCCTTGGATCTAAAGGATGCCTACACGCACATCCTCATCCACCCAAGCCACCGCCAATACTTAAGGTTTGTGGTGGCAGGAAATCATTACCAGTACAGAGTACTGCCCTTTGGCCTGTCCTCCGCGCCGCGAGTCTTCACAAAATGTCTCGCAGTGGTGGCGGCCCATCTCCGGCTTCACGGCCTATATGTCTTTCCGTACCTCGACGACTGGCTCATCAGAGCGGCGTCCGCTCCGGAGGTCACCAGCGCCACACGCCGCACGGTGACTCTTCTGCAGTACTTGGGCTTTGTCATAAACTTCGCAAAGTCCACTTTGCTCCCGTCACAGGATCTCGAGTTCATCGGCGCAAGGCTCCACACTCCTCAGGCACGAGCGTACCTACCGCTCGACAGGGCTCAACGGCTCATGGACCTAGCCGACCGTTTTCGCAGCCAGCCCCTGGTCTCCGCCAGGCGCTTCCTGAGACTGCTCGGCCATATGGCTTCCACCGTCCATGTGACCCCCAATGCCCGCCTGAATATGCGGCCTGCTCAATGGTGTCTCCGCCAGCAGTGGCGACAAGCCACAGGCGGCCTAGCAGACCTAGTGCGCGTCTCCGAGCCGCTGATCTCGTCTCTCCGGTGGTGGCTTCGGCAGCCGAACCTGATATTCGGAATGCCCTTCCAGTCACCTCAGCCGACCCGGGTGCTGACCACGGATGCATCCCTCCTGGGCTGGGGAGCACATTGCCAAGGGGCACGTACTCAGGGCCTCTGGACCACGTGGGAGTCTGCTCAGCAGATCAACTTCCTGGAGCTCAGAGCGATCCGCCTGGCTCTCATGGCTTTCTCCCACCTGACTTCCCACCAGTCCGTCCTTGTCCAGACGGACAATCAAGTTGCCATGTTCTACGTGAACAAGCAGGGGGGCACGGGCTCCTTCCTCCTCTGCCGGGAGGCACAGAAGCTCTGCTCTTGGGCCGTCAGTCACGGCATTCTCCTCAAGGCAGTTTATCTCCCGGGCCAGGAGAATTGCCTGGCGGACAAACTCAGCAGGATCCTCCAGCCGCACGAGTGGCGTCTGGATCCCTTGGTAGTTCAGAAGCTCTTCCTAAAGTGGGGCCTCCCCACGGTGGATCTCTTTGCCAGTCCTCACAACCGGCAGCTTCCTCGCTTCTGCTCTCGTCAGCCACACCGCCCTTCGGGTTGCGGCGGACGCTTTTCTAATTCCATGGTCGGGGAGCCTTCTGTACGCTTTCCCTCCCATCCCGCTAGTCTCTCGGACTCTTTTCAAGGTTCTCCGAGACAAAGCCTTCATGATCCTGGTGGCCCCTCGCTGGCCCAGACAGCCGTGGTTTCCGCTCCTCCTGCAATTAGCGGTGGAGGATCCATTCCCTCTGGGGGTACAACCGGATCTCCTCACTCAGGATCAGGGGTCTCTACTACACCCCAACCTCAGGTCTCTCAACCTCATGGCCTGGCTGCTGAGAGGGTAGTCCTTGCTCCCCTTCTCCTGCCGGCGGAGGTGGAGGAGGTCGTCTTGGCTTTGCGACGGCCTTCTACCCGCAAATGCTACGCCCTTAAATGGCGTCGCTTTGCCGTCTGGTGTACCCAACAGTCTCAGGATCCCTTCTCCTGCCCGGTGTCGGTGATCTTGCAGTACTTGCTACACCTCTCTAATCTGGGACTTAAGTCCAACTCCGTCAAAGTTCACCTCAGTGCTCTTTCAGCACATCATGTGCCGGTGGACGGCAGACCTCTTTCCAGCGACCCTCTCGTAGCGAGGTTTCTCCGGAGGTCTCCTTCTACTTAAACCACCTCTGCGCCCGCCAGCGCCTGACTGGGACCTGAATGTGGTTTTGCAGCGGATCACCTGTCCGCCTTTTGAACCTATGGCTACCTGTTCTCTCTCTCCGTTTTCTGTCTTGGAAAACTCTGTTCTTGATAGCCCTCACTTCCGCTAGACGCGTAAGTGAATTGCAGGCCCTCGTGTCTGATCCCCCTTACACTCGGTTCTACAAAAATAGGGTAGTCCTACGGACTCACCCGAAATTTCTTCCAAAAGTGGTCTCCCCTTTTCACATCAATCAGGAGGTGGTACTTCCAACCTTCTTTCCCAGACCACACTCCAGCCGAGCTGAAACGGTCCTCCATACCCTGGACTGTAGAAGGGCTTTGAACTTCTACCTTGACCGTACGCGGGAGCACCGTAAAGCTGCTCAGCTTTTTGTGTCTTTTGACCCCAATAAATTGGGGCTCCCGGTCTCCAAGCGTACTCTGTCCATCTGGGTTGCGGACTGTATCTCTTGGGCTTATGGGGCAGCCGGACTCTCCTTAGAAAGTCGAGTCACGGCTCATTGCGTTCGGGCAAAGGCCACGTCAGTGGCTTACCTCCGCTCTGTTCCGCTGGCAGACATCTGCCGGGCCGCTACTTGGTCTTCGAGTCAGACTTTTGCGGTCCATTACTGTCTCGAGAGGGAGTCCCGCAGGGACAGTGCTTTCGGACAGGCAGTCCTCCGTAATCTCTTTGAGGTCTGAGCAACTCCTACCCTCCATCCCGGATGTGGGCTACCGGTGGGTGATAATTCAGCGAAGATTCTTTCCTTCTGTGCTGCTGAGCTAGAGGGAGCTCATTTTTGTGCTTAGGGTCTCCGGTAGCCTTGAGCTTGGGAGTCCCATAAGTGAGGACTTACTTCCTGCTTGGTCCTGGAGAAAGCGTAGTTACTCACCTGTAACTGGTGTTCTCCAGGAGCAGCAGGAATCAGTCCTCACTACCCTCCCTCCTCCCCTTGGAGTTGCAATCGTCTGCTTATGTTTTTGCAAATGTTTTTATGCTGTCTTTTTTTGCTATGTCATCCGACTGGCTAAGATGGCACCCTCGGGCGGGAAGACGACCGCGCATGCGCGCTGCAATTCCCAAAGGCTTTCTTTGAAAGCTGGGGAAAATTGCTCCGCGAGGGCTCCGTCGGCGCCGACGTCACCCATAAGTGAGGACTGATTCCTGCTGCTCCTGGAGAACACCTGTTACAGGTGAGTAACTACGCTTTTCCTGAAACCTATTCCAGCTGGGGGTTTTCTGCTTTTGAAACATGGCTCTGGCCTTCTGACCCTGCACACCTAACAGAGGCCCCTTGATTAAGGTGAATTCCTTATGCTTTCCACCTTCCCCATGCTCTGGATGGCTGACCTTGCCACAGCGGGGGTTACTTTATAAGCCCTGTTCTTGCTTTGAATGGCTGAAAATGGACATACAGATGTCCAAAGCATGGAGATAGCCCCAGAGCCATTTTAGAAAGCTGAACACAGACGTGGGGTAGGTTTGTCTGGTGCATTCCCCAGACCATGGACGTCCATGCCCGATTTCAGAAATGACCTGCACGTCCCGAGCCGCACCCAAGTTTATACCTGCTCGAGGGCACAAATAGGCATCTATCTAATACCCCCTATATTTTTACTGATGATAATGAAAACTGCAGGGAAACTGCACACTTGATTTCGGTTTGGCACGCTGATGCACATCCTTGCATGCAAAATAGCTAACACCCCCAACACCAATTCTTCTATTGGGGATGTCTGTGGGGCCGCCGGGGTGGACATCCATGATTCCAAAATCAAGCCAACACAAACATCCCTGGTGTGCTTTCTGGACGTTTTGCCCTGGACGCTGTATTTCACCTGGCTGCCCTTTCTAAAATCCCACTTCATGCGTATTTCTCTGTCTATATGCTTATTCTAGGATCCTTTGTACTTAATTGTTTTTCTTAAAGACACAAAATGGGAGGAAACCTTTAGCACCTGGCCCCTGTGTCTGAAATATGAGCCTGTTTCTCTCCTCATTCGTCCTTCCCTTTTCCTGTTCTCTTGTTGAGAGAAGCTGACATTGCATTCAGGACAGGACTGGTTTAAGGCAGTTGTTCACACATGCTGTAGTCTGCTCTGCGTTTCTCACCGATTTTAATGTGGCAAAGGTTTTGGAGTCTGCTGTACTCAGCTGTAATTTTACATGTGCACACACAGTGGCAGTTGCTTTACTCTGGGACAGTTTTTGGAGCCCCTTTCTTTTCTAGACTTCTGTCGGCGACAGATCAGCTCGTGTCTGATGTGTACAACCACTTAATGCTTCACTGGGAAGAACCACTTATGACTACTTGTCATGTCAGAACAAACTTTGTGCGTATACTTGTAACATGCACAGTGATTTCTCTTTCAAGAATGTGTATTAATTACGTGGCGATATGTAGATTTATGTACGTGTCCTTTCTGAAAATGCAAGTTAGTTCCTCCACTGCCTTGCGAATCTGTGGACAGCCTTGTATTTCGACTGTTTTGCTCCCTGACCAATGGCCTCCATGCAAGAATAAGTATCATGAGAACCCAAAGAGATAAATGTATTGTCTGCAGTAAGCAGTTTATATGGCTTGTTCCTTCAATTGATAAAAAAAATATATTCCTCCTTGTAAACTTGTGGTATATCTTTTGGTGCCGATTACTTCCTTCAGGTTTTATAGTATTTACATTTGAATGAGTGTCACAAGCACAGGGTGCATAGTTTAAATGGGCAGGATGGTATCTATTTCATAAAGACACATAGGCATGAATGTGACTTACAAAATACTAGTGCAAATGCTGTGGAACTTGTTCCCACTTGAGAGCAAGTGTAAATGGCAGCATGTACTTTAAGTGTGTAGGCGTGTAAATTGTGACTCTACCAAACTCTGCTAGTATGTACCTGCATGCACCATGCGTGCTTCCAGGCATGACCTCATTTGATAAAGAGCTCATTTACTTGTGTAAAACACTTGAAAGTGGTTTAAAAAATTACCCTCCAGCTGTGATCCTTCAAAATTGGTGGCATGCCTGGAGTAAGGAAATGAAACAGTAGGATGGATAGAGTCATGGCGCAATCTACTGGAACTGTCTTAGTAGCTTGCTTTCTGACCAGTGTTACCTTCCTCATAAGACCGCCTGATGGAGGGGCAAACGGACCAGCCTAAGCTTTTTTTTTTTTTTCTTCTTTAGTCCATGGCGTGCATGGGCTTGTAAATTTGGAGTTGCAAGTCATGGATGCAGTGGGGTAAAATCAGAACTTGCTCAGTCTGTTTCTTATGACATGGAACTGTGGTCTTTCTCTATTAGTAGTGGGTAGTGCCGTGCACGTCTCTGTTATCTGTTCTGAAATAGTTCCACATTATTTATAACTTTAAGGATAATGGCTCGTTCCAGTATTTCTCAACCTTTTCAAGTTCAGCGCACGCGTTTCTATCGGGACCCACCATCCTCAGTGGAGCAGGCAGTGTGGACATAAAAGAGGACTCATATGGTCAAAAGAGAAGCACTAAAAATCCCACCAGAGACCGTAAGGGCTCAGGAAGCTCAAGAAGGGAAAGAGGTGTTGTGTATAAATTTAGGCACTGCACAAAGCAGGTGGCCTGACTATCACTGCCTACATGTCGCCTTTGAATGCCCAAATTCTAGGGATTAAGCTGTATCTAGGAAGGAGAAAGGAACTTCTGCAGGTTTAAGAGCCATTGCAGTGGTGTCTTGTACAATAGCTGTGAGGTGCTGAGAGCACTTGGTCTGAAATTGAGCATCACACAGTAGTGACTCGCTCCATGGCACACTGGTTGGGAAACCGTGGCCTGATACATATTTAGAATCTGAGCTGCTGGCTTGCCCTGGATTTGAGCAAGTGAACTTTGCCTTTTCTCTTCACTAGAGGAAGACTTCAAGAAGCTGCCACCGTCTACTGTCCCAGAGATGCAGCGCAGTAACCTGGCTCCTGTGATTCTGCAGCTTAAAGCTCTGGGGATAGACAACGTGCTGAGGTTTCACTTCCTGTCTGTAAGTGCTCGCGTCCTGATCTGATCTGCATATTCAAATAGAGCAAGTCATGTGATAATAGAGGTAATCAGCTATGGTTTACAGAGAAACTGAATTATTGGGTTTTCGGGTGTATTTTCTGAGTTTTTATTGGGTTGGATTGCACGGGCAGCAGAGTTCCTTTTATTTATTTAAAGATGTTTACGTACTGCTTCCCTGATTCTATAAAGGGCTTGTCTCATAGTTTTATAGGGGTTTCTTGTTTTCTCCAGCACAGCTGCATGAGCAGAATACAAATGATCCCAGCATTACATGCTTAAGCCGTTTATTAAAGTTCTGCGGGGCTTAGGACCTTCTTTTTCCTTTCGAAGGGAGCAGTGTGGGTGTGGAGGGTGCAGCAGTGAGGAGCCAGACTCAGAACTCTTAAGGTTCCTGAGACTTCTGCATTAGCGGTGCCCGTGCTCATCCACTTACTTTCATCTTGGCCAGAATTCAGCAGCAGTTGCCGTCGCTCTATCACTGTAGATGGTGCAAGAATAATTGAATGTTGCTTCACTGAAGGATCTCTGTTTTGTGTTTCACAGCCCCCACCTGCACAGTCAATGGTTCAAGCCTTGGAGCTGCTCTACGCTTTAGGGGGTGAGAAGCAATACTTTCATCGGTATATGAATTAGCCTCACATGCCAATGATTAGTCATAGAACAGAATGAGTGTTTAGTCATAAATAAGGCAGTCTTGAAAACTAGCAGATGTGAAGCCTCTGGGTACTCTTAGCTGGAGATTCTGCATCGGTTCTGAAAGGGAAGCACAAGTAACACTTTCCTTTTAAACATTGTCCAGCCAAAGAGTACCCAAGGGCATTAATGCTTGCTGTCTTTGCAGCCAGTACAACGTGCATTGATTCCTTCCTCCACCTAATACACTCCATGGAAATGTGGCTGACAGGGTGCATGTCCCAAAGTCTTCCAACTCCAGCCTCGCAATGTATCTGAGTTAACTTCGAGGGTGATTTTCAGGGAGCACTTTTACCTACATAATGTCACATTCACATAAATCATGAAGCGGAGCCTGAAGGTTCTCTAAGCTTTTGGATGTGATTTTTATGATTGCACTTGTTTGTGGTTCTTTTGGGAACTTATTTTAAATGTTGTGTTCTGGTTATTTGTGAAGAGTATGGACACTGACTTGAGCAAACTACTACCTTATCTTTATTTATTGCTTAATACAAAGAAACACACAAAACACATCCAAAGTCTCAATAACCCCCCCCCACCATACAAAAGAAAAACTCCCAACCCCCCTAAAACTTAAACCTAAACCAAACCCCTGAAAAAACATACATCCCCCCCAACACCTCCCCCTCCCACCCCCCCACCCCCAGGGCTTGCTAACAGCCATGGTCAACAGGCCACGGCACAGGTTTATGAACTCTAACGTCCCCAAGGCTCAAACAGGGCAAGGGTCAAGGAAATCCCAGGCACTGCCCATCTCAGTAGGCGGCACGGGCACCCACGCGCGCCATGAAGTCTCGCAAGGCAACCCATCGCGATGTATTAATCAGCATCCGAGGGGCCCCTTTACGAGGCAATTGCTCATATTTACTATATAAGCAAACGTGATTCCACCATGAGACCCAATTAACATCAGATGTATGCTTCCAATTATTCACGATCAAATATAAAGCAATACCCAACATAAAATCTAACAGAAAGAAACATTCCTTTCGTAATGTCGGAATACTGGCGAGAGAGCGGAAACAGATGACCCTCCAGGACAGAGGAGCACTAAAGCTCAAGACCTCCTGTGTCCGCTCCCAAACCTTTGACCAAAAGGCTTGTAGGCAAGAACATTCATATACAGTATGAACAAGCGTTCCTATTTCCCCATGACAGGACCAACAGCTATTGCCTTCACCCCTGCTCCACCTGCTAATCCTAACTGGGGTATAGTAAGCGCGGTGGGCAAAGAAGAACAACACTTTTGTAATTGCAGCTGATTTGGAAACTCTCGTCAGTTTAGACCAAAATCTCCGCCAGCTTTGTGGCGAGTGTGAAAACCCAGCATCAAGCTCCCATCCCTGCTGCGCACCTCTAACCTGCAGGTGTTTCTGCTGGCACAATAGGTCATAATAGTACGAAGCCACACCTTTCCCAGTCATATCCTCCCGTACCCGAAGAATTGTACCAATTATCCCCACTCCATCCCGCGGGCCGTCAATCTTGGTCCCAGTCTTGCACACACAGTGTTTAAGTTGCAACCACTGGAAGTACAGGGAGTCCGGAAGACCGAACTCCACTTGCAGTCTCTCAAACGACTTCCAGGCTCCCTGCACTAACAACTGTCCCAGAACCCAAACTCCTCTGGAGTACCAGTTACGCCAAGCAAACGTTTTGTTCTGAATTTTAAATAAGGGGTTATGCCACAAGGGGAGAAGGTCAAAAGACTCTTCGCCCTCCAACCCTAAGACACTGCTCAACGCTCGAAAAGCCATCTGAGTGTCCACTATCATTGGGGAGCAATGCTTCCCCTCGGGAATCAGCATGCCTGGAAGATACTTAAGGGGAAACTGTGCCAAGAGAGTCTCCTCCACTTCCAGCCAAACAGGCCGTCGCTCAGATCCATTCCACAGCCAACTAGAACCCTGCTTTAACAGGAATGCTTTATGGTACAGGCGAAAGTCAGGAAATTTCACCCCACCCATTTCCTTACTCCCTTTGAGATTTTTGAGAGCAATCCTAGGGGTTTTGTTCTTCCACAAGAACTGCATCAGCAGCCTCTCAATCTGCTGATACACACAGTCCGGTAGGTAGCTCGGCAACATTTCCAGAACATAGTTAACCTTGGGAACAATAGTCATTTTAATCGTTTCCAGTCTCCCCCACCAGGACAGATTTAAAGGGGACCAGTTAGTGACCATTGCCCGCACTTTATTTATAAGAATGTTGGCATTATATGTCACCGTTTCCTCTAGCGGATGGCAATAATAAACTCCCAAGTATTTCACCATTTTCCCCTCCCAGATAAAAGGAAACTGACCCATATCTTCCTTATGGACAAACGAATTTAACGGGAAGGCAACCGACTTTGCCCAATTGATCTTATAGCCCGAGAGCCCGGAATACCTCTCAGTTTGAACAAGTATATGCGGCACTGATTCAGGTTCCGTGAATAGAAGAAGGTCATCAGCATAGGCCGACAGTTTAATTTCTCGAGCACCTAGCTGGACCCCTTTGATTTTGGATGACTGTCTGATGCACAAGACCAATGGCTCAAGGGCCAAGTTGAAAAGCATCGGAGATAAAGGGCAACCCTGTCGGGTGCCCCTTTCCAAACAGATATCTCGAGACTGAGTAGCGTTCGCGCACACATTAGCCACTGGATGAGTATATAGGACCTTAAGCAAAGCAAGAAAACCTTCACCTATACCGAACCACCTTAGAGCTGCAAATAGGAAGGGCCATTCTAAACGATCGAAAGCTTTTTCTGCATCTAACGACAGTCCTACTGAGGGGCTACCGCTATTCTCTGCACCGTCCAAAATATGGCACAACAATCTCGCATTATCGGCCGTTGAGCGCCCTGCGACAAAACCACATTGGTCTGGATGGATTAGCTGGGGCAATACTTCCTTTAATCTCTGGGCCAGGACAGTTGCAAATATCTTGTAATCTATATTTAAGAGAGATATAGGTCGATAATTCCCAACTAATTGCGGGTCTCGACCTGGCTTTTCCAAAACAATCACATTAGCCCACGCGAAAGCACCCACTGCCGCAGGTCCCTTCCCCAGCCGCAAGAAGTATTGCTGCAAATGAGGAACTAGGTCCTTGTCAAAAGCCTTAAAAAACTCAGCTGGAAGCTCATCAGGGCCCGCCGCCTTCCCCGAAGCCAACAAACGGATGGCCTGCTGAATCTCCTCCCGAGAAATTGGTCCATCCAACATACTGGAGGTATCTGCATCCAAAGTGGGCCGCTGCAGCTCATGCACAAACTCACCGAAGCCCTCCTGAGAAAATTTAGTTTCAGACGAGTATAGCTGAGCGTAGAACACTCTAAAAAGTTCCGCTATGCCCTCATCAGAAGTTACAAGCTGATCTCGCAATGGACATCTGAGCGCTGCTACCCGGTTAGCCTCTCTACGCGCCTTAAGGGAACTAGCCAGCAACCTCCCAGCCTTATTGCTCTCCCAGTAGTAGGCGCTGTTCTGTGCCTTTAAATTACGCGCAACTTCGCCGGACAGGAGCTCATTATACTGAAACCGCAAATGCTGCAGACGCAGGAGTACACAGGGGTCAGACCTTGCCACCAGGACCCGCTCCCCAGCTTTAATTTGTGTCTCCAAAGCCTTACGCTGCTCCCTCTTAGATCGCGCTTGTGCTATACCGAAACTCGTGATAGTAGCCCTAATGGAGGCTTTAAAGCCCTCCCACCACGCCCATGCTGCAGTATCCTGCGGTAAATTAAACTGAAAGTATTCGGCAATCGCCTTACGGATCTGTACACAAAACTCTTCATTTGCTACTAAGGATCTATCAAAAGACCATCTAGGGGAATTAGAAGCATTCTGATCAGCCTCTAACAAGAGCGAGATTGCCGCATGATCTGAGATATGCGCCGAATGTATATTTGTGTCTACTATACTGGGCATTAGACTCTTTGAAACAAGGAGAAGATCAATTCGGGACAAGGACTGGTGCGGTGAGGAAAAAAAGGTGAACTCCGCCTCTCTTGGATGTTGCAAACGCCATACATCGACCAGTCCCCTGTCCCGGATCAGGGAGGTGTGTATTGTAAGTGCCCGTGAGGCCTTGGAGGTTCTGGGCGGCTTACGATCAATCAGAGGATCAAGCGCTTGGTTGAAATCCCCTCCCAAGAGTAAATGCTCATTCCGGACCAGATGTACCTCTTTGGCCAAAAAATTAAAAAACTCTGGGCTATCACCGTTAGGGGCATAAACATTCATAACGGTCAAACCAACGCGGCCCAGTTTAAGCTGCGTCTTCACCCACCTCCCCTCCACATCCGATCGGGTCTGCAAGACTTGAGGAGCAAGGGCACTACGTACTAGAACCGCCACCCCGTTGCGTTTACACACTGCAGCTGAGAATGCTACCAGCGTATAGGGCCTGATGCTGAGTTTCAAAGATTCGTTCCTGTTCAAGTGGGTCTCTTGAAGTAGTAATATATCAACCTTTTCATGCTTACTATAAATTATTATTTTCTTTCTCTTGATGGGGCTGTTAATACCCTTGACATTCAACAAAAGAATCTTTAAAGGAGCCATTCTATACTCTAATCACCAGTTAAAGCCGTTTGGTACTATCATCATGAGACCATCTGCCATGCCCACATCCCCACCACCCACCAGAACAGCCCATAGCCACCCTATCACACCCATATCCATGCCCCATTACTATCAGCACCCCTATCCCCGTGCCCCAAAATAAAAACCCATGCCTCCAACGTCTAAATTCCATGTTAGCAAGCCCCGGAGATGTCCCAATTACTGAAAACCTTCTTGGTGAGCCCACGATGAGCCGGACGGCTCCAGCGGGCGGGAAAACTCATCTCAGCTCAGCTGATTATTATACAGCGTCGTTAGACCAATGTATGAAATTAAACAGCACCCGGCCCCACCTCTGTGCCCCCAGCCATAAATCCACACACTCATTAACAAAACACTCTGTACCATACCCGGGCCCCCCCCAACCAAGTTATGACAGGCAAACATTTAAACAAGAAGAAACAACTTCTATGGATGTCTCTTATGTCCCAGTAGACGTGAAATGACTTCTCTCCACCTTCATCGCAAGCTGATACACACCGGCCACCCGGTCGGGCTTCCAAAATAGCCTCTACCGCATTACCGCGGCTTCTTGCTCCTCCAAGAAGAGATGCAGGGCTTCAGGCTCTTCAAAAGTTCTTGTCTGGTTATGGAGTGTCACACGCATCCTGGCAGGATATAACAGGCCAAATCTGGTCTGCAGGCCCTGCAATCTAGGTCGCAATGCCAGGAATCTCTTACGTCTATCCACCGTGCTCTTTGCATAATCTGGAAAAGAAAATAGTCGGTGTCTCTCAAACTCCACTGGAGAGCAGGATCTTGCTGCCTCCATTATTGCCATCACCTGCTGATATCGGAGGGCCCTCAAAATGATCGGCCTAGGCTTCTTATTGTTAGGCTGGGCCGCTGCCGGTACTCTATGGGCCCTGTCAATTTCAAAGGGCAGGTCAAAGGAGAGTTTCAGTACCGTCGGAATCATTTTTTGCAGAAACGCAACCATGCTCTTCCCTTCTGCGCCCTCCGGCACTCCCACGATCCGTATGTTGTTTCTACGGGCCCGGTTGTTGCCATCCTCAAGTTCTCTTTGCAGAGAGCGGATTTGCTTCGCTTGTTTGTCCACCATGCGGAGCCGCTCCTTGTGCGCCGCTACAGTGTGTTCCACCTTCTCCTGACGCACTGAGAGTCTTTCTAGCGAACTTCTCACCTCCCCTATTTCCTCACGCATCAGCACCAGGGACTCCCCGTTGGCCTGCATTATTTCTTTCATTTCTCGCAATTCTGTTAAAATCTCCTGCAAGGCCTCCGGCTGCGGGTGTTCCCGGGCGGCCGCCATTTTTTGCGGGGAGGGAGGCTCAGTCTTTGTCCGCTTTGCACTGTTGCCTTGCATCGCAGCAAAGTCCAATTTCGCTGGTTTGGGGCCAGACATCTCTCTCGGTGTACCCCGCGATAATTGAAGAACAAAATACAAGAACAGCCAGCACTATTCAGGATTCTTGGTCTCGCCCCGCTGGAGCTCCGACATTAGCCGTCCGTCCCGCTCAGCATCAGGCTCCGCCCCCCGCAAACTACTACCTTTAAAAGTTAGTGAAAATATATTGCTAATCTGTACCTTTAAAATACTGAAGTAAATATAAATCTGCTTCTAAAGGAGATCTTAAACACAGTGCGGGTGCAAGGATTGGAGATGCCCTAAGCGGGCCTACCACTGCCACCTCTCTGGGGCCTGCAGAGACAGCAATGGCTGCCGAACCATGATGCAGCACTTACCAACAGAGGCGGCGCTGGATTGCGATTCCTTTCTGTTACTACTTTCTGTGCCATTTATGCCCCCTTTCACCCCCTCTGATGCAGTTTCCGGTTTGCATAAATCAGAAATCTGCATTGGAGAGGAGTGGAAACTGCATATAGTAGCAGAAAGGAATCGCGACGCAGGGCCAGACTGTATGGACAAGCGCTGTGTTGCAGTTTGGGATCCATTGCCACTGCTGCAGGGCCTGGGGGGGGGGGGGGGCAAGGGCAGCGGCAGCAGCAATATGTGCTCCTTGAGGGCCAGTACTCTAGGCAGCCACCTAGTTCTCCTTATGGTAGAACTGGCCTTGCTTAAACATAATGGGGATAGTTTTAGTATGCGGCCCAATGCCAAAATAAATTAGTAGCTTCTCTTTGAAAACTGGTAAAAGATCTGCACCTACAAAGTCACCCACTGATAATTTTATTTTTCTTTAAGTGCTATCTTTTTATTGGACTAATTGGGACTAGATTTCAAAGGTTAAAATCTCCTTCCTCGGGTTAGGATAGTATGAGCAAATTTACACCTACTGTTTTTATGGCTGGGGTTCCGAGGAGAAACACAACTAACACTGAAAATTCAATTATTCACATAGACTTATCTTTCCTGACTTGAACACCACTGACCTTCCCTTGGAAATACTATTTTAAGAGCAACTAAATATGGCTGCATTGCCAAACTTCGACTACATTTAGTTGTTCTGCCCAGTGCAGTTACCAAACCCAGGGATCTAAGAGTCTGATTCCATGGTCAGATGCTTTTGAAAATTCTCCACAGAAAATGAGGTTTACAGGTTTCCTCCACAGGGGACAGGCAGCTACTTTATTTCTGGTAGCTGTGGCTTTACAGAAAGATAACAAGTGACCAGCATACTTTCTTTATTTCTATCTAGCTAATGTCTTTTTCAGTAGCTTCAGGCTGCTTACATCCAAAGGGCCCTTTTCACTAATGCTTGGTGTTAGCACATGCCAATCTCCAGGAACAAGCAGAAATGTAGTCTTCACATATGGGTATCGTCGGTACCGATGGAGCCTGTGCGGGAACACTCCCCAGCATCCAATAGGAAAGCTTTTGGGAGCATCCCACAGCACCTGCGTGCTGCCTTCCCGCCTTGCCCAACTGTCTCTCTCCAGTTCTTCGTTTTCCGCGGAGCCGACAGGTCGCACGTCCTGTCACCGCAGAAAATATTCCCGTTTATTCTTCTTTTTTGTGGTCGCGTCTGTCTTCCTTCGACGCTACACCGGTACCGCCGGTTTCTTCTTTCCTTTTCTTAACAAAAAAAAAAAAAAAAAACACCTCCTGGAATTTCTTCCAGCTACTTTTTCCTTCAGGTGCCACGCGCCATTTTGGGCACTAGGCCCAATTTTCCCTCTAGCATGGAAAAACCCGCTTCGGGTTTTAAAAAGTGTTCTAAGTGTGGCGGTACCATCTCCATCACCGACACTCATGAGTGGTGCCTCAAATGTTTAGGTCCTGACCACTCTACTTCAGAGTGTGTTGCCTGTGGGATGATGTCGAAGAGGGGTCGGCAAAACCGAGCTGCTAAACTTAGCACCCTTTTTCCCTCCAATGCAGCGTCTGTGGCATCAACGTCTTCCAGGGCTTTGTCTTCCTCCCATGGAACTCAGGTAACTAAACATAAATCTGGCCTGTCCTCAAAGGGTAGATCTCCTTCCAAGCATCGAGATGCCTCTGGAGTTGCCCTTGAGGGATTTACATAAGAACATAAGATATGCCATACTGGGTCAGACCAAGGTCCATCAAGCCCAGCATTCTGTTTCCAACAGTGGCCAATCTAGGTCATACGTACCTAGCAGTTTCCCCAAGGGACACAGGTTCCACAATGCTTGTACTGGTTCAAGCATTGATATCCTGGGTCCCTTCTTAATAATGGTTTATGGACCTTTCCTCCAGGAACTTGTCCAAACCTTTTTTAAACCCAGCTACACTAACAGCCTTTACTACATCCTCCGGTAACAAATTCCAGAGTTTGATTACACGTTGAGTGAAAAAATATTTTCTTTTATTAGTCTTAAATAGTTTACCCTGTAGCTTCATTGCATGTCCCCTAGTCTTTCCATATTCTGATAAGGTAAACAATCGATCTACGTTTACCCGTTCCACTCCGTTCATTAATTTATAGACTTCTATCATATCTCCCCTCAGCCGTCTCTTCTCCAGGCTAAAGAGCCCCAACCTTTTTAGCCTTTCTTCATAGGAGTAGCCTTCCATCCCCTTTACCATTTTGGTGGCTCTTCTCTGAACCTTTTCTAAAATCGCTATATCCTTTTTAAGATACGGCGACCAGAATTGCACACAATATTCAAGGTGCGGTCTCACCATGGAACGATATAGAGGCATTATAATATCTTTTATTTTATTTTCCATTCCTTTCCTTATCATACCTAGCATTCTATTTGCTCTCTTGGCCGCCGCTGCACACTGGGCCGAGGGTTTTAACAAGGTATCCACAATGACGCCTAAATCTTTTTCCTGGGTGGTGGTTCCTAATGTGGAACCTTGCATCGTGTAACCATAGTTTGGGTTGTTCTTCCCTAGGTGCATAACCTTGCACTTCTCCACATTAAATTTCATCTGCCATTTTGATGCCCAGTCTTCCAATTTATCAAGATCCTCTTGCAATTTTCCACAATCCTCCTGGGTTTTAACAACTTTAAACAGTTTTGTGTCATCTGCAAATTTGATAACCTCACTTGTTATTCCACTTTCCAGGTCATTTATGAATATGTCAAAAAGCAGCGGACCCAGCACAGATCCCTGGGGTACACCACTATTCACCTTTCTCCATTGGGAAAATTGGCCATTTAGCCCTACCCTCTGCTTTCTATCTTTTAACCAGTTCCTGATCCACAGTAGTACACTGCCTCCTATCCCATGACTCTTTAGTTTTGCCAAAAGTCTCTCATGAGGGACTTTGTCAAAGGCTTTCTGAAAGTCCAGATACACAATATCAACCGACTCACCTTTGTCCACCTGTTTTATTCACTCCTTCAAAAAAACATAACAGATTAGTAAGACAAGATCTTCCTTGTCTAAAGCCATGTTGGCTGTCTCCCATTAGGTCGTGACTATCTACATGCTGAGTAATTTTATTCTTTATGATGGTTTTTACCATTTTTCCCTGTACTGATGTCAGGCTCACTGGTCTGTAGTTTCCCGGATCACCCCTCGAACCCTTTTTAAAAATTGGTGTTACATTGGCGATCCTCCAATCCTCAGGTATTAGAGATGATTTTAATGATAGTTCACAGATTACTGATAGCAGGTCTGCAATCTCAAATTTCAGTTCTTTTAACACCCTTGGATGTATACCATCCGGCCCAGGTGATTTGCTACTCTTCAGTTTATCTAATAGTTGTAAGACATCTTCCCGATGTATCGATATTTCCTTCAATTCTTCCACACCTTTAAATACCACTTCAGTCATGGGTAACATCCCTACATCTTCCTCAGTAAAGACCGAAGCAAAGAATTCATTCAGTCTCTCCGCTATCGCCTTGTCGCCTCTTAGTGCTCCTTTAACCCCTTTATCATCTAATGGACCAACTGACTCTCTCACAGGTTTTTGCTACGAATGTACTTGAAAAGGTCTTTATTTCGTGTTTTTGCTTCCGCAGCAAGCTTCTTCTCAAATTCTCTCTTTGCCTGCCTTATCAATGCCTTGCATTTGACTTGCCAGTGCTTGTGCTGTTTCCAGGTTTCATCGTTTGGCTCTTTTTTCCATTTCCTGAAAGATGCTTTTTTGGCAACAACAGCCTCTCTGACCTCACCTTTAAACCATGCTGGCAGTTTTTTGGACTTCCTTCCACTTTTCTTAAAGCGTGGAATACAGCTGGTCTGGGCTTCCAAGATAGTATTTTTCAACAACACCCAAGCTTGATGTACGTCTTTAACCTTTGCAACTGCTCCTTTTAGTTTTTTCTTAACTGTTTTCCTCATTTTATCATAGTCTCCCTTTCGAAAGTTAAAGGGAAGTACTGTGGATTTCCTTACTATCCCTCCTCCACTAATTAAATCAAAGGTGATCATGCTATGATCACTATTGCCAAGTGGTCCCAACACCCTTATCTCTTGCACTACATCTGGTGTTCCACTAAGGACTAGGTCTAATATTGCTTCCCCTCTGGTTGGTTCATGAACCAGCTGCTCCAAGAAGCAGTCATTTATTTCATCTAGAAACTTTATCTCCCTAGCATGTCCTGTTGTGACACTGACCCAGTCGATGCCGGGGTAATTGAAATCACCCATTATTATTACTGCACTGTAACTTTTGCTAGCTTCCTTGATTTCTTTGAGCATTTCATCATCCATTTGTTCATTCTGGCCAGGAGGACGATAGTACACTCCCACTGCCATCGCCTTCCCCTTTTTACATGGAATTTCAATCCATAGAGATTCTACAGCAAATTTTGTTTCTTGCAAAACTTTAATCCTTTCTGACTCAATGCCCTCTCTAACATAGAGCGCAACCCCTCCACCAATTTGGTCAGCTCTATCATTACGATATAGTTTGTACCCAGGTATCACAGTGTCCCACTGGTTGTCCTCCTTCCACCATGTCTCTGATATTCCAATCATATCTAACCTCTCGTTTAGTGCTATATATTCTAACTCTCCCATCTTGTTTTGTAGACTTCTAGCATTTGCATACAAGCATTTTAGAGACTGTATTTTATTCATATTAATTTGGCTATTGGTAGACATGGGTAATTTGGGATCTTTAAGTTCTGTCTGCTTCATACTCGAGGGCATTTGGGCTACTTTACTCTTTTTTGGAACCTCTCTGCTTTTTGTAGTATCCTTCAAGGATACATTCTTCCGAACCATGCGCTCTTGGGCGACTGTCGGCTTTCCCCTATTATCTAGTTTAAAAGCTGCTCTATCTCCTTTTTAAAGGTTAATGCCAGCAGCCTGGTTCCATCCCGGTTAAGGTGAAGCCCATCCCTTCGGAAGAGCCCCTCCTTTCCCCAGAATGTTCCCCAGTTCCTAACAAATCCGAACCCCTCATCTCTGCACCATTGTCTCATCCACGCATTGAGACTCCGGAGCTCTGCCTGCCTTTTGGGTCCTGCGCGTGGAACGGGAAGCATTTCGGAGAACGCTACCCTGGAAGTTCTGGATTTCAACTTCCTACCTAAAAGCCTAAATTTAGCTTCCAGAACCTCCCTACCACATTTTCCTATGTCATTGGTACCGACATATACCAAGACAGCAGACTCCTCCCCAGCACTATCTAAGATCTTATCTAGGTGGCGTGTGAGGTCCGCTACCTTCGCACCAGGCAGGCATGTTACCAGGCGATCCTCACGTCCACCAGCCACCCAGCTATCTACATGCCTAATGATCGAATCACCAACTATAACTGCTGTCCTAACCCTTCCCTCATGGGCACTTGGCCCTGGAGAAGCCTCATCGGTGCGAGAGGGGTTTACATCACCTGGAGGACAGGTCCTAGTTACAGGATCACTTCCTGCCACACCAGGGTGATGCTCTCCTGTCACGTGACCTCTCTCCTCCCTGGCAACAGGGATGCTGCCAGACTGGAGGTGGGACTTCAGGACTATATCCCTGTAGGTCTCGTCTATGTACCTCTCTGTCTGTCTTATGTTTTCCAAGTCTGCTACTCTAGCCTCTAGAGAACGGACTCGTTCCCTGAGAGCAGAGAGCTCCTTGCACCTAGTGCACACGTAAGACCTCTCACCAGCTGGGAGAAAATCATACATGTGACACTCAATGCAAAAGACTGGAAAGCCCACATCCCGCTGCTGGACTGCTGTCTGCATCTTATTTTTAAGACTTGTACCGACAAAATTGCCCTGGCGGGAGGCTTCGGCTTCCAAAGCAGTAACGGGGCTCCAGGATGTTCTCGAGGCCCCAACCTCGGCAGAACTACTGGTGCCATGCTCTGAGGTACCGGCTGCGTCATCCTGTACCGATACCCAAGCATCGGCAGCGTCGATAGACCAGAGATTCTTGGCTATTGAACACAGTCTGGCGGCTCTTCTCACGGCCTCGATGCCCTTGAAACCACTTCAGACAATTCAGTCGGTACCGGTACCGACTGCTTCGACATCGGCAGGTATTCTACCGGGACCGAGTCAAGCTTACCCATCCGGTATCGACAAGTCAATACCAGACCCCTCCGACACAGACTTTGATCGGTACCGGTATTGTGACTTGCATGATCATCCGGATCAGAGATACTTTGAATCCTCGGATGAGTCTGAAGACTCTGAAAGCTCTGCCGATACCAGAGTACTTCTTCCTGAGGATTCTTCTCCTCAACGTAGGAGGATATGTCCTTTCAGGATTTTATCCGAGATGTGGCTCGAGGTCTTTCCATCACAGTGGCTCCTGAAAAAGAGCCTAGGGCAAAGGAATTGGAAATCCTGCAATACCCTAAAGATCCCAAGGAGGCAGCTACTTTACCTATTCATGAGATCCTGCATGATCTTATGTTAAGGATGTGGGAAACACCTCTAACCACTTCTCCTCACCCTCGAAGGCTTGACAACATGTATCGAGTTCCTCCTTGTCCTGGATTTCAAAAAACTCAACTACCACACCATTCCATGGTGGTGGAATCAGCTATGAGAAGGATCAAGAGTGCAAAAAGACATGCATCTAATCCTCCAGGATGTGAGTGTAGGACTCTTGACGCCTTTGGACGTCAAACCTTCCAGGCTTCCATGCTTTCTGCCAGGATCAGTTCCTATATATTATATATGGGAATGTTCCTTAACCCTTTCCAGGCCGAGCCCAAAACTCTCAGGATCCAAAATTCTGACTAAATATTCCTATCAAATGGTATATAATACATGACCATAGCAGAAGGAAAATCACTATTAGAACATATTGAATAAGATGGGTACAATTTTCCTGAAATATGCAAAAATTAACCTGGCTGCAGAATGTCGATTAAAAATTTAAAGTAGGCCTTCAAAGGGTTAAGGAGGTCACCGGAGATTTAGAGCTTATGAGCCCTCTCCTTCCTGATGATAAGAGGCAGGATTACCTTGCACTTGTCAAACATGCTCAGGATGTTTCCAAGTTTGTAAATCGTGCAGCCTTTGACTGCTTTGAGTGCATAAGCAGAACCTCTGCTATTGCCATAGGTGCACGTAGGATTGCCTGGCTCCAGGCATCTGACTTGGAACTTTGGGTACAGGACAAACTGGGGCATATTCCTTGCACAGGAGAGGATCTCTTTGGCAAGAATTGGCAGGAAAAAGCTAATGAGATAGATGCTGACAATATCACCCTGGATAGATTTTCTAAATCTACTGCTGATCCTGCAAGGAAAAAATCCTAGAAGAAACCATTCTTCAGTAAGAAGAAGTTGTTTTACCCCTCGTATACTCAACAGGGACATTGTGTAGGTCAGTCTGCCCAAAAGGGACAGCAGCAACAGCCTAGGCAAAGAAAATCAAAAGCTGCTAAGCCTCAACCTGCTCAGCAGACTCAGCCTCCACAGGGGCTTTGACTCCTATCTAGAGAAGTTTGTCTTCCTGGCCCTGAACGGCCCAGAACCCTCCACCATCCCAGGAAGGTTATGTCATTTTGCCCCCAGATGGGAGCAGATAACAGCAGAAAGTTGGACTCTGTCCATTGTAAGAGAGGGATACAAGCTTCACTTCCTCAGCATGCCCCCTCCTACAATGGTAAGACAGTTCAATTCTCAGACCTCTCTCAACACCCAGTTAGGTCAAGAGGTCACTTTGCTTCTTGCCCAAGGGGCAATAGAAGAGGTACCCATTCCCCAACAGGGTACAGGGTTCTACTCCCCCTATTTCCTTATCCCAAAGAAAACAGGAGGACACAGACCCATTTTGGACCTCAGAGAATTGAACAAATTCCTGTTCAAAGAGAAGTTCAAAATGATTTCTCTGGGAACTCTGCTGCCATACCTTCAGAATCAGGATTGGCTTTGTTCTCTAGATCTCAAGGATGCGTACACTCATGTTCTCATCTATCCAACTCACCGAACGTTTCTTCGCTTTCTATTTCAAGGGAAGCACTACCAATACAGAGTTCTTCCTTTTGTCCTGGCCTCATCACCAAGGGGGTTTACAAAATGCATGGCTTTGGTGGCAGCATTTCTTCGCACCCTGGGAATATTCGTCTTCCCGTACTTAGACGACTGGCTCATTCGAGCCCCGTCAGAGCCAGAGGCCAGGATTTCTCTATCTCGCACAATGCGTATCCTTCAGTATTTGGGACTTGTCATAAACTTGCCAAAATCCAACCTAGCTCCCACTCAGTCTCTAGAGTTTATAGGAGCTCTGCTGGATACCAGACAGACAAGGGCCTATCTTCCACAGCCCCGCTCCCTTCGCATGGTGCAGTTAGCTTCCCAAGCAGTGCTAGAGCCTCACCTCACTGCTCGGGAAATGTTACAATTGCTAGGCCACATGGCATCCACCGTGCATGTGGTTCCTTATGCTCGCCTCCATATGAGGGCAGCCCAGTGGACTTTATCCACTCAATGGACTCAGACATCAGGTTGCCTGTCAGACAAAATAACAAAAACGGATCGTCTTATTTTGTCCCTCCAATGGTGGCAGTCACCCCAAAACCTTTTGGTGGGGTCCCCTTTCCAACAACCCCCACCCCAAGCCACTCTGACAACAGATGCCTCACAGGTGGGTTGGGGAGCTCACCTGCAAGACCTCTCTACCCAGGGTACCTGGACTCCACAGGAGACCTATCTACACATCAATCTCCTGAAACTCAGAGCAATCTTCCTTGCTCTTTGAGTATTCCACACCCAGCTCAGCTACAAGACAGTCCTAGTTCAAACGGACAATCAGGTAGCCATGTTCTATGTGAACAAGCAGGGTGGAACAGGCTCTCTGTCACTCTGCAACGAAGCTTTGCGACTATGGACCCTCGCCAGAGAGCATCAGATTCATCTCCTTGCGGTGTATCTTTCAGGCATTCAAAACTCTTCGCCAGACAGACTCAGTCGAGTTCTGCTTCCACATGAATGGTCTCTCCATGTAGACCAAGTGGCCAAAATTTTTCAAATTTGGGGAACCCCGGACATAGACCTCTTCACAAGTCCGCTGAATGCCAAACTTCCTCGGTTCTGTTCCAGAATTCCGGCTCAAGGTTGTAAGGCTAGGGATGCTTTCCTCCTCCATTGGGGTCAGGACTTCCTGTATGCCTTTCCACCCATTCCCCCAATTCCCAAAACCCTGTTCAAGCTTCAGAGAGACAGAGGCCATATGATTCTCATAGCTCCACACTGGCCACGGCAAGTGTGGTACCCTTTGCTTCTACATCTCTCTCAAGCTCCGCCTCTGGAGTTAGGATCTGCTCCAGATCTTCTTTCTCAAGAGGACGGGATGCTGTGGCATCCCAATCCCCAGTCTCTGCATCTCAGGGCCTGGTTGCTGAAAGCCTAGAACTTCATGGTCTTAACCTTTCTCAGCAGGTAAAGGATATCCTTTATGCTTCCAGGAAACCTTCCACAAGACGCTCTTATGCTTTCAAGTGAAAAAGGTTTACCATATGGTGCTCGCAGAAGGGTCTTAACCCTTTTGCGATACCTCTGGAATCATTACTGGAGTATCTCCTTCATTTGTCTAATACAGGGCTTAAGACCAATTCAGTGAGAGTTCATTTGAGTGCTATTGCAGCTTCTTTCAAGCCTCTGAATGGACAACCTATTTCCTCTCATCCTCTCATAGTGAGATTTATGAGAGGCCTTCTTTTTAACTAAGCCTCCCATTAAGCTACCACCGGTGGCATGGGACTTAAATCTGGTTCTTGGGCAGCTTTTGAACCGTTAGCTACTACCTCTTTGAAATTCCTTTCCTGGAAGGTCATCTTTCTTACTGCAATCACATCAGCATGTCGCATCAGTGAATTGCAAGCATTGGTGGCTGATCCTCCTTATACAAGTTTCCATCATGATAAGGTAGTCCTTAGGACTCATCCACACTTTATGCCAAAGGTGGTGTCACCTTTTCATTTAAACCAAGCGGTTTACCTTCCTGTATTCTTCCCAAGGCCTCACGCCTCAAATGCAGAAAGAATTTTATACTTTGGATTGTAAAAGAGCTGCAAAGAACTCGGCAACATAGAAAGTCCTCTCAACTTTTTGTTGTTTTTGATCCTAGTCATTTGGGACTTCCAGTCTCTAAGAGAACACTGTCCAACTGGATTGCAGAGTGTATTTCTTTTGCCTATGAGAGTAAAAACCTTCCTTTGGAAGGCCATGTCACAGCTCACAATGTGAGGGCCATGGCAGCCTCTATGGCTCATCTTCACTCTGTGTCTATCGACAACATCTGTCGAGCAGCTACTTGGGCCTTGGTTCATACCTTCACAGCCCATTACTGCTTAGACAAGGACTCCCACTGGGATGCTTTGTTTGGTCAGGCTGTTCTTCAGCACCTGTTCCATACTTAATCAAATCCTACCCACCATCCCTGGTAGGATGCCAGAGATCCATGGGGGGGGGGGGGAAGTGGAGCCCTTTCACAAGGGCACACAACTTCTGGGGTTTCTCCCTAGCATCTGTAGCTAGGGAGTCCCCATATGTGAAGACTACATTCCTGCTTGTTCCTGGAGATAGCATAGTTACTCACCTGTAACAGGTGATCTCCGGGAACAGCAGGAATTTAGTCTTCACAACCCACCCACCTCCCCTAGGAGTTGTATCTTTCTCTCTCTTTCTCTCTTTCCCTCTCTCTCTCTGTCTCAGCTATAAACTCAACTGGAGAGGGACAGTTAGGAAAGGCAGGAAGGCAGCACGCAAGCGCTGTGGAATGCTCCCAAAAGCTTTCCTATTGGACGCTGGGGAGCGTTCCCGCGCAGGCTCCATCGGTACCGACGATACCCATATGTGAAGACTAAATTCCTGCTGTTCCCGGAGATCAGCTGTTACAGGTGAGTAACTATGCTTTTGCTGCCAGGGACAATTTTATTTCTACAGCCTTGGCGGCAGCTAGCACATGCTGAGCATTTAGTAAATCGGGCTCTAAGTTTGTACCTGAGGCAATGGAGAGTTAAGTGACTTGCCCATGGGTCAAAGAGCATTAGTGAGA
This sequence comes from Ichthyophis bannanicus, assembly GCA_033557465.1. NCBI lineage: Eukaryota > Metazoa > Chordata > Amphibia > Gymnophiona > Ichthyophiidae > Ichthyophis > Ichthyophis bannanicus. The sequence continues at coordinate 72,785,124 of CM066049.1, read as the reverse complement.
TTTGAGCCAGGGCTTTCTGTGGTTCTCGGCCTACTGCTGTGACTAATAAGCTATTCCTCCATGGTTTCATAGCAGAGATTCCAGGCAGTTTGTGAGACCTTTTCTCAGATTAACCCTATCCAGGGCTTTTTTTGAGGGGATATGTGGTGGTACAGAGTACTGGCACTTTCATTGTCTGCTAAAATTCAGCCCTAGTTCTCATGTATTAACGAAAGAACCCTGTATTTGTGCACTGACCCTAACTGTCCAAAGATGCCTTAGCCGATGCCCATGTGATAACATTCTTAAAGATAACCTCATGAATATTCATTATGCATATCCTTACAACGAGATTTTTTCAAAAGTTTGAGGCGGGATTTAAGAATCACTCCTAAAGTATGCTTTTTTGCATCACTGCTTCTATAGCTTGGTTTCACCGGAAACCACATTAAGACTATCTAGATTAACCCATGACTTCATCCATATTCCTGAAAGGCTGACAAATTTCACCATGTGTAAGTAGCTTGATATGGTTTATAAGTCATGTCTTATAATTTAATGCCATATATTGGGTAGATCCAGGGATGCACATGTTTTTTATCCTTTGATAGTCACAACCGATGATCCAGTAAGCAGGTAGCCACTCCAAAATAGCAAACCAAAAAAAAAAAGACCCTCAGGAAAATAAAAATATAATCTGCTTTTTGAAGTACGGTTCTATAAACGAATAGCCAGTAGACTGTTTCCTTGTCTCTGCAGGTTTGGACAAACATTGTCGCTTGACGGAGCCTCTCGGGGTGAGAATGGCTGAATTCCCTTTAAATCCTATGTTTGCAAAGATGCTGCTGGAGTCGGGTAAGTGATGAGCAAAGGGCTGGTGCGTGGTCACAGTTCTTTGAATCACTGTGTACCTTTAGGGATGTTCAGAGTTCCCATCCGTTCTTAGGAAATGTGCAATTCATGAAACCTACCCTGGGAGTATCCAGACCTGCTAGGTTGCTTTGTGAACTGATTTTTACAACAGTGCAATTAGCTTTGTATATTAGGAAAAGAAACGTAAACGAATATGTTCTAACTTGTTCTGAAACAGACATTTTGGCATCATTTACTTTAACCCTTCAGTGCTGGGATTTGGTAATAGAGCGAGCCAACCTTTCTGGTATATCCCCATTAGTTTTCATATAAAAATAAAGAAGAATTTTGTTAATGTGCTGTACATCCCAGCATTTTGTAATTTAAAATCATGTTGAATGCATGCGGTTTCATATAGTTAAAATGCAGCCTTCTCTCTCAAACTCAATTATCGGTTTTAAACCTGAGTTGTCGTAAAGCTGCTGCTTTGATATAGAGCCAAATTTGCAAGAACCAGATCTAAATTAAGAGGTTTTCTTGTACTTTCACTAAGACTGTTTGAGTTAAAAGCAGAGTAGATTAAAAGGAGTGGATGAAAACAATTATTTTATTTATCCTCCAGTACAACTTCTTTTCTCATTCTGGGAAGGGTTGTCAGGATCACTTTGAAGAATTTACAGATTTTTGGGAGTAATTTTAAATGGTATTTTTGTGTAAAACAGAATTTTACATGGAGAAATGGCCTTTCAAAAACTGCCCTGTATATATACACTTCAACTTATGTGCATACACTCTGTGTACATACATGTATATCTAATGCTTTCTGCTGACAACAAGACAAGGGGTGAGGTGAATAGATAGACCTCAGTAAGCAATGGTGGCTCTGGTTCTATCTTTCGTCCCCCTTTTCTTTCCACCATCAGCTGGCTTACTGGGGCAAAGGTCTCCATGGAAGCCATTGAATTATCACATTTGAAGGAGCCCCTCTTAAATGTTTGTGCTTTAGGCATGTGCCTAGTTTGCCTATCCCTTAATCCTGTCCTGACCACTGGTAGGGTTATTCAGAAAATTTCCGAGCATGACTGATATTTGCAGTGAGCATTTGCCCGCTTCATCCAGTTTAACTGTAAGCTATCAACTGAGAAGAAACCCTTTCTTTCCTGTCTGTTTTCTTTCTAGTAATTTGGCAGACATTGAATTCTCTTCTTTTGATTGCATTCTTGTTTAAATCAGTAACCTATCGATACATTTCCATTAAGTTTGAAATAATCTGCATCCCTCATAGATTCTACCAGACCAGTAGGTTATGATCCCTGCCAGCAGATGGAGATTAAAAAAACCTGAAAGACAGTCTCTCCATCTCTCTAAGGTTGTCCATGTCCTTAGTGTTTCTGTCTCCAACAGATGGTGCAGACGTGGGCTGTGCTGGTATAGCTAATGATAAGTTAAGTCAGGAGGACAACTAGTACCTGCTTTACTTCCCTATTTGGGCCAGGTCAAACTGTGGTGCTTTTGAGCAACAGTCTTGGGGGGAAAACCCCTGCCCTTGGGAGGGAGTGTTTCCTGTGAGCTGGGGGAGTTTCTGGCCCTTACCCTGGGTACTGAAGCCTTTTACCAGACTATGGGGCTAGAGGACATCTAGGAAGGGGAACTCGGGCCTGATGTGGATCAGGAGTTATCTGGGGTGCAGCTTTTCTGCAAGTAAGAGCTTGGTTGGTTGATTGTTCAAATAGTGGCTTGTTTGAGTATTGGAGAGGCTCTGGCTTCACAGCAGCCAAAAGCAGAGCCTATCCTAACTGAGCTACAGAAACAGATCCACACTACTTCCATCCTTGCAGGTCAGCATAGAGATTTTAACCACTGAGTGGGACTCTCCAGACGCTGCGTTCAAAGTAACCAGGGTTGTAGTTAAACTTTACCACTGTTTAATGAGGACCTGGAGAAGCTTTCCAGGATGCCAAGGACCAACACCTTGGTGACAGCAGTCACGCAAAAGACCACTGTTCCTGTGGAAGAGGGTATGGCATTGAAGGAGCCACAGGATTGCAAGGTGTAGGTGTAGCTCAAGCTGGGATTGGAAGCTGCCAGCTTAGGGCTACAGATAGCTTGTTGCAGTACTTTGGTGAAAGGAGTCCTGTTGTAGCAGCTGCAGCATTGCCTGATAGGACTCGAGTATCCAGATTCTCCAGACCACAAGAAGGCAGCAGCCTTTGTGGAATCAGGGTTGGCCTTCCTGGGAGATGCACTTTACAACTTGATGAAGTCATCGTCTAAGTCTGTGGTTACTGCAGTATCAGCCTGATGCTTGCTCAGGCTAAAACACTGGTCAGCAGATGTATCTTCCAAGGCCTGGTTGTGTAGGTTGCCCTTCAGAGACTCCGTGTTGTATGGAGAAGACCCTGAAAAACTGGTTAATGATCTTGGGGAATCCAAGACATCTTGACTTCCCAAGGGTCAGACCTAAGGGGGCTCTAGATCTTCATCCAGAAGGACTCATAACAGGGAGGCTTGGAGTTTCCACTCAGGCAGGAGCTCTTTCAGTCAGCGGGACAAGCAACATAGTTACAATTTTCCCTTTTGTGGGAGCAAGAGGTCAAGATCGTGCCGTGTGGGGGGGGGGGGGGGCACGCAGGGGCAGCTCATCCAATTTTACTCTGCATGGACTGCAGTTATGTCTGACCATTGGGAGCTGGCCCCCAACTGGAAGGGATATACCCTGGAATTCCAAAGTGTTCCTCCAGATATCTTTGTAGAGTCTCCCTGTTGCACAGAGGCCAGTGGGTGGTGGTGCAAGAGATGTTAGATTGTCTGCTCCATGCGGAGGCAGTGTTCCCCATGAGGAGTGTGGGCAGGGAAGTTATTCTATTTATTTTGTGATGCCAAAGAAGGGAGGTATCTTTTGCCCTATTCTCGATACACAGGAGGTCAGCGGGTACCTAAGGGTGCCTCATTTCCACATGGAGATGCTCTGTTCCTTCATATCCACATTGAGTAACATTAAGAACTCCCTATGTTATAATATCAGAGGAATATCTGCGTACAGGTGAAACATCAAAGATTTTTGATTTTGCCATTTTGGGTTGACGTTTTTATTTCCTGGCAATTCCTTTTGGTCTAGCCACAGCGTCAAGGACCATGGTCGTAATACCCTTTTTGCACAGGGAGAGAATTTTGGTAAACCCATACCCCGGTGATTAGTTGATCAGGGCCAAGTCATTCCAGGACAGCAGAGCAGATACAGACCAATTAGTCCAGGTGTTTGAGGGTCTGGGTTGGGTGACGAATATGACAAAGAGTCATCTGTCACCGACCCAGTCCCTCCAATATCTGGGGGTGGTTTTTAACACCAGCCAGAGTTGAATAGCTTCACGCTTAGGCACAGAAGCTTTTGGAAGCCAGGTCTCTGATAGCTTCTGGCTGGATTTGCAAATTTTAGGATCAATGTCTGTGACTCTGGCAATGGTGTAGTGGGTGTGTGGGCTCCTATGAAGTTCCTACTGATCCAGTGGTCTCTCAAGCTCAGTAGTTCTCAAATATGATACCTCTGTCGGGAGCAACATGGAAGATTTGACAGGCCCTTTGTGTGGTTTGGAGTCCCTCGGAAGGGGCAGGCAACTTCCAGGCAATCAGTTGTGTGCTGGATCAAGGAGACTATTGTTTGGACATACATTTTGTACAGAAACCAGTTCCAGAGGAGTGTAGAGCACATTCTATGAGAACCTAAGCTTCTTCCTAAGCAGAATGTCAAGCAGTGTCACTAGTGGATATCTGCAGAACTGCAAACTGGTCATTGTTGCACTCCTTCTTGACTCTACTCTGTCTTTGTCTGCACACATCCAACAGGCAACTAAAACCTGTCGCTTCTTTCTCTATAACATTGGCAAAATTCATCCCTTCCTTTCTACATACACTACTAAGACACTTATCCATTCTTTAGTCACTCCCGTCTAGACTATTGCAACCTCTTCCTTGCTGGTCTCCCTCGGAATCATCTCTCTCCCTTTCAATCTGTTCAAAACTCAGCTGCGCAGCTAATCTTCCACTAGCCTTGATGTGATCATATAACCCTTCTTCTCAAGTCACTTCACTGGCTCCCTATTCATTTCCATATCCAGTTCAGATTTCTCCAACTGACCTATATGTGCACTCATTCTGCTGCTCCTCACTACCTTTCCTGTCTTGTCTCTCCTCGAATGCTGCTCTTCTGGCAGATCCCTTCTATCTGTGCCCTTCTCTTTTACTGCCATATCCAGACCTCAATCCTTCCACCTTGCTGCTCCTTATACCTGGAACAAACTACCTGAGTCTATGCGTCGGGCTTCATCTCTGGCCCTTTTCAAATCCAGGTTGAAAACTCAGCTCTTCAAGGCCACTTTTGGATCCTGATCCACTTAGTCTCCTATATGTTTCCTATTCGTCTCTCCGGGCCAGTCCAGAACAGATGGGTAGTCAAATCTCCCTCCTCTAGCAGCTGAGGACAGAATTCCAATTCTTTTATTGCTAGGTTACACATCGCTCCCTTGGCAACAGCAGCCAGTCTTTTTTGTCCTCAGCAGCTGAGATGGATGTGTGAAGATTTCTCTCCCCACCTGTTCTCTGTTGTTATTCTTTATTTTTCTTATTTTATGGAAGAGTTCTCATTGAAGAGGTAGTGCTGTGCCCTAGCAGGGTGTTTAAGCACTTGGCTCTGATTTATGTTGTTTTTATACGGTAACATCAGTACTAGTAGCTGGTTAAACGATTCAGAGTATGGGACAGAGCCTGTCTCCTCTACTCTGCTAAAGGAAATTGGTAAGAGCAGGTCTGGGGGCCCCAGTTACTATTTTCTTACCTAGTAGGCTCTTCATTTACAGGATCGCTGGCAGCGGTTTCTAAGGAGCTAGAGAGCCTGTCTGTTTACCGGTGTTAGTATCAGTTATTTTTTATTTAGAGCTGTGCCGCGGATGTTTGCTCACCTCTCTCTGTCACTTGGTTTCTCTGGTACGGTTTCTTTTTTGAAGTTTTCCTGTGCCTTTCGGTTTTACAAAGTGCCTTCGGTGCCTGTACACTTGCTCTGCGTTATGCAGGACAATAAAGGAGATTCGCAACTCCATTCTTCTTCGCTGCAGCCGTTGGCTGAGAACGCGGGAGCGGCGGCCATCTTTGCAGCGCCTTCCGTTCCTTCTGCTCCATTGCCCAAAGCAAGTAAAAGGAAAGCGAAATCTCATCATGTGGCAGAAGCTCATGCTCAGCCTGTGTTGCCTGTAATTTCAGAGGCGCAGGATCCTTTGCTTTCAGCTGATTTCATCCTCGCGTTTCATAGAGCTTATTTGTTAAAAAAATCTCAGGCTTCTCTTCCGGTTTTATTGGACCCTCCACAATTGGCACAGATGGGGGTTTCTAATCAATCTGCACAGATGGGGGTTTCTAATCAATCTGCATCTTGTGAAGAAGTTCCTTTAACAGATGTAAAAGAGTCTAAATTGGATTCAGTTTCTTTAGAGGCTGAGACTTTAGAGCCTGAACAAGGGGAACTTATGTCTGAGCAGGGTTTGGATTTTTGGCCCGCGGATTTAGAGGAAGGAGAGTTGGGTCCGGGTGAGGATCCAAATATCTTTAGGGTGTTTAGAAAAGAGGAGTTACCAGCTTTGATTGCACAGTCCCTTACAGCGCTAAGTATCATTCCGCAGGTGGTTCAACAAGAACCTTTGGAAGACCCCTTGCTGCAGGGTTTCAAAACGGAGCAAAGATGTTTTCCTTTGCATCGGGTGATCAAACAGATGATAGAGTCTGAGTGGGAATGCCCTGAGGCTTCATTAAGAGGAGCTAGAGCTTTGACTCGGTTGTATCCTATGCCTCAAGAGGAAAAGGAGCTTCTACGTATGCCAAAGGTGGATGCACTGGTGTCTGCTGTCACCAAAAAAACTACCATACCTGTAGAGGGGGCCGCGGCTCTTAAAGACATGCAGGATCGTAGATTAGAGGGTCTGTTGAAACAGGCTTTTGATGCCAGGGCTCTGGTGCTTCAAGCGTCTGTCTGTGAAGCATATGTATCCAGAGCTGCGATTAGGTGGGGCCAGCAGACCTCTGCTCCAACTGATGCAGTGACTCCTTCTAGGGAGGGGGCGAAATTGGAGTCGGCAGCGGCATATTTAGCAGATGCCTTTTACGATTTGATTCGCATTTCTGCGAAGTCTATGGCTTCCATGGTTGCTGCTCGTCGTTTTCTTTGGTTACGGAATTGGGCAGCAGATGCCTCCTCCAAGGCACGTCTCAGTAAACTCCCTTATAAAGGAAAGCTTCTTTTTGGAGAAGCGTTAGAGAAAATTGTTAAAGATTTAGGAGACTCCAAGGGAGGGCGTTTGCTCGAGGACCGTCCTAAATCAGTTAAGCAGGGCTCCTTTACTAGGGGTCAAGGGCGAGAATTTCGCCGTTTTAGGGGAGCTCGCTTTACTCCATATCAGCGAGGTCGATTTCCTTTTCGGGGGCAGTCCTTTTGAGGCGCTAGAGGTTCCGGTAGAGGCTTCTTTGGAGCTCCTTCCGCTACCATTAAAAAAACGCAATGAAGCGAGGCCGGCCCAAGCGGAGTTTCCATTGGGCGGTCAGTTACAGGAGTTTCTCTCCGCTTGGGTCGCCATTACTTCCGACAAGTGGGTACTGCAGATTATTCGCGAGGGCTATGCTCTCGAGTTCAATTGTCATCTGACCGACGCCTTCGTTTTTTCTCCGTGCGGGTCGGACACCAAAAGGAGAGCAGTCCACGACACGTTGCAGCGGTTGTTGCAGCTCCGGGCAGTGGTTCCAGTTCCATTAGACCAGTACGGCTTTGGTCGATACTCGATTTATTTTGTGGTTCCAAAAAAGGAGGGCTCTTTTCGTCCCGTGTTGGATTTAAAGCACGTGAACCGTTGCTTGCGAGTCTCTCATTTTCGAATGGAGACATTAAGGTCTGTAATCCGCTCGGTAAGGCCGAGGGAGTTCCTCTCTTCCATAGATTTGACGGAAGCTTATCTGCATATTCCTATCAAGCCAGATCATCAGCGCTTTCTTCGGTTTGCAGTACCCATGGGTCATTTTCAGTTTCGGGCCTTACCGTTCGGCCTAGCGACGGCGCCGTGCACTTTCACCAAGGTACTGGTGGTGGTGGCGGCGGCGCTACGCAGGGATGGCATTCAGGTTCATCCTTATCTGGACGACTGGTTGATTCGAGCGTCCTCGCGAGAGGAGTCGCTAAAGGCGACAGCGCGAGTAGTGTCCTGTTTGGAGAATCTAGGTTGGGTTGTGAATCAGGCCAAAAGTCGGCTGGAGCCGGTGCAGCAGCTGACTTATCTCGGAGCATTCTTCGACACGGGCCGAGGTATGGTTCTGTTGCCTCCAGAACAAATTTGAAAGCTTCTCGCGCATGTGTCGGGGTTTTTGCTCGCAAGAGCGCCGACAGCTTGGAAGTACTTACAGTTGCTGGGGCTAATGGCAACGGCCTTGGATTTGTTTCCATGGGCCAGGGCACACATGCGACCGCTCCAGCAAGCTCTTCTTTCGCGTTGGTCTCCACAACGGCATCCCCTTTCTCGTCGCTTAAGCTGTCCCGATCATGTCAGGGTCAGTCTTCAGTGGTGGTTGGTTCCAGACCATCTTCAGGCGGGAGTTCCCTTAGCGCTGCCGGAATGGGTTTTGGTGACTACCGATGCCAGTCTGTCCGGTTGGGGAGCACACTGTTTGAATCACATAGCGCAAGGCTCTTGGACGGCGGAAGAGAGCCTGTGGTCCATCAATCGCCTGGAGCTGAGAACGGTGCGTCTAGCGCTGTTAGCGTTCGCAAGTCTTCTGGAGGGGAAGTCGGTGCGCATCTTCTCCGACAATTTAGTGGCGGTCTCATACATAAATCGCCAAGGCGGGACAGGAAGTCTTCTTCTTCTGGAGGAGAGTCAACGCTTGTTTCACTGGGCGGAGTTGCACCTTTCGGCGCTCTCGGCAGCTCATGTGGCAGGAAAGGACAATGTGCAAGCGGACTATCTCAGCCGACATGTGCTAGATCCGGGAGAGTGGCAACTCAATGCCGAAGTTTTTCACGAGCTCACAATACGTTGGGGTCAACCGGTAATGGATCTGATGGCAACTTTGGACAATGCAAAGGCGACTCGCTTTTTCAGAAGACGCAGGGAACATATGTCGGAAGGTCTCGACGGTCTGGTACAGCCCTGGCCGTTGGGGCAACTTCTGTATGTGTTTCCTCCATGGCCGTTGGTGGGTCTCGTTGTGCAGCGAGCTGTCATGCACCAGGGTCTGTTGATTCTTGTTGCTCCAGATTGGCCTCGACGGCCTTGGTATGCCGATCTAATGCGTCTTCTAGCGGCTCCACCGTGGAGGTTGCCCGCTTGGGCAGATTTGCTACATCAAGGGCCCGTTTGGATGCCTCAGGCGGATCGATTCTTGCTTACGGCATGGCTCTTGAAAGGCGGCGCTTGCGCCGAAAAGGTTATTCAGTTTCGGTAATCAACACCTTGTTGCAGTCTCGTAGAAAGTCCACATCATTGGCATACATTCGGGTGTGGCGAGTTTTTGAAGCTTGGTGTTCTGATCGCCGTTTGAAAGCTCGTCTATCTTCTATTCCGGATGTTCTGGATTTTCTTCAATGCGGTCTTGAGAAAGGTCTTGCTCTGAGTACCTTAAAGGTGCAGTTAGCGGCCCTGGCAGTTTTTCGTGGGCCGGTTCGCGGACTACGTCTTTCCTTTCATCCCGATGTTCTCCGTTTTCTTAGAGCGGCTAAGCAAATTCGTCCTCCGTTTCGTCAAATTGTTCCTCCTTGGGATTTGAACTTAGTATTAGAGGCTTTAACACAGTCTCCCTTTGAGCCTCATTCTTCACGTTCACTAAGAGAATTGTCCTGGAAGACAGCTTTTTTAGTGGCATTGTGTTCAGCTAGACGCATTTCGGATCTGCAGGCTCTTTCATGCCGCCCGCCTTTTCTTCAGTTTTCTGAGGAAAAAGTGGTCTTGCGTCCGGTACCGTCCTTTCTCCCGAAAGTACTCTCTGCTTTTCATGTGAATCAGTCGGTTTCGCTTCCCACTTTCGCTAGCTCGGGAGCAGATTCTGTCGATCGAGCTCTGCGGAAATTGGATATGGGTCGTGTACTTCGTAGATATCTACGGGAGACCGAGTCTTTTCGTAAGACTGATCGGTTATTTGTGTTGTTTGCAGGGCCATCTAAGGGTCAACCTGCATCCAAGGCTACCATTGCACGATGGGTAAAGCATGCAATACGGGTTGCGTATGAAGCCAGAGCTAAACCGGTTCCGGTAGGTCTTCAGGCTCATTCTACAAGGGGTCAAGCTACTTCGTGGGCAGAATCGGCCTTGGTTCTCCCGGTGGATATTTGTCGTGCGGCGTCATGGTCTTCTCTTCATGCCTTTTCACGTCATTATAGGTTGGATGTTCTCGCTAGGCAAGATGCGTCGGTGGGGGCTTCAGCAGTGATAGCGGGGCTCTCGGGTCCCTCCAAGGGTTAGGTACTGCTTTGGTACTACCCATCTGTTCTGGACTGGCCCGGAGAGACGAATAGGAAGGAGAAATTAGACCTTACCTGCTAATTGTCTTTCCTTGAGTTCTCTCCGGGCCAGTCCAGAACCCTCCCTATAATTTTCATTCTTTATTATTAGTATTTTCTTGCGTTTCTTTTATGTCGTTTTTTTTCAGTGTTACATGAATGGAAACTTGTTTTTTGTGGTTATTGTTCATTTAAAAAAAAAAAATTACAAGCCATTACTTTGGCTATTTTCCCTCTCAAGTGCTTTCGTGGTCAAGCATGAGACACAGAGCAAATTTATATACCTTCAATGGGACTCTTCCGCTGTTTTCTTCTTATACATTAGTTATTGGCTGCTTGCTACGTAAAGACTGGCTGCTGTTGCCAAGGGAGCGATGTGTAACCTAGCAATAAAAGAATTGGAATTCTGTCCTCAGCTGCTAGAGGAGGGAGATTTGACTACCCATCTGTTCTGGACTGGCCCGGAGAGAACTCAAGGAAAGACAATTACCAGGTAAGGTCTAATTTCTCCTTATTTACCATTCCCCTAACTATATCCTTGCCCTCAGCTGTTGTGCTGTCTGTCTTGACTAGATTGTAAGCTGTGAGGGACCATCTTTTATGTATGTCTGTACAACACTGCGTGAGCCTTGTAGCGCTGTACAAATGATGATTAGTAGTAGTAGAAACATTACTGGGTTGGTGTAGCTGAATGATCAGTTTTGATGAAGGGGTTATCAGAGCCACGTTCTTTATCCCCCCTCCCCTGATGGTTTGAGGTTTTAGGTACTTCACATTAGTCTGGCCTGGTCTAGAATAGTAGATGAAGAAGGAGAAATTATGACTACCTGATAATTTCCTTTCCAATCCAGGGCTCTCAGTGAATATGCAAGATAGAGATTTGCATACAATGGAGGCAATGCATGCAAATCTCTCTCATGCATATTCATTGTGGTTATCCTGAAAACCTGACTGGCTAGGCGAGTCCCGAGGACTTTGTTGAGAACCACTGCCTTAAGCGGATTTTATTTTGATTGCGTTAGGTGTTTGTTGAACTGTTGCTTGGAAGCCTGTAGTTGTTTTAGTAGTGTGGAGAAGTCTGTCTTTCAGTTTTCTGTCTCCATCTGCTGGCATGGAATCATAACCCACTGGTCTGGTAAGACTCCGGGAAAGGAAAGTATCAGGTAAGTCATAATTTCTCCTTAGGCAGATATTCCATATAGCAAAAATATCACCTAAAATGAATCTCTGCTTCAAATGATTTATCTGTTTATAGAAGGATTAGTTAGAGATGATTCAGCAACATAATGAAGATCTCGATCTGTTCCTTCTCGTAAAAAAAAAAAAGGTCCATGGGTTCTATTTTGTTAAAGTTTCCTCGACGAGCTCATTAGAAACCTGCCTCCCTGTATCTTGCAGTCTGTCCAGAGGCCTTTGCAAAGTTAATAACATGTAAGGATGAAGTGCCCCTTTTGTTCATGCAGGGAATTTTGGTTGCTCAGCAGAGATTTTGAGCATTGCGGCCATGATGCAGATCCAGAATATCTTTGTGACTCCTGCCAACCAGAAAGGCTTTGCGGTATGGTTCATTCTCTTTCAGACTTGTACATCTCTCTGAATTAATATCAAATTATTATTTTTAAATTAATCAGTGATTTGCTTTAAACATACCTTGAAATATCTGTATACAAATGCTAGAAGTCTAAAAATATGATGGGAGAGTTAGAATCTAAAAGCACTGAATGAAGAAGTAGGTATAATAGACATCTTGGCGACCTGGTGGAAGGAAGACAATCAGTGGGATAGTGTGATACCAGAGTACAAATTATATCAGAATGATGGGGTGGATCAAACTTGTGTAAGGGTGTGCTCTATGTTAGAGGGCATTGAGTCAGACAGGGTAAAAGTTCTGCAGGAAACAAAATGCATTATGGAGCCTTTATGATGAGACATTTCATGTGAGAAAGGAGAAGAGAATACCAGTGGGATGTACTACCATCCACCTATCCAGAATGAATAGGCAGATGATAAATAGCTAACAGAAATTAGGGAAGCTGACAAATTTAGCAGCCCAATAATATTGAGTGATTTCAGTTACCCTGCTGTTGACTGGATAAATGTCATACCAGGAGATAAAATTAATGGCTGCTTCATGGAGCTGCTGGTTCAGGAATTGACAAGAGAGAGGGCTATTTTAGACCTAAATCTTAGTGGAATGCAGGATTTGGTACAAAAGGTAACTGTATTGGAACCAGCTGACAATAGTGATCATCACAAGGATAATTTTATGATGGGCAGATGCCTGTGTAGAAGTAGGGCATGTACTAGTGCGTGTGGCAGAGGATGCACCTTGAATGTTGGCACAATCACACCTGCAAATAAGCAGGAGTGAATGAAGTACATACCTAGATTAAATACCATAATCTACATTCTCCAGGACCAAGCAGGAAGTCAGTCCTCACATATGGGTGACGTCGGCGCCGACGGAGCCCTCGCGGAGCAATTTTCCCCAGCTTTCAAAGAAAGCCTTTGGGAATTGCAGCGCGCATGCGCGGTCCCCTTCCCGCCCAAGGGTGCCATCTTAGCCAGTCTTCTTTTTTCCGCGGAGCCCTTCAGACGTGCCCGTCTTGTCCCCGCTGAAAAAGTTGATTTTTTCGTGATTTATCTCACTTTTCTCTATCGGTTCGACGCCGGTCCTTTTCCTGCCCGGACTCGCGACGCCGTTGCGAGTCCTTCTGTTATTTTTCGGTTTTTCTGATTTTCTGTCAGTTTCGTTTTCGGTTTTTCACTGGCAGCCCGGTCCTTTGACCTTGCAGGGGCCCTTTTTCCCCCGATGGCTGCCAGTGGTTTCAAGCGGTGTGTTCAGTGTGACAGAAATATGTCACTCACTGACACACATGATAATTGCCTCCGCTGCCTTGGCCCGGATCACGAGGAACTGATCTGTGGGGCCTGCAGCAAGATGTCCTCCAAAGCATTAAGGAGTCGGCGGCATCAGCGGGAACGAATCTTCGCTGATCCCGCCCGTACCCGGACCTCGTCGGAGGCCTCGGCGTCCAGAGGTTCCAGCTCTGACCATCGCTGAAGTTCCTCCGACAGGGGTTCTCCCTCCGGGGACCATCATCGGAAGGTGAAACCCGCGAGGGCGTCGTCGGTGGACGCTCCTGGTTCCGCGAGGGCCAGGTCGCATAGCCCCGATAGCCGTCCCGGGTCTTTGGAGAAGGAGCATCTGCCGAAGCGACCTCGTCTGGAGTCGGAGTTGCCTGCTCGGGTAAGTCCTGTAGTCCTCCTGGACTCGCCTCCGAGGGGCCCGAGTCGGGGGCTGCTGGGTCACCTGAGGTCGGACTCAGGTTGACGGCCTTGGAGAGCAGACTCTCTGCCTTCATGGACCAGCAGCGGGCACTGATCGCTAGCCTCGCTGGCGCCTCTGCCCCGACCGCCGGGACGTCGACGTCTAAGTCGACCCCGGAGACCGAGCCGATCCTCGAGTCCATGCGGGCTCGAGTCGATCCTCGGTCGAGGTCACCATCGGCCTCCTGTTCGGGACCGAGGTCATCGACGCCGACTCCCTCGGCGTCGGGGCGGCCGACGCCTCCGCCCGCCCGGACCGACCCCACCGATTCCTCCTCGGAGTCGGCCTGGGAGTCTGAAGAGGAAGAGTCACCTGATTCCTTTCGGACTCGGTGTGTCCCCTCGGACTCGCCTGAGTCCGAACCTCGGAAACAGTCCCCTCCGGAGGACGCCCGGTTCTCGGACTTCGTCAGGGATATGGCCAAGGCTTTGGCCTTCCCTGCGGATCCCGAGGAGGAGCCCTGAGCCGAAGAGCTCGATGCCCTTCAGTACGACTCTCCCGCCCGGGAGCACTTTACTGTACCGGTTCCTCCCATGCTGGAACGACTACTCTTCCGCATGTGGGAGAGTCCGGCATCGTCGCCGGTGTTAAGCAAGCGGGTCGATTCCATTTATCGAGTCCGCAAGAGCCCTGGCTTCCAAAAAGCACAGCTACCGCACCATTCCATGGTGGTGGAATCGGCCATGCATAGGCTTAAGAGCCAGAAGATGCACTCCTCGGTGCCTCCTGGCAGGGAGGCCCGCAACCTGGATGGCCTAGGTAAGAAGTGTTTCCAGGGCTCTATGCTTGCTTGTCGGGTCCAGACCTACCAGCTCTACATGGGCATGTATCTCCGAGACCTGGCTAAAGAGATAGCCGGATTCTCCGCTGGGCTGTCCGAGGAACCTTTGCGGAGGTTCCTAGCCTTGACAACTGGTATTCGGGAATGCTCCAAATTCATGTCTCGAGCAGCCTATGATGGCTTTGAAGCATCGGCACGAGTGGCCGCAGCCGGCATCGGTTCCTGCCGGCAGGCTTGGCTTCAGTCGTCTGACCTTGAACCCTGGGTGCAGGACAAGTTGGTCGATGTCCCCTGCCGAGGTGAGAACCTCTTTGGCAAGCCCATGGCTGAAAAGGCTGCCCAAATCGAGACGGAGACTCTCACCAGAACTAGGCTTTCTAGGAAGACCTCCGCCCCTTCCCAGAAGAAGAAGGGCTCGGGAAAGAAGTCCTTTTACCCGAGAAAGGCGGCTGCCTATAAACACTACCCTCAATATCAGGCCTCCGCAGCTCCCCAACAGGGTCAGCAGGCCAAGGGACGGGGTAACGGGTCCCGTAGGCAGCAAGCCCCCAAGCCTGCACCACCGGCCCCTGCTCAGCAGGGTGGGGGCTTTTGACTTCATCAGCATAGCCTCTCCCCCTCAGCTGGTTCCTCCCAGCACAGGAGGCCGGCTGGTTCACTTTGCCCACAGGTGGTCCAACGTCACCTCAGATGCCTGGGTGCTTCAGGTGGTGAGAGAAGGCTATCTTCTCCACTTCCACCAGGTCCCTCCCTCCTATTTCCCAGGAGAACCTCCACGACTCCCTCTGCACAGGGACTTACTCCTTCAGGAGTTAGCAAGTCTTCTTCAGGAACAGGCTGTGGAACCGGTGCCCCACCACCTGCGGGGTCAAGGCTTCTATTCCAGGTATTTCCTAATACCAAAAAGAACGGGAGGCCTCAGACCCATCCTGGACTTGCGCAACCTCAACAAGTTCCTCGTCAGGGAGAAGTTCAAGATGCTTACCCTTGGAATCCTTCTGCCCTACCTCCAGCAGGGAGATTGGCTATGCTCCTTGGATCTAAAGGATGCCTACACGCACATCCTCATCCACCCAAGCCACCGCCAATACCTAAGGTTTGTGGTGGCAGGAAATCATTACCAGTACAGAGTACTGCCCTTTGGCCTATCCTCCGCACCACAAGTCTTCACAAAATGTCTCGCGGTGGTGGCGGCTTATCTCCGGCTTCACGGCCTCTATGTCTTTCCGTACCTAGACGACTGGCTCATCAGAGCATCGTCCTCTCCAGAAGTCACAAAAGCCACACGCCGCACTGTGACTCTTCTGCAGTACTTGGGCTTTGTCATAAACTTCGCAAAGTCCACTTTGCTCCCCTCGCAAGATCTCGAGTTCATCGGCGCAAGATTGCACACTCTTCAGGCACGAGCTTTCCTGCCTCTCGACAGGGCTCAACGGCTCATGGACCTAGCCGGCCGTTTTCGCAGCCAGTCCCTGGTCTCAGCCAGGCGCTTCCTGAGACTACTCGGCCATAGGGCTTTCACCGTCCACGTGACCCCCAATGCCCGCCTGAATATGCGGCCTGCTCAGTGGTGCCTTCGCAAACAGTGGCAACAGGCCACAGGCGGCCTAGCCGACTTAGTGCGCATCTCCGACCCGCTGGCCTCGTCACTACAGTGGTGGCTTCATCGGCCGAACCTGGTGCTCGGCATGCCTTTTCAGTCTCCTCCGCCGGCTCAAGTGCTGACGACCGATGCTTCTCTCCTAGGATGGGGAGCGCATTGCCAAGGGGCATGTACTCAAGGTCTCTGGACCACGTGGGAGTCTGCGCAGCAGATCAACTTCCTGGAGCTCAGAGCAATCCGTCTGGCTCTCAAGGCTTTCTCCCACCTGACTTCTCACCAGTCCGTCCTTGTCCAGACGGACAATCAAGTTGCCATGTTCTACGTGAAACAACCAGGGGGGCACGGGCTCCTTCCTTCTCTGTCGAGAAGCACAGAGGCTCTGCTCTTGGGCCGTCAGCCACGGCATTCTTCTCAAGGCAGTTTATCTCCCCGGCCAAGAAAATTGCCTGGCGGACAAACTCAGCAGAATCCTCCAGCCGCACGAGTGGCGCCTGGATCCCTTGGTAGTTCAGAAACTTTTTCTGAAGTGGGGCCTCCCCACGATGGATCTCTTTGCCAGTCCTCTCAACCGGCAACTTCCTCGCTTCTGCTCTCGGCAGCCGCATCCCCTTCGAGTAGCGGCGGATGCTTTTCTGCTCTCATGGTCGAAAAGCCTTCTGTATGCCTTTCCTCCCATACCGCTAGTCTCCCGAACTCTTTTCAAGGTTCTCCAAGACAAAGCTTCCATGATCCTGATAGCTCCTCGCTGGCCCAGACAGCCGTGGTTTCCACTCCTGCTGCAATTGGCGGTGGAGGATCCGTTCCCTCTGGGGTTTCAACCAGATCTCCTAACACAGGATCAGGGGTCCCTGCTACACCCCAACCTCAGGTCTCTACATCTCATGGCCTGGCTGCTGAAAGGGTAGTCCTTGCTCCCCTTCTATTGCCGGCAGAGGTGGAAGAGGTCGTCCTAGCTTCCCGGCGACCTTCTACCCGCAAATGCTACGCCCTTAAATGGCGTCGCTTTTCCGCTTGGTGTGCCCAGCAGTCTCAGGATCCCTTCTCCTGCTCGGTGTCGGTGATCTTGCAGTACTTGCTCTACCTCTCTAATCTGGGACTTAAGTCCAACTCCGTCAAAGTTCACCTCAGTGCTCTCTCAGCACATCATGTGCCGGTGGACGGCAGACCTCTTTCCAGCGACCCTCTCGTGGCGAGGTTTCTCCGAGGTCTCCTTCTACTTAAACCACCTCTGCGCCCGCCAGCACCTGACTGGGATCTGAATGTGGTTTTGCAGCGGATCACCTGTCCGCCTTTTGAACCTATGGCTACCTGTTCTCTACGTTTTCTTTCTTGGAAAACCTTATTCCTGATAGCCCTCACTTCCGCTAGACGCGTAAGTGAATTGCAGGCCCTCGTGTCTGATCCCCCTTACACTCTGTTCTACAAAAATAGGGTAGTCCTACGGACTCACCCAAAATTTCTTCCAAAAGTGGTCTCCCCTTTTCACATCAATCAGGAGGTGGTACTTCCGACCTTCTTTCCCAGGCCACACTCCAGCCGAGCTGAAATGGTCCTGCATACCCTTGACTGTAGAAGGGCATTGAACTTCTACCTTGACCGTACGCGGGAGCACCGTAAAGCTGCTCAGCTTTTTGTATCTTTTGACCCCAATAAATTGGGGCTCCCGGTCTCCAAGCGTACTCTCTCCATCTGGGTTGCTGACTGTATCGCTTGGGCTTATGGGGCAGCCGGACTCTCCTTAGAAAGTCGAGTCACGGCTCATTGTGTTCGGGCGAAGGCTACGTCAGTGGCTTACCTCCGCTCTGTTCCATTGGCAGACATCTGCCGGGCCACTACTTGGTCTTCGAGCCAGACTTTTGCGGTCCATTACTGCCTCGAGAGGGAGTCCCGCAGGGACAGTGCTTTCGGACAGGCAGTCCTCCGAAATCTCTTCGAGGTTTGAGCAACTCCTACCCTCCATCCCGGATGGGGGCTACCGGTGGGTAATAATTCAGCGAAGATTCCTTCCTTCTGTACTGCTGAGCTAGAGGGAGCTCATTTTGTGCTTAGGGTCTCCGGTAGCCTTAAGCTTGGGAGTCCCATATGTGAGGACTGACTTCCTGCTTGATCCTGGAGAAAGCGTAGTTACTCACCTGTAACAGGTGTTCTCCAGGAGCAGCAGGAATCAGTCCTCACAACCCTCCCTCCTCCCCTTGGAATTGCAATTATCTGCTTTAGTTTTTTTGCAAATTTTTATGCTGTATTTTAGCTATGTCATCTGACTGGCTAAGATGGCACCCTTGGGCGGGAAGGGGACCGCGCATGCGCGCTGCAATTCCCAAAGGCTTTCTTTGAAAGCTGGGGAAAATTGCTCCGCGAGGGCTCCGTCGGCGCCGACGTCACCCATATGTGAGGACTGATTCCTGCTGCTCCTGGAGAACACCTGTTACAGGTGAGTAACTACGCTTTATGTGTACTTGTGGCCTTGGGCAAGTTGCTTAGCCCTTCATTGCCTGGCAGTCTACCTCTGGTCACACTGTCATGAAAACCCAGGAGCTGTTGGGTCACCAGGAGTCAGCACAGACTTGAAGGCATACATTGTTTCTGTGTATGTGTGAACTCTGACAGTAGGCATAGCTAGGGGTGTAGTCTTGGTAGAGCATGGGCAAAGTATATACCTTTTTGGCTAAAGTATGTAATTTTACATCAGTATTGTATAAGAGGTCATCTATGCGTGTACGTGGTCACATACATGTGGGAATGAAAGTATAAAATTGCCTCTAACATGATCAAATTTGACTTAACTGGAGGGAGGATACTGAGGAAATCTACTACAGTAGCATTTAACTTTTGAAAGGGAGACTATGATAAAATGAGGAAAATGGTGAGAAAAAAATAAAAGGAGCAGCTGCAGAGGTTAAGAGTTTAAATAAGTCATGGACATTGTTTAGAAATACTGTCTCGAAGCCCAGACCAGTTATAGTGCACACATTAAAAAAGATGGATGGAAGGCCAAACGACAGCCATTGTTAAATGGTGTGGTAGAAGAGGCTAAAATAATCCAAAGAACCTATTTCAGAAAATGGAAAAAGGATCCAAATGAAGAAAACAGGAGACAGCATAAGCGCTGGCAAGTTAGCCTGCCTTATCAATGCTTTGCATCTAAAAGACAATTTGGAAGGAGGCTTACCTTGGAACAGAAACTTTTTCATGCACTTTTGAAACAAGAAGCTTCTGAGGGCGTCAATTGGAACTTTAGATGATCAACTGTAACTAACTGTAGCAAGGGGTAAAAGTGGCACTCAGGGGAAAAAAGATGGGTAGGACCAAGGCCAAAGTTAAAAAAACGAAATTAATTATTTAGAACACTTCTATACCATCATATGCATTCACATTCAAGGCTGTATACAACCATAAATTAAAAACACACATAGAACAACAATAGTTTCACAGTCCATCATTACCCACAAATCCCTACCTGCTGTACTCCAGCCTCACCTAACTATTTAACTTTGCTTCAGTTTTTACTGAGGAAGATGTAAGAGGGTTACTCATGCCAGGAATAGTATTTAAAGCTGATGATATGGAGGAAATGAGTCTGGAAGATGTAGTAGACAAATTGATAAACTAGACAGAAACAAATTACTTGGACCAGATGATATATACCCCAGAGCAATGAAAGAACTCAAAAATCAACTTGCAGAGCTATTATTAATTTGTAAACTATCAAAATAGTCTAAAGCACCTGAAGATCTGAAGGTGACCAGTGCAATATCAGTTTTTAAAAAGGGTTTTAGGAGTGATCAGGGAAACTACAGACCAGTAAGCCTCATGAATGGGTGCAGGTCGGCTCTATTTAAATTGTTATGAGCCGTGATAAGACAATGTTTGTAAATGGAGTTAATTTTGATTTGTTATGACAAAGGTTGTGAATATTTATGCAATCAAAACTGTTTTGGTTTCTTACTCTTAATTACTTTTTGAATATTTCTTTAATAGCTCTTTCAAGTATGTTTAGATCTTAACTGATATTGTTGTTAACTGCCATTGAGTTGGTGTAGACTGAAGCATTTTACATAACAAAGGACAACACATTCACACCCCCAACCCATCTTACCCTAAATATCACCCAAATAAAAGTACAACAACAAATAATACCTAGGCATCAATCTCCAGGAACAAGCAGGAATGTAGTCTTCATATATGGGTATCGTCGGTACCGACGGAGCCTGCGCGGGAACGCTCCCCAGCATCAAATAGGAACACTTTTGGGAGCATCCCTCAGCACATGCGCCAGTTGTCCTAAGCTATGTTCGGTCTTGAGTCAGGTAGCTCATTGTTGATAAAATAACAGCAACTATACATGTCACTTTATCGATCCATTTCATTTGCTTGCCTTCCTCTTTTGCGTTGACATTCTACCTTGCCAAGCATGATGTCTTTCTCTAACAATCTTTCTTTTTGCATGATGTGTCCAAAGTATGAAAGTCAAAGTCTTATCTGAGCTTCTAAAGAAAGCTTAGGTTTAATTTTCTGTAGTACTGACTGGTTTGTTTTTTGGGCAGTCCATGGTAAACACAGTCTCAACATGGGCCTGCACCTTAATGTAAAGAAGACAAAGATCATGACAACTGGCATAATCAACAGGTTCATCGTTGAAGGAGAAGAAATTGAAATCGTGAACAACTTTAACCTACTTGGATCAACTATCAATAAAGAAGCAACAAGCAGTCAAGAAATCAGACGACGCATTGCTCTTGGCAGAATGGCTATGAAAGACCTAGATAAGATTCTCAAGAGCAGAGATGTCTCTCTCCATACAAAGATTCGACTTGTTCAAGCCATGGTATTTTCAATAACATCATATGGATGTGAAAGCTGGACAGTGAAAAAGACAGACAGGAAGAAAATTGATGCCTTTGAATTATGGTGCTGGCGGCGAATACTGTGTATACCATGGACTGCCCGAAGAACAAACCAGTCGGTACTAGAAGAGATCAAACCTAAGCTTTCTTTAGAAGCTCAGATGACAAGACTTCGACTTTCATACTTCGGACACATCATGCGAAGAGAGAGATCATTAGAGAAAGACATCATGCTTGGCAAGATAGAAGGTCAACGCAAAAGAGGAAGGCCAGCAATGAGATGGATTGCTACAATAACAGCAGCTACGGGTACCAGTCTGTCAACAATGAGCCGCCTGACTGAAGACCGAACACAATTTAGGATAGCTATCCAGAGGGTCGCCATGAGTCGACTCCGACTCGACGGCACTTAACAACAACATGGTAAACACAGTATTTGTTGCCAGCACCCTAATTCAAAGGCATAAATTTTCTTCCTGTCTATCTTTTTCACTGTACAACTCTCACATCCATATGACGTTATTGAAAATACTATGGCTTGAACAAGTCAAATCTTTGTATGGAGAGCGATATCTCTACTCTTGAGAATCTTGCCTAAGTCCATCATAGCCATTTTGCCAAGAGCAATGAGTTGTCGGATTTCTTGACTGTCATTTTTTTATTGATAGTTGATCTAAGTTAGGTTAAAGTTGTCAACTATTTCAATTTCTTTTCCATTAATGATGAACTTACTGATTTTGCCAGTTGTCAGGATCTTTGTCTTCTGTACATTAAGGTGCAGACTCATTTTAAGACTATGTTCCTTGATCTTGAGAAGCATATGTTTCAGATCGTCTTCACTTTCGTCCAATAATGTGGTATCATCAGCATAGCGAAGTTTGTGGATGAGTCTTCCACCAATTTTCATACCTTGGTTGTCTTCATACAGTCCTGCTTCTCTGATGATTTGTTCTGCATATAAATTAAACAGGTAGGGGGAAAGTATGCAGCCTTGTTGTACACCTTTGCTGATTTTAAACCATTCGGTTTTAAACCTTCCTGTCTCTTGACGGGCTCCCCTCTGTGCAGCATTGTCCCGCCTCCAAAGGAAGTTGTTTACCACTTCCTTTGGAGGCGGGACAATGCTGCACGGAGCCCGTCGAGAGACAGGAAGGCTCCACAACGGTTTTACAGGCACAACTGCGGTTTCTTAAGAGGCAGGGACCTGCGGCTGCATTAGAAGGGAGGCGGTGAGTTTGCCGCTGCCGAGAAGCGGACTTGGCAGCAGCAGTAACTTGTGCGCTTTTTTTCTTTCTTTCTTTTCACGGTGGAGTGAGGCAACCCTCGCTAAATCCTGTGGCGACCCACAGGTTGAGAACCGCTGTGATATACCCATGCTTCTTATGTGGCTCATAATTTCTCATGGTTTACACAGTCAAAAGCCTTGCTGTAGTCTATTAAACACATATAGATATTCTTTGGGTATTCTTTTGTCTTTTCAAGGATCCACCTCACATCCGCAATGATGTCTCACGTTCCTCACCCTTTCCTGAACACTGCTTGCATTTAAGGTAGTTCTCATTCCAGGTATGGTGTAGTCTTTGCTGATTAATCTTGAGTAGAATCTTGCTGGCATGTGAGATCACAGCAATTGTGCAGTGATTTCCAGTTAGTTGGGTCACCTTTCTTTAGTATTAGTATAAACACAGAGCTTTTCCAGTCAGATGGCCATGATGTTGTCTTCCAAATTTCCTGGTAGAGCCTTGTAAGTATGGTAACAGCTACATCCGATTGCTGTAATATTTCAATGGGAATGTCATCAGTGCCCGGTGCTCTATTCTTTGATAAGGCTTTCAATGCTGCTTTGACGTCTTCTTTTATCATAAATGGTTCCTGATCATAAGGTACAGGTTGAAACGGCCGTTTGTCCACTTGATCTTTATCCTTTCCACCTTTTCTTGATCTTCTCAACATCATTCAACATGGATCCTTGAGCAACTTGTAGCATTCCAGTTTGAAGCTGGAATTTTTTGTTTAACTCTCATAGCTTTAGGAAAGCTGATCTTGTTCTTCCTCTAATACAGTGGTTCTCAACCTTTTTTGTACCGCAGCCTCTTTTACCATTGGTCAACTTGTGATGACCCCCAGTGATAAAATTAAATGCGTCTCTCTTCCTTTACCATTGACGCATTGTCGCTGTAATCATTTGTTGAATTATTAATATATTATAGGCCTTTGCAATATGTTTTTATTTATAAAATTTACTTATTTAAACCACAATAATTAATCACAATAACAAGTAATATCGAGGACTCTCCCTCAACAATACCAATACCGGGCCTGAAGTCTTCAAAGACTGCGGAGCCAACTATGCCAGTTGCCATAGACCAGAATAGCAGCCCCAGAGAGTAGTATATCTGCCCTAGTGGTCATGCAGCAGGCGTTTGTCTGGCTCATCTGGTTCATCTGCCCCGACGACAGGACCCTTGACGTGGAAGGCTTCCCCAGATGCCGAACCTCAAGAGAGCTCCCAGCCCTGGCCCCAGTCTCGTTTCTTGGGACACTGCTCCTCCCCAGCGAGCACCCACGGCTCAGACCAACAATCCTCTGGAGGTCATGCACTGGAAAGAACGGTCCTCGACTGAGGTGATCGTGCGGCGTCTGACTTGTACTCAGACTTCAAGTCCGAATGGGAGACTGAGGACGATGAGTCCCTGGACATGAGGCGACACCGTGATGTGCCTTCAGACCAGTCTCCCCCAGAGACCCGATGCCATTCCCCACTCGAGGACGTCGCATTCCTCGATTTCATGAGGAATGGTCAAGGCTCTCACTATCAAGACTGAGGCCGAGGAGGACCTGCGAACCAAAGAATTGGAGATCCTCCAATATGAGGTACCCCTGAAGGAAACTCTAATGGTCCCAGTGCCCCCAATCCTTGACCGCTTCCTCCACGTGTAGGAAACACCGGTGTTTGTACCAATTGTTTGCAGGTGCCTTGACACTATATACCAGGTATGCCAAAGCTCTGGGTTCCAAAAGACCCAACTTCTCCAGAATTCCATGGTCGTGGAGTCAGCCATATACAGGCTTAAGAGCCAAAAACCCCATTTGTTGGTACCACCCGGCAGAGAGGCCCAAACTCTCACCTAGAAAGCCTTTCAGGGCTCAATGCTATCATTCCAGTTCCAGTCCTACCAGCTCTACATCAGCAGGTACCTGAAGGAACTGTCAAAGGAGCTCGGGGATTCTCAGCAGTCCTCGATGGAGAACCCCTGCACAGGTTCAAGACCTTAACCTTGGCAGTAAAAGAATGCCTGAAGTTTCTATCCCAAGCAGCCTTCGATGGCTTCGAGTCATCGGTCAAGGTGGCCATCGCCGGTATCCGGAGCATGATGCCAAGAATGGCTGCAATCATCTGACCTGGATCAATGTGTACAGGATAAACTAATCTATGTCACCTGCATAGGTGAAAACCTAGTTGGGAAGCCCATGGCAGATAAAGCAGTGGAGATAGAGACACCGAATATGTGACGAGAACCAGACTCTCTAAAAAGACCTCGGTGAAACTCTGGAAGAAAACCCCAGGGAAAAAACCCTTCTTCCTGAGAAAGAAAGGGGGCTTTAGTAGTACTCTGCACTTCCAGGCCTTTTTGGCCCCCTCAGCAGGGCCAACATGGTCCCAGAAAACAAAAAGCCCCAAAGCCCCAGGCAGCAACTCATGCCCAGCCCAGAGGAAGCTTTTGACTACCTGATCACGACCTCCACTCTCCCAGGAGGTCCTCTGCTGCCCATGCTGGGGTGCCTAGCTCTGTTTGCCCACAGGTGGACAGCCTTCACCTCCAGTTCCTATCATATATTTTTGGTGTTCTTTTCTCTCTGTTGCAGCATTTACTTATTTGTTGTACACAGCCCTGATGCTCTGACTTGGGCGGCTAATCAAATGATCAAATAAAGATAAAGATACCTGGGTGCTACAAGTGGTCAAGGAGGGCTACCTCTCCCACCTGCATCGGGCACCACCCTTGTACTTCCTAGGAGAATCCACCAGGCCTCCCTCCACAAAACTCTGCTCCTCACCGAGCTAGTAGGTCTACTCCGTGACAAAGCAGTGGAGCCAGTGCCAAAACCTCTCTGGGGCACTGGTTTCTACTCCAGGTATTTCCTCATCTCCAAGAGGACTGGGGGCCTCAGTCCCATCCTGGACCTGTGAGAGCTCAACAAGTTTCTGGTCAGGGAGAAGTTCAGGATGCTCTCCCTTGGAATACTGCTGCCATTCCTCCAGCAGGGAGATAGACTTAAAGGATGCCTACACTCATATCCTAAGGAGCAAAGCCAAATTCACCCCAGCCACAGAAAATACCTTCAGTTTGTGGTGGGGGGACAGCATTACCAATACAGGGTGCTGCCCTTTGTGAAGAACCTTGAAGACAAGGCCAGACCAACGTGCCTCACGGTGGTCGCGGCCTACCTCAGGCTTCAAGGGTCCTTAGTCTTCCCTTATGGTGACTGGCTCATAAAGGGGGACACAATGCGCCACCAGATGCACAATAAATGCCCTGCAGCACCTAGGGTTTGTCATAAACTACCCCAAGTCCCACCTCTCTCCAGCTCAGTGCTTAGAATTCATAGGGGTGCAGCTGAACACCCTTCAGGCAAAAGCCTTCCTCCCTCAGGAGAGGTCAGAACGCCTCAGGGAGTTAGTCGTAGAAGTGCAACGGTATAGGATACTACCTGCCCGGCTTCTCCTCTGCCTGCTGTGACACATGGCCTCTGCTCTCAGTGGGCTCAATCCACAGGCAGGTTCAAGGACAGAGTGCAGATGACCTGCCATTTAGCAGGCTCCCTGGGATGGTGGCAGAACCCATGTCACCTTCAGGCTGGGATGCTCTTCCAGGCATCCACCCCCAGAAGGTTCTCACCACAGGACTCTTCTCTAAAGGGCTGGGGAGCGCATTGTGAGAGTCTCCAACCCACAAGGCTGCTAGTTCCAGAGGGAATCCGAAATGCAGATCAACCTGCTGGAAATCAGGGCGATATTCCTGGCTCTCAGAGCCTTCCTCCACCAACTACAGCACCACGCAGTGCTGATCCAGACCAACAATCTGTTCATGTAGAATATCACAACCTAACATGAGGGGGGTCAGAGTCATACCCCCTTCTGCCAGAAGGTGGTAGCCCTCTGCTCCTAAGTGCGGTCTACCTCCTGGGCCAGGACAATGTCTTAGCAGACAAACTGAGCAGACTACTCCAGCCGTTCGAGTGGCGCCCAGACCCAGCGGTAGCCTTGTGGCTATTCCAGCTCTAGGGTGTCCAGACTATGCGCAGTTGCCCCATTTCTGCTCCCACAAACCGTACTTGTCTCGGGTAGCGGCAGATGCATTTCTCATCCCGTGGATGGAAGGCCTTCTGTATGCTTACTCTCCATCGCCTGCTGATAGCCAAGATCCTATTCAAGACTCAGCACGAAAGAGTGTCACTAGTGCTGATAGCCCCTCAGTGGTCCAGACAAACCTGGTTCCCACTGCTCCTCTCCCTATCGACGGTACCGATGATTTTCCTGAGCCAAGCCCCAGGGCTACTCTCACAGGAGCAGGACTCTCTCCTACATCCCTGCTATGGAAAAGGTAGCATTAGCCCCCTTCAATCTCTCATGAGACATGTAAGAGAGTCTCTTGGCCTCTCATAAGGCCTCAACGAGAAGAGTGTACGCCTTCAAGTGTCGCCATTTCTCATTGTGGTGCACCGATAAGCAGATGAATCCGTTCTCCTGCTCAGCGCATGTGGTACTCCAATACCTGCTACACCTATCGCAGGCGGGACTGAAGTCCAACTCAGTCAGAGTACACCTGAGTGCTATCGCAATGCATCATCACCCCATCGGGGGGGAAATTTCTCTTGGCTCAGCCACTTGTGTCTCGGTTCCTTTGGGGCCTCATGTTGTCCAAGCCCCCGTCCAGCGGCAGAGGGGGACCTTAATGTGGTGCTCTTGCAGCTCACCAAGCCTCCGTTTGAACCTCTGGCCAACTGCGGTATCTCTCCTGGAAGGTCACCTTCCTGGCAGAACTAGCTTGCAGAGTCAGCGAGCTCCAGGCTCTGATGGCAGAGCCTCCTTACACGGGGTTCTACAAAAACAGGGTGATGCTCCGCACACACCCCAAATTTCTGCCGAAGGTGGTGTCCCCATTCCACCTAAATCAGGAGGTGCTACTCTCCACCTTCTTTCCCAGGCCTCACACCAGTAGGGCAGAGACCATTCTCCATACTCTAGATTGTAGGAGAGCCCCATCTTTCTACCTACAACAGACACAGGGCCACCGCAAAGCTCATCAGCTTTTCGCATCCTATGACCCCAGCCGTCTGAGGCTCCCTGTGACTAAGCAAACTCTGTCCACTTGGGTAGTGGACTGCATTACCCTTCCCTGTGAGCAAGCAGGGATCTCACTGAACCAGAGAGTCATGGTGCACTTCGTCAAAATTGACCGAAGTCGGGGATGGATACAGGAGGCATTGTCTCTCACGTGTTTGCTGAGCTCTAGCTGGAACATGAAGTGAAATAATAGATGATAGATATTTTAGGGCAGCATCATGCAAAATTTTGTGCACCAGGGACAATGTTTTAAATTGTATTTGTGCAGTAATAGGTAACCAATGATTTTGGATTAAAAGAGGGATTGCATGATCATAACAATGGGCACTGTGTAGAAACATAGAAACATGATGACAGAAAAAGACCACAAGGCCCATCTAGTCTGTCCTTCCATAACAACAACAACTACAACAGTCCACTTTTTACCTTTAGAGATCCTCTGTGTTGGTCCCATGCTTTTTTGAATTCAGTTACTGTCCTCATCTCTACCACCTCCACTGGGAGACTATTCCACGGATCCACTACTCTTTCCGTAAAGAAATATTTCCGCATATCACTCCTGAATCTATCTCCCTTCACCCTCATCCCATGTCCCCTCGTCGCAGAACTTGCTTTCAATTGAAAGAGGCTCTCTCCCTGAACATTTATGCCACGGAGGTATTTAAACATCTCAATCATATCACCTCTATCCCGCCTTTCCTCTAAGGTGTACATATTAAGATCCTTAAGTCTGTCCTCATATGCTTTATAATGAAGACCACTAATCATCTTAGTAGCACCCCTCTGTACCGACTCCATCCTGTTCACATCCTTTTGAAGGTGCGGTCTCCAGAATTGCACACCATACTCCAAATGAG
Source organism: Ichthyophis bannanicus (assembly GCA_033557465.1). Taxonomy (NCBI): domain Eukaryota; kingdom Metazoa; phylum Chordata; class Amphibia; order Gymnophiona; family Ichthyophiidae; genus Ichthyophis; species Ichthyophis bannanicus. Next base: position 72,757,005 of record CM066049.1, on the reverse strand, counting down.
GTCGCACCAAAGACTTATACAGAGGCATTATCACCTCCTTTTTTCTGCTAGCCATTCCTCTCCGTATGCACCCAAGCATCCTTCTAGCTTTAGCCGTCGCCTTTTCTACCTGTTTAGCTACTTTAAGATCATCGGACACAACTACGCCTAGGTCCCGCTCTTCTTTAGTGGACAAAAGTACTTCACCTCCTATGCTGTATTGCTCCCTTGGATTGCTGCAGCCCAAATGCATGACCTTACATTTTTTAACATTACGAATAGATGTTGATTGGATCAACACCACAAAAACATCACTTCCACTAGTATCTTTCATTTCTCTCTTTGATTATCCATTCGACTTATGTGTTTTTTTTTTTTGCTTTGCCTACTCCTTAGCTACACAAATGTAAATAATTGATTCATTGGAAAAGGTACCAAGCAATAGCATTTGATTTTGAATAGCAGGATGTGTGAAAATTGTCAAGGGTATGCAAGGTATTTTATCTGTTATTTTTTAAATGCTATTTTTTCATCTGAAGTTATTTGGTGTTCAATAACGTCTGCACACTTTAAGGGAGGAAGTGGTAGAATTTTCAGAGATTCTGTTTGTTAGGTTACAAAGAAATCAGACCTTTTGACTACAGTAATCAGAAATGAGAAATTACAATACTAATACTTAGGTTTTCAGCTTTGGTGTATTAGTATAGTGCCTTGGTTTTCTTTTTCAGGTCAGGGAGCACAGGAAATTTGCTGTGGAAGAAGGCGACCATCTCACTATGCTTAATGTCTATGAAGCTTTCATCAAGGTCTGTGGATATCTGTCAGTCTTTAACCTAAGCTGTCATGAGGACACTTTTTAGTAGTTTACATTGCCTACCAGGGCTAGCCCAACCATTAGACAAACCAGGTGGCTTCGGGGGGAGGGCAAGGGGGGGAGCGACACAAAGAGCAGGGCATTGAAAGCTAACAATAGATTTTGAAAGCCGAGGAGGGTGTAAGGCTTAAGGTTTGCCTATGGTGCCAACACGTTGAACCAACCCTGGGGCTAGCCGCGTGCCCACCACACTGTGGACCTGCCTTAGATGCAGAGCTTGAATGCACCGATATGTAGTAAAATCTGCAAAGGTTAGATGCCGTCACGTGTAAATTTAAAAACAGAATGGTGAAGTAGTTAAGGCATGTTTCTTGTTATATAAATCCCTTTGAAAAAACATTTCCTCGGCATGCTTAAGATGTCCAAACTGAAGAGCAGTATTCAACCCCACAGAAATGATGCCATGGGATTTTACACTCATAAAACCACATCTGTACAGTTTCATTGCAAATCCAGAAACACCCTTGTTTGTCAATCAAAAACAGCATCTCTCACACACTTCATTTGACTGGTTTATGCAGTACATGACATTAGTTGTAGTATCTAACTGGTATTCTCAACATCAAAGTCTATTATCTGCTCAAAGACAAAGGCAATTAAGGATAGCAAATTAAAAACCATCCAGTGAATCAGTATTAAAACTAAAGATGCTGTTTTCTTCCTCCTGATGAAAATGTTATTTCTATGTAACATCACCATAGTTTTCCTTAGATAATTTGCCCTTTTCAGCAATGTAACTAAGTAATTAGCTGGCTAGATTCCCTCTATTGAAGCTCTCACATAGTTATTGTACATGTGTGCTTTGAACTGGATTATAAAGCAGTATTCCCAGGGGTGTGGTTAGGTGGGTGAAGAAACAGCACACGTGGACATTTCACTAGAGTTGGAACTCACTTTAGTTTTTGGTGGCTTTTAAAGCCCTGTTTTTTAAAGAAAGCTTTTTAGTACTTTTCTGATCTAAAAACTTGAGGTTTATATTGTTATGGCTGCTGAGATGATGTTGACTTTTGGTGACCCTGTGGATAGTTGTCCATGTTATGACTATCACCTGGGTTTTCTTTGCAAGGAATACATTACCAGGCCTGCCTTTCATGCAGTAAGCTTACAGCATCTGATAGTCCAAGACAATCTCCCATTTTAAGTATTAAACAGGCCCGAACCTACTTAGCTTCCGAGATCGGGTGCACGCAGCCTAGTGTAACCATCGTTTGTTTATATAGTTCTATCATATTTGTCCTGTATGGAATTTTGTTCATTTTATTTGTGTTACTATCAACCAGAGAGAAATGATTTCTATCTATTTTAGGGATTTGAAATGATGTTTTATGGTATATCACCTAGAGTTCAGATTAATACACTTGATACACTTAAATAAATATAATAAAGATTTGATATAAAATTTATATTCCACTTTTCCCTGGCCAAAGTGGCTGACATATAAAATGCAGCAAAATCTGTAATACATACAATAACTCACACTACAGGTGCGACATTCAGCGTTGACGGCTAGCGCTAACATGACTAGCCTCTGGCACGGAACATTAAACCCAGATATTCCACGCTGAGGTCATGTCTGGTCCTGGCATTGAATATCTGGGTTCACCGCATAGGCCGATCACTAAGTGGGCAGCGACAATATTGAGCCCCAGCCCGGTTAGTGATATGCGGCAGAAGTTAGGCTAGGGTTTCCTGCAGCTGGCTTTTGCTGCATATTGCTAACTGGGCAGCGGCTCAATATCGATGCTGACTTTGCTCTGTCCTGAAATGCCCCCGACATGCCCTGATGCTAAGAGGTTGGCACGGGGCATGTAGTGCTGGCAGCCGCTGAATATCCCATCCACCATGATTAGCACGGTCAGCAGCTATGCTAATCGCTTTGCATATCTTACCCTAACGAACCGAACGATTAAGCTTACTCCCACCATAATAAGATACACTATAACAACGAAACACAAAAATATAAAAAGACATAATGTTTGTTTGCTTGATCGCTTCAAAACATTTATCAAAGCTGTATACGTATAAAATTAGCAGAAAGTGCAGTAATAAAAAATCAAATTGTATTTTAGCATATCATAAAAGGTGTAATTTTATAATTATACCGGTCCCACCCATTGCAAAACTTACCCACCCCTTCATTTGTAACAAACCTAACAATGAGTCCTTTATTCAATTATACCAGCAATAATTTACAGTCTTCAGAAATTCTTGGATGTCTTAATGAGCTCGTATATGCTTTGTCAATAAGAAGAGCTTGGTTCTCAAGTACTAATGAACAGAAAATGATTGTCTAATTCTTTAAGTTATAGTGGTAGCAAATTCCAAAAAATACAGCAGCACATTTTAAAAGTTCTTTGCATAGTTTTGTACTACTGCAGTTCTTTCTCAGAGGAAATAGCCAATCACTTCTCTTGGCCAGACTGTAAGGTTTGGGGGAGTTGATACCACAACACCTTATCTACTATACAGGTTGGCTTGAAATTTAGGCATCATCATAGATAACTCCCAGTGTGCAGCAGTGGTCAAGAGAGCAAATAGAATTCTAGGTATCATAAGGAAAAGAATGGAGAATAAAACACAGGATATAATAATGCCTCTGTATCATTCCATGGTGCAACCGCACCTTGAATATTGTGTGCAATTCTGGTCACTGTATCTTAAAAAAGATATAGCATTATTAGAAAAGGTACAGAGAAAAGCCACCAACATGTTAAAGGGAATGGAGGGATACTCCTATGAAGAGAGGCTAAAATATTTAGGGCTCTTAAACCTGGAAAAGAGATGGCTGAGGGGAGATATGATAGAGGTCTATAAATTAATGAATGGAGTGGAACGGGTAAACGTAGATCGATTGTTTACATCATCAGAATATAAAAAGACTAGGGGGCATGCAATGAAGCAACAGGGTAACCTGTTTAAGACTAATAAGGGAAAATAGTTTTTCACTCAACGTGTAATCAAACTCTGGAATTGGCTACCAGAGGATGTAGTAAAGGTTGTTCTCCGGGAACAAGCAGGAAGTCAGTCCTCACATATGGGTGATGTCAGCTCCGACGGAGCCCTCGCGGAAGCAACCCCCAGCTTTCAAAGAAGATGCCACCACCCATGCGTTATCCCCTTCCCGCTCAAGGGTGCCATCTTGCTCAGTCTCCTTTTTTCCTGCGGAGCCGTTCAGATGATGTCTGGCTTGTCCCCTGAAAAAGTTTATTTTTCTCTCTCAGAGTTTCACACTCACCTCCAGTATTGCACTGGTATTCTTCCCGCCTACCATCCTCGGTGCTTTGGCTTCGGTCTGTTTCTATAGTCATTCGTTCTTTTTCTTTTCTGGCATCTTCACGCATTATTTCTCCCACTGGCACTCGGAGAATCTTCGACCTCAATGCAATGCAATGTGTGCCTCTGAGTCAGTCCTGACTTCTGGCGACTCAGAAGCTCCTGGGTTTTCTTGGCAGTGTCACCGGAGGTAGATTGCCAGGCCTTTCTTCCGAGGCAACGGAGGGTTAAGTGACTTGCCCAAGGCCACAAGGAGTGCTAGTGGGAATCGAACCCTGGTTGCTTGGTTACCAAGCCAACGTTCTATCCACTAGGCTACTCCTCCAATCTTCAACCTCACAGTGGTACTTTTGTTCCCCATAGCTACCAATGGCTTTAAGAAGTGTGATCGGTGCTCTAAAATCATGTCTTTAACCGACACACACGACTGCTGTCTCCACTGCTTTAGGCCAGAACACAACCCGGCAGCCTGCGGGCGCTGCAAGAGGATGTCCAGCAAGGCCCTCAAGAGCCGCCAGCAGCAGCACGATAAGTCCCCCCCCCCCCCCGAGTCCCTGGTGCTTCCGAAGGCCAGGGCCTCGAGGCCCCAACATCTCGGGCGGAACCCTCTGAAACCGAGCCTCGTCATGGGTCCTCAGAAAGGGAGTCTTCCTCGAGGGAACCCAGGAAGAAAAAGAAACCCTCAAAGGCGGCATCCTTGGACAGTTCCGGCTGGCTGGGTGCTCCCCGGGTCCTGTCTCGCAGTCTAGGACATTTGTCTGAGGCGTTGGAGAAGGAGCGGCTAGGTCCCCCAGAAGGATCCGACTGCGAACCGTCTTCTGTATCCAGACACCATTCTAATCAAGGATTCCCCTTCAGGGGAGCCAGCATCGGGCCAGAGGCCCTCTGTGCCCGTGCCGAAGGCTGCAGAGTCTTCTGGTCTGGAATCCAGAATGGCGGCCCCTCTAGCGCAGTTTGTCTGCCTTCATGGACCTACAGCGGGCGCTGTTGTCCGGCATGACCAGTTCATTCGCTCTGACCACCGGGCCCTCAATGTCCAAGACGTTCCCTGAGGCCGAGCCGATCCTCGAGGTCCTTCAACCTCAAGTCGATCCTCGGCTAAGGTCGCGATCTGAATTCCACTCAACGGGACGTGGTCATCACCGGCAAGTTTGCTAAGCACTGGCCTCAGGGCATTGGGGGCCTCGAGGCCTGCGGCGCAGCCCTCCAAGTCCTAAACAGACTACTCCGAGTGGGAAATGGAGAGCGAGGAGTACCCCAATACCCGTCGCCACTGCGACATTCCTTCTGACTCTCCTGTCTTGGAGCCTCTACAGCGGTCTCCACCCGAGAACATGGGCTTGCTTGCTTGCTTGATTTCATCAAGGACGTGTCTAAGGCCCTGGCATTCCCGACTGAGTCAGAGGAGGACCCTCGGGCGGATAAGTAGGAAATCCTCCAGTGCAAAGCCCCTCCGTGGGAATCACTCACAGTGCCCATCCCTCCCATCCTGGAACGGCTAATGCTCCGAATGTGGGAGACACCAGCTTCGGTGCTGGTGGTGAGCAAACTGCTTTACTCGATGTATCAAGTCCGCTGGAGCCGGGCTTCCAAAGGTCGCAGCTGCCGCATAACTCCATGGTGGTGGAGTTGGCCATGCGTCGGCTGAAAAGCCAAAAGACACATTCCTTGGTGCCCCCCCCCCCCCGGCAGGGAGGCCCATACCTTGGATGCCCTCAGCAGAAAGTGCTACCATGGCTCAATGCTCATTGGCCGCATCCAGGCCTACCAGCTGTACATGGGCATGTACCTGAGAGATCTGGCAAAGGAACTCTTCGGATTCTCAGCTGATCTCTTCGAGGAACCATTGCACCGGTTCAAGAACCTGGCCAAGGCAGTCTGTGAGTGCTCCAAATTCATGTCTTGAGCAGTCTATGATGGGTTCGAGTCGGTGGCCCGAGTAGCCATAGCTGGCATTGCTGCACTCCACCAAGCTTGGCTACAGTCATCTGACCTCAAGCAGTGGGTTCAGGACAAATTGGTCAATGTCCCCTGCTAAGGAGAGAACTTCTTTGGCAAATCCTTGACCGACAGGGCTGCTGAGCTGGAGACTGAGTTCATGACAAGGACCTGGCTCTCTAAAAAGACTGCTGCCTCTCCCCAGTGGAAGAGCTTGGGTAAAAAATCCTTTTACCCAAGGAAGGGAGCTGCTTACCGAAACTACTCACCTTATCAGGCCTCCCCAGCAGGGTCAGCAGGCTAAGGGACATGGGCATGGCCCGCATAAGCAGAAGGATCTAAAACTCCAGGCACCGTCCCTGGCCCGGGGGGGAGGGGGGACAGCTTTTGACGCCTTGAGAATTGCCTATCTACCCCAAGGTGATCAGCAGCCCACAGGGGGGCGTCTGGCCCTCTATGCCCACAGGTGGATATCCATCACCTCCGATTCCTGGGCACTTCAGGTGGTCAGGGATGGTTACCTCTTCCATCTGACTCAGACACCTCTCCCCCTCAGGTCTCCCCTCCACCGGGACCTTCTTCTGAAGGAATTAGCAGGTCTTCTCAAGGACAGAATGGTGGAACCAGTGCCCCACCATCTTAAGGGCAAGGGGTTCTACTCCAGGTACTCGATCTGCGCAACCTCAACAAATTCCTGGTGAGGGAGAAGTTCAAGATGCTCTTCCTTGGAACATTGTTGCCATACCTTCAGCAGGGAGACTCGCTATGCTCCTTAGACCTTAAGGATGCTTATACCCACATCCTTATCCACCCCAATCACAGGCAGTACCTGCGGTTCGTAGTGCGGGGCAGGCATTTTCAGTACAGAGTGCTCCCCTTTGGCCTAGCCTCTGCCCCAAGAGTTTTCACAAGATGCCTGGCAGTCGTGGCCACTTTCCTCCATCTCCAGGGGGTCTTCGTCTTTCCCTACCTGGACAACTGGCTCATAAAGTGAGGCACGGCCTCAGAGGAGCAGCAGGCCACCACATGCACCATCCAGGTCCTACAGCACTTGGGTTTTGTCATAAACTACCTCAAGTCTTACCTCCTTCTGACACAGTGGCTGGAGCTCATTGGGGCAAAGATTGACACTCTTCAGTTGAAGGCTTTCTTGCCCAGGGACGGAACCGATTGTCTCAGGACTCTGGCGCGGGACGTACAGTGCCGTCCCTCGGTGCCCGCTTGGCGTCTCCTGCGCCTCTTCAGGCACATGGCCTCCATGGTTTACATCACCCCCGACGCTCGCTTCCACAAGAGGGCGGTGCAGTGGTGTCAGGCCATCAGCCGCCTCCAAGACAGGGTTTCTGTGACCCGCCAATTGGTGTATTCTCTGGTCTAGTTGCAGTCTCCCTAGCATCTCTAGGCGGGCATGCCTTTTTAGGCCACAAGCCCCTCCAAAGTCCTCACCGCAGACGCTTCCCTGCTCGGTTGGGGAGCCCAATGCGGAGATCGCCACACTCAGGGCAACTGATCACCTGGACAAGAGCACCCAGCAGATCAATCTCCTGGAGCTCCGAGCCATACAGCTGGCCCTAAGGGTCTTCTGTCACCACCTGCGTCTCCAGCCGATCCTGATCCAGACAGAAAACCAGGTGTACATGTTCTACATGAACAAACAAGGGGGCACGGGGTCGCGTACCCTTTTTCAGGAGGCTCTGGCCCTCTGCTCATACAAAATCCGACAGGGTATCCTGCTGTGGGCAGTCTACCTACCCGGTCAAAACATCCAGCTGGCCGACAGGCTTAGCAGAGTTCTCCAGCCATACGAGTGGCAGCTGGATCCCAGAGTAGCCAGTTGGCTTTTTTGGCTCTGGGGGAACCCATGATGGACCCGTTTGCCAGCCAGGACAACTTTCAGTTGCCCCACTTCTGTTCCTGGCAGGACCACCCCTCCAGGGTGGCAGCGGATGCATTCCTGGTCTCATGGTTGGGAGGCTTCATGTATGCCTTCTCTCTTACCCCGCTGATTGCCAAGACCTTGTTCAGGGCCTTTCTCATCCTGATAGCTCCTCGGTGGCCCAGGCAACCGTGGTTCCCGCTGCTTCTACAGTTGATGATGGAGACCCCCACCCCCCTGGGGACCACCCCAGGACTCCTATCTCAGGACGGGGGCTCTCTCCTGCACCCCAACCTGGGGTCCCTGTTGCTGACAGTGTGGCTGCTGAGAGGATGAATCTGGCCCTTTTCAACCTTCTGGTTGAAGTGGAGGACATTTCGCTGGCCTCTCTCAAGGCCTCTATTAGGAAGGCTTAGGCCCTCAAATGGCGCAGGTTCTCTGTTAGGGTCAGCCCGGTGGTTGGCGGACCATTCTCCTGTACGGTGGCTCTTGTGTTACAGTACTTTCTCCACCTCTCTCAGTCTGGGCTCAAGTCTAACTCCATCCGGGTGCACATTAGTGCCATGGCAGCACACCACCATTTAGTGGATGGTAAGCCCCTTTCGCTCCAGCTGTTGGTGACCTGTTTTCTTTGGGACTTGCTCTTATTGAAACCCCCAGTTCGCCCTCCGGCAGCCAAATGGGACCTCAACATGGTGTTGAGGCAGCTCATTTGCCCGCCCTTTGAGCTGCTGGCTACCTGCCACTTCACTACCTCTCTTGGAAGGTGGTTTTCGTGGTCGTGGTTACCTCCGCTCGCAGAGTTAGCGAGCTTCAGGCCCTTGTGGTGGAGGGCCTTATACCAGATTCTACAAGAATAGAGTGGTGCTTTGCATGTACCCCAAATTCCTACCGAAGGTAGTATTGCCCTTCCATCTCAACCAGGAAGTGGTATTCCCTACCTTCTTTTTATGACCTCACTCCAGTCAGATGGAAACAGTCCTGCACATCCTGGACTGTAAGAGAGCTTTGTCTTTCTATATCCAGTTGTCTATATCGTTCCATGGTGAGACCGCACCTTGAATATTGTGTGCAATTCTGGTCGCCGTATCTTAAAAAGGATATAGCGATTTTAGAAAAGGTTCAGAGAAGAGCCACCAAAATGGTAAAGGGGATGGAAGGATACTCCTATGAAGAAAGGCTAAAAAGGTTAGGGCTCTTTAACCTGGAAAAGAGACGGCTGAGGGGAGATATGATAGAAGTCTATAAATTAATGAACGGAGTGGAACGGGTAAACGTAGATCGATTGTTTACGTTATCAGAATATAGAAAGACTAGGGGACATGCAATGAAGCTACAGGGTAAACTATTTAAGACTAATAAAAGAAAATATTTTTTCACTCAACGTGTAATCAAACTCTGGAATTTGTTACCGGAGGATGTAGTAAAGGCTGTTAGTGTAGCTGGGTTTAAAAAGGTTTGGACAAGTTCCTGGAGGAAAGGTCCATAAACCATTATTAAGAAGTGACCGAAGATATCAATGCTTGACCCAGTACAAGCATTGTGGAACTTGTGTCTCTTGGGTAAACTGCTAGGTACATATGACCTAGATTGGCCACTGTTGGAAACAGAATACTGGGATTGATGGACCTTGGTCTGACCCAGTATGGCATATCTTATGTTCTAGTCCCTCCAGCTTGAGGTTGCTGTCCCCAGGTGAGAATTGAACCCCCAGCTATGCCTCTGCTTGCCAAAACCCTGTTCAAGGTCCAGCTAGATAGGGCCACCATGATCCTGCTGGCTCTCCAACAGCCCCAGCAGGCATGGTTTCCCCCACCCCTCCTCCTGTCTCAGGTGCCTCCGGTTCCTCGGGGGTGTGGCCTGAGCTTGCTCTCATAGGAGAGAGGCTCTCTTCTGCACTCCTATCTGGAGTCCCTGACTCTGTTGACCTGGCTGCTGAAAGGGTAGCCTTGGCCCAGTTCAACCCGTTGAACAAAGTGGATGAGGTACTCCTGGCCTCCAGCAAGGCTTCCACCCATCAGACCTTCGCCTTCAAGTGGCAGAGATTCTCTGTGTGTGCACAGAGAAGGGGATCTGCCCCTTCTGTCTTGTCCAACTTGTACTGTAGTACCTGCTTCATCTGTCCTAGGCAGGGCTGAAATCCAACTCCATTAGAGTACACCTTAGCGCACTATTGGTGCACCACCACCTTGTTGAGAGTAAGCTCCTTTTTGTTCAGCCCCTTGTTTCTCACTTCCTGAGGGGCCTACTGCTCTCATGGCTGCCTGTCTGCCCTCTGGCGGCAGAGTGGGATCTCAATGTAGTTCTCAAGGCTTACCGCGCCACTCTTTGAGCCTCTCAGCTCTTGCCTCCTCAAGTATCTCTCCTGGAATGTGATCTTTTTTGTGATGCTTTCAGGGTCAGCCAGCTCCAGGCCCTTGTGTCCCACCTGCCTTATACGAGGTTCCACAAGAACAGGGTCGTGCTCCATACACACCGTAAGTTTCTGCCTAAGATTTTGTCCCTGTTCCACCTCAACCAGGAGGTGGTGCTCCCCACCTTCTTCCTGCAGCCTCATGCTAACAGGGCAAAGGCAGTTTTCCATACTCTGAACTGTAAGCGGGCCCTAGTCTACTACCTGGATCATAACAAGTCTCACCGTCGCTCCTCGCAGCTTTTCATCTCCTACAACTGAAATCGACTGGGGACAGCGGTCTTCAAGCATACCCTGTCCATTTTGGGTGGTGGACTGCATCACCACCTCTTATGAGCAGGCCTTTCTCTTGCTGGAAGCCCTTGTCATGGCACACAGCATCCGGGCCATGGCGGTGTCTGTAGCGAACCTATGCTCCGTCCCTTTGCCGGACCGCCACCTGGTCCTCAGTCTATACTTTCACAGCTCATTACTGCTGGAGAGGGAGTCCCACCAGGACAGCACCTTCGGGCAGACAGTACTCCATCATCTGTTTGGGGTGTAAGGCATCTCCTGCCCTCCGGCACTTCGATATGTTCAGGCTACCAGAGAACTGGTTCCTGGGTTGACACTCGGGGCCGCTCATGTGTCTGCTGTTCCTTCATTCTGTTGCTGCTTCAAATGGTTCACCTTTTTCAATTACCCATGGCTTTTACAGGTTTTTTTGGTAACCTGTAGCTGGGGAGTCCCATATGTGAGGACCGACTTCCTGCTTCTTCCTGGAGAAAGCGTAGTTACTCACCTGTAACAGGTGTTCTCCAGGGACAACAGGAATTGGTCCTCGCAACCCTCCCTCTCTCCCTGTGGAGTTACTTTTTGTCATTTTTGCCTTCTTGAGCTATGTCGTCATATTGAGGCAAGATGGCACCCTTAGGTGGCAAGGTAACCATGCATGCGTGGTAGATCTCCCAAAGACTTTCTTTGAAAGCTGGGGAGAGGTTGCCACGCGGGCTCTGTCTGTGCTGATGTTACCCTATGTGAGGACTGATTCCTGCTGTCCCCAGAGAACACCTCTTACAGGTAAGTATAACTACACTATCTTCTCTCAGACATCTTTTTTCCAAGTTGAAGAGTTCTAACCTTATAAGCCCCTCCTCATAGGAGTATCCTTCCATCCCCTTTACCATTTTGGTGGCTGTTCTCTAATTCTGCTATATCCTTTTTAAGATATGGTGACCAGAATTGCACACACTATTCAAGGTGTCAGCGCACCATAGAAAAATACAAAGGCATTATAATATCCTTTGTTTTATTCTCCCTTTCCTTATGATTCTTAGCATTCTATTTGCTTTCTTGGCTGCCACTGCACACTGGGCAGAGGGTTGCAACATATCCACAATGCCTAAATCCTTTTCTTGGATGTTAGTTCCTAATGTGGAATTCTGCATCGTGTAACTGGTGTTTGAGTTGTTCTTCCTTAAGTGCATAACTTTGCACTTGTTCACATTAAATTTCATCTGCCATTTCGACATCCAGTCTTCCAATTTGTCAAGGTCCTCTTGCAATTTTTCACAATCCTCTTGTGTTTTAACAACTGTGAATAATTTTTTGTCATCTGAAAATTTGATCGCCTTGCATATTATTCCCATTTCTAAATCATTTATGAATATGTTAAAAAGCAGCAAGGAGGTCTGTCATATTGTAGGTGCCGCAGCCTGTTCCAGTGTTTCTTAGGCAGCATAAGCAGCTACTTTAAACCACGGTCCCTTTTCTGCTGCAGCTGTTGTTTTTAAGAGATGGCCTAAGTTCTTATCGCAGCTGTGGGTTTTTCAGCTGCGATAATGCATGTGGACAGGCCTCCTATGCTTTGGGGGAACACATGCCAGCCCACAAAAAACTCTGCCTGGCACATGGTAAGCGTCAGGTCAGCACAATGGACTCTATTTGTGATGCGTGTGTGGCTGATTCGGAGGGAGTGAGGGGTCGTCAGGAGTGGACTCTGCTGCCTCAGCAAGCTCAAGATCTTTTGAGCATGTCTCTCCTGTAAGTGCAAGCACTGGAACAGGCATGGGAACAGCAGCCATGGTCTCAGATCAGGTAGTTCACAGCCCTAGGCAGTCCTCTCTAAAGCTCCTATGCTAGAGCTGGTGGACTAGTGACAGGCAAAGAAGTTGTGGGAGGATCAGCCTCTCCCAATCCTGGGCTATTTTACAACAGGCATGGTTCTTTTGGCAGACAGTATTGACCCTGCTTGTAATTCTTCCTAGATGCCAGTGAATTCCTCTGAATGTGGTCAGGAACCAGACCCAATTCTACTGTGGAAATAAGTTTGTTCCTTATCGTCCCTCCAGTCTAGTCCCGAACCTCTGGGTTTAATCTCCTCCTCCTGCATCTTGGAGACTGAACACGTCACTCTTTTGGTGACGCTAGTATAAATAGTCCCGGAACTGCCACCTTGCTCCAGTAATTCAGTCTCCAAGCATCTGGAGGAGTTGTGAGCCTAAGAAGTTCAGGGCTCACTAGAGGAATGATTAAGGCAGTGGTAGAGTAGTTAGTGATAGGTAATTTAGCTTAATTAAAAAAAAATACAGAAAAAGGGAGATATTCCTTTAAGGCTGTGATACTACCGTGCTGTGATTCCCTGCTCCTGATCTGTTAGTAGCTGCAAAGTTTGCCCCCCTCTCCTCCCTCCCTGGAAGCCAGTGGGTACCTCCAGGGAAGAGTGAGGGAGTGGTAGGTGGGGTCTCCGGCTGGTGATTTAGTGCACCGCGGGACATCTCTCGCAGCCGCGGCGATGAGCACTTCTAAGGCGGGCCCTGAGGCGACTCGCTCCCTGACATGAAACCCGATAAAGCAGGGCTAAGCACGGGGGTTCGGAGCAGCGTTTCTGGAGGCAGCGAGATTAGAGGTAAGCGCCACTTTGGGGCTGCAGGGAGTCCACTAGTGTTTCTGCTAAGTAGCGGGCAGGCATTTCGGGGCCCGGCAGGCCTAGACCTCGTGGCGGTTGCGCGGGAAACCGTGCGGAGCTAAACGGTTGCTGTCGGGAAAGGAAAGAGTGTTTAATTGCAGCTATTTTAAGGTAATTTGGGGGGGGGAAAGCTAGAGCTGCGATTCAGAGCCTTTTCCTTGGGGGAAAAAAAAGATTTAAAAAAAAAAGACAAAGATTGGGCGTTTTTCGCTGAGAGCATCATGCCTTCTAGGCCTCAGTGCTATTTGTGTGGGGCCAGAAGAGGGTCGGTCTCTGAGGAGGCGGCATCGGAAGAAATAGCAGAGGACAGAGGCGTGGTGGTCCAAAAGACAAATTCTTCTGTCTCTCCTGACCCCCTTTCTCTGACCGCGCTACCTCCGGAGCCAGTGCCGGGGCCATCTTTGGCGCCAGATGATCCTACTGCCCAGCCTCTTTTGCAAGGTGGGTTGGCGGCGATATTTTCGCAGGATTTTATGGCTCTGCTCCAGCAGGCCCTAGGAGGTACAAGAGGAGGTGCAGCAGTAGCTGTGGCACAGGGGGAGCTGGGGTTGAAGTGCCCTGGGACTCCTATAGATGTGGGAGCGGGTAGCACTCCACTTAAGAAGACTAAGATAGAGACAGGGCGGAACAGGCCTTGGTCTCAGAAGATGTCAGAGAATTTGGAGGACTCGGAGGTAGAGCAAGACCTGGAAGAAGGTGAGACAGCGGAACAAGAGGACCAGGCGAGAGTTGTTAGGTTATTCAGGCGAGATGAGTTGTCAGCACTTACCACTGAGACGCTGAAGGCATTGAATATGCCGGCAGCGGGTCAGGCGGAGGATTCCACCTTGGAGGATCTGCTTTTGCAGGCGGTTCAGAAGTCCTAGAGGGCTTTCCCAATACATAGAATATTTAGGGAAATGATTCAGGAAGAATGGGACATGCCAGAGGCAGGGCTGAAAGGCTCCAGAGTGATGGCACGCCTGTATGCATTGGAGGAACGGGATAAGGATCTCTTTAAATCTCCTAAGGTGGATGCAGCGGTATTGGCGGTTACTAAGAAAACGACGATACCGGTGGAAGGAAGTGCTGCACTTAAGGATGTCCAGGATGGGAAGCTGAAACGTGAGTAGATGGAAAGACAGAGTCCTTTATTAAACCTTAGGCTGCCCGACACAGGCCGTGTTTCGTCACCCTTCGTCAGGGGCTAACCAGGCATAAAAACTAAAACCATAAATAACAACCATTAACAACCATAAAAAAACATAAAGGAACAGACAGACGAACTCATAAACATAACATAATGCATGTTAATACCTAAAATCATTAAAAACATCAAAAAATTGACAATCATATAATCAGATGTGACTAATAAACAATAGGAGACAAATAAAAGATTAAAAGTGCTCGAAGGCTAAATATATACAATCATATAAATACATAAAAATAAAATAATATGCCAACCTCTGTTGCAGCTCTAAAAAGTATTACACCACACTTATGTAGAAAAGTCTAGAGACGTATTGTTACTAAAAGACAAAAACAGAGTAATTGAGAAACAAAGCAAATAAAGTATGAATTAATATCCTTCAAAAACTATAAAAAGAAAAGGAAGGTGGAATAAGGAGTGAGGAGAAAAAGACAGGGTATGAAATGACTACAAAGTCTAATAAAAAAATTTTAAAAAATATTTTTGGAAACGTGCTTATAAGGTAATGCACCTTTTGGACAGCTATGCAAAAAGGACGCCGGCACATGCGCTAATAACAAGGAAGGGGGCGGAGTCAAATGCTTGGCGGGATGGTGACATACATATTGAAGGATCCAATAAAAATGCCCTCATTGCAAGAAGGAAACTTACACTAAAAAGTTTAAAAAGATACCCCTTTTTGCATAGCTGCACGCCTAATGGTTCCTTTTCTTTTTATAGTTTTTGAAGGATATTAATTCATACTTTATTTGCTTTGTTTCTCAATTACTCTGTTTTTGTCTTTTAGTAACAATATGTCTCTAGACTTTTCTACATAAGTGTGGTGTAATACTTTTTAGAGCCTGCAACAGAGGTTGGTATATTATTTTATTTTTATGTATTTATATGATTGTATATATTTAGCCTTCGAGCACTTTTAATCTTTTATTTGTTTCCTATTGTTTATTAGTCACATCTGATTGTATGATTGTCAATTTTTTGATGTTTTTAATGATTTTAGGTATTAACATGCATTATGTTATGTTTATGAGTTCGTCTCTCTGTTCCTTTATGTTTTTTTATGGTTGTTAATGGTTGTTATTTATGGTTTTAGTTTTTATGCCTGGCTAGCCCCTGACGAAGGGTGACGAAACACGGCCTGTGTCGGGCGGCCTAAGGTTTAATAAAGGACTCTGTCTTTCCATCTACTCACGCCTCAGGTTGGTTTGTTCTTAGTTCTGTGTGACTACTGCTTTCCAGTGTTGTACAGGATGGGAAGCTGGACACGCTGTTGAAGCAAGTCTTCGATGTCAATATGCTTTCCATGCATGCTTCCATTTGTGGAGCATGGGTGGCAAGGGCTTGCCTTCGATGGTCCCAAAGAATTAAGAGAATGCAGGTAGAGGAGGCAGTCAAGGAAGCGTCCCGAATGGAGTTGGGGGCGGCTTATTTGCCTGATCTGCAGTATGATCTTATCCGAGGTCTTTCAAAATGTATGGCGTCGGTGGTGGTGGCGCAAAGATATCTGTGGTTCTGTAACTGGGCGGCGGATGGTGCCTCTAAGGTGAGGCTGAGTAAGCTCCCTTTTTGAGGTAAGCTCCTTTTTGGAGAGGATTTGGAGAAGTTGGTAAAGGACCTCGGAGAGTCTAAGGGCGGAAGGTTGCCGGAGGACAAGCAGAAGCAGACCCGTCCTCTACCGCTATCCAAACGTCAACTGCGAGAGTTTCGTCAGTCAAGGTTTGGTCAGTTTCAGAGAGAATGTTTTTAGTATAGATCTCAGGGGTTTCGAGGATTTAGGGGGGCGGGTAGAGGTTTTGGAACCTCCTCATCTCCAAACCTCAAGAAGTCACAATGAAGCGAGGGAGGTCCAGGCAGGATTAGTGCCCGTGCGGGGTCAACTAAGTGATTTCTATCCTGCCTGGGCCCAAATTACGTCAGATCAGTGGGTGTGGGAGATCATTCAGAAGGGATATGCTTTAGAGTTCCAACAGCCAGTGATAGACGCCTTCATTCAATCCCCATGCAGGACGAGTTCAAGATGGTCTGCCATGTGATAAACTTTGGACAGACTGTTGGCATTCAAGGCAGTTGTGCCGGTCCGGGCAGACCAGTCCTGATGCGCTCGATACTCCATATATTTTGTGGAGCCAAGAAAGGAGGGAACCTGGAGGTCAATTCTGGATCTCAAAGGCATAAACAAGTGTCTCAGAGTATTGCACTTATCTCCAGGAACAAGCAGGAATGAGTCTTCACATATGGGTATCGTCGGTACCGACGGAGCCTGCGCGGGAACGCTCCCCAGTGTCCAAAAGGAAGGCTTTTGGGAGCATCCCACAGCGCCTGCGCGCTACCTTCCTGCCTTTCCTAACTGCCTCTCTCCCGTTCTTCTTTTCCGTGGAGCCAGCAGGTCGTGTTTCCTGCCACCGCTGAAGAATTTCTTATTTTCTTTTATTTTTTTTTAGTCGCGTGACTGCCTTCTCGATTCCGGACCGGTACCACCGGTCTTTTTTCTTTCTTTAAAAAAAACAACAACAACAAAAAAAAAAACTACAGTGCATTTTTTCTTCTGGGGCCTTAGGCCTACAGATATAGTTTTCCTCATGGAAAAACCAGCCTCCGGGTTTAAAAAGTGCACGAAGTGCAGCAGCACTATTTCTGTCACAGACACCCATGACTGGTGTCCAAAATGTTTAGGTCCTGACCACTCCATAGCGGATTGTGAGTCCTGTTCTATGATGTCTAAGAGAGGGTTACAAAATCGGGCAGCCAAGCTCAGTACCCTGTTTCCCTCCAATGCAGCTTCTGTGGCATCGACGTCTTCCAGGGCTTCTTCTTCATCCCATGGATCTCAGGTAACCAAACTTAAATCTGGCCGGTCCTCAAAGAGTTCATCTCCCTCTAAGTATCGAGATGCCCCCGGGCTTACTCTTGAGGAATCCACACCGGCAAAATTACCCCGGCGGGAGGCTCCGGCTTCCAAAGCTCTACCTATGGGGACACAGGTTGACATCGATGGCTCGGCCTCGACCGATCACCTGTTACAATGTTCTGGGGTACTGGCGGTTACCACCGGTACCAACATCCAGACATTGGTGGCGTCGATGGATCAGAATATTCTGACCATGCAGCGTGCCATCACGGCATTCATACAAGCTGCGACGCCTGCGGTACCGCAACAAACCCCGTTGTCGGTACCGGTACCGATTCTGGTACCGAATCCGAAATCGGTTCCGATACCGGTACCACTTGCATCGACATCAGCATCGACGGCAGCGGTACGCTATCCAGTGATGCCTATCAGTACCGACTCGGTACCGATTACTCCCGATGTCGATACCTCCCGGTACGTGTATCGCGCTCTGCGAGAGCATCCAGACAGTCGATACATCGATTCCTCTGAAGACTCTGATACATCAGAGGCCTCAATTGAAGCATCGAGGATCCTTCCTCAGGAACCCTCTTCTCCAAAAAGGAGAATGTCTCCTCCTGAAGACTTGTCTTTTCAGGACTTCATTAGGGAGGTGGCCAAAGGACTGTCCATCTCAGTGGCCTCTGAAACTGAACCTAGAGCCAAAAAATTAGATATCCTACAATATCCTAAGGCTCCTAAAGAGGCAGCCACCTTACCAGTACATGAGATTCTTTATGATCACATATTGGGCATATGGGAGACTCCTCTTTCCACGTCCCCTCATTCCCGAAGGTTGGACACCATGTATCGTGTTCCTCCTTGTCCTGGATTTCATAAGACTCAGCTTCCTCACCACTCTATTGTGGTAGAGTCTGCTATGAAAAAGATCAAGAGTACAAAAAGGCACTCCTCTGCTCCTCCAGGAAGAGAATGCAGAACCCTAGATGCCTTTGGCAGGAAAATCTTCCAGGCCAGTATGCTTGTAGCCAGAATCAACTCCTATAGTCTCTATATGGGGATGTTTCTGAAAGAAGTTACAGATCATCTGCAAACCTTATCTCCTTTTATGTCAGAAGATAAGAGAGAAGAATATATCACCTGCCTTAAACAGGCACAGGATGTATCCAAGATTTCCAACCGTGCAGCCTTTGACTCTTTTGAGGGTGCCAGTAGAGCCTCGGCTATTGCCATAGGTGCACGCGGAGTTGCTTGGTTACAAGCCTCTGATTTGGAATCCTGGGTACAGGATGGTCTAGGTAACCTTCCCTGTATGGAGAAAACCTCTTTGGCAAAGATTGGCAAGCAAAGGCCAACCAGATGGATGCTGAAAATTCTGCTTTAGATGGACTTTCAAAGTCTACTACTGCTCCTTTTAAAAAGAGCTTGTTCAAAAAAGGATCTTTCCCAAAAAAAGGGAAATTTTCTTCGGGTTATGGTCAGGCCTCTTCCCAAGGTCGTTTTGCTACAAAGAGACAGCAACAACCAAAACAGGCCAGGTCTCAGGCTGCGAGGACTGCTACGGCCCAACAGCCTCAGCCTCCTCAGGGCCTTTGACTTTCCACTAGAGAACTTAGCCTTTCTGGCTCTAGAACATCCAGAGCCTCTCACCATCCCAGGAAGGTTAGCTCACTTTGCTCCTGATGGGAACAAATCACAGCAGAGCAATGGACCCTCTCCATCATACGAGATGGGTACAAGCTTCATTTCTTAAACCTTCCTCCTCACACCATGGTGAAACAGTTCAATTCTCCAACATCTCTCCTCAACCTTCTAGGTCAGGAGATTGCTACCCTTCTTGCCCAAGGGGCAATAGAAGAAGTACCCCTTCTTCAATAGGGCTCAGGGTTCTACTCCCCCTATTTTCTCATTCCAAAGAAAACGGGGGGCTACAGACCCATACTAGATCTCAGAGAATTGAACAAGTTTCTATGCAAGGAGAAATTCAAGATGATCTCTCTCGGAACTCTCCTTCCATACCTCCAGAGTCAGGACTGGCTTTGTTCTCTAGATCTCAAGGATGCGTACACCCATGTTCTCATCCATCCAACACACAGAAGGTTCCTTCGGTTCCTGTACCAAGGAAAGCACTACCAATACAAAGTGCTTCCTTTCGGTCTGGCCTCTGCTCCAAGAGTGTTCACAAAATGCATGGCAGTAGTAGCTGCATTTGTGCGCACTCTAGGAATATTCGTATTCCCATATCTGGACGACTGGCTCATCCGAGCTCCATCCCAGTCAGAGGCCCAGACTTCCCTGGCCTGCACAAGACGTGTTCTTCAGTATCTGGGACTGGTAATCAACATTCCAAAATCCCATCTCACCCCTACTCAGTCTCTAGAGTTCATAGGGGCCTTACTGGATACCACAACTGCAAGGGCCTATCTCCCCCAGGCCCGTTGCCTACGCTTGGTGCAGGTAGCCTCCCAGATTCAGTTAAAATCCCATTTAACTGCTCGAGAGATGTTACAACTCTTAGGCCACATGGCATCCATGGTGCATGTGGTTCCTTACGCTCGCCTTCACATGAGGACAGCTCAGTGGACCCTATCTACCCAATGGACTCAGGCATCAGGTTGCCTGTCAGACAAAATAGCAACCTCCAGTCACCTCTTTTGGTCCCTCCACTGGTGGAAGTCCACTCAAAATCTGTTGCTGGGGTCCCCCTTTCAACAGGTGTTACCCCGAGCAACCCTTACAACAGATGCCTCTCCAAAGGGTTGGGGAGCTCATCTACAAGATCTCTCGACCCAAGGCATCTGGTCACCACAGGAGACATCTCTACATATCAACCTCTTAGAGCTCAGAGCAATCTTTCTGGCTCTCAGAGTCTTCCACACCCTGCTCAGCTACAAGACAGTCCTCATCCACACGGACAACCAGGTAGCCATGTTCTACGTGAACAAGCAGGGAGGGACTGGCTCTCTGTCGCTTTGCAACGAAGCTCTCAGATTGTGGGCCTTCGCCAGAGAGCATCAAATCCATCTCATGGCAGTGTATCTTCCAGGGGTTCAAAACTCTTGGGCAGACAGACTCAGTCGAGTTCTGCTTCCACACGAATGGTCCCTCCATGGGGACCAGATAGCCAGGATTTTTCGGATTTGGGGTACCCCAGACATAGACCTGTTTGCAAGTCCGTGGAATGCCAAACTTCCCCGGTTTTGTTCCAGGATTCCATGTCAGGGAGTTCAGGCCAGGGATGCCTTCCTCCTTCATTGGGGGCAAGACTTCCTCTATGCCTTTCCACCTATTCTCCTCATCCCCAAAACTCTGTTCAAGCTTCAGAGAGACAAGGGGTCTATGATCCTCATAGCACCACATTGGCCACGCCAAGTGTGGTACCCTCTAACTCTGCATCTCTCTCAAGCTCCCTCCCTGGACCTGGGGTCTGCTCCAGATCTCCTCTCCCAGGAGGAGGGAACCTTGTGGCACCCAACTCCTCAGTCTCTTCATCTCAGAGCCTGGTTGCTGAAGGCCTAGATCTTCAGGATTTACACCTTTCTCAGCAAGTGAAGGATATCCTTCATGCTTCCAGAAAGCCTTCCACCAGACGTTCCTATGCTTTTAAATGGAAAATGTTTTCCATTTGGTGTGCAGAGAAGGGTCTCAACCCTCTTGCAATACCTTTGAATTCTTTACTAGACTATTTGCTGCATTTATCCCATGCAGGCCTTAAAACAAATTCAATCAGAGTCCATTTGAGTGCTATTGCAGCATCCCTTAAGCCTCTCAATGGAAAACCTATTTCCTCTCATCCTCTTATAGCAAGATTCATGAGAGGCCTTCTTTTGACTAAACCTCCCATTAGACCACCTTCAGTGGCATGGGACTTGAATATGGTTCTTGGCCAGCTTATGAAGCCACCCTTTGAACCCTTAGCCACTACCTCCTTGAAATTCCTTTCCTGGAAAGTTATTTTTCTCATTGCAATCACCTCAGCTCGCCGTATCAGTGAGTTGCAAGCTTTAGTGGCTAATCCTCCTTATACAAGGTTCCATCATGACAAGGTAGTCCTCAGAACTAATCCACACTTTATGCCTAAAGTGGTCTCACCTTTTCATGTGAACCAGGAGGTGTATTTACCTGTCTTTTTTCCAGGACCTCATGCATCAAGTGCAGAGAGGAATCTTCATACCCTGGATTGTAAAAGAGCACTTGCTTTCTACTTACAAAGGACACAGCAACCTAGAAAGTCCTCTCAACTTTTTGTTGCTTTTGATCCTTCTCATTTAGGACTTCCAGTCTCTAAAAGAACTCTGTCTAATTGGATTGCTCAGTGTATTTCCTTCGCCTACCAGAGTAAGAACCTTTCTCTGGAGGGCCATGTCACAGCTCACAATGTGACGGCAATGGCAGCCTCTATGGCTCATCTTAACTCTGTGTCCACCGACCAAATCTGTCGAGCGGCCACCTGGGCATCGGTTCATACCTTCACAGCCCATTACTGCTTGGACAAGGACTCCCGCCGGGATGCCTTGTTTGGTCAGGCTGTTCTCAAACACCTGTTCCATACCTAATCAACTCCTACCCTCCATCCCTGACTGGATGCCTGAGATTCATGGGTGCAGGTGGAGCCCTTCCCAGGGACTCACCATCTGGGTTATCTCCCAGGCATCTCTAGCTGAGGAGTCCCCATATGTGAAGACTCATTCCTGCTTGTTCCTGGAGATAGCACAGTTACTTACCTGTAACAGGTGATCTCTGGGAACAGCAGGAATAAGTCTTCACAACCCACCCACCTCCCCTAGGAGTTGTATCTCTCTATCTATCTTTCCTTTCCTCTCTCTCTCTTTGTCTCAGCTTTAAAACTCGAACTGGAGAGAGGCAGTTAGGAAAGGCGGGAAGGCAGCGCGCAGGCGCTGTGGGATGCTCCGAAAAGCTTTCCTTTTGGACGCTGGGGAGCGTTCCTGCGCAGGCTCTGTCGGTACCGACGATACCCATATGTGAAGACTTATTCCTGCTGTTCCCAGAGATCACCTGTTACAGGTAAGTAACTGTGCTTCGCATGGAAACGCTGAGATCGGTCATAGTGGTAGTGCGACAGGGAGAATTTCTCACGTAATTAGACCTTTCGGAGGCTTATCTACACATTCCAATTCGGTTAGAGCATCAGAGATTACTCAGATTTGCGGTTCCAATGGGGCATTTCCAGTTCCAGGCGTTGCCGTTTGATTTGGCAACAGTGCCGCAAACCTTCACCAAAGTGATGGTGGTGGTGGCGGCAGCATTGCGCAAGGCAGGGGTATTAGTACACCCTTACCTAGACGATTGGTTGATTTGAGCAAAGTCAAAGAGCAAAAGTGAATTGGCTACCCGCCGAGTGCTTCAATTTCTGCGGAGCCTGGGGTGGGTAATCAATGCATAATGCAGGTTGACGATGTCGCAGGAGTTGGAGTACTTGGGGGCCTGCTTAGATACAAAAAGCGGCAGAGTGTTCCTTCCGCATCTCCGGGCCCAAGGACTCGTCCGAGCCGTTCTGGAAAGAAGGGCCCCCTCGGTGTGGCATTATTTGCAACTGTTGGGAACAATGGCAGCCCACATGAGACCGTTGCAGAGAGCTCTGTTCAGAAGATGGTCGTATTAGTCCGATCAGTTGTTGCAAAGGCTGATTTGTCCTTTGGAAACGAGGCAGTCACTGCAGTGGTGGCTAGACCCGGGGTGTCTGGAGAAGGGGATGTCACTGGAGGCGCCAGATTGGAGACCGTTGACAACAGATGCCAGTCTTTTCGGCTGGGGTGCACACTTCGAAAGGCAGTTTGCCCAGGGGCAGTAGACAGAACTAGAAAAGAGTTGGTCAATCAACAGGTTAGAGTTAAGGGCAGTCACTCTGGCGCTAAAGGCCTTTCAGCAGCTTCTGCAAGGGAAAGCGATTCGAGTGCTGTCAGACAATGCCACAGCGATGGCCTATATCAATCGCCAAGGGGGCACCAGCAGCATGGCTCTCGAATGGTTTCGATAAGGGACTGGCGGTGGCATCTCTAAGAGTTCAGTTGGTGGCGCTCTCGTATTACTGCGTGAAAGTGCAAGGCATGGTGCTTGGGTCACATCCGGATGTTAAAAGATTTTTACGAGCGGCGTCACTTTTGAGGCCACCTTGCCGAGCACCGGTACCGGTATGGGATCTCAATTTAGTGCTGGAAGCATTGGTACAGGAGCCATTCAAGCCGTTGGCAAAAGCGACTCTGAAGGATCTTACGCTTAAGGTGGTATTTTTAGTGGCGATTTCTTTGGCAAGGAGAGTTTCAGAGTTGCAAGCTTTGTCCTGTAGGGAGCCATTTTTGTTATTTTACGAAAAGAAAGTAGTTTTGAGAACGGTTCCTTCTTTCTTACCAAAGGTGGTGTCGGTGTTTCATGTGACTCAGGTGGTGTCTTTGCCAATGTTCGAGAAGGATAGCACGGACAAGTCCAAAAGACGACTGCACTGCTTGGATGTTTGTCGCATGTTACAAAAATATTTGCAGAGAACGGCTCTGCTCCGCAAGACGGACAGATTGTTTGTCTTGTTTGGGGGGTCGAGGCAAGGCAAACCGGCGTCAAAGGCTTCCATTGCAAGGTGGCTGAAGGAGGCCATTGCGTCGGCATATGTATTAAATGGCAAGGCGGTTCCGATAGGCTTAAGAGCTCATTTGACTAGGGCACAGGCGACTTCCTGGGCGGAGTCTAGTTTAGTGCCAGCAGTGGAGATTTGTAAGGCGGCACCCTGGTCGTCGTTGAATTCCTTTGTCAAGCATTACAGGATTGATGTTCAGGAGGAAGGGGACACTAAGTTTGGATCGACAGTGCTTCAGGCTGGTCTGGCAGGTCCCTCCCATTAAAGTATTCACTGCTCTGTTACATCCCCAGAGGTTCGGGACTATTTATTTATTTACATTCTCTTATATACCGCGCTATTCTGCATCAGTGCGGTTTACATTGACTAGACTGGAGGGATGATAAGGAAGGTGAAATTAGACTCACCTGCTAATTGTTGTTCCTTGAGGAACTCCAGTCTAGTCCCACATCCCTCCCTGCTGTAGTGTGTTGGACGGTAGCCTGAAGCAAGGTAAGGTTTATCAGTTGGCTACGGGAGCGGCTTTAATGGCTGTGGTCCATTCTGGGAGTGGGGGTGAGAAATGGCTTCACAGTATTAATGGTACCTGCTAGGAGGCCCTAAAGAGAGGGCGAGGCAAGCCTAAGCAGGAAATTAAATAGCAGTTGCCTGGAAAATTGCAGAATAACTTGGTTAGTTATGTAAGGGTTATACAGTTATAAAGTTTAAGGTAACAATATCTACTTACTTATTGCTCTGGCGAGTCTGCTTTGTCAATAGGTTACTGGAGCAAGGAGGCAGTCCTGGGACTATTTATACTAGCGTCACCAAAAGAGTGACGTGTTCAGTCTCCAAGCTGCGGGAGGAGGAGCAGCTTAAACCCAGAGGTTCAGGACTAGACTGGAGTTCCTCAAGGAACAACAAGGAACTTAGCAGGTAAGTCTAATTTCACCTTGATGAGAAGTGTCTGAAGACTCTTGGGGACAAGGCAGTGCTTGCTTGCCCATTTCTTCTGACCAACATGTCTATTCTGGTGTCTCCTATGAAGAAAGGCTAAAAAGGTTAGGGCTCTTTAACCTGGAAAAGAGACGGCTGAGGGGAGATATGATAGAAGTCTATAAATTAATGAACGGAGTGGAACGGGTAAACGTAGATCGATTGTTTACGTTATCAGAATATAGAAAGACTAGGGGACATGCAATGAAGCTACAGGGTAAACTATTTAAGACTAATAAAAGAAAATATTTTTTCACTCAACGTGTAATCAAACTCTGGAATTTGTTACCGGAGGATGTAGTAAAGGCTGTTAGTGTAGCTGGGTTTAAAAAAGGTTTGGACAAGTTCCTGGAGGAAAGGTTCATAAACCATTATTAAGAAGTGACCGAAGATATCAATGCTTGACCCAGTACAAGCATTGTGGAACTTGTGTCTCTTGGGGAAACTGCTAGGTACATATGACCTAGATTGGCCACTGTTGGAAACAGAATACTGGGCTTGATGGACCTTGGTCTGACCCAGTATGGCATATCTTATGTTACCATACGGAACTCCATTATTTGGAGAGGGCAAACTCTGTCCACTAGATGAGGAGCAGGAGGATTCCTTGGTTGTCCATTTTCAGGAGAGATGAATTAGTGGCTGTGATCACTCAGGTTGCGACCTCCCTTCAGCTAACTGATGTGACCACCAAGGGTGAGAAGCCGCATGGGAATGCCATCTTGCAGAGGGTTTTTGCAAACCCTTCAGAGCTTTTCCCATTTGACAACTCTGTAGGAACATGGTGCTTGTGGAGTGGGATTCTCTGGACACTCCCTTGAAGGGCATCAAGGTTATAAGTAAGTTTTATGCCCTGCCTCAAGCAGACATGGACAATTGGCTGCATTTTCCAAAGGTAGATGCGCAGTGGAAGTTGGTGCCATCCTGAGGGATCAACAGGATCGCAAGGTAGAGGCTTTTATGAAGACGGTATTCTTGGCTTCCTAACTTATTCTTCAGGCTAAAATTTGTGAGGGCTGTGATGACTTGTGCTCTTCTACGGTGGGTGCAGAGCAGTGTAATTGGAAGGATGGAGACCTGTGCTTGGTTAGTGTATGGAGGGTGCTTGTCAGATACCTTCAAGGTTACAAACTCATTCCGCAGGTCTGACAGGTTGTTCATGCTTTACACAGGGTCATGTAAGGGTGAATTGGCCTCTAAAGCGACTTTAGGATCCTGGATAAAGGAGTTGATGGTCTCTGCCTATCTTTTGAGAAATGGAACTGTTCCTGTTCGTAGCCCCAGTCTGGTCCCGGACCTCTGAGTTGTCTACCTTAATCAGCAGCTTGGAGACTGAGGAACCTCCTTTTTTTTCATGATGTCATCCATATATATCTCTGGAATCCGCCTTCCTCCATCAGTTACCTCAGTCTCCAAGCAGCTGACTAGGTCGAGCCCGGGGGTCCGGGCTCACTGGAGGAACAACTAAGGCTTAGTTTGAGTGTAGTGATTAGTCTTCTTATTATTTTAATTACAGATTACAGATTATAGATTCAAAAAAAAAAAAAAGAAAAAATCTAAAGGTGGTCTGTACCTTTAAGGTCTAGGAGCTGTGCCTGTCGGTGCCTTAGCCTCTCCTCTCCCTCTCTTAGTCTTTCCCCTGTGCGGTGCACGGGGTGGTCAGAGGGTCCGGTTCGCTCCAGGTTCGTGGCAGTGGAGCTGAACCGGCAGAGAGTGATCTTTGTTCAGCCACGCACCAAACAGAGGATCTGCCTGTGAGCGCGCCTCTGGCTGAACGTGCAGGGGGGAGCCTGGAGCCGGTCCTCCGCAAGGAGTTTGCTGGGCGGACTTGTGGGCCTTCCCTCCTCCTCGGTCATTGCGGCGTTCTGCGCTCCTGCTTCGCTGCGGTAGCAGCTCAGGTAAGAGGGCAGGCGGGGGGGGGGGAGCGCATTTTCTCCTCTGCCAATTCTTCTTCTTCGCTGCGGCGCGGGCGCACCTTGCGGCAGTGCAGGCCCGGCCATGTGGCGCTCACGCGGGAGGGCTGCTTCGGCTCCCGCGCTTTTTTCCCGGTGTTTTCCCTGCTGCTAGGGCCTCCGTTCGTTAGTGCGAGCGGCTCCGGGGAGCCAGCTAGGGTGCTTTATTTTATTTTATTTTATTTTATTGTTGGGGCGCTTAAAAGAAATATATATATCCAGAACGGCAGCAGAGGTTTGCTTTCTGCCCCCCACCGCACAGCAAGGCACAGCGGGCTCATATTCTCCCTGAGGGGGCATTGCTTCTGAGGGGCCCGGAAGCGGGAACTGGGAAGTGCGCTAGGGCTATGTCGCCCAAACCCCATTGTATGATTTGTGGGGCTAAGAGGTCCTCCCTGTTGGATTCTGGGGTGTGTAAGAGTTGCTCTAAGGAGGCCGCAACCCTGGACCCTCCCGGGGTGAGCGTGGGGGAGCTGCCGGGGTCTGAGGTAGGGCCTTCGGACGTCTCTCCTCCAGGCTCAACCCGTGTGGAGCCGGTGGCGGGGCCCTCGACCGCCACGGGGGGACCAGTGCCCCAGGTGCCCTGGGCAAAGGGACTCGAGTCCATTTTTTCCCCTGATTTTGTGGCTCTGCTGCGGCACGCAGTGGGTGGCCTGCCCCTCGCACTGTCAGAGTCTTCAGAAGGGGCCCGCGCGAAGCGTGGCCCTCAGGCTCTCCCCGCAGAGGATCAACCCGGCGGCAAGAGGCTGCGGTTAGATGCGGAGTCGGTTGAGCCCTCCTTGGCCTCGGAGGGGCGCCTGTCAGAGGAGGAGGGCGAGACTGGGCTCCCTGAGGAGGACTTGGAAGAGGGGGAGCTCGACGACAAGGAGGAGCAAGCCAGAGTGGTGCGAGTCTTCCGGAGGGAAGAACTGCCGGCCCTGATCGCTGAGACGTTGAGCGCCTTAAATATTCCTGCGCAGGGGCCGTCGGAGGACGAGTCTCTGGAGGACCCTTTGTTGCAGGTCTTCCGTAAGTCTCAGAGAGCCTTTCTGGTTCATAGGGTCTTCCAAGAGCTGATTCAGGAAGAATGGAACGTCCCGGGGGCGGCCCTGCGGGGGTCGCGGGTGTTGGGACGGTTATATCCACTGGTGGACCGAGATCGGGAGATCTTCACGCCCCCCAAGGTGGATGCTGCTGTGGCGGCGGTGATAAAGAAGACCACCATCCCAGTGGAAGGCGGCGCGGCCCTCAAGGATGCTCAGGACAGGAAGCTGGATGCCCTACTGCGTCAAGTGTTTGACACTAATGCTCTGTCCCTACAGGCGGCTATTTGTGGGGCCTGGGTGGCCAGGGCCTGTCTTCGCTGGGCTCAACAGGTGCGACCGGCGCAGGCAGAGGACAGGTCCGTGGAGGCGGCCCGCCTGGAGTCAGGGGCGGCCTACTTGTCTGATCTTCACTATGACCTCATGCGGGGTCTCTCCAGCAGCATGGCGTCGGCGGTGGCTGCCAGACGGTACCTGTGGCTCCGTTCCTGGGCGGCGGATTCTTCGTCAAAGGCCAGGCTGAGTAAGCTCCCGTTCAAGGGGCGCCTCTTGTTCGGAGAGGATCTGGAGAAGTTGGTCAAGGACTTGGGCGAGTCTAAGGGCGGTAAGCTGCCGGAGGACAAACCCAAGCAGAGCCGTGGCACCGCGTCAAGCAGATCGCAACAGCGGGACCTTCGCCGCTCTCGTTTCCCACGGTTCGCTACCGGTCAGAGGGGCAGGTTTCCCGCCCGAAACCAGGGGTTTCGGGGTTTCCGGGGAGCCGGCAGAGGCTTTGGGAGGGGGCCCTCGGCCTCCTCCTCCTCCGCCTCTGCCCTGCGGAAGGCGCAATGAGATACGGCGGACCCAGGGGCCTCTAGTTCCCGTAGGGGGCAGGCTACGGGAGTTCAATGCCGCCTGGGTCCAAATGACTTCGGATCAGTGGGTGCTGGAGGTCATAAGAGAGGGCTACGCGCTGGAGCTTCAGCGACCAGTGCGCGATGCCTTCGTGCGGTCTCCCTGCAAGGCGCCCAGCAAGTGCGCGGCGGTGCGGGAGACCGTGCAAAGGCTGCTAGACCTCCGGGCGGTAGAGCCGGTGCCGCAAGACCAACACGGTTGCGGTCGATACTCCATCTATTTCGTGGTCCCAAAGAAGGACGGAGGTTTCCGGCCTATCCTGGACCTCAAAGGGGTGAACCGGTGTCTTCGTGTGGCCCACTTCCGCATGGAAACCCTCCGGTCCGTGATTGCAGCGGTCCGGCCGGGAGAGTTTCTCACCGCTCTAGATCTGTCCGAGGCCTATCTTCACATTCCCATTCGGCGGGAGCATCACCGTTTTCTCCGCTTTGCGGTGCCCTTCGGTCATTTCCAATTCTGAGCACTGCCGTTCGGTCTAGCGACGGCGCCGCGCACCTTCATGAAGGTCATGGTAGTGGTGGCGGCGGCCTTGCGCAAGGAAGGCGTCCTGGTGCACCCGTACCTGGACGACTGGTTGATCAGGGCAAAGTTGAGGGACGAGAGCGTGCTGGCCACGTCCCGGGTGGTCAGTTTCCTGGAAAGCCTCGGTTGGGTGGTCAACAGGGCGAAGAGCAAGTTGGTTCCCTCCCAAGACATGGAATACTTAGGAGCACGCTTCGACACAGGGACCGGGCAGGTGTTCCTTCCTCGGCAAAGGGCGCAGAAGTTGCGGACGTTAGTACGGAAGTTCTTGAAGAGACGGGAGTCCACGGCGTGGCAGTATCTGCAACTGTTGGGCACTATGGCGGCGACCATTGAGCTGGTACCGTGGGCGAGGGCTCACATGCGGCCCTTGCAGAGGGCGCTGCTCAGGCGCTGGTCGCATCAGCGGGACCCGCTGTCTCAGAGACTCGCTTGTCCGGACGAGACGCGGGCGGGGCTGCGCTGGTGGTTGGATCCCCGCTCCTTGCAGAGGGGGAGGCCCCTGGCGGTGCCCGAGTGGATAGCGTTGACGACGGATGCCAGCCTCCTGGGTTGGGGGGGCCACTGTCGGGGTCAGTTTGCTCAGGGACAGTGGGACCCTCAGGAGCGCTCGTGGTCGATCAATCGTCTGGAGTTGCGTGCGGTGTCGCTGGCGTTGGAGTGTTTCCGGCCGATCCTCGGAGGGTCGGCGGTAAGAGTCTTCTCCGACAACGCCACTGCGGTGGCCTATATCAATCGCCAAGGCGGGACCAGCAGCACGGCTCTCGAGGCGGAAGCTGAGACTCTGTTCGCGTGGGCCGAGCGGCATCTTCTGGTGGTGTCGGCGGCGCACGTGGCAGGAGTGGACAACGTGGAAGCAGACTTTCTCAGTCGCGTGCGGGTGGATCCAGGAGAGTGGGTCCTCCATCCGGAGGTGTTCGCGATGCTCACGCGGCGGTGGGGCACGCTGGTGATGGACCTGATGGCCACTTTCAGCTCGGCGAAGGCCAGCCGCTTCTTCAGCAGGCGAAGGGAAGGGATGTCCGAGGGTCTCGATGCGCTGATTCAGCCCTGGCCGGAGGGCCAGCTGTTGTACGTCTTCCCGCCGTGGGTGCTCATTGGAAGGGTGCTCCAGCGGGTGGAGAGCTTCCGGGGGCTGGTGATCTTGATAGCTCCGGATTGGCCTCGTCGCCCTTGGTATGCAGACCTGCTGAGGCTTCTGGTCGCGCGGCCGTGGCGGCTCCCTGTCCGTCCGGATCTGCTGGCGCAGGGGCCTCTGTTCATGCCTCATGTGGATCGGTTCTCGCTTACGGCTTGGCTATTGAAAGGGCTCGATTGAGGACTAGGGGCTATTCCACGGCGGTGATTTCCACCCTGTTGAAAGCTCAGAAATGGTCCACGTCCTTGGCGTATGTCCGGGTCTGGAGAGTTTTCTCAGATTTTGGATTTTTTGCAGGATGGTTTCGACAAGGGCCTGGCGGCGGATTCGCTTCGGGTGCAGGTCGCGGCCCTGTCGTGCTACCGCGGACGGGTGGCCGGTAGATCCATTGGAGAACATCAGGATGTCAAGCGGTTCCTGCGCGCGGTGGCGTTAATTCGACCGCCCAGACGACATCTGGTTCCGCAGTGGCAGCTCCCGCTTGTGCTGATGGCGCTGGAGCAGGAGCCCTTCGAGCCCTTGAGCTCGGCTTCCTTGAAGGATCTCACATTGAAGGTCGTGTTTCTGGTGGCTATTTGTTCGGCCAGGCGCATCTCGGAGCTGCAGGCGTTGTCCTGTAAGGAACCCTTCTTGTCTTTTTTCGAGTCCAAGGTGGTCTTGCGGCCTGTGCCGGCCTTCTTACCCAAGGTCGTGTCGGCGTTTCATCTGAATCAGGATATTTCCTTGCCCGTGTTCCAGGCGGACGCAACGGGTTCCGCGTCACGGACGCTGGACGTCCGTCGGGCCTTGAAGAAGTTTCTCCGGCTTACGGCGGGGTTCCGCCGCTCGGAGCGGTTGTTTATCCTGTTCGCGGGTCCTCGCCGAGGAGAGGCGGCCTCCAAGGCCTCCATCGCCCGGTGGATCCGGGAGGCGATTACGTCGGCCTACTTGCTGAAGGGGGAGACCGGTGCCAGAGGGGCTGCGGGCCCATTCCACCAGGGCCCAGGCTACGTCTTGGGCAGAGTTCCAAGCGGTGCCGCCGGCGGAGATTTGTAGGGCGGCCACGTGGTCTTCTTTGACTCCCTTTATAAGGCATTACCGATTGGACGTACAGTCCGCGCAGGATGCCGGTTTCGGGGCAGCGGTGCTGCAAGCGGTTGCGGCTGGGCCCTCCCGTTAACCTTACTGCTCTGGTACTTACTCAGAGGTCCGGGACCAGACTGGGGCTACGAACAGGAAGGTGAAATTAGACTTACCTGCTAATTGTTGTTCCTGGAGTAGACCCAGTCTGGTCCCGCATCCCACCCCGGTGTTAAGGGGGGGCTTGCAGCACGGTCTACAATTTTCAATGATGACAGGTAAGAAGAGACGTTTGGATGTCATCTTTAAGGGGGGTGGTCGGACAGGTGAGAGGTTAGTCTGGGCACCCTTAGTGTTCACAGTTCGTTAGGTGATTAGTTTTGATACAGTTGATTTGTTGGGGATGTTTCAGTGCTAGGTGGTTGGACCTTGCGGGTGGTAAGTGAGGTCTTGACTTATTTGTTGCTCTGGTGAGTCTGCATTGTCATTAGGGTACTGATGGAGGAAGGCGGATTCCAGAGATATATATGGATGACATCATGAAAAAAAGGAGGTTCCTCAGTCTCCAAGCTGCTGATTAAGGTAGACAACTCAGAGGTCCGGGACCAGACTGGGTCTACTCCAGGAACAACAATTAGCAGGTAAGTCTAATTTCACCTTCCAAAGGGATTAAGAGCTAACTCCACCCGAGCTCAGGCTTCATCTTGGATTGAGTGGAGTTCTGGAACCCCAGTTGACATTTGTCAAGCAATAACATGCTCTTTCCTCTTTACCTTTGTCAAACATTACTGGTTGAATGTCCGTGACAGGGTGGACGAGCAGGAAAAAAGTCCTCATGCTTTTGGAAGCTCTTTTGCACATACAGGTGTCTTCCTGCCAGCTGTCTTTTTATCTCAGTCTCTTCTTACCCACACAGCCTCATGGAAGCATTCAGGAGACTTTCTGTGAGTTACAGTCTTCTAATTTTTTCACTGCCTGCCGTCGCGGCCTTCTTCAATCCCAGTAGAATTCCCTTAGTTTAGAATTTTCAGTTGTTTAACATTTCTTTATTTTCCACGGCTTCCCACTCTTCTGGACTGGTCCAGCAGGACAATCTGGAAGGGGAAATTTTATTTACCTGATTATTTCCTTTCCTGGAGTCCTGCTAGGCCAGTCCAGATCAGTGAGTTTTGTCCCCCTGCCAGCAAATGATGGAGACAGAAAAACAAGATTGTTCTAGTGTCTCCATCATTTGCTGGCAGGGGGACACAACTCACTGATCTGGACTAGTCTAACAGGACTCAAGGAAAGGAAATCATCAGGTAAGTACAATTTCACCATAACAAATATCAAGTTAAAAATGTAATTTTCTCCTCCAACCAAAATACACACTAGAATGTCTCCTGTTGATATGACTCAAAGTAGGCACCCTGTGGAAAATGGCTGTATTTTTAGTGGCATTCTATAAGGGCAGTTTTCAGACAACTGGTTTGTATGTGTAAATGGCTTTTAAAATTGCCCTTCCCATTATATTGTATTGAGATACTGATAACACTGGTTCTAAGGTGTCCCTTTGAGAGCTGGTAGTTTGATGGACCACATAATAAAAACTTCTCTATTAGAAAGGATCAGAGAACTGTTGTGAAAGGGATGAGCAGAGAATGAAAATTGCATTTTGTAGTAATATTGCTCTGTAAACACATGATAGTTTATTGACTTTGTTTCAACAGTCACTGAGTTTTTAGCTTAACGGCAAGAGCATCAACTGAAAACTGCATACAACTACTTGAATCCTACTATCAACACATGATTTTTTCTTAGTGAATCACTTTTCATTCCTGTACTTAAACTTATGTCTTCAGCCTGTAAGCACCGACTCCTCTCTTTGCCTCTGTCTTCCCCTGTAGCATAATAAGAGTTCCCAATGGTGCCAGGAGCACTTTCTGAACTACAAGGGGCTTGTGAGAGCCACAGTAGTAAGACAACAACTGAAAAAGCTACTCAGCAAGTTTAAAGTCCCCAAGTCGTCAAGCGAAGGTACTGTAAAAGAATTGGGGGTGATTTTATAAAGCATTTCCTGTGTGTAAGGCATATTTAATAAGTGGGAAATGGCTGTTAGAAAACTGCATGGGCATATAAATGCATTCATGCACACGTGCTGACAGAGAACATGCAGGTTAACGCAGACCTGGGATAGGCGGTACTGAAGGTACATGTGTACTTCATAAAATACCCACACATAATAGAAGCTATTTTATTTTATTTTATTTTTTTATTTTATTTAGTGTTTATATACCGCTTTTCACTGGGTCAAAGCGGTGTTACATAGGGGGGGGGGGGGAATTAAGTCCAAGGGTAGGGCCATCACCGGTGTGGCAACATTAATGATTTTGACATAGGACAGACTCTGGACATGGGACAGACAAAGGACACAGACAGGTTAGGGTAGCTTTGAGTTAGAGGTTCATTGTGGATGAGATCTGGGGTTTGTGGGTTTTTCGGTGGGATTCGAGTTGAAGTATTCCTGGAAAAGGATGGTTTTTAGCTGTTTTCTGAAAGATAGTAGGTCGGCATTGTTTCTGAGATAGCTCGGTAGAGAGTTCCATAAGGATGGAGCATAAAGTTCAAAGGCTCGATTGCAGGTCCGTTGCGAGCATTTGGTTCTTTTATGAGGGACGGTGAGGGAGACGCTGGAGGCTTGTCTAGTAGATCTGCATATTTAAAGTTATAAATCACCAAAGAGCAGATGACAAACCAGCATATTACTTGTCTAATTAAAAAAAAATATCTCAGATTGTTTCCAGCAAATTATTCTTTTTATACTATTATGGTGCTTATTTATAAGAACCAGTAATAATCCTCGTAGGTCATAAAAACCTCCAAAACACTTTATAATCATTTAAGAGGGCATAAATCTGTTACCTGATTTAATCCTTTGAGTCATTCCTCTGGTGGCCAACATGCAGTAGCTTTGAAAGGGATCTGTCTGAAGGCATATTGAGGAAGTAAAACCACTGCTATTATGACCTTTACCCTTCATAGGACAGCCACTTTAGCACGTCAGCCCTAAAGTGAAGAACTTGTTTAGAAATCTTATGCCTTTCCAGCAGTAGTTCAAGGCAAGGTACAGCCAGATACAGTGGATATTTCCCTGTCCCTGGAGGGCTTGAACCTGAGGCATTGGGGATGGGGAAGTTAAGTGGTTTGCCCAAGGCCACATGGATTGCCAGTGGGATTTGAATCCTGCTCTGTTTGGTCACCAGTCTGCTGCTCTAACCACTAGGCTATTCCTCCACTCCATTTATGTAAATCTCAATTGTATAACATAATATTGTTTGAGATTTTGTTCCTCTTCCCTTTGGAAGTCATCACTCAGGTCAGGTATGGAAAAGTGTCTGAGCTTTATCTTCTAAAAAGTAATATTTTTGAAGTATTATACCATTAAAGTGCCTTGGAATCTTGCTTAACTGGAAAATGCAACCCCCTCTTCAGAGCTGAAGACATGCCCTTCATTTTTGTTCCAGTTTGAGTTGAAGTCATGGCTTCTTTGTATCTGGGTCCTGACTGTGGCTGGAAATGTCTGCTAGCCTCAAGCAAGAGGGCAAATGCATTTTTCAGATCTTTCCAATGGGTGTGAATTCATGGCACAGAGAGAATGATGGATGCAGCCAGGGCCAAATGTAAGATTTTGGTATGCATAGGAAGATGAGGGCATGCATCTTTGTAGCTCAGAGGGTTGAGGGGCGTCCCTTGGAGACTGGAAAGCAGAAGTGATGGTGTTGGGAAAAGGGTGGCACCAGTGGATGGCCCTAAAGTAAATCTGAGAAGGCTCCTTTTTTTGGCCTGGGTATTTGGTGCCTTAGACAATTTCCTAAATCTAAATGCAGTCCTGTATGCAGTAGGTGAGTTTGTTGTCTGAAAATGGACTTCCTGTATGTCTCTGCCACACCAGTCCATATGAATGGGTCCAAGTCTCACCACCAACAGATTGAAACAGAATAAACAAAATAACTCTATGCAGGCTATATCGGACCCTGAGAAGGCTTGTCTGCCAGTATTTTCTCTTGCTCCAGCAGATGGTGCAGACATTTTTACAGTCTGGTAGTGACTGTTAGGGGCAGCAGGCCTAGCTCTTCTTCCCCTTCACGTAGCTGCTTCAGGCTGGGGACTCTGGGAAACAGTCCAGTGGAGGCTGATTTCCCATCCCCCCCTCCTCATTGGAAGACTCTTAAGGTTGATTTAAGGGTTGGTGAGTCTGGTATAGGCTGGCAGGAGACTTTTTCTTTTGTGGCAAGTAAAGCTTTATGCCAGAGAACAGAAACTAAGCAAGCTGAGGTATAGGTCAGCTATCAGCTCCAGAGGCTTGGGGACAGAATTCCATCGCGGGCCAGAATGATCAGCAACTAGAGCCTTGAACAAGGGCGAATATGTCGTCACTCCCAGGTCACCCCCAACCGCAGTTCTAGCAAGGGGAAGCAGTGTCCTGAGTACGGTCCTCGATGGGTAGGCAGCATGTAGTCTGCATGTGAGCAGTGTGCAGGGAGCACAGCAGGAAGTGATTTGCCATGGGGGGTGACAGCCCAGATTCCTTGAGAGAGAGAATGGACCCGTTCTTACTGCAGTCAGGGCTGACCATGTGTTCGGCGTGCAGGCTATCATGACACCCACAGCGAGGATGGGAAATTTGTGCCATGTTGGAGCAGTGGGCCAAGAATGGCGGCACTTTTTGGGCAGTCCCAGGGGGGCAGGCTGTCAGCAGTTTCTTACCCAAAGCCTTTTTCCCCCACTGGATTTTGTTCTTTTGTTACACAATGCCTTTTCTTTATGGCAGCAGGGCTCAATCCCCACTCCTGGTGTGATGGGATCTTTTCTATGGGGGAGTCTGCAATCACCCCACACACTGGTGCAGAATCTGCACAGGGCAGACGGGGTCTCTAGAAGATGCCCAATTGTGCAGAGAAGCTGGTTCTTGGGAGCGGTCTCCTAAATCACTCAGGTCCAAAAAGTCTCTTGAGCTTCAGTGTGATGGTCTTGCAAAGTGGATTTGGACCTCCTGGAGTTAGAGAAAGGCAAACTCACTCCAGGGGTGGAGGAAGAGGACTCCTCGATAGTCTGGCTCTTTCATAAGGAGGAGCTGGGACTGCTTATTGCTCAGGTTTCTAGCCGTTTATGGTTGCAGGATAAAGTCATGCTGGATTGAATTCTTTAAGGGATCTGGAAGACTAACATTTTTTTCCTTTTCTACTGCCTATCTGTGACATTATGATGGCAAAGTGGGAAGCCCCAGCTGCTTCCTTTAAAGTGGGCAGAGTGATGGGAAAGCTGTGCCTGTAGGGTGACTTATCGAGGCTGTCCAGGGTTGATGCCTTGGTCATGGCCGTGACACATAAGGGCAATCCCCCTTCCAGTGGAATGGTGGTTTTAACGACTCCCAACCCTGCGAGGTAGGGGGTCCTACTGAAGCAGGGCTTTGAGACATCAGGTACCTTCTCTGACCCTTTCCAAATTCAGGCTGAAAACTCACCTTTTCGTGGCCGCTTTCAGATCTTGACTCACCTGATCTCCTTTGTGTTTCCTTACCATTCCCCCTAGATGTATCCCATGTCTGTCTTGACTAGATTGTCCCTGCTCATCAGAGCTTACAATCTTTTACGTGTCTGTGCAGCGCTGCATATGTCTTGTAGCACTATACAAATGTTCATTAGTAGTAGAGACTGCTAGTTTTGGGCTCCGGGCAGTGTTTTGTGGAAGTCAGGTGTATCAGCCACTTCTGAGACATATGTAGCAGGTGGTGGAATGCCTCTTGGGTTGGTAGAGTCAGTGTCCTTGGAGCCAGGTTTGGCCTTTCCGGTGGATGCTTTTTATGGTCTGATGACAACTTTAGCCAGGGAGTCTCTATGGCTGCAGCATTGGGAGGCAGATGCTGCCTGCAAGACCTGCTTAAGTAAATTACCATTCCAGGGTAAACTCTTTTTTGGGGAAGAGTTAGGGAAGCTGGTTAGAGTATTCAGAGAGTTGGAGGTTCAGTAGCTTCCAGGGAAACAAAGTCGTGTGGTCCCTCAATTGGAATCTGGCAAAGGCAAGCTCCAGGACTCCCAGAGCTTTCATTCTAGCAGATATTCTTGGATAGGGTACAGTCAAAGAACAGGCAGTCATGGTGCTCATTTTCCTTTTTGGGGGAACAAGCATACCTTAAGTGAGGGTTGCGGGGCCTGCGCCATCTCATTGCTAATGGGGGGGGGGGGGGGGGGGTTGGTTCAGCCAGTTAATATGCAGAGTAGGCCTAAATCAATCCAACATAATGAGTTTTGGAGATTATCCAGGAGTAGTACTCCTTGGAGCTTCGCATTCTGATTAGAGAAGTTTTCATCGCTTCCCTGGCTGGGGTTATGTGAAAAAGGCTGCACTGTGGGAGGAGACCTTAGTGCATTTGTTGCAATTGGAGGCCATTTCTCCTTGAGGATTGGTGTTGACTAGAGTTACTGTTAACCCCGAGATTTGGTTCTATATATAATTTTGGATTGTGTTCATCACCCCTGATGCAGACAGACTGTGCTGAAACACCGTCGTGTTGGGCTGATTAAATTTACCCTCTGGCTATCTGCTCTGTGGCTTTTGTAATTACCCCTTTCTGTTTTTCTTTTTGCCCTGGTCTGGTAGAACTCCAGGAAAAGAAATGGCAAGCATACATTTCACCATCTTTGTTGGCAGTATAAAGCTGCAATATTTTCTTCTGGTTTCTTTTAGTGGCGTCTTTAACTGGGCTTTTACACTAAGAGCAAGGTTGTGCTTACTTCCTCTGTTCCTTCCTCCTCTAGGTGACCCGGATCCGATTCTGCGGTGTATCGTTTCAGGATTCTTTGCCAACGCTGCTAAACTTCACTCAACAGGAGTTTACAGGTAACACTGACTTCTCAGCAGCGCCTTTTCATTTCTGAAATCAAGGGCTGCAGAGAAAGACATTTTGCACTGGAACAGCCACTAGTGAACAGAAAGCAAGAAATGTAAGCTACTGTCAGTTCTGCTTGGAGATTTCAGACAGTCGCTTAGACTTTTTTTTTATATCTTCTGGCTTTTCAATTGGTGAATTGTATTAAAAGAAAATGCTTTGGTGCAGAATTCCAGTAATATACATAGAAAAAAAATTGGATTCTTTGCAGTTTGTGATAGCACCTTTGGATAACTCTTACTATAACCAATGAAAGGTATTTTGCATGACCTTTCAGCAGTGCCAATGCCAGGATATTGGGGCCACCTAGACAAAACTTCAGCCTTATATTGCTCTTAATTAACTTTAAGGGCCTAGTGTCGTCCCCCTGCCCCAAGATTTTCATAATGAAATCCAACAATTATGATCACTCCAACACTACCACTCTCAGAACATTTCTGTAAAAATGATAATTGGACATCATTTTTAAATAGTAAACTTTGATCTCCAGGAACAAGCAGGAATGAGTCTTCACATATGGGTACGTCGGTACCGACTGAGCCTGCGCGGGAACGCTCCCCAGCTTCCCAAAAAGGAAAGCTTTTGGGAGCATCCCACTGCGCCTGCGCGCTGCCTTCCCGCCTTTCCTGACCAGCTCTCCTCAGTTCTTCTTTGCCACGGAGCCAGCAGGTCGAGCCCTGTCACCGCTGAAGAAGTTCTTTATTTTATTTTATTTCTTTGGTCGCGTGTCTGCCTCCCCGACTCTGGACCGGTACCGCCGGTCTTTTCTTTCTTCTTTTAAAAAAAAAAAAAAAAAATCATCTATACTTTTCTCCACTTAGTGTAATTTTTTCTTCTAGGCCTCAGGGCCCAAGAGAAAATTTCCCTCATGGAAAAACCAGCCTCCGGGTTCAAGAAATGCACTAAGTGTAGCGGTACTATTTCTGTTACAGATACCCATGAATGGTGCCTTAAATGTTTGGGTCCTGAACACTCCATTCCGGATTGTCCGTCCTGCTCTCAAATGTCTAAACAGGGCCTACAGAACCGAGCAGCTAAGCTCCATGTCCTGTTTCCCGCTGATGCAGCGTCGGTAGCATCAACATCTTCCAGGTCTTCTTCTCCTGATGGATCTCAGGTAACCAAACATAAGTCTAGCAGGTCCTCGAAGGGTAGATCTCCCTCTAAGCATCGAGATGCCTCCGGGCTTGCCCTCGAGGATCCTGCGCCAGCAAAACAACCCCGGCGGGAAGCTCCGGCTTCCAAAGCTCCTCCTACGGGGTTACAGGTTGACATCAATGGCACGGCCTCGACCGATCACCTGTTAGAATGCTCTGGGGTACCGGCACAATCTCCCGGTACCGAACTCCAGACATTCATGGCGTCCATGGATCAGAATGTTCTGTCCATGCAGCAGGCTATTACAGCCTTTATTGAAGCTGCGACGCCGACGGTACCGCAACGAGCTCCGTTGTTGGTATCGGTTCCGGTACCGCCTCCAGCGCCGATACCGGTTCCGACTGCATCCACATCGACCCGGATACCAGCAGCGGTTCCTTGTCCAGGGCTATTTCTCGGTACCGATCCGGTTCCGAGAACGCCCGATGTCGATACCGCTCGATACGCATACCGAGCGTTGGAAGAGCACCCTGACAGACGGTACTTCGATTCCTCTGGTGATTCTGATTCATCGGATGAATCTCCCGAAGTATCCATAGCCCTTCCTGAGGAGCCTTATTTATTTATTTATTTATTTATTTAACATCTTTTATATACCGCTCTATTTATAATCAGCGCGGTTTACATAGAACAAGAAAACATCAGATAAGGTACATGTTATCTGTTTTTTACATAGAACAAGGAACAAAAACTTGGATAACCGGGGAAATTATTTACAATGAATACAACACATTGTCTATTTACATATGAACGGAATAAAGCCTAAAAGAATTTTCATAGTATGAGAGAGAGGTGTGAAAAGTTATTGGGTTAGCAGAGGTGGCGTGTTAAGAACGGGAATGGTGCTATTTGAGTGATCTTGTGTTATTGTGTTTTCTGGGAAATATTTGATGAAAAGGTGATGCTTCAAGGCCTTTCTAAACTGGAAGAGGTCAGTGATGGTTCTAATTTGTGGTGGGAGGGTGTTCCATAGCTTTGGAGCACATAAACTGAAGGATCGGTTTACAGTTGCGGAGTTGTATCTTAAGGACTCTTTTGGAACTCTTAGCATGTTTAGTTCAGTGGTTCTTCTACTCCTGTTGGAAGGAATTGGTAGGATTAACTCCGAAAGTGAAGGAGGAGCAAGCCCTTTTTGAGCTTTGAAGGCTAGAAGCAAGGTCTTGAAGGTAATTCTTCCAAAAAGAAGAATGTCTCCTCCAGAAGATTTGTCCTTTCAAGACTTCATAAGAGAAGTAGCTAAAGGACTTTCTATTTCAGTCACTTCTGAATCAGAGCCTAGAGCAAAAAAATTGGATATTTTAGGATACCCCACGGCTCCTAGAGAGGCAGTCACCTTACCAATTCATGAGATTCTTTATGAACACATGATAGAGTGAGAGGAGTCTCCCATAGATCACTCTCCTCATTCTCGCAGGTTAGACACTATGTACCGTGTCCCTCCCTGTCCTGGATTTCAAAAAACTCAGCTTCCTCACCATTCCATTGTGGTGCAGTCAGCTATGAAGAGGATAAAGAGTACAAAGAGACACTCTTCTGCTCCTCCAGGAAGAGAATGCAGAACCTTGGATGCTTTTGGTAGGAAAATCTTCCAGGCCAGTATGCTCATTGCCAGAATCAACTCATATAGCCTCTATATGGGTATGTTTCTAAAAGAAGTGGCAGAAAAGTTGCGCACTTTCTTCCCTTTTATTCCAGAAGATAGAAGGGAAGAATTTCTCCTTTGGCTTAAGCATACTCAAGACATTTCAAAGTTTTCCAACAGGGCAGCCTTTGACTCCTTTGAAGGTGCCAGCAGAGCCTCAGGCATTGCCATAGCTGCTCGCAGAATTGCTTAGCTCCAGGCTTCTGATTTAGAACCCTGGGTTCAAGATGGCCTAGGAAATCTGCCCTGTACAGGTGAAAATCTATTTGGCAAGGAGTGGCAGATCAAAGCCACTCAAATGGATGCAGAAAACTCTGCTCTGGATAGACTTTCAAAGTCAACCTCCATTCCTGCCAAGAAAAAAACTTTTAAGAAGTCTTTTTTCAAGAAGGGCAGATTCCCTTCCACTTCTGGCCAACAATCTTCTACAGGTCGCTTTACCACTAAGCGTCAGCAACCTAAGCAGGCCAGAACTAAGTCTGCAGGGCCTGCTGCAACTCAGCAGTCCCAACCCCCTCAGGGTTTTTGACTTGATGCTAGAGAACTTAGCCTTTCTGGCTTTGAAACAGCCAGACCCTCTCACCATTCCAGGAAGGTTAGCTCATTTTGCTCCCAGATGGGAGCAAATCACATCAGAGCAGTGAACCCTCTCTATCATCAGAGAGGGTTACAAACTTCATTTCTCAGACCTTCCTCCCCACACCATGGTGAGACACTTCAATTCTCCCACATCTCTTCTCGACCTTCTAGGTCAGGAGATAACTACCCTTCTTGCCCAAGGGGCAATAGAAGAAGTACCTCTTCTCCAACAAGGGTCAGGTTTCTACTCCCCCTATTTTCTCATTCCAAAGAAGACAGGGGGATACAGACCCATTTTAGATCTCAGAGAATTGAACAAATTTCTATGCAAGGAGAAGTTCAAGATCCTTTCTCTGGGCACTCTCCTTCCATACCTTCAAAGTCAGGATTGGCTTTGTTCTCTAGATCTCAAGGATGCGTACACCCATGTCCTCATCCATCCATCTCACAGAAGATTCCTACGTTTTCTTTTCCAAGGAAAACATTATCAATACAGAGTGCTTCCTTTCGGCCTGGCCTCTGCCCCAAGAGTGTTCACCAAATGCATGGCAGTAGTTGTTGCATTTCTACGCACTCTGGGAATATTTGTCTTCCCATACCTGGACGACTGGCTCATCCGAGCTCCATCTCAGTCAGAGGCTCAGATTTCCCTGGACCGCACAAGGCGCATTCTGCAGTATCTGGGACTTGTGGTAAACCTTCCCAAGTCTCAGCTTACCCCTACTCAGTCCCTAGAATTCATAGGGGCCTGGTTGGATACCACCACTGCAAGGGCCTACCTTCCCCAGGCCCGTTGCCAACGTCTAGTGCAGTTAGCCTCCCAGATTCAGTCAAGGAGCCACTTAACTGCCCGGGAGATGCTACAACTGCTAGGCCACATGGCTTCCACAGTGCATGTGGTACCCTATGCTCGCCTACACATGAGAGCAGCTCAATGGACTTTGTCCACCCAGTGGACTCAAGCATCAGGAGCTCTCTCAGACCAAATAGCAACCTCCAAGCGTCTCTTTTGGTCTCTCCAATGGTGGATGTCCACTCAAAATCTGTTGCTGGGGTCCCCCTTCCAACAGTTGTTGCCCCAAGCAACCCTCACAACAGATGCCTCCCAAACAGGTTGGGGAGCTCATCTTCAGGACCTCTCCACTCAAGGCACTTGGTCTCCACAGGAGACCTCTCTTCATATCAACCACTTGGAGCTTCGAGCAGTTTTTCTAGCTCTCAAGGTCTTCTATACCCTCCTCAGCTACAAGACAGTCCTCATTCATACGGACAATCAAGTAGCCATGTTTTACATAAACAAGCAAGGAGGAACTGGCTCTCTGTCTCTTTGCAACGAAGCTCTAAGATTGTGGGCCTTCGCCAGAGAGCATCAAATCCATCTCCTAGCAGTATACCTCCCAGGAGTCCAAAACTCTTGGGCAGACAGACTCAGTCGAGTTCTGCTTCCACACGAATGGTCCCTGCACATGGATCAGGTACTCAGAATCTTCCAAGAATGGGGAACCCTGGACATAGACCTCTTTGCAAGTCAGTGGAATGCCAAACTTCCCCGGTTCTGTTCCAGAATTCCGTGTCAGGGAGTTCAGGCCAAGGATGCCTTCCTCCTTCATTGGGGTCACGGTTTCCTTTATGCCTTTCCACCCATTCCTTTGATTCCCAAGACTCTGTTCAAACTCCAGAGGGATCAAGGATCTATGATCCTCATATCTCCATGCTGGCCACGCCAAGTGTGGTACCCTCTACTTCTGCATCTCTCTCAAGCCCCTTCCCTGGACTTGGGAGCTGCTCCAGACATTCTGTCTCAGGAGGAGGGGGACTTTGTGGCACGCAAACCCCAAGCCCCTTCACCTCAGAGCTTGGTTACTGAAGGCCTAGACCTTCAAGGCTTGAATCTTTCTCAGCAGGTGAAGGATATTCTCCATGCTTCCAGAAAACCTTCCACCAGGCGTTCCTATGCCTTTAAATGGAAAAGATTTTCCATTTGGTGTGCTGAAAAGGGTCTTGACCCTCTAGCACTACCTTTAAATTCTCTCTTAGACTATCTCCTGCATCTTTCTGATGCAGGACTTAAGACAAATTCAGTAAGAGTCCATTTGAGTGCTATTGCAGCATCCCTTAAGCCCATCAATGGACAACCTGTTTCCTCTCATCCTCTCATTGCAAGATTCATGAGAGGCCTAACTTTAACCAAACCTCCCATTCGGCCTCCTCTGGTGGCATGGGACTTAAATTTGGTTCTTGGCCAGC
This sequence comes from Ichthyophis bannanicus, assembly GCA_033557465.1. Lineage (NCBI taxonomy): Eukaryota > Metazoa > Chordata > Amphibia > Gymnophiona > Ichthyophiidae > Ichthyophis > Ichthyophis bannanicus. Next base: position 72,712,963 of record CM066049.1, on the reverse strand, counting down.
TTATGAAGCCACCCTTTGAACCCTTAGCCACTACCTCCTTGAAATTTCTTTCTTGGAAGGTTATTTTCCTCATTGCAGTCACTTCAGCTCGCCGCATCAGTGAACTGCAGGCTTTAGTTGCTAATCCACCTTATACAAGGTTCCATCATGATAAGGTAGTCCTTAGGACAAATCCACACTTTATGCCTAAAGTGGTCTCACCTTTTCATCTTAATCAAGAGGTATATTTACCTGTCTTTTTTCCAGCTCCTCATGCATCCAGTGCAGAGAAGAGTCTTCATACTCTGGATTGTAAAAAAGCTCTTGCTTTTTACCTACAAAGGACACAGCAACATAGAAAGTCTTCCCAGCTTTTTGTTGCTTTTGATCCTTCTCATTTGGGACTTCCAGTCTCTAAGAGAACACTGTCCAACTGGATTGCTCAGTGTATTTCTTTCGCCTACCAGAGCAAGAACCTTTCTCTGGAGAGCCATGTCACAGCTCATAATGTGAGGGCCATGGCCACTTCTATGGCTCATCTAAATTCTGTGTCTATCGACCAGATCTGTCGAGCAGCCACCTGGGCCTCGGTTCATACCTTCACAGCCCATTACTGCTTGGACAAGGACTCCCGCCGGGATGCCTTGTTTGGTCAGGCTGTCCTCAAACACCTGTTCCATTCTTAAACAACTCCTACCCTCCTTCCCTGGATGGATGCCTGAGATCCATAGGAGGAAGTAGACCCATCCCAGGGTCTCATATCCTTGGGGATCTCCCAGGCATCTTAGCTAGGGAGTCCCCATATGTGAAGACTCATTCCTGCTTGTTCCTGGAGATAGCACAGTTACTTACCTGTAACAGGTGATCTCTGGGAACAGCAGGAATAAGTCTTCACAACCCTCCCACCTCCCCTAGGAGTTGTATCTTTTTTCTGTCTTTCCTTTCCTCTCTCTCTCTATTGTCTCAGCTTTAAACTCGAACTGAGGAGAGCTGGTCAGGAAAGGCGGGAAGGCAGCGCGCAAGCGCAGTGGGATGCTCCCAAAAGCTTTCCTTTTTGGGAAGCTGGGGAGCGTTCCCACGCAGGCTCCGTCGGTACCGACGTACCCATATGTGAAGACTTATTCCTGCTGTTCCCAGAGATCACCTGTTACAGGTAAGTAACTGTGCTCTCTCATTGTATATGCAAAACAATTTCCAAAAGCCATATATCTGAGGAAATATAGTCTGTTTAAAAATTACCTACCTTCTTGGTGGTACAAGTTCATGCTGATGGGACCTGTTTTGTTTTTGAGAAGCAACTGTCCTAGATAACTGTCTAATTTGCCTAAATGGATCAACATAAAAAGCATGCAAAGATGCACTCATCTGAAGGGATCGAATAAAAAGCATCAGAATGTAAAAGACCAAGTTAAAGAAAATGCAAAGCTCCAAGCACAGTTGAAGATTTGGGGCAGGCAGTTTGTAAGCTACTTCAGTCTTGACTGCCAAATCCCTTTCTTTTCCAAATGTTCCACTATACCAGATGCCCATCGAGGAGTAGTCTTAGAAATCACAAGCTTCATAAGCATGCCACATTAACTAGACAACAAAAAGAATTAACCAGTGACCACTTGTTCTTCCATATCAATGTTTGGATGGTAAATATTACTAGAAGAAGGAAACTAACTGTGGGCATGAGACTGAAATAGTTTCTTCTCTTTTTAAGGACAGTTCGTGATGCCCATGAACTGCATATCCATCCTATGTCTGTACTACATGCAGAGAAACCGCCTCACTGGTAAGGAGAGCTACTTAATTCTTTTGTCTGGTCTTTGGTTAAGCTCTGCACTATCCCTTCCTTCAGACTGCATTTGGTCTGTGGTTTCAGGTTGGTTTTTCCTGATTGTGTGTGGTTCTTGGTTTTAGGGTTGTGTTTAATGAGGTCATACAGACTGCCAAGTTCTACATGAGAGACGTGACTGCAGTTGAATCCGCCTGGCTTCTGGAGCTGGCGCCACATTTCTACCAGCAGGGAACGGTATCGGCTACGTTATAATTATGGGACTACAGGCAATTAGGGCTGGGGGGAGGGGTAGCATGCTTCAAAGGGATTTTTGTGCATAAATAGGCTTTTGTTCTTGGATAAAATGTCTTTGAAAATTGTCCCTTCCCCTTACTGTATATAAGGCAAAGTGTGCACATTGTCTACAGTGCACTACTTAAATCAGTAGGGAAGAAGGTTGGTACCTCTGTGTTTTTATTCCATGTACTTTGCCCCTACAAAGAATCCCCATGGCATCGACAACATAGGCCATCTTTCAACCAACTGCCATATGAAGTGGTCCCTGTATGTTTGGGAAAAAAGAGTCTATGATTGAATTCAAACAGGAAACTCCATAAAGCCAAATCAAATAGTGCCCACTGCTTTACTACTGGAAGTGCAGCAGGCCATCTTCAAAGCCATTTCTGCATGCAAGTTGCACATCTGAAAATCCCCCCCACCCTCAATGCTGCTAAAGCACCTGCATTGTTTGCATTCCTGGGGGCCATGTTGGTTAGATGAGGAAAATACCAACTTATAGAGTGCATTTTCAAATTTTTGAAAGTGTAGTTAATAACCTGTAGCAGGTGTTCTCTGTGAACAGCAGGAATAGGTCCTCATGTATGGGTGATGTCACAGGAGCCCCGCACGAAACGCTCCCCATCTTCCAAAGGAAGCCTTTGTAGGTACACTGTGCATGCACGCCTGCCTTCCAGCCTGCTGCGGCGCTATCTTCTCCAATCTAATAACATAGCAGGGGCCAGAAAAGGCAACTTCCTGTGAAGGTGGGAATGTTGTGAGGACTTATTTCCACTGTTCATGGAGAAAGTGTAGTTACTCACCTGTAACTGGTGATCTCCAGGAACGGCAGGAATCAGTCTTCAGGTATGGATGACATCCCCCAACAGAGTCCATGCGGGAACTCTCCCCAGCATCCAATAGGAAGCATTTGGGAACATCCCTCTGCAAATGCGTGCATGCCTTCCCAATGATTCTCCTCAGTAAGTTTCATAGCAGCGAAAAAGAAAGGCTACAACTCCTTAGAGAGAAGGGTGGGTTGTAGAGACTGATTCTTGCTGTTCCCGGAGATCACCTGTTGCAGGTGATTGAGTAACTACGCCATCTCCAGGAACAAGCAGGAATGCAGTCTTCACATATGGGACTCCCTAACTCCAGGCTACCAGAAAACGACAAGGAGTGGGGCCCATTACAAATTGAACCCCCCCCCCACTGAAGAACAATATCAGGAGGCATGAGGAGTTGTGCAAGAACCCCATTAAAGTCCCAGGCGACAGGTGGGGTGAGATCGGTGGCTTAACGGGCTACCAATGGATGTCTGGAAATGGGTTTTCCATCAGTCCCCCGATGGGAAGTCGAAATGGCACTGAGGTGGACAGGAATGGAATTAGTTTTGAGACCCGTAGAAGAGAGGTGAAGGTGCAGCAGGAGAGACACCACTTGGACAATTGAAGGGGTTGAGGGTGTGCTGAGCACACCACACTGCAAACTGGCACCACTTAAAAGTATAGGTGCGACTCTTGGAATCTTTCTGGAACACCAGGAGGATATCCTTAACAGTGTCCAGTAAATTGAAGTTGGAAAGCACTACCTTCTCAGCAGCCAAGCCGTCATGGACATTGGGATGTAGCAGCACCTCCTGATCCTGCAAGATCAGGTCTGGTGCACATCCCAGATGAGGCCGATGCTGAGCTAAACAAAGAAGCAGGGGAAACCACGGCTGTCGGAGCCAGAATGGGGCTATGAGGATCATGGTGCATCTGTTGGCCTGCAACTTGAATAGCGTTTTGGCTATGAGCAGAATGGGTGGGAAAGCTATACAACAGACCCATTCCCCAGTGAAGGAGGAATGCATCTGGAGCTTCGCGTTGCAGAGAGAGCACCAAAACAAGGGACCTGTGCATTGAGCGGGATTCCCCATAGCCCAAAGATGTGTTAGACTATTCTCTGATGAAGAGTCCTCTCATGAGGTCAGAGAACCCGATAGACTGTCCGCGAGAACATTCTGATCTCTCAGCAAATAAATGGCTCGAGAACCATTCCATGAGTCAAGGCAAAGGTCCACAAGTGGACTGCTTCCCAGTAGAGGAGGTAAGAGCCTGTGGCTCCCTGTTTGTTGAAATCAAACATAACAGCCTGGTTGTCCATCTGAACCAGGATAGATTGATGTGCTATCTGATGGTGAAACACCCAAAGGGCACTGGTTATTGCTCTCAGCTCCAGGAAGTTGATCTGATGCAAGGCTTCCTGTTGAGACCAGAGGCCTTGCATGCTCAGACCATCGAGATGAGCTTCCCATTCCTGTTTCGATGCATCAGTTGTTAGTGTCCATTGAGGTGGAAGCATCTGAAAAGGTAACCCTATGGGAAGGTTTTGAGGAGAGAGCCACCACTGAAGGGAGTCTGCCAGAAGAGAGGCAACTACTACTTTGTTGCAAAGACAGCCTTTCGCTTGTTTCCATTGGGAGGAGAGGGTCCACTGTGCTTGGTGCATGTGGAGATGAGCGTAGGGGACTACATGGACCATGGAGGCCATATGATCCAACAGATGAAGCATGCCTTTTGCCATGGTGAGAGGACGCTGAATTGATGCTTGCCAGTTCTGTGAGGTGTTTGAGATGGTCCTTGGGCAGGAAAGCTTGAGCCCGAGTCGTGTTGAGAAGAGCACCTATGAATTCTAGCCTCTGAGTGGGAGAAAGATGCGACCTTGGAAAGTTTATGACAAATTCTAGTTGTTTAAGCACGAGACATTACGATCAATGGACAGATGTACCATATGTGTTGTGTTGCCCCTGATGAGCCAGTCATCTAAGTAGGGGAAAATGAAGACGCCCAGGTTGCGAAAATAGGCCGCGACTGCCGCCAGACATTTTGTGAAGAGTCTTGAGGTGGATGCCAGGCCAAAGGGCAGGACTCAATATTGGTAGTGCTCGCCATCAAACATGAAGCAGAGGTGTTGCCTGTGAGATGGATGAATGAAGATGTGTGTATATGCATCCTTTAGATCCAGAGAACAGAGCCAATCATTCCTCAAAGGTAGGGCAGTAGGATTCCCAGAGAAACCATCTTGAACTTTTCTCGTACAAGGAATGTGTTGAGGTTTCAGAGGTCTTGGATGGGAGGGAACACCCCTGACTTTTTGGGAATAAGGAAATACCGGGAGTAAAACCCTTACCTTTCCTGTGTGCAGGGAACAAGTTCTATTGCACCCTCCCTTAGAAGGGTGGGGACGTCCTGCTGTAATAGAGACCGATGGAAAGATTCTAGAGGATACTCCCCTGGAAAGAAGAGAGAAGGTAATTGGGTGAAATGTACCAAGTAGCTCCTGAGGGCAACCTGTAGAGTCCACTAATGTTATGAGGGGCTACTTGTGGGCAAAATGTGAGTAGGCTGTGGCTGCTTCAGGGGAAGAGTGGCAATGTTTTCCAGAAAGTAGTCAAAAACTAGCCCCAGGCTAGGTTCGGGGCTGGTTGTGGCTTGGGAGGCTTGCCCCTCTTGTGTTGGCAAAGAGCCTAAGGCTTCTGCTGACTTTGGTGACCATAATAGGGTGTGTAGGCCGGATAAGAGGAGTAATACTTTTTCTTCTTAGTACAGAAAGGTTTCTTTATAGAGGCCGCCTTCCTAGAAGGATCATCTGTTTTTCGAGAGAGAGATGCTTCATTGTAAGGTCATCAGTTTCGATTTCACCACCTTTTCCATCCAACCTCTACCAAAGAGGTTGTCATCTTGACAGGGAATGTCTACTAGCTTGTCTTGAACCCACTGTTCAAAGTCCAAAGACTGCAACCAGTGGCAGAGCTGCAGCAGTGTTCCCCAATGCCCACTGCTGCAACTCTGCTGATAGAGTCAAAAGCTGCTCTGGTGATGAACTTGTAACAGTCCTGACCATGCTTGATTAAAGCCCGGTAGGCAACTACTACTGAACATTTGTATAGCACTACAAGACGTACGCAGCACTGCACAGACACATGTAAAAGACTGTCCCTGCTCATCAGAGCTTACAATTTAGTCAAGCCAGACAACACAGTAGCTGTAGACATGGGATACATCCAGGGGGAATGGTAAGGAAACACAAAGGAGATCAGGCGAGTCAAGATCCGAAAGCAGCAGTGAAGAGTTAAGTTCTCCAGGAACAAGCAGGAAGTTAGTCCTCGCATATGGGTGACATCAGCGCTGACGGAGCCCCTGCAGAAGCATCTCCCCAGCTTTCAAAGAAAGCCTTTGGGAGATGCCACCACGCATGCATGGTCCCCTTCTCACCCTAGGGTGCCATCTTGCTCGGTTTCCTTTTTACTACAGAGCATAACAGAAGTGTGTCTGATCCTTGGAAAAAAGTTGATTTTTTTTCTCAGAATATCCTTTTTCCGCTGGCAGTTCCTCAAGTCTTCAACCTCACCGGAGCTCTTTTTCCCCCAGTGGCCAGCGGCTTTAAAATGTGTGATCAGTTTTCCAGTAATTTTTCTGTCACTGACATACACGACTGCTGTCTTCATTGTCTTGATCCTGACCACGACCCGGAGACTTGCGGGTCTTGCAAGAGGCTGACCCCCAAGGCAGGCAGAAGCACAACCAGATGTCCAGGTCAAACTCTGCCTCTGAAACCCCTTGCAGGGCCCAGTCAGAGGCCCCGCGATTGCGCAGTGACTCCATGGCCACCAGCCGGGGCCACGCGTTCTCTGACCAGGTGCCCCCGATCCGGATCCCGAAGAAGAAGAAAGCCTCACCGGACTCCTCACGAGACTCAGGGAAGATGAGTAAGTCCCACGCCAGATCCCTGAGCAGAAGCAGCTGCCAAAACCTCTCCAGAAAGACTCGATGGACCTCAACAATTGGCCCCAGATCTCCGCGGTCATCCCCATCAGGGACTTTCGTCCTCCACTGGTGCCGGACCCGATACCCTCGGCATCTGCGCCAATTGCTGTGACCCCATCCAGACTGGAGACCCTGGAGCACAGCTTGTCTGCCTGCTTGGTCACTCAGCAGGCAGTACTGTGCAGCTCCACTGGTTCATCTACCCAAAACACGGGTTCTCTACCTCAAGGACTTCCCCCAGTGTTGCGTTGATCCCCTGGAGCTTCCTCGCCCAGGCGAATCACCGATGGAGGTCACGTTTGCGGTTCTGTTCCTCGGGACTCCGATCCTCCCCAGCTAGTGGCCGTAGCACCGGCCATGCCGCCAAGGCCTTTGAGCTTCCAACCCTGACCTGGGTCCAGTCGATTGTCAAGTCCACCTCCGACGACTTTGACTGGGAATCAGAGGATGACATTTCCCTAGATACCCGAAGACATCGAGACCTTCCATCGGACCCATCCCCTTTGGGGGCCCGGTGTCAGTTCCTGTCAGAGGACAAAGCCTTCCTCGACTTCGTGTGGGATATAGTCAGAGCTCTAGCCTTCACCACAAAGTTGGCAGGTGACTCTTGGTCGGAGGATCTCGAGATCCTGCAGTTCGACTCTCCCCCGAAGAAGTCCCTATTGGTGCCAGTCCCGGAAATCCTCAAGAGGCTGCTCCTATGGATGTGGGGGATACCGGCTACAGTACCCACAGTCAGTCGCCGGCTGGACCTTTATGTATAAGGTCCGTCCAAGCCCAGGCTTCCATGGGAGCCAGTTATCACACAACTCCATGGTGGTCAAGTCAGCCATGCATCGGCTTCAAAGTCAAAAAATGCACTTCGACATCCCCCGGCAGGGAGACCCAGAGCCTCGATGCCCTCAGCAAAAAATGCTACCGGGGTCTGCCTGGGTCCGGGCGTACCTCCTCTACATGGGTATGTTCCTCCGAGACACCATGAAGGAACTAAAGGGCTATGCCATCGGCCTCTCTGGAGAACCCCTTCAGAGTTTCCAGACACTGGCCAAACTGCTGTAGACTACTCAAAGTTTATCACCTGGCCACCTACGATGGCTTTAAGGCCAGGACCTGGATCGCCGGCACCTGTATCGGTGCCAGGAGACAGGCTTGGCTCCAATCCTGTGAGCTCGAGCAATAGGTCCAGGAAAAGCTCCTGGATGTCCCCTGCCTGGGAGAGAATCTTTTTGTCAAGGCCATGGCAGACAAAGCTGCAGAACAAGGCAGAATATGTGACAAGGACGCAGCTATCAAAGAAAACTTCCTCGGGCCCAGAGAGTAAGGCCCCTGGGAAGAAACCCCCCTTCTCCAGGAAGAGCCCAGGATTTGGCAGCTACCAGCAATACCAGGCTCCACAAACCCCTTTGTCCAGGTCCTTGGGGGCCCTATTAACGAGCTCACAAGCCGAAAGGCCCCAGCCCCAACCTGGGTCGAGCCTTTGACTTGCTGGGCATAGCCTCTCACCCTCCAGGAGATCAGCAGCCCATGGGGGGGGATGTCTGGCCCACTTTGCCCACCGGTGGTCGACCATCACCACAGACACCTGAGCACTCCTGTTATCAGAGAGTTACCTCTTCCACCTGGACCAGACACCCTCTCCTTCTTCCCAAGAGAGCCCCCCAGGACTCCCCTGCATCAGGCCCTGCTTCTGCAGGAACTCACAGGTCTTCTCATAGACATGCCTGTTGAACCAGTGCTCTATCAACAACGGGGCAGGGGGTTCTACTCAAAGTACTTCCTCATCCCCAAAAGGACAGGAGGCCTAAGGCCCATTCTACACCTCAGAGACTCAAACAAGTTCCTGGTGCGGGAGAAATTCAGGATGCTCTCCCTTGGAACCTTGCTGCCATACCTCCAGCAGGGAGACTGGCTATGCTCCTTGGACCTAAAGGATGCATATACCCACATCCTCATCCACCCCAGGCACAGACAGTAACTCATGTTCATGGTTGGGGATGACCACTACCAATACAAGGTACTACACTTCAGGCTCGCCTCCATACCCAGTCTTCACAAAGTACCATGCAGTCATGGCGGCCTACCTATGCCTCTAAGGAGCCTTCGTCTTCCCCTACCTAGACGACTGGCTCATCAGGGGGAACACAGCCACCGAGGTGCAACAAGCCACAGGCCACACCATCGGTGTTCTACAATACCTGGGGTTCTTGATAAACCATCCCAAGTCCCACTTCACCCCAACACAGAGCTTGGAGTTCATTAGGACACACCTGGATACCCTCCAGGCGAAGGTCTTCCTGCCCACAGGGCCAGACAGCTCATGGCACTGGCCACAAATATCCAGGGCAGACATTCCATGCCAGCAGGCGGCATGCTCCACCTGCTTGGCCACATGGCCTCAGTGGTACACGACACAATGAACGCTCACCTTCACATGAGGACATCTCTGTGGACACAGGCCATTGGCTGCCTCTGGAATAAGGTCTACATGATCTGCCCTCTGGTGGAGTCACTCTGCTGGTGGCAGGCCACGCAACACCTGAGGGCAGGCTGCCTTTCCAATCCCCCACTACGCAACAGATCCTCACCATGGATGCCACATTGCTGGGTTGGGAATTCCACTGCGGGAGCCTCTGCACACAGGGCACCTGGACTGGGGCTGAAGCCTACCAACAGATCAACTTCCTGGAGCTCAGGGCCATATTCCTGGCTCTCAAGGCCTTCCTCCACCATCTCCAGCACTGACCAGTGCTCATTCAGACGGATAACCAAATGGCGATGCTCTACGTGAACAAACAGGGAGGCAAGGGCTCCTACGCTCTCTTCCAGGAGGCAGTAGCCCTCTGCTCATTCGCAATCGGCCAGGGGATGCTCCTGAGAATGGTCCAACTGCCAGGCCAAGACAATGTTCTTGTGGACAGGCTAGGCAGAGTCCTGCAACCGCACGAATGGTGGCTAAACCCCAAAGTAGTCCACAAGCTATTCCGGCTCTGGGGAACCACCCTGATGGACCTCTTCGCCAGCCAGGCCAATGCTTTTGCTCCCGCCAACCTCACCCATCCCGGGTAGCAGCCGACGCTTTTCTCATTTTGTGGTTGGAAGGTCTTTATATGCCTTCCCACCCACACTTCTGGTTGCCAAGACCCTATTTAAAGCCCTTCGGGACAAGGCATCGCTAATCCTGGTAGCCTCCTGGTTGCCCAGGCAGCCGTGGTTCCCACGGCTGCTCCGCCTAGTGATGGAACACCATTCCCTCTTGAGAACTCCCTAGGGCTGCTGGCTCAGGAGGAGGGCTCCCTCCTTCACCCCAATATGGCGTCAACAGTGTGGTTGCTGAACGGGTAAGTCTTGGCTCCCTTTAACCTCTCGCTGGAAGTGGAGGAGGTCCTGCTGGCCTCCTGCAAGCCTTCCACAAGATGTGCTTACACCTTCAAGTGGTGGAGATTCTCCATGTGGTGCTCAGAGAAATGGGCAGACCCCTTCTCCTGCACAATGCAGCTAGTCCTGCAAAACCTGCTGCACCTCTCCCATGCCAGACTGAAGTCCAACTCAGGATGCACCTGCAGGCCCTTTTAGCACACCACCACCCTATTGAGGGCAAGCCTCTCTCAGCTCAGCCATCCTCACTTGATTCCTGCGGGGCCTACTGCTCTCCAAACCCACAATCTGCCGGCCCTTGGCAGAATGTGACCTTAATGTAGTGCTGACGTGGCTCACCCGACAGCTGTTTGAACTCTTAGCCACCTGTCACCTGCAGTACCTCTCCTGAAAGGTCGCCTTTCTGGTAGCGCTCACCTCCACTCGCAGGATCAGCGAGCGCCAGGCTCTGGTACCGGAGCTACCATATACGAGGTTTTATAAGAACATGGTTGTGCTTTGCACACACCCTAAATTTCTGCTGAAGGTGGTCTCCTCTTTCCACCTCAGTTAGGAGGTTATGCTTCCCATGGCCTCATGCCAGCAAGGCAGGGGCTATACTTCATACTTTGGATTGTAAGAGGGCCCTGTTCTTCTACCTGCCGTGTACCCAGGGCCACCACAAATCCTCCCAGCTTTTCATCTCCTATAACCCCCAGCCGGCTGCGGGAGGCAGTGACAAAGTGAACTCTGCCCACCTAGGTCACGGACTACGTTGCCCTCACCTACGAATAGGCTGAGCTTCCGCTGGAGCGCTAGGTCATGACTCATAGCGTCAGGGCTATGGCAACCTCATTTGCAAACTTGCGCTCTGTCCTGATGACAGACATCTGCCGGGCCGCCACTTAGTCTTCAGTCCACACCTTTGAAGCTCACTACTGCCTGGAGAGGGAGTCCCGATGGGACAGTGCCTTCGGCCAGGCCGTGCTCCATAATCTTTTTAGGGTTTTGGCAACTCAGACCCTCCCTGTTTTCAGGCTACTGGAGTTGATGGTTCTCCCTGGACACTGGGGTCCTTTGAGAGTCGGACCTTCTGGCTCACCAGCTGTTACTCATGGTTTGACCATGTTTTTTCTACAGGTTCTCGGGTAGCCTGTAGCTAGGGAGTCTCATATGTGAGGATTGACTTCCTGCTTGCTCCTGGAGAAAGCATAGTTACACACCTGTAATAGGTGCTTTCCAGGGACAGCAGGAATCAGTTCTCACAACCCTCCTTCCTCCCCGTAGAGTTGCCTTAACCATACCAATTGTGTTTTACTATCTTAGCTATGTCATATGACTGAGCAAAATGGCACCCTTGGGCGGGAAGGGGACCATGCATGCAGGCATCTCACAAAGGTTTTCTTTGAAAGCTGGGGGTGATGCTTCTGCGCAGGCTCCATCGTCACCAATATGTAAGGACTGATACCTGCTGTCCCTGGAGCACATTTGTTGCAGGTAACTATGCTTTTTCAGCCTGAATTTGAAAAGGGTCAGAGAAGACGCCTGACTTACAGACTTAGTCCTTATGCCTGGAACAAACTACCTAGCAAGGTGAAGGGAGTGAAGTGTGGAGCTAGCAATAGAAGAGAAGGGCACAGATAGGAACTCTGCTCTTCTGGCAAATCACTTCTGAGGAGGGGTGTAGGGATAGATAAGAGAGGAGCTGCAGAGTGAATGCACATAGGTCAGCAGAAGAAGTTTGAACTGGATGTGGAAATGGATAGGGAGCCAGTAGAGTTCAGCAAGGAGTAGGTTACAATAGTCTAGACGGGAGGCGACTAAAGGGTGGATAAGTGTCTTAGCAGTAGTATGTTCAGAAAGGAATGGGCAAATTTTGTTGATATTGTAGAGAAAGAAATGGCAGGTTTTAGCTATCAGTTGGATGTGTATGGAGAAGGAGAGAGAGTCGTCAAAGACAACCCTAAGGTTGCGAGCTGAGGAGACAGGGAGGAGTAGAGCGTTATCCACAGAGACTAAGAAAGGAGGAAGGGGAGAGGAGGGTTTAGGGAGAAAAATAAGCAGCTCAATTTTGACCATGTTCAATTTCAAGCAGTGGTGAGATATCCATGTAGCAATGTCAGAAAGGCAGGCAGAGATCCTGGCCTGGATGGCCAGAGAGATTTCTGGTATAGCAAGGTAGATCTGGAAGTCATCAGCGTAAAGATGGTACTGAAACCATGGGAAGGGATGAGTGTACCAAGGGACTGGGTATAGAGTGAGAAAAGGAGTGGACCCAAGACAGATCCTTGGGGTACATCAACTGAGAGCGGGATAGCAGTAGAGGAGGATCCACCAGAACACACACTGAAAGAGTGATGGGAGAGATAAGAAGAAAACTAGGATAGCACAGAGCCCTTAAAACAAAGCAAGGTATCAAGGAGAAGGTTGTGGTCAACAGTGTCAAAGCAGCAGAAAGGTCAAGAAGGATGAGGATTGAGTATAGGCCCTTGGACTTTGCAGGAACAGGTCACTGGAGACTTTGGAAAGAGCCATTTCAGTAGAATGTAAAGGATCCAGAAGAGCATGAGAGGAGAGAAAGTCGAGGCAATGGCAGTGAACTTGCACGTTCAAATAGTTTAGAAACGAAGGGGAGGAAGGAGATGGGTCAATAGTGAGAAGGACAGGAAGAGTCTGGTGAGGGTTTCTTGAGGAGAGGAGTGACCACAACATGCTTGAAGGCTGCAGGGAAAGTTGCAGTGGAGAACGATAGAGAATATGAGAGATGGAAGGGACTACAGCAGAGGAGATGTTGCTAAGGAGACAGGTGGGAAAAGGATCAGAGGAGCAGGTAGTGAGTTTGGATGAGGAAAGAAGGAATTATAGCAAAGAACTCATCCAGATCCTTGACAATGTCCCCAAGGAACATGCCCATATAAAGCATGTAAGAATTATTGCGGCAAGCCAGAATCGATGTCTGGAAGCACCGGTGGCCAAAGACATTGGGATATGCGGTTTCCTTCTAGGAGGAACCGAAGAATGGTTCTTAGTACTCTTGAACTGGTGCATGGCCGACTTGACCACCATAGAATGGTATGGGAGTTGATGTTTCTGGAATCCTGGGGAATCGGGAACCCTTTACATGGTGTCTAGTCTTTTACTGACCAAAGGAACAGAGAGAGGGGTCTCCCACATCCTAAACATGAGGTCCTGTAGGGACTGGAAGAGTGGCAGCCTTCTTGGAAGTCGAGGGATACTGCAGTATCTCCAGTTCCTCTGCTCTCTGTGCCCACTGAGAGAGCCTTGGCCATGTCCTGGATGGACATGTCCTCAGGTGGGGACCGGCAATGAAGGGTCTGATGGCACAGGCAGTGGAGAGAAAGATAAAATGGTGACGGTCACCACTGCATCTCTGCTGCCGATCCAATGTCTATTGATGATTATGATGCTGATGCCCCGAGGCATCAGAAAACGTAGACGATTGAGGCCAGTTCCTCCTGCAGCCGATGAGACTTGGCCGGTTCCAGGCTCTGTATCGACCCCACCGGTCCTGATGGCAGCAGTTCCAAGTTCAGCATCGTGGCCTGGGCTGTCAAGGGCTTTGAAGTGCTTGAGTCCAGGCTCAGTATGGAGACCTGGGCTCCTGAGGGCCTTGAGGCCATCAGCACAGACACCGCCAGGAGCGCAGCCAAACTTCTCTCAATAGACAGCATGCGCTTCTCGAGGGAGAGGGAGGAGGAGGATGTCTGGATGGACTCTGGTGCAGGACTCTGGCCCATCATTCCAGACAACAGAACTGGAGGCTCTCTATAGGTTGAAGCCTCTGTAGCACTCCGGAGCTCCTCATGTGTTTTGGAGGTGGGACTGACTGACTGTTTTGTTTGGCTGCTCTTGGTTCTCAGCTTCAGAGTCTCACTGAGGCAAGCTCTGGTGTCTATGCCAAGGGATCAATCCCAGGAATTGGCATTGGTCCTTGATGTCGGAGCCTGATATGCCGATGGGGCATCGGTGGTCTGCTGTTTCTTACCACGGCTTATTGGTTCTGAAGGACTGCGGGAACCAAGCAAAGAACAGAAGCCCCCAGAGGGAGTCGACATCAAAGAAGTGTATGCTGAGGGCACAGAGTCGGATCCAAAAAGAGACTTGTGTTGCGTTGCTTTTCCCTTTTTTTTTTTTTTTAAACTTTTCTTTGTCATTTGCTGACATAAATTACAAGAGTCTTGAGTTGTGGTCAGGGAGGAGCATAACTGGGAAGGTATGCACATATGCGCAGAGGGATGCTCCCAAATGCTTCCTATTAGATGCTGGGGAGTGTTCCCATGCGGGCTCCATTGGGGGACATCACCAATAAGTGAAGATTGCATTTCTGCTTGTTCCTGGAGATCACCTGCTACAGGTGAGTAACTAAGTTTTCTCCATGAACAAGCAGGAAATAAGCCCTCACGTATAGAGCTGTCAAGCTACAGGCTACCAGAACCTGAGGAGATCTATAGCTCAACAGGGGCAACGAAACTGGAGAAACCAGAAAGAACAGTAAGGTAGTCCCATCGAGGGCCTCATCTGATTCAGCATTCTCAGCAACAGCGACCTGAGGAGTTTAGCAAGTAGCCTGGATGGACAGAAGGGCCGGCGGGTAGGAGTTGAGTCTAAGACTCAAAGAGATGCCAGAGCATGGCCTGACCAAAATAGCTGTCAGTCGGAAATGCCCATCCAGACAGTAGTGGGCTGCAAAGGTATGGATCGAAAACCACATTGCAGCCCTGCAGATTTCTTTTGCTGAAAAATAGAGCAGAGGTTGGCCACTGACACAGCCACGCATGGACATTGTGAGCTGTGACATGATCTTCAAGGCTCAGCCCAGCCTGGGAATACGTGTCAGTGATGCAATCCACTAGCCAAAGGGCTAGTGTGCGCTTCGAGACAGCAACACCCAGCTTACTGGGGTCAAATGAACAGCTGGGTGGACTGGCAGTGCACCTTTGGGTGCTCCAGGTAAAAGGCCTTTGCTCACTTACAGTCCAATATATGCAACAATGCTGCCTCTCCCCGTTTAGCGTGAGACAGCGGGAAGAAAATTGGTAAGCGTATCGACTGGCTGAGGTGGAACGCAGAGAACACCTTTGACAGAAAGTGAGGGTGCATGCGGAACATCGCCTGTTCTGGTGAAACCTGGTGTGCAGAGGGTGAGTGATTAGAGCCTGGAACTTGCTGATGCATTGTGCCAACATTACCGCCACCAGAAAGAGGACCTTCCAGGGGCCCATATCAGCTCGGCAAGTACCACATTAAGATCCAAAGCCACCATAGAGGGCTTGAGCAGAGGCTTTGAGAGGAGCAGACCCCTCATGAATCTTGCAAAAAGAGGCTGGGCCAAGATGAGCTTCCCCCTGGAGCCGTGATGATATGCCCCTATCATGCTGAGGTGAACTCGCACCGAATTGGACTTCAGGCTGGAGTCGGAGAGGTGCAGCTAATTTATGGCACAGGAGAAGGGGTCCAATGCCCTGCCAACGCTCCAAACCTTTGCTGCTTTAGCATGTAGGTCTTGCAGGATGCCAGAAGGATGTTGTTAACACCCTTTGAAAGACTGAGCTCAGAGAGGATTATCTGCTCAACATCCATTCAGTGAGGGCTAGCGAGTGGACAATGGGATGCAGCAAGGTTCTGTCCTCCTGTGAGGTGAGGACTGGGGCAGAGCCCAGGTGGAGAGGCACTTTCTGTGAGCGCTTCAGCAGCAGTGAGAACCATGGCTGCCGAGGCCAGTAGGGGGCAATGAGGATCATGAAGCCCTTGTCGGCCTGGAGCTTCAGGAGGGTTTTTTGCCAGGAGTAGTATTGAGGGGGGCATGCATACAGCAAGCCGCCCGCCCGCCCCCCCCCCTCCGCCCCCTGTGGAGGAGTAAGGTGTCTGGGGCCAGGCGATTGCTGGCCAGCCTCTGCGAGAAGAACAGAGCCACTTGGGCATTGTGCACTGTGGCGAAGGGGTCCACTATTGGAGTGCACCACTCCTGAAAGATCTGGTTCACTACCACCCTTTTGAGGACCTATTCATACGGCTGAAGCACCTGACTGAGCTGGTCTGCCAGACCATTGAGATTGCCAGGCAGGTTAGTTGCCCAGGAGGTCCATGCCATGGATCAGTGTGAACTTCCACAGTCGAACAGCCTCTCAAAATAAGAGTTATGAGCCTATGCTCCCTTGCTTATTTACATAGAATTACCTGGTTGTTCATTTGAATCAGGACCATCTGATTAGCCAGGTGAACTCAGAAGGTGTGGAAGGCATTTGCTATCGCCTGGAGCTCGAGAAAGTTGATCTGAAGCAGACTGTCCTGCTCAGACCACAAGCCCTGGGTGCACAGACCATCCAGGTGCACTCCTCAGCCAAGCTTGGATGTATTCGTCGTGAGCGTCTTGCGGGGAACCGTCGCTTGGAACGGAAGGCCTTTCAGCAGATTCCCCGGCTCTAGCCACCACTGGGCCTGCTGCATGAAGAAATAGGCCTGAGGGTCGACATGCACCGTAGCAGCCATGTGATCGAGGACTCGCAATATTCCGCGGGCCATTGTGTGGCACTGGTGCTGCACATTGCCTGCCACTTCAATGAGTCGTTGCATGTAGTTTGCCGGTACAAAGGCCCTCACCCAAATGGTGTTGAGAAGGTCCCTGATGAACTCCAGTTGTTGCGTGGGCTGGGGATGTGGCTTCGGGTAGTCGATCATGAAGCCCAGCCGCTCGAGCACCTGAATGGTGTACTCAACAGACTGCTAGATGCTGTCTGGCTCATCAAAGGACCCATGCCAATTGTGCAGATGTAAGACGAAGACCCCCATGGTCCGTAGGTAAGTGGCCATGAACACCCGGCACTTTGTGAAGACCGTGGGACTGAGGCCATCCTGAAGGGAAGTACTTGGTACAGAAAATGTTGGCTGCCTAGCATGAACCGTAAATACTGTCTAATACTTGGTTGGATCAGGATGCGTGTGTGCGCGCGCATCTTTTAGATCCAAGGAGTATAGCCAGTTGCCCTGCGGAAGGTACAGGAGCAACATCCCAAGTGAGACCATCTTGAATTTCTCACGTAAGAGGAACAGGTTTAGGTTTCGCAGGTCCAGGATGGGCCGGAACCCGCTGCTCTTTTTAGGGACCAGGAAGTATCTGGCCTAGAAGCCTTGACTGACCTGAGCCAGGGGAAACGGTTTGATGGCAAAGCAGCAGGCTCCGGTGAACGGGGTTCATGGGGTAATCCCTATGGAAGCATGGGGGCGGCAGCTGGGTGAGGTGCAGCCGATATCCACTCTAGACGATCTGCAACACCCAGACATCTGAGGTGATGAAGGGCCATTCGTTGATGAAGTGGTGAGTCACCTTCCTACCTGTGGATGTACCCCAGCAGATAGCTAGCTATGCTCTTGAGGAACCCATCAAAAATCTACCCCTGGCTTGGGCTGTGGGGCAGGCTGCACCTTTGGGATCTTTTCCCTTCGTTGCTGGCGGGGCTCTGCGCCTTGGGCTGTGATTGCGGCTGGGCCGGGTAATACAGACATGGGCGCAGGTAGAATTCTGCCTTAGCCTGATGTTTCTTCTGCACTGGATCCACGGATTTCCTAGAGAGCCTTGAGAGAATCGCATGCTGTTTCTCGAGCTCCTCTGCCTTCTTTTCTACCGGCTTCCCAAAGAGGTTCTTCCCTCGGCAGGGAACATTGATAATCTTGTCCTGGACCCACTGTCCCAGGTTGGAGGACTGCAGCCATGCTAGCCAGCAAGGCCTAGGCCTACCACTACTACCCTGCCTGTGGACTCAAGGGCTGGAAAGCCTCATGATGGTCCTCGGGGATGAGTGCGGCAAAGTCCGCCAGATCCAGTGTGATCTTTGAGGAACATGCTCATTGCTCATATAGGTCTGGTAAATCAGGGCCCTAGCAATCAGCATGGAACCCTGATAACATTTTCTCCCAAAATAAATCTAGGGTTTGAGTCTTGGTGCTTTTAGCCCGCTTCAAGCCCAACTCAACCATGATGGAGTTGTATGATAATTGAGGCTTTTTGAAGCCTGAGGCCTTCTGGACCCGGTACAGGGAGTCGAGTCTCGGCTGATGATGGGAACCATGAGAGGGGTTTCCTACAGCTGCAGCAGCAATCTTTGCAGGACATGGTGCATGAGTACTGTCACTGCTTCCCTGGGGGCTGAGGGGTACTGGAGCAGTCCCAGCTGCTGTTAGTTCATCCTCCGATTCCAGAGAGGAGGAGTCCTGGAAGGGCATGTTCATTGGGACGATTTGCATTGCTCAGGGGGGAAGCATTGGGTCTGATAAGAGGTGCAAGGACTGGAGGTCTGAAGCTGTCTATTCCTACTTGGATTCCCATGACTATGCAGATTCCGAGAGAAGTCAAAGTAGCACTGGGTCTCCTCCTCCCGACTGATTCTCAGCGTGGGAGAGGATGGATACCGGTGGCCCTGGGCATCAGATTCTAATATGCTTGACATGGAACTGGTGCTGATTTTGATCTCCCACCTAATGTCCCTATCTTGGTGGGCAAGGCATGGATCTTCAGAAAGGACTGGACAGAGTGCAGTGATGATGCTCTTGGTGCCACAAAGCCTGCATTTTGCAAGGCCACAGCTGCTGCCAAGTGACCTTCAAGGGCTCAGAGATGTTCCTCCAGAACCACCACCTGCGAGGGGGCCAATACTGCAGCCATAGACACCGGCATCAACACCTCAGGCGGGAACTCCACGTTTATTGGTGCATCGGGAGACATCCTTCTGCCCTCCTGTGCAATGGGGTTGACTCTGGGTTGATTCCTCCCACCGGACAAGTTTGGCTGGTTGCTTCCGGCCATTGCTTTCCTTATCACATCGAGAAGGGCTGTGATGACAATGCACCCAGACTTTCTCCCGCTGCTCACTGTTTGATGTCAATGGGCTCTCGTTAGAGATTCTTCTCTTGCTGCTCATACCCCCTTGGCTCCGACTGGGCACGTAGCACCTTCCCCTTGGATGCCTCAGGAACCTTGGAAGGCATTGATGACAGGGTCAGGGCTGAGTATGCTGACTCCTACGAGCCAAAGAGGGACTCCTCCTGTTTTTCCCAACCCTTCAGTCCTGGGCGTGTCTTCTGCAAGTACAACTCACTGGACACTGACTGATGATTGGGTCCAAGGCATTGTAAGCACCAGTTGTGGTGATCGGTGACCGAGATAGTCTTGTCACACTTGGTGCATTTTTTAAAGCCACTTGCTGACTTAGACATGCCGAAAAATACTGCTGTGTCCAAGTTAAACTGGAGAGCTGTCTGGGCAGAAAAAGAACCCAAAAGAGGTAAAAGTCACTAAAAGTGAGAAAAGAAAACAAAAAAAAGAAACTTAACTCTGTAAGATCGACTGAGCCATCAACAAGCAGCAAGGAAAACACAAAAAAATGGCTCATGAGGGCCAGAAATACAAACTTTTGCAGAATGCAGGAACACGACCTAAGGGACTCTGCAGAAAAAAAGACTAGAGGATGGCACCGTGGCAGATGGCAAGGCAGGCGTGCATACACAGTCTACCTCCCAAAAGCTTCCTGGAATCAGTCGTTGATGTCACCCATACGCGAGGGCTTATTTATTTATTTATTTTTATTTTAGCTGTATTTATATCCCGCTTTTCACGGGTCAAAGCGGTCAATTGGGGGATACATTTAACATGAGGGGATATGAGACACATACACTAATACTTACAGGGAACATGGGCAATGGAGGGTTAAGTGGCTTACCCAAGACCACAAGGAGTGCCTACAGGACTAGAAATCCCAGTCCCTCCGGCCTGAGATTGCTGTCCCCAGGTGGGACTTGAACCCCCGGCCCTAAGTACCTTGTCCTAACCACTAGACCACTCCTCCCTCGCTTATTTCCTGCTTGTTCTTGGAGAAAGTTGTTTTTCATGAAAAAAGTACCCACAGGAAAAGCGTACCTGGGATAGGTGTCAAAGCGTTAATATGTATGTCATCTCACTGAAAACTAGTGCAACATCAGTGGAAAAAAGGAGCCACTGACCTTGTGCCAGATTACACAGTTTGAAAATTGTTCCTTTAATGCTTCGAGTTCAGAAGATGATATCCATGCTGTAGCCTAAGCTTTGGTGGAATCGGCCTCTCCTGACCCACTGAAAAAAAAAAGAAATGCCTTCTATAACACACTATTGGCTTCATCCTTTTTTTAGTTTGTGGGACTGTCAGCAGCTCTTTTTATACTGCCCCTAGCAGCTTTTCATTGTCCTTGGCTGGGAGGGTTCAAGAAACTCTGCTACATCCCTTGTTCCAGCGGCTCTCAACCCTTTACCTCTGCTTTTACTTTTTTTGTTCATCTGCCTGCCGCTAGTCACACTTGCCTTTGTGTCAGACAGATAGCAAAAGCAAAAACATAAAACCTTTTTTTTTTCCCCCTACAGTGCTAAAAACCAGGTGTGCTTTTTAACCTTGTTTATGCCCCCCTTTGAGATTAAATATGCATCAATTAGTCTGCAACATGTGTCAATAAAATCATTTTTTGTCTCGTTTTTTTATAGCATCTTTCTCGGAGTTCAAAAAAAGTCAAAGTGGATGAGCTGTGAATAGTTACCCTGCTCCAAGGAGGACATACTTGCACCTCTCTGCAGTGGGCTCACGCCTAGAAGTGACTGTCAAAGCTTAGGTGTACTGGAGCCGCAGCGATGACGCTCTAATGCATTGCGCTCTGTGAGCCACCACCCTGCTACGCTGACTGCTGTAATCAACTGCCCAGCATGTGGGATATTGTCCTGAGCATCAGGTAGACTTTCCTGTGGTCTCCTCCTTGGATATCTCCAGTCCCCTCTGGAGCAGTGCGGTGAGATTCCTCAGTGCTCTTTCCATTGCTGGTCCTGCGCCATTGCACGGATGCAGCATTAATGAGTTTGGAAATCCGTTTTCTGAGCAGTATCCAGAGCCGCTCTTGCCAGTCCTTCGACCGGATTTGAGAGCTCACTTGCTCTTGGGGTTGCCACTTGTTTGAACAGCTAGTTTACTTTCTAGGCTTGCTTCATAAGCCTTATAGATCCCTTGAATTGCTCTGTGAGTGTCTGTTTTACACAACTCTGTAAAGGCCAAATCATTTGAAAAGTGACGTCAAAGAATACAAAATACATTTCTTTAATTCTGATTGTAAACATACACAAAAGTGCTTTCCAAGTAATTAGAAGGAAGCAAAGGGCAACCTTCCCTAGGGAGAAGAAAATACATTTAAATTGGTTCATCTCCCACTGTTGTTCTAAGTTTTCTTAGAACTGTCAGGCACCCTGCTATTTAGAAGTGGCATCCAGAATGTCCAGCCTAGATGCAGATTGATTGCCACACGTGTTGCAGTGAAAGGCATCATGTAAAGCAAAATACTCTTTTTCTCCATTGGGCCAGTACTGAAATCAAATAGCAAGAAAGAAAAGCAGAATAAGAATGCATGAAGCTCAACGAATTTCACATGGTGAGCAGCAGGTAGTGAAGGAGTCACAGTCTGGTGTGTCACCCTCCAGGTTTGACTGGCTAGACCCCCATGGAGAGTAGGACATACACCAATACCACCCTGAAACTAGTGGCTAAATGTTTTAGTTGGAATAAGGCACAGAAAACCTTAGTCCAAAGCTGTCTTCCTCTGAAAGAGACAATCTCACTCCTGAGGCCATGATTATTTTTCCAGTCTCTTGTCATTTGCTATAGAGTAACTTAGCATGCCACAAATGTTTATTTTTGTACATTTGTTCATTTACATATATCTTTATTTTTGTGTTATGTTGTGTAAATATAGTTGTACAACTTTGTACATAGAATAAACTTACTTTCTCTGGCTCCAGACTTCCCTTGCAAATGTTTTTGAGTGAGAGTGTTCTACAGAAGCACATCGGTCCCAGCTCTAAAATCTTTTTCCTAAACTCAATAAAACTATTAGAGCAACAGCAGACTTGTTCAGGAATTGATGGAAGGGAGATGGGAGCATTTAAAACTTTGATTCATGTTCTAATTCATTTGAGTGGGACATGTCTTTTTAATAGGAAATCCATACAGTGCTTAACAAATTCATCATAAAATACAATGGGTAATAAAAGAAAAGTCATCATAATTAAACAGATAAAAACAGCAAAACATTCCAGCTGTGACCCAAAGCATTCCATTGTCCCCAGGGGCAAAAGACCACAATTCATTAAAAAAAACAAACCCTATCTAAAGCAATGACCCATCATTGTGCTCTTTGCCAGGCTCACCCCTTCCCCAAATGGCTCTCAGGAACACCAAATTCAGAGTATTCCTGGTCACTTCCAAAGGAGGAAATACCTTTGAAACTCTGGGGTTTTGATTTCAAAACATCAACACCTAACTACATTAAAGCTGAGACTGGTAGCACTATTGTAGGAGGGAAGGGTTGGGGTTGAAGCATGGCCAAGGTGAGAATTAACAATTCATGGTTTTTACCAAGCCCTGAACAAAAGCTTCGTATTAAAAAGGATATGGAAGGGGTTTTTAAAATGTTTTTTTCTAGTTTAGTATTGTTGGCAATCTATTTCTGGTTACACCTTGCCACGAATACCCAGGGACTACATCGCCAGGAGTCAGCATTAATTTGACAGCGCAGAATACAGGCACACATTGTAACTTCATATACTCATGGGGACCTTCCAAGTGAGTTAGGATGAACTTCACAGATACATTGTAACAAAAGCAACTTCTAAGTTGATTACTAGAATCATTTGGGCTCCACCCCAGAGAATAAAACAAAACACATTTGCTCACTTTGCAACACTGTACTTTTCAATGTTTCCTATAGAAGATCACCAATTGTATTTGAAAGCTATGATCTGTAATGAAAACATGACTGATTACTTTGTGTTATAGAGTTACACCCTTTACTGTCTGGGATATTTATAGTTCCTAGAGCAAACAGATGATTTTAAATAGTAAAAACAACCAACTGGTGTGCATAATGTCCTATCATTTTAAACACACCAGCAATTTGGCGGTTTCAGTCACTTGAGGGGTTACAGAAGTAACTTGTACATTTAATGAAGGCATTGGACATATCTTTTGTGTTAAAAAGTACAGCTAACAGCCAGTGTGTGGGAGTGCTGTTGGATGGATGTTTTGAGAGTGGTGGGCAGGGTTTTCTATAAATTAAGAAAACTGCGTAAATTATGTCCTTTTCATATGTTAGTCCAGGTTAATGTGCTGCCATTGCTTGATGATTAGCTGCGGGAGGGAATCGTTTACAGACGGAATAGAATGCGTGCATGTAGCACAAAGCTAAGCGCAAGGCCACTTATGCAGCAGTTGCATCGGACACCTATGAAAGAGCATAGCCATTTTAAGATTTTGATTCTGCTATTTCGAGCAAGCACTGCTGGAAGCTTTGGAGCTGAAGCTTCTTTGTAAATGTGAGCTGAGGGATAGTACCTTTTCGGGGATGGGGCCTGAGTTGTGCAATAGCTTGCCTTTGGCAGTTAGGCTGTAATTGGATCTGATGGGTTTAGAAATACATTGAAATATATGTTGAAAGGCAAAGGGAGAATTTGAGAAGAAGCTTGCTGTGGAAGCAAAAAAGCGAAAAAAAGACTTTTTCAAGTACATTTGTAGCAAAAAACCTGTGAGAGAGTCAATTGATCCATTAGAAGATAGAGGGGTTAAAGGGGCACTAATAGGAAACAAAGCAATAGCGGAGAGACTGAATGAATTCTTTGCTTCGGTCTTTACTGAGGAAGATGTAGGGATGTTACCTATGACTGAAGTGGTATTTAAAGGTGTGGAAGAATTGAAGGAAATATCGATACATTGGGAAGATGTATTACAACTATTAGATAAACTGAAGAGTAGCAAATCACCTGGGCTGGATGGTATACATCCAAGGGTGTTGAAAGAACTGAAATATCAGATTACAGACCTGCTATTAGTAATCTGTGAATTTTCATTAAAATCATCTGTAATACCTGAAGATTGGCGAATCGCCAATGTAACGCCTATTTTTAAAAAGGGTTCCAGGGGTGATCCGGGAAACTACAGACCGGTGAGCCTGACGTCAGTACCGGGAAAAATAGTAGAAACCATCACAAAGAACAAAATTACTCAGCATGTAGATAGTCATGACGTAATAGGAAACAGTCAACATGGCTTTAGACAAGGAAGATCTTGTCTTACTAATCTGTTATGTTTTTTTGAAGGTGTGAATAAACAGGTGGACAAAGGTGAGTCGGTTGATATAGTGTATCTGGACTTTCAGAAAGCCTTTGACAAGGGCCCTCATCAGAGACTTTTGGCAAAACTAAAGAGTCATGGGATGGGAGGCGGTGTACTATTGTGGATCAGGAACTGGTTAAAAGATAGAAAGCAGAGGGTAGGGCTAAATGGCCAATTTTCCCAATGGAGAAAGGTGAATAGTGGTGTACCCCAGGGATCTGTGCTGGGTCCACTGCTTTTTGACATATTCATAAATGACCTGGAAAAGGGAATAACGAGTGAGGTTATCAAATTTGCAGAGGATCTTGATAAATTGGAAGACTGGGCATCAAAATGGCAGATGAAATTTAATGTGGACAAGTGCAAAGTTATGCACCTAGGGAAGAACAACCCAAACTATGGTTACACGATGCAAGGTTCCACATTAGGAACCACCACCCAGGAAAAAGATTTAGGCATCATTGTTGATAACATGTTAAAACCCTCGGCACAGTGTACAGCAGCGACCAAGAGAGCAAATAGAATGCTAGGTATCATAAGGAAAGGAATGGAAAATAAAACAAAAGATATTATAATGCCTCTATATCGTTCCATGGTGAGTATCCTGTTCCAACAGTGGCCAGTCATATATACCTAGCAGTTTCCCCAAAAGACACAGGTTCCACAATGCTTGTATTGGGTCAAGCATTGATATCCTGGGTCCCTTCTTAATAATGGTATCTCCAGGAACAAGCAGGAATGAGTCTTCACATATGGGTATCGTCAGTACCGACGGAGCCTGTGCGGGAACGCTCCCCAGCGTCCAAAAGGAAAGCTTTTGGGAGCATCCCACAGCGCCTGCGCGCTGCCTTCCCGCCTTTCCTAACTGCCTCTCTCCAGTTCTTCTTTTCCGCGGAGCCAGCAGGTTGTTTCCTGTCACCGCTGAAGAATTTCTTATTTTCTTTTATTTTTCTTTAGTCGCGTGTCTGCCTTCTCGATTCCGGACCGGTACCACCGGTCTTTTTTCTTTCTTTTAAAAAAAAACAAAAAAAACCTACAGTGCATTTTTTCTTCTGGGGCCTTAGGCCTACAGATATATTTTTCCTCATGGAAAACCCGCCTCCGGGATTAAAAAGTGCACGAAGTGCAGCAGAACTATTTCTGTCACAGACACCCATGACTGGTGTCTAAAATGTTTAGGTCCTGACCACTCCATAGCGGATTGTGAGTCCTGTTGTGAGTCCTGTTCTATGATGTCTAAGAGAGGGTTACAAAATAGGGCAGCCAAGCTCAGTACCCTGTTTCCCTCCAAAGCAGCTTCTGTGGCATCGACGTCTTCCAGGGCTTCTTCTTCATCCCATGGATCTCAGGTAACCAAACTTAAATCTGGCCGGTCCTCAAAGAGTTTATCTCCCTCTAAGTATCGAGATGCCCCCGGGCTTACTCTTGAGGAATTCACACCGGAAAAATTAACCCGGCGGGAAGCTCCGGCTTCCAAAGCTCTACCTATGGGGTCACAGGTTGACATCGATGGCTCGGCCTCGACCGATCACCTGTTACAATGTTCTGGGGTACCGGCTGTTACCACCGGTACCGACATCCAGACATTGGTGGCGTCGATGGATCAGAATATTCTGACCATGCAGCGTGCCATCACTGCATTCATACAAGCTGCGACGCCTACGGTACCGCAACAAACCCCGTTGTCGGTACCGGTACCGATTCTGGTACCGGATCCGAAATCGGTTCTGATACCGGTACTGCTTGCATCGACATCAGCATCGACGGCAGCAGTACGCTATCCAGTGATGCCTATCAGTACCGACTCGGTACCGATTACTCCCGATGTCGATACCTCCCGGTACACGTATCGGGCTCTGCGAGAGCATCCAGACAGTCGATACTTCGATTCCTCTGAAGACTCTGATACATCAGAGGCCTCAATTGAAGCATCGGGGATCCTTCTTCAGGAACCCGTTTCTCCAAAAAGGAGAATGTCTCCTCCTGAAGACTTGTCTTTTCAGGACTTCATTAGGGAGGTGGCCAAAGGCCTGTCCATCTCAGTGGCCTCTGAAACTGAACCTAGAGCCAAAACATTAGATATCCTACAATATCTTAAGGCTCCTAAAGAGGCAGCCACCTTACCAGTACATGAGATTCTTTATGATCACATGTTGAGCATATGGGAGACTCCTCTTTCCACCTCCCCTCATTCCCGAAGGTTGGACACCATGTATCGTGTTCCTCCTTGTCCTGGGTTTCATAAGACTCAGCTTCCTCACCACTCCATTGTGGTAGAGTCTGCTATGAAAAAGATCAAGAGTACAAAAAGGCACTCCTCTGCTCCTCCAGGAAGAGAATGCAGAACCCTAGATGCCTTTGGCAGGAAAATCTTCCAGGCCAGTATGCTTGTAGCCAGAATCAACTCCTATAGTCTCTATATGGGGATGTTTCTGAAAGAAGTTACAGATCATCTGCAAACCTTATCTCCTTTTATGTCAGAAGATAAGAGAAAATAATATATCACCTGCCTTAAACAGGCACAGGATGTATCCAAGTTTTCCAACCGTGCAGCCTTTGACTCTTTTGAGGGTGCCAGTAGAGCCTCGGCTATTGCCATAGGTGCACGCAGAGTTGCTTGGTTACAAGCCTCTGATTTGGAATCCTGGGTACAGGATGGTCTAGGTAACCTTCCCTGTACAGGAGAAAACCTCTTTGGCAAAGATTGGCAAGCAAAGGCCAACCAGATGGATGCTGAAAATTCTGCTTTAGATAGACTTTCAAAGTCTACTACTGCTCCTTTTAAAAAGAGGTTGTTCAAAAAAGATCTTTCCCAAAAAAAGGGAAATTTTCTTCGGGTTATGGTCAGGCCTCTTCCCAAGGTCGTTTTGCTACAAAGAGACAGCAACAACCAAAACAGGCCAAGTCTCAGGCTGCGAGGACTGCTACGGCCCAACAGCCTCAGCCTCCTCAGGGCCTTTGACTTTCCACTAGAGAACTTAGCCTTTCTGGCTCTAGAACATCCAGAGCCTCTCACCATCCCAGGAAGGTTAGCTCACTTTGCTCCCAGATGGGAACAAATCACAGCAGAGCAATGGACCCTCTCCATCATACGAGATGGGTACAAGCTTCATTTCTTAAACCTTCCTCCTCACACCATGGTGAAACAGTTCAATTCTCCAACATCTCTCCTCAACCTTCTAGGTCAAGAGATTGCTACCCTTCTTGCCCAAGGGGCAATAGAAGAAGTACCCCTTCTTCAACAGGGCTCAGGGTTCTACTCCCCCTATTTTCTCATTCCAAAGAAAACGGGGGGCTACAGACCCATACTAGATCTCAGAGACTTGAACAAGTTTCTATGCAAGGAGAAATTCAAGATGATCTCTCTCGGAACTCTCCTTCCATACCTCCAGAGTCAGGACTGGCTTTGTTCTCTAGATCTCAAGGATGCGTACACCCATGTTCTCATCCATCCAACACATAGAAGGTTCCTTTGGTTCCTTTACCAAGGAAAGCACTACCAATACAAAGTGCTTTCTTTCGGTCTGGCCTCTGCTCCAAGAGTGTTCACAAAATGCATGGCAGTAGTAGATGCATTTCTGCGCACTCCAAGAATATTCGTATTCCCATATCTGTACGACTGGCTCATCCGAGCTCCATCCCAGTCAGAGGCCCAGACTTCCCTGGCCTGCACAAGGCGTGTTCTTCAGTATCTGGGACTGGTAATCAACATTCCAAAATCCCATCTCACCCCTACTCAGTCTCTAGAGTTCATTTATTTATTTATTTATTATTTATTTATTACAAGTTCTTATATACCGCACTATTCGGCATCAGCGCGGTTTACATTATAACATAAAGACCATAACAACAAGCTGTTTGGTTTACATCGAACAGGAGTACAAACTTGGAGAACCGGGGTAAACTATATACAAGAGATAATTACATAGAACAGAATAGAGTCTTAATAATATCAAGAACGGCATGGTGTGTTCATGAGTGGGTCACTTCCTCATGGGGCCTTACTGGATACCACAACTGCAAGGGCCTATCTCCCCCAGGCCCGTTGCCTACTCTTGGTGCAGTTAGCCTCCCAGATTCAGTTAAAATCCCATTTAACTGCTCGAGAGATGTTACAACTCTTAGGCCACATGGCATCCATGGTGCATGTGGTTCCTTACGCTCGCCTTCACATGAGGGCAGCTCAGTGGACCCTATCCACCCAATGGACTCAGGCATCAGGTTGCCTGTCAGACAAAATAGCAACCTCCAGTCGCCTCTTTTGGTCCCTCCACTGGTGGAAGTCCACTCAAAATCTGTTGCTGGGGTCCCCCTTTCAACAGGTGTTACCCCAAGCAACCCTTACAACAGATGCCTCTCCAAAGGGTTGGGGAGCTCATCTACAAGATCTCTCGACCCAAGGCATCTGGTCTCCACAGGAGACATCTCTACATATCAACCTCTTAGAGCTCAGAGCAATCTATCTGGCTCTCAGAGTCTTCCACACCCTGCTCAGCTACAAGACAGTCCTCATCCACACGGACAACAAGGTAGCCATGTTCTACGTGAACAAGCAGGGAGGGACTGGCTCTCTGTCGCTTTGCAACAAAGCTCTCAGATTGTGGGCCTTCGCCAGAGAGCATCAAATCCATCTCATGGCAGTGTATCTTCCAGGGGTTCAAAACTCTTGGGCAGACAGACTCAGTCGAGTTCTGCTTCCACACAAAAGGTCCCTCCATGGGGACCAGATAGCCAGGATTTTTCGGATTTGGGGTACCCCAGATATAAACCTGTTTGCAAGTCCGTGGAATGCCAAACTTCCCCGGTTTTGTTCCAGGATTCCATGTCAGGGAGTTCAGGCCAGTGATGCCTTCTTCCTTCATTGGGGGCAAGACTTCCTCTATGCCTTTCCACCTATTCCCCTCATCCCCAAAACTCTGTTCAAGCTTCAGAGAGACAAGGGGTCTATGATCCTCATAGCACCACATTGGCCACGCCAAGTGTGGTACCCTCTACTTCTGCATCTCTCCCAAGCTCCCTCCCTGGACCTGGGGTCTGCTCCTGATCTCCTCTCCCAGGAGGAGGGAACCTTGTGGCACCCAAATCCTCAGTCTCTTCATCTCAGAGCCTGGTTGCTGAAGGCCTAGACCTTCAGGATTTACACCTTTCTCAGCAAGTGAAGGATATCCTTCATGCTTCCAGAAAGCCTTCCACCAGACGTTCCTATGCTTTTAAATGGAAAAGGTTTTCCATTTGGTGTGCAGAGAAGGGTCTCAACCCTCTTGCAATACCTTTGAATTCTTTACTAGACTATTTGCTGCATTTATCCCATTGCTGCATTTAAAACAAATTCAATCAGAGTCCATTTCAGTGCTATTGCAGCATCCCTTAAGCCTCTCAATGGACAACCTATTTCCTCTCATCCTCTTATAGCAAGATTCATGAGAGGCCTTCTTTTGACTAAACCTCCCATTAGACCACCTCCAGTGGCATGGGACTTGAATCTGGTTCTTGGCCAGCTTATGAAGCCACCCTTTGAACCTTTAGCCACTACCTCCTTGAAATTCCTTTCCTGGAAGGTTATTTTTCTCATTGCAGTCACCTCAGCTCGCCTATCAGTGAGTTGCAAGCTTTAGTTGCTAATCCTCCTTATACAAGGTTCCATCATGACAAGGTAGTCCTCAGAACTAATCCACACTTTATGCCTAAAGTGGTCTCACCTTTTCATCTGAACCAGGAGGTGTATTTACCTGCCTTTTTTCCAGGACCTCATGCATCAAGTGCAGAGAGGAATCTTCATACCCTGGATTGTAAAAGAGCACTTGCTTTCTACTTACAAAGGACACAGCAACATAGAAAGTCCTCTCAACTTTTTGTTGCTTTTGATCCTTCTCATTTAGGACTTCCAGTCTCTAAGAGAACTCTGTCTAATTGGATTGCTCAGTGTATTTCCTTCACCTACCAGAGTAAGAACCTATCTCCAGGAACAAGCAGGAATGAGTCTTCACAGATGGGGTTCGTCGGCGCCGACGGAGCCCACACGGGAATGCTCCCCAGCATCCAATCAGAAGGCTTTTGAGAGCATCCTTCGCGCCTGCGCGGTAGCTTCCCGCCCTTCCCACTGCCTCTCCCCAGTTTTCGTTTTTCCGCGGAGCCGACAGGACGTACCTCCTGTCACCGTAGAAACTTTTTTCTTCTTTTCTTGTTTCCTGTGGTCGCAGTTTTTTTTTTTCCCCGCTGACTCTGGCACTGCTGGTGCCCCCTTTTTCCTTATTTTTTGTTTTCCTTTATTTTCCTTCGAGGAGCATCCTCCTCGTGTTATTCTGAGGCCTACCGGGCTTCCAGCATGGAGCCTTCTTCCCCTAAGAAGTGCCCCCACTGTGGAGACGTTGTCTTCTTCTCCGACTCCAACGCCTGGTGTCTCTCCTGTTGGGGCCTTAACCCCTTCTCCCCCGGTTCCCCGGGCTTCAGCGTCGGGAGAAGACCCTCCCTGTTTCGAGTGTCACTCGATGACGTCTTTCCCTCTGAGGTGCGGTCGTCGGCTTTCTCTCCTCGCCAGGATCAGGTAACCCAACAACAGTCTGTTAAGACTAACCGAGCCTTGAGGGGTGAGTCTCATGCGCCGCATGACGACGGCTCCGGCCTTCCCCTCCAGTCCCTTACACCCCGGAGGGAGTCTTCGGGCTCCAGAGCCTCCACAGGGTTTCGGGTTGTTCCTGAGGTTCGCTCCTCACAGAACATTCCCGAGCCATGCCCGAGGGTGGCACCCGCTTCGAGCAGTGCAGATCCATCGGCGTCGAGTATTCCACTCTTCGCCAGGGACTGTCAACTGGTGTCCTCGGTGCCTTCGGGGCCGATCGACTCGACCCAGTCTGGCTCTACGGCATCCCGGCCCTGCGCGGGGGCGGTACCCGCTTTCGGCGGTGCCGATTCCCCGGCGTCGGCGTCGAGTGTTCCACTCGTCACCGGGGATCGTCGGACCAACCTGACCCGGTATGGCGTGCCCACACCCCTGCCATGCGCGGAGGTGGTGACCGCTTCGAGCGGGATCAAGTCCTCGGCATCGGAGTCGGTGGCCCCACTCCCCGCTGGGGATCGGCAACGGGTGCCCTCGGCTCCGCCAGGGCTGATCGACTCGTCCCCGGCTTCCGCGGGGGCGGTACTGGTCTTGAGTGGCTCTGCCCCTCCCGCGGCGGTCTCGGGAACAAGGGCCCCGTTCATCAGGGGTCGCCTCTGGGCTCCACCTGCGGAGCCGATCGATCTATCCCGGTCGGGGGGGTTGGCACCCCCACCTTGCGCAGAGCCGGGGCTTCCCCCGGACGCCACCGACCTCCCAGCATCTACGCGGGCGTCGAGTGCTCCACTCGTCACTAGAGTCTGCCCGCGGGACCCAGGTCCTTCGGTCGAGTCGACCCAAAGAAGCGCCGCGGCGCCGGGACTGGGCATCTCGCTCCCCGCCGGGGCTCGTCGGCGGGTTACCTGGGTACCCTCGAGGCCGCGTAGTACGCCCCGTAAGGGTTTCCCGCTCAATAAAACAGGCGCAGGCAGAACCCCGGCGCCTAGAAGGGCCTCTCTCCCGGCGTCGGAGCCGACTTTGGGGGTTTCCCTCTTCGCCGAGTTTCGGCCTGGGAAGCCCTCGTTGCCCTCGGCGCCGATCATCGTGACCCCGACTCCATTCGCGGGAGTGGCAGCACCGGCGCGGCCGCCGACACTGGGGCCCCCTAAGGAGGCGTCGCTCGGTTCGATGCCCAGCCTCTAATCGATCTCCAGTCTGGAAAGCGTGGCTCCAGCGCATTTCGGATCCGACCCCGGCCTCTTCCGACGGTGCAGTGCTGCGCTCGCCTGCTCTCCAGCGGCCTCGGCACCACTCCAGCGGCCCTTGCGGATTGCCCCGGGGGCGGCCCTGCCCCCGGAATTGGGGCCGGGGCTGAGTCCCGCGGGCCCGTCGCTCCCTTCGATGCCCCGCTTGGAGTCAATCCCGGGCTCTGACGATGCAGCACCGACTGCCTCGAATTGGGACTGTCAGTACCCTCCTCTGCTTAGAGCGATTCCTCCTGTGCTCCAGTACGGTGGGTCCCCTGGTGTTCAAGCGGGCCCCTCCACCTCGACCTCCCCCGGGATAGCCCCTCTGGGAGAGCCATCTTTTCAGGACTTCCTCCTTGACATGGCGGACTTGCTCGCCATTCCTATCCCGGGCCCTTCGCCAAGTCTGGGTACTGCGGAACAGGCAGCCGTAATGCTTCCTTTACATCCCTCCCTGCGGGATCTCCTGCTCGGGATTTGGCGCTCGCCCTTACAGGTACCGGCGCCGCCTGCAGCCATGCATGCCCGGTATCGGGTGCCCCCCTCTCCGGGTTTCCAGACGCACCAGCTTCCCCATCATTCCATTGTGGTGGAATCGGCCCTGAGGAAGGTCGGAAGCAAGAAGAAGCACTCTTCCTGCCCCCCGAATCGTGCGTCTAAAACTCTGGACAACTTTGGGCGGCGAACCTTCCAAACGTCCATGTTGGCTTCCAGGATTCTCTCATATATTTTCTATATGAGCCTGACGCTTCGGGAGGTCACCGAGAGGTTATCTCTTTTGTCTCCCTTTGTGTCGGCCCCTCGGGCCCCTGACTATTCCTTGCTTCTTTACCATTGCAGGAATATCTCGGTTTCTTTCTCGGGCTGCCGTGGACTCTTTCGAGTCAGTTAGCAGGTCCTCTGCGGTAGCCATAGGAGCGCGTCGTACAGCCTGGTTGCAGGCTTCCTACTTGTGCAGCTGGGCACAACATAACCTGGGTACTTCCCCGTGCACCGGGGAGAACCTCTTCAATGGCGAGGCTTTGCGTCAGGTTGCTCAGTGCTCCGCCGACCTGTTTGGCACTGGCTGCCCGCGGCCCTCCCCCTCTCCCGGGGGTAGGAAATGTCCTTCCCGACCCTCCTGTCCGAAGAGGAGGAGGTTTCATCCCTCTGCCCGCCTGCCGGGTGCGCCCATGCCAGGGACGTCTCACACCGGTCGGCAGTGCCAGGGCTCGCGCCAGGCTGCCCATGCCAGGCAGCCTTAGGCTACGGTATGCGGCAGTTTGCGCTTAACTCCTCTTACATGAAGTTACTGTCCAGTTCTACACTGGGGTTCTTTCAGTGTGACAAGCGGTTCGGCTGCTTGATTGGAGGTATGGAGCCCCCTCCCCCGGGGGGGGACCCTTCCCCCGCTAGGTTAGCCTGGCTCCTCAGGGCCATGCTATTTATTTATTTAATTTATTTAACAATCATTTATTACCCGCATCTTCCAGAGTTCAGTTGCGGTTTACAATAAAACAATGCTAGTCTTCTTCTGACTTACCCTCGGGTACATCCCTCGGATTCCCCTCTGCCTGGTTCCCCCGGATTGAGGGGATCGCGCACCGAATCTCCTTCTCCCAGTGTAGGCCTTGGCCGCTACTCTCCGAACGTGGCCGAACCATTCCTCGACAGGGCCGGACCACCCCCCTGGTCGGTGTCTCCGCTCTCGCAGAGAAATCCCTGGGTCCGTCAGGTTACGGTGGACAGGGGTCCCACTGACCCATGCCGATCCCCGACTCCGCTCCCTGCACTCTTCGGAGCGGCGGAGGGCATTGGCCCTAACCCCGAGGGGTTTTTTTATATAGGCCGGAGATGGCCCCACGGTCACGCAGTGGCTATAGGGTTTTCTATCCTCCTGCCTTCCCTGTGGCACGGAGGACACGTTTTGGGTGGCTGTCAGGTGGACGCCTCAGGGGCCTACGTACTCCTGATGTGCTCCTCCCCAACTGATCTGGCGGTCACGCAACCATACTGCTACTCTCGCCGATCTGCCCTGCTCCACGCACATCGGCCCATCACTTTGGATGGCCCTTCCTCCCGCCACCTTCCAGGTAGGCGCCCTCCTGTGGATCAAGGGCCGGTCCGAGTTGGCGGTATCGTTCTCACGTGTCCATACCGGTTTAGTAACCTGGGTGGGCGCTCCCGGGCCCACCTATAGCCCGATATACATCTATACCTGTTATTGGATATATATCAGTACAGGTGGGCACTTTTTGGGAAATGTTATAGCGCCCTGTGTCTTACCGACTATCCCCCAATTGTCGGTACTGACGTTTTGTTATTTCTTACGGGGTCCGGCCTGCGTTCTGCGGCTCGGGTGCTCGGACCGGTTATGCTTAAACTTGCTGTGATGTCAACAGCCCCTTGGTTTACGCCTCCTTGTCTGGAAGTTTTCGAACCCATTGTCTTCCTATCCCTTGCAGGCTAGGGTAGACAGTGTACCCCTCGGTATCCCGGGGTACACTTCTGTTCTTCTCCGGGCTGGGTTCTCACAGATCGGTCAGTCTTCTGATTAGTCCTCCGGATTGGGGACTCTGCTCCTACTGGAGTTCTCAGCTTCTTAGAGATCCTCGTGAAGACCTTCCGTCTTTCCGGTGCCGGTTGACACCTGCGTCTCCAACCCGCCCGGACTGGGAACTTCGTCCTCTCTGCGGTGAAGTTCCCTTGAAGACTTCGCTACTGCATCTACAGTACCCGTCGCAGCTCTGCCTTCTACAATCCAGTAGGTAAGCTCTAGATTGTGCTAGATCATTAACGGTTTAATGATAATTGACGTGGTTTGAAGACTCCCCTGTAGTCTTCGGTTGCTGTGCCTTGGCAACTCTTCTCAACTCCTACCCTCCATCCCTCCGGGGATCCAGGTTGGGCGATGCCGCCCTGTCCAGGGGCGCGCATTCTGGGATCTCCTCTGGCACCCTCAGCTAGGGAGTCCCCATATGTGAAGACTCACTCCTGCTTGTTCCTGGAGATAGCACAGTTACTTACCTGTAACAGGTGATCTCCGGAACAGCAGGAATTAGTCTTCACAACCCACCCACCTCCCCTAGGAGTTGTAACTCTCTCTCTCTCTCTCTCTTCCTTCCTCTCCTCTCCTTCTGTCTCAGCTATTAAACGCAACTGGGGAGAGGCAGTGGGAAGGGCGGGAAGCTACCACGCAGGCACGAGGGATGCTCCCAAAAGCCTTCTGATTGGATGCTGGGGAGCATTCCCGTGCGGGCTCCGTCGGCGCCGACGAACCCCATATGTGAAGACTAATTCCTGCTGTTCCGGAGATCACCTGTTACAGGTAAGTAACTGTGCTTTCTCTGGAGGGCCATGTCACAGCTCACAATATGAGAGCCATGGCAGCCTCTATGGCTCATCTTAACTCTGTGTCCATCGACCAAATCTGTCGAGCGGCCACCTGGGCATCGGTTCATACCTTCACAGCCCATTACTGCTTGGACAAGGACTCCCGCCGGGATGCCTTGTTTGGTCAGGCTGTTCTCAAACACCTGTTCCATACCTAATCAACTCCTACCCTCCATCCCTGACTGGTGCCTGAGATTCATGGGTGCAGGTGGAGCCCTTCCCAGGGACTCACAATCTGGGTGATCTAGGCATCTCTAGCTGGGGAGTCCCCATATGTGAAGACTCATTCCTGCTTGTTCCTGGAGATAGCACAGTTACTTACCTGTAACAGGTGATCTCTGGGAACAGCAGGAATAAGTCTTCACAACCCACCCACCTCCCCTAGGAGTTGTATCTCTCTATCTATCTTTCCTTTCCTCTCTCTCTCTTTGTCTCAGCTTTAAAACTCGAACTGGAGAGAGACAGTTAGGAAAGGCGGGAAGGCAGCGCGCAGGCGCTGTGGGATGCTCTGAAAAGCTTTCCTTTTAGACGCTGGGGAGCGTTCCCGCGCAGGCTCCGTCGGTACCGACGATACCCATATGTGAAGACTTATTCCTGCTGTTCCCAGAGATCACCTGTTACAGGTAAGTAACTGTGCTTTATGGACCTTTCCTCCAGGAACTTGTCCAAACGTTTTTTAAACACAGCTACACTAACAGCCTTTACTACATCCTCCAGTAATGAAGTCCAGAGTTTGATTACATGTTGAGTGAAAAAATATTTTATTTTATTAGTCTTAAATAGTTTACCCTGTAGCTTCATTGCATGTCCCCTAGTCTTTCTATATTCTGATAACATAAACAATCAATCTACGTTTACCTGTTCCACTCCATTCATTAATTTATAGACTTCTATCATATCTCCCCTCAGCCGTCTCTTTTCCAGGTTAAAGAGCCCTAACCTTTTTAGCCTTTCTTCATAGGGGTATCCTTCCATCCCCTTTACCATTTTGGTGGCTCTTCTCTGAACCTTTTCTAATAACGCTATATCCTTTTTAAGATACGGCGACCAGAATTGCACACAATATTCAAGGTGCGGTCTCACCATGGAACGATTGTAGAGGCATTATAATATCCTTTATTTTATTTTCCATTCGATACCTAGCATTCTATTTGCTCTCTTGGCCGTGGCTACACATTGGGCAGAGGGTTTCAATGTGTTATCCACGATGCTGCCTAAATCTTTTTCCTGGATGGTGGTTTCTAAGATGGTACCTTGCATCATGTAACCATAGTTTGGGTTGTTCTTTCCTAGGTGCATAACTTTGCACTTGCCTACATTAAATTTCATCTTATATTTATCAATGTTCTCATGCAATTTTTCACAATCCTCTTGCATTTTAACAGCTTTGAATAATTTTGTATCATCTGCAAATTTGATCACCTCACTCGTTATTCATAAATGACCTCACAGTAAGAATATGTTAAAAAGCAGCAGGCCCAGCACAGATCCTTGGTACTCCCTGAAGTGGAGGGATAGCCTAGTGCTTAGGGCACAGGTTTGGGAACCAAGAGAAAAGGGTTTGATTCTCACTAGCACTCCTTGTGGCCTTGGGGAAGTCATTTAACCTTCCATTGTTTCAGAAAATTCTAAGTTATCAATGTCCCTACTTAATGTACATTACCAAGTTTAAGGTACAATGTAAACTGCTTTAATTAAAATGATAAAGCAGTATAAAAAAACATGCTACATAAATAAATAAGCTAAAAGCTCTCTGCTGGCTTTACAGACGGAACTGAGAGAGTAGGATGGGGACCAGAGGAGCCAGGGAGTTTAACGCGGAGGATAACTTGGAGTTCCACTCTCCACCTGGAGGTCAGGATGTAGGGAGGAGAAATTCTGTGGGAAGAGGGCATCAGCAGAAGGGAAACTGACACTGTAGAAGGCGTGATACTTGTATTTCCGGATTTATCTCGGGACACCCAGAAGAGGCGTAAGGAGTTTTTGGCTTTGCGCCAGAGAGCCGTCGCCTTGGGTGCTCAATTTAAATTGCGGTATCCTTGTAAATGTGATGTACTATATCAGTCTAGACATTTTCTTTTTTTTGAGCCCAAACAACTTACTGATTTTCTTCAGGTGAGGGAGGCTGGGGGGGCAGGGTAGCTCCTGTACTGGCAGCCATTAATATGATCTATGCTCATATGATAGTGGGGGGTTTCCCTCTTTTTCTTTGTTTAAATTTCTTAAGTTTGGAACCATTTTGAGGTTTGTTAGTATGGGGTCTAATTAAATGGGGTGAATATGTTATTGGGATTATATGTGGTTTATTTTCTTGTGTATTTGGTTTTTCCCCCCTTTTTCCTTTGTATTCTTTTTCAATTGTTGTATTGGAAACTTAAATATAAAATAAAAAAAAATAAATAAATAAGCTAAAAGCTCTCTGCTGGCTTTACAGATGGAACTGAGAGAGTAGGATGGGGACCAGAGGAGCCAGGGAGTTTAACGCGGAGGATAACTTGGAGTTCCACTCTCCACCTGGAGGTCAGGATGTAGGGAGGAGAAATTCTGTGGGAAGAGGGCATCAGCAGAAGGGAAACTGACACTGTAGAAGGCGTGATACGACGAGACTAGCGAGAAGGGTGAAGAACAGCAGCATTCCGGTCAGAAGGAGGAGGGATAGTGGGAAGAGACAGTGAGAAAGTTGTGCAAAAGTGATCTGTCCAGGGGAGAGAGGCAAAGCGGAGATCGCCAAAGGCACACATTGAGCGCTGGCGGGGGTAAAAATCTGGTCCAAAGTATGCCCTGCAACATGGGTAAGGCAGGATACATGCTGCCTAAAGGTGGAGTCTTCAATAAGAGAAGCAAGGGACCGGTCACGAGGGCGGAAAGGAGAATCAAAGTGACAGTTGAAGTTGCCCAAGACTACCAGGTGGAGATAGGCTAGTGACACCTCTGAGGTGGTCAGAAGCTCAGGTTTTAGGGAGGGAGGAGTGTACACCAGGAGAAAACACACTGGTGGGGTAACATCTAGGCGGAGGAGGAGGGATTTGGGGTAAGGGAGGGGAGCATGAGCCTTTGAAAAAAGGAGGGAAGAACGAAAGAGGATGGCCATGCCACCCTCAGACCTGCCAGAGTGAGGTGCATGGCTGGCCAAAATATCTGGGGGAAGACACTAGTGGAGGAGGGCCTCCTCTCCATCATGGAGCCAGGTCTGTTTGACCAACACTCCCTGGATGAGCTTTTCCTACCAGGTCCTGTACTAATGGGGTTTTGGAATGGAGAGATCTACAGTTCAGCAGTGCCAAGTTGATGAGAAGAAGCCAACAGGGGAGGCAAGGAATGAGATGTGCAGGATTTCTCACTGGATGGGTCACAGGAGGCGGCGGCGGCGGCGGCAGCGGCAGCCATCTCAGTTTGTGGTTGTATCTGCCCCTGTGGAGATTTGTTTTGGATAAATACATTACTCCTTCCCCCTCTGCACTTTCCCTTCATGTTTCATTACCTGATGTCTTGGTCCACCATTCCCCCCTGCCCCCCCCTGCTGATGGCATGTTCCGTAGGGGCAGTCATACATTATATTCGGCATGGGCTGCATCTCCTCCCATTTTCTGGTGCCCAAAGTTGAGTCCCTGGCAGCAGCTAGGCCTCATCCCTTCTGCTGCCAGGAGTTGGGTCCCTGGTGGCAGTTGAAGGGGTCTGACTTCCCCGCTACCCTGTTCATTTTCAGCACCTCTTTCTGTCTGCGCAAGCACAGACAATCTTATGCAAAATAGAGACAGACAGACATTGGGAGGCACCACAATAAGCATTACTGCATTAGTGAAACAGCTAAAAATGGGTTAAAAAGAGGAAAGTGAGTGGAAACAATTTTTGGGGTGTGTTTGGGTCATTTTTGGACTTTTTTGTATTAATGAAAAATGTCCAAAAATTGAAAATAAGTGTGTTGATGCATGTTAGAGCTTTTTAACAGGTGGAAACTTGCTCCCTTAATGCCTTTTTGTAAACATACCCCTAAGATACAGTCAGTGTCTCATTAAGGGTGCCGGTAAACACTGCAGGAAGGGCAGATAACTTTGCAAGAACGAGCATTACAGGGTCCCGCATCGTTAAGGAAAAAGGAGGTGGAGAGTGGGCACTGACAGCGGGTGCTCCCTTGTCGCTGTTTGCATAATTCTGCATTAGAGTCCGCATCACAGAGAACCCAAACACCAAGTAAAATCTCGTGGCAAGGGTATATATTGAGGGAAGAGAGCCTATCCCAATGTCAGCAATGCGATCTACACATAGGGGAAACCAAGACAGTAATGATAGTGCTCCATTAGCACTCCAGTAGCCAGGTATGTTGATGGGCAAAGGAGGTGGCACAAGGGAAATGCAGTGGGGGTCATTGGTGTGCAAGGCTGACCAGGAAGCTGCCCAGGTGGCACATCTGTAACCTCACAGTGACAGTAGCGGCACAGACATGCTGCTGCTGTGAAAAAGGCAATGCGTAACCAGGGGTAACCTAAGGGTCCCTGGTGCACGAGGCAGAGATCTTGGCCAGTCCCTGCCACTGCCAAAGCCATCTGTGGAAGGACAGACTGGCAGCAGCAGTCTCACAAAGGGGGCTTCAAAATACTGCCGGTGTGGCTGTCCACCAACTCTTCCCCCCCCCCCTCAGGCAGAATCAGTGTCAGCCAGGGAGGGGGGGGGCAGTGCAGCCGGGCATGTATGTCACTACCGCCACCATCCGTACCTGCCAGCTTAGGCACCCACCTTACCCACATAGTGTACAGGCTGGCAACTTCACACCATCCCCACTGCCACTATACTGCCATGTCAGCATGGTGCAGGGGTAGTGGCGGTGGGTGTGGTGGCTCCTGCCTGCAACAACCAAAAGCACTGTCCTGGCCCCGTGTGTCCGGTGCAATGCAACATTTGCCAAAGGCTGTCTGATGGCAAATATTTCAGCGGCAGGGACATTGGAGCACATGCTTATCCTTCCCTACAGAGTTCAGATGTAGCAGGACGCAGGCCCATATCCCTTGGTGGAGGGGGGCAGGATTGACAAGGGTGCAACATCAAGGAGACCACCTGCAGTACTGCAGGAGGGATGGAGCGGCCGGCAGGCTGCCCACAATAACCATTGGCCCATGGCACTGGTCTAGAAAACTGGGTGGATCGCCTGACCCTTGGATCAGGATACCACCCACCCGCACATCTTGAGTGGGACTCCATCATCAAACTTGGACAAGCGTTCTGATGACTAGAAGGAATGAGTGAAAATCCACAAGCATGTATGGGAAAGGAAGTAACAGAATTTGCAAAACAAGAGAAAAAAAACTCTTCAAAAAATTGTATCAGCAAGTGAGGAAAAACAAGTAGCAACTGCATAAATACAGAGCATTACTCCAAGAACCTTTTGTCGATCAGGAACAGACACGTAAATGGTTAAAGAGAGGTGAACAGAAACTGAAGGATGAAAGATTGATAGTTGCAGCCCAGGACAGCGGATTACGGATGAGATGGTTTACAGCGAGCATTGAAAAAACTGGCAAAACAGACATATGTTGATTCTGTAAGAAACAGCTGGAAACATTGACTCACCTTATAGCAGGCTGTGAAGTTCTGATGGCAGAAAACATCTATACAGAAAGGCACAAAGTAGCACGCCTCCTCCACTAGAAACTCTAAACACTACAAAACCTGGCATAGTGGTAAAGGAGAACACCAGAATGGCATTGATAATAGAAGTATCAGTACAGAGTGATAATTCTGTGAATCGCGTGGAGAGGCAGACGATCCTGAAGTACCAAGAAATACAGTCAGAGATGAAGAAAATGTGGCAGAAGGATACAGAAATCTTTCCCATTGTACTGGGAGCCACAGGCTTGATAAAGAAGAATTTCAATCACATCTTGACAAACTTCTCATACCCGTTAGATCTTACGAACTCCAGAAGGAAGCTCTCTTTGACACAATGTAAATACTAAGCCAAGCATTAGCAATAAATTTGAGAGACAGATCATACTCCACATACCGTGGCTTAGAAGTGAGGTTCATGACTGTCATGGTATCTGCAAAATTAACCCATTTGGAGAAAACGCCCTGAGTGGATATGTGCATGTGTGTGTTTGTGTGTGGGGGGGGGGGTTACAAATGATGCTGCAGAAGGAATACTACACAGTAGAACAGGGTATGTCAGAGGTGAAATGCACACCCAGCACCTGCAAAATGAGAACACTACTACTACCACTGTACATCGTTCATAAAGCACTACAAGGCGCACACAGCTCTGTACAAACACAAAGGCAGACATTTCTGTCTGAAGAGCTTACAATTAAGTGATGACAGGCAGTACAATACAAGAGAAAGAAGGGTACAATAGGGAGTGGAGACACCGGGAAACAAGAGGTAAGGATCCAACAGCAGCCCCAAGGAGGTATGCCTTCTGTATGGATATGAAGTGGGAGAGAGATGAGATGAGATGAGATGTGATGTGATGTGATGTGATGTATGGATAGCGGCCGCTTGCGCCAGCAAAGGAGCAGCAAGGTCAAAGGATCTGTGTCTGGAGATGGCAGTAAAAGAACAGCATAGTGAGGAGGTAGCCAGAAGAAGAGCAGAGTCCATGGGAAGGGGTGTAGGGAGAGAAAAGATAATGAGGGGCAGTAGAGGGGATGCATTGATAGGTTAGCACTCATCGCATGTGTGAGATGGATCTTGAAATGGATGGGGAGCCAGTAAGGTGATATCAGCAGAGGGGTTAAATGTGTGTATCGGGGCTGGCAGAGGATCAGGCATGCAGCAGAGTTATGAAGAGATGTAAAGGGAGAGAGGTGACTCGCAGGGAGGAGGGTGCAGTGGTATGATGGGAGGTATCTATATGGTGGACACAAGTATTAGTGGTGTGTTCTGAGAGCCTGGGGCTCTGTGTGAACCGGGACACACTCCAAAATGTGAGGACCCGGTCATCAACAGCCACCTGGGGCACATATGAATCCACATCAGCCAAATCAAGCTGCATGATGTGTGGTCATGCCATGACTGCACCACAAGCACACACCAGGTATAGGGAAACAATGGCAGTCTGCTACGTCCGCCATGGCATGCGATGTGTGTGTGTGCCTGTTCCATTGGCTGCCCCTCTGAATGGACATATCCCATGTGTACGGTAGGAATGTCCGTTGCATCAGTAACATACACAGCCATTGCACCATACAGACAGGACAACAGGTCTCCCACACCTGCCATACACACATTGTCAGACAGGTGTGGCACAGGGCATACAGAGATATCAGCTGACAGTGGCAGACCCCTACTCATGCCTGCATTCACCCAGACAATGACCGCATCTACACCCATGGTCTACTGAACCCATAAGACAGCCCGGTGGCTCAACAGACAAGGCCAGTGTGTATATGGGGTGGAGGGTCACATGGTCAAGACCTGCCTGTGCGTAAACTTGATCTTACATTGCAGATGCTGCACCTGTCTGTGCAATCCCCGAGCATTCGTCCAGCCACTGGCTGGCTGGAAGGGCAGGTTGATAGCATGGGCACACTGAGGCAGCGTTAACAATGGGCATGCATGTCAGAGCATGCTAATAGCATCTGCACAATGAGCATATGATCACAATGCTTGAGCAGCTCAGGGGGCTGAAGTGACAGGCAGGAATGCCAACCATCACCATTTTTGCACAGCGCAGTGATGTGTGTGTATGTGTCTCTCCAGGGTATTGTGCCTCGCATTGCAAAAGCAGTTCCCGGCATTCGTCTGGAAATGTGCATGAGGAGCAGAGGATTGTAGGTATGGCCTGAAACAGAGGATTTTGCCCAGGATGTGTATGTGTCAGAGGTAGGGTCAATGGCTGAGACTTTCTATTGCCTATCTGCCACGTGTGTGGCCTCGGTGCCCACAGCGTTTCATACTGAGAGAGCACTCACACTGTGACCATGTCAAGGCTATGTATCCACATAGTGCTATATAGTGTTTTAAGGGCTCTGTACTATCCTGATTCTCTTCCTATCTCTCTTTAAGTGTTAGTTCTGGTGGCTCCTCTTCCTCTGCTACCCCGCTCCCAGTTGGTGTACCCCAAGGATCTGTCCTGGGTCCGCTCCTTTTCTCTCTCTATACCCAGTCCCTTGGTGTGCTTATCTCTTCCCATGGTTTTCCGTACCATCTGTATGCTGATGACTCCCAGATCTACCTCTCTACGCCTGAAATCTCTCCGGCAATCCAGACCCGGCTCTCAGCCTGCCTTTCTGACATTGCTGCCTGGATGTCTCACCGCCGCTTGAAATTGAACATGGCCAAGATTGAACTTCTCATCCTTCCCCCTAAAACCTCCCCTCATCTTCCTCCTTTCTCGGTCTCTGTGGATAACTCTGTACTCCTACACAGGGCAAATTATCACGTAAACCAGGCACACAGTACAAAACGTGATATGGTGGAAAAACAATTTATTGAAATCAGACCTAGCAACCCGACACAGGCCGTGTTTCGATGACCTTCATCAGGGGTTGTCTAAATAGGTACTACAAACATAAAAACAAACAATATTAAAAAACAATGTAAAGGTGAAAGAACAAATGGACATGAACATGCTCTAACTAGAGAAGTAAAAATAATAATAAATAATAATAATTATTACAATGATAATAATAATAATATAAATAATTAGTAATAGATCTCTCATAGTAAATACTTAAAAATTAATTAAATAAAATAAAACAATAAAAATACAGTGCTAGAAATGCGATACTCAAAAAAATTAAAACCATAAAAAATGATATAATAAAACAGACCACAACTAAGTTTAAAAACACAACCAAATGCAATCCTTATAGGAGGTGACAAGCATATAATTATAATGTCATTACCTTCTTTGTAGAGACGGTGATTTTCAAACCTCACAAGGAGGCACACGAACTCATTAGTGGAGGTGTTGGCTTAAACACTTGCAATAGAATAAAAACT
Source organism: Ichthyophis bannanicus (assembly GCA_033557465.1). Classification (NCBI taxonomy): domain Eukaryota; kingdom Metazoa; phylum Chordata; class Amphibia; order Gymnophiona; family Ichthyophiidae; genus Ichthyophis; species Ichthyophis bannanicus. The sequence continues at coordinate 72,668,501 of CM066049.1, read as the reverse complement.
AAATGAAGAAGGCAAAGAGTAAAGCACATGTATACCATTGGAGACAGACTATGAACCTAAATCTAAACTAAATTTAAGAAACTGAAATGGAACTGAAACGCAGCAGGCTTGGATGGGGGAGGGGGGGGGGGCGGCACGGCCAAGAAAACATGTATAAAATATTCTACAAAAAGGAGAAATTGTTTAAAATCGGGCCAAAGGTTCATCACAGGGCCAACTAAACCAAAAACATTTTATTTAATTAGTCCAGAAATATACAGGAAAAAAAGTCCAAAAACATAAATTGGCTAGAGGAATCTTAAAGAACAAAGTGAAGCTCACATCAAAAGAACGTCCAATGTCTAAGGGATACTCAAAAAAACATGTGGAAAAGCAGAGAGATAAGACCAAAATAAAGAAATAATACATTGTAGCATCTTGCTCTTACTTCTCATGAGTTAATAGCATTGTTGGATCTTCTAAAAACCGATAAAAAAACAATAAAAACAGGTGTTGTGTAAAACACTATTTATCACCTCTCCTCTTTGTTGGATCTTTAAAAATCTATAAAAAAATATATATATATATAAAACTTATGCACACTATTGGCATAGTAAATCTCTCTTGTCGATTGCAACAGTGCTGTATAAATTGCCACTTAGGACTCTTATTACTTCGGGAGTTTTGTCTCTTACTGAATCGCTAACAAGAACCACTAACATCATGGATTAAACATCTCTTACCGATATTGTTTCCCACAAATAACAAGGGAAAGGAGTCACTTAGCTGTCGGGGGTGAAATTTGGAGGCGTTCTTTCGTGAAGATTTTGCGAGGGAGTAGAAAAATTCTCCAATTTGTGGATTCAGCTAAGTGACTCCTTTCCCTTGTTATTTGTGGGAAACGATAGGTGCTTAATGACGAAGTTGAGTATTCCGTCATATCTAAGCTTGGGACTTGGCTTTTATTAAGAGTGTGGACAGCAACAAGTGTTGTTTAGTCTGGTTTTGACCGGGTATTCGGTCTCTTAAAATTGATTAAAAGGAGGGCTCACTTCGAGAGAAGAAATGTTTCTTTTCACGGTGAACGATCCGACAAAAAAATGTTAACATTGTGGGGTGTGGGTTTAGTTCCTGTTGTGAGTAGTTAGGGACTTCTTTCTCTATAGCATCAGCAAAATCCACCCCTTCCTTTCTGAACACACTACTAAAACGCTTATCCACTCCTTAATCACCTCCCGTCTTGACTACCGTAACCTACTCCTTGCTGGTCTCCCTTTGAATCATCTTCTCTCCCCTTCAATCTGTTCAACACTCTGCTGCGCGACTAATCTTCCGCCAGCCTCGTCATGCCCATATTACTCCTCTTCTCAAATCACTCTATTGGCTCCCTATCTGTTTCCGCATCCAGTTCAAACGTCTCCTGCTGACCTATTAATGCATTCACACTGCGGCTCTTCACTACCTTTCTTCTCTTATCTCTCCTTACAATCCCCCTCGGGAACTCCGCTCTTCTGGCAAACTACTTCTGTCAGTGCCCTTCTCTTCTACTGCTAACTCCAGACTTCACTCCTTTCACCTTGCTGCACCGTACGCCTGGAACAAACTACCGGTGTCTGTATGCCAGGCGCCTTCTCTAACCCTCTTCAAATCCAGGCTGAAAACTCATCTCTTCGCTGCTGCTTTTGGATCTTGACTCTCCTGATCTCCTTTTCCTTCCCTTGCTTTATCCCTGCCTACACCTTCTGTGTTTGTCTTGACTAGATTGTAAGCTCTGATGAGCAGGGACTGTCTTTTACTTGTCTGTGTAGTGCTGCGTACGACTTGTAATGCTATACAAATGCTCAGTAGTAGTAGTAGTGTCAGGCTGCTGTGCTCTGGGTGTTTACCCATCATGGGAGCCCAATCACTGAGGCAAATGCTGGGTGTCCATGCTGTTTGTCCAAAGCCAGAGTGTACATGGCTGGCTCTATGCATATGTATTGTTCATGCAGTTGGTGTATGCATGGCTGTGGTGGGACTAAAATGCAGACTGACTGTGCTTGATGTAGTATATTGGTAGTTGCAGATGGTTACGACAGTAGCTGTTTTTGCCCTGCACACTGTGCTCTTGGAAGGGCCAGCAGTATGGCGACAGCAGTCCCACGCCAGCCTATACAAATTCCACTGCCTTTGTGTTCCATGGAAACAGCTGCCTCAACCCTGGCCACTGACATGAGATGTTCCAGGAGAGTCCCTGGCCAACAGGAGCAGGACACACACCTCAGATGTGACAGGCAACTATGACATTCTGCAATAAGGCAGAAAACCAGGTGTCTAGCATCACACAATGCAGACAGTACGTGCCATACACCGGCAGTGATGTGGCTCTGCAGCAGGGCCACAAGTGTCTATCTCTAGCAGTGCAAGCTCTGGGGACCAGGTGCTGTGTGTCCCTCCTCACCCTTCAAGGTGATCGCTGAAACCGGTCATTAGCACAGTTTGCAGCTGTTATGTGCCTGTAGCACATACTGTCAGTGCGTACTACTGTGCAGATGTGATGGATCACTGCATTCTCCATTTGGTGATCAGCAGCAGAATTATGTTTTGCGCGTGCAGTGCATCATGGGTAATGTAGAGGCTAAATTATATCGGCATACAGCGCAGACATTGCAGGCATAGTGGTGACTGTGATCACTGGTACATAGCCCAATTACCTGCCTGTCATCCCTGATGTGGGGAAGTGTGTTCATGTTCCCCTGGTAAGCACAGGATGGTATGCAATGGCCCGCATGGCTCATTTCTGTGGTTTGTGTTTCTTGTATGTGCAAATGTATTGATTCCACCATGTGCAGCAGGTCACAGGGGGCTGCACACCAAGCACATGTGCTGCCTCTGGGGCTTGTGCCACTCTGCAGAGCAGCAGACCCATACACATGACTGTTTGCCTTTGGGGGTAAAGTGCAGGGGTGGGTATCCTGACCTCACCTGTGCCTTGGCCTTTGCACGAGAGGATAGCCTACAGCAGTGTGCTGTAATGTCGCTACAACACCTCATGTCATGAGCATTATGTACTGCATGTGCAGCAGTGGAGCAAGCACCTGTGCCAGCCACATTGTTTCATGTCTTGGCATCTGCCCATTGCAGGCAGGGACCTGCAGTCTTTTTGATTCCAGATATTGATGGGCAGAACAGTCTGGAGGTGTAGCCTAATGGTTCGAGCACTGTCTCCGTAAGCAAGGAACAAAGGTTAGATCCCCACTTGTTCTCTTTGTGCTACTTGATCCATTTTCATGCCTGGAATGGTCTGTGTTCTACTGTGCCTGGCTGACACACATTCTTTTGCTTTGTTTTGTGTTCCACCCACAATTTGGGTCTGCAGCAAACATTTCGCCATCATGCCCTTCTGAGTGCATGGCTTTGTTTCTGCTGCAGTCCATTGCAGGGGGTCAGATGTTCACCTTGCAGTTGTCTGACACCTGACTGGTGACATAGCGAAATGGTGAGGGCACTGGCTTGGGAACCAAGATTCGCTGCCCGCTAGCACTCCTTTGGTGACTGGTTGGGAAGTTTAACTGCTGCTGTTTCTGTTTGCCACAGCCTTCATAGGATGCCCACAACTCTTTGTAACCTTCGGCAGGTCACTTAACCCTCCATTGACTCATCAGTCTGCAGGTTCTCACAGTCCCTGTTTTATTCTTACATTATCAGTTTTGCTTTGACTGCACTTATACAGAAGTGTAATGACAGGCTGTTAAATATATACAGATGTAACCCTACTTGTGAAACATGAATCAGGTATCATTTCATGACTGTACAGCTTTTACTCCGTCATTTCTCTGCATTATATCCAGACCTTGGATACCCCTTGGATGGCCACCTGCAGGAATTATCTCACGTCCTTACGTGCCCCATTTGGCCAGTTTGAGCAACACCTATCCAGATGATGTAGGCACATTTGTTTGGTGCGTTGTATGGTATTCGGGTGGCTGGGACAGGTTTGAGATTAACATGTTGTATCAGGCCTTCCACGTGGCACTGCCGCATATTTCTGACACACAGTACAAATGCATAGGGGATGGCACTTAGGGTACATCAGTGCTACACATCCATACCACTCTTTCATCTACCGCCATCCTTCCTTCAACTCATCCATCGGCCTCTACCAGCTGTGTCCAGTCACGTATTCTCCTGCTAGATGCTACAATATGGCCCACACAGGTACTCTTCTCTACATTTCAACTTTGCACACACATCTCACCTGTGCCCTATCTGCATGTCACTACTCCTGTTCAGTCATCCTTCTGCTGCACACATCATGGCAATTCTGACTCTGCTGGGGGACATGTCTTCCCCATCCTATGCCTCTCACTGACATTATGGCATTTAACGAGGGCACACCCCAGTGCATCAGTGCAGCTGCCCCCCACATGGTCACCCCACTTACTGAATGTCACATTGGGTGCCCATGGATCTGTCAGGTCCATCATCTCCCATCTGTCCTTCCATCCATCCCTATTACATTGCCTTTCACTGGGGCTCCCTTCTCCAGCGTTACAGTGACAGATGTTTTCAGGCGTTAAGGTGCACGCTTGCCACCTTAATGCCTGGTGTCCAGTTAGTGCACATTAAGCGATCTACTGCATCCTTACCACTGGAACACCTCCTGCCTGCCCAGAGCCTTTTTCAAACAGAAAACCCCTTATCGCTGCTGTCAACTCTCGATATCCCTGCTCTCTTAACGCCCTTTAGTAAACATACCCCTTGGTTTAATTTTGCACGCACTAATTTTTTTAAAGATATGTTAATAAACTGAAACCACAGTAACAAACGCTCATCCCTAATAATTGCAAAAAGACGATATGACTTGCATTTACATGCGAGACAGCAGAGAACCTTGAGTGCACCAATTATGACATAACATTATTTTTAGTACAATCCCTGATGTTCTCTACTGCCATTGAAACAATATAGACAACAATATAGACATTTACAGCATTTGGATTCAAACAACATTTATGTTGGTATCCTGATACAGATCAAACTGACAGTTTTACAGATCAGGGATTCCTTCTACCAGGATATAGTTTTAGGATAATAAACGTTGGAGTTCAGTGAAAAAACCATAGCTGCATTTCTTCAAAGGGAACACTAGGTGTCAGTATGTTACTGCTTAATGTGGAGCTTGTTATTAAAACTCAACTCATCTCTTTCTTTTCTTATGCCTTGATATGGGAGCTAGGTAAAGTGAGGAGGGTGGTCCTGCTTTCTTTTTTAAATAACAGGCTTTTTATATCGCTTTATCCTTTAGTCAAAGCAATTTACATTGTAACTTAAATGTTGGTAATATTGATAACTTTGATTCTTCTGAGGCAATGGTGGGTTAAGTGACTTGCCCAAGGCCACAAGGAGTGCTAGGGGGACTTGAACCCTGGTCAATGAGTTCCCAAACCAGTGCTCTCTTGTAGATCTATGCATATCCTATTATATGGGAGTGAGGTGCAGGGTCTGACGTTAACCCAAGACTATGCACAATGGGACAAAATCCCAATAGAAAGTCTGGACCCTCCAGTTCTGCAAACAGAATTCCATGTACACAGAAATGCCCCCAATAATGGAGGTAGAGCAGAATTAGGATGCTTTGCCTTACTACTCCCAATACAAATGTTGATGTCATCTCAATAATACCGTGTTTCCCCGAAAATAAGACCGGGTCTTATATTTATTTTTGCTCCAAAAGATGCACTAGGGCTTATTTTCGGGGTAGGGCTTATTTTTACTTATACCGGTAGCACTTGAAGCTGATTGGCTGCCACCTCATGATAGTCAGCCAATCAGTGAAGTGTTACCACAGTATGCTGTTGCTGCAACAACTGAAAGAGAGCCAGAGTGGAGCAGGAGGAAAGCTCCTCCCCGGTCCTCCCGCCGAAGCCAATCAGCAGCAACAATTGAAATACAGCCCCTTGGAGTGAAGAGGCCCGCAGCGCAGCACAGCACCGGCAGCTGATCGGCGTCGGAGAGTGGAGAAATTGAATTTAAGACAATTAATCAATAGGATGAAAATCTACAATTCACCTTACAGGTGGAGTCAGAAAAAATACTTATTTTGGATATGATCTATCTATAGGAAGGAAACAGATATAAATGGCTTGTTAGATTCCAGAGCTGCATCGTGTATGGCTGTATGAGTCATTGTCAAGATTTTGAACTGAATGTGTGACTTAATACCGTGTTTCCCCAAAAATAAGACTCCCCCCCCCCCCAGGCACCGAATCTGTCAGTCCATCGATGATCTGCACTAGGTCTTAGTTTCAGGGTAGGGTTTATATTACAGAAATCACAGAAAAACGTGCTAGGGCTTATTTTCGGGGTAGGTCTTATTTTCGGGGAAACACGGTAGCAACAAAAACTTCCTGAACACATATATAGCAAACCTGCCCTACCAAACCAACATTAACACCCAGAACCCAAACAGTGAAGCCCTGTCTATGAAAAACAGGCAGACTAAACACTGCAATGTGCTCTAGAACACAAATACACCTCCTCATGTAAGGCACAGGTTTGAAAACAGAATAATCTGAACCACTACCGATCCCTACAGAGAAAATTATGCAAGAACAGAATACCTGATCTAAATCACACATACTAAAACAGACAGACCCTCATTAAATACAGAATAAGTGACCACAGACTCAAAATAGAAAGATGCAGACAAAAACTGAACTGGAAATCCCAAGCAGCCAGACTCTGCCTGGAACGCAATACTGGAGAAACAGAAATGCATTTCCTTCTGCAGTGTGCAAAATGCAGATATCCGAGATGGGCATTTCTCAAAGCTGACAGAGAAAATCAAAGACTTCCTGCAAAAGGATGAGCAGGGAAAAAACCTGTATATAATCCTGGGGGAAAGAGAAGAAACAGCAGCTTTGGTGGCAAAATATGTTGCATCCTGCTACCAGGCAAGAAACGTAACCTGACCAGAGACAGCACAAATCAGAATCAGAAAGTGAGAAGTGTTCTTGCTACTGTCCTCTGTACACTGAAATTTTATATGACCGTTTTCACTATTACTTAGAAAAAGGCAAAAAGAAAATAAAAGTACTTTGGCAACACATGTAAAATGTCATGCAAGTAATCTGAATATATGATTAAATCAAAAGGTATATTAATAGAGCCTGTCTTAGTCATATATACAGTAGTTAATATGATGGGCCTCTCCACCCAATCCTCAAATGGCATGCTTGTGTAACAGAGATCTCCAGGAACAAGCAGGAAGTCAGTCTTCACATATGGGTGACATCTGCGCCGACGGAGCCCGTGCGGAAGCTTCTGCCCAACTTTCAAAGAAAGCCTTTGGTATATGCACCCTTCCTGCCCAAGGGTGCCATCTTGCCTCAGTCAAATGACATAGCTAAAGACGGCAAAAACTGACAAAGAAACAACTCCATGGGGAGGAGGGAGGGTTGTGAGGACCGATTCCTACTGTTACCTTGGGGAAGGAACTTGTGGTGCATGCGAAGCATGACCCTGTTCTTATATGGATCAGCCACCAAAGCTTGAAACTTGCTGACCCTGTGAGCGGATGTGAGCGCCACTAGAAAGACAACCTTCCATGAGAGGTAAGGCATGTGGCAGGTAGCCAGAGGCTTGAACGGAGAGCTAGTGAGCCGCGAGAGCACCACATTGAGGTCCCACTCTAGATAAGAGGAGGCCCCATAGGAAGTGGGTTACATGGGGCTGGACAGAGAGAGGCTTGCCTTTGATGAGGTGGTGGTGTGCCACAAGAGCGCTCAGGTGAACCCTGACAGAGTTGGACTTCAGTCCTGCCTGGAACAGGTGAAGCAAATATTGCAGCACAAGCTGCACAGAGCATGAGAATGGGTTAACCTGTTGCTCCACACACCACACAGAGAATCTGCTCCATTTGAAGGCTTAAGCCCATTTCGTGGAGGTCTTGCAGGAGGGCCTCCTCAAACTTCCCTGAAAGGTTGAAAAGAGCCAAGGCTATCCTTTCAGCAGCCAAGCAGTTAGCACCAGAGACCACAGATTGGGGTGTAGAAGGGAACCTTCCTCCTGTGACAGTAGTCCCAGGTCATTCCACAAGGGGGACCAGGGACATGTGAAGGAGCAGTGGGAACCATGGTTGCCTGGGCCACTGAAGGTCCACCAATATCACCAAGGTCTTGTCCTGCTGAGCCTTGAAGAGAGTCTTGGCTATCAGCAGCGTGGGTGGGAAGACAAAGGCAGCCCTCTGTCCACAGGATGAGGAAGACATCCGCTGCCACCTGGGACGGATGCGGCTGTCGGGAGCAAAAACTAGGGCAGCTGAGAAATGGCCAGGCTAGTGAAGAGATCCAGCAGTGGAGTTCTCTAGAGCTGGAAGAGCCAAGAGGCCACTCTGGGGTCCAGCTACCACTCGTTCGGCTGGAGGATCCTGCTCATCCTGTCTGCCAGGGCGTTGTCCTGGACCGGCAGATATACTGCCTGCAGGAACATCCCATTGTGGTTTGCATATGAGCAAAGCGTGTATAACCCTGAGCCCCCCTGATTGTTGACACAGAACAATGCGACTTGGTTGTCCATTTGGTTCAGTACAGACTAGTGCTGCAGACGGTGGCGAAAGGCTCGGAGAGACAGAGATATGGCCCAAAGCTCTAGGAAGTTGATTTGCTGCTGTCTTTCCACCTATGACCAACTGCTCTCAGTGCAGAGCTTCTCACACTGAGCCCCCATCCCAGAAGGGAGGCATCCATGGTGAGGGCCTGAAAAGGCATCCCGGCCTGAAGATGCTGAGGCATTTGCCGCCAGCCAGTGGGTCACCATCATTCTGTCTTGCAGCCAGCCCGTGGCCTGAGTCCACTGGGAGTGGAGACACCACTGTGCCGCCCTCATATGAAGGCAGACCTTTGGGGTAACATGGACTGTGGATGCCATGTGGCCCAGCAGTCAGAGCAGAAGGCGAGCAGACACAGAGCATTGGTGCTACACATCTACGGCCAATGCTCTGAGGTGGTCGGCTCTGTCTAGAGGCAGGAAGGCTCTGGCCTGAACAGTGTCCAGCCAGACACTCCAAACACTACAGCCAGACTCTGTGTTGGGATGAGATGGGATTTGGGGTGGTTTATGATGAAACCCAGATACTGAAGGACATGGATAGTGTGAGCCATGGTCTGCTGCACCTCTGCAGCTGAGCCCCCTCTTATAAGCCAGTCATCCAGGTAGGGAAAGATGAAGGCCCTTGGAGGCAAAGTTGGGCTGTGACCACCACTAGGCACTTGATGAAAACTCTTGAGTGTGGAAGCTAGTCCGAAAGGTAGTACCCTGTACTGGTAGTGGCCGCCCCCAACTATAAACCTGAGGTACTGCCTGTGGCTAGGATGAATGAGGATGTGAGTGTACACATCCTTTAAGTTCAAGGAGCATAGCCAGTATCCCTGCCAGAGGTATGGCAGCAGTGTTCCAAGGGAGAGCATCTTGAACTTCTCCCTCACCAGGAACCTATTTAGGTCCTGCAGGTCTAGGATGGGCATTAGGCCCCCCCTCTCCTTCTTTTAGGTATGAGGAAATACCGGGAGTAGAACCCTTTGCCCAAAGGTGTGGATGCACTGGTTCCACTGCCCTGTCCTCTAGAAGACCTGTGAGTTCCTGTAGTAGCGAGTCCTGGGGGGCTGTCCTAGGAAGAATGGAGGGGGCGTCTGCAGCAGGTGAAGGAGGTAACCTTCCCTGACCACCTTTAGTGCCCAGGTGTCATTGGTGATGGCTAGCCACCTGTGGGCAAACAAGACTAGACGTCCCCCTGTGGGCTGATGGATTGAGCCTCCTAGGGAGGGTAGGTGAGAGGCTATGCCCAAGGAGTCAAAAGCTCCCACCAGGCTGGGCTGGGGCCTGGGCTTTGGGGGTCTTGGGCTTATGAGGACCATGCCCTTGTCCCTTGGCCTGCTGACTCTGCTGGGGAGCTAGGAAGATCTGATAGTGAGGGTAGTTTCCATAAGCCTTGCCCTTCCTCGAGTAAGAGGGCTTTTTACCTGAGGGCTTCCATCAGGGAAGGATAGCAGTCTTCTTGGAGAGCCTAGTCCTCGTCAGGACCTCTGTCTCCAACTCTGCAGCCTTATCTGTCATGGGTTTGTTGAAGAGCTTCTCTCCCAGGTAAGTGACATCGACCAATTTGTCCTGAATCAATTGCCCCAGGTTGGAAGACTGTAGCCAGGCATGGCGCCCACCGCGGCTACTCTAGCCACCGACTCGAAGCAGTCATAGACTGCCCGAGTCATGAATTTGGAGCACTTTCTAACTGCTGAGGCCAGGATCTGGAACTGCTGGAGGGGTTCCTCGGAGAGAACTGGGCGAGCTCCTTTGCCATGTCCATGTATAGCTGGTATGCCTGGATCCAGCCAATGAGCATTAAGTCCTGGTAGCACTTTCTGCTCATGGCATCCATAGCATGGGCCTCAAAGAGTACACCTTCTGGCTCTTGAGCCGATGCATGGCAGACTCCACCACCATGGAGTTATGTGGCAGTTGTGGCTTCTAAAACCCAGGGCTCTGGCAGACTCGGTACATAGATTCTAGCCTTCGGCTCATGATTGGAGCTGATGCAGGGGGTTTCCCACATGTGGAGGAGTAGCCATTCCAGGAGTTGAGGGATGGGCACTGTGAATGCTTCCTTCGGAGGGGCCTCATACTGAAGGATCTTTAGTTCCTCCATGCGAGGGTCCTCCTCAGACTTGGTGTCTTCGCCATGTCCTGCCCAAAGTCAAGGAAGACCATATCCTTGTGTGGAGCTAGTGCAGAGTTTTGGTGGGAGATGGATCTGAAGGCACATAATGGTGGCATCAGGTGTCCGGGGATTCCTCGTCCTCTGTCTCCCAGTCCAAGTCATAGTCGGTGGAGGTGTTGAGAGGCCTCTAGGGTCAGGTCCTGGGCCCGTGTCCCTTGGAGGTCTTGCAATCAGAGCTGCAGGCACTCACTGGGAAGGATCTCTGCCCTGAGGCCGAGGAACATCTCGAGGCAAATAGGACCAGAGCGGCCACCAGGGAGGTCCTTGAGATCGAGGGCCCAGTGGTTGGGGACCAATGAACTAGAAGAACTGGACATCAGAGCCCGCTGCTGTGCCATGAAGGCAGACAGGTTGCACTCCAAGGCTACCATTCTGGTCTCCAGTCCAGATGGCTCTGCAGTCTTTGACGCGGACACTGAGGATTTCAGGCCAGGTGCCAGATCTGACAATGGAGAGTCCTAGACTAGGATGGCCTTGGGGGTCTGAGGCCAATCACTTGAGGTTGACAATTCCTTTCAGGCCACCTTGGTCAGCAGCTCCTGCTCAATTCCGTTGGACTCGTGATGTGGACTGCATGGCCAGGAGTAGGACTTACACACCTTCCCTGACCCGTCCACCAAGGTGGTCCTTGAGGGTTTCTTCTTTTTTTGAGTTTCACCTCCAGGGTACTCCATTTGGAGGACCTGTGGCCTCGGGTGCAGAGGCATCGAGGTCACCCCGGGGTTCCAGTGTTCTGGAGGGGGCCTTGGAGAACGGTGTCAGTGGCGACTCTGGGGCGGGAGTTGGATCTGTGGAAAATATTTTCCTGCTGCTGATGACTTTTGATGGACTTGGGGGACATCTTTTTAAAGAGGCCACAGTCTAAGGGGTTGTGATCTGGCCTGGCCCAAGGCAACGGAAGCAGCAGTCATGGGGATTGGTGAGGGACATGGAATGGATGCACCAATCACACCGCTTAAAACCACTGGTGGAGGCCATGGGGAAAAGGGCCCTGGCAAAGTCGAAAACCTCAGGCCTAGCCAGAGAAAAAAAGGGCACAAAACCTCACCGGCCAGACTACTCGAAAAAGGGGGGGGGGGAGTGAAAGAACCAGAGATGCAACACCAAGGCAGGTGGCTTGAGGGCAGGAAACATCAAATCCCTCCCAGAGATAACATTGAATCCATCGTAACTACAATCAACACCACCACCTCCCCCCTTGATCCCTGTCCTGCCAACTGGATCAAAGCAGCAAAGACAGATCTCAGCCCTATACTCATAAGAATAACCCAAACATTATTACAAGGAGGACAAATGCCTGAGCCTCTGAAAATCTCCTCCATCTGGCCCACCGTGAAGAAACCCATCCTGGACCCATCGGACCCAGTCTCCTACAGACCCATCACCAGCTTCCCCTTCCTAGCAAAGGTCATTGAGAAGACTGTCCAACTGCAACTACAGGACTGTATTGACAACGTCTCCCTCCTGGACCCACAACAACAACATGGATTCTGCTCTGAGCATGGAGTGGAAACCCTGATGCCCACACTCATCAATAACCTAATCAAAGGCATAACGACCCAACTCAATGCTTCCTACTGATCTTTCTCGACATCTCAGCAGCGTTTGACACTGTTGACCACAAACCTCTCCTCCAGTGTTTGAAATCAAGGGGAATCCAAGAGACAGTATACAGATGGTTCCACTCTTTCCTCTCTAATAGACAGCAACAAATAAAACCAGGATCAAATACCTCCAGCCCTTACCAACAAACACAGGGAGTCCCCCAAGGATCCACTCTATCAGCACTTCCATGCAACCTTTACCTCCAAGCCTTCTGTAAGATCATCGAAACACAACATTGATTTCCACATCTATGTCAACAACATCATGTTGTACAGTCCTCTCCACACTAAACAACCATCATACACAAGGATTCAAGAATGCTTTGCTGATGTCTCCCACTGGTTGACAGCCAATAACCTCTCAATTACAAAAAAACAGAAGCATTATTCATCATGAGGGACAACACATCCCCCCCCCCCACCATACCAATGAACAACATCCACATAAATGTATGCCAAGAACTTAAATACCTAGGCATCATCATTGACGAAAACCTCACTTTCAAGACACAAATAGCAGCTATAAACAAAACAATATTCTACAAATCCAAGACTGCAATGCCTATGGCCTCCATCCTTGATTCGTCAGACTTCTGCTTAGATCTCCAAGCCCTAATCCTTCCGCAAGCCAATTACTGTAACACAATATACCATGGTCTCCCACAGTCCACTCTCCATCCACTACAAACAGCCCTCCATACTGCTGCACGCACCATACAAGAACATCCAAATATGACAGAATCACCCCTATACTCAACTCCACAGGCTACCACTCCCCTGCAGGATCACACACTCAACTCTATTATTAACACACAAAGCTCTCCACTGCACTCCTGCTACCCATCTACAAACCCTTCTTCAGGCCTTCAACCCCAACAGGCCCCGAAGACTCGCCACGACCCACAAACTCACTATACCACACTCTAGAACAAAACACTCACATGCCACAGAGACTTCAAACTATATGCCCCTCCCTTTGGAATAAACTCCCAAACCATATAAGAAATACCTCTGACCTCCATTCCTTCCACAAACACCTCAAAATCTTCCTGTTCTCAAAACAGTTCAACCCCAACTCTGAACCAGAAACATACTGATCCCCTCAGTAAATATGCACACTGAAACTGCCAACCCTAGGGACCTATTTGTTACATGTATATAGTCCTTGTACATAGTTGGCTATTATATGTAATTTGAATTTGGTTCAGTGTAAACTGCTTTGACCCGATGAAAAGCGGTATATAAGCTCTGCTAAATAAGTAAGTAAGGAAACCAGTACGCGAACAGAGAAAGAAAATTTAAGAGAAAAATGAACACTTTCCAGGGAAAGCAGAAAGATGTCCGATGGGCTCTGCAGAAAAAAAGGAGATTGAGGCAAGATGGCTCCCATGGGTGGGCAGGGGGATCATACATGCATGGTATATCTCCCAAAGGCTTTCTTTGAAAGCTGGGGAGAAGCTTCTATGTGGGCTTAGTTGGCGCCGGTGACACCCATATGTGAGGGCCGACTTCCTGCTTGTTCCCAGAGAAGTTGAGTATACCACCTATGTACAGAGCAGATGGAAGTCACTAACCCATGTTAGAGTCTGGCAAGCCATAAATAGGATGGCTGCCTTCGTTTGTTATTGTTTCCAGTGTCTGGATCCCCCTATTTGTGATTTTGTATGTAAACCCTTCTCTGTATTGACTTTCAAGAATCTATATTTTAAGAAACTAGTTATCTTGAGTCTAAGGGCAACAACTAAATTAGAAGCAGAAAGATGGAGAGGCACAAAGCACTGGGGCTGCTATTTATTTTTAAACTACTGCATAGAGCAGTGGTTCCCAAACTTGGGGATGGAACTCCAAATGGGGTCACATCATCAGTGGGTATGGTCACAGAAACATGGACATTTCCCCCTTCTCTCTGGGCTTTCACTGTGACCTATGCCAGGTAGTAGCAGTCACCAGTCAGTATGTGGCCTGTGAGCCAGTGAATATTTCTAGGCCCTTCCTCCCCCCTGGGTAAGCTTCCTGTTACACTGGAAACCCACACTGAGTACTGGGGTCTGTAAGCACACACTGCACATTGACATAAGGGACCCTATACTAGCGGGGTTGCTGTTGCTACTCTTGTTTTAGATGAGTGGAGAGATGGAAGGAGGCTGGAGACCTGCAATTTTGATATCAGTCATCTGGGGTCACATGACTTTTTAGTTGCTAAAACAGGGTTATATGGGATAAAAGTTTGAACAACACTGGCATAGAGGCTGGGAAATTTTCCATAGACTTGAGTTTGATGTTCAATTGTTGCTTAATGGTGATATTAAGTGGTAAGACTTATAGCCTCATTCACTAAAGTTTTTCTCCCAGACTGTGAGGGGAAAAAGTTAATTAATCAAACCCTCCAGGTATATGTTAGCTAGAATCTGGAGGGAACCATGGTCCTTGCCACAATGGCTGGAGTGAATTGGAAGGAAGGGAAAAATATGGGGAAATGCTCTTGGTAGTTGATCCCAATTCTGTCTGAACAAGAAGCCCAATAGAGCAGGAGGATACTGTCAGGGCAAACACATCCCAAAACATCTTGTACACAGGACCAGCCGAACCATTAGACAAGACCTGGCAGTCACCTACGGCAGCACCTTCTGGGAGGCAGCAAAGAACAGCAGCAGTCAAAGCAAAATAATAGATTCTATCAGCCACAAAAACTCGACGAGCCATCAACATGTTCTTTTACCTTCAGGAAGAGCAGGCACACGCATACATAGAAAGCAAAGCTTAAGATTTAAAAACATGGTGCCCGATATTCATCTAGGTTAGCTAGGAATTCCACATCTGCCTCTCTAAGAGCAACAACTTCTCAGCAAGGGAGCTAGATGTCTTGCACTGACCCTAGAATAGTCAGCAGACAGCTATCACCTCAAGCAACCACTGCCGGGCTCTAATACAAGGAAGATATTTTTGGCGAATGTACTGCTGGCAGGGGCGGCCCAAGGGGGGTGTGGGGTCATGTGTGGAGATTAATTGCGGGACCTAATTTGCATAAGGAACCTAATTTGCATAAATATTTGCATAATATTAACATGTGCCTTTAGTAAACATGCCTCTTAATGAGTGTCTGGATAAAGAAAGACTAACAGATTTCTACATTACTATATTGCAGTGACAACCGCCAGGCCCATTAGGAAGTACTATAAACACTGACCATTAGAACCCATAACAAACCCACCATTTCATAACAGCACTACCAGGACTCACAAAGCACCAAACCCTACCTATCAAAAGGCAACACTGCAGATATTAAACCAATACATCTTAGAGAATACCAATCAGGGCCATACCAAGTTATAACTGCGCCCTGTGCGACTTGTGAAAATGGTGCCCCCCCCATGACATCAGACTTTTATCAGTTACATATTTTATTTATTTAAAAGCATTTCTATGTCGCTTCTCAAAATCGAAGAGGCTTACAAAATAACATTCATAACAATAAATTAGATAATAACAAACTGAAAACATCATAAAACAAAAAAAATGGTAGTATTAGACAATAGGCCTGTATAAAGTTAACTAAAGTTACACTGGTCAACATTGAAATAGTTACTGACTTTAAAAGGCCCTAATCTGTAGTATCTTGGTGAGCTGAACACAAATATAACATTTAAAAAAATGTATTGGCTCTTGTTTTGAAGATATTGCATGTAGTTCATTTTTGACGTTTCACCGTGTAAATTTATCCAGTAGGACATCAACAACATCCCAAATAAGCCTTGAATAATGTAATATTGCATCACATTGCATAATACCAGCATGCACAGATCATACAGAGTTGATTGCATCATTTTCTGATGCAATGCAATACCACTGCCAGATGGCTGCTGAAGCCATCTGACGTCAGCAGTGTACTATACGCAGTCGGAAAGGTTGAGCATTTAAAATATTCCAGACTGTGTGCGAGACAGTTTAAGCTACTGTTACATGTAACTTTTATTAATCATATAATTTTAGCCATTTAGGTACAATACAGAACAGTAATGCCGCGAAAGTGCGTTAATACCATTGACAATTTTTGCTACATTTGTGGGGAAGTGACATTTTCCAACCAGAAGAAAAGTATCACTTCTCAACTGAAGAAAGCATATCATCTTTACTTTGGATGCAAGATTGGTGACCAAGACAAGCCTTGGGCCCCGCATATATGCTGCGCTACATGTACAACACAGCTTTCACAGTGGTTGATTTGCAAAAGACCATCAATGCCGTTTGCAGTCCCAATGGTGTGGAGAGAGCCAAGCAACCACATAAATGACTGTTACTTCTGCTTGGTTCCTCCTCTTTCCAGCAGAATAACGAAGCAAAAGAAGTCGAGTATAGTCTACCCAAACATTCCGTCTGCATTGAGACCAGTTCCACATGGTGAGGGACTTCCTATTCCAGAACCTCCATCAGAATATTCTCTTGATTCATCTGATGAGGACAAGGGTGAGCCGACCTGTTCTTCTCCTGGTCTGTCAGCATGCAGTGACCCAGATTTTCAACTGGGATGCATATCAACTCCACACAGAATAACAAAGAAAGAACTAAATGACCTGGTTGGTGATTTGGACTTATCCAAGAACAAGGCAGAATTGCTAGGATCAAGACTCCAACAATGGAATCTTCTAGAAGAAGATGTTTGTTTATGTTTATTAAAAACTTGTTATACCGCCCAACACCATAGGCACCTGAGCGGTTTACAATAAAACTCTAAAACAATTTAAAATGAGGCTGTGGGAAAGGAAAAAGAACGCCATTAAATAGGAAAGAAAAGAAAAAGGAAAAGAAAGCAGTATAGAGCAGCAGTTCTGATACAACATCATGGGGCGGGGAGGGAGGGGGGAAAACAAAGACGGAAGGTCAAATGCTAGGTAAAAAGGTGGGTTTTGAGCTGAGTTTTGAAGGAGCGGTAAGATTCTTCTGCACGAAGCGAGGGAGGGAGCGAGTTCCAAAGGCTCGGGGCCAAGAAATACAAAGCAGAGGAGCGAGTAGAAACAAGATGGGCCTGGGAGGGGGAGGGAAGAGACAAGCGATTAGTGTGGATAGAACGAAGCAGACGGTGGGGGTACGGAAGTGTATCTGATCAGCAAGATATGAGGGGGTGCCAGTGCGGACAGCCTTGTGCGTAAGAATAAGGATTTTGTACTGGACGCGAAAAGGAACAGGTAACCAGTGGTGATGAAGAAGAAGAGGGGTAACATGATCGAAACGAGAGGCATGGGTAAGAAGACGAATAGCAGTATTTTGAACACGCTGAAGACGAGACAATTGGGAGTGGGGCAGACCAGCTAGGGAAACATTACAGTAGTCAAGACGAGACATCACAAGGGAGAGAAGGAGAGTAGCCAAAGCGGAAGAAGAAAGGAAAGGGCGGACAGCTCGGAGCTGCCTTAGAGAGAAAAAAGAACGCTGAATGATAGAAGAGATGTGCGCCTTGAAAGAGAGGGAAGAATCAAGGGTAACACCCAGATAACGGAGTGAAGAAACAAGAGGAATACGCTGTGAAGAGAAGGAAGGAGCACAAGTAGGGGAGGGACTCCCAAGTGTAAACCAAATAGCGAAAGATTTAGCGGGATTCACGTGAAGGAAATTGGAAGAAAACCAAGAAGCGACAGCTGTGAGACAATGATTAAGAGGGTTAATGTCAGGGGAGAGAGAGTCTGTGTGAAGTAAGAGAAAAATATCGTCTGCGTAATAATACGCAGAGATACCGAACTGTTGGATTAAGAGGGCAAGAGGGGCTAAGAAGACATTAAAAAGAAGGGGAGCGAGGACAGAACCTTGGGGAACTCCACAAGTGAGGGGAGTGGGGGCAGAGGAAGAGGACCCGGTGACTACAGAAAAAGAACATTACTTCATATCGAAAGCACCACCAGCAGTTGGAGCCTTTCTTCAGAAAGGAAAGTAATCTGGTATTCTGTTCCAATATTGAAAGCCTCATGAATGCCTTAAAAATCACTCATGACCCACAAGACCGGAGACTATTTATAGACTCTTTGAAACTGAGTCTGAAGGCTGTGCTTTTGAACAATGGAAACCGTCTTCCATCTATTCCAGTAGTGCATGCCGTCCACATGAAAGAGACATACAATAACTTAAAGCATCTGCTGACTTCCATTAACTATAACAAGTACAGCTGGCACCTCTGTGGTGACTTGAAGGTAGTTGCCCTTTTAATGGGACTGTATCAGGGATATATAAAATACATGTGTTTCTTATGTGAGTGGGATAGCCAAGCAAGGGATTGGCACTACTTGCGGAAGGAATGGAATCGCAGACAAAATGTAACAGTTGGAGAGAAGAATATCCAGCACCCAGCTCTGGTTGAGGCTCACAAAATCCTGCTACCACCCCTTCACATCAAACTAGGTTTGATGAAAAACTTTGTGAAAGCCATGGACCGCACTTTGCCAGCTTTCTGATACCTGCATGAAAAATTCCCTCAACTCAGCGAAGCAAAGATTAAAGAGGGAGTTTTTGTGGGTCCTCAGATTCGAGAGCTCTTCAAAGATGACCGGTTCAACAACTTGCTGCAGAGTGATGCGAAACAAGCATGGAATGCTTTTCGCCTAGTATCAACAAACTTTCTCGGGAATGTTAGGGAAGAAAACTACAAGGAACTAGCAGAAGACATGCTGATGCAGTATCAGAAACTTGGCTGCAATATGTCTCTAAAGATCCATTTCCTTGATTCCCATCTTGATTTCTTTCCTGACAACTGTGGTATGATTAGTGATGAACAGGGCGAACATTTGCATCAGGATATCGCAACGATGGAGCAAGGATACCAGGGAAAATGGTCCACTACAATGCTGGCTGACTACTGCTGGACACTCCCTAGAGAAGCTCCCGAACAGCTGTACAAGAGACAGGTGAAAAAATCTAAGAAGTAGTCTATGACTTGGTTTTTTACAGGTATTAACCGAAGGCCTATTATATTTACTATTGACATTAATTTCGTGATGTAAACATTAAAGGAAGGAGGAGTGGCTCAGTGGTTGGGACATGTTACCTCAGGCCGGAAGGTTCAATTCCCTCATGGGGACAAGCAACTTCAGGCCGGAAAGACTGGGGTCTCTAGTCCCATGGCCACTCCTTGTGGCCTTGGGCAAGCCACTTAATCCTCCATTGCCTCAGGTACACTTAGATTGTGAGCCCTTCGGGGACAAGGGAATAAAAGGTACCTGTTAGTATAAATGTATACCGCACCGATTCTAAATAGCATGGTATAAAAAATAAATAAATAAAATAAAAATAAATTAATTATTGTAGATTACAAAAAAACTAGAGCCAACTTTGCAATTTCACTGTCATATTCGTGTTCAGCATATAAAAATTGATAAGAAATTACAATTTTTATTTCAGTAACATGACTTTTGTAAAACTTTGTTGACCAGTGTTATGAGTCTGTGCAACCCAGTCAACTTTAGTCTACTTTATACAGGTCTATTGTCTAATATGACCATGTAAAAACACTATCAGGTAACAGTCTACAAGGAGCTGTTGTAACTAACATAGGTGTCATCTTGATACAAAATCTAGCTTATATTTAAATTTAGCCAAATATGACTTCACTATCCACAAAGACAAAATTAATAAGTAGAAAACTTGTCTTTGGTAAATGTTTAGTATAATGTTATAGGGTTTTAAACCAAAGTTTACCAAACAAACTAATAAAGAATCTCATCATCAGAGACTTTTGGCAAAACTAAAAAGTCATGGAATAGGAGGCAGTGTACTATTGTGGATCGGGAACTGGTTAAAAGATAGAAAGCAGAGGGTAGGGCTAAATGGCCAATTTTCCCAATGGAAAAAGGTGGAGTACCCCCAGGGATCTGTACTGGGTCCGCTACTTTTTGACATATTCATAAATGACCTGGAAAAGGGAATAACTAGTGAGGTTATCAAATTTGCAGACGACACAAAACTGTTTAAAGTTGTTAAAACCCAAGAGGACTGTGGAAAACTGCAGGAGGATCTGGATAAATTGGAAGACTGGGCATCCAAATGGCAGATGAAATTTAATGTGGACAAGTGCAAAGTTATGCACCTAGGAAAGAACAACCCACACTATGGTTACACAATACAAGGTTCCCATTGGGAACCACCACCCAGTTCCATTCTAGCCCCCCCCCATCAGCCAATTTCCAATCCTAGCCCCCTTGTCAGTCCACTTCCAGTCCTATTCCAGCTCTTCATCAGCCCATTTCCAATGCTAGCCCTCCTATCACAGCCCATTTCCAGTCCTAGCCTCCCCCAATCACAGCCCATTTCCAGTCCAAGTTCCCTCCCCCCCATCACAGCCCATCCAGTCCTAGACCCCCTCCTCTGAACAGCCCTGCGGCTGTCTAAGGGGCTTCAGAGGGAACCTGGGAAGCCCGCGTGAGGCCCTGGCTCCCTCTGCACATTGCCTTTAACCTCTCCCGGCACTCGTGGCTTTATAGAAACAGCCACCAGTGTGAAGGAAAAGGCTCCACGCTGGTGGCTGTGCAGAGGGAGCCGGGGCCTTGCGTGGGCTTTCCCAGCTCCCTCTGAAGCCGTCCATTGGGCAATAATGGAGTTTGCGCGGGGCCCTGTGCGAACAACATTATCGCACAATGGACAGGCCGGCCCTGACTGCTGGGGCTACATGTAGATTCAAGCACCTCACTTTTTCAGGTTTGCATAAGAAAGCTGGTGTAGCTGCTATGTTAGTTCACTTTAATGTGTGCAATGAAGGTAAGAAACCAAAAATATAGAAAGGGATAACTTTATTGGGCTAAGAGTACCTTTCTTGACAAGTTTTGGGGGTTAACAGCAATGAAGGGAGTGTTAGCTTTACTGCTATGGAACGCATTAACTCAGAAAAAAGGCATCATTTCTTTTATTTTGCATTTTGACCTTTATTTACATATATAATTAAAGTGAAAGTACAAACTGGAATAACTGACTACTTTAGTCTTAAAATTTTAAAAATCTCTTGGGAGGCCAAGATGCCCTAATCAAGGAACCATTGAACGACTGCATCAGAGATTTGTGCCTAGGATAAAAAGCAGTCTCAAGAGGAGAATGCAGATACAAAAAAATGGGAACGCTGTTTCTCACCTTATGGTAATGGGGTTTCCCCGTCTCCCCACAGTCCTCCCACTGCGCAGAAAGAAGGAGGTTCATGTGATAGTCTGTGTTGTTGCTTATAAACTCAACAAAATAAAGGTAAATGAGCAAAAATGATAACAAGGTAAAGCAAAACCTTTCCCTTGGATTAACGTAATACATAAACTCCTTATTAAAGGGTTTCCATGAACTCCCACTACCCTTTTCCTTGAGCGACCTCCCCTCCAGCCGCAAGGCTCATGGGACAGCTTGCTGTGGCTGTCACTCTTATTATAGAGTTTGGGGGTATTTATGCACTGCCAAAGTTCTCTTACCTCTAAAAACTACCACCCTGCAGTGAATCCATCACCCCCACAAACTGCCTCCAATCATCTTCTTATAGACTGCGAGGGTGTCCTAAGGCCCCCAGAGCACTCTTGCCATATATGGATACTGCTGGTCCTTGAGCACCTCCCAATAAGAAGCAAACTCATTGTGACCAGGGAGGGTTAATTTGTGTTGAGTTTAGCACCCACAATCGTTTTGAAAAATTGACTGCCATGCTCTTGCTTGGCAGAGGAACCCATGTGCGCTCTGCTCTTATAGTGCCGGGGGATTAGAGATACTTCACAATAAACTGCTTGACTTGGATCCTGTAAGGGTCCGGGTGAGTGGGAATGAGTTTGGATGAGGTGGGGGGGGGGGGGGGAGACATTTTTCTTGGAAAGAGCTGAGCATCAGAGTGTATAATACTGACGAGAAAGACAACCAGTGGCATTATGAAGTGGCCATAGATTAGCTGCAACGTTTCCATAATGCATTGATCAGCAAGGCGAGTCTGAAATGTAAATAACTCTTTGAAGAGAGGAACCAGCAGCACCGACAGCTTTCCTCGGCCATCCAATAGGTCGGAAGTGCTGCAAGGGAGTTCCTTCAGTGCTCCCTCAGGATGCTGCCTCAGAGCAGGAAAACCTGTGGATGTCTATCAGAGCTCAATTACATGTGCTGAGAGCTGGAAAGTGGATAGGGAGGAACTTGTCTTACTAGAAATGGTTTTTTTTTCAGTTGCAAGGAAATTGCAGCTATTGATCATTTAATCCTTGGAAAGGAAGAGTGAATGTTTAATGGATCTCCGCTCCGTCTTTAATCTGGCTTCCGATGGAGTGATTATTAATCCAACCCCGGGGTTGCTGCAGAGGTATTGAGAGCCTTAGGAAAACCTTCACCCTTATTTACCTCCCCCCCCCCCCCATTAACTTTCAGGCCCTAGGCTCCCCCTCCAGGAGTCTGATAAACTCAACAATAATAAATCATCCCATACCAATCCTGTAAATACTCATCACACCTTTCAACATTTATTGTTCTGTATATTTATATATAAATAAGGACAATTTCCAGGAGTCATTGATCTGGGTAAATATCTCTATACTTAGGTGAAAGGTATGCGCCGATGGTTCTTAGATCATGATGGTCACACAAATCGCTTGTTTTGCTGTCACTGCAAATGGTCTTTGCAACTCCCAAAAGCTGCTGCCCTAGGTGTCTGCCTAATGTCGACATCAGCCCTGCCAATCCTATCCCCAAATACTCAAGTTCAAAAGTAATGTATGAACAGGGCTTTTTTTGAGGGGGTACTCGGTGGTACTGAATAAGGGCACTTTTTTCATTGCCTGCTAAAACTGACCCCATAGTGCTCAAATGAATGTGAGAGCCTTGTTTATGAGTACCTCTTTTAGCTAGGAAACATGCACTGTGTAGGACGACCATTTCTTATATAGAGCTGAATGACAAAAAAATTTACGTTTTCTGCCATGTTTTTTATTCAGCATATATCTATTTTTTTTTCAAAGGCCTAGAGCCTCTTGTAGCATCTATCTGCAGTTGAAATGTTACTGGGTACAGAGGGAAATTACTGGAGCATCAGTTATCCATGTGACTGCCAAATCCTAGCTCCTCAGTTTAAAGCTTTGAGATGTTTTTTTATTTACAGACTGACTTACTGCACAGTGATAATAGAACAGAAAGCTCAGGATGTGTTCTTACTGTACTAGACATTGGACACGGTACTTATGACTGCCCAAATGAGAGGTGTCTCTCAGTCGTCCTATTCTACACTCAGCCTGTGGTAGTGAATGTATTAAAAAGCAGCAATCTAAACTCGTAGTGTGAACTAATGTGTTGGACGTGACAGTACATGCAGCCACCTCCTCACTTTTATGTAGGGTGACTTGTGACCAGCTGGACCCTGCACCATTGCAGCTGAGCTGTTCGTTATTGTCTAACTCTCATCCCAGTATAGGGACAAAGCCACTGAAAACACTGAATATATTTACTTAAAACAAGCTAATGAAAGACCGCTAGAAAATATGGTCTTGGTTCATTCTCATCATCCATTTCTTTTGGAAAGCTGCCAAACCTGTCTTCCCTCCTACACCCTCTTCCCCCCCCCCCCCAAAAAAAAATCACTGATCACCTTTAAAAAGGTGGAAAAATCCAATGTCCCCCCGCCCCCCCCCAAAGGATTACTCTGCAGATATGCTCCTCTCTTTCAAAGTGATTGGGGGGGGGGGGGGCAACACACACACATACAAAACAAGCATTTCTTGTGAGAAAGCTGCCAACCTTTTCCACCATCCTCCAGCCTTATATCATTCACAACCTTTAAAAAGTGGAATTAAAAAAATCAGATTTCTCCCTGCGGACACACTTTCAGACAAACAGGTTGATGCAGAAAGCCAGCGCTAGACCCACGCTGAAGCAATTTTTTATGTTCCTGAGAATGCACACATTTTCACATGTGATGCAGGAAGGATAGAGTATGCAAATGACTCCCGTGTTAACCGTGCGCATTCAAATGAGCCATTGCAGCGTTGAACGCATGTGCATAAGAAGCCTGTGCTAGTTTGGTTTGCTTTCCGGGCACCCCTGACACGATTTTAATTTCATCAGGGACGATCACAGCATCGGGAAAAGCCTCCGATGCCATCAAAATACTGTTGGGGCTGGTGCCTCAACAATAAAAGAATCCATGGTGGTCCAGTGGCCCCAATTCCCCCCCCCCCCCCATTGTATTGTGACAGCATTGGGGACTATCGCGGCATAGAGAAAGGCCCCTGATGCCATCAAAATACTGTCAGGGGCTGGTGCACCGACAATAAGAGAATCTCTGGTGGTCTAGTGGCCCCAGTACCCCCACCCCCCATTAAATAACAAAGATGTAACCTGGTGGTCTATCGGCTCCTTATATGGCAGTGTGATGCACTGCATGGGGCCAGACACTGCCATTTTTCAATATGGCAGACGCAGAGCGCTCCCACTTATTTTAAGGTACCAAGTGGGAGGGGCTGAATTTAGGGGCCACTAGAACACCAGTTTACTTTTTTTTTAATTTAATGGGGTGGGTGGGGGGGGGGGTACAGGGGCCACTAGACCACCAGGGATTCTTTTATTGTCATGGCACCGGTATTTTGATGGCATTAGGGCTGATTTGTGGTATCGGGAAAGACCCCCAATGCCATCAAAATACCGGTGCCATGACAATAAAAGAATCCCTGGTGGTCTAGTGGCCCCTGTACCCCCCCCCCACCCCATTAAATTAAAAAAAAGTAAACTGGTGTTCTAGCGGTCCCTAAATTCAGCCCCTCCCACTTGGTACCTTAAAATAAGTGGGAGCGCTCTGCGTCTGCCATATTGAAAAATGGCAGTGTCTGGCCCCATGCAGTGCATCACACTGCCATATAAGGGGCCGGTAGACCACCAGGTTACATCTTTGTTATTTAATGGGGGGTAGGGGGTACTGGGGCCACTAGACCACCAGGGATTCTTTTATTGTCATGGCACCGGTATTTTGATGGCATCGGGGGTCTTTCCCGATACCACAAATCATCCCTAATGCCATCAAAATACTATCAGGGAGTGGGGGTGGGGGGTGGGGGGGGGGAGAGAGAATCGGAGCCGCTGGACCACTAAGGATTCTTTTGTCGGGGCACCAGCCCCAACAGTATTTTGATGGCATCAGGGTTTTTTCCCCGATGCCATCAAAATACTGTCGGGAGGGGGGGGGAGGGGAAACAGGGCTCCTGGGCCACCAGGAATTCTTTTTTTTTTTGTCAGGCATGGCCCCTGACAATGTTTTTGATGACATCGGGGGCGTTGCCTGCATCGGGAGTACCATGATTTGAATACCATGCAGTGGATTAAATATGTGTGGCGTTAATTGGGCGGTAGTTTTTCCGCAGGGGTTTACGTCTGTTTTCTGCATTCAAAAAGTTGTAAAAAGTGTGCTTAAAGGCCGCATTAGCTTTCTGCATCGGCCTGAAAGTTTGGCAGAGATAGATCCATGCATTAAAGTTGTAAGGAATGACGGCACACACATGAACACACTGGGCCCGATATTCAAAGAGATTAACACAGTTCGTGTTGCTGAATGGCCCCGGGTGTCACTGTTGCAAGCCCTGATGCTAACCAGTTAGCATCAGAGCATTCCAGGGCTGCAGCGGGCCATAACTGGGCCGCGGCAATATTGAGCCACTGCCCGGTTGTGGCAAAGTGGCAAAAGTAAGGCGCAGCAAAGGCTGGTCTAACCCTTGCTACAGAAGCTAACGGCAATGGGTGAACATCACCACGGCCCAGTTAGCTTCCTGCCAATCCATGCAACCTGGATATTCAGTGCTGGGACTGGATATGACCCTTGCTTTGAATATCTGGGTTTAAGTTTCAGTGGCGATGGTGGAATATCCCCCACCAACTACAACAGAAGGACATCGTAGTATCTAGTAAGCCGCTATTCCCATTGAACAGAGTCTAACAAACGGAGAGACTATGGTCTACTGGGGAGGGGGAAATGCCAGCATGTTCTCATAAAAAGGTATGGTTATAGGTCGTGGAAAGGGCTCTTGTTTGCATCTAGGCCAAGGGTTCCCAAACATGTAGGGGGGGGGGGGGGGAGGGCCCAACTAGTTGGGTTTCAAGATATCCACAATGAATATGCATGAGATACATTTGCATGCCGTGGAGGAGATATATGCACATCTGTCTCATGCATATTCATTGAGGATATCCTGAAAACCCAACTGGCTGGATCACGTGGGTGTCCTCAGGACCGGTTTGGGAACCCCTGATGGAAAGGCTGCAAGAATCTCGATCATCAATCTTCTGTGATGTACAGAACTGAGAAAAATAAACCTGGAACTGGAGCAAATCTGGAGCTATCAAACTGCTACTGAAAATGGATAAGCCAATCATTCCTAACATGAGGATTCTGTGGAACTTTAAAGACTATTTAGGGCAGTTGACTAGATTTTTTTTTAAAGATGTTTAAAGGAATACTGCACATCAGCGTACCCGCTCCTCAGAAATCCTGCATTTTAGAAATTATTACTAAGGTACTGGGTGCTAGGCAATAATAAACATCTAAAAAAAGGATCTCTATGAATGTTAATATACAGCAGCTAAACAATAATAAAACAGGAAAAAAAGAGGAAACTTCTGGGACTCCTAAAATGGAGCTACAGTGGTGATGGACAACTGTCTTGGATGTTGCAAAATTTGTGCTTGCTGCAAGTTAGTACTTTTGCAAATGCATTTTTAGCTGAAACTGCAGGTTACTGCAGTGCGGCAGCTGGTTTTCCCCATTACTACTCACTGAAGAATGTTATAATATTTCAGAGTAGGGACAGTTTTGCAGGAAAATGCAGGGTTAACCACCATCTACACATACCAAACCACTCACATTTTTGCTAAAACTCCTCATTTAGTCTATCTCGAAGGTAATTTGTAAAACATTTTTTGAAGGCTTTTAAAAAGATCTTTTCTTCCATAACCTGAATTTGAAGAAAAAAAAAAAAAAGACCTGTGCGCTCAGTGGGTCAACAAAAGATCCCCTGTTTGCATGCTGAAACTTGTGTGGTTGACTGCTTCTGGTGTCCCTGATCTGATCCCTTCCTTTTAGGGTTAAAAATCTAGCCATCTGAAGTTTTAAATGAGAGTTGGAGACCCCTTGACAGCATGGATGAAAGCCAAGCTTGGAGGCAACCAAGTAACAAATTGAGAGTCTAGTTCATTGTCCAGATCAGGTCAGTCGAAAAAATATTGGAAGGCTGAGCAAAGAGACAGCCTGCTTTAGCAGATAAATGGACTGATCATTTCATACTGAAGAACAACCTCTAAAACATAGTTTACTGCACGGCTGAGGACCGAGGCATTTGCTGATGCCAGGCGCTCTGGCTCTGACCCTAGGCACAAGGGGAATTAAATGGCGTACTGTTTTTTGATGGTTAAACTCTCCGAAGAAGACACTCCATTTGTTACCAGGGGTCTGATGAAGTAAAGTGTGGTTTATATGTACAAGGCCAGCCTTCAACTCATCACAAAATGAATGGAGAGGTAAAATTGAATTTTACACTCCCGCTGCTATGATTAATGTCTGGGGTGTCAGGTGTACACAAGCGCCACAAGGTGGCACTAGAGATTCACATGGTGCTTAAAGTGAACCCTAAGGAGCTGTAACAATCAAGGGATACCCTCCATAAATGAGTATTTGTTACAAGAGAAGCATTGTTAGAAAAATAATAAATTCATTCCAATGGATCTTTCTAAGGAAGGGGTACGTTCGATAGCACAAACTATCGTTTGATATCTAGATCGAGTCCCTTCTGTGCCATTTCACACAGTTGAGGTTTCCACATATCATGTGAAAAGCAGCTGCATGAAGAATAACCCCAAAACCACAGAAAAGTTCTGAGGGTTTTCTAAAATCCCTTGTTCTTCCCATGCTCTGTGCAGAAAGCACATCTTTAGAGAAAGTACATGGTCACTCTGCAGATTATAACATAAGAAGCAATGGCAGGTTTAGATTAAGTTTCATAGGAAAATGCCATTTCTGTCTGGAATTCAGGCTATTCTCGAAGAAGAGATTCTGCAGAGACTAAGGGGTATGTTTACTAAACCGGGCTAACGGTTAACCCGGGCTATCTTCAACTAGGTCCCATTGAATAATATGGGACCTAGTGGCAGATAGCCTGGGTTAACCGTTAGCCCGGTTTAGTAAACATACCCCTAAGTTGCTTCAGGAGATTTCTCCTGACCTTCTCATGTTTCCGAAATGCTGGACCTTGCCGCTCTCAGCTGGGTCTGGTTTGCATGATGTCTACAATGAATATTCATGTGTTAAGTTTGCCTGTATTTGTGGAAGCAACCGGGTTAATCGGAAGCCTTAAATGAATGATTTCCGAGAACTGCTGCAGCAGGTGGAAGAGAACGGATGTAAGCCCTTGGGGCAAGGGATTGACAGCACCTCTCTGTCACAGTTTTTGGACTTTCAAGGTTACATTTCCAGCTGCCCTCCTCTCCTCAACCAAGAAAACAGCAGGGAGCACCCACATGACGACATCATGGAATGAGACAAGAAGCATGTAGGGAACCAAAGACGAAAAAAAATAACACAGAGGTTTCCCTCCTCCTCCATCATAATTAACATTGCGATAGGCGGTATATAAGCAATAAACGAACTCTGATGTCTCTCTGACTATGGCAGGATTTTGGCGCTGATAGGCAAGAGCACAGAGCACATCCCCATGAGTAGGGGAATCGTAAAGACTAGAGAGTCAGCAGCAGAGTTACAGAGGAAGGCCACAGGGGTGCTAAAGCTGCACTATGAAACAGCGCATGCACCTGGCCCTAAAGTAAACGGGAGCAAGATCTTTTTTTGACCTGGGTATTAGGCACCTTCAAAATTTAGTGCCCTAGACAGTTGCCTATTCCTAACTCTTGGCCTGCTCTGAAGCAGTGAAATACTCTAAATACTAAACTGAAATACAGGCCTGGGTGATGCCCAAAATCTAGTGTAGCGCCGACAGAGACTAGCTGATCAGGGATGATGGCGTGAGCACGGAACTGCACCGAGTGCCCTGGAACACAGGGAAGGGGAAGGATGCGGCCACTGTGGAGATTTACTCCTCCAAGTGTGAATTTTTGCACACATCGAAACTCAGAAGAGAGGCCACAATGAATGCACGACTGAATATCCATTGATTTCTCTTCAACAAAGCACTGCTGATGCCACAATTATTCTGCTGGTCTGTGTAAAAATAAAGGTTGATAATTGAAGTCTCACCTGCAGCTTAATTTATTTTACCATTTATTTATGTAATGTACAATGTCCTGAGCAATATTTTATTACTACTTTGCCATAGTGGAGGCCACTCGGAACTGCCTAGACTCAGAAGTGCATGCAAGTATTGAGCATAGTTAGGGAAGTGCGACACCTAGAGGCCATTCACTAAGCTGCGTACGCACAAACGCATTCAGCATGTGCATTTACAGGTGATGGAAATAGATGCAAGTAAGTGAATTAAACGTTTTGTGATAGTCCCCCGCCTTCATAGCTAATGAATTACTTTACATAATTTTGCATTGCAATAACTCAGCATGATTTTTGCACTTAAACAAGCTTAAGATAAAAAGTACTGTTAGCAGGAGAAAGAAGTTAGTTATATACCTCATAAAGGGGGTTACTGTGGAAGCCCTATTCGTGCTTTGGACGTCTGAAGATAGGTATAGAGAGGTCAGAAGCACAGAGATGCTGCCAGAGTCATTTTATTAGCTGGATCAGTGGCATCCGCAATGCGAGGACATCCAAGTCTGAACGGGGGGCACGGTGGTGGTGCGGCCGGGGTGTTCCTAAGAACATGGATATCTCTGCCTGATCTCAGAAATGTCCTGGATGGCACGGATCACACCTAAGGTTCAACCTGCTGCAGGCACAAACAGGCATCTGAAAAGTGCTCGTTTTGTCAGGTAAACGTCTGGCAGGCGTTGAGAAGGAGCTACACTTACTGTGTGCCCCTGTAGTTTACAGTATGCCAGCAAAAACTGATGGGGAATTGGGGGATGTTGTTTATAGTTTGCTGTGCCACTGGACAGCCCCTTATGCTAACGTGCCCTAGATGGATGTCCCTGACCCAACCTTTCCTAATGAGGTCAACTGTGGCCATCGGTGTGCATGTCCGTATTGGAGACATCTATGTTCCTGCATTTGGCTGGAAAAATAGATATCCCTAGTGTTTTTCTGCATATTCCGCCCTGGATGTTCCCAATTTACTTGGGCGTCCTTTCTAAAATGCCACTTAAAGTGCCACTAGTCCTAATTTCCAAGCACTAGCAATGTTTTTATGGTGAAATTAGACCTTACCTGATCATTTTCTTTCCTGGAGTCCCCTCTGGTCCAGACCAGATGCTTGAGTTATGATCATCCATCAGCAGGGGGAGAGCGAGAACAGCAAGCTCAAAACCTTTCCCTTAAGTAGCCTGTATGAATCTCATAGAGCAGCAGAACGGAGTCCCAAAACCCCAATAGCTCCACCAGCCCTGCAACAAGTCGTGCACCAGAATAGCATGCACACTTGGTCATCAAGTATCTCAACTTGCTTTAAAGAATCTATTATTTTTTTCCTGGAAAAACCTGACACCCCACTCAAAGGACCAAAGTTCGCAACGGGGAGAGCAAAACAGTGTAACAGAACAGCAGAACCCCCTAGAACCACAATGAAATGAAGGGAGAACAGTCACACCAACTGGCCAAGAGATTGCCTCTTCCAGCTAAGAGCATCTGTAGAACAGGCACCAAACCAGAAAGACAAAGGTCAAGTCCAGGGAGGGTCCTGGACTGGACTGGAGGGACTCCAGGAAAGTAAATTAGCAGGTAAGGTCTAATTTCACCTTCCAGTTTATTTATTTTTATTTATTTAACAATCATTTATATACCGCATCTTCCAGAGATCAGTTGCGGTTCACAATAAACAACAATCAACAAAGCAGAGTTTGTTTTACATGTAACATCTTATAACCACAAGCAATATTATAAGTAAACAGCAAATGTTAAAACTGAACAGAACAGAACAGTGAAAACTATATACATTATATACAGATACACATTATGTAGGATTTTAGCATTGTGCATAGTACAGTTTCAGCTAGGTGGAATTGTCTGTTTAAATGAACTGCTCCATGTGAGTGCTGTGCGAGTCCTCTTTGACAAAGCAACCACAGTGGGTTCTGTCAATAGCTAGGGTGGAACAAAGTGCCCAGGAGTAGCTTGGGAAATGTCTCTACTATTCCCCTGAGTGGAACTGCAGATCCAAGCTCTTACAGCCCATGACATCACAGGTAAAAATTGGGAAACTGATTTCCTCAGCCGCCACCTCCTTTATCCCAGGGAATGGGAACTTGCCCCATGGGTATTCAACCAGATAAGAGGATTATTGGGGATTCCTGTTCATCCCTTCAGTCACGTGAGACATAACAAAGCAGTACTATCGCAGAATGGGTAAAGAAACTCTGGTCTGTAGCACATGAGCCCCAAAATCTGCGTCCTGATGGGCCTGCACATCCAGCCGGTAATGACGCGCAAAGGAATGGGAGCGAAAACCACGTCACCATCCTGCAAATATCCTGCGGCGAAACAAGGCTGAACTCCAACCAAAAGGCTGCTTGGGCTCTGGTAGAATGGGCCTGCAGCCCCAATGGGACCATGCGCCCCTTCAGCAAGTAGCACCTTATTCAATAGCACCCCAAATCCAATGAGATATATTTATTGATTTATTTAACTGGTTTTATATACCGCCTTATCAAAGGTGTCAAGGCGGTTTACATGGAACAGTTAGAACCTAACGTTACATAGTACAGTATAAAATTAGCTTAGGTAAAATTTAACTGAAGTAAACAACTTAACTGACACACATATTTATCCTTGTTCATTGTTCCATGTAAAGAGTTGAAACATACTGCTATAAAATGTTCTATGTAAACCGTCCTGATTTGTAGAAGGACGGTATATAAAAAATGTTAAATAAATAAATAAATAAATAAACAAACTGAAGTATAGGTGTGTTTTTGGTAGAACAGTGGTTACATAATAGCATAAATGGTAAACAGTTTGAAGTTGGATAATAAACCCTCTGTTGTGAGGGCTCGGGAGAGGATGGGTGTGGGGCTGGTGTTAGATAGGGCCTTCGCTTAAGTATTCCTTAATTATTCCTTAAGTATTCATTGTGTTTTCAGTTTCTTTCTGAAGTCTTGTAGACACCTTGGCTGCCGACTCACCCTTGTGAGGCCCACCAAACAGCACAAAAGAGACACCCCAAGTGCTGAAAGGCCTCCATCACCTTCAAATACTGCTTAAGCACCCTGCGGGCATCGAGGAAGCATAAATCCTTAGACTCAGGCGAGTACAGGTGACCAACAAAGGCTGGCAAGGTCACCATCTTATTATGGTGGAACACTAAAATTACCTTTGGCAAGAAGGAAAGAACCGGACAAAGGATCTTCCTTTTCTTTGTGATCACCAAATAAGGCTCCATGCAGCTCCGAGCTGCGATGCACCGAGCAAATAGCCACCAGAAACACTACCTTGAAGATCAAATCCTTCAAGGAGGCTCTGGACAGAGGGCTCAAATGGAGCTCCTGCAAGTACACATTAAGGTCCCAGGATGGAACCGGGGGATGGCAAGGCAGTCTCATGTGCTTGACCTCCCCCAAATAAAACGGATTATATCCCAGTGAGAGGCAAGGGACACATCCTGTACCTGGCCCTAGAAACAAGCCAGGGCCACTTCAAGGAGTTCACCTTCAAGGACTTCAACGTCAGACCCTTTGAGGCCATCCTGCAGGAAGGGGCCCCTACGGGCTGCACATCTCTCGTGACACAAAGCCTCAACAATGCACCACACCCACACATAGGCCAGGGAAATAGAATGCTTTCACACCTGCAGCAAGGTATCATCAACTTTGGGGGCATACCCTTTATATCTCAAGCATGCCCTTTCAAGAGCCAAGCTGTAAGAGAGAACCTATCAATGTCCAGCATTCGGACAGGGCCCTGCATCAGAAAGTCCGCCTCTCAAGGAAGGGGGAGAGGCTCTGCCACCTGGAGCATCACCCCCCTTCCTTGTGAGGTCTGCACACCACGGCCGCTGGGGCCAATCTGAGACCACTAAAACCACATGACCCATGAGGGAACATGTAAAGAAGTCTGCCTCTGGGCTAGGGCTGGACCAGCACATCAAGTCCCTCTGCCATGCACTCCCTGCACCTGCTGAAGAACCTGGGGGCTTTAGTATTTTCCCACTTAACCATCAAGTCCATCATGGGAACACCCCAGCGCTGCACTATCAGCTGGAATGCCGTCTCTGAAAGGGACCATTCTCCTGGGTCTAAGAGATGATGGCTCAGATAATCCGTCTGGACATTGTTTATACATAGTCTAGACATAATACTTGAGGTTGCATGTAACTCTTCACTGAGAAAGCCCTCTGTTATCTTAGGAGATCTTAACCTTGCCTCATTACCAGATAGCCATGCCATATCCTTCCTTGAAGCAATGGAGGAAATGGAATTTAAACAAATAATGATCCACCCCACTCACTGCAAAGGTAACACCCTTGATTTAATATTCATACCATCACACTTCACACTCTCATCGATTCCTACTCCACCCACCACAACTCAGGTACCATGGTCAGATCATTTCATGATACATTTCTCTCTCCCTTTCCAACCCACCAACTCTACTCACGGTAACACCAAATTCACAGAACAAAGATTTCGCCAGTTTAACAAGGAAAGTTTTCTGGAATCTATTTCCCCAAAATTAGACAACACCTCAAACAATCTTAACGAACTTGTTTCTACCTGGAACTCTATTATTAAGGCAGAAGCTAAATATTCAACCTCTAATAAAAGAAAATCTAGATCTAACTTGTCTGAGAAATGGTACACCTCTGAGCTTGCTACACTAAAGAAAAACCTCCGGAAATTGGAGACTAAATGGAGGAAGAAAAAAACCACTGAACTCAGGGTTCAATACTTCACAAGCCTTAAAACCTACAAGGAAGCCATTAACAACACAAAAAGGCTATTCCACACTAAAACATTAGCTAAGGCCATCAATCACCCCAGAGAACTTTTTGAGATTATTAAATCTCTAACTAAGGTTCCCGATAACACCCCTAACAAAACACCAATAGATCCACAACTCCTTGCAAACCATTTTGCTAATAAGCTTAAACTAAGCGTCCGTCCAAGCATTATCTTGACCTCTCCCACACTAAATTCCATCACTGTGTGGAGCTCATTCCATACAATCTCCAACAAACAACTGATAGAGATCATATCAAACCTCAATACTACCACGTCATTACTTGATCCTTGCCCGGTGTCTTGGGTTAAAGCAACAAAATCCGAACTAGCCCCATACATTTTGAGGCTGGTAAACCAATCTCTACTTCAAGGCTTCATGCCGGATGACCTGAAATACTCGGCGATTCGCCCTTTACTAAAAAATAAAACCCTTAACAGTTCTGACCCTTCCTCATACCGCCCCATTGCCAGCATACCTTTCTTAGCCAAAATTATTGAAAAGGTAGCTCAGACACAACTTCAAGATCATATTGATACCAACTTCCCTTTAGATGAGTACCAATATGGCTTCCGCTCATATCACGGAGTAGAAACCCTACTCATATCCCTTCTTGATTCACTCATCCGAGGTATAGATAATATAAAGCAGACCTTCTTGCTCATTTTTCTTGACATTTCCTCAGCCTTTGACAGTGTTGATCATAATACGCTCTTATCCAGACTATCCCAACTAGGTTTAAAAGATACCACTCTTAACTGGTTTAAGTCCTACATTTCTAATCGTTTCCAATATGTCCATTTAGACCATTCCCCCTCACTACCATTCCCCCAAGAACGTGGTATCCCACAAGGATCCTCACTCTCTGCATTACTTTTTAACCTTTATATACAACCTATTTGTACAATCTTTCAACGCCACAATCTAAAATATTTTATCTATGCAGACGACATCATGCTGTTCGCCCCGTTAGACATAGCTAACCTTAATTTCAACAAAATCGCCACCTGCCTCTTTGAAGCTGAAAAATGGCTTCACTCAATCCATATGGATATCAATTTCAAAAAGACCGAAGCACTCTTCGTAACCAGAAATACCACCTTCACCCCTCCAACTTCCATCAACCTTATTAACATTATTCTCCCAGTCAAATCTGAAATTAAATACCTTGGAGTTACACTAGACAAAACCCTAAGCATGACTAACCACATAAAACAGACTTCCATAACTATTTATCAAACTGAGAACCATACAGCAACTCAGACCCCTCATTGACATCAACGATTTCAGAACAGTTGTCCAGGCTCTCATTATGCCACATTTAGACTTCTGCAATGGCATACTCCAAGGAACATCCAAAAAGAATTTACACATCCTTCAAAGAGCGCAGAATGTCACTGCTCAGATCATTATGAAAGCTAAAATATTCGATCACATCTCTCCTATCCTATACGCTCTCCACTGGCTTCCTATCTATAGTAGGATTCAATATAAAACACTTGTCACCACTTTTAAACTCATTAATGACCTAGCCCCATCACAGTTGGCCACTCTACTCCAAACCCCACAAGAAAACAGAACCAGAAGAAAAACTAACCTCAACATGCTATTAATTCCCATTGCAGTGACAAAATCAAAACAAATAACCACCAACACTGCTTTTTCATATTACGCTCCTAGCCAATGGAATAAACTGCCACTAAACCTAAGAGAGATTAAGGATCTTACATCTTTTAGGAAGGAACTTAAAACCTACCTATTTAGTCAACACTATAGCAACCTACAACCTGAAATCAAATTTACTACACAAAAACATGCAACCAACCAAACACAAGTCTACCCCACCTAATTCCGGACTTCATTTTAATATCTACCCAAGTTAGCCTCCTCCCAACACTGTACTTATGATCGCAAATAACTATTATAGTCTCTTGCTAACCATGTAAATATTCTACTTTTTGGTTCCTTGTAACATAGTTTTATGTTTCCTTTTATATTAATAACCCACACATTGTTTTCCATGTAACCTAGTTCTTATGTAATCTAGTTTATGTTCACTTAATGTTTAATGTAATGCAATATGGCACTGTTTTGCTATATTGTTGTTTAAGTTCCTTGTAAACCGCCCCTGATCTCTGGAAGGGGCGGTATAGAAAAGCACACAAATAAATTGTTTATCCCAACCACATGTGCTGCCGACAGTGAAAGGAGATGGACCTCTGCCTACTGCAGGGGCAGAATCACCTCCATTGCCACCAGCGAGCTCAGAGTGCCTCCCTGCAGGTTGATGTAAACCACGATTGCGGTATGGTCAGTCAGCACCCTCATGGCCTGTCCCCGAACTGTGGAAAGGAAAGCTCCAGGGCCAAATGAACCAACCTGGTCTCCAGATGATTAATATGCTAGAGGCTCTCTTTCAGAGACCACTGTCCCTGGGTCACATGACCCTGGCAATGAGCCTCCCAATCAAAGAGACTGGCATCCATCATTAATTCCACCCAGTCTGGGGCCTCAAGGGGCTTCCCAGCTGCAAGGTGGGTCAAGCTGAGCCACCAGTCCAAACTCTCCTTGACTCCCCTGGTAAAGCAAGGCAAACCTCCACTGACTGCACCTGCAGGAACCATTGCACCAAGAGCACCGCCTGGAGGGGTTGCATGTGGAGTCAAGCCCAGGTCACTAACTCCAGGGAGACTGCCATTGAGCCGAGTACTTGCAGATAGTCCCAAGCCCTTGTGTGGGGAATGAATAGTTACTCACCTGTAACAGGTGTTCTCCAGGGACAGCATGAATCAGTCCTCACATATTGATGACATCAGCGCTGATGGAGCCCACACAGTAGCTTCTCTCCAGTTTTCAAAGAAAGAATTTGGGAGACACCTTCTGACTTTCCTGCAAGGATTTCACTTGCGTCGACCAATCATCCAGATACAGATGCACAAGAATGCCCTGTTTCCGCAGGGCCACCACCACCACCATCACCATCACCTTCGTGAAAACAAGATGATCGGTGGCCAGACCAAAAGGGAGAACCTGAAACTGAAAATGTCCCTGTAGAACTGCAAAAATGCAAATAACGTTGATGCCCCATATGAATAGGAATATGCAAATATGCCTCAGAATGATCCAGGGATGTCAAGAACTCC
Source organism: Ichthyophis bannanicus (assembly GCA_033557465.1). NCBI lineage: Eukaryota > Metazoa > Chordata > Amphibia > Gymnophiona > Ichthyophiidae > Ichthyophis > Ichthyophis bannanicus. The sequence goes on along the minus strand of CM066049.1, from coordinate 72,631,019 downwards.
CCTTGTCAGATGGCCACAATGACAGACCGCAAGGTCTCCTTGCAAAAACACAGAAACCGGAGGGCCCTGTTTACCCCTTTCAGATCCAGAATGTGGTGCCAGGAACCTTCCTTCTTGGGCACCATAAAGTAAATGGATAGCACCCTGTCCCTCACTCTTCCAGGGGCATGGGCACTATGGACTCGAACTGCAGACAACAGTCAAGCATCTTCTGGATGGCTTTGGTGGGGGCTTGACAAGGAGACACCATAAAGGTGTCTGCAAGAGGTCCGGCAAACTCAAGGGCATAGCCCCTGCATATGACCTCCAAAACCCAAGCATCTGAAATTGGGCCCAAGTGGGATAAAATTGGGTTAGGCGACCACCTATCAACTGGTCCTCTGCCGGGGGCCCTCAAACTTTCATTGGGAGGACATGGAGCCACTGGAGCCACCTGTGGACCCTCCTCTGCCACCCTGCTTGCCTCCAAGAAAGGAAAGATCTTTCAGGAGAAACGGAGACCTTTGGGGGATTGCCCCATGGGTCTGGCAGAACCTCCGCACCTCATGCCCCCAGCCTCTAGAAGAGGACCCCTAGCCCGCCACCTTGGGTTTGTCCTCCGTGAACTCTGTGACCTTAGTATCTCTCAGTTTCTTTACCAGCTTCTCCAAATCCTCCCTAAAGAGGAGCCTCCCCAAGAAGGTGAGCTTGCTCAACCTCATCTTGGAGGCCAAACCTGCCAATAGGTTCCATAGCCATAGGAACCACCTAGCAGCCACCACAGTTGCCATTGACTTGGCTGAGGTCCTAAGCAAGTCTTAGAGGAGATCAGCCAAGAAGGCGGACCCAGACTCCAAATGGGCTGCTTCATCTCAGGCTGCCATCTCCAGGAGTGATGTCTCTGAAATCTTCTGCAACCAACATAGGCAGGCCCATGCCACATAGGAACCCCTGTAAGGCCAGGGTGCAAACCTCAAAGGCCTGCCTAAGCTATGCATCTATATGCCGATCCTGCGGGTCCTTCAAGGCTGCCTCTCCTTCCACCGGAATGGTAGTGTGCCTGGTGACTGCCACCAGCACTGCATCTACTCGGGGGAGGTACAAGCATTTCCTCTCCTCTGGTAGGGATGGGTAGAACCTGCTCGCCAGCATCCAGGACTTTCCACTCCTCATCGACCATGGCCTTGACCATCCAATGGATGGGAAAAGGGCAAGGGGGTTTCTGAATATCCTCGAGGAGTGGATCCTCCATGTGCTCTGTGGGGTCTGGGAGTGGAATGTCCACGATTCCCAAAGTTGCAAAGGTGTTGACACTGAGGGAAGGGAACTCATCTTTATGAAATATGGGAATGGCTGAGGACTCCTCCCCAGCAGGGAGCTCCCCTTTTAACTCCTCAGGGTCCGGATCCTCCAAATAATCATATGGACCCTCTAGGGTCCCTAAGGACCCCATTGAGGACCCATCCTCAAAATCCGGAGACCTCTTCCAGCTCGGGCTCATCCCTGCAACCAGTCCACCCTTCAAGGAGGGAGACCTCCAATTAGGGGACCCCTTTCCAAGGCCTTGCTGCAGTAAAAAGGCCTGATGCAGTAATAACAAATTCTGGGGAAAAAAGGGGCTTACACTCACTATTCATACCCCCTCCAACTGCCCCGAGGTGCTCCAGGGCCACCGGCTGCAAAAAAAGGAGCTTCTCTATACTTTGAGGCAAAAGAAGAGGTAAATAGACAAGATGGTGGTCGTTCCTGCCAAAACTACAGGTATCCTGGCCTCCCCCAATGGTGCTCAAAGCCAGAAAGCCCCCCCTGCAGCTGCTTCCGATGCAGCCAGGCTGTTGACTAAGCCCTCCATGGCAGCCATGCTCCCCTTAACACAGACATGGCAGAGCCCTACTGTGGAGAGCAAGCCCCTGCGGCTACTGCGTGCTGCACAGCGGACCCTCTCCGCTCAGCCATGTGCGTGCCGTTGGGGAGCATCCCCCACCCTGACTCACCGGCTCCTAGAGGTCCCACTGTGCTGCCGCTGCCTCTCCCGATGCTGCCTGCTAATACTTTCTTTTCTATTTTTTATGGATTCAGGCAGGAGCAGAGAGCTCAACCCCTGGCCTCTTCCCAAAAGTTGGGGAGAAGGGGGGAGCAGCCGTCTCCTATCGCCCAGAGGGAACTGAGGAGCGGCTGGAGGAGAGGCTGGGGAAGGGACCCGGTGCAACCGGCCTCTGCACCCCAAAATTGCGGCCTAGCACTTAACTAAGGAATAATAACAAACAAGACAGCACAGGCCTGTGCTCATCCACCATCTGGAGACTGAGAAATACTGGCTCTGCAGAGAAGCATAGGCTACCTAAGGGAAAGGTTTTGAGCTTGCTGTTCTCAATCTCCCCCTGTTGGTGGATGAGCATAATCCATGTGTCTGAACTGGACTGGAGGGACAAACTGGAATGCATGCATTTTGGTGGCTGTTCTCTGTACCTTTTCTAATTCTGCTATATCATATAATTGCACACAATATTCATAGAATGATACAGAGGCATTATAACAGCTTTGGTTTTATTCTCCTTTTCTTAAGATTCCTAGCATTCTATTTGCTTTCTTGGCTGTGGCTGCACACTTGGCAGAGGGTTTAAGCGTATTATCCACAATGACACCTAAATCCTTTTCCTGAGTGGTGGTTCCTTGCATCGTGTAACCATAGTTTGGGTTGTTCTTTCCTAGGTGCATAAGTTTGCCATTTGGATGTTCAGTCTCCAAAGTGTGCAAATCTCTCTAATGCACACAGAACAAAGAACGGACATTTTTTGGTCTACCACAGAGTATGTTATCAGACTCTTAGGTGAAAGCTGGATCAATAGATTTCTAATCGTTCAGGCCAACAAACTATGGCAATTACTTCTACCTTCATTTATAAGGGGATCCAGATCATGCTACATATAAAGAAACTTCACAAAGACATATCTCCTGGGCTAGTCCCAATATAATATTTCTAAAGATCAGACATTTATACAGCCCATGAACTTCAAAGAACAGAGACTTGAGTCAAGCAATCCAACTTTTATGAATTCTGTAACCAATGCAGAGATGGATTTAAGCTTCTGCTACCCATAAGTGCAGCTTACATGCCATACAAGGTCAAACAAACAAGTAGTGGGTCTAAGGCACAGCCCTAGTTTTCCTGTGGCAGCTACAGGGGAAATAAGTGAACTTTCTCAGTTCCCAGAATGATCCCCCTTTTAGTTATTCTCTTCCCTATTTTGCCTCCCCCTTCATCACCTCTAAGCATATACCTCTGTCACTGGTGCCTATCCAGCTGACAAGGAGGAGGGAGGGCAGAGGCCAAGTGCCACAATTCTCATTTGCCGCCTGGTGCCTGCTTTGCCCCATCAGTCTGTGAATAAACTGATTGATATAGTGTATCTGGATTCTCAGAAAGCCTTTGACAAGGCGAGGGCCGGTCCTAGGGTTGATCTAAAGTGTTTGGAGCCCTAAGCGATCCTCAAGCTTTGCACCCCCTCTAGCTTTCAAAATCTATGACAGCTTTGAGTGGCCTGCTTTTGCTGCCCTCCAGAGGTTTCTGCCCTAGGCAACTGCCTAGTGGTTGGGCCAACCCTGAACAAGGTCCCTCGTGAGAGAGTCAAAGAGATTAAAAAGCCATGGGATAGGAGGCAGTGCACTATTATGGATTGGGAACTGGTTCAAAGATAGAAAGCAGAGAGGAGGGCTAAATGGACAATTTTTTCAGTGGAGACAGGTGAATAGTGGAGTACTCCAGGGATCTGTGCTGGGCCTGCTGCTTTTTTAACTTTTTTTCATAAATGACACGGAAATGGAAACGAGGGAGGTGATCAAATTTGCTAGTTTGGATTTACAGGAGTCAGCAAGATTTCAGGAGGAGCATTAGGAAATTTGGGAGGATGACGAATCTAATATCTTTGGTACCTGCAGGCAACTTTGGGAGGCGTGGGATAGACAGCTGCAATCCTCAGCACCTGTGGGACCATGGTCTCTCTTCAGCAAGAGGCGGAAAACAAATTTTCGGCCCTGGGTGCTGCACCCTGATTTATGCCTATGCGCCTATGCAAAAATTCAGACATACTCTAATGCTTCTCTCTTCATGTAATACCCAAAGTTAGAGGCAACGCCTGTCTCCCCTATTCTCCTAGGGATCTGTATTCAATTCTGCAGCACAGTTCATAAGATGTTTTTACTGACCTCAAACAAAGGGATAATGTCTATCTCCGAGTCGGTACTTTTCTCTCCTGTAATCTGATTTGGGGCAATTTGCATTTATGCTTGCATACCTGCGGTGTCCAGGAGGACTTTCTTCATAGAAAATAATGCTATAGTTTTCAAAATATAAATACAAAACTATGGGGTCATTTTAGTCAAGTGCATTAAGATTTCTGCACACAGTTGCAGAGGTTTATGGAAAGTGTTGTGTTGCTGTTTCTAAGTCATTGCCAGCACTGTGGGTCCCAGAGAGGGGCAGCAATGGGGGCAATGCGCCACTTTCAGGCCATTGCTGCTCTAGGGGACTGTCTAGTTCAACTAATGGTAGCATTGTTCATCTTTATACCTTTATTGTTGGTGCCAATGTCAAGAAACACAACCTCACCTGGGTGATTCACACAGCCCTTGGGTGAGGTCATCAAATTTGCAGATGACACAAAATTATTTAAAGTTAAAAACAAAGAGGATGTGGAAAATTGCAAGAGGATCTTGATAAATTGGAAGACTGGGCATCCAAATGGCAGATGAAATTTAATGTGGACAAGTGCAAGGTTATGCACCTAGGAAAGAACAATCCAACCTATGGTTACATGGTGCAAGGTTCCACATTAGGAACCACCACCCAGGAAAAAGTTGTAGGCATCATTGTGGATAACACGTTGAAAACCTCCGCCCAGTGTGCAGCGGCGGCGAAGAGAGCAAATAGAATGCTGGTATCATAAGGAAAGGAAAAGAGAATAAAACAAAGGATATTATAATGCCTCTGTATTGTTCCATGGTGTGGCCGCACCTTGAATATGGTGTGCAATTCTGGTCGCCATATCTTAAAAAGGATATAGCAAAATTAGAAAAGGTACAGAGTACAGCCACCAAAATGGTAAAAGGCAGGGAAGGATACCCCTATGAGGAGAGACTTAAAAGTTTAGGGCTCTTCAACTTGGAAAAGATACGGCAGAGGGGGAGATAGGATACAGGTATATAAATTAATGAACATAGTGGAACGGGTAAAGATAGATCAAATGTTTACACCATCAAAAAGTAGAAAGACTAGGGGACATGCAATGAAGCTACATTATAAACCATTTAAGAAAGATAAGAGAAAATATTTTTTCAGTCAACCCATAATCAAATTCTGGAATTTGTTACCGGAGGGTGTAGTAAAAGCTGTTAGTGTAGTTGGGTTTAAAAAAAGGTTTGGACAAGTTCCTGGAGGAAACCATAAACCATTATTAAAGAGGACCTGGTAAATCCACTGCTTGCCCCAAATACAAGCATTGTGGAAGCTGTGTGTCTTTTTTGGAAACTGTTAGATACTTGTGACCTAGATTGGCCACTGTTGGAAACAGGATACTGGGCTTGATGAACCTTGGTCTGACTCAGTATGGCATATCTTATGCTCTTATGCTTGGAAAGCGGATCATTTTCATAAGATCCTTCTACCCAAGCAAATAGATATTTGGGAAGAGGAGTACAGAGTGAGGCTGTGGAAAAATCACTGGGAAAAGGATGGTGAGGCAAGGAGGAGAATAGGTCAATGAGGCTAGTGGCTAGATGACACTAATCATTGGATGGGCTATTAAGGTTATGAGCTCACAAGTTATGGATGAAGAGCAAGAGAGGCAAACCTTTCCACAGGCTCCACCTTTCCCTGATTGGAGCACTGAAGATGACTCCTCTTCTACTCAACTAGAGTTCTGACAAGACTCCTCTTGTCCTGGTGCAGGAAAAAGCCAGCAAAGTGGTCCTATGAAATAAAAGGTTTTCTATCAGGCTTCATCAACTTAGAAGTTATCTACTAGGCAGACCTTAGTCTCCCATAATGTTATTGCTACTACTCTTTGGATCTTGGTGTAACGCTCCCTGTTCTCTTGTAGATTGCAGATCTCTAGAATGGGAGGTCTCAACACGAGTCTCCTCAAAGCTGAAAGTCAGAGTGACTGGGCTGCCTGATTATCTCTTGATATGTAACTAGGTCTTTTTACCATAATATACACAGGACATTTCCAGAATCAGTGATCATGTCCTACATGAAAATATGTTGTCAATGTGTGCATGGTATCTGGATTAGAAGGGTAAAACAATCAATCATTCTTGCTCTTGCGTTGCCCACTCTCTTACATTCTTTATTACACTAATTACTTGCGCTTATCTTCACCTTCTTCTGTGCTCTCTCTCTTACCTCTCTCAATTCTGCCAAAAAAGTTGCCGCTTTCAGGCTACTTTCAGAACTTGAATCTTAATTCTTCCTACTCGTGGTCTTTTGCCTTTAACCATTTTGAAATAATTCAAAACCTTTTATTGTCTTTTTGTAGCTTGACTCAATAACAAGTTCCAGAGATTTTCTCTCTTTATGTGTCTCTATAGCACTGTGTAAACTTTGTAGTGCTGCGTCATCAGCCCCCTAAACCTCTTTAAAGAGAAAACAAGGTACATAAGCATAACCCCTGCCAGGATGCATGTCCCTCTCAGGATATGCTGCATTGTAAGACAGTCCAAAGGTACAATTTCCAAGAGCTAGAACCACCCAATAAAATTGGACTCCCAGAGTTTAAGAGGATTCTTGGGGCAGGACCAGGAAATCCTGAGAGGCCTATTGAACTTTTGATCCACTCTCATAAGAACATAAGAGCTGCCACACTGGCTTAGACCAAAGGTCCATTAAGCCCAGTGTCCTGTTTCCAATAGTGGCCATTCCAGGTCACAAGTACCTGACCTATCCCAAAAGTAGCCAGTCCTGTGCTACTTATCCCCAAAGACAAGCAGTGGTTTCCTCTTGGACTATATTAATAACTATTTATGGACTTTTCCTCCAGAAATTTATACAAACCTTGCTTAAACCTAGCTGGCACTACCTGCTTTTACCACATTCTCCAGCAATGCATTTCAAAGCTTAATTATACATTGAGAAAAATATAATTTTCTCCTGTTTTAAATATACTACTCTGTAGTTTCATGTTGTGTCCCTTCTGCTGTTCAAAAGAGTAAACAATTGATTCACATCTACCTGTTGCACTCTTCTCAGGATTTTATAGACCTTTATCATATGTCCCCTCAGCCTTCTCCAGACTGAAGAGCCCCAAGCTTTTTAGCCTTTCCTCATAGGAGAGTTGTTCCATCCCATTTTTCATTTTGGTTGCTCTTCTCTGTAACTTTTCTAATACCCTATATTTTTTCTCACTTGGTTTGCAGCTTGTCGTGCTGTGAGGGCTTGCGTGCATCAGTGATGCTGAGAGCTAAACTATCGGTAGTTTAACTACTGGCAGGGTCTCCCAAGATGGACAGGTCTCAGCTGAGGTGCCAGACGAAGACAAACCACCCATCTGGGCAGCAGCAGAATGGGATAGTGTTGACAGCGGAGGATCACATTTCTGTGACAACGGCAACAACACCAAACTTAAACTGCGCGGAAGGAAGGCCCGGCAATCTACTTCTGTATCTTGCCATGAAAACCCAATGGATAGTTACAACAAAACAAATTGTGCTATGGTGCTGGAAGATGAGACTCCCAGGTCGGAAGGCACTCAACTAGCTACTGGGGAAGAGCTGAAGACTTTTCAGAGTAAAGCCAGCATTTATGATGTGGTTGGATCAAAGCCCTCGGGAAGTCTGACTGCTGATGTAGCTGCGCATGAAATGAGAGTCAGAAGCTGTAAAGATGTCTTACACATTGGAACATGGAACGTACGAAGCATGAACCAAGGGAAGTTGGAGGTGGTCAAGAATGAAATGGAACATGTACAACTTGATCTGTTGGGTGTCAGCGAACTGAAATGGACTGGCATCGGGCACTTTGCATCAGATGATCACATGGTCTACTATGCTGGAAATGAAAGACAAAGAAGAAATGGTGTTGCATTTATAATAAAGAAGAAACTTGCAAGAACTGTAATGAAATACAATGCAGTCAGCGAACGCTTAATCTCTATTCGTCTACGAGGATTGCCTATCAACACAACTATAATTCAAGTATATGCCCCAACAACAGCTGCAGAAGAGAATGAAATTGAAGAGTTCTATGAACAAGTACAAGCTGAAATTGACAGAACATGCAAACAGGATATCCTGATAGTCATGGGTGACTGGAACGCAAAAGTTGGCAACAAAGAAGGCAAAGTAGTTGGAAAATATGGACTTGGCAACAGAAATGAAGCTGGAGAAAGATTGATAGAATTCTGCAAGACCAATGATCTATTCATCTCAAACACCTTCTTCCAGCAACACAAGCGGCGACTGTACACATGGACTTCACCCAATGGATTGTATAAAAATCAAATTGACTACATCTGTGGAAGTCAACGATGGAAAAGCTCTGTAACATCAACAAAGACAAAACCTGGAGCTGACTCTGGTACAGATCATCAACTACTAGTATGCAAACTCAAGCTAAAGTTGAAAAAGAGCAAACCACTCATGAATGCAGCAAAATATGACCTTGAGAATATACCACTGGAATTTAAAGACTGCCTGCAAAATCGATTTGCTGCTTTAGATACAAATGACAGAGCTCCGGAAGAGTTATGGAATGACATCAAGAAGGTTGTGCTGGAAGAAAGCGAGAAGTCTCTACAAAAGGTGAAAAAGCAAAAACGGCCAAAATGGATGACGGAAGAAACTCTGAAAATTGCCCAGAAACGCAGAGAAGCTAAAGCCAAAGGAGAAAGAAAGACAATCGCAGAACTCAACAGAGATTTCCAAAGTGCAGCAAGACAGGACAAGGAAAAGTACTACAATGACACTTGCAAGGAAATAGAAGCAGAAACTATTAGAGGAAGAACAAGATTGGCTTTCCTAAAGCTGCGAGAGTTAAAGAAAAAGTTCCAGCCTCGAATTGGAATGTTACAAGATGCTCAAGGTTCTATGTTGAATGATGCTGAGAAGATCAAGAAAAGGTGGAAGGAATATACAGAGTTTTTATATGATAAAGATCAAGTGGACCAACAGCCATTTCAACCTATACCTTATGATCAGGAACCATTGGTGATGAAAGAAGAAGTTGAGGCAGCATTGAAAGCCTTATCAAAGAACAAAGCACCACGCATTGATAGCATTCCCATAGAAGTATTGCAGCAATCTGATGCAGCTGTTACCGTACTTACAAGGCTCTGCCAAGAAATATGGAAGACAACATCATGGCCAACTGACTGGAAAAGATCTGTGTTTATACCAATACTAAAGAAAGGTGATCCAACTGACTGTGGAAATTATCGCACAATCGCTCTGATCCCACATGCCAGCAAGATTCTACTGAAGATTATTCAAAAGAGACTACAGCCATACCTAGAACAAGAACTACCTGAAGTGCAAGCAGGGTTCAGGAAAGGGCGAGGAACGAGAGACATCATTGCGGATGTGAGATGGATCCTTGAAAAGGCTAAAGAATACCAAAAGGATATCTATTTGTGCTTTATCGACTATAGCAAGGCTTTTGACCGTGTAAACCATGAGAAACTCTGGGCCACATTAAGAAGCATGGGTATACCAGAACACCTGATCGTTCTCTTGCGCAATCTGTACATTGATCAAGAAGCAACAGTTCGAACGGAACAAGGAGAAACAGAATGGTTTAAAATAAGCAAAGGTGTAAGACAAGGCTGCATACTTTCCCCCTACCTGTTTAATTTATATGCAGAACAAATCATCAGAGAAGCAGGACTGTATGAAGACAACAGAGGTGTGAAGATTGGTGGAAGACTCATCAACAACCTTCGCTATGCTGATAATACCACATTACTGGCTGAAAGTGAAGATGATCTGAAACATTTGCTTCTCACAATCAAAGAACATAGTCTCAAAATGGGCCTGACCTTAATGTAAAGAAGACAAGGATCATGACAACTGGCATAATCAACAGGTTCATCGTTGAAGGAGAAGAAATTGAAATCATGAACAACTTTAACCTACTTGGATCAACTATCAATAAAGAAGCAACAAGCAGTCAAGAAATCAGACGACGCATTGCTCTTGGCAGAATGGCTATGAAAGACCTAGATACGATTCTCAAGAGCAGAGATGTCTCTCTCCATACAAAGATTCGACTTGTTCAAGCCATGGTATTTTCAATAACATCATATGGATGTGAAAGCTGGACAGTGAAAAAGACAGACAGGAAGAAAATTGATGCCTTTGAATTATGGTGCTTGCGGCGAATACTGTGTATACCATGGACTGCCCGAAGAACAAACCAGTCGGTACTAGAGGAGATCAAACCTAAGCTTTCTTTAGAAGCTCAGATGACAAGACTTCGACTTTCATACTTCGGACACATCATGCGAAGAGAGAGATCATTAGAGAAAGACATCATGCTTGGCAAGATAGAAGGTCAACGCAAAAGAGGAAGGCCAGCAATGAGATGGATCGCTACAATAACAGCAGCTACAGGTACCAGTCTGTCAACAATGAGCCGCCTGACTGAAGACCGAACACAATTTAGGATAGCTATCCAGAGGGTCGCCATGAGTCGACTCCGACTCGATGGCACTTAACAACATATTTTTTCTGAGATGCGGAGACCACACGATACTCAAGTTGTAGTCACATCATGCAGCAATAGAGACACTATGATGTCATCCTTTGTTTTATTCTCTGTTCCTTTCCTAATGATTCCTAACATTCCATCTGCTTTTTTGGCTGCTGCTGCTACTCACTGAACAGAAGATTTCAATGTTTGATCTAAAATCACACCTGGGTGGCAACTCCTGATGTGGAATTTAGCATTGTCTATCTATAGTTTGGGCTATCCTTCCCTACATGTATCATTTTGCACTTGTCCACATTAGATTTTATTTATTTATTTATTTATATTCTCTTATATACCTCGCTATTCTGCATCAGTGCAGTTTACATTGAACGAACTGAAATTTACATTGAACAGGGCATTATAACTTGGAGATAACTATTTTACAGGGAAGATGGGCTATGGGGGGTTAAGTGGCTTGCCCAAGACCACAAGGAGCACCTGTCGGACTAGAAACCCCAGTCCTTCCGGCCCAAGGTTGCTGTCCTCTAGTGGGATTTGAACCCCTGACCTTCCGGCCTGAAGTACCTTGCCCCAACCACTAGGCCACTCCTCCACTCCTCCTCTGCCATTTAGATGCTCAGTCTCTCAATCTCACAAGGTCCTCCAACAATTTCTTACAATCCACATGCATTTGAACAACTTTGAATAATTTGGTGTCATCTGAAAATTTAAATCACCTCACTTGTTATTCCTAATTCCAGATAATTTATAAATTAAGTTAAAAAGAACTGGCCCCAGTACAAATCCCTGGGGTACTACACTATTCACCTTTCTCCATTCAGAAAATTGACCATTTATCCCTAATCTCCATAATAGGACATTGCCTCTTAAACCATAATTTTTTTAATTTCCTCGAGAATCTTTGATGTGGGACTTTGTCAAATTCTTTTTTGAAACTATATCGACTGGCTCACCTTTCTCCACATGTTTATTCATGCTTTCAAAAAATATGGAGCAGATTGATGAGGCAAGACAGCCATTGGCTATATCTATGTTGATTTTCATCCATTAAACCAAGTCTGTCCATGTGTTCATTATAAAAAACAAAACAATACTGTTTTCCAGTTCTTCTGACTCCTCAATAGGTAGGTTCCTCATGTCTTCCTCAGCAAAGACCAAAGCAAAGAATTAATTTAGTCTCTCCACTATGGCCTTGTCTATTCAGAGTGCCCCTTTTACTCCTTGATCATCTAATGGTCCAACTAATGCCTCCTCCATCTTCTTGCTTTGAATGCACCTGAAAAGGTTTTTGTGAATTTGATTCTCTATAGTAGACTTCTTTTCAAATTCTCTTTTTGTCTTCCTTGCATTAAAGCTTGGTGCTAATGCCATTTCCTATTTCTTCATTTGGTTCTTTTTTCAGTTTGTTGACAGATGTTTCTTTGATCCTAATAACCTCTTTTATCCTATCATTTAACCATGCTGGCTGCTATTTAGCCTTCCTTCTGCCTTTCTTAATGGGTAGGATACATTTGATCTAGGCTTCCAAAATTATATTTTCAGACATCATCCATGCCTGATGTAAACTCTTGACGTCTGCAGCTGCTTTTTTTATTGTCTAATCATTTTCCTCATTTTATAGTAGTATCTCTTTGAAAATGAAATGCTGACACAGATTGCTGTTGTGTATTTACTCCAGTTATTAAGTCAAATTTTAATATATTATATTCACTAGTGGCAAGTGGTCCCAACATAGTTAGCTCTTGTACCAAATTCTGTGTTCCACAAGGGACTAAGTCTAAAATATCTCCTTCTCTAGTCAGTTCTTAACCAGCCATTTATTTCATCTAAGAACTTTATTTTCCTAGCATGTCCTGATGTGACAATTATCCAATCAATATTAAGGTGATTGAAAATCACTCATTATTACTATGTTGTCAATTTTGTTAGCTTCCCTAATTTCTGATAACATTTCATAATCTGTCTGCTCATTCTTTCCAGGTGACCCCTTGAAGTTGTGTCTGAGTGGGTCAGAAGCGGCAGGCCATGGATGCCGAAGCACATGGCCTGCCACCAAGCTGACCCTGCTGCTGGAATCAGCAGCAGTGGGGAAGTAAGGGTGGCACATCTGGAACCTCTGCCTGTTGTGGTAGAAACACATGGGCCAGCCCTGTCTTTAACATAGCACCACCCCTCCACCAATTTGATTTTGTCCTATCATTACAATATAATTTGCACTTAGTATCACCGTGTCCCACTGGTTTTCCTCCTTCCAGTAGGTCTCCAAAATGCCTATTATATTTATTTTTTTTATTTGGTGCTATATATTCTAACTCTATGATCTTATTTTTTAGGCTTCTAGTATTTGTACATTTCAAGGTATGTTGGTTTGCATTTACAACCTTCATAGAAATTGATGGGGACAATTCACAATCATTCAAGCCTTTCTGCTTTTTATCTAAAGGCATCTAGGTTACTTTAACCTTTATTGCAACCTATCAGGATGCCTTTATTTGCACTGTTTTGATGATATCCTCCAAGATGCTCTGTCTCACATGGTTTGGAGTAAGGTGACTACCAACTTTCTCCTAGGTTCTAGTTTAAAAGCTGCTCTCGCTCTCTCTCTTTTAAAAGTTAGTGCTAGCTGTCTGGTACTGTCCCAGGTAAGGCAAAACCTATCTTTGTGGAATAGGTTCCCCCTTCCCCAGAATGTAGTCCAATTCCTAATAAATTTAAAACTTTCCTCCCTGTTGAAGGTCACTTAAGCTAAGGCACCACAGGGGCCCCGTTAGGAAGGAATAACTTACAAGCTTGTGATTCTCTGTCTCATTCCTTGAGGTCTGTCCACTTGAAGCCCAAATTTCCAAACTCCATCCCTCTCCTTGGCAGGGAGTAAGCAAATAGAGTCCTCTGGGTTAGAAGAGCTGCAGACACTGTTCCCATTCAGTGCAAAGCTTCTCTGTGGCTCAAAGTCCCAAAGTCTCTATCTTGCCGAAATTGTTTCTCTGCTCAGTGGTTATTCCTTTTGTAGCTCCTGATGAGACCCCAGGTGGTACCTTGGCTTAAGCGGCCTTACAGTCCTTGGACAGGCAGAGCAGCTCCCGGCTTCTCCTCCAGTGTTTCATGAGCAGACCTGCTGTTTCCTTGGGATAAGATGTATTTTACAAGCTTTTTCCTTGGAGTGAACATTTTGGCTGACCCTGATGCAGGACCCTGACTGAACTGAAGTGCTTTGGGTCTGAAACGCAGTGCTGTGATGGTGGGATGATATGAGCCTTATCAAGAAACTCCTTGGTTTTTCCAGTTGGAGCCCCGATTCTACTGTTAATATAAGTGTCCCAGATTTGCCTGCAAAAAACTCTGGTAGCCCCAATCATATAACAAGTATTCAAAATGATGCTGGCCTCTGGTCAACTGATTCCATTTTGAAGAAGAGGGCCAGCAACGACACTGGGATTTGCTTCTGACCCTGAAGATTCCATGGATAGAGTAAAGTGCTGATGGAGAGGTGGGTAGGGTTTGTTTTTCAATTGATGGCACACCTTTTTTTTTTTTTTTTTTAGTGTGGGGAAGGGATCCATGCCATGGCTAGAGTTGGCTATGGCTAGAATTTTGAAAATGAACCAAAATTTTGTTTGTTTTTCGTTTGCTTTGTTTTTACTGACATTTCTTGCGTTGTTTGAAGGGGAAAAACACATCTGTATTTCCTGATAGGAGATGAAAAAAAAATCTAAGGGGTAGGTTTACTAAAGTGTGCTAGGGTTTTGCAGGTATCGTGTTTAGGATAGATAAGATGAGGTTTGTGCCAAAGTCATGTTGCTACCTGTTGGGGATGTGTACATCATGATCCCAGCAGATCCCACACCGATTCGGACCCTAATGCACACTGGTGGCCACGTGAATACAGAAAGCTATCCATTGGCACCCGTTCTACCTGCAACATTTTTGGCAAATGCAATGTGCAGACATGCCCACATTCTCTCCCGGCCACACATTAAGCTCATTGTTAAATATACAGCACTGAGTTAATTCTGCACTAACACACCAATATCACGGGCCATTAGAACATGCTCAAGCCCATGTTAACAGCTAGCACAGATTAGTAAATAGGACCTTAAGTGTTGGGGGCACTGAAAGATGTTGGGGGAAAGGGGGGGGGGTGTTACCTATGCCCCCCTTTGAGTGAAATTGAATGATTAGTTGAAAAGTTATCAGGAAGGGGAGGGGAAGATGAACAGGCGCAGACATGATGAGCACACGGCAGTTTTCTTGTAGGAATCTAGGCTAAAAATATAAAATTTAAATCTTGTAGTCCTAAGCCAGCATTTCATTTCAAGTCTAAAACTTTCCTCATGGCAATTCTGCTTGAACTGAAATGTCAGTTTAAGGCAGTAAGATTTTAACTTCATCTATATTTTTCTATTGCTTTATTAAGTTGTTAAGTTTTGAAGAACTGTCAGGAATTCTCTTTCTGAGATGGATTAGAAGCGTTCCATTGATGTCACTTTTATAAATAGGTATCCAGCGCTGAAGAATGCATGGGAGGGAGAGCGGGACGGCTGGATGTTGGATTTAATACAGGAACTTGGATGCTTATCTACTCGGGATGGTAGCGAACCAAAGGGAAGCCAACACAAACTGACTTAATCAGTGGTCAAGCTTCTACAGCAGGGGTTCCCAACCTGGGGGTGTGACCAAGAGTGGCTTGTGTCCCTTAGTGACGGGTCACGAGTCATCACTCAGCCAGCTGCCGGTGTGCCTTGAGCAGTAGTAGTAGGTGGTTGTGTTGTGTCTCATTGTTTATTTAATCAAAAGGAGAGAAGAACAGAATTAATATATCAGTAAAGTAAGTAACTGATTGTCAGAGTATTGCTTTAAAAGACTTGCTGGAAAAGCAATCCGTGTCCTTATTCCATTTGCAACAGCATGCTTGTGTGAATCTGGGTTCAGTTCTCTTTTGTCAATCAACACAAAATCTAGGAATCGCTTGAATCCACAGGCAGACCTGGGGATCGCAGTCAGCAAGAAAGTTCCACGTTTTGACAAAATCCTGCTTCTCATTCATGAACAAAGAAGTCATTGAATTTTATGTTCACAATCGAGATGGATTTTACCTCTTACAATTTTCTCTGAATAAATTAGAATATAATTGCTCAGTTTATAATTACAATTTATGTACTGAGTTAAAAGCTTATTTTTTTTACGTTCAATTTGTTCACCCGCAGTATTGTATGTGGTTCAAATATAAAAAATTAGACTTCTTTATCTTCAAATGTGATATTACTTTTGTATGGGGTGCGAACATTAATCAAACATTTCCTAGGGGTGTAGGGCACAGAAAAGCTTGGGAACCACTGTTCTACAGGGACATTTATTTATTTATTTATTTAACAGCATTTCTATACCGCTTTATCCTACGATCAAGGCAGTTTACATTATAACAGAACATTATACATTAAACTGGGAATTTAACTTGGAGGTAACATTTAACTGTCTGTACAGGTTTGGGAAGTCATATGGACATTGCAAGGGCATGAAGAAGTCTAGACAACCCTTCAGCCTTGTGCCCCACTCAGTTAACTGTAAGGCCCTTGGCCCCCATAGCCAAGATTCTGATAATTAAACTCAACAGTTATGATCACGTCAACGCTACCCCTCAAAATAAAGCTTAATATTTAAAAGCCTGGATGTCCAATTATTAATACAGGATTGTTCTGGGAGAGCTGGTTCTCTTTATGCCTCCCAAAATTTGTTGCCCTACGCAACTGTCTGTCTTAATGGTCAAGCTGGCCCCTGAGCTTCTATGACTGGAGACCGGACCCGAATAACTGGGTAGACTGTAGTCTTTATGTCTATGTATGAGACTGCCAGAAAACCAAGGAAAGAGGACTGAAAAGCATTCCAACACTGAGCTCATAGCCTGAAGGGGGGGGGGGGTGTAATTGAGGAGAGCAGAGGAAGATGGCGACAATGTATGACTGAAAGATAAAAATAAGTGCGATTAAAAAAGAAAAAAAAAAGGAAATTGTTTTTTTGACAACCTGGTGTTGAAAAACCCCTTCAAGACTGAGAGCCCGAGATACAGGGGATAAGTTACGGCTAAATAGATGCCTGGTGACAGCAGAGGAAATGGCGGGACAGCTGCTAATGCAGCTTAGGCACGGAGAAAATCAATAGGAGATAAGCGGTCTGGGGGTCTCGCTGTTCATCAGGTGACAGCCCATAAAGCCTGCAAGATACTAAAAGTGAGAAAGTAGCAGTGACCCTGCTGTTGTATTGATCAAACAGCAGCAGAGCTGAAGGCCAAACTCAGTAATAAAGAGTGAGAGAAGGGACAGAAAGCGGGGGCAGCTGAGAGCGATCAGGCAAAGGTCTTAAGGAAGGGGGAAAGAATTCATTAAAGGACCAGCACCTTTCCTCCACCTTTCACCGACTAAAGCCACCGCAGTAGTTTTCCTTAATGTCCTCCCTGCAGTGATTATGTTAAATTTGATTATGTTGTGATCTCTATTTAATGGCCCGCCATAGTCATCTCTTGCCCAAGATCCACAAATCCTACGCTACCATGCTGATTCGCTTTGGGGCAGTGACTTGGCAGGATGCATGTGTTCCCGCTGCGGTGCAGTTAGCACGGACATTTGTAGCCCGCACTACCTGTGCTCAGTGGGTGGACTTAGTTGCTCCTGTTGCCGGTTTGCCACATTGAAGTGTAATAGCTGCAGGGGGATGAATGTATTCAAAGTCAAAAGCCCAGCGCTGATAACACAATTCACATGTGTGTTTCCGGTGCAGGGCTTAGGAAACATGTTCCTTTGTGCCTTAGTGTACAGTATGTACACACCATGCACTCTATTGCTACTCAAGGACAATTATTCATTTTCCCAATTCTGCTTTTGTTTTTTCTGGGTTTTTTCTCTTCAGTTCCAATTTTCTAGAAATTTGCTGGGTCAGTATGTAAAAACAAATAAATACCAATCGCAGAATTTAAATGCTAATCGCCGAGATTAAAATGAAACATGATATTCAGCACCAGTCCACGTATTCGCTAGCACCGAATATCCAGTTTCAGTGCTGACTGCTGGCGCTCTCCGGATCGTAACGATATTCAGCCACTATCTAGATAGCAAATTGCATAAAGTTAGGATGGCTTCATTTGTGACCTAACTTTATGTGGTTTATTATTGGATTAGTGGACTGAATATTACCTCCAGCCAGATAACCCGGGGACCTCCCATGCATCGCCCTGGCACTTACGGGTAGCGTCATAGTGGTTAGAGGAGAGATTTGGTGGCGCTGTCCGCACTGTGCTGCTGAATAC
Source organism: Ichthyophis bannanicus (assembly GCA_033557465.1). NCBI lineage: Eukaryota > Metazoa > Chordata > Amphibia > Gymnophiona > Ichthyophiidae > Ichthyophis > Ichthyophis bannanicus. The sequence goes on along the minus strand of CM066049.1, from coordinate 72,613,041 downwards.
AGTATCATGGTCAGTGGGCTCATGTTGTTAGCAAGTGTTGCTGCACAATCCCTGCTGATTATCGACCCCAGACATCTCTAGTCCAAAATGCCCATTTTATTTCCTATATGGAATCCATTTCAATTACATTAATCATATTTGCTTTAGCCAATTACTGCACACAAGAGCTGAACATTTCGGAAGTGCTGATATTACCAGTGTGCTGAAAACATGCACCCCTAGCAAGTGGTGGGGTTTGCAAGGTTTCTTTCCATCACTGCAATACAGCCCTCGAGGGGAAAAAGGGATAAGAAATTAGTACTCTTCATTGTTGTCAAAACTCTCACTTGCTAGCATGGTGTGGCGGATACCGTCTGTTTTGGGTATGAGGGAGACGCTCATTTTTTGTTAAGAGATCCTCGAGTTTGCCTTCTGAGATCTCCTTGTTTGGAATGTTCAGGACTGCAGTCAGCATTGCGCTCCTCCCAAACGCCTTCCACCTTGGTCGTTCTCTCCTCTCCCCACCCTTATCTATTACCTAATCCTTCCCATTTAATTGAGAGTCATTTTCTGCTTAGGGAATACATTCTCACTCCACTCCACATTCGGACACAATCTTAACTTCTGACTAAGCTAGTGCCCCATACAAAGAGATGATGGGGTGCATCGCAGAAGGCAACATCGATAAAGAGATGGCAGGGGAACATATTAGCTTGTCTGGGAAGACAGAGAATAAAAAGCACACACAGATACCCAGCTACAGGTTCAGTTAAAGGAAACCTGTTACCTGATTACACATTTCTGGTTACTTATCCCTCAAGTTTAACATTGAAGGTAATAAAATTGCATCTTCATTAACTGTCAGGCACCTAGATCTACTGAAAATCAGCTTAACTTTCAGAGATGGGCTCCCTAAACTTTTGAATTTAAAAGTTTGCTGCCTCTGAGCACCTATGAACCATTATAAAAAAGGTTTAAACAGCTGCTGGTTTTGGACCTCTCATAGACATCCTGTTATGAAATTACACCCCACATGTGTATAATTGCAAAGAACAATCCAAACAATAGGCTAGACAATGCCAGGTTCCAAATTGTAAGCTCTCCAAGGGACACGGAAACACCTACTGTACCTGAATGTAAGTCACCTATAATTCTGAGAAAGACATGAGCTAAATCCAATTTCCCTTGCCCTACTCTGATATTAAGAAGGGAAGGGAGGACACTGTAATACTGGTGTATTGCTCCATAATGCAACTGCACCTTGACTACTGTGTGCTATTATGGCCAACACATCTCACAAAAAAAAAAATAGCTGAATGAGAAAAGGCATACAGAAGGGTAACAAAAGAGATAAATGGGTCTCCGCTTCTTTACAAGCAATGCTGGCTTCTAGTCTGTTATTGCTGAAACCAACATGTGTTAGGTGCAAAACGTTTGTGATCACTTAGGATTGTGGCTGGCATGTTCCCTGCAGTTAACATTAGGACACACACCCAACGCATGGCACAATTACCGTGGGTGCACCTATCAACACCCTTTGAGGCAGGGTTGGGTCACCCACACTAACTGCAACATTGACAACTAGCGTGCGATGTGTCCCTCTGTGCTAATTGTAATGTGCTCTCCAGACCCATTCTCTGGCCCTAAGCTGCCCATTCCCCACCCCAATGTGAGATTTGCAGGTAGAGTGAGAATTTGCATGAGGTAACTTGCATGCCCCTGTGCTAAAGAATTTTGCGGGCCCAAGCATGCATTTACCATGCGCCAAAATATGTGCTAACTGCTTAGTGCATTTTAGAAAAAGGGTCCTGAAATTTTTATATATGAGGGAATGGAGGGATAAGTGACTTGCTGAAGACCACAAAGAGTACCAAGAGATTTTGACCCTGGCTTCACTGGCTCTCAGCCTCTTCCTCAAACCACTAAGCTACTCACAGATTTATTTGGCTACCATTTGGGAATGAAAACTCCATTCATCAGGTGAAAACAAAATAAATAGGTTACAAAAGCACATTGCCCCACCATTCAAGAAGTTCAAAGAAGATACTACCATACAGATCTGGAAGAGCAGGAGGGGGTTTATAAGAACATAAGAAATGCCATACTGGGTCAGACCAGAGTCCATCAAGCCCAGTATCCTGCTTACAACAGTGGCCAATCCAGGTCACAAGTACCTGTCAGGTTCCTAAAAAGGTACACAGGTTCCACAATGCTTGCTCTGGGGTAAGCAGTGGATTTCCTGGGTCCTCTTTAATAATGGTTTATGGACCTTTCCTCCAGGAACTTGTCCAAACCTTTTTAACCCAGGTACACTAACAGCTTTTATTACATTTTCTGGTAACGAATTCCAGAGTTTGATTACATGAGTGAAAACATATTTTCTCTCATTAGTCTTAAATGGGTTACATTGTAGCTTCATTGTGTGTCCCCTAGTCTTTCTACTTTTTGATGGAGTAAACAACTGATCTACATTTACCCGTTCCACTCCATTCATTAATTTAAAGACCTCTATCATATCTCCCCTCAGCCTTCTCTTTTTAAAGTTGAAGAACCCTTACGTTTTAAGCCTTTCTTCATAGGGGTATCCTTCCATCCCCTTTACCATTTTGGTGGCTTTTCTCTGTACCTTTTCTAATTCTGCTCTATCCTTTTTAAGATATGACGACCAGAATTGCACACAATATTCAAGGTGTGGTCACACCATGGAACGATACAGAGGCATGATGATATCCTTGGTTTTATTTTCCATTCCTTCTCTTATGATACCAGCATTGCATTTGCTTTCTTGGTTGCTGTTGCACACTGGGTGGAGGGATTCAATCTGTTATCCACAATAATGCTTAAATCCTTTTCCTGAGTGGTGGTTCCTAATATGGACCTTGCATCATGTAATCATAGTTTGGGCTATTTTTTCCTAGGTGCATGACTTTGCACTTGTCCACATTTCATTTAATCTGCCATTTGGACATCCAGTGTTGCAATTTATCAATGTCCTCTTGCAATTTTTCACAGTCCTCTTGTGTTTTAGCAACTTTGAATAATTTTGTGTTATTTGCAAATCACCTCACTCATTCCCCATTGCCAGGTCATTTATGAATATGTTAAAACACAGTGGGCCCAACACAGATCCACGGGGTACTTCACTGAGAAAATTGGCCATTTAGTCCTACCCTCTGCTTTCTATCTTTTAACCAGTTCCTGATAAACAGTAGTACATTACCTCTTATCCCCTGACTTTTTAATTTTGTCAAGAGTTTCACATGAGGATCATTGTCAAAGTATTTCTGAAAATCCAGATACACTACATCAACCGGCTCACCTATATCTATCTACCTGTTTATCACACCTTCAAAAAATAAGAGATTAGTAAGACTTTCTTGGCTAAATTCAAGTTGGCTTTCTCCCATTAAACCATGATTATTTATGTGTTCAGTAATCTTATTCTTTATAATGGGTTCTACCATTTTGACTAGTACTGATATCAGGCTCACTAGTCTATAGTTTCCTGGATCATCCCTGGAACCCTTTTTAAAAATTGGCATTACACTGGCCATTCTCCAATATTCAGGTACTACAGATGATTTTAATGATAGTTTACAGATTACTAATCATAGGTCTGGAATCTCATATTTCTTCAGCACCCTCAGATGTATACCAGCAGGTCCAGGTGATTTGCTACTCTTTAATTTGTTACAATTCTTCCAATAAATCATCTTTAAATGCCATTTCAGGAGTGGGTAACTTCCTTACATCTTCTTCAGTAAAGACTGAAGCAAAGAATTCATTCAGTTTCTCTGTTATATCCTTATCCTCCCTTAATGCCTCTCTTACTCTATCATCTAATGGTCCAACTGACTCTCTCACAGGCTTTTTGCTACGAATGTACTTGAAAAAGATTTTATTGTCTGTTTTTGCTTCCACTGCAAAGTTTTTTTCAAATTCTCTCTTTGCCTGCCTTATCAGTGCCTTACGTCTAACTTTCCTGTGCTTATGTTTCCCATTTTTGTCAAATGGCTTCTTTTTCCATTTCCTGGAAGATGCTTGTTTGGCTACAACAACATTTCTGACTTCACCTTTAAATCATACAGGCAGTTCTTGGCTTTTTCTTTCCACCTTTCTTAAACTGTGGAAAACATGTGGTCTGGGCTTCCCAGATTGTTTAAAAATACTATGCCCATGCTTGATGTAATCCTTTAACTTTTGCAATTGCCCCTTTTAGTTTTTTCTTAACTGTTTTCCTCATTTTATCATATAGTCTCCCTTTACAAAGTTAAAAGGTAGTACTGTGGATTTCCTTGCCATCTTCCCTCCCATTTATTAAATCAAATGTGCTCATGGTATGTGGCCTCAACACCCTTATCGTTTGCACCAGATCCTGTGTTCCACTAAGGATTAGTTCCAAAATAGCTTCCCCTCTTGTCAGTTCATGAACCAGCTGCTCCAAGAAGCAGTCATTTATTTCAACTAGAAAACTTCATCTCCCTAGCATGTCCTGCTGTGACACTGACCCAGTCAATACCAGAGTAATTGAAATCGCTCATTATTGATCTTAACGTGAGTGCAGTAGTCTGGCCCCAATAAATGTTCCCTCACAGAGGCATTAACTTCTATTACAAGTTAAGAACACAGCATTAGTTCTCTTCTCATTCACCTCTTGCCTGCATTCTCCTCTCTTTCTCCTCCTAGAACAGTAACGTGCACCTCCTCTCTATTTCCCTCTTTTTTCCTATTCAATATTTCTCTTTCTAACCTGTTGTCCAGCAGTCTCCATGATCCATCCCTTTATCCTCTCCTCCCTCACTACCTTCTGCACCCTGACCAGCAGCACCCCTCCCCTTCTTCTCCCCACCCCCGACACCATGCTCAGGATCAGCCCCCTCTTTCTCTATCCCATGCCCAGCCGCAGCCATGATCCACCCCCTTCTTTCTCACTTAAACTCTCCCCCCCCCCCCCCACACACACATACTGTCCAGCAGCATCTCGCCCCATCTCTTCTCTCTCTTCCTACCAGCAGCGACTCTGGGCTCCATCACAGACTGCCTACAGCACCTCTTCTCCCTCCCTTGAAAAAGCTCCTGCACACCCCACTAGCTGGCTCCCCTGCTCTGTAGCTGTCTGATGGCAATGGAGTTGCCAACACTTTCAAAATTTGGCACCGTAAATGGTTTTGCACGCTGCCCAAGAAGAAATAATATGATGGGCTGTAATCAGGTGAGGTAAACCACAAGGTAGTATTTGTTTACTTCTTTCCTTTTTATGTCTTTAACGTGGAAAAACATTATTTATCAATATAAATCCTAGCAGAAAACTTCTGTAGTGCTTTTCTGCCTTGTGCCAAACCAAGCTTCACAATCTTCTCCAATGACTTCCATTACCAGAGGGCCACCTTAACGATCGTTAGTTCCATCTCAGAATATTCACCTCTCTCACAACCGTCTCTTAATTGGCATGTTTTCCAGGTGGTGCAAGGTGAGCCTGACAGATGTGTTCATTTTTCTTTTGTTTTCCTTGACAGTGTCACAGGTTTGAAGGGCAAGTCCTCAGATCAGCAAGAACCAGGGCTCATTGATCTGGAAAGTGCAGGGTTTCAGATATTTGGGTCCTCTGGTGTGCATGTGATTCCAGCAGACTTGTGATCTCAAATGTGTTGATTAATGTTAAATGTACATTTCATGCCTGCTCTTTGCTACAGGGCTGCTGACACTTGGAGAGAGATGTCACTGTTGTTTTGCAGATTAAGTTATTTTATCTGTGACATGTTCTACCTGTGGATTTACTCGGAGATGGATTCTTTGGAAGTTGCGATTCCTTCCGTTAGGCCAGGAAAAGAATTAGGTAAAAACTGGGAACATGAGTTCTCAATACCATATAAGTTTCTTCTTTAGATTCTCACTATTGAGTTGGACCTATCTACCAAGTCATGTGGTGGATTAGTCCTATAGCAAAGAGCTCCAGTGGCCAGTTTTCTCCCAGAGAAAACCAGAGTTTTTCATGGGTTGTGATATCTTTCCTTGTCTTAACATTAGAATTACTCTAAGGGGTTGTACATGAACTATCAAGAATAGTGTCATTTTATCTTCAAATGCATAATATTTTGGACTGTGTACGAGTCATAAGATTTTCTTGACTGTCCTTCCAAGCAGGTTTATCAGAGCGGTTTACAGTAAAGTGTAGCATATCCTGAATATAACTCCATTTTCTCCAGGACAACACTTTGAGGAGCAGCCAGTATTTCAAGTTAATGAATTAGTGCCAAATATGTTCATAAGAAAAATGAAAATATTAAATGATACACTTGTGTTGACTTTAGCTTGGGTCATTACTAGGATTTATTGACTTAAGAGGAGGATATTGACTGAAAAAAGGTTAACTTTACATGACTTCTGTAAGGAAATAAAGTTTGATGTCCTATATTTTTACCAATCCGTACTGGGTCTTTTTCTTTAGAGTGGAGAATTAATGACAAAATCTAAAGCGTACTTCTCACTCAATTTCAATCACACTGTTATGTTTGCAGTTTTCACAGTATAGTGAATTTCAATATCCAATCTTTTATATGGGTGGTCTCAGACTAATTCAGCATAAAACTCAGACTCCAGTCTGTGAACATATGCCTTTTTTGCATCAAGGACTATTCTCCATATCCAAAAAACAGCTTAAAGTATAACAAAAGTGAGACAGAAATATAACTTATCTGTCTCTTTTTCACTGCCCCAATGCCTTCCCTTGGCGACCTTTGCATTTCACTAATTTTAGCTTCTTCAGGGGTATGAAAAGCTGTTAAAACAAAACATCAGGTGTATAAAATCACATCAAAACCCCTCAACTGCACATAACGGTACTCCATTAATTCAATCGTGAAAAACTCCCTATTCCTGAACAACATTAAAAAAACTTAACTATCCACATTATCATGATTTGTCTATAATACTAGTAACATCTATCAAAATTTCTAAGGAGAAGTCACCATTACCCACTCCTTTCACTTCACTGCATCAGTATTACTACTACTATTCGCTATAATTTCTAAAGGTTATCTCTATTACTCACTTTGTAACTTCACTTGATCCTATATAAATGAGTAGGAAATTATTATCTCAATTTTAATTATTGCCGATGCTGCATGTGTCCAAATTCTTCTATTCCCCGCTTGCTGTGGCTCAACTGCTCTTCCAAAAACGCCGCACATGCAAATTCGGCTCTCCCTACTCCTATTTCACTGACGTCATGTCTCATCATACTAATCCTAATCGGCTTCCTTCAATTCCTAATGCCATTGCTCTTCATCAGTCCCTCAAGGAACTGTCATTAGATGTCAAACGCAAGCTGCCCATTCGATCTGCACATTTAATCCTCCTGGTGATATCGTACTAAGCCTAAAGATTCATCTTTGTTCACATATAATTAACGATTGATCTCTCGATTTACCCGCTCTTCCCTCTAATATTCTCTTTATACAGAAACATCTAAGTTCTTCATAACTATGGCCAACTTCCAAGCAATGTTGTACTATTGGAGCTTCTCTTGATTTACATTTCAAATGGCTTTTATGTTCCTCCATACGCGTTTTAAAAGATCTAATTGTCTTTCCACATATACTAACCCACACGGACATCGAATACAATAAACTACATATGTGGAGCTACAATCTGTTTGGTTCTTCAATCTAGATGTATTTCCATTATATTCAAAATCCTGTATCTCACACGTTAATTGACAAATTCCACAATCTCCACATTTCCTATGGCCAGGTTGCATAAATTGAGAAGCCCTTTCTTCCAATGGGCGTAGTGCTGCTGGACTTAATTTTTCTTTTAAGTTTTGATGTCTTTGCGACACGCACCTTACTTTTTTATTTTCTAAACCTGGGATCCTATTCAAAACTTTAGTATCTTTATTTATTATGCGCTGTATTCGTAGACTATAGGGGGAATATTGCATAATCAAATTTACATTAACATCATCATTTATACTGTTCTTATCTACTGGATTAAGTGGAAGCTCCCTACCATTACATAATGCGCGGTGCTAGGCTTGTTTCACTATCTTCCTTGGGTACCCTCTATTTATAAAATTTGTTGTCAAAATTTTGATTGTTTTTTAAATTCTAGCTGTTCTGAACAATTCCTTCTAAATTTTATATACTGGGAAAACGATAACCCTTCTTTTAAATGTATTGGGTGTGCACTGTTAAAATGTAAAAATGTGTTCTTATCTGTAGGTTTACGATGAACAGAAGTCATCCATCCTGAAACACTCTTAGCTATGGCCACATCTAAAAACGTCATTCTGTCAGTATAGTATGTGTAAGAAAACGGAATGTGAGGATCTAAACTATTGATCCATTTTAAAAAATCGTGTAAAATTTCTAATGAGCCTCCCCACAACATAAGCACGTCATCTATATCTACACCATAGCTTTAAATATGGTGTATATAATGAAGCTGTCAACCATTGTTCCTCATAATTACTCATGAATAAATTGGCTATAGAAGGTGCACACGTCGCTCCCATAGTTACTCCTGACACTTGATGGTATATTGTATTTTCAAAAACAAAATTATTCTGAAAAATAGCTAAATCTGCCAGTTGACCCAGAAACTGTATTAAATCCTCAGATAAATCTCCCCTTCATCGTAAGAATAGCTCTACAGTTTCCCTTGCTTTTATTTGTGGAATACTTATATAGAGCACTGTCACATCAAGAGTGACTAGAATTATGTCTGGTCTTTCTGCCAATTCAGAATATTCATTTAATATTTGTAAAAAAATAAGTAGTGTCCTTTATGTATGATGGAATTTCTGATAATAAAGGTCGTAAATATGAATCTATGAATATTGACTGGTTCCAGTACTGTTCCCCGCGTGGAGACGATAGGTCTCCCCGGGGGCCTAACTAAGGCCTTATATATTTTAGGAACTAAATAAAATTTAGCAAGAGATGGAGAAGGTGCATTTAAAAATACCCATTCTTTATTAGATATCAATTTTTTCTGCAATGCTTGATATTTTTTAAATATTTGTTTGTAAATCGGTAGTCGGATCTTTATTTAACGGTATATAGGTGCTTGTTTCAGCCAGTTGTCAATATGCTTCTTCTAAATAGCTGTCTCGGGTGAGAATCACAATAGCATCACCTTTCTGCTCTTCGTATTACTATGTCAGTTCAAGACTGCAGATCTTTTAAAGCCAATCTCTCATCTTTTGTCAACGTACAATATGACTGTCTAAACGACTTTTCCAACTGCTCCACATCCTTTAGAATTAACTCCTTGTAGATTGACACACTGGATGCACCGGACCTGGAGGGGTCCAGGTTGATTTTAAAGGTAATCTCATTCTTTTTGGATCTTCTCTAGATGTTTGTATCTCTGATGTGGATTGTGACGCAAAAAAGAGATTTTTAAACTCAACTTCCTTATTAAACTTTCTAAATCAATCCTAAATTGGAATGAATCAAAGTATATTTCAGGAACAAAGGACAATCCTTTATTCAAAACTTTCAGATGATTCTTAGGAAATGAAATTCCTGATAAATTCACTACTAGTGTGGAATTCACACTGTAATCAAAACTAATGTCCCTTGTAACTATTTCATTCATAGATGCGTCGTTCCTCATCATTTGTATCTTCATCGTCCTCCTTCCGTCCTCTTCTTTTTGTCTTCTCCTTTGTCTAAAAAAAACCTTCTTTTGACGATTGACTAGAATCTGTGATACATGCTTCATCGGATGTAAGCTCGAAATCCACATGTCTCGGGGACTTCTCTTGTTTTCTATTGACATTCATCCATGGGTACACGTAACCTACTGTATAATCTTAATTGTCTCTCTTCAGCTTTTTCAACTTGACCTTTTTCACATCTTCTCGAAGAGAGTCTAATTGTTTCTTCAGATCCTCACATTTCCGAGTATAGCAGTCTTCACTTTCCTCGTTTTTAATTACAGCCATCATGGATTCAGCTTCTTTATTTAAGTTGGTTATTTCAGCCTTAGCTGTATCTATCATCAAAACCATTATGTTAAGTGAGCATTTATTTAATATATTATTCCATGTATCCAAAAACTGCTGATTAGAGGCATACATCCTAGGTTCTTTATACATCCTTAATCCTCTAGGTATCTGCTGGCGACGGACATACTCAATTAATGATTGTCTATGAAGTTCTAACCGAACTATCCGTTTTTGCGTCTTTAATGCTTGATCCCAACTGATGTTATTCGTAGTATTCTCTCCTATTCCTTCTGTTGTAAACAAAGTCTTCTCGTTACTAACTTCTAATATATGTTCACTTGAAAAACTGTAGATTTCTTTCCATGACGTTTCCTTATTCAGGAATAGGGAGTTTTTCACGATTTAATTAATGGAGTACCGTTATGTGCAGTTGAGGGGTTTTGATGTGATTTTATACACCTGATGTTTTGTATTAACAGCTTTTCATACCCCTGAAGAAGCTAAAATTAGCGAAACGCAAAGGGCGCCAAGGGAAGGTGTTGGGGCAGTGAAAAAGAGATAGATAAGTTATATTTCTGTCTCGCTTTTGTTATACTTTAAGCTGTTTTTTGGATATGGTGAATTGTACTTGATGCAAAAAAGACATATGTTCACAGACTGGAATCTGAGTTTTATGCTGAATTAGTCTGAGACCACCCATATAAAAGAATGGATATTGAAATTCACTATACTGTGAAAACTGCAAGCATAACAGTGTGATTGAAATTGAGTGAGAAGTACGCTTTAGATTTTGTCCTATATTTTTAGGCACTCCTTAATTGGTAGTTTGCCCCCTAGTGGTACCACAAGACTACCACTTGGGGTCAGAGGTACCATTCTGATGCCAGGCAATTGACAAAGCAGAAATGACTGGGGACTGTTCCTTCTGTCCACTAAATCACCAGGGAAACTGCTGGTAAGAGCCAGGAGAAATGTCGGGGATGACAATGTGTGGAATGTGTTGGGTGTGGATGATTGGGTATGGGGAAATTGTTCCTTCAAGCTGGCACCCGCATGTACCTTGGGGCAGATGCAAAAGCCAATGTGGATAGTTTTCCATTTAAGCCTAGTTTTGCATTGTAAAATGGGAAGTTCATGTTTATTTGTTAGACATGCCCAAGACATTCCCCCCTACCCACCCCTGAAATCTCTCATCCCAAGAGTTCTACACCTGCAAATAGTGGCTTTCCAAAATTCTTATTTGCAAATCAATGCAAACTAGACATACTGCCATTTTAGACATCTTAAAATGACCCCCTTAAACTCCTAAGTTAGGCACCTAAAGTTTTAGCTGAAAAAGTCATATGAAAAATTTAAGGGCTTAAAAAGTTATGCTTATACATTTAGAACTACCGTTCATTTGCCTACATTTATGAGCTTAATGTGGAAAGACAATGCTATGTTCCTAACCTTTTCCTCCCTGCCCTAAATCCATCCCCGTTTCCACCCATTATTTAGCATCCTAAATTTAGGTGGTTAGTGACATTTTTTGGACAATATTTAGCCAGAGATGTTAATATTTTAAAAAAAAAATGCTGACCACTCTGGCTAAAAAAACAAAACAAAAATAAAAACAGGGTGGGGCATTTTCAGCAATGTCGGTCAGCCCAAGTAAAGTATTTCTGGCCACCGACACCAAATGTCTGTGCTGATTGGTTTGAGATTTCACAATTCAGTCAGTAGTGATATTCAGCTACTGGCCAGAGTACAAAACCAAATAAAGTTAGGACAGCCATGTTAGGCTTAACCAGCCAGTGTGGCTAGTTAAGCTCTGCCCTGATGGTTATTTTATTTATTATTTATTTATTTGTTGTTTTTCTATACCGCGCTATTTATTATCAGTGCGGTTCACAGGGAACATATTTGTGCAATGTAGAAGATCTACATTGGACTTACAATTAACGGGGTGTTTAAACAGGGCTAACAGGTAAACTATGTACAGGTAGGTAGACATGTTACGTGCTTAGTATCAACCCATAACAAGGAGATAGTCAGTAGCACTAAACAGTTTAGTGCCACCGAGTATCCTTCAGACTGAAATTTACAGTGGTGTGCAAAAGTCTGGAATCACGTGTAAATTTGACGTTTTTCAACTTTGTGACCTTATATCTTAATTTCTTTTTCCTCCCAGTGGCTTTTTCTGTGTATCTCATGATAAGTGATAGAAAATAAGGGCCAAACTAATACAAAAAGTTGGCCCTAATAGCCAAATCTGAGTTTGTTCCCCATAGTTGTCCTGTTCATAGATTTTCTGTGAAAATTGCGTAATGTACATCGTTGGCCAACGATATATTATTGTAAGTATGCTTTAAAATATTATGGACACACACCAGGTTTCTTTCAAATTAATGTATGTGGCCTTGAAAAAGGCCATTTTTATGTGTCTGTGATGGCTCAGTATTTGATGGGCCACCCTTTGTTCTTGATCACCTGACTGCACCTTGTCAGCATTGAATGAACCAGTCTGACAAGGTGATCGTTGGTGACAATGCGGTTCCAAGCTGCAATGAGTGACTCAATCAGCTCACGCTTTGATGTCAGATGCCTCTTGGATATTTCCAAGGCCACCTTGTGCCACCGGTTCTCGATTGGATTCAGATCTGCAGATTGGGCAGGCCAGTCCATTGACTTGACTTGACTTGTTCCGCTGCTTCCAGCTGATCACCTGTCTGGAACGATGGCAGGATGCATTGTCATCTTGGAACAGGAACTGGCCAGGAAACAGCTGGTGTGCCGATGGCACCATGCACTTTTGCAGTATGGCGATGTACTTGGCCCCGTTGACCATTCCATCGGTGATGTGAAGACGTCCAATGCCACTGGCAGCCATGCAGCCCCAGACCATGGCCTTCAAAGGATGCTTCACTGTGAGGTTGAGATACTCAGGCTTGAATTCCTCTCCAGGAAATCTCCTCACATAGGTGTGGGCTTGGTTACCAAACAGGCAGAAGGTGCTTTCATCACTGAATAGCACCTTTTCCCACATTTCAGTCGACCAGGTTGAGTGCTTTCTCGCCCACACGATCCGGTTGCACCTTTGTATGTCAGTCATCAGTGGCTTATTCCGTGCTTTGCAGCCCCGGAGACAGGCGATGAACTGTTGATGAGCTGACACTGACCTCACTCTTGTCTGACCACTCTCGAAGTAGCTGAGGAGAGGTCAACTTGCGATTAGTCAGTGAAATGCGTCATAGTGCACTGTCCTGGCGTGATGTTGATGCATTTGGACGACCTGAACGAGGCTTACCCACCACTGAACCCATTTCTTTCTTCTTCTGTACAATCTTAACAGCGCTCTGACTGCAGCCAACTTTCCTAGCTGACGGCTTGAAAATCCTTCCTCGCTCATAAAGGACACACGAACACGCTCCTCCAACGTTAGAGTCCAAGTCATCTTCATGGTCGATCTAGAAAGCGTATGAAATTCAAAAATTCCACACGTTTTTATAGCTGCACTGTTGGCTAAATATCTGCATTGTGATTGGTTAGTGAAACCAGCTTCCTGATTGGTCAGAAATAACGTGTGCATATTGGATAATCTCGATCCAGTTTTGACACAGGATCCACAAAAATTGCAGTAGCTATCTTCCAGTGTCTGTAAAGTATTTAAATTGGAAGCAAGGAATGCAAAAAAGTCAACTCTAATAGCCAAATGTATCCCTTTTAACGTGGTAGAAAGATGAATATGCTGGGCTAAAGCAAAATTTAAAAAAACACCATTAGAAAGTACGAAAAACGCAAAACTCACAAGTGATTCCAGACTTTTGCACACCACTGTAACTGGTTAGCTGGTCTGCTAATCAGTTAAACTGTTTTGAAAATGCCCCCCTGGATATTCTGCACCAGTATCCATGTGGAAGGACAGGGCCGGAGGCAAACCTACGTTCCACGCCCCTTTGCACTTGCTTGTTCCGATGTCATAATCACGTTATAAGTAAACACTTTCTTGCCTGGGAGTCCAGATTACTTTGTCCTTCACATATTCCCTCAAATTTAAATAATTCCCCCTGTCTCCCTCCCGCCTTCCCAGCTCCATTGTTGTCTTTGCGTTTTCCGCAACTCTCCATTCAGTTCCTCATTGCTCTCCAGCATTTGTTTATATGCAATGAGATAATCATACAACATGAGGTAAATTTACATCTATGGGTGTCTTGCCCACCTCCTCTTTCGCTAACATAGCACAGTCAGCCAATACCCAGTCTCAATCCTCTCACTTATCTGGCTGGTCTATGTTGTCAGCTATTGATCTCCCATCTCCTTTTTGCCTCATGCTGCCATGTTATCTAAAAAAGCTTGGGCTTACGCTGAAGATGTAAAAATGTTGGTGGCCCTGATAATCAATTCTCAGTTTTGCTGGCTATAAGAGTGCAAAGTGGATCCCCTTAGCTACCAGGGTCGTGCATACTCCCGTGAACTCTCGACAGTGCTGGCTGACCTACGTTGAATAATCTTGAAATGCCCATATCTTCGTGGTTCCCTGTGGCAAGTTCCTTTGTGCTTGGGCTGCACGGAATACTGCTTCCTTTTGTGTACAGTTTAGAAACCGTGCAATGTCTACTCATGGTCGGTCCGCTCCTATTCTCCATTGTCCCAGGTGGTGCGCCCTTTCTATTGTTATAGGCCCCACTGATGGTTCTAAGGAAAGATTTGCAGGCAGTCATTTTTCTACGTAGCCCCTCAACTCTGCCTCGGCCATCAATTCCAGTATCCCTGGAAATCTAAGGTTTTTCCAGCGGCCCCTATTTTCCAGATCATCCAACTTTTCTCCGCATGTTTTTAGCAGCTCCTCCATACACTGGATATCTGGAGTCTGCACTTGCTGAGTGTCCTCCATCGCCGATTTTCGGTGTTCTAACTCTGCCAGTCTGGGCACAAACTCTGCTACTGCCTGCCCTATTTTAGTTAGCTGTTCAGATAGGGCTTGAAACCGTCCTTCTAATGCTGCCACTACAGTATTTGTTACTTCCTCAACCATCCTGTGCTCTCTTTCAGGGCGCGGGCTCGCCGGGGCAGATGCCGCCATCTTTGACTCTGTTGTTCACACCACCTCCTTCTTTGTTGCTTTGGCTGCCATCCAACGTGCCCCGTATACGTGGTTCACTATTTTCTCCACACTAAGTCACTGCAACTCTTTTCCGATTGCCGATTTTATTATCAGTGGTGTTGATTAGCTTAAGTGCAGGTTTTCGATAGGGCTTCCCCCGAAGCCCGGTGATGAACTGCCACCCGGCTCACTTCATCATGTGATCCCTCTTCCTACATCACGTGATCCCTCTTCAATATGCTGTATATGTTTTATGTCATAGTCTTCAGTATGCCAAAAAAAAACCCTGAAGAAGGCATCGCCGAAACACTAATGTGTCGGGTTTGGCTTTCATCACTCCTGATTGGACTTGGTTCTTCAGTCAACACGTGGTAATATTGCTTTTTTTGTTGGATTCATTCATTTCTATGGGCCATTGCAGCACTTAACATGTGTGAACTTTAAAGCGCGTTACCCTTTAGTAAACATGCCCCCATAGTGTCGCTGAATAATCACGCTTGGTAGAACTTATCCAGTTAGCAGGTATTGCTAGCCGGATAAGTGATTTTGAATAATGAGCCCTCTGAGTTTAAATTTAGGGGCACGTTTACTAAGCTGGGCTAATGATTAGCATGGACTATTTGTAACTAGGTCCCATGTTATTCAAATAGCCTGTGCTCAGCTTAGTAAACAGGCCCATTAGAAACTCAGCCCTAGAAATTTTCAAAAGAGACCAATTTAGGAACATAACTCCCTTAAATATTGTCCTCTTAACCTTTGCAGCTGCTCCATTTATTTTTTTTCACAATTTTTCTAATTTTATCCTAGTCTTCCTTTTGAAATTTGAAAACGAATTCTGTCCTGGTATCCCAATCAATGTTCCCTCTAATTTTCCGTGGGCTGTGTGCGCATAAAATATCAGCTGTGTGCAGCTTTTGAAGGAAGGTTAAATTTTTGTGCGCTACATAACGACACTCGGAGTTATATACTTTAAAATTTGACTGCACGTCAGAATACAGTATGTACACCACATTGATTTTAATCAAATTAAATGAAAATAGACGATTACTAAATGAAGCGGGAAATTTCTAGTAATTACAATCATAACTTTTAAATTTTAAGACGTCTGTGTTGTTTTCTATCAGAATCAGCGCTGTAATTTTTGTGCGCTCTGTTGTAAAGTTTGTGCGCTTGCTCGGCGAGGTGTGTGCGCGCGCACACGCGCACAGCTTAGAGGGAACAGTGATCCCAATATTCCATTGATCATCTTCCTTCCACCACGTCTCTAAGATACCTATTACCATCAAATCAGGTTGCTGTCAAATGATATTATTGATCACATAGAGATTGAGTAAGGCAAACCGATTAACCATTGGCAAGTCATCAGTTCGGCATGGGGCCAGTGCATTGTCAGTGTAAGTTTAGAGTCATGTTTGTCTCCACCTTACCGTATTTGCTCGACATTGACTGACACCACTTCATAGGACTGTTCAGCGAGCTCCATATGGTAAACTCAAAGTCTGCACAAGAAGGGAGCCTCTTTGTGATGCCAATTTCCATTGTCACATCATCGATGGTTAACATTCATTGGCAACATATTTCTAGGTGGGCTGCTTCAGCCGATTTCTCTAGTGGCCAAGATTCATCTAAAAAGGTCCTGGTTTTGGTGGCCGAACATGTCCATATAATGGATGTCTGCTGTCCTTAATCTGTTTTGTACATTCAGTCTGGCCAGCCAGTTCGTCTGATATCTAATAGAATGATGCCAGTCAATATGTATAGTTTGTTGATCAGGGTAAACTATGCATCAGGTTGATCTTGCTTGCATGTGATGATCTTCCCCAGACTGGGCACTGCAGAATAACAAAGTGCCAAGGCAGTGGACGACCATGTCGAAGAGCATGCATCCTAGTGGCTGTTCTGCAAATTTATTCTATTATTTCTGGTGCTGAGTTTTCCAAGTAGCTTCTCAACATGCAGTTTAGATGAGTGGGTTTGGTCCAGTATAACAAAGTGGACTGGATTGCTGCAGTGTTCCAGCTTCACACCATTTCAAGTGATGTTCATTTAATAGTTAGTGTGATGATTTCTGAAGTGGAAAAAGCTCATTTGAGTCTTGGCCAGGTTGGCTTAGAGGTGATTTTCCACATACTAATTTTGACAGTCCAGTCATTATAGTCTGTAGCATTCTCTTGACATCAACAAAATTCCTCATCTCTGAAGAAACCACAAGGTCATCCTACCAGAACTGAGAAGACTGCATTAAAGAGATACGCAGAAGAAACAATATCCTTCGTCTCTGTCCCCACTGAAATCGGGAACAGGAAGTGGTTATAGTCCATGGAGTCTAGGACACTACCTCAAAGTCAGGGACATCTGGTAACCCTATCCTCAGGCCGCCATATTGCACTGTCCCCCAGTGGGTATCATTCCAAGGAAAGAGCCAAGAGACACAGTTCCGAGTCATGTCAAAGCTTGCTGAATGTAATGTTACATCATAAGATGCCCGTTATCTACCTCTTTATTCAGTGCTATAGACTAAGGGGCATGTTTACTAAACTGCGGTAATTCCATTCGCGTTAGGTACAAGGCATGTTAGAAGGCACCTTATTAGGCGCAGTGCAAGGCACCTTATTAGGCGCAGTGCAAGGCATGTTAGCATGAGTTTGAGCTGCAAAACTAGTGTGGAGACCCGTGCTAACTTTTGGGGGCATGTACGCTAGTCCCTCTGCCGTTAGCATGTTGGTAACGTGCTACACCATGGTAATCGACATGCAGGTGCTCTTACTGCCACCCCTTGAGGTGACATTAAGTGCACGCAAACAAAATGGCTCCTCCTTTCATGTTAAGCTCACTTCTAGAGTGTGGTTCTAAGCCATAGTACCTTATAGAACAACTCACCTCTTTAGCTAGTTTCCCTTATCATCCCACATGAGTCCTTCAGTCTGCTCAGGAAAATCATCTGTCTATTTCCCCTGTGTCACAGGTGCCTCTTCTTTCTTTACTGTACCTACCTTACGGAACGCCCGTCATTCTATATACCATGCACAGAACCTTCCTATAAAACCTTCAGGGCTGATCTTACGGTCATGTTTTATCTGGGGACTTGCGAGTGGCGCCCAGCTGAGTTGGACATGGGCATCTTCTGTCTTCTGTGTGTTCATATGCACTTTTTATTTGCTTTTGTCTGTTTTCTGTCTCTTTACGACTCTGTTTCTTTGAAGTAAAAGGGACATTCTTTTCCCATTTTATAATAGAAAGGTGGTAGATTACATTTTTAATAAAGATCATTTGCAGTTAGCTTGTGTTCATATCATATTGCAGTTGGCATAGGTGTTACGCCCCTAACCCGCCCAGTCCCCACCCAAGTGGTTAGAGCGGCTTTTTGTTGTAGGGCTCCTTGCTAACAGCACGGCATTCTTAGCTCACAGCAAACCCAACGCTGTAAGCACTATTTACTAAACATGCCCCTTAGCGTGTATGTGCCAACACTTACACATAGAAATTGTGAAACTGGTACTTTCACGTTCAAAACCCTGAGTGATGCCACTATTTTATCGAACATGTTTCTTTCTAAAATAGTTGCCCCTACTGCAGTCTACACGAGTACTTCCCAATATCCTTATACGCATTCAGAAAAAGCTCTGCCTTCAGTCAGCTTTATGTAGAACAGTCAAGGAATTGTGCAGGTCCTGACTTAGACATCTCAATTCGTACCTCGATGCTCTATACAAAATCTGACTTTTTAGTTGGGGGCACCTTGCTTTTGAAAATCAGGTTGCTTTCTGTATGCTGAACAATTTGCATATGAAGTGGCAGATAGGAGGCATGATTGAAAATGAATCCTTTCATTAATTTCATATATAAGTATCCAATCCATTTGGAAAGGACAATCTTGTTTCAATGTGCAAAATCACATGGGGGAGGGGCATATTGAACAGTGGCAGCCAGCGCCCTTAAAGTGACTGGCTTTTGCCGCCTTAACTTATGCCTAGAGATTTAGAACCAGAGCCATATCTATCCAGCGGCACCGAGTATCCTCCCTTGTTGGATAGTGTTTTAGCAAGTCAGTCAGCAGCATTATTGAGCAGCTGGCTGGACAGCTAAAATGGCTATAGTTAGGACAGCCGGTTAGTGTTGGAGTATTCAGACAGTCTAGGAGGGGATATTGAGTGGTGCAAATTGCATTTATTTATTGAATATGCCCCCCCCCCCATGTTTCTAAAATGTGGATATTTTTGGTAGCAGGATTGCATGACTAGTATTTTCCGATTCAGTCCATGTTCTGTGTGCCTAACATTTTCTGGGGAAAAAAACCCCTTTGAACCCTGACCAATGGCTGCATGACTGAAGATTTTAGATTTTTGGTGACATTTCAAACTAACAATTCAGCGTCACGTATACCTTGTAGCACTATGTTGTTGTTAAGTGCCGTTGAGTCAGTGTCGACTCATGGTGACCCCCTGGATAGTTCATTAATACCGTGTTTCCCCGAAAATAAGACCGGGTCTTATATTTATTTTTGCTCCAAAAGATGCACTAGGGCTTATTTTCGGGGTAGGGCTTATTTTTACTTATACCGGTAGCACTTGAAGCTGATTGGCTGCCACCTCATGATAGTCAGCCAATCAGTGAAGTGTTACCACAGTATGCTGTTGCTGCAACAACTGAAAGAGAGCCAGAGTGGAGCAGGAGGAAAGCTCCTCCCCGGTCCTCCCGCCGAAGCCAATCAGCAGCAACAATTGAAATACAGCCCCTTGGAGTGAAGAGGCCCGCAGCGCAGCACAGCACCGGCAGCTGATCGGCGTCGGAGAGTGGAGAAATTTAAGACGAATTAATCAATAGGATGAAAATCTACAATTCACCTTACAGGTGGAGTCAGAAAAAATACTTATTTTGGATATGATCTATCTATAGGAAGGAAACAGATATAAATGGCTTGTTAGATTCCAGAGCTGCATCGTGTATGGCTGTATGAGTCATTGTCAAGATTTTGAACTGAATGTGTGACTTAATACCGTGTTTCCCCAAAAATAAGACTCCCCCCCCCCCCCAGGCACCGAATCTGTCAGTCCATCGATGATCTGCACTAGGTCTTAGTTTCAGGGTAGGGTTTATATTACAGAAATCACAGAAAAACGTGCTAGGGCTTATTTTCGGGGTAGGTCTTATTTTCGGGGAAACACGGTAGTAAATCTTTCTAAAGAACTGAAAAGTAGCTGTAATTTCATTGCATGGCTATATCATAGTTGAAGTTCTCCACATACATGATTATAGAGAAAGGAGGTTTTGAAAGTTGGATTCCATCCAGGGCTGAAAGACTTGACTTGTGTTTGGCATCCAAGGGAACTACAGTTATTGAGTGCAATAGTTTTGCATTACCGGTAAAACCAATCTGTCAGAAAGTATAAATTTTCTGCATCTAATAAAAGGCCCTTATTTCCTCACATTCAATCTCTCCCAATGATTAAAAATGGATGCCTATATATTCCTGGGAAGGTTGATCATAGGATTAGTAGTGCTTAGTAAAATCCATTTCCATTTTTTTCAATACTGTCATGGAACACAATCACAATCTGTTTGTACAGACAGATTTAGCCAGAGGAGTCATTTAGACTTATCACGTCTAGCATCGGCTAAACTGGGCAACGAACCCAACGGGCTACAGAAAGGACTGCAAATGCAGACCTCCATGGGCTAGGGCAGATGTCAGGGATTTAAGCCCGTGCTGTACTCATATTTGCAACTAGCGCCGCTTGCTTCTCGTCCTTTATGTCAGCCTTGAAAGTGCCCCCTCCTCTCTAGATGACTAAAGCTTGCTTTAGTTTTCCCGACGGCCGATCTTTGGACCCACAAATAGCTCATGAATTCCTTCTGTGCAGCACCAAACTCCTGCCTAATTTGCTGCTACCAAGGCTCACAGCACTCCATAATGAAAAGCAATAGTTCCTCTTGACTTAAACTGATGGGGCACGCGGACATGGGCAGTGTCTCACATCTCCAAGAGCCTAGGCCAGGGTGTTGGATAACGGATGGCGCGCCAGCGTCTGAGCGCCTCCGAACTCTGTTAGATCAGCACTCTGCCCACCCGTTGGTATGGCAACGGCCCTTTATTTAGTGGAGCAGGCCATCCATATCACTGTCTAGCTATTTGTACTTGTCTAATTAGTAATACTCTTTGCATTTTCTTCTGGTGGATGAGTAATGGAGAAGGGTTATAGGGAAGGGAACGTGCAGGGGGAAGAGGGCAGTGATTTGTGGGATAGGTATCTCATCTTTGAGAGGAGAACATTTATCTTTTAACGCTTGGACCAGAAACAGAAAACAGTCCAGGAACACTAGTCTTTCCAGACGCAGACATGTACATGCTTTTTTTTTTCTTCTGAACATGCATCGTACGTAATGTGCCCACATTTTTCAACACTGCTGTAAAATGACATCATGTAAGTTCACGGTTTATTTAAAAAGGACTTCGCTAGGCCTCACCTTAAAAAAAGAATTCATTTGCACAAGAACCTAAGGAGGGCTACCCCTTTTTAAAAGGACAAGTACCTTCCACTGAATAAAACAGAGGCATCATATAGCATGCTGTTAGGTCTTAGCAGTACCTAGAAAAGATGATTCGCATCTTGAGCACAACAGTAATAATAAAGGAAAATCAAAGGCAGTCACAATTTTTATAGCACTTTTCATCCAAACAGGATCCCAATCTCTTTACTCTTACTACTGTCATTAACACCAGATCAGCCCCAGTTCCCTAATTAAAACTGTTGTGAAGCTTTTCGACATTTTGCTGACTTTTTTTTATTGACAATTATCTCGCATTATGCTAATGTGGCAATTTACCATAAAGAAAATGGGATTTGTTTTTCTATAAGATGCTTGAAACTAAAATTAGCAAAAAGGCAAACCCCCCCCCCCCCTGCCGCACATTTTAGAAAGCAAGCCACCCAGAGGTGTTCCCATTTTTAGCATGAGCATGTGGGTGTGACATGTGTTTGTTTTTGACATAAGTCATCCATTGTCCTAGAATCTTAGGTATTGCCAACATTGGGCATTGATCGGGTTCACTGGTGCTCACTGGAGATACCTTCTGCCCTCACATTAGCAGTAGAAAGAGATCCTCTAAATGGTGAATCGCAGTATCCCTATCAGGTGGTTTAGCCCTTTGTCAACTGCCTTTTTTTTTTTTTTACTGAATCATCCATCTGGTAAAGAAAGGTGCAACATTGGCTGTGATTATAAATGCCAGTAATATATAGACCTCTGTCAAAACTGGCCTGGGAGAGCCCGAGTGTAATAGATCTCAGAAACTAAGGTCAGAGTAGGTTATTACCTTGAAAGGCCACCAGGGAAGAGTGGGCTACAGAAGGCAATGGCCAAGACGTGTCACAAGCACCATGGTAGGTCTCTGATCATCCAACCTTCAACACTTATGAATGTGTAGAAAAAGGACAGGAAAAAGCAAACATACTGTATATTGTAGATATTAACTGCATGCATTGTGAATGGGACTCAGTCATAGGATACAAATGATAAAGATGGAGGTGATCCCTGAAGAACAAATCCCCCAGGAAGAGTTGGGCTTTAAGAATTAAGAAACAGATTTTTGAACAGAAAGGAGAAATAAAACATATTTCAAGGTGCCTCTGTTAGACTTGTTTTATAAACACAAATGGGTGCCTACTTGTCTTTATCAAATACTAGGATAAGAGCCATAACGTGTACCTACATTGCAGGTGTAATATCCACACCTATATTTTACAGGTGCAATGTCCACACTTAAATTTTTCAAGTAAATGATAGTATTTTATAATTTAAGTGTGTATGTGCATGCTTTGCTGGTGGGTGTGCAAATGGGTGGGATTTATGTGGAGTGTAGGCAGAGTACACACCTTGATGACAAAGTGTGCAGTTTTACACCAGTCAGTATTTTATAAGAGGTCATCTATGCACACACATACGTGCCGGAATGAAGTAATACAATTTCCTGCAAATATAAATGCGAATAGAAGAGATACATTCAAAAATACAGTAAAAGTGGAATTTTAGAAGGGACATCCAAGTGCAATCTGGGACGTCTAAACCAGAATGTCTGAAAAAAAAATGCATACGTCCAGGTGCAGATGTGATGTCACCAATGTAGGCCATGTTTGATATGAATGTCTGGTGGCATTTACATAGATGTCCCCAGAACTATATTTCAGGACCCAGATGTCTAGGATAGACTAATGGCAAGAGTAGTGGGCTAGGAATAGGGTAGCCATGGTTCAAATCCCAATGCTGCTACAGTTGGAAATTGTGCTGAGTACTGGGGATGATGGAGTCCTATCTTCTCTACACCCTCTGGATGTTTTTCAACCAAAACAAGCACTTTCACAATGTTTATTTGTGCCTGGAGCAGGTAAAACCTTAAATGTGATTCCGGGCGTGCAGGGCAGTGACGTCCAGGTTTCTGGGAACACCCCAGCCAAGCCTCCAGCACGCTCTCGTTCAGACATGGATGTCTTCATGCTGGGGATATCCCCAGAGTTGGCTTATGAAATGGCTCTGGAGACGTCTCTGTGCTTTGGATGTCTCTATACCTATTTTGAGATATCCAAAGCACAAATGCCGACTTCTGGTGACCCAGAAGCCCCTGGGTTTTCTTGGCAAGGTGTGATCAGAAGCAGATTACCCTCCATTGCTTTGGAAGACAGGCCTGGCAAAGTGGCTTGCCCAAGCCCACATGGAGTGCCAGTGGGACATGAACTGTGGTCTCTTGGTTATCAAGCCAGTGCTCTAACCACTAGACTACGCCTTCATGAATAGGGTTCTAAAATTCCAACAGTACTGGAGAGGACAAGAGCTGAAAGCAAAAGGAATTTAAAAACCTTAGAAAATTAAGACTTGAAGCTGGACATCTACAGAGATTCTCTCCATCTCTTGGGTAATTTTAAGTAACAAATAGAAAACCAACTCCATGACTGGCCTGGCCCAGAGCACATTCAAAAGATGATCAGGCATGAAGAAAAAAACTACAACCACCCATATATTGCATTCCCTGATGGTTTACAGGATGCTGGTTTAGAAATTCTATTAGAAAACAAGCCCCAAGCTGTAGACATTTTGGTACACTTGCAATCCCCCTTCCACTTTCAGAGTTACAACCCCGATCCTCCCTCCAACCCCCCAGGCACAACCATGATCCCCCCCCCCCGAGCCAGACCTCCAAACCCCCTCCACCAAAGGTTCTCCACAACAAAACAAAGTGCCTGCCTCCCCAAAAGACCATGATCCCGCCACCCCACAACTCCCAGATTGCTATCCCCAGGCTTACTGGGGGTCATTGGTGGGCAGTGGGAGCAGGAGCGATGCCCAGCATG
Organism: Ichthyophis bannanicus; assembly: GCA_033557465.1. Taxonomy (NCBI): domain Eukaryota; kingdom Metazoa; phylum Chordata; class Amphibia; order Gymnophiona; family Ichthyophiidae; genus Ichthyophis; species Ichthyophis bannanicus. The sequence goes on along the minus strand of CM066049.1, from coordinate 72,588,680 downwards.
CTGTTGCTTATCACTAGGGGTCATCAGCGCCATTTTGAACACTGACCATGTGCTGAGCACGAGCGAGTATTCCTTGCTTTTGCTCCCTCTATCCACCAGTGACCCCAGTAAGCCTGGTAAAGCCAATCACTGGGTGGTGGGGTCACAGTCTCTTGGGGGGGGGGAGGGTATGACTCAGGTGGTTGTGACTCGGGAGGGTGGGTTTACCTACTGTGTTGGGGCAGACAGACGGGGGGGGGGGGTGATCCCAGACCATGCAGTTCTGCAGCTAGCTTACAGGAGGCTCTACCTTTTGCAGAACCTCTTCTAATACGGTCCTCATTCTCCATGTCCTTAGATGGATGTGGGAATTCCCCTCTCCATGTCCCCTTTAAAAATGACACTTTTTTGTGAGGCAACATAAAATCCTGCCAAAGGACTCAGAATCCATATAGCAAAACCATCATACAAAAGCAGCACTAACTCCTAAGACTCAAACTGCAAATAAGCCTACCTATAAATATTACACCAGACCTTAGAACATCCTATTAGGCAAATAAACCGTGCCAGACAACTACTCATCCCTTCACAGTACAATCCTTCACCTCGGTCACACACGCAGAACATGAATATACCACTCCCCCCCTCCCCCCACCAATACAGAATAAAAAGGGACCACAGATTAGAAACACAAATATGCAGACAACAGCTGAAATAGAAACCTGAAAAAGCCAGACTGAGAAGTGGAATACTGGAAAGAGAGAAACAGAAATGCATTTCCTTCAATACCTTGCAAAATACAAAAATAAAGGCATGGCCAAGTCCCTATACCCAGTATGATGAACACAACACAGGACCATAAACTCAAAAATTCCACAAAAAGAATCTGCCAGTAGATAAATTCCAACACCAAACATTAAAGTGTTGGAGGAAAATCGCCAAACGCATCAATTGTGTAAGTACACAATACATCTGCAAGTGCCTTCAATGGCATGCCCCAGTGTTTTCTTCACCCCACATCATAGGTCATAAAAAACCTCCAACATTCATGTAATCAAAATAGTATCTTCCTACGCCTGCAGATACAGCTGTTGAGCAAAGATCTTGCCTCAAATACCGGCAGATAAAGCAGCTCTTAATCCAACTCTAAAGCGCTTGCTTTGAACAGAGAAATTGCACTTAACTTTTAAACAGAAGCACAGCGGATAAATCGACGCTGCTTCAGGGAGCTAAATCCGCAGAGCTATAAAGCATACTATCAAAGTATCCAAATATTTCACAGGGCAAGCCTAATGAAATATACAGCAAACATTTCTACCTAGGCATGAGAACAAACACAAACACTTAGACCAGCAAGCAGGGGTGGTCCAAAGGGGGTGCGGGGCCATGTGTGGAGACTCACTGCAGGGCCTCATTTGCATAAGAAATCTCATTTGCATAAATATTTGCATAATGGTAACGTGTTAACTTTTAGTAAAACATGCCTCTTAATGAGTGTCTGGATAAAGAAAGACTACCAGATTTCTACATTACTATACTCCACTGCCAACCGCCAGGCACATTAGGAAGTACTATAAACACTGACCATTTAGAACCCATAGCAAACCTGCCGTATCATAACAGCACTACCAGGACTCACAAAGCACCAAACCCTACCTATCAAAAGGCAACACTGCAAATATTAAACCAATACATCTCAGAGAATACCGATATCTCTCACTAGGGAAAAGAGAACAAGTGGGACTGTCAAATAGAAACTACATAAATAGAATACCTCAGCTCAATTACACATGCAGAACATAGACCATCAAACAAAAAACAAGGGATCACAATTTAGAAATAGGAAGACAATTATTAAACAGGGAATCCCAAAAGCCAAACTTGGAATGTACAACAACACTGGAGAAATAAAACTATAAATTAATTTCCTCTTGTATTAACAAAAACGCAAAGATGTTAATGATACACATTTCCTAGAGCTGACATATTCCAGTAAATAAAGTCAAAATAAAGAAGTATTTTTCTACCTTTATTTGGGCATTTTATTTTTCAGTTGCAATTGCTCCAGTTACTTTCTTCTGGTTTCTTTGTGTCTCTTGCTAGCTGTCCATTTGTCCTTTCTTCTCTCTTGTAGTTTTTTCCATTCTCTCTCTACATCTGCTTTAACATATTCATCTGTCCCCTTTTGCTCTTTCCTCCATTTCTTTCTTTATTCCTTTATTATCCACTCAAATTTCACCCTTCCATCCTCAATCCCCACTTACTCTCCCAATACTCAGCCAATCATAGATTTTTCTTCCCTCCCACACAAAATATCTTTTCTCCTTCCATCCATCCATCCATCCTCAATCCCCAGCCCCATCTCCTTCTAGTCCTCCCCCAACATCAGCTCCCTTCTAGTTCCAGCCCCACCCAGCATCCGCTCCCTTCTAGTCCCATTCTCCCATGCCCCCCCAGCCATTTCCAGTCCTATCCTAGCCCTCCATCAGCCCATTTCCGGTTCTAGCATGCCCCTAGACACCCCACCCCCCCCAAGAGCCCTGCGCCTGTCTAAGCAGCTTCAGAGGGAACCAGGGAGGCCTGCCCGAGGCGCTTCCTCATCTCTGCACAGCCGCCAGCATGAAGAGGAGCGTTTTCCCTCATGCTGGCAGCTGTGTTCTAGTGAAGCATGCTGAATGCCGGGAAAGGTTAAAGGGCGATTCCCGGCACTCGCGCGCTTCACAAGAACACAGCTGCCAGTTTGACGGAAAATGACACTTCACGCTGGTGGCTGTGCAGAGGTGAGCCAGGGCCTCACGCGGGCTTCCCCAGCTCCCTATGAAGCCAGCATTTCAAAGAGCACCTCCGTGTGAGAATGAAATTTGCGCAGGGCCCTGTGCAAAGAACATTCTCGCACAATGGATGGGCCCGCCCTGCCAGCAAGCTGCAAGAACAACAAATCCAGTCAATGCTCACAATATGCATAGCAAAGAACTCCAGCAAAAAGTGTACTACAAGATGCTCCAGTTTACCGCCGCAATCACCTGTGAAAAAACGCCATGCTTGCGCACTAAATACTGCTGTGGCCTAACTCTACCTAACAATCGCCATCCAATCAAAAAACTTCCCGCACATATTAGTCCATTCAAAAAACTCTACCCAACTCTACCTTTCTACTACAAAGACTGCAATGTTCATTAAACACTCAAAATGCACCAAAGCGAGAAGCACTCAGACACAGCAAATTATCTCTATGATAATTTGATGTGTAAATTTAAACTTGTTAGAAAGTATCGCAGGGCCCGAACAGTGCACTAACGTTCCCCACAGGTCTATATCGATCCATCGGCACGGCTCGCTCATTACTCTACAAACCACAAATCCTTTCAAAACTATCACAAGCCACCACTAAACCAAATCACCAGGAAACAGTTCAGTCATTATCATGGCATACCAGAAACATGTCCTGCACCTAAAACCAGCACATAAAGATAAAAGAACACTCAAAACCAAGTGAGCCAGAACACCCTCCCACTGAACCCTCAACACAGTCCACTCACCAACAAACTTTCCAATCAATTGACTCATTCAGTCCCTTGGGGCTTACTGTGTTAAATAGAAGATACAAAAATGATCTTTCCGCAATAATTTAACAGCCCAGTCACCATCTCCGATGCTCAAACTGGATATGTGTTTAATGACCATACACTTGTAATCCTGAAATACATAGTTAGCTTCAAGACTATGGGAAACAAGCGGGGCTCCCTCAACTTTACAATTAAGCGTACTCTGATGTTCAGTTAAACAAGTGCACAGCTGACATGTAGTTTTACCAATATACACCAGTCCACATGGGCACAACAATGCATATACAACAAATTCAGTTCGGCACGTCATCTCCCATCGTAATTGCCAACCAATCCCATGATGTTCAAAATGTTTGGTCTCCAGCATCAGTGGACATAAGGTACAAGAACCACATGCCCCATGACCAGGCTGTAAAATACACATTCCCCCAGCTTTTGAGATATGGTCGGAACTGTAGTTCAGTGGACCGTTTATAAATAAACAGTCTCAAGGGCTAGCAAAGGCTTTTCATAAAAGCGGTTATCCTTCTGAAGTTATTAGGCGGGCATGCATTAAGAGCTTTAAATAATGATCGAGAGTGGTTACTGAATTTATAGAAATCAATAAAAAAAGTGTTTTAGATTTACAATGCACAAGATCTATACTAGAAATTCAGGGGGTTATTTTAGAAGACCTATTCATGTTTTTTGACATCTGAATATAGGCATTCAGATTTCCAAAGCATGGAGACGACCCCAGAGCCATCATAGAAAGTAGGTTTAAAGATGTCCAAGCTGGAATGGAGGTGTGGCATAGACGTGTCCAAGAACTTGGGACATATTCGCCCGATTTTAGAAACACCCTGCATATCCCAGGCCATGCCAAAGTTTATACCTGCTCCAGAAACGAATAGGCATTGGAAAAGCGCTCATGTTATGAGCCAAACATCCAGAGGGTGTGGAGGAGGAGGTCCATTTAGTATATCCCCTATATTTTCCATGTTGACCATGAACACTGACAGGGAAAGACGACTCTTGTTTTTGTTTTGCCATGCCAATAGACATCCCTTGACGCAACATAGCATGTGATAGACATCCCCACCCCAAATCTTTGTAGTGAGGACATGCATATGGATGCTAGCATCCATATCAGGGGCATCTATGTTTCTATAATCAGGCTGAAACAGACACCCCCAGCATTTTCCTGCATGATTTGCCCTGGACTTCCCAGATTGTACTTGGATGCCCTTTCTAAAATGCCACCACGTTCCTAATCTTGTTTTCAGGATTTTACGGAACTTCCATATAATCAAATTCTATTAACTCAAGAGGTAACATTTCATTTAGCAGGAAGCTGTCCATGTAATACTTTAGTCTGCATAAAGACCTGCGTAAATTTGGAAAGGGATGGGTTAGTCAGTTTATTTACACAAATCCATCTATTCAAGTCATCTAGAACTTGCCATAACTAATCTACCACGAATGCATTTAAAAGTTAGACAAAGTAATTTATAATCCACTTTGGCTTGAATAGGAAGCCAACATAATGATCTCAAGAGTTGAGATATACTGTCAGTTTCAGCAGCATTCATTCTAAGTTTTGCAGCTGCATTTTGTAGCGTTTTAAGTTGACCGTTGCGGCAACCCTAAAATAAAGCACATTATAATAATCAATGTGTGCAAGAATTAAAGCCTAAACCTGCACTTTGCCCCGTATCTAAAATGTAAGACATTTCTTAATTTGATGGATCAAATGAAGATAAAATGGAGCTGCCAATAAATACCCCAGTGATTAAGAGCAGAATCCAATGTAACCCCTAAACTTTGAACATATGTTCCTCTGGTTGGGAAGGAGAGATGTGCGAGGAAGATTGGACATAGGACAGGGACTGGGGAAAGCAACCATTAAAAAAACCTCTTCCTTGGTCCCAATTGCCCAGCATCTCTGATCCAGGCTGGCTGGAGTCGGGGCTGCTATAGATGCACTTCCACCCCCTCCCCTTTAGAATTTCCAAAATGTAATAAAAAAAGAAACAGAACACAGAGGAGCAAAGCTTCATAATCGTCTACAGGGGAAAAAAAATAATTAAATAAATGCCCCCCCCCCTCCCCACAACAACCCCATAATATAGTAGCTAATCCCAAAAGTCCACCATAGGGAGGAGGGATGTCAAACCTAAGTGCCATACCCATACCTCTCTCCCCGGATTGAGAGAAGTAATGTTTATGTCACACCCAGAGACAACTTAACAGAGATGACTTTCAAGGTAGCTATTTTAAAATGCTTTTAATGGATCATGAAAAAACAAACAAACCGAAAACAGGGAGATACCTTGAGTTAAGCATTCCTCAGCAGTGGTAAAAAAAAAAAAAAAAGATCCTAACTGCTAGCAATTATAAAATATCCCAAAAAGCATGGTATTACACTGATTGACCCTCAAAGTACTGGAAAAACTGATAGAGAAAGAGAGTTTGTGTATGTGCGCGCATACGTGTGAAAGAGAGACAAATCAATATTTGCATTTTTGGACTATTTATCTCCTGGTGATTTCTCTATTCTCTTTCCTGTTCGATTTGGCATAATTTACCTCTGTAAAGTATCTCCCTGCCTAGGGTCCATTATTGGAGTAATCAGTTTTGATTAGCAGATAAAGGCGGACGAGATTGTTTAGCCTCTCGATTAAACTGTAAAAAGTGAGTAAGCTATGCTCGACAGCACCTAATGCAGTTAGAATGTGGACTTAATTTGATTCCAATTCTTTAAGGCATTCCTCGATTTCCAGCATCCATCGACTTGTTTGGAAAAATATAATAGGAAATGGGCCATGGCAGGTGGGAGGGGGAAAGTATAATTTAACTTTACAGGGTCCAATTTTCTTCAATATAAACATTCTAATGCAATTTGACTCCCATTGTGTTTTAGTACACTGGGACCGAGCTTTCTCCGAGCAGACTTCGTTTGAAATGGATGACCAGTATGTGGAGGAGGAGGGGGGAAAGGGGGGGTGGGGTCGAAGAAAGGGCCTATTTATCATTTCAGCATTTAAAGACTGTATATAATAAACCTGTGTAGCAAACAAGATTACAAATGTTTTATTAAGCTTGTTTGCATCCCCTCTGCTTTCATTTCATCATTTTCCTTTTTCCGACAATAAACTGACAAGGGGTGAATTTAAATTTCATCTCTGCACTAGGTAAGGAATCAAATTACATAAAGCACGAGAGAGCTAGGACAGAGCGAAGGATGACGTACGCACATCAGTGGGATCGCGTGTGCCTGGTGTATGTGAGGCTTGAAAGGGTTCCAAGATCACCAGTAGCTGTAAAATTTTATGTGGAGGAAAAATTGACAATAAAACTAAACTGACTCTCTCATTGTTATTTAACTAAGGCTTTTAACCCCTGTCAGAAAGCTGGACTCCATCTTCAACCGTAAAGAGGCTGACGCGAGCAGAACAGGGATTAAAATGCAAGAGGAAAAAATCCCCCAATGCCAAAAACTAAGGGGCATGTGTACTAAAGCGCGGTAAGGTTTTGCACTTACCGCATATTTATTTTTGCTCAGAACATGTGGTAAGTGCAAACCCTGGGCAGTAAATGCAGTGGCTTTGCCCTGCATTTAGTAAACGGGGCTGACACTTACCTCACGGGAGACGTTCCCTGCCTTGGCGGGTAAGACACATGCATCCGCGCAACTTGCCAAGGCAGGGAACATGAGTCAGCAGAGATGACCTCATCTAAAATAAAGTGCTGCACAGCAGCACATGGGGCCCCTCCCCAAAGCATCTGATGCCCCCTCCCAGGAAGGCCCGGCACCAGCATCCAATCCTTAACCTGATCCAAGGCGCACACCACAAAAAAGACCCTCCTGGTAACCCCTTATTCCCCTGAGCCCTCCTAGGTACTCACTAATAGCGGTCTCTAGTGTCTAGCGCTCAGAGTAGGAACAATCCCCCTTTGTTCCTACTCTGTTGCCACCTGTATTCAAAATGGTAGCTCCGACCCTTAGTGATAATCTCACACTACTACCACTGGGATAGCTAATAGCAACTATTGGGGGGGGGGGCAACGACTAGGGGGGCTATTGGGAGGCTTACAAATAAGAGGAGTATTCTCAGGATAGATATTAGGGTGGTAAACTGGATGGAAACTGGTTAAATATGAAGTAACATGGTATTTACTCCAAGGAAAGGTAGGTTAACAGTGCAGTGCCTTAAGAATTAGTCTTGGGTTTGTTCTGTTCAAAGTTTTCATAACTGATATTGCACCAGGGTTAGCAGCAAAGTTTAGCCTTTTTGAGATCTGCAAATGACTGAACTTCCAGTTGAAGTAGAAAAGATAAGGCGTGACCCAGGAATATGGAAGGAATAGCAAGATTTTGGTAGCTAAGTTTTGATGCAGAAAAAAGCATAGAGTAGTGCTTGTTTTGTTTAGTGCCATCAAGTCAATGCTGACTCCTGGTGACCCAGCTGCCTCTGGGTTTTCTAGATGACATATCACTGGAAGTGGACTGCCAGCCTTTTCTTCTAAAAAAATTGAATTGGTTTCTGTTTTTGGGGATTAAGGTATTCTCTATCATTTTGATAGCCTTTTCTTCTAAGGCATTGGAGGGTAAAGCAACTTGCCCAAGGTCACAAGGAGTGCCAGTGGGAATCAAACCCTTGATCTTCTGGGTACTAGGCAATTGCTCTAACCACTAGGCTGCTCCCCCACTCCAGAGGAATGCATTACAGTTGTAAAAATCCATGAAAATAATATATTGTAAAGTGCAACAGACAGGGGAGAAACCTGGAGGTGATCACATTTGGTGATCCGGGTTGAAAAATACTGTGACAAAGAAATGCTAGTGTGCATAGGAAGAAGAATAAAAAGGTGCTAATGCTTTTGTACAATCATTATTGAGGGCTCATCTGGAATATTAAGGTTTACATTCATTTTAAATCACATGCATAAGTGCTCTTTTCTCAATATTCAGGTCCAGCCAATGTGTAACGTTTCGCCAGGCATCTCAATGTCTGGACAAACGACGTGTGTTCAGGAGGAGGACCAGGTGGCATAACTAGGGACGGAGTGAAAAGTTATGCAGCTAGTGCCATTATTATCAATTTAAATTATTGGGCATTATTTCATATATCCACTATCCAAATAACTTTATCTGTTCACGCAGCACCACGCAAATATCTGTCCGAACTCAAATGGCTAACATAACTGCATATTCAGCCGTCCTACTTAAACAGGCTGACCGCTGCCCTACTGAATACTGATCTCACTGTATCCAACTCTGGAGCCCACGAAGGGAGCATCTTTCAGACGCCTGAGCTTGCCTCTCAGAGGGTGAGAACATTGGGTCAAAGTTCCCATCCAAACTGAGATCTATGACAGCGGTCAAGGAATCTGTGTTTTTAATCAGGTCATTCCTCTATCCAGAGAGACAGCATATCCCCACCAGTACAAAGGGCTTCATTTAGGCACTAACTCTTAAAGGAGAGTAAAAGGAATATACTTTTGGGTTCCAACAGAGAGAGCGGTGAGGTTAACAGACTAGTTATGAGGAGATACCCAAGCGATAGGAGCCCCCTTTATACAACCTCAAGGTTCTCTGTGTTTTGACATTTATTTAACCAGATGTCTATATCACCTTATCCTTTAATCAAAGCGGTTTACTTTCAACTTGAACATGATACAGTGAGCTAGGATCAAAGGGGGGCATGTGGGGTATTTAAAAAGGTATAACCTATTTAGAATTGTTTTGTCTTATTTACAGTTGGAACATGTCGCTTACAGTTTGGGCAAACAAAAAGCAGTTGGAAATCACTCCAAGGTATTCTAAGTTATTGTATAACCAGTTTTTCAAATATGTTTATGGGTATCACTACCAGAACATTCATGGCCTGCTAAATTGTCACTGTTCAAAATATTTAATTTAATAATTTATAATCTGCCCTTTCTACTACTACTTCTTATCATTTATATAGTGCCGTTTCTTACATGTATGTATAGACACACGTAAGAGACTCCCTGCTCAAAACAGCTCACAGTCTATCCAAGATAGACAACTACAACAAACAGGGCATTAGATATAAACTACGAGTAAATAGTTAACATAAACATACGTGGGTGGCAAAACAGGAGAATAAAGGGTCAGGATCCAAAAGCAGCCTCAAAGAGATTAGAATAGAAAACGATATGGAACGGACTACCTGAATCGGTACCTCAGGCTCCAAGTACACAGTGCAGCAAGGTAGAACAAACAAAGTGTAGAGTTGGCAATTGAAGAGAAGGCCATAGATAGAAGGGAGTTTCCGAGGAGGGGTGTAGGGAGAAAAAAAGGAGAGGTAAGGAGGAGTCACAGAATGAATGCACTCAAGCTACTCAAGAGGGTGTATAGAGAGGCAAACCAATCATCCATCAAACATACATGGGAGTTATCAAGCAATTAAAACGTAGGGCTATGTCTACTGAAGTGCAGTATGTGATTACTTTGCGTTTCAGAATGCATTAATTGCTTCCACAGGTTCATGGTAAATGTGACCATGCAGGCAGGACAATTGCTACATACTGAAACACGTGTTAACTGCTCATCGTGCAATGGGGCAGGTCTGTGCATGGTTGGACAGAGAGTAGACCGCACATTATACCTAGTGCGGCTATTAGCAGCCAATGTTGCAGTTATTGTGGGTGTACTTAACTCCTCTTCAAGAGGTAGTGTTAGTTGCACTCACAGTAACTGATAAAAGTCAGAATGCACGCTGAGGGGCGTGCCTGTGTGGTAACTGTTGGGCACAACGCGCATTGGGGCAAAAAAAAATACAACCTACCACACTTGAGTTCATCCCAAATAACAAAACACAGTCCCAAAACATTAACCTCATAAAACATTCCTACAGCGCTACAAGGTATACGCAGCACTGTACATATAGACGCAAGACAGTCCCTGCTCATCAGAGCTTACAATAACCCTCCTGCTGCATCAGTAGATTTTATTGGTCTTGGAACAATCTTCGCTGTGTGTACAGGACCAGCAGAAGCACTATAAAAACTAGGCAGCTACCTAGAATGCCAGTTTTGGGGATGGCAGCCTCCATGGGCTAATATTTCCACTGGCCCAGCCTTGAGCCACCCTTAACAGCACCATGCCACAGCCAGGGAAAAAAGCAGTAAGCAAGCCAGGAGGATATTGTGATTGTAGCCAGGAGGATGTCATGGTTGTAGCCACGAGGATGTCATGGTTGTAGCCACGAGGATGTCATGGTTGTAGCCACGAGGATGTCATGGTTGTTGAAGCAACTGCAGCCCCCTCACAATTTTGGCATGCAATCCAGAGGAATCCATGGAACTTAAAGGGGCAGATCAAAGGGTGCACAGACAGAGCAGTAGAAGCACACATGAGCCACATATGAGCTAAGTGCTGCTGTAAAAGGGAGCGGGAGCCCTCGCTTTTGGCAGGGCTGCTAGTGCATCTTGCCTTTCTTACGATCACACAGTGCCAACACACCAAGCTCCAAATCTGGCCCTCAGGTGAGAGCAAAGCGGTGCAGCCTGGGAATCTCCTGGTACAAGGGGGTAGGAGGTATTCCAAATGAATGCTACAGACACTGGGGATTGAGGGAGAATAAAGGAGGATGTTGCTGGTGCTGGGGAACTTTGGGAAGAGGGAATCGATGTTGGAGCTCATAAGGGAACACAGAGGGGGTAATGTTCCTGGGGTTCGGAAGGGGGAGGTGAGAGGGCAGTCTGTATGCTGATAGGTGTACAGAGGAGGAGAAGGCAAAGGATGTTATGTTGGACAGAGGGTGATAAGGATAGGTAAGAGGATGCTCAGGAGAGGACCTGGGGTAGGAGGGAGTAAAGGTCTACGGCCAGTGCCAGACTCCGTTCCTTCCACCTTGCAGTACCGTAACCTGCAATAGACTACCCGAGTCAGTATGTCAGGCTCCATCCCTAGTCCTATCAAATCCAGGCTAAAAACTCATTTCTTCAAGGCTGCCTTCGGATCCTGACCCCCTTATATGTTTTTTTTTTTTTTTTTAATTTTATTTTTATAACTTTTGAACAATGCAACAACATACAAATAGAAGAAAAAAGAAAGAAAAAACAGCTGTTGAAATACATTTGTCAGTATCCAGCAGACAGCAACCAAAAAAGAACAAAACCCTGAAATACATCACCTCACCACCTCCATTCCCACCCTACACCTTGCAAGCCTCAGCCATTCACCCCACTAGTCGGCTATCCCCTTATCGTGTATAACGGTCCAAAGAGTACCATTTGTAGCGAGTCGTCGCAATACCTCTGCTTCTGTCATACTTCTCTTGAGCCTTTTCATATTTACAATATAAACATACAGAATTCCACCACAAAGGCCCATTTAATAACTGAGGATCTTTCCAGTGTGATAAAATCAGTTTGATAGCGACAGTGATCATAAAATTAAACACAAAAAAATCCTCTCTATTTAGCCTAGGAATTTCTGTCAATGATCTCATTACTAAAATCCTCCAAGACAGAGGAAGAGAAATATTTAACACCTTCTGAATCTGCGACCATACTGATGACCAAAATCCCTGAATGAGAGGGCATTCCAGAAACATGTGCCTTAGGGAGCCCGGGGCAGTGCGACAGGACCAACAATGAGAAGAGCCAGCTGCGCTCCACTTAGCCAGTTTAATTGGAGTAACATATGCTCTGTGTGCGAAAAAGAACATGGACTGCGTTAACTGTGCTGATTTCGAAACACGCACTATAGGCCCCCACAATAAGCTCCACATCCTAGGTATCATCTTGGATTCCGTCTCTTCTTCCCAAATTTTATGCAATCCCGAAAGTTGACGTAGACTGTGTGACCGAAAATAAGCATATAGTCTGGAGATGCTTCCTTTCTTTGCATAGATCTCAGACATAATTTTCTCCAGGCCCCAAGTAACTGTGAGGTCGCTTGGTTTCCCCCAAACTTGAGATATGCAGTGCCGAAGCTGCATCCACTGAAAATGACTGGAAGCGGGGAGCCCAAACTCAGTCTGAAGTGCATGAAAGCATTTCCAGTCCTTGTCCCGGAAAAGTTGTCCCACAGTCCATATGCCACAGTTTTGCCAGGTCTCCCATGCGACCGAAACTTTATTTATTTTAAGCATCGGATTGTGCCAAATAGGAACTTGTCGGGAAGGCGGGTTCTCTTGAGCAGAGAGAGGGATCAGACTCTGAAAGGCAGCTTGCGTAGATGCAATGACGCGGCCTACTTTAGATGATTCGGAATGCCGCATGCCCATCAGGAGCCCCAGTGGACAAGGATAACATAGCCATTTTTCCAGGACCATCCAAGTTGGTTTCTGTGGGCTATTAGCCAGGACACCCCAGAGCCCCCCCTGTTTAAGCATCGCTGCAAGATGATACCAGTGGAAATCTGGAAAATGTACTCCCCCGGAACTTTTGCTGGCCTTCAGTTTCCATAAGGCAATTCTGGGCGGCTTGCCATCCCATAGAAAGACACTTAAGATTCTCTCGATCTCCCTGTACACTGATGGTGGAAACAGAATGGGGATCATCCCAAGAATATAGTTGATCTTGGGCATAAGAACCATCTTAATGGATTCCATTCGCCCCCACCAGGTAAGGTGCAATGGGGACCATTTTAACGCAAAGGATCTGGCAATCTCCTTTATCCTTTCAATATTTACACGAAGAGTTTCTTCCAGTGGGACAGCAAAGAGGACTCCGAGATATTTGATGGCCTTTGTTTCCCATTGGAAGGGAAATTCCTGCACCATACTACTAGTTGCCAATTTATTTAGGGGGAAGGCCAATGATTTCGCCCAATTTACTTTATAGCCAGAGAGCCAGGCGTATGACGCTATCAGCTGCATTAATGGAGCTATAGACTCTGTTTGTAAGAAGAACAGAAGGTCGTCCGCATATGCTGATATCTTGGTATGAAAATCCGCTACTGCGACCCCCTGGATCTCCCTCGTCTGACGAACAAGTAGGGCAAGTGGTTCCAGAGCCAAGTTAAAAAGAAGAGGTGACATCGAACAACCTTGGCGCATGCCCCTATGTAAAAGAAAGGGGCTGGAAAGCACCCGGTTAGCGAAAATTCTTGCTGAGGGGCGAGAGTAAAGCACCCGTATCATATTCACAAATTCCTCCGGAATCCCGAACCATTCCAGGACTGCGAACAAAAAGGGCCATTCAAGCCTGTCGAAAGCCTTCTCAGCATCCACGGACAACCCAACAAGGGGAACTTCCATACGGTCTGCAAGTCCTATGATGTTACAAAATAAACGCGCATTGTCCGACGTGGATCTTCCGGCAATGAAACCACATTGATCGGGATGTATAAGCAGGTGAAGCACTTGGTTGAGGCGCTTGGCCAAGAGAGCCGAGTATAGCTTGTAGTCTGCATTTAGCAGCGAGATAGGTCTATAGTTCCCCACTCGTCGCGGATCCCTGCCAGGCTTTTCAAGCACCACGATTGTGGCTTCCGCAAAACCCCCAGGGGTACTGGCTTGGTCCTGCAGATGATGGAAGTACGTCAGAAGATGGGGGACCAGGCTCTTTGCGAAAATCTGAAAGAACTCAATCGGAATCCCGTCGGGGCCCGCTGCTTTTCCGCGCTTCATCCCCTGAAGCACCTCCCGAATCTCAGCCGTGCTAAGTGGTTTCTTAAGATCCAGAGCTTGCTCTGCTTCCAGCACCGGGTGGCTAATTGGAGCAAGAAAATCTCGTACCATGGCTATCTCGCTGGACTCTTCTGATGTATACAGTTGTTGATAGAAACTTCGAAAAGCCTCCACTATCTCGACGTTCTCCTCATGAGAAACCCCCTGTTCATCAACTATAGACACAATGTGCGATTTGGCACTACGCGGGTTCAGTTTAGAAGCCAACAGCTTTCCGGCCTTGTTCATCTCCGTATAGTACCGGGCCTGTTGGTCGAAAGAACTATGTTCTACCTCCCTGCTTAATAAAGCATTGTATTGATACCTTAACTTCTGGAGCCGGTTAAGGACCGCAGGGCTGAACTGTCCTTGTAAGATTCTCTCGCCGGCTCTAATCTGGCTATCCAGGTCTTTAAGCTCTGCTCTCGCCTTCCGGTTATCAACTATAACGTAGCTGGTTATCTTCACTCTGATAGAAGCCTTAAAGGCCTCCCACCATGCTCAAATAGATGTGTCCTCTAGACGATTGAGATCAAAATACTCCTCTATGGCTTGTTGGACGTAGAGCTTGAAAGGTTCTTCTGCGAGGAGAGCTCTGGGAAAAAACCAACTTCCTCCCGTGACCGGCACCGTGCCCACTCCCACATCTAGAGTGATCGCCGCATGGTCGGAAATATGTGTACTCAGAATTTCAACACCATCAACTTCTCTGGCAAAGGCCCGGGAAACCAGAAAAAAATCGATCCTGGAATGAGAATTGTGCGGATGAGAAAAAAAAGGTATAATCTCGTTCTGAAGGATGCCGCACTCTCCAGATATCCACCAAGCCGATATTTTCAATGATAGAATCCAGCACCTCAGATGCCCGGCCCCTCCTGGAGACCCTAGAAGGCTGGCAGTCAATAAGGGGGTCTCTTACCATGTTAAAATCTCCGCCCAGCACAATGGGATGCGGAGAGAAATCAGCCAGCGTCTCTGCAAGAGATTGAAAAAATTTGGGGCAGTCACAGTTGGGGGCGTAGAGGTTTACTAACACCATCTGTCGTTTGTCAACTATGATCTGCGCACTCGCCCATCTCCCTTCAGCGTCTGCTCTGGTAGAGATTATCTGCGCCTTGCAGGCCTGTTTAATTAGAGTGATCACCCCATTTTTCCCACTTACCGCAGGCGCATAAGAAACCAGACAGTATTTACCCCCAGCTAGCTTCACAGCCTCGCTAGTAGGCAAGTGCGTCTCTTGAAGCATAACTATATCAGCTCTTTGCTTCAGACAGTACGCCAGTATCTTTTTCCTCTTTATGGGATGTTTGATGCCCTTCACATTCAGGGATAAAATCTTAAGCGAGGACATTGGTACATAAGCATATAGTGACTAGACATTGAACCTCCCACACTGGTACTCTCCAATTCCACTCAACTGGCAAGGTTGACACCTGCCAAAGTAACTGGTGAGGCCTGCAAGGTGACAACATTCCCCCTGACATACAGGGGCTATAGATAGTTGGGTGGGCCAGCGACGACCACAGGAAGGCCGCACGGTGCCCCCAATAGACATAAGGGTTACAACCCAACCCCGTTCCCACAACTACCCGGGAGACCCGGCAGTAGGCAGCCCACGATGTGACATACATGCCAAGCCGGGTAAAGGCCCGCCCTCCAAGTTGTACATGCAACCCCACAAGAAAAAAAAGGAACAGCCAGAAAACTATTGCTGAAACATATTCTCAATATTAACATCCTCCATAATAAAAAAAGGGGGGGGGGAGGAAGACACAAGCAATCTATAGCAGAAAACATAACATCAGCCATATATTACCCCAAACTAGCCACACTCCAAGAAATGATAGCACTCGCTGATAATTAAATCAACAAGAACTGCAGTAAACCATCACTCTCTGATCACAGACTATTCCGAGTCCAGTGCCATGAACAAGTCAGTGCATTTGAAGGGCTTCCTGCTCTTCTATAAATTTCAGGGCCTCATCAGGATCCTCGAATGCCTTTGTACGGTTATCCAATGTAATTTTCAGACGGGCTGGGTAGAAAAGGCCATACCTGGCCTGAAGATGTAGTAGTCGAGGTCGCATAGCCAAGAACTGCTTCCTCTTGTCCACGGTCGCTTTGCACAAATCCGGATAAAAGAAGATGTTTTTGCTTTCGTAGGTAAGCGCCGGCTGGGATTTAGCTGCTTGCAATATCTGTATAGCTTGCTGATGGCGCAGCATACAAAAGATCACTGGTCTAGCACCCTTCGCCTGAAGGCTCCTCTGCGCGGGAACTCTGTGCGCGCGTTCAAATTCCAAGGGGCCAGTTTGCTTTATTTTCAATACTGCCGGGATCATTTTCCCCAGGAAAGCAAATAAATCAGCACCCTCCGCACCCTCCGGGAGGCCCACCAGGCGCACGTTGTTCCTTCTATTGCGATTAATGAGGTCCTCCACTTGCAACTCCAGGCGGCCCATCTTCTTGTAGGCCTTGCCGAGCTGCCCCAGCTGCGTGGTATGCGAGGCGAGAATGGCTTCCGTTTGATCCATCCGGACCGTGAGATCTTTAAAATGTCCCCGCAATTCGCTTAACTCCGATTGCACACGGGCCAGCGCATCTCCGTTTGCAACCACGAGCTCCTTAACTGAGCGGATTTCCCCCAGTACCTCCCGTAAGGAGTCCTCTGCCTCGCGCAATGGGGCCGACTTGTGCGGTGAGAGAGGGTCTGATTTCACTCTCTTGGTTCCCGTGTTGAGCGCCGCAGCAAAGTCTAGTTTGACCGGTTTTCCACTCGCCATGCTTTCCGACACTCGAACCGGGTACTAGCTACAAAAATCGCTTGGGGAACCTCAGTTTTGTCAGGATTCAAGCCAGGGGGTACCGGAGCTCCACTCCTAAGCCGCCATCCTGTTTCCTCGCTGGCCCCGCCTCCCCTTATATGTATTTTTAATAATTTCCCTTAAGAATGTCCTTATCCCCTGGTGTTCTCTTTGTCTGTCTTAACAGACTGTAAGCTCTGTGGAGCAGAGACTGTCTTTTGTGTGTATCTTTACAGTACCGCATATGCCTAGCAGTGCTACAGAAATGATATGTAAGTTTTTACTGGGCAAGGACTGGATTCTGCTGGCAGAGAGAGAGAGAGATACTGGGCAGAAGGTGGGCGATTTTTCATCTTTATTAGTTTAAGTTTTGGATGTTCTTTCACATGTCTGCTATTTTGAAATATTTTATTGGTATTTAAAAACAACTGAGTTTGTATTTGGTTGTCTCACTTTAAAGTATACCTTTTAGTATGGTTTTACTATTTGATATTGAATTTATTGTTAGATATTCTATGAACTATATATATTGTATTTATTGATTATGATAGTGTATGTTTTTAATGTTCTGTTGTAACACTGATGCACTGCATGCAGAATTTGGCTTCTTGTAGTTTCAGTTTTTGTCTGAAGGTTTATACTTTCTAACTTGTGGCCACTTTTTCTGTATTTGGTACAGCAGGGCTGGCACTGGGAATGCAAATAGGGAAACTGACCTGAGCCCCCATGCAATAGGGATTCCCCAAGTTTGCCGAAGAAGGCATAGCAAGCAGGCAAGCTTTGCGGGGCCCCCTCCCCAATTCTACCCAGGTCCCCTGCATGGGGAGTGGTATTCTGCTAGAATGAAGCGTGTGTAGGGATCTATAGAAGTCCAGCATCTCCTGTTTTCCCAATAGGAGCTGTACTGGTGTTTTAGGACCCATAGTAGTAATTACTGAGTAGGGCCATTGTTGTCCGAGTCCAAGCAGTTCGTGTTATGTTGGTTTGGCAGGCTTGCTATATAGATTCTGAGTAGTTTGAAGTTTTTTCCTCAAGGTTTTCAATCGTTGTTCTGGTTGGCACCACAGCGGAGCATGAACAATAAATCTAATATGCATGTGATATTTCTACCTCCAAAGACAATGGGAGTCATTTGAGAAGCCCTACTTGTGATCTGAAATCACAGAGATTTCCCGAGCCATTTTAGAAAGCCCTGAATGTACACATGTCCGACACGATCACTTCCAAATCACCCAGAGGTGTTCCCGGCGCTTGCCCAGGATAGGCCGAAGAAGATATACGCATGCACACCAGAGGCGTAGCGTGGGGGGTGCAGGGGGGGCTGGCCGCACCGGGCGCAACATGGGGGGGGGGGGCGCTCGCACTCGCAGCTCTCTGTTGCCGATGAGGGGGAAAGGCAGGTCCCTATGATACATGTTGGTGCGTACGCCATCTGGTGGTGGCACTGCAAAGAGGTTTGCGCTATAGCCCTCGAGCCCGCAGTCCTGGGAGTCACATTGTTCTTGGCAAACCCTCGGCAACAAAGCGCAGGCGATGCGATTGACCCCCTCTAGGTAGCTATTTCACACAAGCTGCCGGGGCGGGGTGGGAGGGGGACTGTTTATCGCGTCGTCGCCCCTCGATCTCAATGTAAAGCTGGGGCTGGGGTCGGATCGCCCTGTGCGCTCGAGAAGGCGGAGCTGCAGGGCGGCATCGCGAGTTTCTGGTTCCGGATCTCCTCCTCTTCCCTGCTGTTGGGCGTTTAACCATGCTTGTCGGGCTCTTGCTGCTGTGCTGTTCGTTTCCCTGGACTCCGGCTCAGCGAGGTCAGTGCTGACGATCGCTCCCTCCCGGGGTAGGATCACGGTCGGCTCCCCCGCGCAAAGAAGCTCCCCGGCGGCTAAAATCCACGGGTTAGGGGGCGCAAATTACTTGCCTTGCCCCGAGTGCTGACAACTCACGCTACGCCACTGATGCACACAAATACAGACTAGGGCTGCACAGCTAATTTGCCACCAGGGACGTCCATAGCTATACCTGCTCCAGGCACAAATAGGACTCTGAAAAAAGTGCTCGTTTCAGCAAACTGACAACTGTAAGATGAAGAGGGAAATGCCTACTCACTCCCTTGATATTTTTCTCCCTCTCCAAAAGATGTGTCGGTATGTAAAAAGACCCTTCTCCCGACTCCTGTGCCACTGAACATCCCCAATTGCAAAGTGGCAGGCTGGGACATGTAAAAAAGGGGGGGGGGATATACAGGGGCGTGTTCTGAAATTGTGCTGCTGGCACGTCTATGTGCCCAGGATGCCAGACATCCATATTCGACACGTGCAAGTTTTAAAATCAGGTGAAAACCTGCACATGTTCGACCCATTATTCTGCACGTCTCCACTTTGCTTATTCTGTGGCGGACATGTATATCTTTCAAGGTGGAGTTAGGCTGATTTTATGAGACACTTATACGTGCCCACCTTCTCTGCTGCTCCTCTCCTTCTGACTTGTACATCCCAAATTTCACCTACACGGCCTTTTAAAATGTGCCTTCACACGCCTCATGTTTTTAAATATCCGGAAAAAACATCTACTAGTATAAAATTTCATTCAGTTGACGTAGCACCATTATATTACAGTAGATACAATATCATGCCACATACAGCTTATTTTTCAAAGCAGAGGACTCCATAATAATTTTCAAAAATTAATTGGGGTGGTGGTGGTGTAAGGAGGGACACGGTTGAAGGTTTTCCTAGGGCACCCGACTCTGGGTGTAGAGAGTTATTTCAGGAATTTGGAGAGCTGAAGTTGCCCCAAGAGTCTTGAAAGTTTGCCTATCCCCTGTTGGAAGACTTCAGAGAGCTGCAATGCCGGTCTTGGGTGATTAGGCAAATCAGCTTTGGGCCTATCCCACCCCACTGACCCACCGACCCCAACTTACTTGCCACTCTTCACCACGCGTCCTCCTCTTTCTTAAGGCTGGCACTGTGAGAATGTTATGTGGCCATGGGCTCAGCATTTCTATGTAGTTGTGGGACAGCACTGCCCTAGCAATGCACAAAGTCAACCACTGGAAGTGCTGGTCCTGTGTCTATGTGGTTTAAAATGTGCTTGCGCTGCCAGCCTTAAGGAGGAGGGAAAGCACGGAGGAACTGCTGTAAGGCTCCCATTGCTCTATCCAAGTGACTGAATTCTCTCTTTGGCTAGTGGAGCATGGTAAGCCCTGCCAACCATGCTGCTTCAACAAATTTCTGGTACCTAGGCAGCTGCCTAGTTTGTATACTACTCATGCTGGTCTTGATCTCAGTTCCTCAGTGCCCCTTCCTTTTCTTGTATGGACCCGTTGATGGGGGTGGGGGGGGGGGAGTGTATATTACTTTTCCTGTTATTTCTCCGTCTATGGAACCGATTACAAAGCTCCTCCATATGTACACTATTATACCCCTGCTCAATTTTTTTATTTTATCATGTGAAGTAATCCCAGTATTCTTGGCTTATATGTTATCCAAATATATCCTTCATCTCTAGCTAGAACCCACAGTCTTCCTTCTCCATCCCAATCCTTTGTGTTTAAAAACAAGGTCAGGTTCTCCGCTCTGTCTTAATTCAAATATCTTCCAAAAAAGGGGCTTTCAGTCACTCTGAGTAATGTAAGAGCCACTGCATTTTTTGATTTTAATTTTACCCGTCCAGCCTTTGGTAACAACCATAAAAAGATATAATTTCAGAAAAGATGCAGCTGTTAGATACTAAACAGCTAATTGGCACAAATTTGTATCTGTGATAAAATGTCATTTATGATCCTGCTTATTTACAATGGCTTCATTTATTCTATTTTATTACTGTACGTATTATCTCCAACCTCATTACATGAAAGTGTTGTTAGGTTGAGAAGCGGTGGAAAGAGAAGCTTTCTAATTACTTGAGTAAGAGCAGCCAGGAGTTCATTCTTGATTGACCTATTGGTTTCCAACATCTCGAAATTTAATTTAAGCTGTGATACAATTTACAAATAGGTGTGAGAAGTGGAGCTGGCAGTTTGGCTTAAGGATGTCGTTAGACTGAACGCCTGTATTCCATCATGAACTGCCCAAAATTACTGCCCGTTTGACTGAGAAATGTTCTGATTAAGCTAGTAGTCTCTGCATCTGGGGGTCATAAGAGCTCTAGTACTTTTCAGCAGCTGTGTATGGTCCTTTTAGTTAAATGTCCACGGTACATGATTAACCAGTTCATGGATCCCAATTAGAACTAGCCCTTTGGAAATAGACGGCAGTTTTCAAATTTTTTAGTGGGTAATTTTATAAAAGGGTTTTCTGCGTGTAGAGCCTGCTTTATATGTGGAAAGGACTTATAATTGTGTGTTTGTATACATGTATATAAGTGAGCATGCCTCACTTAATAAATTACCATCATAGTCATGTGCTGTATGCTAGGTGTGCCGGTTATGCCTACCCCAGAGCAGGTGTGGTTTGGGGCATCTAGTTTGGTGAAATGACATTCACACGTCATAATATTCTATAATATACATAGTAAAGATGGCAGATATAAACCTGTACGGTCCATCTAGTCTGCCCATAAGATGGTTAGAGCGATTGTTTCCGCTGCTCCTTGCAAGTCAACCCCTTGATTGCAACCCTCAAGGAGCTGTGGATCTTTCCGTGGCTCCCTTTTAAAGTCACCATCACTGTATGTAGGAGCTCCTTGGGGAGCATAGTTTGGGGGGGAAGTAGAGTTTGACTTACATGTACAGCATATTCTTTGCAGTAGGTGCAAATTTGTGCGTGGGCACTTGCATGTACCTGAATATAACTCGCCTTGAGTTACTACTGAAAAGATGTGAGCTAAATCCCAAAATAAAGTGGAACCTGTTCTACCTTTTGTTACTTTGACATGGGCATCCTCTATTAAAATTGTCCCTTAATATGTGCATGTGTGTGGTTATATGACTTGTAAGTATGGGGGGGGGGGGAGGAAGGCAGCTATGAAGGCATCTTTAAGTGCCATCCTTTGCCAGTTATTTTAGGTATTTTTCTTTATCTGCTTGTGTTGCTCTGGTTTAAATTGCTTAAAGACTTGGGGAGGGGGGGGGAGGGGGCTTTTGAAATGAAGCATTCAACATTGATACAGTTTCCCATTGAAAGCAATGGATAGTTTTCTTTAAAAAGTCAAATCTTTGAAAATATTGACTGGGTATTTCTGATTTCAAACTTGTCCAAAATATTCACATTTTCATACTCCACACCAAGTCTGGTGCATGCCAGTCCCTCTTTTGCGACCCGACAGCTGCTTGTGACCTGGATTGGCCACTGTTGGAAACAGGATACGGGGCTTGATGGACCCTTGGTCTGGCCCAGTATGGCATTTCTTATGTTATGTTGATGAGCTATTGTGCCTCTAGACAGACAGGTAGGCAAATTGTATAATTCTTTCTAGCATTCAATATGTTGGAAAGCATAAAAAAGGAAACGTATATTTCTGCCATTTCGATGTATGGAAATGTATGAGACGCATTTAACAGAAAAAAAGTTTATTCTAAAATCAGAAAGGTGAAGCTTTGTGTCTGTAGAACCCTATGACGTTTTCTACTAATTAGAATTTGCTCTTTGTAGCTTTTGCGATATAGATATTGTTAGTCCAGTATGAACTTTAATAGATCCATGAAACGGACCTATGTGGTTTGAAAAACTCACGCACAGAAACATCTTTGAAAAAATGATTCTTTTGATCAAATAAAAGCTAGAACAACCTGCAATGTGTCCTGGCTTCTCCAGAACCTAGTAAACACACACGGGAATTGATTAAACAGGAGTGGTGAAAAAAACAAAAGACTGACATTTTTGATGGTTCCACTCTTTCTGGGTCTTCAATTGTTTTACAGGGTTATAAAACTCATTTTAAAAGCTTCTGTTATTTCAAAGCTCTCATTTAAAAGCAAAACCAACATCCCGTGAGGCTATGTTAATGGCAGCCAGATTCATTCCACTGTTCAGGAGTTTACGATTCAATAAAAATTCCGTGCTTAACAATCAGTAGATACCATCAGGAAATTGTCACTCGGCCTTCAGCCAGAGTGTCCGAATTTTAGCAGCAGTTGCAGTGGCATTGTCTGGTGTAGGCTAAATTGTTCTTGAGCTATAAGGTCAGAGTTCAGTTTCAGGAAAACTAGGCATAATGAATAAAAAAAAAACAGTTTGTAAGTCAGCTCACTCAAGGTAGTTTCTGAAATGGAGTGTCTTTTGCCTAAGGATTGAATTCCTCAAAACTTCAGAGAGTGAGAAAAGAGCATAAACAAAAATCTGTGCATAAAATTATGCTATGGAATAAGGAGGTGCACAGGCAATAACATTGAGCTAGTTTCTTTAATGAATTTTTCCCAGTTTTTGGGTTAAATTTTAAATAGGGAAATTTTTAGTGCATGCAAAATTGATTCGGGGGCATGTTTACTGAAGTGCCGTAGGTTTTAGCACTTACCGCACATTAGAAGTAAACACTAATACACTAAGTGCAAAAGCCGCACGCTATCGAGGGCATGGCTAGCATGTCCCTTACATTTACCATGTTAATTTCCATTTGGAATTAACGCAGATGCACTTAATGCCTCTTGAGTGAGTACCGAACACTAACCACAATATGCAGTCCACACTCTCTACCCATAATCCGCCCCGTCTCTGCCCATCATGCACTAATCAGTTATTGTGGGATCTTTATTGCGCTGGCTATTTTTAGCACACGCTGTTGGTGCTTGCCATTAGCTTGTGCTAAACATGCGTTAACTATTACCGCACTTTAGTAAACATGCCCCTTAATTTATACTAACCGATGAATTTAGAGGCACTAAGTTAAACAATTTAGTGTGCATTAAATTGATTTAAGACATATGATTAAAATGAAGGTGGAGTAATGCATGCACATCCCTACTGTCGAACGTCAGCCTAAAAATACTAAATGTAAGAATGAGAAAGTGTTCCGTGAAGCCTTATTTTGGGTTCCCTCCAGCCCTTTCCCAAACACTGGGAAGCCAAAGGGCAAGTCAAAAGAGATCAGTGTGTTATAAAAGAAAAAATGGGAAATCTGTAACCGGGTAGCCGGACCCAACGCTCCCCCTCCTTTGCAACTCTTCCTATCCCCCTTTCCCCACCTCTGCCCTTCCCACAAAAGCAACAGACAGCCTTTTGTGGTAACAACTGGTCGCAGCTTTATTTCCAAACAACATATTTAATAATAAACAGGAATGCAACAACCCCCCGAGCGGTGTGATGCATCACCAGCCATGTAATTAGCAAGGCGACCACGCCTCCGCTCCAGCCCCGGTCCCACCACCAGCAACGTTCCAACCACCCCTATCCGACTTCGCCATATTACTAGTAAAAGTCTTCCAGGGGTAGTCCGGGTCGAGGGCACCCCGCCCCCTTCCCAAGTCGCCTAAGTCTCCGGACCCCGGAAACCTCCGGGATCCTGCTGTCAACCCCCCCCCCAGCTGTGACAACCCGATTCAATTAGTAACCCCCCCCCAGCCACAATAAGGGGTGGGCGGCCGCATGTGCTCCAGCCCGACCGCGCGCACGCTAACCCCTGATTGGCTCCGCTCTCACCCGGCAACGAGCGGAGCCAATCCCTTCAAAAAATGCACCGTGTCGTGACGCGCACGCCATGCGTGCCTCCCCCCCTCGCAAGGCGATATGAGCAGAGTCCCACGCCACGCCGCGCCGGGCCGGGCATCCGGTTACGCGCGGGCGCCGGGACCCTGCCCGCGCCCTCAAGACTTCTCTAAATATGGGCTGTGAAAGGGAGAGTCGGGCTATGAAAGGCAGAGGAAAAAATGCAATAAAAGAAGAAGGAGCTGAATATGACCGTCTGTCATCTGATCAAATCAAAAAGCAAAATCAAAACCTTTGGGCCCGGGACTGGTTTAAGCATTAGGAAGAACTACTGTAGGTACCTAGGCTGACAGCTCTTGAGGGGGTGGTGAAGGGCAGCTGCAGTGAAAGCAAAACAATAGACCCACACAGTCACATGATCTCAAAGAACCATCAGCACAGATTTTTACCTCCAGGGAGGGTGGGAGATTCCAAATAGCCTATTCACCCAGGTAAATGACTTTTGGAACATGCCCCCGTCATACACACACACCAAATGTTAATATTTAGAAGTATGAAAGGTAATTTTATAAAATTATTTCATGTGTGTAAATGGGTCTTTATAAAAAAATAGCATGTATGCGTAAGCTGGAGCGTACTTGTACGGTAAACATGCATAGGGATGGAGTTTGGTCAGAGAGCAGCTGGTCACAATTTACATGTAAAGCACATGCATGAAAAAGTATGTCTGCTCTGGAACACACACACAATGCCCACACCTTCAATCTAGTTGCAATTTATCCACATTAGAACTTTTTTTTTTTTTTTTTAAATGTGCGTCTGTTAATTCATAGGCTAATGTGTGCGCAATCAATTTTTCACACCCTAAACTTTTTAAGGCAGCAAACAAACTTGATCTGTGTAATTGTTGTTCCCCAAGATTGTTCTATGGAAGTTGTTGCTGATCTCTAAATTTGTTCTATGTAATTTCTGTTCTTGTTCCTTGTAAGCCGCACTGAATGTGAAATAGTGCGGTATATAAAACCAAATAAATAAATAAAATAAACTGAATATATGCTAGCAAATGCAGATCCCCAATGTGAATAACAGCGCTGAGCTATACCTGAAGTTGCTGCCCAGCATATTCTGATGATGCTAGGGGCAAGCTTGAGAATATCAGGAATGGGGAGGTGGAGTTGTATGAGAATAACAGGGTTCTAGCTCTAAATGGGATGGTTAGGCGTGATGGCACGAGGGCATATAGTGACTAGTGCAGAGAAGCAAAAGTTAAACTTACATTTTTCTGGAATATTCTTTTGATGATCCTGCAAAATTAATAAATGTATTCATCCTAGCTGTTAATGGGGAATAATTTGTTGCAGATCATGGCAAAATTTGCTGGTTCCACAGATGTTCAATGGCAGTTATGCTCACATATGCTTTAATTGTTTTAAGTTTAAAACCGTATTCACAGCGACACCTGTGAATTATGCTGTTTTTCTTGTGTTTCATTAAAATGAAAATTCCATTGAATCCTAGTGTAACAAAATTTGAGAATGTGTAGTTTTTCAGGGAGGATGAATGCCCTGACTTTCCAATCTTTTTCAAAGATTATTTTTTTACCCCATCTGATGAGAAGCCGATACCCTGGCTTCTCAGAGGGTCCTAAGGCCCATAGAAAACCTTCATATTTTCCTGCGGCTTTCACGTCACTTCATCAGTTAAAATCACGTGCTCGGGATGCATACATTCTACATATCACTGGAGAGCCATAAGTGCCACTTAGAACACATTTTTGAACATTTTTCCTTCCCGATATGTGAGGGGATCTTCTTGTCTCTGTTACCCCTTCTTCCCTAGATAGGCTGCCTGGAAATATAAGCTGCAGGGCTGCAGAAGTACTTCTTCAAAGGTATAATCTCACCAGCACTAGCTGGCAGACAATGAGTGCCAAAACAGAAACAGCCACCTTCCCTCCCGCCCTGATAGGACTGTCTTTTGGCTGGAGCGGGGCTTGGTGGGGTAATGAAATGTAGGGTCAGCGGGGCCAGCATGAGGCGATAAGGCATCCTAGGCGAACCTCATCTCTTGTGCCCGCCCCCCTCTGCGGCACCCTCTCCGGGACGTACAATGGCCACAACCAGCCCCACGGCACTTACTTTAAGTTTCAGTGCCTTGGGCCATTTGCAAACAGGAAGTCGGCATCAGAAAGAGGGTGGAAGCAAATAGTCCCGTGGTGGCAAAGCTTAAATGTAAGCACTACGGGGCTGTTTGCAGCCATTGCTACTGTTGGATGTCCTGGAATGAGGTGGCAGCAATAGCAATGCTGACCCCTGAGGGGCGGTGCTCTAAGTGACTGTCTAGTTTACCTAACAGTAGTGTTGGTCCCTGGGGCTCGGAGGTATTAAATTACAGAATTCCTGAATTAGACTTTTTGGCCCTGCTTGCTTTTGAGTTTACATCCCAAACAAGTCTGGTATTTGTAGTTTCCGATTCTGCCCACTGAAATCAATGCTATAGGTGCCTTAATACATCGGGAGGAGGCTGGCAAAAATCCATCGGTGACCTGAAATCTCCTTCCTGGGACTGTGTAACTTGCCAGCTATGGTGGCTCTGTGATTATTGATAATCTGCCACTACCGTTGTTTCCTAGCTGCTGGTCTGTTAATGTCTCCTCTGGGGGGTAGTGTCTTCAAATAGGTTAATTCTGCACACAGCATTTGTGACCATCCTGTTGGGGCGCCTCCTCCCAGCGAACCCTGATGGGGGTGGGGTCCTGTTTCTCGGCACATCGGGCTATTATTTTGTAGATCTGATTTTTTTCTCTTCTCTGGTAAAATATTTTCCACAAGATCATTTGAATTAGGGGGAAAAATAGCTTTCAATAAATTTAATATTAAAGCCAGTGCTGAAATGTAGTCACAAGTTAGTCCTGAAAACCACCTCAGCTAGTAAGGTACAACAGTTCAGCTATGTCACTTGGTCACTGTGAAATCCAAACTTTATAAACTCCTAGCCCTAGAAGTCAAAGATTATCAAGCCTCCGGCCTCTTGCAGCACAAAGAAAAATGCTGCTTCCTCTCCCAGTCCTGGGCTAAATGTAAGCCCCAGTTTCCTGCAGCCTAAGTAACAAAAGGAAAAAAATACACTCGGTTGTCCTGATCAGTCCATGCTAATGTCCCATTCTCTTGTAAGACAAGCAAATCCCAATAAGTCCAATTCTTCCTCCCACTTCTAGCTTGTCACTCAAACATTGAGGAAAACAGAGGGAGCAGGCTTATTTATGCTACACCTCCTCAGCAGCACAATGCCACAACACATGGGCTAACATCCACCCATGGCATATGGAGAGTTTAAGAAAAATAAACACTGATTCAACATTACCTGCCTGAGTAGATATCCTCTGTAGGTGGTACAATGAATTGGTCCTGGTCAGTTTCCATCCATTTCACTGCAGGATCTGGAACTAAGCCACTCCACAGCTTTCTTTCTAGGCAGGGCCCCCCAGAAGCCTTCAGCAGCTCTAGACAGTAGCTTATACTAGCCCCAGGAAAATGGTTCTCCTCCCCCTCTCAATCTTGACTTCCTGTGGGTGTGCCTTCAACCAGTGCTGAGGGTTCTGCTAATTTCTCATCTCAGCAATTCCAAGGAATTTCACTTTCAGTTTTGTTAAGGAGGCTCCTCCTAAAAGCTGAAGGGCTTCTCTTAATAAGATTCTCCTTCATAAATGTATGATTAGGAACACATTTCTTTCTTCCTGCCTCCCTTCACGTCATCTTGTCACCACACACAACAGTAATGAACCTCACTCCTAAGCAGGGTTGCCAACTGGCTCCAAATGTGCCTGACAGGTTTTATCCAGTTCTAGGTTTACCCCATTGCATGCAGGGATATGTAGTCTTGCCTTTCTTATGGAGTGCAATGGGAAAAAACAGATCTACATATCCCTTCATGCAATGGGGTAAATCCAGGACTGGATCAGGCCTGTTGGACACATCTAGAGCCAGTTGGCAACCCTACTCCTAAGCCAAGGGTCCTTGGAGTAAATTAGGGGGCAATGTCTTCAAATAGGTTAGTTTTGCATATACAATGACAATAATGAAACTCACTTCTAAGTCACCGTATCAGCGTTGCCAAGTTACCCAGTTCCAGGAGTGAGATTTTTGGCGCGTTCTGGTTTTAAATTTGCCTGGAACTATACAACAGAGACGCAGTAGATAGGGTTATGATAGGGGAAAGAGGCATACATATCTACAATTTTGATCATTGTGGAAGCAGACATCAAATGAGCATTAGGTTCATATGAAGCTTGGTCTCTTGAGGTAGGTGGGCAGCCTGGGGGGGAGAGTTGGAAACCTGCTATGTGATGCCGTAGTGTATTTGGAATAGGTGAGTTTTAAGCTCTTTTCTGAAGCTCTTCAAGTTGTGGTACAGCAATGTTAAACTGTTAGCACAATTCCCAGTGGCAGAGTTGCCAAGTTACCCAGTTCCAGAAGTAAGATTTTTGGCCAGCTCTGGTTTTAAATTTGCCTTGCAGTGCAGTATGGTATTTGTATTTTTGCCCATTCAAATCAGTGCTGCGGGTCCCAAAATGCATCAGAAAGAGAATGTCAGAAATCCAGGACTGGCTTAAAATCTCACTCCTGGAAATGGGTAACTTGGCAACTCTGCAGTGGATGAGACAAGCCTCCTATGCAGTGTTGGCCCAACATCAGGCAAACTAGGTTGTCACCTAGGGCTGAAAAGAGCAGGGCATTCAAAGCTAAACAAAGGATTCAGACGGGGGGGGGGGGGGGGGGGGGGGGGCTTAAGGTTTACCTAGGTCACCAACACCTTGAACCAACTCTGGGGCAGGCCCTGCTCCTATGTGTATTTCTGTATATTCGTTTTTTTCCCATCAAAAGTTTGCAGTTAGCAATGAGACAAATAACTGTTTCCAGTTCTACATTATATAATCTGCTTTTGGTTCCTGCTTTAGGGAAAAGCTGGTATCCTGCTTTGACCACTATTTTTATACAATAATTTTCATCACCATGGAAACCTTTTAATCAGGGCTAGCATTCCATATATTTAGGATTGCCAGCTAGCTTCTAATTCTTCCACAGGGTTGATCCAGTCCTGGTGTTCCACCAGTGCATGCAGGGACTTGTAGTTCTGATTTCTGAATTGCATTCCCTAAGCAAAAGCAAGATTACAGATCCCTGCATGCAGGGCTCGCTGAAGCCTATGAGGCGAGTCTGGATCTGGTTGGCTATACTCCACTGGGCAACTTTTGGATTGGCTGAGCCTGTCTGGTTGGTCTGGAATCAGATCAGAGTTGAGTTGCAAGTTATCCAGTTCTAGGAGTGAGATTTTTTGCCACTTCTGGTTTTAAATTTGCATTGCAATGCAGTACTATTTATAGTCTCTGATTTTACCCTTTGGAATCAGAGCTGCAGTTACCATAATGCATCAGCATGAGGCTGCCAGAAATCCAGGCCTGGCTTAAATCTCACTGCTGGAACTGGGTAGCTTGGCAACTCTGGGGTTGCCAACTGGCTCCTTTTATTATTGTTTTCCTAGCAGCTTGTCCCAGTGCTGGTCTTATCCCAGGTCATCAGGTAGAGGCTGAGTCAGTCCTGGTTTTGTTTTGCCTTGGTGCCTGCATAGATTCATACTCTGATTTTACATTGATTTTGCAAAGAAAAGCAGAAGAAAAATGGAGGCAGCTGGTAAACGCCAGTCCCACAGCATGATTGCAAATGCAGTGCTGCTATTCCTAGGAAAGTAAGAACTAAACGTCCAAGCAAGCAGTGAAGTAAAACTAGACCCGAAGCTACCTGTTGAGCAATACAATGATTGATTCTTCTGTTAAGTCTCTTGCCCATGCCATGGGGACCTCCGATGTTGCTTTTTCGTAATGGTGAGAATGATTGTAACTGAGAGGAAGGACATGAAAGGCAAGTCAACATGTACCTACTACAGGCACCCCAAAAACCCAGGCACCTCTGCCTTTCCCTCTCCAGCACAGCTGAGCCCCCAGCGAAGAATCAGAATTCAAGCTCTATACGATAAGCAAAAGGAACAAATTAGTTTACTGTCACCCGTACCAATAAATACATTGTCATTTTTATACCCCTAGTGAATCACATTCTCCATTTCCCCTGTAACTGTTATACATGTGGATGGCAGTATATCATTTTTTGGTAATTTTATTTTCAGCAATTGTTTTATGAAATTTTTGAGTTTTATGGACACTAAAACAAATCTATTCTGCAAGCATTATAGCCCCTTAAATCACCGGCAGGAAGTCTCAAGGCCCCCGCCGACTACTGGAGAAAGAGGCTTTAGGGAAGAAAGATAGCCGCTGGCTTACAAACGGAACAAAACCAGGAGATAAGTTTGTAAAAGGGACATAGATCATTGCTGAAGGAACCGCTGGGCGTGAAAAATCACTGACACTTTCCCTGAAGAATAAAAATGGATTTTTACTTAGCAGAAAGCACTAAAGCAGTTGAAGAAGAGAAACATAGGTTTTTCCTGACGCTTCAAACATAACAACTCTTGTTTCCAACATAGAGAAATGGTGGGTTTTGGGCTGGTGCTATAGCAAATAGAATGAACTTGAAAAAATGTTAGAACTTGCCCCTCCCCCCCCCCCCTTCAGGGCTGGCCCCAGAGTTGGTTCAAGATTTTGGCACCCTAGCTTATACCCCTACCTGGCCGTCACAATCTATTGTTGAGCTTTGAATGCCCTACACTTTGCTGCCTCCAAGAAGTTCTTGCCCTAGGCATCTGCCTAGTTTGCCTGGTGGTTGAGCCGGCCCTGCCCCCTTTCCTAGCTTTTCTTTGAAATTTTCCAAGAAGAACTTAAACTGTAGAAACCTTGCACTGCATAATCACACTGGGCTCTATTCATGCACTTTCATTTCAGCCTCTGGAAGACAAAGAGCAAGAAATATTCAAAGCCAAATATAGAAACATAGAAACATGATGACAGAAAAAGACCACAAGGCCCATCTAGTCTGTCCTTCCATAACAACTACAACAGTCCACTTTTTACCTTTAGAGATCCTCTGTGTTGGTCCCATGCTTTTTTGAATTCAGTTACTGTCCTCATCTCTACCACCTCCACTGGGAGACTATTCCACGGATCCACTACTCTTTCCGTAAAGAAATATTTCCGCATATCACTCCTGAATCTATCTCCCTTCACCCTCATCCCATGTCCCCTCGTCGCAGAACTTGCTTTCAATTGAAAGAGGCTCTCTCCCCAAACATTTATGCCATGGAGGTATTTAAACATCTCAATCATATCACCTCTATCCCGCCTTTCCTCTAAGGTGTACATATTAAGATCCTTAAGTCTGTCCTCATATGCTTTATAATGAAGACCACTAATCATCTTAGTAGCAACCCTCTGCACCGACTCCATCCTGTTCATCTGTATAGCAGCAGGCTGCCGCGACACCAAAGCTGCCCTCCAGTTGTCCGCATAGTTATTTGGATAGCGGACGGCCAAAGAGTGGTTCTAAAATTATCTGGATAGCAGGCCGAATATCAGCACTATCCAGATAACACTGGCAGCTGGCAAATTGAACGTACTGGATATGCAATACTACCCACAATCTGAGTAAATGCAGCTGCTGGTGCTTAAAAAAATGCTGACTATGAGTTTAAATATTAACTTGTTTACAGAGCAACCAAAAAATGATGGTCATAAAAGGAGATTTCCTGAGCACACAAACAGATATGTAGAGCTTGATACATCCCAGAATACTGAAGGAACTTGGGAAGTTCTAGTGCCTCCAATGACTGACCTTCCAAAAGCTTCTTTACAGTCAGGAGTGGTCCACGAGGACTGGAGAAAGGCACATATGGTCCCAATACACAAGAGCGGAGGTAAGGATGAGGTTGACAACTACAGGCCGGTTAGACTAACCTCTGTGGTGAGTAAATTATTGGAAATGCTACTAAAACAGAGAATTGTGAGGTTTCTGGAGTCCAACAGATTGCAAGATCCAAGGTAGCATGGATTCACCAGGGGCCAGTCTTGTCAGACAAATCTGATTGATTTCTTTGACTGGATGACCACGGAGTTGGACCAAGGGAGAGCCCTAGATGTGGTGTATTTAGATTTCAGTAAAGCCTTTGACACTGTTACACACAGGCGACTTATAAACAAACTAAGTACCCTAGGAATGGAACCTAAAATTACTGACTGGATTAGAAATTGGTTGAATGGGAGGTGACAAAGGGTACAAGTGAATGGAACTTACTCTGAGGAGAAGGTTACCAGTGGTGTGCCACAGGGAATTGTCCTTGGTCCGATTCTTTTTAACATCTTTGTTAGTGATATTGTGGAAGGTCTGTTGGGTAAGGTTTGCCTCTTTGTGGATGATACAAAAAGCTGCAATACAGTAGACCCCAAGAAGGAGTAGATAACATGACAAAGGATCTAGCTAAGCTTGAAGAATGGTCGAGAATTTGGCAGCTGGGATTTAATACTAAAAAATATATGGTCATGCATTTGGGCTGCAAAAATTCAAGGGAGAGGTACAGTGTAGGGGCGAAGTACTTCTGTCCACGAAAGAAGAGTGAGACCTTGGCGTGATTGTTTTTGATGATCTGAAAGTAGCTGAACAGGTAGAAAAGGTGACAGTGAAAGCCAGAAGGATGCTTGGATGCATATGGAGAGGAATGGCCAGCAGAAGTAAGAAGGTGATAGTGCCTCTGTACAAGTCTCTGGTGCAACCATTTTTGGAGTATTGTGTGCAGTTCTGGAGACCACACCTTCCAAAGGATATAAACAGGTTGGAGTCGGTTCAGCAGGTGGCTACTAAAATGGTTAATAGTCTTCATTATAAACCATATGAGGACAGACTTAAGGATCTTAATATGTATACTTTAGAGGAAAGGTGGGTTAGAGGTGATATGATTGAGACGTTTAAACACCTCTGAGGCATAAATGCACAGGAGGAGAAACTCGGTAGAAAGCAAACTCTACTACGTGGGGACATAGGATGAGGGTGAAAGGAGATAGACTCAGAATATGCAGAAATGTTTCTTTACGGAAAGATTGGTAAATGTGAGGAATAGTCTCCCAGTGGAGGTAGTAGAGATGAGGACAGTATCTGAATTCAAGAAAATTTGGGACAAGCACAGAAGATTTCTAAAGGATAAAATTATAATATTATATATAATATATATTATATAATATATATATATAATATATATAATATATTATAATATAATATTGTAGTGGATATGGAAAGTCAGAGTAGATAGACCATATGGTCTTTTTCTGCCATAATTTTGTATGTTTCTATGTAAACAGAGGAAGCAGCTCCAAGGTGCATGGAAGTCCTCTGCTGATGTTCCTGCTGGTGGGGGGTGGTGCTTCAATATCAAGCTTTCCATCACAAGGGAGAGGCAGGTCCAAGCCCTCTGCTAGTGTTCCTGCACTGAGTGAAAAAAATGCTTTCTCTGATTTTGTGGACTGTCCCCTAGTCTTAGTATGATATGAAAGAGCAAACGGCCATTCCCTGTTTACCTGCAGTAGAAGGCGGTTTGCCAGGATTCCCCAGCAAAAAGAAAATTCTGTGGCCTTTGCCATAGTATTGCAGCAAGCTGAAGGGCCTCAGCTATGAGACACATATATATTGCTAGATGGCCAGATATTGTCTGTTTGTGACCATATTAGGGGAGGAGCGAGGGCAGGTCAGAGACTTGTTTGGGTTGAGGTGATGTTCACCCACTATTTAAGGGGGTCATATATTAGGTTTTGGCCTGCCAAAAAGCTGGCCTCGAATAAACAGTGCCAGCTTGGTCGCCATACTATCCATGTGCTTGGTGGTGCTGAGTGTGTGGATTGAGATAAACAGCAGCATCAAAGTTTAACTTAAGACAGTGACTATCAGCTCAGGATTTGTCCTTGTTTGTGCACTGTAACTGGGCTCATCAGGATGCTGCTTGGAGTCACTGTGCAGAAACTATAACTTGCCCTTTGAGTGAAATATATCACCTGGAGTTTCATTTCCTTTTTTTCTGCATTTTAGACACCCCTGAGGAAGTCTATACTGATGGAACATGATCATGTAGGGTGGTTTGCAGTGTTTGAAGAAATAAAACCCTTTGCTGGACTGCTGTGTGGTTTCGGACTTTTGTTTACCTCACACCTGGTTGCCTGGCTTGTGAGCTGCAAGAGTGTGTGGGCTTCATTCTAAAATAGACACATCCTCATCCCTGAGTATACACATTGGGGGTTATTCTGTGCCATGAATAGCAGGGATGGACATCCCAATGGGGAGGTTAGACGGGGCAGGGAAGGAGTAGATCGGGGGCAGAGGCAGGGCGGGCGGTGGGTAGTCGTCTGCCCTGGGCGTACAGGGCTGATTCCAATGTTGGCCCTGTATGTCCAGGGCCATCGGCTTAGACAGGAAACTTATCCACCTTTGAGGTTGAATAAGTTCCCCGATCTTGCAGGGGATGGTGGCCCGGGGCTCAAAAGAGGCGGCAGGGGCAGAGGAAATTCCCTGCAGCCTGACCCTGGCCTTGGGAAGCCGGATCAGGGGTTGAGCTGCAGGGAAAGCATTTTTCTGTGCCGGTGCTGGGGATTGCAGCTTTAAAATGGAGCAGTGGTGCCATGGCAACCAAGCTGCTGTGGCTCCATTGAAGAGCTGACTGAGTTAGCCGGGGACAGGCCTGCACATAGAGGCCTGTTCGCAATTCTGATCCTGTAGGGATAGACGTGCCCCACGGGATCAGAATCGCAAACTCCTCTGTACCTCCGGATCAGACCAGACGTACAGAGGGGCTGTACATCTCCGATGGAATGAGCTTCATTCGGAAAGTAAACATGTGGCAGGGATCCACCTATATGCACAACGGAAAATGTGCTGCTGCATACATGCTCAGTCCTATAGAGAGCAGCGTCAGCGGCGATGTCTATCTGCATTCTAAAACATGTAAGTGTTCTTCCTATGTGCGATCTGCATGCATGCGGTCATTGACACCCGCATTCACATGCCTGCAGGATCCATTTGTGCTCATATGCACAGCACGTGAAATATCTGCATGTCTAGCTGTGCCTGTGCAGAGTATCAAGCATGATGGCTACAGGTAGCCCAATTTCTCAAGGGCCGAAACAGTAATGCTGTGGAGGCTTGCGCTAGCCAATGAAGAAGTTCTGTACCTACCAGAATGGTGCAAGCCACCACATACTGAAGCGAGGAGGGTCTGGGAGAGCACCCACATGAGTCTAGCCAGGTGAGTCAATCATTCCACACCAATAGGCACATTTCACAGGGGGACACCCAGCTGCTGGCACACAGCCAGTGTAGAGATAGAAAAGGTACATAGGGTTGTGCCAAACAGCAGAAACAATGGGTATGTCACCTAGGCACCAGCCTCTGAGAGTCAGTAAATAGCAGCAGCAGTAGTCAAAGCAATGCAAGAGATCCAAACAGCCACACTCAGGCATTCAGAAACACAAGTAGCACCTGGTTGGGAGAGTGGGCATACACATACAACCCAAGCACACATAGTAATGGAAAGCATTATGTGCCATGAGGCCCATGGACAGAATGGGAGTCACTTGAGTGGTGACCAGATAGACACCAGATAGTCAAAACAGTCATAGGGGAAGGGGTACAAGGAAGCTAGTGTGCCCAGAGAACTCAATCCAGCTGCCCCAGATATGAAGGCAGTGCCATGAACACATGTGCAGCCTGCTCAAGAGTAGTCCCCCACTACCCCACACTTACACATACACACACACTTCCTGCCACTTCAGCCCATGCTAGAGCAGGATCATCTAATTGTTGAAGGGGAGCAGCTGGAGTGGGATCACCAGGGCCGGCACTACCATTAGCAAACTAGGCAGCTTCCTAGACCGCTGACCCTCCGGGGCACCCATTGCTGCTGCTGTTGCCCCTCACTTGGACCTAGAGCAGTGGCAATGGATTGAAACAGCCCCATGGCGCTCACCTGCAGATTTCGGCACTGCAGGGCTGTCAGCTTCCGGCCTCTCTGATGGTTGCTTGGGGACAGTCCTGTTTTCATGGGTTTCGCCCTCATGCAAACAGGAAGTTGACCATCAGAGGGGGTGGAAGCAGACAGCCCCATGGCACCAAAGTTTGCAGGTAAGGGCCACAAGGCTGTTTCGATTCATTGCTGCTGTTGTAGATCCCGGTAAGAGGCAACAGCAGTGGCATTGAGGGATGGGTATCCGGTTGGCCCGGGGGGGGGGGGGGGTGGCGGGTTGCAAGGTATTAGGTTCACCTAGGGTGCCTCATCTTGTGCCAGCCATGGGAATGACACATACAAGGGTGCAAGAATGCTCAGGTTAAGATACATGGAGATATTTATTTATTTATTTAACAGGTTTATACACCACTTTATCTTTCAATTTATTTATTTATTTATTTATATTCTCTTATATACCACGCTATTCTGCATCAGTGCGGTTTACATTGAACAAACTGAAATTACATTGAACAGGGTATTATAACTTGGAGATAACTATTTTACAGGGAACATGGGCTATGGAGGGTTAAGTGGCTTGCCCAAGACCACAAGGAGTATCTGTGGGACTAGAAACCCCAGTCCTTCCGGCCCAAGGTTGCTGTCCTCTAGTGGGATTTGAACCCCCGACCTTCCAGCCTGAAGTACCTTGCCCCAACCACTAGGCCACTCCTCCACTCAATCAAAGCGGTTTACATTTGACAGTAACATTAAACAGTTTACAATTAACTAGGATAAGATCAAATTAACTTGGGTTAACAGAGAGTAGTATTATAAACAAGGCAGGCTTTTGAACAACTGTTATACATTTGATGAGTGAGGGGCTATTCGTTATCATCAGACCCAAACAGTTTCAGCGGATCTTAAGGGTTCAGGGAATGGGTTCTAGATGGTGGGTGCAAACAGGGTGAAATCTCTATTGAGTGCTTTTTGTCTTAAGAACTAGGATGGCAAGTAGATTCTGATTGTTGCATCTTCGTGATCTTCTGTCTGGGGCTTTGTTTATTAAAGTTTGTAGGCAGATTGCAGAATGATTTTGTAGGAGATTGAAAATAGTAATGACTGTTTTGTATGTTATTCTTTGTGATACTGGTAGCCAGTGGAGGTTCTTTAAAATGGGTGTGATATGATTGTATCTGGATGTACCGATTATAATCCTGGCGGCAGTATTCTGGGCCATCTTTAGTGGGCATGGTGTTTGTTTTGGGAGACCTGTGGTAGAGGATATTACAATAGTCTGTTGTTGTTAAGTGCCGTCGAGTCGGAGTCGACTCATGGCGGCCCTCTGGATAGCTATCCTAAATTGTGTTTGCTCTTCAGTCAGTTGAAAGACTGGTACCCGTAGCTGCTGTTATTGTATCGATCCATCTCATTGCTGGCCTTCCTCTTTTGCGTTGACCTTCTATCTTGCCAAGCATGATGTCTTTCTCTAATGATCTCTCTCTTCGCATGATGTGTCCAAAGTATGAAAGTCGAAGTCTTGTCATCTGAGCTTCTAAAGAAAGCTTAGGTTTGATCTCCTCTAGTACCGACTGGTTTGTTCTTCGGGCAGTCCATGGTATATTTATTTTATTTATTTATTTATTTATTTATTTATCTATTTCTTCTATACCGCCCCTTCCAGAGATCAAGGGCGGTTTACATGGAACAAGTCAACACTTTTGTATACTTCTGTATACCATTACATTGAACAGAAATTTCCAACTTTTTACAGATAATAGTGTGATGAACTGTCAAAACTATTTACATTTTGTATACTTTTGTATACTTCTGTATCATTATATTAAATAGTAAAACAATTTCTAACTTTTTACAGGTAATAAGGCGATGAACTGTCAAAACTATTTACAATGGTTATTTACAAAAGGTTATATACAATGAGTTATGGGGTAGAATATTCATACACAGTATTCACAGTATTCACCGCCAGCACCATAATTCAAAGGCATCAATTTTCTTCCTGTCTTCAAGTACATTCGTAGCAAAAAACCCGTGAGAGAGTCAGTTGGTCCATTAGATGATAAAGGGGTTAAAGGAGCACTAAGAGGCGACAAGGCGATAGCGGAGAGACTGAATGAATTCTTTGCTTCGGTCTTTACTGAGGAAGATGTAGGGATGTTACCCACGACTGAAGTGGTATTTAAAGGTGTAGAAGAATTGAAGGAAATATCGATACATCGGGAAGATGTCCTACAACTATTAGATAAACTGAAGAGTAGCAAATCACCTGGGCCGGATGGTATACATCCAAGGGTGTTGAAAGAACTGAAATTTGAGATTGCAGACCTGCTATCAGTAATCTGTGAACTATCATTAAAATCATCTCTAATACCTGAGGATTGGAGGATCGCCAATGTAACACCAATTTTTAAAAAGGGTTCGAGGGGTGATCCGGGAAACTACAGACCGGTGAGCCTGACATCAGTACCGGGAAAAATGGTAGAAACCATCATAAAGAATAAAATTACTCAGCATATAGATAGTCATGACCTAATGGGAGACAGCCAACATGGCTTTAGACAAGGAAGATCTTGTCTTACTAATCTGTTATGTTTTTTTGAAGGAGTGAATAAACAGGTGGACAAAGGTGAGTCGGTTGATATTGTGTATCTGGACTTTCAGAAAGCCTTTGACAAGGTCCCTCATGAGAGACTTTTGGCAAAACTAAAGAGTCATGGGATAGGAGGCAGTGTACTACTGTGGATCAGGAACTGGTTAAAAGATAGAATGCAGAGGGTAGGGCTAAATGGCCAATTTTCCCAATGGAGAAAGGTGAATAGTGGTGTACCCCAGGGATCTGTGCTGGGTCCGCTGCTTTTTGACATATTCATAAATGACCTGGAAAGTGGAATAACGAGTGAGGTTATCAAATTTGCTGATGACACAAAACTATTTAAAGTTGTTAAAACCCAGGAGGATTGTGGAAAATTGCAAGAGGATCTTGATAAATTGGAAGACTGGGCATCAAAATGGCAGATGAAATTTAATGTGGAGAAGTGCAAGGTTATGCACCTAGGGAAGAACAACCCAAACTATGGTTACACGATGCAAGGTTCCACATTAGGAACCACCACCCAAGAAAAAGATTTAGGCGTCCTTGTGGATACCATGTTAAAACCCTCGGCCCAGTGTGCAGCGGCGGCCAAGAGAGCAAATAGAATGCTAGGTATGATAAGGAAAGGAATGGAAAATAAAACAAAAGATATTATAATGCCTCTATATCGTTCCATGGTGAGACCGCACCTTGAATATTGTGTGCAATTCTGGTCGCCATATCTTAAAAAGGATATAGCGATTTTAGAAAAGGTTCAGAGAAGAGCCACCAAAATGGTAAAGGGGATGGAAGGCTACTCCTATGAAGAAAGGCTAAAAAGGTTGGGGCTCTTTAACCTGGAAAAGAGACGGCTGAGGGGAGATATGATAGAAGTCTATAAATTAATGAACGGAGTGGAACGGGTAAACGTAGATCGATTGTTTACCTTATCAGAATATAGAAAGACTAGGGGACATGCAATGAAGCTACAGGGTAAACTATTTAAGACTAATAAAAGAAAATATTTTTTCACTCAACGTGTAATCAAACTCTGGAATTTGTTACCGGAGGATGTAGTAAAGGCTGTTAGTGTAGCTGGGTTTAAAAAAGGTTTGGACAAGTTCCTGGAGGAAAGGTCCATAAACCATTATTAAGAAGGGACCCAGGATATCAATGCTTGAACCAATACAAGCATTGTGGAACCTGTGTCCCTTGGGGAAACTGCTAGGTACGTATGACCTAGATTGGCCACTGTTGGAAACAGAATACTGGGCTTGATGGACCTTGGTCTGACCCAGTATGGCATATCTTATGTTCTTATGTTCTTATGTTCTTATGTCTTTTTCACTGTCCAGCTTTCACATTCATATGATGTTATTGAAAATACCATGGCTTGAACAAGTCAAATCTTTGTATGGAGAGAGACATCTCTGCTCTTGAGAATCTTATCTAGGTCTTTCATAGCCATTCTGCCAACAGCAATGTGTCGTCTGATTTCTTGACTGCTTGTTGCTTCTTTATTGATAGTTGATCCAAGTAGGTTAAAGTTGTTCACAATTTCAATTTCTTCTCCTTCAACGATGAACCTGTTGATTATGCCAGTTGTCATGATCTTTGTCTTCTTTACATTAAGGTGCAGGCCCATTTTGAGACTATGTTCTTTGATTGTGAGAAGCAAATGTTTCAGATCATCTTCACTTTCAGCCAGTAATGTGGTATCATCAGCATAGCGAAGGTTGTTGATGAGTCTTCCACCAATCTTCACACCTCTATTGTCTTCATACAATCCTGCTTCTCTGATGATTTGTTCTGCATATAAATTAAACAGGTATGTTTATGTTTTTATTAAAACATTTTTTATACCGCCCAATACCAGTGGCGTTTGGGCGGTTCACAATCGGTAAAATAACATTAAAATTACAGGCTGCTAAGAAACTGAAAGGAACGCCAGTTAAAAATAAAAGCGACAGAGGAGAGACAAAGGATAGAAGAACAAAGCAAGCAGAGGTACATCAACATGAGAAGGGGGAGGGAGACAAGGATGGGGAAGGGAGATCATATGCCAGACTAAAAAGATGGGTTTTGAGTTGTTTTTTGAAATCTTGGTAGGACTGCTCTGAGCGGAGGGAAGGGGGAAGTGAATTCCAAAGTCTAGGACCCAAAAAATAGAAAGCCGAGGAGCGAGTGGATTCAAGGTGGGCTTGGGAAGGGGAAGGGAGGGACATACGGTTAACGTGAATAGAACGGAGCAGACGATGAGGGGTACGGAAATGAATCGGGTCAGCAACATAGAGAGGGGTACCTGTGTGAATTACCTTATGTGCAAATGTGAGAATCTTGTACTGAATGCAAAATGAGATCAGTAACCAATGATGGTGCAGAAGGAGGGGAGTGACGTGGTCGTAGCAAGAAGCACAAGACAGTACATGGACCGCAGCATTCTGAATGCGTTGTAAACGGGAGAGTTGAGATTGTGGTAGGCCAGCTAAGGAAACATTACAGTAATCAAGACGGGACATTACAAAAGAGAGAATAAGTGTAGCTAAAGCAGAAGGTGAGAGAAAAGGGCGTACAGCCCGAAGCTGTTTAAGGGAGAGAAAAGAACGTTGAACTATTGAAGAGACATGTTCCTTGAATGAGAGAGAGGAGTGAAGAATAACACCAAGATACCTGAGAGAAGAAACAAGAGGAATGGGCTGGGAGGAAAAAGAAGGGGCACAGGCAGATTTTGCAGGCAGTCTTTAAATTCCAGTGGTATATTCTCAAGGTCATATTTTGCTGCATTCCTGAGTGGTTTGCTCTTTTTCAACTTTAGCTTGAGTTTGCATACTAGTAGTTCATGATCTGTACCACAGTCAGCTCCAGGTTTTGTCTTTGTTGATGTTACAGAGCTTTTCCATCGTTGACTTCCACAGATGTAGTCAATTTGATTTTTATAGAATCCATTGGGTGAAGTCCATGTGTACAGTTGCCGCTTGTGTTGCTGGAAGAAGGTGTTTGAGATGAATAGATCATTGGTCTTGCAGAATTCTATCAGTCTTTCTCCAACTTCATTTCTGTTGCCAAGTCCATATTTTCCAACTACTTTGCCTTCTTCTTTGTTGCCAACTTTTGCGTTCCAGTCACCCATGACTATCAGGATAACCTGTTTGCATGTTCTGTCAATTTCAGCTTGTACTTGTTCATAGAACTCTTCAATTTCATTCTCTTCTGCAGCTGTTGTTGGGGCATATACTTGAATTATAGTTGTGTTGATAGGCAATCCTCGTAGACGAATAGAGATTAAGCGTTCGCTGACTGCATTGTATTTCATTACAGTTCTTGCAAGTTTCTTCTTTATTATAAATGCAACACCATTTCTTCTTTGTCTTTCATTTCCAGCATAGTAGACCATGTGATCATCTGATGCAAAGTGCCCGATGCCAGTCCATTTCAGTTCGCTGACACCCAACAGATCAAGTTGTACACGTTCCATTTCATTCTTGACCACCTCCAACTTCCCTTGGTTCATGCTTCATACATTCCATGTTCCAATGTGTAAGACATCTTTACAGCTTCTGACTCTCATTTCATGCACAACTACATCAGCAGTCAGACTTCCTGAGGGCTTTGATCCAACCACATCATAAATGCTGGTTTTACTCTGAAAAGTCTTCAGCTCTTCCCCAGTAGCTAGTTGAGTGCCTTCTGACCTGGGGGTCTCATCTTCCAGCACCATAGCACAATTTGTTTTGTTGTAACTATCCATTGGGTTTTCATGGCAAGATACAGAAGTAGATTGCCGGGCCTTTCTTCCGCGCAGTTTAAGTTTGGTGTTGTTGCCGTTGTCACAAAAGTGTGATCCTCCGCCGTCAACACTATCCCATTCTGCTGCTGCCCAGTTGGGTGGTTTGTCTTGGTCTGGCATCTCAGCTGAGACCTGTCCATCTTGGGAGACCCTGCCAGTAGTTAAACTACTGATAGTTTAGCTCTCAGCATCACTGATGCACGCAAGCCCTCACAGCACGACAAGCTGCAAACCAAGTGAGAGTACAATAGTCTAGGTGTGGTGTAACTGTGGCTTGACAGACAGATGTGAAATCACTTGTATCCAGGAGTGGGCATAGGTTTTGTAGTATCCTCAACTTGTGGTATGCAGAATTAGTTGTTTTTTTGATGTGTGAGAGTATGTTCAAATTCTGGTCTAATCTGTTGCCCAAATATTTGACTTCTGTTTTGATGTCCAATTCTGTATTGTTGATTCTTAGTTTTGCTGGAAGAGTGAAGGTTGAATCTCTTGCAACATGGAGGACTTTAGATTTATTATAGTTTACAGAGAGGTTAAGGTTTGAGAGGCATTGTGTGATGGTGTGTAATCAGAGCTTTTTGTGGAGAAAGGGTTGTAAACCATTATGTGTCTGCATAGATATGGAAAAGAACATGGTGTTTTCTTATAACTGCACATATTGGTTGGATGTAAATGTTGAAGAGTAATGCAGATAGAGCGGACCACTGAAGCACCCCTTGTTGATGTTTGAATGGGTTTGAAGTCAGTGTACCTACTTTGACCTGTTGCTGTCGGTCTGTTAAGAATGATTTAAACCAGTCCAGAGTCGTGTTGTAGAGACCAAGTTCCTATAGTCTGGATAGCAGAATATGGTGGTTAATGGAGTTGAATGCAGCAATGATGTCAAAGAATATCATGATGAATCCTTGCCCAGATTTTTTAATCCCTCTGATTAGGGTGTCAAATAGGGTCATCAGGAGTGCTTCAACACTGTGGAAGGAGCGGAAGCCATGCTGTTGGGTGTCTAGGGGTGCATGAGTATCAATGTGCTCTTGGAGTTGCTGTTGTGCTATTTTTTTGATTATCTTGGTGATAAAGGGTATGCTCGAGATAGGTCTGAAAGAGCTGGGTGTTGTTGGGTCAAGTGAAGGCTTTTTTAGGATTGATCTGATGGAGGGTTTCTTGAGTACACGGGACATGTAGCCTTGAGTGAGTGAAGAGTGGGCAATTTTCAGGCACGTTGGTGAAAGGTCTGTTCTTGTGATCTTGATTCATGAGGCTGGCAGTGGTCTAATGGAGAAATGGTGGTGTTAATATTTGATATGATGTGATCGAGTTCTTTGGTGGTTATCATCTTGAATGTGTCCCATATGTGTATGGGTTTATCTATCATGGTGGGATGTTGTGGAGTAATACTATTGTATATGGGTGGCTGGAGGTGTATTTGCTATGTAGATAATTAGCCTTTTGCTTGAGGGTTCAGGCTTGGAGCTGTATAATGATCTTGGTTGGGGTTTCTTTTGAATGAATTTGCAATGGCTAAAAGCTCTCTGGGGCAGTTACGTGATCTCAGGATAATGTTTGAGTGATATTCTCTTGCATTGTTTATTAATGATGTGTATTCTCTCTGTTTTTTTGGGTATAAATCTCTGAGTATAAATCTTTGTGCCAATATCATAAGTCATGGCCATAGAATGGCCAGGACATAAACCTCACACTTATACATAGACAGGTGGCTCAAGTAGTCACACAAATGAAGATAATCAGGTTTAGAAATATATGTCCAATGATGTGTTTGCATGTGCACAAATCCACCAATGCAACCATGCAGCTCTTCACCATACCCTGCCCTTAATTCGTGCAATCTGGCCCTGCTTTGGGGTACATGAGCAACTGCATACCCAGTATGGGAGCCCATCCTATCACATCATCCCCTGCCAGCCCATGACATCTGGCCA
Source organism: Ichthyophis bannanicus (assembly GCA_033557465.1). Classification (NCBI taxonomy): domain Eukaryota; kingdom Metazoa; phylum Chordata; class Amphibia; order Gymnophiona; family Ichthyophiidae; genus Ichthyophis; species Ichthyophis bannanicus. The sequence continues at coordinate 72,543,884 of CM066049.1, read as the reverse complement.
AACACATGGCCACTGCAAAGGCTTGGAATATCATCTGTGGCAGCCCTCCCACACATTCAGCCACGAAATGGTCCAGAGAAGAGGTGACCACTAGGATGTGACACAGGGATACAGACACAGTTCTGGTGGAGAATCTGTCTACACCCATGCCAGCATGCACACTATGTCTGATGTTGAATGCCATGTCCCTACCTAGACCATAGCTCTGTATCAGTCCCATAGTACACTGTAAGACATGACTCCAGTGCCAGGGATCATTCATGCCTGAATCATAGCTGACAGTGGCTAGAGTCTGTGATCACAATGCTTGTGCAGGTGTCGCCATGTCATTCGACTGTCACTGGCCAATCACCCATTCACCCTGCAGTGTTACCCAGTTACTGGACCCTATCTGGCAGACTGTGTGCCCACAGCATGTGCAGAGGAATTCACCAGCACATCTTGAAGGAGGAATGGCAACATAACATACACTGTTGGAACATAGTGAATGAATGCATTTCATGTCCTACTTACAGAAGATGGGGAATCTGGAGATGCACTGGAGAGCAACAGCACAGGCATCAGCAGCCAGACCTGTAGAAAGAGTCACACACCATAGGCCATCATCACCAAGGATGACAGTGGCAGTCCAGCAGAGGTAGAGGAGCAGGAGTCCAGAGATGAGGGCACCAAGGGTGATGACCAGGCCACTGCCCACATGGAGGAGGAGGGTGTTGTCAAGGTGGATGATCTACAGCTTTCATTTCTTTCTCTCTTTGACAATGATCAAGCATCTGGGGAGGCCACAGGGACTGATGACACCCAGGACATTTGTAGCACCAGTTACCAGAGTCATCAACTCCTGTGCTGTGCATCTACTGCAGCATGATGTTCATCATCAGGCACAGTGAGCTTTCAAACCCGAGCTGTTAAGATAGATGCTCATCCTCCACGAATGCCATATCACTTACAGGAGAGATAGCTGCAAGCAGCAGAGACCTTCAATGAGTCCATCTTGGGGTTGTGCAGGGATTTGCAAAACTTCATGGTGCAATGTACCATGGCCCACCCCCCTGCACTTTTGGAAGCCACCACAGTGCCATTTGTGGTCCTGGCATCCCCATTTGCATGAGCACCAAAGAAGAAGGCACCTCCACTGTCAACAGCCACCATCACCACTATCAGCTCTGCTCTTTATACTTCAAAGTGCATTATCACCTCCTTGTATCAGAAATATAAAGCAAGAAAGTCCAAACTTATATTAAATGCTCCACCATATTGAGATAGAGCTGTGCCCAAAAGATTTTTGAGACAAACATGACCCTGATCTAGCCGGCAGTTTTCACCTCACCAGGAGCTTCTTCAGGGTAATCATCACCAGGTGAAAACTACCGGCTAGATCGGGGTCACGTTTGTCTCAAAAATCTTTTGGGCACAGCTCTTCCTCAATATGGTGGATTAGATTTTGTCTGACATGCTGTCTGAGATTTTGTAATCCCTTGAATTTCAGAAACTGGTCTGTAGTTACCAACTTCTTCCTTACTCAGACACCACATTCGCCCAGCTCCAGTCTTCTGTGATCTCTCATGACTTGAAAGAAGTCTTAAAAAGTCAGTGAGCGAAGCCATTAGTATTTCCGTAAGTTCTTTTGATACCCTTGGATGAATCCCATCTGGCCCTATCGTTTTGTTCACTTTTAGTTTTGCTAGCTCCTCATGAACACAATATGCTGAAAATAGCGTGAATTCTATCTCATCTCCATTCCTATTCATGATGTTTTCTGAGGTCTCGTTACCAGCCCTTCATCTGTGAACACAGAACAGAAATACTTGTGTTGCAATTCCGCTTTATCCTCATCAGTTTATTTATTATTTATTTTTATTTCTTATATACCGCGCTTTTAATCAGTGCGGTTTACAAATGAACAATTCAAACACAATGATACAGTCAGCATTGGTTTTTTACAATGAACAGGGTACAAAAAACTTGGCGGTAAACAGGGTTAACTATATACAAAAAACGTGGTGGAAAGTAGGATTAACTATGTACATGGCATTTTTGGTTAACTACATGGTAGTGGTAAATAGATATAATTATAGTACAGTATAAATACGGTATGGGTAAAGTGTGCAAGTATGAACCATCATGATTAGCCATTTTCCACTGGGGTCAAGTGGGCAAGATCAACATGCGGGCTATGTTCAATCGGAGTTGCTTCAGGGTAGTATATTAGGAACAAGTGATGTTTTAAGACCTTTCTGAATGTCGTGAGACTAGTGATGGCTCTAATTTCGGGTGGAAGGGCATTCCAAGCTCTGGGCGCAAACAGTGAGAAGGCTCTAGAGGCTGTTGATTTAGACATTTTGTAAGGAGTTTCGGAAGGTCAATGGAGTTCAATGCAGCAGATCTGGATCTGTTTGTTGGAGTGACATGTATCATATTGCTGATAGGTGATAGGGATGGGCTCTTTGCAGCTTTAAAGTCATGACAAGGGTTTTATATAGGGTTCTGGCCTGGAGGGGTAGCCAGTGTAAACTCTTCAGTATTGGAGTTATGTGCTCTGAGCGTGGAGCACCTATGAGAATTCTCGCGGCTCCATTCATGGCCAGACGGAGGGGATTTAGAGTAGATTGTGGGAGACCGTGTAGTATGATATTGACAAAATCCAGGTGTGGTAGTACCAGGGCTTGGAAGATAGTGCGGAAATCGGAGTAGTCAAGAAGAGGTCGGAGATTACGTAGGGATCGAATCTTTTGGTAAATTGAGTTTGTTGCTTTCTTGATGTGTGCTGACATATCAAGCCGCTGATCTAATGTAATCCCTAAGTATCGGATTGTGGGTTGTGCCTTCAGCTCAATGTTGTTTACTTGTAATGAGGCAGGGGGTATGAATGTTGGATTCCGTGTTACGAATAGGACGTCTGTTTTGTTGTGATTTATACGTAGATTCTGTTTGAGGAGCCAGTTTGATACAGCTTCGAAGCACTGAACTATTGTTGTAAAATCTGGTTGTTTTACGTTGAATGGAGCATACATCAGGATGTCATCCGCATATGCTAGACATTGAATGTTGAAGGTACGTATCACATCACAGATTGGCTGCATATAGATATTGAACATTAGTGCGGACAAGGAGGATCCCTGAGGGACACCTTGTTTAAGTGGGAATGAATCAGATGTTGCTTCTCCTGTTCTGACTTGTTGCTGTCTATCAGATAAGTAAGATTTGCACCAATTCAGGGCTAGACCTTGAATACCCTTCTCTTTGAGGCGCTGTAGGAGAGTATTGTGGTTTACTGAATCAAATGCGGCAGCTATGTCGAGAAAGATGAGAATGAACCCTTGATGGATATTGTCGATGCTTATGATTAGGTTATTGAAGAGGGTTGTGAGGAGAGTGTCAACACCATGTTCTTCTCTAAAACCATGTTGTGAGGGGTCCAGAGGAGCTTCTGAGTCAACATGTTGTTGTATTTGTCGTTGGACCACTTTTTCCATGATTTTTGCTAGAAGAGGGATGCTAGAGATCGGTCTAAAAGATTCAACTTTTGTTGGGTCTAGCTTGCTGTTCTTCAGAAGGGGGTGGATGGATGAATGCTTGAGGCTCTGGGGGAAGGATCCAGTTGAGAAGGAATGGTTGACAATCTTGCTTATAGTTGGGCTAAGTTCATGTCGTAGTTCTTTGATCCACATGGCTGGGCAGGGGTCGTTAGGTGCAGTAGTTAAGTTAATAGCTGCTATTATTTCTTCAATCTCTTTGTTGGATACCTGAGAGAAATTGTCAAGTGTGGCTAGTTGAGTCACAGTCTGTGGGGTGGAAGGTGTTGATGCTGTGAGGATCGAACTGGTCTGTATCATTTTTGATTGTAGGTATTCAGCATAATCTTGAGGGTGTGGCATAGGTGGTTGGGTTGTGATTGGATCACCTGTTAAGGATTTAACAATATTGAAGAGGTCATGTGGCTTGTTTAAGGACCGCATTAGTGTATCCGAGTGGTATTTCTTTCTTTTCTCCATTGTCATCTTCCGGTGAGTTTGTAAGTATGAATTGTATGAGCAGAGTGCATCAGGAGATCGGGAGGAACGCCAGCGTCTCTCAAGTCTGCGTAGGTGGAGGAGAGATTCTTGTAGTTCAGATGAGAACCATGGTTTTTGTTTGCCCTTGGTCTTGATCCTGTCAGTAGCAGGGATGCAGGCAGCGGCTTTCAATGTGTTGTCCCAGTTCGTTATTAAGTCATCTTGAGAAGGTAAGTCCTTGTGGAGGGCAGGTAGGATTTTCTCCAAGACTTCAATCTTATTGAAAGGGCGGAAGCGAGTTTCAAGGGCACTTGGGGGGCGACCTGATTTGTTGCTGTCGTTGGAGAGGTGTTCAGTGGGGATGTAGAAGAGGGGTAAATTGTGATCAGACCAGGGAATAAGGGTTATGGAGATCGGGGGCTTCTGAGATGTGTTGAGTACCGCTTGAGGAGCGAAGATTAAATCCAATGTGCCTCCTTTGATATGGGTGGGAGCGTCAATAAGTTGTTCATATCCTAGTTGGCACATGGCTTCGAGGAATGCTGAGGAGTGTGAGGTTTGTAGCGATGGTAGGTTAAAGTCCCCCATTAGCCAGTTAGGGGATTGTGGGTTGGGAGAGGTAAATGCAATGTTGATTATTGATGGAAGGTCCTCTGGGGAGGGTGACGATGCTCGATAGAGTAGATTGATCGTACAGCTCCTATTAGATATGGAAAGAGCATCAAGGTATGGAGTGCTGATGGTATTGCTCAGTTTGAATTGGAGGTCCGATTTGGCGAGAATGAGTGTGCCACCACCTCTCTGGTTAGATCTGTGGCAGGCATAGACGGAAAATTCTGGTGGAATCATCTGGTTGATGAGGACGTTGTCATTGTCAGTTAGCCATGTCTCGGTTATCAGCAGTATGTCCAGGTTATGTGCTACTATCAGATCAATAGCTGCAGACCATTTGGAACGTATAGATCTGGCATTTATTAAGGCGCACTTGAGTAGACGATTGGTCTTGTGCTTCTCAGTAGGGTCTTTGTCAGAGAGCAGCAGTGGGATATGTAGGAGGTGTGAATAGGGTATTCTGGTTCTCATGGTGGAGAGGCAGGGATGTTCCATTGAGCACCTTCCCATGCTATAAAGGATAGGGATCTGCTTAATGCAAGGGTCTAGGGCCAGTGTTAGGACTGGGATTGATGCGATGAGCAGGATGGGGACTAAGAGAGGTATTTGATACATAATAGGGGACATGGCTATAGGCAGCGTGGTCAGCTGAAGAGGAGATAATTGAGTGCCCTGGAATAGTCAGCAGAGAAAGCAATATACAGCAAAGCAAACAAATTATATAACTAGTTGTGCAGTTTGTTTCCTTAGTGGAGTGGTATTTGTCACTTTGTTACTTTCTCTCGGTGGCAGAGAAAGGTACCTGTGAGAGCCTGCAGTTAGCAGGAAGTAGCACTACTAGTGGGGAGTATTAATTTGGAAATGCGGTTATCTGTGAGGTTTTTTTAGACAGGCAATGATAATAACATCACAGGCTAATACGCAATAGTAGCAGTACTACAATGATAGTCTGCAGTTGGAGAAAGCGACAACCATGGGGTATATCAGTCAGGCAGTGCTATAACAAATTACAGACTACTCACTACAAAAAAAAAAACGGCTGTGTAAATTAGTATTAGGATTCAAGCAGGGGTAGTAGGGCGGTAGCTAGTTAACGGCAGCCGCAAAGGTAAGATATAGGCTAGCTTGAGGAATGGTTACAGACAATGGCTTGACTAGGTATGCTAACAGTATCCAATACAATCAGAACAGACAGTATGTTAACAGTATTAAATCAGATAGTTCATTTAGCTGTAGTATACTTGCGGTGGTCAGCAGATCGTCTGGGTGAAGGTGGGAGCGAGTTCGACCTCCAGGGAACTCAGCTGTTTGATTATGTAGATCTTATGTAACAATGAGCAGTGCTGTTCCTGAGATGACCCAAAAACTATGTGGTTTCAGGTTTGAGTGGCCTTACTCCTGGTCCACGCCTAAGGGCCACGCCAAAGGGCCCTCTGGCGAGGCCCTCAGGCGCGGGTCCGCCAGGCGCAGGCGCGCCGGATGGCGCAGCCTTTTAAAGGTTGCTGCTGTGCGCCCCAATTGGGCGGGATGTTGCCGCTGCTCCTCTCGCTGCCGGAGGCTCGATCCCCGGACTGGGGAGAGCTGATGATGGTGGTGAGAGCAAGAGAACCACGCGCCGGATGGCGCAGCCTTTTAAAGGTTGCTGCTGTGTGCCCCGATTGGGCGGGATGTTGCTGCTGCTCCTCTCGCTGCCGGAGGCTCGATCCCCGGACTGGGGAGAGCTGATGATGGTGGTGAGAGCAAGAGGACCACGCGCCGGATCAGTTTCTACATATTCCTCCCCTTCCCCCTTGAATCTCACAATACCTATTACTAACATAACCAAAAATAAAAAAGTCTTGCCCCATGTTTACTGTATTGACTGTTTATTCATCCATCTTCCTTTTTTTCTTTTCTAGTTTACCAGCTTCCCTTAGCTTCTCCAGATATTGCTGTTTGTCTTCCTCTTACTGTGATTTCTTATAGTTTATGAAGGCTAACCTTGCTTTCCTTTCCTTTTCAGCTACTTAGTTTGAAAACCACGGCAGCCTCCTTTTCCTCTTACTTTTATTTACTTTCCTAATAAAAAGGTTTGTTGCCTTTAAACTATCTCCTTTCAGTTTTGCCCACTGTTTTTCCACTTCCCCCCATTTCCTTCCAGCTAATGACTCCTTGAGGTGTTCCCCCATCTTTGCATCTAGTTTTCCTGAAATCTAGGACCCTCGAATGAACCATTTCCACCAGTGTCTTAACATTGAAGCTCACCATCCAATGATCACTGCATATCAGATGATCACCTACTACAACGTTAGAAACACTCTCCTCATTTGTAAGCACCAAGTCCAGTATGTCCCCTCACGAGTGGGTTCTGTTTCCAATTGCTGGAACAGTTCTCCCTATAATTTGATCTTCAGTAGCTAGAATTTCTTTATCAAATTAAAGTCTGCATAGAGACTAAATAGAAACTATTGCCAGCGGAACGTTAAGGCCTACAGAGCAAGCAGTTCAGTGACAATGCCGTCACAATGATTTCACTTCATTTAGGGATAAAACAGCCATTGAGACTGCTGAGAGACTTTGCTTACATAGAACTAGATTCCAGTGATTAAATTCTCAATTCATATATTTAATAGAACTTGACAATAAGTCATTGACAATTAACTTTGTGGCAATTAAAAGAAAAAAGTAGATTTTGATTTAGTTTAATAGTTAAGACCAGATCAATAAGTGAGATCTTTAACGTTTATATTACAATGTGACAGTGGCACTTGGATCTGAACTCCTTTTTTGATTAAAGAAATTGATTGGAAGTTCAGGCATTATTTCCTAATATAAAGCGTTTGCCCAATGGTTTTGCCAGACCCTGATTTGTGAGCTCTTTGAGTTTTATATAACAATGTTACAGGGACACACTTGAGGGGACATTTACCAAAGGGAGCTAGCTGCCAGCATGTGTTCTGGTGCACACTGAAGTCACGCTAGGACACGTGTGGCCAGTTAATGCAGGGCCATGACAATTAATGCAGGATGATTCCCATACAAACTGTGGAATCCATGTTAGGGTCACAAGTGGGTGGGTTAGGGGCAAACTCAGCACAGTTAGCGCCGGGTTCATACCACACACTGTGTCCAGAGTGATTAGCGCAGGGTCATCTAATACCACTCAGTAGTGAAAGGGTTACTTGAACTTGAAAGACATTGACATTGGGCTTGGAATTATTCCTCAGTACAAAGTGCTTGCTCAGTGGTTTTGTCAGACCCTGATTGGTGGCTCTAAAGGAATAGATGATTGGCCAGCCTATAGAGCGTCCTTTAAATGATGCATATTTTAATAGTGCTTTTGCAGGTTGGATCTAGAAGTAAGAAGAAAAGACAGTAACATTTGTTTATGGTATAGATGAGAAATCATTCCACAGATCATCAGTTTGAGTCCTAACACAGCTCAGACATAATGGCGGCTATGTTGACTCTGCTGATGGAGAAATTTTTTTTTAGTGCCGTTAAGTCCTGACAACTCAGCTTCCTCTGGGTTTTCTGGGCAATGTATCACTAGAAGTAGATTGCCAGGTCCTTTCTTCCAAGGCATTGGAGGGTAAAGTGACTTGCCCAAGGTGTGCCAGTGGGAACTGAAGACTTGATCTTCCGGGCAGGGCCGTACCGAGGGAAGATCGCGCTCTGTGCGACTTGCACATTGGGCGTGCACCCCCCTCCCCCCCCACAGCAGGAGAGAAGAGGTGAGCAGGGAGGGAAAGATCTGATTAGCATGCCGGCGGAAGGCTTAAAGGGCACATTTTAGAACATAAGAACATAAGATATGCCATACTGGGTCAGACCAAGGTCCATCAAGCCCAGTATTCTGTTTCCAACAGTGGCCAATCTAGGTCATATGAACCTAGCAGTTTCCCCAAGAGACACAAGTTCCACAATGCTTGTACTGGGTCAAGCATTGATATCTTCAGTCACTTCTTAATAATGGTTTATGGACCTTTCCTCCAGGAACTTGTCCAAACCTTTTTTAAACCCAGCCACACTAACAGCCTTTACTACATCCTCCGGTAACAAATTCCAGAGTTTGATTACAAGTTGAGTGAAAAAATATTTTCTTTTATTAGTCTTAAATAGTTTACCCTGTAGCTTCATTGCATGTCCCCTAGTCTTTCTATATTCTGATAACGTAAACAATCGATCTACGTTTACCCATTCCACTCCTTTCATTAATTTATAGACTTCTATCATATCTCCCCTCAGCCGTCTCTTTTCCAGGTTAAAGAGCCCCAACCTTTTTAGCCTTTCTTCATAGGAGTATCCTTCCATCCCCTTTACCATTTTGGTGGCTCTTCTCTGAACCTTTTCTAAAATCGCTATATCCTTTTTAAGATACGGCGACCAGAATTGCACACAATATTCAAGGTGCGGTCTCACCATGGAATGATATAGGGGCATTATAATATCTTTTGTTTTATTTTCCATTCCTTTCCTTATCATACCTAGCATTCTATTTGCTCTCTTGGCCGCCGCTGCACACTGGGCCGAGGGTTTTAACATGGTATCCACAATGACGCCTAAATCTTTTTCCTGGGTGGTGGTTCCTAATGTGGAACCTTGCATCGTGTAACCATAGTTTGGGTTGTTCTTCACTAGGTGCATAACCTTGCACTTATCCACATTAAATTTCATCTGCCATTTTGATGCCCAGTCTTCCAATTTATCAAGATCCTCTTGCAATTTTTCACAATCCTCTTGGGTTTTAACAACTTTAAATAGTTTTGTGTCATCTGCAAATTTGATCACTTCACTCGTTATTCCACTTTCCAGGTCATTTATGAATATGTCAAAAAGCAGCGGACCCAGCACAGATCCCTGGGGTACACCACTATTCACCTTTCTCCATTGGGAAAACTGGCCATTTAGCCCTACCCTCTGCTTTCTATCTTTTAACCAGTTCCTGATGCACAATAGTACACTGCCTCCTATCCCATGACTCTTTAGTTTTGCCAAAAGTCTCTGATGAGGGACCTTGTCAAAGGCTTTCTGAAAGTCCAGATACACAATATCAACCGACTCACCTTTGTCCACCTGCTTATTCACTCCTTCAAAAAAACATAACAGATTAGTAAGACAAGATCTTCCTTGTCTAAAGCCATGTTGGCTGTCTCCCATTAGGTTGTGACTATCTACATGCTGAGTAATTTTATTCTTTATGATGGTTTCTACCATTTTTCCAAGGTACTGACATCAGGCTCACCGGTCTGTAGTTTCCCGGATCACCCCTGGAACCCTTTTTAAAAATTGGTGTTACATTGGCGATCCTCCAATCTTCAGGTATTAGAGATGATTTTAATGATAGTTCACAGATTACTGATAGCAGGTCTGCAATCCCATATTTCAGTTCTTTCAACACCCTTGGATGTATACCATCCGGCCCAGGTGGTTTGCTACTCTTCAGTTTATCTAATAGTTGTAAGACATCTTCCCGATGTATCGATATTTCCTTCAATTCTTCCGCACCTTTAAATACCACTTCAGTCATGGGTAACATCCCTACATCTTCCTCAGTAAAGACCGAAGCAAAGAATTCATTCAGTCTCTCCGCTATCGCCTTGTCGCCTCTTAGTGCTCCTTTAACCCCTTTATCATCTAATGGACCAACTGACTCTCTCACAGGTTTTTTGCTACGAATGTACTTGAAAAGGTCTTTATTTCGCATTTTTGCTTCCACAGCAAGCTTCTTCTCAAATTCTCTCTTTGCCTGCCTTATCAATGCCTTGCATTTGACTTGCCAGTGCTTGTGCTGTTTCCAGGTTTCGTCGTTTGGCTCTTTTTTCCATTTCCTGAAAGATGCCTTTTTGGCATCAACAACCTCTCTGACCTCACCTTTAAACCATGCTGGCAGTTTTTTGGACTTCCTTCCACTTTTCTTAAAGTGTGGAATACAGCTGGTCTGGGCTTCCAAGATAGTATTTTTCAACAACACCCAAGCTTGATGTACGTCTTTAACCTTTGCAACTGCTCCTTTTAGTTTTTTCTTAACTGTTTCCCTCATTTTATCATAGTCTCCCTTTCGAAAGTTAAAAGGTAGTACTGTGGATTTCCTTACTATCCCTCCTCCACTAATTAAATCAAAGGCGATCATGCTATGATCACTATTGCCAAGTGGCCCCAACACCCTTATCTCTTGCACTAGATCTGGTGTTCCACTAAGGACTAGGTCTAATATGGCTTCCCCTCTGGTTGGTTCATGAACCAGCTGCTCCAAGAAGCAGTCATTTATTTCATCTAGGAATTTTATCTCCCTAGCATGTCCTGACGTGACACTGACCCAGTCGATACCGGGGTAATTGAAATCATCCATTATTATTACTGCGCTGTAACTTTTGTTAGCTTCCTTGATTTCTTTGAGCATTTCATCATCCATTTGGTCATTTTGGCCAGGTGCTCGATAGTACACCCCCACTGCCATTGCCTTCCCTCTTTTATATGGAATTTCAATCCATATAGATTCTACAGCAGATTTTGTTTCCTGCAAAACTTTAATCCTTTCTGAGTCAATGCCCTCTCTAACATAGAGCGCAACCCCTCCACCTATTTGATCAGCTCTATCATTACGATATAGTTTGTACCCAGGTATCACAGTGTCCCACTGGTTGTCCTCCTTCCACCATGTCTCTGATATTCCAATCATATCTAACCTTTCATTTAGTGCTATATATTCTAACTCTCCCATCTTATTCTTTAGACTTCTAGCATTTGCATACAAGAATTTTAGAGAATGTATTTTATTCATGTTAATTTGGCTATTGTTAGACATTGGTAAATTGGGATCTTTAAGCTCTGTCTGCTCCATACTTGAGGGCATTTGGGCTACTTTACTCTTTTGTGGAACCTCTTTGCTTTGGTAGTATCCTTCAAAGATACATTCTTCCGAACCATCCGCTCTTGGGCGACTGTCGGCTTTCCCCTAATATCTAGTTTAAAAGCTGCTCTATCTCCTTTTTAAAGGTTAATGCCAGCAGCCTGGTTCCATCCCGGTTAAGGTGAAGCCCATCCCTTCGGAAGAGCCCCTCCTTTCCCCAGAATGTTCCCCAGTTCCTAACAAATCCAAAACCCTCATCTCTGCACCATTGTCTCATCCACGCATTGAGACTCCGGAGCTCTGCCTGCCTTTTGGGTCCTGCGCATGGAACAGGAAGCATTTCGGAGAACGCTACCATGGAAGTTCTGGATTTCAACTTCCTACCTAAAAGCCTAAATTTTGCCTCCAGAACCTCCCTACCACCTTTTCCTATGTCATTGGTACCGACATGTACCAAGACAGCAGACTCCTCCCCAGCACTATCTAAGACCTGATCTAGGTGGCGCGTGAGGTCCGCTACCTTCGTGAGGCAGGCATGTTACCAGGCGATCCTCACGTCCACCAGCCACCCAGCTATCTACATGCCTAATGATCGAATCACTAACTATAACGGCTGTCCTAACCCTTTCCTCATGGGCACATGGCCCTGGAGAAACTTCCTCGGTGCGAGAGGGTTTTACATCACCTGGAGGACAGGTCCTAGTTACAGGATCACTTCCTGCCACACCAGGGTGATGCTCTCCTGTCACGTGACCTCTCTCCTCCATGGCAACAGGGGTGCTGCCAGACTGGAGGTGGGACTTCAGGACTATATCCCTGTAGGTCTCGTCTATGTACCTCTCTGTCTTATGTTTTCGAAGTCTGCTACTTTAGCCTCTAGAGAACGGACTTGTTCCCTGACAGCAAAGAGCTCCTTGCACCTAGTGCACACGTAAGACCTCTCACCAACTGGGAGAAAATCATACATGTGACACTCAATGCAAAAGACTGGAAAGCCCCCATCCCGCTGCTGGACTGCTGTCTGCATCTTAGTTTTAAGTTTGTGTCTAGATCTTTAAGTTCTTACTTACTAGAGGTTGCTATGGGTATTTATGCCAATAAAACTGTACCTAATACGTTTAATATACCTTGTTCACCTGAAGCTTAATTAATCTCAGGTCCTTAGTGTATGACTGATTTGGGTAATGAGCTTCACTTGAAAGCACCTCCTGTCTTTTAAGATGTGTAAGTTCCTATAAAGCTATGATTATCCCAGGGGTGGTTGGGTGTGGGGAGGGAGGGAAATAACACTTATTAAAAGAGGGCTGCTACACAGTACCCTGTCTTGTGCTGCTGAGGTAAGCTAAATTCTGATTTGATTTAAATTATTGCTCTTAGCTGCTGCTAGGCTCTAACTTCTTATGAAATTTAAACTACAAGCTCTCTGCTGGGTTCTAAATTTAACCAGAAAGCTCTCTTCTGTGTTTTAAAACTAAAAGTACTTTTCTAATGCTAGGCCCTGAGTGACTATTAAATGTACACTACAAGCTCTCTGCTGGGTTCCAAATGTAACCAGAAAGCTCTCTTCTGTGTGTTAAATTTAAACTAAAAGTACTTTGCTGTTACTTGGCCCTGAGTGACTATTAAATTTAAACTACAAGCTCTCTGCTGGGTATGAAATGTAAGCAGAAAGTTCTCCTCTGTGTTTTAAATTCAAACTTTAATTGCTGCTACTAGGCCCTAACTGATCCAACAAAAAACAGTGGGTTCACAGATTAAGTAGCTTTAATACAAAGAATTCTTTTTAGAATATTACCAGAAGTATATACTCACAGTTGCATATTTCTCTCCAGAAGTAACAGTCCCCCTTTCTAGTCCTTCTAGTCCTTTTAGCTTTCTTCCATTGCCTGCCACCACTGAGAGAAGAAAAAGTGGCGGCGGCAGGCAACGGAAGAAAGTTAAAATGCGCCCCTTAAGCCTTTGCGCCCTGTGCGGCCGCACCACTCGCACAGGGCTAGGTACGGGCCTGCTTCCGGGTACTAGGCAGTTGCCATAACCATAAGGCAAACTCCTCCTTTCTGTTTTGCTACAAGGCCAGAGACTTATCAGCCCCCCTCATATCCCCAAGCCCCCCCAAGGCATTCAATTCCCACATCAATACTGTGGCACCTGACCCCCATCCTGGCATAAAGAGGCCTGCTCAATAGCCTCCAGGCAGACTGCTTCACCCCCAGTCCCTCTACCCCAGGTTGCATACTAATTCCTGGTGTCTAGTGGGAGCAGGAATGATCCCCCGTTACTCCTGCTTCTTTGGGTCCAGATTCCAAAATGGCACCCATGACCCCTAGCAGTAATCTCATGGTACTACTACTAGGGGTCACGATACTAAATAACTCCTACTCCCACTAGACACCAGGGACCATGCAACCATGGTAAGAGCCATGGTAGGGGTACTGAGAAGTAGAGGGGTACCTGGGGGCCGTCAGAGAGTTCTTTATGCTAGGGGGGGCTTAGATGCTGCAATATTGAAGCCGGGGGGGGGGGGGGATTGGATGCCTTGGGGGCATCAACGTTTGGAGGTTGGGAGGGTGATCATCTGTCAGAGGGTCGAGAGAAGTAATCGGATGTCTTGCGGGGTGCAGCTTAATGTGGAGAGATATCAATGTGCTGTCCTGCATGTCCTCATACGTATTTTACAAGAGGCTCTGTGTGACAGTGAGAATTTGCCATGTCCAGACCTGGAAGTCTAAATTCCTCTCTCCACATCCTATCTAAAATCTCTCTTCACGTGCGCATGTCCATCCCACGAGTCATCCATAGACGGACACTGCTTCGCAAGTCCTAAGTGTATTATATATTGATTGATTGATTTATTACTTCATGTTTATATAAATATAGTCACTTGGGGGGCCATATTCAAAATAACGTAGTTAGCAGACCTGCTGACCAGTTAAACTGCTGTTAGCAGAATATTCAGTGGCACTAAATGGTTTAGTACTGCTGAATATCATCTGCTAGCCATTTAGGATGCTCTGGTGCTAGCTGATTAGCATCAGAGCATTCTGGAGCATTCCATGGGCAGCACTAGAGTTAACTGGTTAGCTGTGATAGTCAGCCGCTGGCCAGTTAACTTAAACTGGCTAAAATTAGGGAAAAAAAGGCTAGATTAACTTTAGCTATCTGGCCAGTAGCTGAATATCAACACTAAAACACTAAGGGGATCATTCTGAGCAATGAATAGTGCTATTCGTTGCCCTTTCCCGGGTCCGACTACCTTCCCCGCGTGTAGTATGGGGAAGGTAGACGGGGGCAGATCGGGGCGGTTTCAGGGCGGGCAGTGAGCAGTCGCTGGCCCCAGATGTATAGGGACGATTCTAATGTCAGCCCTGTATGTCCAGGGTTGGCAACTTGAACGGGAAAGTTATTCCGCCTCCGAGATGGAATAACTTCCCCGATATAGCTGGATTGGCGGGCCCAGGGCTTGGAAGCAGAGGCAGGAGGCAGAGGGCATTCCCCACAGCCTGACCCTGGCACTTGGAGACCAGATCAGGGGTCGGGCTGCAGGGAAAGCAATTTGGAGGCCGGCGACCGGTGATTGCAGCTTTTAAATGGAGCCGCGGTGCCATGGCAACTGGAAGCCATGGTGCCGCGGATCCATTTATTTGTTTATTTGTGTCCACTCTTGATATACTGCTAGAGCCGAAGCACAAAGCGGTTTACAATAAAATAAACATGATAGCTGCAAAGAAAGAAAAGGAAAGGAAAGGAATGCCACTCAAGTATAGGATAGAGGTAACAAAGGATAGAAAGAGAACAGAGAGAAGGGGCAGAGGAGGGCAAAAGCCCTGACTGAGTTAGCTAGGCAAGGACTGTACATGCAGGTCGGGCTGAATCACGGTCCTGGCCTGCACATACAGGCCTGTTTGCGATTCTGATCCCGCGGGCTAGACGTGCCCTGTGGGATTAGAATCTGACTCCCTCTGTGCGGCTGGTTCTGGCCGAGCGCACAGAGGGCTTCTACATCCGCAATGGAATCGGGCCTTAATTGGGCAAGGTGGATGTTCAATTTCAGAGGCTGGATATGGCCCCAGCATATAATATCCAGGCATAATCTAAAGTAGGGACAGTGTGCCCTATAGCAGCGCTGGCCGCCTCTATTGAATATGCCCTATGTTGGTTTTGATTAGAGATTGAACCTCACACAATAATTCCAAAACATTTTTTATGGCCACTGTACTTATAAAGCACATATAAGAGGGTTCAGCAGGGAAAAATTCTCGGTGCCTCAAAACAATTTAATTAGAGGCCACATTAAAATAATGGAAAGCAAGTCCCTTGGGAAGCACCAAAATGTTTGCATAATTTTACAATGAGCATTGACTGTGCAGCCAAGAAAGCGGTCATTCATTCAGCACATTTCAACACAAAGGTAGTCTAGAGACTTTAACCCACTAGAATCTAAAGACTTTTGAAACTTCAGTTGAACCATATATTAATCAACGATGGTTAAATCAATTCCTTATGGGCTGATCAATTTTTGAATGGCATTTTGAGAGAATTTTGAATCATATCTAATGATCTTAGCTTAAATCCCCATTTAAATGCATTGAACGGGATGCATGTTCTTGTAACAAAGAGCAAGGTAATTGGCTATTTTCTTTTACTAAAATATGGGATTCATGTCTCTATACAAGACTGTAGATGAGGGCTTCCAAAAATTTATACTGATGACCTCACAGTCAATTGAGTTTGCAGGATATCTGCTATGAATATTCAGGAGATACAGTTGTAGATACGGAAGGGTTGCTTTATCCAAATTTTTCTCAAACATCTTAATTGTAGATACCCTGAAAACTCAACTGGCTCTGGCTTTTCCAGAACAAATTTGAGAGGCCCTGCTGTACACACCAAAGACTGAAAGAAAACCCCAGACTGAAATGAAAAAAGGCAAGTTCGAACAGATATGATTTGGGGCTCCCGGTGTATCAGGTTAGGAGGCTTCTATACGTATAGACCTCTGTGACAAAAATGATTTTTTGCTAAATGGAGCTATGAGCATGTGACCCCTTTATTGCAAGGATTACACTGGTTGCCTGTTTTGCAAAGAATTAAATTTAGAGTTTTTTGTAATGTTTTTAAATATTTACACCTTGCCGTTTTAATTTTGTTCCTGTGTCCCCAATTGCTTCTTGCAATCATCACAGTAGAGAGCCCTGAAAGTGCCATGATTTCTTCAGGTTCAGTTGGATGTTACCCAACAAAATAGCTTTTGCTGTTTTGTACCTACATTGTGGAATGCTTTGCCATCGGGAGACGTTGCATTTTCTGTGATTTCAGAAAAGGGTGAAGGCTTGATTGCATTTGGAGGTGTTTGGGGAAGAGGTGTAAATAGGGGTGTGGAGGGAGTATTTTTTGCTGTTCAATTGTCTTAGACAGAGAAAGATAGAAACATGATGGCAGAAAGACCATATGGCCTATCTAGTCAGCCCTTCCATAACAACTACAGTACTATAGTCTCCTTTTTCCTTTTGAGATCTTCTGTGTTTGTCCCATGTTTTCTTGAATTCAGATACTGTCCTCGTCTCTCCTACCCCCATTGGGAGACAATTCCATGCATCTACCACTCTTCCCATAAAGAAATATTTCTGCATATTACTCCTGAGTCTATCCCCTTTCATCCTCATCCTATGGTCCCTCATTTCAGAGCTTTATTTCAATTGAAAGAGGCTCTCCTCTTGTGCATTTATGCCATGGAGGTATTTAAACATCTTTATCATATCTCCTCTATCCCACCTTTCTTCTAAAGTATACATTTTGAAATCTTTAAGTCGCCCTCTACACCGACTCCATCCTGTTTATATCCTTTTGATGGTGTGGTCTCCAGAATTGCACACAACAAATGCGGTCTCACCAAATACTTATACAGAGGCACTATCACCTCCTTTTTCCTGCTGGTCATTCCTCTCCAGGGCTGGCCCGTCCATTGAGCAAGAATGTTGTTTGCACAGGGCCCCGCGTTTCAGGGGGCCCTGCGCCAACAACATCCCGAATTGAACACCAGCAGGCAGGCGGGTTTAGAGGGAGCCAGAGAGGCCCTGGCTCACCTCTAACAGCTGCTGAAGTGAAGCACGTCTATTTCCTTCACTTCGGCAGCTGTACTGTAGTTTAGAATGCTGCTGTGCTGAGCGCCAGGAAACAGGAAGCCCCCTTTGATCTCAGTGCAGCAGCGTTCTAAACTTCAGTCCAGCTGCCAAAGTGAAGGAAATAGACGTGTGCCCTGCCCCGCCCTGCCCCCCTCCCCCGCCCCCTCCCCCCCGCCAAAACTGTAAAGCAGCAAGACAGCAACTGATGAGGGTCCAACATGGGCACGAGTGTGTGTCCCACAGTGTCATAGGGGATATTACCCAGCAGGTACCCCCAAGGGCACATAACATTGGCAGGCGGTGCCGGGGGAAAGCACGCTTGTCCATGTAGACAACCCTACCCAAGAACCCACACCATAGGCATCTGCCTACTGGAACACTGGATGGCCTGGGACTGCGCACCACCAGCAGCACCGGCATAATAGCATGGCAGCATGGTGGCGGAGGAGTGCTGGTGGCAGAGGCGGCAGTGGCATCTGCCCAAAGCAGACCATGGCATTTACCGGGTTACCACACGTGATGGGAGCTATTGATTGCACACATGTTGCCCTGATCCTGCCCAGAGACAGGGAGGCAGTGTCCCGCAACCGCAAACACTATCACTCCCTGAATGTTCAGGTTGTATGTGATACAGGTATGCGTATTCTGAATGTGGTCCCGCGGTTTGCAGGGTCCACCCATGATTCCTATATCCTGCGTCACTCGGCTCTGTACAGACAATTTGAGGACAGTCAATTTGAGGACTGTATACTGCTGGGTGGATATTTATCATCTCTGACTTGCACATCGTATACCCCTGCTAGCCGTCTGCACACATGTCTGTCTTTGACGTGTGTCCCGAGTTGTGTGTGTGTGTGTCATCTGTGTGTGTGAGAGATGATGCATGGGGGGGATCACTCCAGGTCTTCTGTGCTGCGGTGCTGTATGTTGGTGGCACACTGGGGGTTTAGGTTGGCACGGTACGACACACATGTATGCTTCATGTTTATCAACAGTGTGGTGTTGTCTATGCCATCCTGCCTGCCATGGTGGGGTACCTGTTCCTGTCGCACCATCTGTGTGTGGACAGTAGCATGACCATCACATGCTTGTATACGTGTGCATCTCTGCCCTTGTCCAGGGTGCATTGCATGTGTGTCTCTGATGTTTTCAGGGCTGGCGCTACTACATTTCGGCCCCTGGTATTTGCCCATGTGTCTGCTGTGGTTCAGGATAATGTTGTTTGCACTCCTTCTACCTCCCCCTTGCTCTGTGTCTCACACCTCCAGACACTGGTGCATAGTTGTTGTTCCGATCATGTGTTCCCCTATGTTTCTGTCTGACCTGTAAGTGCTGTGGGTTTGCACGTACATTCACATGTGCATGTGTGTGGACATC
This sequence comes from Ichthyophis bannanicus, assembly GCA_033557465.1. Lineage (NCBI taxonomy): Eukaryota > Metazoa > Chordata > Amphibia > Gymnophiona > Ichthyophiidae > Ichthyophis > Ichthyophis bannanicus. The sequence goes on along the minus strand of CM066049.1, from coordinate 72,524,946 downwards.
AGCTCCTGGTTTAACGTTCAACATTTCTTTCTGCAGGTGACTCAGGATATGGGTGTCAGCCCTGGTTGCTGACCCCTGTGCGTCTACCACGGACATGTGCAGAGATGAGGTGCAATGAGGCCCATGCCTCGAGTTGCTCCATCATCGAGCGCACCTTTGGCGTTTTGAAAAGTCACTTCAGGTGTCTGGATAGGACCGTCGGGGCCTTACAATACCAACCTGTGACAGTGGCAGAAATCATTATTACCTGTTGCATCCTGCACAACATTGCTCTTAGGCACGGTATCGATGTTCAAATTAATGAGGATCTGGAAGACGATCCAACGTGCTCTCCTGTACGTGCCCGTGGTGACACACATGAGGGCGCAGCAGACAGGCGGCAGCTGATTGAGGAGCTATTTTCATCTCAGTACTGGATGTTTTGGAAATAACATTTGGATAGATATATGTACTACTACTACTACTGTGCATTGGTATCGCACTACCAGTCATACGCAGCACTGCCCTGACATTGCTGACACAATGCCTGGCCATCTGAGCTTACAATGTAGTCCAACCACTAACACAGAAGGTGTGGGTAGGGGACAACAGCGGGTGGAGGTGATTGATGTAGTCAGGCTTATTAGGCTTAGGTGATGTGGTGGGCTGTCACACAGGGTTTTGAGATGGTTGGTGAGGGTGGCTGCCCTGCAGCCACAGGTAGTTAGTTCCAGGCATTGGGTGCTGCAAGGTGACAGGTGTGTGGTCCCGTGTTAACAGTGGGGGAGCAGCCCATAGATAGGACCAGTTGCCTTGATGTGTAGGGATGACATTTGGGGGATATGAGGGGATTGATTGGATTGTATGCTCTGATGAGCAGGGACTGTGTGTTACATGTTTCGGTATAGCGATGCATACAGGTGTTAGCACTGTTTACATGCTCAGTAGTATTTGTAGTATTTGGGTTATGCGAGTCCAGGTACAGGGCAACCACAGTGTGACTGCATGTATAGATCAGCAGGTGCTTCTTTATCTCGCCTGGAGCCTGTGCAGTGTCCTGACAGGTAGGGTATTATTGTCATGCTGAGGCTGTCGGTAGATTAGCCATGCAGCGCAGTGTTGCATACAATGCAGCGGACAGAGATGATTTTGAGGCAGACCAGCAAGGTGTAGGCTACAGTGACCAGGATGGCGGGTGATGAAGGGGGGCATTAGCATTTTATTTGTGTGTTCTGGGGTGATGGCAGGAATCTTGCTGATGTTATCTAGGGGAACACCGCAGGCCTTAGCTACATGATGGCTATGTGTGGGGAAGGGGAGCGAGGGGTCATAGAGACCTGCTACCTTGACAACCACGTCGACAGAAGGTGTACCAACCTATACACAGACACTGTAAAGGTTGGAGAGGGTTTACAGGCGATGCCCAGATGTCCGGTCTTGGCCATGCTCAATTCATGCAGCGGGGGAACCTGCAGCCAGCAATGTCAGGGAGCAAGCGGAGGTCAGGGTGTGGATTGCCAAACATAGTTCAGGCATGGAGAGATATCTTTGGGACACATCAGCGTACAGCTGCTACTGATAGCCAGGGGATGTGCCTGCTGCACCAGGGAACTGGGTATGGGGCCAGGGGAATGTAGCAGCCCCTGCATATATCCCTTTCATACAGCACCTGGGAGCAGGTTAGCAGGGGAGGTGGACCCACAGGAACACACACTGAAGGTGCTATGAGAGACATATGGGGGAAGCAGGAATGTACCGAGACCTTTGGGCCGAGCACGTACAGGGTAGTGTGGTGATGGTTGTGGTCAACGGTCTCAAGGACAGCAGAGAGGTCACAAAGGGGACAGACAGGCTACAGGCCCTTGGACTTGGCCAGGAATACATCAGTGGCGGGTTTGGGTGGGGCTAATTAGGTACAGTGTCATGACAAACTGCCAGACTGTGACGTATCTAGGGGGTTATGAGAGATGAGGACATAAAGCTGGTGTGTTTGATGCACAGCTCCAACATGACATATGTATGTTTCCATTGTGTTTCTCAATCCACAGGACATGCTTGATGACATTCCTGGTGGTGTAGTGCGGTGGCAGCTGTGTGTACCTCATTCAACGTGCAGGACACTGGGGTAGGTAGACATACAGGTAATTTGTCTGTGTGGACAGTCAGGAGCAGCACATGTCAGAGCTTATCTGTCTAATGCACATATGCTGTGGATGACCTATTTAGCATGCTCCCCCGTACCCCAAATGTTGCTGTTGGCCACACATATCCACATGAATTCGTGCCCAGTTTGTCTTCTCCAGCACTGTTTCTGGGACACATCCAACAGGGCTGTGTGTGTTTACATGTCCTAGGTGTTCTTGTGGTGGGCCACATTTACACCCTTCCCTGACATTGTAGCATCGGCCAACAGCAGTGTATCATAGCATTTGCAAGACCTTTATCTCCACTATTCTCCAGTTGTGCACATTCAGGCCGTATGTTACTGGTGGCAGCTCACCTTCTCATACTGTGTGTATGTATGTTTGGGGGTGGCTCTGTTATGATACAGTGTGCATGCAGTTTGCATTATCATGTGGTGGGAGGGGTCTACACACCTGTGGAGCGGTGGTGAATGTGCTATCTCTACCTTTCTGGTGTTAACCTTGTGCATAGTGTGCGCGTGTGTTGTGGGTTGACCTATCTCATGTGTGTTGACAGACCACTGCACAACAGCATTTATGTTTCCCAGATATCACCATAATTTGGACATGCGGAAACGGTGGCTGGACATGGGGACATGTTTATTTGACACATTTTGATGACATCTTCTGCCTTTACTGAGACGTGTTGTGGACCTTGCCTGCCTGTGAGGATCCCAAACAGACATTTGCTGCAGATACACAGTAGGTCGCACCTTGGATCGTTTGGGGGTGACATCAACCTTTATATGTTTGTGTTTTGCTGTTTGTTTCATGGACCTTTCCTGTTGGGTCTCTGTGCACCAACGCTGATGGACATGGGGTGCAGCTGTGATACGCCTGTGTTAATTGGTCATGGACATGACCATATCCATGGGACACGGTCATCTGCGGTTGTATTTCCAAATGTCTACAACATGCACAGTGTTCTGTGTTGTGATTATGTTATGTTTGCCTGTGTGACATTTAATTACGTCGATAATGATGTTTGACTGCTTGCAATGTGCCCTGATGTTGCGTCCAGCGTACCAAGACAGTGTTTGTCCTTATTCTGACACAGGGCAGTGGACACACACAGCACATCTACTTACGTGTATCTGCGGTCGATATCACCCACCTGTTGGAGGACACAACAACACCATTCAACTATCCCTGGGAGATGGTGCCATAGGATGTTTGACCTCGGCGAGTGGGACACATGCCTATGCTGAACATTACTGTTGGACTGCTACTTTCCGTATAACAGGCCTGTCCAACACACCGTTGCTACCATGGTCTGGCTGGGTGTCCTGTTGATTGCGCGGGACACACATGCCCGTTCGAGTACTGTGGCACATTGAAATATCATACTTGACTATTCACGGACAGTATTAACAGGACATGTGGGGTTGCAGACGCCCTTTGCACTGTGGACACTGTGTACTGGTCCCTATGTGTGCATCACGGACTGGAATAGTCGCTGTATGTTCTACATCCATCTGACATTGTGTTAGTGTGTGTTGGCCATGTGTGTAACATGCACCGCAAGATATCCTCATCTGTTGAGGTCACGGGAGCATACAGCCATGCGTGTGGCACAGGGGCAACATTGTATATGTACTCTTGTGTATGTCGGCCTACCCTGCACTTGGACATGACACAGTTGTTACCATCACATCAGTTTAATGGCCGCCAACATTTTGGATTGATGTTTGCCCTCACCAAGGGGGTTACAGTGAATCTGGAGCATCACTGTGTCATGGTTCACAATACACGGTGCATGTGACTGAATATGTTGGTACACCAGAGCATGTGCTAGTTTGGCTTCTGTGTGGGGTACTGGCCCATGTTTGACCTTTCTTTCACACTCCATATACAGGTCATTGTGTTTGGCTACTGTACAGACATGCTGCTGTACATTGATTTACAAACATAGCATTGCATGTCTGCACAGTCCTCTTGATCCCCTGACGTTCCGCCACTCACCTTGGTCCATGAAAATTTGCAGTGTGGCGGTGTGATTGTCTGTTTTCATCTTTCATTTGTGCATCCCATGTACCGTGATCTATGTGTACGGTTCATGTATCCACACCACCCATTGCAGGGGACCTGCTGCATGGTGATATCTCTGCATGTCTCTGAGGTTCCTTTTTTTGGTCTTCTCTGGAATCATGTGCCTCTTGTACCTGTTACCTTAACCTCATTTTGCATTTGGCCTTTGTTTTGGGTTACATTGGTGACGCTTTCATTGCTATATCATGCATTCTGGGGCAACTGTGACATATATATCTATATCTGTGTGTACACTTGCTTACATGTTGCTACTGTGAGCCCCGCCCCTGTGCCAGATAGCTTGACCAGCAGGAGGCGCTGCACCTTAACCTTGAGGTTGTATAAGAATTTGTAGTTGAGCCGTTGGTTAAAGATCACAGATTTTTATTTGGGTTCTCAGAGACTCACAACAGGTAATGTCCACAGGAAAACAAAAGTAGGGATACTCCTCCCAAAGAAAATATATGCAAACTTTGCCAGGTCAAAAATAAAGTCTTTTAAACAAGCTTTTCTTCTTAGCTCTTACAAAAGGTATTTTCCCTCTTAACAGTTATTCACATACAGTGCAACAATCACATTCCATGTCAGTGACTGAAGGATCTGAATCCCCTTTGAAAGAGTCAATTTCCATGCTCTCTGGAGGACTCTCGGGTAGCGGTTCTGGACTCTTAACTGGAATGGTATTAGTCCCATACATTAACAGTTTCTTCAGTCTTGGCCACCTAATAGGTTTCTCCCCTTTAAGTAAAAGCTCATGGGGTTTCAAAAGCCGTGGTTTAAAAGTTCCTTTCCTTTCATGTAAATGTCTACAGGTAATCTCCTCCTCATCTGAAGAACTATCCCTGTGTTCAGTTTTGGGCCTAGGCTTTCTCCTGGTTTGCTGCTTAACTTGCACAGTTTTACATACAGGCCTTCTATCAATAAAACCCTCTTCTGAGCTGTAATCAGAGGACCGGTCAGACCTCCTTCGGGCTCTATAAAAAGTTCTTGCTTTGGAAGCTTCCCTAGCAGAGCAATGCCTGCATCTAGGTTCCAGCAAGGGTTTTGCCTGGGTAAAAGTTCTGCCTTCTTGTGGCTTCTTTAAGCTTCTTTCAAATACAGGGTTTAGCTTGCCCACTAACCTGCATTGTGGTTTCACTGCACTAGCAGTGTATCTCTGGGCCTCGCAACAGCAGCTGCCTGGCCTGTGAGTATTTCTTCCTGGAGAGCAGCAGTATTTCCCTTTCTCCTGGGGAGCGAATCTGGCTTCAGGTCTTCCCTTCCTCTCAGCATAGAGCCTGGGAGCCTTGTTCCAGTCAGGTTCAGAATCCTCGTGCTGGTAAGACAGGTGATTCTCTTCCTCTGCTCTCCTCTCTCTCTCCCTTCTCCCTCCCGTTTCTGTCTGCCCTTTTTTACAAGCAGCTACGTGACAAGGGCACTCCCTTGCAGGCTCCTCCCCCGAGTACCTGCTTCTCTGATTCCTATCTGGTGTGTAACGTGGGAATGACTCAACACTAGTTTTGGCCCACTGACTATCAACCCTGGGGTTTTTCTGCTGTGAACTTCTAACCCTGGGTTTTCTCTGACAAGTGTTTTCTAATGTGCCCATCCCCCCAGCCAAGGTAAAACCTTCAATGTTTCCTGCTTTTCTAGGTGGCACTACTCTCTCCTTGCCACACTACTTATGCTTTTTCAGGCTTTTGCCACCTGTATTGGCAGACAGATATGATTTTGGGGACAATTCATGACTGATGTGTGTTGGTCCCTCAGCATGCACCGCCTAGTGTCTACATGCGACTATGGCATCTGGGACGTGCAGCAGCATGTGGGGGGTGGGGAGATACTGTATAATGAACACCATGCAGCTACGGCATATTATCTCTCCTGCCCATCATCTGTAGATGTCCCAGTGACTTTGGGGTGACATGTGGGTAGCTGGCATGCTCAATGTGTTTTCAGTTTGTTCACTGTAAACCAACCACCTTGATATGATGACAGGTGGTATATACAATAAGTCTACTGATTGACCACAATAAAAGTATGTGTTTGAACCACATTTCTCTCTGCTGCTGCTTGACCACACTGACACATGTCTTTCGTTATGTTCTGGTAATGTACATGGCCCACCTGTGCTCACATCCTTGTACGGTGGCAGCTGGCTATGTGGCAGCCGTCTGACACATCACAGGGTGCTACAGGTTTCCATACCGACATTCCCTTTGAGGGGACATATTTGGGTTGTGCTTGCCATGGTTGTTTGGGATAGTGGTTGCAGACATGTGTTGGTGCACCATAGGTTGCTGGTTCAAGTCCCACATGTTCCTTTGTTTTGTGCTAACCTGACCAGGAACTGCTTGATGATTAGTCACCTCTCCACACACCCTTCTATCTCTTCACTTTACACCACAGTATGCCCTCGATACAGCCTATCCGTCGCATATTAGCTGTTACATATGGCTCTTTCTTTGTACTGTCCATGTCGGCTTGGGGGATTGGCATTGCTGTTGTTGATCTGACCTGGTCCATGTCTGTTTGTAGGTTCATGTCTCACATGCTCCTTTTCCGTTCTGTTCCCCATTTTGCCTTGCTCCACAGAGCATCCCCTGCCGCCCATTGGGTTTAGGTTCTTTGTTCTTTTGCATACTGTGTCCACTGCATAACATTTCATTGTGTGTGTGTGCATGTGTTTATATGTGTCTGTCGTCGCAATTACTGACTGTGATATGAGCTGTACACACCGGTTCTGCATGTGCATTGCATTTTCGTTACTGTTGGGGTTGCCCTATCCTGGTAGCCAGCTGTGTTTTGGTGTGGTGCCCTCCAGTGTTCTTGTAAGCAGCCTTTGCTGTGGTACTCATGTTGGTGTTGTAGCCTACCAGTTTGTGTATTGCCATTGGTGCTACTGGTCATGGGTTTGATTCCTCTCTGTTCTAATCATTTTATGCCTCTCGTCCACACGTACTTTGCATTCCTGTCACAGTCCTATCTGTGACGATCTGTGCTCCTGCCACATTATACCCTCATCACTGTTGCCAAACATCCTTCTGTCAGTCTATCTGTGTCTGCAAGCTCTGTGGCGTCCTGCCCTACTGTGCAGGCTTCTACCCCCTGTCCTGCACTGGCATCCTTTTCTGCATCCCGGCTCTTCATTCTTGCCTCTCCTGTGTCTGCTCTGCTTGGCACTGCTACTCCTCTGTCCTCCTGTCATTGCACTTCTCCTGCCACCTCTGGCTACTCTGCTGGACACGTATTGCCATCCTCTGCCACACACTGTCATTGTTGCCCTTTACAGTACCATCACCCTGTGCATCGGTACAGCTGACCCTGATATATTTGTCTACTTTACCAGCTGCCACATGGGCTGCTCGCAGATTTGGCAGGTCCATCACCTCAGACATCTACTTCCTTACATCACTTCTTCATTGGCTATCGTTACTGCTCTATGCAGTGTTAGGGTTACATCTGTGTTTGACCCATACATTTCATGCTTGTGAGGTTGGTGCACCTTACTGCCCTTGGCCAACGTTTCTTTGGTCACCTTAACATCCTTGGGGCATCTTTTGCAACACCTTGGGTTCGGCCAGCTTCTGGGGTGCCTTATATGATGCCTTAGAGGGTACCACCCATTCGTGCTGCCCTCTGGGCCACATTCTGACCCGCCTTGGTTGCCGTGGCACTTAATGATGTGCCTTATGGTGTGCCCTAAAAGGTGCTTTAGGTTAGGGCACAGGGATGAGCATTTTTTGGGGGGACACTGCAGATTGTTGAGATGTATCTGACTGTTACAGATGGGAAAAGGGATTGGCTCAGACAGCCTAATCACATATCACCACTGTGGAATTGAACTCATGACTGCTGTATCAGCAGTCATTTTATTAACCAGTGTGCTACACCTCTAATCCTTTGATCACAGCTCAGTGCGCAAACTTAGGGTTACCGCGCGATGACGTGCCACGGCGCGTGTATCGCACGATGTTGGCCAGGGCGCCCTCTATCGCGTGATACCCCACCATTGCTTCCTTTACGCTGGAAGCCCACCACCTTATATGGCATTCCTCACGTTATCACTGCAACTAGCGCCGGTAACATTAGGACCATTTAGTAAACATACCCCATAGTCTCAAAATGGGCCTGCACCTTAATATAAAGAAGACAAAGATCATGACAACTGGCATAATCAACAGGTTCATCGTTGGAGGAGAAGAAGTTGAAATCGTGAACAACTTTAACCTACTTGGATCAACTATCAATAAAGAAGCAACAAGCAGTCAAGAAATCAGATGACGCATTGCTCTTGGCAGAATGGCTATGAAAGACCTAGATAAGATTCTAAACAGCAGAGATGTCTCTCTCCATGCAAAGATTTGACTTGTTCAAGCCATGGTATTTTCCATAACATCATATGGATGTGAAAGCTGGACAGTGAAAAAGATAGACAGAAAGAAAATTGATGCCTTTGAATTAAGGTGCTGGCGGCGAATACTGTGTATACCATGGACTGCCCGAAGAACAAACCAGTCAGTACTAGAGGAGATCAAACCTAAGCTTTCTTTAGCAGCTCAGATGACAAGACTTCAACTTTCATACTTTAGACACATCATGCGAAGAGAGAGATCATTAGAGAAAGACATCATGCTTGGCAAGATAGAAGGTTAACGCAGAAGAGGAAGGCCAGCAATGAGATGGATCGATACAATAACAGCAGCTACGGGTACCAATCTGTCAACAATGAGCCGCCTGACTGAAGAGCAAACACAATTTAGGATAGCTATCCAGAGGGTCGCCATGAGTTGACTCTGATTTGACGGCACTTAACAAGAACAATAGAAAATATTTTTTCACTCAATGAGTAAGCAAACTCTGGAATTCATTACCGGAGGCTATAGTTAAAGCTGTTGGTGTAGCTGGGTTTAAAAGTTTGGACACGTTCCTGGAGTAAAAGTCCATAAATTATTATTAAAGAGGACCAGAGAAATCCACTGCTTACCCCAGGATAAGCATTGTAGAATCTGTGTACTTTTTTGGGAGCCTGACAGGTACTTGTGACCTGGATTGGCCACTGTTGGAAACAGGATACTGGGCTTGATGGATCTTGGTCTGACACAGTATGGCATTTCTTATGCTTTTATGTACTTCTTGTCTCGAATGCTTCTCAGCCTCGCCAGCTCTTCTTTGAGCTACTCCACCTGTTTAATGGGGGCCTCAGCTTGCAGGCATATTGCACACAGAACCAGTCCCTCGATTGGCATCAGGCTGTCTGTCTGGACAGAGGCAGAAACTGAAACAGGAGCAACAGCTTTAGCACTACGATTTTTCCATCCATCATTCAGTTGGTGGAGCTTTGGTACCTGTTAAAGTAAAAGAGAGATGCTTTCCAAAGTCCCTAACTTTCCCCCAGCTATGTTTGATGTGTCTGTTTAATTTGTAAACTACTTTAAGCCCTTGACTGGGCATGAGTGGGATATCAATTATATTTAAGTAAATAAATACATTTACATAAAGTCTCAAGCTCCTACTGGAATATCCCCTACCCATTCTGGATTTCAGTATATTCAAGCTATGAAAATGCATGACATAGATTTGCATTCAATGAAGATAATACTTGCAAGTCTGTTTCATGCATATTCATTGTGAGTGTCCTGAAACTTAAGCTGGCTGCTGTTATTGTTTTTATGTGCTTTTGAGTTGGTGTCGACTCATGGTGACCCTCTGAAGAGTTGTCCTAAACTGTGTTCGGTCTTCAGTTAGGCAGCTCATAGTTTACAGAGTAGCATCCATAGCTGCTGTTATTGCATCAGGCTATCTCATTGCTGGTCTTCCTCTTTTACATTGACCTTCAATCTTGCAAAGCTTTATGGTCTCTCTCTTCACACGATGTGTCCAAAGTATGAAAGTCAAAATCTTGTCATCTGAGCTTACATGTTCCATTTCATTCTTCACCACCTCCAACTCTCCTTGATTCATGCTTTGCATGTTCCATGTTCCAATATGTAAGACATCTTTGCAGCTTCTGATTTTCATTTCATGTGCAGCTCATCGGCAATCAGACGTCCCGAGGGCTTTGATCCAACCACATCATAAATGCTGACTTTACTCTGAAAAGTCTTCAGCTCATCCCCAGTAACTAGTTGAGTGCCTTCCAACCTGGGGGTCTCATCTTCCAGCACTATAGTGCAATTTGTTTTGTTGTGACTAACTATTGGGTTTTCATGGCAAGATACAGAAGTAGATTGCCAGGCCTTTCTTCCATGCAGGTAAAGCTAATATAGTTGCCGTCACAGAAATGTGATCCTCCGCCATCAATACCATCCCATTTTGCTGCTGCACAGATGGGTGGTTTGTCTTAGCTGGCACCTCAACTGAGACCTGTCTATTGTGGGAGACCCTGCCAGTAGTTAAGCTACTGATGCACACAAGCCCTCACAGCACAACAAGCTGCAAAGTGAGAGAGGCTGCTAGGGCAGTGCATTTCATTATGAGCTCAACTAGCCACTGGCAGCCCCCAACGACACTAGATGAGGCTCCAAAACGCTCTTTCTCAGTACTCATTCTCCTCATAATTTTTGTTAAATAGGGGGTCATTTTAGAAGCTCAGTTTATGATTTGGATATCTGAAAATGGGCATTAAGATGTGCAAACCACAGAGATATCCCCAGACCCATTTTAGAAAGCCGGGCATATGGATGTCCCCGGTGTGAGCGTGTCCACGTAGCACAGGAATGTGGTGGCAGCATGGCCTGGGTTGTGCAATGAAGATGTACGTCGGGGTGCAATTTCGGAATGGCAGAAGCATGTCTGGCCCTGGCTGTTGACATCCATGTCTGTCCACGAATAAAAGAAACAGAAAGAACACCTCTCCTGCAGCAGTGAAGCACAAACAAAAGGGAGCAGGCAGAGCCACACCACTGGTAGACAGAGCTTTTATTTGTAGTCACAAGGGTCAGCCCTACACGTGTTTCGGCAGAAGCCTTCTTCAGGGGACTGTGACCTTAGAACATAACACATATATAGTACAAAAATATTATATATCAAAAAAACAAAAATACAATATGGAAATACTAACCAATATAAAATGGTAAGTATACAACAACCACAAACATATTAAAAACATTAAATAAGAAAAAGGGAACCAAATGCACTTCATAAATAATAAAAATAATTATACTACTACTACTACTACTAATAACAATAATAATAAAAAGGGTTAATAAAACAATGGGGACTCTTAATAAGATACATAATAATATAAATAATAAACAATAATAGATACAATAATAGATAAATAGAACAAATTTATTATTGGCCTGCCACCGTATGTCTTCTTATCTGAAATGGCCAGCCGGGATGTGCAAGTCTGATTTCACAGAGATTTCCACCTTTCTGAACTGTCCCTGCAGGTACGTCTAAGCACCTGATTCTGCAGCCATGCAATTCAGGGATGTCCACATTTCTGAAATGGCCAACAACTGTACACCTACATGTCCTTGCTGTCTGTATGGGCACATCGCCAGAACCTGTCATCTTTGTGGGTGGAGATGGAGTGATTTCAAAAGGCACTTACATGTGCATTCTTTCACGGTTGCAACTCCCCCAAACTTTTGGACGTCCCAGATTCCTCTTAGACAACCCTCTAAAATCCCACTTCCCATGTTTTGTTTTGTTATTATACATTTTAGATTGTAAGCTGCTTTGTCACAGTGATATGAAAGGCGGTATAACAAGATCCTGAATCAACTAAATTCCCCTACACCTTCTATGGAGGCTTGCTGCTGATGCTGTCTTTGGACAGCTGCTCTATTTGCCTTCGGGACTGTGCAGCTCTTGGTGAGTTTAGTATAGAATCTCCTATGCTATGAATTCTGAAGGGAACTTGCGCTAAAGCTCAATGCAGGATTTGCTAATGCAAGTCTAATACAGAGGTTTTGCTCTCTGATACTGTAAACAATTAAAATGCAAATACTGTAGGCTGTGCATAAGAAGTCTGTGCTAAACATGAAGAGGACATGGGTCTGCATTATCAGCAACTATATTTTGCTCACAAAAAAGCTGTCTGGCACTTGTGTACATGTGCTGGATTGCTATCTGGCACATAAACACTGATATTTTTCTGCACAGAATAATATTGATATTACGCGCCAGAGAGCATTCCAGGATATTTGAATTTCTGTGAGCAGCTCATTACTCTTACTACAAATAAAACACTGTCTATTGTGCATGTTCCAGAATACCTCCCCTGTGGGATTTTTTCAGTAAATCCAGAAAAAAGTAGTGGGTACTGTACGCTCAAGATAAAAAAAAGAAGCAGACATATGAACTAACCCTTTTCTTTTCCTTAAACCTTGGGTTAAAATCTCAACACTCAACTCAATCTTCTGGTTTTTTGTACACTTCTCTGCATTTGTTCTGAATAGCTATGGCTCCTTCTTGGGTCAGGTTCTGGACAGAGGCTTCAGGTAGTTCTTTCAGATCCTGCCTGTAGTCTACCTGGCTCAATGTACTCACAAGAACAAACCAAATATCACCCTTTTTATGCCCTCTCCCATTGCAGGGAGGGCTATCTCTGGGGTTCCTGTGTATGTTAGGGCGAGTAGTCCAGCAATCCCAAAGTCCACATTTGGTTGGATCCCCTTGCATGCTGGTGTCTTCCCTACACTTCTGTGGGCAACAGTCCCCTCTCTGGGTCCAAAGTAGCCCTCACCAGGGGTCCTTCTTGGCAACACAAATATAGACAATATGTAGATCAGGTAGGAGTTATACAAATTACATCTCCCAATATCCTTCAGTTCAAGCAAACATGAAAACCAAATCTTGCCATAAACTCCCCCCCTTAAGTCCTTTATTCACAGGGATGCATCCCCGGTGCTGAATTACCACGACACCCTGACACCTCCTACGTAGCTGCCTATTGCTACATCCACCCCAACTCTGGCAGACTGTCTACTGGTTGAGTATCCATGGGGGTCCCCTCAGAGTTTTGTTATTGCATCCCACCCCCTCTGGTCCATCTTGTTCTCCTTCTTCTCCCTGAGGGGGTCTGCCTCCATGAGGGTCTAGGGCAAGACTTCCACCTTTATCTCCTTCTACCTGTCTGTGGAAGAGTTTGGACCTTATTTTATATCCTTTTCCCAAACTCTGACTGTCCTCCTCTGCTGCTCCAAAGGGATCTTCCCCAAGGGGCCTGCACCCCCAGAGCAGGGACTGGGTGGGGTCTGTCAGGACTCTGGCTGTGATAAGATGTATACCCAGTCACATACCCCCCTCTCCCTCAATGGAGACCCTTTGGGATGGGTTATGGTTGGTCATCCCTGCCAAGTGGTCCTTCCTCCTCCCGGTAAAGATAATTGGCATTAATATGAGCCTTTTCAGCACAATGCTCTATATAAAAATCATAGGCCTGAAAAGTCATATACCAGCGGGTCAAGCAGGCATTGGTATTCTTCATTGAGTTTAGCCATTTTAAGGCTGCATGGTCGGTGACGATGATGAAATACCTACCCAGGAAATAGTATTTTAAGGCATAAGAACATAACATAAGAACATAAGATATGCCATACTGGGTCAGACCAAGGTCCATCAAGCCCAGTATTCTGTTTCCAACAGTGGCCAATCTAGGTCATATGTACCTAGCAGTTTCCCCAAGGGACACAGGTTCCACAATGCTTGTATTGGTTCAAGCATTGATATCCTGGGTCCCTTCTTAATAATGGTTTATGGACCTTTCCTCCAGGAACTTTTCCAAACCTTTTTTAAACCCAGCTACACTAACAGCCTTTACTACATCCTCCGGTAACAAATTCCAGAGTTTGATTACACGTTGAGTGAAAAAATATTTTCTTTTATTAGTCTTAAATAGGTTACCCTGTAGCTTCATTGCATGTCCCCTAGTCTTTCTATATTCTGATAAGGTAAACAATCGATCTACGTTTACCTGTTCCACTCCGTTCATTAATTTATAGACTTCTATCATATCTCCCCTCAGCCATCTCTTTTCCAGGTTAAAGAGCCCTAACCTTTTTAGCCTTTCTTCATAGGAGTATCCTTCCATCCCCTTTACCATTTTGGTGGCTCTTCTCTGAACCTTTTCTAAAATCGCTATATCCTTTTTAAGATACAGCGACCAGAATTGCACACAATATTCAAGGTGCAGTCTCACCATAGAACGATATAGAGGCATTATAATATCTTTTGTTTTATTTTCCATTCCTTTCCTTATCATACCTAGCATTCTATTTGCTCTCTTGGCCGCTGCTGCACACTGGGCCGAGGGTTTTAACATGGTATCCACAATGATGCCTAAATCTTTTTCCTGAGTGGTGGTTCCTAATGTGGAACCTTGCATCGTGTAACCAAAGTTTGGGTTGTTCTTCCCTAGGTACATAACCTTGCACTTGTCCACATTAAATTTCATCTGCCATTTTGATGCCCAGTCTTCCAATTTATCAAGATCCTCTTGCAATTTTCCACAATCCTCTTGGGTTTTAACAACTTTAAATAGTTTTGTGTCATCTGTAAATTTGATAACCTCACTCGTTATTCCACTTTCAAGGTCATTTATGAATATGTCAAAAAGCAGCGGACCCAGCACAGATCCCTGGGGTACACCACTATTCACCTTTCTCCATTGGGAAAATTGGCCATTTAGCCCTACCCTCTGCTTTCTATCTTTTAACCAATTCCTGAGACACAATAGTACACTGCCTCCTATCCCATGACTCTTTAGTTTTGCCAAAAGTCTCTGATGAGGGACCTTGTCAAACGCTTTCTGAAAGTCCAGATACACAATATCAACCGACTCACCTTTGTCCACCTAAATTATTCACTCCTTCAAAAAAACATAACAGATTAGTAAGACAAGATCTTCCTTGTCTAAAGCCATGTTGGCTGTCTCCCATTAGGTCATGACTATCTACATGCTGAGTAATTTTATTCTTTATGATGGTTTCTACCATTTTTCCCAGTACTGATGTCAGGCTCACCAGTCTGTAGTTTCCCGGATCACCCCTGGAACCCTTTTTAAAATTGGTGTTACATTGGCGATCCTCCAATCTTCAGGTATTAGAGATGATTTTAATGATAGTTCACAGATTACTAATAGCAGGTCTGCAATCTCATATTTCAGTTCTTTCAACATCCTTGGATGTATACCATCCGGCCCAGGTGATTTGCTACTCTTCAGTTTATCTAATAGTTGTAATACATCTTCCCGATATATCGATATTTCCTTCAATTCTTCCGCACCTTTAAATACCACTTCAGTCATGGGTAACATCTCTACATCTTCCTCAGTAAAGACTGAAGCAAAGAATTCATTCAATCTCTCCGCTATCGCCTTGTCGCCTCTTAGTGCTCCTTTAACCCCTTTATCATCTAATGGACCAACTGACTCTCTCACAGGTTTTTTGCTACGAATGTACTTGAAAAGGTCTTTACTTCGCGTTTTTGCTTCCGCAGCAAGCTTCTTCTCAAATTCTCCCTTTGCCTGCCTTATCAATGCCTTGCATTTGACTTGCCAGTGCTTGTGCTGTTTCCAGGTTTCGTCGTTTGGCTCTTTTTTCCATTTCCTGAAAGATGCTTTTTTGGCAACAACAGCCTCTCTTACCTCATCTTTAAACTATGCTGGCAGTTTTTTGGACTTCCTTCCACTTTTTTTAAAGCATGGAATACAGCTGGTCTGGGCTTCCAAGATAGTATTTTTCAACAACAGCCAAGCCTGATGTACGTCTTTAACCTTTGCAACTGCTCCTTTTAGTTTTTTCTTAACTATTTTCCTCATTTTATCATAGTCTCCCTTTCGAAAGTTAAAAGGTAGTACTGTGGATTTCCTTACTATCCCTCCTCCACTAATTAAATCAAAGGCGATCATGCTATGATCACTATTGCCAAGTGGCCCCAACAACCTTATCTCTTGCACTAGATCTGGTGTTCCACTAAGGACTAGGTCTAATATGGCTTCCCCTCTGGTCGGTTCATGAACCAGCTGCTCCAAGAAGCAGTCATTTATTTCATCTAGGAACTTTATCTCCCTAGCATGTCCTGATGTGACACTGACCCAGTCGATACCGGGGTAGTTGAAATCACCCATTATTATTACTGCACTGTAACTTTTGTTAGCTTCCTTGATTTCTTTGAGCATTTCATCATCCATTTGGTCATTCTGGCAAGGCGCTCGATAGTACACCCCCACTGTCATTGCCTTCCCCCTTTTACATGGAATTTCAATCCATATAGATTCTACAGCAGATTTTGTTTCCTGCAAAACTTTAATCCTTTCTGACTCAATGCCCTCTCTAACATAGAGAGCAACCCCTCCACCAATTTGATCAGCTCTATCATTACGGTATGGTTTGTACCCAGGTATCAGAGTGTCCCACTGGTTGTCCTCCTTCCACCATGTCTCTGATATTCCAGTCATATCTAACCTTTCATTTAGTGCTATATATTCTAACTCTCCCATCTTATTTTTTAGACTTCTAGCATTTGCATACAAGCATTTTAGAGAATGTATTTTATTCATATTAATTTGGCTATTGTTAGACATGGGTAATTTGGGATCTTTAAGCTCTGTCTGCTCCATACTTGAGGGCATTTGGGCTACTTTACTCTTTTGTGTAACCTCTCTGCTTTTGGTAGTATCCTTCAAAGATACATTCTTCCGAACCATCCGCTCTTGGGCGACTGTCGGCTTTCCCCTAATATCTAGTTTAAAAGCTGCTCTATCTCCTTTTTAAAGGTTAATGCCAGCAGCCTGGTTCCATCCCAGTTAAGGTGAAGCCCATCCCTTCGGAAGAGCCCCTCCTTTCCCCAGAATGTTCCACAGTTCCTAACAAATCCAAAACCGTCTGCACCATTGTCTCATCCACGCATTGAGACTCCGGAGCTCTGCCTGCCTTTTGGGTCCTGCGCGTGGAACAGGAAGCATTTCGAAGAACGCTACCCTGGAAGTTCTGGATTTCAACTTCCTACCTAAAAGCCTAAATTTAGCCTCCAGAACCTCCCTACCAAATTTTCCTATGTCATTGGTACCGACATGTACCAAGACAGCAGACTCCTCCCCAGCACTATCTAAGACCTTATCTAGGTGGCGCGCGAGGTCCGCTACCTTCGCACCAGGCAGGCATGTTACCAGGCGATCCTCACATCCACCAGCCACCCAGCTATCTACATGCCTAATGATCGAATCACCAACTATAACGGCTGTCCTAACCCTTCCCTCATGGGCACATGGCCCTGGAGAAAATTCCTTGGTGCGAAAGGGTTTTACATCACCTGGAGGAAGGCATCTATTGCCCACTTGACCACAAGGCACTTCTTTTCCATAATTGAGCACCTAGTCTTTGCCTCCCCCAGCTTCTGACTAAGATACACGGCCGGGTGCTGTCTACCGGAAATGTTTTGGCTCAATACTGTTCCTAAGCTTATCCTGCATGCACATCAGTTTATAGCAAAAACTGTTCTTTGAAATCCATGTTTCTTAACACTGGTTCTTTACACAAGGCCTGTTTGAGGTTAATGTAGTCCTCTTCTTCCTGTTTACCCCAACATATCTGGTTAAGGGATTTATTTTTCAGCAGATCAGTAAGGCAAGTGGCTAGCTCTGCAAAGTGGGGTATTTATCTTCTGTAATAGCCCACTAGACCCAAAAATGCTTTAACCCGCTTTTTGGTTTTTGGCAGTGTCTTTCCTTGAATAGCCTGCATCTTATTAATAGTGGGTTGCCCTACCCCATTTCCTACCCAGTGGCCTATGTATTGTACCTCCTGATTCGCCAACTAGCATTTCTTTGGGTTGGCTGTCAACCTTACCCACCTTAAAGACTCAAATACCTTATGCAGGTGAATTAGGTGTTCCTCCAAGGTCTCGGAATAAATAACCACATTGTCGAGGTAGACACCCATGTATTCTAGATGTTGTTTAAGTACCTTTTTATTTATTTAACAGGTTTTATATACTGCTTTATTATTTCAATCAAAGCGGTTTACATTGAAACTTAAACTTGGTAATGGAGATTAAACAGGGTCATTGATAACTTGGATTTTTCTGAGGCAATGGAGGGTTAAGTGACTTGCCCAAGGCCACAAGGAGTACTAGTGGGACTCAAACCATGGTTTCTGAGTTCCCAAACCAGTGTTCTTAACCATTAGGCTGCTGGTGCCCCATGCAAGCTGAAAGGGAGGATAGTAAACTGGTATAGTCCCCAGGGTATCTGAAAAGCCATTTTCTCCCTAGAGGTTGGGTCCAAGGGAATCTGCCAGTAACCTTTCATTAAGTCAAGAGTTGAAATACATTCAGCCCCTCCCAATTGTTCTACCAGCTCCTCTATCCTGGGCATGGGGTAGGCATCAAAATTTGAGATGGCATTCACTTGCCAAAAATCAATACAGACCTAGTGGTTCTATCGAGTTTGGGCACTAGGACTATCAGGCTAGGACTCTTCGATGACCCCTAAGTGCAGCATATCCTCTACTTCTTTCTCAGTCTCCCATTATTTGGCTTGGGGAATGCGGTATGGCTGTTGCCTAATGATTTTGCCCTCCCTGGTGATAATCTTGTGAGTTCCAAGATGGGTTCTCCCAGGCAAGGGTGAGAACACATCTGGAAACTGGGCCAACAGGTGCTTCACCTGTCTCCTCTGATTTTCCGATAATTCACTCCCTATTGGTACCTCAGTGGGGTCTCTCATCTGGGCAGTCTCTGGGCCCAGATCTTCTCCTATGCTTACTTGTGCTCCTTGCCCTTCTCATCACACCCAGGGCTTAATCAAATTGATGGAAGTGAAACCTCATTGAGGTTTCACTTCCATGATGATTAAAAATGTTTATATGTATATATTCTCTGCCAATATGCCTGTATATATTGCAAATTTTGATGTATAATTTTGTAACCTCTCTGGTTGTTCAATCTGTAATTTATATGGTAATCAAATGTATAACTATAATCTTTTGGTTGTTAGTCTCCCCCACCGTTAATCAGACTGTATTTCTAAATTTGTGCTGTACGTACTCCCTTGTCTTGTCCCCAATGGACCGCTTCTGATCGCTGGAAGGGGCGGTGTATAAATTCACGTCAAATAAATAAAAATAATAAATAAATAAATAAATGTGGAAGGTTTGCACTTTCCCTTTCTGCTGTGCCACTTCATAATCTATGGAACCCAGTTTCCGGCGCACCTTAAAAGGACCCTTCTCTACTGGGCTAGAAGCTTATTACTGGAGGTGGGTAGCATAACTAATACCAGGGCTCCTGTGTTAAGACTCCTTTTCTGTGCCTGCTTATCATAGTAAACCTTTTGCTTCTCTTGTTTATTTTTTTCAAATGTTCATTAGCCCACCAGTAGAAGGTCCTTAACTGGGGGTTTCAAATTTTGTAAACCTGTTCAATTACGGGCTCTAACCCCCTCTCCATTCCCGCCCAGGCTTCCTGTACCACTTCCAAGAGTCCCCTGGGTTGTCTCCCTATTAAAAGTTCAAATGGGGAAAAACCCAATGTAGCTTGGGGAACCTCTCTGTAGGCAACAGGATACATGGGATCACTTCTTCCCAAGTCTGGCAGTTATCTCCTATACTCTTTCTTACCATTTGAATCAAGGTCTGATTAAAACGTTCGACCAGGCTGTCCATTTGTGGGTGATATGTGGCGGTCTTAATGTGTCTGATTCCAAACAACATCAAGACTGCCTCCAACTGTTTGGACAAAAAGTTAGTGTCTGTCAAAAGTTCTCTGGGGAAGCCTACCTTACAAAACCTTTTCAACAGGTTCCTGACTATCTGACTTGCTTTAACTTTCCATAAGGGAATTATCTATGGATATTGACTGGCACAGTCAACGAATACTAGAAGGTTCTGATACCCTGTCAGGCTCTTGTCTAACAGTCCCACAATGTCCATGGCCATCCGATCCAGGGATTGTTTGACCCCTGGGATCGGAATCAGGGGAGTTCTCTTGAGTTGATTCTTATTCTTCCTTTGGCACACCGGGAATGCCTGGCAGAATTTATACACATCCTGATATAGGTTGGGTAAAAAAAAGCATTGTGTGAGATGTGCAATCACCCCCTGCTCCCCTAGGTGTCCTGCCAAAGGGTAACTGTGGGCCAGGATCAATATGGTCTCCCGGAATATCTGGGGTACCATAAGCTGGGCTTGCTCTCTTTTCTCTCCCCGAAATACAATCAGATATAACAGATTCTTCTTCTTCCTAAAGAGGGGGTAATTCTTCTTCCCTTCTTAAAGCCTGCGCCTTCCGCCTTACCCCAGGCTTCCTGCAAAGTAGGGTCTTTGGCTTGTTCTTTAGACAACTTATCAAACTTGGAGAGCACCTCTTCCCCATGAGCCTTGACTCTCCCTGGGGGAATCAGCCCTTTCCACTTTTCTACACTCTGCTAGGCTCTGCTTTTTCTAGTCTTCCCACCACCTCCTCCCATGTCCGGGGTTGCAAAGGGATACAATTCCCTGAGGTTGGGGTAGTTTTTTTCCTCTGGGGTATAGTCTTGGGCATAGGTGGCTACTAATGCAGAGCAGAAGCCAATTGAGTCTAATAACCCCTCCCAATACTGGCCTAGGATTAATGGCACCGGGAGCTCCTTGACAATGGCCATTCCTAGGAGTTGTTGTTTGTTGTCCCAAGTGATCTTTATCTTGTAGGCGGGGGACACTCCATATGTCCCTGTGGATACAGCTCACTTGTATGAGGCCTAGGTATCTACCCTTCCTCTTACGGATCTCTAGGCTCTGGGCCAGGTCTTGAGATATCAGAGACTGATTACTCCCAGTGTCTATGAGAGCTTCCAGGTCTGTCCCACCAATATGGATCCTTTTTTTAAGGGGTCCGCTTCAGCTTCCCTGATCCCCCACAAGTCCCACCCCAGTGAAGGAACATTCCCCTTTTGGACAATCCTGTTGGAAATGGCCCATCTCCGAGCACGCAAAGCATCATGGCCCTCTTTGGGATTCCTAAGTGGGTTTCATCCTTTGGTGTCATCCCAACTTCCCTTTTACTTAATGGGTCCCTTTACTATAGGCTCCCCTCTGGGTGTTTCCTTTCCCCCTCCCCTGGGGATTTGGGACCCCTGGGATTCGGCATAAGAAAGTTCTCTGTGAGGCCTACTGCCTCCGTTATTGACATGGGCCACTGCCTGGATATCACACCCGTAACTCCCTCGGCAAAATACAAATTGTTCTAGGACTATCATTCTTAGTATGGTAAGTCCAGGGTTCTTATTAGGTTCCAACCACCTGGTGGCAAAATCAATTAGTCAGTGGACCATGGCCAAAGGTCTTTCTCCTGGGTGAAATTTGGTTGCCCAAAAACACTTTTGATAGTTCTCTAGGGATAGCCCCAATTGGTCTTGAATAGCTGCTTTAACCTTGAAATAGTCTGCGGCTTGTGTATTGTCCAGGGACCGATAAGTCACCTGGGCTTCCCCCATAAGCCAGTGGTGCCCACTAGTCTAAGGATCAACCTGCTGCAGTAGCCACCCCTTCAAAAGTCAGCATGTAGGTCTCAGGATCATCCCTGGGTCCCATTTTTGATAAAGTGAGGCTACGAGCCCCCTCCAGTCCTCCCACTGTAAGCATCCCTCAATTGGGCTCACCTCAGGCTTTGGTATCCTTGCCAAGCAGGTCATCCCATTGGTGAGTTTCTTCAGTTCTTGAGTTTGTACATCTAATATCCAGAAGAGTGGCTGGTTGATTTGCACCTGTCTTTCCAAGATCTGGACAATCCTCCAATCCATCGCCTCCTGCTGGAGTTGAGTCTGTTCTGCCAGTCAAAGAATCAGTTCCTCCGAAGCCATAGCTCTGAAAAAAAAACCTGAGAGAAAACAACACAAGAGCAGGTTTTCAGGTGGGTATACCCACCCTGTCTTTACCTGGACTACTCCTTCTAACCCATCCCATTCCCTAGATACTTGTATCTTCTGGGTAGATGGGTCTCAGTGTGGTTTGTCTATTGGCCTTGCTGGGATGGGCCCCTTCTCTGGTTCCTGCTTGTTCCTTTGTTGAAGGATCAGTGGTTCTGTTCCAAAATTCCACTCCTAACACCATCTGTGGTTCCTTCTCAGGTCAGCTCTAGTATCATCTGTTTCCAGATCCAGGAATCTGGTGGTTCTTTCTGATCTCTCCTGTAGTCCTTCTGGCTCAATCTGCATACACAAAGAGCCCAAATACCACCCCCTTTATGGTTTTTTTTTCTCCCCCCCCACCCCCTTTGCAGGGAGGTCTATCTCCGGGGTTCACTTGTACGTTAGGGTGAGTAGTCCAACAGTCCCAAAGTCCATGTTTTGTTGGATCCCCTTGCATGCTGGGGTCTGCCCCCCAATTCTATGAGCAACAGTCCCCCTCCTTGGGTCCAAAGTAGCCATCACCAGGGTCCTTCTTGGCAACAAAAATATAGACAATATGTAGATCAGGTAGGAAATTATGTTCTTCCAACGTCTTTCAGTTCAAGCAAACATGCACACCAAATCTCGCCGTAAACGTCCCCCTTAAGTCCCTAGTCCAGAGCTACTCAATTCCGGTCCTGGAGGTCTGCAACCCTGCAGGTGTTCGGGATATCCCTAATAATATGCATGAGATATATATGCATTAGAGATAGCCTGCCAACCTGACTGGTTTGTGGCCCTCCAGGGCTGGATTTGGAGACTCCTGCCTTACACCTCTGTCATTTAAGATTGTGAGTGGGCAAGGTACAGATGTTCTAGACATCAAAAGGGTAGATAGAATGTGTCACATTCCTCCTAGATTCTCAACACCACCAAAAAGTTGTCTAATAGACAATATTTTGGTGGTGGTGAGAAGCAAGGAGGAATGTGACAAATTCTAACCTTTTTGATGTCTTGGACATCTGCACCTTGCCCACTTACAATCTTAAATGACAGAGGTGTAAGGCAGGGGTCTCCAAATCCAGCCCTGGAGGGCCAAAAACCAGTCAGGTTGGCAGGCTATCTCTAATGCATATATATCTCATGCATATCATTAGGGATATCCCAAAAACCTGCAGGATTGCAGACCTCCAGGACTGGAATTGAGTAGCTCTGCCCTAGTCCAACCGGGTTGCATCTCAGGCATTGAATTATCTGGATGCCCTGCCACCTTCCACGTAGCTTCCTATTGCTACATCCACCTCAAGTCTGACGGGCTGTCTACCAGTTGAGTATTCATGGGGATTGCCTCAGTGTTTTGTTGCTCCCCAATTCCCAGGTCCATCTCCTCCCCCCCCCCCCCCCAGGAGTTTCTTATTTCTTTCTCGGGGGGGGGGGGGGGGCCTCCGCCTCCGCCTCCGCCTCCGCCTCCGCCTCCGCCTCCGCCTCCGCCTCCATCTCCATCTCCATCTCCATCTCCATGGGGGTCTGGGGCAAGTCTTCCACCTTCCTCCCCTTCTGCCTCTCAACTCTTCTGTAGTCAGGGAATAGGGCCTTGGGTTTTCTATGTGGGGAGAGTACAGGAGTTTGGATCCTACTCTAAACCCTTTCCCGACCCCTGCTAGTTCTCCTCAGCTTCTCCAAGGGGACCTTCTCTATGGGGCCTGCACCCCCAGAGCAGGGACTAGCTGGGGTCTGTTGGGACTCTGGCTGTCACGAGACATACACCCCGTCACAATAGGTAATTGCTTCATTACCATTAATTTAAATGTGCTGTGCGCTGTTGTTTGCTCAAGTCTTTGTGCACAGTTAGCTCATGTGCCAAACTCATTTCTGCATTGGTAGTGCACAAAATTAAGCGCAAAAGCTGATCTAATCTGTGCACAAAGTCTAGCATAACTTACTGCATTGGCTCCCATGTGATTCAAATCATTGAGAGAAATGTGATGCTAGGAGAAACAGAGGTGACACTAGCAGCAAGATTCCAGGGAAGGGGAGGGGGACATTAACGAATGGGGGAAATCTGGCTTGAAGGGGCTAGGGACAGGATAATGGTGGCTGACTGGGAGAGAGGATGGTAGATGTTGAGACAGGCAAGGCTTGATTTAGGAGAGAGTGTGTAGTGGAGGAAGGCAGTTTTGGGGGAGAGTATGTTTGGGGAGACAAGAAGGGCTGAAGGAAAGTGAGTCTGGGGGAGAAGAACATAAGAAAATAAGAAATGCCATACTTGGTCAGACCAAGGTCCATCAAGCCCAGTATCCTGTTTCCGACAGCGGCCAATCCAGGTCACAAGTACCTAGCAGTTTCCCAAAAAGACACACAGATTCCATAATGCTTGGATTGGGGCAAGCAATGGATTACCTGGGTCCTCTTTAATAATGGTTTATGGACCTTCAAGTACATTCGTAGCAAAAGGCCTGTGAGAGAGTCAATTGGACCATTAGATGATAGAGGGGTAAAAGGGGCAGTAAGAGGAGACAAGGCTATAGCAGAGAGACTGAATGAATTCTTTGCTTTGGTCTTTACTGAGGAAGATGTAGGGATGTTACCCAAGACTGAAGTGGTATTTAAAGGTGATACTGCAGAGGAATTGAGAGAAATATTGCTACACCGGGAAGATATATTACAACTATTTGATAAACTGAATAGTAGCAAATCACCTGGACCGGATGGTATACATCCCAGAGTGTTTGAAAGAACTGAAATATGAGATTGCAGACCTGCTATTGGTAATCTGTGAACTTTCATTAAAATCATCTGTAATACCTGAAGATTGGAGGGTCGCCAATGTAACACCAATTTTTAAAAAGGGTTCCAGGGGTGACCCGGGAAATTACAGACCGGTGAGCCTGACGTCAGTACCAGGGAAAATGGTAGAAACCATCATAAAGAACAAAATTACACAGCTTGTAGATAGTCATGGCCTAATGGGAGACAGCCAACATGGCTTTAGACAAGGAAGATCTTGTCTTACTAATCTGATATGTTTTTTTGAAGGTGTGCATAGACAGGTAGACAAAGGTGAGTCAGTTGATATAGTGTATCTGGACTTTCAGAAAGCTTTTGACAAGGTCCCCCATAAGAGACTTTTGGCGAAGCTAAAATGTCATGGGATAGGAGGCAGCGTACTATTGTGGATTGGGAACTGGTTAAAAGATAGAAAGCAGAGGGTAGGGCTAAATGGCCAATATTCCCAATGGAAAAAGGTGAATAGTGGAGTACCCCAGGGATCTGTACTGGGTCCGCTACTTTTTGACATATTCATAAATGACCTGGAAAAGGGAATAACTAGTGAGGTTATCAAATTTGCAGATGACACAAAACTGTTTAAAGTTGTTAAAACCCAAGAGGATTGTGGAAAACTGCAGGAGGATCTGGATAAATTGGAAGACTGGGCATCCAAATGGCAGATGAAATTTAATGTGGACAAGTGCAAAGTTATGCACCTATGAAAGAACAACCCACACTATGGTTACACGATGCAAGGTTCCACATTAGAAACCACCACCCAGGAAAAAGATTTAGGAGTCATCGTGGATAACATGTTAAAACCCTCCGCCCAGTGTGCAGCGGCGGCCAAGAAAGCAAATAGAATGCTAGGTATCATAAGGAAAGGGATGGAGAATAAAAGAAAGGATATTATAATGCCTCTGTATCGCTCTATGGTACGACCGCACCTTGAATATTGTGTGCAATTCTGGTCACCGTATCTTAAAAAGGACATAGCGTTATTAGAAAAAGTACAGAGAAGAGCCACCAAATTGGTGAAGGGGATGGAAGGCTACTCCTATGAAGAGAGGCTAAAAAGGTTAGGGCTCTTTACCTGGAAAAGAGACGGCTGAGGGGAGATATGATAGAGGTCTATAAATTAATGAATGGAGTGGAACGGATAAACGTGGATCAATTGTTTAAGCTATCAGAATATAGAAAGACTAGGGGACATGTAATGAAGCTACAGGGTAAACTATTTAAGACAAATAAGAGAAAATATTTTTTCACTCAACGTGTAATCAAACTCTGGAATCTGTTTACCGGAGGATGTAGTAAGGGCTGTTAGTATAGCTGGGTGTTTTTAAAAAAGGTTTGGACAAGTTCCTGGAGGAAAGGTCCATAAACCACTATTAAAAAGGGACCCAGGATATCAATGCTTGACCCAGTACAAGCATTGTGGAACCTGTGTCTTTTGGGGATATTGCTAGGTACGTATGACCTAGATTGGCCACTGTTGGAAACAGGATACTGGACTTGATGGACCTCGGTCTGACCCAGTATGGCATGTCTTATGTTCTTATGACCTTTCCTCCATGAACTTGTCCAAACCTTTTTTAAACCCAGCTACACTAACAACTTTTTTCCAGAGTTTGATTACGCGTTGAGTGAAAATGTATTTCTCTTATTAGTCTTAAACGGGTTAAACTGTAGCTTCAATGCATGTCCCCTAGTCTTTCTACTTTTTGATGGTGTAAACAATTGATCTACATTTACCCGTTCCACTCCATTCATTAATTTATAGACCTCTATAATATCTCCCCTCAGCCGTCTCTTTTCTACGTTGAAGAGTCCTAACCTTTTTAGCCTCTCCTGATAAGGGTATCCTTTACCATTTTGGTGGCTCTTTTCTGTACCCTTTCTAATTCTGCTATATCCTTTTTAACATATGGCGACCAGAATTGCACACAATAGTCAAGGTGTGGTTGCACCATGGAACGATACAGAGGCATTATAATATCCTTTGTTTTATTCTCCATTGCTTTCCTCAGGGTTCATTTTAGTTACTCACATTTTCTGAGTGCACCTGAATGTACCCGAGCAGTTAGACCAGCTGAGACATTGGAGGAGGACCCCCCACTTGTCTCATTGTCTAAGTGCTGGGCATCAGACTCTTTGTTCAGTGATGGTCCTGGCTCTCACCTTTAAGCCTTTTTGCCAAAGTGGCCCTGCGGAAAGATAGTGAAGATCATTGGTCTAGGACTGGCTTGAAGACCACCAGCATAAATTTTGGCAAAGATGGGAGGGCTGGCGTCAAGGTCTCTAGCTTTTCCACCTCTGTGCTCTGTACATCAGGCTGCACTTCCTGGCTGAGTGGTAAACTCTTGGTTTTCAAGCATTGCTCTAAGCTACTGTATTTCTTTTTGAAAGTGTTGTTATAAAGGGACATCTCTGTTACATTAAGAAGTATGTTTACTAAAATATGCTAATGATTAATTTGTCATTTACCTCTTGTGCGGTATCTGTTAGTACATATTAAAAGGGGAGGAGTAGCCTAGTGGTTGGGACAAGGTACTTCAGGCCGGAAGGTCGGGGGTTCAAATCCCACTAGAGGACAGCAACCTTGGGCCGGAAGGACTGGGGTTTCTAGTCCCACAGATGCTCCTTGTGGTCTTGGGCAAGCCACTTAACCCTCAATTGCCCATGTTCCCTGTAAGTATTAGTGTATGTGTCTCAAATCCCCACGTGTTAAATGTATCCCCACTTGTGTTGTGACCGCTTTGATTGAAGGATAAGGCAGTATATAAATACCATTAAAATAAATAAATAAAAAATAAATATTAAAAATGCAGCCACGCTAAAAATCCTGTGTCGCTTAGCATGGGTTGGGGTGGAGACTGTGTGGGTTCGGGGCAGGCTGTAGGAACTCAACATCGTGGGCATCATAGTTTGCACTCAGCATCAATGCCACAGCGTGGAGCATTTATTGCCACCTCAGTAGGTGATGGTAACTGTACCCGTGGTGCTCGTGGGAATCAAATTAGCATGGGGGTGGTGCTGAAGTTATGTTAACTACATGGGGACATGCAGCGCATACCCCCATTTGTTAGTGCAGGTTTGGCACTACCCCAGCACTAATTTTTGGGACTGCATGCTCGGTAAATGACGGTGTTTAAGCAAACATACCCCTAAGTGCTCTTTTTCTATCCCTGTCTGCTCCATGAAAAACGTTTTGCCTCTCTTACATATCTATCCATGTTTGTTTCATTCGCTCTGTGAGCCGCTAGAGCTGAGTGGTGTTACAACAGTTCTGTCATGTTGGCTGTCACAGTGCTGACAGCTGGCAGATGTGCCAATGATAGATGTCTTTTCCCCTGTGGAAGGACAGTGGGATAAAAGTGCAAACATGCTGGGTAATAGATGGGAAATGTAGCGCAGTGTTGATAAGGCCCAGTCTGGATGCAGATGAGGAAAAAATTGCTTCCATGAAGTGAGAGGCAAAAGAGAATGTAAAGAAATCTGTATGATGGAGAAGCTAACAGGAAAGAGGAAGCGAAAGGGAACATATTTACTAAGCTGGATGGAGGGGGATCATAGCGCAGGATGCAAGGACGCAGGTGAGGGGGTGCAGGGGTTCGACACAGCCCACACCTGGCTATGGAAGGCCAGATTGGGGGTTAGGCTGCAGGGAACGAAGATTGTTTTCTGCAGCAGGAGATCGCAGCTCCTGAATGGAGCCGATTGACATGGTGATGGGACGCCATGGCACTGCGGCTCCATTCAGGAGCCTGGCTGAGTTAGCTGGGTATGCGGGCTGGATGTGTGGCACATCAGAATTGGGCCACGGCCTGCACGTCTAGGCCGTAGACCCGATTCTGACCCTGCGGGCACAACTGGCCCCCATGTGATCAGAATCAGGTCTACCTTTGTATGGCCCAATTCTGATCAGCTGTACCTGGGGTAGACGGTCAGCAAAGAATGCCCCTCATAGTGTCTAGATAGCACTACATAGCAGACATTATCTGCAGAGTGCCTGAATATTGCCATTATCTGGATAATTTGAAATCCTGCATCTCTTCTGCTCTCAATCTGGAGCCATATACAGATAGCAGAGGTGTGCAAGCCAAAAAATGTTCACTCTGTGCTAGTTTAAAATTAAATTTTCTTGATTTTCTAGCATTTTTTGTATTCATTTCACAAATTTATTCTTTAAGGGTAGATTGTATGCAGAATGGAACTTTTTTAAGTTAGAAAATTGATTGTACGCATGCTAATTTTTGTATACGAGTATGCGTACACAGGTGTTTTGAATGCACTTTACATTTTTAGGTGACCAGATGAATTGAACACAAACTCACGAATGCAGAAGCCTAATGGATAGTATGGGGCCATTCAGGGGGATTTTTGGTCCTATATTATTACACATTCACCAGCCACTGGCACACATAAGCAGTAGAAGACTTATCTAGTATTGCCATGAAAGGAGAAGTGCTACTGATAGGGTGATTTCAATATGCCAGATGTTGATTGACACATCTCTTCTGTGGTGTCATCTAGAAGTAAGGAGGTCCTAGATTCTCAACAGGGAGAACGATTCTGGCAACTGGTAACAGAATCCACAGATGAAGGGGCCATGCAGGACTTGGTGCTTACCAATGGGTAAAGTGTTTCTGATGTCATAGTGGGAGATCATCTCGCATCCAGTGATCACCAGATCATGTGGTTCAGCATTAGGACTAGGGCTTTTAAAATCCATTCAAAAAGGAGGGTCTTAGAATTTAGGAAAACTGACTTTGACAAGATGGGACAATACCTCAAGGAGTCATTACTGGGATGGGAACAGCTGTAGGATGTAGAAAAGCAATGGGCAAAACTGAAAGGGGATATTTTTTTAGGAAGGGGTGGCCAACTCCGGACCTAGTGCAGCACGATCCAGCCTGGTTTTCAGAATGTCCCTAATGAATATATATGAGGTGCATTTGCATCTACTCCCTCACATTGTATGCAAATATATCTCATGAATATTCATTATGGACATCCTGAAAACCAGGCTGGATGCTGGATTGTGGTGCACCAGGGCCGAAATTGGCCACCCCTGTTATAAGGGCAACAAAGCTTTTTGTTAGAAAGGCAAATGAATGTATAAGGGAAAGGAGGTCACTATGTTTCTCAAAAGAAGTAGCTGAAAAGGTGAAGAAAAAGAGGAAGGCCTTTACAAAATACAAGAGATCACAGAGAGAGGAAGACAAGCATCTATATTTGGAAAAACTTAGAGAAGCAACAAAGTAGTCAGGAAACAAAGATACAAAAAGAAGAAGAAATGGCAAATGCAATAAAATGAGGGGGATAAGACATTTTTCAGATATGTTAGTGAGGAAGAGGAAGGGCAAAAGTGGTATTGTCAAACTCAAGGGTGAAGGGGAAGAATATGTAGAAGCTGATGAGGATAAAGCGGAATTGCTTAAAAAATATTTCTGTTCTGTGTTCACTGATGAAGGGTCAGGAGCAGGACCTCAGGAAACACCCACAAATAGCAACAGAAACAATGGAAATCTCGAATGATTTTCAGAAGACTGTATTCATGAGGAGCTGGCTAAACTAAAAGTGGACAAAGTGATGGGACCTGATGGGATACATCTGAGAATATTGAAGGAACCTGGGAATGTTCTAGCGGCTCCACTGATTGACCTTTTCAATGCTTCTTTAGAGTCAGAAGTGATCGCAGAGAACTGGAGAAAGGCACATGTGGTCCCTTTACACAAAAGTGGAAGTAAGGATGGGGTTAAAAATTGCAGATCGGTTAGTCTAACCTCTGTGTTGAGCAAACTATTGGAAGCACTGCTAAAACAGACAATAGTGAGGTTTCAGGAGTCCAATGGATTGCAAGATCCGAGGAAGTATGGGTTTAACAGAGGCAGGTTTTGTCAGACAAATCTGATTGATTTCTTTGACTGGGTGACCAAGGAGTTGTCCAAGGGAGAGCCTTAGATGTAGTGTACTTAGATTTCAGTAATGCCTTTGACACTGTTCTGTACAGACAACTTATAAACAAACTAAGCACTCTGCAGTGACTGACTGGGTTAGAAATTGGTTGAGTTGGAGGTGACAAAGGATACAGGTAAATGGAGCTTATTCTGAGGAGGAGGATGTTACCAGTAGTGTGTTGCAGGGATCTGTCCTTGGTCCGATTCCTTTTAACATCTTTGTTAGTGATATTGCGGAAGGGCTGTTGGGTAAGGTTTGCCTGTTTGTGGATGATACCAAAATCTGCAATAGAGTAGACACACAGGAAGGAGTAAATAACATGAGGAGGGATTTAGCTAAGCTTGAAGAATGGTTGAGAATTTGGCAGCTGAGATTTAATGCTAAAAAATGCAGGGTCATGCATTTGGGCTGCAAAAATCCAAGGGAGCGGTACAGTTTAGGGGGCAAAGTACTTCTGTCCACAAAACAAGAGTGGGACCTGGGTGTGATTGTTTCTGATGATCTTAGTGGCTAAATAGGTAGAAAAGGCAATGGTGAAAGCCGGAAGGATGCTTGGTGCATAGGGAGAGAAATGGCTAGCAGAAAAAAGGTGATAGTGCCTCTGTATAAGTCTGTGGTGCGACCTCATTTGGAGTATCGTGTGCAATTCTAGAAACCACATCTTCAAAGGATATAAACAAGAAGGAGTCGGTGCAGAAAGTTGCTACTAAAATGTTTAGTGATCTTCGTTATAAGGCATATGAGGACAGACGTAAAGATCTTAATATGTATATGTTAGAGGAAAGGCGGGATAGACGAGATATTATAGAGATGCTTAAATATCTCAGTGGCATAAATGCACAACAGGAGAGCCTCTTTTGTTTGAAAGCAAGCTCTGCTACAAGGGGGCATAGAATGATGGTGAAAGGGGATAGGAGTAATATAAGGAAATATTTCTTTATGGAAAGAGTGGTAGATGTGTGGAATAGTTTCCCAGTGGAGGTAGTAGAGATGAGGACAGTATCTGAATTCAAGAAAGCATGGGACAAACACAGAGGATCTCTAATGGCAAAAACAGGATTGTTGTAGTGGTTGATATGGAAGGGCAGACTAGATAGGCCATGTGGTCTTTTTCTGCCATCATGCTTCTATGTATATTTTATTTATTTATTAAAAAATTATATCTGCCAGTTGCAAAGTTCTTAGCATGTTACAGCATAAGCTTAAAATATAACATAATAGACAAAACCCTAACTGATAATACTTTACATATTTCTTCTTTTTACAGATGAATAGTTCCATCATAATCCAAGCAACCCCTTGAACAGAAAGGTTTTAATTTTCTTTGAAAAATCGAGGAGGCCGAACTCTATTCTGATTTCCAGAGGTCGCGAATTCCATAGTCGAGGACCTGCAACTGTGTAGGCTGAACTATGAGTACTTGCATCAGACAATAATATATTTATTTCAAATATATATAAACATGTAAGAAGTAAAATACATTTGCACAAAATAAAAATAAGGAAGGCCTAGTAGGAAGGCAAAGAGGGAAGCTATAGAGCCAAGGAATAGGCAAGTTACAAACTGCAGTGAGTTTGCGTCTGCGAAAAGCAGTATAGAGAGACTTGTAATAAAAATGAAAGTGTGAAACCCTGGGTGACCGAGGGTCCCATATGGACAATGGCAGCAGGCTAAGGTTTCTGTAGAAATTCACGGTTCCAGGCACTCACAAACAACCATTTCCTGGCATGTAAATTTCCTAGACTTGATCCCCCTCTGTTTTGTCACTGTCAGGGTCTTATTTAGCTCCA
This sequence comes from Ichthyophis bannanicus, assembly GCA_033557465.1. Lineage (NCBI taxonomy): Eukaryota > Metazoa > Chordata > Amphibia > Gymnophiona > Ichthyophiidae > Ichthyophis > Ichthyophis bannanicus. Next base: position 72,492,436 of record CM066049.1, on the reverse strand, counting down.
TAACGGTAACAATTTATTACAGTGCACTTCCTGCTGGGAGTAAATAAGTTTGTCTCTTTAAATTCCCTGGGCAATTAAAAGAATGAAAGAGTGAAGACTTGGAGAAGCATTTATTTCACCAAGTGCCTATGCTGGGCCATTTTCCCTTTTGACAAATTGTTGGGGGTGATTTTTATTTCCCTGGCGGAAAGGAAAAAAAAAAAAGTCTGTCAGGTGAAAAGGTTTCATGATTAAACGACTTTTGTAAAATTGGCCAACAGTAAATCCTCTCGTTCCATTAGCTATACAGCAACCGCCATTAAGGACTGAACAAAATTAAATAAATAAAGGTGGTGAAGTTTTGCACCTGCTTACGAGTAATTAATATTCATTCTAGAAATGGAAAAAGAGACTTTTAAAAATCCTCAATTTAGAGGCTCGTGACAACAAAACACGTTTTTAAAGCTCTTTGCAATATACTTCTTTATTCAGATAAATGCAGGCTATTAGTTAATAGAACATTGTACCCAATCATTCCATACACGGGGAAACATGTACTACCATTCAATAAAAGATCTCGGAGAAATGATTCTTTTCTATTTACATGCCATTGGTAGCCTTGGAAAGGTGTTGCTGTGCTTTCTTGACACTTCCTGCATGGCTTGGGTCTATTTTGACTGTGTTGTAAATTGTGCTGGAGGCTACTTCAGGTAGAGCAAATGCTGTCCTCGGGGTGCCTGTGGTAATTTAATCCCTCTCATGATGCCATTACATATGAGGTCAGACTGTCACCAGCAGCAGCCCAGATGAATCTTTCCTAGTATCATGGTATGTCTCAGCTCAGCAGGTGCTTGCTTTTCCGAACAGTCGGCTGTACTAGGTGACCCCGGCAACCCATAACAAAAGGACAGGATGACCATAGATTACTGGAGGTTAAACACGGAGGTCACTGTAAACTCTAACTAGTATTTGTGAAGGCAAATATAAACAGACTAGAAATTTCACAGAAATGACATCACAGGCACAGTAAGAACATATGAGATTATAGAAACCAAGCGGCGAAATTTGTGACACCACTCGAGACATGGATCAGCCACAGATGTGCCTGGAATTCTCCAGAGAGTGGCTCAGTGATGCAAAGTGAGTTTTGCTAATTGCTTTGCACAATATAAGAAACTGCAGTCGAGCAACTTGAAAAAAATTTGATGACAAGTGAAATTAGCAGCTTTCCCATGTGTCCTTTAGAAATATTACCCTATGGAACAGTTACATAGTGTATATGACTTTTAAAAAAATTAAATTCAGTGGTTAGAACTGAAGATTAGGACTCTGAATCACAGTTTCCCCAGTGTGGGTATACCAAACCCTTTGATAAGAAGGCTTTTGGGGCAGACTATGGGCCCAATATTCAAGTGGCAGGCTATGCGCCACTATGGCGCATAGCCCTGCCCGCTCTCCCTTAACCCTGTATATTCAATGATGCGGCGATGGCATTGAATAGCCGGGTTTGGCACACATGCCCCTGAGCCGCCGAGGCTAACCGGCTAGCAACGATATTGCACCACTACCCCGTTAGTATCCACGTCTAAGACAAGGCGAGCCAGAAGCTCTCCTAGTTTTAGCTGCAGATCGCTAACTGGCTAGCGGTGCAATATCGCCACTACCCAGTTGGCGGCAATCTCTGCCTCTGCTCCACTCTGGAACGCCCCAGCACACCTCGAGGCTAACCAGATAGCATTGGGGCACATAGGGGACCTAGATGGAGATATTCAACGGCACTAACTGTGTAAGTGCCGTTGAATATTCCCGTTTAAGGCATTTACATGGTTTACTGGGCTCTAAACTGGGTAAATGCCTTTCGAATATTGGGCCCTATATGACTAGATTCCTTGAAAAGCACAATATAGTATAAACTTGTAGTGCTCAGAAAATCAACTTTTCAGACTTACCAGCATTCATATTTCAGCAGATAGTCCACTGGAAAAGGACATTCTGCTAATAAAAACAATTGAATATTATTAAGAGGGCACCCTTGATAGAGAGTGTCAAATAAATTCCATGCATATGTATTATAGGAACCCTACAGACTAGAGTTCCCATTCTCTGCAGTCAAGAAAAGAAGAAGGTATGTGCTGTCATTTTCCAATGGTGTATTTCAGGTTTCTTGAGACGCACAAGGTCAAAAGAAAGACTGACTTCAGTCACGTTCTGGTTATCGGTGTCATTCCAGAGTCTGCTAATTGTACTCACATGGCTGTCAGGAAACTAGATCACTCAGTTATAAAACTGTATTTTATTGTTCTCTATTCTGACCACATAAAGCATTAAGGCTTGATGTTAGAAAGAAAGAAGGTTAATAAATAAGATGAAGTTTTACTATGTTGATGCTCTACCTAACTTTTTTTTTCTGCTAATTTGCCATTGAGGTATAGCGAGGTCCATCTATTGTTATTTCTTCTTGCCTTGTGAATGGAATCGATCTTCATGGATGTTTTAATCCAACCATTCTTTAAAATGAGTAGCCTAATGGTTAGAGCGGTCAGCTGGGAAGTCAGGGTTCAAATCTCCCTGATGTACCATGTCATCGTAGGCAAGTCACTTAACCTACCATTGCCTCAGGTGGCAATTTAAATTGCAAGCCTTCCAGGGACAGGGAAATATCTGCTATGTCTGAATATATAACTCACCTTCAACTACTACTGGAAAGGTGTGAGACAGATACTCATAAAAAGCGATGGAGTATTATTTATCTCAGAGGAACTTCATCAGATATACTTAATAAACATCACTAATAATGGACTGAATTCCCTCCTGTCTCTTCATACATCCCATAAAACACGATGGCATCCCACAGGTAGATCTCTGCTTGGCTGAACAGAGATCAAAAACCCATTTTTCTTGTTGCCACAGCCAATTAGAAATCCATTTAGTTTCATATTACAGACATTTGGCAAAAATATCTTTGACAATTTAGCCCCATTTGTATGGTCTGCATAATGGGACATAGTGAGCCTGGTAAAAGGTGGCTTCAGGCAAAAATTAAATGCAGAATCATGTATCTGAAATGAGATGTATTTACTATTGTTTTTGAAAATTAATGGTGCATTTTTAGTTTTTATAATGTAATTTAATGATGCAGTTCATCTAATAAAAAAGACATTTTCAATCGAGTCATACAGACTACTCGGGCAGTACAATATGCATCTTGCAAATGGAGATTTTTGAATTCTGAATGCTCAGGGCTTTGTTTTTTATTTCTCAGACAATAAGAGGAACGGTGAGGATACATGAGTGTGAGTGTGTGTGTGTGTGTGTGGGGGGGGGGGGGTGTGGTTTACAGCTGGAATGTCAGCAGGAACCCAATAAAAAGACCATTTCTCTTTCTCAATATTTGGTGCTTGCAGCTCAGAAAATAATAAAAGAGGACGCCTTGGTTAGCAAGTGTAACAATTCAGCTGATTACAGCAAACTAGATGCCACTTCAGGTACTTGAAACTCCTGCTGCAAGGGCTAAATTTAAGCTTCAGGCTAAAAATAAGAGCACCAGAAAAAAAATGGTTTACATACACAGTTTTGCTACAACATTTTTATTTTTATCTAAGGATTCGATTTCTTGCGATTTTTGCAGAGCACCGTGAGACAGTTGTGAAATTAAGCCCTTGGATCAAAAGTTGCAAAGCACATTCTGCAGGCGGTTTTGCTTGCAAATTCTTTTCCTATTGATTGCTTCCCTTCCTGAAGAGGCAAAAAAAACAAATCTTTGCATAAAAGATGCTCTAATTGGAAATGATAGAAGCAAATTGACTTCTTGACTTTCTGCACTTTTTTAACATCATGCTTTTATGCCAACCTTAAATCTGGCCCAAAAAATCCTCTTTCCTGTTTTCAGATATCTCCCTGTCCTCTGTTGTTTTTGTTATATTTGTCTGCTTGTATGTTAGTACGGCTATGATGATTTTAAATTGATAGTTTTATACTGTGATATTATGGGACTAAAGTGCACTAATGGCTGGCGTGGGGTTTAGCATGCAATTAACACTTAGAGCTAGTGTAGTAAAATTCCCATGCTAACCACTTAGCGCACAATTGGGACGGAGAGTCAGCATTGCCCTAACATTTTGATTAGTGAAAGGGGCATTAGCACGTACTAATTATGAGTGTTGCAGTTAGTGTAAGTTCACATACCGCACCTCAATGGGTAGCTGTAAGTGCACCAGCGTTAATCGCAGCTGCAAGTTTAGTGTGGTGAGTTGCTTCCCACCATGTTTACTGCATGGGGATTTGCCAAGATTGCCCCCAATAATTAGCATGGGCTGGCCACATCTCCCATGCATGGAGGTATGGCACTAAACGTGAGCTAAGATGCTAATTCTTATGTGGTATAATAAACATGTTCCTAGGTTATTGCATCCCGCTTTGGACAAAGTGCGAAATCGGGATATCAAGTTCCATCACAGAAGTAGGGTCTTGAAAACCTGCTGCAGCGTCTAGTTCAAAGGAGCAATTCGATTGACTATTGAACATGGATATTCGAAAAGCAACATTGTCATTTCCTGAATATTCTTTTTCGTGGAAACTCTGCAAACTTCACACACTTGCAAAACTATTCACCAAAGGCTTCCAGAGGAACTTTTCTGTGTGGCGAGGAAAAATAACATTCACCCTGTCTGCAGTGAGAAAAGGTTTTTTCCTTTGTTTTGAACTTTAGAAAAATCAGTGAATTTTACAGTTTCATTAAAAAAGTTCCCTTCAACCTCTAGGGTGAAAAAATGGTTATTAGACTTTATGGGGCTGATTGTTTAAAGGACCCATGTAAAGTTATGCACTATTTATGTGCGCAAGTCCCTATTTTAAAGGAAGTATGCGCATAAATGGGGACTTATGCATGGGCTACAGTCAGGTGCTATTCCATAATCATGCACGTAAGTCCCGCTGGATGTACTTTCAATGTGGGGGCTGGAGCTTGGGCGTAGTGTAGGCAGAGTGGAATTTACATATGTACATTATAAAATAATATAACTTATGCACTTTATGAAGAATCTAGGCATGGGCATTTATATCTGCTCTAGAGCAGGTATCAATGCTGTGACTATTTTTTATTTTTTTTTAAACATTTATAACCCACACTATCTCCAATTGTAGGCGGGGTACAGTCAAACCTACATAAAAATATGAGCGTGTCTTTACATTCCTATTTTATAAAGTATGCGCATATTTCATTCCAAATATATGCATGGCAACACATGTTGCCCGTGCGTGAGTTTATGAAATTACTCTTTGCAATGGTAATTCTAACATAGTAATACGGGGGGGGGGGGGGGTGAGATATTCCAGGGCATTTACATGGTTTGCAGATTTGGCTATTGCCACTAAATATCCGCGGGTGCCTCCTCTACATGCTCTGATGCTAACTGCTTAGCATTGGAGCGTGTCAGGGGCGTCCTAGGGTGGATTGGAGACGGCATCAATGGCTAACTGGGCAGCGGCGATATTGAGCCACTATCCGGTTAGCGATTTGCGGTAAAATCCAGTTGCAGGAAACCCTGGCTTAACTTTCACTGCATATCGATAACCAGCAGCAAGTATCGCCCGTGCCTGGTTAGTGAGTGGCAAATGCAGCTATCCAGGATATTGAATGTCAGGGCCAGATAGGACCCCAGCATTGACTAGCTGGGTACAGATTTCGGTGCTGGTTGGCTAGCTGCATTTGCAATGCTAGTCACTAGTGCTGAATATCCCCCCCCCCATAGTAAATGATGGCAGATAAAAGACCCACATGGTGCCTAGTGCTCCATGCCGGGTACCCCTCTATGCCTTTGTTTAGGGTTGCACTAGTCATTCCATGCAGGTTACCCACCTCTATTTGTTGAAGTATAAAAATTAAGATTGTTTTGATTCCATCCAAGAGTTTGCATAGTTAACACATGTTTTTATGGGCATTGGCCCTAATCTATTAAATTAGCGTGGCTTTAAGTTTAGAGTATTCTAACGTAAGGGCAGCATCTGCATGGAGATTTAAGCCACAGCATCTATTTTATGTGCATTGGCCCCATGCTATAAAATAAGCCCATAAGCTTGTCAAAACTGAAAGGTACCTACAATTTATTTATTTATTTATTTGAAAACTTTTATATACTGCCCCTTCCAGAGTCAGTGGCGGTTTACAATGAACAACAGTAACCATACATTAAACTTCTGAACATTAAAACATTACCAACATATACAATGACCTCTGTGTGCATACTTATGGAATCGTGCTCATGGCATTTACATGTGCAAGCGCTCACATACTGTACATGCGTCCACGATTGGAATGCCACTATTTAAGCACATAAATGGCATGCAAATTTCCCCAGCTCTTTATGGAATTGTCCCCTATATGTGAATTTTTAGACAATGGTTTTTGCTGCAAATATTCTTGTTCATTTTCTGTTACTGAGCAATCTGTTCCTGTGCAAATATCCCGGTAGGAATGGATTGCCTCGTACTTCTTATGCCTATTTAATAGGAGCTACTTCAGAAGATCAAACTTCAGTTCCCTCCCAACAGGACTGGTACAAGGAGTGGAGGTGCCCTCAGCAGGCCCCTTCATCTTGCCATCCCCCTCCACCACCCCCTTGCCACTGCTGCACCCCTTTCCAGGGCCTGCAGTGGCGGCAATGGCTCAGAATATGCGGGTAGCGCGTCCCTCAACTCGCCGGCGCTGTGCCACGGTTTCTGCCCTCTACAATGTCTCTTCCACCCCCTCCAATGCAGTCTTCCATTTTTGAAGTCTGCTTCAGAGAGGGCAGAAGAGACATAGTAGAGGGCAGAAACCGCGGCACAGCGCCGGCGAATTGAGAGAAGCGCTGCCCCGCATATTCTGAGCAATTGTCACCGCTGCAGGCCCAGAGAAGGGCAACAGAGGCAGCAGTGGATTCCCTCGGATGGCCGGCGCTTCAGGTGACCACCTAATTTGCCTAATGGTGCTGGTGGTCCTGCCTCCCAATTATAACTAATGTAGACTATAAATGAAGGGTTATACCAAGAAGGGCAGAAAATGAGGTGACAAGTAGAATTTTAGAAAATCCAAACCGATTCTCTTTCTCATTAGACTAATCAAGCACATCATTGTAGAATGCTCGTAGATAAATGACCTCAGACGCTGCTTTGTCTTAAGGTATTATGGTGTCTTTAGCATGTTTTCTTCTGTTATTTTTTTTCTAGCTTCTTTATTTCTGTGTATCATTCCATACACAGGGCAAGAGGAACTTTTCTTTCGGCTTGCAGTGTCTACTGCAGATCGGTTTTGCTCCCGAGCTCTGGCAGTGGTCACTCTCTTTGCCCCGATGAAAAATGTACTCTGCACAAACCTTTCTAAAGCTCTAGTAAAACTCACTTTCAGTCTGAAGATTTCTCTGCTCTCTCCACTTTATAGTTATCTGAAGGAAATTTCTTTCTGTAAGACTTCACATTTGGATGTCTGTAGCTTAGTTATAGCTGTATTATCCTGTGAGCCAACCAAGAAAAATAAACGGTATAAACTGGAATTAGATGCCGAAAAGGAAGAAATTACAGCGATGACTTTCGATTTGTGGAGGTTAGAAATGCTGCAAATAAATAATTAGTTATTGTTCATGAAGATTAAAGTCTGTGGCTCAATTAGTGGCATAGACAATAGGATATAGATCAGAGTCTGCTCATCACTTTGGTGACCAAAGATTGTTACCATTGACAATCTAAAATACAGCCATCCGGGCATTGATTTATGCCAGAAAATATGACCATGCCATTCCTCTGTTTATCCAACACCATTGGCTTCCTTTTCCACAACGCATCCACTACAAAATCCTCATCCTGGCACACAAGGCACTTCATAACCATGCCCCCCCAATACCTCTCCACCCTGACTATACCCTACGCTCCACGTCGCCATTGTCAATCTCTCAATGACAATCGACTAGTTAACCCTCCACTCAATCACGAATCAATCAGTTTCTCAGCTTTTTTCGCTACTGTCCTTGCATTGTGGATCTGTCTCCCTTCCTATTTATGCCTTAGAGACATCTTTTTCCAAATTTAAATCCCTTTCAAAAACTTACCTATTTACACAGGTGCTTGGCGACACACAGAGCTCCGCATGAATAAAATGACTTCTATGCTTTGCTTCACTCCCCTCTCTGCTACTCTCCTGCTCTCCCTGTCCTATCAATATTTTAGTTCTTTTCTTCCCCAAGTCCCTGTCTGATGTATTACTCCCCCCCCCCCCTTAAAGCATTCTGTATGCACCCGCCAAGGGCGGCATATTAAATCATGAATAAACGATAAATAATGATTTAGTAACTTGATCAAAGCAATTAGATTCCAATTCCAATACCGCAGTCGTGAAGCTGGTGCCACAGGGCTCTTCCTATGCAGAAAAGCTCTGGGTGAATGGCCGTGGAGCTAAATCTTTTGCAAAATTCAAGGATAGCGTTCTAGAGAGAATCTGAGCACTGTGCTGTACCGGTGCTGTCAGCTAAAACAGAGATGAGGAAAACAACTTGTGTGATTAATAGCAATGATGAAGTCCAGCCAGGAACTCCAAAAGCAACAATAATGTACTAAATTTTTACAGTGTTTGATGGTCCCTTATTATTATGGCAATGACCTGCCTTCCTACATATAGAGCAGATCCCTTTAGAGATGGTAAACAGAGCACAGGAGCAGAAATCACAGATATCAATAAGTTTTCCTTAAGTGTACATTTCCTTCAAATAATTTCCAACAGCCTACTCTGGAGGTGACATTTACTGGTAAAAGAAGAAAGGGTCCCTTTAAAGTATCTGCACAAAGCAACGTATTGAAAAGATACATTGAGCGATCTGGTAGTTTAAGTTTCATTTTCTGTAAGCTGAAAATAATAGTAAGCATTAAAGACAAAGATGTTCACATATTTCTGAAAAGCAAAATGATAATAAAACTATAATTAGTTCACTGAGAATATATTTTGGAGATCCATCTTATTTTAAAATATTTTTACAAGGTAAAAATAAAACCTATTTAGAGATGAAGTGAAGTACAGTAACTTTTGCTGAAACAATTTTACCATTTTCGTTGTTTATTTTTATATTATATTGTCAGAGTGGAGGAATAGCATAGTGGTTAGATCACTGGCTTGATAACCAAGAGACCAGGGTTCAGTTTTCATTGGCAGGCTTTGGGCAAGTCATTTAACCCTCCATTGCCTTGGAAGAAAGGCCGGTCACGCTGCCAAGAAAACCCAGGAGCTGCTGGGTCTCTAGGAGTCAGCATTGACTCAAAGACAGGTATTGCTTGCTTTTATATTATTTGTAGATAATTTCTATTGTTATCTATTGTTATTCTATTGTTATTCTCTGATAAAGGGGTGGGGTGGTGATGCTAGTGACTATCTGCTAAAGTTATGCTTTAACTAAGGCACATTACATTTTGTGTTCCTCTTGCAGAAGATCCCATGGATCCTTTACAAAAAGAGATCAAAAGCTTGACAGATAAGGTCGTAACCGAGGCAAGCGGACCCGGTGCTTCGGGCCCAGCAAACATGCATCCCCCCCTTTTCCTCCGCTCCTTCAACCACAAGAAGAAAACACTACACAAGACTCTTATGGGAACAAACTGGTCGCAGCTTTATTAACCATAAAACATTTAAACATTCCAACATCATAAACCTTAACCAGCCCCAGCGGAGTAGTGCCACACCAGCCATACCTTAGCAAAGTGCATTACCACCGCTACGGCCATAAACTTGCCCCGGCAAGCTTCCAATCCCTTTCCCCGACTTCGCCATGCCCATAGCAAAAGTCGGCCAGGGTTTGTCTGGGTCAGGGGCACCCCACCCCCGCCCAAGTGTACCCTGAGGCACCGGACCCTGGAAACCTCCGGGATCCCGCCACCGGCACAGACGACAACTATGTCGCTGCGCCGCCCCCGAAAACACGAAGCTGCGACCAGCGAGCGTCCCGCAAAATGACATACTCCAAAGCCTCCTGCCAGTCATTGAGGAGCAGATCCATGCCAAAAGGAGACAAATGCACACCATCACCTCTATAGAGCCCCTTGCAACCCACTTCTACCCATGAATGCATGATCTGATAACCCCCCCCGCTCACAAACCCAATGCCCAATCTGCCGGTTTATCTTAGTCAGACCCCTGGACCAACGCCGCTGACTCCAGCACGCCGGCCGCGGGATAATGTCGGACCACAGCAAAATAGTCCCCGGGAACATTCGGAGAACAGCCTCAAAGTCCCCTTGCGCGGCTCTGATCAGCTGTCGACACGACCAGGAGACAAGGTCATTGCCCCCCAGATGCACAAGCAGCACTGCTGGTTGTCGCGACGTCCTCCTGTAGTGCCGAAGCAAAGGGAGCAGCTGCATCCAACGGAGTCCTCGCTCACCCAGCCATGATACCGACACCACAGCAGGATCCATCCCCAAATTCAGGCCCACAGGCCTTGTCACAGCACGCCGTCCCGCCCAGTGGACAAATGAATGCCCAATCACCCAGGCTCCACCAGGCTCGAGACCCCCATCTGCAAAACAAATGAACAGTTAGTATCCCCACCCCCGGAACACAGCCGACCACTCACAAACGAACATAACCCTTGAACGCCTGAGATCGCCATCTCCCAATGCTCATAATATCATTATCAGGCAGCCCGGCCCCCGCCGCACTCGTGGCCGCACCAATACAAAATGAGTGAGGCGCGAATCGCATGGGGTCCTCACCCAGAAAATGCAGTGCCAGCCGCAGCACTGCAGTTACTTGAAAACGGGTCAACACCCGCCCGTTCGCATGCAGAAAAAGACCCCCAGCGCGATCGGGATGCACTTGAAGATACCGCCTCACCGCCCCCACAGGGCACGACACGAGCCCCGTGACCTCCCTTAGTATGACCCACAAACCCCTCCCCCGCTGATCCGTCTTGGATTTCACCAAAAGGATCCGTAGCTGCCCTGCCTCCAAGCGCGCATGGTGCCACTGCAGGGTACTCCTGCCCCCCACCCTGCCAGAATTCGCCACCAGCTCCCCAATCCAAAAGGCCCCAAAAAAGGCAAGACAAAAAACCGCCCGTAATAGCACAACCTCGAAACCGGATGTAGCCACCCGAGGCAATACCGTCAGTAGACTCACCAGCAACTCGTGCGTAATGGGCCTACGCGGATCCGGGGGCGACGGCCATACCCGCTCCCACCCTTTCAGGAGCCTGCGCGCCAAGACCCCTCCCGCAGATGATCCCCACCCCACCACACTCGCAAAAAAGTTAAACCCTGCCAAATGCGAATGCACCGCTGACCTGGACAACCCGCGACCGTGGGCCTTAGCAATATAACAGCCAATGAGGCCCTCCGGCACCTTGCCCGCACACCACCCCCGCTCCCCCAAAAATTCGGCCACCTTGTCACAGCCACGCTGGTATGCCAACCATGTCCCAGCCGCCACCGAACTCCGCAGCAGGCTCAGCATCCCGCCAGGCCAATGCTCCATAATGTCTCTGGGACTACGGATCCTTCTCTGTCCGCCTCTGGGGCCAACGCACGAAACCGCTCCCACTGAAAACGAGAAAGAGCATCAGCTATCGCATTACTACAGCCCGGGATATGCCGAGCCCTCACAGCTACATTCAACTGCAGGCATGCCAATACCACTTCCCGCATCAACCCCGCCACCTGCAAACACTTGGGAGAGAAACGATTGACTACGCTGACTACAGCTTCATTATCACACCACCAAAGTTATGTTGGTGGTCAAACCCGAGGCATGCCAAGCCTGTGGCCACCTACCGGAACACCAGGCCCCGCCAAAGTACACCCCCAATCCCGCACCCCCCGCTGCATCCGTAAAAAGCTCCAACTCCGGGCTAGAGACCTCAGCCCCCAGCAGAACCGAAGTCCCATTAAAATCTTCCAAAAAACGGCTCCAAACCCGCAAATCAGCCTTCATCACTTCCGTGACTCTAATCCGGTGGTGCGGCCTCTGCACCCCCGCAGTTGAAGCCGCCAGGCACCTGGAAAACACCCTGCCCATGGGTATCACCTTACATGCAAAGTTCAAAGAGCCTACCAAAGCTTGCATCTCCCGCAAGGTAATCTTGGAGGATGCCAATACGGTAGCCACCAACCCCCGCAAACCGGCCACTTTCTCCGTAGGCAAACGCGCTATCATAGCCATGGAGTCCAATTCCACGCCCAGGAAGGTGAGCCGCGTCGTATGGCCCTCCATCTTATCCGCAGCCAAGGGCACCCAGCTCCTGTGCTAAGTCCCGGAACCCACTCAACAACTGCTGACACCCATCCGACTGTGCCGGGCCCACGAACAGGAAATCATCCAGGTAGTGCACAACATTCCCCGAACCCTTCTTCTGACCCAACACCCACCGCAAAAATGTGCTGAACATCTCAAATTAGGCGCAAGAGACAGAACAGCCCATTGGCATGCATTTGTCAAAATAATACTCCCCCCGAAAACAAAACCCCAGCAAAGGAAAAGAGGAAGGATGCACCGGCAGCAAACGGAAGGCCGACTCAATATCAACCTTAGCCATCAACGCCGCCCTCCCCGCCAATCTCACCAACTCCGCATCCCTATCAAATGAAGCATACCGCACTGTGCAAAGCTCACGCGGAATATGGTCATTCACCGATGCGCCCAATGGACAGGACAAATTGTGTATGAGCCGGAACTTCCCCGGCTCCTTCTTAGGGACGATCCCCAGTGGCGAAATCACCATGTCCAGGAAAGGAGGGTCACTAAACGGGCCTGCGATACACCCAAGCTCCAACTCCCCCGACAACTTGACCTGCACCACCGTTGCGAAACGCCGCACCGAAGGTGAATTCCGGGTGCTAGAAGCCACCACCACGCCCCGCACTGGAATATGAAATCCCGACCGAAAACCCTCCCCTAACACCTCCCTATCCCGCCTTCTCGGATACCGCTGGAGCCAAAAACGCAAGGCATCCAACCGTATCGGAGACGGCGCCCGGCTACCCAACTCATTGAGGTTTGGGTCCGGGCCCCGCGGCACCGTTGGACCCCTTTTTGCTGCACTTAGTCGCGGAGTGCCCCCCGCCACAAATGGAGCAGGAGTGCTTGACTTTACAGTCTGGAAAGGGGCAGGTAGTCCTGTTGAATCGCCAGCACACATCACTGACCCCTCCCAAACTAGCCTTCTGCTGCAACCCACCCACCGACCGAAAGGATCGGCCACCCCCTGGCACGCCAACCGCACCCCCCTCCCCCCACTACCCCCCCACCAAAGCCCGGTCTAGCAGACATTTGCGTCAACCAGAGGTTTATGTCCTGCGTGCCCCAGGACAACAATCTATTCTCCTCCATCTTATCCCTAAACTTCTCCTCGTAATTTAACCACGCCCAACCCTCGTGGGTCTGCGATGCCTCCAAAATAGACTCCGCATACGCCAGCAACATACCATAATGCGCCGGCGAATAATGCCCCCACACACTGGCCAGGCGCAGAAAGGCCCGAGTCCAATTTACCACATTGTGCGCCACTTTCCTAATCCGACCCGCCTTCTCATCCTCCTTCCTCTTCTTCCGGCTCTCCCCCGATCGCTTTCTACCCTCCAAAAGCCGAAAGATATCGATGTAATGCCGCTTCTGTATCTTACGTCGCAGCTTCTTCGGGACCCCCTCCCAGAGCTCCGGTAATGTGACCACGGATGGGGCCCCACCCCCATCCCCGGACCCTGACGCCCCGCCGCCATCCCCCACCTGACACCCCACCTCAGCCCTAGACGATGATGACGACTCACCCGAAGAGGAGGAAGAAGACGACTCAGAGCTACGCCGATGACGGCAAGAACGACGCCTCCGTTTCCCAGATCCACGCCCCGCTTTGCCCCGCCCAGGCGGGATGAAAGGCCCCACACCCTGGTCCCCCGACAACTCACCTGTCGCCTGTCCATCCGGCTGAGAAGCCGCCATGGGCACTTGAACCACCTGGCCACACTCTCCATCGAGCTGTCCTGCTTCGACCAGGCCCCCGCTGGCCGCCACCCCTGCGGAACCACGCCTCAGAGCTGCTTTCCCATCAGCTGACTGCATCTGAGTTGGGCTGACCGCACTCTGCCCCCACGCAGGCTGCATCATCCCCCTCACCTGTGGAGATAAAAGAGAAAAAACAGGGGGGGGGGGGAACTGCTGGAGACCACATGGGGGACCACGCCGCACCCCATTCCGCAGCTGAAGTACCTTGGCCCCCACTTACCCAATGCTCCCAAGGGGACGGCCTCCCCCCCACCCCAAATCCCCCCTGCATCGACGGCCACCCTGTATGGGAGGTAGCCCCCTGACCATAAGGCGCCCAACCCGGCTACACCAACCCACCTTGCCCCTGCCCACCATTAGCATTCACCACCACCACTGCCAGCACCCACTTCACTCACACTCCCCCCAGTGTCACCGCTCGGTGGCACCCCGCTCCCGCGCTGTGCACCGCCAGACTGTGAAGACCCACGTGGTGTGTGCCCCCTTGCTCGGCCCCCCTTACCCGGGAACCTCCCCCCTGTGCCCCACGCACCCCCTGAGTTCCCCCCTCCCCCGAGTCACCCCCCGCAACCCCAAAGCACCTACCCCCCTAGCTGCAACACCACGCAACCCCCTGCCAGCAGCAGAACACCCCACTGCACTCCCAACCTCCCCTTCACCCCCCCCTTACCCCACCTACTGCTATCTCCGCCCTGGAAGACAGACGATGGGTCCCTGCGGCCTTACTCTGCCCACCTGCCCTGCCCACTCGACCCCCGCGGCGCGGCATCAGTCCCTTCTCACCACCCGACTCCCCCAACTAAGCTCAGCTGGATTTAGTTGTGTTGGTATGCTTAAGTAGCCTGAAACCGCTGCACCTCTATCTGTGTTGCTTTTTTTTTTTTTTTTTTGAAACAGCTCCCCTGCCAACCACCGTCAACCTGCCACGAGCTCCCCACAGCCCTCTCACCCCCCGAAGACAAGGGACCCCGCCGCCAACACTCCAACCGGCCCACCGTCCACACTTGCTTCGCTTTTCCAGCTGCCTGGGCCCCGCCACCGTGCTGTAGGCCCCGATCTGCCGGACATACAAGCAGAAGCAAGCAGCCACCGGTTAGACCTCCGCGCCCGCAACTGACCATGCGGAGGTCCCAGCCTACTCCTCCTCCCGCCGTGCCCTCCCGACAGCTCGCCCATTGGCTCCCGCGCAGCCGCATTCGCTGGGAGCCAATGGATTCAAACCGCCTCGCCCACGTGCCCTCAGCCTCGGCCGCGCGCAGGGTCCCTGCACCGGGCCGCGCGCCCGGTTATGGTCGGCCGCCGGGACCCTGCCCGCGGCCTCACTAATTACTAGAAAGCAGAAGCTCTTCTTGCTAGTTTGAGATCCTGAGATGCATAAAACCATGGTTATGTCACTGGCAAGTAGCAGGGATCTGCTCCGTTTTGGAGACTTCATCAGTTTTTGTGGCTCAGCATTTACAGTCATTGGCTATGTAAATCAGGTCCTATGTGTAAGATTTTATGGAAGTAACTCAAGTCTTATTGTCTTTGACTGATGTTGCGCCATCTTGTTTTTTTGCTTGCTATGGATATTACTTCTCTTTATACTTGTATCCCAGAGGACCATATGATCCATCTTAATCACCATAAATAGAAATAAGAAGACCATAGTAGTACACAGATTGATTTTTGTATTCAATGTGTTGACAATGGTTCTGGAATTGACATCGTAAGTAACTTAGGGATATATCTACTAAACTGCAGTAGTTATGGCTGCTAAGGCAGCGGTATGAGCAAACCTCCATGGTATCTGCAGGGTGCGCTTCCAGGGGAGGTCCTGCAAATGCAGAGGAGGACTAGATTTCCCACGGAAACCCCGCGTTACCTGCCTTGGCAGATGCTGCAGAAAAAGTCCCGTGGTATCTGCCAAGGCAGGTACCGCAGGTCCCTACGATAAGTCCATGGGGAGAGATGGCAGCGATGCACAGAGCTATCAGCGGCCCTGTGTCCCAATAGTTAAAATACCCCCAACTGTTGCAATTGGGCCCAATCTGTGGCACTGACAATATAGAAAGTTAAGTTTTGTACCCTCCTCAAGCACTGATACCCCCCTGGAGAGCTGCCAATTTCCATCGGGAGCTGCCCAGGGGGGATTGGTGCAACCCCTGATATATAAAATGTCCTGGCTAGCCAGTTGGCTAAGCCCCCTCCCTGATAGCCACTGGGAAAGGGTGTCCCTGGCCCCCTGACCCCACCAGTCCATCCCACACTAACCTTCAAATCCATGGTCATTTAGGTTAAGAATGGGGCAGCAGTGATCCTGTATGCTCCTACCCAATCTAGCGGCCAAATAAAAATAGCCACCTTCATGAGGCCCAATCAACACCTTGTGACGGTATCCATTTTGATTTGACTGCTAGACAGGGCAGGAGTGGATAAGATCGATCTTGCCCCATTCTTACTCTAGATCACCATGGATTTAAAGGTTAGTGTGGGGGAGCCCAGGGGGGTTGAAGGGAACAGGCTCCCCTTGTTGACTGGCTAGCTGGGATTTACCTTTTTGTAAGGGAATGTGGGAAGGGGAGTGTGGGGGTCTGCAGGGCCCCTGCACCCTTTTAAATCTGCATCATAGGGGGGGAGGGGAAGGAGCTTAGGTGACTAGCTAGCTGGGACATTTTATACATTAGGTGGTTGTACAGATCCTCCCTGGGCAGCTTCTGAGGGGACTGGGAGCTGTTCAGGAGGGATTGGTGCTTAAGGGAAGCACACACTTTACTTTTGCATATTGTCAGACAATATTGGAGGGGGGTTCGATCGCGGCACAGGAGACCTGATTGCCTCCGTGGTATAGCCCGCGTTGTCTGCCACCGTGATTGTGCAGCCACCATGCAAAATCTTTTTTGTGTGGTACTGCCAACCATGGCCACCCCATCCCGATATAGTGTGGGAAATTGCCTGCGATATCTGATTTTTTGCAGATTAGTTGCGTTAGCCCCTGTGATAGCCCTGAATATGCACGTGGCAATGTGCATAAACTGCAGGGAGATTTATAAAATTACTCTGCACTTGTCAGAAGGACATCAGTAAAGGAAAGCTACTAGACTTCTTTCCAACCATGACATGTTCCATCATTTGCACAAACAGTACCTGTAAGAGCTGGTTTTGCAGAGTGTTGTTAATATGCTGAGAACTCCATCTTGCACTCCAGAAAGCAGGAACAGGAAAGCTACGGCAAAGAGGAATTTGGCTTTTTTACAAGTTGGAATCCCATTGTCCAAGAAGCTGTAATGTTTGTGCCTCTTCGCCCCTCTTCCAGTGCCTTGGCATCTTTTTTCTCCTTTTTGTGCCCTTTTGTCCTTCTCATGGTAGCTTGGAGTCTTCATGCCATGGTTGATGCCCTTTGATCCACTTTTAATGCCACTTTTGATGTCTTATAGTACTTGCTATCAAGGTCAAAGCAAGTTGCATTGAAAATTGATGAAAAACCCTACTGTCAGAGTGCAAAACTGCTTTCCCCATTGATTCTAATGAATCAAATGATTTGGAATCCAAAACTGAAGCAAACCAAAAGTGTTTCCTGTGGATATCCCTACTAAATTGTTTTATGATGATGAGTGGAGCTTGTGAGAGCCATTTCATGAGAAACTGACAGCATAACATTGAACTGTACTATCAGAGGCTAAAAGATAAAGGATAAGCAAAAACACTCAGATTACTCCCCAAAAAAGGAAAGTTTAAAGGCACATTTTAGAAAGGCCATTTATGTGATGGGAGGGACATGGAAGAGAAAGTTAAAACAGTTGCAAATCTAGGTCAAGAGAGAGTTTGCATGTGTAAGGCTGATGTAAAATCGACATATCCCCACCTTTCAAAATGGAAATGATCATTAAAATTCGGTCGTGGACAGAAGGATGTACAGGGACTCATCATATCTATGTGTTGCAGTAGGAACCATTGCACAAATATTTTTTTTAGTGCCGTCAAGTCAGTGCTGACTCCTGGTGATCCAGCTGCCTCTGGGTTTTCTTGGCAAGCAGAACCTCTATTTTTATCCTCATTTCAATTTGGAGGGGCAAAAATTATGGGAGAGGGCTTGTGTTCATCAATGATGATGAGAGCTATGCTATCAGTAGCTTAAATACCGTCAGGGTCTCCCAAGATGGACAGGTCTCAGCTAAGGTGTCAGGCTAACACAAATCACCCATCTGGGCAACAGCAGTATAGGAGGATGTTGGCAATGGACGATCAAATTTCTGTGACAACAAAAGGATGCTGCCATTACATGTGCAGAAGAAAGGCCTGGCAATCGATCAGTGGATAGTCAGAACAAAACATATTGAGATATAATACTGGAAGATGAGCCCTCCAAGTTGAAAGGCACTCGGTGGGCTATGGGCAAAGAGCTAAGGACTCTTCAGTGTAAAGCTATTCTACACAGTAAAGCCCTTGGAACATCTGATTGCTGATATAGCTACACATGAAACGAGAGTCCAAAGCTGCAACAATCTCTTACATATTGGGGGCATGGAACATATGAAGCATGAACCAAGGAATGCTGGAGGTGGTCAAAAAGGAAATGGACTGGCATTGGGTAATTTGAATCTGATGATCACATGGGATACTATGCCGGAAATGAAAGACAAAGAAGAAAAGGTATTGCATTAGTAAGTAAGAAAAATCTTGCAAGAACTGTAATGAAATATAATGCAATCAGTGAATGCTAATTGTCTACAAGAAATATCCATCAACACTGCTATTATTCATATATATGCGCCAACAACAGATGCAGAAGAGGATGAAGTTAATCATTTCTATGAAGATGATGTTGACAAGATATACTGATAGTCATGGGTGACTGGAACACAAAAATTGTGAACAAAGAAGGCGGCAAAGTAGTTGGAAAATATGAGATTAGCAACAGAAATGAAACTGGAGAAAGACTGATAGAACTATGCAAGACTGAAAATGTATTTTTCTCAAACACCTTCTTCCAGCAGAACAAGTGACAAAGGTACACATGGACTTCATTCAATGGACTGTACAAAAATCAAATTTACTGACCACATCTGTGGAAATCAATGATGGAAAAGCTCAATAACAACAACAAAGACAAAATCTGGAGCTGACTGTGGTACAGATCACCAGCTAATAGTAGGCAAATTCAAGCTAAAGTTGGAAAAGGCAAGCCACTCATGAACTGAGGAAAGTATGATCCTGAAAATATATGACCAGAATTTAAAGGCTGCTTTCGATATCAATTCACTGCTTTGGATACCAATAACAGAGCACCAGAAAAGTTATGGGACAACATCAAGAAAGTTGTCCTTGAAGAAAGTGAAAGTCTCTGTAAAAGGTAAAAAAGCAAAAATAGCCAAAATGGATGACTGAAGAAGCTCTGAAAATTTCTCAGAAAAACAGAGAAGCTAAAGCCAGAGGAGAAGAGATAGGTAATTACGGAATTTAATAGAAATTTCCAATGAGCAATAAGACAAGTAGAAATACCACAATGATGCTTACAGAGAAATAGAATTGGAAACTATTAGAAGAAGAAGAAGATTGGCTTTCAGAAAGCTACAAGAGTTAGAGAAAATTTCAGTCTCAAAAAAGCTGGAAAGAATACATTGAGCCATTATACCATAAAGATCAGGTGGATCAACAGTTGTTTAACCCTGTACCTTAGGATCGGGAACTGCTGGTGATAAAAAAGAAGTTGAAGCAGCAATGAATATACTAGAAGTACCAGACATTGACGGCATTCCCACTGAAGTATTACACAAACTGTTACAGTTGTGGTCAACATTATTGGCATCCTTGCAATTCAACCTTTAATGTCTAATATCTCCTAAAAAAAGTGGCCAGAGAAATGGCTTTGGACTATATGCGTCAGATTCCATATAGGCTGGTTATCTCCCATGAACACGTTTAAATTGGGCATGGGCATGATTCCATGCTAATTCTGCATCTGCGAGTATAGACGCACTCGTGTTTCTAGAATTGTCTTGTAGATGTATTTAGAATGGCATGGGCAACATGTTTAAAATGGCCATATTCACTCCCTGTTCCATTTTCACAATGGTAAAGACAAGAATACTGCCTGAGACTGCCATTATCAGCAAACATCAAATTTCAAATGGGTATAAGGCCATCTCCAAAGATCTTGGGTTTCCTCTGTCTACAATTTGCAATGTTATTAAGAAGCTTTCTGCTCTGGAACTGTCAGAACATGGTGGGAAGAGGAAAACTAAACCAAGAAATCTTTGAAGGTTAGTGTGAACTGTTGGAAAAACATCCCACAGAACTCTTTTCAAATCTAGACTGAAAACTCACCTCTTCGCTGCCACTTTTGGATCTTGACTCACTTAGGAGCATGTTTACTAAACTGCATTAACGTAGCAGCGGCTAAGTTAAGGCGCGTTAAGGCACATTAAGGTGCCATAAGGCGCCTTAATGTTCCCGGCCGCGTTAAGTGCAAAAAAGGGTGGAGAGAGGCGGGGAGAAGGGGTCAATGGGCAGGGCGTGGGCGGGGAGAGGCCCCTTTCACACTAACGTGGAGGAATTAAGGGCTGAATCCTAACGCAACTGAAAACCAGGCGTTAGCACACAATTGCAGGAGAGAGAAACCATTTCAGTCAGCAATGTACAGCAAAGCCAGGGAAACCTACAAAAAGTGATAAGTGTGATACATGTGCACAGAACAAAAGGGCAAATAAATACTGAAAATGACCTGAACAAAATGTAAAACAAACATAACCAAGCTGGCCAATAGTGATATGAATGGGAAACATAAAAAAATACTACCAAGAAAGCTCCAAAAAAAGGATATTAATTTTGGAAGGGTCTATGCTCTGTCTCCATACAAGGTGAATGATCCCACAGTGAAATAGCGCTGATCACGGTTTCCCCTTGTTATTGGACAGGTTTTGTATGGCATGCACATGTTCTGCAACAGCAGGGTGGGCATGTCGGAATGGGCAACTGGACAGAATCTGGAAAAGGGGATACAGAGGGCTGCAGGCGGCACATGCTGTGGTGCAGCTGGGCCACAGTGTGGCCCAGGGTGATGCCTAGGTGGCTCATAGGAATGCTGAAACAGTAGAGCAGCCAGACAGAAACTGATGTGGGCCCAACATGGGCACAAGTGTGTTTCCCACAGTGTCACAGGGGATAGTACCCAGCAGGTACCCCCAAGGGCACAGAACATTGGCAGGCGGTGCTGGGGGGAAGCGTGGACATCTATGCGGGCACCGCTACCCCAGAGCCCGCACCATAGGCAGCCGCCTACTGGCACACTGGATGGCCTGCGACTGCGCACCACCAGCACCACCAGCAGAAGGGCATGTCAGCATGGTGGCAGAGGGGTACTGGTGGTGGAGGGGGCAGTGGCAGCTGCCCACAGCAGACCATGGCCTAGCCCTGTGTAGGTGGGTGCCATGCATTGCAACAGACAGGCCGTGTCTGACAAACAGTCATGGTATCCCCAGGGACTGCACTGTCTCTGTGGTAACACTGTAGTGCAGTACACACAGCCAGTGTGTTCAGGAGCAGATAGTTACAGGTTCAAGTCCCAGCTGTGGTTCCTGCCAACCCAGTCCCCATATTTTACCCACTACTAAAACATGGTAATAAAGACGGAACCTTTATTGCAGATAACATAAACATGCCTTAAACGCCTATATTTTACCCTACAGAGCACAGACACCATAAACATGCACAATACCTAGAGCAGCGTTTCCCAACTGCAGTCCTGGAGGGCCAAACACCATTCAGGTTTCATGCTGTCACTAATACAGATGTCTGTGCTACATTTCTATGCGCCGCCCCCATGGTATGCAGATGTATCTCATGCATATTCATTAGGGACAGCATGAAAACCCGAACAGTGTTTGGCCCACCAGGAATGGAGTTGTGAACCTCTGCCCTAGAGCAGCGGCCAACAGGGGCAGACACACCTGCACCCACAGGCTCCAGTATCCAAAGCCTCCTGGAGAGGCAGGATGTTGGGTCCTGCGTGCATCTCCCAATACTAGCACTTATATACCCTAGCAATGCCACCATAAACCTGGGAATATGGTACACATATATCAAGAGGTTGCTATGATTACTGGCAGATAGCAATTCCTAAGTTAAGCACAATCTGCTCATTGAGCTGTATCATACCAACCTCTCTGATGTCTGTGGAGTGTGTTTCAGGTCTGGTGTCTGACAGTGTTCACCACCCTGGGGATTGACCCCAACAGTACTGCGTACCATAGCTATGCCTGCACTGTGTCCAGGACTGGTGCGGTGGCCAGGGCTGCCAAGAGCCTCTATAGTTGCACAATGCTGGCATAGGTGTGGGAGTGTGTGTCTGTCTATCCAGTGTGTGGTGTCTGCCAACACCTTCCTCAGCCCATACTGCTTGCACTGTTGCCAGTGTAAGCCTGCCAATGTGCATAATGAGGAGCAAGATACTGTGGGTATAGCCTGGACAGGGTGGCCTGGCCTGGATGCATCTGCACAGGGCATAGGGCAATGGCTTGGACATTGTAGTGCCCGGCCACAACCTGCACGGACAGGGTGGCCACAGCATGTCCTGCTGGGGGGGGGGGGGGGTCAGTCTCACCCTGACTGAGCAGTGACCACGGCATGGCCAGGTTCCCCCATAGTTCGATTATAGTATTTTTCTCAAGTGATATTTATGGGTTCTTTTTTTCTGGGGCCTAGTCACTGACTTAGCTGCTTGGTGTGTGTGTGCGCACATCTCTTCCAGGAACATGCACTATGGACTAGCTAGCAGACTGTCTGTAGTTAGTATGTGTATGGCTGGAACGCCTTGCAGGGTGCAGCAGCTGGAGGCTCACTGGGCTTGCTGCTGGAGAATGTCAGATAGTGGTGGGGGGCAGCTGAGCATCTCCAGGCCTACTGTCTGTCTGCCATTGCCTTATGGATGTGTACAGATCTGCATTGCCTGCCCTGTAGGGTATCTGTTCCCCAGTAAGACTGGGGTCGATGATCCTCTCTACTGCCACCATTGCAGGGATGTAGACTGTGGATCTGTTGGGGGATCCTGTTCCCCACCCTGACCCACAGGGGCGGGTTGGGTGGTGCTCATATAATCCGCTTTAGGGTCTGCATACCACCCTTCATGTATTCTGTGACCATGGTACCCACACAGGATATGCACTATTCTGGGTGCATCATAGTCCACAAGGGCTAGACATGACTGGGGAATACGGATGGACACAGGTGTGTCTGCAAGGACTACCTATCACACACTGACACTGATGAGGACCTGCAGCACAGCCTATTTCAGCCATGCCATGTACTGTGGACCTGGTGCTGGGCCCCCACTTCACTCTCAGGGTGAGCACAGGAACCGCATGCTGTCATGGTCTATAGCTACTCTGTGCCAATAACACACATGGTCAGCTCCCCCTACCAGGCCGGGGTGCTATAGTGGTGCATACCCCATCTTGTGATCAGACATTGGCTGCTGATCTGTATGTGCAGTGCATCATGGGTATGGGTGGGTCTACTCTATCCTGATAACCACAGCAGACAGCTTGTGTGGTCACCTGCAGTCTTTCTGTAGCCAGCCAGCAGTGTGTTGGACACTATAGAGCTGTAGCCCACTGGTTACGTTGATGACTGTGGAGGCAGAGGTCATGGGTTCAATTCCTTGTTGTTCCCTCCTGTCCAGGGCAGATATTTTGCTTGCCTGTGACAGTCATATTTTTGCAGATCTGTGCTGCTAGCCACAGATCCCTCTCCACAGCTATCAACACTCCTTAAAATACGTTACAAGGCTCCTAATTAGGCACAGTACTGTGCTGCCAGCCACAGTACCCTCTTCACAGCTATCAACACTCCTTAAAATACGTTACAAGGCTCCTAATTAGGCACAGTACAAGGCGCCTTATAACACGCCTTATACAGCGCGTTATAAGGTGCTTTATAAGGCACGTAAGGCACATAAGGCATGTAGGCATGTACCTTCTACGGTGCCTTATAATGCGCCTTTTAACGCGCCTTCTAACGTGCCTTATCTGACACATAGCTTTACTGCTGCCCCACCCACTCCTTTATATGGGCATCTCTACCTTTATTGCAGAATGACATTACCGCAGTTTAGTAAACATGCCCCTTAGTCTCCTTTGTGTTTCCTTACCATTCCCTCTAGATGTATCCCGTGTCTACAGCTACTGTGTTGTCTGTCTTGACTAGATTGCATACAAATGCTCAGTAGTAATAGTAGTAGTAGTAGTAATATCCAAAGAGCTTAAGGCTGACCTGAAGCAATCTGGAGTGGTAATTTCAACTCGCACCATATGCCACACACTAAACAAAGAAGGACTTCATGGGCAAAGGCCAAGGAGGACCCCACTGCTCAAAGACAGACATAAAAAGGCACACCTGATCTTTGCCCAAACTCACCTTGAGAAACCACAGTCCTTCTGGGAAAATGTTCTGTGGACAGATGAAATCAAACTTGAGCTGCTTGGCAATGCAGACCAGCAATACATTTACAGGAGAAGAAGAAATTAAGCTTATAAGGAAAAAAACAGCCTTCCTGCAGTTAAATATGGTGGAGGTTCCGTAATGTTGGTGGGCTGTTTTGCTGCCTCAGGAACTGGAGGCCTGGAACGTATTAAAGAAATCATGAAATCAGAGGACTATCAAGGTATTTTGGAGTGAAATGGCTACCTAATGTCAGAAAGCTGTTGTTTACAATTCCATGACTCTGTTATATTGTTGCACTCTGTTCCATGTATTTTGACGTTGTTTGATGTAAACCGCCACTGATCTTGGGAATTGGCGGTATATAAAAGTTTTGCAAATAAATAAATAAAGCTAGGTCGGGGTTGAAGGTCATGGATCCTCCAGCAGGATAATGACCCAAAACATACATCCAAAAGTACAGAAGAATGGTTAAAAAGGAACAACTGGATTGTTTAAACTGTCCAGCAATGAGTCCTGACCTCAATCCAATTGAATTGGAAAAAGCTGAAATCTGCCATTGATAAAAGGAATCCTGGAAACATTCATGAGCTGGAATAAATTGAAGTGTGTGAGAAACTAACAGCAGATAGATGTATGAAACATATAGATGGCTACAAGAAATGTTTATAGGCTGTCATCACTGCCAAGAGTTGTGCAACTAAATATTGGTGAAGGGTGCCATTAATCCTGCCCAGGTCATATTTTTTTCTCAGAAATTACTACGTCTAAGTTGCAGGGACATCTTTTTCTTGTTGTATACCTTTGAACATACTATTAAAATATTATGATGACATACGGTTGGAGTATCTCCAATTATTTCTCAAGATATTGTATATAACATTCCTAAAATGCAAGGGTGACAATAATGATGATCAACAGCTGTACAATACTTACAAAACTCTGCCAGGAAATTTGGAAAATGACATCATGGCCAACTGACTGTTTTTATACCAATACTGAAAAATTGCTCTAAACCTACATGCCAGCAATATTCTACTCAGGATCATGGAGTCTACATCCATACCTGGAATGAGAACTGCCCAAACAGAGTTCAGGAAAGGATGAGGGACAAGAATCATCATTGTGGATGCGAGATGGATCCTTGAAAGACCAAGGAATACCGAATTGACTACAGCAAGGCCCCTGATTGCATAAAATATAAAAAAAACTTCCGGGCCACAATAAGAAACAGGGATACATCAGAACACCAATTTTAATGCACAACCTTTACATTGAACAAGAAGCAACATTACGGAAGGAAAAACAGACTGGTTTAAAATCTACAAATGTGCACAACAAGGCTGCTTTTTCTCAGTAATTGTTCAATTTATATGCAGAACAAATCATCAGAGAAACAGAACTGTATGAAGACGAGCAAGGTATGAAGATTGGTGGAAGACTCATCAACAATATACCACAAAGCAAAGACCCTCCTGTGCCTCCGACCACTCCTTGAACCAACAGATTTTCATTATGCTCTTCAAGTCTCAGTGCTACCATGCCTCGACTATTGTAACGCTATCTACCAGGGTCTCCCACAAACCACACTTCTCCCCTTCAGACCGCTCTCCACACAACAACATGGATTCTTCAAGCAGCAGCAAGACAAGATCACATTGTGCCCATACTCAAGCAGCTCCACTGGTTACCGCTACCGAGTCAAATAAAGTACAAAACGATCCTCCTGACTCACAAAGCCATCCACTCTGACCCCCTCCCCACACCTCCACACTTTACTATAGACACCCCAACCAAGCAGATCAAGACGTACCTCCACGATGAACACCCTGGTCATCCCCCATGCCAGAACCAAATCCACCAAGCCTGTAAATAAGCCTTCCAAGTATATGCATCTTCTGTTTGGAACACCCTACCATTTAGGACCCATTTAGGAACATCAGAGATCTCACCACCTTCAGAAACCACCTGAAGACACACCTAGGAATGGATTTTTCAGCCCCACCACATAACCCTCCCCCCCACCAGAAGAAACACCCCATATGAAAGTCATTGTATTTAGTTTACATATGTATATTAGGATGTGTCAATTTTGATACGATTTCATGTGGCAAATCAACAACTTGCTTTAAATTTTATATAATATGTTACTATATTTACCTTCCTGAAATTTTAGAAATTATGCAATATAAAAATAAATAGCAATTGGACAGAAGGACACAGGCATCTCCTTTTCTGGTTGCAACTGTTGAAAGAACAGTGTGACTCGAGGTAAGGAAGATAGTCATGCCTACAGTGAGAAGGTCAGCTTGGTATGGTTACAGAGAGTCTGTTCTGCAAGCTATGTTGTGCAGTGAACAGGAACAGGGGAGAGGATATACAGTGGAGAAGATATTGAAGATCAGAGGTGAAAGAGAAGAGAAGACTCAGCTTGG
Organism: Ichthyophis bannanicus; assembly: GCA_033557465.1. NCBI lineage: Eukaryota > Metazoa > Chordata > Amphibia > Gymnophiona > Ichthyophiidae > Ichthyophis > Ichthyophis bannanicus. Next base: position 72,465,595 of record CM066049.1, on the reverse strand, counting down.
AGACAGCAGTGTGAGACCCAGGAAAACACCATCCATCAACACTGAGGCAACTACACTCACCCAATTACTTGACTGGAGGTTCAGAGTCTCTAAGGCTCCTCTTACCTGTACCATGATAACAGCAGAGATGTTCTGGTCTTTGATTCTCTGTAAACCGCGCTGATTGTAAATAGCGCGGTATATAAAAAATTGAAATAAATAAATAAATAAATAAATCAAAGCATTTCAGAGCAAGCCCATGGTGGTTCCAGACTGGCCATCACACACCCAGTCCATAGAAAGGTGTGTAAAAATGACAACTGAGGCTGCTGGTCATGTGTACAATCAGGAGAGGAGGGAACATTATATTAGGAGTCAGATGGTCATCAGGGAGCTCATAAGCCAAAACAGAAGCAAACAAAATATAAAATCTTTGCTGGATTTTGTTAAATAACATTAAATTAACTGCATAAATGACAGTTTAAAAACACTTATGTGTCTACTGGTGTTGTTCAGACTATTTGTACATTCAAATAAATATTACTTAATTTCCACATATTTCAACTGTGATTTGATATAGGTAAGACTCACTTTAAGCAGTTTCTGAACATAGCTTTAGATTCAGCATGCAAAACTGCATAGTTTGGTCACTAGTAGTTTGTAAAGCTTTGAAAAATAAAAATATACCCCTAAAATTGACACGCCCTAATGTATATAGTTATGATCCCATAGTTATCTTGTGCATGTTGTATATAGTTTAATTGTTACACTGTACTACTTTCTAAATTATTTCATGCACACTGCCTTGACCCAGTGAATGGCGGTATATAAATACAACTAAATAAATAAATAAATAAATAAGTAAATAACCTTCTCTGTGCTGAAATACCTGCTTATCAAGATCAAGGAACATAGGGGTATGTTTACTAATTCGTCTTAATGTTACCGGCATTAGTTGCAGTCTTACTGTGACGAATACCATATAAGGTAGTGGGCGTTCCGGTCTTAAGGTAGAATTTTGGGTTATCGCGCGATAAAGTCCGTTATCGCATGATAGAGGGAGCCGTGGCACGTTAACGTATGTTAGCCTTAATTAGGCGCGCTGACCTGCAATCACAGTAAAAGAGGTGTAGCACATTGGTTAATACATTGACTGCTGATACAGTGATCATGAGTTAGATCCCCCAGTGGGCTCAGTTAAAAGACTGTCTGAGGCAATCCCTTTTCCTGCCTGTAACAGTCAGACACATCCCAACAATTTGCACTGCCAGCCAAAAAAGCCTCACCCCAGTGCCGCAACCTAATGCACCTTTTAGGGCGCATCATAAGGCACATCATAAAGCACCACGTCATCCAAGGTAGGTCATAATGTGCCCCAGAGGGCGGCAGGAAAGGTTGGCACCATCCAAGGCTGCATATAAGGCACCCCATAAGCTGGCCAAACCTAAGGTGCTGCGAAAGATGCCCCAGGGATGCCAAGGTGACACAGGAGATGGTGCCCAGGAGCACAAAGGTGCCCCAAAGTCACAAGCATGAAATGTATGGCTCAAACATAGATGTAACCATAACACTGCACAGAGCACCAAGGAAAGGCAATGAACAAGTGATGGAAGGAAGTAGATGATGGAGCTCATGGACCAGCCAAATCTGCATGCAGCCCATGTGGCAGAAGGTAAAGTGGACAAACATATCGGGGGCAGCTGTACCAAAGTACAGGGTGATGGGAATGTACAGTGCAACAATGACAATGTGTGGCAAAGGATGGGGATACGTGTCCACCAGAGGAGGCAGGAGGTAGAGGTGGCAGGATAAGTGCAATGACAGAAGGACAGAGGAGAGCAGTGCCATGCAGAGCAGACACAGGAGAGGCAAGCATGAAGAGCCGCAATGCAGAAAAGTGTGCCAGTGCAGGACATGGGGTAGCAGCCTGCACATTAGGGCAGGACGCCACACAGCTGGCACACACACATAGACAGACAGAAGGATGGATGGCAACAGTGATGAGGGTATAATGTGGCGGCAGCACAGATCTGCACAGATATGACTGTTACATGAATGAAACGTAGTTGTGTAGGACAGCCATAAAAAAAGGGGGGAACAGAGAGGAATTGAACGCATGACCTCTGCTACTGAAGTCTTTGCATTAACCATTGTGTTACATCACTATGGGAGCTATCATACCAATGGCTGGCTACAGAAAGAGTGCACGTCACCATAAAACTGTCTGCTGTGGCTACCAGGCCATGCCAATGTGCGTGTTCTGTGCTCACCCTGAGGGTGAGGTGGAGTGGCTAGCACCAGTTCCGCAGTACCCAGGTTGGTTGAGGTGGGCTGTGCTGCAGGTTTGCATCAATGCCAGTGTGTGACAGGTATTTGTTGCAGACACCTTTAGGAGGTCTCTGTGTCCATTTGTAATTGCCATTCATGTCTGGCCTTTGTAGACCATGATGCACACAACATAGTGCATATCCTCTATACTTGCTATGGTCACCTCTTTAGGGAGCAGGGGTGTGTCGGGGCTCACATGGCAACAATGTACTTAGCAAACCGCCCTCTCTGGGTCAGGGTGGGGGACATGATCTGCCCCCAACAGACCCACACTCTCACCATTTGCAAGGGGGGCAGTGGAGTTACATGTGGACAGGCTCTAGGACCAGCAACCCCAGTCCTGGTGGCAAACAGACAGCTGCTGAAGATCTGCACTAGGGACAGGGCCACTGGCAGATAGGTAGTGGGTCCAGTCAGCTCAGCTGCCCCCACTACAATCTGACATTCACCAACAGAGGGCAGTCAGTGTGCACCTGCTGCTGCCTGCAAGGTGGTGCAGCCATACAGATGCTAATTGCAGACAGTCTGCTAGCTAGTACATAGTGCATGTTCCTGGAGGAACTGTATGCACCCAAAACTGGGATATCAATGATTGGGCCCCAGAAAAGAAAACCCATAAATATCACTTGAGAAAAATACTGTATAGCACTATGGTGGAACCTAGCCATGCCGTGGACACTGCACAGTCAGGGTGAGAGCGACCTCCCAGCATGACATGCTCTGGCCACCCTGTCCATGCAGGTGGTGGTCGTGCACTACAATGTCCCAGCCATTGCCCTATACCCTGTGCAAATGCATCCTGCCCATGCCATCCTGTCCGGGCCATACCCACAGTACCATTCTCCTCATTATGCACATTGGCAGGCTAGCACTGGAAACAGTGCAAGCAATGTGGGCTCAGTAAGGTGTAGGCAGCCACAACACACTGGATAGACAGACACACACTCCCACACCTATGGCAGCATTGTGAAAATATAGAGGTTTGTGGCAGCCCTGGCCGCCACACCAGTTCTGGGCACAGTGCGGGAATTGCTATGGTACTCAATACTGTTAAGGTCACTCCCCAGGTGGTAAACACTGTCAGAATCAATTACTAAAACACACTCCACAGATATCAGAAAGGTTGCCAACAAATTGTGTTTAACTTAGGATTTGTTAGCTGACATTAATTATAGCAACCTTTTGATATATGTGGAACGTGTTCCTAAGTTTAGGACGGCATTGCTAAGGTATGCAGGTGCCAGTATTGGGAGATGCTGCTCCACGCAGGGCCCAACAGCCTGACTCTCCATGAGGCTTTGGATAGTGGAGCCTGTGGGTGTGGGTGTTTATGCCCCTGTTGGCCACTGCTGTAGGGCAGAGGTTCTCAACTCCGGTCCTAGTGGGCCAAACACTGTTCAGGTTTTTATGCTGTCCCTAATGAATATGCATGAGATACATTTGCATACAATGGAGGCAGCACATACAAATGCAGCACAGGCATATTTATTAGGGACAGCATGAAACCTGAATGGTGTTTGGCCCTCCAGGACTGCAGTTGGGAAACTCTGCTCTAGGGATTTCACATGTTTATGGTGTCTGTGCTCTGTAGGGTAAAATATAGGCGCTTCAGGCATGTTTATTTTATCTGCAATAAAGGTTCCGTCTTTATTACCACGGTTTAGTACTGGGTAAAATATGGGGACAAGGTTGGCAGGAGCCACAGCTGGGACTTAAACTTGTGCCCTTCTGCTCCTGAATACACTGGCTGTGTGTACTGCACCACACTGTTGCCACAGGGACAGATCATTCCCTGGGGATACCATGACTGTTTGTCAGGCAGACCCTGTCTGTTGCAGTGCACGGCACCCACCTAAATGGGGCTTGGCCATGGTCTGCTGTGGGCAGATGCCACTGCCCCCTCTGCCACAAACACCCCTCCGCCACCATGCTGCCATGCCATCATGCTGGTGGTGCTGGTGGTGCGCAGTCCCACACCATCCAGTGTGCCGGTAGGCAGCTGCCTATGGTGTGGGTTCTCGGGTAGGGTTGCCTCATGGACATGCGCTCTTTCACCCTGCACCGCCTGCCAATGTTATGTGCCTTTGGGGGTACCTTCTGGGTAATATCCCCTATGACACTCTGGGACACACACTCGTGCCCATGTTGGACCCTTGTCAGTTGCTGTTTTGCTGCTTTACAGTTTCGGCATTCCTATGTGCCAGCTAGGCATCTGCCTAGTCTGCACTGTGCCCCAGATGGAACACAGCATGTGCTGCCTGCAGCCCCCTGCATCCCATTTACAGCATCAGTACAGTTGCCCTTTCCTATGTACCCACTCTGCTGTTGCTGCACATGTGCACACCATAACAAACCTGCCCAATCTAAATGACAGAAACCCTGATCAGCGCTATTTCAATGTGGGATCATTCACTTTGTAGGGGGACAGAGCATAGACCCATCTAAACATGATATCTTAATTTTTACGCTTTGTCAGTAGTGTTGCTTTATGTTTATCATTAATTTCACTATTGGCCAGCTTGGTTAGTGGGATTTTAAATGTGGTTCTGGTCATTTTATATGTTTATTTGCCTTTTTGGTTCCTGCACATGTATCACAACTATCACTTTTCTGGGTTTTCCCTGCCTTTGCTGCACATTGCTGACTTAAATAGTTTCTCTTTCCTGCAAATGTGCCTAACGCGAGGGTTTCACTGGCGTTAGTGTTCAGCCCCGGATTTCACAGCATTAGGTGTGCCTGGAGCCTCTCCTCACCCACTCTCCGCCCATTGACCCCTTCCCTCGGCCCTCTGGGAAGCCTTACTCTTACTCCAACCTTCAGACCCGGATTTCACAGAGTTAGTGTGCCTTAACGCCGCCGTTACATTATCGCGCAATAACGTCACTTATCGCACGATAATACCACTGCTGCAACATTAAGACGGTTTAATAAACATACCCCCTAGTCTTAAAATGGGCTTTCACCTTAACATGATGAAGACAAAGATCCTGATAACTGGCAAAATTAATAATTTCATCCTTGTTTGAAAAGAAAAAGAAATAGTAGACAACTTTAAAGTGCTTGGATCAATGATATGAAACAACAAGCAGTTAAGAAATCCAATGACGCGTTGCTCTTGGCAGAACAGCTATGAAAAACCTAGACAAAATTTTCAAGTGTAGAGATGTATCTCTGTGTAGAAAGATTGAACTTGTCCAAGCCATGGAGTTTTCAGTTACATCATATGGATGCAAAAGTTGGACAGTGAAGAAGAAAGACAGGAAGAAAATTGATGTCTTAGAATTATGGGGCTGGTGAAGAATACTGTATATTCCATGGGCCACCTGAAGAAGAAATCCATTAGTACTAGAGGAGATCAAACCTAAGCGTTCTTTAGAAGCTCAGATTACAAGATTTCAACTTTCATGTTTTGGACACATCACGCAAAGAGAAAATCAATGGAGCATGACATCATGCCTGGCAAGTTTGAAGGTCAATGCAAAAGAGAAAGACTAGTAGTGTGATGGATTGACACAATAAGAACAACTATGGTTGCCAGTTTATCAACAATTAGCCAATTGGCAGAACAGGTTTAGGACAATAATTCACAGGTTTAACATGAGTTGACATCAACTCAACACACAACAGCATCAACAACATTACTCTTAATCCTCCTTGTAAAGGGCTGGTCGAAATAAATGACTATTTGTGTCAGGGAGAAGGTGTAAATACAAATATGGCCAATTTGTGTTTTGTGCATGCATTTCCTATATGAAATGGGAATACACGTGCAAACTTTGGTTCCACCCAGACTGCGGCCTTGACATGCCCTCATTCATTTTTGTCACCGATATGATCATCTACATATAAATTGAACCCCTTTCTAAAATGGCCATTTATACATGGATGTGATTTACATGTGTATGTGGCTGATTATATAGTTGAGGTAACAAAAAGGGTTTCTAAAATAATCCCTCTTAACCTACATATTAGATCATGGTAGATAAAAACTAATTGGCCTATTCAATCTGTCCAGTTAGTCTTCTCCATAGCACTAAGGGAATATTCTCGTGGCCAGTTATAGAAATTTCAGTGCCCATGTGTTGCTCAAGTCAGTCTTATTATCTTCCGCAATGGTTCTTTCACATGCTGGGTAGATGAGCATATGAGTTTCCATTTTAGTGAGGCAGTTGCTCAAACATCCAGCAGTCCCCAGAGCCCTACTGGATGTACCTGATCATCTTTAACCTATGCCTCAGGGGCCCGAATTCTTCTAACTTAGAATTTCACGTACAATAAGAAAACAAAAACATTTTCAGATATTGAATCCATTGGGGAACATCAGAATGGAGATTTGAAAATGTCATCAAAATGCCCATAGACATGGCAGGGCTGATTTAGGCATTCCTGTGTCAAACAGGCTTCATCTCATGATGCTTTCTGTTGTATGGTTTTATTATTAAATGTGAGCTACTTTGCTTTATCCTTTCTCCCACTCTTTCCTTGGTCACATACATCACCAGTCGCTTGTGGAAATAGACTGATTTAAATTGCGCAATTTGAAGCTGTGGTCCTTTGTACTGAATGCTCTGGTAGTTTCTTTATCTTTAGTGCTGAGTCTCTTTTCTAGAAAGCAAATGGAGAAAGAAAATAATATGCAGTCTTGGAGGTTAAAAAACTAATTTTTCCTATCCATTAGGGGCTATTTAAATGATTTTGAAACATTCCAATTAGGATGCTCAAAACAAAGGGTCATTGGTAAGAATGAAAACTGTTGGACACCAAGCTTAGAGATCCTTTTCTAAAGTGCGGTATTTTTTGCCTTATCATACACTTTCGGGTATGTTTACTAAAGTGCGGTAATGTCATTCGCGTTAGGTTCTGCGGTAAAGGTACAGATGCCCATATAAAGGTGCAGGCAGTGCATCATTACAGCAAGCTGTACCAGCTAATACATGCTACAAACTAATGTGCGCTACAAGGCACCTTACAAGGTGCCAGAGCCATACCTGCGGCAGTGGCAGACCAGCAGGAATGATGGGGTTAGCTCTGGAAAACCCCAACTTCCTCACACCACTGTCTGCCAGTCACCAGCAGACAACACTGTATAGGTGTTTTGACCATGCACAATTGAACTGCAGACAGTCCACTAGCCAGTCCATAGTGCATGCTCACAGAAGAACTATGTGCACCAAGCAGGTATCTCAGTGATTGGGGCCCCAGCACTGTGGACACAACAGGATCACTGGAGGCAGATAACATAGAACACTATGTGGGAACCTGGACATGCCATGGTCACTGCTCGGTCAGAGTGAGTGCCCTCCCAGCATGCCATGCTGTGGGCACCCTGTCCATGCAGGCGGTGGTCAGGCACTACAGTGTCCCAGCCATTGCCCCACACCCTGTGAAGATGCATCCTGGCCAATCCGCCCTGTCCGGGCCATACCCACAACACCTTGCTCCTCATTATGCACATATTCAGGCTAACACTGGTAACAGTGGGACATTGTGGACCCAGTGAGGTGTGGGCAGCCACAAAACAATGGATAGACACACACACACACACTCCTATTGCAGCATTGTGCACAGATAGGGGTGGTTGGCAACCCTGCCCGCCACACTGGCCCTGGTCACAGTGCCGACATTGCTAAACTGTGCAGGAGGTAGTAGTAGTGCCCTGGTGATAACTGCAGCTCAATGCTGGGGCCAACAGCCTGACTCTCCATGCATCTTTGGATTGTGGAGCCTGTGTGAGTGGGTGTTTGTACCCCTGTTCGCCGCTACTTTGGGCTTTGCACATGTTGCTGTTGTATCTGCATTGTAGGGTAAAATATAGGTACATTTATTTATTTTTATTTATTTAACATTTCTTTTATACCACGCTCTTTATCATCAGTGCAGTTTACAGTTAACAGAATGACTCGAGGACCACAGGGCACTCCCCAGTTTACATCAAACAGGGAAGACAACTTGGAAAAAAACAGGGAAAACTATGTACAATTTACATACTGCGGTGTCAATAATGTTACAAGGGTGGAACAGGGAGTGAGATCCAGTGTGGACCGTATTCCATTTACGGACCACTTCCTCTTATCAAACTTGTGTATGCTGTTAAGCTATCAGGTTCAGGGATGGTATGTGTGAGGGTATGAGGCATGGGGGGAATTGTTGTGTTGTGAAAAGTGCGTAATGAAGTGCTTGAGGGCCTTTCTAAATTGAGTGACGTCCTTGATTGCTCTGATATTATGTGGGAGGTTGTTCCATGATCTGGGTGCGTAGGACACAAATGCCCGTTTGTTGGTTGATTGTGCCCATTTTGTGGAAACTTTTGGCGTAATAAGTATATTGGCGGAATGCAACCTCTTGGATCTGTTGTTGGGGGGTTGGGAGATGAGCATGGAGATTGAGGGGGACGCTAAGTTGTTTATGGCCTTAAAAGTGATTAGTAGGGCCTTGAAGGAGATCCTACAGCTTATCGGGAGCCAGTGTAGATCTCTTAGGACAAGGGATATGTGATCGCTTCTTGATGTCCCACACAATACACGGGCAGCAGCATTCATCGCTAATTGAAGAGGATTAAGTGTGTTTTTGGGGAGGCCTTGAAGTATAACGTTTGCATAGTCAAAATGGGGTATGACAAGAGCTTGGAATATTGTGTGGAAGCTGTCAGGATCTAGCATGGGTCTGAGGTGGCGAAGGGTCTTGATCTTGTAATAGACAGACTTTACTGTGCGGCTTATGTGTTCTTTGAAGTTTAGCTGCTGATCTAGTGTCACACCCAAGTAGCGTATGGCTGACTTGATTGGTAGCTCCGTATCTCTCACCATTAGGGATGTAGGAGGAGAGAAGTTTTTGTTTCTTGTAATGGTTAGGACCTCAGTTTTTTTTTAATTTATCCTTAGGTTCTGGTTGAGGAGCCAGTCTGTTACTGCGTTGAAGCAATCAACAAGAGTCGTGTAATCTGGAAGTGTGACATTGAAAGGTGAATACATCAGTACGTCATCTATGTAGATAAGGCATGATATTCCGAAGGCACGGGTGATTTCGCAGATTGGCTGCATGTATATGTTGAAGAGCAGCGCGGAGAGGGAGGAACCCTGGGGTACTCCCTGCTTTTGTTGGAACGGTTCTGATGTCCTAGAGCCAATCCTGACTTGCTGCCATCGGTCTTCAAGATAAGATTTACACCAATCCCAGGCTAGACCCTGGATCCCCTTCTCGTGGAGTCGAGCTAGTAGTTGATCACAGTCGACTGAGTCAAATGCTGCGGCAATGTCCAGGAAGATCAGCACAAAGCCAGCTTTGATGTTGTCTAAACCACAGACGAGAGTGTTAATTAGTGAGGTCAGGAGTGTTTTGACACTGTAAGCTTCTCTAAACCCGTGTTGGCAGGGGTCTAGGGGGGATGAGGTGTCTATATGTTGTTGGATTTGCCTCAGAGCCGCTTTCTCTAGAATTTTAGCTAGCAGCGGGATGCTGGAAATCGGCCGGTAGGACTCTACCTTCTCTGGGTCAAGCTGGTTGTTTTTTAACAGGGGTCGAATGAAGGTCTGCTTAAGTGTTGTTGGGAACTTTCCTGTTGTGAAGGATTGATTTACGATTTCTGCTATAATTGGACTGAGTTCTGATCGCATTGCTCTAATCCAATGTGCAGGGCAGGGGTCATTTGGTGCCGTGGTGGTGTTGATGCTAGTAATAATGTCTTCGATGTTGGTCGCTGATGGGGGAGAGAACTTGACGAGTGGCTTCAGAAGCGGGGAAGATTGAGGTGTTCCTGGGCTAGTGGTCATAATTGATTTGACAGTTTTGGATTGCATACAGTTGGCATGCTCTGCAGGAACCACAGCTGGGGCTTGAACCTGTGACCCTTTGCTTCTGGACACACTTGCTGGGTGTACTGAACCACACTGTTGCCACAGATGCATGGTGGTCCCTGGGGCTACCTGTACTTTTTCTCAGCCAGACCTTTTATGTTGCACTGCACACCACGTACTGGTACAGGGCATGGCCTAGGTCCACTGCAGGCAGGTGCCACTGCCCCCTCCAGCACAGGCACAGACCCTCCCCTGCCATGCTGACATGGCCATATGCTGTCGGTGCTGGTAGTGCACAGCCCCAGGCTATCTACTGTGTGGGTAGGTGATAGCCTAGGGAGTGGGGTCTGGGGCATGGGGCATGGGGCATACCTGAGCATCCTCACATCCCCTCCCCATCCGCCTACCAATAGTCTGTTCCTTATGCTTGGGGGAGGGTTGGCTGGGGGATGTCAGGTCGGTGCCCTGGCAACTGTTAGCTCAGGTGGACCAGGTGGATTGTGTTTGGAATTTGTCAGCTGCTGTCATGATGATTTCTGGTTTCTATGTTCCTATGTGCCACCTATGCGCCCACCTAGTCCACCCTGTGCCCCTTCTGCCACCGCTACATGTCCCGCCTGCAGCCTCCTATGCCCCACTTGCACCATCGCCATAGTGGCCTTTCATACTTGTCTGCTATGCTGTTGGTGCAAATGTATCACTACTATCACTTTTCTGGGACTCCCTGGCTATGCCGTACATTGCTGACACAGAACTGGTTTCTCTCTCTTGCAAATGTGTGCTAACGCCAGGTTTTCAGTTGTGTTAGGATTCAGCCCTTAATTTCTCCACGTTAGTGTGAAAGGGGCCTCTCCCTGCCCACTCCCCGCCCATTGACCCCTTCTCTCCACCCTTTTCTGGACTTACCGCGGCCGGGAACGCTAAGGCACGTTATGTAACGTTAAGGCGCCTTAACGTTACATAACGTGCCTTAACATAGCCGCTGCTATGTTACCGCAGTTTAGTAAACATACCCCTTTGAGTCAAAATCAACATGCATTAGGTGCAGCCACACTGCAGTAATTGTCAGCCAACTTGTGCCTGACAGGTAGCATGCAGTCAAGCCCTTTAGCACATGTGCTGGCCCTTGGCAATTACCACTGGTGCACGTAATACTACCTACTGAGGTGCATCCACATTAGCTAAAAAACATTAGCAATTAGCGTGTGCTACTGATGCCTGCATTAACTGCAGTCACTGCCCAATCTCTGCCCCCCCCCCCCCAATATGCACTGCGGAATTAAAATGGCATTTTAGAAAGGTCATCCAGGAAGAACCTGGGAAGTCCAGAGCAGAACTTCCAAAAACCGGATGAGTGGCAGCAGTGCCTTCTGAAATCGTCCCATCTCCACCCTGAAAAATGAATATCCTGGTAACTGGTTCTAGAGATGGGCCCTGCGCAGACAGTAAGGCTGGGTGCGTGCATGGGTATATGCCATTTTACAAATGTGGACATTCCCAAAGGGCATGCCCACAGAACTGGGTACATGGATGCCCCAGCCTAGGTATGTCAGAAGGGGGACATCTGTGTTATGAGACTAGTACATCCTGCCTGATTTTTCATATACTCAGACGTGTGGCAGTGGGCCAGTAATATGTTTGGAGTATGTATTTATGGAAAGGTTTCTTTGGCCAATAATTATTAACTGCTGTGATGTAAGCACAATTTGCTTTTCCCCCTTGAAACATTGCAGCCAGGAAATGAGGACTTTTTTGCACCTTATTCGTGGTCTGGAGCAGGTATAGGCATGAGTGTCTCAATAACCAGGGCCCGACGCGCTTCTGCCATTCTGCGAAATGCAACTTCCTAGGTCCGCCCAGGGCACACCTCCACCACGCCTCCCTATACTCAGCCTTCTAAAATGGCTCTGGGGATGTCTCCATGATTTCCATATCTATGTATCTATTTCAAGACATCCGGCTCATGAAGAAAGCTTCTGACATGATTTTATTTATGCACATTTCAGCATGTGACAATGGAGCTGCTGAAGCAGTTTACATTCACTGAAAAGTGTGCTAACCGCATAACACACTTTAGTCAAAGGACCCTTTAGTTTTGCAAGGAGCAACAGTGGGTTCTTCATATCATTGGCACATATTGTACCAGTCCTTTATCTCTTTACATGCTGAAAGGTCTTTATGAGCAGTTCAAAAAGCCCCTTAGTGACCCTTTATATAGTGTCTTATAAACTGTGGTTAGGGAAGGGTGTTTATAGTGAATATTGAACAAGCACATTTCCAAAACTCCCATCATTGTTATTTTTCTCTTTCTCCCGTGTTTTCTTGTCTCTCTCCATTTATCTTCCTATTTGCCCTTTCCAGAGCAGCTTTAGAAGGAAAGGTCAGAGGTTATAACCTGCTTTGTACTCTCCCAGCACTATTATTTTTATGTCCCTGGTCATCACTGAAGAGCTTGTTCAGGTCAGACCAGATAGAGAAGTTGATGCTCTGTTGTACTCCAGCTATTTTGTCATGCTCACCACAAGTTTTGAGCAGCATAATATTTTTGGGTTATTATGGCTGCTAGCTTCCCTTCTTAACTGTAGGTGGCGCTCTACGATCACTTTGCATTCTAACCATGAACAGTAAAATCTTGCCTTACTTTCAAAGATTATGCTTTCCGCATTACTAAAAACAGCTGTTGGATGTCCTGGATCTATAGAATCAGTACAGTTTTGGCATGCCTCCACCTCATCTTCCCCCTCTTCAATCCCAAATCCTTCCCTCACCTTTGGGCACCCTTTCTTCCTTTTCTGAAATCACTGAGGAGGAAACGGCAAATCTTCTCTCCTCCTCCAAACTGACAACCTGCTCCTCTGATCCTATCCCCTCCCACCTGCTAAGCTCTGTCTCTTCCGCTGTCAGTCCTTCCATCTGTCATATCCTTAAACTTTCGCTTTCCACTGCAACTATTCCTGTGGCCTTCAAACATGCTGTGGTTACATCGCTCTTCAAAAAACCTTCACTAGATCCAACCTGTCCTTCCAGTTGTTGACCTAACTCTCTCCTCCCCTTTGTTTCAAAACTATTTGACCAAGCGGTTCACCACCGCGGTCTTGACTTTTTTTCCTCCCAAGACTTTCTGGACCCACTGCAATCTGGCTTTCGTTGTCTACATTCCACACAAAGGCTCTTGCCAAAGTCTCCAGAGACTTGTTGCTTGCCAAATCCAAAGGCCACTACTTGATTCTCATCCTTCTTGACCTTTCTGCTGCTTTTGACACTGTTGATCACCACCTTCTCCTCGGTATCCTGTCCTCGCTTGGATTTATGGGCTCTGTTCTGTCCTGATTTTCTTCTTATCTCTCCCATTGTACTTTTAGTGTATGTTCTGGTGGATCCTCCTCTACTGCCATCCTGCTTTCTGTTGATGTACCTCAGGGCTCTGTCTCGGGACCTCTGTTTTTCTCTCTCTACACTCAGTCCCTTGGTGCACTAATTTCCTCTCATGGTTTTCAGTACCATCTTTATGCTGATGACTCTCAGATCTATCTTTCTGTGTCCGAAATCTCTCTAGGAATCCAGGCCTGGATCACTGCCTGCTTATCCAACATTGCTGCCTGGATGTCTCACCGCTGTCTGAAAGTGACATGGCCAAAATTAAGTTCCTTATCTTCCCCCTAAACCCACCTCCCCCCCCTTCCTCCCTTCGCCTGTTCTGTGGATAATACTACTCCTCCTCCCTGTTTCCTCAGCTTGCAACCTTGGGGTCATCTTTGACTCTATTCTCTCTTTCTCTGCACACATCCAACAGATAGCTAAAACCTGTCACTTCTTTCTCTAAAACATTGGCAAAATTTGTCCCTTCCTTTCTTCACACACTACTAAGACACTTATCCACTCTCTCGACACTTCCTGTCTAGACTACTGCAACCTTCTTGTTGCTGGTCTACCTCTGAATCATCCCTCTCTCCTTCAATCTGTTTAAAATTCAACCTCGCAGCCTCTTCCACCAGCCTTGATATGTTCATATAACACTTCTTCTTAAGTTGCTTTGTTGGCTCTCTATCCATTTCCGTATCCAGTTCAAACATCTCTTACTGACCTATAAGTGCACTCATTCAGCTGCTCCTCACTACCTTTCCTCTCTTATCTCTCCCTACACCCCTCCTCAGGTACTCTGCTCTTCTGGCAGATCTCTTCTATATGTGCCCTTCTCTTCTCCTGCCAACTCTAGAATTTGATCTTTCCACCTTCTGCTCTTTACGCCAGGAAAAAACTACCCGAATCTGTGCATCAGGCTTCATCTCTGGCCCTTTTCAAATCCAGGCTGAAAACTCACCTCTTTGAGTCTGCTTTTGGATCCTGATCCGCTAGGTCTCCTATGTGTTTCCTTGCCACTCCCCTAGCTGTGTCCTTGTCCTCAGCTGTTGTGTTGTCTTTCTTAACTAGATTGTAAGCTCTAATGAGGAGGGACCGTCTTTTACATATCTCTGTACAGCACTGTGTAGTCCTTGTAGCACTATACAAATGATGAGTAGTAGTAGTATATCAATGTCACATGACACATTCACTTAGGGGCATGTTTACTAAACTGCGGTAATGTCATTCGCATTAGGTTGCGTGGTAAATGTACAGATGCCCATATAAAGGTGTGGGCGGGGCATCATTATGGCAAGCATGTCAGGTAACGCGCGATATAAGGCACGTTATAAGGCACGTTACAAGGCACCTAATTAGGCACAATACAAGGCACGTGCCTTGTACTGTGCCTAATAAGATGCCTTGTAACATGCCTTATAATGTGCCTTGTACTGTGCCCAATAAGGTGCCTTGTAACGTGCCGTGTAATGTGCTAATTAGGAGCCTTATAACGCCTTATAAGGATTGCTGGCAACTGTGGTGAGGGTACTATGGGCTGGCAGCATGGATCTGCAAAGATATGACTGTCACAGGCAAGCAAAATATTTGCCTTGGACAGGAGGAAACAATGAGGAATTGAACCCATGACCTCCACCTAGAACGTCAGTGTACTAACCAGTAGGCTATACCCCGGCCTATTGCATAGCAATGGCTGGGTACAGAAGGACTGCAGGTCACTGCACAAACCATCTGTTCTGTGTGCCAGGAGAGGGCAACCCCACCATCAACCATGATCCATTGCACATGCAGAACAGCAGCCTACAGCTGACCACCAAATGGGGTCTGCACCTCTCCGGTACTGCAGCATGGTAAGACAGACTGACAGTGCGTGATACTGGCACAGAGTAGCTACAGACCATGCCATTGTGCAGGTTCCATGTTCGCCCTGAGGGATAGGATGGGCGCCCAGCACTAGGTCCACAGTACATGTGGTGCTAGAGATAGGTCCTGCTGCACATCCCCAGCACTGCCAGTGTGTGACAGGTGTTCCCAGCAGTGCAACTGAAGGTACATCTGTTCCAGCTGTGTTCTACAGTCACATGTGGCCCTGTGGGACCGGACACTACCTAGATTAGTGCGTACCCAGTGTTAAAGTCTGGCTGCTATGGGTACCTGTTATCAGGGCAGTGGGGGTGTCTAGACTCGCATGAGGGTGATGTAGCACTGCCACTATGGGTCTAAGTGGTGTGTGCTATATACCCCAAGGGGCCTCAATCACCCCTTGTGTAGATGAGAGTATGGTGGGACAGGTACCAGCAACCACAGTCCTGCTGGCAGCTGACAGCCCTCCAGGGCTGCTGGGCCAGTGGAGTACCTATGACCACTGCAGACCAGCAGTGATGCTTGGGGAAGGTAGGGGATGGTTCAACTACCCCACACCACTGTCTGCCTTTCATCAACAGACAGCACAGTCAGACTGCACCTGCAGCATCCTACAAGGTGCTCCCACCATACACAGGCGAACTGCAGACAGCCCACTGACTAGTCCATAGTGCATGCTCACAGGGGAACCATGTGCACCCAGAGATGGGATGTGATACACAGACACCAAGCAGGTATCTTCATGATTGGGCCCCAGAACCAGGAGCACACAGGTATCACTAAAAATAAATAATGTGCGGCACTATGTGGGAACATAGACATGCCATGGTCACTGCTCGGTCAGAGTGAGAGTGACCCCCTCCCCCAGCGTGACATGCTGTGACCACCCTGTCCATGCAGGTGGTGTTCGAGCACTACAGTGTCCCAGCCATTGCCCTCCACCCTGTGCAGATGCATCCTGGCCAATCTGCCCTGTCTGGGCCATACCCACAAAACCTTGCTCCTCATTATGCACATTTGCAGGCTAACACTGGAAACAGTGTGGGCAATGTGGGCTCAGTGAGGTGTTGGCAGACACAAAACAATGGAGAGACATACGCACACTCCCACACCTATCTCAGCATTGTGCAGAGATGGAGGTGGTTGGCAACCCTACCCGCTGCACTGGTCCTGATCACAGTGCCGACATTGCTAATCTGTGCAGGGCGTAGTAGTAGTGCTCTGGTGATAACTGCAGCTCTGTGCTGGGGCCAACAGCCTGACACTCCATGAAGCTGTGGATAGTGGAGAACTTGTGAGTGGGTGTCTGTATCCCTGTGCACCACTGCATTGGGGTTTGCCCATGTTGTTGTTGTGGCTGCAGTGTGGGCTAAAACTATGGGGAGATGCTCTGCAGGATCCACAGATGGGACCTGAACCTTTGACCCTCTGCTCTTGGACATGCTGGCTGAGTGTACTGCACCACACTGTTGCCACAGCAGCATAGTGGTCCCTGGGGCTACCCTTACGTTCCTCGGCCAGACCTCTTTTGTTGCACTGCACACCATGTACTGGTACAGGGCATGGCCTAGGTCCACTGCAGGTGGGTGCCACTGCTCTCTCCAGCACAATCACCCACCCCCTCTGCCATGCCGCCATGACCATATGCTGTCGGTACCGGTGGTGCGCCATCCCAGGCCATCCAGGGGGCAGGTAGGCAGCTGTCTAAGGTGTGGGTTCTGGGGTAGGGGTGCCTACATAGATGTCCACACTTCCCCAGGCACTGCCTGTCAATGTTATGCGCCCCTTGGGGTTGCTGCTGGGTAGTGTCTCCTGGATTGGACACTGTGGGCCACAGACTCATGGGCATGTCTGACCCTGATCAGTTGCTGTCTTGCTGGTTTCCATTTTCTGCAGCCCCCATGCCTCATTTGTGCCATCACCATAGTGGCCTTTCATACCAGGGCACTATGCTGTTGCTGCAAATGGAGCACTAGTATCAACTTTCTTGGGCTCCCTGCCTATGCTGCACATTGCTGACACTGAAATGGTTTCTCTCTCTTGCAAATGTATGCTAACGCCAGGTTTTCAGTTGCGTTAGGATTCAGCCCTTACTTTCTCCGCGTTAGTGTGGAAGGGGCCTTTCCCTGCCCACTCCCCGCCCATTGACCCCTTCTCTCCGCCCTCTCTCCACCCTCTGCGGGACTTACCGCGGCCGGGAATGTTAAGGCGCGTTATATAACATTAAGGCGCCTTAACGTTACATAACGCGCCTTAACTTAGCCGCTGCTACATTACCGCAGTATAGCAAACATGCCCCTTAGTTGCCTTCTCTTGTTTTAGCTCTTTTTTTATTCCAATTAACTTTATCCTCTTGATCTACTCTGGGCCCCTCTCTTTGTCTTTTGTCTTTGTGAAGACATCACTGTACTCTGTTGCTGCTAATGGAATGGAATTTTTCGCTGAAGGTCCCTCTCCAAGGGAGGACATTAGAAACAGAGGATTTCTTTTTTGTATTTGTTATTTCTGGTTTACAGAATTTTTTTTAAACTTTATTTTTTTAATGCTTCTAAATATACAACTGCAAATACCTAGGATGACAAAATATCCATTACTCCATTACTAACACACAGTTCAGTTTCACTGTTATATACAGTTAAGTACAGTAGTTCAAGCATACACTGTTATACCCCAAATCAAATAAATTCAGCATCTTTAAATCCTATCTTATTGGGGGGGGGGGGGGGGTTAGCGCATAGAAAGATTTTCTAATACCTTTTGCCAATCTACTGTTCAGATTATCCATGCCAGAGTTAAAAATTCTCTAAAAGCATAAGCTGTCATCCAGTTAGGTACATTACCCAACACACACGCTGCTACTTATAACCTTTAAAATGTATGTCTTAGTTTTGGATGATTTAAGTGCATACTTTATCTGCTTTAATTACACTTTCTGAAAAACTATTTCCGGTAATGGGGTTTGCGTCCATTACTCGATTCATAAAGACATGGCCGGTGCAAGGGTATTGGGCGCCAAAGGGAAAACGTCAGCCTTACACCCTCCTCCCCACAGAGATTTTGATAATTAAACTGAAAATGATCGTTACGACACCGCCCTTCCCTCATACTTTTAAAATGTGCTTTTATGTATATGTGAGCTCACTGTCGCTGTGGATAAAAGAATGTGCTGATAGCCCTTTTTGTGTGTGTGGCTATTGTTTTGCTTTGACTGTTGCTGCCCTTCAGAAGCAGTCACCCTAAGCTACTGCCTAGTCTTGCCTAATGGATGAGCTGGGCCTACAGAAAAGTCACCAAAAGATTTGCTGCTAAACAAAATATATCGGTCTAGAAGAAATGTGTTTTCTCATATTTTTTCCAAGTTGCTTTTTGTCAGGAAGCTGGACATATAACTTGCATAAAACAAAGTGGCCTTTGAGACTTCTTTAAAAATTTTAGGACTGAGGAGTTCCTTCTGAAATTTTAATGTAAGCTCATGGAAATGCCAACATGAGAATGCTTATATGCATACTGTACATTTCAATCCATTTCATGATAACATATACCAGTGTATATATATATATATATATATATATATATATATATATATATATATATATATGTGTGTGTGTATGTGTATATATCATTTCTTTATCAAATAACTGGCAAATATGACTTTATCTTGTTGGGAAGACTGAACTGGATTAAATCAAGGCCAGAATCAGTGCTTGGGGACAGGAGCGGCCCAAGGGTGTTGCAGGGCCATGTGTGGAGACTAATTGCAGGGGTTCATTTGTATAAAATTTGCATATCTACTGGACCTCATTTGTAGAAATCTAATTTATTTTATTTTAAAATGTATATGCTGCCCATCTAAAATTTTAAGTGGCTTTCAAAGGAGTCCTTTACAAGCCTCTTTTTTGTCCTAACAATGACTTAGGGGCATGTTTACTAAACATTAATGTGTGTTAAGGGCCACTGTACCCATAGATATAAATGGTGTTGCTGCAGTTAGCACACATTCAAATTTATGAAAGCACATTAACCTTTAGTAAACATGCCTCTTAATGAGTGTCTGAAAACCATTTGCATGGGCAGTGAGGATAAAGAGAGGCTACCATATTTCTGCATTACTGTCCTCCAGTGCCAACTGCCAGGTGCATTACTACAAAACCCTGCTCATTTAGAACCCATAGCAAACCTGCCATATCATAACAGCACAACCAGGACTCACAGAGCACCTAACCCTATTTATCTAAAGGTAGCACTATAAAAACTATCAATAAAGAAGCAACAAGCAGTCAAGAAATCAAACGACGCATTGCTCTTGGCAGAATGGCTATGAAAGACCTAGATAAGATTCTCAAGAGCAGAGATGTCTCTCTCCATACAAAGATTCGACTTGTTCAAGCCATGGTATTTTCAATAACATCATATGGATGTGAAAGCTGGACAGTGAAAAAGACAGACAGGAAGAAAATTGATGCCTTTGAATTATGGTGTATACCATGGACTGCCCGAAGAACAAACCAGTCGGTACTAGAGGAGATCAAACCTAAGCTTTCTTTAGAAGCTCAGATGACAAGACTTCGACTTTCATACTTTGGACACATCATGCGAAGAGAGAGATCATTAGAGAAAGACATCATGCTTGGCAAGATAGAAGGTCAACACAAAAGAGGAAGGCCAGCAATGAGATGGATCAATACAATATTTATTTATTTTTTATTTATTTATTTAACAATTCTTCTATACCGCGCTATTAAAATCAGCGCGGTGTACATCGAACAAAGATACTACAATGTATACAAACAACATCGAGTTTTACAGAGAACAGGGAATTGAACATGGAAGAAAAACCGGGGAAACTATATACATATTATACTCAAACTATGTACAGTACTCTAATATAAAATGGTAGTGGGGGCTACCTATTGTCTGAGGTCTTGACGTGCAGGGGCGACTGGTGTCTGGCGGAGTTTTGCTGGTTGGTGGTTGTGCTATTATCGCTTGAAGTTCCTGGGTAACATTTTGTGAACAGGTGGAATTTTAAGGCTTTTCTGAACATGATGAGGCTTTTTATTCCACGGATGTCATGGGGGAGTGCATTCCAGTTTAAAGGGGCGAATAAGGAGAAGGCTCTGTTGGAGGTAGCCTTTGTGCATGTGGTCATTAGCTTGGGCACTGCTAATGTGTTCAGTGCAGTGGACCTTCTGCTTCTATTTTCCAGGGTGCCATGGACTAGTTTGCTGATTGGCGTTGGGGGGCAGTTATTTAGGGCTTTGAAGGTGAGGACCAATGATTTGTATTGGAGTCTGGCATGTAGAGGTAGCCAGTGCAGATCCTTCATGATGGGTGTTATGTGATCGGATCTTGACGATCCGGAGAGAACTCTTGCGGCTGTATTCAAGGCTAAGCGGAGTGGGTTTAAGGTTGATTGTGGGAGGCCATGGAGGATGATGTTCACGAAATCGACATGTGGAAGGACTAGTGCCTGGAAGGTTGTTCGGTAGTCTATGAAGTCCAGCAGGTGTCGGAGGTGGCGTAGCGTTCTGATCTTATGGTATATTGCCTTTGTAGTGTTTTTTATATGCGCTGTCATGTTCAAGTGCTGGTCCAGGGTGATACCGAGGTAGCGGATTGTGGATTTAGACTTCAGCTCTACGTCGTTGACACGTAGTGATGAGGGAGGTGTGAATTTGTGGTTCCTTGTGACAAATAGGACATCTGTCTTGCCATGATTGATGCGTAAGTTTTGTGATAGTAGCCAATGGGCTACTGCTTCGAAGCAGTTAATTATTGGGGAGAGCACTGGTTGGTCTATCAAAAACGGCATGTAGAGGAGGATGTCATCAGCGTAGGCAAGGCATTTTACATTGAAGGATCGGATTAAGTCACATATCGGCTTCATATAGATGTTGAACATCAGTGATGATAAGGACGATCCTTGGGGAACTCCTTGTGTTTGCAGAAATGGTTTGGAGGATGAGTGGCCAGTCCTGACTTGTTGCCACCTATTGGATAGGTAGGATTCGCACCATTTTAGAGCTGTATTTTGGATCCCCTTTTCCTTCAAGCGTTGTAGAAGTATGTCATGACTTACCGAGTCAAAGGCAGCAGAGATGTCTAGGAAAATAAGGACAAAGCCTTGTTGGATGCTGTTGGTTCCTGTGATCAGATCGTTGAGCAGGGTTGTGAGGACTGTGTCTACCCCATGTGCTTCTCTGAATCCGTGTTGGGCTGGATCTAATGGTGCTTCGGTGTCGATATGTTGCTGGATTTGTTGTTGAGCGGCTTTTTCGATGATCTTGGCTAGCTGGGGGATGCTCGATATTGGCCTGAAGGATTCTACTTTAGATGGGTCTAGTTTGCTGTTTTTTAGTAAGGGCTTGATGGAGGTGTTTTTAAGGCTCTGCGGGAATGATCCTGTGGTAAAGGATTGGTTCAGTATTTTGGCCAGGATGTTGCTTATGTCATGGCGGAGCTCTTTGAACCAGTTGGCTGGGCAGGGGTCATTGGGTGCTGTGCTGGGGTTAACAGAGGCAAGAAGAACAAACCAGTCGGTACTAGAGGAGATCAAACCTAAGCTTTCTTTAGAAGCTCAGATGACAAGACTTCGACTTTCATACTTTGGACACATCATGCGAAGAGAGAGATCATTAGAGAAAGACATCATGCTTGGCAAGATAGAAGGTCAACACAAAAGAGGAAGGCCAGCAATGAGATGGATCAATACAATAACAGCAGCTACGGGTACCAGTCTGTCAACAATGAGCCGCCTGACTGAAGACTGAACACAATTTAGGATAGCTATCCAGAGGGTCGCCATGAGTCGACTCCGACTTGACGGCACTTAACAACAACAAGCACTATAAATATTAAACCAATACATCTTACTGGGAAAAGAGAATAAGTGGGTCTACTACACAAAAACTAGACAAATAGAATAGCACAAATCTATCATACACACAAACAGACAGACTGTCACCAAATACAGAGCAAGGGATCATGATTTAGAAATATGAAGACAATAATTGAACTGGGAGCCCCAAATGCCAAACTTTGAATTTACCACAACACGGGAAAAATTAAACTATGAAATGTATTTCCTCTTATACTGAGCAAAGCGCAAAGACATCAGAGCACATGTCCCAGAATGGACATATTCCAGTTAATAAATTCAAAATAAAATACTTTTTTTCCTACCTTTTGTTGTTTGGGCATTTTGTTTTTCAGTCACAATTGCCTTAATCTCTCTCTTCTGTATTCTTCGTGTCTTTTGCTAACTCTTCATTGTCTACTGTCCATTTGTCCTTTCTTCTCTCTTCTCCTATTTTTTTCCATTTTCTGTCTACATCTGCCTCAACACATACTGATCTTTCATTGTTTGTTCTTTTCTCCATTTCTTTCTTTACTCATTCCCCCACTCAATTTGAACCCTCTGTCCTCAATCCAGTATTGACTTTTCATTTAGCAGCTTTCCATCTCCTTTTCTAACCTCCACCCAGCTCCCCCATTTCTCATCTCACTCCTTCGCTAGCCTCTTATTGCCCTCGGTGTTTCACCCCCACTCCCTATTACCACATTTCAAACCTCTATAACCCTCCTCCTCCTCTCACTCCTCTCCTTGCCAGCTTCCCATGGCCTCTCTCACATAGTTCCATCATGCCCACCATTTCCCCCCCCCCTTTCTCTCAGCATCTCCCAATCCCCTCACCCTTCTGCTTTACCCCCAAAGTCCAGCATCTCATACTTTTTCTTCCACCTCCCCAGCCCTTTCCCCCCACCATAGACCATCAGCTTTCTATCCCCTTTTCCTTCTCTATCCTCTCCCCCCGCAGTGGTCTGGCATCTCTGCTATCTCCCTTCCCAGCCCAGCATCTTCTCTCTCCCCCCTGTTCCTCTCCATTGCAGGCCAATGTATCCTTTCTCTCTCATAACTTAAAATCCACCTCTCCCTCTCAATAAATATATTTATTTATTTAACAGTTTTTTGGGGGGTTTTGTAGTACCACTTTATCCTAAGGGCAAAGCGGTTTACATCAAACAAAACTTAGTACATTATAACAGAAAAACAAACCTGGGGAAAAATTAATAAGGGCCGTGGCTCCCCAGCACACCTCTGTAGAGCCGCGAGAGTAAGCAGGCACAGAAGCGTTTTCCTTTTTCTCCTGCCGCTGTGCTAGCTTGCAACCGCCGATGCCGCTCAGTTCGTAGAGACAGGAAGTGTCCCTGTTTAACCTCTATGACGTGAGTGACGCCGGTGGCTACAGCGTAGCACAGCTGCGAGAGAAAAAGGAAAACACTTCTGTGCCTGTTTATTCCTCCGGCTGTGCAGAAGTGAGTTGGGGAGCCAGGTTTTGGGCCTCACTGGCTCCCTCTTAAGCTGGTCAGGTGCACATGGGGCCCCTTGAGGCGCGGGACGATACGCATGGTACATTCCCACTCATGCCTCTGGCCAGTCCTGCATGGGGAGGGTTTTGACTTAACCAAGAAACTAATCCAAAATCCACTCTATCACTAAGGCACAGCCCTGGAATAACTTTTTCTATTCTAGTTGCTTGTTACTAAAGTGCAGGCTTTGATTTGCCAACCAATCCAGCATTTTTCAGAAATGAGACTGTGTTTGTTCAAATCTATACCGAATATAATAGTGAGGCCAGCTCTTTGGCTGCCTAGTTGAATTAATTTTGTCTCTCATGTCCTCTAAGTTTAAATGCAGGCCTTATGTGACATAATCGATCTGAACTAGATCATCAAACTTTGAAAGAGGATCCTTCTAAAGGAATCTTTGTGGATATCAAGAAATCGTAGAAAATACTGTAGAAATTCGCAAAACAAAATCGGCTATCGTGTCAAGTGTGTAACCTCGCCATCATGATACTGTATGTAAATAGTTCCACGTTTATATTGTTATAATATTAAGTGTAAATGTTTTTGCCATAACGTTATAATGTAACATTTTGTTTCAGTTACTTGTTTCAATGTAAACTGCTTTGACTGAAGGATAAAGCGTATAGAGAGTCAATTAAATAAATACAATAAATAAAAAGTGTGAATTTTAAATGTTAAGTTTAGTAGACATTTATATCTTGCCAATCTAATGTCCTCAGCAGGTTCCAAAAATGCACATAATCGATATGTCACAATATACAGTAGAAGACATTCAAAATATGACAGATAAATACAGTACCGTATAAGACTGACAACAAATTGAATTAGTCATAAAGTCATAAAACTAATTGATCAATTACCACATAATTTATTTATTTATTTATTTACATTCTCTTATATACCGCGCTATTCTGCATCAGTGCGGTTTACATTGAACAAACTGAAATTACATTGAACAGGGCATTATAACTTGGAGATAACTATTTTACAGGGAACATGGGCTATGGAGGGTTAAGTGGCTTGCCCAAGACCACAAGGAGCACCAGTGGGACTAGAAACCCCAGTCCTTCCGGCCCAAGGTTGTTGTCCTCTAGTGGGATTTGAACCCCCGACCTTCCGGCCTGAAGTACCTTGCCCCAACCACTAGGCCATGTTCACATGGCTGATCTTCTCACAAGCAAGGCTTTTTCAAAAAGAACAGCCTTCATTTTTTTCCTGAAATTTAACATAGCAGATATTTTCCAAAGTCCAGCCAGCAAATTTTTCAAATATTGTGGTCTTTACATAGGTTGATACACAGTCAAGGCATGGCTTAATTCCAACAAAAGGGATAATGCCTTGAAAATCAACCAGATGACTAAATCTAACCCACTACTTAATTGGTAACCAGTGCAGTGACTTCAATGCTGGGATATGTTCCCATAGTTCAGTCCGAGTCACAACATTTTGAATACTTCGTAAAGGCTTTAAGTAAAGTCAGGCAATCCTATATACAGGCTATTAAACAATCCAGTGATGACCAAGCAACCTACATAGTCTTTCATTATCCTGAGTGCTTGCAACTAGAAAAGGCTTCACTACTTGCTTAATATATCAAGATGGTAACATGCTTGATGTGTGCTATTTTATTACAATTTGTATTTTTAGTTGAACTTGTTGGAGCAGTGTCAAATCAGGAAGCCATAGTTTAGCACATCTGCTGAATGCACAGATGAGCAAGTGTGGTATACATTTCTAATACTTTGTTTTTGATGGTGTGTTTATGAGGATCACTAAATTTATCAGTTCTGAGAATATTCATTTAGGAAAATAATTTTTGCAATGCTTAAATTTTACTAAAATAGGAAATATAAGTCATTGATCATCTTTCCCTCCTCGGTGACTGTTCTCTTTAATCAACAATTATTTTTTTTCTGTTTTGGATAAAAACACAGAAGGAAAATGAAAACGAGACCAAGAGAAAGAATAGAAGGAGAAACTAAACAAGAGAAAGAATGAGTAAAAGAGAAAAAGAAGAAATAAATATAAGAAAAATGAAGGGGAAAATAGATAAAGAAGGAGAAACTGAAAAAAGAAACAAAAGATGTAAAGTTAAAAAGAAAAAGAGAAAGGAAGGAAGGGAAAAAGAAAGGAGAAGAATGAACACAAAAGACAAAACTGAAAGACATGTAAGACAAAAAAAAGGAAAGATAAAGGAGAAAAGGAAGATGGAGTAAGAAAAAAGAGAAAGGAGGAGGGGGAGGAGAAATGGGTTCAGGCTCTGGGCCACAAATAACCACCATCAATCACACTGAAGTCAAAAAATTATCACGTTGGTACCTGCCAGTTATTGGCAGGAGTCAGAGAAGTCTCCAAAGCACAATCTTTTTTTTTTTTCCCCTGTATGTTCCTCTGAAAAACTGCTTGTCAGCATGGGGATGGCAGGTGCATTAACTCCCTGAGAACCAGATTATGCTCGGCCTTATAAAAAAAAAAAGAGAATTCTGCAAACACTGGGAGAAAATCGCAAGCATACCTCCCTCCTCTTTTTATTTTTGGATTTGCTTTTCAAAAGTATTAAGAAAGGAAGTCAATAAGATATAAATGTGTGGGAAGCCTGGCCTGATTTTGTGGCTTTTCTGCTGATTGCTAGCAATGTGGTAAAACTTTCTCGCTGTGTCTGTATTGTATCTCTATTTGAAATGAATATATAAGCTACCTTCCCCCACCTCCAACTCCAATTACATTCTTCATATAGAAGAAAAATGAAAGCAAAATACAGATTTTACACAGGAAAGAAACTGCATTTTGGATTGGGTGATTGCAAAAAAAATGGAATAAAAAAAAAAAAAAAGAACTGTGTGCATAAAAGTGACAATTGAGACAGCAAAAATATTGTCAAGATACACAAAGAATAAAAGTATAAATACATATTGCTTTCTGCATAAAACAAACCATATGTAGCCTAATATTGCATAGGGTGTCCAGTAAGAAGAGGGCCATTCAGGTCAAAGCATTCAAAATTTGCAAGGTGTTTTGCAAAAGGCTCATTGAATGCAGTGCCTTTTGTAAAATACACATAAGGCCCCAGAATTATGTGTATTTGGTGGCATGTGCACGGGAAGCAGCCATGTAAAAATAAATTGCATAAAAAATATGCAACACAGGAAAGCAGTGGTGTTTAAGCATGCAAATAGAGGATTTTGCTGTCTCTATACTCCCATTTTAGGAGCTGAATGCCGAATTCCCTCCTCATCAATCTCTGAAGCCCCAGGTTCAAATGAGGAGTTTGCTGATGTTCGTATATGACTTGGAGAGATATAAATGCCAACGGGTAATTTTTGGACATATACGTGCACTGATGTTGAAAGATAGGAACACATCTATACTGTATACGTGTAGGGTGAGTTTATAAAGGGAGCACCTAGTGTGAGCATGTTGTCAGGCGCCTACATTAAGGCAATCTTATAAAGAGAAGTAGGTGCCTGCTTGAATTTTGGTGGCAGATCTTTACATCAGCCCTGGAGTTGCTGTAAATATATGATTTTATAATCTATGGGGCATGTGCACTAAAGGCATCAGTTGAGATACAATATTGGCACAGAGAGGCCTTTGCTACAATTTGTGGGCATGTGCTTCCGACTGATAGTCCATGGCAATCCCACGGCGCTACTCTTGCTGGCATGTGGGTACATGTAATGCCACCCATTGAGGTGACATTAACTGCAACAGCTGCGGTTAGCATGAGCTCGTAACACCCATGTTCAGTATGATGTGACATGAACGGCCACATTATGCTCCTAATTTGCCCTGTGTTAAGTGGTTAGCGTGAGATCGCTAGTGCAGCACCCTGTGTTAAATGTCAGCGCATGTACTCTGCATTATCCAGTAGCGTGCTTTGCTAAACATACCCCTATGCGCGCAATTGCATGTTCTGCCTGGTCTTCTCCCAAACTCTGCCGGTGTACATGCCTACTGGCAAAGTATGCATCATTACGCTAAATATGTGCTTTTATGCAGGATAGACTTTTATAAAAGGTCTTTAACGTGTGCACATGACCATATCTGCATGGAAAACTTTATATTACCTCCTTAAGTTCCACCTAAACCACGCCCAGGACACGTCCCTTTCACATCCGTGTGTGCCACTGCATACATGAGCAAATAGCATCTCCTATATGTGCATGCCAAATTATCTCATTTAACTCCTAATAGGGAAGGACAATTCTCAAACATAAGGTTTCCCTGAACCCAAAATAATAAATATTTTTCTGTAGTGAAAAAAGCTTGGTTCTTAGATAAAAGAGGGAAATACTGTAAATCAAAGTATGAGTTTTATTTCAATTTATTGACCTTCTGATTCTTAAATGCTGATCTTGGGGTTTGGTCTGGTCCCCTGCCAAAGGTTAGGAAGGAAAGTTGTTTATGTTCCAGTTTTTTCTTTTAACTTCCTCTGGATCACCACAAATAAATAATTGCCTAAACTTGGGAAAGGGGCTACTAGGGGGCTTCAGGTTGATCCACTCCTGGTTTTAGCTTATTGTAAATTGTGCAAGCTTCCACTTTTGAAAATGTGCACAATTTGTTTAGAATTTTCTAAAGGTGTAAAAGGAACGACTGGTCTTTTTATGACCTTTGTGGTTAAAGTGAGAAGTACATATGTTTTTTTATGCACTTAAATACACATTTTGTTTGTCACCTTTTTATTCACCTTTGTCACATAATTTGCTTCTAACATAGGCAATTTCTGATGAAACATGACCTTGTTGGGCTTAATAAAAAGTTTTGTATACCAAATGTGGGCACTATGACTACCCCTACTGTTTCTTGCCATGTTCGCAGACATGCATGAGGTCCTGCAAGGCCTCAACCCCAGGTCATCAGGTCAGATGTGGAACACCATGTGCACATGGTTGCAGACAGTGCTGTTACACAAAGGCACAACAGAAGGAAATCAGCCACACTGTGGCCAGATAGTGTATGACCACAGATGTCAGCTATCAGCAATGCACATAGCTTGTGCTAATAACCAAGATGTCTGAAGGGTACCAAGGTGCTCCCAATGGCCACATGCCACAGCCTGTGTACATCTGGACAGGGCCAACCCTCAACCCACAGACTGAGAGTGTCAGGGGAATAACAGGGAAAGAAATGCTAAAATGAGTGTCTAGTTAAGCATGATGTCCCCACTTATTCCCAACAGATGCTTCCTTATCACAGAGATCTGGCAGCTTTAAAGGTCAGATTTAGGCCTGTATGGAGAACCTGGCTCTGTCTGCAAGAGCTACAGCAGCAGTAAAGTAAGTCATGGCACATATGGCTTAGATGCCACTTGTAGAGCGGGGACCCCAGATTGCCTTCTGCAAAGCAGAAGTCCAGGACATGTATGCCAACACCATGCATCCACAACATGGAGTGCCACACTGGGGAACTAGCTGCACTGCCATAGCAATTAGAGCATAGGCCAGAATGGTGTCATGCAGTAGAGAGCTCTGCATAGCTGCTGGCATATGTTGTAGAGAGGACCCAATGTATGTCCAGCAGGACATGGTATCAGGAAACATATGGAATGGCAGTGGGGGGAGGGGGCAGAAGTAAAATCCAGAAATCCACAGAATGGGTCACATGGATAGAGAGAGGCAGTGTAGGGGACTCAGCCAGATAAGGGTGCCCTTAAGTAGCAGATGGTAATGGGATGGGAAGGTGGAACACAGGAACAATGTGCAGGTGCCACTGTTAGTGCCCAGGCACATGTATAGTCCACACTTGGGCTAGCAATGCCAGTCAGTGAAATGCACCAATGGGTGTGCCAAGTACTGGCACCCTGACTCACAGGTATCAGATGATGTGAGGGCATCAGGTGCAGTGCCACCCACCCTCTCCCTCAGGACCCATGTAGTGACATGGGTGCTGGGTCCTGAGGGTGTACAACAGCCAGTGAAAGATCTAAGACCAGGGCCGGATTTACCTTGAGTGAGGCCCTACGCCAACAAAAATTGTGGGCCCCCAGCAGGGGCGGCCCAAGGGGGGTGCGGACCTCATTGGCATAAGGGGCCTCATTTGCATAAATATTTGCATAATGTTACCATATACTAACTTTTAGTAAACGTGCCTCTTAATGAGTGTATGGATAAAGAAAGACTAAAAGATTTCTACATTACTATAATCCAGTGCCAACTGCCAGACACATTAGGAACTACTACAAACACTGCCCATAGTAAACCCGCCGTATCCTAACAGCACTACCAGGACTCACAAAGCACCATACTCTACCAATCAAAAGGCAACACTGCAAATATTAAACCAATACATTTCAGAGAACAACAATACATGACCTACTGGGGAAAGAGAACAAGTGGCAATGTCAAATAGGAATTATATAAACAGAACACCTCAGCTCAGTTACACATGCAGAACATAGACCATCACCAAACAAGTAATCTCAATTTAGAAACAGGAAGACAATAATTAAACTGGGAATCCCAAAAGCCAAACTTGGAATGTACAACACTGTAGAAATAAAACTATACATTAATTTGCTCTTGTACTAAACAAAGCGCAGATGTTAATGATGCACATTTACCAGAGCTGACATATTCCAATTAATAAATTCAAAATAAAGAGATATTTTTCTACCTTTTGTGCATTTTTTTCAGCTGCAATTGCTCCAGCCACTTCTTCTGGTTTCTCTTCGTGTCTTCTGCTAACTCTCCATCGTCTGCTGTCCATTTGTCCTTTCTTCTCTCTTCTAGATTTTTTTCCATTCTCTCTCTACATCTGCTTTAACATACTAATCTTTCTCCTTTTGCTCTTTCCTCATTCCTATTTCATCCACTCAAATTTTACCCCTCCATCCTCAATCCCCACTTACTCTCCCAATACCCGGCCAATTGTAGATTTTTTATCCCTCCCACACAAAATATTTTTCCCTTCTCCATTTTACTCTTCCAGCCCCATCCCATTCTAATCCTCCCCCAACATCAGCTCCCTTCTAGTTCCAGCCTCACCCAGCATCCATTCCCTTCTAGTCCCTGCATCAGCCCATTTCCAGTCCTAGCCATCCATCAGCCCATTTCCAGTCCTAGCAACCCCCCAACCCAATACCAGTCCTAGCCCCCCATCACCCCATTTTCAGTCCTTAACCCCCCATCACCCCATTTTCAGTTTAAGCCCCCCCTATAACCCATTACCAGTCCTAACCCCCCATCAGCCCACTTCCAGTCCTAACCCCATCAACCCATTTCCAGTCAGCCCCCCATAGCCCATTGCCAGTCCTACCCCCCCCCAACAGCACACAGCCCATTACCAGTCCTAACCCCATCATCCCACCTCCAGTTTTAACCCCCAGCCCATTTCCAGTCCTAGCCCCCCATAGCCCATTACCAGACAACCCCCATCAGCCCACAGCCCATTACCAGTCTTAACCCCCCCAAAGCCCATTACCAGTTCTAACCCCCCCAACAGCCCATTACCAGTCCTAACCCCATCATCCCACCTCCCGTTTTATCACCCCAGCCCATTTCCAGTCCTAGCCCCCCCAAAGCCCATTGCCAGTTCTAAGCCCCCCCAACAGCCCACAGTCCATTACCAGTCCTAACCCCATCAGCCCACCTCTAGCCTTAACCCCCCCCAGCCCAGCCCAGCCCATTTCCAGCCCCAGCCCCCCAATAGCCCATTACCAGCCCTACCCCCCCCAGTCCATTTCCAGCCCCAGCCCCCCCAATAGCCCATTACCAGTCCTACCCCCCCCATAGCCCATTACCAGTCCTACCCCCCCCAAAGCCCATTGCCAGTTCTAAGCCCCCCCAACAGCCCACAGTCCATTACCAGTCCTAACCCCATCAGCCCACCTCTAGCCTTAACCCCCCCCAGCCCAGCCCAGCCCATTTCCAGCCCCAGCCCCCCAATAGCCCATTATCAGCCCTACCCCCCCCAGTCCATTTCCAGCCCCAGCCCCCCACTCGCCAATTACCCGTCCTCCCCCCCCCCCCATAGCCCATTACCAGTCCTACCCCCCCCCGGCCTAAAGTAAAATTTAATTTAAAAAAAAAACCTGGTGGCTGCTGCCGCGGGGCCCCCTCTGCTGCTGCGGGGGCCCCGTCTACAAGCTGAAGCCGTCGGGTCGGGTCGGGTCTCTCTCCCTCTCTCGCTGCAGGCTGCAGGCTGCGAGAGACGCGAAGGGAGAGCGTCTCCTCGCGTCTGTGTTAAGCCCGCAGGGGCTGATGGGAAATCCCATCAGCCCCTGCGGGCTTAACACAGACGCGAGGAGACGCTCTATCTTCGCGTCTCTCGCAGCCTGCAGCGAGCGAGGGAGGGAGGGAGGGAGAGACAGACCCGACCCGACCCGACCGCTTCAGCTTGTAGACGGGGCCCCCGCGGCAGCAGAGGGGGCCCCGCGGCGGCAGCCACCAGGTTTTTTTTTAAAATTGAGTTAAAAAAAAAAACTGGTTCTTTTTTTGTGGGCCCCTGCCGGCTGTGGGCCCTACGCCATGGCGTACATGGCGTATACGTAAATCCGGCCCTGTCTAAGACCCAACAGGGGATTGTTATGGTGGCAGGATGTGCATGGGCTCCTGGCAGCTTCCCCCCTCTCCATTATGCCAAATAGCAGAGGAACAGCACCCCTGCAACATGCCAAATCTGCAAGGGCTGACAACTGAATAGTCAGTGGGGATACAGCTGTAATGTGTAACTATTTGTGACACACCTGCATGCAACATTGCACTAAGCAGGAACTCTGTTTCACAGATGCAGCACCACCAGCACTATTGCCACGACTACTGCCACTACCAACCCAGAATCACTGCTGCTAGCACTACTATTGCTACCTGTAGCCATAGCCATAGAAGATGGGATACTATCACCACCACCACTGAGGCAGAAGGCAGCAGCAGCAATCGCAGCAGCAAAGGCTTCCCAGGATGGGCTGTGGCCACACTGGAGGAAGAGGGAGGAAAAGGAGGGGGGAGCTGATGATGTAGCCATCACCGTTGTTGAAGAGGAGGAGCAGGAGGGGCAGTTGCATTTCCCTATGGCAGGAGGGTCTTCTGATTGGACTGTGACTGATGAGCCACAGATACGTAGGTAGAACTGGAGCTAGAAGGTGGGGAGGGGTAGGGGAAGAAGAGGTGAGAGAGGGGGAGGAGTAAAGGACAGAGAAGTATGGGTGGGGTAAAGGGTAGTGAGGTGAGGAAGAAGAGGCAGGTAGACAGGCTGGAGAACCACTGCATCAACTAGTCACCCAGCTCGTCCAGCCTCCATATTGGACCAGTTGCACCACAATGAGGTCTTTCAGGCCTTGGTTGACCTCAAGGTCCTGCTGCATCTCACAGTCCTGCAACAGGAGGTGAAACAGGGCTATGCTGTAATCACCAGGCCACAGGACCTCATGGTCATACATCTGAAAGGCCTGAAAGCAGAGATACATACCAGGATTGTGGCCATACAGCAGTTCATGGCATGTATTTCTACTCTATCCATTCCAGGCAGGAGGGGGATGGTGGTGATTAGGGCATCACCATTTCCCAGCTGATTATAAATATATGCACAAGGGGGCCTGTTGGCAATATATACACAGAGTTGGTTTTCCAGTGCACCTAACCACCACTGCAGTTCTCCAGTGTCCCATAAACACAACATATGCCCTATGGCACCACCCAGGGATACGTTTATATATAGGGCCCAGCCAACCAAATCATCCCCAGCTACTCCATGGCACCCTGGAGACATCTGGCTTGGTACATAACAAGTGCAAGCCCTTGAACTCTATCCCAGGCAGCCCTCTCTCACACAGAACTCTGTAGTCCCAGCGGCAAGGACCATGCACCCTCATCCCCTGCCCAGAGTACTCCCTCTCTTTGACACAAAGTCATTGCCACCATCCACAGGATGGTACAGGGGAAGTGGTGGCCAGTGGGAAGTGGTGCAAGTATGAAGTCACAGGTCTAGTGAGGAACCACCTACATCCATGGCACTATATCCCCATATCTGTCCACTACACCTGCTTAGAGTACACACAAGAAAGTGCTCTATTGCAAGTGGTTATCCATGTCCAACAATGGCTGAAGATGGCTCAAGCTGAGGGCCCCAATGTCTACATAGGTATCACCACATCCATGGACTGCCATTGATAATGCATCCATCCACCCATGACCAGCCCAAGAGTTGCTTTAAGGTGTTGGCGCCTAGGCAGTCCTTAAGCCTTATTTCCCCTCTTGTTCTCAGAATCCTTTGTTTGCTTTGAAAGCCTGATCTTTGCCTCTTATATGATAAAGGGAGGTAGGAGACAGGTACTCACTGTAGATGGAATCTTTAATAAAGGTCTGCACAAAGTGGAAGCACACCAGACAGATACATCCACATGACAATGGATTCCATTGTGCACAGCAGACATGGGATTTGCCCGACATTCCACCCCCCTGC
This sequence comes from Ichthyophis bannanicus, assembly GCA_033557465.1. NCBI lineage: Eukaryota > Metazoa > Chordata > Amphibia > Gymnophiona > Ichthyophiidae > Ichthyophis > Ichthyophis bannanicus. Next base: position 72,431,501 of record CM066049.1, on the reverse strand, counting down.
TGCCATGTATAGCTAAAACAGGCTGTGGGGTCTCTGTTGAGCATCTGTCTACAGAGTGAAAACACGCCATAAAAGACCTTCCCAATCCCACCCTCCCTGCCCTCCATGATGCTCCACTTTCCCTGTGTCTGGTCATCACCTGCAGGGGAAGAAGAGAAAGCATTCTTAGGAGCTAGCATCTGCCACTGCACCACACAAGGCAGTCTCACCCACCACCTCACTCTCCTTTCCCAACACCCAGTCACACATTGTGAGGCGGCAGGCTCCTGTGGTTATATGCAGATGTTGCAAAATTTGTTGAAAAACCAGACAACGGCAAACAGAGTGCACCCTCTCATATGTAAGCCCTGACCAGAACCTGTGCACAACATTCAAATCACTTAATTGGCTTGGAAGCAACTGAGGTGTCAAAAGTAGCATCCCGTATGCTGTCCATGAGCTGGCTATTTTGCATTGGAAAATGTGCAGCTTACCTGCATGACTTCCCCCATTTCTAAAATGGTCATTGTGCATGTTTACATCATGTACACATGCCCACCTGCGGTCCATTTCCAAATGACACACATGCAAATGGGGACATGCAAGGGCATTTATAAAACAGGAAAACACGTGTGGCCCCACTTTAGAAATGCTGTGATCAGTGCTGCTTCAGGCCAAGTTATGGCACCAAAACAAAGGTTGCTTACCTGAAAGGACAACTTCTGCCAGGGTGAGGCGGAACTTCTGCTGCAGGAAGTGCCCAAACACCAGAGAGTGCTCCTGGACCACATGGAGGTACACATGAGTGCATATCAAAAACAGAAACTATGACTGGATATTTGTCAGTCACTCAGTGTCATTTACTATTACAACTGAGAGTCTGGGCACCTCAAATGCAAGTGGAGAGAAGTCAAAAGAAAATCCAAGGCCCTGGAGAAAGGACAAGATGACCAACTGCAGACCCTCACCAATCTGGGACAACAGGTGCTCCAAATAATTGAGGATTCTACAAGGGGGGTTGGAGACCTGAATATATCAAGAGCTTCCAAAGAACACAGTATCTCTTGCACACCTTCCTACACCTGTCTTCCCCCTCCCTGCATGTCCTTCCATCTGAAGTTGTACCTCTCCTCTATCTAGGTGCTATGTGTAGGCATGGAACCACCTATCATTCTAACCCACCTGGTACACCCATTGCAGGAATGTGTGCCTGATGCTCTGATAGGGGTACATTCAGCAGAGGAGATGGTGGTCATGACCCAAAGAGAATTACAGAGAATGAAGAGGTTTTGATCCCTTGAGACATTCTTATTCCAACAGATAAGAAGCTGGATGTGAAAAAACCTGACATAGTGGTAAAGGACAAAAATACCAGAACGGCATTGATAATAGAGGTGTCGGTTCCAAGCAAGTATTCAGTGAATCGCATGGAGAGGCAGAAGATCCCGAAGTACCAAGAAATGCAGTCAGAGACCAGGAAAATGTGGCAGAAAGATACAGAGTTATTTCCCATTGTGTTGGATGCCACAGGCTTGATTAAGAGGAATTTCCAAGCACATCTTGATAAATTATCCATATCCATAACATCTTACGAACGCCAAAAGGAAGCTCTCTTTGGCACAATGCAAATACTATGGCAAGTGCTAGCAGTAAATTTGCAAGGCTGTGATCATATCTACATGGCCTGGCTTAAGAGTGAAGTTCATCGATGTCATGGTATATGCAAAACTAAGCCACTTGGTGAAATTGCCCCAGACTGACACCCAGTGACTCCCACCACTGACACCCCCAGTACTGCACATACACTCCCATACGCACACTCACACATGTGGCCATGGCTCACACTTTTTTCTAGAAATCAATCCACCTTTAAAAAGTGAATAAGGTTTCTAGAATAACCCCCAAAGGAACATCGATACCTATGCACTTTTATAGAATAGGGCCCAGGAACCAGCCACAATAGTTTGCAAATGCTCTGAGATATGTGTAAATTCCTTCATGTACTCTGCACCTTCATCCTCATATTTTACAAAATGCACACACACATTTCAACGCTGCCTTCACGCCACCCAACCCGCACATGCAATCTGTGGAAAAGTATACAGGATCTCTCGACATGCCTGCATTTTATGTGTACGTACCTCTGTGCAACTTTATAAAAATGTAAAACAGGTTTTGCACATGCAAAATCCTTTATAAAACTACTTTCATGATAGGCTAAAACCAGGACTGGATCAGCTTGTCTTGAAAATATGGGTATGTCCTTATGGCTTCTTTCCACCAAACTAAAAATGCAACTGTGATACATATTACGATAGAATGCTAGGTATCATAAGGAAAGGAATGGAAAATAAAACAAAAGATATTATAATGCCTTTATATTGTTCCATGGTGAGACCACACCTTGAATATTGTGTGCAATTCTGCTCGTCGTATCTTAAAAAGGATATAGCGATATTAGAAAAGGTTCAGAGAAGCCACCAAAATGGCAAAGGGGATGGAAGGATACTCCTATGAAGAAAGGCTAAAAAGGTTAGGGCTCTTTAACCTGGAAAAGAGACGGCTGAGGGGAGATATGATAGAAGTCTATAAATTAATGAACGGAGTGGAATGGGTAAACGTAGATTGATTGTTTACCTTATCAGAATATAGAAAGACTAGGGGACATGCAATGAAGCTACAGGGTAAACTATTTAAGACTAATAAAAGAAAATATTTTTTCACTCAACGTGTAATCAAACTCTGGAATTGTTACCGGAGGATGTAGTAAAGGCTGTTAGTGTAGCTGGGTTTAAAAAAGGTTTGGACAAGTTCCTGGAGGAAAGGTCCATAAACCATTATTAAGAAGGGACCCAGGATATCAATGCTTGACCCAGTACAAGCATTGTGGAACCTGTGTCTTTTGGGGAAACTGCTAGGTAAGTACGACCTAGATTGGCCACTGTTGGAAACAGAATACTGGGCTTGATGGACCTTGGTCTGACCCAGTATGGCATATCTTATGTTCTTATTACGTACAATAAGATGATAAACTCCCCCCACCCCCAAACACTTTGGGGTATGTTTACTAAATGTGAATAACGCGCGTAGTATGATGTTAACGACCGTAAGTGCAGTGTAACGCGCGTAAACACACGCCAACGACCGGTAACGTCGTACTACGCGCGGTAACCGCGCTTAATGATCGTAAAGCCTCGCGGCGCGTTAAAACAGCGCAGAAGGTGGAGAGTGGGCGGAGAGAAGGGGTCAATGGGCGGGGAGGGGGCGTGGAGAGGCTCCCCCTCACTAACGTGCTGTAATTCTGAGCTCAATTCCAACGCGAATGAAACCTGCCGTTAAAGGCATTTAAAGGGAAGAGAAACCATTTCCGTCAGCAATGTACAGAAAAACCGGGGAAACACACAAAACGTGAGCAGTGTGATACATGTGCACTGAACAAAATAGCACATATAACGTTAAAAATGACCACAGGAAACATTTTAAAAAGCATAATACAGCTGGGCAACAGTGATAGCAATGGGCAACAAGGAACAACACTGCCTGGAAAGCACCAAATAAAAAAGAAATGATGTGTGGAAGGGTCTACGCTCCACAGACCCTTTTAAAGATCATTTCATTGTAATGGATTGTCCTGGGAGTGTTGTGTAATGTTTCCCAATGATATCATTGTTGCCCAGCTTGGTTATGGGTGTGTGCCCCTTTTGTGAGGTATTCTCTGAGGTTTATGTGCACCGTTGTCTGCATACAAGGTAAATGAGGTCACAGTAAACCTGTTGCAGAGCAGGGTTTCTGACTCGTCAGGCCGGTTTAACTAACTCCAGGGACTGTACTGTCTCTGTGGCCACAGTGTGGTGCAACAGACACAGCCAGTGCCTGTAAGACCAGAGGGTCACAGGTTCAAATCCCAGCTGGGGCTCCTGCCAACCCAGTCCCCATAGCTTTACCCACCACTAAACAGTGATAGTAAAGACACACCTTTATTGCAGAGAACATACGCATGGCCTATATTTTACCACACCAGAAACAGGCACATTACCTTAAAGCAGAGTTCCGCAAATGTAGTCCTGGAGGGCCCCACAACATTCCAGTTTCATGCTGCCTCCAATAAAGATGCCTGTGCTGCATAGCTATGCACCACCCCCATGTTATGCAGATGTAGCTCATGCATATTTATGAGGGACAGCATGAAAACCCGAACAGTGTTTGGAACACCAGGACTGGAGTTGGGGAATTCTGCCGTAAAGCAGCAGCCAACAGGGCCACACACCCACCCACAGGCCCCATTGGCCAATGCCACCTGGAGAGGCAAGACATTGGGTCCTGCCTGTATCTCCCAATACTAGCAGTTGCATACCTTAGCAATGCCACCCTACACCTGGGTATATGGTACACAGCTATCAAACGTTTGCTATGAGAACTGGCAGATATCAATTCCTCTGTTAAGCACATTTTGCTCATTGAGCTCCACCATAACAATCATTCTGATGTCTGCAGTGTGTGCTGCAGGTCTGGTCTCTGACAGTGTTCACCACCCTGGGGAGTGACCCCCCAACAGTCTTGTGTACCATATCCATGCCTGTACTATGCCCATGACTGGTGTGGTGTGTATGGCTGCTGACCACCTCTATAGTAGCACAATGCTGACATCGGTGTGGGGATGGTTGTCTGTCTATCCAGTGTGTGGTGGCTGCAAACACCTTCCACAGGCCACACTGCCAGCAATGTTGCCAGTATTGGGCTGCCAATGTGCATAATGAGGAGCAAGGTACCATGGGTATAGGCCGGACAGGGTGGCCTGGCCAGGGTGCATCTGCACACGGCATAGGGCAGTGACAGGCACATTGTAGTGGCCGGCCACCACCTACACAGACAGGGTGACCTCAGTATGTGCTGCTGAGAGATCACTCTCACCCTGACTGTGCAGTGACCACAGCATGGCTAGGCACCCCCATAGTGCTATCTAGTATTTCTCTCATGTGATATATATGGGTTGCCTTTTGGGGCCCTGTCACTGATTTAACTGTGTATGCTGACATCCCAGTTCTGGGTGCAGGCATCTCCACTGGGCACTAGCAGACTTTTTGCAGCTGGTATGTGTTGTGATGGAGTGGCTTGCAGGGTGCAGTGGCTGATGGCTTGCACCAGGGGAATATCAGATAGTGGTGGGGTGCAGCATGCCATATCTAGGCCTAATGTCTGTCTGCTATTGTGTTCTGGATGTATACAGAGCTGCATTGACTGCTCTGTGGGGTGTGTGTCCCTCAGCCGGACTGGGGTTAATGTTCCCCTCTACGTCCACCTTGCAGGGAGGTAGATGTTGTATCTTTTGATGGGAGGCCCTGTTTGCCGCCCTGGGGGGGGGGGGGGGGGGTGGTGGTCCATGGGGGCTACACCTGACTAATACAGACAGAGATGTCCAAGGTGTATCTGCAGAAACTACCTGTCTCACACTATAACACTGCTGTGGACCTGCACCATGGCCTCTTTCAGCCATGGACGTTGCTGTGGACCTGGTGCTTGGTGCCTCACTGCACCCTCAGGGTGAGCACAGTACCTGCACGCTGTGACGGTGTGTGGCTACCCTGTGCCGGTACAACACACGGTCAGTACCCCCTACCAGGCCGAGGTGCTGTGGGGGTGCACATGGTCGCTTCCCCCCTACCAGGCCGTGGTGCGGGGGGTGTGGCATTCCCCATCTTGTGTTTATCTGTGGACAGCTGATTTGCATGTGCAGTGCATCATGGGTGTGACTGGCGCAATCCAACCCTGGGGGAATCCAGCACCTGCTCACAGGCTTTGATAACCCATAGGCCATCCCACGTACATCTGTTAGCATTGTGCATAGGTGCAGGACACCCTACCGAGTCTGTCATATAAGGTACCCACACAAGTAAAAACACACATACCCACGCACGATTGTTCGCGCAGAGCTACTACGCCCGTACCAACGCACGCCCCAACGTACATTGTTACGCACACTGCGAGGGTGTGTTTCTGTATGCAGTACTCGACGTAAAGCAAAACATGCCTTCTCACGGCACACTGGGGACTCAAACCCATGCTGCCTGTAATAGTGGTCAGTACACTAACCATTGTGCTACAGCTCTGTTTGGGTCAGGTATGTATGCTGGCAACCCTACAACACATACAGGACATATACATGCCCCCACACTCACTATATAATGTGTGGGTGTGTTTACTTGCACCCCAAAAGGGAAGGGAACATAGACATGCCCCCTCACTCACTATCTAATGTGTGGGTGTGTTTGCTTGCACCCCTCCAAAACGAAAACAACTAAATGCCCCCTCCCTCACTGTATCATGTACAGGATGCTACATCAGCCAGCCTTCTGCAACTGGCAACCTGCGGACTCGAACCCATGCTGCCCGTATTAGCGGTCACTGCAGTAACCATTGTGCTACAGCTCTGTATTGATCATGTATGTCTGAGTGGCTTCTTATGCTTAACGCGCGGTGACACCGCTAACGCGCCATGTAACGCTCGTTACTTTAGTAACGCGCGGTAGGTGTTCCGCTGTCCCGCCCATCTCCTTATTTGGGGGTTTGTCTTATTAACGCGGATCCTAACGCGAACTGCAATAACGCGATTTCGTAAACATACCCCTTTATTTATTTAGACAGTTTTGCATACCACCTTATCCTTCAATCAAAGTGGTCACAACACAATTGGGGGGTGCATTTAACATGAGGGGATATGAGACACATACGCTAATACTCACAGGGGACATGGGCAATGGAGGGTTAAGTGGCTTGCCGAAGACCACAAGGAGTACCTGTGCTTCCCCTGATAACTGAGTTCATAGAGCACGTTTCATCCAAACAGATCACAGTTTAATACGATAGTGCTAGATTATCTGCCCTGGGGTGGTCTAGAAGCATGTTTCTGATGCCTAGATTTCATGAGCACGTCACAAGGATGAAGAGTGGATTGCTATTATCATCCGGATTTAATGTGTCGCATTGTTAATGGAAATGTCTCCTGTATATATTGTTGAAAGCTATCTGATGCCAGTGAGAGCCTTGGCTTCCATTAGTGTCTGCCTTATGACTTCCAGACTCTCTTTCCTTAGTCCTATTTTTTAAAAATGAATTCTATCAGTTTAAAAGGGGTTTATAATTTTACCTGCATGCCAGGATATTTTAAACTACTGGCTCTGGCAGAAGAATTCCATTTTCAGACAGACAACCTTTATGCAATATTTAAACATTCATGCTGCCCCTGGAATTCTCTTTCAGTGATAACTAAAAGCATGTCTTCATTATAATAATATCTAATATTTAACTGGTGCTCAGTATACACTACAAAGTATAAGGTCAATGGTGTCCTTAACAATGTCTTTAGCCATTGAAACTTGAGCCCAATAGACTGGAGGCTGAATTTTGAGCTGGGGTCTCCAGCGTTCTATGTTCATAGATGTATATTACGGGTGCTGGTAGGGAACTGATGAGATGTAAAATTCTGACTGGAAACAGCTGAACATTACAAGCAGTTATTGTTAAGCCGAAACGTCTGAGTGCAGCTGGTGGTAGCTGGACTGAGCCTCTCCTTAATCTTTTAATCAGTTTAGATATTTCCCTCTGTCGCATAGGACCCCCCCACCCCCTTTATACCAGGCTTATCTCTGTAAACTACCTGCAGAGAAACTGCTGAATCATTCAGTTGAATTTACAGCTTTTCCCCCTCCCCTGCCCATCAGTTTGGGGGTGCACAGGACGAAGTTTCTGTCTTGTGCTTATGCGAAGTTCATGCATATTTTATCTGTGGAAATCACAGCCTGGCCTTTTCTGGTTGCTCAGTAAAACATGATAGGGAGCATATTCAAAACACTTTAACTGATTAGCAGACGGTCAGTGGAATATTCAGCAGAGCTAAAACTAGTGTTGCTGAATCCCCCATTTAACCAGGCAGCGACAATATTCACCCGCTGGCCGGGTAACTTAAACTTCCTAAAATTAGGCCAAAAAAATAAAGCTGGCCTAATTTTAGCCAGTTTGGGCACCTGAACAGCGGCTGAATATCACCGCTGACTGGATATCATTGAATATCTAGATTAAATTGCCGCTTTACTCTGGCTAGCCACCCCTGCTAAATATGTCCCTCGATGAGTTTTGCATACCTTGTGCATCATTTACAAGTGAAGGCCACACTGGGTCTGCTCTCCAGGTTATCTGCTGTGAGTGACTCCCTTAGGTGGTATCTTGAGACTGACTTGTAGATGCCATTTTGAACCTGGTGCTGAGACAGGTAGGAGCGACTGGGGATACCTCCCGCCTTGAGAACACCTAGACCCTGGAGTCTTTGAGGAGGTTGGTATTTTTTGATTGGGGGTTTGGGTCTTTGGGGTGGGAGAGATTGAAATGTGAAGTTGGGGGAGACAGCAAATGCTATCTGTTAGTTACAGCGAGGATAGGGAGACCGCAGACTGTATATCTCCTCCTGAGGCCAGCCCCTTTAAGACTGCAGCCTGGAGCACTGGGCCAGGTGTTAGTAACCCGATGCTCACAGCTGCGGAAAACAACACCCACACAAGCTGCATTATTCTATTTGAATGCTAATGAGATATTTTGCACGTATTTGCACGTTTTGCATCTCATTAAAATTTAACATGCGTTGCAGTAAAAATTTGTGTGCTATGGTTAAGAAGCAAATAACGTGCATTATGCCCATAACACACTTTAGATACTACTCCCCTTAGTCCAAGACTGAGGTTAATTTATGGACTTCATTGCCTTGAAAAGCAGACCTAGTTGTGGTTGTGGAGGACTCGAGTTCTATGCTGGTCAACATACTCACACTATATGAATCTGCATCCAGGGCGAATCTGCTTTCTTCTACTCTCCCCTATCTCCGATAAACAAAAATGCACTTTATATTAAATATATTTTGATAATACATTTTCAGATTTGAAAATATCATTTGGATTCAGGCATTTATTCTAGAGATGTATTTTGTGCTTATATAATGTTGCTTTAAAGAATTAAAGGATCAAATTGTTATGTTTTAAGTGTGCTATACAGTTAATATATGATTTAGCACAAGTTAACTGAATGCTTGAACCCATGGTAATGTTACCGCAGGGGCATGACAGTTAACGCACACCGATTTTCACGCTAACTGCTGATCGTGTGTTAGGATGCCGAATGGGCAGGTTAGGGGCCGAGAGTGGGCATGGTAAGCACTCTGCATTTAGCACTGGGGGACATATTGCAAGCTATCAATGTTGCAGTTAGCATGGATGTATCTGCCTCTACCCTCGCTAATAGCAGCATACATTCGAGTATACACCCCTGACAGTTACCGCAGAGGTTCTATACTGAAAACATGCTAACGTTTGCACTAAACATAGGTTAAGTGCAAAAACCTGATGCATTTCAGTTAAAAGGTTCCCAAATCTTTCTTTTTATTCAGGGTAAACTACAAATCCAGTTACCATTCATAACTTTTACAAAGGCTACAGACTGCATACAGTCAATCGTCTTCACTATTCCTCACCCACTCAGATTAAGTACGAATCCATCTGACAAGCGGCTTTTTTAATTAAGGCCCTCTCACTATGGAACCGTCTTCTCTCACATCTTCGTTTAGAGCTCTTGCATCAAAAATTCTGTGCCCTTCTCAAAACTCAGTTATTTGAAGAAGTATTTGGGCCCCTGTAGTCAGCTTTGCAGGGGCTGGGGGCAATGTTCCCTCTAATTTTCTGTAGGCTGTGTGCGCATAAAATATCAGCTGTGCAGCTTCTGAAGGAAGGTTAAACTTTTGTGCGCCACATAACGAAACTCGGAGTTATATACTTTAAAATTTGACTACACGTCAGAATACAGTATGTACACCACATTGATTGCACTAGAAAATATTGTAGAACTTGTGAAAACCACAAATACACAACAACTTTTAAATTTTAAAATGTCTGTGTTGTTTTCTATCAGAATCAGAACCGTAATTTTTGTGCGCTCTGTTGTAAAGTATGTGCGCTTGCTCGGCGAGGTGTGTGCGCGCGCACACGCGCACAGCTTTGAGGGAACAGTGGCTGGGGGGTGGGCTTGGCTGCCATTTGCCTATAGTGTGCTTACTGGTCTCTGTTGGTTTTGGAGTTCCTTTCCACTTTTCTAATTTTATTATGATTTTGGAAACCACTTTGCTTGTTAAAAGAAAGGCGGTATATCAAGAAATAATAAGCCATAAACCAATAAGCCATACCGTAAGACTGACTTTGGCCTCCTAATGAAAGAAGCCTCCTACTTTGTGAAAAGCGGGATGCCATTTTAATATGGTAATCAGTCAAGATTCTTTTAGAATCTCGGAAGGGATACAGTCGATAACTTGTGAGGCGCTGTAGTACCTCCTTTTCTCATACCTCGCTTTCTTTATAGTCTTCAACCTTACCTCAGGATCAGAAAGTGTGCTTACCCAGGTGAATTTGAAATTTTCTCTTGTTTGCTCATGATGAAAATCTTCTCCTATTGTTTTCCTCCTCCAAATGGCAGACATAGTTTCGAGTTAAGTCCATTTTCTCGGAGCTTCGATTGAAATTTGTTATATTACTATAATGGAAACTGCGGTCTTGGGGTTCAGACACGCTACTGATGATGAGAGCCTGGAGAATGTTCTTCAGAGAACATAATAAAAAGTAATAGGGGTGTGCAAGGAAAAGATATTATAGAAATAGTAAAAAGAAAAAATCTGTTATTAAAATCCAAGGGGGAGGGAGTGGTGGCAAATGGTCTACCCTCCTCTGTTGTCTGCCTTCTTCTGGCACCCATGAAACTGATCTAATAGCACAGATCCATTCATTTTTGCACAATATCCATGTGATACTTGTGATAAAGGAGTTAAGTTTCTCTTTCAATAACTTTTAGGTTGTCAGAAGAAGCAGCAATGGCCAGCAGATGGCAGTCTAGGGCTTTTGATCTGGGCTTTCCCACTTTGAAAATAATCCAAGAAGGACATTTAACAAGAAATTTTGGTCAAGGGAAAGAAGCCCAGTCTTCCCTGTTGCTGATGCCCCTATTTCACCTAAACGCTATGACTAGCCCTCGAGAGTGAGGGGCTGCTACTCTGGACAATTGGAGGCTATCGAACAAGTACTGGTAGTGCAAAAGGTTAAAAGGAACAATGCCCCTTGACATCCCTGTGTTAAAATGATCATCAGCACCATATTTGTGATTTACCGTAGCAATACTAGCTGGATTTTTCACACTATTAATTTAACCTGTTTACATGCATGTATTCTGCTCTTTTCTAGTTTTTTTTGTTAGTCGTTTTTCTATTTTATCCCTAGTACAGTATATTTCATTTCTTATATCTCTGTACCCTTTTGCAATTTGTGTACTGCGGTGTCATAACCATGACCTCTTCATCCATTTTAAAATGTGACTTACCGTGAGTCCGGCATCATGATGGTAACCAGCACCCCAGCATCTCACTTTATCCCCGATTCATAATTGTGGGCATGAATATTTTATTTTTTAGGAGCTATTTCTCCTTAAAAGTGAAACTGAGAAAAAAGGGCATCAAAATGATTGAGTGTCACTACAAAATGGTTAAAACTTATATTTTGCTAGTGCTGCTGTTTTGAATAATCTGAAGGACATTTAGTCCCTTTTCTGGGGGAGTCACCCCAATATGTCATGAATTTCCAGTAAAGGCTATTTCTAGGGGATTCCATTAAAATTTTAAGTTACATCTTTTCCAATATATGAGTTTTAGGGCCCTTTAAAGATTTTTTTTTTTAGGATATTTTTGTTGCAAAAGAACTACCTGCCAAACACAGACTTCCTGACAGTTCTGTTAATGAAAAGGTCGTTTTTGGATTACTAACGCCCTGTGTTTCAGTCAGTCACGTAGCTCAGAGTCTACCTGAGCAATATTTAGCTTATAAAGTGTGTTCCTACTCATCCACTGTAGCGTCTCGCATTTATCTACCCTCATTCATGCTTCCTTTTTCTTAGTTTCTGCTGGGTGCATTTTATACACACCTGCTGAAGGCTAGTAATGGCTCAACAAAAAGGGATTCCTAGTAGAGACTACCTGCTGACGACCATAGAGTACCAAAGAGAGCAGCAGAAAACACAATAACAACAATAAACAGTAGAAATAAGTTAGACACTCAGTGCTTGATGCCATTCTACTAGTACAAAAAGATGGTAAAATGAATGCACCGCCCTGATATCCTAATTATTATAACAGCAATATTAATAAATAACCATCAAAAGTCACAACATGTACAAACAGGGTAGAACGGAAAAGAATAAAAGCACCGGAGAAATATTTTTTTTCTTTGACGTTTCCTGTACAATGAGCTTTTCATCCTGCTCTGTGGGTGTGGGAAATATCCTTAGTGGATAGGGTGCAATAAATCTGGTTGAACTGCTGCTTTCCCCTCTATGTGGTGCATAGTGGGCTTATAGGAATGAAAGTTGCACCTAAGTACAGTGGTAATCCATTAACTGAGGACAGTATAATTCAAACTGTTTGACACATATCCGAAGCAGAAATACTGCCTTTTGCTTGCAGTACATGAAAGGACTTGTGCTCAACAAATACACAGACACACACATATGTGTTTATATATATATATGTATTTTTTCAGTTCAAAGTGGTGTTGCTGGTGCAACCAACCATGCTCAACTTGACCTTTTAATTTAAAGTTTAGTTGTACACTTGCTCTCATGTTTTGCTTGTTTTAACATTTCGCCTGACGGTGATTCTAGAAATGCTGGTGTTTAACAAGCAGAATCTCAACTATAACTGATTGAGATAGAAAATGTATTCAGTGCATTTGGTCAAGAAGTGCCTAATCTCCCTGTTTATAGAATATGTATGGTTTTAATTAGCTCTGATTGACATAAGCATATGGGCCCCTTTGTTATACTCCAATACAACGGGATGATATATGACATTTCTTCCTGACAAATGCTTTTTTCATGACTTACAATCATCTAAATATTAATCATATATGCACATGTCATCGGGCTCTTCCCAGCTGAAAGTTTATCCTTTCTCCTTTCTCACCTTCTCTCATTCCACGTTTTGGCCAGAGCTTTGTTTTTCTATGAAAGATAGTGTCGCCTCTATGTTATCTTGGAACTGCTAATGTTGAGAATTTAAGTGTTAAAATAAGAGGTTGGGCCCTAGGGAGGCTTAGCATTGAGCTTTATTTTGGAATTATTAGGAATAATTTCCAGAAGCATTTTTAAAAGACGAAACACGCAAAGCATGAGAAAAAGAGACCATCGGCACTGAGATCAACGGTGCAGTTCTCTAATCATCCGGCGTGCCGCAAAGAAAGTTCACAAATCACGAAGGGTGGATAGAGTCAGCACCAGATGTGAACTTTTGCAACACCTGTGAAAATTATGCTGAGGAAAATGTCATAAGATGCTTGCTGGCAAGCTCTGATTTATCATTTTCAGCTTTAATTGTGTTTATGCACACAGCTCTGTACGCATGCAGGAAGTATGAAAGCAGAAGGCAAAATAAAAGTGATTTACAACATGATAAATAATACAGAGGCCAACAGGAATCTCCTACACTCCAGAAAGGACATAGCATTTTGCTGAAAGTAAATAGTTCAGCTCAATGGGTTGAGTACCCAAGTCTTTTTCTTGGTTACGCAACATCAGAATTTCTCCAGTTTATTTTGGGGTAGAAAGGGAATCTAGAAGACAGTTTTCAAAGCTAGGCTACAAATATGCCAAAGAAATTCATGTAGGGCTTTTTTCTTTATCAGAAAAGCTTAAACACAATATGGCTCTGAGTGAAGGTCTTATTAATTAATCTTCCAAACGAATCATTCTAATATGGTTCAAAATAATGATATTTCATGTATTTCACAATTGAAGCTTCTCCTTACTGATTTTAGAAATGAACCATGATAAAATAAACATTTTTTTTTACCTCCTTCAAAGAAGAATTTAATTCACAGCGATGTGTGCTCTTAACTGATCAGCCCCTCTCTTAATCTGTTCTCTGTTCTCTGTTCAGCTCAGCATCTCCAGTCGCCACTGCTTAAATAATGGATGGGGTTAAATGGCCCTTTAGTTATTGTGGTGCAACTAATAATTTTATCATCATTTCTTTGTATCTTTATTCAATTAGATTGGCTCTCTGTGTCTGCCTACTTGATTTGCTTTGTATCTTTACATGATTGCTGAAAGTCATTTAAAAAAGTTTAATTAATTGGTAACTACCAAGATACCTAATCTTTTATTTATTTTTTAATTAGACTATTATTGTCAATAAGTTAAAAAATGACAGTCGCATTTACAACAATTTTGAGGAAGTTACTGTTTTATACCATATTCATAATTACATGTTCAGGTAACAATAAGTTCCTGGTTGGCAATTTTTTCATCTCTCTCCCTCTCTCTCTCTCTCTCTGTATATATATATACATATATATATATATATATTTTTATATATATTTATTTATTTATTTATGTAGTATATTAAAGATATATGTATTACATTAACATATATCCGTTTTGATATATATGTATGTGTGTGTAGAAATATATATGCACATACGCACAAAATAGTTCCAGAGCATATTAGATCCACTGGTGAATGCTGAATTGCTATAAATTATTAATGAATGAAAGACTTTTCTAGGAATCAATGACTATAGCAAAACTTATACACACTGATTTTCTTTTAAATCCTTTACATTTCAGACTCTGCATCTTGTGCTAATGGGAGAACTTTTGCCAAGGAATGCAGTGTATTGGAAAAATAATTGATTTAAAAACCATCAAGCTAATGAATGCACTGAAGTTTTGACTAATAACAAAATACCTAAAGGAAAGAAATAGTCTTCAAATGTAGAGAGTGCTTTCTACATTTATATACATCTATATATATGTATCTATACCTAAAGAACTATATACATATACATCTCTCTCTGTGCATCTATCTATAAACTCGTTTTATATACTGGCTATATACACATAATCTAGATATCTTTATCTCTCTCTCTCTCTATATATATATATAGGGGAAATGCATGGCAAATAAAAGTTTGGTTAGTCTTTATTTGAAATGAAGTTTTAGCAATTTTCATGTCTAAATTGTGTGCCTTCTGTGTATGCTACAGCCTGATTGTAAGCATGTTTATACATAGGTGTATGTACACACAAGTGATTGGCATACGCTTTTAATTTTTTGGCACCCAAATGAATGCACCAAACGAGCCAAAAATGCACATCCCTATTCTATATAAGAAGTCATTTTTATCTGCTTCCAAGGAGGTTTAGAGAGAGAAAACCAGAGCTGTACGTAGACCTTTTCTTTTCATGTGCAAAGTGAAGAATCAGCTTGTTTCCACCCCCTGCTCACTTGAACAACACACAACAAATGAAATATTCAATAAGCTTAACAAATTGATAGTTGCCCCCTTTAGCTCACAGAAATTGTGTATATTAGTCATACGTGTATCTATGCACATTTATGAAATATTACATAGGAATCATTATCTAATTTGCCCAGACTTGCCTTTTGTTTAAGCCACAAAAATACTTTGACAATTTCACATATTTAATGAAAGATTTTTGCACTTCATTTAATGAAAGAAACAATGTTATGACAAATGTAATTGCTTTTCATCGTGGCATGTATGTATATAATAGATAGATATAGATAGAGATAGAGATATGTGTGTGTGGGGGGGTGCAGATAAACATATATATATTCTTTGCACTTGCTAAAATATGAGCACCCACATTGTGTATATATGTATATATATGTGTGTACACACACACACAATGTGGGTGCTCATATTTTAGCAATTGCAAAGAATAACCAAGGTGAGGTTTTCCCAAGAGTGTCACTCGTGGTAGCAAAGTAAGTTATTATTACAACGATCAATTGGAGGCCTGCAAGATTCCATTGAAATTAACTGCACCAAAATAATGGGCTACTAAATCTCAGCATCTGAAGCTCTGGAAGGAGTTCCATATGGATTCTCAGCTATACTGATCAGAGATCATCCAACTCACCTCCATTGTTATGATTTCAATTAGACTTGACCTGCCATGCTAGGAAGGATCATGCAGCCCGCTGGTGCAGCCGCTAAGGACCTGCTCTCAAAATGTTTTCTTCTTCTATGTCTATGCCAAAAAAGCAAGCTCCTTGCAAATAAGACCTTTTCGAACTTAGCATTATTCACATCCAATAACATTGCTTATAAAAAGCATCAGCGGGAGCCTGGAGACTGGTACATTTTCAAATGAATCATATTGTGTCTCAATAGCCAACAAGAATTTATGGGGTATGTTTACTAAACCTTCTTAACGTGCGCACTGTGCAATTATCGCGCGCTAAGGTACCTTAGCGTGCGCTAATGACGCTTTACGGGGCACAAATGCGCTTTAGTGTGCGCTCACGCACGCAGCGGCGCAAACGAGCGCTGAAGGCGGGGAAAGGCTCCCGGAGGGCGGAGGAAGGCTCCCCAGGGGCGGAGAGAAGGGGTCAATGGGTAGAGAGTGGGAGGGGAGAGGCTCCCCGCACACTAACGATGTGAAATTCGAGGCCAAAACTAACGCAAGTGAAAACCTCACGTTAGAGCTGATTTAAAGGGAAAATAAACCATTTCTGTCAGCAATGTACAGCAAAACCAGGGAAACCTACAAAAAAGTGATATGTGCACGGAACAAAAGTGCAAATAAACATTGAAAATGACCCCAACAAAATAAAAAAAAATCATAATCAAGTTGGGCAATAGTGATAGTAATGGGAAACATCAAAAAACACTCCCAAGAAAGCCCCAAAAAATAAATATGAATTTTGGAAGGGTCCGCTCCGTCCCCATACAAGGTGAATGATCCCACAGTGAAATAGCATTGATCAGGGTTTCCCTCTCCATTGGACAGGTTACCTATGGCATGCACATGTTCCACAACAGCAGGGCGGGCATGTCGGAATGGGCAAATGGACAGATGCTGGGAAAGGGGATACAGAGGGCTGCAGGGGGCACATGCTGTGGTGCAGCTGGGGCACAGTGCGGACTAGGCAGAAGCCTAGGTGGCACTTAGGAATGCTGAAACTGAACAGCAGCCAGACAGCAACTGATGAGGGCCCAACATGGGCACAAGAGTGTTTATCACAGTGTCACAAGGGATAGTACCCAGCAGGTACCCCCAAGGGCACAGAAATTGGCAGGCGGTGTTGGGGGGAAGCGTGGACGCCTATGCAGGCACCCCTACCTCAGAATACGCACCATAGGCAGCCGCCTACCTGCACACTGGATGGCTTGAGACTGCACACCACCAGCACCACCAGCAGAAGGGCATGTCAGCATGGTGGCAGAGGGGTACTGGTGGTGGAGGAGGGCAATGGCAGCTGCCCAGAGCAGACCATGGCCTAGCCCTGTGTAGGTGGGTGCCTTGCACTGCAACAGACAGGCCCTGCCGGAGAAACAGTCATGGTGTCACCAGGGAATGCACTGTCTCTGTAGCAACATGGTGGTGCAGTGTACACAACCAGTGTGTTTGGAGGCAGAAGGTCACAGGTTCAAGTCCCAGCTATGGTGCCTGCCAACCCAGTCCTCATATTTTACCCACTACTACAACGTGCTAATACAGACAGAACGTGTATTGCAGATGACGTAAACATGCACAAAACACCTACATTTTACCCTACAGAGCAAAGACACCATAAACAGGTGCATTACCTAGAGCAGAGTCTCCCAAATGCAGTCCTGGAGGGCCAAACACCATTCAGGTTCCATGCTGCCTCTAATAAAGATGCCTGTGCTGCATATCTATGCACCACCCCCATGGTATGCAGATGTATCTCATGCATATTCATGAGGGACAGCATGAAAACCCGAACAGTGTTTGGCACACCAGGACTGGAGTTGGGAACCTCTGCCGTAAAGCAGCAGCCAACAGGGGTAGACACACCCACACCCACAGACTCCATTAGCCAAAGCCTCCTGGAGAGGTAGGACATTGGGCCCTGCGTGCATCTCCCAATACTAGCACTTGCATACCTTAGCAATGCCACCCTACACCTGGGAATACGGTACACAGCTATCAAAAGTTTGCTATGATTACTGGCAGATAGCAATTCCTACGTTAAGCACAGTTTGCTGATTGAGCTCCATCATAGCAACCTTTCTGATGTCTGTGGAGTGTGCTTCAGGTCTGATTTCTGACAGTGTTTACCACCCTAGGGAGTGACCCCCAACAGTATTGCGTACCATATCCATGCCTGCACTGTGCCCAGGACTGGTGTGGTGGCCAGGGCTGCTAAACTCCTCTATAGTAGCACAATGCTGGCATAGGTGTGGGAGTGTGTGTCTGTCTATCCAGTGTGTGGTGGCTGCAAACACCCTCCACAGCCCACACTGCCAGCACTGTTGCCAGTATTGGCCTGCCAATGTGCATAATGAGAAGCAAGGTACCATGGGTATAGCCCGGACAGGGTGGCCTGCCAAGGATGCATCTGAACAGGGCATAGGGCACTGGCTGGGACATTGTAGTGCCCGGCCACCACCTGCACAGACAGGGTGGCCACAGCATGTCCTGCTGGGAGATCACTCTCACCCTGACTGTGCAGTGACCACAGCATGGTTAGGCTCCTCCATAGAGCTACATAGTATTTTTCTCATGTGATATTTATGGGTTTTCTTTTGGGGCCCAGTCACTGACTTATCTGCTTGTTGTGTATGCTGACATCCCAGTTCTGGGTGCACACATTTCCACCAGGAACATGCACTATGGACTAGCAAGCAGACTGTCTGCAGCTGGTATGTGTCTTGATGGAGCGCCTTGCAGGGTGCAGCGGCTGAAGGTTTGCTGCAGGAGAATATCAAATAGTGGTGGGGTGCAGCGCAGCTTAGCATATCCAAACCTAATGTCTGTCTGCTATTGCGTTATGGATGTGTACAGAGCTGCATTGACTTCCCTGTAGGGTGTCTGTTCCCCAGCAGGACTGGGGTTGATGGTCCCCTCTACTGCCACCATTGCTGGGAGATAGAATGTGGATCTGTTGGTGGGAGACCCTGTTTACCACCCTCAGCCCTGAAGGAGGAGGAGGAGGAGGAGGGTGGTGGTACATAATCCTCCTAGGGGTCCATAGGGGCTACACCTGACTGAAACAGACAGATATATCCAAGATGTGTCTGCAGAAACTACCTATCTCACACATTAGCACTGCTGGGGACCTGCAGCATGGCCTATCTCTGCTGTGGACCTGGTGCTGGGCGCCCCACCTCACCCTCAGGGTGAGTGCAGTACCTGCACAATGTGACGGTGTGTAGCTACTCTGTGCCAGTAACACACATGGTCAGTTCCCCCTACCAGGCCGAGGTGCTGTGGGGGTGCATACCCCATCTTGTGTTCATCTGTAGACGGCTGATTTGCATGTGCAGTGCATCATGGGTACGGGTGGGCTAACCCTATCCTGGTGACCACAGCAGACTGTTTGTGTGGTGATGTGCAGTCTTTCCACAGCCAGCCAGGGGCTTGCTAGCAGCTATAGAGCTGTAGCCCACTGGTTACTTCACTGCCTGTGGAGTGAGAGGTCATGGGTTCAAACCCACAGTGGGGTTATTTGATAGGGCTGTCTAAAGCATTATCTATTTTTAATGTAATTAAGAAAATGTAAGAAATGTAATTAAGAAAATGTAAGAAAATGTAAATAAATAAAATGTAGATTAGTGCTGCCAGCAAAAACACCCTCAGCGTACTGTACCCATAAGGTGCCTCAGAGGGCGCTTTATAGGGCACCTTATGGTTACCGTCCATATATGGTGCACTATACGGTATCCTATGGAGTGACTTATAGGGTGCCGTGGCGGACAGTGCACTTTATAATGTGCCCTATGGAGTGCCTTATAGGGTGCCTTATGCGGCACCTTAGGTTACGGCATGTGAGGGTGTGTTTGCTGGCAGCAATTAATAAAATACAAATAAAGTGCGGCAGGAAACAATACTTACATGTCAAGGCTGATGCCTCAGCCAGCCTTAAGTATTAGGCACACTGGGGATCGAACTCATGACCCCTGCATCATCACTCAGTGCCTTAACCATTGTGCTACACTGCTGTTCCTCCTTGTATGTCAGCGCACCTACTTAAGATTCCCATGCGTTTAAATGCACAGTGCTGCCATCAAAAACAGTGCTATGACCTTGCCGTGCCTCATAGGGCACCCTATATGGCGCCCTATAGGCCACCCTTTAAGCAACATTGTAGGGTGCCGTGGCGGACAGTGCACTTTAAAATGTGCCCTCTGGGGTACCTTATGGGGTGCCTTATGCAGCACCTTATGTTACAGCGCTTTGAGAGTGCGTTTGCTAGCAGCAGTAATTAAAATAAAATTAAAAAGCCTCATAATGCAATATTACACATAAATGGTAGTGCCTCAGCCAGCCTTCTTCATTGGGCACAGTGGAAGATTGAACCCATGACCCCTGCACCATCTGTCAGTGTCTTCACCATTGTACTGCAACCCTGTTCCTCTGTTTGCCCATCAGCGCGCCTGCTTATGCTTCCCACGCGCGTTTCTCGTGCGCTAATCCCATTTTGCTACTTTTGACCGGACCGCCCACTCCTTTTATGGCATCCTGCAGACTAACGCGGCGCGCACGTTATGAGGGTTTAGTAAACATACCCCTTTATGTTAGAAGGCCAGTAGTGTAATCAGCATTTGGAGGAGGGTACTAGAAATGGGATGGTGGATGGGGACCAAAAATTGCTTTCAGATCTGGGTAAACCCTGGACTGCATTCAGCTCCTTCCATAATGCCCAATCAATAAGCCTTGTTTCTGCTGGGAATGCAAATATTCTAAGGGTGAGCGCACATGTGCAGCGCGGACTCTACAGAGTCTGTTTTGTGGTGGTTCTTTTGCAATGTAACTTACAGGGAACTGCTGAGAAGCAGACTGAGGTAGTCGGAGGCTATCACTTTGTCTCTTGTTTGTAATCGAATAGCCACCCTAGCACAGTACCTTTTAGGGCATACATATATGTGACAGAGGTAAAAAAAAATTGTACATTCTCGTCTACAAAACATTTTTAACAACTGCATTTCCAGGTTCACTAGTTTTATTTGATACTGAATTACATCTAGTATTAAACCATTCTGCCTATTAGCCCGTTTTATAGTCAACATAGAACATACATGCATCTCTTTTTCCTTATGTAGACATTAGATGCTAAAGTATTTTCTCCATAAACATAACAGGGCTGCTATGTGAAATGTCCAAACATTTACCACACAGATACACACCATCAACACACAGAAATCATCTGTTTTCTGTGATTTATGCATGAGAATTGGCTTTTACACACATACTTTAGCTGGTTGAACGTCAAGCCGATGGCATATGCTTTAACTGTGCACTTGCAGAGGAACGGAGTTTGGGCAAAGCCCCAATCTACAAGCGGAAGTTCTAAAATACTTAGGAGTGTTCCTTAAAAATCTAGGCATTTACACCAACCCTAAGGTTGGCTTAATTGATCGCACCTAAATTTTCTGCACGTATCCTACCACTTACGCCTCTATTTTATAAAATAAATAAGTATACCCACTGCCTTTTGCAGATAGCATCCCTCCAAGCTGTTGTCTAGGGTTGTACCCAGCACTCCGTGCAGGTCACCCCCCTCTATTTGTTGAAGTATAAAAGATAGTTAAGTTTATTTTGATTTAATCCTCTTGCTATAAAGTGATCCACTGTGTCTGTCCCATGCCATTTTGAATTCTGTCACTGTATTTGCCCCCACCACCTCCATCGGGAAGGCATTCCAAGCATCCATCACCCTTTCAGTGAAAAAAGTATTTCCTGATGTTGCTTTTAAGTTTACCTCCTTGCAGCTTCATTTTATGCCCTCCAGTTTTACAGCTTCCTCTTCTTTGAAAAAGGTTTGTTTGGTTATTAATATCTTTATCATACTCAATACACAATCCAATGTGGATAGAGTGTTTTGAAGGAAATCATCTATATCAGGGATTCACGTTTGTAGGCCCCCAAGGTATTGCTCAGATATGCTTAATCACCATATTTCATTGCTTCAAATGCTGTTGAGTGTACTGCAGGCATCATAAAGCCAACATAGATGCTTATGTGCATAGCTATTCTTGGGCTGCTGCCAGGGCTGGCCCCAGAATTGGTTTACGATGTTGGTGACCTAGGCCAACCTTAAGCCTCATGCCCACCATGACTGTTGGAATTTATTATCTAATGTTGAATGTCCTGATCTTTGCCGCTTCTCAGAAGCTGCCGCTCTAGGCGACCACCTAGTTTGCCTAATGGTTGGGCCAGCTCTGGTTGCCGCACATCTATAGTGCCTATTTTATAAAGTCAAGTATACATGCAGTTAACTTTATACAATGGGAGCGTCAGCGGTGGGATATGCATGGCAAATCTAGGCGCAATCAGTTGGAGCAATCCTAGATTTCATGTAAATGTCTGTGCCTAGATATTTAAGGGACACAAACATCTTGTAGTATTTTATAACTTAAGTGCATAGCTTTGTGCTCTGCCTATTCAGCCCAAAGCCCATTCGCAGTGAAAGTAAGCACTTTTGGCCTGATGTGTACTTACAGGATAACAACTGGCTAAAGGCCTATCCATATGCGCAAGTCACGGTAAATATGTTAGTCACATGCATTGATGATGCTTAACTGTATGCAGCTCCTTATAATATCACTTCGTATATGTGCATACATGTATTTTCTAAAAAGCACATGTAATCACAGTCCCGCCTCAGCACTGTCCAGACTATGCCCCCCCCCCCCCGAATGCTTTTGTGCAGATTGTGGAAAAGTACGCATCTTCTTGTCAGTATATATACTCGTACACATGGATACATATCTGCAATCTTATAAGAGCTATATTCTGCATGTAAAATATGCTTTACACTCAAAACATGATTTGTAAAATTGCCCCCAGAGGGGGGTAGAAGCGCTTAGGTACTCTTGCAAAGAAAAACGTACACAGAGATCTTGAGGCAGCCTAAGTCTCTAACCTGGCTAAGCAGATTGGTTAGTCCAGGTCTAATTCTGCAAAATGCGTGCTCATGATAATACCCTACATATAGTCTGGAATTTCTGCCTGGACTGGATCCTTTAGGGAAAGGGTCTTCAAACTGGTTTAGAGAGAGGTAGTACCTTTGCATCATATCTTTCTTATAAAGTGCTGAAGGGTAAAACTGCAGACTATGTAAACTAAAGATCATTAGAGGTTGTTTTTGTCAAAAAAAAAAAAAAGAAAAAAAAATAGATTCAGCAATATGTGGTTTCTTCACAGGCTCCAAATCTCTATTTAGGGGATATAAGCTTTGTTTTTATTTATTTATATATTTATCCTGTCGATAGACCCATAGTCAAGGGGAGGGGAATAGGAGGTTATTAATCTTTCCTGTCAGCCATTCACAGATGTGAAATTCACACTACAACAAATGTGAAGTCAGCAGTACGCAACCACAAAGTGGAAATTTCAAGAGTAAGAAGCTCTGAGGGATGAAAAAAAGGAGGGAGAGAGAGCGCGCGCACGGACACACACACACACACACACACACAATGAGCAACAGCAGATATCCTTTTTTAACTCCATATATCAGGCCATCTAATAATTAGAAAGAATAATATATTATTTATCTCTCTAGACAGTGGTACAGTGCATATGCATTTTTAATCATTATTGTCTATTTAAAAAGCTTTGAATTCTGAGCTTAGGAAAAACGACGGACAGTCCTGCGGAGTGCAGCTTTCTATGGAGGTGCCTCTGGAAGGAGACTTTCTTAGCCAATCTCCCAATGCACTTTGACCTGCTTCTGAAATTTATAAAATATAAGGCCCAATTCTAGCAGGGGAACGTCCGGGCTGTCTGGATGGCCCTGAGCAGGACAGGCCCGATAGGACCCAATTCTGTACCATGGGAACAAAATGTATATGGCATACAGAATCGGGCCTGCGGACAGTCCGACGTGCCCCTGGATGCCTGCGGGGACATCTTCCCTACAGACTCCCCTGGCTCCCATGGCGCAGACCCCCTTCTTCCCCGCCGCCTGAGCCACGGCTGGCCAGCTGGGTCCTGCATTGGGTGACGGGGGCCTCCCGGGGAGGATATCCGGCTCCGATCGCTGGGTCCATGCTGATTATTCCACCTTTGAGGTGGAATAATCAGCACGTCTCCCCTGACCCCACAGGACATAAAAGGCCATGACCTGAATCAGCGCTGTACATCCTGCTGCCTCGCTCTGCTGCTCCTCTGCCCATACCTCTCCGGTTCTCCCCGTCCTGCTGCTCTAACCGTGCAGGGAGAGTCGGAGGCGGAATGGGGAAGCCCCGCAAGCCGCATCTCAAAATCAGAACCATAGTCAAGATAGTTATTTTTTTCATATTTGTAAGAATTATGTCCAAAATAGCATGAGGTGATATACAAAAAAAGAATAATTTCCATAAACAAATTAAATACAAACAACAAACATAGGTGCCCTTTTACTAAATTGCATTTTTGCACTTAGTGCGTGTTAGCTGCAAAAACTGACACGTAGTAAGTGAAAAGGCTGCACGCTGACTGTTGCCTATAGTTACCGCACAGAGAAGGTTTTTACCTCATGTTAAGTTCATTCGCATTCAGCAAAGATGTGCTTATTGCTTCCTCTTGAGGGCACATTAAGTGCTCCTGCATTAACTGAAAAAATGACATTATGTGATTCGTACCATGTGCTAACTGCAATGTGCAGTCCATGCCCACAACCTGCCAATAACCCTCCCCGCCCCATCATGCTTTTACCATGCTGGTTGTTTTTAATGTGCGATATGAGGTGGTTAGTGCATCTGTGCTTTCTGCAGCAGTTACAAATTGGCATGCAGTAAGTGACCATGCACAAACTGAAGTACACAGTCCACACCTATTTCCTGCCATTTAACAGGCTATGCAGTTAGACACTATCACACGAGCGCGGCAATGGTTACTACAGCTGTGTGCTAATAGTTACTTCACACCAATTCACCTGCTGACTGCTTCATGCACTTTGGTAAAACGGCTCCTTCGTGGGTTCCTCAGGAGTAGAGGAGCAGCCTAATGGCCAGAGCACTGGATTGGAAACCAAATGACCAGGATTTGATTCCCACTGGCACTCCCTGTAGTCTTGGGCAAGTCACCTAACCCTCCATTGCCTCAGAAGAATCCAAGTTATCAATGCCTCTGTTTAATGTATCTTACCAAGTTTAAGTTACAATGTAAACTACTTTGAATAAATGGTAAAGCAGTATAAAGACCCATTAAATAAATAAATAATCAAAGTCAAAGCTCCCACAAATTACACCGGAGAAATAGCCTGGTGGTTATAGAAACATAACGACAGAAAAAAAAAAACCATACTGCCTATCCAGTCTGCCCTTCCATACCAACTACTATAGTCCCTTCTTTAACATAGAAACATTAGAGCATTGAGCTGAGAACTTGGGAAGTTAGAATTCAAAACCCCTTGTGCCCTTGGGGGAGGCACTTACCCTGCCTTTGTCTCACATACAAATTTAGGGGCATGTTTACTAACGTGAAATAAGCATTTGATGAGAATTTTAATTCATGGTAATTGTTAGCGTGCACCCACACTAGTAGCTACTGCGCAGTGCAAATTACCAAGCAGTAACAAACCTATGCTCTGGGGCGGCTCTATAATGAGGCCGAGTGAGGCGGTGGCCTCAAGCAGCAACTTTTTGTGGGTGGCAAAAAATGCCCCCAAAAAGATGGCCTCACTTGGCCTTCAAATTAAAAATAACAAAAACTGCAGGATAAGCTGCTGCTGCTGCTTTTTGGCAGTGGCAGCATCAGCGGCCTTGCGTCCCCCCCCCCCCTCTGCCCAGAAGAGCTTGTCGGCATCCCAGCTTATCTTTGCAGAGCCGTGGGAAGGAAAAGGGTTTCTCTTCTTTCCCATGGCTCTGTTAAAGTTGAGCCCTCCGGCGGGCTCAACTTTAACAGAGCCGTGGGAAAGAAGAGAAACCCTTTTCCTTCCTGCGGCTCTGCAAAAGTGAACCACGGGCCAATGCAGGGCTCTTCCATGGAGGGGGGGGCTTAGCTGGTAATGGACAGAGCAGGGCAGGGCAGGACTGGGCTTTGGGGGTGTAGCCCCAGCAATGTTCTCATTGGGGGGGGGGGGGGGATAGGACTGGTAATGGGCAGAAAAGGGGGTTTAGGACTGAAAATGGGTAGACTAAGGAGGCTAGGACTGGAAGTGGGCTAGAACTGGAAATGGGCTGGTCAGGGGAGTTAGGACTGGAAATGGGCAGACTGGGGGGGGCTAGGACTGAAAATTTGCTAATTGGGGGAGTTAGGGCTGGAAATGAGTAGACTGGAGGGCTAAGACTGTAAATGGGCTTATTGGGTGGGGCGTTAGGACTGGTAATGTGCTGATGGGGGGGCTAGCACTGGAAATGGGCTTATCGGGGGAGTTAGGATTGGAAATGGGCAGACTGGGTGGGGGGGCTAGGACTGGAAATAGGCTGATTAGGTGGGCTAGAACTGGAAATGGGTGGGTCAGGGGAGTTACGATTGGAAATGGACAGACTGGGGGGGCTAGGACTGGAAATGAGCTAATTGGGGGAGTTTATTTATTTATTTACTTATTTTTGCGCTTTTCTATACTGACCCTTCCAGAGATCAGGGGCGGTTTACAGAGAACATGGAAAACATCAATTACATAGAACATTTTTGAGCACATAATAACTATTTTACAGAGAAAATATTAACTATTTTACATAGATTGAGCACATATTCATTTTTTTCCAGAGAGTAGGACAAATATGCACATCGATAATAAACATATTAACTATTTACAACAGCCAGAACAGGTCTGACTATAGTTCGGTGGAAGGAGTATAGCGGGGTTATCAGTGGGAAAGTGCAAGGGAGAGTGGGACATGAGTTAGGTAGGGTAAACTTGTGTTAGGTGATTTGTGTACTCTTGTGACATCTGCTCGGGGGTGAGCTGTAAGTTGTGATAGTGCTGGGTGAAAAGGTATGTTTTAAGTTCCTTCCTGAAGGTTAGAAGGTCTTTAATCTCTCTTGGGTTGCATGGTAGTTTGTTCTATTGACTGGGTGCATAATAAGAGAAGGCAGTATTGCTTGTTACCTGCTTCGTTTTTCTTACAGAGTCAGGGATTAGAAGCGTGTTAAGGTTCACCCTTCTTCTCATTCTGTTTTCTGAGGGGGTTTGGATTAGGGTTGCTAGATGAGAAGGGGCTATTTCATTAATGAGCTTGAATATAGTGACTAATGTTTTATATTGAATCCTACTGGCAACAGGTAGCCAGTGGAGCGCGTAAAGAATTGGAGAGATGTGGTCGGATAGCTTGGCTTTGAAAATAATCCGAGCAGTCACATTTTGGGCCATTTGTTGTATGTGAAGGTTTTTCTTAGATGTACCTTGAAATAAACCATTGTTAGGTGTGCCATTATAAGTGCCTGGGCAACCGTTCTGAAATCACCAGTGTCAATGAGGGGTCTGAGTTGCTGAATGGTCCTAAGTTTAAAGAATATAGTTTTAGCAGTCTGTTTTATATGAGGTGTCATGCTTAGTGTTTTGTCAAGGATAACTCCTAGATATTTTACTTCGGATTTGACTGGAAGGCTGATGTTCATCAGATTAACAACAGATGGGGGGGATGAAATTTGGGTTTCTGGAAACAAAAAGCGCTTCTGTTTTTTTGAAGTTAATATCCATGTGTATTCAGCGGAGCCAAAGTTCGGCTTCGGCGAGACAGGTTGCAATTTTGTCATAATTGGGATTATCTATGTCGCATGGGGCGAACAACATGATGTCATCCGCGTAAATGAAGTAGTTTATATTGTGGTGTTTGAAAATGGTGCAGATAGGTTGAAGATAAAGGTTAAAGAGTAAAGCAGAGAGAGCAGATCCTTGTGGAATACCCCGCTCTTGTGGGAATGGTAGGGAAGGGAATTGCTCTATTTGAACATATTGGAATCGGTTAGATATGTAAGATTTAAACCAGCCGAGCGTTTTCTCTTTTAAACCTAATTGTGTCAGTCTGGCTATGAGGGTGCTATGGTTTACACTGTCGAATGCTGAGGAGATATCAAGGAAAATAAGCAAAAAAGCTTGCTTAACATTGTCCATGCCTTTGATGAGCGAGTCAAAAAGAGCTATAAGTAAAGTTTCTACCCCATGATATGGGTGGAAGCCATACTGGTGCTCATCTAAAGGGGAGGTTGTGTTGATATGCAGCTGAATCTGAACTACCTTCTCAATAATTTTAGCTAAGAAGGGTATATTAGCAATGGGGCGATACGAGGAGGGGTCACTGTTGTTAAGAGTTTTATTTTTTAGTAGAGGGTGAATTGCTGTATACTTGAGGTCATCTGGCATGACGCCCTGAAGTAGAGATTGATTTACTACTTTCAATATGTATGGGGCGAGTTCCGATTTTGCCACCTTAATCCATGCCACTGGGCATGGATCAAGGAGAGAGGTGGTAGTATTGCGTTTTGAAATGGTCTCTAGAAGTTGCTTGTTTGATATTATGTGAAATGAGCTCCATTCATTGGCGTTACCTGCTGTGGGAGATGTCAGGGTAGGTACCGAACGGGTACTCTGTTAGAGCTGCAAATGGGTAGCCTGGGGGGGGGGGGCTAGGACAGGAAACGGGCCTATTGGGAAGGGTTAGGACTGGTAATGTGCTGATGGGGGCTAGCACTGGAAATGGGCTGATCGGGGAGCTAGCACTGGTAATGGACTTATGGAGGGAGCTACGACTGGAGTGGGCTGATGGGGGGAACTAGGACTGGAAATAGGCTGAGACTGGAAATGGGTTGATGGGGGGAGGAGAGAGCTGCTGGCACTAGAAGAAGACTGGAGCTAGAACTGGAAGTGGACAGATGGGGGGAGGAGGAGAGAGCTGTTGTCCCTGAAAGAAAACTGGGGGCTAGGGCTACAAATGGGCCGATGCAGGGGGATGGGAGAATGGGACTGGGAGGGAATGGATGCTGAGATGGTCTGAGAGAGGAAGGAGGGTGCAGGAAAGGAACTGACATGGGGGTGGTGGGGACAGGAAGGAAGCTGACACAGGGGGAGGTGGGGGTAGGAAGGGAACTGACATGGGGGAAGGAGGGGGCTGGAATTGAGCTGACACCTGGGGATGTTAGTGAAGGAGGACTGGAGGGGAGCTAATACTTGGGGGTGGGACTGGTAGGTAGCTGAACAGAGGGTAGGGTGCTTGGAAGGGAGCTTACGGGGGCGAGGGGGGGGAGTGGCACTGGGAGTGGAAGTGAGCTGATACCTGCGATGGTATTTGGACTAGAAGGGGCTAGACAGTGGGGAAGGAGGGGGACTGGAAGGGAATGGACACCAGAGGCAGTCCTGGGAATGCAAGGCAGTTGACATTGGAAAGTACTGGGATGGGAGGACTGGAAAGGGGACTGATACTGGGGAGGGTCACCAGGACTGGAAATAGGCTGATGGAAGGAAGTGAAGAAAACAAAAGGAGAAATAAGAAATGACAGATGGACCATAGACCACAGAAAGAGAGTTAAGAGAAGACAGGAAAGCAGAAGCCTAAGATCGGGACCAGCATGATCAGAGGAAAAAATGGTCAGACAACAAAAGTAGAAAAATGATTTTATTTCATTTCAGTGATTTGACTTTGTGATATCTTTATATTTTAACACTGTATGGGGGAACTGCATATCTTATTTATCTGATGTTGCACTGCTTGAGGAGTCTAGCTTCTTGGGGTTTCAGTTTAAATTTTGTCTACATATTTTTATTTTTACTTTAGATTGTGGTCACTTATTCTGTACTTGGTGAGGGTCTGTGTTCTGAGTGTGTGACTGAGGCCAGGTGTTCTGTTAACATGGAGTTTGTACATAAAGATCTATACTGTACTGTAGTAATTTGACATGTTTAGTTTTTCAAATAGGTGTATGGATGTTCCAGGGCCCACTGTAATATTTACAGTGACACATTTTTTGGATGGGCTCCTTATGTGAGTTTGGAAGTTGGTGCTGATATAGTATGGTATGGTAGATTTGCTCTATAGATACTCAGTGACTTTGTTGTATTAGTTCACAATATGCCTGGTACTGGAGAATGTTTATTGTTGCTGTTATTTGATCAGAATCAGATTTTTTAAAAAAGATATTGAGTTCTGTGAGTGAATTTCCTGTTTCTGCTCTGCACCCACTGTTGAAGGGGGTTCTGTGGATGCAAAATATATGTTGAAAAAGAAAAAGCAAGAACCATAACACAGTTTACAACAACAAAACAAAAATGAGTTATAGTTTAGTTTTAGAAAATGTGCTGTGGTTCTCGCTCTCTGTTAGTTCCTTTGTGTACAAACGGCTTGCATTTCCTCCATATAATCTAATCAGTTTTTGGTTTGGTTCAGTCCCTGATTGGAGTTTTGAGAAAGCTCCGCCCCATCTACGGGAGAGGGAGGTGCCATCTCATCCTTCGCCTCAGGCAGCAGATTGCCTTGAGCCGCCCCTGCCTTTGCTATGTGCTTAACGTTGGTTAGGGTGGGATCAAAGCAGAGATGGGAAGTGGTTGGCAATAACTATTGCACGGTATGTTATTGTGTAATAGCTGTCACAACTGCCAATAGTGCAGCTGCACTTAATGTATTTTTAAGAGGTGACCTTAAATGCAGCCATGCTACCAGTAGTCAGGCAGCATGGCCTGCTGCCCGTAGGTTTAAAAAAAATATATTGGCAGGTTGCCCCCTAGTGGTAGTACTGTGAGACTACTGCTAGGGGTCATCACTGCCATTTCAAATCTGGAAGTTAGTGGGTGGGAGTGGAGGGAGACTGCTCTTGTTTGGGTCCACTAGAATACCAGGGAAACCCTCAGGTGAGTCCTGGGGTGGGGTGGGGGAGAGAGTCAGACTATGGTCTGTGTGGTGGGAGTTCTGTTCTTGGGGGGTGGGGGTTACCTTTTCCAGGGATCCTGTTGGGGGGCTTTCTGCTGGGAGGTCTGCCTTGTAGATGGGTCTGCATTAGGATGGTGCTGATTAGGGGGATCTGCCTTGTGGGGGGGTCTCCATTATGAGGTATGCGGATCAGGGGGACTGATGGTGTCTGGATGGGGGCTGATCAGGGTGAATTGGATTGGTTTTGATAGAGTCTGTTTATGGAGGGGGTATTGGATTGGGAGGTGGACTCTTCGGGGGGGGGGACTGGATCTTGGGTGGGGGATCAAATCAGGGGAGGAATGCTATGTGTGAGGGGAGGGTTGTACTGTCACAGCAGTTGCATTTTCTTTAATATTGGGGCCCACACACCTATCTTGTATCTGCTGAAGGCCTATGTGATAAGTGACTGTCCTGTGCAGTAATTGCAGGGCAGATGCCAGGCATATACAAGCTTCGCACTTACTGCTCCTTAAATTCTGCACTTCAGGTGTGGTAAGTGCAAAATCTTACTGCATTTTAGTAAACATGCCCCTTAGATTGTTACTTCCTGCTTTGTGCAAATAAATGTTACTTGTAAACCGCACTGATTTTAAAGAGAGCGGTATAGAAAAACTTTAAATAAATAAAATAAAAATGAAATAGAGGAATAGCTGGATGTCTATTCTTGCCTTTCTCTGGGTCAAAGCGGTGAATATGGAACAAAACCGTTAATAGTTACAGTGTAACAATTTACTATAAACAGCATGCATTGGCTAGATAGAGATGAATAACTACAGTATATGCATATTTACAGTTTCTGGGTGTATTGGTTATAGGGGCATTTATCATATATACTGAACTTCAGACATGGGGGATCATGATTCTGCGGGGAGTTATGTGGTTGGGCTGAAATGCTCAGAGAAGAGGTGTGTTTTTAGGTGCTTCCTGAAGCTGCTGAGGTTGGTGATGTTTCTCAGTGGGTATGCTAGCATGTTCCAGACTGAAGGTGCACAGAGTTGGAAGACTCGTCCACAGGCTTGCTGGTTGAATTTAGTTCTGGCATGGGGAATGCCTAGGGTGTTCCTGGTAGAAGCTCATCTTAATATGCTGGGTTGTGGGGTTTGAAGTAGAGTGTGGAGGTTATTTGGGGGGTCAGAGTTGATGACTTTGTGAGTTAGGAGGAAGGTTTTGTATTTTATACAACTGTTCAGTTGTAACCAATATAGTTGTTTGAGGATGGGTGTAATGTGATCCTATCGTGTTGCCCCTTGGAGGATGCATGATGTTGTGTGGAGGGTGATCTGTAGAGGGAGTAGTGTGGCTTGTGGGAGGCCTTGTTATATTGCACTGCAGTAATTGAGGTGCGGTAGAACTATGGCTTGGAGCGTAGAGCAGAGGTCTGGTGGTGGCCGGAGACGTTGCAGGTTTTTTGTTGGTTTTTGTTTTGAAATATATTGCCCTGGTGATTTTGCTTATATGGGCTTTGAAGGAGAGGTATTGATCTAGGGTGATTTAAGGGTACTTTACTTCTGTCTGGACCAGGAGTAGGTCAGTTTGTGGGGAGAAGATGTTGTTTTTTGTTATAAAGAGAGCTTCTGTTTACTTATAGCTGATTGCTAGGTAGTTTTCTTGTAGCTAACCGGAGACATCAGTGAAGCATTCTTGATGGGTAGCATAGGAGGGTTGTTTCATGTTGAAAGTGCCATATAACATGATGTCATCAGTGTAGATGTGGAAGTTGAGGTTGTGGGACCTGATGATTCAGCACGTTGAAGGTAGATGCTGAATAGGAGTGCTGAGAGAGCGGATCCTTGGGGGACTCCTTGTATTTGGTGGTATGGGGTAAAACGTGTTTGGGACAATTTTCATCTGCTGTCATCTGTTGGTTAGGTATGATTTAAACCACCAAAGAACTGTACTCTGGATTCTGGTGGATCGAAGATGCTGGAGTAGAATATTGTGGTTAATGGTGTCAGAAGCCGAGGAGATATTCAGGAAGATTAGTAGGAATCCTTGCTTGGTGTTTGTATTCCTTTTATTATAGTACTGATGAGGGTGACCAGTGGTGTCTCGTACTCCTTGAAGAGGGCAGAATCCATGTTGCTGTGGTTCAAGTAGGTTGTTTCTGTCAATATGGTCATGTAGTTGATGTTGGCTGGCTATGGGGCTGTATGAGGCTGAGTCAGAGGGATTCAGGTCTGGTTTCTCCAGAGTGGGACATATGGAGGAGATTTTCAGGCACTGAGGTATTTCACCCTGTTGGAGTACTGAATTGGTGATTTTGGTGAGTGTGGGGCTGAGTTCCTTCTTTGCTGCCTTGATCCAAGTGACCAGGCATGGGTCGAGGGGCGAGGATGTTGTGTTGAGTGATGAGATGGTGTTTTCAATGTGCTCCTTATTGATTTTGCTGAAGAAGGACAAAGGCTTCAGGTGGATGGTTTTGTCAGGGGGGAAGAGGGTTCTGGTTGGGGGTGAAGCTGTTTGTAGTGTGTTGCCAACTATTGGGGGGGGTGTGATTGTGATTTCTTGGTTGTTATTTGAGGGTGTCTTTGTCAGTCGTTTTATGATGTCAAAGAGTTCTCTTGGGTAATTGATTGAGGAGTTGAGTAGTTTTATGCGGTATTTGCACTTTGCCTGGTCTGTTGCAGTCCGATAGTTGTTTAGTTGTTTTAGATAGTCATGTTTGTTTCATTGTCCTTGGTTTTCCACCATTTCCGTTCATGTCTTCAGAGATGAGTTTTGATGGTGCATAGGACTGGGGTGTACTGAAGTCATTGTAGCTTAGCAGGGACGTTAGTCTCTGAATGATTTTCATTTTGTGGTAAGTGCTCTGTGTTGTCCTGTTAATATGGGTTTGTAAGTTTAAGTTCTGATCAAGATGACTTCTAGGTATTCAACCTCACTTTTGACAGCAATGTATCCATCCTTTGTATTTATTGTGGAGGGATGGTTGAAGGTCTTGTTTCTTGTTATTGTGAGTGCTTCCATTTTGCTATAGTTTAGGCTGAGATTATGAGAGTGTAGCCAACCTGAAATTTCTGTGAGGCATTCAGTTATATTTGTGTAATCTGGGGTTTCAGCATCAAATGGCATGTATACCATGATGTCATCAGCAAAGATTTTGTAGTGAATGTTATGTTTCCATATGACTTCGCAAAGTGACTGAATGTATATGTTAAAAAACATGGATGATACTGCTGACCCCTGTGGGGGACTCCTTGTGTTAGTGTGAATGGAGAGGATGTGTCTCTCCCATATCTGATGTTCTGTTGTCTATCCGTTAGGTATGATTGGAACCATTTCAAAGTGTTATTGTAGAGACCAATTTCTTGTAGGTGTCTTAGAAGTATGAAGTGTGTCACTGAGTCAAAGGCGGTCGATATGTTGAGAAATATTATGATCATGCCCTTTGTTATATTGTCAATTTATCTAATGATTTAATCAAAGAGAGCCGTTAGTAAGGTTTCAACCCCATGGTGTGGCCTAAATCCATGTTGGTGTGGGTCCAAGGGTGCATAGGAGTGGATGTGATCCTGTAGTTGTAACTGAACTGTCTTCTCTATTATTTTATCTTTATCTTTATTGTGACATTTGATATACTGCCTGTGATGAGGTGTCTAGGCGTTTCACAAAAACAAAAAGGTTACAAACAATGTCGGAAGAAGGAAAGGAATGCCAATATTAAGACAGGAAAGGAAAGAGGAGAGAGAGAGAGACAGCAGACGCAGGAGGGAGAGAGGTAGTGGGGTCGGAGTGACAACTAGGAGGGGAGGGAGAGCTTGAATGCAAGAGAAAAGAGGTGCATTTTCATTAGGGTTCTAAAAAGGGGGAAGGAGAGCTTCAGAAGGAGATGGGGTGGGAGAGAATTCCAAAGGGAAGGACCAAGGAAAAAGAAAGCGGAGGAACAGGTAGATTCAAGATGGGCATGTGTGGCAGATGGAAGAAGTAGGAAGTTAGCATGAATCTGTCAAAGGGAACATTGAGAGATGTGCAGATAAATTAGGTCTGAAAGATAATGTGGGGTGCTGGTATGGATGGAATGGTGAACCAGTGTGAGGCTCTTACCTTGAATGCGATCGGATATTGGTAGCCAGTGCAGGTGAATAAATACTGAGGTGATATGATCAAAGTGGGAGGAGTATGTGAGAATGCATGCTACAGTGTTCTGGAGTAATTGGAGGTGACACAGTTGCTATTGGGGAAGTCCAACAAAAACGACATTGCAGTAATCAATAAGGTCATGACCAGGGAGAGGAAGGTGGTCAGTAAGTGGAGTGAAAGAAATGAGTGAATGGAGCAGATCTGGCAGAGAGAGAAGAAAGAACACTGAATAACAGATGAGATATGGTCACGGAAGGAAAGGGAAGAGTAAAGGGTGACACCGAGGTAATGAAGAGACGTGACCAGTGGGATAGGAGTCTGGGCCAGGGAAGGAGCGAGAAAGGGAGCACAGGTGGAGATAGAAAACCAAATGGAGGTGGTCTTAGAGAGGTTGATATGGATCTAGTTGGAGGACATCGAGGAAGCTATGGTGGAGAGGCAGGTATTCAGTGGAGAAAGGTCAGGAGTGGAGGGGTTAGTGTGGTGGACAAGGAGAATGTCATCTACGTAGTAGTAAGCTGAAATGCTGTGTTGCTGGATGATGAGGGTGAGGGGGCCAAGAAGACATTAAACAGAAGAGGGGCAAGAACAGAGCCTTGGGGAACACCACAGGTTAGAGGGATTCCGTGGGAGGAGGGGAACCCAGTGTGGACAGAGAAGGTTTGGGACGAAAGGAAAGAGTGGAACCAACAGATGACAGAACCAGAGAGACCTGCAGTGCAGAGGCATAGAAGAAGAGTGCGGTGGTCCACCAAGTCGAAGGCAGAGGAAAGATCCAAGGAGACAGCCAAAGAAATGTTACCCTGATCGTGTGCAGTGTGAAGTCATTGAGAAGGGAGAGGATGATGGTTTCTGTACTGTGCCATGACAAAAGCTGGATTGACGGGGGTGCAGGGTCAGGTGACATCTAAGTGGGAAGAAAGCTGAGTAAAGACAAGTTTTTCAAGAACCTTAGAAAGGAAAGGGAGAGAAGAGATGGGGCGCCAGTTGGCGAGGGTAGTAGGATCAAGAGAGGGTTTCTTAAGAAGTGAGCGATTAATGGCATGCTTCCAGGGGAGAGGAAAGGTCCTGGAGGAGAGACTCGAGGATAAGTGGGGCGAAGGCTAGAGAGAGAACGGTGAGCCAAGAGGAGGGGATGGGGTCAGAGGGGCAGGTAGTTTTATGAGAGGAGGAAAGGGCCCAGAAATATTCAGATGAGGAGATAGGCTGGAAAAAGGACCAGAAGTGGCAGAGCGGAGGAACAGATGGAGAAAGGCGGGGTGTAGACAGGGAGGGAAGGGGGAGAGGGGAGAGGGGAGAGGGGAGTGGGACAGGTGGGAAAAGAGGCATGGATAATGAGGATCTTATCAGCAAAGTGGGTGACTAAGAGAGAAGGATTGGAAAAGGATGGAGTGGGGTGAGGGGAAGAGAAGGAATGTAAGGAGGACAGAGAATGGAGAATAGAGTAAAGCTCATGAGAGGAATTGGATGAAGAGGCAATGAGATTTGAGTAATAGGAAGTCTTAGCGGAGTGAATAAGGGAGCAGTAGTAAGAATGACAGTGATGAAAATGGACAAAAGATCCTGGAGAAGGATTAGCACACCAGCGGCGCTCAGCATGGTGGAGATAAGCGTGATGAAGAAGAAGACAGGGATGAAATCAGGGGTGATGGCGGGTGCAGGGATAGGACCAGGATGGGATAACAGGAGGGGCGAGGGTGTCAAGGGCTGAAAATAGAGTAGGATTCTAGAATTCGACCTGATGATCAGGTGAAAGGGACAGGAAAACAGGGGGGAAAAGCTGATCGGAGGAGGGGAATTGCTGAAGGGTACAAGCTGTAACATGACGGGTAGGAAGGAGAGGGGTGGCGGCAGCTGAGGGAGATGCAGGGAAGTGAGAGGCAGACTGAGGGATGGTAAAGAGGAGACAGAAATGGTCAGACCAAGGGACAGGAAGGACTGAGATGTTAGAGGGAGAGAGAGTGGGGAGATCAACAGGGGAGATGATGAGGTTGAGGATATGACCAGCAGTGTGGGTTGGGCAATGGGCTTGTTGATATAAAAGAAAGATCATTAAGAGCAGATTAAAGTCGCCAAGAATCAGGAGATGAGAGTGAAGAAGACAAGCCTCTAGAGGGTGAAAAGAAGGGAATCCCAAGTATGAGAAGTGAGGGGGGGGGTATAGATAAGAAGGAAGAAAAGGGGAGGGGTCGAGTCATGATGAAGAAGTAGAAATTCAGAGTAGTGGAGCGTAGTAGAAGAGACCTCAGAGAGGGAATAAGAGGAACAGTGGAGAACTGCCACGCCACTGCCATGAATGGCCATGAATGGTAAACTAACGACCAGTTGGTATGATTTGTGATCTGTCTTGTTAGATTTGGAGTTTTTTAGAATGGGCCTGATTGATACCAGTTTGAGAGGTGCAGGCATATGTCCCTGTGCAAGGGATGTATGAATGATGTGGTGGATAAAAGGGATGAGTAGTTCCTTGGCTGATTTTATCAATGTCACTGGACAGGGGTCAGTTGGTGAGATTGTTGTCTTCAGGGTTGTTATGGTGTGTTCCACTTGTCTGGGTGTTGAGATAGTGAAGTCTCCCCATGTTTTGGTGTGTTGCAGTAGGTTATTGGATTCAATTGTTTTTTTTATGCTGTATCCGTTCTACGTTGTGCCACTGATGCATTCATGATGGAGTGGTTCCAGTTCTTCATTATGCTTTCAAGGTCAGTGTGGCTGTGGTCGAGCCTAGGTAATACCTCATTCAAAAATTGTTCTTTGTTATATGTCCTAACTCTCTTCTCGATGTGTTGCTCTAGGATGGGCATATCAGGGGCAGGAATCATTATGTTAAATGTTATTATATAGTATCAGAGATGGTCTATTGGTGATATAGTTGGGGGGGGGGGAGGGTCATGCGTTTGTCATTTAGCAGTGTGGATGGCGTGAAGATGAGGTCCAGGGTGGAGCCTTATCTGATTGTGGGTTCATGTATTAATTGGGTATGGTTCATGGCCTCTATGGCTCTAAGGAAAGAGCCAGCCTCCTTTTTGGTTGCTGAGCTGAGGCTGAAGTCCCCCATTGTCAGCATGGGTATATGATGTGAGGTGAAGGTGCATACTTCTTCTAGTTTTGTTGAGAGCTCATTAGTTTTGGCGTCGGGGGTCTGTGAAGCAAAATGTGATGTATTTGTTTGAAATAATCACAGTATTGCTTTCCTCTGTACTGGTCATTGAGATCATTTTGAATCTGAAGTGAGTCTTTTGGCAAGCATCAGCACTCTTCCTCCTCAGTTGTGTGTTCTCGGATAGTTAAAGGCTGTGTACGTGTGTGGCATGAGTTGAATTAGGAATACTTGGTCAGTTTCTGAGAGTCATGTTTCCATTATGCACATTATGTCTGTGTTGTTGTCTTTAATGTAGTCTATTACTGTGTTTATTTTATTTCTAACCAATCTAGCTTTAATTAATGTGCAGCTGACCATAGTATCTAGTACTGGGTTTTTGTTATTGGTCTGTATTAGGTTGGTGCATCTGATGGGTTTGAGTCTTGTGTACGCTTGGTTGGCTGCTTTGTTTGGAGATGCCATAGAGCATTTCATTGTATGCCTACTG
Source organism: Ichthyophis bannanicus (assembly GCA_033557465.1). NCBI lineage: Eukaryota > Metazoa > Chordata > Amphibia > Gymnophiona > Ichthyophiidae > Ichthyophis > Ichthyophis bannanicus. The sequence continues at coordinate 72,392,956 of CM066049.1, read as the reverse complement.
GTAATAGTGCTATTGGAGTATTGCAATATGTTTGCAGGTAAATGTAGATCGATTGTTTACGTTATCAGAATATAGAAAGACTAGGGGACATGCAATGAAGCTACTGGGTAAACTATTTAAGACTAATAAAAGAAAATATTTTTTCACTCAACATGTAATCAAACTCTGGAATTTGTTACCGGAGGATGTAGTAAAGGCTATTAGTGTAGCTGGGTTTAAAAAATGTTTGGACAAGTTCCTGGAAGAAAGGTCCATAAACCATTATTAAAAAGGGACCCAGGATATCAACGCTTGACCCAATACAAGCATTGTGGAATCTGTGTCTTTTGGGGAAACTGCTAGGTACGTATGACCTAGATTGGCCACTGTTGGAAAAAGGATACTGGGCTTGATGGACCTTGGTCTGACCCAGTATGGCATATTTTATGTTCTTATGCTGGGAAGGCTCTGACTTACCTTAGTAGAAGAAGTAGGAGCCAAATAATTAATAGGAGCATAGATGTGTGTTTCGTATCCATTGGAATTTTTTTCTTTTTATCGGGGTGTTATGTTCTTGTGCTGCTAATAGCAGGGTGGAGCCCCTATGTTCTAGTTTTCGTTCTGTGAGGTCACGTGTCCTATGGTGCCAGTCCTATACACCTACCACATGAAGTTGCTGCTCAACATTTGGCAGAATGTTAGGATAGACCGTGTTTGTTCTCTGTTGCTGAAGGATTTGTGGCACGTAGGGTTGTTTGCACAGAGGATCAGACTCTCCTTTCGGCCTGTGCCTAAGGGCCATGTCAAAGGGCCCTCTGGCGAGGCCCTCAGGTATGAGCCCACTAGGCGTGGGCCCGGCTGATTCCGCTGTTAGTTTTAAATCTGAGGAGGGGGCTGGAGCTATGGCCCGATTGGCCGTGTCAAAGGGGAGCAAGGAGGAGCTCACCTTTCTGCTCTTCCTCGATGCTGCCTTTCAGGTTGCAGCTGGGCGGAAGGTAAAGACCAGTAGATGTCTGGAATAGTCTCACAGTGGAGGAAGTAGAGACAAAAACTGTATCTGAATTCAAGAAAGCATGGGACAAACATAGATCTCTAAAGGAATAAAAAGGACTGTAGAGCTTAGTGGTTGATATGGAAGTGCAGACTGGACAGGCCATATGATCTTTATCTGCTATCATGTTTATATGTTTGGTTTAGAGAAAGTTTAGGGATTAAGAAACAAGAGGATAGAAAGAATAATTATGGAAGAAGGCATGGGTAGATGCAGGATCTTGTGCCTGATCCATAGGTGCCAATACAGGGGAGAAGTAATGGCAGAGATGAATAATTATTTGGTAATCAACAATTTAATTGGCCATACCATGAGATTACCTCTAGGGGTCATTGGTGCCATTTTGGAACCTAGTGCAGTAAGATTAGGAGTAAGTGGGCATCACTCCTGCTCCCAGTAGACATAAGGACTCCCAGTAAGGCCAGGGAGAGGCATCAGTGGGTACGGATAGGGGTGCTGCTCAGGGGGGAGTTGGGCGTGGGGGGGAGGGTGTTTGTACTGGATGAGCTTTGCTTGTGGAGGAGGATTGGATGCTTTGGGAGGGCGATGGGGTGATTGGATGTTTTCAGGGGTAAGGGAGATCATATGTGATATGGATTTGGGGAAGAGATCTGATATGGTGGGGGGGGGTCAGAAGATTTAGTCAGAAGTCACAGGGAGCTCAAGATGGGCAGGTGACTTGGGGGAGGGAACTGGCGATGCTGCAATGGGTGTACATGTACAGTGGGAACAGCAATTTTAAGAAGCTACTCCCATGCATATGTGGGGGTGCATTTTTCCCCATGTGCAGCTTCTTAAAATCACTGCCCCCAATGGATGTGGAGACATACATGTACAGTCCTGCACCTATTTTACAAGAGGCTCACATTTGGTAGAGCCTCTTGTAAAGTACTATACCAGTTCTCCACTTTCTGACCTGGATATCCTATCTAAAATCTGCATACACATATGTAGTCTGTCATCTAAACTAAGATGATCACAGAGGACCATATCACAGAGGTCAAGATGAGCCAATCCTGCTTTTGTTGACTGTAGCTATAGACTCAATTCCAGTTCCTGAATTTAATTCCTTGCTTTTTCACACCTGAACTCAAGGTGGGTTATTCTCTAAGAATATCAGAAGCACAAGACTTGGATCAGTCTAATGGCAGCTCTATGCATTGCCTTGCAGGAGACCTGGGATATATTCCCAGCTTAGCTTCTTGCTTCTTGGCTGTGCCATTGAGGCTGTGGGGTCAATAGTCAAACTCCATGTCTGGTGTTTATGCAAGTGCCGGCTGCAGCATTTAACGTTACGAGCAGATATTCAGCACTAGAAGATATCCAGCATCTGGTCCTGAATATCTGGTGTCATCGCTCAGAGCATTTGCTATTTGGCTAGTGGCGCTAACTGGTTACTGCTGTTGCATATTAAGATCATCAGGGTTTGCAGGAAGCATGGCGGAGCATGTCCAGGACATACCAGCAAAGATACACGTGCACGTCCAACTTCAGAAACAGCGAGCATGTCTGAACCACCAGCAGTAACCCTAATGTGTATATCAGTTCCAGGGCATAAAAATGTATAGAAAAGTTCTCATTCTGCCCCCAAAATGCCTGGAGGGAGTAGAGAAGTAGGTACTATGATATCCCCCAATATTTTTCACGATCATAAAGAAAACTGAAGGGAAACGAGGACACTTGTTTTCTGGTCGGCATGCTGATGCACGTCTCCGCTTGCAAAATAGCAGCATGGGATAGATGTCCCACCCAAAAATTTTGTCGCGGGGACGTCTATGTGCCGTGGCTGCTGCTGTCCATTTTGAGCATGTGCACGTTTCTAAAATCGGGACAAAACATGAACATGGCCAGAATTGTTTTCATGTTTTGACCTGGACATTTGAGATTGCACTTAGACATCATTTCTAAAATGTGCCTGCATGTCTTGGTTGTCCTTTATTACCAAGTGGACTAATGCAGCAGCCACATTATTTTATTCTAAAACAAATAAAACTAAATAGGAAATTCATGCAATAGAACTAAAAGCACATAATAACCCACATGTTAATGAAAGTAGCCAGTAAAATATTCACAGGTATGCTTTCTAAGTGACGAGACAGCACTTTAGTAATTACATACAGTGACAGCACGTTCAGCCACTGTTGCCCTCCCAAAGGCTTTAAACCCTGAAGCTATAACATTGAATAATGGTCCCAGCCTTCCTTATGTAATATATATAGCAACTGATGACAAATTCACCCAATGCGTATTACTCTACCAATGGCCACTTTTGTTACCACTAAAACTTCAGGTTTCAGGTACAATATCAACAGCATCACATGACCATAATGCATTCAGAAGTATTGTTATTAGATAGATAGATAGTGTACATAGAAAATCCAATCTACGTCCCATAACTAGCACTTTCAAATGCCTGTGAAAGCTGTCTTGTCCTTGATTGGTGCCCAGAGAAAAATGACAAATTGTTGATATTAATAAAATATTTGTACAGAGCAGGTAAATTATATTCGTACCTATCCTCAGACCTGGATTTAAGCACAGGCAATGCAGGCAACTACTTAAGGTGCCAAATGTTGAAGGCACCAAATACATGACCAGGCTGCTGGCAATAACCTTTAAAAAGGAGGTAAAGCAACTTTTAAACCAGATATTGGGGGAAAGGTGACCTTTGCCCAACAGACATGATTTGGAACGATGTATCTTTGAAGGATACTACCAAAACAGGGAGAATAGGGCATCCCAATAGAGAGGCTACAATAAAGGTAAAAGTAGTCCAGGCGCCCTTAAGTAAACAGCAGACAGAGTTAAAAGATTCAAGATTAGCTGTAAACTGATAAGCAGGTTGTCAATAGGAACCAAAATATACTTTGAAGTGCCTGTATACAAATGCTAAAAGTCTCAAAAACAAGATGGGAAAGATAGAGTATATAGTACTGAAGAAATTTGTACCTCAGAGATCTGGTGGAAGGAGAATAACCAATGGGACATTGTGAAATCAGGATACATATTATATCACCATGATAGGGTAGATCAAATTGGTGGAGGGGTGTCACTATATGTTAAAGAGAGCACTAAGATAAACGTTTTGCAGGAAACAAAATGCACTGTAAAATCATTATGGTTAGGAATTCCATGACAGAATGGGAAAGGAAATAGCAGTGGGGGGGGGGGGGGGGTGTAATAGTGTCTGCCTGGTCAGAATGCAGAGACAGGCGATGAAATGCTAACAGAAATTAGGGAAGCTAACAAAATTGGCAACACAGTAATAATAGGGGATTCAAATTACTTCAGTACTGACTGGGTGAATGTCACATCGGGACATACAAGGGAGATAAAGAGCCAGATATTCGAAGGCCCTTACATGGGTAACTTCCTTAGTTACCCGTGTAAGGGCTTAATCTGGGATATTCGAAGCGTACCTACGTGGTCTCTAATGAGCCCAGATGCTATCCGTATAGCATTGGGAATGTGAAGAGTGTTCTGGGGTGGAGCGGGGGCGGAGGAAGGGGCTACACAGGTAGCAGCAATATTTGATGCTACCTGTCTAGCCTCTGTGGCTGCCTGGGAATGCAGGTTTACCATGATTTTCACTTCCGCCGGTGCGGAAGTGAAAATCTGACTTGTCGGCAGGCAGGCAGACTATGTGCTGTGGCAGCGAATAGCCTGCTCAACTCAATATCGGTCCGAAGGTTTCCAGATGAAATAAATTTCTGCTTCATGGAACAGCTAATTTAGGAACGATTATGAGGGGGAACCATTTTGGATCTAATCCAAGAGATGATGGTATTAGGATTACTTGGCAATAGTAATCATAAGATGATCAAATTTGAATTAATAAATGAAGGGAGAGCAGCAAGGAAATCTACTGCATTATTATTTAACTTCAAAAGGGAGACTATGGGGTATGTTTACTAAACCGTCTTAACGTGCTCTGCGACGTTATCGTGCGATAAGGTACCTTATCGCCCGATGAAGGCGCCTTACTGGGCGATAAGGTATCTTAGCGCGCGATAACGCACGCAGCGGCGCAAACGAGTGCTGAAAGCGGAGAAAGACTCCCGGAGGGCGGAGGAAGGCTCCCCAGGGGTGGATAGAAGGGGTCAATGGGTGGAGAGTGGGAGGGGAGAGGCTCCCTGGACACTAACGCTGTGAAATCCGAGGCTGAAAACTAACGCCAGTGAAACCCTAGCGTTAGAGCTGATTTAAAGGGAAAAGAAACCATTTCCGTCCGCAATGTACAGCAAAACCAGGGAAACCTACAAAAAGTGATAAGTGTGATACATGTGCACGGAACAAAAGGGCAAATAAACTTTGAAAATGTACAGAAGAAAATGTAAAAATAAAATAACCAAGCTGGCCAATAGTGATATCAATGGGAAACATCAAAAAACACTCCCAAGAAAGCTAAAAAAAAAAAAGATATGATTTTGTGGTCCCCCCCCCTAGCTGGCCCATAGGAGTGCTGAAACAGTAGAGCAGCCAGACAGCAACTGCTGAGGGCCCAACATGGGCACGAGTGTGCTCCCCACAGTGTCACAGGGGATAGTACCCAGCAGGTACCCCGAAGGGCATGAAACATTGGCATGTGGTGCTGGGGGGAAGCGTGGACAGCTATGCAGGCACCCCTACCCCAGAACCCGCAACATAGGCAGCCACCTACCTGCACACTGGATGGCCTGAGACTGCGCTCCACCAGCACCACCAGCAGAAGGGCATGTCAGCATGGTGGCAGAAGGTGGGGGGGGGTGGGGTGTTTGGACCCATAGGTGGATTATGTACTACCACCCAACCCCCCCTCTGGGGCTCAGGGTGGGAAACGGGATCTCCCACCAACAGATCCACATTCTACCTCCCTGAAATGCTGGCAGTCCTGCTGGGGAACAGACACCCTACAGGACAGTCAGTGCAGCTCTGTACACATCCGTAAAGCAATAGCAGACAGACAGTAGGCCTGGAAATGCTCAGCTGCCCCCTACCCCTATCTGACATTCTCCAGCAGCAAGCCTCCAGCCAGACACATACTAACTGCAGACCGTCTGCTAGCTAGTCCATAGTGCAAGTTCCTGGAGGAGATGCATGTACCCAGAACTGGGATGTCAGCATACACACCAAGCAGATAAGTCAGTGATTGGGCACCAAAAGAGAACCCATAAATATCACATGAGAGAAATACTATATAGCACTATGGGGGAATCTAGCCATGCCGTGATCACTGCTCAGTCAGGGTAAGAGTGACCTCTCAGCAGGACATGCTGTGGCCACCCTGTCTGTGCAAGTGGTGGCCGGGCACTACAATGTCCGAGCCATTGCCCTATGCCCTGTGCAGATGCATCCAGGCCAGGCCACCCTATCCAGGCTATTCCCACAGTACCTTGCTCCTCATTATGCACATTGGCAGGCCAATACTGGCAACAGTGCTAGCAGTGTGGGCTGTGGAGGGTGTTGGCAGCCACCACACACTGGATAGACAGACACACACTCCCCACACCTATGCCAGCATTGTGCAACAATAGAGGTGTTTGGCAGCCCTGGCCACCGCACCAGTCCTGGACACAGTGCAGGCATGGCTATGGTACGCAATACTGTTGGGGTCACTCCCCAGGGTGGTAAACACTGTCAGACACAAGACCTGTAGCACACTCCACAGACATCAGAAAGATTGCTATGATGCAGCTCAATCAGAAAATTGTACTTAACTTCGGAATTGCTATCTGCCAGTAATCATAGCAACTTTTTGATAGATGTGTACCATATTCCCAGGTTTAGGGTGGCATTGCTAAGGTATGCAAGTGCTAGTATTGGGAGATGCACGCAGGGCCCAACATCCTGCCTCTCCAGGAGGCATTGGATAATGGAGCCTGTGGGTGAGGGTGTGTCTGCCCCTGTTGGCCGCTGCTTTAGGGCAGAGGTTCCCAACTCCAGTCCTGGTGGGCCAGACACTGTTCAGGTTTTCATGCTGTCCCTCATGAATATGCATGAGATACATCTGAATACCGTGGGGGCGGCGCATAGAAATGCAGCACAGGTATCTTTATTAGATGGACCTTGGTCTGACCCAGTATGGCATATCTTATGTTCTTATGATGCACTGCTCAGATCAGCTTGCCGGACGTATAGTCTATAAATGCACTTAAATAAAATAAATGAATAAATACAAATAAGGGAGTCATGTGGGTAGCATACAGTAGGGATGAGCTTTCCTAAGAAACAAAATAGGAGATATCAATAAAATGTCCTAATTTATTTTGAAAATGAAATTAAAGCAAAATGACACAATTTTGTTCAAATTGGGGCATGTTTATTAAAATGTACTAATGGTTAGTGCAGGATTTGTCAAGTGCTAATTATGATGTGCGGTTAGTGTAGGGCAGCATGATAAAATCCTGGAGGAACATGGGCATTAACGGCAATTTGGGATTAGTGTAGGTGACTTTGATGGGCGCTAACCACAAATACTGATTTTAGCACAAGCATACTTACCGCCTCTTCAAGGGGAAGTAGTAAGGGCACTTATATTAGATGTTCATGCTGGTTAGCACAGAGATCCTAATGCGTGATAAACCACCACAGTTTCATAAACATGCACCTTTATAATTTATTTTTCTTTTAAAGAGGCCCCTGCCCCTACAAACAAACCAAAATTAAAAGACCCTTGCCTTAAACAAAGTCCATCCTCCCCGCAAGACTTCCCACCTCTCCCCTGTATCTTACCTTATCCATGGGTTGAAATGGGGTAGATGTGAGTCCCATTCCAAAATGGCTGACCTAAGGTGGGACTGAGAGGGGATGCTGGGAGGGCTCAGGCTGGCCTTGCTAGTAAATCATTCCTCCTGTCCTATAGCAAACTAAGCAAACCCCTAGGAAGCCCTCATATGGTCTGAAGAAAATAATAAAGAGCTACATCTTTGGATTATTCTTATGTGTATCCAATGAAGGTCTCGTAACCTCCAAAGCATGTAAAAAAGTGCAAAACATATATGGCATTTTTTGAGTAGTCTTTTATTACGACTCTGCTTTCAAACATCTCCATGCTCTGCATATTCAAACTGCATGGACAGATTTTAATAATACTTGTCAATAATTCATGAACTCTTTTGAGTTCTAGCACAATGGCTGTTATGTAGAAGCCCATCCCAATGTTCTGGCTCTAAAAAGAGCATTTTGCTTCCGTTCCTCTTCTTTCTATCTCAAGGCACCTTAACACATTTTTCGAGCCTGAGCTACTGATGACCTTGTAGGTCAGTTGCTTACTGCCTAAACTTCAACATCTAGAAGCAGTAGAAATCAAAGCGGGTAAAAAGTAATGAGGGTGAAGACACTGTAGGGGCTTTCATAAACTCATGGCTATTAATCCATGGGGTAAATATGGAAGCTATTTAAGTACTTCTGTGATAGTGTATCAGAGCTGAAATTCTGGATTGCTGCTGGTTCCAAATAAAGGTATTTTTTAAATCAAAAATAAAGGCTTCTAGAGTGTTATTTTATAAAGACACATAGGGGTATGTTTACTAAACTGCGGTAATGTCATTCGCGGTAGGTTCCGCGGTAAAGGTAGAGATGCCCATATAAAGGCATGGGCGGTGCATCGTTACAGCAAACTGACAGAGAACGCGCGTTACAAGGCGCCTTAGAATAACGAGCATTACAAGGTGCCTTATAAGGTGCCATGTAAGGTGCCTAGTAAGGTGCCATGTAAGGTGCCTTATAAGGTGCCTTGTAAGGTGCCTTGTAAGGTGCCTTATAAGGTGCCATGTAAGGTGCCTAGTAAGGTGCCTCAGAAGGCGCCCTATAGGGCCTCCTAGGCTAAGTGCCATATTAGGCACCCTTGGACATGTCACCGCAGAAGGCACCCTGGGCTATGGAACCATAGGTTAAGGTGGCCTAACAAGGTTATGGGGTCCTAGGTTAGTGTGCCCTAGGGACTGCAAGGTGCCTCAGGATGACATGCATGACCTGTGCGGAACAGAGACAGATGTAGCCCTAACACTAGATAGAGCACTCAGGAAAGGCAATGAACAGGTGAGTGAAGGAGGGAGAAGTGGGAGCCGCTGGACCTGCCATATCTGCGGGCATCCCATGTGCCTGCCAGTACTGATGACAAAAATGGTGGGGCAGCTCTACCACAGCACAGGGTGTTGGCAGTGTAAAGTACCAGAAAAACAGTTGGTGGCAGACGATGGGAATACGTGTCCCCCAGTGGAGGCGGAGGTGGCAGGATAGTTACAATGATGGGTGGAAAGAGGAGTGGTGGTGCCATGCAGATCAGGCACAGGCGAGGCAAGCACGATGAGACGCAATGCAGGAAAGGGTAGCAGTGCAGGACATGGGCTGGCAGCCTGCACAGGCAGACAGGACTCTACACAGCTGACAGACGCAGATAGACAGACCGAGGGAATGTTGGCAATTGTGGCGAGGGTATTATGGGCTGGAAGTGCAGATCTGCAAAAATATGACCTCTACAGGCATGCACACTATTTGAGTAGGACAGGCATGAGAGGAGGGAACAATGAGGAACTGAACCAATGAACACTGCCAAGAATGGCAATGTATTAACCAGTAGGCTATACCTCCATGGTGTATGTCACAGCAGTACCCATGATGCAATGCACATGCTGAACAGCTGTCTACAGCTGATCACCAAATGTGGTCTGCCCCTCTCCGGTACCTCAGCTGGGAAAGACGAACTGACAGTGTGTGATACTGGCACAGAGTAGCTACAGACTATGCCATTGTGCAGGTTCTGTGGTCACCCTAAGGGATAGTATTGGTGCCCAGCACTAGGTCCTGCTGTACAGCCCCATCACTACCAGTGTGTAACAGGTGTTCCATGCAGTGCAGCCGAAGGTAATTTGGTGTCCATCTGTATCCTGCAGTCACATGTGGCCCTGTGGGACCAGACACCAGCCAGATTAGTGTGTACCCCGTGTGAGGGCCTGGCTGACATGGGCAGCTGTTATCAGGGCAGAGGGGTTCCTAGAATTGCATGAGGTGTGTGTAGCAGTGGCTGTATAGATCACAGTGGTATACACTACATACCCCAAAGGGCCCACATCACCCTTTTGTAGGTAAAGAACAGTGCCCCCGCCCCAGGGAAGCAACCTCCATCCTGTTTGTACAAGACAGCCCTCCAGGGTTAGTGGGCCAGAGCCATACCTATGACTGGGACAGTGGCAGACCAGCAGCAATGCTGGGGTTAGGTCTGGAAACCTCAAGTGCCTCCCACCACTGTCTGCCAGTCACCAGCAGACAGCACAGTCAGACTGTACCTTAAAGGTGTTCCGACCATGCACAGTCTAACTGCAGACAGTCCACCAGGAACTATGTGCAGCAAGCAGGCATCTCAGTGATTGGAACCCCAGCACTGGGGAACACAAATATATCACTAGAGACAAATAGCATAGAGCGCTATGTGGGAACCTAGACCTGCCATGGTCACTGCTCGTTCAGAGTGAGTGCCCTCCCAGCATGCCATGCTGTGGCCACCCTGTCCATGCATATTTCCCCTCAGCTGTCTCTTTCCCAAGATGAAGAGCCTTAACCTTTTAAGCCTTTCCTCATAGGGGTATCATTTTGGTGGCTGTTCTCTGTACCCTTTCTAATTCCACTATAAGATATGGTGACCAGAACTGCACACAATATTCAAGGTTTTCTTGATCCTTGGATTTATTCTCCATTCATTTCCTTATGATTCCTTGCTTGGCTGCTGCTGCACAGTGGGTGGAGGGTTTCAGCATGTTATCCATGATGACACATAAATATTTTTTGTGGGTGGTAGTTTAAAGTTGTTAAAACCCAAGAGGATTGTGGAAAATTGCCAGAGGATCTTGCTAAATTGGAAGACTGGGCATCAAAATGGCAGATGAAATTTAATGTGGACAAGTGCAAAGTTATGCACCTAGGGAAGAACAACTCAAACTATGGTTACTTGATGCAAGGTTCCACATTGGGAACCACCACCCAGGAAAAAGATTTAGGTGTCATTGTGGATAACATGTTAAAACCATTGGCCCAGTGTGCAGCGGTGGCCAAGAGAGCAAATAGAATGCTAGGTATCATAAGGAAAGGAATAGAAAATAAAACAAAATATATTATAATGCCTCTATATCGTTCCATGGTGAGACTGCACCTTGAATATTGTGTGCAATTCTGGTCGCCGTATCTTAAAAGGATATAGCATTATTAGAAAAGGTTCAGAGAAGAGCCACCAAAATGGTAAAAGGGGATGGAAGGATACCCCTATGAAGAAAGGCTAAAAAGGTTAGGGCCCCTTTAATCTGGAAAACAGACGGCTGAGGGGAGATATGATAGAAGTCTATAAATTAATGAACGGAGTGGAACAGTAAACATAGATCGATTGTTTACGTTTTCAGAATATAGAAAGACTAGGGGACATGCAATGAAGCTACAGCTATTTAAGACTAATAAAAGAAAATATTTTTTCACTCAACGTGTAATCAAACTCTGGAATTTGTTACCGGAGGATGTAGTAAAGGCTGTTAATGTAGCTGGGTTTAAAAAAGGTTTGGACAAGTTCCTGGAGGAAAGGTCCATAAACCATTATTAAAAAGGGACCCAGGATCTCAATGCTTGATCCAATACAAGCATTGTAGAACCTGTGTCTTTTGGGGAAACTGCTAGGTACGTATGACCTAGATTGGCCACTGTTGGAAACAGAATACTGGGCTTGATGGACCTTGGTCTGACCCTGTATGGCATATGTAATATCCTGTTTCCAACAGGGGCCAGTCCTGGTCACAAGTATCTGGCAGATACCCAAAAGGCACATTGGTTCCACAATGGTTGTCCCAGGGCAAGCAGTGGATGTCCTAGGTCCTCTTTAATAATGCTTTAGGGACCTGTCCTCCAGGAATTTGTCCAAACATTTTTTTAACCCCAGCTACACTAACAGCTTTTACTACATCCTCCGGTAACAAATTCCACAGTTTGAATACGCATTGAGTGAAAAAAATATTTTCTCTTATTAGTCTTAAATGGGCTATGTTATAGCTTCATAGCATTCCTCTAGTCTTTCTACTTTTTGACGGCTTAAACAATCGATCTACATTCATCTGATACATTCCATTCATTAACTTATAGCTGTCTCTTTTCCAAGTTGAAGAGCCCTAACCTTTTAAGCCTTTCCTCATAGGGGTATCATTTTGGTGGCTGTTCTCTGTACCCTTTCTAATTCCACTATAAGATATGGTGACCAGAACTGCACACAATATTCAAGGTTTTCTTGATCCTTGGATTTATTCTCCATTCATTTCCTTATGATTCCTTGTTTGGCTGCTGCTGCACAGTGGGTGGAGGGTTTCAGCGTATTATCCATGATGACACATAAATATTTTTTGTGGGTGGTAGTTCCTAATGTGGAACCTTGGATCATGTAACCACAGTTTGGGTTGTTCTTGCCTATGTGCATAAAACGGAGTTACTTACCTGTAACTGAGTTCTCCGGGGACAGCAGGATAAGTCAGCCACACTTGGTGACGTCATCCGACGGCGCCGAGACGGAAGTACTCTCCATAGCTCAGAAGGGCTTTTGCCCTTCTGAGCATGGGCCAACTGGCCCCACCCCTCTGCCCGCCCCTAGCTAGCCAGTTCGTCACTAGCTGAGCCTTTTTCCGCTAGGAGGCGGGCACTAGGATAGAGGCAGACCCCATCCCAGGGGAGGTGGGCGGGTATGTGTGGCTGACTTATCCTGCTGTCCCCGGAGAACTCAGTTACAGGTAAGTAACTCCGTTTTCTCCTAGGACAAGCAGGATGAGTCAGCCACACTTGGTGTCTCCCAAGCTGCCACGCGCTGTGGTGGATGGGGGGAGGCCGAGACACTACTTCAGGGCTATTATGAGCCCTTGTGGAGCAGAAGTAGCAACAGAAACCTGTCAGATTGCAGTGGCGATACACGCCTGTGCAGTAGCAGTGTTGTGAGAGGGCGCAGTAGGAAGGTCCCTTCCGTATGAGCGTGTAATTACGAGCGTGTAATTGAGGTGAAGTTACCCACATGCCGGTTTGCAGATGCGATACACACATGTGCAGAGGGCGTGAATTACCGTACGCTGGCTTGCAGATGCGATGCACACGTGTGAAATTAAGGTACACCTGGAGATGTAGTCACATCGAGCAGTGGCGAGGTGGTTACTGTGAGCAAGGCTATCATGGCAGTGAGGCGGTCACAGAGAATAAGGATAGGACCAGCATCAATGTTGACAGCGCTACCAGAGTGCTGCAACGAAGCATTAGCACCGTAAGTAACCCGAGTGATACCGTAGAGGACATGAGTCATGTGTCTAGGCAGAGGTAATGGTGTAGACCATGAGACTGCTAAGCGACGCATTTGTCCATGTTGCTGGAGTGGCCACAGGCTGTCGATGGAACCTTCGGCATGGCTAGAGTCCAGTGTTTGGTTTGAGCCTCCACTTGTGCCAGGAGGAGGGGCATGCTGACTTCCTAGAGGTGGAGTAAGCTGGGACCAGCTGGGTCCCTTGTTGTTGGTGCACTGTTTCGTGTATATCCTGGGCATGTAGCTGCGTAGGGCTGGATGATGTCTATTTTCCAGCACGATGACCTGGCGGCCATGGTGGCATTGCATGCGTGGCAGTGCCCTAAGTGTGGCTGGAACACCTGCTTGAGTTCCTGGTGAAGAAGAATCTCTTGTAGAGGGTACACCGGATTTTTCGAGGTCACATACAAGGAGTTGTGTCCTCTGTTGCTGGCGTGCTCTGTTGCTGGCGTGCCATCTCGCGTACATCCTGGGCGCATAGCTGCTTGGGATTGTGGGGATATGCAAGGCGTGGAGACTCTGCGAGAGGGATCTTGCACTCCAACGGGCTTGTCCGCGGTATCATAGCAAGACTAGCGTTTTGGATCGCTACTTGGGAAGCGGTTTGGAGCGCTACCGAAATGGCATTAGGATAGCAGAGCCTGCTGGCATTCTACCGTAGTTCTGCCTGTGGTGGTTCTGTCCTCGGGATGCTCCCCATGTAAGCCAGTTGAGTAGTGTGTCAGTGCGGTTGCCAAGCGCAATTGTCAGAGGTCGCAAAGCCAGGGATTGGGGAACCTGTCTGGCACTTGTGTCAAGCGCTATAGGACTTGCATGATGATGACGCAAAGGCATGAGTTTCATTCGTATCGCATTGGTAAGTATGAGGCCAATGGAGCCAGGTCCGAATTACGACCTGATGAGGATGTCCTGGGCTCTGTGCATTTGTAGAAGCGTAAAGGGTCGATCAGTGGTCAGCCCCACCATGTAAGACGGAGCTGATGCCCCGGGTTGAGAGTCCCACCTGCAGGACAGGTGTAAGACCTGTTAGCTGTCTCTGGGAGGGCACTTGCAGTTAGCCCGGCCAGGAAGGGTGGGAAGTGCTTGCAGTGGTAAGCCGGGGTTCAGAGTGGTTAGTCCGGGGTTTAGAAGTTAATTAGAACCATCCTTATTTGCTTTTGAACTAGGTGCCACTCCTGCACAGTGACCGGAGACCCATCCTGCTTGGTGATTAGAAGTCCCAACTCAGGATTCGAACTAGGTACCTTCCTAGGATGGTAGACAGTGCTTATCATAAAGGAGTGGGAACCTGTTCCCTTTGTGCGTGGGTGTGGGACTATGACCACCCTGTTGACAATCAGGCCTTAGTGAGAGAAGCCATTGTGGCACTCTGGCGGCGCGTTGTGGCACTCTTGCGGTGTGTTCCAATGCCGAACTGGGCCTGCAGCCAGGTCTTGAAACTGTGATGTTCGTTGAAATGGATCTGGCTTGTGTGAGTGTGTGTCGCTCACTGGGGTTCCTGTGTAGGACTTGTTTAGTAGGGAAATCTTGGTGTTAGCCAGTTGTCCCTGTATCTGAAGGGCTAATGATAGCTTGCTGCGAACGTTGTGGAGCAATGAACGCAGCCCCGGGGATGCGAGTCTTGGCTCTGTCCTTAGTATTGTGAAGTCTTCTGGCCTTGCACAGCAGCTGGGTAGTTTGCCAGAGGTGCATGCTTCGTACGGTAGGCCATGCCTGAAAGATCATCAAAGAATTGTGTCTCTCTTCTAAGTAACTTGGCTGTGTGTAGTACTGCACTGTAGTCCCACCCGGGTTGTCCTGCCAGTGTTATGGAAGGATTGACGTGGACACGGTGGTCTTGATGTTAGCTTAGACAGCAGTCAGTCAATGTGAGGCTTCTGGTGGTTCACCAGGGAGGAGAAGTATGGTTTGCTGAATCACTGCCTGCATCCGGGGATACACCTAGAGATGTTGTCTATATATTTATTAATTTAGGCTGTTGCCCCGTGCAGCACTGCCTCAGGCGAGGGTGTGGGGTGGAGATGTATTTATATATTTGAGGCAGGCGAGCATATGGGAGCAGTTGTCCCTTGTCTGCAAGGGCCACGCTACAGAGTCCGAGGTGCAGCTGGGCCCGAGGGACTGTAGGCAGATGTGCACAATGTTTGCGGGATTGCTAACCTCGGGTACTCCCGCTCCGGGGCTGCTTTGCCAAGACTTTTTTTTTTTTTTAACACGGAAAGAGCGCATCATCTTCCCTTTGGACAACCTCAGTTGTCTTACCCCCAGGAGCACAGACTGTTTTCTTGCCGGTGGCGTTGAACAGAGTTCAAGGACATCTGTGGAGCCGCCACCCTCTGTCTTCTTAGATGTAGCTAGTGCCGAGAGACTTATCGAAGTCTGCCCAACCTTTAGGCTGCTCTTCTAACCTGTTGTGCGGGCACTGAGCCTGCTGCAGATAGGCTGTGTGTTTTCTTTCGAAGACTGAGGCTTTTATTTGAAGACTGCAGCGGATGTGAATCCCTGTAAGGGTGTGGGCCAGTGGTCATTCAGGAACTGATCCTGGGCACCTTCCGCCTTTGTTTCGAAGGGCTGCTGGAGGATCGATGGCAGAAGCTGCCTGCTCTAGCCCAGGTCCTGCGTACTGGTGGCTGTGTTGATGCCACGGGTCTGTTCTGCTGACCACCGGAGCTGGCTGCGGTTAGTTTAGACGCTACCTGGGGTCCAAAGCAGGCTGTAAATATGAGGACTGGTTGGTGGAGACCACAACTGGGACTTGAACATGTGACCTTCTGCTTCCGAATACACTGGTTCTCCTAGGACAAGCAGTGCACTGCACCACCATGTTCTCACTATGTGTTCTCACTGGGTTGGCAGGAGCCCGAGCTGGGATTTGAACCTGTGACCTTCTGATCCTACAGGCACTGGCTGTGTCCGCTGCACCACACTGTGGAGTCGATTTGCTGATAGCAGGAGCTGCCCACTAGCATTGGCTCATGTATGAGCTGCCCACTAGCATTGGTTCTGCCTGTGGTCCAAGGATGGATGTGCTGATGCCATGGGTCGCGCACAGGGACCTGGTGGTGAGTGTGCCCTTCTGATGGCCATTTTGCCCGTGCTCTAACATTAGGCTACTGCTCCACTCCACTACGCTGGAGGCCCAGCAGGAGAGCCATGAAGTATGTGTTCTGCCTGAGCAAGGGTTTCCTTTGTCTAGTTGCGGTCAGGGTACCCCTGGCAGGCAGTCGCTAAGGCACAAGGAGTCTTAATAAGTGCTATGCCTGTTAGCAGGGGCAGAGTGATTTTAGAGTGACCGGCCAGCGGCAAAAGGCAACTTTCCCTCGACAACGGGCCTGTGAAGAGGAGTTCCCTCCTCCTCAGAACCTGGAGGATGCCTGGACAATACCTGCATACTGAGCTGCTATTTGCCGAGCTGCTGCCTCACTGACTGGCAGGACCAGGAGGCATGATGAAGCGCCCAGGGCAGGGGGCTAGGTGAGGGATGAAGGATACCTGCTGTTAGTTCCCGCAGCAGAGCTCTTAGCGTCGGCCTTCTTGTAAGGCAGTGAGCAGAATATGCCTTCAGCCCTCAGATTTCGATTAGCATATGCACTGCAGCGGGAAGCAGGGACTGTACTGCCGCGGGAGCAGTACAGAAGTGCAAAGCAGTGCTGTAGCGGGAGGCAGGAATTGTAACGGGAATGCAGAATGCTACTGCTTCTGCTGCTGCTGTGATTTCAACGCCGGTGTCCAGAGGGTCGGCGTGGTCCTTGGCCATGCCTCTGCGCCGAACAGTACCGCGGGAGTGCGAAGCAGTGCTGTAGCGGGAGGCAGGAATTGTAACGGGATGCAGAATGCTACTGCCTCTGCTGCTGCTGTGATTTCAGCGCCGGTGTCCAGAGGGTCGGCGCGGTCGTTGGCCATGCCTCTGCGCCGAACAGTACCGCCGGTGGAGGGAGTGTCTCCAGTGTGAGTGGCTTCTCCGATTGCCTAGCTGCTTCTGCGCCGGTGTTCGGAGGGCCGGCGCGGTCCTTGGCAATGCCTCTGCGCTGAGCAGGACTGTCAGGCTGACTGGGAGAGTCTCCTGCGAGTGGCTCCTCCTTCTCTGATGCAGGATCGGCGCTGACCAATGGCGCCGCAGGGGGAGGAGCCAGGAGACGTGATGTCATCGACCAAGATGGCGACCGCCATAGGAGCCTCGTGGCTGGTCGAACAGGAGCTGTTTGGGCTGCGGAGCAGGCAAACAGAGGTCGGGGTTTCGCGGCCGGGGATGGAGGCCCGAGAGCACATCCCGTTTCTAAACATGCAGAGGGTGTGGCTTGCAGGGCATCCTGGCGGACCAAGATGGCAGTCTCCATGGGCCACACGTGCGAAGAAGTCCCGGAGCGTAGGAGCCCAGGGACAGAGGCCACACATGTGCGAAGGTCCCCCGGTCGCAGAGGGTGTTCCGGGCTGCCTCGAGGGTTTCTTCTTCAATTCCATCGGAGAGGAGAGAGAGGTAAGAGGATGGCTTACCATCTGAGATGAAGCTGGTCGAGGACGGAGGCCTTCTTAGGCACGTCCTGATCTGCCGCGGCTACTTGAGCCTCATTTTGAGTACCACTCTTGCGGTATGTTGACTGCCTCAACAGCAGTGGTGACAGTAAATATAATGCCTCAGAAGCCTTATTCATCAGGCCCACTCGCTGCGGTGGAGGCCTGTTAGAGGGCTGGCCGGAAGGTACGCCCTGGGGCTGGCCGGGAAGGAGGCCTGTTAGAGAGCTGGCCGGGGACGGAGGCCTGTGAGGCACGTCCTGGGCTGCTACACTGTGCTGTTTCCCTTCTAGCTCCAAGTCCTGGAGATCTTCTCCTGCAGACTGTTCCCTCTGAAGAAGTAAGAACAAGGCATAAAACAGTTTAAACAGATGTAGATAAGGAGTTTTCCTGATGATTTAAATTAATTTTAGGTGGAGAGTATCAAAATCCGTTTTGCAGGCAAGGCGGAAGAACTGAAACTGGCTAGCTAGGGGCGGGCAGAGGGGTGGGGCCAGTTGGCCCATGCTCAGAAGGGCAAAAGCCCTTCTGAGCTATGGAGAGTACTTCCGTCTCGGCGCCGTCGGATGACGTCACCAAGTGTGGCTGACTCATCCTGCTTGTCCTAGGAGAACTTTGCACTTGTCCAGATTAAATTTCAACTGCCATTTGGACATCCGGTCTTCCAATTTATCAAGATCCTCTTGCAATTTTTCACAGTCCTCTTGTGTTTTAACAACTTTGAATAATTTTGTGTTATCTGCAAATTTGATCACCTCAACTCATTATTTCCATTTAGGAAGATGTTAAAAAGCAGCCAAGCACAGATCCCTGGGGTATTCCACTATTCACCATTCTCCATTCAGAAAATTTGCCATTTAGCCCTACTGTCTGTTTTCTATCTTTTAACTAGTTTCTGATCCACAATACTACACTGCCTCCAATTCCATGACTTTTTAATTGGGCCAAAAGGTTCTCATGAGGGTCCTTTTTCAGAGGCTTTCTGAAAATCCAGGTATACTATATCAACTGGTTCACCTTGGTCTACCTGTTTATTCAAACCTTCAAAAAAATATAATAGATTAGTAAGACACAATTTTCCTTCACTAAATCGAATGTTGGCTTTCTCCCATTAAACCATCACTATCTACTTGTTCAGTAATTTTATTCTTATATTGGTTTCTACCATTTTGCCAGGTATCAATGTCAGGCTCACTGGTCTGTAATTTCCCAGTTCCACCCTAAAACCTGTTTAAAAAATTGGCATTACACTGGTCATTCTCTAATCTTCAGATAATACAGATGATTTTAATGATAGTTCACAGATTACTAATAGTAAATCTGCAATCTCATCTTTCAGTTTTTTCAATACCATGTATGTATCCCATCCAGTCCAGGTGATTTACTACTCTTCAGTTTATCAAATAGTTGTAATACATGCTCCCAATTTATCAATAATCTTTTCAATTTTTTCAACATATCACCTTTAAATACCATTTCAGGCATGGGTAACTTCCCTACATCTTCTTCAGTAAAGACTGAAGCAAAGAATTCATTCAAACTCTCTGCTATGGCCTTGTCTTCCCTTAGTGCCCCTTTTGCCTCTCTATTATCTAATGGTCCAACTGACTCTCTCACAGTTTTTTTGCTACAAATGTATTTGAAAAAGTTTTTATTATGCATTTTTGCTTCCACAGCAAGCTTTTTTTTCAAATTTTCTCTTTGCCTGTCTTATCAATGACTTGCATCTAATTTGCCAGTGTTTATATTGTTTCCCGTTTTCATAATTTCACTCATTTTTCTATTTCCTGAAAAATGCTTTATTGGCTACAACAGCTTCTTTGACCTTGCCTTTAAACCATGCTGGCAGTTTTTTGGCCTTCCTTCTATTTTTCTTAAAGCGTGGAATACATGTGGTCTGGGCTTCCAAGATAGTATTTTTAAACAACACCCATAATTGATGTAAATCCTTAACCTTTGCAACTGCTCCTCTTAGTTGTTTCTTAACTATTTTCCTCATTTTATCATAGTCTTCCTTTTGAAAATTAAGAGGTAGTACTGTGGATTCCCTTGCTGTCCTTCCATTTATTATATCAAATGCAATCATGCTATGATCACTGTTGCCACTATTGTACAAATTATATTGTGATCATAGCATAGATCAAATTGCTGGAAGAGTGTTATTATATGTTAAAGAGAACATAGAGTCAAGCAGGATTAATGTTTTGCTGAAAACAAAATGCAGTGTAGAATTATTATGAATATAAATTCCATGTTAGAAGAAAGTAAGGAATAGTAAGTAGTAGGGGTGTACTATGGTCCGCCTGGCTGGAATAAACAGACAATGATGGAATACTAACAGAAATTATGAATGCTAACAAAATTGGCAACACAGTAATAGTGGGTGATTTGAATTACCCTAGTATTGACTGGGTGAATGTCACATTAGGACATACTAGGGAGATAAAGTTTCAAGATTGAAATAGATTTCTGCTTCGTGGAACAGCTAGTTCAGGAACTGTTTTGAGGGGGAACTATTTTGGATCAAATCCTTAGCAGACCACAGATCTGGTATGAGAGGTGATGCTGTTAGGATCACTAGGCAAATTTGATTTAATAAATGGAGGGCGAACACCAAGGAAATGTACTGCACTACCCAGGGGTGAACCAGGAAACTACAGACTGGCAATCTTGACCTCAGTGCCAGGAAAAATATTAGAAACCATTACAGCATAAAGAACAAAATTGCTGAACATATGGATAGTCATGGTTTAATGGGACAAAGCTAACATGGATTTAGCCGGGAAGTCTTTCCTCACCAATCTGCTACATTTTTTGAAGGTGGGAATAAACAGGTAGATAAAGGTGAACTGGAGGATATAGTGTGTATCTAGATTTTCTGAAAGCCTTTGACAAGATCCCCTATGAGAGATTTTTGAGGAAATTAAAAAGTCATGGGATAGGAGGCAGTATCCTTTTTGGATTGGAAACTTGTTAAAAGGTAGAAAACCGAGAGTAGAGCTAAATGGCCAATTTTCTCAATGGAGAAAGGTGAACAGTGGAATACCTCAGAGATCAGTGCTAGGTCCGCTGCTTTTTTAATATTTATGGAAATGGGAACAATGAGTGAGGCGATCAAATCTGCAGATGACATAAAATTATTCAACGTAGTTAAATCACAAGAAGATTGTGAAAAATGAGGACCTTAAAAAATTGAGAGACTGAGCATCCAGATATCAGATGAAATTTAATGTGGACCAGTGCAAAGTGAAGTGGGATATTAGAAGGGACGTCTAGAATGAATCTGAAATGTCCAGAGCAGATATCAAAAAACCCTGGGGAGTGGCAGCAGTGAAGGGAGGCACACATAAGTGACTTCTGAAATCGCTCCGGCTCCACCCTGAAAAATGAAGTTCCCAGTGACTGGTTCTGGAGACGGACCTTGAGCAGATAGCAAGGCCAGGTACATGGACGTTTTGGCACCAAGGATGTCTATAAACCTGGCTTTCTAAAATGGCTCCAGGGATGTCTCCATGATTTGCATGTCTAGGTGCCCATTTTCAGATGTCCAGCTCATGAATAGGACTTCTAAAATGACCCCTTTAAAGACTAAGGACTAAAAATCCAAATTATAGCTACACGCTGCAAAGCTCCACATACAGGGTTATTACCCAGGGAAAGGCTGGCTACATGAGAGTATGGGTCAGCCAGTGCATAGCAGATGGTGGGTGAAGAAGTATGATAGATGTAGTGCTATCAAGATCAACAGAAGATGTTTGCTTCTGGGGTGTGAGCACTCAGACCAGTGGGAGTCCAGGACTAAGAAAAGACACTCAAGTAACAGCCAGCATAGTGTGCAGAGAGTCACTGTCTATGTCTGCACAGCACAGACAGTGAAGGCCAGGAGAGAACGTATCTAGAGCTGGTTGAGGGAACCCATTTGTCCTACCTACTCTAGGGGCACATTGTATATCTAGGGTTTATTTTAAGTTGTAAATTTGGAAATGGGCTTCTGCTGTCCGTAATGAGTAAAACCAGTGAAATGTTTTCTCATGGGCGTCTAGACAAGAAGGTTTATATTCTAGGCCAATAGTATTTATTTGCTACTTTGCTATTGGAAAGTCATCCAGATGGCAACAGCATTTGCTAACCGGTTAAATCCTTCTCTGCCCGCTATACAGTGGCACTAATCAGTCATTGAATATTTCCACAGACTGCTGCAGAAATGTGTAGTCAGTTTCCGGGCTGTCCATGGGCAACACTGGTGAGAGGTGAGGAGCTACATTCAGCTACTCACTGCATAGACAAACTTTTTAAAGTAAGGACAGGTCAATGGTTGTCCTAACTTTATGCGGCTGCTGCCATCCAATTAGCAGCTGAATATCGCTGCAAACCGGATATTCAGCACTGGATGCCAGAGAGACTCTGGTGCTGAATATCCAGGTTTAGTTTCGGTGCAACGGCCAGGCACTTTAAAAACACCAACTGCCGCTGAATATGGATTCCAAGAATCGCTGGCTATATGTTTTGCGATGGCACTCATCTCTCTATATGTATATTCAGTGCTACTATTACTAATCATTTATATAGCGCTATAAGGCATGCGCGACACTGCACATATAGATGTAAGACACAGTCCTGCTTTTCAGAGCTTACAATCTAATCAAGACAAAAAGCATAGCAAAACTGGAGACTGGAGTATGGTAAGATACACATAAGTAGTGGACAAGAGATTGAGGAGCATCAGGATCCAAAAGCAGCCTCACAGAGGTGAGTTTTTAGCCTGGATTTGAATAGGGCTAGAGAAGGATCCCGATGTACTGACCCAAGCAGTTTGTTCCAGGCAAACAGAGCATCAAGGTGGAATGAACGAAGTCTGGAATTGGCAGTGGCAGAGAAGGGCACAGATAAAAGGGATCTGTCAGAGGAGCGGAGGTCCCAAGGACGAGTGTAGAGTGAGATAAGAGAGGGTAGGTAGTGAGGAGCCGCGGAATGAATGCACTTGTAGGTCAGCTGGAGAAGTTTGAACTGGATGTGGAAATGGATAGGGACCCAGTGAAGTGAATTGAGAAGAGGGGTTACATGAACATAGCGACACTGGCAGAAGATTAGCTGTGTAGTTGAGTTTTGAAAAGACTGAAGGGGAGATTCAGAAGGAGACTAGTGAGGAGCAGGTTACAGCAGACAAGACAAGAGGTGATTAGAGAATGGATACGATTCTTAGTAGCATGTATAAAAAGGAAGAGTTGAATTTTCCTGATATTATAGAGAAAGAAGCAGCAGGTTTTAGCTATCTGTGGATCATGGCACTGAATATACATATTAATACAATTTAAATAACGTGGCCCATATTTAAAAAAAATACTGATCACGGCATTTGAATATTGCACCATTAGTTTTATCTCACCATCTAATTAAGTCTAAAAGCCTATACTGTGACTAAGCTTCTCACACAGTATTGCCGCTGTCTTTTATCCTGATCTGAAGCACTATTACCTCCTCATTCCCTCTTGGCCCCCTTCCCTGGCATTTTTGCACTGTAGCAGTCCTGGCTTACAGTACAATTTTGTGAACTCTGCCATTCCTAAGAATCGACGTGCCCCTACCGATGTACCGTCATTTTGACCTGTAATCCTGCCTATAATTTGAATTCCTGCCCGTGTCATAGACCTTTGTCAGATTTACTCATGATTTAGTTCTACAGTTTATAATAAGATCTTTGCAATTAAACATCTTACTTAATGCGTTGGGCTGAATACTGTGGAGAGAGTAACTCATGCAACCCATCATAACATGTAGCGCTGTTATCTGGATAAGGGCTTTTAAATATTGGCCCATATATTTTAATATTTTTTGTTTATTCATTAAAGGTTGAATTATTATGGCTTCTGACTTTAGGTTTTAACTGATAAATACCAATCCAACACCCTGATACAGAGAAGAAATGGATGCTTAGTGGAAAAGCACTGGAAAACACTACTTCAATAATGCCTGAGTTTTCAACCAGCCCTGCAATGAATCTAATTCAATGTCACGTAACACACAGGCAGTGGACGAGATGAGAGCTGTCACTCCATATAGTAATGTGTCTATTGAGGGTGGGCTGCGATAAAGAGGCACCCTCACTATCACACAACCATCCTGTCCTCCTGCCGCTACAGAAAAATGCAAGACTGGACAACTTTATAGTGTTTTATGGAAATGATGAGCACTTTCACCTTCGAGTGGTAAATTATGCATTTGGAAATGATAAACATTGGAAGGCTGCCTTTTATTAGAAAAGAAACACTGAGAATGCAAGGCCGGGGAGTAAGCCAGGCCAGCCCTTGACATGGCTTGTTTATTAAATAACTTTTCTGATTATATTTTTTGTTCCTGGAGGTTGTATTTATGCTATGCATTTTTTTTTCATTTTATTGAAACATTTTGCCTAAGATTATTGCTGTACTTATGCATTCTGAATGTCTTCCTGACACATTGCTAGTTAGTGTGAAAAAAATAAGAGGAAAGTGATGATTTTTATTATGTTTGCCCTTTTTTATATGCAGGATACATTGTCATCTTGGAGCACATCTGTCCTATTCAGGAAAGATGACGTTTCCTTGTAGCTTGACTTTCTGTAATTAGATACTGTCTTTTGGCCAATAAGGAGACGCTGTTCATCAGTATTCTAATGTATGCGGAATCGACTTTATATGGGAGAAGATAAAAAAAGTTGTTAAGAACTTTCTATAAAATAAAAATGCTAAATGAAGGCAATTTTGCATATACCATTTTAAGTTCGATGTTGCTATAATAAAAACATATGGGCCAATTTTCAAAGATTGGGATATTTAAATGTCATGATATTTAAATATCTACAGGATATTCTATGGCAGTATCCAGATATCCTGCCACTGAACCTCCAGCTATGCAGCCAATAACCAGATGATGGCGATTTTCAGCACTGCCCAGGCTCTAGCCCAGTATTATCTGCATAGTGCCGAGACAGTCACTGTTGACATTTGTTAAAGGCTCAATTCTTAGGGCTTCTGATTTTAGATTTTGCCTTGTTCTACTTCTGGTGCTCACCCTTTCAGTGTAACTCTGAGCTGGATGGCATTTGCAGGTGCAGGTCCTGGTTCTGGTATCACTGAGTTGCTGAGTTGCTGAGATGTTTTCCTGGTTCCTCACTTCTCCTTGGAGTAGTTGGCTGTGTAGACTCCTTGACTGCTTCTCCTTTCCAAGGATGGAACTGCTTGCCGCCATGCTGGCAGGGTTTCAACCGTCACACAGGAAACTTGGTGTAGACTTTGGTCCACGACACCGTTGAATCCCTCTGCTCTCTCCTCTTGCAGCTCCTAACCCTCTGGCTCCATCCTGGTGATATGAGGGCTTGGGGATGACCACAGCCACCTGTCTCACTCCATCCTTCTTGGTGCAGTGATGAGGAGCAAAAGACAGGGTGTGGTTTATATATCAGTTGAATTTTCCCTCCAAGAGGAATCTCCTTCCATTATGAAGTCACTGGTTAGAAGGTACCTCCCCTATTTGGGGAAAGTACTAGGTTACGCTGTAGTAATTTAGTAGAACCACTGGAAGTATCTGCTGCTTAAAGGAGCAGAACCTAAGACATCTCTATACCTTGACTACCACTATATGATTGTACAAATAATTATTAGCATATACAATTACATCAGCTTTTCATAAACAATCCCTGGCATATTTATGTCATTTTTATTATCTAACTAGTTAACATGCTTTCTAGCATGCAGTAACTGGTCACAGTAGACACTAATATATTGCGATGCCTCCACTTGGGCCCAAGAGCTTACAAGCTGGAAATGGCCTTATGTGTCCTCCTTTGAATAAAGTTCCCTTTGTTGTCACCAGGGTATTCTGGGACTTGTAGTGATTTTTACTTTTGAAGGACAAATGTAGTTGTGAGTCGGTGGTTGTAAGGCAGCAAGAAAATTTATTGTGGGGATTTCCAGGGCATTCAAGTTCAGTACACAAACAAGGCAAAAGGATACATCTCCAACGTAAAGAATAAATCAGGATAGTGAGAATGACGTAGCAAAACCTTTTCCACTGTTCAGCTGTTCTGCTTCTCTCACACACTCACACCGAGGACTGCCTCGTGTGGTCAGCTAACAGCAACACAGGTAAACTTATAACAGCTGTGGTTTTCTTTTGAAAGCAAACTTCTTCAAAGCACTGCTTCTTAACTTCAGCAAATAATTAAACTCAGTGAAACATAGCATTAACTTTCCTCAGCTTAAAGCAGGAACTGCCCTTATTTTCCTATACGGTTGCACTGATTCTCAGTTCCATTCAACACTGCAGAATCTTCTCTTAAAGATAATGAACAGTCCATTGGAATGGGATCACATTCACAATTAGGCAAACAAGAATCTACTTGCATTCCTTCTATAGCACCAGGACAAACATTCTCTCTCAGGATTATAAGCTTTCTCAAACTTTCTCTCCTTCAAGAACTCCTGGAATTGGTTCCACAGCAATTCAGCTTGTACCGGCACCTTGGTATTAGGGGAGTGAACCTTTTCCTCAGAAAACAGCTTTCTTAGTGCTTCTAGCTTTGGAGTTTCAAAGGCTGTGCTTTTATCAGGGCTATGGCTTTTCTCATAAAAACTCTCTACCCACTTCTTAACAGTAGACGGTGAGGATTCATCTTCCTGGCCTTTAGAAATGGCAAATTGTCTCTCTGCTGAATTATCAGTAATGAAACTGCTGGCTTTACCTTGGGGATGTTTCCTCAGACAAACGCTGATTTCTTTCCTCCTGGGTTCCTCCAGGCTCTGAAATACAGCTTCCTTAGGTCCTTCTCCAGTCCCTCTTAGGTAGATTTCCTCTGGCTTTCTCCTCCAGCTAAGCACAGCTTCACCTTCTCTCTCTCCTCTCTCACCTCTCCAATTCCAACAGCTGTTTCTGTTCCTTTCTCCATGTCCACCACGATGTCCTCCTGTACCTTTTGTACTCCTTGTATCTCCCGTACGTGGTCCGGTTTCTCTTGTGCTACTTTTGCTCTGCTCTGCTCATGGTTTTAAACACTGCTGCCTGCTGGGCATTCCCTGTTCTCTGCACTTGTGTGACCAATCATCAGGGAAGCCTGTTTCCACCCCTGAGCTAGGGCGTGGCCTGACCTTAGCAGGGAGCTGACTTTTCCTCTGATCTGGCTTGTAATTCCCCTGCACGTGTGCACTGTCATTCACTTCAAAGGGGAAACTAGGATTTTCTTCAAGTTCCATGTCTTCCTGAGAGCTTTCATCACTACAGTATAGACATGTCAGCTACCGACTGCTAAAACGCACATTAACTGTGTGGAGAGTGGGCAGGTTAGGGGCAGAGTGTGGGTGTGGAAAGCACATTACTGCACAATCACCGTTAACGTGGCAATTATCACAGGGCACCTAATGATACCCCTATGGGTATTGCTAAGTGTACCCGCATTAATTGTGTTGCATGTTAATGTACTTATCGCGCATTAACTTCCAGAGCCATGCTTTTATGCTCCTGACAGATAACGCAGAGGTTCTGTATTTAACACGTGTTACAAAACCAGGATTTATAGAAACATAGAAACATGATGACAGAAATAGACCACATGGCCTATCTAGTCTGTCCTTCCATAACAACAACTACAACAGTCCAATGGAAACATAGAAACATGATGACAGAAAAAGACCACATGGCCTATCTATAAGTAAACCCCATGTGGGGATCAAACCTGCAACCTATGGTGTTACAACACATGTCCATAACCACTATCCCAAACAACCATTTAGCAGAGGGGCCCCTAAATCTTTAGTTAAATTCAGTTCAGTTTCACTCTTGCATATGGTAATATTATAATTAAATGACTGCTTTCAGTATGACATATATTCAAAATAATCTTAGCCTGAACTGTGCATTTATTTTTTTTTTCCTTTTTTCAAAGCTTGTATTGGTAGTTTGGTTTGGCAGATGGGACATGGATCATTTAAATTAGATTTTATTGGACTCTTATATAGACCATAATTGTGATCATTATTCATTTTTACTGTGATTCAGACAGATCCTCTGTTTAGATATGATGATATTATGATGAGACAAGCCCCATGTAACTTATTAAGGAGCAGACGTGCTTGACTAAAACAGTTTTACTGCTGAAACAAGGAGTTGGATTGGATTAATAAAAGGTATATTACTGAGGCATGATGGATAATTTAAGATCCTGCCTTTCAGTCTAAAGCATTGCTTCCCAAACCTGTTTTGGGGATCCCTCAGCCACTTGAATTTTCAAAATATTCACAGTTAATATGCATTAGAGATAAACTTATGCTTGGTTTCACATTTATGCATATTTTTCCAATACATAGTCATTACAGATATCCTGAAAACCCTACTGGTAAGAAGTAAAAAAAAATTGTGGATGCCTTCGAAGATGCATTACTTAGACAAATGCTGATGGAACCAACTAGGGAAAGATCAATTTTGGATTAAGTGCTCACCAATGGAAATAGCATGTCAAATATCCGGGTGGGTGCACAGGTGAGCAGCAGCAATCATCACATGGTGTGGTTTGAGATAACAATTACAATTACCCCGGTTTTCCAAGTTTTTCTTCCTGTTCCATGTAAAAACAGATATATGTATCTTATCTGATGTTTTGTAGTTCTATGTAAACCGCGCTGATAATAAATAGTGCGGTATATAAAAATGTTAAATAAAATAAATAATAATAAATAAAAGCCAAGGTGGAGTCCAATCACAGCAAGCTCAAAGTCCTAGACTTCAAAAACGCGACTTCAGTAAAATGGCAAAGCACCTGAAGGAGTTGGCAGGGTGGGAGGGGATAAGGGAAGTGGAATTGCAGTGGACTAAACTAAAGGAGGCAATAAAATGGGCAACAGATACTTTACAGTATGTAAGGAAAGTAAATAAAAATGAAACCTATTTGGTTCTCCAAAGAAGTGACTGCATAAATAATGGCAAAAAACACAGCTTTCACAAAATTCAAAACTTTGGAAACGGAGGAACACAGAAAAGAATACAGGATCAAACTAAAAGAGAAAAAAAAAGAAATAAGGATGGCAAAATCAAAGGTAGAAGAAAAAATGGCTAAAGATGTGAAGTGTGGTGACAAAACGTTTTTCAGGTATATTTGGGAGAGGAGGAAGATCAGAGGTGGAATTGCAGGACTCAAAAGTGCCGAGAACAGATTTGTGGAAATTGACATTGAAAAAGCAAAAATGCTAAAAAAATACTTTTGTTCTGTTTTTACTAAAAAAGATTCTGGAGAAGGACCACCTGTGATTGACAAATATACAAATGGGAATGAAATAGATAACACACCATTCACAGAAGATGATGTGTTTGAAGAGCTTGCAAATCAAGCCATGGGACTGGATGGGATACATCCAAGGATACTGAAAGAACTCAGAGAGGTTTGTGCAGGGCTGTTAAGGGATGTTTTTAATAGATCCTTGGAGACAGGAGAAGTTCCACAGGACTGGAGAAGGGCTGATGTGGTACCTCTTCATAAAAGTGGTAATAAGGAAGAAGTGACAAACTACAGGCCAGTAAGCCTTACCTCGGTGGTGGGAAAAGTAATGGAGGTGTTCCTGAAGGAGCGAATAGTAGAATTTCTCGAAACCAATAGGTTGCATGATCTGAAGTAAAATAGTTTTACCAAAGGACGATCTTGCCAGACAAATCTGATTGAGTTCTTTGACTGGATGACCAGAGAACTAGATCAAGGGCATGCGATGGATGTGATCTACCTGGATTTCAGCAAAGCCTTTGATACTGTTCTTCATACGAGACTTATCAATAAACTGAACAGCCTAGGGATGGGTCCCAAGGTGGTGAACTGGATCAGAAAATGGTTGACTGACAGACGACAGAAAGTGATGGTAAACGAAACTCACTCGGATGAAAGGAAGGTTATTAGCGGTGTGTCCCAGGGTTCAGACCTGTGACCGGTACTGTTCAATGTATTTGTGAGTGATATTGATAAAGGACTGAACAGAAAAGTCTGTCATTTTGCAGATGACATGAAAATTTGCAAAAGAACGGACTCTCCTGAGGGAGTAGATAACATGAGGAAAGATCTATAAAAGCAGGAAGAATGGTCTAATGCTTGGCAGTTAAGATTTAACGTGAAAAAGTGCAGTGTCATGCACTAGGGAAGCAGAAATCCAAAGGAATTGTATGCAATAGGGGGCAAGAGGTTGGTGTGCATGGACCAGGAGAAGGACGTCGGAGTGATTGTTTCTGAGGATCTCAAGGTGGCGAAACAGTGTAGCAAGGCAGTGGCAAAAGCGAGAAGGATGCTGGGTTGCATTCAAAGTGGAATTACCAGCAGAAAGGAAGAGGCACTAATGCCATTGTACAAGTTGCTGGTGAGGCCTCATTTGGAATATTGTGTTCAGACCATATCTTGCAAAGGATATAAGAAAACTGGAAATAGTTCAGAGGAAGGCGATCAAAATGATTTGGAGCCTGTGCCAGAAGACGTATGAGAAGACACTTAAAGACCTAAACATGTACACTCTAGAAGAGAGGAGGGAGATATGATTCAGACCTTTAAATACTAAAAGAGTATTAATGAACAAACAAACCTCTTCCAAAGACAGGGAAGCTGTAAAACTAGAGGGCATAACATGAAGCTGCAAGGGAGTAAACTGAAAGGCAATGTCAGGAAATACTTTTTCACCAAAAGGGTGATGGATGCTTGGAATGCCTTCCCTATGGAAGTGATGGGGGCAAATACAATGACAGAATTCAAAATGGCATGGGACAGACACAGTGGATCCCTTTATAGCAACAGGATAAACTCAAAATAAACATAACTCTCTCTTATATCTCAACAAATAGGGGTGACCTGCGTGGAACAGTGGGTACACCCCTAAGCAAAGGCATGGGGAGGGGTGACCTGCACAGAGCGGCAGGTGCACCTACTCTTGCTGCCTTGCTGGGCAGACTAGATGGACCATGATGGTCATTATCTGCCATCATATACTATGTTACTATGTTACTGACTGTATGGTCACCAAGATAGGCTTCAGAAGCCCTGATCTAAGGTCTTTAATAATGGGTTTCTCCCAATTTGGGGATAAAGATTAATTCCTCCCGTTTAAAAGGTAGACAGTGATTTAAGCAGTGGTGACTGACATGTTCCTTTTGGATGAGCTGGAACAAGCTCAATCTACCAATTACTTTTACATTTTTATAGCAAAACCCTCCCAGATGTGTAGGAACTATATATCATCTTGCAGATGTCTTGTAACTAGAAATGCATCAGTGTATTTGACTTGGAAGGTGAATTTTAGCTTAGTTCATTTCTATGGAAATGTAATGAATTGTTTAAAAAAGTGTGAGAGTGGTAAACAATAGGTTAAGGTCAGGGAATAGAAAGGTAAAATCTGGTGGGAGTGAGAGAGGAGAGGGCTGAATTCTGGGAGAAATGGATGAGAAGAGGTGAACACTACTATAATGTAATTATCTAAAAGTTCTCTTTACACATGTAACTTCCACTTTGTTCGATGTAACTCAGTTGTTTTATGTAAACCGCTATGATTTATTGATATGGCGATATAGAAAACACTAAAATAAATAAATAAAATAAATAAACATAGAAACATAGAAATATGACAACAGAAAAAGACCACATGGCCTATCTAGTCTGTCCTTCCATAAAAACTACAACAGTCCCCTTTTTACCTTTAGAGATCCTCTGTGTTGGTCCCATGCTTTTTTGAATTCAGTTACTGTCCTCATCTCTACCACCTCCACTGGGAGACTATTCCATGGATCCACTACTCTTTCCGTAAAGAAATATTTCCGCATATCACTCCTGAATCTATCTCCCTTCACCCTCATCCCATGTCCCCTCGTAGCAGAACTTGCTTTCAATTGAAAGAGGCTCTCTCCCTGAACATTTATGCCACGGAGGTATTTAAACATCTCAATCATATCACCTCTATCCCGCCTTTCCTCTAAGGTGTACATATTAAGATCCTTCAGTCTGTCCAAGATTCAGAGGGATTGATTGCCTGAGGATGGATGTTGGGGGAGTTGAAAGAGGCAAGGGATAATGCTGAAGAAGGTGAATTCTAAGGAAGGATGAGAGCTAGGGGGTCAATTCTCGGAGAATTAAAAGTTGGGGTAAATAACGGAGAAGCTGATCTGGGGATAGTCTATGGCCCAGGCATTATAGATAGCTAAGGGGGAGTGAGGGATGAGATAAAGGGAACTATTTATTTATTTGGCTGTGCTTTTATACTTCTTTTCACCAGGTCAAAGTGGTATACATTCAACAAGAGGGTACATCGAATACGTAGAATGTCAACTTATGTATAGTAAAACAAACATATATAATGAGAGGGTCATTCTTCACCACGTTTAGTGCGGATATGTGTCCGGTTTAGATATATAGCCCCTGCTAAATTCCAGGGGCCAATTCCCAACTCAAAGCTCCCTGCATATATAGAGGAGACATGCGGGGTGCTCTGGATGGGTATGGGAGGGGGGCCTCAGAAGGAGACTGGGTGGCATGGAGGTGGAACCATGGCCCCAGACATAAAGGGCCAATTCCGGTCACAGCCCTGTACATCTGGGGGAGCAAAGATGGCCAGGGGACTTATTCCATCTCGGAGGTGGAATAAGTCCCCCCCCAGTCAGTGCAATTGGCTACATTAGCTCGCACACAGCAGGTGAGGAGCAGCAGGGGGTTCCTCACAGCCCGATCCCGGCCTTGGCAGGCCCATTCAGGGGTCTGGCAGCAGGAAAATCATCATGTAAAAATCTGTGGGGTTTGGGGCTTCTGCATGGCATCCCGGTGCTACAGAGACTGGACTCCATGCTACCGGCCGCCATGCAGAAGTATTGGAAGGGCTAGGCAGGGGGTATTCTGGATGTGCAGTGGGCCTGAATCAGTGCACGTCCTGCCAGTTCAGGCCAATTTTACCCAATTCTGCTCCCTCAGGGATGTCTAGCTCCCTCAGATACAGAATTGGGTGCAAATCCGGCCCATCCAGATTTTGGATATCCAGACGGGCCAGACGGGCCCTGTTCAGAATTGGCCTCCGAGTGTATTAGGTATGTACAAGTGAATGTGAGCTATTGTGATTACAAAGGATCATATGAGTGGAAAGGAATTGAGTGTGACAATGTGACGAGGCCAAAGTGTTCAAGGAAGAGATGAGTTTTCAGCTGGTTGCGGAAGGTAAGGCATTCTGTGGTACTTCTGAGTTTGTCAGGGAATGAGTTCCAGAGGGTTGGTGCATGGAGTTTGAAAGATTTTGTACAGATTTGCTGGTTGCTTTTTGTTTTACTTTGGGGGATGACTAGGGTGTTCCTGGTGGTTTGCCTGCTGGCCCTGTTGGATTGAAAGGTGTGGGTGGTGTTTGAAGGTGGAAGGAGGAGTGTCCTTTTAAGGCTTTATTAGTCATCAGGATGGTCTTGTATTTGTACAACTGTTTAGTGGGACCCAATGGAATTGCTTGAGGATGGGTGTAATGCGTTTATATTTTGGGGCTGCTAGTATAATGTGTGCTGCTGTATGTAGAGCTGTGCATAGTGGTAGGATGGTTGATTGTGGAAGTCCTTGATATGTGGAGCTTCAGTAGTCAAAGTGTGGAAGAGTTATTGCTTGCAGGGCTGATCTATAGTCAGGGGGGCTTAGGAGTGGGCGTAGATGTATTTATTTATTTATTTAGACAGTTTTTGTATAATCAAAGCGGTCACAGCACAATTGGGGGATACATTTAACACGCAGGGATATGAGACACATACACTAATACTTACAGGGAACATGGGCAATGGAGGGTTAAGTGGCTTGCCCAAGACCACAAGGAGC
Source organism: Ichthyophis bannanicus (assembly GCA_033557465.1). NCBI lineage: Eukaryota > Metazoa > Chordata > Amphibia > Gymnophiona > Ichthyophiidae > Ichthyophis > Ichthyophis bannanicus. The sequence continues at coordinate 72,359,308 of CM066049.1, read as the reverse complement.
ATCTGTGGGACTAGAAACCCCAGTCCTTCCGGCCCAAGGTTGCTGTCCTCTAGTGGGATTTGAACCCCCGACCTTCCGGTCTGAAGTACCTTGCCCCAACCACTAGGCTACTCCTCCCTAGAGTTCAGAGTTTGTAGTAGATCACTCTGATGGTGCTCTTACTTGCTGCTTGAATGTGAGGTTCTGGTCCAAGGTGACGCCGAGATATTTCACTTCTGGTTGGACCTTATCTTGGGTGTCATTTAGTATAATGGAGGTGGGCAGCGAGAATGTTTTGTCTTTGGTGAAGAATAGTGCTTATGTCTTTCAGTAGTTGATAGCAAGGTGAAATAGAATAAGAATCTGAGAAAGGTATTCAGGGAGAACTGGTATGGTAAAGACAGCGGGCTAAAATATAGGCATACTGGAGAGGAATTAAGAAGAAGAGTAACAAACCTTTTGTTAGGACAGTAAATAAAAGTAAGAGGTAAAGGAAGCTGGTTCTTAAAAGAAATAGCTGAAAAGGTAAGGGAAAAGAGGTTAGCCTTCAAGAGAACGTAGAAAGAAATCAAGCAACAATATATGGAAAATCTAGGAAAAGTTGGAAAAGTAGCAAGGAAAGAGAAGATGCAAATGGAATTAAAAATAGCCAAGACAGTAAAATGGGGGGACAAAACTATTTTTAGATTTCTTACTGACAGGAGGAAGTACAAAAATGGTACTGTCAACCAGGTAGACAAAGGTAAGCCGGTTGATATAGTGTATCTGGATTTTCAGGAAGTCTTTGACAAGGCCCCTCATGACTTAAAAAGGATATAGCAGAATTAGAAAAGGTACAGAGAAGAGCAACAAAAATGGTAGAGGATGGAAGGATATCCCTAAGAGGAGAGGCTTAAAAATGTTAAGGCTCTTTAACATGGAAAAGAAATGGCTGAGGGGGGATATGATAGAGGTCTATAAATTAAGGAATAGAGTGGAATGGGTAAATGTAGATCAGTTGTTTATGCCATCAAAAAGTAGAAAGTCTAAACATGCAATGAATCTACAATGTAACCCATTAAAGACTAATAAGAGAAACTCTGGAATTCATTACCGGAGGATGTAGTAAAAGCTGTTAGTGTAACTGGGTTTAAAAAGGTTTGGACAAATTCCTGGAGGAAAGGTCCATAAACCATTATTAAGGAGGACCCAGAAAATCCACTGCTTACCCCGGGACGAGCATTGTGGAACCTATGTACCTTTTTGGGAACCTGCACGGTACTTGTGACCTGGATTGGTCACTGTTCGAAACAGGATACTGGGTTTGATGGTCCTTGGTCTGACCCAGTATGGCATTTCTTATACTGTTATGAAGGGTGAAGGTAAGGAATGATGAAGATAAAGCAGAATTGCTTAACAAATATTTCTGTTCTGTGTTCATAGATGAAAGGCTAGGAGAAGGACCTAAGAAAACAAACACAAATAGGAATGGAAATGAGATTGTATTTGTGAGGAGCTAGCTAAACTAAAAGTAGGCAAAGTGATGGGGATAGATGGGATACATCTGAGAGTATTGAAGGAACTTAGGGAAGTTGTGGTGACTCTTCTATCTAACATTTTCAATGCTTCTTTAGAGTTGGGAGTAGTCCCAGAGGACTGAAGAAGGGTAGAACTGGTCCCTCCCTGAAAAAGTGGAAGTACTCTAGCCCTTTAGCCCAGTCACCCCTGAAAACCTGGAGAACATCATCCTTATCCTTAACACAATGACTCCCTCATGGATCCCTGCCCAGTAAGTTGGTTGAAAATTGCAAGAGTTGAACTAGCCCCACTCCTATGCAAGATGATACATCTTTTATTCACTCAAGGATACATGCCTACCAGAATAAAGACTGCATCCATCCACCCAATACTTAAAATCCCCAAGCTAGTGCCAAATGATCCAAGCTTATATAGGCCAATCTCAAGTCTACCCTTCCTGACAAAAATAGAAAAAGTGGTCCTACATCAGCTACAGATCACATCAATGCAAGCACTCCCCTGGGCCTACAGCATCACGGATTCCGACCTGGTCACAGAGTAGAAACTCTACTCACCTCACTCATGGACAGACTCACGAATAGTATAGAGAGCCCCAAGCAGGGATTCATCCTTATATTCCTGGATATTGTGGCAGTATTTGACACTATCTGACATCCTCCTACAGCACCTTCAGAACATTGGAATCCGTAATACAGCTTTGAACTGGCTTTGCTCCTATCTATCTGATCACCAGCAGATCATGCAATCAGGTCTCAACACTTCTGATCCTTAACTCAAACATTGGGAGTCCCCCAAGGTTCAGTATTATCAGCACTATTATTTAATATCTATAGTCAGCCGATTTGCGACATCATACGTTCCCATAATGTCTTCTATCACCTCTATGCAGATGACATTATGATCTATCATGCACCCACCCTTCTCCACCATAAACACAAATTTTATAACAATAACGAACTGCTTCAATGCAATCACTCACTGGTTATCAGAACACTGGCTCACCATTAATTACAAGAAAACAGGTACTCTTCATAAGGAGAGATTAATCCTTTTCCCCAACAACAATACTGAAGGTTGACAATGTAGACCTAACAGTTAACCAGGTGTTCGCTACCTTGGTGTCACCATTGACCAACACCTCACACTGCAGTCTCGCATCAACAAAACACAAATCATTTACAACAAACTGAGTCCTTCGACACTTTATGTCAAATGGTGGGATTTGATCTGAACTGGTTCCTGTTCGGATTGATCCTGCCACTGCCAGAAATGAGCGGGTGGCAGCATTGCCGGCCCCGCATGCTCAGGCCACTGGCAGTCACCGCAGGGCAGCAACTCCCTGCTAGCCCAACGGCCCAATCCTCCCACCTGCCAGTGGTTTGATGGCATTGGGGGCTTCCCGCGATGCTGCGGTCCTGTGATGCCATTAAACCACTGGCAGGTGGGGGGATTCCCGCCAGTGCAGTGCCGGCATCGGGGTGCTGTTTTTGACCTGGTTTGGCGAACGCAGCCTATGGCAGGAACTGATTTGTGAGAACTGGCCTGAACTGGCCGAATCCCACCATTGCTTACGTCCTCTTCTCGAGACACATGACTTCCAAACTGTTTTTCAAGCCATGATACTTCCACACTGACTAGCTATTGCAATGTTATCTTCCAAGGAATACCAAAACGTTCTCTACACCCTCTACAACTTGCTCAACATGCAGCTGTATGAATCCTCCTGGGTGTACCCAAATCGCACCACATCACTCCCATTCTAAAGGAGCTTCACTGGCTACCCCTGTACAGTCAGATCAAATACAAAATGCTGATAATTATATCACAATTTACCATCACACAACTTTGCAGTACTTACAGTCTATTCTAAAAAAACCCGGACAACAGACACAGAAGAAGCTGTGCACAAAATCTACTTGTCTTCCTCTATGAATTAACCAAAAGCAACCAAACAACCTGTGCTCATGTATTTTCACTTTACGTACCCGGCCTCTGGAACGCTTTACCAAAAAATATCAGATCCACCACTGAACTCGTACCATTTTGGAAATTTCTAAAGACTTTCCTGTTTAAAGAGCACCCTGAAGATATAACCTAAATCTAAACCACTATTGCAATCTGCCAAATATCAGCCATGTTTTAGCTCCAGTTTTTATGCTCACCTGATAGATAAAGCAGATGTTACTCCTCCCCCCCGTCCCTGTCACAATACTCTACTGTTAACTGAAAAATGAATCACTGTTACAATGTAGCCGTGATGTTATAATTGTTACAAGGTTATCCAAAATGTTATAGTTGCTAAATTATTATTACTATGCTCAAGGTAAGGTTCGCCACTTGGAGCAGACTCTCCACAGGTGGGAAGATCCAGTAGGGAGATAGAGTTGGTTCAAGGTGTTGACACTCTAGGCAGACTTTAAACCTTACAATCCTCCTTGGCTATCAAAATCTATTATTTAGCTTTGAATGTCATGCTCTCTACCTCCTCCCCCCACCCCCGAATTTGCCATCTTAGGTGACTGCCTAGTTTGCCTATTGGTTGGGTTGGCCCTGACCTGGAGAGAATGGGTTTAATCCCACTGATATAAAAGCAGAGCTGCAGTATTCTAACTTGGATGATAGGAAGCAAGAGCTGGGCCTGAATAAACTAGACTAGCTGAGTAAAGACTGGGCGACTGGTATTTTGAGTGAACTTTGTTTATAATAAACAACAAAGCAACAGAACAGGGGAGGGAGAAAAGTTCCTCTGTTCAAGAAGGTGGGAAGCAAAAGCAGAACTGGATTAGACTTCTGCTGCTGCTCTACAGCATACCAGCTCATGGAAGAAAGACTGGGTTGCTGTGGTAGTGAGAGCACTGTTTTTATAATAAGGGGTAAAAGCAAGACTTATAAGCTTACTGGCAATATAAAAAGCAGAGTGACATTTGATGCTACTGTGTTTCATCTCCTTGTGGAGTTAGAGTGGGAATAGTATGTAGATTGTAAACCCAGAGACTGTTGCTCTTAAAGAGACAATCTGCCTAGTATGACTGCATGATCATTGACATTCAGTTGCATTATTTATTTTTGTTGCTAAGCCTTACAATTGTTTTGTTACATCCTGATTAATAAAATAGTTGTATGTATTACCAGAGCTGCCTGAACCTGGCTTTTGGTATATAAATTTGGAGTTAAAAGGCATTATAGTCTGGAGGCAGGGTCAGTGCTCCTTGGGGTGACTCCTGGGATGGCTCCACAAAGTCTCCTATTCCTGTTCATCCCCTTGGTGTTTTCGCATTCACATCATCTGAATAGGTTGCTGCCTTATACTGTATGTTTCTTTCTGTTGTGACATTGCTTCTAATGTTCCTGTCTGTCTAACAGCTTAGACACTATGGGCCCGATTCTGGGATGCAGGTTACAGGGCTGCATGTCCTGGTGGGTCTTTACTAAAGAAGATGTAGGGAAGTTGCCCATGCCTGAAATGGTATATAAAGATGATGTATCAAAAGAATTGAAAGAGATATCAATAAATGGGGAAGATGTATTACAACTATTTGATAAACTGAAGAGTAGCAAATCACCTACACCAGATGGTATACATCCAGGGGTGTTGACAGAACTAGAATATGAGATTACAGACCAACTATTAGTAATCTGTGAACTATCATAGTACCTGAAGATGGGAGAATGACCAATGCAATGCCAATTTTTAAAAGGGGTTCTAGGGGTGATCCAGGAAACTACAGACCAATGAACCTGGTACCAGTACCCGGCAAAATGGTAGAAACCATTATAAAGAATAAAATTACTGAACGTAGGGACAGTCATGGTTTAATGGGAGAAAGCCAACATGGATTTAGCCAAGGAAGGTCTTGTCTTACTAATCTGTTATATTTTTGAAGGTGTGAATAAACAGGTAGACCAAGGTGAACTGGTTGATATAGTGCATCTGGATTTTCATAAAACCTTTGACAAAGTCCCTCATGAGAAACTCTTGGCCAGATTAAAAAGTCATGGGATTGGAGGCAGTGTAGTATTGTGGATCAGGAACTGGTTAAAAGAAAGAAAGCAGAGGGTAGGGCTAAATGGCCAATTTTCCCAATGGAAAAATGTAATAGTGTAGTACCACAGGGATCTGTGCTGGCTTCGCTGCTTTTGGACATATTCATAAATGACCTGGAAAAGGGAATAACGAGTGAGGTTATCAAATTTGCAGATGACACAAAACTATTTAAAGTTGTTAAAACCGAAGAGGATTGTGGAAAATTGCAAGAGGACCTTGATAAATTGGAAGACTGGGCATCCAAATGGCAGATGAAATTTAATGTGGACAAGTGCAAAGTTATGCACCTAGGAAAGAACAGCCCAATCTATGGTTACATGATGCAAGGTTCCACATTAGGAACCACCGCCCGGGAAAAGGATTTAGATGTCACTGTGGAGCTGATGGGTCTCCAGGATCGAACAGTAACCTGAAAGTACACATTGCATTTTTTTGTGTTTGGCAGAACCTTTTGTAAAATATCATGGAAAAGTAAACTTCCCAGCCTGGATACTCCATTTGGTGTTTACATCTTGGTCAATTAAGAGCAAGCCTAAATATATGACCCTTAGTTGCATGTTTACCAAAGATTAATGCACATTAGGTATAGTTAAAGCATGTTAAGTACTGTTAATACCCATTCATTTCTCAATTTAGGTCTTAAAACGTAAGGGCATGTTTACTAAAGGTTAATGTGCATTAAATTAACATGTGTTAACCTTTAGTAAGCATGCCCCTAAGTTTTAAGACCTAAATTTTGGCGAGTTTTCTGCTGAAAAATTAGGAACCTAAGTTTGACTGAAAACAAGCACTCAGCTCCATAGGTATCTATGTTAGTCTTCTAAATATTAGTCTCTGAGTTGGTGAAAGTACTCGACGGATTTAATTTCTTCTTTAGAATTCTCTGACATTTCACTTGTTTATTACACACCTTAGAAGAAATCTTTGCTGCCACACTCATTAGTACAGCCATACTTCTGGATCTCATGATATCTGAGTATATTTCCACTTCTCCATAATTTCACATACCTGTGTGCCTCCCACAAGAGCAAGAAACTTGGAATAGTTTTCCCTTTTAAATTAATCTAAGATAAGATTCTTGCTTAGATACTTTGATGGCTACTCCAAGCTCTACTCTCTATCTTGTAGCTCCAGAGACTCTGGCAGTATCCACAAACATGTTGCGGTGATCATGAATGGGAGATCTATCACCAGGAATGTACTTGATTCTGCTTGATAAAATCCATAGCTGTGTTTCAATTGTTCTTTTCTAAGAATACAAAAATTCTTAGCTTAGCTGTTCCCGTTTACATGTCTATTGTAAGATTCACAGAAAACCAAATAACAAAGAGGATGTCTTCTTTGTCTCAGGGCAATTTTTCCAAATGGGTCAGTTGTGTGCACACCATGACAATCATGAACCTCACTTCTAAACTGGGGTATGTGGAATATGATCTCAGTCTCTCAAATTTACTGCTAATGCTCAACATAGTGCTTGCATTGTGCCAAAGAGAACCTCCTTTTGGCGTTATAAGATGTAACAGGAGTGGAAAAGTAGCCTGGTGGTTAGAGCAACAGCCTACTACCCAAACAATTGGCGGAACTGCTTCCCCAAGGATTTTGAAAACCTCTCCTTGATACTTTCTTAGCATGTCCATAGCTGGTATCACAGGACACTTTGGGAAATTAACGAATCTTAAATTGTTCTATGTACATGATTTTCCAGGAACAGCAGTTTCCTATGTAAGATTTATTTTTCCCTCCGCTGGGCATTATTTATGGACACCAGCAAATACATGGATATTTTTCTGCATGTATGGTGGGAGGAGCAATTTTGTAAATGTTGATGTAGAAAAAAAAGAATGACATCACCCAGCAGCTTCCTCCTATGTACTGACACTCATGGTTTAAACATGGAAGTAACTGTATTGCAACCTCCATGTGTAAGTGGTCCAATTTTACTACTACTACTACAACTACTGATCATTTATATAGTCGTACAAGGCTTACGCAGTGCCGTAAAGAGATACGTAAAAGATGGTCCCTGCTCATCAGAGCTTACAATCTAGTCAAGACGGACAACACAACAGCTACGGACAAGGATATATCTAGGGGAATGGTAAGGAAACACATAGCAGACTAAGCGGATCAGGATCCAAAAGCGGCCTCGAAGAAATGAGTTTTCAGTCTGAATTTGAAAAGGGCCACAGATGAAGCCTGACGCATGACGCATGACGCATGACGCATGACGCATGTTCCCTGTAAAATAGTTATCTCCAAGTTATAATGCCCTGTTCAATGTAATTTCAGTTTGTTCAATGTAAACCGCACTGATGCAGAATAGCGCGGTATATAAGAGAATGTAAATAAAATAAATAAATAAATAAACTCGGCTAGTTTACATACACCCCCACCCACTTACTCTAGTGATGACCCCCTCACAATACCTACTGCAGTTTGCTTTGTCTTTCCTTTGTGTCCAAATCCAGTACCAAGAAGCTGCCATAGCAGGAAATGGCTGCCCATCAGGCCATGTCCTTCTCTTCTGCCATCCTAGGCAAAACTGCTCATTTGAACCACACAGGCCTCCGTACAGCCATGTGGTTCAAATGAACGGTGAAGCCTAGAATGGCAGAAGAGAAGGACACGGCCCAATGTGCAGCCATTCACCACCTCTTCTTGCCGCGCAATCTCTGCAGGGGAAGGAGAGGGATCCGGAGTGGCCAGTGCCGGTACCTGTGCAGGATTCTGCATAAGTCGTCACACATATAGGCTATTTACATGCACTTTAAATGTTAAAGCGCTCAAGCAGATCTATATACATTCCTATTTTCCATCAACGTGCTGACAGATAATTAACAGCTGCGAAGTCTAATTTTGTATTGGTTGGTTAGGTCATAAAAAGGCACACCCAAGCTGGGATGTTCACCATTTGCACTATAACAAAAGGCTTACTGAATGTGAAGCCTGTTATAAAATACACATGACTGAACTGGTAGCAGACGCGGTCAGGTCATACTGAGAATCTGACTATATGGTGAAGATAAAGTTTTCTACTTTTTAATTAAATAAAAAGGAAGATACTGGGAAAACAGCTGGAGCGTAGTGTTTCTTTAGTGTCTTTTTAGCTAAATCGCTGGCAGATAACCTTTTCCCCAGTCCGTAATGCATGCAGGCAGCCAAAAGTTCAAGGAGACAGGTTTTGCCACAACAAACAGTATTTGGATGCTGAGGCCGAGTTGAGATTTGAGGAAGCTTCCTTTATGCTATCTCCTGTGACTTCTGCAAACTCTGAATCCAATAAGGAACTTCTTGCTACATTGAGAGAAGCGGAGATAAATGCTGACCAATCAGATTCCTCAGTTCCATCTGCAAGCAAAGTGAGTGCTAATGCATGGCAGCTTCAGCAGGAGATCTTAGTGGTGTGGCAACACGGCGAAAGTTTCATTCAAGATGAGGAATGTTTTGATCGTATTCATATGGCTGGAATGTCACGGAATGATGCAGGAAGTACTGTTCGTCCATCCACAGCAGAAAATAGTCTGAAAGTTTCATTCAAGATGAGGAATGTTTTGATCGTATTCATATGGCTGGAATGTCACGGAATGATGCAGGAAGTACTGTCCGTCCATCCACAGCAGAAAATAGTCTCTACAAAATTCTCTCAACATAACTTCACTCAGTTGAATGGGTTAATCCTCAGAATCCTACGACTTTGGTGATTGAAGGAAAAATGGGACCTGGATAGTTCTTCTGTAGAAAGAATTCTACAAGCCTTCACCAGACTTGAACTACTTGTTATCTCTAAGTTAGAATCACAGTATGATCTTGTTGTTAAGTTTGAAGGCAGAGTGCAAGAATATGAACAGAAAAGTGAGAATTGTCTTCAAACTATTTCTACATTTGAAGAAATGAAACAGGTTAAAACAGCTACTGATGCTTCGATTTCAGCATCTGCCTCTATTATACCGAAAGTAGAAAATATGGAAAATGTATTGAAACTTCAGAATATTAGGTGTTAATTATCTTAAACTTCAGAATGTCTCAGATTTGATTTTATTTAAAAGTTATCTGTGGGAAACTTTGGATATTCCAGAATCTTCTTTTACTCCTTTTCTTTCAGCTTACAGTATTTGCCTTAAAAAATGATTTTGGTTTTATTAAGGAAGGGATTGCATTTGGAAATCCCTTATCTAAATTAGACACATCTGGCTGATTTATCCAATGATTTATGGCCTCAAACAGTTATGAAAGATAATCAGAATCAGACAAACTTGATTTTAGAATTATTTCTTCCATCTCAAGATAAAAAGTTTTTGTGCTGTGTTATTAGAATGTTCCCTGATCTCTCTTTGGAGACTCAAGTTCTTGGATGGAAGTTTTTAGCGTTAAGATCTCAAGTCTTGGCAATGGGGGAGGGGCACATTTACATTGAAGCATCCATGTAAATGTAAGATCAAGTATAATTACAATATGTAATTGTTTTTTGAAGTAGAATGATTGAAAGCCTACTGATGAAAATCTGCCTAACTTTCAACAGCCGCTTAAAAGTTAAACGACAGCCACACCACTGAAGATTGACTTCCCAACATTTTTCCCTGAGCTAACAGCACCTCCGTAGTTACCCATTTGTATTTCCTAAATTTAGGAGCCTAGTGAAATGAGGATTCTAAATGTATTTATTTATTAGGATTTATTAACTGCCTTTATGAAGACATTCACCCAAGACTGTGAACTTATCCCTAGTAAATTTTCAAAAAATGTGTGATCCTAAGTCTCAAAGTTACACTCCAAAATGCTTTGAAAATCAACCTGTTATTGGACCATGGATTTAGAAATACTAGTGGGTAATTTTATAACAAGCCTCCTAAGTCATGCAACAAGTATTCACATAAAGATCCAGCATTAAAAACTTTGCTAAGCTTTAGCGCAGTTTTATACATTGGGAGAAGTTAAAAATGGATTAGCACGTCTACTGCGCTATGCTTTAGTGCAGTGGTTTTGCTCATGATTCTCCTGCACTAGCTTGCAAGGGAAGAAGACTAGCAAGGCGAAAATCTTTAGCGAAACGGTGTGCCAGAACAAAGCACAATTTTCTGCATCGAGCTGCAATGCTCATACTGCCGTACAACAAACTCCCATCAACCTCAGGGCTGAACGGCAGCATTTTGAAAACAAGACCCAGAAGGACAGGAATGACTAGTTATCACTGCTGCTCTCTTTTGACTATAGATGAGGAAAGTGGGGTCTGGGTGGGGATTGGGGGAAATAGGTTTCAATATTGGTGGCATTATGTTTTTTGGTCTTGTTTCTGAAATGAAAGGAAATGAAAATAAATGAATTTCGGGGAATAGAGATTCATGACAGCCCTAGAGCTCCTTGGTGGGTTCAAGAGGCCGAAAGAGGGTTGCATTTGCAGCCCAATGTAAGTTGGAATGTAGAAAGAAATGCTGGATGTTTATTTGATATCTCACACTTATGTGTACAAGCAATTTGGTTTACAAAATTCTTCTAGTCAAAGAAATAAAAAGAAAGAAAACTCCATTAGACATATAGGAAAAAACGAAATGACTATCACAGTGTTCAAGGAGGCTAGGAAGGACCAGGTCGAATGGATAGAAGGGAGAGGTAGGAAGTGGACATCCAGCAATAACCCAATAGCCAGGTTAGGAGAAATAGAAAAAACGTTTTTAGCACACTCTTACAGCATTTGAAATTAGACTCCATTCGCAACAGAGGGGGCAAACTGGATATAGATTAGATTAAAAACACAAACCACATTGAGTAAAGTATTTCCACAGAGTTAAAACATTCTTAGTATACACAGCACATCAGACACGATAAGTCTCGCTACATCTTCACAGAATTTGTTTAGTCTGCTTTCAAAATTAGGTCTTTGGCAGCATATAATGGCTTCATTGGTGCCACTGGGCAAGCCCGGTCCTGCCAATGCAATGTTTTGTCCCAACTGAGGGAATCTAAATGAACAGTTTCTATAATTAGCAGCTTGCAGGTATGTAGAGTTCTCTAGGTTTCCAGAGCAAAGCTTTTATTTTTTTTGCCACAGTATAAGAAAGGAACAAAGGTTGGCAGTGCTATCCTTCCCGCAACTCTCCAACGAATCTGAATCATCTCAACCATGACTAGATGAGGTCAGTAACCCCGTAGGCGTTTGTCTATGCCACATAAGCAGAGACATTCCAACCAGGTGCTGCTGGGCGCTATTCTCATGTCTAGCAGCGAGAGAAGTTTCATGAAAGGGACTAATTATTCCCATTTCGAAAAGAGTTCATGAAAGTACAGAATGTGTGACTCAGTACCTATTTAGAGATATTTTAATTTTTAAGTTTCGCTCTGATATGCTTAGTACCTTGATTATCCCATGTCGTAGGCCAGTGGGTGGCCTTATCTACATGAGATTCTGGTGCTGATTTTAATCTTCCAAAGGAGTGTTCATCTTTCATATCGTTTCAGGAGTCTATAGTGGGCTAATCTAAACCACTTACCTGTATTTCAAAAATTTGCTAGTTGCCCTATGATATCTAGTAATGAATTATAGGATTTATAGATAAGTATCAATATATAGACTAATTCATTTCAAAGATAAAGGAAGCCTAGCAGTGGGCTAAGAATTAGGGAAACTGGTGCTTAAATCCTGCTACTCCCACAGATGCTCCTTAGGACTTTGGCCAAGTTATTTAACCTTCCATTGTCTTAGGTGTAACACTTACATGTTGGAGTCCTCTTGGGCACAGAAGTGCCTATGGATCTATATGTATCTTGTCTTCAGTTCAGACTTCAAAAGGAAAGTAATTAAATCTAAACCCTGCAAAATCAGGAACATTAGAAACATGATAGCAGAAAAAAATCAATCCAGTCTGCCCTGCCATATTAACGACTATAGTGCCTTTTTTCCTTCAGAGATCTTTTTGCTGGTCCCAATGCTTTCTTGAATTCAGATACTGAGGGCATAAGAACTACTTGCTGGCAAGTTGGCGGCATGTGTGGTTGCACAGTTGAGTGAGCTCTGAGCTGGGAGTATCTGTTTGACCCATGCCTTGCAAGAGGAAGGGGAACGGCTCGGCGCCTACTTCAGCCTCAATGCCGAAGGCTTTTGTACAGTCCCTCCTGCCATTTGCCTAGGCTGTCCCAATGTCCTAGCTCCCTTCGGTTCTGCCTGCCATGTCAGTGGCAGATGGTAGCGGGAGTGGGGTGTCTTTGAGCCCTGAACAGCCCTGAGGGAGGAGTGGCCTAGTGATTGGGGCAAGGTACTTCAGGCCGGAAGGTCAGAGGTTCAAATCCCACTAGAGGACGGCAACCTTGGGCGGAAGAACTGGGGTTTCTAGTCCCACAGATGCTCCTTGTGGTCTTGGGCAAGCCACTTAACCCTCCATTGCCCATGTTCCCTGTAAGTATTAGTGTATGTGTCTCATATCCCTGCATGTTAAATGTATCCCCCAATTGTGTTGTGACCGCTTTGATTGAAGGATAAGGCAGTGTACAAAACTGTCTAAATAAATGAACAGAGAACAGCCCTGACACTGCTGTGACTGGTTGTAATGGCTGTGGGGAAGCAAAGAGAACCCAGAGGGATATCCTGGAATGCTTCTCTGATGGTGGAGCTTCCCTCAGCATTTGAGTTGTCATTGGAGGGCTCAGTGGATTCACTGGTTCAAGGTCTTTGCTTGTCGGTGGCTGAAAGACCTGCTGTTGTAATGCTTGAAGTGTTATGGGATGCTATCAAGGCAATAGACTCATCATTGACTTCCGATACTGGCAATTTTAAATCTTAGGTGGATCAAGTCTCAGCTAAGCCAGGGGACCATTAGCTGACTCTGATACAATATGCCACCCGGTTGGAACAAGAGGATTCTGCTGTGGAGAACCTGCAGACCATGAGTAATGCCCAGTTGAGGGAAAAAGAAATCTTAAATGGGAAACTGCTGTTCCTGAAAAATCATTTTCATAAGAATAATTTAAGATTTTTTAGTTTCCCAAAATGTCCTGTGATACCAGCTATGGACCTGCTAAGTAAGTATCTAGGAGAGGTTTTGAAAATCCATGGGGAAGCAGTTCCGCTAATGGTTTGGGCCTAGTACTTGTCCCTTAGCCCTTGTATGGGAGAAGTAGGGGACAGACCTGAGCCTACTCAGACCCTTGATGTTGGGAATGTGACTGCCTTTCTGCAACCATCATTGGAAGTCATCACCGAAAGGACTACCCTGATAGCATGTTTTGCATTGAATCAGACAGGAATGCTGTCCTACGGCTATTTTTTTGTAACATGTCAGCATAATACTTTGGATCTAAGATTTATGTATTTCCTGATGTATCTAGGGATAAACAAAGGAAGCTCTCAGGACCTCGAAACTCGGCACGTCCATGAAATTACTATTTTCTTGCAAATGTTTGATTTCATGCCAGTCTAAACAATTTGCCAGTTTTCATTCACTGTTGTTGGATGTATATTAGTTGAAATTGCATTAAAAAAAAAAAAAAAAAGAAAGACTTCAGATACTGTTCTTTTATCTACTACCCCTCCACTGGGAGACTGTTCCATACATCTAACACTCTTTCCGGAAAGAAATATTTCTGGATATTACTCCTAAGTCTATGCCATTTCACCTTCATCCTATGTCCTCTCATTTCAGAGCTTTCTTTCAACTGAAAGAGGATTTCCAGCTGTGCATTTATGCCACAGAGGTATTTAAACATCTCTATCACATCTCCTCTCTCCCGCCTTTCTTCCAAAGTAAACATATTTAGATCTTTAAGTCTGTCCTCACATGCCTTAGAACAAAGCCCACTAACCATTTTGGTAGTCATCCTCTGCATAGACTCCATCCTGTTTATATCCTTTTGAAGGTCACGTCTCAAGAATTGCCCACAATACTCCAAATGAGGTATCACAAAGACTTATACAGAGGCACTATCACCTCCTTCTTCCTGTTGGCTATTCCTCTCCCTATGCACCCAAGCATCTTTCTGGCTTTTACTGATGCCTTTTCTACCTGCTAAGCCACCTTAAGATTGTCAGAAACAATCATGCCCAGGCCCCGCTCTTCTTTTGTGTACAGAAGTACTTCACCCCCTATACTGTACCTCTCCCTTGGATTTTTGCAGCCCAAATACATAATCCTGCATTTTTTAGCATTAAATCTCAGCTGACAATTTCTCAACCATTCTTCACGTTTAACTAGATCTCTCCTCATGTTATCTACTCATTCCTGGGTGTCTACTCTATTGCAAATTTTGATATAATCTGCAAAGAGGCAAACCTTACCCAACAGCCCTTCTGCAATACCAATGGCCTAATGGTTGGGACAAGGTGCTTCAGGCCAGAAGGTCAGGGGATCAAATCCCACTAGAGGACAGCAACCTTGGGCCAGAAGGACTGGGGTTTCTAGTCCCATAGGTGCTCCTTGTGGTCTTGGGCAAGCCACTTAACCCACCATAGCCCATGTTCCCTATAAAATAGTTATCTCCAAGTTATAATTTGTTGTAAATAATTACCCCGGTTACCCAAGTTATTGTTCCTGTTATATGTAAACAAAAAACAGATAATTGTATCTTGTCTGATGTTTTCTTGTTCTATGTAAACCGCGCTGATTATGAATAGTGCGGTATATAAAAGATGTTAAATAAATAAAATAAATAAATATAATGCCCTGTTCAATGTAATTTCAGTTTGTTCAATGTAAACCACACTGATGCAGAATAGCGCGGTATATAAGAGAATGTAAATAAATAAATAAATACCACTAGCAAAAATGTTAAAAAGAATTTGACCTAGGACAGATCCCTGCGGCATACCACTGGTAACATTCTTCTCCTCAGAGTGAATTCCATTTACCTGTACCCTTTGTCATCTCCCACTCAACCAATTTCTAACCCAGTCAATCATTTTAGGGTCTATTCCTAGGATGCTCAATTTATTTTTTGCGTAACGGTGACAAAGGCTTTACTGAAATCTAAGTATACCACATCTAGGGCGCTCCCTCAGTCCAACTCTCTGGTCACCCAGTCAAAGAAATTAATTAGATTTGTCCAAGACCTTCCTCTAGTAAAACCATTCTGATTCAGATCCTACAATTCATTGGACTCCAGAATCCTAATTATCTTCTGTTCCATTAATTTACTTACCACAGAGGTCAGACTAACCGGCCTGTAATTCTCAACCTCATCTTTACATTTGTTTTTGTGTAAAAGGACCACATGTGCCTTTCTCTAGTCCTCTGAGACCAATCCTGCCTCTAAAGAAGTATTGAAAAGGTCAGACAATAGAGCTGCTTGAATTTCCCAAAGTTTTTTCAGTACTCTGGAGTGTATCCCATCCAGCCCCATCACTTTGTCTTCTTTTAATTGAGCTAGTTCCTCCTGAACACTGTCTTTTGAAAATCGTTCAAGATCTCCTTCACTACTGTTCCTATTCATGAGTGTTTTCTGAGGTACTGCTCCTGGCCCTTCATCTGTAAACACAGAACAAAAATATTTGTTTAATAATTCTGCTTTATTCTCATCAGCTTCTACATAGTCTTCCCCTTTACTCTTGAATCTGACAATACCACTTTTGCACCTCTTCCTCTCACTAACATATCTGAAAAATGCCTTGTCCCCCCCATTTTATTGTCTTAGCAATTTATTCTTCTTTTTGTATCTTTGCTTTCCTGACTACTTTCCTAGCTTCTCTAAGCATTTCCAGATATTGATGCTTGTCTTCCTCTTTCTGTGATCTCCTGTATTTTATGAAGGCCAATATTTTTCTCTTCACCTTTTTAGCTACTTCTTTTGAGAACCATAGTGGTCTCTTTTTCCTTTTACATTTATTTACTTTCCTAACAAAAAGGTTTGCTGTCCTTAAAATATCCTCTTTCAATTTTGCCCATTGCTTTTCTACATCTCCCAGCTGTTCCCATCTCGGTAATGACTCCTTGAGGTATTGTCCCATCTTGGCAAAGTTAGTTTTCCTAATGACTAGGACCCCCACTTTTGACCAGAGACCTATATTTTATCTTTCCTCATGATCAATGCAAATGTATTATGTGACAAACATTATGACTAGATAAACTCTTTGTGAACCAAATCTGCTCAGAAGGCAAGACAGTTTTCTTCTTTAAGGAACAGCACTCTACAACAGACACCTTGTGGATATTTGCAAAGTGATGCATGTAGGGAAGTATAACCTAAATACACAATGCTAGATTCCATATTATGAGTCACTACCCAGGAAAAGGTTATGGGCATGATTGTAGACATCTTGGGCCCAATATTCGTTTGGGATGGCTGCGTGCTTCTACGGTGCATAGCTGTTACCGACAACCTTTAAACTCAGATATTCAATGCCATGGTCATATGTAGCCTCGACACGGAATATCCAGAGTCGCCACACATCCCACAAGCCTGCAGAAGCTAACTAGGCAGCGGTGATATTGAGCTGCTGTCCGGTTAGCTCCCATGGGTAAAGATTGGCCAGCTTTTGCTGCGCCTGTCTTTTATGCATAGTGCTATTCTGGCAGTGGTGCAATATCGTTGCTGTCTGGTTAACGACTGGTGTTGTCCCTGGAACAGCTACGACATGCACTGATGCTAAGTAGTTAACATCGGGGCATGTAGCGGAGATAATCGGGGATATTGAGCAGCACAGTGTTAGTGCTGCTGAATATCCCTTTAATAAGTGGCATTTATAAACTATAATCTATAAACCATGCAAATGCCTTTGAATATCAGGCCCCTTCTGTTTAGTGTGCAAGAGCAGCCAAAAAAAGTAAACAGAATGCTAGAAATCATTTGGAAAGCAATATAAAACAGAGGGTATCATAAGGCTTCTGTATTGCTCCAATCTGCAACCACACCATAAGTATTGGGTGTACTTCTAGTCTTCACATCTCAAAAATGATATAGCAGAATTTGAAAGGTACAGAGAAGGATGGCCAAAATGATAAAGGGTGTTGGAACAACTCTCCTACGAGGAAAGGTTAAAGAGGTTAGGACTCTTCAGCTTGGAGAAGAGACAGCTGAAGGGAGACATGATAGAGGTCTACAAAATCCTGAATGGCATGGAATGGGTAAATGTGAGTCAATTGTTTACTCAATAGGAGACATTCCATGAAGCTACAAAGTAGCAAAATGCCGGCGGAGGACCTGGCGCAGATTAAAGAGAACATTGCGAAGGTGCTGCTGTGTGCGTCAGACACAGGGTCTCTTTAATCTGCGCCGGGTCCTCCGCTGGCATTCCTGTCTTTGGGGGGAGGGGCAGAGCGTCGATCGCTCTGCATCTCCCCCCGCTGGCAGGAATGTTGGCAGCGGACCCAGCACAGGTTAGCGGGAACATTGCTTTGATGGACATTTTATCTGACCCAATATGGCAGTTTTTATCTTCTTAATGGAGTGGAGAAGTAGCCTACTGGTTAGATCACTGGTTTGGTAACCAGAAGACTAGCTTTATCTTCCCACTGTCACTCATTGTGCCTTGAGCAAGTCACTAATCCCTCCATTGCCTTGGAAGAAAGGCCTGGCAATCTACTTCCAGTGACACTGCCGAGAAAACCCGGGAGCTGTTGTGTCGCCAGGAGTCAGCATTGACTCGAAGGCACACATTGCATTATCTTCTCTTATAGCTGAAAAAATTCCCACCAAGACCTCTTCTCCACTAGAGAGAGGATCAGGGGGCTTAAAGTTGCACTCAGGCCTGTTCCTGGATAGAACATGTATGTGATTTGTGTCCTGTTCTTTGTTTGTGCCTAGAACATATATGTAACATAGTATGACAGCAGATAAAGACCAGCATGGTCCATCTAGTCTGCCTAGCAAAGCAGTAAGAGTAGGTGCACTTGCTGCTCCGTGCAGGTCTCCTCTCCCCATGCCTTTATTTAGGTGTGTATCCACTGCTCCATGTAGGTCACTCCTATTTGTTCAGATATGAGAAAGTTATGCTTATTGTGATTTTATCCTGTTGCTATAAATGGATTCTCTGTGTCTGTCCCATGCCATTTTGAATTCTGTCACTGTGTTTGCCCCCACCACTTCCATCGGGAGGGCGTTCCAAGAAGGACCATATCTAGCCCTGTGCGAGTGGTCCGGGTGCACAGGGCGCAAAGGCTTAAAGGGGCGCATTTTGGCTGTCTGCTGTTGCCTGCCGCCGCCACTTTTTCTTCACTCAGTGGCAGCAGACAACGGCAGACATCTGAAATGCGCCCCTTAAGCCTTCTCACAGCATGCTAAGCACATCTGTCCCTCCCTGCTCTTATGCAACCTCAGAGAAGGGAGGGACAGATCTGCTTAGCGCACCGGCAACTTACATAGCAGGCGCGCCTCTTCTCTTCCACCTCAGGGGAGGGGGCGCGCGCCCGTTATGCAAGTCGCACAGGGCGTGATTCAACCTCAGTACGGCCCTGATTCCAAGCATCCACCAGCCTTTCACTGAAAAACTATTTCCTGATATATCAATGGCATTGATAGCTGCTTGGAAACTGGAAGTCTTCTATAGTAACTCTGCAGACGATTTGGCAGAAGTGACAAAATTCTGTGGGTTATCCTAAGTGTCAAAAAGAAATCAGGAAAAAGTATGGTGAATTTATTATAGCACTGATAATTTGTTAATTAAAGGCATTCTGGTAGAGCAAACGTAACAATTTTTAAGAAAGGTTTGATTGGAAAAAAGGAGTGATATGATATAACTATACAATTCTTCCCTTTGTTAATTGAAGATATGACTAAATGATAGCTTGCGTATCTTATGAAGAGCATGTGATCTTCCTTTTCCCTCATAGTTACCAAACCAGCCCAACTGGACTCAGTTATAAATAGTTGCTTCCTAATAGTAAAGCCCTGAGCAAAGTCAGCAGCTCTAGGACTTTTTACCTTCTCAGCCAAGCCTGAGATAGGAACCATTTAGAGTTTAATCATTAATCACCATTCTTTAATTAACAGCTCTGAGCTTTGCATAAAAGGTGCTTAATGCAAAGATGCCAAAGGGTTTGAACTTTGCAGCATGTTTTATTTTAAGGACCCAATAGCAGAACTTGGGCTGAGGGGACTATCCCACCTATCGAGGGTTGGGGCTCTGAATGAAGAACAGATGTTCGAAGCTGACCTTCTGTTTCTCCTTTTGCCTACCCTTGACTCTCAAGAGCTCCAGCCTAGCTCAGCATAGATAGACTGCTGGATTTCTGAGCAGAGCATCACGTATATTCTATTGTGTCCGGATGTCCAGGTCATTGTTCCCAGACTGAACCTGTTTCTTCGCTTTCATAATTTCAGCGCTGCCAGTTTATCCAGGAGGGGCACTTTTTGACAGTGTAGCATTTGTAGTCCCTGATTGTACCCATTGAAATTAGAGCTGCAAGTCCTATAATGCATGAAGATGGGGTTGTCAGAAATTTAGAACTTGTCTAGAATCTCCCTCCTGGAATTGGTTAAATCAAAAGTTCTTTAATCTACTTCCATCGGGAGGGCGTTCCAAGAAGGACCATATCTAGCCCTGTGCGAGTGGTCCGAGCGCACAGGACGCAAAGGCTTAAAGGGGTGCATTTCGGCTGTCAAAGCTCCTTAATCTACTTTGCAGTGATTTCATTAAAAACAGAGATATTGATGCAGAGTAGATAGCTTTACATTAGGGCCGGGATCACCAAATGGCTCCATTTTGTCAGGCTATTCCACTACTGATGTTACTGCCACTGCATCCATTAGGAATGGGCATTTATTGATGCCCATTCATTCATTAGCATGCCTTAAAATTTAATGCATGCAAAACTGATTTAATGTGTTTTAACCTAGGAATTATGGTTATGCTAAATTGATAAATACATGTTAAAAAGTTCTAAGTGATACCATTATTTTTATTGAAATGAATGCAATAAATGATCTGAAAAATATCCAAAAATTGGAAAAATCCCTAAATGAATTGAAAAATTCCAGAAACATTTGCTCGGTGCACATCCCTAGCAGCCACAGATTTCAATATTGTCCTGCTAAGTACATGCATGTGGTGAGGTAAAACAAGGACAAGATCAGCTCATTCTGGAATGCTGGTGCTCGTTAGCAAGCCTAATTGAATCTATACCCTTTGGGGTAATTATATAAAAAGCCCCCTAGATTTACATGTGAACAGTGCACATAAACCTGGGGGGGGGGGGGGGAGACATACTCAGTGGTGGCCATTGCCACTTTAAACAATGCCTGGATATTTAATATCGGGGGCCATATCAGTGAATAGTGAATTAGCTATCCGGTCAGCGGTGATATTCAGACAGTGGTCAAATATCTAAACTGGATAAAGTTAGGCCCTGCTGTTTTTGGCCTATCTTTAGGTGGTTAGGGTTAACTGACCAGCAGCTCAATATCACTGCTGACCGACTGGCTCTCGGTGCCTCCCCTTCTCCGCCCTCTGAATGCCCCAATGCTAAGCGGTTAGCGTTGGGGTGTCCAGCAGCACTAAGAGGGGATATTCAGCATAGGAACTGGGTATGTGATGCTGAATATCTTGCTCAGTGAGAATAATGCGATTAGCAGGTCTGCTAACCATATAACTCCCTTTGAATATGCCCTCTAGGTATTTTAATCATATAACTGTAACTGGCAAGTCACACTTGCAAATGATGCAGTTTTGTAAGTTTGGCCCGCACATCTGACCACGTGCATGTTCACTGTGGGCATGCACAGCATGGGGCATGGGCAGACAGTAAGATTACATTCTAAAATGCTGTAACTTACCTGCGTCCCAAAAACATTTAGGCGTGAGCATTTCCACAAATTCTAGGACTGGTGGAAGTGATCCTGCTTTAAATTCACGCATGTTTTTGGCCATTTATGTTAGGGTTTTATAGAGTATGCACATCCTTGACTTTATTACAGAGACTTGAAATATGCGCACGTTAACTACGTGGGACTTTATAAAAGGACCCTCTTTATGTTTAGGTGAAAGACAGCACTACCCATTCAGTTAAAAAAAAGTAATGGATGGTTATTATTTTGATGATTCGCCCAGAAATTTCCCCCAAATCTCTGCGAGCACCAACTTAACAAGAGTCTCACAGTGCTGTGCATTCTATAGGTCTGATTAATCCATATTGATTACAACGGCATAAATAACATGACATCCATTGTAGGAACAGACTGGGTTCCATTATGAAAGAGGCGATTTGTCACTTTTCTGACCATGTTCATTGGTAGAATAAAGGGGACTTGGAAAAGAAATAGTTTAATCCTTTAAATCATGACATACCATTAAATTGAAGTGGCATTTTAGAAGACATGTCTAGAAAGAATCTGGGATGTCCAGAGAAGAAACATCTCAAGAACTGGGGGAGGGGCAGCAGTGAAGGGAAGCATGGATATATGACTTCTGAAATTTATTTATTTAACAGGTTTTATATACTGTTTTATCATTTCAATCAAAGTAGTTTACATTGAAACTTAAACTTGGTAATGTACATTAAACAGGGACATTGATAACTTGGATTTTTCCTGAGGCAGTGAAGGGTTAAGTGACTTGCCCAAGGCCACAAGGAGTGCTAGTGGGAAGCAAACCCTGGTCTCTAGGTGCCCAAGCCAGTGTTCTTAACCATTAGGCTACTCCTACACTCCATGAAATCACTTTATCTCCACTTTGAAAAACAGACATCCAGGTAGCTGGTTCTGGAGAAGCCCCCTTCCCCCTCTGCATAGTAATGCCAGGTATGTGAAGGGTATAGGCCAGGGGTGGGGAACCCTGGTCCTGGAGAGCCACAGACCAGTCAGGTTTTCGGGATATCCCTAATGAATATGCATGAGATATATATGCATTAGAGATATCCTGCCAATCTGACTGGTTTGTGGCCCTCCAGGGCTGGATTTGGAGACCCCTGCCTTACACCTCTGTCATTTAAGATTGTGAGTGGGCAAGGTGCAGATGTCCAAGACATCAAAAAGGTTAGATAGAATGTGTCACATTCCTCCTCACCACCACCAAAATATTGTCTATTAGACAACGTTTTGGTGGTGGTGAGAATCGAGGAGGAATGTGACACATTCTATATACCCTTTCGATGTCTAGGACATCTGCACCTTGCCCACTCACAATCTTAAATGACAGAGGTGTAAGGCAGGGATCTCCAAATCCAGCCCTGGAGGGCCACAAACCAGTCAGGTTGGCAGGATATCTCTAATGCATATATATCTCATGCATATTCATTAGGGATATCCCGAAAACCTGACTGGTCTGCGGCTCTCCAGGACCAGGGTTCCCCACCCCTGATATAGGCCATTTCATAAATGTGAATGTCCTCAAATTGGACATCCACAGAACCGGGTGCTTGGATGTTCTGGCCAGGGTATTTAAGAGGGGGGCGACTACATATGTTCTGAGACTAGCACGTCCTGGCCTGCCACTTCAGATACTTAAATGTGCAGTGGCAGGCCTGTAATATGTCTGGCGTATTTATTTATGCACTGGTTTCTTCAGGCAGGAAATAACAACTGTGGTGATGAAGACGCATTTTGCGTTTCCTCTTGGAAGCATTGCATCCATGAAATGAGTACATTTCTTTTACGTTATTCATGGTCAGGAGCAGGTATAGGCAACCAGAGCTACATGTGCCTATGCTGTTCTGAAACCACACCATAATATACATTTCCATTGCTTCACCAAGGCCACTTCTCCACCATATCCTCTATTCTATATGAGCATTCTTGCGCCGGGGATGTTGTATATACCCGGCTTCTAAACTAGAACTGGACATGTCCATGCTTTGCATGTCTAAGGGGTATGTTTACTAAACCGTCTTAATGTTACTGGCGTTAGTTGCAGTCTTACTGGGACGAATGCCATATAAGGTAGTGGGCATTCCGGTCTTAAGGTAGCATTTTGGGTTATCGCGCGATAAAGTCTGTTATCGCGCGATACAGGGAGCCATGGCATGTTAACGTGCATTAGCCTTAATTAGGCACGTTGAGCTGCAATCACAGCAACAGAGGTATAGCACACTGGTTAATACATTGACTGCTGATACAGTGGTCATGAGTTGATTTCTCAGTGGGCTCAGTTAAAAGACTGTCAGAGTCAATCCCTTTTCCTACTTGAAACAGTCAGACACATCCCAACAATTTGCACTGCCATCCAAAAAAGCCTCACCCCAGTGCCGCAACCTAATGTACCTTTTAGGGCGCACAGAAGGCACATCATAAAGCACCACATCATCCAAGGCAGGTCATATTGTGCCCCAGAGGGTGGCAGGAAAGGTTGGCACCCTCCAAGGCAGCATATAAGGTGCCCCATAAGCTAGCCAAACCTAAGGTGCCACGAAAGATGCCCCAGGGATGTCAAGGTGACACAGGAGATGGTGCCCAGGGGCACAAAGATGCCCCAAAGTCACAAGCATGAAATGTATGGCTCAAACACAGATGTAACCATAACACTGCACAGAGCACCAAAGAAAGGCAATGAACAAGTGATGGAAGGAAGTAGATGACAGAGCATATGGACCAGCCAAATCTGCATGCAGCCCATGTGGCAGCAGGTAAAGTGGACAAACATATAGGGGGCAGCTGTACCGATGTACAGGGTGATGGTGATGTACAGTGCAACAATGACAGTGTGTGGCAGAGGATGGGGATATGTGTCTACCAGAGGAGGTAGAGGTGGCAGGATAAGTGCAATAACAGGAGGACAGAGGAGAGCAGTGCCATGCAGAGCAGACACAAGAGAGGCAAGCATAAAGAGCCACAATGCAAAAAAGTGTGCCAGTGCAGGACATGGGGTAGCAGCCTGCACATTAGGGCAGGACGCCATACAGCTGGCACACACACATAGACAAATAGAAGGATGGATGGCAACAGTGATAAGGGTATAATGTGGCGGCAGCACAGATCTGCACAGATATGACTGTTACATGAATGAAATGTAGTTGTATATGACAGCCATAAAAAAAAGGGGAAAAGAGAGGAATCAAACCCATGACCTCTGCTACTGAAGTCATTGCATTAACCATTGTGCTACATCACTATGGGAATTATCATGCCAATAGTAGGCTACAGGAAGCGTGCACATCACCATAAACATGACAATATAGCAAACTGCCTTATAGATGCTGAAAAATGGCTAAGTGAAAACAATTTGAAAATCAACTTCAAAAAAACAGAGATACTTATCACCTCAAGAAACACAAATTATACACCACCAACTGACATCAAAATCCTTAACTTTAACATACCTATAAAGGAAAATATTAAATACTTAGGGGTCACTATAGACAAGGCTCTTAATTTCACAAGCCATATCAAGAAAACAACCAAAACAATATACTACAAGCTACGCTCAATTCAACAACTGAGACCGCTATTAGAATTCAATGACTTTAGAACCATCACACAGGCTCTGATAACACCCCATTTTGATTACTGCAATGGGATATTAACAGGTGTATCTAAAAAGAGCTTAAAAATACTACAGATGGCTCAAAATGTTACAGCTAGAATAATCTTCAAAGCCAAACTGACTGATCACATCACCCCGATACTTTATTCATTACATTGGCTACCTATCCAAAGTAGAATTCAATATAAAATAATATTGACCACTTTCAAACTGATAAACCAGATTGCCCCATCATACCTCTCTACACTAATTCATAGACCTACAGAAAATAGAGTAAGACGTAGAAAGAACCTGCATACTATTGCAGTCCCTGACTCAATAAGAAAAACTAAACACATAACAAGTACAGGTGCCTTCTCATATGTAGCACCTTCTCTATGGAATAATCTCCCGGATCAACTAAGGGAAATAAAAGACCTGAAACAATTCAGAAAAGATCTAAAAACCTACCTGTTCACGCAATATTATTCCAACACAGATAAAGAACTGGCTAAGACCTCTCATCCTCCTTAGATCTATGAACGTTCCCTATAATTATTGCAATGCTATCCTAGATCTCCATAATATGCTCGCCCTAATACTTGCAAAACTACTTCCAATAGAAACCCATTGATAAAACCTCAATATATATATGTAAATAGTTTCAAATATTAATCAAATCTATCTATATATAGTACTGATTTCTGTTCTTAGTACTTGATATTAACTACCTGTATATAGTTTTGAACACTGTTCAATATACCTGTATATAGTTTAAATACTGTTCGATGTAACTGCTTACCATAGCAATGTTTTATGTATTTGTTGTTTAATGTAAACCGCCACTGATCTTGGGAAGTGGCGGTATATAAGAGATTTGCAAATAAATAAATAAATAAATAAAGCTATCTGCTGTGGCTACCAGGATAGGATAGAACCAACAGTACCCATAATGCAATTCACATGCAGACTAGCAGTCTACATCTGCTCACCAGATGGGGTATGCACCTCTACAGCACTCCAGCTTGGTAGGGGGGAATAACTATGCATGTTACTGGCATAGAGTACCCACAGGCCATGCCAATGTGCATGTTCTGTGCTCACCCTGTGGGTGAGGTGGACTGGCCAGCACCAGGTCTGCAGTACCCGGGTTGGTTGAGGTGGGCTGTGCTGCAGGTCTCCATCAGTGCCAGTGTGTGACAGGTATTTGTTGCAGACACCTTTAGGATGTCTCTGTATCCATTTGTAATGACCAGTCACGTCTGACCCTTGTGAACCATGATGCACACAATGTAGTGCATGTCCTCTGTGCTTGCTATGGTCACCTGTTTATGGAGCAGCGGTATGTCAGGGCTCACATGCCGACAATGTACTTAGTAAACTTCCCTCTCTGGGTCAGGGTGGGGCGGACATGATCTGCCCCCTAACAGACCCGCACTCTCACCCCTTTGCAAGGGGGGCAGTGGAGGTACATGAGAACAGGCTGTGGGACCAGCAACCCCAGTCCTGGTGGCAAATGGACAACTGCTGAAAATCTGCACTTGGGACATGGCCACTGGCAGATAGGCCCAGTCAGCTCAGTTGCCCCCCCCGCCCCCACTACAATCTGACATTCACTAGCAGAGAGCAGCCAGTGTGTATCTGCTGCACAGTGGGGCAGCCATACAGATGCTAACTGCAGATAGTGTGCTAGCTAGTACATAGTGCATGTTCCTGGAGGAATTGTGTGCACCCAAACCTGGGATGTCAGCAATTAGACCCCAGAAAAAAACCCCATAAATATCACTTGAGAGATATACTGTATAGAACTATGGGGGAACCTAGCCATGCTGTGGTCACTGCTCAGTCAGGGTGAGAGTGACCTCCCAGCATGACATGCTGTGGCCACCCTGTCCGTGCAGGTGTTGGTCGGGCACTACAATGTCCCAGAAATTGCCCTGTACCCTGTGCAAATGCATCCTGCCCATGCCACCCTGTCCGGGCCATACCCAGAGTACCTTGCTACTCATTATGCACATTGGCAGGCTAACACTGGAAATAGTGCAAGCAATGTGGTCTCAGTAAGGTGTAGGCAGCCACAACACACTGGATAGACAGAAACACACTCCCACACCTATGCCAACATTGTGCAAATATAGAGGTTTGTGGCAGCCCTGGCCGCCACACCAGTCCTGGGCACAGTGTGGGCATTGCTATGGTACTCAATACTGTTAGGGTCACTCCCCGGGGTGGTAAACACTGTCAGAAGCAATAACTGAAACACACTCCACAGATATCAGAAAGGTTGCTATGATGAATCTCTATCAACAAATTGTGTTTAACGTAGGATTTTTTAGCTGACATTAATCATATCAACCTTTTGATATATGTGGAACGTGTTCCCAAGTTTAGGATGGCATTGCTAAGGTATGCAGTTGCCAGTATTGGGAGATGCTGCTCCGCGCAGGGCCCAGCAGCCTGACTCTCCATGAGGCTTTGGATAGTGGAGCTTGTGGGTGTGGGTGTTTATGCCCCTGTTGGCCGCTGCTCTAGGGCAGAGGTTCCAAACTCCAGTCCTGGTGAGCCAATCACTGTTCAAGTTTTCATGCTGTCCCTAATGAATATGCATGAGAGACATTTGCATACAATGGGGGTGGCACATACAAATGCAGCACAGACATATTTATTAGGGACAGCATGAAACCTGAATGGTGTTTGGCCCTCCAGGACTGCAGTTGGGAAACTCTGCTCTAGGGATTGCACATGTTTATGATGTCTGTGCTCTGTAGGGTAAAATATAGGCTTTTCAGGCATGTTTATTTTATCTGCAATAAAGGTTCCGTCTTTATTACCACGGTTTAGTACTGGGTAAAATATGGGGACAGGGTTGGCAGGAGACACAGCTGGGACTTAAACTTGTGACCTTCTGCTTCTGAACACACTGACTGTGTGTACTGCACCACACAGACAGATCATTCCCTTGGAATACCATGACTGCTTGTCAGACAGACCCTTTGTGTTGCAGTGCAGGGTACCCACTTAAACAGGGCTAGCCGTGGTCTGCTGTGGACAGATGCCACTGCCCCCTCCGCCACTAGCACCCCTCCGCCACCATGCTGCCATGCCATTATGCTGGTGGTGCTGGTGGTGCGAAGTCCCAGGCCATCCAGTGTGCCGGTAGGCAGCTCCCTATGGTGTGGGTTCTCAGGTAGAGGACATGGACATGGACATGGACATGCGCGCTTCTCCCGGCACAGCCTGCCAATGTTATGTGCCCTTGGGGGTACCTGCTGGGTAATATCCCTTATGACACTGTGGGACACACACTCGTGCCCATGTTGGACCCTCGTCAGTTGCTGTCTTGCTGCTTTACAGTTTTGGCATTCCTATGTGCCACCTAGGCATCTGCCTAGCCCGCACTGTGCCACAGCTGGACCACAGCATGTGCCGCCTGCAGCCCCCTGTATCCCATTTACAGCATCAGTACAGTTGCCGTTTCCTATGTGCCCACTCTGCTGTTGCTGCAGATGTGCACGCCATAACAAACCTGCCCAATCTAAATGACAGAAACCCTGATCAGCGCTATTTCAATGTGAGATCATTCACTTTGTAGGGGGACAGAGCATAGACCCTTCTAAACATGATATCTTCATTTTTAGGCTTTGTCAGTAGTGTTGCTTTATGTTTATCATTAATATTACTATTGGCCAGCTTGGTTATTGGGATTTTAAATGTGGTTCTGGTCATTTTATGTGTGTATTTGCCTTTTTGGTTCCTACACATATATCACTACTATCACTTTCTGGGTTTTCCTGCCTTTGCTGCACATTGCCGACTGAAATGGTTTCTCTTTCCTGCAAATGTGCCTAATGCGAAGGTTTCACTGGCGTTAGTTTTCAGACCCGGATTTCACAACATTAGTGTGCCTGGAGCCTCTCCCCGCCCACTCTCCGTCCATTGACCCCTTCTCTCCGCCCTCTGGGAAGCCTTACTCCACCCTTCAGACCCGGATTTCACAGCATTAGTATGCCTTAACGCTGTCGCCGCGTTATCATGCGATAAGTGACGTTATCGCATGATAATGTTACATTATAGTGTGATAATACCACCGCTGCAACGTTAAGACGGTTTAGTAAACATACCCCTAAGTGCCCGTTTTCAGACTTTTAACTCATGACTAAGGGGTATGTTTACTAAACCGAGCTAACGGTTAACCTGGGCTAGCTGCCACTAGGTTCCATATTATTCAATGGGACCTAGTTGCAGATAGCCCAGGTTAACCGTTAGCGCCATTTAGTAAACATACCCCTAAGTCTTCTAAAATGACATTAATATAGAGTGGTGGAAGTTCCATAATAGGCTATTTCAAGCATTCTCATTATTTAATTTTCTTTGTACTAATGAACTTTAGTGACGTAGCCTCTTCTGACTAAATTATTTAAACATAACTTTTATTGCAACTTCATTTTAAAATAGATGTGTTTCGATTCATGTTTTAACAGGAAAGATGATCATTCTTGGCCCTTAAAGTACATAAATGTGTCAGCAACCTACTAGTGGAAACTTTTAATTTGTCTGCAACAAACTTTAGCTAAAAAAAAGAAGCCCAGGAACACAAAACAAAAAAAAGTTGATGTTTACACATTCTTAAAAAAAAAAAGAAAAAAAAAGATATTTTCTTTACTTTTTTCTCCTCCTTTTTTTACAGCCTATTTCTTTTTCCTCCATGTCAACACCAAACAAGACAGGACTAAAATTAATGGGGAAAGCAGCAATTAGCAAATTGGGTTAGTGGCGTGTTGCAGTGTGCCATGGCTGCCAGGTGTGAGGGTCTCCAGCAGTATATTTATTAGCGGCTGTCAGAAAAGTGACACTTTGATAAATGGAGTTGGGTAATCAGTGCCTCCCCGACAGCGTTCATTGTGAGACCTGAACATGCTAAACTGCAAAATCAACCTTTTTTTTTTAACCCTGCACAAAAATAAATAAATAAAGTAATAGGATAAACCAAGGCTTCACGAGAGATAAAAGGAACATGTTTTTCCTATCAGGAATTAATAATAATAATGACGATAATAATAAATTTAGTTTGATGAGGAAAAGTTGCCAAGTTGTTCAACTCTCGCTTTCCTTGAATTGGCACAATAGCTTATGCTATGAATCACAATAATGCACACCTGTTCATAGTCTAATAAAATGTTAAGGGGCAATATTCAAAAGTTTTATGTGGTTAAATGTAAAAACACAGTTTGAAAATGGCTTTGCTCCATATGAGGGTAACAGTACAACCTGCCTACATTTACTCTGCATGAAAAAACTGGAGAATGGAAAATGCATTGAGGGAGTGACATTCAAAGCCCTTATTCCCGTACAAGGGCGCTGAGAGAGATATTCATCTGGATAGTGTTGCTGAATATTTTCTCAAACGACTCTGATGCTATCCGGTTAGTGTGGGGTGGAACATGGGTGGAGCTACTGTAGTACAGTCATTATCTGAATAAGTACCAACCTTTTTTTGGATATTAGCATAAAAAAGAACCCAAACCAAAAGTGGTAAAATTATTTTTGTCAGACTCATCAATGAGAGGAATAAACCTCTTCATCTGAGCTGTCCATTTTACTCAAATGTTTGCAGTAAAAACAGCAAAGGGATTTCAACAAAAAAGCAAAAGTATTTAGCTTATAATAGATGACCCAAATACGCTCGTTCTGACATAAGGTGAATACGACGCAGTACTGCGTTTCGGGTCTATATGTATTTGAAAGACCCTGCGTCAGGTGCTAAATACCCCATAAATGGTATAAGGCAAGTGGAATTTATCGTCCTATAATAGATGCAAATATCAATGAAACTCTTTACAAACCTCGGCGTCTGACGTCACTGCTGACCTAAGTGTTTATTGCAAAGCTGATTGGAGGCTGAGAACTTCAGATACTCCTATGAAGAAAGGTTAAAAAGGTTAGGGCTCTTTAACCTGGAAAAGAGACGGCTGAGGTGAGATATGATAGAAGTCTATAAATTAATGAACGGAGTGGAACGGGTAAACGTAGATCGATTGTTTACGTTATCAGAATATAGAAAGACTAGGGGACATGCAATGAAGCTACAGGGTAAACTATTTAAGACTAATAAGAGAAAATATTTTTTCACTCAACATGTAATCAAACTCTGGAATTTGTTACCGGAGAATGTAGTAAAGGCTGTTAGTGTATCTGGGTTTAAAAAAGGTTTGGACAAGTTCCTGGAGGAAAGGTCCATAAACCATTATTAAGAAGGGACCCAGGATATCAATGCTTGACCCAGTACAAGCATTGTGGAACCTGTGTATTTTGGGGAAACTGCTAGGTACGTATGACCTAGATTGGCCACTGTTGGAAAACAGGATACTGGGCTTGATGGATCTTGGTCTGACCCAGTATGGCATATCTTATGTTCTTATGTTCTCCCAGTGTAAAAATCCACTTCTGTTCCAGAAACTGTATACGTGCCTCCTGATCTCCCCCCCCCCCCACTCCCCCTCTAGATAATGGAAGAATCCAGTCAATAACTCTCCAAGACAACTGCTGAAGAGTGATCCAATTGAACATAATGTTGTACAATCAGAGCTGCAAGCATTTCCGTAAGCAACTGTTCAGACAATTGGACTTTAAAAGGGCGAGTAATGCGTCTAATATATTTCAAGCTACATGGACATCATGATAAATAAACCATAAGGATAGGGGGATGTTTACTAAAGTGCGTTAAACGTGACTAACGCGCGTTATAGGACGTTAATGACCGTAAGTGCCGTATAACGCGCGTACCGACGCGCTAACGACCGTTAACGTCATACTACGCGCGTTAACCGTAGTTAACGATCGTAAAGCTCCGCGGTGCGTTAAAACAGCGCAGAAGGTGGAGAGTGGGCGGAGAGAAGGGGTCAATGGGCGGAGAGTGGGCGGGGAGAGGCTCCCCTCATACTAACGCGCTGTATTTCAGAGCTCAATTCCAACGCGAATGAAAACCTGTCGCTAAAGGCATTTAAAGGGAAGAGAAACCATTTCCGTCAGCAATGTACAGAAAAACCGGGGAAACCCACAAAAGGTGAGCAGTGTGATACATGTGCACAGAACAAAATTGCACATAAAACGTTAAAAATGACCACAAGAAACATTTTAAAAAGCAGAATTCAGCTGGGCCACAGTGATAGCAATGGGCAACAAGGAACAACACTCCCTGGAAAGCACCAAAATAAAAGGAAATGATGTGTGGAAGGGTCTACGCTCCGCAGACCCTTTCAAAGAGCATTACATTGTAATGGAGCTGTCCTGGGCATGTGGTGTAATGTTTCCCAATAATATCATTGTTGCCCAGCTTGGTTATGGGTGTGTGCCCCTTTTGTGAGGTCTTTTCTGAGGTTTATGTGCACCTTTGTCTGCATACAAGGTAAATGAGGCCACAGTAAACCTGTTGCAGAGCAGGGTTCCTGACTCGTCAGGCCGGTTTAACTAACTCCAGGGACTGCACTGTCTCTGTGGCCACAGTGTGGTGCAACAGACACAGCCAGTGCCTGTAAGACCAGAGGGTCACAGGTTCAAATCCCAGCTAGGGCTCCTGCCAACCCAGTCCCCATAGTTTTACCCACCACTAAACAGTGATAGTAAAAACACTCCAGTAGTGCAGAGAACATACGCAAGGCCTATATTTTACCACACCAAACACAGACACCAGAAACAGGCACATAACCTAAAGCAGAGTCCCGCAAATGCAGTCCGGGAGGGCCCCACACCATTCCATCCTCATGCTGCCCCTAATAAAGATGCCTGTGCTGCATATCTATGCACCGCCCCCATGGTACGCAGATGTAGCTCGTGCATCTTTATGAGGGACAGCATGAAAACCCGAACAGTGTGTGGAACAGCAGGACTGGAGTTGGGGAACTATGCTGTAAAGCAGCAGCCAACAGGGCCACCCACCCACCCATAGGCCCTAATTGGCCAATGCCCCCTGGAGAGGCAAGACATTGGGCCCTGCCTGTATCCCCCAATACTAGCAGTTGCATACCGTAGCAATGCCACCCTACACCTGGGTATATGGTACAGAGCTATCAAATGTTCCCCATGATAACTGGCAGATACCAATCCCTACGGCAAGCACAGTTCGCTCATTGAGCTCCACCATAACAATCATTCTGATGTCTGCGGTGTTTGCTGCAGGTCTGGACTCTGACAGTGTTCACCACCCTTGTGAGTGACCCCCCAAAAGCCTTGTGTACCATATCCATGCGTGTACTATGCCCAGTACTGGTGTGATGGCTATGACTGCTGGCCACCTCTATAGTAGCACAATGCTGGCATAGGTGTGGGGGTGGCTGTCTGTCTATCCAGTGTGTGGTGGCTGCAAACACCTTCCACAGTCCACGCTGCCAGCAATGTTGCCGGTATTGGGCTGCCAATGTGCATAATGAGGAGCAAGGTACCATGGGTATAGGCCGGACAGGGTGGCCTGTCCAGGGTGCATCTGCACAGGGTATAGGGCAGTGACAGGCACATTGTAGTGGCTGGCCACCACCTACCCAGACAGGGTGACCTCAGTATATCCTGCTGAGAGCTCACTCTCACCCTGACTGTGCAGTGACCACAGCATGGCTAGGCACTCCCATGGTGCTATCTAGTATTTCTCTCATGTGATAAGTATGGGTTTCCTTTTGGGGCCCAGTCACTGATGTATCTGCTTGCTGTGTATGCTGGCATCCCAGTTCTGGGTGCAGGCAGCTCCACTGGGCACTAGAAGCCTGTTTGCAGCAGGTAGGTGATGTGATGGAGTGGCTTGCACCAGGGGAATATCAGATAGTGGTGGGGAGCAGCATACCATATCCAGGCCTAATGTCTGTTTGCTATTGTGTTATGGCTGTGTACAGAGCTGCATTGACTGCCCTGTGGGGTGTCTGCTCCTCAGCAGGACTAGGGTTAATGTTCCCCTCTACTACCACCTTTGCAGGGAGCTAGAATGTGGATCTTTTGATAGATGACCCTGTTTGCTGCCCTGGGGGAGGGGGGTGGTGGTGCATGGGGCTACACCTGCCTGAAACAGACAGAGATGTCCAAGGTGGTCCTGCAGAAACTACCTATCTCACACAGTAACACTGCTTTGGACCTGCACCATGGACTCTTTCAGCCATGGACGGTGCTGTAGACCTAGTGCTGGACGGCTCACTGCACCCTCAGGGTGAGCACAGTACCCACACAATGTGACGGTGTGTAGCCACTCTGTGCCAGTACAACACACGGTCAGTACCCCCTATCAGGCCGAGGTGCTGTGGGGGTGCACATGGTCAGTTCCCCCTACTAGGCCGAGTTGCTGTGGGGGTGCATTCCCCATGGTGTGTATGTGTGGGCAGCTGATTTGCATGTGCAGTGCATCATGGGGGTGACTGGCACATTCCAACCCTGTGAAACCGCAGCACTAGCTCACAGGCTCTGATAAACCATGGCCCATCACACGTATATCTGATAACATAATGTATAGGTGCAAGACACCCTACAGAGTCTGTAATATATAAAATGCCCATACTGGTAAAACCACACGTACCCACGCAGTCAAAACACACGTACCCACACACGGCGCTACGCATGTACCAACGCACGCGGCTAGGCACCCATACCCAATGTACTGAAAAACAAGCCTCATTTCCTCTGTAATGTACAGGCTAATGCCTGGAACAGCCGTCTGCGTTAGACACACTGGGTACTCGAACCCATGCTGCCTGTATCAGCAGTCACTGCAGTAACCATTGTGCTACAGCTCTGTATGGGTCAGGTATGTATGCTAGCAACCCTACAGCACATACAGGACATATACATGCCCCCACACTCACTATATAATGTGTGGGTGTGTTTGCTTGCACCCCAAAAGGAAAGAGAACATATACATGCCCCCTTCACTCACTATATAATGCGTGTGTGTGTTTGCTAGCAACCCTACAACACATACATGACATATACATGCCCCCTCACTCACTAGATAATGTGTGGGTGTGTTTGCTTGCAGCCCAAAAGGCAAATTAACATATACCTGCCCCCTCACTCACTATCTAATGTGTGGGTGTGTTTGCTTGCACCCCTCCAAAAAGAAAACAAATACATGCCCCCTCCCTCACTGTATCATGTACAGGATGCTGCATCAGCCAGCCTTCTGCATCTGGCACCCTGGGGACTCAAACCCATTACGCCTGTATCAGCAGTCACTGCAGTAACCATTGTGCTACAGCTCTGTATTGATTATGTATGTTTGAGTGGCTTCTTATGCTTAACGCGCGGTGACCCGCTAACGCGCCATGTATCGCTCGTTAGTTCTGTAATGCGCGTTAGGTCTTCCGCTGTCCCGCCCATCTCCTTATTTGGGGGTTTGTCTTATTAACGCGGATCCTAACGCGAACTGCACTAACGCGATTTAGTAAACATACCCCATAGAGTCACAAGTAGCATGAAATCATGAATGCCAGGTTTTACCCATCATGGTATCAATCCAAGAATCTCCACTAATAGTATCCAAAGAACACACTTACCACAAGGGAAATGGCCTTTTGGTTCTGATGATTATTCGAGGTCTAGAGACAATATATGCCAAATGGTCCCTTAAATTGCTGCCTCTGGTGAAGGTTACACTAAGGGGGATGTTTACTAAACTGCAGTAATGGTACATAACGCGCGTTATGTAACGTTAACGATCATTAACTTATGTTAACGCGCGTTATGATGCGTTAACGATCGTTAACGTCTCATAACGCGCGTTAACCTAAGTTAACGATCGTAAAGTTCCAGGGCGCGGTAAAACACCGCAGAAGGTGGAGAGAGGGCAGAGAAAAGGGGTCAATGGGCGGAGTGTGGGTGGGGAGAGGCTCCCTTCACACTAGCGCGTTGATCTGAAGAGCTGAATCCTAACGTGAATGAAAACCTGCCGTTAAATGCACATTTCAGGGGAGAGAAACCATTTCGGTGTCAGCAATGTACAGCATAGGCAGGGAAACCTAAAAAAGTGATAAGTGTGATACATGTGCACAGAACAAAAGGGCACATAAACATTGAAAATGACCTCAACAAACTGGAAAAAAACCATAACCAAGCTGGCCAATAGTGGTATTAATGGGAAACATCAACCCCCCCCCCCCGAGAAAGCTCCATAGAAAAGATATAAATCGTGGAAGGGTCCATGCGCCGTCCCCATACAAGGTGAATCAGCCACAGTGAAATTGCATTGTGCAGGGTTTTCCTTTCCATCGGGCAGGTGTCCTATGGCGTGCACATGTGCGGCAACAGCAGGGCGGACATGTCAGAACGGCAACTGGACAGATGCCGGAAAAGGGGATACAGAGGGCCACAGGCGGCACATGCTGTGGTGCAGCTGGACCACAGTGCGGATTAGGGTGATGCCTAGCTGGCCCATATGAATGCTGAAACAGCAGAGCAGCCAGACAGAAACTGCTGAAGGCCCAACATGGGCATGACTGTGCTTCCCACAGTGTCACAGGGGATAGTACCCAGCAGCTACCCCCAAGGGCACGGAACATTGGCAGGCGGTGTTGGGGGGTAGCGTGGACACCTATGCAGGCACCCCTACCCCAGAACCCGCACCAAAGGCATCTGCCTACCCACACACTGGATGGCCTGAGACTGCGCCCCACCAGCACCACCAGCAGAAGGGACTGTCAGCATGGTGGCAGAGGGTCACTGGTGGTGGAGGGGGCAGTGGCAGTGGCAGGGGGTGGTGTGGGGGGGGGGAGGGGGGGGGGTGGGGTGGTGGTGGGGGGGGGGTGTTGGGGGTGGGGGTGGGGTTGGGTGGGGGGTGTGGGGGGGGTGTGGGGGGGGTGTGGGGTGGGGTGGGGCAGCTGGCCATTTCCAGGCCTACTGTCTGTCTGCTATTGGTTTATGGATGGGTACAGATCTACATTGCCTGCTCTGTAGGGTGCCTGTTCCCCAGCAGGATTGGGGTGGATGGTCCCCTCTACTGCTACCATTGCAGGGAGGTGGAATGTGGATCTATTGGTGGGTGATCCTGTTTCCCACCCTGAGCCTCCAGAGCAGTGGTTCTCAACCCTGTCCTCGGGACCCCACTAGCCAGTCGGGTTTTCAGGCTATCCACAATGAATATGAATGAGATATATATGCATTAGAAATAGCCTGCCAAACTGACTGGCTTGTGGCCCTCCAATGCTGGATTTGGGGACCCCGGCCTTACACCTCTGTCATTTAAGATTGTGAGTGGGCAAGGTACAGATGTCCAAGACATCAAAAAGATTAGATGGAATATATCACATACCTCCTCGCCTCTCACCACCACCAAAATATTGTCTATTAGTACATTACTACTTAAATGTAAAGGGTGATGCCTCAGCCAGCCTTATGCATTGGGCACACTGGGGAATCGAACCCATGACCCCTCTACCATCAGTCAGTGTAGTAACCATTGTGCTACAGCTCTGTTTCTGTGTTTCTTGTCTGTGCGCCTTCTTAAGATTAACGCGTGGTAACGTGCCATGTACCGCCCATGTCCTTATTTGGGATTTCTGCCTGTACTGCGGATCTTAACGCGAATCACACTAACGCAGTTTAGTAAACATACCCCTAAGAGGTTGCTAAAAACATTGGTGGAGACTTAAGACCTGCCAATGTTTGCATAGGATCTTAACAACCTCATGTGACTTGTTCATATAGGGTAGAACTCCCATGACCTTGTCATCCAAACTGGCTGTAGAAGCAATACTAGGCTGTGCAGGTAAAAGCCATTCCCTATAATTTCGTAGAACTTGTTTATAGGCAGTCCAAATGACTGAGGCTGAGTAACTCTTTGCAAGCAAACATTGACTCAACTCATGTGCATGGATTTTGAAATCTGCTGTTGAAGCACAAATACATCTAATACATAAATACTGCCCGAAAGGGAGGCCTCTCTTTAATGAGTTAGAATGAAAGCTGTCCTTTAGACAGGTTTTCTATATAATGTTGTACAAAGATGATCTCCATGATGAAAAATTGTGACATCCAAAAACTCAAAGGAAACAGGATCATATTTAGCTGTAAACTTAATATTATCTTTGCAAGAATGCAGCCAATCCAAAAATTTATATAAATCAGATGACCATCCAGTCCAAATGAAAAATATATTGTCAAAAACCGCTTCCATAAAAGGATCTTCTAAAACCAGCTGGACGGGTAGATGAATATCTTCTCCATATCAGCCATATAGTGGGTGGCCACAGAATGTACTACTGTGGCCCCCATGGCTTTACCAAAAACCTGTAAATACAATTTTCTTCATATATAAAATAATTCTTAGTCAAAACGAACTGCAATAATTCCAACACAAATTCCTTAGATAAACGTTGAGTAAAAAATTTGAGTAAAACACACAGTTCAGATTCAGAGGTCTATTCCTCTCTTTGATAAGTCCGACAAAAAGAATTTTGCCACTCTTGGGGGTATGTTTACTAAACGGCGCTAATGGTGCAGCTGTGACGTTATTGCGTGATACATGATGTTATCGGGCGATAATGGCGCATTATCACGCGATAACGTCACGTATCGCTGCGCCGGTAAGGTGCGCCGAGGGTGGAGTAAAGCTCCCCAGGGGCAGAGAGAAGGGGTCAATGGGCGGAGAGTGGGCGTGGAATGGCTCCTTGCACACTAATGCCGTGAAATGAAGCTCAGAAAATTAGCGCCTGTGAAAACCTTGCGGGAGGCACATTTGCAGGTCAGAGAAACCATTTCAGTCAGCAATGTACAGCAAAGGCAGGGAAACTCAAAAACGTGATAATAGTAATACATGTGCAGGAACCAAAAAGGCAAATAAACAGATAAGATGACCAGAACCACATTTGAAATCCCAATAACCAAGCTGGCCAATAGTGATATTACCCTTCCTCGCAAAAATAATCGAAAAGACGGTTCAACTACAACTTCAGGAACACATTGACGAACACGGAACTCTCGACGACAACCAACACGGATTTCGTCCCAACCATGGAGTCGAAACTCTCCTGATCTACCTCTTCGACAGCATCATAAGAATAATTGACGACATCAGGAATGGAATTATAATGATCTTCATCGACATCTCCTCAGCGTTCGACACAGTTGATCACAATATACTCCTGGAGAGACTGAAGAACACTGGTATACACGGTACCACTCTAAAATGGTTCCACTCGTACCTAACAGAAAGACAGCTACAGGTCAAGGTGGGACAGGACACCTCCCGGCCCATAAACGTCCAACAAGGAGTACCACAAGGATCCGCACTCTCAGCACTCCTTTTTAACATCTACATCCAACCAATATGCAACATTATGAAAGAGAACAACATCCAATACACAATATACGCAGACGATATAATGGTATACTCCCCGATATCAATCGAAAACCCGGACTTCTCTAAGATAGCAGACTGCCTTACCCAAATGGCGAAGTGGTGCCAAAACAACAATCTAGCTATAAACTACAACAAGACTGAAGCTTTAATCATCACTCGAAACCAAAGCTTCACACACCCACCAAACATAAAGATACAAAGCACCACGATACCGATAAGATCGGAGGTGAGATACCTTGGGGTTACTCTGGACAGTAAACTCAACCTCAAACCACACATAGACAAAACAATCCAAAAAGCATATTACAGGATGCGAATCATCAGGAGACTGAAACCACTCCTCGCTCCAGAACACTTCCGTACAGTCTGTCAAGCACTGATAACCCCAATACTGGACTTCTGCAATCCGATATACCTCGGACTACCAAAACAAGCTCTCAAACCACTACAGCTGGCACAAAACACTGCAGCTCGAATCATATCCGGAGCCGCAAGGCAGGAGCACATCACACCTACACTAAAGGACTTACACTGGCTCCCAATCATTGCTCGCATCAGATACAAGACTATCATAAACCTATTTAAGATAAAAGAACACACATCAGCCAACAGCCTCCACCTGCTCATACAACCGGAAACCAGCGCACGTCCCAGAAGAAGTCAAACACGCAACCGAGTCAGCACCCCAAATGAGTACAAGCACACACGCAAGGACACAACAGACAGAGCTCTCTCCATGGCTGCTCCAACAATATGGAACAATCTACCGGACGATCTAAGGGCAACTCCAGACCTCAAAGACTTCAGAAAACAACTGAAAACCATGCTGTTCATAGAGCACTATGGTCACATCACATAACCTAAGAGAATGGATAACAGCACTCCAATCCTCCCAAACAACTGAATATATATAAAATATGATTCTAGCACCACTGTAAATAGCCCACCCTGTATATAGCTCAAACAAATCAAGCACCCAACACATCCCTCACACAACTAAGTTTTATCCTCACTGCATGTACAACACACACACTTTACCTGATTGCTTGCTGTGATACCACCTTGATTATTAAGATAAGGCGGTTTAGAAATACTGTTAAATAAAAATAAATAAATAAATAAATAAACATAAAGCAACACTACTGACAATGCATAAAAAAGAAGATATCATGTTTGGAAGGGTCTATTCCCTGCCCCCCTACAAAGTGAATGATCCCACATTGAAATAGCGCTGATCAGGGTTTTGTCTTGTTTATATTGGGCAGGTTTGTTATGGCATGCACACGTGCCACAACAGCAGCGTGGGCACATAGGAAAGGGCAACTGTACTGATGCTGGAAATGGGATACAGAGGGCTGCAGGCGGCACATGCTGTGGTGTAGCTGGGGCACTGTGCAGACTAGGCAAATGCCTAGGTGGCATATAGGAATGCCGAAACAGTGAAGCAGCAAGACAGTAACTGACGAGGGTTCAACATGGACATGAGTGTGTTTCCCACAGTGTCCCAGGGGATATTACCCAGCAGGTACCTCCAAGGGCACATAACATTGGCAGGTGGTGCCGGGGGGAAGCTCACATGTCCATGTAGGCACCCCACCCAAGAACCCACACCATAGGCAGCTGCCTACCGGCACACTGGCTGGCCTGGGACTGCGCACCAGCAGCACCACCGGCATAGGGCATGTCAGCATGGTGGCGGAGGGGTGCTGGTGGTGGAGGGGGCAGTGGAAGCTGCCCACAGCAGGCCATGGCCAAGCCCCATTTAGGTGTGTGTCATGCACTGCAACAGACACGATCTGACATACAGTCATGGTATCCCCAGAGAATGATTTGTCTCTGTGGCAACAGTGTGGTGCAGTACACACAGCCAGTGTATTCAGGGGCAGAGGGTCACAGGTTCAAGTCAAAACTGTGGCCCCCTGCAAACCATGTCCCTATATTTTACCCAGTACTAAACCATGGTAAGAAAGACAAAACCTTTATTGCAGATAAATGAAACATGCCATAAATGCCTATATTTTACCCTACAGAGCACAGACACCATTAACATGTGCAATCCCTAGAGCAGAGTGTCCCACCTGCAGGTCTGGAGGGCCAAACACCATTCAGGTTGTCAGGATGTCCATAATAAATATGCATGAGATGTAATTACATGCCCTGCCCCCATTGTATGCAAATGTAACCATGCATATTCATTAGGGACAGCATGAAGACCTGAACCGTGTTTGGCCCACCCGGAGCAGCGGCACAAACACCCATACCCACAGGCTCCACTATCCAACACCTCATGGAGAGTCAGGCTGTTGGGCCCTGCGCAGACTAGCATCTCCAAATACTAGCACCTGCATACCTTAGCAATGCCATCCTAAACTTGGGAACACGTTACACATATATCAAAAGGTTACTCTGATTAATGTCAGATAACACATCCTATGTTAAACACAATTTGTTGACAGAGATTCATCATAGCAACCTTTATGATATCTGTGGATTGTGGTTCAGTGTTTGTTCCCAACAGTGTATACCACCCTGGGGAGTGACTCCAACCATACTGAGTACCATAGCAATGCCTGCACTGTGCCCAGGACTGGTGTGGCGGCTAGGGCTGCCAACCACCTCTATCCATGCACAATGCTGAAATAGGTGTGGGAATTGGTGTATGTTTACCCAGTGTGTTGTGGCTGCCTACACCTTACTGAGCCCACATTGCTTACACTGTTTCCAAGGTTAGCCTGCCAATGTGCATAATGAGGAGCAAGGTACTGTGGGTATGGCCCGGACAAGGTGGCCTGGGCAGGATGCATCTGCACAAGGCATAGGGCAATGGCTGGGACATTGTGGTGCCCGACCACCACCTGCACAGACAGGGTGGCCACAGCATGTCATGCTGGGAGGTCACTCTCATCCTGACTGAGCAGTGACCATGGCATGCATTTCAGGTGATATCTATGGGTTCCCTGTTCTGGGGTCCAATCACTGACATACTTGTTTGGGGTGTGTGCTCACATTTCTTTTTTGGGTGCACACAGTTCCTCTAGGAACATGCACTATGTACTAGCTAGCAGACTGTCTGCAATTAGCGTGTGCATGCCTGGAGCACCTTGCCGGGTGAAAACTGATAGTGCCTACTGCTGGTCAATGTCAGATGATGGTGGGAGGCATCTGAGCATATACAGGCCTACTGCCAATGCCCTCTGTGATACAAACAGATCTGCATCCAGTGCTTTGGAGGGTGCCCTCTTCTCTGCAGGACTGGGGTAGCTGCTCCCACAGCTCTTCATCATGTCCCTCCACTGCTACCATTGCAAAAATGTAGAGTGTGGGGCTGTTGGTGGCATATCCTGGCCCCGAGAGGGCAGGTCTGTAGGCGCTGCCCCCAATCCACATGTGGGTACAGACATCCCTCTGCCCTATAGGACGCAGTAGGTGATGGCAATGAGGTGAGGGTGTTTCTGCTGGCAGCACAGATTGTAGAGATGTGCAGACCGTTATAGGCAGCAAAAGAGATTGCCCCAGATAGCCATATCAGGTGACACCCCTGAGGGATCAAGACCTCTGGCTTGTTGGTCATTGTATTAGCAAGTAGGCTACAGCTCTATACACCTTCTCCTAGTGCTGCCACCAAGTTAAGGTTACCATGAGTAAACAGCCAACACGCCTCCTATTGGGCGATACACAGTGTATGCTACTTGGATGCCGGCATGCACACCTCCCTATATGGCATTGCTCACGTTATCGCTGGGGGTTTCGCCAGCAACATTAGGATGGTGTA
This sequence comes from Ichthyophis bannanicus, assembly GCA_033557465.1. Classification (NCBI taxonomy): domain Eukaryota; kingdom Metazoa; phylum Chordata; class Amphibia; order Gymnophiona; family Ichthyophiidae; genus Ichthyophis; species Ichthyophis bannanicus. Next base: position 72,316,359 of record CM066049.1, on the reverse strand, counting down.
GCCTGTGGTAAGGAAGCCTATCCTGAGTTAGGGGAAAGGGAAAAAGGCAAAGAGTTCACCCTGGTAAAAAGGCCCCTTTTGTAAGGTCAGCGTAACAAAGCCACAAACTCACCTAGGAGCCAGAAAACCACCAGCTGGAACAGGTTTCATGTTTCCCCTAGTGAAATAAGGGAGAGTGAATACAGACCTAAGGTCCAAGACCCTTACGTCAGTAAGCTCCCTGATTACTCAGGTGCCAGAAAGCAGAGTGATCTCCATCACCTGGGAAGAGAGGAGGTGGGGCTAGAACCCTGGAGATATAAGCCTATGCTAGATTATAGTAAAGGGAAGGAGAAAGAAGAGAAGGAGAGAGGGTGGAAGGAACACCAGAAGCAAGGGCAGAGACAAAGGCAAGAAGAGGAGAAAGAGAGAGAGAAGCTGATACAAGCCGAGGCACAGGTACGAGCCTAAGAAGCCTGATTAATGCTGAGCAGAGAAGGAGAAGCCTGATTAATGCTGGGCAGTGCAGAGGTGCAGGAGACACTCTCAGCTCTAATGAGAGGCTGTCAGCTGAGTCCAGTGAGTCAGAAGGAGAGTCAAAGTCTATGCAGCTAGGAGAGCCTGATGCTGAGCTAAATGAGGAAGACACCCTCATGGATTGCTCTTTGTGCCAAGCCTTAGCCACAGAAGGGTTGAAGGAAAGCCAGCCGTGAGAGAAAACCCTCCAGAGGAAGGTAACCATAAGAAGCAGGTAGATGGATTGGAAGTTCCCACATGGTAAAGAGGGAAAGTTTTACAAAGACGTAAGAACAAGCTGGAGTTGTGAATTGTGCTTGTTAACCACCTGCTACCTGTGAAGTGAGACGGCAAGAAGCCAAATTAACTGTGAGGAAAAAAGCTTTCTTTTTGCTCTTGAATTTTCCTGAGAAACCTGAATAGAACTTTGCTTGCACGTTGAAAGTTTGTTCCTGTTTGGAGTTTTTGTTTTTTGCTTGTAAATTGGAAAACAGCCTGGAAAGGTTTGAAACTGAAAAAGAAGGAAAACTGCCACAGAAGAAAGACTGTTTTTGGGTTTTATGCTTTAACCAGCAAGGCTATGTTTTTCTGAGCTGAAGAATACTTTAAGCTGTCATTTTGGTTTTGGGTTTTGTTTTGCTTATAACCTGTTGTACTTTGAAGAAGCCTGGAGAAGTATGCCTCAATGTGGTATTTATGAACCTTTTTTATGCTTAATAAATTTCTGTCTTTGCCTTACCCAAGGAGCCCGACTACAGCTTTCTACCTGAAGCCCATATATATTGCAATTAAACTACATTTCCCAGAAAGCATTGCGGGGAACTAGTCAGTTAAGGCTGAAAGTGGAAAGTTCCTTATACAACCATGCCCCTCTAAGCTGGAGGCAAGCGGTGAGGGCGTGACAAGCCATACATTTCATGCTTGTGACCTTAGGGCACCTTTGTGCCCTTGGGCACTATCTCCTGTGTCACCTTAGCATCCCAGGGCATTTTTCACGGCACCTTAGGTTTGGCCAGCTTATGGAGCACCTTATATGCTGCCTTGGAGGGTGCCAATATTTCCTGCCACCCTCTGGGGCACATTATGACCTGCCTTGGATGACGTGGTGCTTTATGATGTGCCTTATGGTACTCCCTAAAAGGTGCATTAGGTTGCGGCACTGGGGTGAGGCTTTTTTGGCTGGCAGTGCAGATTGTTGGGATGTGTCTGACTGTTACAAGCAGGAAAAGTGATCACCTCAGACAGCCTTTTAACTGAGCCCACTGAGGGATTGAACTCATGACCACTGTATTAGCAGTCAATGTATTAACCAGTGTGCTACACCTCTGTTGCTGTGATTGTAGGTCAGTGTGCCTAATTAAGGCTAACGCGCGTTAACGTGCCATGGCTCCCTCTTTTGCGCGATAATGGACTTTATCGCGCGATAACCCGAAATGCTACCTTAAGACCGGAATGCCCACTACCTTATATGGCATTCGTCACAGTAAGACTGCAACTAATGCCGGTAACATTAAGATGGTTTAGCAAACATACCCCTTGGTCTGGGTCTTCCTTTTTTATGCTAATATTATTTTGGTGGTTGGCCCTCTTTGTTTTTTTTTTCTTTGTAGAACCTTTTCTAGATAGCAGTGATTCTCAGCCGGACTTATCTGGATAGTTTAAGCTGCTTACAAAGCAGGTCCAAATTGCTGTCTAGAAATGTCCGACCAGGTTCTGCCCAAAGGTTTCTGCTGTCCCATGCAGAAGCTACCTCTGCCACCCCTCTCTCTGCCACTGTCTCCCCTATACATCTTCTCATCTTGTGGAGTCAAGGAGGGGGGGGGGGGGTGATATCAGTGGCCGCATGATTCTGTTTTGAAAGCGCTGGCACACATACATGCTGCCTCTGCCACAAGATGAGAAGATGGATTTGGGGGAGTAGCAGCACGACTCCATTTTGAAAGCGGTGGATGGGCCGGCCCTGTGTCCAACTGAAAATCACTTCTACCCAGATAAAGTTGACACTTATCCAGATTGTAATCTCTCAATCTAGATATTCAGCAATAGTCATTATCTAGAGACTGCTGCTGAATATCTGGACTTTACTTATGTGTCATGGCACTGAAACATCAGCCAGTTTGAAAATTGACTTCTTAATTATAAAATTACCATGGACACTTTCTGATGCATATTTTCACCTACGTCAATGGAGGTGAAAAGTACTTCCCTTTGAAAATCTGATTGCAGATCTATGAGTGTTCCAAAATTCCCCTTCCAATCTATATACTTGTAGAGTCATAAATTTTACAAAAAGCATTCTCAAACTTGTTACTGCCACAGACACAGTTAAATATCCTGCTGCTGTTCAAATATGGATGCAAGGAAAAAATAATAAGATGAAATGGGATACCAGAGATCCAACATCCAAAGTGAACAGTGAGGAAAATGATATAGTAGATGAGGTTGAGGGAGTGTTGGGGTCTGCATCAGAAGTCATTTGAAATGAGACTTGAGCATTTAAATATGTATATATATGAAATGAGAGTCAGAAGCTGTAAAGATGTCTTACACATTGGAACATGGAACGTACGAAACATGAACCAAGGGAAGAATGAAATAGAATGTGTACAACTTGATCTGTAGGGTGTCAGCGAACTGAAATGGACTGGCATCGTGCACTTTGCATCAGATGATCATGTGGTCTACTATGCTGGAAATGAAAGACAAAGAAGAAATGGTGTTGCATATATAATAAAGAAGAAACTTGCAAGAACTGTAATGAAATACAGTGCAGTCAGCAAACGCTTAATCTCTATTCGTTTACGAGGAATGCCTATCAACACAACTATAATTCAAGTATATGCCCCAACAACAGCTGCAGAAGAGAATGAAATTGAAGAGTTCTATGAACAAGTACAAGCTGAAATTGACAGAACATGCAAACAGGATATCCTGATAGTCATGGGTGACTGGAATGCAAAAGTTGGCAACAAAGAAGAAGGCAAATTAGTTGGAAAATATGGACTTGGCAACAGAAATAAAGCTGGAGAAAGACTGATAGAATTCTGCAAGACCAACAATCTATTCATCTCAAACACCTTCTTCCAGCAGCACAAGCGGCGACTGTACACATGGACTTCATCCAATGGATTGTATAAAAATCAAATTGACTACATCTGTGGAAGTCAACGATGGAAAAGCTCTGTAACATCAACAAAGACAAAACCTGGAGCTGACTGTGGTACAGATCATCAACTATTAGTATGCAAACTCAAGCTAAAGTTGAAAAAGAGCAAACCACTCATGAATGCAGCAAAATATGACCTTGAGAATATACCACTGGAATTTAAAGACTGCCTGAAAAATCGATTTGCTGCTTTAGATACAAATGAGAGATCTCCAGAAGAGTTATGGAATAACATCAAGAAGGTTGTGTTGGAAGAAAGCGAGAAGTCTCTACAAAAGGTGAAAAAGCAAAAACGGCCAAAATGGGTGACGGAAGAAACTCTGAAAATTGTCCAGAAACGCAGAGAAGCTAAAGCCAGAGGAGAAAGAAAGACAATCGCAGAACTCAACAGAGATTTCCAACGTGCAGCAAGACAGGACAAGGGAAAGTACTACAATGACACTTGCAAGGAAATAGAAGCAGAAACTATTAGAGGAAGAACAAGATCGGCTTTCCTAAAGCTACGAGAGTTAAAGAAAAAGTTCCATCCTCGAAATGGAATGTTACAAGATGCTCAAGGTTCTATGTTGAATGATGCTGAGAAGATCAAGAAAAGGTGAAAGGAATATACAGAGTTTTTATATGATAAAGATCAAGTGGTCTAGCAGCCATTTCATCCTGTACCTTATGATCTGGAACCATTGGTGATTAAAGAAGAAGTTGAAGCAGCATTGAAAGCCTTATCAAAGAACAAGTACTCAAAATAGCACCACAATGTCACAAAATCATTTCTGTCGGAAACCGCTGACCTGAGATAGAGAGGGGAAGAACTCTCCACTCTGTGTCGACCGTAACCGTTTTTTCAAATTTTTAATTGGCATAAAGTGCTTGCAAAACTAATCATAGTGAAAACCACTTATCTGAGAAATGGGCCAGCTGGGCAGCACAAACGAACACAGCGACATGCATGTTTCGAGCCTACAAGAGGCCCTGTCTCAAGCTGTTCAGATGAAAAACGCGCCCATGAAATTGCCAGCCCCATCCAGGTATATTTAAAAGTCCACGAAACGCTCTCTGATTGGCTGCAAAAGGGCATCCCCTGAAGACGTCAAGACGACGTCAGCGAACATAGTCCCAAAGGCAATCGGCTCAAAAACATCAATAGAATGAAGAAATAATCTTGAACATTATCAGGATAGAAGTAAACTCTGTCCAAAAAATCCATCAAAATGGAAGGTGGAAGAAACACTTCGCAACATTCAAAGCAAACTCCACCAATCATATTCAAGATTTAATCCTGTAGGGAAGACAGTCCGAAGCCGGAAAATCCAGCGCTGCTCACAGCATTGAAGTCGCTGTTCCCGATCGCCACCTCGGGGATCCAAGGGGACGGAATCAATAATTCTCCAGCGAAGGTCCTCAAAGTTGTGCTGGTGATGAATGCAATGCTCCACCAAGGGTGCTGATAAAAGTTGGCGAGCCAGACGTGAAGCATGTTCCCCTAATCTAACCCGGACCGGGCGTATGGTCCTACCTATGTAGGATAACTTACAGGGGCAGGTGATCATATACACCACATACGAGGATAAGCAAGTAGAAGAACCCTTAAAAACATGGGGCGGTGGTGATCCAGTCTCGGGAAACCTATGTAAATGGCATTTTGCATCAGTTATCGGATCTTAAGTATTACAAACCTTTACCGGCTGACCCGACCCCACAGCTGCAGCTTTTAATAAGATCTTTGGTTATGGATGCTTTGAATAAAGGCTGGATTACCTCAAAGGAAGCCTCCTTCCTTCAACAACGACATCCCCGCATTCCGGTTTTTTATACCGTTCCAAAAGTGCATAAATCGGTGACTTGCCCCCCGGGGCGTCCCATTGTCTCTTGCAGGGGTTCAATTTTGGAACCCTTGTCTCAATTTAGCGATCTATTTTTGAAGGAGGAGGCTCAATGTGTCAAGTCATATCTCCGTGACACTTCGCATTTTTTGACCATCCTTTCCTCAGTTACACCTGCATCGGGGGTCTTATTAGTGACTTTGGACGTGGTGGCCCTCTATACCAATATTCATCAGGAGGCGGCTTTATCTTTACTGGAAACAGCATTTACTACAGCACCATCAAGGATTCCGAAAACATTCCTATTGGAGTTAATTCGTTTGGTGCTCACCAGGAACTATTTTGTTTTCCAAGATCAGTTTTATCAGCAATGCCATGGGGTGGCTATGGGGGCCACGGTGGCACCGTCGATTGCCACACTTTTTTTGGCTGATTTGGAGGAACGTTTCATTTATCCGGCTCCTGCATTCCAGTATGTCCAGTTGTGGCTCCGGTTTCTGGATGATGTTTTTCTTTTATGGGCTTCCACTATGGACCAGCTGATTCTTTTTGTGGAATGGCTAAACAACATTAACCCGGATATACAGTTCATTATGCATGCTGTTCAATGTAAACCATACTGATGCAGAATAGCGCAGTATATAAGAGAATGTAATAAATAAATGATAAAATAAATAAATAAACAATGGGACATATGCATTATGGACAAACTATATATATCCAAAGATGTCATATGCATGGAAGTTTTCCTATTGGATGGCCACTCTTGCATCCATGGAACTAGAGAATTAGTTGATTTGGATTTCTAGTGGCCAGGGTGAAGACAGGATATAAAGGAATATGCATATTTATGTCCCGAAAAGTTTGCGCCTGAAATAAGAAACCTCAAGAAAGCCCTCAAGGACTTTTGATACCTTTGCGCAACTGTCTAAGCCCTGGGATTGGGGTTTATCACAGGCTTGCTAATATCACAAGGAAAAGTCACAATCCTGTAATATGTAGACTACTTTTCCAGGATAGCTCACGTAGGGTCTTATTCTATAAAGTGCGCGGGGAGAGTTATACACTAGTAATGAATGTAACTCCCTATTCTAAAGGACGTATGCACTAGAATGGGCACTTATGCATGCACGCTAGGTGGTTGCTATTCTGTAAGCATATGCATTGAAACATAGAAACATGACAACAGAAAAAGACCACATGGCCTATCTAGTCTGTCCTTCCATATCAACCACTACAACAGTCCCCTTTTTTCCTTTAGAGATCCTCTGTGTTTGTCCCATGCTTTTTTGAATTCAGATACTATCCTCCTCTCTACCACCTTCACTGGGAGACTATTCCTCGGATCCACCACTCTTTCCGTAAAGAAATATTTCTGCATATCACTCCTGAATCTATCCCCTTTCTCCCTCATCCCATATTCCCTTGTAGCAGAGCTTGCTTTCAATCAAAAGAGGCTCTCCCCCTGTGCATTTATGCCACCGAGGTATTTAAACGTCTTAATCATATCACCTCTACCCCGCCTTTCCTCTAAGGTGTATACATTAAGATCCTTAAGTCTGTCCTCATATGCTTTATAATGAAGACCACTAACTATTTTAGTAGCCACCATCTGTACCAACTCCAGACTGTTTATATCCTTTTGAAGGTGTGGTCTCCAGAATTGCATACTATACTCCAGATGAGGTCGCAACAAAGTCTTATACAGTGGCACTATCACCTCCTTTCGTCTGCTGGCTATTCCTCTCTCTCTGTGCACCCAAGTATCCTTCTAGCTTTTGACGTTACCTTTTCTACCTGTTTAGCTACTTTAAGATCATCAGACACAATCATGCCTAGGTCCCACTCTTCTTTAGTGGACAGAAGTACTTCACCTCCTATACTGTATTGCTCCCTTGGATTGCTGCAGCCCAAATGCATGATCTTGCATTTTTTAACATTAAGGGGTATGTTTACTAAACCATCTTAATGTTACTGGCGTTAGTTGCAGTCTTACTGTGACGAATGCCATATAAGGTAGTGGGTGTTCCGGTCTTAAGGTAGCATTTCGGGTTATCGCATGATAGATGGAGCCGTGGCATGTTAACGCGCGTTAACCTTAATTAGGTGCGCTGACCTGCAATCATAGCAATAGAGGTGTAGCACACTGGTTAATACATTGACTGCTGATACAGTGGTCATGAGTTTGATCCCCCAGTTATCTCAGTTAAAAGACTGTCTGAGGCAATCCCTTTTCCTGCTTGTAACAGTCAGACACATCCCAACAATTTGCACTGCCAGCCAAAAAAGCCTCACCCCAGTGCCGCAACCTAAGGCACCATTTAGGGCGCACCATAAGGCACATCATAAAGCACCATGTCATCCAAGGCAGGTCATAATGTGCCCCAGAGGGCGGCAGGAAAGGTTGGCACCCTCCAAGGCAGCATATAAGGCACCCCATAAGCTGGCCAAACCTAAGGTGCTGTGAAAGATGCCCCAGGGATGCCAAGGTGACACAGGAGACGGTGCCCAGGGGCACAAAGGTGTCCCAAAGTCACAAGCATGAAATGTATGGTTCAAACACAGATGTAACCATAACACTACACAGAGCACCAAGGAAAGGCAATGAACAAGTGATGGAAGGAAGTAGATGACGGAGCTCATGGACCAGCCAAATCTGCGTGCAGCCCATGTGGCAGCAGGTAAAGTGGATAAACATATTGGGGACAGCTGAACCGATGTACAGGGTGATGGTAATGCACAGTGCAACAATGACAGTGTGTGGCAGAGGATGGGGATACATGTCTACCAGAGGAGGTAGAGGTGGCAGAATAAGTGCAATGACAGGAGGACAGAGGAGAGCAGTGCCATGCAGAGCAGACACAGGAGAGGCAAGCATAAAGAGCCACAATGCAGAAAAGGCTGCCAGTGCAGGACATGGTGTAGCAGCCTGCAAATTAGGGCAGAACGTCACACAGCTGGCACACACACATAGAGGGACGAGGGTATAATGTGGTGACAGCACAGATCTGCACAGATATGACTGTTACACAAACGAAACATAGTTGTGTAGGACAGCCATAAAAAAAGGGAAACAGAGAGAAATCAAACCCATGATCTCTGCTACTGAAGTCATTGCATTAACCATTATACTACATCACTATGGGAGTTTTCATATTAACGGCTGGCTACAGAAAGAGTGCACGTCACCATAAAACTGTCTGCTGTAGCTACCAGGATAGGATAGAACCAACAGTAACCATAATGCAATTCACATGCAGAACAGCAGTCTACATCTGCTCACCAGATGGGGTATACACCTCTACAGCACATCAGCTTGGAAGGGGGGGAATGACTGTGCATGTTACTGGCACAGAGTACCCACAGGCCATGCCAAGGTGTGTGTTCTGTGCTCACCCTGAGGGTGAGGTGGAGTGGCCAGCACCACAGTACCCGGGTTAGTTGAGGTGGGCTGTGTTGCTGGTCTCCATCAGTGCCAGTGTGTGATAGGTATTTGTTGCAGACACCTTTAGGAGGTCTCTGTGTCCATCTGTAATTACCAGTCATGTCTGGTCCTTGTGGACCATGATGCACACAACATAGTGCATATCCTCTGTGCTTGCTATGGTCACCTGTTTGGGGAGTAGGGGTGTGTCAGGGCTCACATGGCAACAATGTACTTAGCAAACAGCCCTCTATGGGTCAGGGTGGGGGATATGATCTGCCCCCAACAGATGCACATTCTCACCCTTTGCAAGGGGGGCAGTGAAGGTACATGAGGACAGGCTGTAGGACCAGCAACCCTAGTCCTGGTGGTGAACGTACAGCTGCTGAAGATCTGCACTTGGGTCATGGCCACTGGCAGATAGGTAGTGGGCCCAGTCAGCTCTGCAGTCCCCCACTATGATCTGACATTCACCAGCAGAGAGCAGTCAGTGTGCACCTGCTGCAGCCTGCAAGGTGGTGCAGCCATACAGATGCTAAATGCAGACAGTCTGCCAGCTAGTAACTAGTGCATGTTTCTAGAGGAACTGTGTACACCAAAAACTGGTTTGTCAACATACACACCACACAGGTATGACAGTGATTGGGCCCCAGAAAAAAGAACCCATAAATATTACTTGAGAGAAATACTGCATAGCACTATGGGGGAACCTAGCCATGCCATGGTCACTGCTCAGTCAAGGTGAGAGGGACCTCCCAGTATGACATGCTGTGGCCACCTGGCCATGCAGGTGGTGGTCGGACACTACAATGTCCCAGCCATTGCCCTATACCCTGTGCAAATGCTTCCTGCCCATGCCACCCTGTCCGGGCCATACCCACAGTACCTTGCTCCTCATTATGCACATTGGCAGGCTAACACTGGAAACAGTGCAAGCAATGTGGGCTCAGTAAGGTGTAGGCAGCCACAACACACTGGATAGACAGACACACACTCCCACACCTATGCCAGAATTGTGCAAATATAGACGTTTGTGGCAGCCCTGGCTGCCACACCAGTCCTGGGCACAGTGTGGGCATTGCTATGGTACTCAATACTGTTAGGGTCACTCCCCGGGGTGGTAAACATGTCAGAATCAATAACTGAAACACACTCCACAGATATCAGAAAGGTTGCTATGATGAATCTCTATCAACAAATTTATTTATTTATTTTATTTAGACAGTTTTTGTATACCGCCTTATCCTTCAATCAAAGCGGTCACAACACAATTGGGGGATACATTTAACACATGGGGATATGAGACACATACACTAATACTTACAGGGAACATGGGCTATGGAGGGTTAAGTGGCTTGCCCAAGACCACAAGGAGCATCTGTGGGACTAGAAACCCCAGTCCTTCTGGCCCAAGGTTGCTGTCCTCTAGTGGGATTTGAACCCCTGACCTTCCGGCCTGAAGTACATTGCCCCAACCACTAGGCTACTCCTCCCCTCATTGTGTTTAACTTAGGATTTGTTAGCTGACATTAATTATAGCAACCTTTTGATATATGTGGAACGTGTTCCCAAGTTTAGGACGGCATTGCTAAGGTATGCAGTATTGGGAGATGCTGCTCCATGCAGGGCCCAACAGCTTGACTCTCCATGAGGCTTTGGATAGTGGAGCCTGTGGGTATGGGTGTTTTTGCCCCTGTTGGCCGCTGCTCTAGAGCAGAGGTTCCCAACTCCGGTCCTGGTGGGCCAAACACTGTTCAGGTTTTCATGCTGTCCCTAAAGAATATGCATGAGATACATTTGCATACAATGGGGGCGGCACATACAAATGCAGCACATGCATATTTATTAGGGACAGCATGAAACCTGAAAGGTGTTTGCCCTCCAGGACTGCAGTTGGGAAACTCTGCTCTAGGGATTGCACATGTTTATGGTGTCTGTGCTCTGTAGGGTAAAATATAGGCTTTTCAGGCATGTTTATTTTATCTGCAATAAAAGTTCTGTTTTTATTACCATGGTTTAATACTGGGTAAAATATGGGCACAGGGTTGGCAGGAGCCACAGCTGAGACTTGAACTTGTGACCTTTTGCTCCTGAATATACTGGCTGTGTGTACTGCACCACACTGTTGCCACAGGGACAGACCATTCCCTGGGGATACCATGACTGTTCGTCAGACAGACCATGTCTGTTGCAGTGCACGGCACCCACCTAAACGGGGCTTGGCCATGGTCTGCTATGGGCAGATGCCACTGCCCCCTCCGCTACCAGCACCCCTCTGCCAACATGTTGCCATGCCATTATGCCAGTGGTGCTGGTGGTGCGCAGTCCCACGCCATCCAGTGTGCCATTAGGCAGCTGCCTATGGTGTGGGTTCTCAGGTTGGGGTGCCTACATGAACATGCACGCTTTCCCCCGGCACAGCCTGCCAATGTTATGTGCCCTTGGGGGTACCTGCTGGGTAATATCCCCTATGACACTGTGGGACACACACTCATGCCCATGTTGGACCCTCGTCAGTTGCTGTCTTGCTGCTTTACAGTTTCAGAATTCCTATGTGCCACCTAGGCATCTTCCTAGTCCGCACTGTGCCCCAGCTGGACCACAACATGTGCCGCCTGCAACCCCCTGTATCTCATTTCCAGCATCAGTACAGTTGCCCTTTCCTATGTGCCCACTCTGCTGTTGCTGCACATGTGCATGCCATAACAAACCTACTCAATCTAAACAACAGAAACCCTGATCAGCGCTATTTCAATGTGGGATCATTCACTTTGTAGGGAGACAGAGCATAGACCCTTCCAAACATGATATCTTCATTTTTACGCTTTGTCAGTAGTGTTGCTTTATGTTTATCATTAATATCACTATTGGCCAGCTTAGTTATTGAAATGTTAAATGTGGTTCTGGTCATTTTATATGTATATTTGCCTTTTTGGTTCCTGCACATGTATCACAACTATCACTTTTCTGGGTTTCCCTGCCTTTGCTGCACATTGCTGACTGAAATGGTTTCTCTTTCCTGCAAATGTGCCTAAAGTGAGGGTTTCACTGGCGTTAGTGTTCAGACCCGGATATCACAGCGTTAGAGTGCCTGGAGCCTCTCCCCACCCACTCTCTGCCCATTGTCCCCTTCTCTCCGCCCTTTGGGAAGCCTTACTCCATCCTTCAGACCCGGATTTCACAGCGTTAGTGAGCCTTAACGTGGCCACCGCGTTATCGCATGATAAGTGACGTTATCATGCAATAATGTTACATTATCATGCGATTACGTCACTTATCGCGCGATAATACCACCGCTGCGATGTTAAGATGGTTTAGTAAACATACCCCTAAATCTCAGCTGCCAAATTCTAGACCATTCTTCAAGCTTAGCTAGATCCCTCCTCATGTCATCTACACCTTCCTGGGTGTCTACTCTATTGGAAATTTTGGTAACATCCGCAAAGAGGCAAACCTTACCCGACAGCCCTTCCGCTATATCACTAAGAAAGATGTTAAAAAGAATTGGATCAAGGACAGATTCCTGCGTCACATCACTGGTAACCTCCTTCTCCTCACAGTGAGCTCCATTTACCTGTACGCTTGTAGCATCTCGATGCTTTGAAGGAGATCTACCCTTTGAGGACCAGCTGGTTTTGGAAGACCTGGGTTATTTACCTGAGATCCATGGGAGGTAGATGAAGCCCTGGAAGACATAGAAACATAGAAATATGATGACAGAAAAAGACCACATGGACTATCTAGTCTGTCCTTCCATATTAACAACTACAACAGTCCCCTTTTTAACTTTAGAGGTCCTCTGTGTTTGTCCCATGCTTTTTTGAATTCAGTTACTGTCCTCATCTCTACCACTGCCAATGGGAGACTATTCCATGGATCCACTACTCTTTCCGTAAAGAAATATTTCCGCATATCACTCCTGAATCTATCTCCCTTCACCCTCATCCCATGTCCCCTCATAGCAGAACTTGCTTTCAATTGAAAGAGGCTCTCTCCCTGAACATTTATGCCACGGAGGTATTTAAACATCTCAATCATATCACCTCTATCCCGCCTTTCCTCTAAGGTGTACATATTAAGATCCTTCAGTCTGTCCTCATATGCTTTATAATGAAGACCACTAATCATTTTAGTAGCCACCCTCTGCACCGACTCCATCCTGTTCACATCCTTTTGAAGGTGTGGTCTCCAGAATTGCACACTATACTCTAAATGAGGTCACACCAAAGACATAGAGAGGTATCACCTCCTTTTTCTGCTAGCCATTCCTCTCCGTATGCACCCAAGCATCCTTCTAGCATTTGCTGTCGCCTTTTCTACCTGTTTAGCTACTTTAAGATCATCAGACACAACCACGCCTAGGTCCCACAATGGACATCGCATCTGCAGCAAAGAGGGTGCCGAGTTTTGCAGTTCTGTTCTCTAGGCCTCTCTTGGTCATCTTTCTACAGAGGAGACACTCCGATGGTAAATGGTCAGGACCTAAACATTTAAGACACCAGTCATGGGTATCTGTAGCAGAAATGGTACCGCTACACTTTGAACATTTTTTGAAACCATTAGATGGTTTCTCCATTTCAGAAGAAAAGAGGGCCTAGTGCCCAAAATGGTGCCTGGCACCTAGAGGGGACAGACCCTCCAAAAAGAAGATTTCTTTTTCTTTTTAGGAAAAGAAGTAAAAAAATGAAGAAAAGACTGGTGGTACCGGTATAGGCATCAACGGTGAAGGCAGATGCGACCACAAAAAGAAAATTTTCTGTCGGCTCCATGGAAAATGAAAAACTGAAGAGAGAGTTGGAAAGGTGGGAAGGCAGTGACACAGGTGCAGTGGGATACCCCAAAAGCTTTCCTATTGGATGCTGGGGAGCGTTCCTGCGCAGGCTCCGTCGGTACCAGCAATACCCCATATGTGAAGACTGCATTCCTGCTTGTTCCTGGAGATATATTTTTTCACTATACATGTAATCAAACTCTGGAATTTGTTACTGGAGGATGTAGTAAAAGCTGTCAGTGCAGTTGGGTTTAAAAAAAGGTTTGGACAAGTTCCTAGAAGAAAGGTCCATTACTAAAAGGGACCCAGGATATCACTGCTTGACCCAATACAAGCATTGAGGAACCTGTGTCTTTTGGGGAAACTGCTAGGTACTAATGACCTAGATTGGCCACTGTTGGAAACAGGATACTGGGCTTGATGGACTTTGGTCTGACCCAGTATGGCATATCTTATGTTCTCTTTATATCTTTTTGATGGTATGATCTCCGGAATTGCAGACAATACTCCAAATGAGGTTACACCAGAGATTTATATAGAGGCACTATCACATCTATTTTTCTGCTGGCCATTTCTCTCCATATGCACCCAAGCATCCTTCTGGCTTTCCCTGTCACCTTTTCTACCTGTTTAGCCACTTTAAGATCATCAGAAACAATCACACCCAGGCCCTGCTCTTCTTTTGAGGACAGAAGTATTTCATCCCCTACACTGTACCGCTCCCTTGGATTTTTTCAGCCCAAATGCATGACCCTGCAGTTTTTTAGAATTTGATCTCAGATGCAAAATGTTCGACCACTCTTCAAGCTTAGTTAGATCCCTCCTTATGCTATCTACTCCTTTCTGGGTGTCTACACTATTGCAGATTTTGGTATCATCTGTAAAGAGGCAAACCTTACCCGATAGCCCTTCCGCAATATCACTAACAAAGATGTTAAAAAGAATCGGACCAATGTCAGATCCCCTCGTCACATCACTGGTAACCTCCTTCTCCTCAGATTGTGCTCCATTTACCTGTACACTTTGTTGCTCCCACTCAACCAATTTCTAAGCCAGTCAGTAACTTTATGGTCCATCCCTAGGGTGCTCAATTTATTTATAAGTCACTTGTGCAGAACAGTGTCAAAAGCTTTACTGAAATCCAACTACACCACATCTAGGGCCATCCCTCAGTCCAACTCTCTGGTCACCCAGTGAAAGAAATCAATCAGATTTGTCTGATAAGACCTGACTGGTAAACCCATGCTATCTTGGATCCTGCAATCCACTGGACTACAGAAACTTCACTATCCTCTGTTTTAGCACCTTTTCCATTAATTTACTCACCATAGAGGTCAGATTAACCAGCTTGTAGTTCTCAACCTCATCCTTATTTCCACTTTTCTGTAAAGGGACCACATTTGACAGCATGATCTTCATAATTTACTAGTAATGACTTTCATCCTCCTTTTCACTGAGGGGAAGTCCAATAGTTAAGGGTTCCAGTGGCAGTAGACTAGACCAAAGCTCTGAGGAAATGCATGCACCTGACAGGTAAGAATTACAAAGGCAAATGAGGTTCAGAAGAGGCATGCAGATAAATGATGATGAAGGAATTCAAGGTTCACGAGGGGGACAATATTTGATTCTCAACTAGACATGATGAGTACAACAGCCACTAGCAAATCCAATCAAAAATTCGGCAAACCATTTTAATTCAATAAGTGAATCCAATAGCATTTAGAATACAACTCCCAGCAAGCCTTCATGTTCCTTCGGTGTTCCATGTGGCCAGCTTGAAGCCCTATAAAGAAAATGCATTTCCAGACAGATGGCCTCTTCTTCTACTGCTGATAACAGTTAGGGGTAGAGGAGTACATCATTAACAAGTCCTGGTTGATTATACCTGGTCAAGTAGAATGGATATGTTCCATATGAGTGCAGTTGGGAGCCAGCTGAGAACATTCCTGCTGTATGCTCATTCTCATACTCGGAAAACCTAGACTTTAATGTCCTAGGATGGGGGTATTCTGCCATGGTTGATGTGGACTGAAGAATGATCTGAGGTTGGGAATTTGTAGCAGAGCCATAAGAGCAGCATAACCAAGTGCCCTTTATAGTCCTATTCCAGTCTGAAGCAGAAACTGGGGAAAAAAACTCTACAAACTCACTTCATTGCAGCTCTTCACTCTCCATAATGTTCAGTCCACAAGTATTTCAAAGGTTCTCAATATCTGTTCATATGCCCTTCATCTACCCAGAGGCTTCTGCAAGGCATGGAGCTTCCACTACTTTTAAGTGTTTCCCTTTCAAACATCTTTGGCCACAAAACCCTCCAGACTCCTTAGATCATTAACTCACAGTTCCAAAAGGGTTTCAGAATTCTGCTCTGTAAGAAACAAATACCATTTGCCTACTCAAAATTCACAGCAGAATCCTCTTCAAAAGACAAAGCAGCTCTCCTCGTGGTTTCTCCCTTCATGACAACACAACTCACCTTTCGAAAGTGTGCTAGGAATCTCCACCCTCCCTCTTTTCGGGGACTCTTTCTCTGAACTTCATTGTATTAGCTATATCTTTCCCTAACAAGGCTGTAGGGAAATGTAGTCTTCTTTCTACTATTTGTCCTGGGAGATCTTCTTTGCAACAAGGCTGACCCTTCGCACCAAAATAGAAGCCAGGAAATAGCAGAAAGGAAGCAGTAGAAAAGCAGACAAACTTCTGGGCATCAGAAAAGAAGATACACTTATGGAAGATCCCATCGACGAGAATTAAAGACTGTAGAAGGCCAGGAAGACAAACACTTGATGATACAACAGTTCATTTTAGTTCAACCCATGGATGAATTCTTTGTCTGGCCTCTGTTCTCTCTCCATGCATGGTTCTTCACTATTTTCTTGCTTTCTGTTTAATGCATGGTTTCCCCAGCAACATCTTGGAACCGGCAGAGAGGTTTTGGAACCAGCAGCCTACTTTTGTTTTATTGC
Source organism: Ichthyophis bannanicus (assembly GCA_033557465.1). Classification (NCBI taxonomy): domain Eukaryota; kingdom Metazoa; phylum Chordata; class Amphibia; order Gymnophiona; family Ichthyophiidae; genus Ichthyophis; species Ichthyophis bannanicus. The sequence continues at coordinate 72,299,717 of CM066049.1, read as the reverse complement.
TGACCCTGCCTGTAAGGTTTAAAGTGATGGAGGGGAGGGAGGAATGGACTGGTGGTAGGGGGCTGTGGGCACATGGAAAAACAGCCATGGTTCCAGAAGAAATGGTTGAACAACATAGGGGAGGGGAAGGGAGGCACAGGCACTCCACCTGTAGCATTTGAGGGGGGGGGGGAGAGGCAATACTCTCTTTACAAAACTATGCCCATGTTCAAAGAATGCAGGGACTTATGCTGACTGGTCTAGGTGCTCTTTCAGACTACTCCAGGGATCTATTAGGGATATGCACAGGCAAAAAGATTTGATCAGTTTCTGTTTTTTCCCCCAATTTTTCCTAATTTTCAGTTAGTTTCACACATTCATTTTAATAGTAATTTTTAACACATTATAACTGTTTTATGTATATAGTATAGGGGTGAAGTACTTTTGTCCACTAAAGAAGAGCGGGACCTAGGCATGGTTGTGTCTGATGACCTTAAAGTAGCTAAACAGGTAGAAAAGGCGACGGCAAAAGCTAGAAGGATGCTTGGGTGCATACGGAGAGGAATGGCTAGCAGAAAAAAGGAGGTGATAATGCCTCTGTATAAGTCTTTGGTGCGACCTCATTTGGAGTATAGTGTGCAATTCTGGAGACCGCACCTTCAAAAGGATGTGAACAGGATGGAGTCGGTACAGAAGGTGGCTATTAAAATGATTAGTGGTCTTCATTATAAAGCATATGAGGACAGACTGAAGGATCTTAATATGTACACCTTAGAGGAAAGGTGGGATAGAGGTGATATGATTGAGATGTTTAAATACCTCCGTGGCATAAATGTTCAGGGAGAGAGCCTCTTTCAATTGAAAGCAAGTTCTGCTACGAGGGGACATGGGACGAGGGTGAAGGGAGATAGATTCAGGAGTGATATGCGGAAATATTTCTTTATGGAAAGAGTAGTGGATCCGTGGAATAGTCTCCCAGTGGACGTGGTAGAGATGAGGACAGTAACTGAATTCAAAAAAGCATGGGACAAACACAGAGGATCTCTAAAGGTAAAAAGGGGACTGTTGTAGTTGTTGATATGGAAGGACAGACTAGATAGACCATGTGGTCTTTTTCTGTCATCATATTTCTATGTTTCTATGTTTATGTGCACTTAACCAACATAGGGGCATGTTTATTAAGCCCCATACCAGCTACGTGTGTGTGGACTGTGTTACTAGTGCAGGGCTTCAAGCTAACTGTGAGGGGGGGGGGGGGAAGAGTCATCTGTCCCACTACAGTTACTATGCTTTAACATGGCAAACTGGCCATGGGAGAAACTACAAGCACGTGCGCTAACTGCCCCTGCTCACTGAAGCGTCATCCTGATGTGCTCTAAAAGGGTAGAGTGGGGTTTTTGATACGGGATCGAGTGATACTTTTTAGCACAGTGCCAAAACTGTATGCTATCCCTGTGCTACCTGTTAGTAAACATGTCTCTTAGTGCGTTAATTCATAGGTTAGTGTGTATTAAATCACGTTAGCATGCACTACATTTTTTAAGGTTCACCAATGGATCGAATGTGTACTAATGAATGCACATCCATAGGAGCTATCCATAGGATCTATCCTTGTTTCCCTTGGACTCCCCTTTGCATCTGATTTCTCTTCAACTCCTTCCTTGGTGAAGCTCTCTTCTGAGATGTCAATGTGGGATACCCTGGGCAAAAGGCGCATTTCCTCCTCACTTAGATTCTTCTCTTGACTGAAAACATCAACCAAAAAAGGTTCTGTTGCCCTTTTACTTTTTGTTTCTGGACACATTGGAGCTCACACTGTTCCCTTGTGTCCCTCCAGCTTCCAAACTCACTCAAAAAGAAAAACTCCAGTAGGGCAAGGAGCCTTTTACATTCCTACAGTTGAGAAATCCCTTCCAGATTTCTTTTGAGATCACCTCTTGGGTTTTTCTAGCAACTTATTCTTTAACAAATCCAGAGGCTGCATCCTAGAGCCCTTGATCTAGCTCAAAGAGCCCCGGGATACTTAAACCTTTGCTCTTCTTTTTTCTTCTCTAACTCCCAAAGTACCGCATGGCAGTATCTTCAGCACCTATTCATCCTACTCTGTCTCTGATGATATGTGCCCCCCTGGTGGAGACATATGGTCACCTGATAAGAGACCTTTGGATGTCCTTATACAGGTGCTGGAACCAGGGGAGTGATTACTGGCCTCCTGGTTAACCAAGTCCTGTTAACAGGCAGATGATGCTCAGAATGGTACAGGTCATATGTGTGCCCCACAATACATTCAGGGTAGGCTCCCCCCCCCTTGATAGTATTGTTTTTGAACTAATTGCCCTATACCACACTGGTTAAAACAGCATTTTGTTTCTTGCAGGATCAGTTGATATTCTTTCATTTTCTGGGCTGACAAAAGGGCACTTGCTAGATCCTTGGGAGAGCATCACAGGCTATCCACAAAAGAGATTAGTCAACAATGGATAGCACAGGTACACTACCAAAAAACTGCTTCCAGTTTTGCAACTGATTCCTATAGATTTTGGGGTGCTGAATCCAGGAAAAATAGCCAAAATGTTCCATCACGTCACGTTTTCTTGCAAAATTATTTATTTTATTTATTTATTTATTTATTTATTTATTTCAACTTCTTATATACCGCACTCTTTGACATCAGCGCGGTTTACAAATAACAGAAAGAAACCAGAACAACAGGCTGTTTGGTATTACATATAACAGGAGTATCAAACTTGGAAAACATGGGTAACTATTTACATGGAGTATATAAACTATTAGCTAGATAACATGCTCAAACTATTTACATAGAATTAGCAGGGGTGCTTGGGACAAGCGGGATATTGTGGAATGTGCTAGGGTGAGGTTGTTATGTTACGGTTCATGTGGGGTAGTATTTGATGAAAAGGTGCAGTTTAAGGATTTAGATTTCTTACCCATATAAGGAATGTTCACATAATTTCTTTTTAGCCGACTGCAGTTTATTTTCTTGGCCCAAAATATTTTAGAATGTTTTGTATTCATTTTATACATTAACAGGACAATTGGGAGGCGGGGGGCTAAATCCAGTACTCGCGCTGGCGCATGTTCTTTCCTGTTCGCCTCGCCTCATTCGCTCGCTCAAACACGGTGGTTGCGACATGAACGTTCCTGTCAAATTTCAGTTTCTTGCAAGTTCATTATTACCTTTTGTTTGCTCAGTCGTAATCCAGCTTTATTCCGAAGTGGTTCACTACAGTTGTAGTTTGCAGTGCTGTGTATTTGTGATGGCTCACAGAGCCAGAGGTTGCGTCAACTCTCCGGACAGTTTTTGTTTTATTTGTGGGGAATATACCGTGAAAAAGCAGCAGAGGAACATTTCTGCATTTATTAAAAAAGTATATTTCGCCTATTTCGGTTTGAAGTTAGGCGATCAAGACAAACCGTGGGCTCCTCACAAAGTGTGCAAGACATGTGAGGAAGATCTACACTTATGGATGAAAGGTAAAAAACAAGCATTTCGTTTCAGAATACCTATGATGTGGCGTGAACAAAGAGACCACAGCAGTGACTGCTATTTTTGCTCTTGCATTGTGAAGGGATACAACTTAAAAAATAAGAACGTAATAAGTTACCCCAACCTTCCCTCAGCAATTAGGCCTATGCCTCATAGCAACAAAGTACCTGTGCCTGAACCACCAAAATCTTTGGATTATATTTGTGTGGACGGTTCTGATCATGATGAGACTCATCAGATGGCTTTTCCCGATGAGTCCAGTACTTCCGAGTTTGAAACTGAACCAGATCCGAAACCTGAACTTTTCTCTCAAGCTGAATTGAATGATTTAGTCCGGGATTTAGGACTCCCAAAAGATGCTGCCCAACTGCTAGGTTCTCGACTTAAACAGAAAAATCTATTGTCACCAGGAACAACTTTTTATTGGTACCGCAACCGCGAGACACAATTTTTGAAGTATTTCAGCAAAGAGGAAGATTTGGTATTTTGCAACGATATATACGGAGTGATGGAAAAGTTTAAACTCAAGTATGATCCTGCTGAATGGCGGCTGTTCATTGATTCGTCAAAAGACAGCATAAAAGGTGTTCTTCTTCATAATGGCAACACATTTGCTTCAGTTCCTATTGCTCACTCTGTTATTCTCCAAGAAAAATACGAGAATTTGGCCCTGATTCTTCAGAAGATTCGTTATGATGAGCATAAGTGGATGATTTGTGGAGACTTTAAAATTCTATCCATGCTATTAGGGCAGCAATCCGGTTTCACCAAATATCCCTGCTTCCTTTGCTTGTGGGATAGCCGGGCCCGCGACCTACACTGGGGGAAAAAAGACTGGCCAATTCGGGAGTATTTGAGACCCGGTGAGAAAAATGTTCTTCATGAGAGCTTGGTACCTCGTGATAAAATTCTATTACCACCTCTCCACATTAAGTTGGGTCTCATTAAGCAATTCATCAAGTCCCTCCCAAAAGATGGTGAGTGCTTTCGGTACCTTTGCTCAAAGTTCCCCCGACTTTCTGAAGCAAAGCTAAAGGAAGGAGTGTTTGTTGGCCCTGATATAAGGAAACTCATTTCAGATGGAGCATTCGCTGAAACGATGTCTGAGAAGGAAAAAGAAGCCTGGGATTCCTTCAAGGATGTTGTTCTCAAATTCTTGGGGAACAGGCGGGATGAGAACTATAAGGATACTGTTGCCAGGATGCTCAATGCCTTCAAAGAACAAGGCTGTAACATGAGCCTGAAAGTCCATTTCTTGCACTCCCATGTAAACTACTTTCCCGAAAACTTGGGGGCGTACAGTGAAGAACAAGGTGAAAGGTTTCACCAGGACATCAAGGACGCAGAGAGAAGGTACCAAGGAAGATGGAACACCACTATGATGGCTGATTTCTGCTGGTTGCTGCTGCGGGAAACCCCAGATGAAAAATACGCCAAGCAGCGCACCAAGAGAAGCATTCGGGGGAAGAAGAAACGGGCCCACCAGGAGATTGATTGACCCAAGAATGACTTTAAAATCTAAACTGTGTTGACAAATATCGTGTTTTTACTAAACTTTGAAATAAAAATTTGCTAGTTATTACCACAGTGTCGGATCTCATTTATTAGAATTTTATTTTCACACCATCGGGTGTTTGTCTTCATGTATTGCAATGGTGCGGTTTGCGTTTTCTATTCTTACATACATACCTGTACAACATTTTTTGCACATTTCTTTGCTTTGCTTTGTGTCTAATCTCGCTCTTATATGCTCAATGTTTGTGCACATGTATGTGGCTGTTTTAAGTGCAGACAATTTTGCTACCATCACAGTGTGTTTTGTTGACATTACTCTATTCTTATGTGCTGCCTTGTTACAATTTTCTTTATTCTTATTTGAATAACTACTAAACAATTAGTATAAAGAATTCATCCAAGAAACTTTTATCTCGATCGCACTCAATCTGAAACGTTCACCTCAAACTGCTAACCCAATGTAGCAAAAAATCTGTACGTGATGGAGCAAATTGGTTACCAGATTTGGATTCAGCGCACCAAAAAACGTAAAAATCAATCGAAACATTAGAGGCAGTTTAAAAAAAATTTTTTTTAGTGTACCTGTGTAGTTAATGCTTCTGTTATTGCAATGCAAGAGAATGGATACTCCCCCCTTGATGTAATCCTTCATCTCTGGGGCAACAGTCTCTTAGATAATCGTTGCATGGCATGCATTCAAAAGATATTGAAGGATTTCTTCTTGAAGGTAACATTATTCACATTGTAACCAGGTGCTGGGTCCGTTCTCTGCTAGGTGGTCCGCTTCAGATAGTGCCCATGCAAGTCTCACCAGTTCTTGCAGATAACAGGCCAGTAACAGCACCAGTAACAGATCGAGAGAAGGGATCACTGTAGGAGCCCCTTGGTATCCTTCCAGTTCTGTTCACCAAAGTTCTAGCTAATGCTCGGGAGATGTAATTTTCCCTGTGCCTCCCCCCTGAAGTGAGTCATCAGAAAAGTACAAAGAAACAAATGAGTCACACTACAGACTGCGACTTAGGCATATGCCTAGTTCAAGCCCTCAAGGGCCTCAACCCTTTCAATCACAGTCCCCACTACGGAAGCTGTCTCAGCAGGTGTAGTCCTAGCCTTCCCACACAGTTCAGCTCCTCTTAACTGGGAAAACAAAACAGTCTTTCAGTTGTTCCTCCCAGCAAAATGCAAAACAAAATGTAATTCCCCTTTCTCGGCTCCAAACCAGGGATAGATAGCCACTATAACTCAAACAGTGGGGAGAGAAAGGGTGGGTGGTGCTCACACTTCTGTGACTTACTCTCTCATCACACCTCCCTCTTGTACTCCCTCTAACAGTCCAGGAAAAAGGGAAAAAACAAAGCAGCAAAACCAAAATAACGTTCACAGCCCACTCTACCTCCATTTCTTCCTCTGAAGCAGGTAGATCCAGGGGGACTTCCTGCCATGGCTTCCACCTCTATGTAATCCACTGACCCTCATAGGCTGGCTGCCCACAGGAGGCTCTTCAGTACACTTGAATCCTCCTGCCCTTCGCTGTGTTCCTGGGGTCCCTCTATCCCAGGGAAACTCCCTGGCCCTAACCACTCACCTGTTTTCCGGGGTAACAGTTGCCTCCCTCTCATTCTGTGATTGGCTCCTGGAAGGGAGCATATATTGATTATGCTCCCAGGGAAACTGCAGGTCCACTGCCCCTCCCCTTGTCTCTGGTTACAGGAACTTCCCTGTCTTTTAACTCTTTGCATGGGATTTTTCCTACCTACAAGGGGTTAGGGATATTGGCTTACCACTGGTTTGGGGACTGGGGGACAGACTAGCTAGGAGGGACCCTCCCTGTCCCTCCCTTGGTTAACCAGCTCTTGAAGGGATCCTTTGGTGCCACAGCATACACATATGCTGTCCAGATCTAAGTCATTTCTAAATAGGTATGATGCAGGGCAATAACTTATCGACCAGAAGGCAATGTAAGAAAAATTGTTGATAGCTTAAGCATATATGTGGTACATGAGATTTGGCAATAACCCAAAAATGTATCACTTTGGTGTGCAAGACAGGACACACCTTTCAGAGATTAAGTTTAACCTCAACATTGCAAATAATGCAAGACAGAAATTGGATAAGTACCTGGTAGGTAAGCATGGCCTACCTATGGCAATTGTTAGAATATGATCAAGTCTCTAGAAAGGGAGGCTTCACTACTGGAGCATGAAGTATATGTTTACATCCACCTAAGGTACATGGTTCAAAATGTATGTTAAGTGGTAAGGACAAGGGGTCACGTGGATCATGGTGATCTACTTCCTCTTCCTACTCTTTGTCAGCAGTAGATTGTAAACCATAAGGGTAGAAGAATCTACTCAGATGGAACCCTATGGAGCTATACAATGTCTGCTGCTGCAATCTCCAAGATAGAAGGCAACCATTATGGTAAAGACAGTAAAGGAAATGGCTTCTGATTGCACCATTCTGGCCACACAGAGGGATGACTTGTACAGATAACCCTACCATAGAAAAGAGTCAATGCCGCCAGAGAAGGTCAACATGTCATTGGGGTTTTTAGGAGGCATCACGAAGTTACCTTGGGGTCTGTCTGCAATCTGTGCTTGTGTATGATGTTTGTATTTGTATTAATATACTTGATGATAGCTATGTAAAAGTGTGTTGTGACCATGCATTCCAAAATAAAATCTCGTTCTTATAAAAGACTGTGTTAAGCATTATTGTATGGACTAAGGGATAAGGCCAGATTATTTTTAAGAAGTGGGGGCTCACATGGCAACATTGTGCTACTGGCCAGGTCGTGTTTACTGGAGAGAAAAACATGCACTTCAAGCCTATCTGGAAGCCACTAGCCCTTACCTAGTGACATGTGATTCTGTTATTTCCTACTTAAATTCATCCATCTTTTTAATTGGATAGTGGCTTGTGTTAGAGCTGCTGGAATGTCTGGACTTTATGCTACTAGCAGAAGCCCTAAACAGAACAATGACGATCTAATGGATTACTTGACAAACAGACAGATTGCTTCTTGATTCTTTTGAGAAATCATGCTACAGTGAACTTCTTTATTGTAATGAACAATCACAGAACACACATGTGCAATATTGTGGTCTCCTTTCCACAAATGAGTTGCTTTGCCGGATGATCACTTAAATAGGTGTATTCCTTTAGCAGGTCTTCCTTATGAGTGGTCCTGACCGTCCATCATGAGTGGGTCACACTTTAATGATATACGATGCTGATATATCCGTACAGCAGGAATGTGCTCTGATGATGCATTGTATTAATGCTTCACAGACAGAGTTCACTCAGGTGATGTATTGGAGCCCTGAGAATGTATTACTCAAATGAAGGCATTGTGCAGAAAGGGAAAAACAAGCTAGCAAACAGTCAATTTAATTACAGCACAAAAGTTAGGCAGCGGCCAAGAGGCACTTAAGGCACCAAAACGCTGGCACTTAGGAAAAATATGACTTGCGCCCCTGTGGTATTGAATTGCATCACTGTGCACCTTGAGGGGACATGTCATAATTTGCATGAACACAATAATTTTTCACATTGAAAATATGGTCTACCAATTTACAGAGAGACTATTATGTTCCAAGAGCACCAGTAGATCATGGTAGGTATATTAAATCCAGGTAATTCCTGATGCTTCATGACATAGAAACACTTGAAAGAGCAATGCAAACTTTGTTTGATATTATTGTTTATTTATTCAACTTGCTATTCAGCTAGATGACAAATATTTCAGTGGTTCATAATCCAAAAAATGGGACTCCATGATGGCACTGACCTGTCCAGACGTGTTCTGAATGTTGGCATTTTTTGAGATCTCGCCTACCTAAAACAGAGAGAAGAGAAAAACAAAGACCAAGATATATCTGTCTGAAACTCTGGTTTCACCTTCCATTGCACCCATGGACAATTTCAGCACCTGAACGTGAGCTCTAAGGGTGGCTCATTAACAAGAAAGGGAGACTCCTGCCCTGAGTTGGAGGCTACCTTAAGACCGTAGCACTGGCGAGCCCTGCTGAAGCTGAGGTCAGCGTTTGGAGGCGGTTTTGCCAAGATGACTTTAATGTCAATGCTAGGAACTGCAGGAACAACCACAAGAGAGATAATGGCCAGTGGAGGTGGCTCAGAATCAGTCCTTAGAGGTCTCAATGCGCAAAGGGGCAGATAGAGGGACTGCAGCTCCATATGGTGTGATGGTGAGGTGGTGTCTCCACCAGAGGTAACTTTCGGCTCTATATGACAGGTGATTATTTCTTTTGAAAGAAATATCTCAAAGTGACTGGATGAGAGTTCCTCCAAATATAAAGGCCTGCAGGGAAAGTGTGTAGCATATGATAATATTGTTGCACCATGCTTGGAAATCGGAGCCCCTAGAAAAACGAATTGGCGATACGGCAGCTATTAATCAAGCTTTGGTGAAACATAATGAACAGATGAAGATGATGTATGTAGGAGTCACTTTGGGTTAAAAGTGGACTTGGCTTTGTAAGCAGGATGGAGTCTGTGCAGAGGGTGGCTACCAAAATGATCAGAGGGCTTTGTCATAAGGCATATGGAGAACAGACTTAAAACTCACAATATGTATACTTCCGAAGAAAGGCTGGAGAGGGGAGATTTGATAGAGACGTTAAATACCTCCATGGCATAAATGCACAGTTGGGGAGCCTCTTTCAATTGAAAATAAGCTCTGCAATGATGGGGTATAGAATCAAGGCAAGGGGATAGACTCTGGAGTAATTTGTGGAAATATTTCATTAGGAAAATAGTGGTAGATGCATGGAATAGTTTCCCGGTGGAGATAGTAGAGAAAAAGACTATCTGAAGTCAAGAAAGAAGAGACAAGCACAGAGGATCTCTAAGGGAAAATAGGGGCTGTAAAGCTTAGTAGTTGGTATGGAAGGGCAGAATGGAAAGGTCATATGGTCTTTATCAGCTGCCATGTTTCTGTTTCTACATTTTTATAGATTGGGAATATGGGACCTAATGTATCATTATGTGTGGTTTATTTGGGGTTTTTTTTCTTTTGTTTGAAAACAATAAAAAGAGTGAAATAAAAAAGAAGATTGAGAACTTACAAAATCTTCAGAGTACTACAACTACCACTACTGAGCATTTGTATAGCGCTACAAGGCGTATACAGCACTGTACAGAGATATGTAAGAAACGGTCCCTGCTCATCAGAGGAGGTACAGTCTTCGAGTGCTGAATTCTTTGCTTAAGCTTAGAAATATGCTTAGGAAATTCCTAATGGAAATTTTGGAATATGCTTGAGAAGCTTTACAACCCATTGAACAATTGTATTACATTCCTCGAAAGAAGTTTTAAACAAGGGCTAATAAAGGCCTGGAGTAGCCTAGTGAATAGAGCAACTGCTTAGTACTCAGAAGATCAAGGGTTTGATTCCCACTGGTGTTCCTTGTGACATTGCACAGGTCACTTTATCCTCTATTGCCTGGGAAGAAAAGTCTGGTAATCCACCTCTGGTGATACATTACCAAGAAAATCAACAGGAGTCAACACTGACTTGACTACCCTAAAAAAAAGATAAAGGCCAGCCCATGGATATTTCACATCTTCTGGAAACATCTTGTTACTCAGATAAGAGCCATCTCATTTGGTGGTGATGTTTGCTTTAGCTGCATGCTGTTGGTGCTGTGCTTTGACCAGATGGTTCAGCTCCTATGAAAACAGGATGGGGCGGGACTGGCTGGCACCAGAGGCTCTGGGTAAACATCGCATTGCTCATTTATTGTCATTGCTGAAGTTGCAGGTCTCCGAGAGGGGCAGTAGTGTTGTCAGTGGGGAGGAGAGGTGGAAGCAGGTGGCAGGAATGAGGGTTTGCCTTCGGTACCTCATGTCCTTGGTGGTATCCCAAAGTGTATTTAGAAAGCCTGAACGTTTCATCTAAAGTTTCACAGTGCCACTTGGGAAAGTCATTACTAGTGATATAGGACATAATACCTCCCCCCCTCCCAGGATGGGCAATGTAATGCCTCAATAGTCCACAGATGTTTTACCTGCATCCTTCAGTTTCTCCAGTCTAGTGCGAGAATTAGTGCATGCTCTTAGCGCATGTCAGTGCTCATAGTTAATACAACAGGGTAATTTTATAAAGATTGATTTGAATTACGGGGTTTTCATGCATGTATTTTGCACTTTATAAAGTAAGGTTTGCGTGTGAGTGATGGAAAACAGGCATAAATTTCAAGCGTGAGCAGTTAACCCCAGCCTTATGGTTGGTGTCAATGCTCACGCTTATAGTTTCCCAGGATGTGTGTATAGTATTTGATAATTTATGTGTCTAAATTTCTGCTCTTCCCAAAGTCTGCCCAGTACATGTTCATGATGCATGTACACATGACTGATCCAATATACATACTTACAGAATGGCAACTGCCTAAACTACGCATTTCTGTACATAAAGCACAAAAGAATGATGATTTACATCTCTGCGTTTAGGAACTTGAAAGTTAAGCTCCTAAATTTAGGATTGCTATTCATTTGCCTAGCTATATGAGCTTAATTTAGGTACCTAAAGAAAATGAAGGCTAAGTTCTTCAATCCACCTCAGTAGCCACCCACTTTATAGGCTCCTAAATTTAGGAGTTTGATGAATTTTTGAGCATAAATTTAACAACTCAGCATAATACATTTTCAAAGAGGTTAATTTAGGGATTTAACTCTCAAAGGTAGAAGCTTGAAGCCATTGATTATAACACTGCCCTACATTAGGTACCTACAGGTATATTCAGTTTATCATAGGTTCACAGGATTTTGGGCTGAAATAGGCAGAATTAACTTTAGATTCCTAAATCAAGGTTCCTAAGTCTATGCCATATATAAAGGATTTGCTTTCATTGCAGACATTTGGATTTCATTCATTTTAATTGTGAATATAAACACTCATAACATTGATTTAATGCATGTAAAGTCAATTCCTGTGTGCAAAGAAAAGAATAGCTGCTTAAAAATATTTCTGCATGCAAAAAGGCATGACGCAAACTGAAAAAAACATCTGAAAAACAGACAGAAAATCCTAATAAGAACCAAAGATTTTTCCCGCACACACCCCTACCAGCTATTGATAGCCCTGAATCGGGCCCCTGCCCTAAAAATTAGAGTTGAACTGGTCCCTATGCTGGTCCCACTCTCTTTAAAAATCTAAATTTAGGAACCTAATGTAAAAAATAAGCACCTTAATTTAGGAAGACCTGAAAGCACGTTTTACAAGTACAATCTGGGATGTCTAAGCCTGAATGAAAAAAGCAGGCATGCCCAAATTCAAGCATGATTTCACAAACGTGGACAAGCCCAATATGGATGTCTACGTGCGTCTACATAGATATCTCCAGAATAGTATTCATGACCAAGGACGTCTAGGAATAGCCTAAAGGTTAAAGTAGTTGGATGAAGCCAGGGTTCAAATCCCACTGTTGCTGTCATTGTGATTACGGAGTATACTGGGGATGGTGGAGGACCATCTTCTCTACACCCTCTAGATGTTTTATGGCTAAAACCAGGGCCTGCCCAATCATCAGGCAAGGTAGGCAGTTGTCTAGGGTGGCAACGTCTGGGGGTGGAAGGGTCACAAAGAGCAGGGCAATCAAAGCTAAACAAGAGATTCTGGGTGGGAGAGGGGACCATAAAGCATAAGGCTTGTCTAGGGTGCTAACACCTTCAACTAACTCTGGTGCCATCCCTGGTCAAAATGAGCACTTTATTGGTTTCTGAAGAAGGTCTAAATGGCTGACTGCTATCTATTGGGTCACTGATGTTAATGGGCTTGTTATTGGTGCAAGTGGTTCAGGTATACCTCTGGCCACGTTCTCACCGTATGCCCTTGTATACTGAGACCCTGTTGCATTTTTTTGATAAACTAACATCAAGAGGTGATTTATAAGTAACACATACGGTTTTGTTGGAGTGAGGTTTTCCTTTTGTGAAGGTCTAAATGGAGTCACAAATGTCCCTGATGTTCCTGAAATTGAGCAGAGACATCTAGGTCCATTGCACCATCCCTGACATGCCTTTACCATGCCCCCTGCCTACCCGTCCATCCCTACACCGGAGACCTCTTTAAAAGTCATTTGGAAAATGGTTCTGGGGACGTCTCCCTGATTTGAAAGTCCACATGCATGTTTTTGGACATCCATATTGCGACTAAGGTTTTTAAAATGCCCCCCCCCAGGCACCTAGGTCCCGATTTTAAAAAGCATTTACATAGTTTACAACCCAGTAAACCTTGTAAATGCCTTAAATGGGGATATTTAATGGCACTTACACAGTTAGTGCTGTTGACTGTCCCCTTCTAACTCTCCTATGCGCCCTGATGCTATTCAGTTAGTATCAGGGCGTGTTCGGGGTGTTCTGGGGCGGAGCGGGGGCAGCGACAAGCGATAACCGGGAAGCAGCGACATTGCATACTTCACGGTTAGTGATCTGTGCCGAAAAGAAAGACAAGGAAAACCCTTGCCTATCTTTAAAGCACAGGAGCTAACCGGGCAGCATGCAATATCGCTGCTTCCCGGTTACGTAATGTGACTTCCGGCGTGTGCAATGATCCCCAGATATTCAATGCCAGGGTCACATATGACGCCAGCATTGAATATCAGGGTTTAAGGGTCAGCCTGCCCAACTCAATATCAGGCTCCTAATTCTTAGGGGCATGTTTGCTAAAGGTTAACATATGTTACTGAATGTTAACGCATGTTAAGTGCTTCTGTACCCATAAAAATAAAAGGGCCTTGGAGGCACTTAAGATGTGTTAACATTCATTAACGCATGTTAACCTTTAGTAAACATGCTTCTTGACGTTCAGAACCTAGATCTTTTTAATACTGGCCTCCATATTTCTCTTTGTTCATGGAAATTGATGCTCCTGTATAGTACTGCATTCAGCCAGCTTTGGCATGTTAAGTAGGTATACCTAAAGGAACTGCCATGCAGATGGGATAAACAGGAATGTTCTAGATGTATCAGTACTTTTTGGCATATGAGATGCTCACTGAGATGCATATTAGTATTATTATTAAAATGTATATGCTGTCTTTCTAAACAACAAAAACAGTGTACAGACATAACCATCTGATACTCCAAAAAAAAAAAAAAAACAGAGGAAAGCAATTACCCAATGCAGAAAGCGATTAATAGAGTTACCAACAGGATCCATTTTTTTTTCAGGAGAGGTTGATCTAGTGCTGGTTTTACTCTATTGCCTGTATGGACTTGTAAATCCAAGTTCCCTAAGAGAAGCTGAACTGTGAGTCGCGTAGGGTAAAACCTGGCCTGGATCAGCTTGCACTACAAAAACAGAGTCAGCTTCACAGATCTTTGTTAGGCATTCTTCACCCTAACTTTCTGAATCTGTCATTGTAAGTTTTACCAGTGGGTGGGGGGTGGAGGGAGCCACTGGCGTTCAGTTTTCTACAGTATCTCTTAACAAGTGATTGAGTGGGCACACGCGCTGGAACTCTGGACTCTAATGCTTTGAAGGGCTTTTGCATTTAGCTGATGTTAGGAAGAAAGGGAATAGCTAAACCCACATGGATTCCACAAGCTACCTTGGTTTATGGATGGTGTTGAGCAGATGAGGGTCAGAAGGTCATGTGTGGCTGCTGTAGGGAGCCAGAGGGAGTCTGACAGGGGTCAGAAACTAGAGGTTAATTTCTTGGATGGCTAGAGCCAAGGTTTAATAGCCAACTCAGCTGGGAGCATGATTGAATTCACTAGTAGGAGAACGTATGGTTTAGGTCAATAGGTATGAAGGCAACCACCGTAAGGTTATTTTTCTTTCTGGGCTTGATTCAATAGAATCAGATTTATACTGAAGAAGCACAGCCACTTTCTGGGTATATTATGATTATCCCTTAACTCTCACACCTTTTTAATTAAAAAAAATACTATTACCAATAATGCCTGAAGCTAGCATGAACCCACAGGCTCTGAGTCCTTGGCTCTACCGTGGAACAGGGTATTGGTCTAGGACGTCCTTTCAAATACATATTTTGGCAAATGATACACAAACTGTAGCCCTTGTAGTTATTTTTTGGAACGTGCAGAAATCACTTGTATTTCACACTTCAGTTTTAGCATTTGGGTTTTCCAAACAGGCAATTACTATTCTCTATAAGAGCGATTTATTTACACCTTTTCATTTTCTCCATGAATATTTATTAGTGGGAGAAGATTACCAGGGTTTTAGTCCCATGCATGAGAATCAAAGGCACTCGAGGGGCCTGATTTCATAACAGGGCGCTTATGTGAGGAGTCCAAAAAAACACCAATTTTATGTTTATTCTACGAAGGCTAGGTGTATCAGTAATAAAAATTTATGTATATACAGGAGCGGACCTCAAAAGCAAGAGTACAGCTGCAGTAGGCAAAATGGCCCTAAATGTCGTATCTCATCAGTGGTCCAACTATTATAAACTCACTATCTTTCAAAGGATATTTAAAAAACAGCTCTTCAGAAAGCAACTCACATATTTAACAACTGAACAGTCTGAAAATCTTCCAGACTTCAGAAACAGACATCTTTCATTTAAACATTTATAAATCTGCCATGTTCCGACACAATATTGTGCTTTGATACACTCATCTGCGTCAGGGATGTACTCTTCAAAATTAAGCAATGTCCATGAAAATTCTAAAGTCCATTTCGGAACTGCTGAGCTTACGACGGACATTCATTCCAGCTCCTCAGTCATGACCAGCCCTTTGGCTTCTTCCTACGGTTAAAAACTGGCATTGCTGCTAAATAAAAATGATCTCAGCAGTCAATCAACTTCAAAAAAGGGTCATCCATTCAATGTCCTCTGCGTCTTTATAAAGTAAATTCCTAGAACCAGCCCCAATAGCAGTAAATGCAGACATATCCACTTACACATTCTCTAATGTTGGCGTAAACATGTGTGCCTACTCTACATGTGTGCCCATGGATGTTGCAGTTCTATCCTTGCTCTGTCTACACTACAGCCCTGAGAACATCTATACACGGAACGCATAAGAGTACATGCCATCTTGACGGCACATGTTTTTCTACATGTGTATGTTACTTTGCGGTTTTACAAAGGCCTTTTCTTCATGTCAGACAAGCCTTTTATGCATACAATCCTTCATCACATTACCTCCCACACACATGTGCTGCATTAATTGAAGACAGTAGCATACACTTAAATGCTTGAGTCCTGTTTGAGTGGGATGTGTCAATAGCCACCCGATTCTGATCTCTGTTTGACTCCTTCCAACAGGACTTTGGTCCTCATCTGAACTGCTGAGTCAGTGATGCTTTAAGAAACAGTAGCAATCACATGATGCAGCCTTTAAAGAAATTATAAATTGGGGGGGGGGGGCATATTCAAAAAGGGTTTAGCCATTGAATAGTGAAGCTAAATATCTCCACAGGCCACAGAAAAGATGTCTGGTTAAAACCAGGGCTGTCTGTGAGTGGATTGGGGACAGTCTCAGCAGCTGTTTACTTAACAAAGATATTCAGCAGACATTGATATCCAGGTGGCCAGGCTGAATATCAGCCCCAATAGTATTTTGCAGGTCTCTGATATTCCTTATAGGTGAAATGAAATTGAATGTTAGAACAAGGTTTCATTCCTCTATAGCCTAATATAAGTTGATTTTCGAAATATTTAAGATTTCTCACTAACACTTGTGGGTCAGTATTTAAAGAGCACATAGATGTTTGGTACCTAAGCATGTCTAAGAGTTATTTAAAAAACTATCTGACTTGTGATCTAAGTGGAGATGATGCTAATAATTTGGCTTCTACTTGAATTTGTTTCTTATGATACTACTTATTTGATTTTTCCATGTTTTTTGAAGCAAGTGGATACTTGTGTTAATTTTGAAAAATGTAATAAAAATATAAATTAAAAAAATATCTGGCAGTGTTATTCATATAGCAGAATATGAATATTTTGCTCTGTGTATAATGTTATACATAAAGCAGAGAGGGTGATGTTGGGGTGTTTTGGGGGGCACTGACATTCACCCCTGTATGTATACTGCAGTTTGTACGTGACATGACCAGATGAGAACACTAGAGGGCCCTTGGCATAGTTTATATGCGCTCACCTCCTTTCCCTTGGGTTGAGCCCTCTGGTACTCAGAAGTTGTACAGGCCCCAAGATGCTCTACACAGAATTTAGCGTTAGTCACTCATCGGCAGATAGTAGGAAGCTGAGGAAATAGAGGAATGAAGGTCTGAAATGTGGTTAGACGAGCCAAGACAATACCAGTGAATCAGAAGCAGTACAGATTGGCAGGCAAAATCACAGCCAAGAATTAGATTCCATCAGAGGAAGTCCAGAAACGGCATGGAAGCAAAGAGCACCTGGTCTACCCAGCCAAGTACTAACCAGCCCTGACTTTGCTTAGCTTCCCAGATCAGATCAGATGGGCAGACTTAGGGCAGCGTGACAGCAGGCAAGGATAAGTCCGTAACAAAAGGCAAAGAGAGGTAGTAGCACATCCAAGAAGTCTCACAAGGAACATCTCAAAGTTCAAAGCAGAATGGGACTTCTCGAGTTTAAATAGCTTTGGGGAACCAATCGGAACAAGTCAGTTGTAATGACTTAAAAAGGGTGGAAGGAAGCCATGTTCTCCCTTGTTTATTTTATTTATTTACTGACGCTTTTTAACTGCACAACCAAAACCACACTCTGAGCGAAGTACAAACAACAAAAATACATGCAATATAACCCAAATACAATCTACCCCTTAACCCACCCCATCCCAGCTAATGCAACTCATTCCTCCTAGAACCTCTCTCAAACCTCTCCAAATGCTTGTTGAAAGAACAAAGTCTTTAAAGTCCTCCGGAATATTTGGAGATCATCCATGAATTGCAAATCCCGTGCAAAGCATTGCATAAAACAGGAGCCTGCACAGAAAAAGCCTGAGTATGGTGAAAAGCTTGGTGAACAAACCAGTATGATGGTGCACATAAAAATTTCTCCAGCTGAGACCATAGATTATCATTAGGAACACAGAGGGAGATCTTCTCAGAAAGATAAACTGGAGCCGTAGCATGCAATATTTTAAAAATCAACTATAGCACTTTACACTGCAGTCTAAGCTTCACTGGTATTCAATGCCGCTCACTCAAAATTGTGGTTACATGATCATAGAAACATAGAAACATGAAGGCAGAAAAAGACTATCAGCCCTTTCATATCAACTATAATAGTCCCCTTTTTTCCTTTAGAGATACTCTGTGTTTGTCCCATGCTTTCTTGAATTCAGATACCATCCTTGTCTCTACTACCTCCACTGGGAGACTAATCCACTCATCTACCACTCTTTCCATAAAGAAATATTTCTGCATATTACTCCTATCGCCTTTCACCCTCATCCTATATCCTCTCATAGCAGACCTTGCTTACAATAAAAAGAGGCTCTTCTCTTGTGCATTTTTGCCACAGAGGTATTTAAACATTTCTATTATAACTCCTCTACCACGCCTTTCCTCTAAAGTATACATATTAAGATCTTTAAGTCGGTCCCATTTGCTTTATAAAAAGACCACTAACCATTTTAGTAGCCACCATCTGCACTGATTCCATCCTGTTTATATCTTTTTGAAGGAGTGGCCTCCAGAATTGCAGAGAATACTCCAAATGAGGTCACACCAGAGAATTATACAGAGACACTATCACCTCCTTTTTTCTATTGGCCATTCCTCTCCCTATACACCCAAGCATCCTTCTGGCTTTCACCATTGCCTTTTCTACCTGTTTAGCCACTTTAAGATCATCAGAAACAATCATGCTCAAGTCCTGCTCTTCTTTCATGGACAGAAGTACTTCACCCACTACATTGTACCACTCCCTTGGACTTTTGCAGCCCAAATGCATGACCCTGCATTTTTTAGCATTAAATCTCAGCTGCCAGATTCTAGATCATTCTTCAAGCTTAGCTAGATCCCTTCTCATGTTATCTATTCCTTCCTGGGTGTCTACTCAATTGCAGATTTTGGTATCATTCACAAAGACGCAAACCTTACCTGACAGCCTTTCTGCATTATCACTAACAAAGATGTTAAAAAAATCAGACCAAGGACAGATCCCTGTGGCACATCCTTCTCCTCAAAGTGTGCTCCATTTACTTGTACCCTTCGTCGCCTTCCATTCTACCCCAGTGAGTCACTTTAGGGTCCATCCCTAGGGTGCTCGGTTTAAGTTGCCTGTGCAGAATGACATTAAAGGCTTTAATGAAATCTAAGTACACCACATCCAGGGCTCTCCCTCGGTCCAACTCCCTCGTCACCCAGTCAAAGAAATCAATCAGATTTGTCTGACAAGACCTGCCTCTGATAAACCCATGCTGCCTCGGATCCTGCAACCCATTGGACTCCAGAAAACTCACTATCCTCTGTTTTAGCTGCGTTTCCATTAATTTATTCACCATAGAAGTCAAACTAACCGGCCTGTAGTTTTCAACTTCATCCTTACTTCCACTTTTGTGTTAAAGGGACCATATGTGCCTTTTTCTAGTCCTCAGGGACTGCTCTCAACTTTAAAGAAGCATTGAAAAGATCAGTCAGTGCAGTCACTATAGCATCCCCAAGTTCCTTCAGTATTCTCAGATGTATTCCATCTGGTCCCATTGCTTTGTCTACTTTTAGTTTAACTAGTACCTCACGAACAGAGTCTTCTGAAAATCGTTCTGTCCCTATTTGTGGGTGTTTTCTGAGATCCTGCTCCTGGACCTTCATCTGTGAACACTGAACAAAATTATTTGTTAAAGAATTCTGCTATATCCTTATCAGCTTCTACATATTCCTCCCATTAATCGTTGAGTCTGACAATACTCCTTTTGCCCTTCTTCCTCTCACTAACATATCTGAAAAATGTCTTATCCTCCCATTTTATTGCATGGACTATTTCTTCTTCTTTTTGTATCTTTGCTTTCCTACTTTCCTTGTTTCTCTAAGCATGTCCAAATATTGGTGCTTGTCTTCTTCTCTCTGTGATCTCTTGTATTTTATGAAGTCCACCCTATTTTTCTTAACCTTTTCAACTACTTCTTTTGCTCTTAAAATATCCCTTTTATTTTTGCCCTTTGCTTTTCTACATCTCCCGGCTGTTCCCATCCTACTAATGACTCCTTAAGGTATTGTCCCATCTTGGCAAAGTTAGTTTTCCTAAAGTCTAAGACCCTCGCTTTTGAATGGATTTTATTAGCCCTAGTCCTAATACTGAACCACACCATTTGATAATCACTGGAAGTGAGATGATCTCCCATTATGACTTCAGAAACACTTTTCCCATTGGTAAGCACCAAATCCAGTATGACCCTTCACGTATGGGTTCTGTTACCAGTTTCTAGAATAGTTCTCCCTGAGAAGTATTCCTCAGAGATTTTATTGAATACTGATGTATTAGATTTTGCTAACTACCAATTCTCTCCTGCTGAACATCTACATTTAGGTTGATATTTTTGCAAGATTCCTAAATTTAGGTACCTAAAATGTAGGCAGACCTAAGGGCAAGGCCAGGTGAGGGGAATAAAGCCAGGCACTTAATACTAATTTCTAGTGCTAGCTTCTTAATTTAGGTGACTCAGTAGCTGTCCTAAATTTAGGGTCCTCAAATTTATGCAGCTAAAGTTAGGATCCTATTTTCAGTCCATTCCTAGATTGGCTGAAGACTTGTGCCTAACATAGGTGCCAAAAGTGAGGCACTCAGTGATCCTTAAATAATAGCAAATTCCCTGATTTCTCAGCAATGCCAGATAGATGATTCTAATAACAATAGAAAACCCTCACATCCAAGAGTCAGTCAGTACTATATAAAATCTCTCAGACTCTCAACTCACATACATAAATCCCAAAAGGCTTGAAACAACAACAAAAGCTTTCAACACAGTTATACAAAACTTGCGCCAGAAGGGCCATCAGAATGTTGTGGATCTATAAAGAGGAGTACCTGCACCTATTAGGATTAGATATAAGATTCTGGCACCCATAGGCAAGATCCCAGAGAGTGGGGGGTGGAAGGAGGGGGTGATGTCAGAGAGCCCAAAAAGACTGGGGGAG
Organism: Ichthyophis bannanicus; assembly: GCA_033557465.1. Lineage (NCBI taxonomy): Eukaryota > Metazoa > Chordata > Amphibia > Gymnophiona > Ichthyophiidae > Ichthyophis > Ichthyophis bannanicus. The sequence goes on along the minus strand of CM066049.1, from coordinate 72,278,652 downwards.
CAGAGAATGGCCATATTGACACAGTGCCATAGTGAAACAGTGCATGTATATGACACTAAATTAAGTGGAACTAGGCTCCTCTTTGGCCTTGGTATTAGGTGCCTTCAAAATGTGGCACCCCTGACAATTGCCGGTATTGCCTTTGCTTAAACCCAGGCTTAGTGCTCATCCTTTTCTTGTCTTTTAGTCTAAGAGTCAGGCTCACATGGTAGACTTAAATTCCTTTAACTGCTGAACGCAACACACTGAGATGAAATGGATGGAAACCTATTGTAATTCCTCATCTCATTTTTTTCGACACAGAAGCCTGTTATAGACATTATGAAAAGTCTATGGTCTATGAAATAGCTGTGGCGACACAAGAATTCTGCAAACTTCATGCTAGTCCCATGAGACGGGCTGCACATTAATTGAAACACATTGGGAGATTGATTTTGCTTATTTCATATTTAGACAAGAACTTTGGTTGCTGATGCTTACGAAGGCGAGTCACTGTACCTCACATATCCTTATTTTATGGCATATACTGCTTGGATTGATTGGTAACAGTGTGTATTAGCCCTTTTGTGACATTGTGTGGGACAGACAGGGCAGTGAGAAAAGTAAGAGAGGGTGACTAGTGGAAATTGAGTGTAATGTTGTCTCTTAGTTGCAAGCCTGCAGGGTGTGTTGCAGCCCTCTCATAGTTCCAATTCATATGGCAGTCAGGCCCCATAGGAGTCCCATGGGATCCCCCCACCTGGTATGGTTCATACTGTTGGACGGCTGTAATACACCTTGTAGCTCGAATGCAGGTGGTGAACTCCCATACAGTTTAAGTTCTGTCACGATACAGTGTGCAGGGGCAGCTGGGCAGTCAGGATGGGTCAAGACACCCTTATCTACTGCAACCACATTGCAGTCTTATTACATATATCATGCAGTGTGATGGTGCATGGGTCTGCACCGATGATGACATTCACAATTTCCATTTTGCTCTATGTATTGGCGCCCAATAAGTGGGAAAGCGTTCTGAAACACCATTGGACTGGATGTGATTGGTGCAATGTAAACTGGCCTACCTCTGCAGACCCCATGATGGCCCATCACTGTGATTCCCACTATATTTGAAAAGCTCACTTTGTATGTATTTGCTAAAAGCCTTTTGATCCTTCAAGGAGAAAACAAATAGCTGTCTGCAAGACCAATTTGCAAATGCTTTGCTTAAATGTTCACTTCTCTAATTGAGAAGACTTTGGAACAGGTGAAAATGATGGTTAGTTTTAACAAAGGGATTACAACCTAATTGAAAGTTGTAATGCTTGTCCAAAGAGATTAATCAAGAAATTCATAATTATGAATGTATTATTCATACTGTGTTAAGCAAAACTCAAAGCAAACACAGGACACAGCTTAAAATACGTACCTATCAAGCATATCATAGCTATAGTTTGGGGGTAGATGAGAGTGCCCCCACAAATTCCTCAGGTGCTGGTATCAAATCTCCCACCTCTAAGATTTCCCTATTCCTTCATTCTCCCCCCCCCCCCCCAAAAAAAAAAACAACAAACAAGCAGGTAAACTACACCTATGCTATTAGGGCTAGGTGAATCACATGAGCATTTTTATACTACCAGATGTTTTGTAAACCACAGAATTTCTTGTCAATGGAAAATCACCCGATATTGAACATACAAAATACTTTAAGGCATACAGATAAAGAATACAGTCAGTCAGTGATAGGAGTTAACATTTGTATCTGCCCAGTATTTAGCGACATGTCATGTTACATTAAGCTAGAGGTAAGTTGTCATTGCCTTGGAGAACAATTACTTCTTATTGTTACAAAATATGACAACTGTTTGTCTAAGCTCTGTTGCTACTGTTCCACTGGTACATTAATTAGATGCTTTAGTAGAAATTACAGTTTTGATGAGAGGGACAAAAAATTGGCAATGGAAAAATGCTCTGCTGTACATGCTCAAGACTGTTGTCTACTAGTATCCAAAAACATCCCAAACAAAAACATAAGCAAACTTAAGGGTCCCTTTACTAAATCCTGTGAAGTTGTGCACTTAATGTTACATGCAAAGCCTTCACGTTACGTGTCGTGGATGTGACCAACATATTTCCAGCAGTTAATACGCGACTAAGGGGTATGTTTACTAAACGGCGCTAATGGCGCAGCTGCGATGTTATCACGTGATACGTGACATTAACGCACGATAATGGTGCTTTACCATGCGAGAACATCACGTATCGCGCGATAATGTCTGCGGCAGCATTAAGGTGCGCAGAGGGTGGAGTAAGGCTCCCCAGAGGGCGGAGTAAGGTTCCCCAGGGGCGGAGATGAGGGGTCAATGGGGGGAGAGTGGGCAGGGAGAGGCCCCATGCACACTAACGCCATGAAATGAAGGTCTGAAAATTAGTGCCAGTGAAAACCTCGCGCTAGAGGAACATTTGCAGGAGAGAGAAACCATTTCAGTCAGCAATGTACAGCAAAGCCAGGGAAACCCATAAAAGTGATAGTAGTGATACATGTGCACGAACCAAAAAGGCAAATAAACATATTAAATGACCAGAACCACATTTCAAATCCCCATAACCAAGCTGGCCAATAGTGCTACTAATGATAAACATAAAGCAACACTACTGACAAAGCGTAAAAAGGAAGATATCATGTTTGGAAGGGGCTATGCTCTGTCCCCCTACAAAGTGAATGATCCCACAGTGAAATAGCAGTGATCAGGGTTTTGTCATTTATGTTGGGCAGGTTTGTTATGCTGTGGTCCAGCTGGGGCACAGTGCGGACTAGGCAGATGCCTAGGCGGCACAAAGGAATGCCGAAACTGTAAAGCAGCAAGACAGCAACTGACAAGGGTCCAACATGGGCATGAGTGTGTGTCCCACAGTGTCACAGGGGATATTACCCAGCAGGTACCCCCAAGGGCACATAACATTGGCAGGTGGTGACAGGGGGAAGTGTGCATGTCCATGTAGGCACCCCTACCCGAGAACCCACACCATAGGCAGCTGCCTACCGGCACACTGGATGGCCTGGGACTGCGCACCACCACCACCACTGGTATAAGGGCATGTCAGCATGGTGGCAGAGGGTTGCTGGTGGTGGAGGGGGCAGTGGCATCTGCCCACAGCAGACCAAGGCCAAACCCTGTTTAGGTGGGTGCCTTGAGGTGCAACAGACAAGGTCTGTCTAACGAACACTAATGCTAGCCCCAGAGAATGAACTGCCTCTGTGGCATCAGTTTGGTGCAGTATACACAGCCAGTGTGTTTAGGGGCAGAAAGTCACAAGTTCAAGCCCCAGCTGTGGCTCCTGCAAACCATGTCCCTATATTTTACCCAGTACTAAACCATGGTAATAAAGACGGAACTGTTATTGCAGATTAAATAAACAAGCCATAAATGCCTATACTTTACCCTACAGGGCACAGACACCATAAATATGTGCAATCCCTAGAGCAGAGTTTCCCAACTGCAGTCCTGGAGGACCAAACACCATTCAGGTGTCATGCTGTCCCTAATAAATATGCCTGTGCTGCATTTGTATGTGCCGCCCCCATTGTATGCAAATGAATCTCATGCATATTCATTAGGGACAAAAAATTACCTATCACCAAAGTCAGCAATAACACACTTTAACAAAGACTTTGTCCAATCAAAGAAACCAACCCCTCAAGATAAATCATCTATTTTTTTTGTCGGAATTGCCAACACAGTGAATAGGAACCATCCCTAAAACCGCTGTGGCTCTTCCATTTTAGTAAAGAAAACATTTTTAAACGCAACAGCTTTACTTAGCTGGTAAATGGCTCATTCAAGGCTGCTCCAAATAGCTCCACAGTTTGCCAATCCGACGTGTCACATTTCGGGTTCCTTCAATTTAGACACCCTGCTTCAGGTCGAGCACCTCGCGGAAAATCGTCAGCCATAAAGTGAGCAAGCCGAGGAGACACAGTTTAAAAGTCCTTGCATCAGGTATGTTTGCACAGCTGGTAATCAGCACCCACCAATTGGATGTGTCAGAATTTCAAGAGCCAATCCAAAAAACTAGAGGAGGAGCCACCAAAATAGAAACCCCCTCTGTTCGGAAAGGCTAACACTTTGGGAATACTGCATTTACAAAATTGTATGCCAATCCATTTGCATGTTAAGACCAGATGGGTGGACTGTATGAAGCAAAAAGATCCATTTCTATTCTGATCTTTGCAGAGCTTGAACCCGATCCCCACCACGTGGGTTTATGGGCACATGATCCAAAATGCGCCAGCATAAAGAGTCAAATATGTGAGCTTTTGCCAGACAATGATCAACCATAGGTGCCGCCAATGACTTAGTGCGGAGACGAGAGGCATGTTCACCTAGTTGCAGCTTAAAAGGTCTGGTAGTACGCCCCACATAATAGAGTTGACAGGGACAGACAATGATGTAAACCACAAAAGCAGTGGCACAGGTAGTATGCCATCGAGAACGGTAAGTTTTTGAAGTATGCAAGTCTGTCCAGTCAGGTCCCGACAATGTGTTTGAGAAAAAATGCAGGTCGCGTGGGGAAAATGTGCCGGATCTTTGTGTGATGTTAAAGGGCGATCCAACACTGCTGTGGTTTTTACCACCAAATCACGTAGGTTTGCCTTGCGAGAATAAGCAACTTGTAATCGTTTGTTCCGGAAGCAGGAGTGAACCTCCAAAATAGGCCAAAATTTATGAAGAAGCTTGGCCACCAGAGGTGTACCCTTCATGAAGGGAAGAATACCTGTAATCCTGTCATCCGAGGACACTGAAGCTGACAATTGAAATAACCATTCCCTATGAGTATAGCGGGCTCGTTTATATGTGGTCCTAATCAATGTAGCAGGATAGCCTCTTTGTAGTAAACACATGCTCAAATCTTTAGCATGTAATATAAATTCATGTAGTGCCGAGCAATTACGGCGCAAACAAAGAAACTGCCCATAGGGAAGGCCCTTCTTTAGGGCCAAAGGGTGGAAACTGTCATATCGTAACAGCGTGTTACGTTGGACTTCTTTACGGTAGAGAGATGTTAAAAAACCATCAGATGACAGAACTATGGAAATATCAAGAAACTGAATACGGGAATCCTCAACCTGGGCTGTGAATTGTATATTAGGCTTATATGTATTCAAGGACCTCAAAAAAGAATCCAGCTCAGAATGAGTACCCGTCCATAGGAAAAAAACATCATCCAGAAACCTCTTCCAAAATGGTATTAAACCAAAACGTGGGTGAGAATAGACAAAACGATCCTCAAAAAGAGCCATATGGGTTGTAGCAATGGAGGGGGCTACTGTAGCCCCCATGGCTATCCCAAAAATTTGTAAATAATGCTGTTGCTGATATAGAAAAAAATTGTTATTTAATACCAAATCCAAAAGGTGTAGCAGGGAACTTCTGGGGATGCGGTCAGGAAGATCAATAGGATAATCCGTCAAGCAAGACAACACTTCCTTTTGATCTATATTAGTGTATAGTGATTGGACATCAAGAGTAACCAAATAGGTGTAAGATAACATGTCAGTACAGGAAGCTAGCTGCCGCAAGAAGTCGCCAGTATCTTTTATATAAGATGGCACCTTGGTTGTCATTGGTTGCAGAAATACATCACAAAATTCATTAGGGACAGCATGAAAACCTAAACAATATTTGGCCCACCAGGACCAGAGTTGGGAAACTCAGCCCTAGAGCAGAGGCCAACAGGGGTACAAACACCCACACCCAGAGGTTCCACTATCCAACGCCTCAAGGAGAGTCAGGATGTCGGGCCTTACGTGAAGCGGCATCTCCCAGTACTGGCACCTGCATACCTTAGCAATGCCGTCCTAAACTTGGCAACACGTTCCACATATATCAAAAAGTTGCTATGATTAATGTCAGCTAACAAATCCTAAGTTAAACATGATTTGTTGATAGAGATTCATCATAGCAACCTTTCTGATATCTGTGGAGTGTGTTTCAGTTATTGATTCTAACAGTGTTTACCACCCCGGGGAGTGACTCCAACAGTTTTGCGTACCATAGCAATGCCTGCACTGTGCCCAGGACTGGTGTGGCGGCCAGGGTTGGCACAAACCTCTATATTTGCACAATGCTGGCATAGGTGTGGGAGTGTGTTTCTGTCTATCCAGTGTGTTGTGGCTGCCTACACTTTACTGAGCTCACACTACTTGCAATGTTTCCAGTGTTAGCCTGCCAATGTGCATAATGAGGAGCAAGGTACTGTGGGTATGGGCCAGACAGGGTGGCCTTGGCAGGATGCATTTGCACAGGGTATAGGGTAATGGCTAAGACATTGTAGTACCCGACCACCACCTGCATGGACAGGGTGGCCACAGCATGTCATGTTGGGAGATCACTCTCACCCTGACTGAGCAGTGACCACGGCATGGCTAGGTTCCCCCATAGTGCTATACAGTCTTTCACACAAGTGATGTTTATGGGTTCCTTTTTCTGGGGCCCAATCACTGACATACCTTCTTGGTGTGTGTGGGCTCACATCCGATTTTTGGGTGCACACAGTTTCTCCAGGGATATGCACTATGTACTAGCTCGCAGACTGTCTGCAGTTAATATGTGTGTGGTTAGAACACCTTGTAGGGTACAGTGAGTGGAGACTGACTGTGCTCTCTGCTGAAGAATGTCAGACAGTGGTGGTGGGGTGGGCAGCTGAGCTGAGCTGAGCTTTTCCAGCATTCTGCTTGTCTGCCATTGCCTTATTCATGCATACAGATCTGCATTGACTGCGCTGTAGGGTGCCTGTTTCCCAGCAGGACTGGGGTTGATGGTCCCCTCTTTTCACCAGTAAAGAAATGTACAAAGTGGATCTGTTGGTGAAAAATCCTGTCCCCCATCCTGAGCCACAGAGGGCGGGTTGGGTGGCACTACATAATCCGCCTTGGGGTCCAAACACCCTCCCTTCACTTGTAAAATGTGACCATGGTACCCAAACAGGATATGCATTATTCTGGGTACATCATAGTCCACAAGGTCTATACATGACTGGGAAATACAGATGGACACAGGTGTATCCTAGGTGTGTCTGCAAGGGCTACCTATCACACAATGGCACCGATGGCAACCTGTAGCATCGCCTATCTCAGCAAAGCCAGGTGCTGCGGACCTGGTGCTGGCCGCCCCACCTCACCCTCAGGGTGAGCACAGGATCCACACAATGTCACGGTCTGTAGCTACTCTGTGCCAGTAACACACACGGTCAGTTCCCCCTACTAGGCCGAGGTGTTGTGGGGGTACATACCCCATCTTGTGATCAGCTGTAGACTGCTGATCTGCATGTGCAGTGCTTCATGGGTACGGGTGGGTTTACCCTATCCTGGTAACCACAGCAGACAGTTTGTGTGGTGACCTGCAGTCTTTCTGTAGTCAGCCAGCAGTGTGGTAGCAAATATAGAGATGTAGCCTACTGGTTACTTCAATGATTGTGGAGGCAGAGGTCATGGTTTCAATCCTGCAGTGGTGTAATCTAAAAAGGCTGTCTGAGGCATTTTCTTTTAATTTAAATCAGTACTGCCAGCAGAAACACCCTCACAGTGCTGTAGCCTAAGGTGCCTCATAGGCGCCCTGTAAAGAAGCCTTTAAGGTGCCCTTTACAGTGCCCTATAGCGCACATTATAGGGTGCCTTGGCAGACAGGGCACTTTATAATGTGACCTATGGGGTGCCTTATGAGGCACCTTAGGTTAGGGCACTGTGAAGGTGTTTTTGCTGGCAGCACTGATTTAAATTAAAAGAAAATGCCTCAGACAGCCTTTATAGATTACACCATTGCAGGATTGAACCCATGATCTCTGCCTCTACAGTCATTGCATTAACCAGTGGGCTACATCGTTACAGCTTCTAACACTGCGCTGGCATGTACTTAGGGTTAACGTGCATTAACATGCCATGGCGCCCACTATCGCATGATACATATTCTTGCTACTTTAGGACTGGAACGCCCACTCCTTATATGGCATTCTTCACATTATTGTTGCAACTAGCGCTGGTAACATTAGGACAGTTTAGTAAACATACCCCTAAGTGTTTTACATGCAGTGCAATTAATGTAGGTGTGCCAAATAATACCCATAGAGGTATTGTCAGGTGCATCCATGCTAATTGCTGCATTAACGGTGATCATGCGCTACTAATATGCTCTGTATACCACACTCTGACCCTAACCCACCCACTTTCCATCTTTGAGTACGAGTGCCATTTAATGTGCATTTTGGCAGTCAGTAGGTAGCATGCCTACCATGGCCAGCTACCACATGCCATAGCACACGTTAACTGGTTAGTCAAGTTAATGTGCAGGGAGCCTCTCCCCGCCCATTGACCCCTTCTCTCCGCCCTCTCTCCACCCTCTGCGGTGTTTACTGTGGCCAGGAACGCTAATGCTCGTTAGGTAACATTAACGCGCGTTAACGTTACATACTGCGCGTTAATGTTACCTAATGATCATTAACGTTACCTAACTCGCGGTCTGTAACGTTACTGCAGTTTAGTAAACATACCCCATGGTCTCCAAAACTGAACACAATATTCTAAGTGAGGCCTCACCAGTGACTTATACAGTGGCATTAAGACCTCCTCCTTTCTGCTGGTAATTCCTCTCTGTAACTCAGCATCCTTCTGGGTTTGGCCACCGCCTTGTCACACTGTTTCGCTACCTTGAAATCCTCAGAAACAATCGCTCTGGATTCCTTCTCCTGGTCCGTGCACACCAACCTCTCACATCCTATCACATACAATTCCCTTGGATTTCTACATCCCAAGTGCATGAGACTGCACTTTTTCACATTAAATAGTAACTGCCAAGCATTAGACCATTCTTCCATCTTTTGTAGATCTTTTCTCATGTTATCCACTTCCTCAGGGGAGTACACTGTTGCAAATTTTTGTGTCATCTGCAAAAACACAGGCTTTTCCATTCAGTCCTTCAGCAATATCACTCACAAATATTTTGAACAGTATTGGCCCCAACACCGATCCCTGGGGCACGCCATTACTCACCTTCCTTTCATCCGAGTGAGTTTCATTTATCATCACCTGTTGTTTGTCAGTCAACCAATTTCCGATCCAGCTCACCATTTTAGGACCTATCCCCAGGCTGTTCAGTTTATTGATTAGCCTCGTAAAAGGAGCAGTATCAAAGGCTTTGCTGAAATCTAGGTGGATCACATCCATCGCATGCCTTTGATCTAGTTCTCTGATCACCCAGTCAAAGAACTCAATCAGATTTGTTTGGCATGATTGCCCTTTGGTAAAACCATGTTGCCTCAGATCATGCAACCTATTGGTTTAGAGAAAGTCCACTATTTGTCCACGATTACTTTTGACACGACATAACGTGTTGCCTAGATGTAAATAGTTACCCCAGTTTTATTCAAGTTGTAGTACCTGTTCTTTGTAAACACAAATCAGCTTGCTGCATTGTGCTAGTCATTCTGTTTCATGTAAACCGCACTGATGTTGAATAGCGTGGTATAAAAGAAACTGTAGATAAATAAAATAAATAAATTTGCTCTTTCAGGAGCGCCTCCATTACTTTTCTCGCCACCAAGGTAAGGCTTATTGGCCTATAGTTTGCACTTTTTCCCTATTACAACTTCTGCGAAGAGGTACCATATCAGCCCTTCTCCAATCCTGTGGAACTTCTCCTGTCTCTAAGGATCTATTAAAAACATCCTTTAAAGTCCCTGCAATAACCTCTCTGAGCTCTTTCAGTATCTTTGGATATATCCCATCCCATCCCATGGCCTTGTCCACTTGCTGTTTTGCAAGCAGTTCAAAAACATCATCTTTTGTGAATGGTGTAGTATCTACTCCATTTCCATTTGTATATTTGTTAACCATAGGTAGTCCTTCTTCAGGATTTTTTAGTAAAAACAGAAAATAAATATTTATTTTGCATTTTTACTTTTACAATGTCACTTTCCACGAATCTGTACTCGGCACTTTTGAGTCTTGTAATTCCATCTCTGATCTTCCTCTTCTTCTGAATATACCTCAAAAAGATTTTGTCACCACACTTCACATCTTTAGACATCTTTTCTTCTGCCTTTGCTTTTGCTATCCTTATTTCTCTTTTTGTCTCTTTTAGCTTTATCCTGTATTCTTTTCTGTGTCCCTGTGTTTATGAACTTCTAAATTTTGTGAAAGCTGTGTTTTTTACCTTTATTTGTGCAGCCAATTCTTTGATGAACCATACAGGTTTCCTTTTCCTCTTGTTTTTATTTACTTTCCTTACATATGTATCTGTTGCCCCTTTTATTGCCTCCTTTAGTATAGCCCACTGTAATTCAACTTCCCTTACCTCCTCCCACCCTGCCAACTCCTTCTTCAGGTACTTGGCCATTTTACTGAAGTCAGCATTTTTTAAGTCTAGGACTTTGACCTTGCTATAATTGGACTTTGCCTTGGCTTTTATCTCAAACCACACCATGTGATGATCGCTGCTGCTCATGTGGGCACCCACACGGACATTGGACACACTCCATTGGTGAGTACTAAATCCAGCATCAAACTTTCCCTGGTCGGATCCATTACCATTTGTCTAAGCAATGCTTCTTGGAAGGCATCAGCAATTTGTTTACTTCTTTCCAGATTTGCAGAAGGAATACTCCAATCCACATCATGTAGATTAAAATGATCCAATATAATCACTTCCCCTTTCATGGCTACCTTTGCAATATCGATAACCAAGTCTCTATCCATTTCTTTGATTTGAGTTGGAGGCCTGTAGACGACATCAGTATGGATGATAATGCTATCTCCTTTTGCCAACACAATCCACAGCGCTTTTTCTTTTCCTCATGTCCCCTGCATTTCAGCAGCTTTATTTATTTATTTATTTAATTTTCTTATATACCGCGCTATTTGTCATCAGTGCGGTTTACATTGAAACAATACAACAATTGGTCAGATATAACAGACCTATTACAAGTAACAGGAAAATTAACATGGAAGTAAACAGGGAAATCATTTATATTTATATTTGTATTATATTATTATATTAAATATAATATATTATTATATTATATTTATATTTCTTTAATACTGCTTTTGATATATAGGGCCACTCCTCCTCCTTTTCTGGCCTTCTCTATCTCTTTTAAATAAATTATAGCCAGCTATGGCTATATCTCATTCATGTGACCTGTTAAACCATGTTTCTGTAGTAGCCACAATGTCCAAGTACATTTCTACCATAAGGGCTTCCAGATCAGGAACTTTGGGGTATGTTTACTAAACACAGGTAATGTTACCCGCGTTAGGTTCCCCAGTAATTTTACAGATGCCCATATAAAGGAGTGGGTGGTGCATCGTTAAAGCAAGCCATGTCAGGTAACACGTGTTACAAGGCGCTAATGCATGGTACAGTGCACCATGGACCCATCGCGCGTGAACACCACAGCAGACTGGAAGCAGCAGTGCATCCGAAGGGGTTGCAATCTTAGGCACACTGACAGTAGAAGACGCGCTGAGGGATGTGCAGACATGGTGCCATATGAGAAAAGGAGCATAGGTGGAAGGCCATAGACCACAGGCAGCTGATAACACAGTCTGTAATGGGGAGGAGAGCCACAGATAGCACAGGCACACACACTGTGAAATGGCGTGCAGTGAAACAGCATGCAGAAGAGTAAACAAATATAATGGAAAGGGCATCAGGGGGTCGGTCTGTATAAGGGCAAAATGGGCAGGGAAGCCAAAAAGGAGTAAGAGGGAATTGAACCAGTAGACTGAAGAGCCCAAACACAGATCACTGACACCAATAAGAAACCACTGAGCCACCTGCCCACCCAGACATCCTAAAGAAAAGGAGCATATGTAACAGCTAGCATGTGACAGATAGGCAGCATGGAGGGGACACTGCAATGTACAGTGAAGAGAGGGAAGGGTGTGTGGATAAGGGACAAAGCTAGAGCCATTGTATGGTAAGGAGAACAGAACAAATGCAAAGAAAGGAAAAGGAACCTGTGGGACCCAAACCCACAACCTATGTTGGTGCCACACACATCTGTAACCACTATCCCAAACAACCACAATGCAAATATGTTCCACCAAGTGGACATCGTGTCTGCTAGATTATCATGCAGTACTGCGTCCTATGTGTTCTGCATGCTACGCGCATTGCGTTGTACGCGCATTGCAGAGAACACACGTAGCATGCGTCAGACACGCAGTGAGCACAATAATGCGCATGACTGTACAGAGCTTTCTACGTGCCTTATAAGATATGACTAGGCACCTTAGCATATGTGGACAGACATCACGCTTGTTATTGTGCATGCTGCCAATGTGCATGCACTGTAACACGCGTAAGATATGACACGCCTATGTTGCAATACTACACACTACCTATCCATTGCCCCTCCACTGTGCCCCCACCAGTTCTAGGTCTACAGCTGTACCCCAGCCCCCAATCATGGTCTTACATTCACCAGCAGCATACACAGGCAGCCTGTACCTGCTACACCAGACCATGCACAAACTAACCATGGGCACTCCGCTAGCCAGTCTATCCTGCATGTTTACAGTGGAACTGTGCGCACTCAGACCTGGGTTCACGTTCACAGGCACAAGTGACTGGCCCCCAGAACAGGGGCACACATATATCACCTGAGACAGACACTATGTAGCACTTTGTGGGAACATAGCCGCGCCATGGTCACTGTTTGGTCAGTGTGAGAGTGCCCTAAAAGCAAGACGTGCTGTGGCTACCTTGTCCATGCACATGGTGGTTGGCACTACAATGTCCCAGCCATTGCCCTACACCTGCTGCAGATGCATCCTGCCAAGTCCACCCTGCCCGGGCCATACCCACAATACCTTGCTCCTCATTATGCACATATTCAGGCTAATACTGGTAACAGTGGGACATTGTGGGCCCAGACAGGCATAGGCAGCCACTAAACAATGGATAGACATACACACATACCTACTGCAGCATTGTGTAAAGATAGGGATGGTTGGCAACCCTGCCCGCCACACTGGTCATGATCACAGTGCCGACACTGCAAAATTGTCGCAGACCGCCCACTGCCTGCCCTAACTCCGCTTCCGCACTTTCCCCTCCGTCCTCCATCTAAGCCTCCCCATACAAACTCCTTGTTTGTATGGGGAGGTTTAGTCAGGGATGGCAAGGGGGATGAATAGCAGGGATGGACGTCCCAATGGCACATCCATCCCTGCTATTTGCGGAATAGAATAGATCCCAGAGTCCCTACTTTGGAAGGAAGATAAGAATGCTATTGAAAGTTCCAGCTGCACAGGTCCCCTGTCAAACAGGAGCCACAATTGACCAATTCCAAATATAGCTTCTTGGACAATATAATTAATTGATATATTTCAAACACATTTTCTTACCACATAGCTGATTAAAACATTCTATGAAGTTTACAAGTATATATTCACAATAAAATTATACTATCAACATAACATAAAACATCAACTTAAAATTACAGCACATACAGTCAGAGAATTGTAATATGCGTGATGGACTTCCTCTGCTGTAGCTTTCCTACTGCTGCTACTTGGAGTGTCAAATGGACTCTCCAGCCTAGCATCTGAAAACAGCTATAACAGGTATTGTTTCTACCAAAGAAGGAGCAATTCACTTTTGGAAAGATGGCCCAGTGGATGGTCTTCTGACAGTAAATACATTCGGCAAACTTTTGATCCTCAAGTGCTGTAAAATGTCTCCACACCTCTTATTTTTTCCCTTCTCTTCTTCATTGGGGGCAGCTGCCGCTGGAACTGGTGCTGAGGATGCAGCAGAAGGTGAAAGACAAGGGGAATCCTTCACACTCGCTATTACCTGCGCTTGATTCCGGTAGTATCACGTCCTATGTCCTCCAGCTGCTCACCACCTATCACAATAGCAACTAGCTTATCCAAACCTTTCTCAGCTATTAAATTTTAGATTTCCTCTGGTTCTGGAAATTCCACACATGGTGGTTCATCCAATTTTGTATTTTCCCAAATCTACTCCTTACACTTCTCCAGAGCATACAGGGTATACCATTACTGCACTGTGATGGCTTTATCTGTTGGTTTCTGCCCCACCCCCACCCCCACCCTCCGCCACTGCACAGTCTGTGCCTTTTTTTCTCACATGTTTATAGGAATAGACAACTAATATTTTGCATTTTCACTGGAATCTGAATCCACAACTGCTGGTATGCAGAGAGAAATAGATTCATGATGACATCATCAGACATGGGCTTTGAAAGACGTAAGCCTGAAATAGGCTTGTTTGGCAGCTTATCAAGAAGTTTCAACATGGTAAGTCAAGTGACTTCTGCTTCTTCCTTGCCCCTTGGCTCTCTTTTGGCTATCAGGCTCACTAGGGATTAAACCCAGAACCTTCATGGAGGGAGGCTGAAGACTTACAGGTGAAATCACAGGAGCTGCCCAAAATAGAAACCAGTGAATAGTTACCGGGCAGAAGAAAGAGACATGTCCCTGGAGGAGCCTACTGTGTCAGCATGGGATATATTTCATTAGAGGCTAAAGGCTGGCCCAAAGGGCTTCTCCAGAGATGTGTCTCTCCTTCTGCTGTCCAGAAGATAACTGCTCACTGGCTTCTTTTTTACCTGTGTAGTTCCTGTGGTTTCAGCTAGAAGTCTTTGGATGATTTCTTGTAAGTCTCATAGTGGTGAAGCTAAAACGAGTGTTGTGTTCTTGGCCCCTTGGTGTCAAAAACAAAAGATTTGGAGTTCATTAGAGAACCATCCCCGTTTGATCTGTGCAAAGGTATATGAACTGAAAATGCCCTCATTCATACATTTTACCATTTGTCTGAAAATATGCACATCCTTAACATCAGATGCACGTCTATTCTTACCAGTGTATAGCTTTATGTCTTCATTGGCTAGCATTCTAATTTTGTTCCAGTTGTATAGCATCCTTTCAAGGTAGCTGCCAGTTGACTGGCAGAACCCTTTCCCTTGAAAGTGAAGAAATCAAATAGTTTGAATGGCTGATGCCTATCTTATTAGGCATGATGTATGCACTATCTGAGAACTAGGAGGAGTGAGTGTATTACATGCAGACCTTTCTTGCTGCCTTTTAACTGGTGAAAGAGTTAACCAAAGAGAACGTTAGCCAAATACAGAAGTGATGACAGTCTGACAGGTGTTTTCAAAGGGGATGAATATTTCCTCCTTTTCTATTTGCTGTTAACAATTGCAAGGTGACACCCATCATAGTCTTTAACGCTTTTAACCTGGTGAGATCAACGCCTCCCTCCGTCTGGTATTAGCTGGGTGTGGAAATGACTTTTGGAGCTGAGAATGGAGTGGAGACTTTTTTTGGGTGGGGGGCTGTGAAATGTAACATCAATTGCATGATATTCTCTCTTATTTATTTGCTCTCCTTGTGTGATAGTTGTGTAAAGAGAGTGAGAATTCTTTCAGAATGTGTGGTAACAAATTCATAGCTTAAAATGTATTTGTGAAATAGCAAGGTTTGTTGATGTATTAATTAGTGAATTTAAAGTTTGTGCCTAGAATTATTTTTAAGAAAGAAGTTGAGGGTTTTTAGGCATGCTAGTTATCCTGTAGTGCTAAAAATAACAATTTGGATTTATATAGTGCCTTCCGATCAAACAAGGCTCTAATGAACTATTCAGCCATACAAATCTATAATCTTACATTTTTAGGTAGAATGTCTGATTTCCAAGTTTGAACCATAGGAGATTTTTTCAAAAGGAAGAAATGGAAAGGAAATATTATTATCAAGAATATTAATACATTAATTTATTTGAGGTAGAAGAAACGAAGGTGATTTGCATAAGATTTATGCCGAACTCTTATGGCTATAATGGTCTTGGAGAAAACTGGATTCTTTGCAGGTTTTAATGGGCCATTATCACAATTATTGAAAGCTACAGAACCTGGAGATTTCAAGATCACCTTGGACCATTCTTCAGATGCTACACTAAGGTTACATTTCAAATCATTGGCAAATTAAAGATTGGATCTCACCAGTCTCACAAACTGAGACCGTACAACCCATGTCCTCATTTAACAGTATTGGTGAAAAATCTTTGGGTTCATCACCTTTCTTTGTTGAACTTTAAAGTGGTTCTGCATGGATGATTGTAAAATTCAGAATAGATATAAAGAAATCCACAGTAGACATCTATAAATCTGAGGATCTATATAAAATTTCCCCATGATGAGCTGCATGGAACATCTACACTTCCAGTTAAACCTGAACAGAATTAAAATCTGCTTAGGTAGACTTCTAGAGAAAACTGTTCGCATTTGGTTATCTGTGAGCTATTTAGCTAATCACTTATGTTTTTTTTGGTATAATAAATTCAGATGATATATAAAGGACTGCAAAATTTGGATGTGAGAGGCTCATGTACATTTCTCCTGGTGTTTGAAAGATGGGATTCAATCAAACTGGCATGCAAATCTCTGACATGCCAGTTGGAGAGAAAGAACTCTTTGATGATCAAAGAGAATCCTTCTAAGAGTCAACACATGCTGTCCCTTCTTCTGAAGGTATCACATTGCTTCCTGCTTATGTTTTCATTTTTTAACAGTAGTTTATTGAAAATATTTTTGGGTACACGTAATACATTAAAAAATGCGAGGTTAATATTGCCAACTTCAGCATTATGTCAGTAAATAATTAATAATCTTATTTGTTGATGATTTTTTGGCAGGCAAGATGCTAGAAAATGTGAGCAATCGTGGAAGCCTATTGTCTAGCCCTGTCTAGTCTCCTGCACCACTGTCTGGCTTTACCTCTCAAGTGCATCCTTTCACAAGCTCATTGCTACATGCAGTATATTCTGTGTTAGCATTGCTGGGATGCTTTGTTTGATATAAAGAACCGTGTCCTCTTCTCTTCTCCTACATGTCCCACCTTGAGAATTTAACTTTATGTCCCCTAAGGGAATTACCACTCTTTCACCTTTATTCTTGCTGATTCTAGTCTTTTGCTGGAAAGATAATAGAAAGTATGACCGAAGCTAATTGTATGACACCAACTGACTAAGTAACGGCTGTCTCTCTCTTTTAGCTGTCAAAATATTATGTCTCTCTATTTTTTTTTTTGCTGCTCCCCAGATGTATTCTTCAGATGACACTTTACAAGATGACATGTTATTGTTCATTTGAGAACTTACATTTTACTCATTCGCAAATGACTTTCTTACCATCTCGAAAACTGTTATCTCTCTCTCTCTCTCTCTCTCTATATATATATATATATTTATACACACTGGGGAGTGGAGGAGTAGCCTAATGGTTAGAGCACTGGCTTGGTGGCCAAGAGACCAGGGCTCAGTTCCCTCTAGTACTTCTTGTGGCCTTGGGCAAGTCATTTAACTCTTCGTTGCCTCGGAAGAAAGGCCTGGCAATCTACTTTCAGTCATACTGCCAAGAAAACCCAGGTGCTGTTGAGTCACCAGCAATCAGCATTGACTCAAAGGCACGGAAAAAAAAAAAAAAAAACCCCATACGTGGAGGCACATTTCAACATGTGTGTCTAGGCCCCTGTGCACCCGATCAGAAGCGGGATGCACAGAGGCAGACCCGATTCTGATTGCACGGGAGCTAGACATGCTCCATGGGATCAGAATCGGGTGTGGGCCTATATGTGCAGGCCACGATCTGATTCAGATCGGCCTGCACATACAGGCCCCTGCCCGGCCAACGCAGTCAGGCTCCTGAATGGAGCCTCGGTGCCATGGTATCCTGTTGCCATGGCACCACGGCTCCATTCAGGAGCCATGATTCCCGGTTGTCGACCACTTGTTCGTTTACCCGCAGCCCAACCCCTGATCTGGCCTCCCATGGCCAGGGTCGGACTGCAGGGAACCCCCTGCACCCCTTCACTCCACTTCCACCACTGGGGCCTGCCATCCCCTGCTGTCAGGTCTGCCAGCCCAGGACATACAGGGTCGACTTCAGAATTGGCCCTGTACATCTGGGGCCCACTGCACATCCTTACCCCACCTCCACAATGCCTCCTCCTGCCCCGTCTAAGCCTCCCTGTACAAGCTCCTGTACTACCATCTCTGGAGACAATTGGACCTGCACTTTAGTGATATCTTTTTACAATCCTTCCAATTCCCACCAGAGTACCCTCAGTTTTGGCCAACTCCATATTAGGTGAAGGAGATCTTCTCTGCCCCCACATTCCTTCCAACATGCACTGGTCTCCATTTTGTACACAGCCTGTAATTTCAGCAGGGTCCAAAACATTCTCAGGCGAAGTTTTAGACTATTCTCTAGAAAGGGTGTTCCCAGAGCTAATCTATATGCAGATTTATATATTGCCATTCATCTCCCTTCATCCCACTGACCCGGGATGTCCTCTTCCCATCTCTTCTGGCTTTCCAATTTGTCTAGTTCCCCATTCCTTAAAACCCGATATAGCATGGAGAGAAGTCCCTTCCAGTTGTCTTTCTTCTTCATTAACTCCTCAAATGGTGTAGGTTTTGCCCACAGGCCAGACTATATCTCTTTCTGATATAAATAATACCAAAGCTGGACATACGCATAATAATCCTTATCTTCCAATGCAAAGGTCTCCTTCAGCTTGTCAAAGGCCTTAATCTGCCCTCCTGTTTCTACCAGCTGTCCTATCCGGGTGAGGCCCTTCCTTGCTCATTCTTGATAGATGGGATTTTCCTGACCTGGTAAGAAATCTCCCAGTCTTTGGATAAAAGCTCATTGAGACCATCTCTTTCCTGCTAGTAAGTGCTGCTTCCATTTTTCCAAAATATATAGTGTTAGTCGCTTATGTGGATTATCTTTCCCTTTTTTGCCTCCCCTCTCGGATTCCAAAGCTGAACTTCTAAGTCCCTCTTCCCTCCTTGTTCCAACTGCACTCATTGGGGAGTTTCGCCTATTCCCCTCCATACAAGCAGCGCTTGGAATTGCGCTGCTGCATAGTATGTGGCTAGACATGGAACTCCCAGCCCTCTTTTCTCCTAAAGCATAGTTACTCACCTGTAACAGGTGATCTCCGGGAACGGCAGGAATTTAGTCTTCACATATCGGTATCATCGGTACCGACGGAGCCTGCGCGGGAACGCTCCCCAGCATCCAAAAGGAACAGGACACATGCGCACTGCCTTCCTGCCCTTCCAACTGTCCCTCTTCAGTTAAGTTTGTAGCTGAGTGAAAGGATAGAGGGATAGAGGAAAGAAACAGAGAGATAGAGAGACAACTCCTAGGGGAGATGGGTGGGTTGTGAAGACTAAATTCCTGCTGTTCCCGGAGATCACCTGTTACAGGTGAGTAACTACTCTATCTCCAGGAACAAGCAGGAATGTAGTCTTTACATATGGGGACTCCCTAGCTGAAGATTCCAGGGAGATAACCCCAGGAAGCTGCCACCTATAGTAAGGTGGGCCATGCTTCCTCTCATGGATCTCTGGCATCCCACCAGGGTTGGTGAGTAGGAGTTGAATTAGGTCTGAAAGAGATTTTGAAGAACAGCTTGGCCAAAGACGGCATCCCGATGGGAGGCTTTATCTAGGCAGTAGTGGGTTGTAAAGGTGTGTACCGAAGCCCAGGTGGCTGCTCGACAAATGTCATCAATAGACACAGAGTGAAGGTTAGTCATAGAGGCTGCCATGGCTCTCACATTATGAGCTGTGACATAGCCTTGAAGAGGAAGACTCTTACTCTCATAAGCAAAGGATATGCATAGTGCAATCCATTTGGATATAGTTCTTTTGGAGACTGGAAGTCCCAAATGACTAGAATCAAAAGCAATAAAAAGTTGAGAAGACCTTCTATGTTGCTGTGTTCTTTGTAGGTAAAAAGCCAAGGCTCTTTTACAATCCAAAGTATGAAGGTTCCTTTCTGCATTACAGGCATGAGGCCTCGGAAAGAATACAGGAAGATAAATCGATTGATTTAAATGAAAAGGCGAAACCACCTTTGGCATAAAGTGTGGATGAGTTCTGAGAACAACCTTATCATGGTGAAACCTAGTATAAGGAGGATCATTCACTAAAGCTTGCAATTCACTAATGCGACGTGCAGAGGTGATTGCAATTAGGAAGATGACCTTCCAGAACAAAAGCTTTAGGGTTGTAGTGGCTAAAGGTTCAAAGGGCGGTTTCATGAGCTGCCTTAGAACTAGGTTTAAATCCCATGCTGCCGGTGGTGGCCTGATGGGAGGCTTTGTTAATAAAAGACCTCTCATAAATCTTGATATGAGTGAATGAGAGGAAATTGGTTGTCCATTTAGAGGTTTATAGGACGCTGCAATTGCACTAAGATGGACCCTTACCGAATTTATCTTTAGACCAGAATTTGATAAATGAAGTAGATACTCTAGTATCGATTCCAAAGGTATCATAAGGGGGTTTAACCCCTTCTGTGAACACCATATAGTAAAACGTTTCCACTTGAAGATGTAAGAGCGTCTTGTGGAAGGTTTTCTAGAAGCCTGAAAGATATCTTTTACCTGTTGAGAAAGGTTGAGATTCTGAAGGTCTAAGCTTTCAGCAACCAGGCCCTGAGATGCAGGGACTGGGGATTCGGGTGCCATAGCATCCCGTTCTCTTGGGAGAGAAGATCTGGAGCACACCCTAACTCCAGAGGTGCAGCTTGAGAGAGATGTAGAAGCAGGGGATACCACGTTTGGCATGGCCACTGTGGCGCTATGAGGATCATACGACCCCTGTCTCTCTGAAGCTTGAAGAGTGTTTTGGGGATGAGGGGAATGGGTGGGAAGACATAGAGGAAGACCCCAGTGAAGAAGGAAAGCGTCCCTTGCCTGGCAATTGTGAGCCAGAATTCTGGAACAGAACCGGGGAAGTTTGGCATTCAGTGGACTTGCAAATAGGTCTATGTCTGGGGTTCCCCAGATCTGAAATATCTTGGCCACCTGGTCTAGGTGGAAAGACCATTCGTGAGGCAGCAGTACTTGGCTGAGTTTGTCTGCCCAAAGGTTTTGAATGCCTGGAAGATATACCACGAGAAGGTGAATTTGATGCTCTCTGGCGAGGGCCCATAGTCGTAAAGCTTTGTTGCATAACGACAGAGAGCCTGTTGCGCCCTGCTTGTTCACGTAGAACATGGCTACTTGATTGTCCGTGTGGACTAGGACTGTCTTGTAGCTGAGCTGGTCATGGAATACTTGAAGAGCTAGATAGATTGCTCTGAGTTCCAGGAGGTTTATGTGAAGACAAGCCTCCTGTGGAGTCCAGGTACCTTGGGTAGAGAGATGATGCAGGTGTGCTCCCCATCCCACCTGTGATGCATCTGTTGTTAGGGTGGCCTGGAATAGGGGTTGCTGGAAAGGAGACCCCACTAGAAGATTTTCCAGTGATTGCCACCATTGGAGGGACAAAATCAGTCGTTGTGAGTTTGATATCTTGTCCAACAGATGTCCTGTGGCCTGTGTCCACTGTGTGGATAGGGTCCACTGGGCTGCTCGCATATGAAGGCGGGCATAGGGAACCACATGAACCGTGGATGCCATATGTCCCAATAGTTGTAGTAGTTCTCGAGCAGTTAGGGAGGACTTCATCACTGCTTGAGAAGCTAGCTGCACTATGCGAAGACAGCGGGGTTGTGGGAGAAAAGACCTTGACTGTCTGGTATCTAAACAAGCTCCTATGAACTCCAGGGACTGAGACAGAGCAAGCTGGGATTTTGGGAGGTTTATGACCAATCCCAAGTATTGAAGGATTCGCATTGTGCGAGACAGTGCAGAGCTGGCCTCTGGAACCATGGGGGCTCGAATGAGCCAGTTGTCTAAGTAAGGGAAGACGAATATCCCTAGGGTTCGCAGAAATGCAGCTACTACTGCCATGCATTTCATGAATACTCTTGGTGCCGAAGCCAAACCAAAGGGAAGAACCCTGTATTGGAAATATTTTCCCCTGAAAAGGAATCGTAAGAATTTCCTGTGATCTGGATGGATCAGAATGTGAGTATATGCATCCTTTAGATCTAGAAAACAAAGCCAATCCTGACTTTGAAAGTATGGCAGAAGAGTTCCCAGAGAAATAATTTTGAACTTTTCTCGGAACAGATATTTGTTCAATTCTCTGAGGTCTAGAATGGGTCTGTGTCCTCCTGTTTTCTTTGGAATAAGAAAATAGGGGGAGTAGAACTCTGTACCCTGTTGAAGAATGGGCACCTCCTCTATTGCTCCTTGAGCAAGGAGTGTTGAGACCACTCGATCCAGTAGATTGTCTGTAGAGCTTTGAGAATTACAATTGTAGGAGGGGGTATACTGTGAAAATGAAGCTTGTACCCCTCTCCCACAATGGACAGAGTCCAATTTTCTGCTGTTATTTGGTGCCATCTGTTGGCAAAATGACACAACCTGCCTGGAATGTTTAGGGGTTCTGGACCTTTCAGAGGCAGGAAGGCTAAGTTTTCTATGAAGGAGTCAAAGCCCTTGAGGGGGCTGGGCCTGTGGAGCTGGTTGAGCTCTAAGGCCTTTTGGCTTCTTTTGTTGTCTGGATTGTTGTTGTTGACATTTCTGGTCAACTTGACTCTGAACTTGCCCTTGTATGGGTATAGGATTGGTAAAACTTCCTCTTTTTGCTGAAAAAGGTTTTTTTATAGGGTTTCTTTTTGGCTGGAGTGGCTGTAGATTTTGACAATCTATCTAAAGTGATATTGTCAGCATCTATCTCATTAGCCTTTTCCTGCCAATTCTTGCCAAAGAGGTTTTCTCCTGTGCAAGGGATGTTTCCTAATTTATCCTGTACCCAAATCTCCAAGTCTGATGCCTGAAGTCAGGCAGTCCGATGTGCACCAATGGCAATAGCAGAGGTTCTGATGATGCATTCAAAGCAGTCAAAGGCTGCACGATTTACAAACTTGGAGACATCTTGAGCATGCTTGACAAGAGTAAGGAAGTCTTGTCATTTGTCATCAGGGAGAAGGGGGCTCATAAGCTCCAAATCTCCTATGACCTCTTTGAGGAACATTCCCATATATAAAATATATGAGCTGATCCTAGCTGAAAGCATGGAAGCCTGAAATGTTCGACTCCCAAAAGTGTCAAGAGTCCTGCATTCACGACCTGGAGGATTGGATACATGTCTTTTTGCACTTTTCATCCTATGCATGGCTGACTCCACTACCATTGAATGGTGTGGCAGCTGAGACTTTTGAAAACCAGGATATGATGGAACTCGATACATGGTATCGAGTCTCCTAGAATGAGGAGATGTGGTCAAAGGTGTATCCCACATTCTGAGCATCAAATCATGAAGAATTTCATGAATGGGCAAAGTGGCTGCCTCCTTGGGAGCCTTAGGGTATTGGAGAATTTCCAATTCTTTTGCTCTAGGTTCTTTTTCAGGAGCTACCGTGATTGAAAGGCCTCGGGCCACATCACGAATAAAATCCTGAAAAGACATATCTCCCGGAGGAGACATTCTGCGTTGGGGAGAAGAGGAGCCTTCCGGGAGAAACACTCTGGTACTGGCAGAATTATCAGAGTCATCAGAATCGGAGGATTCAAAGTATCTCTGATCCTGATGTTCATGCAAAGCACGGTCTCGGTATTGATCGAAGTCGGTACCGAGTTGGTCCGGTACCAATCTGTCGATGCCAGAAAAAGTTGGCATGGGAAGAATTCCCACCGGTGCCGGTACCGTCGGTGCTGGTACCAGCATCGGTACTGGTGTCAGTACCGGTGCCCATTGAACCCCCGGTGTCAACGGTACCACAGCTGTAAGGAGAGCTGCAAGACTGCGTTCGATAGCGAGGAATCTCTGGTCTATCGACGCTGCCGATGCCTGGGTATCGGTACCAGGAAAAGCGGCCGGAACCCCTGAGCATGGCACCAGTAGCTCTGCCGAGGTTGAAGCCTTGAGAACATCCTGGAACCCCGTTGATGTTTTGGAGGCCGAAGCCTCCCACTGGGGCTGTTTTGCTGGTGTAGTTTCCTCAAGGGCAATGCTAATGGCCTCTCGATGCTTTGAAGGAGAGATATACTTTGAGGACCGGCTCTTTTGTTTAGTTACCTGAGATCCATGGGAGGAAGATGAGGCTCTTGAAGACGTCGATGCAAAGGACCTGGCATCCGAAGAAAAGAGGGTACTGAGCTTTGCAGCCCGGTTCTGTTTTCCCCTTTTAATCTGAACAATACCTATAGCCACATAATTGTCTTTAAAATGTCATTTGTGCAGTTAATTTGATGTTATTTAACAAAATCCAGCAAAGAAGCCATATTTTATTGGCTTCTGTTTCGGCTCATGAGCTCCCTGCTGACCATCTGACCCCTAATATAATGTTCCCTCCTCAGAGACTCTCGAGCTCCAGTCAAGTAATTTGGTGAATGTAGTTGCCTCAGTGTTGATGGATGGTGTTTTCCTGGGTCTCACACTGTTGTCTCCAAGCTGAGTCTTCTCATCTCTTTCACTTCTGATTTTCAATATCTTCTCCACTGCATCTCCTCTCTCCTGTTCCTCTTCACTACATAATATAGCTTGCAGAACAGACTCGTTGCAACCATTCCTAGCTGACCTTCTCATTGTAAGCATGACTATCTTCCTTATCTCTTCACACTGTTCTTTCAATAGTTGCAGCTGGAAAAGGAGATGCCTGGGACCTTGTGTCCAATTGCTATTTATTTATATTGAACCAGTTCACCATGTAAACCCCAACACAGAATTCTACAATCATTCTTAAGTTTCTCAGATTCTTTCCTTTCAGATTATGCTTGGAAATCCATATTCCCATGAACCTTAGAGCTGTTGTAAGCCATCTGCTAGGTAACACAGGTCCTAGTTCCAATAGAAATCAGTTTGATGGACCATGTCTCCCTTCTTGGTCCAAATCCCCCTATATGGGTTGCTTGTCATTTAGTTTTCAGTCTGCTAACTAACAACTTGCCTGCTCTATATCCTCCCTCAAATTGCATGTGTTGGAGCACATTCAATTCATGTGCTATCATTTTTGCTCGCAACTTACTAAGCTACCCTCTGAGCTTCATTAATTCTGCCAATAGCAGTAGGTTTCTATCACACTGATGGTGCCCTTCTATGTCTGCTATCCTGGTCCTAAGCTGCTACTCAACTGCCCCTCTCTCTTGCTTGACCCGGGCTGCAATACTGATTAAATGCCCTCTAATCACTGCCTTCAATCCGTCCCAGACTGTCCCCACCTTTACTTCAGTCGTATTAAATATATTCCTGTATGGACCGCGGCATGCTATTAATATGGGCTTCCTCATCAAAAAGAGATTTGTTTAGCCTCCAGAATTTAACCCCTCTCTCTCTTGCTCCTAAATCAAATTTAATATTGACCGGAGCATGATCCATTCAGGTATTGGATCCTTGTTCCACCATCTCTACCATAGAAACCCACTTCCCGCTGACCCAAATCATGTCTAATCTACTATAAGAGCCATGCATGGTGTAATAAAATTTGTATTTACGCTGTTTGGGATTTCTATACTGCCACACATCCACTAGGTCTAGCCTTTCTTTGAATTGGGAAAGGTGCCTATGGTCTACTCTACTCCCCTTGCCTGCTCCCCACTGTTCTCCAACTGGGGGTTCAAAGTCAGATTATAGTCTCCTCCGATGATAAGTGTTTCCCCAATCTTTGCCATCTCCTGTAAAATTCCTCCTGGTGTTCGTTTGGCCCATACATAATTATCATCCAAACTTTCTCTCCTGCCATCTCCATTTGTACCCCCACCCACCTTCCGTGTTTATTTCGACCCTCTCCCATCACTGCTGCGTTATATTGCTCGCTAACAGGTATCCCCACCCCGCCTTTCTGGGACTTGCACGTTGCCCCACCAGCACTACTAAGGGATAGCTTTTCATTTGCAACAATCGCTCTTGACCTACCCTCAAATGGGTTTCCTGCACCCATAAAATGTCAGCATGGAGTCTCTTCCCCTCCCTTTCCAACATACATCTTTTCTGCCATGTTTAGAGTCCCCTTGCATTAATCGTGGCCACTGTTAATTGCTGCCATTGAACTGCCTGCTTGTCAATGGACCCCTTGTATTTTCCTCCTTCCTCCCCATCTCAGCAGCTACTCCCCACCCCCACCTCTCCCACCTCTCCCACCTTGTATCCCTCCCTCCCTCCCCTACCCCCAAGATGTATCCCTGTCAATACCATGGATATTCTGGAGTAGTGCTCACCCCACCCTCACCGACCTTCTCCCGCCCTCTTGTGAGTCTACCCTTCCACTTTCTTTAACCTCTTCTCCCCTACCCTTAACACTCTTACCTCCCATTCTCTTCCTACATACTCCCCTCTTCTCTTCCTCCCCCTCCTTCCAAGTCAGTTTTAACTTGAATTTAAGCTTAGAATCAAAACAGGAAGACTTTTTAACTATACAATGCTACCTATACCAATATAGATTCTGTCTAACAGCATTATAAACAATGCATCTGGATACCAAAACATATTTATGCCAAGACTTGTCCATCAGTACATCCAGCTCAGATGAGCTGCAGGGTAGTCTGCTTAATGGCACCGGGGTGACTTTTTGCTGCAGCCAGAATTTAACGCGGCCGTCTTCCGATCTTATGAGGTAGGGCTTCTCAAACCCTACCTGCCACTGCAGTTTCTCTGTCTCAGTTACATTCCGCTTGTCTTTTTTTTTGGTTTGTTTTTTCCACTGGTAATTCCAGCGGTCGTCCTCAGCGTGTAGTATCATTCAGTTAAGTTTGTCTAATGTTCCTCTCTCTCACCGGCATGTTCATTGCTCTTCTGTTGTGCTCCATGGAACATCCTGACCTTGCATCCTGACTCTGTTGCTCGTGCTCGCGTCGCACTGTGTCTACCAGCTGGTGGTGACCAGCCTCTTTTAATGCTTGCAAGGCCTCAGACATAGTTTTGACCTTCCAAGTCCTTTCCTCTTTATTAAGCATCAGTCCAAATGGGTGTAAACACCGGCATTGTATTCCTGAAGCCCAAAGATCCCGTGTTACTGACTGCATCTCCCAATGTCACTGCAATGTTCCCAGTGAGATGTCAGCATAAATCACCACTTGATGGTCCTGCCACTGGTACAAGCTTAGGTCTCTCATTTTTTTCACTATGAGCTCTAAGTTTGTAGTCTTGTATGCATACTATTATATCCCTGGGCTTCTCTTTCCTGATTGGTCCCAATGCCCGATGTGCCCTATCCATTCCAATCATGCTTGGAAGTGTCTCATCTCTTCCTCTGCACAGTGCCTCAAGGCAGACCGCTTCCACCTCCTTCATGCTATCCCGAAACTCAGAGCTTTCTAGTATGCCCCTTATCCTCAGATTGTGCCTTCTGGATCACTTTCCAAGTCTTCCATTTTATACATTATTTGCTCCTTCCCCAGTCCTCATTTTGCTCATCCCTCATTGCCAGGGTCTCTTGGTGCTGCTCTAAGGCCTGCAGGTGATTTTCATAGACCTTCATCTGGCACATCAACTCGGCTGGCTCTTCATTTTTGGATTCCATTAGTTCGCCCAGCTCTAGTTTTGCCGTGGGCTCTTCAGACTTTATTTATTTAAACCATTCCTTCAATTCTGCCCTGGTAATCTGTTGTGCTGTATCCTCGCCAACCTCTCCATGTTTTGTCTGCTGCTCCTTCTCTGTGTTCTAGTTTCTCTCCTCTGAACGTATTCCGCTAATTGCCATTTTGTCCCCACTGCCACCAATGCTTGCACTGGTATATGCAAATTCTTTTAAATCTGCCGCCTTCCTCCTAGTAGTCATCATGATTGGCACCCTTTCCATTTCCCGGGATATGTTCTTTCTTCATTTATTACACATATAGGAGTTTTTTTACTACCTTTAGTTGGGTTTGGCTCCAGAGCTGAATGTTCAGGCAGCCATCGTGTTGGGTGACATCACTTCCTTCCCTGTGAGTGTGTTTTAAACACTGTCCATCATGCTGCTGAATATATGCTGAAAGCACTTGCCACTTGTAACTACTCTATTAATATTTCAATTTCATAGTCAGTATTTTTTAAATGCCAGCATGGTATTTAAATTGACTACATATACAGTATTTGGTACAGCAATTGTGCATGTATTCATTGACTGTTTTCAAATTATATGTATATATACATTCAATAGCACTGTGGGGGTAATTTTATAATAGGGCACCACGGCTAGGAGCTTACAGAGGTCCCTGCATAGGCGCTATTTTATAAATACAAGTGGATGCTTACTAGTCTTTACAAAACACTAGTGTCTGTGGCAGAGAACATGCCTTGAATGTGGGCACAATCACTTATACCTGTGTGAGGACCTCACTAAAATAGAGGTTCCAGTCCTTTATTTAAAATCGATTGATAAAGATTTACCCCTTTCCAGAGGTTTCTCCTGTAAGGACACAAATCCTGGCATGGATGCTTGTTAACAGTTTTGGGAATTATAAATCTGAGTATACAGACTGCAAGCACCAAACCTCAAAGTGGATTACGATGAGCAAACCTTTGAACCTGCCAGAGAAGGCTGGAATGATATTCATAGGTCTGCAAAAAATTTTTTTTCGAGAGCTGTTTTGGTTATTCCACGTAATCTTTATGTTTTTTGGTGCGCTGAATCCGAAAATGACCTCCATTTTGTCATAAGACATCACATTTCCTGACAATTTAGGTAACTATGTTAAATAAGGCAATACCTCAAAATAAATGGAAATAGACTTATAAAATTAAAGTTTTATTACAATATTTTCATGAAAATCCTTTTTTGAACTGAAATGAGCTCACCTACACACACTAAACTCGATTCTTCTTCCTTGTGAGGCTCCTCTTGGTGCATTTACGCTTGTGAGTAGCATCTGAAATGTCTCTCTGAAGCATCCAACAGTAGTCTGCCATCATTGTAATGCTCCATTTTCCCTGGTATCTCCTTTCCATCTCTTTAATGTCTTGGTGGAATCGTTCACCTTGTTCCTCACTCACAGCTCCCAAATTTTCAGGAAAGTAGTCAAGGTGGGACTGGAGGAAATGCACTTTCAAACTCATCAGGCAACCTAAAGCTTGAAATGCTTTCAGCATTCGTCCGACGATCTTTTTGTAGTGAGGATCTTTGTTATTGCCTAAAAATTTCTGTACAACTTCTTTAAATGCAATCCACCCTTCTTTTTGAGGATCCGTCATGGTATTGACAAACTCTTGATCAACTATAAGCCTTCTAATGTCTGGTCCGACGAACACACCTTCCTTCAATTTTGCCTCCGACTGGCCTGGAAACTTGGTGACCAAGTATTTGAAGCATTCTCCATCTCTTAGAAGTGATTTTACGAATTGCTTCATCAATCCCAATTTTATGTGGAGAGGTGGTAGAAGAACTTTATGGGAAGGTACCAAAGTTTCTCGGAGGACATTTTTTTCACCGACTGTTAGAACCCTCGGCTGCCAACTCTTCTTGGTCCAGTGATTTTGTCGGTCTTGACTGTCCCATAGACACAGAAAACAAGGATATTTGGTATGCCCAGCTTGTTGCCCGAGCAGCATGTACAAGACCTTCAAGTCCCCACACACTTGCCAACCATGGTCTTCATATTTAAGTTTACGAAGAACCAATTCCAAGTTCTCGTAGGTTTCCTTCAAGTGTACGGAATGATCTGCAGGTATGGAAGCGTAAAAACTGTTGTGGAGTAAAACTGCTTTGAGACTTCTTTTTGAAGAATCTATAAAAAGACGCCATTGCTCTGAATCATATTGGATTTTAAATTGACCCATCAGGCCTTCGACATCGATGCAATAAACCAACTTGTCTTCCTGGGCGAAGTAAGGAACGAACTCCTTTTCACGATGTCTGAACCATGAAGATGACACTCCTGGCAACAATAAATTCCTGCTTTTCAGCCTTGATCCGAGTAACTCAGCGGCATCTTTGGAAGATTCAAGTCTCTTACCAAATCATTCATCTCCTCCTGAGAAAACAATTTTGGTCTTGTATCATCTTCAAAGTCAGAACTTGATTCGTCATCTGGTTCAGGTATGACTTCACCTTCATCGGAGCTAGGTATCTCTTCCAAGGTAGTAGGGGGCTTGGGTACTGGTATATCTGTGCCATGGGGGATGGGACGAATTGCCAAGTGAAGATTGGGGTATGAAATGGAATGCTTCCATTTGGAATTAAACCCTTTCACATCGCATGAACAAAAGTAACAGTCGTCACTATGGTTCTTTTGCTCTCGCCATACCATAGGAATCCCATAATGGAAAGATTTTTTCTTACCCTTGAACCAGTTTCGGAGGTCCTCAACACACCGTTTGCACACTTTATGAGGCGCCCAGACTTTATCTTGATCTCCAATTTTTAGTCCAAAGTATGCAAAGTATACTTTTTTCACAAAGTCTGTAACATTCTGCTGTTGCTTTAACACTGTATATTCACCACAGATGAAACAGAAACTGGCTGGCGAATTAATACACTTTCACGGAGTCATAACATAACGGTTGAAGAATGACGAGCTAACACGAATTGTGATAAAAAAGTGTGAACAGCCTAGAACCAAGAACCTGATGATGATTTGTGCACAAGTGTGGCATGCAGAAGAGAGCAGCTCTGTGTCTGTACACGAGACGTCACAGTGCTGGCCACGCCTCCCTGCACTGACCGGAGCTGCTGCTATCTGCCCTGTGTCTCCCTCCCACTGGATTCTTCAGGAAAGATTAACCCCTTCTACCATTAGAAGCACGGACTTAAACCTTGCTTAGCTTATGTATATATTGCTGACCATCAGATTTACAGTGCTATATTTTTTTTTACATAACTCGGACAACCCCTTTAAGGTTTTTTTGGCATTTTATATCTTAAATGCACTTATGTGAATTAATTAATAGTAATTTGAATTAATTAATAGTAATTTGAAAAAATTTGATAAATTTGAAGACAATTTTGCATGTTGTGACAAATCATGACGTCTAGGAGTTTTTTCAATATTTTATTTGTTTTCAGCACACCAAAATACATGGAAATTAGATGAAAATAATCAAACAGCTTTTTAGTCACAGACCTGTGTTTAGTCAGCAACAGGGGGCTTGTCTCTTGTATCAGACTGTAGCCCTCTGTGATTGATTGAAACCTACTGATTTTTTTAAATTGAGTCAGTTGATTGCTGGCCAGCATCTGGCTAAGAAGCATCAAGTGATTGTTACTAGCTTTAGGAGAGAAAGACATGGGAGTTGGGCTTTAACTCTCTTCAAGGGTTCCAAGCCTCTGACTTAGACTTAGAAAACAGCAAAGATGTATTCTTTCCCAGTTCTGGGTCAGAGTTCAGAAGGAAAGGATTCATCATTTTGCAACTTCAAGGCTCCGTTCAGGCTGAACCTAAAAATAGCTAAAGATCAAGTGAACTGATGTCCTAAATGGTGAGATCTTACCATAAGTTATTTAAAGAAAGCAGGACTTTTGCTAGCAGGTGTGATGCAGTGGAACCTATGGAGGTTAGTGAGAGGGAAGAGCTTACCTTAAACTTGGCTGGACGTGAAGACTCAGCACGTGTGAAGACAGCTGAGCAGCCAGTGCCGTCAGCACAAGTAAAGCAGAAAGGGTTTAAAATGAAGTTTCCCTTCTCTAGTAGTGACGCAGGTAGAATTAGAGAAACTCA
The DNA here is from genome assembly GCA_033557465.1 of Ichthyophis bannanicus. NCBI lineage: Eukaryota > Metazoa > Chordata > Amphibia > Gymnophiona > Ichthyophiidae > Ichthyophis > Ichthyophis bannanicus. The sequence continues at coordinate 72,247,109 of CM066049.1, read as the reverse complement.
TCAGGAGCACCTGTCCTCAGAGTCTGACGTAACATGCAGAGAGGAGAGGTATATAAGTTCCTGGTCTGAACCAGGAAGTGGTCAGGGTCAGAAGGAGCAGAGAGGTCAGAGAAGGCAGAGAGGTCAGAGCAGTAGAGCAGCTGGTCTCTGGAACGACAGTCCTAGGAAGGATTTCCACACAAACAGGAAGTGGGGCAGAGTCTCTGAGGGATTGCATGAGCCACGGAGGAACCTAGCTCAAGCTGAAGGAACTGTGCCAGGGGAGAGGAAGCTCAAAGCTGATTTCAAAACCTGCAGTAAGGTAACAAGTTTGAAACCTTATCTGTATAGAGAAGAGGCTAGAAGTTTTAATGAGCACAACCCTGAGCAGTCTTATAACTCAGACAGATACTCAGACTTCCTACTAAGAAAGCCAAGAGAGGCAAACCAGAAAGAGACATTACCTGCACCCGATTTCTGTAACCCTGGCTGGGATAAACACCTTGGAAGGAAAGGGGTTTACCAGCCACAAGAGAACAAGCCATGCTCCAGCACATGTAAGGAATGTGACACGGAGAGTATTGGGAGTGCTCCAGGCTTAATGCAGTGGGAGAGTGATAACATTTGCACAGACCCTGAGCCAATGGACTGTACGATTTGTCTATCAGATGACATAACCTCTTTGTGTTGAACTTCAGCCAATGTGACCTTGTGAGAGAAACAAGGAAAGAAGAAAAGATGTTCTAGCTGTTTTAGTTTAGTTGCTGTTTTGTTCTGTGTGTTTTTGCAAGGAATATTATCTGTCCGGGAAAGGGAATAAAACCCTAATTTTGCTTTAACCACTTGACTGACTGACTCTGTTCAAAGGAGAGCACCAGTTAGTAAAAACCACATTACCCTAGGCAGTGGCCTATTGGGTCTACGGAGGCTCTACCCAGGATCGCGGTGACACAGGAAAGCATCTAGGATATTGGATAGGATTGGGTCTGTATCCCGATCCAACCTGAACCTTTAGTACTGGTTGTGTACTACACAGAAATAAAATTGTATTTCAGTTACTAAATTGACTAATCTTGTTGGTTTAGAAAAATTGTCTTAATTTCTGTGGTCATCTAGCACATGCAAATTCTGATCTTTATATTCAATTGTTTCACCTTATTTGTTAACTCATTGTGAAAGATATTATTATTTAATACATTAAGTCCTGCCTTTTGTTTTTCCTTGGTAAATTCCTGCATTGTTTTCTTTGTGAGCTGTTTTCTTGAGCAAAACAGTAAAGATTTTGCTCAAGCATGTTTCTGTCTGCTTTTATTCTGAACACAGTATATTACACCACAGAGCTCAGTACTCACTATTTTATCTAGAATTAACTAATCTCATTATATTAGATACAAGTCCTTTGGGCTCTGTAAATTTCCAGGGGTTAGAGTGTATATTAAAGCTTCAGAAACCTCCAGCCTCCTGAAGGTGTTTTGGGACTTGTTTCCTTTAAGTTTTAAGCAACTTCAAGGAAGAGAAAGTAGCTCTGGGTTGCATCTGCTTGCAAGTAGAAACATAGAAAAATGATGACAGAAAAAGACCGCATGGCCTATCTAGTCTGTCCTTCCATATCAACGACTACAACAGTCCCCCCTTTTCCCTTAGAGATCCTCTGTGTTTGTCCCATTCTTTTTTGAATTCAGATACCGTCCTCATCTCTACCACCTCCACTGGGAGACTATTCCACGGATCCACCACTCTTTCCTCAAAGAAATATTTTGCATATCACTCCTGAATCTATCCCCCTTCACCTTCATCCCATGTCCCCTCGTAGCAGAACTTGCTTTCAATTGAAAGAGGCTCTCCCCTGTGCATTTATGCCACAGAAGTATTTAAACATCTCAATCATATCACCTCTATCCCGCCTTTCCTCTAAGGTGTACATATTAAAATCCTTAAGTCTGTCCTCATATGCTTTATAATGAAGACCCCTAACCATTTTAGTAGCCACCCTCTGTACTTACTCCATTTTGTTTATATCCTTTTGAAGGTGCAGTCTCCAGAATTGCACACTATACTCCAAATGAGATCGCACCAAAGACTTATACAGAGGCACTATCAACTCCTTTTTTTTGCTAATCATTCCTCTCTGTATGCACCCAAGCATCCTTCTAGCTTTTGCTGTCGCCTTTTCTACCTGATTAGCTACTTTAAGATCATCAGACACAACCACGCTTAGGTCCCGCTCTTCTTTAGTGGACAAAAGTACTTCACCCCCTATACTGTATTGCTCCCTTGGATTGCTGCAGCCCAAATGCCTGACCTCACATTTTTTAACATTAAATCCCAGCTGCCAAATTCTAGACCATTCTTCAAGCTTAGCTAGATCCCTCCTCATGTTATCTACACCTTCCTGGGTAACTACTTTATTGCAGATTTTGGTATCATCAGCAAAGAGGCAAACCTTACATGACAGCCCTTCCACTATATCACTAACAAAGTAGGTATAATTGTTCACACAAGCACACGTGTAGATTAAAGTATTTAGAAATCTACACACTTATGTGATAACTCTACCCATGCTCTGCTCAGACCATGCCACCAACTACACCTACCAGCGAAGTACTCACCTTAAAGCCAAAGCACGTACTTTTCTACGAGGCAGCATTTTATAAGAGGTTATTTATGTGTGAATGTGGCCACAGACACACATGGGAATGATTTTATACAATTACCTCCTAAATGTCTAGTTAGTGCCACTGAAAGTAATATTATATATTGGCATCCTCTTTATACTTATGAAGGCACATTATAGAAAGGCTGTTTATGTGTTTGCAGTGACAGCCAAGTGAAAATGTCTGCAACTCTATGTTAATCATAGAAACATAATGGCAGAAAAAGACCACATGGCCTATCGAGTCTGCCCTTCCATATCAACTACTACAATAGCTCCCTTTCTTCCTTTCTTCTCTTATCTCTCCTTACAACCCCCCTTGGGAATTCCGCTCTTCTAGCAAACTGCTTCTATCTGTGCCCTTTTCTTCTATTGCTAACTCCAGACTTCGCTCCTTTCACCTTACTGCACCTTACGCCTGGAACAAACTACCTGTGTCTGTACGCCAGGCACCTTCTCTACCCCTCTTCAAATCCAGGTTGAAAACTCAACTCTATGCTGCTGCTTTTGGATCTTGACTCTCCTGATCTCCTTTTTTTCCCCCTTGTTTTTACCCCTGCTTACACCTTCTGTGTTTTGTCTTGACTAGATTGTAAGCTCTGATGAGCAGGGACTATCTCTTACATGTCTGTACAGCGTTGTGTATGACTGGTAGCGCTATACAAATGCTCAGTAGTAGTAGTACTTTGGAAATCCTCTGTGTTTGTCCCATGCTTTTTAAAATTCAGATACTGTCCTCATCTCTACCACCTCCACTGGGAGACTATTCCATACATCTACCACCCTTTTCCGTAAAGAAATATTTCAGCATATTACTCTTGAGTCTATCCCCTTTCACCCTCATCCTATGTCCCTTCTTAGCAGAGCTCACTTTCAATCGAAAGAGGCTGTCTTCCTGTGCGCTTATGCAATGGAGGTATTTAAATGTCTCTATCCAAATGAGGCACTTAAACAGAGGCACTATCACTTCCTTTTACCTACTGGTCATTCCTCTTCCTATGCATCCAACATCTTTCTAGCTTTTGCAGTCACTTTTTCTATCTTTTAGCTACTTCAAGATCATCAGACACAATCATGCCCAGATCCCGTTCTTCTTTTATGGACAGAATTACTTTACCCCCCTATACTGTACCGTTTCCTTGGATTTTTGCAGCCCAAATGCAAGACCCTACATTTTTTAGCATTAAAAATCAGCTGCCAAATTCTCAACCATTCTTCAAGCTTAGCTAGATCCCTCCTCCTGTTATCTACTCCTTCCTGGGTCTCTACTCTATTGCAGATTTTGGCATCATCTGCAAAGAGGCAAATATTACCTGACAGCTCTTCCACAATATCACTAACAAAGATGTCAAAAAGAATTGGACCAAGGGCAGATTTTAGAAGAGAGGGTGAGCATATGTAAGTCCAATGTAATATCGACATATCTCATGGACATGCTTTAAATCAAAGAAGGAGGTATAGGAATGCATGAGGATGGACTTCTATATGCAGTGGGAGGTGCTATTTCAGAAACATACGCATGTAAAAAATTGATACAGTAATCCCAGCAATTTACACATGTAAATACTGGTATTAAAAATGGCCACATTTAAATGTTGGCACTTATTCATGTGTTCTGGCCATTTTGCAAACTTAGATATGCAGGTACTCTTAACCAATCACAAAAGGCTTGCTATTTACCTCATTTCAATTTGGAGAACTGGCTTTTTAAAAACCTATTTGTGCCTGGTAACAGGTGCAAATCCAGATATAGACAATTTCAGTCTTCCATGTGCATTCCTTATATGAAATGAGGGATATACATGTAGCTTTTTGTTCTTCCCAGCCATGCCCCCAACACACCCTCAGCACGTCTCCATGTAACTTAGATACGGCTGGCACAGACACATATAAACCTTTCTAAAATCACAGTCTACACGTGGATGCACCTTTCATGTTTATCTGCCACCACATCCACATATAAAATGCAAATAAAGCTTTTAAAATAACCACCTATAGCCTCTCTCTCTATATATATTTATAGTATAAGCACCAAATATTGGTCACTATATATATAGACTGTATATTTCACCATGTCACCCAAGTTATACTTGGTTTTCAGGCGGCACAGCAGGACATACAATCTATATATACACAGTAGTAGGTAATTTTAGAAAGTTTTGATGCATATGTGGCAATATACATGTATAAAATAGTTCTTATAGAATTGTCAATATTCAAAGGCTGCAATAGGTGCAAACAAATATTACAAAAATACCAATCACCTATAGAAATCTCCCAGTGTTTTTTATTGTTCCCAAAAATTATAAATAAATGCAGTGATTTTCATGCAAAAAATTCTTATACATTTTTTTATACATGAAAACATATATGAAGGGGAAAAGACCTCAGTTGGCTCCTTGAATCCACAATGGATCCTGTTTTGCAGAAAGTGGGCAAAAAATCCTCACTGTCAGAAAACCCCTTCTAAATATTGGGCCCAATATTCGAATACCTTTACACTGGTAACTTCCTTAGTCACCCATGTAAAGGCCTTATCCGGGATTTTCAAAGGGCATTTACACGGGTAGTGTCCTTCAAAAATCCAGGCTAAGTCCCTAAAGCACCCCGATGCTATCCACATAGCTTTGGGGCATGTTAGGCGCATTCCAGGGCAGAGCGGGGGTGGAGGAAGGGGTTACATGGGTAGCAGCGATTTTCGATGCTACCCGCGAGGCCTATCTTTAAGATACAGATCCTATGCAGGTAGCATCAAAATTTACTGCTACCCGGTGTAGCCTCTGTGGCTCCTGGAGCATCCAGGCTAACCCAGATTTTCACTTCCGCAAAAATCCGGGTTAAGGGGGTCAGTGGGCAGGCTATGCATTGTGGCGGCAAATAGCCTGCCTATCTCAATATCGGGCCCATACTTTATTAGTATGGGAATTAATTTTTATCCATTTATTTCCAACTTAATAAAAAGCCTCATTTAAACAATCGTATGAAAACTAGGTCTTAAAGCATTTAACATTTATCAACATTCAAAGAATGAAAAAAACTTATCTTGATTCGGTAGATGGAAATTATTTTTTACCAAACATTCAGTAATGTTGGTAGCTGGTTATACACTCTGTACCAGCAGCAATGCAGGTAGTTAGTAATGTACCCTGATGGCACACTCAATTAGTGATGCATTCTAGTGGTACACTCGACATGGCTCCGTTTCACCGCAAGGCTGCCTCAGGACTGTAGCCAGATGACTGAAAAAAAATGAGACATAAAAAGTCATCAATGCCACTGAAGAGACAACAATGAAGAAAAAGTATACCTACTATCACATATATTAAAAAGCTGCTATATAGGGACTTCAAGTATACCCACAAAAGAATCATTAAGTAAACTTAGCACACACACTCTGAGATAGAGTAAAATTCAACCTGCACTTGCTTATCTATCTCTTTAATGGTCCCTTCCATCTCAATGGTTAATAGCTCCAACTACTAAACAGAAGTAATTATACTGGAATCTAATGCTCAAGGAAGCTGTTTTCAGACAAGATTATTGTTTGTTGCCCAGATAGTATTACTTGGCCATACAATGAAATTAGAGTATTGCATATAACGGGTTACATAGTCCACTCAATATATCACAGAGCTGACCCATCTCAAAAGCGTTCTTTCAAATAGAACCACACATTTAGCCTTGACGCTAATGTTTCAAAATCCTCGGCATTCGAAAAAGTGCCGATAACAGCCAAACATCAAATACTTAAAAAGCAATGATACCAAAATTTCCATACCACTGTATTAAAAACTACTTTATTATTATTTTGCTTACCTAAATGCCAGTGCTTCCACAATATAAAGTTCGGTAGCATGAAAATAGGCTGTGGCTCTGATGCTTCGAAATGAACTAGTTTGTCTCTACCGCTGGCAGGAGAACAGAAATTGAGAGCTTAAACCAATCAGTGGCAGCTGGTATGTGGCCAATCCCCTAAAATTACGGTCTAATCGCAAAGCATTTTATAGGCAACAAACTTTAATACTGAATCAATTATTTTAAGGAATCAAATAACTACAGGGCTTATTCACAAACAACCACAAGGGCCATGAAATTAAGCCAATATAATATCAAATTGTTTTGTCTGCCATCATCAAGAATCTTAAAATTATTTTTAGGAATACAAAAACGTTGGGAGGATACCTGCACCCAGCTTTTCATCAGCATGTGCCTGCAAGTGAAGGGGAAGTGTGGCGAGTAGTGGAGGTCTGGCAAGGGAAGAGCATCATGCTGATGGTGGTAGACTCTGCCTCCCCCCCCCCCCCCCATGCCATCTGCTCTGGGTCTATTTAGAAATATGCAGGCCATGATAGTGGAGGAGTAATACCACCCAGCTTGTTTCAACAGCATGAGTCTGCAAGTGAGGGGAAAGTGCAGTGACTAGTGGAGATCCGGCACAGGAAGACCATCTTGTTGCTAGTGGTAGACTCCACCCTCCCGATGTCGTCTGCTCCGGATTTGTTTAGGAGCACTGCAGGACAAGGGTGCATGTCTGAAGGAGCATGTGACCAAAGGGGCATGCCCATTCAGTGCCAATTTGGGGCTGCTTCGCTCTCCCTTTTTTCACTATGGGCAATGCCTAAATGATCAGGAACTAGTTTAAAGATAGAAAGCAGAGGGTAGGTCTAAATGGCCAATTTTCCCAATGGAGAACAGTGAATAGTAGAGTACCCCAGGAATCTGTGCTGGGTCCGCTGCTTTTTAACATATTCGTAAATGACCTGGAAATGGGAATAACAAGAGAGGTGATCAAATTTGTAGATGACACAAAATTATTCAAAGTTGTTAAAACCCAAGAGGATTGTGAAAAATTGTAAGAGGATCTTGATAAATTAGAAGACTGGACGCTCATATGGCAAATGAAACTTAGGGGTATGTTTACTAAAGGGCGCTATTTGCGCTGCTGTCATGTTATCACACGATAAGGCACCTTATCGCGCGATAAGCACAGTTACTTACCTATGACAGGTGATCTCTGGGAACAGCAGGAATAAGTCTTCACATATGGGTATCGTCAGTACCGACGGAGCCTACGTGGGAACGCTCCCCAGCGTCCAAAAGGAAAGCTTTTGGGAGCATCCCACAGTGCCTGCGCGCTGCCTTCCCGCCTTTCCTAACTGCCTCTCTCCAGTTCGAGTTTTAAGCTGAGACAAAGAGAGAGAGAGAAAGGAAAGGAAAGATAGAGAGATACAACTCCTAGGGGAAGTGGGTGGGTTGTGAAGACTTATTCCTGCTGTTCCCAGAGATCACCTGTTACAGGTAAGTAACTGTGCTATCTCCAGAAACAAGCAGGAATGAGTCTTCACATATGGGGACTCCCCAGCTAGAGATGCCAAGAAGATCCCCAAGGTTGTGAGTCCCTGAGAAGGGCTCTACCTCCCCCTATGGATCTCGGGCATCCAACCAGGGATGGGGGGTAGGAGTTGATTAGGTATGGAACAGGTGTTTGAGAACAGCCTGACCAAACAAGGCATCCCGGCGGGAGTCCTTGTCCAAGCAATAATGGGCTGTAAAGGTATGAACCGAGGCCCAGGTGGCCGCTTGACAGATTTGGTCGATGGACACAGAATTTAGATGAGCCATAGAGGCTGCCATGGCCCTCACATTGTGAGCTGTGACATGGCCCTCCAGAGAAAGGTTCTTACTCTGGTAGGCGAAAGAAATACACTGAGCAATCCAATTGGACAGAGTTCTCTTAGAGACTGGAAGTCCTAAATGAGAGGGATCGAAAGCAACAAAGAGTTGAGAGGACTTTCTATGTTGCTGTGTCCTTTGTAAGTAAAAAGCAAGGGCTCTCTTACAATCCAGGGTATGGCGATTCCTCTCTGCACTTGATGCATGAGGTCCTGGAAAAAAGACAGGTAAATACCTCCTGGTTCAGATGAAAAGGTGAGACCACTTTAGGCATAAAGTGTGGATTGGTCCTGAGGACTACCTTGTCATGATGGAACCTTGTATAAGGAGGATTAGCCACCAAGGCTTGCAGCTCACTGATGCGGCGAGCTGAAGTGACTGCAATGAGAAAAATAACCTTCCAGGAAAGGAATTTCAAGGAGGTAGTGGCTAAGGGTTCAAAGGGTGGCTGCATAAACTGGCCAAGAACCAGATTCAAGTCCCATGCCACTGGAGGTGGTCTAATGGGAGGTTTAGTTAAAAGACGGCCTCTCATGAATCTTGCTATAAGAGGATGAGAGGAAATAGGCTGTCCATTGAGAGGTTTAAGGGATGCTGCAATAGCACTCAAATGGACTCTTACTGAATTTGTTTTAAGGCCTGCATGGGATAAATGCAGCAAATACTCTAGTAAAGAATTCAGAGGTATTGCAAGAGGGTTAAGACCCTTCTCTGCACACCAAATGGTAAACCTTTTCCATTTAAAAGCATAGGAACGTCTAGTGGAAGGCTTTCTGGAAGCATGAAGGATATCCTTCACTTGCTGAGAAAGATGCAAATCTTGAAGGTCTAGGCCTTCAGCAACCAGGCTCTGAGGTGAAGAGACTGGGGATTTGGGTGCCACAACGTTCCCTCCTCCTGGGACAGGAGGTCTGGAGCAGATCCCAAGTCCAGGGAGGGAGCTTGAGAGAGATGCAGAAGTAGAGGGTACCACACTTGGCGTGGCCAATGTGGTGCTATGAGGATCATAGACCCCTTGTCTCTCTGAAGTTTGAACAGTGTCTTGGGAATTAGGGGAATGGGTGGAAAGGCATAAAGGAAGTCTTGCCCCCAATGAAGGAGGAAGGCATCCCTGGCCTGAACTCCCTGACACAGAATCCTGGAACAGAACCGGGGAAGTTTGGCATTCCACGGACTTGCAAACAGGTCTATGTCCGGGGTTCCCCAAATTTGGGACCATTCGTGTGGAAGCACAACTCGACTGAGTCTGTCTGCCCAAGAGTTTTGAACCCCTGGAAGATACACTGCCATGAGATGAATTTGATGCTCTCTGGTGAAGGCCCACAATCTCAAAGCTTCATTGCAAAGCTACAGAGAGCCAGTCCCGCCCTGCTTGTTCACGTAGAACATGGCTACTTGGTTGTCCGTGTGGATGAGGACTGTCTTGTAGCTGAGCAGGGTGTGGAAGACTCTGAGAGCTAGAAAAATTGCTCTGAGTTCTAAGAGGTTGATATGTAGAGATGTCTCCTGTGGAGACCATATGCCTTGAGTGGAGAGATCTTGTAGATGAGCTCCCCAACCTCTTGGAGAGGCATCTGTTGTAAGGGTTGCTTGGGGTAACACCTGTTGAAAGGGGGACCCCAGCAACAGATTTTGAGTGAACTTCCACCACTGGAGAGAGCAAAAGAGGCGACTGGAGGTTGCTATTTTGTCTGACAGGCACCCTGATGCCTGGGTCCATTGGGTGGACAGAGTCCATTGAGCTGCCCTCATGTGAAGGTGAGCGTAAGGAACCACATGTACAGTGGATGCCATGTGGCCTAACAGTTGTAACATCTCTCGAGCAGTTAAATGGGATTTTAACTGAATCTGTGAGGCTAACTGCACCAAGCGTAGGCAATGGGCCTGGGGAAGATAGGCCCTTGCAGTTGTGGTATCCAGCAAGGCCCCTATGAACTCTAGAGACTGAGTAGGGGTAAGATGGGATTTTGGAATGTTTATTACAAGTCCCAGATACTGAAGAACACGCCTTGTGCAGGCTAGGGAAGTCTGGGCCTCTGACTGGGATGGAGCTCGGATGAGCCAGTCGTCTAGATATGGGAATACGAATATCCCTAGAGTGCGTAGAAATGCAGCTACTACTGCCATGCATTTTGTGAACACTCTTGGTGCAGAGGCCAGACCGAAAGGAAGCACTTTGTATTGGTAGTGCTTTCCTCAGTAAAGGAACCGAAGGAACCTTCTGTGTGTTGGATGGATGAGGACATGGGTGTACGCATCCTTGAGGTCTAGAGAACAAAGCCAATCCTGACTCTGAAGGTATGGAAGGAGAGCACTGAGAGAAATCATCTTGAATTTCTCCTTGCATAGAGACTTGTTCAATTCTCTGAGATCTAATATGGGTCTGTAGCCCCCTGTTTTCTTTGGGATAAGAAAGTAGGGGGAGTAGAACCCTGAGCCCTGCTGAAGAAGGGGTACTTCTTCTATTGCCCCTTGGGCAAGAAGGGTAGCAATCTCCTGACCCAGAAGGTCGAGGAGAGATGTTGGAGAATTGAACTGTCTCACCATGGTGTGAGGAGGGAGGTTTAAGAAATGAAGCTTGTAGCCCTCCCTTATGATGGAGAGGGTCCATTGCTCTGCTGTGATTTGTTCCCACCTGGGAGCAAAGTGAGCTAACCTTCCTGGAATGGTGAGAGGCTCTGGTTCTCTTAGAGCCAGAAAGGCTAAGTTCTCTTGTTGAAAGTCAAAGGCCCTGAGGGGGCTGAGGCTGTTGGGCCGTAGTAGCCCTTGCAGCCTTAGGCTTGGCCTGTTTAGGTTGTTGCTGTCGCTTTGCAGCAAAACGACCTGCAGAAGATGCCTGTTGACCATAAACAGGATAATATCTCCCCTTTTTGGGAAAAAAATCCCTTTTTGAACAACCTTTTCTTAACAGGAGCAGAAGTAGACTTTGAAAGTCTATCTAAAGCAGAATTTTCAGCATCCATCTGAGTGGCCTTTGCTTGCCAATCCCTGCCAAAAAGGTTTTCACCTGTACAAGGAAGATTTCCTAGTCCATCCTGAACCCAGGGTTCCAAATCAGAAGCTTGTAGCCAAGCAACTCTGCGTGCACCTATGGCAATAGCCGAGGCTCTGCTAGCACATTCAAAAGAGTCAAAGGCTGCACGGTTAGAAAACTTGGAAACATCCTGGGCATGTTTAAGCCAGGTGAGAAACTCCTCTCTTTTATCTTCTGAAACAAACGGAGATAAAGTTTGTAGGTGATCTGTAACCTCTTTTAGAAACATCCCCATATAGAGACTATAGGAGTTGATTCTAGCAACAAGCATATTGGCCTGGAAAATTCTCCTGCCAAAAGCATCTAAGGTTCTGCATTCTCTTCCTGGAGGATTGGATGAGTGCCTTTTTGCACTCTTTATCCTCTTCATAGCAGACTCCACCACAATAGAGTGGTGAGGAAGCTGAGTTTTATGAAAGCCAGGACAAGGATGTAGGCCGGGTCCACCTACAAAGTCTCCCCAATTACCAATAAACAGTTCAGACAGCAAGTTGCTCAGCTACAAAGAAACTTTTTTTATTTGGCACAGCAAACAAATGGTTACAGATGCAGATAGCAAGTGCCTGTCTGAGGGACAGTGGGGCAGACTTCTCTCTGCAAGGGGAGAAAAGAACTGCCCCCAGACCCTCTAAAATTGCTGTCTTATATATACCTCTCTGCTTCAAATTCTAAATAGTTTCAGCAAATGCAAAACTCTTTCCCAGGGCCTTCTATGGTTATGTAGCTGGATCTGCTGATCAAGGTTTGCCTAACTATGCAATCAATCATAGCCCTCTGCCTCCTCCTGTGTTTTTTTTCCATCTGCTGGCACCAATTGAAACCTTCAGGGCAAGAGCATTAGTTGAATTCCTGGCTTGACCTGTTTGAACCTAGGCTTATATCCTTGGACACTTCTGTCCAAAGTATAGCTTTTTAGGCTTTATAACAGTAGTAAGCTGCATGTGCTCTTTTCCTGTTGCCCACCTGTTTGTGCCAACCATATGTTGCTGTGTCTGTTTCAAACAGGCCAGAGTGCAGTTATAAGGCAGACATATATGCAATCATAAGGCAAACATATAAAGCAGATCTGAGTTGATTATCCCTTTATTCCAATTATCCCTTCAAGGAGGAACACGGTACATGGTGTCCAACCTACGAGAATGAGGGGAGGTGGTGAGAGGTGTCTCCCATATGCCCAACATGTGATCATAAAGGATCTCATGAATTGGTAAAGTAGCTGCCTCTTTAGGAGCCTTAGGATATTGCAAGTTATCCAATTTTTTGGCTCTAGGCTCTGCCTCAGGGGCCACTGAAATGGAGAGGCCCCTAGCCACTTCCCTAATGAAGTCTTGAAAAGACAAGTCTTCTAGAGGAGACATTCTTCTTTTTGGAGAAGAGGGCTCCTGAGGAAGGATTACCGATGCTTCGACAGAGACCTCTGATTCATCAGAGTCTTCAGAGGAATCGAAGTATCGCCTATCTGGATGCTCCTGCAGAGCCCGATACGCGTACCGAGTAGTATCGACATCGGGAGTGATCGGTACCGATGGGCATCACAGAACAGGGTACCGGTGCAGTCGCAGCTTGTATGAATGCCGTAATGGCACGCTGCATGGTCAGAATATTCTGATCCATTGACGCCACCAATGTCTGGATGTCGGTACCAGTGGGAACCACCGGTACCCCAGAACATGGCAACAGGTGATCGGTCGAGGCCGAGCCATCGATGTCAACCTGTGACCCCATAGATAAAGCTTTGGAAGCCGGATCCTCCCGCCGGGATAATTTTGCCGGTGCGGATTCCTCGAGAGCAAGCCCGGAGGCATCTCGATACTTGGAGGGAGATCTACCCTTCGAGGACCAGCTGGATTTGAGTTTGGTTACCTGAGATCCATGGGAGGAAGAAGAAGCCCTGGAAGACGTCGATGCTACCGAAGCTGCATCAGAGGGAAACAGGTACTGAGCTTGGCTGCTCGATTCTGTAGACCTCTTTTAGACATCATGGAACAGGACTCACAATCCGTGATGGAGTGGTCAGGACCCAAACATTTTAGACACCAGTCATGGGTGTCAGTGACAGAAATAGTGCCGCTGCACTTCGTACACTTTTTAAACCCGGAAGCGGGCTTCTCCATGAGGAGAATTTCTCATAGGCCTAAGGCCAAAGAAAAAAGCACAGAAGTGAAAATAGTAGTCTTTTTTTTTTTTAAGAAGAAAGAAAGAAAGAAAGGCCGGCGGTACCAGTCCGACGTCGAAGAAGGCAGACGCGCGACCAAAGAAATAAAATAAAATAAAGAACTTCTTCAGCGGTAACAGGAAAATGACCTGCTGGCTCCGCGGAAAAGAAGAAATGGAGAGGCAGTTAGGAAAGGCGGGAAGGCAGCGCGCAGGTGCTGTGGGATGCTCCCAAAAGCTTTCCTTTTGGACGCTGGGGAGCGTTCCCGCGCAGGCTCCGTCGGTACCGACGATACCCATATGTGAAGACTCATTCCTGCTTATTCCTGGAGATATGGAGCTTTACCGGGCGATAAAGCGCCTTATCGCGCGTTAATGCGTGCAGCGGAGCAAACGAGCGCTGAAGGCGGAGAAAGGCTCCCGGAGGGCGGAGGAAGGCTCCCCAGGGGCGGAGAGAGAGGGTCAATGGGCGGAGAGTGGGAGGGGAGAGGCTCCCTGCATACTAACGCTGTGAAATCAAAGGCTGAAAACTAACGCCAGTGAAACCCTGGCGTCAGAGCTTATTTAAAGGGAAAAGAAACCATTTTCGTCAGCAATGTACAGCAAAACCAGGGAAACCTACAAAAAGTGATGTATGATACATGTGCACAGAACAAAAGGGCAAATAAACAGTGAAAATGAACAGAAGAAAATGTAAAAAAAATAAATAACCAAGCTGGGCAATAGTGATAGCAATGGGAAACATCAAACACTCCCAAGAAAGCTCCAAAAAAAAGATATGAATTTTGGAAGGGTCTATGCTCCGTCCCCATACAAGGTGAATGAGCCCACAGTGAAATTGCGCTGAGCAGGGCTTTCCTCTCCATTGGACAGGTTTCTTATGGTGTGCACATGTTCCGCAACAGCAGGGTGGGCATGTCGAAAGGGGCAACTGGACAGATGCTGGAAAAGGGGACACCGAGGGCTGCAGGCGGCACATGCTGTGGTGCAGCTGGGCCACAGTGCGGACTTCGGTGATGCCTAGTTGGCCCATAGGAATGCTGAAACAGTGGAGCAGCCAGACAGCAACTGCTGAGGGCCCAACATGGGCACGAGTGTGCTTCCCACAGTGTCACAGGGGATAGTACCCAGCAGGTACCCCCAATGGCACGGAACATTGGCAGGCGGTGCTAGGGGAAGCGTGGACAGCTATGCAGGAACCCCTACCCCAGAGCCCGCACCATAGGCAGCCGCCTACCCGCACACTGGATGGCCTGAGACTGTGCACCACCAGCACCACATGCAGAAGGGCATGTCAGCATGGTGGCAGAGGGGTACTGGTGGTGGAGGAGGCAGTGGCAGCTGCTCAGAGCAGACCATGGCCTAGCCCTATGTAGGTGGGTGCCACGCACTCCAACAGACAGACCCTGTCTGATGAACAGTCATGGTATCACCAGGGAATGTACTGTCTTTTGTGGCAACACAGTGGTGCAGTGCATACAGCCAGTGTGCTCAGAAGCAGAAGGTCACAGGTTCAAGTCCCAGCTGTGGTTCCTGCCAACCCAGTCCCCATATTTTACCCACAACTAAAACGTGCTAATTCAGACAGAACCTTTATTGCAGATGACGTAAACATGCCCAAAACACCTACATTTTACCCTACAGAGCACAAACACCATACCCATGCGCATTACCTAGAGCAGAGTCTCCCAAATGCAGTCCTGGAGGGCCAAACACCTTTCAGGTTCCATGCTGCCTCTAATAAAGATGCCTGTGCTGCATTTATATGCGCCGCCCCCATGGTATGCAGATGTATCTCATGCATATTCATGAGGGACAGCATGAAAACCCAAACAGTGTTTGGCCCACCAGGACTGGAGTTGGAAACTTCTGCCCTAAAGCAGCGGCCAACAGGGGCAGACACACCCGCACCCACAGGCTCCATTATCCAATGCCTCCTGGAGAGGCAGGATGTTGACCCTGCGTGCATCTCCCAATACTAGCACTTGCATACCTTAGCAATGCCACCCTAAACCTGGGAATACGGTACACATCTATCAAAAGGTTGCTATGATTACTGGCAGATAGCAATTCCGAAGTTAAGTACAATTTTCTGATTGAGCTGCATCATAGCAACCTTTCTGATGTTTGTGGAGTGTGCTACAGGTCTTGTGTCTGACAGTGTTTACCACCCTGGGGAGTGACCCCAACAGTATTGCGTACCTTAGCCATGCCTGCACTGTGCCCAGGACTGGTGTGGTGGCCAGGGCTGCCAAACACCTCTATAGTTGCACAATGCTGGCATAGGTGTGTGGAGTGTGTGTCTGTCTATCCCAGGGGTCCCCAAACCTGTCCTGGAGGGCCGCAATCCTGGCAGGTTTTTGGGATAGTCCTAATGCATATACATGAGATATTTATTTATTTATTTATTTATTTATTTTATTTTTATTTATTTAACAGTTATTTATATACCGCTCTTTCCCTTGTTTCAAGTGCGGTTTACATGTAACAGTAGGTTAATTGGTATGAGATATACCAGGACATTTTACATAGAACAGATAATTATAAATTACAAGGAAAATTGTAACATTACAAGTATAACATATTAGAACATATATACATTGCTAGTTAAATTATTAATCATCATGTAAATGAGTGTGTAGTATGGTTAAATTAGTGTATTAGTGTCGTTTATTTAGGGTATATAATATTAAAAATAAATGTTAGCCTGTATCCCTTTGAGAATTCTGTTTTGGGAGTGTATTATAGTGTAATGTAAATAAGTGAGTTTTTAATTTTTTTTTAAATTCTTTTATGTCAGACAGTAGGCGAATGTTGTCAGGTAAATTGTTCCAGAGTATTGGAGCAGAGTGTGAGAAAGCTCTCTTATTGGTTTGTTTTCTGGCTTTTGTAAAATCTTTTGGTATTGTTAAAGTATTTATGTTTCTGCTCCTTTGAGATCGTTTATCAATGTCAATGTTAATCAGTGTATTTAGTGCAGATGGTGCAAGTTTATTTATAAGTTTAAATGTAGTGACAAGAATTTTATATTTGATTCGGGAGTAAATTGGTAGCCAATGAAGTTCAGCTAAAATTGGTGTAATATGTTCAAGTGGGCTTATATTCATAATCGTTCTAGCAGCTAAGTTCTGGGTTATTTGTATCTTTTTAATATTTTGTTTCGAAATACCATTAAGTATTGTATTTGCAAAATCGAAATGTGGGGTAATAATAGCATGAATTATGTTAATAAAATCTTGTAGAAGAATCAAAGGTCTTAGTTGTTTTAGTGTTTTGAGTTTGTAATGTATATTTTTAGTTACATATTTTATATGTGAATCCATATTTAGATTATTGTCAAGTATCACACCTAAATATTTTACTTCTTTTTTATATTAATTTCATGAGTATCTAGTGTAATCGTGTTTGGGGGTATATATGTTTGATTTTTAGTGATAAATAAAATATCTGTTTTAGTAAAGTTGATAAGTAGATTTTGTTCTTTGAGCCACTCAGTTAGTTCATTAAAACATTCTGTTATTTTTTGGAGAGGTGGGTGTGGGATTTCAAATGGGAGGTAGAACATTATATCATCGGCGTAAATATGATAAAAGACATTGTGGCGTTTAAAGATGTTACAAACTGGTTGTAAGTAAATGTTAAATAATAGTGCAGATAAAGCAGATCCCTGCGGAAGACCATGAGTTTGTTTGAAGGTGTTAGATATTTGGGTGTGGATTCTTACATTTTGGGTTCTGTTTGATAGATAGGATTTGAACCAATTATAAACAGTAGATGTTATACCAATTTTTTTTTTATATATGCATTAGAGATATCCTCCCAACCTGACTGGTTTGTGGCCCTCCAGTACTGGATTGGGAGACCCCTGCCTTACACCTCTGTCATTTAAGATTGTGAGTGGGCAAGGTAAGATGTCCTAGACATCAAAAGGGTAGACAGAATTTGTCACATTGCTCCTCAATTCTCACCACCACCAAAAAGTTGTCTAATTTCCTTTTTTTAATTTAAATCACTGCTGCCAGCAAAAACACCCTCACAGTGCTGTAACCTAAGGTGCCGCATAAGGCGCCCTATAAGGCACTCTATAGGGCACATTATAAAGTGTACTGTCCACCAAGGCACCTTATAATGTGCCATATAGGGCGCTTTATAGGGCACCCTATAGGGCGCCTTATGAGGCACCTTAGGCTACGGCACTGTGAGGGTGTTTTTGCTGGCAGCACTGATTTAAATTAAAAGGAAATGCCTCAGACAGATTTATTAAATAACACCACTGTGGGATCAAACCAATGACCTCTGCCTCTGTAATATTGAAGTAACCAGTGGGCTACATCTCTATAATGTCTAACATGCTGCTGGCTGGCTACAAAAAGACTGCAGGTCACCACACAAACTGTCTGCTGTGGTTACCAGGATAGGGTAAACCCACCCGTACCCATGATGCACTGCACATGCAGATCAGCAGCCCACAGCTGCTCAAAAGATGGGGTATGCGCCTCTATAGCACCCCGCCCTGGTAGAGAGAAATGACCGTGTGTGTTACAGGCACAGAGTAGCTACAGACCGTGACATTGTGCGGTTCCTGTGCTCACCCTGAGGGTGAGGTGGGGCGCCCAGCACCAGGTCCGCAGCACCTGGCTTAGCTGAGATAGACTATGCTGCAGATCCCCATCAGTGCCAGTGTGTGATAGTCCTTGCAGACACACCTAGGATACACCTGTGTCCATCTGTATTTCCCAGTCACGTCTAGCCCTTGTGGACTATGATGTGCCCAGAACAGTGCATATCCTGTGTGGTTGCCATGGTCACATGTTATAAGAGAAGGGTGGTGGTTGGCCCTAAAAGTGGATTATGTAGCACCACCCTACTTGCCCTCTGTGGGTCAGGGTGGAGGACAGGATCTCCCACCAACAGATCCACATTCTACATCTCTGCAATGGGAGCAGTAGAGGGAACCATCAACTCCAGTCCTGCTGGGGAATAGGCACCCTACAGGGCAGTCAATACAGACCGGTATGCATCACATAGAGCACTGGCAGACAGGCAGCAAGCCTAGAAAAGCTCAGCTGCCCCCTACCACTATCTTACATTCACCAGCACAGACCAGAGTCAGTCTCCACCCACTGCACCCTGCAATGTGTTCCAGCCATACACATGCTAACTGCTGACAGTCTGCTAGCTAGCACCTAGTGCATGTCCTGGAGGAACTGTGAGCACCCAAAAATGGGATGTGAGCATACACACCAAGCAGGTATGTTAGTGATTGGGATCCAGAAAAGGAAACTCATAGATATCACTTGAGAGAAATGCTATATAGCACTATGGGGGAACCTAGCCATGCCGTGGTCACTGCTCAGTCAGGGTGAGAGTGCACACCCCCCCCCCCCCCCAGCATGACATGCTGTGGCCACCCTGTCCGTGCAGGTGGTGGTCAGGCACTACAATGTCCGAGCCATTGCCCTATTCCCTGTGCAGATGCATCCTGCCCAGGCCACCCTGTCCGGGCCATACCCACAGTATCTTGCTCCTCATTATGCACATTGGCAGGCTAACACTGGAAACAGTGCAAGCAGTGTGGGCTCAGTAAGGTGTAGGCAATCACAAAACACTGGATAGACATACACACACTCCCACACCTATGCCAGCATTGTGCAAATAGAGAGGTTTTTGGCAGCCCTGGCCACCACACCAGTCCTGGGCACAGTGCGGGCATTGCTATGGTACGCAATACTATTGGGGTCACTCCCCGGGGTGGTAAACACTGTCAGAAGCAAAAACTGAAACATACTCCACAGACATCAGAAAGGTTGCTATGATGAATCTCTGTCAACAAATTGTGTTTAACTTAGGATTTGTTATCTGACATTAATCATAGCAACATTTTGATATATGTGGAACGTGTTCCCAAGTTCAGGATCACAAATCACTATATGGTCACGACTTTTACAGAGTGTGTATCAATAATAAAGGCAACTAACTCTGTATTACACTTAGAAAGTATAGTTTGTTCTCATGTAGACTAGAAAAACTTGATGGGCAAAATAGACATGTATCAATATATTCTCTTGGAAGCTAACGTGGTCTCAGTATTCATGGACAGGAAACAAAACTTCTGATTCTCTGTCACGGACTTCACATCAACGACCACACTTTCATAGCTACCAATTTTCATAAATAACTCTTAAAAACCCTCTCCATCAAGACAAAAATAATCAAAAATGGTTCTTTGCTTAGCTTTTAATGATCGAGCTTCAACTTCGATCTGCTGCCAGTGGTACGTTCATATAGTCCCAATGGTATTTGGCTTTTTTGTTCCCGACGCTAACCAGCGCTAGGCGTTTCGCCACTCAAGGTTCCTCAGGGGAAATGCTAAGCTGCTAAAATACAAAAAATAGTTCGTTTTGACATCACTTTCTTCAATCGATGTAATTACAATTACACAGTACTAGATGCAGAAAATGTTAACTACTCACTTTTCCACTATCATGCTGGCGTTCCCATCACAGATAACTGCTGAACTGCTAGGCCACACACTTGCCTAGCAGTTCAGCAGTTATCTGTGATGGGAACGCCAGCATGATAGTGGAAAAGTGAGTAGTTAACGTTTTCCTGCATCTAGTACTATGTAATTGTAATTACATCGATTGAAGAAAGTGATGTCAAAACGAACTATTTTTTGTATTTTAGCAGCTTAGCATTTCCCCTGAGGAACCTTGAGTGGTGAAACGCCTAGCGCTGGTTAGCATCGGGAACAAAAAAGCCAAATACCATTGGGACTATATGAACGCACCACTGGCAGCAGATCGAAGTTGAAGCTCGATCATTAAAAGCTAAGCAAAGAACCATTTTTGATCATTTTTGTCTTGATGGAGAGGGTTTTTAAGAGTTATTTATGAAAATTGGTAGCTATGAAAGTGTGGTCGTTGATGTGAAGTCCGTGACAGAGAATCAGAAGATTTGTTTCCTGTCCATGAATACTGAGACCACGTTAGCTTCCAAGAGAATATTGATACATGTCTATTTTGCCCATCAAGTTTTTCTAGTCTACATGAGAACAAACTATACTTTCTAAGTGTAATACAGAGTTAGTTGCCCAAGTTCAGGATGGCATTGATAAGGTATGCAGGTGCTAGTATTGGGGAGATGCTGCACCGTGCAGGGCCCAACAGCCTGACTCTCCATGAGGCTTTGGATAGTGGAGCCTGTGGGTAGGGGATTTTGTGCCCTTGTTGGCCGCTGCTCTAGGGTAGAGGTTCTGAACTCTGGATCCTGGTGGGCCAAACACTGTTCAGGTTTTCATGCTGTCCCTAATGAATATGCATGAGATAAATTTGCATAGAATAGGGGTGGTGCAGACAAATGCATCACAGGCATATTTATTAGTGACAGCATGAAACCTGACTGGTGTTTTGCCCTCCAGGACTGCATTTGCAAAACTGTGCTCTAGGGATTGCACATGTTTATGGTGTCTGTGCTCTGTAGGGTAAAATATAGGCGTTTATGGCATGCTTATTTTATCTGCAATAAAGGTTCCATCTTTATTACTGGGTATAATATAGGGACATGGTTTTCAGGAGCCACTGCTGGGACTTGAACTTGTGACCTTCTGCCCCTGAACACACTGGCTGTGTGTATTGCACCAAACTGTTGCCACAGGGGCAGGTCATTCCCTGGGGATACCATGACTTTTCATCAGACAGACCTTGTCTGTTGCAGTGCACGGCACCCACCTAAACGGGGCTTGGCTGTGGTCTGTTGTGGGCAGATGCCACTGCCCCTCTGCCTCCAGCACCCCTCCGCCACCATGCTGATATTCCCTTGTGCCGGTGGTGCTGGTGGTGCATAGTCCCAGGCCATCCAGTGTGCTGGTAGGCGGCTGTCTATGGTGTGTGATATGGGGTAGGGGTGCCTGCAAAGACATCCACGCTTTTCTCCGGCACCACCTGACGATGGTATGTGCCCTTTGGGGTACTTTTCTGGGTACAGTCTCCTGGGACACTGTGGGACCCACACTCTTGGCCATGTTTGCCCTTGGTCAGCTGCTGTCTTGCTGGTTTTCTGCTTCTACATTCCTATGTGTCACCTAGGCATCTGCATAGCCCACCCTGTGCCCCAGCTGCCACACTGCATGTCCCGCCTGCAGCCCCCTGTACCCCATTTGCAGCCTCACCGTAGTGCCCTCTCGTACTTGGGCACTATGATGTTGCTGCACATGTATCACTACTATCACTTTTCTTGGTTTCCCTGCCTTTGCAGCACATTGCTGACTGAAATGGTCTCTCTCCCCTGCAAATGTGCCTCTAGCGCGAGGTTTTCACTGGCGCTATTTTTCAGACCTTTATTGCACGGCGTTAGTGTGCATGGGGCCTCTCCCTGCCCACTCTCTGCCCATTGACCCCTTATCTCTGCCCCTGGGGAGCCTTACTCCGCCCTCTGGGGAGCCTTACTCCACCCTCTACGCACCTTAACGCTGCCGGAGATGTTATTGCGCGATACGTGACGTTCTCGCACGGTAATATACCA
Source organism: Ichthyophis bannanicus (assembly GCA_033557465.1). Classification (NCBI taxonomy): domain Eukaryota; kingdom Metazoa; phylum Chordata; class Amphibia; order Gymnophiona; family Ichthyophiidae; genus Ichthyophis; species Ichthyophis bannanicus. The sequence goes on along the minus strand of CM066049.1, from coordinate 72,225,093 downwards.
TTATCGCGCGATAACATTGCAGCTGCGCCGTTTGCGCAGTTTAGTAAACATACCCCATAGCGTTATTAGAAAAGGTACAGAGAAGAGCCACCAAAATGGTAAAGGGACTGGAAGGATTCCCCTATGAAGAGAGGCTAAAAAGGTTAGGGCTCTTCAACCTTGAAAAGAGACGGCTGAGGGGAGATATGATAGAGGTCTATAAATTAATGAATGGAGTGGAATGGGTAAATGTAGATTAATTGTTTATGCCGTCAAAAATTAGAAAGACTAGGGGACATGCAATGAAGCTACAGTATAACCTGTTTAAGACTAATAAGAGAAAACAATTTTTTTTCACTCAATGTGTAATCAAACTCTGGAATTCATTACCAGAGGATATAGTAAAAGCTGTTAGTGTAGCTGGATTTTAAAAAGGTTTGGACAAGTTCCTGGAGGAAAGGTTCATAAACAATTATTAAAGAGTACTCAGGAAATCCACTGCTTGCCCCAATACAAGCATTGTGGAACCTGTGGGTCTTTTTTGGATAACTTCTAGGTACTTATGATCTGGATTGACCACTGTTGGAAACAGAATACTGGCCTTGATGGACCTTGGGTTGACCCAGTATGGCATTTCTTATGTTCTTATTTTCTTATGATCATGTAAGATGAAGAATAAGGGCAAGTCATTGACTCCATCTACTGCTCAGACAGCAAATTGCAGGGCCCTATGATTAAACATCTAATCATGAGTGTACAGGTTCATTCGACACCTTCTGGTATGGTTACTTCTCCCTCCTCTTCAGTGACCTCTTTGATCTCCAATGGTTAGAACCCCATCCCCTCCTCCTGAGATCCCAAAAACCCCTCCATTTGGAGAGGCTGCTTCCACCCTAGAAAAGGGTGAAGGGCACAGTTTCTCCTCCTGTGTGGCATTAATATGCTTTGCCTATTGTACTTACATTTCCTGCTATCTCTGCATCTTTACCTTCCCCTAAGTCACTTGCATTAATGTCTCTTCTGGATGTATGGACTATGGTGGCCCAAAACAGTTCTTTACTTAGAGGGACTATAGACAGATCTCCGTATTCAGAAGGGAGACTGTTTCTACCCTTTAGCAGCATGAAGAACAGTTCCAAGTATTGTAGTCTTGTATGGATAAACTTTCTGTCCAAGTTTCTGCTTTACAAAAGTCAGCTGCTTCTACTATTAAGGTCAGCTTGTTTGTTCATAGGCAATTGGAGCTACCGGAAAACACAACGTGGAGTAAAAATCTTTGATTTCTAAATTTTCCTCATTACTTATCACCTCTAATCCTACTGAAAAAATATTTTAAAGAGATATTGTGTATTCTTAACTTTGATGAAATACCTATTTCTGATTGTTACTATGTCCCTGTGAAACGTTTGAATCAGGTTACCATGGGAGTGATATAATTAAGGGAGCCTGAAAATTCCCTAGCATTAACTAATTTCTTTGAATCTTCTCAGGATGAGATCTCCGGTAGAGCTACTCCCATGGTAACCTTTGTAAATGAAGGAGATAAGTTGTCTATATTGAAACTGTGGGGTATGTTTACTAAACCATCTTAATGTTACAGGCGCTAGTTGCAGCGATAATGTGAAGAATGTCATATAAGGAGTGGGCGTTCCAGTCCTAAGGTAGCAAGAATCTGTATCGCGCGGTAGTGGGTGCTGTGGTACGTTAACGCCCGTTAACCCTAAGTACATGCCAGCGCAGTGTTAGAAGCTATAATGATGTAGCCCACTGGTTACTGCAAAGACTGTGAAGGCAGAGGTCATGGGTTTGGTCCTACAGTGGTGTAATCTAAAAAGGCTGTCTGAGGCATTTTCTTTTAATTTAAATCAGTGCTGCCAGCAAAAACACCCTCACAGTGCCGTAACCTAAGGTGCCTCATTAGGCCCCATAGGTCACATTATAAAGTGCCCTGTCTGCCAAGGCACCCTATAATGTGCCCTATAGGGCGCTGTATAGGGTGCCTTATAGGGCGCTTTACAGGGTGCATTATATGAGACACCTTAGGCTACAGCACTGTGAGGGTTTTTCTGCTGGCAGCACTGATTGAAATGAAAAGGAAAAGCCTCAGACAGCACTCCTAAATAATACCACTGTGGGATCAAACCCATGACCTCTGCCTCCATAGTCATTGAAGTAACCAGTAGGCTACATCTCCACAGCTACTACCACACTGCTGGCTGGCTACAGAAAGACTGCAGGTCACCACACAAACTGTCTGCTGTGGTTACCAGGATAGGGTAAACCCACCCATACCCATGATGCACTGCACATGCAGATCAGCAATCTACAGCTGATCACATAATGGGGTATGCACCTCCACAGCACCTAGGCCTGGTAGGGGGAACTGACCGTGTGTGTTACTGGCACAGAGTAGCTACAGACCATGACATTGTGCGGGTCCTGTGCTCACCCTGAAGGTGAGGTGGGGCACCCAGCACCAGGTCCGCAGCACCTGACTTGGCTGCAATAGGCTATGCTGCAAATCCCCATCAGTGCCAGTGTGTGTGATAGGTAGTCCTTGCGGACACAACTAGGATACATCTGTATTTCCCAGTCACATCTAGCCCTTGTGGATTATGATGCACCCAGAATAGTACATAACCTGTGTGGGTGCCATGCTCACATGTTATAGGTGAAGGGTGGTGTTCAGACCCAAAAGCGGAATATGTAGCACCACCCAACCTGCCCTCTGTGGCTCAGGGTGGGGGGACAGGATCTCCCACCAACAGATCCACATTGTACATCTCTGCAATGGTGGCAGTAGAGAGGACCATCAACCCCAGTCCTGCTAGGGAACAGGCACCCCACAGGGCAGTCGATGCATATCTGTACGCATCACAAAAGGCAATGGCAGACAGGCAGAACACTGGAAAAGCTCACCTCAGCTCAGCTGCCCACCCCACCACTGTCTGACATTCACCAGCTGAGGGCACAGACAGTCTCCACCCTGCAAGGTGTTCCAGCCAAACACTTGCTAACTGCAAACAGTCTGCTAGCTAGCACATAGTGCATGTTCCTGGAGAAACTGTGTGCACCCAAAAATGGAATGTGAGTGCACACACACTACCAGGTATATCAGTGATTGGGCCCCCAGAAAAGGGAACTCATAGATATCACTTGAGAAAAATGCTATACAGCATTATGGGGGAACCTAGCCATGCCGTGGTCACTGCTCAGTCAGGGTGAGAGCGACCTCCCAGCATGACATGCTGTGGCCACTCTGTCCATGCAGGTGGTGGTTGGGCACTACAATGTCCCAGCCATTGCCCTATACCCTGTGCAGATGCATCCTGCCCAGGCCACCCTGTCCGGGCCATACCCACAATACTTTGCTCCTCATTATGCACATTGGCAGACTAACACTGGAAACAGTGCAAGCAGTGTGGGCTTAGTAAGGTGTAGGCAGCCACAACACACTGGATAGACATACACACACTCCCACACCTATGCCAGCATTGTGCAAATATGGAGGTTTGTGGCAGCCGTGGCCGCCACACCAGTCCTGGGCACAGTGCGGGCATTGCTATGGTATGCAATACTGTTGGGGTCACTCCCCGGGGTGGTAAACACTGTCAGAAGCAATAACTGAAACACACTCCACAGATATCAGAAAGGTTGCTATGATGAATCTCTTTCAACAAATCGTGTTTAATTTAGGATTTGTTAGCTGACATTAATCATAGCAACCTTTTGATATATGTGGAATGTTTTCCCAAGTTTAGGATGGCAATGCTAAGGTTTGCATGTGCCAGTATTGGGAGATGCTGCTCTGCGCAGGGCCCAACAGCCTGACTCTCCATGAGGCTTTGGATAGTGGAGCCTGTGGGTGTGGGTTTTTCTGCCCCTGTTGGCCGCTGCTCTAGGGCAGAGGTTCCCAACTCTGGTCCTGGTGGCCAAACACTGTTCAGGTTTTCATGCTGTCCCTAATGAATATGCATGAGATATATTTGCATACAAGGGGGGGGGGGCGATGCATACAAATGCAGCACAGGCATATTTATTTGGGACAGCATGAAACCTGAATGGTGTTTGGCCCTCCAGGACTGCAGTTGGGAAACTCTGCTCTAGGGATGGCACATGTTTATGGTGTCTGTGCTCTGTAGGGTAAAATATAGGCGTTTCAGGCATGTTTAATTTATCTGCAGTAAAGGTTCCATCTTTATTACCACGGTTTAGTACTGGGTAAAATATGGGGACAAGGTTGGCAGGAGCCACAGCTGGGACTTGAACTTGTGCCTTCTGCCCCTTGGGGATACCATGACCGTTCGTCAGACAGACCTTGTCTGTTGCAGTGCATGGCACTCACCTAAAAGGGGCTTGGCCGTGGTCTGCTGTGGGCAGATGCCACGGCCCCCTCCGCCACCAGCACCCCTCCGCCACCATGCTGACATGCCCTTATGCCCGTGGTGCTGGTGGTGCACAGTCCCAGGCCATCCAGTGTGCTGGTAGGCAGCTGCCTATAGTGTGGGTTCTCGGGTAGGGGTGCCTACATGGACAAGCGCGCTTCCCCCCAGCACCGCTTTCCAATGTTATATGCCCTGGGGGTACCTGCTGGGTAATTTCCCCTGTGACACTGTGGGACACACACTCGTGCCCATGTTGGTGCCTCGTCAGTTGTTGTCTTGCTGCTTTACAGTTTCGGCATTCCTATGTGCCACTTAGGCATCTGCCTAGTCCGCACTGTGCCCTAGCTGGACCACAGCATGTGCCGCCTGCAGCTCCCTGTATCCCATTTACAGCATCCGTACAGTTGCCTTTTCCTACATGTCCACTCTGTTGTTGCTGCACATGTGCACGCCTTAACAAACCTGTCCAATATAAACAACAAAAACCCTGATCACCGCTATTTCAATGTGTAATCATTCACTTTGTAAGGGGGACAGAGCATAGACCCTTCCAGACATGATATCTTCCTTTTTACACTTTGTCAGTAGTGTTGCTTTATGTTTATCATTAATATCACTATTGGCCAGCTTGGGTATTGGGATTTCAGATGTGGTTCTGGTCATTTTATATGTTTATTTGCCTTTTTGGTTCCTGCACATGTATCACTACTATCACGTTTTTGGGTTTCCCTGCCTTTGCTGCACATTGCTAACTGAAATGGTTTCTCTCTCCTGCAAATGTGCCTGTAACGCGAGGGTTTCACTGGTGTTAGTGTTCAGACCCGGATTTCACAGCATTAGTGTGCCTGGAGTCTCTCCCCATGCACTCTCTGCCCATTGACCCTTATCTCTGCCCTCTGGGAGGCCTTACTCCACCCTTCAGAGCTGGATTTCACAGCATAGGTGTGCCTTAACGCCGCTGCCGACGTTATCGTGCAATAACGTCACCGCTGCTACGTTAAGACAGTTTAGTAAACATACCCCTGTATTTTAAGAAGAAACAAGATCCTTTTTGTGGCCACAGTGTTATGATTTTTCCAGATGAGGAGAAAGTCTTTTTGGCTTTTGATACCTAGAGTCTTGCTATCGGGGCTAGTTTCTTTTCACATTGCCCATTTAAGTGTTTAATAGTATTTCAAGGCAATCAGTTTGTTTTCTTTGATTCTTTACAACTGGAGGATTTTCTTAGGGATAAGGCAACTCTTAAGGATTAGCAATTTAAGAGTAGGAGTGAAGTTGTGATTTATTGTTAAGAGCATAGGATTTGGATCTCTTTTCTTTGATGTATTTTTTTTATTTTTGTTTATTAGTATTTGGCTCTTGCCTTTGCAGTAGTAGTTCAAGGCAAGTTACAATAAGGTACTGTTGCTATTTCCCTGTCCCTGGAGGACTTATAATCTAATGGGCTGATGGAGAAAACTAGCGTAGCCTTTACATGCAGATAATGCAACATTTAGGCACAAATTTCCACAACGCCAAATACAGAAAAGAGATGGACTCATGTGTAAACAGCAAAGGAAAAGCAAGCGCATGCATAATGCCAAGAGTATTTAAATTATAGGCAAATGAGCTGCTCGTAATAAAATGGCATGATAATATCATCTGCGCCCAATGCAGAGAAACATGTAGAGAATTTTGTAACCAGCCTTAGCGCCAATATCTCTGTGCCTGGGTCTGAGGTGGCTTAAATGTGTTGTGCATGCCCCAACAGTATTTTGATGGCATCAGGGGCTTTCCTCGATGTCTGGATCATCTGGGATGAAGTGTCAAACTTTCCTTCAGATGATTCTGGCATTGGAGAAAGCCCCCAATGCCATTAAAATACTGTCAGAGGGCTGGTGCTCCTGACAGAAAGCAAATCCCAGGTGGCCCAGTGGCCCTGATCCCCCCCCCATCTGCCCAATTTAAAAAAAAAAACCTGGTGGTCCAAAGACCCCAATTCCCCCACCCATCCAATCTTTAAAAAACCATGGTGGCCCAGTGGGCCTGAATCCCGAACCTCCCTCCTTGTACAAAGGGGGAGGGGCATTGTCCATGTAGTCCCACTCCTGCACCACCATCTTGAAAAATGGTGGTGCCTGGCCCTGCGTGGTACATTCTGGACTGCACCAGGTGGAATCAGGCTGCCATATAAGGTAGAAAATGCTATATATGGCAGTCTGACCCCCACCCAGTATATCCCAGGATGCACTGTGAGGGGCCAGGTGATGCCATTTTTCAAGACGGCATCACTCCCGCTGCTTTGAAAAGGTACTGGGAGGGGATGGAGAATACGGGGCTGCTGGGCCACCAGGGTTTTTAAAAGTGGGCAGGTGGGAGGATTGGGGCCCACTGGACCATCAGAGTTTTTTTAATTGGGCGGGTGGGGGGGGGGATCAGGGCTGCTGAGCCACCAGGGATTTGCTTTCTGTTGGGGGCACCGGTCCTCCAACAGTATTTTGATGGCATCAGGAGCTTTCTCAATGTCTGGACCTTCTGAAGGGAAGCATCTCAGGTGATCCAGGCACTGGAGAAAGCCCGCGATGCCATCAAAATAGTGTTGGGGCACATGTACAAATTAGCCATGCGGTGACCCTGTTTCTCTAGGAAAGCATGTCAAACTTGCCCGACTTCTGTGTGCATGTGTTTGGCTTGCTCTCCCAGTTTAATGCTGCCATTTGCGCCACAATTTAACACATGGATGATTTGCATATGCATTCCTTTCTGCATGCCAGCGATGAAGTCGTGTGCTATCGGTGTATTGCATAGAAGTGTACAGAGTTGATAGCACGTGACTTGAGAGCCAGCTTTCTGCATTGGCCCATATGTTTGTATCTGAGGCAGTGGAGAGTTAAGTGACTTGCCCAAGGCCACAAGGACTGCCAATGGGATTTGAACACTGGTCTTTCTGGTCCCAGGCTACTGCCCTAACCACTAGGGAATGGATCGTATTTAAGGGGTTGGGATTATTCTAGTATTATAATTTGAATTTTGGATTGGGCTAGGTTGAATATTCTGCATTTGCCTCTCCCTTGACTTGGCCTACCTTTTATTCTTTTTTTGCTTTATCTAAAGTTGAATGTGTTTTGGTGTATTTCCTACTATCCTAATATTTATTTCATTGTAAATGAAACATCTTGTAAAAAAAAAAAAAAAAGGAATACAAAAACATTGTTTAAAGTTAACCCTTGCATGTGTGGCATCATGTATTTATTTGTTATTTTCTTTATTTACATTTGATAATCCACTTTTGGAGTGGAGTAGCCTAGTGGTTACAACAATTGCCTAGTACCCATACGAACAAGGGTTTGATTGCCACTGGCACTCCTTGTGATCTTGGGCAAGTCACTTTACCCTCCATTGCCTTGGATGAAAAGGCCTGCCAATCTACTTCCGGTGATACAGTGCCAAGAAAACCCAGAGGTAGCTGGGTCATCAGAAGTCGGCACTAAAAAAAAAAAAATCCACTTTTAATTTAAATAAAAATCACTCAAAATGGGTTAGAATGACTATGCTAGCAAAAAAGACCATAATCATTTTATTCAGTCTTGAAAATATACATACCCTCTTCTTTACTATGAATAGACTAGGGGGTATGTTTACTAAACTGCGTTAGTGTGATTCGCGTTAGGATCCGCGTTAGAGGCAGAAACCCCAAATAAGGACATGGGCGGTACATCGTTACCGATAACGCGCGTTATAAGGCGCCACGCAGCAACAATCATTACAGGGCGCGTTACTGCGCGTTAAGCTTAAGAAGGCGCGCAGACACCCAACTACAGAAACAGAGCTGTAGCACAATGGTTACTACACAGACTGATGGTACAAGGGTCATGGGTTTGATTCCCCAGTGTGAATAATGGATAAGGCTGGCTGAGGTGTCATGTGTAACCCTTTGAAGGCCTACTATAATAGTTTAATTCACATTCTGCAGACGGGTTAATGTTTGCATATTTCAGGAAAATTGTACCCATCTTATTCAATATGTTCCAATAGTGACGTTCCCTCTGCCATGGTCATGTATTATATACCATTTGATAGGAATATTTAGGCAGAAGCTTGGATCCTGAAAGTTTTGGGCTTGGCCTGGAAAGGGTTAAGTATTGGGCTGTGAGGAAGTTTAGTTGTACTTTAATAGTGCTGCCAGCAAACACACCCTCACAATGGCGTAACCTAAGGTGCCACAAAAGGCACCCTAGAAGGCACTCCATAGGGCACATTATAAAGTGTGCTGTCTGCCAAGGCACCCTATAATGTCTCCTATAGGACACCATATAAGGCACCTTATAAGGCACCCTAAGGTGACAGTACTCTGAGGGTCTTTCTGCTGGCAGCACTAATATACAATAAAAATAGACAATGCCTAAGACAGCCCTATCGATGAACCCCACTGTGGGTTTTGAACCCCTGATCTCTGGCTCCATGGGCAGTGAAGTAACCAGTGGGCTAGAGCTGCTAACAAACACCTGGCTGGCTACAGGAGGACTGCACGGCACCACACCCACATTCTGCTGTGGTTACCAGGATAGGGTCAACCCATCCGTACCAAGGATGCACAGCACATGTAAATCAGCAGTCTACAGATGATCACAAGATGGGGTATGCACCCCACAGCACCTCAGCCTGGTAGGGGGTGCCGACGATATGTGTTAGTGGCACAGAGTAGCTACAGACCGTCACAGTGTGCGGGTCCTGTGCTCACACTGAGGGAGAGGTATGGTGCCCAGCACCATTCTCACAGCACCTGGCTTTGCTGAGATAGGCTATGCTGCAGGTCCCCATCAGTGCCAATGTGTGATAGGTAGTCCTTGCAAACACCCCTAGGATATGCCTGTGTTCATCTGTATGTCACATCTAGCCCTTGTGGACTATGATGCACCCAGAAAAGTGCATACCTTGTGTGGGTGCCATGGTCACATCATGTAAGTGAAGGGGGGTGTTGGGACCCACAGGGAGATTACATACCACCACCCAACACACCCTCTGGGGCTCAGGGTGGGGGACAGGATCTCCCGCCAACAGATCCACTTTCTACCCCCCTGCAATGGTGGCAGTAGAGAGGACCATCACCCCAGTCCTGCTAGGGATCAAACACCCTACATGGCAGGCAATGCAGAGCTGTACACATCCATAATGCAATAGCAGACAGAAGGCCTGGAAATGCACAGCTGCTGCTGCCCCCCCTCCTATCTGACATTCTCCAGCAGCAAGCCTCCAGCCGCTGCACCCTGCAAGGTGTTCCAGCAACACACATACTAGCTGCAAACAGTCTGCTAGCTAGTCCATAATGCATAGTCCTGGAGGAGATGCGTGTACCCAAAACTGGGAGGTTAGCATACACACCAAGCAGATAAGTCAGTGATTGAGCCCCAAAAGAAAACCCATAAATACCACATAAGAAAAATACTACATATCACTATGGGGGAACCTAGCCATGACATGGTCACTGCTCAGTCAGGGTGAGAGTGACCTCCCAACAGGATATGTTGTGGCCACTCTGTCCGTGCAGGTGATGGCTGGCCACTACAATGTCCGAGCCATTGCCCTATGCTATGTACAGGTGGACCCAGGCCAGGCCATCCTATCCTGGCTGTTCCCACGGTACCTTGCTCCTCATTATGCACATTGGCAGGCCACTACTGGCAACAGTGCTAGCAGTGTGGGCTGTGGAGGGTGTTGGCAGCCACCACACACTGGATAGACAGACACACACTCCCCACACCTATGCCAGCATTGTGCAGCTATAGAGGTGTTTGGCAGCCCTGGCCACCACACCAGTCCTGGGCAGAGTGCAGGCATGGCTATGGTAAGCAATACTGTTGGGGTCACTCCCTAGGGTGGTAAACACTGTCAGACACATGACCTGTAGCACACTCCACAGACATCAGATAGGTTGCTATGCTGCAGCTCAATCAGCAAATTGTGCTTAACTTAGGAATTGCTATCTGCCAGTAATCATAGCAAACTTGTGATAGCTGTGTACCGTATTCCCAGGTTTAGGGTGGCATTGCTAAGGTATGCAAGTGCTAGTATTGGGAGATGCACGCAGGGCCCAGTGTCCTGCCTCTCCAGGAGGCATTGGATAATGGAGCCTGTGGGTGCGGGTGTGTCTGCCCCTGTTGGCTGCTGCTTTACTGCAGAGGTTCCCAACTCCATTCCTGGTGTGCCAAACACTGTTCGGGTTTTCATGCTGTCCCTCATGAATATGCATGAGATACAACTGCATACCATGGGGGCGATGCATAGCAAGACAGCACAGACACATTTATTAGAGGCAGCATGGAACCTGAATGGTGTTTGGCTTTCCAGGACTGCATTTGGGAGACTCTGCTCTAGGTAATGCGCATGGGTATGGTGTCTGTGCTCTGTAGGGTAAAATGTAGGTGTTTTGGGCATGTTTACGTCATCTGCAATAAAGGTTCTGTCTGTATTAGCACGTTATAGTAGTGGGTAAAATATGAAGACTGGATTGGTGGAAACCACAGGTGGGACTTGAACCTGTGACCTTGTGCGTTTGAATATACTGGTTTTGTGGACTGCACCACCATGTTCTCACAGAGATGGTGCATTCCCTGTTGATACCATGACTTTGGTCAGACAGGGCCTATCTGTTGCAGTGCATGGCACCCACCTACACAGGGCTAGGCCACGGTCTGCTCTGGGCAGCTGCCACTGCCCCCTCCACCACCAGTAACCCTCTGCCACCATGCTGACATTCCCTTCTGCAGGTGGTGCTGGTGGAGCGCAGTCTCAGGCCATCCAGTGTGCGGGTAGGCGGCTGCCTATGGTGCGAGTTCTGGGGTAGAGGTGCCTTCATAGGTGTCCACGCTTCCCCCTAGCACCGCCTGCCAATGTTCCGTGCCCTTGGGGGTAGCTGCTGGGTACTATCCCCTGTGGCACTGTGGGACACACAGTCGTGCCCATGTTGGGCCTTCAGCAGTTACTGTCTGGCTGCTCTGCTGTTTCGGCATTCGTATGGGCCACCTAGGCATCACCCTAGTCCGAACTGTGGCCCAGCTGCACCACAGCATGTGCCGCCTGCGGCCCTCTGTATCCCCTTTTCTGGCTTCTGTCCAGTTGCCATTCCGACATGCCCGCCCTGCTGTTGCCCACATGTGCACGCCATAGGACATCTGTCCAATGGAGAGGAAAACCCTGCACAGCGCAATTTCACTGTGGGCTCATTCACTTTGTATGGGGACAGAGCATAGACCCTTCCATGATTAATATCATTTTTTTAGAGCTTTCCCGGGGGGGGGGGGGGGATTGATGGTACCCATTAATATCACTATTGGCCAGCTTGGTTATGTTTTTTTTCCAGTTTGTTGAGGTCATTTTCAATGTTTATGTGCCCTTTTGTTCTGTGCACATGTATCACACTTATCACTTTTTTTAGGTTTCCCTGCCTATGCTGTACATTGCTGACACTTAAATGGTTTCTCTCCCCTGAACTGTGCATTTAACGGCAGGTTTTCATTCGCGTTGGGATTCAGCTCTTCAGACCAGCGCGTTAGTGTGCAGGGAGCCTCTCCCCGCCCACACTCCGCCCATTTACCCCTTCTCTCCGCCCTCTCTCCACCTTCTGCGGTGTTTTACCGCGCCGCAGAGCTTTACGATCGTTAACGCATCATAACGCGCGTTCTGTAACGTTAACGCTCGTTAGCGCATCATAACGCTCATTATGATGCACTAACGATCGTTAACGTTACATAACGCGCATTATGTACCGTTACCGCAGTTTATTAAACATACCCCTAGATTTTTATTTTAAAAAAAAAGATATTTCTGAGGATTGTTATAAAGCTTTGTAGCTCATGTTAGCGTCTTGGAACAAGGCAGCAATGACCTGCAAATTATACTACTCAATAGTTTATTTGGAGGGGAATTACTTATTAGGAAGCAAAAGGATCTTTCCTGGATCCCCGACTGGAAAGGACTTGTCCTTTTTTTTCAGACAGTGAAGAATGGAAAAGTTACTGTGGCCATTTCAACCCATCAAGCGAGTTAACAAATGTGCACCCGCCAATTCTCTCTTAATTACTCCCATCCGCCACAGTCATGCAGCAGAAGTCTAGCTGGTGAACTCCGAAGCTATGTGGACACTTTTATTGCCAAACATGCATTATCATGGACTAATTGTGAGAACACTGCACCTGCCATCTCCCTTGCTGGCAGGAACTGAGGGAAAACTGTTTTAATGATCTCTATACCTTGCAAAGAAAACAATAGGAACAAGCGAAGGAGGCATTGTAAGGGCCAGAGGTGCAGGTGTGTGTGTGTGTGGCATAAACATGCTTATAGGCAGTTTTAGACTGCTCTGGTTTACAATCCTCTCAGTGTCCTGCTGCTCGTTTCCCCAAATGTTGTACCAGCGCGCAGGCTCAGCAATCCTGTTTTCTGTGATGAAAGATCTGTCATCCTGAAATGCAAGCAAGGAGCTACAGCATGTTCAAAGAGAATGGTCCTTTTTCAAAGATTTAAGTTTCATTTAGAGATGTAGCACTAATTGAGGGTGCTGAGCTAGCAGTGTGAGGTTGCTTGACCTTAGAAAAGATAAATGAAGGAGCACTGTATTAAGAAATCAATCTGCAAAAACAAAGGACAATGCACCTAAAAAAGTTAAGCTAATGGGTGCTTTCCACAGCTTTATAAGACAGCAAATAAACATTGTTTTTTAAAATTTTATAAGTTTCTAAAAGGCAGGGATTTAGAAGCGTGATTTTGCTTGACAAGTGGATTCCTTCAAGGAACTAATAAGGTTACTAGAACTCTGCTCTATAAACCGCTTGATAGATACCGATTCAAAGATTTGCTCTGATCTGCATTTACCAATTTTAAAGAAGCCTCAACTTGACAAAGAAAATGTACAGAAATTAATAAGAGCAAAAAAGAAAATAGAAATAAATAAAACTAGAGAGTACTATAAAACTATTATAAGAGGAGAACCAATTAGAGAACCAGGAACTTAAAAAAATAAAAGGAAATCTCAAAAAAGCAACCTGCATAATAATGCTCTTCTATTTCACACCAACTGTACTGTCAGACTTAAACTTCAGAAGTCACAGAGTGCACGATAGTGAGTACTCGCAGAGCTCATGTAGTTTCGGATAATGCCAGCATTTACGTGGGAAATGTAGCTTAAATAACCACATAGAGAAAGCATTTTTTTTTAAATTATTTATTTATGAAAATTTTACAGCAGTATACAGCAAAATTATCAGTCAGAGAAACAAAATTGTACATAGCTATACATATCATTAAATAATAAACAATAGGAGCCTAGCCCACATCAATGGGGAGATATGTCCAACAATAAAACTTAGGAAAACAAGAAACTAGGTTAAACAAGGCTAACAGACTCAGAAGAGCCTGTAGCCAACACATAACCGGCCTAATGAGACCCTCCCTTCACGGGAACACCAACTACCTTTGGCTGTTCCTTATCCAGAACCCACTTTTCCAAATCGGAAGGCAAAAGAAATATAAATTTGTCGTTATTCAAAGAAACACAACACTTACAGGGGTATTTTAAAAAGAAAGTTGCCCCCAGAGCAAGTAATCTAGGCTTAAAAGAAAGAAAAACTTTCCTACGCAACTGAGTAGGACGAGAAACGTCAGGAAACATCATTATCTTAGCCCCACAGAACTGTATCTCCTTTTTCCGAAAGTAAACCTTAAGAACATTGACCTTGTCTTCCTCGGAAGAGAAGGTCACCAACAACGTAGCCCGAGTAGAGATAAGGTCATGTGATTCTTCTAAGAAAGCCGTTAGATTAAATTTCTCTGAATCCACTAGAGGGGCGTCCTCCAATTCCGCCGTGCCGAGCAAAATATTGGAAGGCAAATAATAACATTTTGAAATTGCACAGGAATCGGCTTGCGGAAAAAGGAGGACCTTCCTCAAGTATTTTCGAAATAATATCAAAGGAGAGAGCAAAGAACAAATAGGAAAATTCAAAACCCGCAAATTTCTTGAACGATTTACATTCTCTAAATTCTCAAGCTTCTGGTGCAAAAGTAGGCTATCTTTCACATACGTAGTAGAAATCTCAGCGAAAGTAGTAATTTGAGGCTCCACTTTTGCCACCACAGAGCTCAAGGCCCCAACTTGAGATTCAAGAGATCTGAATTTTTGTACCACATCCCCGGTAAACTGACATAGTGAGGGAATAGTCTCAGTAAGAGTTTTTTCCGTGCGCGTTACCACGCGCCATATATCCAAAAGGGAAATGTTGGATGCTGGAAGTTCATGGGGAGAGCAGAAGGGGGTTGCCAAGACACCGCCTTCAAAGACTCCTTACATTGAGAAGAACCTCCAATAGAATGATCACCCGAAAGCTCTAAAAAGCCTGGAGGAAGCGGAGGGGTCCGCTCAAAAGAGCTTAAACTCACGCCCTCTACGGAGGGATCAAGCGGCACAGTACCTGAACTGATGTTCCGTGGAGTAGACACCACATGCTTTTCAATGGCACCGACCTGCGAAGCCTCAGCCGCAGATTTCTTCTTGCGTTTCCCGCCCGGCATTACCAGCTGTTGATTGGCCTGGGCTCCAAATGTGCTCCTAAGGGGCTCGTAAGGGGCGGGACCATGCCCCTTTGGAACCGCCCCTTAGGAAATGCGCCGACGGCTGGGCGCCGTACAGAGTGCCTAAATATATAGAGCCTGCAAGATGACGTCAGCTGGGCTGCCCGCTCGATTCGCCAGGCTTCCAACCGGCCCCTCTCTCCCACACAGGGCACTGGACTGGAAGTAGACACTCCCACGGAAGGTGCAGTAACCAGGTCTTTTAACAGGGCCTGTAAGATGACGTCAGCTGGGCTGCCCGCTCGATTCGCCAGGCTTCCAACCGGCCCCTCTCTCCCACACAGGGCACCGGACTGCAAGTAGACACTCCCCAGAGAAAGCATTTTTTGATTCATACTAAGGGGGGAATTTAAGATTTTTCCACATGTAAAGCCTGTTTTATATGAAGGAAAGGGCTTTATAAAGCGATGCAACCACATATACGCATAAAAAGTGCACACGTAAAAAGGGTGTGCCTATTTTTATGGGATCTGGCATTACTGAGAGTACAGTTTGGGTGGAATTACCATACACACACATATTTCCTAAACTACCTGAGGTAATTTTATAAGAAGCCATGGAAAATGATGTGCCATTAAAACATGTAAATCATGTAGTTTCAATGGATTATGTGCGTCAGTAGGAACTAACATGCGTATGTTAGCCATTCTCTATTTAATAACTATGCCATCAGGTCCATCAGATGTACTTTCACTGTGGACATGGACATGGGCGGAACTTGGGTGGAGCATTGACAGAGTGCAAATTTACATGTGCAAATTAAAATAGATTTTTCCAGAATGCATGTAAAATATAGTAAGTGCGATCATTTACACCAGCCATACAGTAGGGTTGGTGTATGCTCAAGCCTAGATTTCACATGTGTTTTCGACCATTTACACCCCTATTTTATAAAATAAAGCATGTGCCCCAGTGATGCACAAAGAAATATACGTAAACTACACAAGAATTTATAAAATTATCCTCTTAGAATACATATGTATATACGCACTTATGCCAACGTCGAAGCAGTGTAAATGTGAGCATTGCTGGGTGGCTGGTTCTGAAGCCTCTTTTATAAAGGCACAGAGGCACCTGACTTGTATTGCCTTTATAAAATACTTCAATACTTGCAATTTATATGGGGGAGATATTCGGCGGTTGTGCTAGTGCTTCTACAGTGACTAGCTGTTGCCGCTGAACTTTAAACGCAGATAGCCAATGCCAGGGCTATATCCGACCATCGGGATTAAATATCCAGGTTGCCCCGTTAGCGATTTAAATAACCAGTTATGTATAATATTCAGTCAATAAACGGCTATCCTTAACTCTGTAAAGTTAGGCCAGCCTCGTAACAGGAAGTTAAAGGATAACTGCTTAGCGATTATCACAGAAAACTGGTTATCTTTTGCTACTGCTCCTGTTCTCCCCCAGAATGCTCTGATACTCATCTAAATGCCATTAGCATTGTGGCATTTAGATGACTTAGGAGGGAATATTGAGCCGCACTAACTGAATATCCTGGTGAGCGGCCTTTACGCAGTTTGCAGGTCTGCAATCGTGTAAATTACTTTGAATGTGCCCCTCCCCCTATGTTTTTATACACCCATATCCTTTTTTTTTATGTTGGGTGTACAAAACAGTCATTTAGATTAAGATTGAACGAACACTGAAACCACCCCAACAGCTGGATTGGAACATTTCCATGGTAAACCTGTGCTAACCCTTAGCATAGCTTAGTAAACACGTTTCTAAGAGTGTGGAAGCTACATTCTTTCACTAAACCCTAGCGATGTCGTATATCTAATATTCTGTAAAATATGGACTAAGGGATTGGATGTTACAGTCAATACACTTTTATAAACTAGGCTTAAAATGGTCACCTTTTTGAACTTCTCATTTAAGTGTTCTACTATAAAATCAGGTTCTAAAAATATATGATGGGTATTTCCATTTTTTCAAGGGCAATACACATATACATATAAAACATTTTTTTATTTATTTTTATTCTCTTATATACCACACTATTTTGCATCAGTATGGTTTACATTGAACAAACTGAAATTACATTGAACAGGGCATTATAACTTGGAGATAACTATTTTACAGGGAACATGGGCTATGGAGGGTTAAGTGGCTTGCCCAAGACCACAAGGAGCACCTGTGGGACTAGAAACCCCAGGCCTTCCAGCCCAAGGTTGCTGTCCTCTAGTGGGATTTGAACCCCTGACCTTCTGGCCTGAAGTACCTTGCCCCAACCACTAGGCCACTCCTCCACTCCATGTCTCCAAGCATAAGAGTCAACTATTCACTTGGACCTGGACTTTGGAGGAATGATCAAGAAGCTTATTGTGTTTCTCTATCTGGTATTTAAAACAACCTCAAAGAATTTTTGAACTTCCCTATGTGAAATTTTACAAAATCTGGTACTTATAGAAAGCAAAATGTGTCATTTACACCTAAAAGTGGTGGGACTCACCTATTTAAAGTCCCGAGTAATACTGCTGTTTAAAAAAATAAATTAATAAAAATTAATAAAATGAGTGTTGATCTAGACATGCCAGCAAAGACATATGTTTTTCAAATGGTTTTAAGTATATGTTATAAAAAGCTCTATGATCAGTGAGCCTTTTGTAAAAGAGGCTGTGAAATTCTGAACATCCTGATTTGGATATCCTCTTTTTGACCTAAACACAGGGCTGGCCCAACCATCAGGCAAGGTTAGGTGGTAGCCTAAGGCAGAGTTTCTGAAGGGTGACTAAGAGCACCAGCAGTGAAAGCCAAACTAGAGATTCGGACAGCGACAGACACTCAAAGAACTAACTGCGCATACCTTTCTGTGCAGGGAGCGTGGGCACACACATGCCTACAAAACAAAGTTTAATATTTAAAAGATATGTTGTCCAATGATGCAATTTGTATAGGGTTATTGTAGGAGTAGTAGGAGCTTTGAGAGAGTGTATTTGAGTTTAATTATCAAAATCTTGTGAGGGGGAGTAGTGGTAAGGCTGAAGGTTTGCCAAGATGCCCAATACCCTTGAACCAGCCCTGCCTAAATGACCTCTACAAACTGGGCTTGGCTTGGATTACTTTCAAAATATATATAAAATTGGCATGCAAGTAAAGCAATCTGAATCTATAAACCAGGAAATAAGGCACTTACCTGGTTAGCAGCACCTGCAAACCAGGTAAATGCCAGTGATAGGAATATTCGGTGGTGCTGGCAAGTGAATGCTGAGTGGTCTGTGGCAGGGTGAGGATGGTCCCCAGCAGTGATTTATAGTCCACTAGCCAGATAATGAACCACATAAAATCAGACCACAAAATAGGCAGGACTAACATTATGGAAAAACTATCCAGAGGGTCGCCATGAGTCAGCACTAACTCGACGGCACTTAGCAACAACATTATGGGGTTAGCTTTTGGGGGAGCTGCCCCAATCAGCGCTGAAACCAGTTAGTCAGTGGCAGTGGATATCTAGATTCTGGTGCTGAATATCTAGTTTTTCCTTTTAAACAGCACAGTTATCACTTAAAAAAACGCCAGCTGTGGAGTTGAAATATTTGCCTGCTCAGAAATATCACTGGTTACAAATGAAACAAAAAGGGGTGCTTAGGGGGTCAAGCAGCTTTCATCCGATTGATGCTGGAGTGTTTGGTCATTCTGTTTTGTTGATTTTGATACTGATGTGGGGAGTGTGATAAAGATACTAAAGGGGTCATTCTGAGGTACCACTATTCGGACCCCTTCTCGATCCCGACTGACCTCCCTGCTCATTGTATGGGGAAGTTAGATGGGGGCGGGAAAGGGGCAGATCGGAGTCAGCTTCAGGGTAGGCAGTGGTCGGTCGTTGGCCCCACATGTACAGGGCCGATTCCAATGTCAGCCCTGTACACTTGGGGCTGGTGGCCTGAACAGGGAACTTATTCCACCTCAGAGGGGACTGGCGGGCCCGGGGCACAGAAAGGGCAGGAGGGGGCAGAGGACATTCCCCGTGGCCTGACCCTGGCCTTGAGAGGCCAGATTGGGGGTCGGGCTGTGGGACAGGGCCGGCCCGTCCATTGAGCAAGAATGTTTTTTGCACAGGGCCCCGCGTTTCATGGGGTCCCGCGCAAAGAAAATTCTGTTTTAAAAATTAAAATTAAAAAAAAAAAAAAGCTGGCTGCTGCCACTGCCGCCGCGGCAGCAGCAGAATGGAGTGTCCCGCGGGGCCCCCTCTGCCTGGCTGAGCTCTCCCGGCCCGGCTGAGCCCCTCTGCGCCGGCTTTCAGATACGCGAAGGGAGAGTGTCTCCCTCGCGTCTCTGTTAAGCCCGCAGGGGCTGATGGGAAGCAGGGGCTGATGGGAAATTTCCCATCTGCCCCTGCGGGCTTAACAGAGACGTGAGGGAGACACTCTCCCTTCGCGTATCTGAAAGCCGGCGCAGAGAGGCTCAGGCGGGCAGAGGGGGCCCCGTGGGACACTCCATTCTGCCGCGGCAGCAGCGGCAGCAGCCAGCTTTTTTTTTTTTAAATTTTCCATGAGCTGGTGGGGGTGGGGGGTTAGGACTTGACTTGAGGTGGGCTGTGGGCTGTTGGGGGGGGGGTTAGGACTGGTAATGGGCTATGGAGGGGGTTAAGACTGGTAATGGGCTGTGGGCTGATGGGGGCTGTATGGAAATGGGGTGATGGGGGGTTAGGACTGATAATCGGCTATAGGGGGGTTAGGACTGATAATGGGCTATGGGGGGACTAGGACAGGAAATGGGCTGATGGGGAGGGGTTAGGACTTGAGTTGGGCTGATGGGGTTAGGACTGGTAATGGGCTGTGGGCTGTTTGCGGGGGGTTAGGACTGGTAATGGGCTATGGGGGGGTTAAGACTGGTAATGGGCTGTGGGCTGATGGGGGCTGTCTGGAAATGGGGTGATGGGGGGTTAGGACTGATAATGGGCTAGGGGGGGGCTAGGACAGGAAATGGGCTGATGGGGAGGGGTTAGGACTTGAGGTGGGCTGATGGGGTTAGGACTGGTAATCGGCTGTGGGCTGTTGGGGGGGTTAGGACTGGTAATGGGCTATGGGGGGGGTTAAGACTGGTAATGGGCTGTGGGCTGATGGGGGCTGTCTGGTAATGGGCTATGGGGTGGTTAGGACTGATAATGGGCTATGGGGGGGGGGGCTAGGACAGGAAATGGGCTGATGGGGAGAGGTGAGGACTTGAGGTGAGCTCATGGGGTTAGGACTGGTAATGGGCTGTGGGCTGTTGGGGGGGGTTAGGACTGGTAATGGGCTATGGGGGGGTTAAGACTGGTAATGGGCTGTGGGCTGATGGGGGCTATCTGTAAATGGGGTGATGGGGGTTAGGACTGGTAATGGGCTATGGGGGGGTTAGGACTGATAATGGGCTATGGGGGGACTAGGACAAGAAATGGGCTGCTGGGGAGCGGTGAGGACTTGAGGTGGGCTGATGGGGTTAGGACTGGTCATGGGCTGTGGGCTGATGGGGGGGTTAGGATTGGCAATGGGCTATGGGGGGCTGACTGGAAATGGGCTGATGGGGTTAGGACTGGAAGTGGGCTGATGGGGGATTAGGATTGGTAATGGGTTATAGGGGGGGCTTAAACTGAAAATGGGGTGATGGGGTTAGGACTGGAAGTGGGTTGATGGGGGGCTAGGACTGGTAATGGGTTGGGGGGTTGCTAGGACTGGAAATGGGCTGAGTGGAAGGGGAGGCTTGAACTGCAAATAGCTGATGGGGAGGGGGCTTGGAATGGAAATGGGCTGTGAGGGAAGGGAGCTAGGACTGAAAATGGGCTGATGGAGCAGCTAGGATAGGACTGGAAATGGGCTGTTGGGGGGAGCTAAGAATGGAAATGGGCTGTGGTGGGGGCTTGAATTGAAATGGACTCATGGAGGGGCTAGAACTGGAAGTAGGCTCATGGGGGGGGGGGGCTTGGACTGGAATTGGGCTGAGTGGAGGGGAGCTAGGATTTATTTATTTATTTATTTATTACAATTTCTTATATACCGCACTATTGTCAGCGCGGTTTACATACAACAAAATGACCATAACAAACTGTTTGGCTTCACATAGAACAGGAGAAAACAACTTGGAAAACATGCTTTGACATGGGCTGATGGTGGGGCTAGGAAATGACTAGAAATGGGCTGATGGGGGGCTAGGATTGGAAATGAGCTGATGAAGGGACTCGGACCGGAAATGGATGGGGGAGCTAGGACTGGAAATGGGCTGATGGGGGGCTAGGACTAGAAATGGGCTGATGCAGGGACTAGAAGGGAATGGATGCTGGGTGAGAATGGAACTAGAAGGGAGCTGATGTTGGGGGAGGATTAGAATGGGATGCGGCTGGGAGAGTAAAATGGAGAGGGGAAAAATATTTTGTGGGAGGGATGAAAAATCTACAATTGGCCGGGTATTGGGAGAGTAAGTGGGGATTGAGGATGGAGGGGTAAAATTTGTGTGGATGAAATAGGACTGAGGAAAGAGCAAAAGGAGAAAGATTAGTATGTTAAAGCAGATGTAGAGAGAGAGAATGGAAAAAAATCTAGAAGAGAGAAGAAAGGACAAATGGACAGCAGACGATGGAGAGTTAGCAGAAAACATTAAGAAACCAGAAGAAAGTGGCTGGAGCAATTGCAACTGAAAAAAAATGCACAAAAGGTAGAAAGATATCTCTTTATTTTGAATTTATTAACTGGAATATGAAAGCTCTGGGAAATGTGCATCATTAACGTCTGCGCTTTGTTTGGTACAAGAGGAAATTAATTTATAGTTTTATTTCTACAGTGTTGTTGTACATTCCAAGTTTGGCTTTTGGGGTTCCCAGTTTAATTATTGCCTTCCTGTTTCTAAATTGTGATTCCTTGTTTGGTGATGGTCTATGTTCTGCATGAGTAACTGAGCTGAGGTATTCTGTTTATGTAATTCCTATTTGACATTGCCACTTGTTCTCTTTCCCCAGCATTCTCTGAAATGTATTGGTTTAATATTTGCAGTGTTGCCTTTTGATAGGTAGGGTATGGTGCTTTGTGAGTCCTGGTAATGCTGTCAGGATACGGCGGGTTTGCTATGGGTTCTAAATGGGCAGCGTTTGTAGTAGTTCCTAATGTGCCTGGCGGTTGGCACTGGATTATAGTAATGTAGAAATCTTTTAGTCTTTCTTTATCCATACACTCATTAAGAGACATGTTTACTAAAAGTTAGTGTATGGTAACATTATGCAAACATTTATGCAAATAAGGCCACTTATGCAATTGAGGCCCCGCACCGAGTCTCCGCACATGGCCCCGCACCCCCCTTGGGCCGCCCCTGCTGTGGGGAATGCACATTCTGAGGCGGTGGCCGATGATCATGGCTTTTCAATGGAGAAGCGTTGCCATGGCAACTGGACGCTATGGCACCGTGGATCCATTGGAAAGCCCTGAACGAGTTATCTGGGCAAGGCCTGTACATGCAGGCCAGACTGAATTGGGACCCCTGCCTGCACGTCCAGGTCTGGTCACGATTCTGATCCCATGGGGCTAGACGTGCTCAGCGCGATCAGAATTCTAGCTATCTCTGTGCATCCGGTTCCGACCAGACACACAGACGGCCAGGACGTGGATGTTGGAATCGCACCCTAAGCAATTAAATCCAAAATTGTTGAACACATTTCCTATGTCGGTCTTTAATTCCAGCTACTGAAATTAGCCTCTTCTGGATTTGTAGACGATTTGTACCAGCTTGCCTGACGTTTACAGAGATTGAAGGTTACTTGCTAAACACTTGCCTTAGAGATGCTATGAAATTTATAACATTTCCTGAGATCAGGGAGGGAATAGTTTACAGATTATTAAGCAGCTACTGACCACGAAATGGAAGGAAGGGTGTGGGGGGGGGGGGGTGAGGGGGAGGCGAGGTAAGGGGAGAACTGCTTTGTTTTAAATTAATAACAATATCTGTGAAGGGACAAACATGCATTCCACTGTCTACGATGAATGGGCTTCATTTACTAACTTGTATTAACAAGCTAACATGTTAACTTGAATTAACCGCATAGATAAACAGTCTTCTTTGTTTGTTTGCTAAATTATTATTACCTGTGTGTTTTGTGAGCCGCTTAGAATTGTAGAATGAGCGGGATAGAAATGTTTTAAGTGAATAAGCCCATTAATGCACATTAGTAAAAGTGGCCCTTACATGATTTCTACTGTTCTGTGGTTCAGTGCGAACAGGAAGAGCAAATATGGCTCCTAATTTAATTCATAAATTCCTCCCCAGACTTCGACTTTCATACTTTGGACACATCATGCGAAGAGAGAGATCATTAGAGAAAGACATCATGCTTGGCAAGATAGAAGGTCAACGCAAAAGAGGAAGGCCAGCAATGAGATGGATCGATACAATAACAGCAGCTACGGGTACCATTCTGTCAACAATGAGCCGCCTGACTGAAGACCGAACACAATTTAGGATAGCTATCCAGAGGGTCGCCATGAGTCGACTCCGACTTGACGGCACTTAACAACAACAACAACAACACAGCTCTCAGAAGAATTCAGGGCAAGCTTTACTGGGTCTCTCTAATTAAGTAGCAGTGAAAAGCTGATCATGGTAACTCACCTTTTGATTCAGTGGAAGGATCTTTGAATTTCTAATTAGGCAAAGTCAGCACCTGCTTAAGAGTGCTGTGATGAAAGGGGCTCCTCCTGTTCTATTGATCAACCTTATTGCTCAAGCACGTTTAGTCTGAGTGTCAGTATCCTGTTAAATCCATCCCCCTTAAAGGACTAGAAGCATTCATAGCACTAACTGAATCACCATTAAAGGGGATTGTCTATCTGATAGGTTGCTGGTGCACAGATTAAATGGTGCTCAAGAGGCAAGACTGGGGGAGGGGGGGGGGAGAGGTGCCTTTTTTGAGTTGGAGCCTTTTGGCGAGTGTTTACTCTTCCTAATTAGAAATATGGGCATGGTTCCACAATAAAAGATTATAATTTATTAGCAGACATTTGTAGTGGTTCACGAATTCACCTCCCCAACCCCATCTGACCTAGGTATTTATTTATTTATTTATTTATTTATGTATATATTTCTATACCGCCCCTTCCAGCGATCAAGGGCGGTTTACAAGGAACATTTTAACAACTGTACACAGATGTATACATTTACATTGAACAATTAGATTTAACTATTTACAATGAACGGTTGAGTATAACTATTTACATTGAACAAAACTATAACTATTTACATTAAACAAAAGGTATTGTCTCTCTCTCTCCCCCCCTCCCTCCCCCTCACTGCACTACTTCCTTTCTCTACTCTCTTTCTCCCCCTTACCTCCTCTCCCCATCTTTGGTGTTATGCCTCTGTCTCTCACTCTCTTTCCTTCCTCACCAGCACTTTCTCTCCTATCCCTTTATTCCCCCCTCCTGGCACACTCCCTCCTCCCTCCATCCTGCTTATCCCTGGGATAAGTAGCATGGAACTGGCTACTATTGGGATTTGCCAGGTACTTGTGACCTGGATTGACCATTGTTGGAAACAGAAAACTGGGCTTGATGGACATTTGGTCTGACCCAGTATGGCATATCTTATATTCCTTTTTCCCTAGTACTCTTTCTCTCTCCTCTCCGCCCCCCCCCCCATCTCTATCTTGCTCATGGAAATCACTCTTTCCCTTTCTCTACCCCATGCAGTCTCTTTCTTCATTTTCCCAACATTCTCTCTCTTTCTTCCTTCTCCTCACCTGCAGCATACTGCCTTGTATAACTCTTGAGCCTCCATGGTATCTGGTGCAATCTCCCTCCATGGCATTAACACTTCAGCTGTCATGGTGTCCACGACACTGCATATCTACTTTTCAACCCAAACAACCTGGAGGCAGTGGAGGATTGGTAAAGAAGTAGAACACATGGCTCAACGTGAAACTAAAACAGAAGCTACTACAGCCACCATTTTCCAATCAGTCACTTGTGTGTGAGCTTCAGAGGTTGAGCATAAGGTGAAGAACCTCTTCTCAGAGTTAAGAAACAGAGATCTCTGAGGAAGAAACTGCACTCATTCTGTCCTCCAAACCCACCACCTGTTCATCAGACCCTATCCCCACCCATCTCCTATGTTCCATCCCCCCCACCATTGCCCCCTCCATCACTCATATCCTCAACCTCTCACTCGCCGCTGCAACTGTCCCCGTTGACTTCAAACATGCTGTTGTCACACCCCTCCTCAAGAAACCCTCACTTGATCCAACATGCCCTTCTAACTATAGACCCAGCTCCCTTCTTCCCTTCATATCCAAACTACTAGAACGAGCAGTCCACCGCCGCTGCCTCGACTTCCTCACCTCGCAGGCCCTCCTCGACCCACTTCAATCCGGCTTCCGTCCCCTACCCTGCACTGAAACGGCACTCACAAAAGTCACAAATGACCTCTTCCTGGCTAAATCCAAGGGCCTCTATTCTATCCTCATCCTTCTTGACCTTTCTGCTGCCTTTGACACCGTTGACCACGACCTTCTCCTCATCACCCTCTCCTCGCTTGTCTTCAAGCTATCCGTGTTCTCCTCCAACCTCTCCCATCGTTCATTCAGCGTATGCTCTGGTGGCTCCTCCTCCTCCCCTACCCTGCTCCATGTAGGTGTACCCCAGGGATCTGTCTTGGGCCCCCTCCTCTTCTCTCTTTATACCCAAGGCCTTGGTGCGCTTATCTCCTCCCATGTCTTTCAGTACCATCTCTATGCCGATAACTCACAAATCTACCTTTCTACGCCTAATATTTCTCCAGCAACCCAGTCCAAGATCTCTGCCTGTCTTTCGGACATCGCTGCCTGGATGTCTCATCGACGATTGAAATTGAACATGGCCAAGACTGAACTCCTTGTCTTTCCACCTAACTCCTCCCCCCCACTTCCCCCTCTCTCAATCCATGTGGATGGGTCTACTATCCTTCCTTTTCCCTCGGCCTGCAATATAGGGGTTATCTTTGACACTTCTCTCTCCTTCTCCGCTCATATCCAGCTTGTAGCTAAGACCTGCTGCTTCTTTCTCTACAACATCAGCAAAATCCGCCCCTTCCTCTCCGAACACACTACCAAAACGCTTATCCACTCCTTAATCTCCTCTCGCCTCGATTACTGCAACCTACTCCTCGCTGGTCTTCCCGTGAGCCACCTCCTTCCCCTTCAATCTATACAAAATCACGCTGCTCGACTAATCTTCTGCCAGCCTCGCCATGCCCATATTACTCCTCTTCTCAAGTCGCTTCACTGGCTCCCTGTCCAGTTCCGCATCCAATTCAAGCTTCTCCTGCTGACCTATAAATGCATTCGCTCTATGGCCCTTCAATACCTCTTATCCCTTATCTCTCCCTATGTCCCCTCTCGAAATTTGCGTTCCACTAACAAATTACTTCTATCAATGCCTTTCACCCGCACCGCGAACTCCCGACTGCGCTCCTTTCACCTTGCTGCACCTTACGCCTGGAACAGCCTACCTGCGTCTGTGCGCCAGGCATCCTCCCTGGCCCTCTTCAAATCCAGGTTGAAAACCCACCTCTTCACCGTTGCTTTCAGATCCCGACTTCTTCCTCATCTCACCCTAACCCCCATCAACGTTTATGACCAAACTACAGACCAAATTGTACCACACCGTACCTTGTGCAGAACTGATTAATGCCCTGTACTGTTTTAACTAATGTACTGTTCTAACTAGATTGTAAGCGCCGATGAGCATGACTCTGACGAGCAGGGACTGTCTTGTATGTTGGCTACCTCTTGTAGGTTAGCTGTGCAGCGCTGCGTGCGTGGCGCTTTATAAGTGCTAAATAGTAGTAGTAGTACGGCAGTCTGTCATTCTTTTAGTGCACTGTTGTGAATACACTGGGCACTGTGTCGAGTGCTAGATGCAGTAACAGTTGAGCTTTAATCTTAGCTTGCAGTTCTGATACAGTTTATCAGCAGGGCAGCTATGAGCAGACAGACTATGGCTCTGTAAGTGCATATGCTGGCAAATAGTGCATACCTATAAGAACATAAGATAGGCCAAAGGTCCATCAAGCCCAGTATCCTGTTTACAGCAGTGACCAGTCCAGGTCACAAGCATCTGTCAGGCTCCTAAAGATAGAAATATCCATGTTGCTTATCCCAGGGGTAAGCAGTGGATTTCCCCAATCCACTTTAATAATGGTTTTGGGACTTTTCCTCCAGGAACTTGTCCAAGCTTCTTTTAAAACCAACTCCCCAATAATCAATTGTTTCGGAGCGGTAGCTGATTGGCTGCTGACACAAAACCTTCGGATCAATCATAGTAAAACTGATGTCCTTTTTGTTACGAAGAACCGTAAATTCACACCCCCCCCCCATCGCTACTTGTCAACAATGTAGAATTGAAGTCCAAACCTACAATCATATATCTTGGCATCACATTGGACCAGCACCTAGATATGACCACACATGTGAAGAACGTTACAAAGTCTATATATCACAAGATCAAAACATTACGTCACCTCCGCCCCCTACTGGAATCCAATGACTACCGGACAACCTTTCAGGCATTAGTCCTCCCACACCTGGACTTTGCGAACATCGTCCTCCACGGCCTGCCTCAATCAACTTTAAATCCGCTCCGCCTGGCTATGAATGCCGCCGCAAGAGTTCTCTCTGGATCATCAAGAACTGACCACATAACACCAATCATGAAAAATCTGCATTGGCTGCCGTTACACGCCAGACTCCAATATAAGTCATTAGTCCTTACTTTCAAAGCCCTGAATAACTACCCACCTACACCGATTAGCAAACTAATCCACAGCACCCTGGAAAACAGAGACAGGAGATCCACTTCAATGAACACCTTAATAGTCCCCAAGATGATGACGTCATGTACTAAGACCACTTCCAACAGGGCTTTCTCTATATTCGCTCCCCTAAATTGGAATGCCCTTCCACATGAAATCCGTGGCATCAAAAGCTTAATCCTATTCCGTAAAGCTCTGAAACACCACCTATTCACAATATGCTACCCTGACACCAACCCTGACACCCACACATCGGGTAAACTTCCCTCATGTCTCAGCTACCATAGCACCTTATTACAACCAGAAAATGGTTAGCCTATACTACTGCCCACCCACCACTTTTACGCCTATCCCTCCCACACAAAATGAAGATGATACCAAATTGGCTTAGAGTATTGGTGACAATACTAATTTAACCTGTAAATAGTTACCCTGTAAATAGTTACCCCGGTTATCCTATTTTTTTTTCCCTGTTCTATGTAAAACTCAATGTTGCTTGTATGCATTGTAGTATGTTTTGTTCGATGTACACCGCGCTGATTGTAATAGCGCGGTATAGAAGAAATGTTAAACAAACAAATAAATAAATAAATAAATAAACTACATTAGCAGCTTTTACTACATCCTCCAGCAAGGAATGCCAGCATTTGATTACACATTGAGTGCAAAAATATTTTCTCTTATTTGCCTTAAAAGTGCTTCATTGTAGTTTCAAGTCTTTCTACTTTTTGAAGGAGTAATTAACGAATTACATGTATGCCATTCACACACATTCCCAGAGAGTTTGGCTGGAGTAGCAATACAGTTGCAATATACATGCATATTTTATGAAATACATCAGTTCCACATAGGACAACTACAGAAAATATCTAATTCAGAAAAAAATAGACCATCAAATTCATAAAGAGTACTTGTGGATTGGCAAGCCTCCAAAGCCACATTTTGAGTTACCTTTTAAATTGTCTCAGGATGTTTCTTTATTATGTAGGCAGGAAGAGAATTTAGAAAATGTCTTGCGTTCCAGGAATTTACGGCTGTTAAATTTCCCTAAGACCCACTACTTATCTCCTTCTATTCTTTTTTATAAATACCTGAAAGAGGTTTTGCTATTTTCCAATGCTGAAGAGATGGGTTTGTCAAAAATTTACTATTTACCTTCAGGTAAAGTGATTCCTGTTAATGCGGGTAATGGTAATGGTGCTGCAGCTATGTGTTATGACAAGGTTGTTTCCTCTACTTTGGATATCTCCGGGTTTCTGGAGTCTTCCAAAGATGATATCGCAACACGAGCTACATTATTAGTTACTTTTATTTCGGAACTGGATAAGGAGAAAGTTTTACGTGCCTATTTTAAAAAAAAGGATGAAAAGTACTGTGGTCAATTGATACAAATATTTCCTGATGTCTCCAGAGCCACCCAGATCCGCCGGAAAGCCTTTTTGGAGGTACGTCCGTGGGTCTTGGCTCTGGGGGCTTTATTTTACTTGAAGTTCCCCTGTAAATGCCATGTAGTATTTCAGGGGAAACGTTATATTTTTTTTGCTGTTGAACAACTGTTAGACTTTTTGAAAGGCAAGGCTTGATTCATGGATTGGTCTTCTTTAGTTGTATCTTAGGTCTCCTGATTAGTTAAAAGGAAATTATTATTTTTTTTTGTTCAGGAACTAGTGTTGGGTGTTATAAGTGTTCTTTTGGATCTAGAAAATGATTCACCTCCTTAATGTGGACTTGTTCTAGGGTTTAGTGATATATATTGCTTTGTATTATTATGTACTTGTTTGAGTATTTACTCCTGTGATTTTCTTTGTAAATGAAAAAAAAAAAAAAAAAAAGAGTACTTGTGGAAGCTTTTCCATCTTTGTGCAGTCATAATGTCATCATCGATCCAATAAAATTCAAGGTTTCAAGTTCAGTAGTACAAATTACTTATCTGAAAAACCCCAAGTGCTTGCTTTTCCTTGAATTATTGTTAGTTAATTATTTTTTTTTTTAGCACCATCAAGTCAATGCTGACTCCTGGTGACCCAGCAGCCCCTGGGCATTCTTGGCAAGGTATGACCAGAAGTAGATTGCCAGACCTTTTCTTCTGAGGCAATGGAGCATAAATTGACTTCCCAAAGTCACAATTCATGCTAGTGGGATCTGAACCCTGATCTACTGGGTTCTAGGCTGTTGTTCTAAACACTAGGCCACTCTTTATCATTATTTCATACTTAATATACTGCACCTTTACACAAGTATTAGGGCAGTTTACAATAACAATTATAGCAGCAAAAGAAATAGAAAAGAACTCCATTTATCGATAGGAGAGGCAAACCCAATCATACAGGGCAGAGAGAAGGGAGGGGAGAAGAAGCAGGAGAGGACAGGAACCTAGGAGCTAGGGAGAGTTTGAACACTAGTTGAAATAAGTGAATTTTGAGCTTACTTTTGAATTTTGGAAAAGATAGTTCCAGTCTGAGATCAGATGGAAGAGCTTCGAAAGGAAGAAGAATGCAGAGTTGCAGGTGGACTCAAGACAGGCTTGTGTGGTGGAGGGCAGGCGCAACCAGTTGAAGTGAATAGAATGAAGAAATTGGTATGGAGTGTAGAGGTGGAAAAGGTCTGAGAGATATACATGGGTGCTGGTGTGCAAGGCCTTACGAACCATGGTGAGCAACTTGAGCATCGCTAGCCCTCCAACCGCCCTGGTGAAGCTCCTGCCCTATCCGGGCAGTGGGAGCCTTTCCCCCACACACTCCTGCCCTATCCGGGCAGTGGGAGCCCTCCCTCCACACACTCCTGCCCTATCCGGGCAGTGGGAGCCTTCCCTCCACACACTCCTGCCCTATCCGGGCAGTGGGAGGCTCACACGCACGCAGGCAGAACCGCATAAAAGCGGCGTCCCTACTTCGTGGGAGCCGCTGAGCATCGCTAGCCCTCCAACCGCCCTGGTGAAGCTCCTGCCCTATCCGGGCAGTGGGAGCCTTTCCCCACACACTCCTGCCCTATCCGGGCAGTGGGAGCCCTCCCTCCACACACTCCTGCCCTATCCGGGCAGTGGGAGCCTTCCCTCCACACACTCCTGCCCTATCCGGGCAGTGGGAGCCCTCCCTCCACACACTCCTGCCCAATCCAGGCAGTGGGAGCCCTCCCTCCACACACTCCTGCCCAATCCGGGCAGTGGGAGCCCTCCCTCCACACACTCCTGCCCAATCCGGGCAGTGGGAGCCCTCCCTCCACACACTCCTGCCCAATCCGGGCAGTGGGAGGCTCACACGCACGCAGGCAGAACCGCATAAAAGCGGCGTCCCTACTTCGTGGGAGCCGCTGAGCATCGCTAGCCCTCCAACTGCCCTGGTGAAGCTCCTGCCCTATCCGGGCAGTGGGAGCCTTTCCCCCACACACTTCTGCCCTATCCGGGCAGTGGGAGCCCTCCCTCCACACACTCCTGCCCTATCCGGGCAGTGGGAGCCATCCCTCCACACACACCTGCCCAATCCGGGCAGTGGGAGCCCTCCCTCCACACACTCCTGCCCAATCCGGGCAGTGGGAGCCCTCCCTCCACACACTCCTGCCCAATCCGGGCAGTGGGAGCCCTCCCTCCACACACTCGTGCCCAATCCGGGCAGTGGGAGCCCTCCCTCCACACACTCCTGCCCAATCCGGGCAGTGGTAGGCTCACACGCACGCAGGCAGAACCGCATAAAAGCGGCTTCCCTACAGGGCGCGCCCGCGCCTTGCGGGCCCGCGCCTGAGGGCCTCGCCAGAGGGCCCTTTGGCGGTGGCCCTTAGGCGGTGGAGATTAGGCGCAGTTGAAACATCATCCACTCAACCGCAACAAGGCTGCAAGTATCAAGAAGCCTGACTCACATGACCAAAACTCCGATAACGGACAGAAAACGAAAGTGCAACAATCAAATGACTGACGGCTTGAGCTCCCCAGGCCGGGTCTGAGCTCGCCGGTCCCGACCACCACGCTCCACGAGATTCCCATAGCTGGACCAAAATTCGACATCAAGAGCTTTCAACTACAACGATATCACCCAGGTAAACAATTACTGGACTTATCTACCTCCTGATGCAAAAGACCACTGTGCAACCCTGGCCTAACCCCCCCCCCCCAAGTAGGAGCCAACATACCTCTGTATATATAATGTGTAAACTCCCCACTGTCACAAGCCCTGTTCTCCTCAAGCCAGCTGTTACATTGTAAACCCCTACCAACTCTAAAGGCTACTACTGTTTATTTAGAGCTAAATGAAACAAAGTATCTCTAACCAGCAAGTTGTTACAATAACCTTCTTGCAATAACCTTAAGACTGTATCGCACAATACTGTATCTGTTTATACTGAATGATAGGTAACGATAGGACTGTATCGCACAATACTGTATCTGTTTATACTGAGTGATAAGGAACGTTAGGACTGTATCCCTATTTTGTTAAAGTAATAAGAAACGCTGTACCCCAACCCATCTATCCCTGCTAGACTGTTGGTACCCAACAACTATCTTGCCGGCCTACACTAACTCATCTCTAGGCCAGCTGCCTTGACTTCACCCCACACTGCGCCACTTGAATCCAAAATCCAAGTATTTCTGGCAGACATAAAATGGAGCCTGCTCACACCTTCCTGATTTTGTGCATGTGTATACTAACATCTTCATATAGAACCATCCCACACTCACAATACTGCTTTCCTCTACTATATACACCAATCTACCTTCTCCACCCCCCCTCCATTACCCATCCTGCATCAATACAACTTAAATCCTATCACCACCACACAAACACCAAGTAAATTACCCCAACGACACACCCATATCAAAGGGAACAAATCTCAAAGAACACTATTGGATCTCAAATACAACTCACACGAACCACACACCAAGAACATCACACATGTAACATTATCCTTATTAATGCTAGGTCAATAAGGAATAAAACGCATATTATCCACAACATTCTAACTGACGAACAACCAGATATCCTATGCATAACAGAAACATGGCTCACTGACTCAGACTCTGCAACAATGAACCAAATACAGAAGCCCGGATGCCAACTATACAACTGCCCACGCATCAACAGAAGAGGAGGCGGAGTCCTTATAGCAGCCAAAACCAGCCTTCAACTCACAACCACATCTACGGTCACAAATCCAGATCTTGACCTACTTAAAGTCGAGAGAATGGCATTATCCATCTGCCTAATCTATCGACCTCCCTCACCACAGCACGAAACACTAGCCACAGCACTAGAAACCATCACATCCACACAAAGCAAAAAATTCCAGATCATCCTCGGAGATTTGAACCTAGCATCAATTCCTCCGTCCCACACGGACTCCTTCTATGAAGCCATCGACCAATTGGGTTTCCAACAAATAATAAGCAACCCCACACACGATAGAGGAAACATCCTAGATATGATTTTCATACCCAGAAATCCACAACAAAGCAATGAACCACCTATAATAAACATAACTCAAGTACCATGGTCAGACCACCACCAAATCAACTGTAAACTTAAACTACAGTGCCAACCCAAAAACTCAAAGGAGATGAGAATGACCAACCCCATTAGGAAATTCAGCAAACTCAACGAGGAACACCTCATAAGCACCATTGCATCCCACATAAACCTAGAGTCCACAGACCTAGACGAACTAACTAACAGATGGAACACACACATCCAAAATACATCTAACCCAACTCTGAATAACACATCAAACCCACATAAGATCATCTCGGAACCCTGGTACACAGGAACTCTAATAAAATCATAAAGGGAGCTCCGTAAAATAGATAGAACATGGAGACAAACCTAATCCTCAAATCTCAAAACTATATACATGGCCAAGCTCGCAAAATAAAAAGACGACGTGAACAATGCAAAAAAATTACATCACACCAACATCCTAAACAAGGCAATCAATCGCCCACGAGAGTTATTTGAACTAGTCAAATCACTAACCAAAACCGACCAAAATGCCAACCTCAACAAATCCATCAAGGTCCAAACACTGGCAAACCACTACGCGACCAAACTGACGGCCCCTGGTCCTCCACCCCCCCCCCCACCAACACCACAAATCAGAAGTGAGAACAACACAACGCAAAACCAGTTATGGGAGCACTTCCACAAAATAGGAACCAAGCAAATCACAGCCATTGTCACAAGCCTGAAAAGCACCACCTCCCCACTAGATCCCTGTCCTGCATCCTGGATCAAGGCAGTGAAACAAGACATAGCACCTCACATAGCACACATAGTTAACCTATCCCTACAACAAGGAATCATGCCCTCAGAACTAAAGAAATCAGTCATTAGACCGATCCTAAAAAACACTACACTCAACGGAGAAGACCCAGCCTCCTACCGTCCCATATCAAGTATCTCATTCCTGGCAAAGATCATAGAAAAAACGGTCCTTCTACAACTCCAAGACCATCTGACTGACAGTGCTCCTCTTGATGACCAGCAATATGGCTTCAGGCAACATCATGGAGTTGAAACCCTGTTACTAGTTCTACTTAACAACCTCCTAAAGGGCCTTGAAAACAAAAAGAAATGTACATTCTTGTATTCATTGACATCTCAGCTGCCTTTGATACAGTTAATCATGGGACCCTCATAAATAGGATAAAATCAATAGGAATAACAGGAACCCCACTAAAATGGTTCTCATCCTACATCTCAAATCGAACACAACAGGTTCAATTCAACGGAGAAAAAGCAGAATCTTTCTCACAAACACAGGGAATCCCCCAAGGCTCTGCTCTCTCAGCACTTCTGTTTAACATATATATGCAGCCACTATGCAAAATTTTCTCACGGCACGAAATTAATTACCACATCTATGCCGATGATATCATGCTATACACACAACTAGACACTAAAAACCCAGACTACAACCCACTGGAGACATGTATCGGAGAGATGCAAGACTGGTTACAACAAAGTAGTATGTCAATTAATCACAAAAAACCGAAGTAATGTATATCTCCAAAGAACCGAATTTTGACCCTCCCACATCAATAACACTATGTAACAACACTTACCAAACAAAAAAAGAAATAAAGTATCTAGGAGTCACATTTGACTGTGACCTAAAGATGGAAAAACACCTCCGAAAGACCAACAGAGCAGTTTTCCACAAGCTTAGAGTGCTCCAACCCATTCGGAATATTATTGATCCCCAAGACTTCAGAACAGTGGCCCAAGCACTCATCATGCCACATTTTGACTACTGCAACGCCATCCTACAAGGTTTACCTAAAAAAAACCTAAACATATTACAAATGGCACAAAATGTAGCTGCCAGGGTCATAATGAAGAAAAATCTAAGTGACCACATCACACCAGTACTAATTCAATTACACTGGCTACCCATAACAGCTCGCACAAAATACAAAATACTAACAACCACCTTCAAACTCATCCACAACTTAGCACCTTCCTTCCTCAACAACCTAGTAAGATTGCAACCTCCTACCCGAAACAGAAGAACCCACAATTCCAACATCCTTCACACTCCAACAGATATAAGATCTGCCAAAGCTAACACCAGCCACAGGGCTTTCTCATATGTGGCGCCAACACTGTGGAACCAACTCCCACCAGAACTACGAGCTAACAATGACCTTCTAGACTTCAGAAAGAAACTCAAAACGCACATTTTCCAATCACATTTCAACCTGAACTAAACCCACAGATGGAGCAGCCCCTGACCACTGTGTCCAAGAAGATTATCCTGTATATATGTATTTATGTATATATGTAAATGAACTCCCCCATAGCTAAGAAGTGTTAACTCTGTATGATGTGCTTTTCTGACAATCTGTATGTAAACAAAATTTGTACCTGCCTTGATTCGGCAGTTTCACAATAGTAATCCTACCCGCTTCTGATCGCTGGAAGGAGCGG
The DNA here is from genome assembly GCA_033557465.1 of Ichthyophis bannanicus. Taxonomy (NCBI): domain Eukaryota; kingdom Metazoa; phylum Chordata; class Amphibia; order Gymnophiona; family Ichthyophiidae; genus Ichthyophis; species Ichthyophis bannanicus. The sequence goes on along the minus strand of CM066049.1, from coordinate 72,189,467 downwards.
GCTACAAATGCTTGCTAAATAAATAAATAAATAAATAAATAGTATATGAAATCTGAAGGGAAGCCAGTGAAGTTACATGAGGAGGGGGTGATATGATCAGTGCAGAAAGCATAGGTGATCATGTGAGCAGTCGTATTATGAAGAAGCTGGAGACGATGTATCTGATATTGGGGGAGACCTGCAAACACCACCTTACAATAGTCTATTTGAGAGATAACGAAGGAATGAAGAAGGGTGGTTAGTGAAGAGAGGATCAAGAATAGGCAGACAGCCTGGATTTGGTAGAGGGAATAGTATGAGCGTTGGATGAGATGAGAGAGATGATCCCAAAAAGTGAGAGAGGTCAAGAGTAACTCCTAGATACCAAAGAGAAGAGACTAGCAGAATAGGGGTGCCAAGGAGAATGGGAGTCAGTGAGGGAAGAGGGCTACCAGCAGTAAACCAGATAGTGGCAGTCTTAGTGAGGTTAAGGTGAAGAAAGTTAGAGGAAAGCCAGGAGGCGACCTATAAGAGGCAGGTCCCTCCATGTCAGCCCCCTCCTCACCCTCCTTCCCTCCCTCCCTCATGTCAGCCCTGTTGCAGGTTGCCTGCCCCCTCCTCCCCTCTCCCTGTCTGCCTGCTACTGCCCTGTTCTTCTGCAGTCGCGGGTTGAGAACCGCTGCTCTATGAGCAGGGACTGTCTCTTACATGTCTGTGCAGCGCTGCGTATGACTTGTAGTGCTATACAAATGCTCAGTACTAGTAGTAGTAGGTAAGAGAGATGAAGGCAAAGTCCAGGGTGGTACCACGGATACTGATTAGGTTTGGGAGGGTTACTGATGGGGGGGAACAAGAGCCAGTTGCTCGAGGGCAGCAGTAAGGGCAGAATTCCATGTGAGAACCTGGGTGTCAGAGGAGAGGGAGGCAAAATCACGAGGGAGAAGCATCTTGGAGGGTGGGAAATGTTCTGAGGTGGTGGATGTGATGCATCGAGAAAGACAGGATGGGTCAACAGAGTTGGATTGTGAATAGACGGGGGGGGGGGGGGTGACAGAGGATACTTGTAGGTAGAAGAGAAGCAGAGATGATCAGTCTAAGGGAGTGGAGTAGTGACAAGTGAGAGAAGATAGGAGGGAGAGTCAGAAGGTGTCAGGATAAGATCAAAGGTGTGACCAGAGGCACAAGTGGGCCAGTGAATATGCTTTGAGAGAGACGGGTCCTTGAGCTGAGTGAGGAAAATCTTGTCACGGGGTTTCGTGGGAAGATCAAAATGGATATTAAAATCCCCAAGGAAGATAAGATGAGAGTGCTGGAGGAAGATCTCAGAAAGGATGAGAATCAGCGAGTCCCAGAGGTGTGGGCAGAGGGAAGGGGGAGAGTAGATAAGCAGAAAGTGAAGGGGAGGAGAAGAGTCTAATCAAAGAAGGAGCGATGCTGGATAGTGGAGCACATAGGAGTGGATTGAAGATATAGATAGCAGTAGGGAGGTTTGGACCAAGGCAGCCACTCCCTCCCTTACTACAGCCTGAACGTGGCGTGGAGAAGGTACCATAACCTGGAGGGATGCAGCAGTTGAGGAGAGGTTCCCTCACCACCCTTTAGCTAAGTTTCAGTGATGAATAAGGCATCTAGATTATGCTTAATTAGGTCCTGGACCAAAGGGTCTTAGACCCAATAGATCTACAATTGATCAAGGCTAGATGAAGGAACAGTAGAGAGTAGGTCCCTCATGCAGGAACAGATGGGGGATAGGACAAGCAGAGAACCAGATTATTCAGAAAGCGTGAGGAGGAGACAGAAAGGGGAGATGACCAATGGGAGGGCTGCTAGCCCCAGTGCATGGGAATGGCAGACATGATGGAGATGCAAATAAGCAAAGCTAAGAGACAGTAAAGCTGAGCAAGCTTACTGGATAAAGAATTCCCAAGACAAAATGACCAGTAATGTGATACTACCAAGGAAGGATTCTCTGAAGCCACCCCAAGGAGATTGCCCAAGGAGTGCATCCTGCTCCTGGAGTGTGCTCCTTAGGTGCGGAAATAGTCCAGGATTACCTTGGCGATGCAGCTGATGCATCACTTCCAGGGGGCAGGGACAGTAAAATTAATGTACTGGTAAATTTTTACTGGTGTTTAAATAGAGACTACAAGGAAGACTGCAAGGTGCTCACCCTAGCCATCCTCTGCCCCTAACCTGCCTATTTACCAACCCAACAGATGCAACACAGTTAGTTTGGAAATTGGGCCATGCTAACTATGCTGGCCCCATGTTGTTACCATGAGTCACACATGAGATTAGCACGTGCCGTAACCCGTGTTAACCATTTAGCATACCTTAGTAAAAGGGTCGCTTAAAGTGGCAAAATTGCTCAACAATGCACAGTTTTGTATAATAAAAACCATGTACTGTACTGCATGTTTTCTACAAAAGAAAAATTACTTGTAGAAAAAGCAGGCAGAAATCTCCCCTAGGGTAATCAAGGGGCAATAATCTAAAACAACTACCTCTGTAGTTTCCTTGAATTACTGATACAAGTGCAGTAGGTGCAAAAGTACCTACAGGGTTTGTATAAATGTAAGTATTTTAATTATTGCCTATTAAAGAGGACCGGGGAAATCCACTACTTACCCAATGGACAAGCAGCATGGAATCTGTGTATCTTTTGGGAACCTGATAGGTGTGGTAGGCTATGGCCTATAATAGCCTGAAAATGTATGAGAGGCCTGTAAGCTAGGCCTGAGTCCCCACCCCCACCAGAGATTAATAGTGCTGAGAAAAACCAAGGATCTGTAAAAGTTTGAGAAAACTGCTTAACAAGAAGTTTTTTATGAATTCATAAATCCTTTATTATTCTCTTGTGTTCTGATGATAGAAATGTTTCAATAATTGCATTCCTAGAGCTAGAAATGACCTCGCAGTAGAACTGTATTAATACCTAGAAACTGTGCCATTGTTAGAACAATCCTAGAGGAGGGAACCGGGTGCTAGGCCCAGAGAGGGTCTCCGATTGGAGAAATGCAGGGGGCATTGGGACCAATAGAAAGTCTGCATGTATCAAACTGAAAAGAAATGTATAAAATGAATATGTTTCTGTAAGAACTTTGCTCAGTCCTTTTTGATGCTTGACTGTCTGAGCCTTGTGCACAATAAATTGGCTTGGACCCTGCAATTGACTCCTGGATTTATTCATTGTTTGCACTTCCCTGCTTCATATTCTTGGTGCGTTGGCCGGGAATGTGCGAGTAGTGAATGGTATTCAAATGAGTATTCCACGTATTTTGCGTCTAGGTTTGGCCCAGTTGGAACCGTGTCTGTCCGACCGCAGGGGAAACCTGAGGTGCCACCGGTCCTCTTGTATCGGGGAGGATTCTGCCTTGCCTCAGCGGACCACTGGGTCCAGCTGGCCAACACCTCCGAACCCGAGGGGAGTCAGGGATCCAACCCATGAACTGGTTTGGTATCGGGAACGGATCCGGTGAGTAGACATTTTCTTGTTTGATAGTCAGTGAGGCCTGGGGAAAAGTCTTGCATGAGTATGCGAGACTAATTTGGTATAGACTAACTGGGAAAGTCTTGCATAAGTGCGCAAAGACGAGAGAGCCTGATCACCTCTCATAAGGGCGGTCCTAGTACGCTCCGCATAAGGGTTAGTGGAGCCGAAGCCACCGACCCTTTGGGTTGAGTTAGTCAGTAAAACCTTGGGCATTTGAAAAATAATTTTTTGTTGCTGGCATGGCTGTCTGTGTGACTGGGAGGTGTTGAAATATAGACCAAGTGAGAGCGGACTCCTGAGTAGCGCAGTTCCTGGCCGGGCAACCGCACCCAGGTTGCGAAAAGGAGGAAGCGTGTGGTGTTTGTCCCCCCCATTGTTCTGTGGGCTGTACGGATCCCTTACCTGCAGCCATACTACCTACCCTTACTGTCTGTTGTCGTATATGTCATTATGATTATGGGAGGGGCGGAGTCTACGCAAACTCCGTTGGAATGTATGATCAAGAATTTCCGTAAGGGATTTTCCGGAGACTACAGAGTAAGAATGTCTCCGTCTCGATTAGAAATGCTCTGTGAAAGGGAGTGGCCAGTGCTAGCTACTTCATGGCCCCGTGAGGGCACCTTTGATGTGGGACTAGTCTCCCGTGTTCATCAGATTGTACAAAAAATGTTCCCTGATCAGTTCCCCTACATAGACTCCTGGCTGGGTATTTGTGAGAGGCAGCCCTTTTGGATGAAGCGTTGCTATGAGGAACAGTGTAGAATATTAGTTGCAACCACCAGGGGGACCTGGAAGTTTGAGGAGGGGAAGCCGCCTGTGTATTCCGCCTCAGAGTCCCCAGAAATCCTGGCCCGTTTACCCCAGTATCCATATAGGTTAGTTCCACCAGCTCCACCACCTGAAGCAGAACCTGATGAGGTAACCCAGCACTTACCGCTGCAGCAGCAAAAGAAGCCCACTTCCCCGAGTGATAGTCCCGAGTCTGGCCCAAGTATATCAGGGGGACCAGGGTCCTTCGATGATACTGGGAGTGGAGGCTCTCCTGCCAGTTCAGGGTCACCTGCCAAGGAAGCCTATACCCGGGAACCATATGATTTAAGAAGTGTAACCCCAAAGAAGAAGGAGAAAGCAGGGCGCCTAAAGCCATTGCGTCAAGTACCTGGTTTACCTATCCTAAATGAACAGGGCCAGATGGCGCCAGGACCAACCAGTCTAATCTACGTGCCTTTTTCCACTACTGATTTATTGAACTGGAAAACGCATTATGCGTCCTATACTGAAAAACCCCAAGAATTGACGGAGTTAATGTCTAGTATAATGCAAACTCATCAGCCCACCTGGACTGATTGCCGCCAGCTCCTGTCCACTCTCTTTACTACCGAGGAGCGAGCGTGAATTGTGCAAGCAGCCATCTGCTGGTTAGAAGAGAATCCCGTAGGGGGGGGAAATGAATCTCCCGCAAGCAGTCGCCGCGGCTTTCCCAAATGAAGATCCTAGATGGGATCCGAATGACGAAAGGGGGGCAGCGGCCCTAACTCGATTTCGCCAGGCCTTGTTGCAGGGCCTGAGGAAGGGAGGCCAGAGGGCCATGAATATCGGGAAGGTATCAGAAGTTATCCAGTGTCCGGATGAGAGCCCAGCGGCCTTTTATGAGCGGTTGTCTGAAGCCTATAGATTGTATACCGCATACGATCCAGCCGCTCAGGAAAATTTGCGTATGGTAAACGCAGCCTTTGTCAGTGAGTCCCAGAGAGATATAAAATGAAAGTTACAGAAACTGGATGGATTTGCGGGCATGAATACAGCCCAGTTAATGGAAGTTGCTCAGAAAGTGTTTGTGAATCGTGAAAATGAATGTAACAGAGAAAGTGAACGTAAGATGAAGAAGAAAGCAGATCTTCTTGCTGCCGCTTTAGTTGAACGACGTGAAGGAGGTTTTCCTAATCGAAGGAGCAGAGGACGTGGAAGGGGGTCGTGAAAATAATTGGACCCCGCTGGGTGCGAATCAGTGCGCCCATTGCAGAGAAGAAGGACATTGGAGAAGTGAATGCCCGCATCTTGACTCCACCCCCAGGAGGGGAGGAAGGAGTCCCTGGAGAACAGAAGGTCGATTTCAGAGTGGTGGAGGAATGACCCGAGCACAGTTCCAGTGAGAGAGGGAAGAAGTTATAGAGGGAGTGGCAGTTGCAACAGGCTATGACATGGATGAAGACTAGGCCAGATCGGGCTCCAAGTTCACCCTGGGTCTCCAGGAGCCTATGGTCAGTTTGAAAATAGGGGACCAATATATGGACTTTATGGTGGATACAGGAGCCGAACATTCAGTGGTGGCAAAGCCAGTGGCCGCTCTTTCCTCTCGATCTGTCACCATTATTGAGGCCACTGGGGCCAGGGTCACCAAGCCTTTCCTGCAGAACCGCATGTGTGAACTAGGAGGACAGAAAATAACGCACCAGTTCCTGTATATGCCTGATTGCCCTATTCCACTCTTGGGCCGAGATATGCTTGCCAAGCTTCAGGCACAAATATCTTTCGCTGAAGGAGGAGAAATGCAGATGACTGTAAAGCCTGCTGGATTGATGGTGCTGACTGTTCCCCGGGAAGAAGAATGGCGATTCTACAGTGTAGTCCCAACCAAATCAGCTAGTTCCTATATACCTCCCAAACGTTTAGCCCCGCCTGAAGTATGGGCAGAAGATAATCCACCTGGCCTAGCGAAGAACATAGCCCCTGTCATTGTCACCCTCAAGCCAGGAGTGGAACCAGTGCATGTGAAGCAGTATCCTCTTCCTCGACCAGCTATTGAAGGTATCCACTGCCATCTGATGAAACTACTGAAATATAGACAGTCACCTTGGAATACCCCCCTTCTCCCAGTCAAGAAACCTGGGACAGGGGATTACCGCCCAGTACAAGATCTGAGGCGGGTAAATGATGTAGTTGAAACTATATACCCAGTGGTACCAAATCCTTATACTCTCTTGGGACTGATCCCCGCTGAGGCTACTCATTTCACTGTCCTGGACCTGAAAGATGCCTTCTTCTGCATACGCCTGGCCCCCACCAGTCAACTTTTGTTTGCTTTTGAATGGCAAGACCCCACAACAGGGAGGCGGGGTCAACTTACCTGGACTTGATTACCCCAAGGATTTAAGAATTCACCTACTCTCTTCAGTGCTGCTTTAAATCAAGATCTCTCAAGCTACTCTGTGAACCCAGGACAAAGGGTTCTTCTTCAGTATGTGGATGACCTTCTCATAACCACAAATTCAGAAAGTGAATGTCTACAAGCCACCAGTGAACTCTTGCACCTTCTAAACAAGGCTGGATACAAAGTCTCAAGAGCCAAGGCACAATTATGTCAAATTGAAGTTAAATATTTAGGATTCCAATTGTCCAGCAGAATTTGACGCTTGGGACCGGAACGAAAAGAAGCTGTATGCAGTATTCCTACTCCAACCACCAGGAGGCAAGTGAAAGCCTTCTTGGGGGCTGCAGGGTACTGTCGTATATGGATCCCCAATTTCGCTCTGCTGGCAAAACCATTGTATCAAGTTACCAAAGGAATGGAAAAGTCTCCATTGGAGTGGAGACCTGAACAGGATGCAGCCTTTCGATCTCTAAAAACCACTCTGATGTCATCACCAGCTCTAGGTCTACCAGATGTCCAGAAACCATTCTGTCTCTATGTTCATGAGTCACAAGGAAATGCTCTAGGGGTGCTGACTCAATCTCTTGGATCTTGGCAACGGCCAGTAGCTTATTTGTCAAAACAGTTGGATGTGGTTGCAAAAGGTTGGCCCCCTTGTTTGAGAGCTGTTGCAGCTACAGCCCTTCTAGTGAGCGAAGCAGACAAGCTCACTCTGGGACAGACAGAATCTTCAAGTTACTGTACCACATTCTGTTCTGACCCTCATGGAACACAAAGGGAGTTTCTGGCTCACAAATTCACGAATGTTGAAGTATCAGAGTATGCTGTGTGAAAACCCCCAGATACAATTGAAGGTCAGTCAAGCTCTGAATCCTACTACGTTGCTTCCAGTTGGTCCTGGCCCCCCCGATCATGACTGTTTAGAAATTATGGACATTGTATTTTCAAGTCGCCCGGATTTGACTGATGTCCCTTTGGAGGACCCTGAACGGACTTTCTTTGTGGATGGAAGCAGTCTCGTCATCAATGGGCATCGTTGTGCCAGGTATGCAGTGGTGACCCTTGATCTGGTAGTTGAGTCCTCAGCTCTGGCCCCAGGAACTTCAGCACAGAAGGCTGAACTGATAGCTCTCACTAGAGCACTGACATTAGGAGAAGGGCTCCGTTTAAATGTGTACACAGATTCCAAGTATGCCTTCGCAACTTTGCATGCACATGGAGCCCTGTATAAAGAACGAGGGTTGATCACCTCAGGAGGGAAGTCCATAAGGTATGGGCCCAAGATATTGATATTATTAGACGCCGTGTGGGCCCCTAAGCAAGTCGCAGTCATGCACTGTCGAGGTCATCAAGCAGGAATAGGAGAAGTTGCCCGAGGGAATAGGTTTGCTGATGCCACTGCTCGAAAAGCAGCCACAACTGGATGAGTTTTGACCCAAGATACTTCGGTGCAGGCAGCCTTATTCCCTGTGCCCCTTAGCTCATGGGCCCCCCGATACACTACAAGAGTGTTAGATTACTTCTGTGAGAAGGAGGGGGGTGTCCTAACAGAAAAAGGTTGGATAGTGCTACCACCTCCAGAGGGTAGTGCACCTCCAGGTCCCACAGTAATCCCTGAAGCATTAGGACCGGCCTTTATTCATGCTTTTCATCAAGCCACACATGGGAAAACTGCCATGGAAAGAGCCCTAAAACCCCATTTCTGTATTTCACTATTAGGACCGCTGTCCGCCTCAGTGCCTCATCAATGTTTGACATGTGCTAAGAATAATGCTAAGCAGGGTCCCAATCCACCCCCAAGAGTTCAGTCAGTAGGAGTTACCCCTATGAGTGATATTCAGGTGGATTTTACTGAGATGCCACAAGCAAATGGATATCACTATCTGTTGGTCTTAGTTTGCACCTTTTCTGGGTGGGTAGAAGCTTTTCCCACCCGAACTGAAAAAGCCCGAGAAGTCACTAGAATTCTGCTCCATGAAATTATTCCCCGATTTGGAATACCATTGACTATGGGATCAGATAATGGACCCTCATTTGTGTCCCAAGTGACCCAACAATTAGCCCGAGCTCTGCAGATATGATGGAAGTTGCATACTGCCTATAGACCCCAGAGTTCAAGGAAAGTAGAACGTATGAATAGGACCCTGAAATCTCAGTTGTCCAAACTTTGTCAAGAAGCACACTTGAAGTGGCTCCAGGTTCTCCCTATAGCCCTTCTTAGGATACGTTCTGCTCCAACCAAGTCTTTAGGAGTTTCCCCTTTTGAGATTTTGTATGGGTGACCCCCACCCATTGTACAGGGAATAAAAGGGGATATGAAACAGATTGGATCTGAAATTACTAGACAAGAACTATTGGCTTTAAGTTCTGTTTTGCAGAGTCTTCACACCTGGGTACAAGATCGATTGCCCATCAATCTGACGGAACCTCTGCATCCCTTCAAGCCTGGAGTGTCAGTGTGGATCAAAGAGTGGAGAAAGACACCATTGGCACCGCATTGGAAGGGACCTTATGTTGTCATTCTATCAATCCCAACTGCAGTAAAAGTCGCAGAGCTTGAACCCTGGGATCCATCATAGTCGAGTAAAGCCGGCAGCCGCTCCTGAACTTGGTCAATGGACTTCAGTAGATGACCCTGAAACTCCATTGCGGCTTACATTGCGGAGACAACCAGCATTGTAAGAGTCTTTAGGATCTACAATCCTACCCCTGTCATGCAAGTGTGGCAGTCGATAGGTCTACATACAGCGGGAGCAGAAAAGAAGAAGAAAAGACTCTACAAGTTCATCAGTCTCAATATTTCAGTTAATCTCTAAAGACTGTAGTTATGATGTTCCTCTACTATTGTTTTATAGGGGCAGTAGCCCTGGGATCCCTGGAAAAGACTTTTGCCTTACCCCCTTGTGCAGCTTGTATAACTACCACCCGAACTGGGATAAAGATCACTCAGACTTTACTTTATCATTCCTACTATACTTGCACTGGTATAGTTAGCCGATGTGTGTATAATGGTACAGAATTAAATATCTGTACGAAGGGGAAGAGTAAAACCTGCTTCAACCCTTGGCAGAACCCCTCTTATTATGTACTGGAGTTGCGTTGGAATGATGAGGAGGGGGTCCTCATAAATGCCACACGTCAACTCTCCGATCCCACGAGACCCATTATCCTGAATTTTGATGCCTGCGATGTAATAAACAGAAATGCCTACTACAAGCGTGGGTCTTGGGAACAAGCTTACTACTATGATGATAAATATATGTGTCCTGAAGGAGCATACGGATGGGGACGGTGTACTGGAAAGCATTCCCCAACCGTCTACAGCAAGTCATCCAAAGATGCCTACTTCTGTCCAAAGTGGGAATGCGTGTATTATGCCACTTGGTCTGGTGGGCCCACTGGACGAGATGGAGATAATCGCAAAGCCAGCCTGGAAAGATTATCATTACCTGAGCCTCAGAAGTGCAAGAAAGGTGCCTGTAACCCTCTACAGCTCCTCATACTTAACCCTAGCCAGTGGAAGCAGGGGTTCAGATTTGGGTTACGTATAGCGGGAGGAGGCATAGATCCTGGAACTTTTATATATATACAGCTGAATACTAAGACCCATGTATCCGCACTTTATCGAATACATCACTCTTTTTATGAGGCCATGCAGGCGGAATTTGAAATCCATCACACCTCCCACAACTTGTTCATTGAACTCGCTGGGGCAGTAGCATCTAGTCTCCACATCTCTGATTGTTTCTTCTGTGGCGGAACTAAGATGGGAGACCAATGGCCTTGGAAGGCACAAGAAGTGAACTATTCCATTCCTTATAATCAGACTGCTTTACATAACACTACTAGTGAGTGGGTACTGGCTCACCCTATTGTTGGTAACTTGTGTTTTGCTCGTACAGGACCACAGTTTACTATGCTAGTCGGACAGCTGGTCTGTCTCAATCAGAGGTTTTACAACAGTACCACTAAGCAGATGTCCTGGTGGTCGGGAGTAAACACTCCAGAGCCCTCCAACCCTTTAGTCCTCTTTCCTACTCTTGCCAAAATCTGGACTAATCTGGCGTTCCATAGTACCTGACAAGCTCCACCCAGACTATATTGGATTTGTGGAACTCGAGCATATGCTAAGCTTCCTCACCATTGGGGAGGAGCATGTGTATTGGGAACTATACAACCTTCCTTCTTTCTTCTGCCCATTTCCCATGGAGAACAACTGAGTTTCCCTGTGTACAAGAGTCGACAGAAACGAGAGATCTTGAAAATAGGCCAATGGGACAAATGGGATGATGAGGAGTGGCCACCTGAGAGAATCATTTCATACTATGAACCCGCCACTTGGACACAAGATGGGACATGGGGATATCGCACTCCTGTATACATGATAAATTATATTATAGGCTTACAAACTGTTGTTGAAATAATAACAAATGAAACTAGTAAAGCACTAACTCTTTTAGCTAAGCAAAGTACACAAATGCGCACAGCTATTTATCAGAATCGTTTAGCTCTAGATTGTTAGCAGCTGAAGGTAGAGTATGTGGAAAATTGAATTTAACTAACTGTTTGCAGATTGACAATAATGGACAAGTTGTTGAAGATATAGCTACTCAAATGCGAAGACAAATATATGTGCCTATCCAGACCTGGCATGCGCTAAAGCTTGATGGGTGGTTTGGTTCAGCATTTTCATGGTTAGGTGGTCTGAAGACCCTTGTGTTTATGGTATTATTCATGTTAATTGTATGCTTGTTGCTCCCATGCCTATTACCCCTTTGCTTACGTATGATAACCTCATCGATAGCACTGTAGAACGGAAGGCAGCTATGAAAGTTTTAGCTATGTGGCAATATTACCCTATACCCCAAGATGATGCTGTTACACGAGTATAATATTTGATTTAATTCCCACCCTTTTTAACTTGCAGGTGAGAATAATCAAAGGGTGGAATGTGGTAGGCTATGGCCTATAATAGCCTGAAAACGTATGAGAGGCCTGTAAGCTAGGCCTGAGTCCCCACCCCCACCAGAGATTAATAGTGCTGAGAAAAACCAAGGATCTGTAAAAGTTTGAGAAAACTGCTTAACAAGAAGTTTTTTTATGAATTCATAAATCCTTTATTATTCTCTTGTGTTCTGATGATAGAAATGTTTCAATACTTGCATTCCTAGAGCTAGAAACGACCTCGCAGTAGAATTGTATCAATACCTAGAAACTGTGCCATTGTTAGAACAATCCTAGAGGAGGGAACCGGGTGCTAGGCCCAGAGAGGGTCTCTGATTGGACAAATGCAGGGGGCGTTGGGACCAATAGAAAGTCTGCATGTATCAAACCGAAAAGAAATGTATAAAATGAATATGTTTCTGTAAGAACTTTGCTCAGTCCTTTTTGATGCTTGACTGTCTGAGCCTTGTGCACAATAAATTGGCTTGGACCCTGCAATTGACTCCTGGATTTATTCATTGTTTGCACTTCCCTGCTTCAATAGGTACTTGGGATCTGGATTGGCTGCTGTTGGAAACAGGATACTGGGCTTGTTGGACCCTTAATCTAACCCAGTATGACATATCGTATGTTCTTGTGTTATTAGACACCTCAAAATAATCATTTTTTTATGATATTCAGAACTGATATGATTAATTCAAGCGTTCATGGCTTGCATACCCCGGATTTATCAAGTGATAACTTCATTTTCATGTTTACTTTGTTAGAGGGTTGTGTTTTACATATTTACACCCACAGGCACCCATAGGAGGAATTTTCCATCATCCCCAATCACCATGGCCCAAATCTTCCACCTCAGCCCTCTTCACCTTCATGAATTCTTGTGCTGCTCTGCAAAAGTAGCAACATCCCCAAAGTGAAACTTAAGTACAGACCCTGCCTTCCTTCATGCTTTAAGCCTCTGACAGGCTCTGCTGTGCACCTCCTCTCCTCAATGCACAAGTTTCTCATTACCATGGAGACCTATGTGAGAGGCGGAGCACAGCAGAGCTCTGTGCTCAAGCTTCACTTTGCAGATGTTGCTACTTCTGTGGCTGGTAATAAAAAAAAAAAAAGGTCTGGATGGAAACAGAGCCAGTGTTCTGCACATTAAAATTTGGCACTGGAGGCAGCGGCCTATGTTTCCTATGCCTAAATTTAGGCCTATTTTGTTGTGCAACAATACCTTGAGCCACTACTGAAAGAGGTGTAAACTTTAATCCAAAACCTCCTCTTCAATATGGTTAAGGTACTTTTGTTCACATTAAAAAGAGTAATTGATAGTGTTCAGTCCCAGTTAATGTGATCACTTTTAAAATTGTATAGCAAGTCTTTATCTACGCAGCATTGATAAACCACATGAACATTTCTTTAATGGTAGCCTGGAATCAACAGAACCATTCTGTAAAGCAGCAGATGCCTCTTGCATGGGACCTAACTCATTGCTCTTGGTATTCTTTATCTAGTTCAACATAGGCATGTTGCTGAAAGAGGCAATCAAAAGAGGACTATCCCTAGTCACCATTTTTCAAGCTTGAGTGATAATATTATATTCCTCTCCAGCAATACTATAACAATGCAAGGAAAAGAAATGGTGCATTTTCATAATAGAAAGCTTGCTCTCTCCACCATCATAAATCAACTACCAAATCTAAACCTACAGCGATAGGGCATCAGAATCATCTCTTAACAACTTCCAGAGGGACCACTATTCCATCAATGCTCCCGTCAAATGTTTCTCTTTATGATTAATATTTACCCTCTCACCCTCTTTCTTTATTAATCATCTGTCTTCATTCTTTTTCTTGTCCTCCTGACAAGAGAGGTGTTTGGGGAGCAGCAAGGGGACAGAGTGATATAACTGTAGATTGGTTGCAATGGGAAGAACCCACAATCAGGCACTTTCGGCACAGCATTCCGAGAAGAATTGTTATGTGCCAGCTGTAGAACAAACGGAGAATTAATCTTCTTCTTCTTACACTGGGGCACAGAAGGAAGCCCAGAGGGACATCTCATCATGAATAAAGAAAAGCCCGGCTTAGATGATGAAGTCTTGAAAAGCATAGTGAAAAATACTTGAAAACTTTTGTGTGTTTTTGAGCTGTCAAAATGGAATACAAATTATGGGGAAACAAATGTCTTTCCATGGTTCCATTATTTTCCTTTGGTGAGTTTATCATTTGAAAACCTGCGATTTGCAGAGAACCTCTTTTTGTTTGCTACTGTCCATCTGGCCTTAGTTTGGAACACAAATCATGCTACCATTGCTTTAGAAGGGCTGTACTCTTGAGTGCAACTCTGATTAAGTCTTATTTGGACTTGTTGTTTCTCCCATAAGTAAATCTGATTACCCTCTGGTAGCAAGAAAACTTAACTTCTGTCCAGATAGTTTACAGAGCTCATACTTGTCAGTTCTGTTTAATTCATTTGCATGGCCATTGGACAGTTATGGAGTAGCCCATATCATGTTCTGTGACTTATTCGTAACTTTCCTAAGGCAATAGAAATGTACAGCTATGGGTGTGAATACTGAAATGCTCAGCAAGACGATGTTGGGAAGATCAATGTTATACCCAACAGCTTCCGTAAATCATTATATATTTTGGAATATCTTTTGTCTGTCTGCAAAGTGCAGAATTTAGGGGAGTAGTTACCAATGTCTTAAGAGAATAGCACATGATTTTTGCCTCGTGTGTTAAAAGGGCAAAATCATGCATTATTTTACCATAACACATATTAGGATGCCACAATGTGTACTGAGTAATAATGAGATGAAAAGCATGGCAATGAGTGAAAACATCTCATTATTATGCAATTCAGTTAAGCAGTTTGCACTGAACTGCACAAGGTGCATTATTCCTGAAAAAAATCACACACACTATTTTTCCACCTTGGACCATCAGGCCACTAACATATGACCAGATGCTCCTTGGTACCATTATAAAGAGGCAGGTGCACGAAAAAAAAAGCACAATCTGAGGTCTTCTTCCTCTCCCCATCCCCCTTAGCAAAGACTCTCCTTCTAGAAGATACCTCCCACCTCCCATATAAAGTCCTCACTCCCAGAAAGACCTTCTAAGCCCCCATCGAAGAGCCTTCCATTCCTTGAGCCCCCAAATATGACTTTCCCATAGCATACTTCAGCTAACTTCGGTAGGTCTCTCTTTTATTTCAACAGCTACCAAAGCTCCACCATGGCACATGGCAGGGAAGAATCGTATTGCCAGAGCTGTTGCCCCCATTACAGCCTCTGCCTCTGTGCAGATAGAGATCCCTATGCCAGATTCCATGTGCAGGATGCCTGCATGCTGAAGCTTCCCCCCCAAAAATTGGAGGAACTGAGGGAATAGGTGGCGAAGCTAAGGAGCATTCAAGACAGTGAGTTGTACATTGATGAGATGCTTCTTGAAACATCCAAGCTCCCCAAAAGGGGTGAAGAGGGGAGCCAGCAGAATGATGAAAGCTGGACATGAATCACAAAGGGCTGCAGAATCACCAATCCAACTCCTCCAGCACTTGAATTGAAGAACCATTATGCAGCCCTAGAAGTGAAGGAGGTGTAAGCACCCTAGGAAAGGGAAGAACCAGAGCTCAAGCACACCAAAGTTGTAGAATAAGTGACCACAAGGAAGCGAAGGGTAGTGATGGTTGGTGACTTTCTTCTGAGGGATACTGAGGTGTCCATCTGCCAACTAGACTTGATGTCCAGAGAGGTGTGCTGTCTGCTAGGTGCCAAAATCTGAGATGCTACAGAGACTTTGCTGAGACTCATCAAGTCTACTGGCTATTACCCGATGTTGCTCATCCATGTCAGCACTAATGATACTGCCAGGTATCCCTGAGTGTATCAAAAGTGACTTCATGGCTCTGGGACAGAGGGTGAAGCAGATAGGTGTGCAGGTGGTGTCCTCTTCAATCCTCCCTATTGAGGGTAAAGGCAGAGGCAGAGAAGCTCGCATCCTGGAGATAAATGCATGGCTGCATGGATGTGTCATTAAGAGCATTTTGATTTCCTGGATCATGGGATGATGTTCCAAGGGCTTCAGAGCAGAGATGGCATCCATCTGTCCAAGAAGGGTCTATGAGTCTTCAGTAGCAGACTGACTAATCTACTAAAGAGGGCTTTAAACTAGATTCGTTGGGGATGGGTGAAGAAAATACCTCTAAAGAAATGGGTAAAAGGGGCAACATCTGGAAAGTGGTGTGTATAAATGCCTGTAGCATGGGGAATAAGATCCCAGATGTTTAGGCTTTAATGGAACAGGCTGACTTGGATTTGGTGGTGGTTACAGAGACATGGTTCTTGGACAACCATGACCGGGATATAACTATACCCGGCTATATGTTATTCAGAAAGGATGGGATAGGAAGAAGGGGAGGAGGAGTGGCACTATATGTAAAAAATAAAATTAATGCTATAGAATTACAGGGCTTAAAAGGGAGAGAGGAGGCACTGTGGGTAAAACTAGAAAGAGGGCATGAGAAATCAATTTAATAGAAGGCATACGCAGCATTGCTAGAAAAGGGGAAATGCTAATGATAGGTGATTTCAATATGCCGGATGTTGATTGGAAAATCTCTACTGCAGTGTCATCTAGAAGTAAGGAGATCTTGGATTCTTTACAGGGAGAACTATTCAGGCAACTGGTAACAGAACCCACACGTGAAGGGGCCATACTGGACATGGTGCTTACTAATGGTGAAATTATTTCTGTTGTTATAGTGCATCCAGTGATCACCAGATGGTGTGGTTCAGCACTAGGACTAGGGCTGATAAAATCCATTCAAAAGTGAGGGTCTTAGACTTTAGGAAAACTAACTTTGTGAAGATGGGCCAATACCTCAAGGAGTTGTTAGTGGGATGGGAACAGGTAGGGGATATAGAAAAACATGGGCAAAACTGAAAGGGGATATTTTAAGGGGAACCAACCTATTTGTTAGAAAGATAAATAAAGGTAAAAGGCAAAGGAGGCCGCTATGTTTCTCAAAAGAAGTAGCTGAAAAGGTGAAGAAGAAAAGGGAGGCTTCATGAAATACAAGAGATCACAGAGAGAGGAAGGCAGGCATTTATATTTGGAAAAACTTAGAGAAGTTAGCAAAGTAGTCAGGAAAGGAAAGATACTAAAAGAAGAAGAAATAGTCCATGCAATAAAATGGGGGATAAGACATTTTTCAGATATATTAATGAGAAGAGGAAGGGCAAAAGTGGTATTGTCAGACTCAAGGTTGAAGGGGAAGAATATGTAGAAGCTGATGAGGATAAAGCAGTATTGCTTAACAAATATTTCTGTTCTGTTTTCACAGATGAAGGGCCAGGAGCAGGACCTCAGAAAATACCCACAAATAGGAAATGAAGCAACGGGATCTTGAATGATTTTCAGAAGACTGTGTTCGGGAGGAACTAGCTAAACTAAAAGTAGGCAAAGCAATGGGACCAGATAGGATACATCTGAGAATACTGAAGGAACTTGGGGATGTTCTAGTAGCTCCACTGACTGACCTTTTCAATGCCTCTTTGGAGATGGTAGTGGTGCCAAAGGACTGGAGGGAGACACATGTGGTCCCTTTAGACAAAAGCGAAAGTAAGGATGTGGTTGAAAACTACAGGCCAGTTAGTCTAACAGTTGTGATGAGTATATTATTGGAAACACTGCTCAAGGAGAAAATCATGATGTTTCTGGAGTCCAGCAGATTACAAGATTGGAGGCAGCATGGATACACCAGAGGCAGGTCTTGTCAGTCAAATCTGATTGATTTTTTTGACTGGGTGACCAGGGAGTTGAACTGAGGGAGACACCTAGATATAGTATACTTGGATTTCAGTAAAGCCTTTGAAACAGTTCCATATAGGTGACTTAACAACAAACTGATGGACCTACTGATTGGGTTAGAAATTGGTTGAGGGAGAGGCAACAAAGGGTACAGGTAAATGGAGCTCACTCTGAGGAAAGGGAGGTTACCAGTGGTATTCCACAGGGATCTGTCCTTGGTCCGATTCTTTTTAACATCTTTGTTAGTGATATTGTGGAAGGGCTGTCAGGTAAGATTTGTCTCTTTGTGGATGATACTAAAATCTGCAATAGACTAGACACCTAGGAAGAAGTAGATACCATGGGGAAGGATCTAGCTAAGCTTGAAGAATGGTCTAGAATTTGACAGTTGAAATTTAATACTAAAAAATGCAGGGTTATGCATTTGGACTGCAAAAATCCAAGGGAGCAGTACAGTGTAGAGGAGGGGGAAGTATTTCTGTCCACAAAAGAGCAGGACCCGGGCGTGGTTGTGTCTGACAATCTTAAAGTAGCTAAACAGGTAGAAAAGGCAACAACAAAAGCTAGAAGGATGCTTGGGTGCATAGGGAGAGGAATGGGTAGCAGAATAAAGGAGGTGATAGTGCCTCTGTATAAGTCTTTGATGCAACCTCATTTGGAGCATTTTGTGCAGTACTGGAGACCGCACCTTCAGAAGGATATAAACAGGTTGGAGTCGGTGCAGAGGGTGGCTACTAAAATGGTTAGTGGTGTTCATTATAAAAGCATAGGAGGACAGACTTAAGGATCTTTATATGTATACTTCAGAGGAAAGGTGGGTTAGAGGAAATATGATAGAGATGTTTAAATATCTCCATGGCACAAATGCTCAGGAGGAGAGCCTCATTTAATGGGAAGCAAGCTCTGCTACAAGGGGACATAGGATGAGGGTGAAAGGGGATATACTCAGCAGTAATATGCGGAAATACTTCTTTATGGAAAAGGTGGTAGATGCATGGAATAGCCTCCCAGTGGAGGTGCTAGAGATGAGGACAGTATTTGAATTCCAGAAAGCATTTTATTTATTTATTTATTTATTACAAGTTCTTATATACCGCACTATTCGGCATCAGCGCGGTTTACATTATAACATAAAGACCATAACCACAAGCTGTTTGGTTTACATCGAACAGGAGTACAAACTTGGAGAACCGGGGTAAACTATATACATGAGATAATTACATAGAACAGAATAGAGTCTTAGTAATATAAAGAACGGCATGGTGTGTTCATGAGTGGGTCACTTCCTCTGGTTCAATTGCTGGTAGGGTAGTATTGAAGGAAGAGGTGGTATTTGAGTGCTAAGTGCTAAGGCGCAAACGAGCGCTGAAGGCAGAGAAAGGCTCCCAGAGGGCGGAGGAAGACTCCCCAGGGGCGGAGAGAGAGGGTCAATGGGCGGAGAGTGGGAGGGGAGAGGCTCCCTGCACACTAACGCTGTGAAATCCGATGCTGAAAACTAACGCCAGTGAAACCCTGGCGTTAGAGCTGATTTAAAGGGAAAAGAAACCATTTCCGTCAGCAATGTACAGCAAAACCTGGGAAACCTATAAAAAGTGATAAGTGTGATACATGTGCACGGAACAAAAGGGCAGATAAACATTGAAAATGACCTGAACAAACTGGAAATAAACATAACCTAGCTGGGCAATAGTGATATCAATGGGAAACATGAAAAAACACTACCAAGAAAGCTCCAAAAAAAAAGATATGAATTTTGAAAGGGTCTATGCTCTGTCCCCATACAAGGTGAATGAGCCCACAGTGAAATTGCGCTGATCAGGGTTTTCCTCTCCATTGGACAGGTTTCCTATGGTGTGCACATGTTCCACAACAGCAGGGCGGGCATGTCGGAATGGGCAACTGGACAGATGCTGGAAAAGGGGACACAGAGGGCTGCAGGCGGCACATGCTGTGGTGCAGCTGGGCCACAGTGCGGACTAGGGTAATGCCTAGCTGCCCATAGGAATGCTGAAACAGTAGAGCAGCCAGACAGCAACTGCTGAGGGCTCAACATGGGCAAGAGTGTGCTTCCCACAGTATCACAGGGAATAGTACCCAGCAGGTACCCCCAATGGCACGGAACATTGGCAGGCGGTGCTGGGGGAAAGCGTGGACATCTATGCAGGCACCCCTACCCCAGAACCCGCACCATAGGCAGCCGCCTACCCACACACTGGATGGCCTGAGACTGCGCAGCACCAGCACCACCAGCAGAAGGGCATGTCAGCATGGTGGCAGAGGGGTACTGGTGGTGGAGGGGGCAGTGGCAGCTGCCCAGAGCATACCATTGCCTAGCCCTGTTTAGGTGGGTGCTGTGCACTGCAACAGACAGGCTCTGTCTGACAAACAGTCATGGTATCTCCAGGGAATGCACTACCTCTGTGGCAACATGGTGGTGCAGTGAACACAGCCAGTATGTTCAGGAGCAGAAAGTCAGAGGTTCAAGTCCCAGCTGTGGTTCCTGCCAACCCAGTCCCCATATTTTACCCACTACTAAAATGTGCTAATACAGACAGAACCTTTATTGCAGATAACAGAAACATGCCCAATAAACCTACATTTTACCCTACAGAGCACAGACACCATAAACATGCACATTACCTAGAGCAGAGTCTCCCAAATGCAGTCCTGGAGGGCCAAACACCATTCAGGTTCCATGCTGCCTCTAATAAACACAGCTGTGCTGCATGTCTATGCACCGCCCCCATGGTATGCAGATGTATCTCATGCATATTCATTAGGGACAGCATGAAAACCCGAACAGTGTTTGGCCCACCAGGAATGGAGTTGGGAACCTCTGCCCTAGAGCAGCGGTCAACAGGGGTAGACACACCCTCACCCACAGGCTCCATTGTCCAAAGCCTACTGGAGAGGCAGGATATTGGGCCCTGCGTGCATCTCCCAATACTAGCACTTGCATACCTTAGCAATGCCACCCTAAACCTGGGAATATTGTACACATCTATCAAACGGTTGCTATGATTACTGGCAGATAGCAATTCCTAAGTTAAGCACAATTTGCTGATTGAGCTGCATCATAGCAACCTTTCTGCTGTCTGTGGAGTGTGCTTCAGGTCTGATGTCTGACAGTGTTTACCACCCTGGGGAGTGACCCCAACAGTATTGCGTACCATAGCCATGCCTGCACTGTGCCCAGGACTGGTGCGGTGGCCAGGGCTGCCAAGAGCCTCTATATTTGCACAATGCTGGCATAGGTGTGGGAGCGTGTGTTTGTCTATCCAGTGTGTGGTGTCTGCCAACACCTTCCTCAGCTCACACTGTTGCCAGTGTAAGCCTGCCAATGAGGAGCAAGGTACCATGGTTATAGCCCGGACAGGGTGGCCTGGCCAGGATGCATCTGCACAGGGCATAGGGCAATGGCTGGGACATTGTAGTGCCCTGCCACCACCTGCACGGACAGGGTGGCCACAGCATATCCTGCTGGGAGGTCACTCTCACCCTGACTGAGCAGTGACCATGGCATGGCTAGGTTCCCCCATAGTGCGGTATAGTGTTTTTTTCATGTGATGTTTATGGTTCCCTTTTGGGGCACAATCACTGACTTATCTGCTTGGTGTGTATGCTGACATCCCAGTTCTGGGTACATGCATCTCCTCCAGAAACATGCACTATGGACTAGCTAGCAGACTGTCTGCAGCTAGTATGTGTCTGGATGGAACATCTTGCAGGGTGCAGCAGCTGGAGGCTTGCTGCTGGAGGATGTCAGATAGTGGTGGGGGGCAGCTGAGCATTTCCAGGCCTTCTGTCTGACTTGCCTTATGGATGTGTATAGGTCTACATTGCCTTCCCTGTATGGTGTCTGTTCCCCAGCAGGACTGGGGTTGATGGTCCTCTCTACTACCACCATTGCAGGGAGGTAGAGTCTGGCTCTGTTGGTGGGAGATCCTGTTTCCCACCCTGAGCCACAGCGAGTGGGTTGGGTGGTGGTACATAATCCACCTATGGGTCCAAATACTCCCCTCCCCCCTTCACCTACATCATGTGACCATGGTACCAACACAGGATATGCACTAGTTTGGGGACATCATAGCCCATAAGGGCTAGACATGACTGAGAAATACAGATGTGTCTGCAGGAACTACCTATCACATACACTTGCACTGATAGGGACCTGCAACATAGTCTATTTCAGTCATGAAAGGTGCTGTGGACCTGGTGCTGGGTGCCCCACCTCACCCTCAGGGTGAGCACAGTACCCGCACAATGTGACTGTCTGTAGCTACTCTGTGCCAGTAACATACATGGTCAGTACCCCCTACCAGGCTGAGGTGCTGTGGGGGTGCACACGGTCAGTTCCCCCTACCAGGCCGAGGTGCTGTGGGGGTGCATACGCCATCTTGTGATCATCTGTAGACTGCTGATTTGCATGTGCAGTGCATCATGGGTACGGGTGGGTTAACCCTATCCTGGTAACCACAGCAGACTGTTTGTGTGGTGACATGCAGTCCTTCTGTAGCCAGCCAGGGGCTTGTTAATAGCTGTAGCCCACTGGTTACTTCACTGCCTGTGGAGCCAGAGGTCATGGATTCAAACCCGCAGTGGGGGTTATTTGATAGGGCTATCTGGAGCATTGTCAATTTTTAATGTACATTAGTGCTGCCAGCAAAAACACCCTCAGAGTACTGTAACCATAAGGTGCCGCAGACGGCACATGCTGTGGTTCAGCTGGGGCACAGTGCGGGCTAGGCAGATGCCTAGGTGGTACATAGGAATGCTGAAACTGTAAAGCAGCAAGACAGCAACTGACGAGGGTCCAACATGGGCATGAGTGTGTGTCCCACAGTGTCACAGAGGAGATTACCCAGCAGGTACCCCCAAGGGCACATGACATTGGCAGGCGGGGTGTGGGGGGGGGGGGGTGGAGCTCGCATGTCCATGTAGGCACCCCTACCCGAGAACCCACACCATAGGCAGCTGCCTACCAGCATACTGTATGGCCTGGGACTGCGCACCACCAGCACCACCGGCATAATGGCATGGCAGCATGGTGGCGGAGGGGTGCTGGTGGTGGAGGGGGCAGTGGCATCTGCCCACAGCAGACTATGGCCTAGCCCCGTTCAGGTGGGTGCCATGCAATGCAACAGACAGGGTCTTTCTGACGAACAGTCATGGTATCCCCAGGGAATGATCTGTCCCTGTGGCAACAGTGTGGTGCAGTACACACAGCCAGTGTGTTCAGGAGCAGAAGGTCACAAGTTCAAGTCCCAGCTGTGGCTCCTGACAACCCTTTCCCCATATTTCACCCAGTACTAAACCGTGTTAATAAAGATGGAACCTTTATTACAGATAAAATAAAGATGCCTGAAACGCCTATATTTTACCCTACAGAGCACAGACACCATAAACATGTGCAATCCCTAGAGCAGAGTTTCCCAACTGCAGTCCTGGAGGGCCAAACACCATTCAGGTTTCATGCTATCCCTAATAAATATGCCTGTGCTGCATTAGTATGCGCCACCCCCATTGTATGCAAATGTATCTCATGAATATTCATTAGGGACAGCATGAAAACCCGAACAGTGTTTGGCCCATCAGGACCGGAGTTAGGAACCTCTGCCCTAGAGCAGCAGCCAACAGTGGCATAAACACCCACACCCACAGGCTCCACTATCCAAGGCCTCATGGAGAGTCAGGCTCTTGGGCCCTGCGCGCAGCAGAATCTCCCAATACTAGCACTTGCATACCTTAGCAATTCCGCCCTAAACTTGGGAATACGTTACACATATATCAAAAGGTTGCTATGATTAACGGCAGATAACAGTTCCTAAGTTAAGCACAATTTGCTGATAAAGCTGCATCATAGAAACCTTTCCTGATATCTGTGGAGTGTGCTTCAGTTTTGGTTCCTGACAGTGTTTGCCACCCCAGGGAGTGACCCCAACAGTATTGCGTACCATAGCCATGCCTGCACTGTGCCCAGGACTGGTATGGTGGCCAGGGCTGCCAAAAGCCTCTATATTTGCACAATGCTGGCATAGTGGAGGAGTGGCCTAGTGGTTGGGGCAAGGTACTTCAGGCTGGAAGGTTGGGGGTTCAAATCCCACTAGAGGACAGCAACCTTGGGCAGGAAGGACTGGGATTTCTAGTCCCACAGGTGCTCCTTGTGGTCTTGGGCAAGTCACTTAACCCTCCATAGCCCATGTTCCTTGTAAAATAGTTATCTCCAAGTTATAATGTCCTGTTCAATGTAATTTCAGTTTGTTCAATGTAAACCACCTTGATATCATGAAAGGCGGTATATAAGAAATGTTAAATAAATAAATAAATAAATAGGTGTGGGAGTGTGTCTCTGCCTATCCAGTGTGGTGTGGCTGCCTACACCTTACTCAGCTCACACTGCTTGCACTGTTTTCAGTGTTAGCCTGCCAATGTGCATAATGAGGAGCAAGGTACAGTGGGTATGGCTCGGACAGGGTGGCCTGGGCAGGATGCATTTTTCACAGGGCAATGTCTGGTATATT
This sequence comes from Ichthyophis bannanicus, assembly GCA_033557465.1. Classification (NCBI taxonomy): domain Eukaryota; kingdom Metazoa; phylum Chordata; class Amphibia; order Gymnophiona; family Ichthyophiidae; genus Ichthyophis; species Ichthyophis bannanicus. The sequence goes on along the minus strand of CM066049.1, from coordinate 72,165,569 downwards.
GTAGTGCCCGGCCACCACCTGCACAGACAGAGTGGCCACAGCATGTCCTGCTGGGAGGTCACTCTCACCCTGACTGAGCAGTGACCACAGCATGGCTAGGTTTCCCCATAGTGTTATATAGTATTTTTCTCAAGTGATATTTATGGGTTCTCTTTTCTGGGGCCCAATCACTGACTTACCTGCTTGGTGTGTGCACTCACATCCCATTTTTGGGTGCACATAGTTCCTCCTGGAACATGCACTATGTACAAGCTAGCAGACTGTCTGCAGTTAGTATGTGTATGGCTAGAACACTTTGAAGGGTGCAGTGGCTGGAGACTCACTGTGCTTGCTGCTGGAGAATGTCAGATAGTGGAGGGGGCAGCTGAGCATTTCAGGGCCTATTGTCTGTCTGTCATTACGTTATGGAGGCGTACAGATCTGCATTGACTGCCCTGTAGGGTGCCTGTTCCCCAGCAGGACTGGGGTTGATGGTCCCCTCTACTACCACCATTGCAGGGATGTAGGTGGGAGCTCCTGTCCCCTACCCTGAGCCCCAGAGAGTGGGATGGGTGGTGCTACATAATGCGCTTATGGGTCCAAACACCCACCTTCACTTAAATCATGTGGCCATGGCACCCACACAGAATATGCACTTTTCTGGGTGCATCATAGTCCACAAGAGCTAGACGTGACTGGGAAATACAGATTGACACAGGTGTATCCTAAGTGTGTCTGCAAGGACTACCTATCACACACTGGCACTGATGGTGACCTGCAGCATAGCCTATCTCAGCTAAGTTAAGTGCTGCGGACCTGGTGCTGGGCGCCCCACCTTGCCCTCAGGGTGAGCACAGTACCCGCACAATGGTTATGGTCTGTAGCTACTCTGTGCCAGTAACACACACGGTCAGTTCCCCCTATCAGGCTGAGGTGCTGTGGGGGTGCATACCCCATCTTGTGATCATCTGTAGACTGCTGATCTGCATGTGCAGTGCATCATGGGTACGGGTGGATTAACCCTATCCTGGTAACCACAGTTTGTGTGGTGACCTGCAGTCCTTCTGTAGCCAGCCAGGGGTTTGTTAGTAAACTATTATCAAAAAAACGCTCAATGTTATCAATATGGAACAAAGTTTTATTCAGTCTATCTCTTATTTTATTTATTTTTTTATTTTATTTCAACTTCTTATATACCGCACTCTTTGACATCAGCGCGGTTTACAGATAACATAAAGAAACCAGAACAACAGGCTGTTTGGTATTACATATAACAGGAGTATCAACTTGGATAACATGGGAGAACTATTTACATGGAGTATATAATCTATTAACTAGATAACATGCTCAAACTATTTACATAAAATTAGCAGGAATGCTTGGAACAAGGAGAGAGACTGTGGATTGTATTAGGGAGGGGCTATTATGTTACGCTTCATGTGGATTGTATTAGGGTGGGGCTATTATGTTACGCTTCATGTGGGGTAGTATTTGATGAAAAGGTGCAGTTTAAGGGCCTTTCTGAACTGGGTTAGGTTGGTTATGGCACGGAGATCAGGTGTGAGAGAATTCCAGCATTTTGGTGCGCTAAACATGAAAGCTCTGTTTGACGTTGATAGGCTGCACGTTGTTATAGCCTTTGGGGTTGTTAGTGAGTTTAATGCTGCCTGTCTCCTATTTCTGTTTGATGGGACGGTTTGGATGAGTTTAGAAAGTGATGTGGACGATAAACCATTTATGGCCTTAAAAGTGAGAATAAGGGTTTTGAATGTAAGTCTTCCGTGTATAGGGAGCCAATGGAGCTGTTTGAGGATAGGTGTGATGTGTTCATTTTTGGGCGCTCCTAGAAGAACCCTGGCAGCGGTGTTCATGGCAAGCTGTAAGGCGCTTACGGTGGATTGTGGGAGTCCTTGTAGAATGGAGTTGGCGAAGTCGAAATGTTACTCAACGATCGTGGACGTTCCATGGTGTGGTAAAACACCGCAGAGGGTGGAGAGAGTGCGGAGAGAAGGGGTCAATGGGCGGAGTGTGGGTGGGGAGAGGCTCCATTCACACTAACGCGCTGATCTGAAGAGCTGAATCCTAACGTGATTGAAAACCTGCTGTTAGATGCACATTTGCAGGGGAGAGAAACCATTTCAGTGTCAGCAATGTACAGCATAGGCAGGGAAACCTACAAAAAGTGATAAGGGTGATACATGTGCACAGAACAAAAGGGCACATAAACATTGAAAATGACCTCAACAAACTGGAAAAAAACCTAACCAAGCTGGCCAATAGTGATAATATTGGGAAACAGCAAAAAACACTACCAAGAAAGCTCCCAAAAAAAGATATTAAGCGTGGAAGGGTCTATTGCTCTGTCCCCCAACAAGGTGAATGATCCCACAGTGAAATAGCGCTGATCAGGGCTTTCCCTTGTTATTGGATAGGTGTCCTATGGCGTGCACATGTCCCGCAACAGCAGGGTGGGCATGCCGGAACGGGCAACTGGACAGATGCCGGAAAAGGGGATACAGAGTGCCGCAAGCGGCACTTGCTGTGGTGCAGCTGGGCCACAGTGCGGACTAGGGTAATGCCTAGGTGGCCCATACGAATGCTGAAACAGCAGAGCAGCCAGACAGAAAATGATGAAGGCCAAACATGGGCATGACTGTGTTTCCCACAGTGTCACAGGGGATAGTACCTAGCAGCTACCCCCAAGGGCAAAAAACAGTGGCAGGCGGTGCTGGGGGGAAGCGTGGACGTAAATGCAGGCACCCCTACCCCAGAACCCGCACCATAGGCAGCTGCCTACCTGCACACTGGATGGCCTGAGACTGCGCACCACCAGCAGAAGGGCATGGCAGCATGGTGGCAGAGGGGTGCTGGTGGCGGAGGGGGCAGCGGCATCTGGCCGCAGCAGACCATGGCCTAACCCCATTTAGGTGGGTGCCATGCACTGCAACAGACAGGCTCCATCTGACAAACAGTCATGGTATCTCCAGGGAATGAACTATCCCTGTGGCAACAGTGTGGTGCAGTACGCACCGCCAGAGTGCTCAGGAGCAGAAGGTCACAGGTTCAAGTCCCAGCTGTGGTTCCTGCCAACCCAGCCCCCCATGTTTTACCCACTACTAAAACATGCTAATACAGACAGAACCTTTAGTGCAGATGACGTAGACATGCCCAAAACACCTACATTTTACCCTACAGAGCACAAACACCATAAACATACACATTACCTAGAGAAACGTCTCCCAAATGCAGTCCTGGAGGTCCAAACACCATTCAGATTCCATGCTGCCTCTAATAAATGTGGCTGTGCTGCATTTCTATGCACCGCCCCCATGGTATGCAGATGTATCTCATGCATATTCATTAGGGACAGCATGAAAACCCAAACAGTGTTTGGCCCACCAGGACCGGAGTTGGGAACCCCTGCCCTAGAGCAGCGGCCAACAGGGGCAGAAACACCCGCACCTACAGGCCCCATTATCCACAGCCTCCTGGACAGGTAGGATGTTGGGTCCTGCGTGCATCTTCCAATACTAGCACTTGCATACCTTAGCAATGCCACCCTAAACCCGGGAATACGGTACACAGATATCAAAAGGTTGCTATGATTACTGGCACATAGCAATTCCTAAGTTTAGCACAATCTGCTCAGTGAGCTGTATCATACCAACCTCTCTGGTGTCTGTGGAGTGTGTGTCAGGTCTGGTGTCTGACAGTGTCCACCACCCTGGGGAGTGACCCCAACAGTACTGCATACCATAGCCATGCCTGCACTGTGCCCAGGACTGGTGCGGTGGCCAGGGCTGCCAAAAGCCTCTATAGTTGCACAATGCTGGCATAGGTGTGGGAGTGTGTGTCTGTCTATCCAGTGTGTGGTGGCTGCTAACACCTTCCTCAGCTTGCACTGGTGCCAGTGTTAGCCTGCCAATGTGCATAATGAGGAGCACAGTACTGTGGGTATAGCTTGGACAGGATGGCCTGGCCTGGATGCATCTGCACAGGGCATAGGGCAATGGCTGGGACATTGTAGTGCCCGGCCACCACCTGCACGGACAGGGTGGCTACAGCATGTCCTGCTGGGAGGTCACTCTCACCCTGACTGTGCAGTGACCACGGCATGGCTGGGTTCCCCCCCTAGTGCTATACAGTGTCTCTCTTAAGTGATATATATGGGTTCTGTTTTCTGGGGGCCTAATCACTGACTTATCTGCTTGGTGGGTGTGCTCACATCTCCTCCAGGAACATGCACTATGGTCTAGCTAGCAGACTGTCTGCAGTTCATGTGTGTGGCTGGAACACCTTGCAGGGTGCAGTGGCTGGTGACTCACTGTGCTTGCTGCTGGAGAATATCAGATGGTGGTGGGGGACAGCTGTGCATTTCCAGGCCTACTGTCTGTCTGTCTGTCATTGCCTTATTTATGGATGTGTACAGATCTGCATTGACTGCCCTGTAGGGTGTCTATTCCCCAGCAGGACTGGGTTTGATGGTCCCCTCTACTGTCACCATTTCAGGGGGGTAGAAAGTGGATCTGTTGGTGGGAGATCCTGTCCCCCACCCTGAGCCACAGAGGGTGGGTTGGGTGGTGGTACTTAATCTGCCTGTGGGTCCAAACACCCTCCTTCACTTAAATCATGTGACCATAGCACCCACACAGGGTATGCACTTTTCTGGGTGCATCATAGTCCACAAGGGCTAGATGTGAAATACAGATGGACACAGGCATATCCTAGGGGTGTTTGCAAGGATTACCTATCACACATTGGCACTGATGGGGACCTGCAGCATAGCCTATCTCAGCAAAGCCAGGTGCTGCGAAAATGGTGCTGGGCACCCCACCTCACAGGGTGAGCACACTCTGATGGTCTGTAGCTACTCTGTGCCACTAACACACACTGTCGCACCCCCTACCAGGCTGAGGTGCTGTGGGGTGCATACCCCATCTTGTGATCATCTGTAGACTGCTGATTTGCATGTGCTGTGCATCCTGGGCACGGGTGGGTTGACCCTATCCTGGTAACCACAGCAGAATGTTGGTGTGGTGCCATGCAGTCCTCCTGTAGCCAGCCAGGGGCTTGTTAGCAGCTGTAGCCCACTGGTTACTTCACTGCCCGTGGAGCCAGAGGTCATGGGTTCACAAACCCACAGTGGGGTTCATTGATAGGGCTGTCTGAGGCATTGTCTATTTTTAATGTACATTAGTGCTGCCAGCAGAAACACCCTCAGAGTACTGTCACCTTGGGGTGCCTCATAAGGTGCCCTATAAAGCGCCCTATATGACGCCCTATGAAGCACCTTATAAGGTGCCTTATACGGTGCCCTATAAAGCACCTTATAAGGTACCTTATAAGGTGCCCTATAAAGTACCTTATAAGGTGCCTTATAAGGTGTCCTATAGGGGACATTATAGGGTGCCTTGGCAGACAGCGCACTTTATAATGTGCCCTATGGAGTGCCTTCTAGGGTGCCTTATGCGGCACCTTAGGTTTCGCCACTGTGAGGGTGTGTTTGCTGGCAGCACTAATTAAAGTAAAACTAAAATTCCTCACAACCCAATACTTAAACATAATGCCACATCCAGCCTTATTCATTAGGCACACTGGGGAATCAAACCCACAACCCCTGTGCCAGCAGTCAGTGTAGCAACCATTGTGCTACAGCTCTGTTTCTGTGTTTGCCTGTCTGCGTGCCTTCTTAAGATTAACGCGCGGTAACGTGCCACGGCTCCCTCTATCATGTAACGCTCGTTAATTTATGGCGCCTTGTAACGCGCGTTATCGGTAACGATGTACCGCCCATGTCCTTATTTGGGTATTTATGCCTCTACCACGGATCCTAACGTGAATGGCATTACCGCAGTTTAGTAAACATACCCCTTAGTCTCATAATATAAAGCCGATACAGCACCATATTTCAAAGTTTACTGCAAAATTTCTTAACAGTTCTACTTCAGGGCTACTAATACTTATCTTCAGAAACTTGCATCAGACTTTGCATTATAGAGAACATCAGTTTGTCCAACCATGTATCATGGCTCCAAAACGGTGACGTTTGCTACACAATTGTAAAAATAAGTATTAGTAACCCTGAAGCAGAACCGTTAAGACATTTTGCAGTCAAGTTTGAAACACGGTGCTGTGTCAGCTTTATACCATGAGGTTTATATTCTCTATTTATTGCATGGAAACAGAAATATTGGATAGCTAAAAATATGTATAAAAATGGTCTTATATGGGGAATTAATAAACTAAAATAAAACGGACTAAGTTGAAACTATAGATTTGATCAATGAAAAAGAGGTTTGACCAACATCCATGCTTCCATATTGCCGTTGTCCTGATGGGGTTTTTGGTTATAATTTCCATCCCTAAAAATGCTATATCTGCGCCTGCTTATCATAGTGCATACTTGTATGTGGGGGGTAATTTTGTAAGAGGCATATGCGCACCAAAATTCATTAAAAATATTACTCCCATTATTCAAATAACTCTAAGATGCAGGGCAATTTTATAACAAGGCCTTTTCCTTTGCCTGCCTCGATCCTCTTTCTACTGAGTGCTGAGCAATTTTCTGTAGCTAAGCACTCTTGCACTCTTCAGAAGCCTCAATCATTTAGCTCACTCCCTTCATTCTGGATTTGAGTTAGCAGTAAGCAGATTTTAATGTTAGTTCCCAATGAACATCACAGCGTATCGATCGGAGACGCAAATTTCAGCAAATCACAGTAAATGTCCTCTTTGGTTCTAGGCAAGTTTGTGAACATTCTCAGTGACATAAATCACAAACTTTGCTGTTGCCTCACTATTTTTTTGTGATAAAGTGATGCTGGTTTGAATGTCACTGCTTAAAATCACTCAGTACAGAGCTGATATAAGCAGGCTGAAGATCCAGTGGATAAAGAAGTTCCTTGCTCTGACTAACTTAGTCCAATCGAAAAGGAGGAAAGGTTTCTGAAAATATCTTTGTAAATGTATGGTTCATTAGAATAATATGGAGTATGTATTTTTGGATCCAACTCAGTTAAGTATGTTTCTGTGTGATAAACCTGTACCCAAGTTGGAGCTTGGGGATGGGGAGGGAATTTGAAGCAAACCCAATATCATTTAGGTTTTATTGGCAGTAACTGGGGCCTTTGATTTTCTCTGCCCATTTTTTCCTCTTTTTCTTTTTTCCTCTGATTTTTTGCTCCCTACCCCTCCTCCTTTGTGGTGGACTTTGTATGAAGGGAGTAATCTGAATACTTTTCTCCATGTATGGGGTCATTCTGAGCCACAAATAGCGGTGATGGACGTCCCAATGGGTCGTCCATCCCCACTATCTTTGCCGACTCCTGTCCCCCGACTAACCTCCCCGCCGGTTGTGTGGGGAATTGAATGGGGGTGGGGAATGGGTAGCCCGGAGGCAGAGTCTGGGTGGGCAGTGGGCGGTCGCTGGCCATGGACGTACAGGGCTGATTCTAATGTCAGCTCTGTAAGTCCAGGGCCAGCAACATGTGCAGGGAAGTTATTCCACCTCTGAGGTGGAATAACTTCCCTGGACATTTTATTTATTTATTTATTTATTTTTGCTGTGCCCAGGGTGCGGATGGGATGGGGGGGGGGGGGGTGTGGCCAGGGGACATTCCCTGCAGTCCAATCCTGGCCTTAGGAGGCCATATTGGAGGTCGGGCTGTGGGGAATAGGCAGTTTTTGCCAGCGGCCAGCATCGCGGCTTTTAAATGGAGCCATGGTACCATGGCACCACGACTCCATTTAAAAGCCCTGACTGAGTTAGCTGAGCCTTTCATGTATGTGCAAGCCGGACTGAATCGCAGTCCCGGCCTGCACAAACATGACTGTTTGCGATTCTGATCCCACGGGGCTAGACGTGCCCCGCGGGATCAGAATTGCAATCCCCTCTTTGCATCCATTTCATTCCGGACGCACAGAGGGGAACTACGTGTGAGTCGGAATTGGGCCCTTAATGTTTTTTCTATCATAAGGAAATTAGAAATGGGAACTGAAATTAGATATGTGCCTGGAACTTCCTCTCATTCTCTGTTCCCTTACCTTCCTCACCTGCTTTGTCCCCTCCTCCGCACTTTGCTCCACTCATCACTTTCATTGTCTATGTCAGGGGTCACCAACCTGCGGCCCACGAGGTCCCTTCGTGTGGCCCGCAAGGCTCTACCCCGGTTAACATTATGTGCGGCCCGCCAAGGATTCCCGCCATTGTATCCACGCGCTCGCAGCTCACCGACGACCACCTGCAAGCGTCCCTTCTCCTGTCAGTGTCATCTGTGAAGCCGGACTTTAAGCATTTGTCTGCTAGCATGAATCATCAGCCATCTCATTAAATTCAATAAAGGTGATTAGCCATTGTTTTCATAATTTTGCGTTTGTTGTTTTTTTTCGTGGGGGTGGGGAGAAGGGGGGTGCGGCCCGCGAGGCTCCCGGTAGTCGGCTGTGCGGCCCGCGGCCCTCTGGAGGTTGGTGACCCCAGGTCTATGTGGTTTCCAATAATTCAAGCACTCTTATCGTCTTACTGTTGAAGCATTCCTGGGGGCGAGACGGGGGGAATTGTATGCATTGTTTCATTCTCAGAAATAACCACCAGGGAGAGTAGGCACACATATCTCTACAGATATAATTCGTTTGGCAATATTTATTATATTTATGTAACCATTGTTAATATACTGCTTTATCATAGAATCAAAGCAGTTTACAAGTAACACTGAACTTTAGATGTTTACATAGAACGTAATATACATTGAACTGTGAGAGAATACAAAGAACTCGTAAACAGTGATTAACCTTACACGGGCAAGTTAATGTCTTTTTATATGATCTATGGGGCATGTTTACTAAAGCGCATTAGGTTTTTGCAGCTAATGTGCCAAAAAAGTGCAGATGGATCCACATTAGCTTCAAAGGCTGTGCATTATCCATTGTGGCCATGCACAGCAGTTCCCCAGCAGATTACACACCAAAGATGCAGAGAACGCAGTCGGGCGCCATTGCGGGTGCAGCTAACCTCACCCATTGAGGTGGCAGTAGTTGCACCCACACTGTTTGCAAATCTGATGGCTACGGTGTGCTGTTGAGGCCCACGATAACCGTGCATTGCAGACACGCCCACTCTCTAACCTAGTCCTGCCCATTCTTGAAGAGAACGTGCTTTCTGTAAATTGCACAGAAAATCACTGCATTATCAGCAGTTGCCCCATGTTACTTGCTACCGCTTCCAGACAGTGTGTGCTAACTGCGGCATTAGCACTAATGCACTTTAGTAAACTGGCCCCTAAGCAAATCTACCCTTGTAATTTTGTTGTGATTAGTGCAAATCCTCCAGTAATAGTACCACAAAGTTTGCACAATGTAGGGACTTGATTATCGTCCCTTTTCTACAGAAGATATTTTATATTTATTGTTTTATGAGGTTGGTATGGGGATTATGCTTAGTGTATTGTATTTTATGTACCTGAACCTAGGTTGGATGAGCATATATAAATATGGGGATGAGCAAATATAAATATTGCATGCTGTCGGGTTAGCGATTTGTGCTGAAAAGATAGGCGAGGAAAACCCTTGTCTATCATTCAGTGCAGGAGCTAACTGGGCAGCATGCATTATCGCTGTTGCCCGGTTACATAATATGGCTTGCGGCACATGCAGCAATCTCCGGATATTCAATGCCGGGGCCGCATATGACCCCAGGCATTGAATATCCGCGGTTAAGGGTTTGCAGGCAGGGCTGTGCACCATAGTGGCGCATAGCCTGCCCAGAAGAATATCGAGCCCATAAGGTATAAATAAATAAAAGATGCAAAATCATGCAGCATTTCTTGTCCAGCCTATAAATATTCCAACAAGCCAGAAAGTATCCACTTCACAGAAGTCTTCCACTCAATTTGTTTTCACTTAAATATGAATTTAATAACCATTTTCATTTTCCAATTAGAATTGCTTGAAGCATCCCCCCCCCCCCAATTTTTTTCTGCTTCTATATATTGAAAACAATTTGAGGCCTGGAGGTGAGCTCATATAGCCACAGAATTTTTTATACAGTGACAAGACCGACTACAGCATTTTTCACAAATGTTTTACTCACACGCAGTAAAAGCAAACAACTGGACGGGAATCAAAGGAAGGAAAACAAGGCTGACCATGCACAATGCAATCAGTAATTGATTTGCGAAATATCTTCTATAACCACCACTCCAACAAAACGGTACCTTCAGGCCCTCGCCTCCTACCTCACAGGGGTTACAATAAGAGGCCGTCAATGGTATTTGTTTCCATTAAGAGATGGAGAAAAATTGGAAGCCTTTGTGTTAATACAAACATTTGCTTTCACTAACACACAGTATCATATTAGCATGTGCACATCAACGTCCACATTTTATCTGCTGTGCTCTGCATCCCATTAGTTATTTATTTAACCTATATATATATATATATATATATACACCATTTTATTGACTAATTGCCATTCAGAATGGTTTAAATAATTGAAAAAAACAATAAAGGGAGGAGACAGATTAATAAGGACAGTATGAATTACAAGTTATTTCAAATTCAGATCTAACATTATACCTATATAAAGAATTAGACTAACAGAGTTCTATTGCATGTTCAGACCCACAATTATTCTTCTATAGGGAACAAAACATTTTGACCAATTTTCTAAAATGTAACAAATCATTCTCAATATTCAGCTCTGTCTGAAGAGCATTCCATGATTGACGACCTATAATACTGAATGCTTCAGTTCTCCAAATTACCTGTCGTATAAACGCAGTCCACGCTAACCAGACCATTAATGCGCGTACAAAAGCACATTACTGCATGTTAACTGCCTTGGTTAGCGTGGAACAGCATGTGGAACCCATAGTGCTGTGAACTGCTAGCTCCAGAATCCATTGGGACAACAATAATGAAAACAGAATTGGCCTAAGGTCTTCCTTATTAACCCATGTGCTTAACTGCTATTCAGTTTGACCTTTCTCTCGTCATCATGACTTGGTAAATAAGCACAGTGAGCGCCTTCTACACAACGAAGCCTCAGTCCTGACACTGCTATGTAACACGCAGCTCAAATGCCATTTTGGTCTCTAGCAGCTGTTTCATTTCACATTTAATAGGTTTTTTATTACTGCTGCTAGCCTGGTATTGAACCGTCCAGGAAATTGTGCTTTGGGGATGCAATGTTCATGCTGTTTGTTGTAATGCTAGAGAATCTTTGAGGAAAAACAATGAGAAAGGCCCCACTGGGCCTCCACACTCTCTTTTCCATGAGAATATATCTTGTCTGTCTTTTTAAGATGTTTTCATGAGTTTGAGGAAAAGACGTAGACTGTGCACAATTGTTTATTTTAATTTGCAAACTTTTTAAGAATTCATTTACAGGATTGCATTTATCCAGTTTGCCATGCCTAAGATAGGGCATATTCTGAAGAAATCCTTGGCTAATCACATGCTTTCAGCAGCATGAAAGGAAGACTCTCACTGTCTCATGAGGTATGAGATGTCTTAACTAGGAGGTGGGCGTTAAGGCTAAGATGAAAATCTTCTGCACGTTTACATTTATTTGCACTGACTTTGTAAGTATAGCTTCTAAAGAGAGCATGGGAAATGTTAACCTAATGACCCGCTGCATGCTCTAATATTTGACACTCCAAATTACATGCAGGTACAAGTTATTAAGATCAAACAAGCTGAAAGAGTCTATGGGGGCTAGTTACAAGGCTGTGGTAAAATCGTGGGGCCCGATATTCAATGGCAGTGGCTAGCCAATCTAACGGCTAGCCTCACCGCTGATCTTTAAACCTGGATATTCAAAGTTGAGGCCATATCCGGACTCCAGCATTCAATATATTGGCTTGCCCGGATTGCTGAAAAGCTAACTGGGAAGCAGCGATATTCAGCCGCTGCCCAATTAGCTTCTGTGGTGAAAGTTTGGCCACTGTTCACTGCCCCTGACTTTTGCCATGTGTTGCTAACCGGGCAGCAGCTCAATATTGCTGCTGCCCCAGAAGGCCCCTGGCAGACCTCAATGCTATATGTAAATGCCTTTGAATATCGGGACCATGGATTTCCCTGCAGCTTCACTTATCACAGGAGTCACTATCCTGGGGTATTTCATTGCCAATGTTTAGTAATCCCACAGTAAATGAATAATGCACTTTATGGTCAACCTCTCAAGTTGCATTATTCTGATCCCCTGGAGAACTGGGCTGCTAAAACGCAACATGATGCTCCAAGGGAGCATTCGTAAAGTTGCTGACCTCAGGAGAAAGGTGTATGGTTTGAAGGTCTCCATCCCTCCAGCCATAGCTACCATTCAGAGTCCCCAATTCCATATTAAAATTCCCCCCCACAAAGACCCCCAACCCAGAACTCCCTATTAAGCAATGCCAACACCCTCTGAAGACCCCCATCCTCTTATCCATGCTGGGGCCTATCGTGAATCTCCTGGTGATCTAGGGAGTTTCCAGGCAGGACCCCAGTTGCTCTTGTCGTCATGGCAGCAAGTTCAAAATGGTGCCCATGACGCCTAGTGATAATCTCTCAGTGCTACCATTAGGGGTCAAACTGCCATAGATGGGCCTTTTCAAAATATTAATGTAAGTGGCCTAATGCAAGTCTGACTGAATGCATAAAGATGCTGGATATACATATTAATTTAAATGCCACCGTCACTGAAAATTTACTCCAGTCTAATTGACTGAATGAATTCTTTGCTTTACTGAAGAATATGTAGGAAACTTACCCATGCCAACAATGATATTTAAAGTTGATGCATCAGAGGACTGGAGAAAATGCAGAAGTATGAATGAGGTTGAGAACTACAGGACGGTTAGTTTGACCTCTGTGGTGAGTAAATTAAAGAAAACACTGCTAAAAGTGAAGTTTCTGGAATCCGATGGATTGCAGGATCTGAGGCAACATAGTTTTACTAAAGGCAGGTCTTGTCAGAGAAATCTAATTCATTTCTTTGACTGGGCGACCAGAGAGCTGGAACGAGGGAGAGTCCTAGATGTGGTGTACTTAGATTTTAGTAAAGCCTTTGAAACTGTTATGCACAGATAACTTATAAATAGAGCACCCTAGGAATAGACCCTAAAATGATTGACTGGATTAGAAATTGCTTGAGTGGGAGGCGACAAAGGGTACAGTAAATGGAGCTCATTCTGAGGAAAAGGATGTAACCAGTGGTGTGCATCGGGGATCTGTCCATGGTATGATTCTTTTTAACACGTTTGTTGGTAATATTGCTGAAGGACTGTCAAGTAATGTTATCTGCAAAGATCCAAACCTAAGGAGAGATCTCGTTAAGCTTGGTCAAGAATTTGGCAGTTGAGATTTAATGCTAAAAAAAATGCAGAGTCATGCATTTGGGCTGCAAAAATCCAAGGGAACAGTACAATATAAAGGATGAAGTACTTCTGTCTACAAAAGATCAGCAGGCCCTGGGGTGATTGTTTCTGATGATCTTAAGGTGGCTGAACATGTAGAAAAGGCAACGGCAAAAACCAGAAAGATACTCGGGTGCATAGGGGGAGGAATGGCCAGTAGGAAGGTGGTAGTGATAGTGTCTCTGTATTTGGTAAGACCTCACTTGGAGTATTGTGTGCAATTCTGGAGACCGCACCTTCAAAAGGATAGAAACAGGATGGATGTGCAGAGGGTGACTGCAAAACTGGTCAGTGGACTTTATCAAAAGGCGTAAGGGGACAGATTTAAAGATCTCAATATGTATATGTTGGAGAAAAGGCAGGAGAGAAGAAATATGATAGAGATGTTTAAATACCTCCAAGACATAAATGCACAGGAGGAGAGCCTTTTTCAATTGAAAGATCGATCTGAAATGAGGGGGCACAGGAGGAAGGTGAAAAGGGATAAACTAAGGAGTAATATGCGGAAATATTTCTTTATGGAAAGAGTGGTAGATGCATGGAACAATCTCCCAATGAAGGTAGAAGAGACTGGGACAGTATCTAAATTCAAGAAAGCAGAGAAACACAGAAGATCTGTAAAGGTAAAAAAAGGGACTATAGTTGTTGGTATGGAAGGGCAGACTGGATGGGCCATGTGATCTTTTTCTGCTGCCATGTTTCTAAGGGGTATGTTTACTAAGCAGTCTTAGGGGTATGTTTACTAAACTGCGGTAATCGTGAATAACGCGCGTTATGTAATGTTAACGATCGTAAGCGCATCATAACGCGCGTTATGATGCGCTTATGATCGTTAACGTTACATAACGTGCGTTAATCGTAGTTAACGATCGTAAACTCCCACGGCGCGGTAAAACACCGCAATAGGTGGAGAGAGGGCGGAGAGAAGGGGTCAATGGGCGGAGAGTGGGCGGGGAGAGGCTCCGTCCACCCTAACGTGCTGATCTGAAGAGCTCACTTCCAACGCAAATGAAAACCTGCCGTTAAATGCACATTACAGGCAAGAGAAACCATTTCAGTGTCAGCAATGTACAGCTCAGGCAGGGAAACCTAAAAAAAGTGATAAGTGTGATACATGTGCACAGAACAAAAGGGCACATAAACACTGAAAATGACCCCAACAAACTGGAAAAAAAACATAACCAAGCTGGCCAATAGTGGTATCAATGAGAAACAGCAACCCCTCCCCCCCCCGAGTAAGCTCCATAGAACAGATATAAATCGTGGAAGGGTCTATAATCCGTCCCCATACAAGGTGAATGAGCCCACAGTGAAATAGCGCTGCTCAGGGTTTTCCCCACCATCGGACAGGGTTCCTATGGCGTGCACATGTCCCGCAACATCAGGGCGGGCATGACGGAATGGCAACTGGACAGATGCCAGAGAAGGGGATACAGAGGGCCACAGGCGGCACATGCTGTGGTGCAGATGGGCCACAGTGCGGACTAGGGTGATGCCTAGGTGGCTCATACGAATGGTGAAGCAGCAGAGCAGCCAGACAGCAACTGCTGAAGGCCCAACATGGGCACGACTGTGTTTCCCACAGTGTCACAGGGGATAGTACCCAGCAGCTACTCCCAAGGGCACGGAACATTGGCAGGCGGTGCTGGGGGGAAGCGTGGACACCTATGCAGGCACCCCTACTCCAGAATCCGCACCATAGGCAGCCGCCTATCTGCACACTGGATGGCCTGAGACTGCGCACCACCAGCACCACCAGCAGAAGGGCATGTCAGCATGGTGGCTGAGGGATACTGGTGGTGGAGGGGGCAGTGGCAGCTGCCCAGAGCAGACCGTGGCCTAGCCCTGTGTAGGTGGGTGCTGTGTACTGCAACAGATGGGCCCTGTCTGACGAACAGTCATGGTATCACCAAGGAATGTACTGACTCTTGTCAGACAGCTGCCTGGGTGAGAATGTTCACAGTCTTGGCAAGTGCATATATCAATATGATTTGCAAGGGATTGTGGGAAATGCAGTCAATTCACAACAGACACAGCTGCTCACAATAATTAGTTATGCTTGAGTGTAAAGCCAATAAGATATTTATTTATGGGGTTATTTCTCCCAACACAGATATGCTTGGTAGCACATAAAACAGGATACTTGCTTTCAGTGTTAAACTTAGAAAAACAAAATCAGGAAAACAACAGATGAACTTGTCAGGCAATCAAATGAAAAGAATAAAGACCTGGTTGGTAACAAACTGGTCTTTTCTGTAGACTTTAGCTAATATTTTCTTAGCAGTGTTTCAAACAACAAGCAAAACCCCCAAAGAAGGGAAAAACTGTTCTTTTCAGGTTAACTTCTTATATCTTCACACATAGACTCAGAAGTGATTCCCTCAGAGCTCAAAAGCAATTAGGTAAGGCTCAATTGCTAGCAGTTACCCAGCTGAAACCCCTTAGCTGGCTTGCTTTCTACTGCGTGGCTCAAATCCTACTTCAGGAGCTTTTCTGAGTAGATTAAAGAACAAGTTTGTATTTCTTTGTGATGGTTGTTGTACTTTGTAACAGAAAATTACCAAAGGAGTTTAGACAGAGAGCAATCCATATATTCACAGCCTGTATCTAAGACCGCTCCCCCTTCTTCAACAATCATGGGTTCAATATCATGGATTGGCACAGAGGAATTTCTCAATGTAGCACTCTCAGGAGAATACTTGTTTCCCTGCTGTCTTTCAAGGTTATAGCTAGGGCATAGATCAGTGTTCATACCTGAGCTTCCATTGCTGTTAGAGTTCCTCTCTAAATAGCCTGGCCAGTATGTAGTCCAGTTCTTATGTCCAGCCTTCCAATCCAGATCCCTGGACACTGGATCTCTCTTCACATACCTTCTGGCACGGGTCCTAGGGTCCCTTCCAAGTGCAGCCGTCTCCCTCACAGGTACCGTCTGGAGATGCCTAGCTCTGCAGCACCACTCCTCTGGTTTTCCCCAGTCCAATGGTGTACACTGGCCTTTTGAATGTCTCCCAGTATATGTACTGCTCTGGACTCCTTTAGACCTCCCAAATGCTTTTCTCTTCTTTCTTCCAAAGGGTTTCTTGCCCTCTCTGTCCGTCCGCACTGGCTTCTGCTTCTGATGATCCTCCAGATGAAACTGAGGATAATTCTGAGGATGAGGATCTCCCAGCTGAATCTGAGGATGAGGATAATTCTCTGTAGAATAAACTCTACCTTTATTCTGCTTAGATGAGTGCTCCACCCTAGCACAGCGCAGCTGTGCTGAATCAGGCCCTGCCCTTTGAGATGAGTGCTTGGGGATTACCTCATAGCCCTCCTGATTGAACACACGTTTCCTCACTTCAGCTCCTCTAATGGCAGCTGGAAACCTGGTGCATTCTGGGACTGGTAGTCTTTTATGGGAAAATTCTGTTTTCTTATTTCTACCAGAACTGACAGGTTGCTTGTTCAGAGTCACTTCACCTTTACTATAGCTCCTTCCTGAGCTATGATAAGCTTCCTTATCACACTCTGTGACAACAAGGTGGTGCAGTGCACAAAACCAGTGTATTCGGAAGCAGAGAGTCACAGGTTCAAGTCCCAGCTGTGGTTCCCGCCAACCCAGTCCCCATATTTTACCCACTACTACAACGTGCTAATACAGACAGCACCTTTATTGCAGATGATGTAAACATGCCCAAGACACCTACATTTTATCCTACAGAGCACAGACACCATAAACATGCACATTACCTAGAGCAGAGCCTCCCAAATGCAGTCCTGGAGGGCCAACCACTATTCCGGTTCCATGCTGCCTCTAATAAAGATGCCTGTGCTGCATTTCTATGCGCCACCCCCATGGTATGCAGATGTATCTCATGCATATTCATAAGGGACAGCATGAAAACCTGAACAGTGTTTTGCACCGCAGGACTGGAGTTGGGAACCTCTGCCGTAAAGCAGCAGCCAACAGGGGCAGACTAACCCGCACCCACAAGCCCCATTATCCAAAGCCTCTTGGGGAGGCAGGACTTTGGGGTCTGCGTGCATCTCCCAATACTAGCACTTGCATACCTTAGTAACGCCACCCTAAACCTGGGAATATGGTACACATCTATCAAAAGGTTGCTATGAGTACTGGCAGATAGCAATTCCTAGGTTAAGTACACTTTTCTGAGTGAGCTGCATCATAGCAACCTTTCTGATGTCTGTAGAGTGTACTACAGGTCTTGTGTCTGACAGTGTTTACCAACCTGGGGAGTGACTCCTACAGTATTGCGTACCATAGCCATGCCTGCACTGTGCCCAGGACTTGTGTGGTGGCCTGGGCTGCCCAACACCTCTATAGTTGCACAATGCTGGCATAGGTGTGGGGAGTGTGTGTCTGTCTATCCAGTGTGTGGTGGCTGCCAACACCCTCCACAGCCCACACTGCTAGCACTGTTGCCAGTATTGGCCTGCCAATGTACATAATGAGGAGCAAGGTACCTTGGGAATAGCCTGGATAGGGTGGCCTGGCCTGGATGCATCTGCACACGGCATAGGGCAATGGCTCGGACATTGTAGTGCCTGGCCACCACCTGCACGGACAGGGTGGCCATAGCATGTCCTGCTGGGAGGTCACTGTCACC
Organism: Ichthyophis bannanicus; assembly: GCA_033557465.1. Taxonomy (NCBI): domain Eukaryota; kingdom Metazoa; phylum Chordata; class Amphibia; order Gymnophiona; family Ichthyophiidae; genus Ichthyophis; species Ichthyophis bannanicus. The sequence continues at coordinate 72,147,589 of CM066049.1, read as the reverse complement.
CTGACTGAGCAGTGACCATGGCATGGCTAGGTTCCCCCATAGTGCTCTATAGCATTTTTCTCATGTGATATTTATGGGTTTCCTTTTGGGGCCTCATCACTGATTTATCTGCTTGGTGTGTATGCTGACATCCCTGTTCTGGGTGCATGCATCTCCTCCAGGACCATGCACTATGGACTTGCTGGTGGACTGTCTGCAGCTAGTATGTGTCTTGCTGGAGCACCTTGCAGGATGCAACGGCTGGAGGCTTGCTTCTGGAGAATGTCAGATAATGGTGGGGGCAGCTGAGCATTTCCAGGCCTGCTGTCTGTCTGCTATTGCGTTATGGATGTGTACCGCTCTGTGTGTTCCCCAGCAGGACTGGGGTTGCTGGTCCCCTCTACTGCTGCCATTGCAGGGAGGTAGACTGTGGATCTATTGGTGGGTGATCCATTACCCCCCCTCCCCCTTTCCCCCCCTCCCCTTCCCCCCTCTTCCCCCCTTTGCTGGCAGTATTAATTTAGATTAAAAAAGAAACTGCCCCAGACAGCCCTAATAAATAACCCCACTGTGGGATCAAACCCACATCCTCTGGCTCCACAGGCAGTGAAGTAAGCAGTAGGCTACAGCTACAAGCAAACCTCTGGCTGGCCACAGGAAGACTGCAGGTCACCACACAAACTGTCTGCTGTTGTTACCAGGATAGAGTTAAGCCACTTGTACCCATGATGCACTGCACATGCAAAGCAACAGTCTACAGATGAGCACAAGATCGGGTATGCACCCCCACAGCACCTAGGCCTGGTAGGGGGTACTGACCGTGCGCGTTACTGGCACAGAGTAGCTACAGACCATCACATTGTGTGGGTAATGTGCTCACCCTGAGGGTGAGGTGAGGCGCCCAGCACCAGGTCCACAGCACCTGCCCTCCCTGAGATAGGCTATGCTGCAGGTCCCCATTAGTGCCAGTGTGTGATAGGGAGTTCTTTCAGACACACCTACGATACACCTGTGCCCATATGTATATCCCAGTCATGTCTAGCCCTTGTGGACTATAATGCACCAGAATAGTGCATATCCTCTGTGGGTGCCATGGCCACATGATTCAAGGGAGAGGGAGAGGAAGGGGGGAAGGGGGGGAAGGGAGGGAGGGAGGGAGGGAGGGAGGGGGAGAGGGGGAGAGGGAGGAGGGAGGGAGGGGAGGGAGGGGGGGAGAGGGGGAGAGGGAGGGAGGGGAGAGGGAGGGGGAGGGGGAGGGAGGGAGGGGGAGGGAGGGGGGAGGGGGAGAGGGAGGGGGAGGGAGGGAGGGAGGGGGAGAGGGAGGGAGGGAGGGGGAGAGGGAGGGGGAGGGAGGGAGGGAGGGAGGGAGGGGGAGGGGGAGGGGGTGGAGGGAGAGGGGGAGGGAGGGAGGGAGGGAGAGAGGGGGAGAGGGGGAGAGGGGGAGGGGGGGAGGGGGTGGAGGGAGAGGGGGAGGGAGGGGGAGAGGGGGAGAGGAGGAGGGGGAAGGGGTGGAGGGAGGGGGGAGGGGGGAGGGTGAGGGTGAGGGGGTGGGGGGGGAGGGGGTGGGGGGGGGAAGGGTGAGGGTAGGGGGGGAGGGGGGGAGTTTGGACCCATAGGCGGATTATGTAGTACCACCAAACTTGCTCTCTGGGGATCAGGATCTCCCCCCAACAGATCCACATTCTACAGCCCTGCCATGGTGGCAGTAGAAGGGACCAACAACCCCAGGCCTGCTGGGAAACAGATGCACTACAGCGCAGTCAGTGCAGATCTGTAGCATTTCATAAGGCAATAGCAAACAGACAGTAGGCCTGGAAATGCTCAACTGCCCCCACCAATGTCTGACATTCTCCAGCCGCTGCACCCTGCAAGGTGTTCCGGCCATACAAATACTAACTGCAGACAGTCTGCTAGTTAGTCCACAGTGCATGGTCCTGGAGGAGATGTGAGCACACCCACCAAGCAAATAAGTCAGTGATTGGGCCCCCAAAAGGAGAACCCATATATATATATATATATATATATATATATATATCACTTGAGAGAAACACTATGTAGCACTATGGGGGAACCTAGCCATGCCATGGTCACTGCACAGTCAGGGTGAGAGTGACCTCCCAGCAGGACATGCTGAAGCCACCCTGTCTGTGCAGGTGGTGGCCGGGCACTACAATGTCCCAGCCAGTGCCCTATGCCCTGTGCAGATGCATCCTGCCCAGGTCACCCTGTCCGAGCTATACCCACAGTACCTTGCTCCTCATTATGCACATTGGCAGGCCAATACTGGCAACAGTGCTAGCAGTGTAGGCTGAGGAGGGTGTTGGCAGCCACCACACACTGGATCGACAGACACACACTCCCCACACCTATGCCAGCATTGTGCAACTATAGAGGTGTTTGGCAGCCCTGGCCACCGCACCAGTCCTGGGCACAGTGCAGGCATGGCTATGGTACGCAATACTGTAGGAGTCACTCCCCAGGGTGGTAAACACTGTCAGACACAAGACCTGTACCACACTCCACAGACATCAGAAAGGTTGCATTGATGCAGCTCAATCAGCAAATTGTGCTTAACTTAGGAATTGCTATCTGCCAGTAATCATAGCAACCTTTTGATAGATGTGTACCATATTCCCAGGTTTAGGGTGGCATTGCTAAGGTATGCAAGTGCTAGTATTGGGAGATGCACACAGGGCCCAAAATCCTGCCTCTCCAGGTGGCTTTGGATGATGGAGCCTGTGGGTGCGGGTGAGTCTGCCCCTGTTGGCCGCTGCTCTAGGGCAGAGGTTCCCAACTCCGGTCCTGGTGGGCCAAACCCTGTTCAGGTTTTCATGCTGTCCCTAATGAATATGCATGAGATACGTCTGCATACCATGGGGGCGGTGCATAGAAATGCAGCACAGCTATAGTTATTGGAGACAGCATGGGACCTGAATGGTGTTTGGCCCTCCAGGACTGCTTTTGGGATACTCTGCTCTAGGTAATGCGCATGTTTTTGGTGTCTGTGCTCTGTAGGGTAAAATGTAGGCATTTTGGGCATGTTTACATTATCTGCACTAAAGGTTCTGTCTGTATTACTGCATTTTAGTAGTGGGTAAAATATGGGGACTGGGGTGGCAGGAATCACAGCTGGGACTTGAACCTGTGACCTTCTGCTCCTGAACACACTGGCTGTGTGCCCTGCACCACTGTGTTGCCACAGAGACAGTGCATTCCCTGGAGATACCATGACTGTTTGTCAGATGGAGCCTGTCTGTTGCAGTGCACGGCACCCACCTAAACAGGGTAGGCCATGGTCTGCTGTGGGCATCAGCCACTTCCCCCTCCACCACCAGTACCCCTCTGTCACCATGCTGACATGCCCTTCTGCTGGTGGTGCTGGTGGTGCGCAGTCTCGGGCCATCCAGTGTGCGGGTAGGCTGATGCCTATGGTGCGGGTTCTGGGGTAGGGGTGCCTGCATAAATGTCCACGCTTCCCCCCAGCACCGCCTGCAAATGTTCTGTACCCTTGGGGGTACCTGCCGGGTACTATCCCCTGTGACACTGTGGGAAACACACTCGTGCCCGTGTTGGGCCCTCATCAGTTGCTGTCTGGCTGCTCTACTGTTTCAGCATTTGTATGGGCCACCTAGGCATCACCCTAGTCCGCACTGTGGCCCAGCTGCACCACAGCATGTGCCGCCTGCAGCCCTCTGTGTCCCCTTTTCCAGCATCTGTCCAGTTGCCCATTCCGACATGCCCACCCTGCTGTTGCGGGACATGTGCATGCCGTAGGAAACCTGTCCAGTAACAAGGGAAAGCCCTGATCAGCGTTATTTCACTGTGGGATCATTCACCTTGTATGGAGACAAAGCATAGCCCCTTTCAAAATTGATCTCTCTTTTTTGGAGCTTTCTTGGTAGTGTTTTTTGATGTTTCCCATTGATATCACTATTGCCCAGCTAGGTTATGTTTTTTTTCCAGTTTGTTCAGGTCATTTTCAATGTTTATCTGCCCTTTTGTTCTGTGCACATGTATCACACTTATTACCTTTTGTAGGTTTCCCTGGCTTTGCTGTACATTGCTGACGGAAATGGTTTCTCTTCCCTTTAAATCTACTCTAACGCCAGGGTTTTACTGGCGTTAGTTTTCAGCCCCGAAATCCACAGCGTTAGTGTGCAGGGAGCCTCTTCCCTCCCACTCTCCACCCATTGACTCCTTCTCTCCGCCCCTGGGGAGCCTTCCTCCGCCCTCAGGGAGCCTTTACTCCGCCTTCAGCGCTTGTTTGCGCCACTGAGCGCCCCTGAGCGCATTAGCGCGCAATAAGGTACCTTATCGCATGGTAAAGCGCCATTATCGTGCGATAAGGCACCTTATCGCACGCTAACGTGTCAGAGCGCACATTAAGACGGTTTAGTAAACATACCCCTAAGTTTCTATGTTTAATTGAGACAAACCTCAATAAACTGGGAAGATGTAATACAGCAATTTAATAAAGTGTACAAAATCACCTGGACCTGATGGCATATATCCCAAGGTGCTGAAAGAACTCAAACATGAAGTGAGACCTATTAGAAATTTGTCATCTATCATTAAAATCATCTATCATACCTGAAGATTGGAGAGTGGCCAACATAAAGCCAGTTTTTCAAAATTACTGAATATCTAGAGAGGCATGGTTTAATAGGACAAAGCCAACATGAACATAAGAACATAAGATATGAAATACTGGATGAGACCAAGGGTCCATAAAGTCCAGTATCCTGTTTTCAAAAGTGGCCAATCCAGGTCACAAGTACTTGTCAGGTTCCCAAAAGGTATATGGATTCTATGATGCTTATTCAATGGGTAAACAGTGGATTACCCCGTCCTGTATAATAATGGTTTATGGACTTTTCCTCCAGGAACTCGTTGAAACATCTTTTAAATCCATAGAAACATGACGGCAGAAAAAGACCACATGGCCTTTCTAAGCTGCCGTTCCATATTAAATCACTACAACAGTCCCCTTTTTCCCTTTAGAGTTCATCTGTGTTTGTCCCATGCTTTTTTGAATTCAGATACTGCCCTCATCTCTATGACTGGGAGACCCTTCCATGCATCTACCACTCTTTCTGTAAAGAAATATTTACGTATATTACTCCTGAGTCTATCCCCTCTCACCCTCATCCTATGTCCCCTCATAGCAGAGCTTGCTTTAAATCAAAAGAGGCCCTCCTCCTGTGCATTTATGCCATGGAGGTATTTAAATGCCTCAATGATATCACCTCTATACATATTAAGATCCTTGGGCCCAATATTCAAAAGGCATTTACATGGTTAACAGCCAGTTAACCATGTAAATGCCTGCAAACCAGACATTCGACGACACATACATGGGTAGTGCCGTCGAATATCCCCAACTAAGTCCCCTAAGTGACCCAATGCTAGCCAGATAGCATCAGGCTGTGTCGGAGCATTTTGGAGTGGTGCTGACGCTAACCGTGCATCATCCAATATCAATGCTGCACAATTAACCTCAGTGGCTTCTGGGCAGCGGAGCCGGTACTGGATATTCACTTCTGTTGCTGCCGAAGTGAATATCCGGGGTTAGGGTTGGGTGGTCAGGGCTAAGTGGCTACGGCGCTTAGCCCTGCCCAGTTGAATATCAGGCCCCTTAAGTCTGTCCTCATATGCTTTGTTATGAAGACCACTAACCATTTTATTTGCCACCCTTTGCATCAACTCCAACCTGTTTATATCCTTTTGAAGGTGCGGTCTCCAGAATTGCACACAATGCTCCAAATGAGGTTTCACCAAAGACTTATACAGAGGCACTATCACCTCTTTTCTTCTGCTGGCCATTCCTCTCCCTATGCACCCAAGCATCCTTCTACCTTTCACCGTCAACTTTTCTACCTGTTTATCTACTCTAAGATCATCAGACGCAATCACGCCCAGGTCCGCCTTTTCTTTTGTGGAGAGAAGTACTTCACACCCTATACTGTATCGCTCTCTTGGATTGCTTTAGCCCAAATGCATGACCTTGCATTTTTTAACATTAAATCTCAGCTGCCACATTCTAGACCATTCTTCAAGCTTAGCTAGATCCCTCCTCATGTTATCTACACCTTCCTGGGTGTCTATTCTATTGCAGACTTTGGTATTATCCACAAAGAGGCAAACCTTACCCGACAGTCCTTCTACAATTTCACTAACAGAGATGTTAAAAAAAATTGGACCAAGGACAGATCGCTACGGCACACCACTGGTAATCTCCTTCTCAGAGTGAGCTCCATTTAACTGTACCCTTTGTTGCCTCCCACTTAACCAATTTCTAACCCAAGCAATAACTTTAGGGTCCATTACTAGGGTGCACAGTTTGTTTATAAGTCGCCTGTGCAGATCGGTGTCAAAGGCTTTACTGAAATCTAAATACACCACATCTAGGGCTCTTCCTCAGTCCAACTCCCTGGTCACCCAGTCAAAGGAATCAATCAAATTTGTCTGACAAGACCTGCCTCTGGGGAATCCATGCTGCCTCAGATCCGGTAATCTGTTGGACTCCAGAAACCTCACTATTCTCTTTCAGCAGCGCTTCCAATAATGTACTCACCACCATGGTTAAACTAACTGGCCTGTAGTTTTCAACCACATCCTTACTTCCGCTTTGTGTAAAGGGACCACATGTGTCTCTCTCCAGTCCCCTGGCACCACTCCCGACTCCAAAGAGGTATTGAAAAGGTCAGTCAGTGGAGCGGCTAGAAAGTCTCCAAGTTCCTCAGTATTCTTGGAAGCATGCCATCGCTTTGTCTACTTTTAGTTTAGCTAGTTCCTCATGAACATAATGGGTGTTTTCTGAGGTCCTGCTCCTGGTCCTTCATCTGTGACTACAGAACAGAAATATTTGTTCAGCAATTCTGCTTAACAAATCAACTTCTACATATTCCTCTCCTTCACCCTTGAGTCTATAAATTAATGAATGAATTGGAACGGGTAAACGTAGATAGGTTGTTTACTACATCAAAAAGTAGGAAGACTAGGGGACACACAATGAAGCTACAATGTACGAGCCCATTTAGGACTAGCAAGAGAAAATATTTTTTCACTCAATGCTTAATCGAGCTCTGAATTTCCTTAGCAGATGATGTGATAAAAGCTGCTAGTGTAGTTGGGTTTAAAATAAACTTTGGACAAGTTCCTGGAGGAATGTGTTCAAAACCCCCCATAAACCCCCATAAGTCATTATTAAGAAGGACCAGGGAAATCCACTTCTTACCCCAAGATAAGCATAGTGGAGTCTGTGTACCTTTTCGGGATCCTGACAGGTACTTATGACCTGAATTGGCCACTGTTAGAAACAAGATATTGGGCTTGATGGACCTTGATCTGACCCAGCAGGGCTCTTCAACATGGCAAAAAGATGGCTGAGGGGAGTTAAGATAGAATTCTATAAATTAATGAATGGAGTGGAACGGGTAAATGTAGATTGATTGTTTACTCCATCAAAAATTAGGAAGATTAGGGGCATGTAATAAAGCTACAATGCAACCCATTTAAGACTAATAAGAGAAAATATTTTTTCACTCAACACATAATCAAACTCTAGAATTCATTGCCAGAGGATGTAGTAAAAGCTGTTAGTGTAGCTGGAATTAAAAGAGATTTGGACAAGTTCCTGAAGGAAAAGTCCATAATCCTTTATTTAATTGGACTGGAGTAATCCACTGCAATGAATGTTTGGTCTGACCCAGTATGGCATTTCGTAGTTTTCGTAGTTTTCATGCTTGCCCAAAATACACCCTTGAAAACACCTTCCCTCAGTTTGACTTAATGTATATTCACTATGAAACTCTGCATATAATGTTTTTTCAGCCAGATTGATGAAGATAAATTTTCAGATTTATAAATCAATATCTATCTGTGGAAATGACTTGGGAATTACCTCCAATGTGTTTTTATTTTAAATGTCAAGGTTGCAGAGTGAAAGTCCTGGGGGTCGCTGAGTAACCAGGTGCCCTGGCCCTCAGGTCCTATGGGTGCCAGGCGAGGTTTTAGAGCTGGATCTGAAAGGATCTAAGTGGTGGGAAGGGGAGGAGAAGAGAGAGAGGGCAGCACATGGTTTGAAATCTCCTGATGTGGTGGCATCAGGGGATTTCAGTGGTGGGTCGGGGCCACTCAGTGGAGGGGAGGGAGGGTGGGGCCAAGCTGGCAGTATTTATGGTGCAGAATCAAAAACCCTACCTCTCAGTAACTCACCTAAATAAAAATCAACTTTCAGTAAATTCTTCAAAATTACAATATGATCAACAATATCATTAGGTTACACCCGGACCTCAGGATTTAGACACCCTCCATCTGGCGAATTACATCACCATAGGGAAATGGTGGACACTTGCATCATAGGTCCTTAACCTTAACACCTTTAAAGTACTACACCAACAAGAGTCTCTTCTACGCAATAAATTACTAAACTTATCCTACTCCCTAACTACACATAAGGATTCACTAAACCATTCACCATTCATTAATCACAACCACATAACTAAATATACAACCATCCATACAACATAAAAACAAACCTCTCAACCTCTGGATGGTTGTATATTTAGTTATGTGGTTGTGATTAATGAATGGTGAATGGTTTAGTGAATCCTTATGTGTAGTTAGGGAGTAGGATAAGTTTAGTAATTTATTGCGTAGAAGAGACTCTTGTTGGTGTAGTACTTTAAAGGTGTTAAGGTTAAGGACCTATGATGCAAGTGTCCACCATTTCCCTATGGTGATGTAATTCGCCAGATGGAGGGTGTCTAAATCCTGAGGTCCGGGTGTAACCTAATGATATTGTTGATCATATTGTAATTTTGAAGAATTTACTGAAAGTTGATTTTTATTTAGGTGAGTTACTGAGAGGTAGGGTTTTTGATTCTGGATTATAGTTATTCCTCTCAGACGGTTTGTGGTTGTTAGTATTTATGGTGCACCATGGGCCCTCTCCTTCCTTCTTCTCTGTGCGGTCGAGACGAAGTTTGGCAGTATTTTAAGGGGCTCCTACCTGTGTCCTTTTCCTCGGCAGGCCCCATGCCTCGGAGGTTGATGGCTCTGGTTTTGGTAAGTCAGAGGAGGGGTGGTGTACGAGTAGCTGCAGAAGGGGCAACAAGTAGAGGCTTTGGGCAGTCAGCATCTTTGGCTGTGCCGGCTCAGTACGTGCAGGGGCGACCTGCACAGAGGTGAGGCAGAGCTGCAGTTGGGGGACAGTGAGAGGGAGGGGAAATGGCAGGCCGGGGGCTGTGGTGTCACCGGTTGCACTGTGCTTTGGGGGGGATCGCCATGGGGCAGCAGGGAGTGGCATCAGGGAGGGCAGGGGAGGCAATTATCCTGGGGCAGACCCCAGGCCAGGGATCTGTGTGGGGGAGGAGCGGGCCTGTTTTGGGCCCACAGGGGATGGAGGTGGGAGATATTTATTTATTTATTTAGACAGTTTTGTATACCACCTTATCCTTCAATCAAAGTGGTCAACAAGACATTGGGAGGATATTGGGCAGGGGATGAAGAGGGGGGTGCGGGGACTGTAGCTACTTCCTGCCCTGCTCAAGGAGGGCGCTGGTGGTGCAGGGGGGCAGATGGGCTCAGTGTGGGTTGGGGGACTTGCAGAGCCAACTAGTGGGGAGGTGGGAATGCCAGAGGGAGGTTCAGAAGGGCAGGGGTCATCCTTTTGGTCTTGGGGGTGACTATCCCACAGTTAGTATGGGTATTGCTGCAGTTCCTGGTGGTGAATCTGTGGTCTTTCCAAAGGCAGCAGTGGAATACCATGTGAGGGGCAGCTGCACAGGGCCAAGTTCTGGATCCAGTGACCAAGATTGCCTGACCAAGTTTGTTATCAGCAGAGAGGATTGTGGTCACTAAGGAGCCTGCAGGAGCATCTTGCAGTGCTCCTGCAGCTAGCTTAGGGATGGGGTGTCCACTTGATGGTAAGTCTCCGCGTGCTGGGGGGGAGGGTCTGGACTAGTCATAGCATCCCCACTGCCAGGCGTGGGTGGGAACAAGGCGGGGAGTAAATGGAAGCACTCACGGCACTGTCGGCATGATTCTAAGTCATCCACCAGTTCCTCAACTTCCAGCTCCTCATCTTTGGCGTTTGTGACAGAGACTGGTGTAGGGAAGGGGCATTAGGAATGTGCAGGGGGGTAGTGAGACTCCTACTTTGGCTGCTTATTTGGAGGTGTGGGAAGGAGTTCCATGCAAGTTTCACCACAAAATTCGGAAGCAGTGCTAAACTGATATCTTTTGGTTGCTGGAGGGACAAAAATGGTCAGCTGACAGCCGGAAGAAGCATAAAGACATAGAAACATAGAAACATGATGACAGAAAAAGACCACATGGCCTATCTAGTCTGTCCTTCCATATCAACAACTACAACAGTCCACTTTTTACCTTTAGAGATCCTCTGTGTTGGTCCCATGCTTTTTTTAATTCAGTTACTGCCTCATCTCTACCACCTCCACTGGGAGACTATTCCACGGATCCACTACTCTTTCCGTAAAGAAATATTTCCGCATATCACTCCTGAATCTATCTCCCTTCACCCTCATCCCATGTCCCCTCATAACAGAACTTGCTTTCAATTGAAAGAGGCTCTCTCCCTGAGCATTTATGCCACGGAGGTATTTAAACATCTCAATCATATCACCTCTATCCCGCCTTTCCTCTAAGGTGTACATATTAAGATCCTTAAGTCTGTCCTCATATGCTTTATAATGAAGCCCACTAATCATTTTAGTAGCCACCCTCTGCACCGACTCCATCCTGTTCACATCCTTTTGAAGGTGCGGTCTCCAGAATTGCACACTATACTCCAAATGAGGTCGCACCAAAGACTTATACAGAGGCACTATCACCTCCTTTTTTCTGCTAGCCATTCCTCTCCGTATGCACCCAAGCATCCTTCTAGCTTTTGCCGTCGCCTTTTCTACCTGTTTAGCTACTTTAAGATCAGACAATGAGAAGGTCAGGTGGCTCCGGAGGGTGTCACGGGTCAAGGATTATGGTGAACTGGACTTGTGCTGGCACTTCAATAAGACTACGTGCCCTTTCCCAACTGCAATTTTTGCCATGCATGCCCACTGTGTGTAGCCAACCATGTGGCAGCCAAGTGCAGCCAGAAAAGGGGGGGGGGGGGGTGGGCTTTGTCACCAACAAGTGAGTCACTGTATCCACACCAGGCTGACACTCCCATGAGGCCATTTGACCACTGCTCCTGAGGTATGGCTAAAAGGGGGGAAGGGCAGGGGTTGCTGGAGGATTTCAAACAGTTTTTTAAATATAATTTCTAGGGGAAGTATGAGATATAAGGGCTAACAATGCGCCATCTGTCAGGTGTTGGCCAGAGGTGGTATGGGCGAATTTGCAGGAAAAAATTGCCCTGGGAAGAATAGCGGGGCCTTTTAGGGACCCACCATTCCAGCTGCTTGTGGTCTCCCCTTTGAGAGTGGTCTCCAAGAAGGAGCCTGGAAAATTTCATATCATACACAACTTGTCCTTTCTGCCAGGGGAATCAGTGAATGACCATTTGCCGTGGGACCTTTGCACAGTCCATTATGCCTGTTTTGACTCTGCCATATTGCTCGTTCAGCAATGCGGGCATGGGGCATTGTTGGTAAAGGTCAACATTGAATCAGCCTTCTGTCTGTTGCCAGTTCACCCTTCGGCTTTTCCGTTATGTTTCATCTTTGAAGGCGGCTTCTATTTTGACATGCCCATGCCCATGCGTTGTGCCATCTCCTGTGCCTTCTTTGAGATGTTTAGTACTTTCATGTTGCAACAGTCTGGCCTGTCGACTGTGGTGCATCACCTTGATGATTTTCTATTTGTGGAGTCGAGTCAGGAGGGGATGTGTAAAGAGCTACTGCATGCATTTCTGCCATTGGCTGGAGACTTTGGAATGCCCTTGGTGGAAGGTAAGATGGAATTTGGACCCGGTGGCACATGTGGCATGCCTGCCACAAGAGAAGGGGTGGTGGTGAGGGTGCAATCAGCATTGAAGGTGACCCTTAAGATACTACACTCGTTGATGGGCCATTTGAATTTTGTGTGCCAGGTAATCCCATTGGGCTGCCCCTTTTCACGACGTTTGACACTTGCCATGGCGGGTGTGGTAAAACCATACCATCATATTCGCATGTTGATTGGAATGCATGAGGATTTGAGAGTGTGGGACACCTTTCTTGCAGAATACAACAGGACATCAGTCCTGCAGCTTGAGGAAGCATCTAAAGTGGATTTACAGTTGTTTTCCAATGCAGCGGGGAGTCGGGGATTTGGGTTGTACTGTTGGGATGCTTGGTGTGCAGAGCTGTAGCCGGCCAAGGGGCACACCTCAGCGCTGATGAGTAATGTGGCTTTCCTTCAGCTCTTCCCTATTATAATGGCCTTGGCAGTCTGGCTAGACTACTTGCGGAATCGCAGGGTGGTGTTTTGGTGCAATAATGTGAGGTTGGTGGAAATAATCAACAGGCAGACACCTAGGTGCAGGAGGATTGTGGTATTGATGATGGCTTTGGTTTTGCATTGCCTTCAGCTGGATATAACAGTGCGAGCATGGCATGTTCCGGGGGTGGTGAACCATCTGACTGATTCTCTTTCTCGCTTTAAGCAGTCCCAGTTCCAGATGCTTACAACTGGGGTGGATGAAGAAGTCACGGTGGTATCCGATCATCTTTGGTGGCTTGGGACACAGATGTAGTTACCTTGTTGTGGGTGTTGGTGGCACCATCTACATGGACTTCATATTGGAAGGGCTATCAGAAGTTGAGGGCTTTCTTAAAGGTAATAGGTGGCAAAGGGGAGGGCCCTGGATGATTTGCTTGGTTTATTTATTGCCCAGGCCAAAGCTGCTGGGGCCTCTAAGATGGCGGTTTGGCCGCAGCTAGCAGGGTTCTCCTTTTTAGTAAGGCGACAGGCTAGGGGAATCCCATGACTACATTTGTGGTTCGGCAGTTGCTGGTGGGTTGGGAGCATGTAGCGCCAGCTCTGGTTGACTACAGATGACCCATCACACATGACCTCCTATTGTGATTATGGGTGGCATTGCCTACAGTGACCAGCTTGCTGTATAAGGTGGCTCTGTTTTAGGCAGTGTTTTGTCTCGCTTTTTTCAGAGTGTTCCGCATCGGTGAGATTGTGGCAGGTTCTGCACAGGGTGGGGCAAGAGGAGGAGTGGTATTGGACCACCTTGCCATAGAGGGGACACAGTTGCTCATTTTCCTCCTCTTTTCCAAAACAGACCAACAGGGTACTGGGGCTTGGGTGGTGCTGCATTGGGTGGGACACCTGGTTATCAGCCCCTTCTGGAACATGCTGGATTATTTGGTTGAGCGGCCAGTGGTGAGCGGCTGCTTGTTCATGACAGGAATTCCAAACCATTAACTAGATTTCAGTTAATAACTCTTGCAGAGGACATTGCGTTACTTGGGGTTTGATGAGAGGCAGTTTGCATCTCATCCATTCTGGATTGGGGCAGCCACCAGCACAGCAGATGAAGGGTTGGGCGAGTCTGTGATACAACAGATTGGCCAATGGCGTTTGAGGGCCATTGCAGGTACATCCGTTTGCATTAGTGGAGCATGGGTCTGTCACGTTTTTTTTTCTTTCTTAACCAATCGCCTCTTTTTGCAGGTGCTGGGTTGAGTCGGCAGCACTGGTGGTTACTTGGTCATTCCTTTGTCTATTTGGCTGGGAGGCGAGTGGCATCCAGACCTCTAGGCTGCCATCTGGGTGAAAGAGGGATGAGATGGTGCCAACCTCTTCCAGTCATTCAGCATCATGCTCACTTGTGTCACCATCTGGCCAGGCTGCTGATTCACCTGGGTGGCAAGGACCTCTCTGCTTGGACCTGCAAGCAACTTATTCGAGCGGTGCAATGCGATATTGCCTTCATTGGGACCATGCTGCCTGGGACAGTGCGTTGTTGGTCTGACATTATTCCCTGGTCTTTTTGCTGGTCGCAGAGGCGGTGGTCCTGGGGTTTGATGAAGGTGAATAGGCAGATTGGCCACTGGGTGATATAGAATAGGGGGGTATCAGATCCAACACCCGTGGGTAGGTGCGCAGGCCTGTACAGCTCAGATGGTATGCACCTTTCGCCTGTGGATCAGGATTTGCTCCTCAATGACTGAGGTGGTGGTCTGAAAGGCAGTAGGCCCTGGTTGCAGCTTGGTTGACATGGAGGGGTGGCATGAGGATAGTTGTACTACCTCGCATCTGTAGCGTTGACTCAAGCCAATTTCCTGTGTTGGAGAAAGGGCCTTGAGAGGCCGGTGAGCTGGATCAGATGATCTCAGTCAGTGACTGAAGGGGAGGGGGGTGATCTCAGTGGGGATCTCCTCCTGGACAGAGGAGTGGGGCTGGCCTTTGCTAATAATATGGCGAGGCTGGCAGAAAAGGGGTGTGTGTGGTCGAGGCATCACTTTGCTACTAATATGGCTGGTGAAGGTTCCATCCAGATGGGGGGGGGGGTGTTGGTTTGGCATTTTGTTATGTGGCTAATGTTGGCTCTGGTTGATGTGTTGTATTTTTGGTTCTTTAATAAAGCTGCAACCAGATTAATGCCATATTGGTTGTGAGGGTGTTTTGTTGCTGGGGGAGGGAATGGGGCACAAAATTGGTAGGACTGGGAGGGGGTAAGGCACCTGGAGGGCTGGGGGTTCAGCCTACCCCAGTAAATGGCAAGGCCACAGAGCAAAAATCTCAGGAGCTGCTGAGTAACTGGGTGCCCAGCGAGGTTGTAGGGCTGGATCTGTTAAGGATCTAGGTGGGGGTGAGATGAGAAGAGAGAGAGGGCAGCATGTGATTTGAAATTCCCTGACGTGGTGGCGCTAGGGGATTTCATTGGTAGGTCAGGGCTGCTCTGGGGGGGGGGGGAGGGGAAGGCCGGGCTGGCAGTGTTTATGGCATGACCAGGGCCCCCTCTTTCCTCTTCTCTGGGCAGTCGAGGTGAAGGTTGTCGGCTTTCTCGCCTGCCCAGTCCCTTGTAGTTACAGAGGGCTGGATAAGATTGGATTGTTGCAGATGGGGGATGACGGGGGTCCGGTGATTCGAGCCAATTTCTGGTGTTGAAGTAAGGGCCTTGGGAGGCCGGTGAACTGTGTCAGGTGATCTCGGCTCAGTGATTGAAGGGGAGGGGGGAGATCTCAGTGAGGATCTTCTCCTGGATGGGGGAGGCGGGCCGGTCTTTGCTAATAATATGGCAAGGCTGGTGGAAAAGGTAGGGGGACAATTCAGGGCATCACTTTGCAACTACTATGGCTGGTGAAGACTCAGTCCTGATGAGGGGGTTTGGTTTTATTTATTTATTTATTTTTATTTAGACAGTTTTGTATACCGCCTTATCCTTCAATCAAAGCGGTCACAACACAATTGGGGGATACATTTAACACGCGGGGATATGAGACACATACACTAATACTTACAGGGAACATGGGCAATGGAGGGTTAAGTGGCTTGCCCAAGACCACAAGGAGCATCTGTGGGACTAGAAACCCCAGCTCTTCCGGCCCAAGGTTGCTGTCCTCTAGTGGGATTTGAACCTCCGACCTTCCGGCCTGAAGTACCTTGCCCAACCACTAGGCTACTTTTGGCATTTTGTTAAGTAACTAATGTTGGCGCGGGTTGATTCTATCCTATTAAGGCATTTATATACTGCCCGTCTGCGAACGCATTCTAGGTGGTAGCAATCAGGTATTGCATATATTCCCTCGTCCCCGAAGGGCTCACAATCTACATGCGTACCTGAGGCAACAATGTGGCCAAGAAGTTCAATTTCTGACTCAATAACAATGTTTTGCTTGGCAAAAAAAATAAGCAATAACTTGTAAAGTAAGAACCCTTTCTCAACCATCAAGCATTCTAGGCAGACTACAAACATCAACAAAACAACAATGGTTTATGGTTTATTTATTTGATAAAAACTGCCTGATTTACTGATTTACTTCTCCTTTATCACACCTCTCCCCTCTCACCTGATCTCTCTCCTCTCAACGCCTGTCTTACTGCTGTCGCCGACTGGCTCACTACTCACTGTTTACACCTCAACCTCACCAAAACTCTTGCTATGTGGTTCACTCGGGATGCTTCTCCACCCACGCTTTCCCCTTCCTTCTCTGGTTCCCCGGTTCCCATAGTCTCCTCTCTCCGTTACCTTGGCGTTCTTTTCGACCCTACACTAACCCTCCGTGATCATATTGCACATATCTCTCGGCTTTCCTTCTTTTATCTTCGCCAAATCCGGGCTATTCGACCTTTCCTCTCCCCCTCAGCCCTCACCACTCTCCTCCTCTCACTCGTCATGTCCCGCCTTGATTTCTGTAACTCTGTCTTAGCCGGTCTCCCTAATGTCCACCTCCGCCGTCTTCAACTTATACAAAACACCGCAGCCCGTCTGATCTCTCATGCCTCCATCCGTGATCACATCACACCCCTCCTCATCCATCTACACTGGTTGCCTATTCAGTCCCGTATCCACTATAAAATTCTGGTAATTCTTCATCGAGTCATCTACACCCGTACACCCCAGTACCTGTCTAATCTCGTACATTTGCATGCCCCCGCCCGTTCCCTCCGTTCTCTCCATCTTAACCGCCTCTATCTTCCCTCACCCTCCTCTGCTCGACTTCAGTCCACCCGTGCATCTGCATTTTTCTTCCTGGCACCTGCTCTATGGAACTCCCTGCCCTCCTCTATCAGACTTGAACCCGAACATTCCACCTTCAAAAAAACCTCAAGACTCACCTCTTTGCCCGTGCATTTGACCTCCCCAATCCTTTTGTGTGATCCACTCTGCTCTATCCTCCTCCCTTCCCCATCATGTCCTGTTGTATGATTCTGCTCTTTTGCTTTCCTGTCTTACATTGTAACTTCCTTTTCTTTTCCTAATTTAATTCTACTATGTAAACCGCTGTGATGTATTTTCCTCAGCGGTATATCAAATTCAATAAACATAAACATAAACATAAATAATCAAGGCGGTGTACAATAATAAAATTACATTAAAACTTGGCCGAGGCCGAGAAAAGGAAAAGAAATGTACAATTTATAAATAGGAAAGAAAGAGTAAAGAAGACAAGGACAAGACAGGACACAAAAGGCAAACTTATAGTACTAAGAGAGGGGGGGGGGGGTCATACAAACGGAGAGGGGATGTTGAATGCCAGGGAAAATAGGTGGGTCTTGAGGTTGAGTTTAAAGGTGACATATTGTGATTCCAGGCGAAGGGAGGGAGGGAGAGAATTCCAGAGAGCGGGACCAGCAAAGTAGAAGGCGGAAAGACGAGTGAGCTGTAAGCGGGCACGAGCAGGGGAAGGGAGGGCAAGGCGATTAAGATGAAAAGAACGGGGAGTGTACCTGGGAGAATGAAAGGATAGTAGATCAGCTAAGTAAGGAGGGGTACCAGTGTGAAAGACTTTGTGTAATAGGATTAGCATCTTAAATTGGGAACGGAAAGGAACAGGCAGCCAGTGAAGATGGAGAAGTATAGGAGTGACATGATCGCGAAGAGAAGAGTGGGTGACAAGACGTGCAGCAGTGTTTTGTATACGTTGAAGCAGGGACACCTGATATTGAGGAAGCCCAAGGAAAAGGGAATTAGAAAAGTCAATGCGAGACATTACCAAAGATAAGACCAGTGTGATCAGAGCTGAAGAAGAAAGGAAGGGGCGAATTGAGCGAATTTGTCGAAGAAAGAAGAATGAGGTTTTAGTGATATGAGAAATGTGTGCAGAGAAGGAAAGATCCGAGTCAAAGTGAACACCCAAATACCGAAAGGTGGAAACTAATGGGACTGGGGAGTCGGAGAAAGAAGGGGCTAGTGAGGGGGAAGGGCCACCATGAGTGAACCATATGGCCAGAGTTTTAGTAAGATTCAAGTGGAGACAGTTAGAGGTGAGCCAGTTGGCGACGGAAGTGAGACAAGAGTTAAGGGGGGAGAGATCGGGGGAAGAGGGAGATGTGTGGTGAAGTAGAAGAATGTCATCAGCATAGAAGAAAGCCGAAATACCTGACTGTTGTATAAGGAGAGCAAGAGGGGCCAAGAAAAGATTGAAAAGGAGAGGAGCAAGGACAGAACCCTGAGGAACACCACAAGGAAGGTGCTGGGAATCAGAGGGGGGGAGAGTAGGTGAAGAGGAGAGAACTGCACAAGAATGAGAAGAGAGAAAAGAGTGGAACCAGTGGTGAATTGTGCTGCAGAGACCAGCTTCCCGAAGACGGTGGAGGAGAAGGGAGTGATCTACTAGGTCGAAAGCCGCTGAGAGATCTAGAGCAACTGCCACTGAAATATCACCGTGATCATGGGCTACATGCAGTGCGTTAGTGAAAGCAAGAAGAACCGTGTCAACACTGTGCCCCGGACGGAACCCAGATTGACGGGGGTGAAGAAAATTAGTAGAATCCAAGTGGTGAGAAAGTTGAGCGAAGACAAATTTTTCCAGAAGTTTAGATAAGAAAGGAAGATTAGACACAGGGCGATAGTTGGAAGGGAGAGAGGGATCCAGGGTAGGATTTTTCAGGATGGGACGTACCAGAGCGTGTTTCCAAAGGCTAGGGAAAGTTCCTGTGGATAAGCTGGAATTAAACATGGCTAGGATAGAGGAAAAAGCACCCAATGAAAGAGTGAGGAGCCAAGAAGAAGGAATGGGATCAAGTGGGCAGGTGGTTTTTTTGGAGGAAGAGAGGAGATGATGAAGTTCAGACACAGAGATAGTGGAAAAAGTAGCCCAGAAGTGAGAGAGTTGAGAAACAGGTGGTGGGGAGGGAGCAGGGGGAGGGGAAGTGATAGGGGCAGGACACGAGGGGAGCTGGTCCCTCAATGAAGTGACCTTGGAGACAAAGAAAGAAGCCAGTTGAGATGGGGATGGAGAAGACTGGGAAGCAGGAGGGGCTGGCGAGGCATGTAAAGAGAGAAGAGAGCGAAAAGAAGAGTAGAGATGCTGAGTCTGGTTAGAAGCCTGTGAGATCGTAGTAGAGTAATAATCACGTTTAGCAGAATGTAGCTGGGTACGATAGAAAGCATAGTGAGATTTAAAAGAAGATAAACGGGCAGGAGAGGGGGACTTGCGCCACAATCGCTCGGCCCTCCAGAGGTGTGAACGGAGCAGCCGAAGTCCGCTGTGGTACCAGGGGTGAGAGGGGCGCCGACGAGGTGGGCGGGGATGCAGAGGGGCTAGAAGGTCGAGGGTAGTGGAAAGAGTAGTGGACCAGAGGGTAGCCTGGGAATTAGGTGAGAGGAGTGGAAAGTCGGCAGGTAAGAGCTCGGAGACAGGAGGAAACTTTTGTAAAGTGAAGGGGGTAAGAGCCCGAGACAATTTCAGTGAAGAGGATGGGGAGGTAGTGGAAGAAGCAGGAGGTAGGGAGCCGGAGAAGGAGCAGGATAGTGTAAGAAGAAAGTGATCTGTCCAGTGGAGAGGTGTAGTGGTGTAGTGGAAAGAGATGAGAGAGTGTGGGGGGAGGAAGCTGGAGTCAGAAATAGATCAGGCCAGCATGGTGAGTAGGAATAGTAACATGTTGGAGAAGTGATAGATCCTGGAGAAATGAGAGAAAAAGAAGTTCCCTAGACGAGGAGGGAGAATCCATGTGAAGATTGAAGTCACCAGCGATGATTAGGTGCGGAAAAGCGAGGGAGATGTCGGTGATGGTTAGCGTGAGGGCCTCCCAAAGGTGGGACCGGAGGGCTGGAGGGGAGTAAACAAGAAGGATGTGAATGGACGGGGAAGTATGAAGACGGAGTAATAGAGCTTCAGGATAGTGCAATGATGGCATGACCATAATAAGAACATAAGATATGCCATACTGGGTCAGACCAAGGTCCATCAAGCCCAGTATCCTGTTTCCAAAAGTGGCCAATCTAGGTCATACGTACATAGCAGTTTCCCCAAAAGACACAGGTTACACAATGCTTGTATTGGGTCAAGCATTGATATCCTGGGTCCCTTCTTAATAATGGTTTATGGACCTTTCCTCCAGGAACTTGTCAAAACCTTTTTTAAACCCAGCTACACTAACAGCCTTTACTACATCCTCCGGTAACAAATTCCAGAGTTTGATTACACGTTGAGTGAAAAAATATTTTCTTTTATTAGTCTTAAATGGTTTACCCTGTAGCTTCATTGCATGTCCCCTAGTCTTTCTATATTCTGATAAAGTAAACAATCGATCTACGTTTACCTGTTCCACTCCATTCATTAATTTATAGACTTCTATCATATCTTCCCTCAGCAGTCTCTTTTCCAGGTTAAAGAGCCCTAACCTTTTCTATTTATTTATTTATTTAAAACTATTTCTATCCCGCCTTCTCCTACAATCAAGGCAGTCTCCACAGCAAACAATCATAAGAGTGGTTCAGGTGTGTTCATGCAGTGATACTGATTGTGTGTTTGTGTTGGTGTACATTAGATTCTTGTTGAGCTATTTACATTGTGCGCTATTATACAATCTTATGTACAAGAGTCAGGGGAGGGGGTAGGTCTTTTGTTCTTGCTTGGTGAGTAGACCATGTGACGTGGCCATAGTGTTCAATGAATAGTGTCGTCTTAAGCTGCTTCCGAAAGTCTTTGAGGTCTGTTGATAGTCTTAGTTTGTCTGGGAGGGTGTTCCAAATTGCTGGTGCAGCCAGGGAAAGGACTCGTTCTGCGGTGTCCTTGCGGACCTTGGTGAGGTCGTTTGGGGTGTTAACACAATTGGAAGTGCCTCTCCTCCTTGGTCGTGTGCTTCTGTCAGGTTGTATGAGTGTTTGTAGGCTGAGGGCAGATGATTGTTGTTTGATCTTGAAGATGTTTATGACTGTCTTATATTTGATGTGTGAGCTGATTGGGAGCCAGTGCAGATCTTTCAGTATGGGTGTAATGTGTTCTTGTCTTGTTGTACCAGATATTATGCAACTAATATGACTGGTGAAGACTCAGTCCAGATGGGGGAGTATCCTTCTTCATAGGGGTATCCTTCCATCCCCTTTACCATTTTGGTGGCTCTTCTCTGAACCTTTTCTAATAACGCTATATCCTTTTTAAGATACGGTGACCAGAATTGCACACAAAATTCAAGGTGCGGTCGTATCATGGAACGATACAGAAGCATTATAATATCCTTTGTTTTATTTTCCATTCCTTTCCTTATGATACCTACCATTCTATTTGCTCTCTTGGCTGCCGCTGCACACTGGGTGGAGGGTTTTGACATGTTATCCACAATGACACCTAAATCTTTCCTAATGTGGAACCTTGCATCGTGTAACCATAGTTTGGGTTGTTCTTCCCTAGGTTCATAACTTTGCACTTGTCCACATTAAATTTCATCTGCCATTTTGATGCCCAGTCTTCCAATTTATCAAGATCCTCTTGCAATTTTCCACAATCCTCTTGGGTTTTAAATAGTTTTGTGTCATCTGCAAATTTGATAACCTCACTCGTTATTCCTTTTTCCAGGTCATTTATGAATGTGTCAAAAAGCAGCAGACCCAGCACAGATCCCTGGGGTACACCACTATTCACCTTTCTCCATTGGGAAATTTGGCCATTTAGCCCTACCCTCTGCTTTCTATCTTTTAACCAGTTCCTGATCCACAATAGTACACTGCCTCCTATCCCATGCCAAAAGTCTCTGATGAGGGACCTTGTCAAAGGCTTTCTGAATGTCCAAATACACTATATCAACCGACTCACCTTTGTCTACCTGTTTATTCACACCTTCAAACAGGGTCGGCCCAAGCGGGGTGTGGGGCCATGTGCGGAGACTGGGTGTGGAGCCTCATTTGCATAAATATTTGCATAATGTTACCATACGCTAACTTTTAGTAAACATGCCTCTTAATGAGTGTATGGATAAAGAAAGACTAAAAGATTTCTGCATTACTATAATTTAGTGTCAACCGCCAGGCACATTAGGAACTACTACAAACACTGCCCATTTAGAACCCATAGCAAACCCGCCATATCGTAACAGCACCACCAGGACTCACAAAGCACCATTACCTATCAAAAGGCAACACTGCAAATATTAAACCAATACATTTCAGACAATAACAGTACATGACCTACTGGGGAAAGAGAACAAGTGGCAATGTCAAATAGGAATTACAGAAACAGAATACCTCAGCTCAGTTACACATGCACAACATAGACCATCAGCAAACAATGAATCACAATTTAGAAACCGGAAGACAATAATTAAATTGGGAACCCCAAAAGCCAAACTTGGAATGTACAACAACACTGTAGAAATAAAGCTATAAATTAATTTCCTCTTGTACTAAACAAAGCGCAGACGTTAATGATGCACATTTCCCAGAGCTGACATATTCCAGTTAATAAATTCAAAATAAAGAGATATTTTTCTACCATTTGTGCATTTTTTTCAGTTGCAATTGCTCCAGCCACTTTCTTCTGGTTTCTTTGTGTCTTCTGCTAACTCCCCATCGTCTGCTGTCCATTTGTCCTTTCTTCTCTCTTCTAGTTTTTTTTTCCATTCTCTATCTACATCTGCTTTAACATACTAATCTTTCTCCTTTTGCTCTTTCCTCATTCCTATTTCATCCACTCAAATTTTACCCCTCCATCCTCAAGTCCCACTTACTCTCCCAATACCCGGCCAATTGTAGCTTTGTCTTCCCTCCCACACAAAATATTTTTCCCCTCTCCATTTTACTCTCCCAGCTCCATCCCATTCTAATCCTCCCCCAACATCAGCTCCCTTCTAGTTCCAGCTCTACCCAGCATCTGCTCCCTTCTGGTCCCCGCATCAGCGCATTTCCAGTCCTAGCCCCCCATCAGCCCATTTCCAATCCTATACTAGCAACACCATCAGCCCATTTCCAGTCCTAGCTCCCCCATCCATTTCCAGCCCTATCCGAGTCCCTCCATCAGCTCATTTCTAATCCAAGCCCCCCATCAGCCCATTTCTAGTCCTTTCCTAGTCCCACCATCAGCCCATGTCAAATCCTAGCTCCCCTCCACTCAGCCCATTTCCATTCCAAGCCCCCCATGAGCCTACTTTCAGTTCTAGCCCCTCCATGAGTTCATTTCAATCCAAGCCCCCACCACAGCCCATTTCCAATCTTAGCACCCCCAACAGCCCATTTCCAGTCCTATCTTAGCCCCTCCATCAGCCCATTTCCTGTCCTAGCTCCCCCCTCAGCTCATTTCCAGTGCTAGCTCCCTCCCCTCACAGCCCATTTCCATTCCAAGCCCCCGTCCCCATCAGCTATTTGCAGTTCAAGCCCCCTTCCACTCAGCCCATTTCCAGTCCTAGCAAACCCCCCAGCCCATTACCAGTCCTAGCCCCCCCTTCAGCCCATTACCAGTCCTAGCCCCCCCATCAGCCCATTACAAGTCCTAGCCCCCCCATCAGCCCATTTCCAGTCCTAGCCCCCCATAGCCCATTTCCAGTCCTAGCCCCTCCATAGCACATTTCCTGTCCTAGCTCCCCCCTCAGCTCATTTCCAGTGCTAGCTCCCTCCCCTCACAGCCCATTTCCATTCCAAGCCCCCGTCCCCATCAGCTATTTGCAGTTCAAGCCCCCTTCCACTCAGCCCATTTCCAGTCCTAGCAAACCCCCCAGCCCATTACCTGTCCTAGCCCCACCCCTATAGCCCATTACCAGTCCTAGCCCCCCCCTTCAGCCCATTACCAGTCCTAGCCCCCCCATCAGCCCATTACAAGTCCTAGCCCCTCCATAGCCCATTTCCAGTCCTAGCCCCTCCATAGCACATTTCCAGTCCTAGCCCCCACATAGCCCATTACCAGTCCTAGCCCCCCCATCAACCCATTTCCAGTCCTAGCCCCCCCATAGCCCATTACCAGTCCTAGCCTGTTTCCTATTTCCCATCAGCACCAGCGGCTTAACAGAGCCGCGAGGGAGAAGCTCTCTCCCATCGCGGCTCTGAAAGCCAGCACTTAGGGAGCTGAGGTCACTTGGAGGACTCTGCTGGGCAGGGGGGCCCCACAGGATGCTCGATTCTGCTGCTGCCACAGTGGCAGCTGCAGCAGCAGTAAGTTTGTTTTTTTTTTAAATTTACCAGCAGATGCAGAATGTTGTTTGCGCGGGGCCCCCTGAAACGCGGGGTCCTGTGCAAACAACACTCTTGCACAATGGATGGGCCGGCCCTGCCTTCAAAAAAACATAACAGATTAGTAAGACAAGATCTTCCTTGTCTAAAGCCATGTTGGCTGTCTCCCATTAAGCCATGACTATCTACATGTTCAGCAATTTTGTTCTTTATGATGGTTTCTACCATTTTTCCCGGTACCTGACGTCAGGCTCAGCGGTCTGTAGTTTTCCTGATCACCCCTGGAACCCTTTTTAAAAATTGTTACGTTCGCCATCCTCCAATCTTCAGGTATTACAGATGATTTTAATGATAGTTCACAGATTACTAAAAGCAGGTCTGCAATCTCATATTTCAGTTCTTTCAACACCCTTGGATGTATATCATCTGGCCCAGGTGATTTGCTACTCTTCAGTTTATCTAATAGTTGTAACACATCTTCCCGATGTATCGATATTTCCTTCAATTCTTCCGCACCTTTAAATATCACTTCAGTCATGGGTAACATCCCTACATCTTCCTCAGTAAAGACCGAAGCAAAGAATTGTTACCTTGTCGCCTCTTAGTGCCCCTTTAACCCCTCTATCATCTAATGGACCAATTGACTCTCTCACAGGAGTTTTGCTACGAATGTACTTGAAAAAGTCTTTATTACGCATTTTTGCTTCCGCAGCAAGCTTCTTCTCAATTTCTCCCTTTGCCTGCCTTATCAATGCCTTGCATTTAACTTGCCAGTGCTTGTTCTGTTTCCAAGTTTCATCGTTTGGCTCTTTTTTCCATTTCCTGAAAGATGCTTTTTTGGCAACAGCCGCCTCTCTGACCTCACCTTTAAACCATGCTGGCAGTTTTTTGGACTTCCTTCCACTATTCTTTAAGCGTGGAATACAGCTGGTCTGGGCTTCCAAGATAGTATTTTTCAACAACACCTAAGCTTGATGTAAGTCTTTAACCTTTGCAACTGCTCCTTTTAGTTTTTTCTTAATTATTTTCCTCATTTTATCATAGTCTCCCTTTCAAAAGTTAAAAGGTAGTACTGTGGATTTCCTTACTATCCCTCCTCCACTAATTAAATGAAACGCGATCATGCTATGATCACTATTGCCAAGTGGCCCTAACACCCTTATCTCAAGTACAAATTACAATTTGAAATAATTTGGTGTGTTGTATTTTTGGTTCTTTAATAAAGCTGCGACCAGATTAATGCCAAATTGGTTGTGAATGTGCTTTGTTGCTGGGGGAGGGGTGGGGAATAAAGGTGGTAGGACAGGGAGGGGGTAGGGCCACACCGGTTAATGAAAATGAAATCTGATGTTGAACAAAACAAACAGCTTTCGTGGATGTGGAGAAGTGGAAAAACATTTTTACGAAGAGGAACCTTTTCTAGAGATGTCAAAACAATTCAGATGATGGGACTGTAAAATGAACAGAACCAAGGCAACTTCTCAATTCCATTCTTAGATCTCCCTCTCACAGTTATTACCTAGCTAGAGAATATAGTAGAAAGCTGTACAACTCTCCCTGCTGCTGGGAATATTTGACTGTGAATACTGCAAATTGCACATCAATGCTCATCATTGAGGGCAGGACCTTTATGTCAATGTTCATTTACAGAGCTAAAGCTCTGTGGTATTCTCGGCAGAGTCACTATATTTGGCCTGCCAGCTTTTTCGCTGGCAGCCAGAATGGAATTTGACTTACTTTGTCCTTTGATTTGTACAGCAGATCATGTCACAGAATTATATACTGTATGTATATATCTATATATACATATATCAGTGTTTCTATAGCTATGCAGCAGTATTAATAGTATCAATATTAGATTACTCCTATTTATTGACTGCCCCATAATCCATGCACCATGCAAGGGAATTGCAGAAAACGGATTGGAACCAATAGTAGAGCGAAAGCAGCAACCAGAAAAGCAACTTAATGAAGACGTTAGGAACCAGCTGCATAAAGAAAAGAGGTAAGTCCTCGGGTCGGAAACCTGGCAGAAAAAAATGCAGAAGAATGTCCCGAGGAAGTGTAGCATATTGTAGCCAGATAGCTTATTTCCATGATGAATCAGGAATCTCTTGAGGATGTAGTGGGTGGTTAGCATTTGTACTATATACTATATGAGGAACAGAGCAATGTATTGATAGGCAAACATGACAAGGACCTTGTATTGATTTTGCTAAATCAAATCTATATCAGTTTTACTGACTTCTGTATTACATTGAAGCCATTGATATGTGGCCTAAATACCTTAGAGTAAACACCAAGCCCTTCCCCAGGACAGGATTCTAAATAATGCATTTAAATTGATTTTTTTAAATCATATCCTTTTTCTACCCATCTCTGGATTTTGAGAGTAAAGGGATCCTGTGTAACAATTATGCCTGTGACTTTTTTTTGGCAGAGTATTGCAAAAGTTTGCAAAGCCTTCTGAATCCCACAGAACCCACTTTTCTCTGGTGGTCTCCCATTCAAGTAGTGGCCAGGTCATGTTCAGGTTTTCAAATGCTAGTTTGTTAGGGAAAGTTAAAAATAAAGCAGTAAAATGTAGCAACAGAATGTCCTAATTTAGTCTATATACAATGACTTGTTCCTGAGGGCCATGTCTCACACTGTGGTTTCAAACAACCCATATAGAGAATAATTCTATAATAGATATCATGTGCGTGGAGATTGGAATTGAGACGTTGAGATCGGGGTGCACACAATTCTGGTGGTATTCTAGAAACACTCTGCCAAACGTGGAGCCTTTTCTAAAAGTAGAAGGCATGCGGGAATGTACATGTGTTTGCCAACATGTAGAACTGAAGAAGCTATTTCACAAATCCACAAATGGGAAAAATCAATGGAGGCAACTTCCACATATTGTTGCGGCACTTAAACTCGCAAGGTTGTTTTTTGCGACTTACATGTGTAAGTTGGTATTTTGCAACACTATACATTTAAATGCTGACAACTCACTACAAAAACTTCTATTTTTAATTCATTTCAGTTTAGAGGGGGAAATAAATAATGGGGGATAAAGAAGGTTAACCCGTTAATTCCTCCTTGAAAGGGCTGGCTGAAACAAGCCCTTTTAAAAAACCTTTAGGTGCTAGGGAGTAGCTGTAAATCCCGATGTGGTCTTAAGCGTCTATTATCTATGGAAGTCATTTTAAAAGTCTTAGTCATGATTTTTACATCTGAAGATGTGCATGTGGACGTCCATAATACTGAGATGTCCTCAGAGCCTATTTACAAATTACTTAAAGAGGTCTCTGGTACGGGGACATCCAAGCAGGCAGGGGGTGTGGTGGAGGCGTGTCTGGGGAGGTGCGATGAACTTAATAAGATGTCTCCGATCGATTTCACAAATGTCAGGGGCATGTGCAATCCTGTCCACATTTAGATCTGCTCTGGGCACGTATAGGTATTAGGAAAGTACTTGTTTTGTCCCTAAAAAAATCCAGAGGGTATAAAGAAGATGGAGAGATAAGTTGCGATAAGTTGCTGCTTGTTGCGACTAAGATCACAACAAGCAGCAGTGGGATTTGAATACCAGCCACTCTTGTCCTAACCCACTACACGAACGATGAGGCTATTAGATGTCCCCATTCTGGAACGCTCTTCTGAAGACATCTATGTAGATGCCCCCATAGATGTCCCTATCCAAGTTTGTGAAGTTGTGCCTGATCTTGCAGGCACCTATATTATTTCCCAGACATTTTGGCTTGAACATCCTTTGTAAAATATACCTTATATGAAATGGGGAATATATGTGTGTAGATTTTTGACCTGCTCAGCCACACCCTAACCATGTCTCTTTGCAACTTCTAGGAATTAGGGATATCCAGGTGTATATGTAGTCTGGAATTTCCACATGGAAATTGCAAATAAGATCTTTAAAATAACCACCAGAGACACATATGTTGTGCCTGTTTTAGAAAGGAATCAAAATAGCAGAAACACACAACTCAATCCTCAAAATCACAGATATTGGTTTATTTTGAATATTTTTTTTTGTTCGACCGCTACATTACCTGGTCTAACTAGTGGCTAGATAATTTAGGGGATCTGACAAAAAATGATTGAAAATCATATGTGGGAGAAACAGTTTTAGCAATGATATTGGTGAGCAGAATACTATAGCTCACACATATGGAGATCGTTGGCTATTTCTACCTTTTAATATTATTAAAAAATTGAGCACACATTTATGATTTTTCTGGACTTACTATATTTGAGTGATCTGTCCCAGGTTTTGGAATGTACACACACACACATTCTTACAAATTTGTTAATGAATGTACTTAATAAAATAAGCTTGTACACATAAGAACAGCCATGCTGAGTAGGCCAAGGTTCGTTGAGGCCAGCATCCTGTCTCTGATAGTAGTGAGTCCAAGCAACAAGTACATGAGAGATCCCAGTCTCACATCTAGGGATGAGCAATGACTTTCCCAAGCTTATCTGGCTAATAATTCTTATGGACGTTTCCTCCAGGAACTTGTCCAAATCTCTTTTAAATCCTGCTGTGTTAGTTGACTATGGGCCCGATTCAAAGAACCGGGTTGCAGGGCTGCACATCCCCGCACTCCCTGAGCAGTAGGATGGGGAGAGCCAACAGGGTGGCGGGAGGGGGCAGAATCTGGGCAGAGCAGGGGTGGGCTGAGCTGGCAGGACATATAGGGCCGATTCAAATCATGGCCCTCTATGTCCTGCCAGGTTAAAGGGGACATGTTGCTTATTCCACCTTGAATCCGGCGATCGGGCCCTAGACAGCTGTGGGTCGGAGGGCAGGGAAGAGGGGGCCTAAACTGCGGGAGTCATTGGTGCCTGCGGGGAGGACATCTCTGCAGATGGCAGGAGCACACCGGACCGTCCACAGGCTTGATTCTGTGTACCGCAGGAACGTTTATGTCACTGGAGCAGTACAAAAAAGATATACATGTGCACCTGATCTTAGAATGGTGTTGCACATCTCAATTTGCCAGCAAGATGTCCATATCAATACCCGCTCCAGGGCACGAATGTTGTTCTTGTTAAGTGCCGTCGAGTCTGTGACGACTCATGGCGACCATCTGGATAGTTGTCCTAAATTGTGTTCGGTCTTCAGTCAGGCGGCTCATTGTTGACAGACTGGTACCCGTAGCTGCTGTCATAGTATCAGTCCATCTCAATGCTGGACTTCCTCTTTTGCATTGACCTTCTATCTTGCCAAACATGATGTCTTTCTCTAATGATCTCTCTCTTCAGGGCACGAATAGGAATCTAAAAAGTGCTCAT
The DNA here is from genome assembly GCA_033557465.1 of Ichthyophis bannanicus. NCBI lineage: Eukaryota > Metazoa > Chordata > Amphibia > Gymnophiona > Ichthyophiidae > Ichthyophis > Ichthyophis bannanicus. Next base: position 72,118,302 of record CM066049.1, on the reverse strand, counting down.
TTCAGTAAACCAACATCTATAAGGAGAAGAGGAGAATTGCCTTTCATTCTCCAAATATTTTTCATTCCTTCTTAAAAATGTGCAAGACATTTATCCTAGTTCCTGCCCACTGCACTTCTCCATTTGCAAGATGGCCAGGACGTGGATGTGGTGAGAGATACACAGGCATATTCTGAAATAGAGCCATGGGCATGAGCCATGTTCCCAGCAGATGTCCATATCTCACATGAACAGGATACTGAAATCGGGCCGAAAACTGCACTCGTCTGACTCATTGCTCCACATGTCCCCATGTTCACCTTTCTTTTGTAGATACGTGTTCCTTTTAGGATGGAGACAGGCCGATTTTAGACTGCCCTTACATGTACCCACCTTTTCTGCTGCTCCTCCCACTGCATTTCAGATGTTTCAGTTTGGATTTATTTATTTAACAGGTCCTCTATACCGCATTTCTTAAATTCAATACAGTTTACATTAAACACAAATGGATACATTAAATAGGGAATGATAACTTGGGAGTGTTACAAAAAACATAAAATAAGGAGATATAATCAAATGCAGACTAGGTTAGCATATCGGGTCCAAAATGCTCCCTGAAGAGCTGAGTCTTCAGCGCTTTCCTGAAATCTTTGAAATCAGATATGGATCTTAATTCCCCTGACAAAGAGTTATAGATATTAAATTCTCGCAAAAAGATCTTCTGTCTATTGTTAGGTCTCATCGTATGTAAAGGTTGAAGGGTTGCTAAAAAAATATGTATAATTTTGAAAATGATCAGAATTGATTTAAACTTGCAGCGCATATGAATTGGAAGCCAGTGTAACTGAAATAGAATTGGAGTTATGTGATTCATCGTGGAGGCTCCCATGATCAGATGTGCAGCTGCATTCTGAGAAAATTCTAGTGGGTATATCAATTTCATTGGAAGACCTTGGAAGATTAAGTTGCAATAATCCAGGATAGGTGTTATCATGGATTGACAAATTGTACTGTAGTCACATTCATTTAGTATAGGTTTTAATTTCTGGATTGTTTGAAACTTGTAGAAAGCCTTTCTAGTTATTCTCTTAATGTGCTCTTGGAAGTTGAGATTTTGGTCAAGAGTTATACCAAGATACTTTATGCATTGCTTAACAGCTACATCATAATCTAGCATATGTATATTCTTAGGTGATGTAAAAGAGGTGTTTCTTCTAACATAAAGAACCTCAGACTTTGTGAAATTGATTGCAAGGCTTAACTTATTAAGGCAGACTATCATTGTTCTTAGACAATTTGCAATCCGAGAGTGATCCGGTTGATCAGCATTGAATGGGGTAAAGATCATAATATCATCTGCATAAATCTCATAGTTGAAAATATACTTGCCTGTCACGGAGCAGAACATTTGTAGATAAATGTTAAAAAGTAGAGTGCTGAACCATGAGGAACACCTTGGTGTAGAGTAAATAGATTGATTTATCAATTCCACATCTGACCTGCTGCTTTCTATCAGTTAGATAAGAAATGAAACATTTCAGGATTATACCAGAAATTTGAATATCATTGAGCTTTTTAATTAGCATATAGTGGTTTACTGAGTCAAAAGCAGCTTTGATGTCCATAAAGATTAAGAAATAGCCTACTCTAGTATTGTCTATACCAGATAAGAGGGTGTCAAGAAAAGATGTAAATAGCATCTCAACACTGTAATTGGGTCTAAAGCCATGTTGATGAAGATCAAGTGGAGCATGTACATCAATGTGATCTTGCAATTGAATCTGAACTACCTTCTCAATTATCTTTGATAAGAAAGGCAAGCTTGATATTGGTCAATATGAATTAGGGTCCTTCTTATCTAGGTAGTTGCTCTTCAATAAAAGGTCTTATGGATGTTTGCTTATGAGCCATAGAGAGGGTACCTTGAGTAAGAGACAGTTATGCTAACTTTACTAACTGTGGAAAAGTATAATTGAGAATTAGTACTGTGTGCATACTGGTAGAAACAAACTTGGAAATTAGATGGCTGCTTATGTTGGGATCCGTATTCAGACGCAGTTTCTTAGATGTGGTCCACGGCTAAGGATCCTCTGGTGAGGCCCTCAGGTGCGGGCACGCCTCTGGAGCCCACTGCTTTTAAATGCTGCAAAAGGCAGTGATGTCAGCTAACAGCTGAGGAGTTGGGAGGAGATTCAACAGAGGACCTCTAGACTGATCTCCGTCTTCTGTGCCTCTTGACCCCACTGCTTTTAAAAACGGATGTCTTGGATTTCATTTACGCAGCCTTTCTCCATAAGGGAGGTGTTCTGTTTCCTTCCCTGAACCGTTTCTAGTTCCGCTAGATGGGATGATCAGAATTGCACACAGTACTGGAGGTGTGGCCAATCAGGGATCTACACAGAGGCATAATGATAGTCTCAGGTTTGTTATCTTCCCCTTTTCAAATAATCCCTAATATTCTATTTGCTTTAATTTTTTTTAAACAACTGTGGCACACTAGGCTGACAGTTTCAATATATTGTCCACAATAAGTCTTTGAGGAACCGTTTACTAAACTGTACTAATATTTTGCAGCTTTATGCTTTGAGAGTAGCCAATGCAGGGTACAAGCAACGGTCAGGCGCTACCTGTTGATAGCGTATATAGCATATCCCCACCAGATAATGCACCGATTTGAACCCTATCACATGCCAGTGGCATTCACACTTAACATTGCCCATTGAGGTGTGTTGTGTACCTGTGCTAACTTCGACATTGACGATGAATGCGTGTTACCAACCCTGCACTAACCTCAATGTGCAATCATGCTCACTTTCAACCTCTACCCCACCCATTTCCCTTCCTGTCATGTGCTAAATTAACCATGCACTTTTTACATGCTGGTTAGTGCACGCTCAAGCACGCATTAACACTTAGCACAGCCTTGTAAACATGCCTTTTTTTCTTGGGTGGTGACATCTAACTCAGAACGCTGCATTTTGTACTTCTGGTTGGGACTATTTTTCCCTATGTACATCACTTTTCACTTACGCAGATTAAAGAGGTAATTTAATAATGAGCCATGAAAGGTTACATACCATCAATACGTGTAAATCATGTATTTTTCATGACTTTTGTGCATAGACTTGCCTTTATGCATGTAATTTAGTTGGACACTATTCTATAAGTATGTGTCTTATGCCGATGCTGCGTACCTTTAGAGTGGGTGAACACATGGGTGGAGTTTAGACGTAGTCTAAATTTGTGCATGTAAGTTATAAATTACTATAACATTGCGAGGGGACATTCTTTCCAAACCCATTTCACTGCTGGACATTCTAGCAGGTCCTGTTGTCTCAAACATAATATGCAAGATGGACAGTAATGCTCTATCAATTGCACCAGCTCTGAAGGTAGGCCCTCTCGAACAGCTCTGAAAATCATCACCAGCATTTTGAAATTAATCTGATACTTCACTAGCAACCAATGAAGACCATAGATATTAGGCGTGATATGCTCAGACATGCTGCATCCCATATTTATCAGAGTTGCAGCATTCTGAACCCACCGAAGCACTCTCAATAATTTCTTGGGATACCCATAAAAATCAAATTACAATAGTCAAATACAGGCACTGTAGCCTGAACTGTTCTCCACAGCTCAACGTGCATCAGGAGTCAAACAAGAGAACAGAATATTTGGTATTATTTGAAAACAAGAATAGAAAATGGCCCATGCACATAAACTTTTATAAAACTCCTCTGTATATACCTAGTTCCACAATCATTACAGCCCTCAATGCAGCAATTCTAAAGAAATGCTGCTCAGTTAGGGTGCAATTCCGACATTCATGTTCTGGCCTTCTGTGCGTCCGGTTGGAATCGGACAAACAGAGGTAGCCAAGATTCTGATCCCACGGGACACACATCTAGCCCCGCGGGATCAGAATCGCATCCAGGCCAGTATGTGCAGGCCTGGACCTCAATTCAGTCTGACCTGCACGTACAGGCCTTGCCTGGATAGCTCAGTCAGGGCTTTCCAAAGGAACCGCGGTGCCATGGTGGTCAGTTGCCTCTGAGGTGGAATAAGTTCCCCGTTCAAGCGCCCAGCCCTGGACATACAGGACCGACATTTGAATTGGCCCTGTACGTCTGGGGCCGACGACTGCCCACTGCCCGCTCTGACGCCGCCCTCTGATCTGCCCCTTTCTCAATGAGCGGGAAAGTCAGTCGGGGTCGGGAAGGAGCCCAACGGGACGTCTATCCCCACTATTCGTGCCTCAGAATGAGCCCTTTACTGTATATATGTTTTTTATAGTATTCTCACATGGGCTGAAGAAAGGACCTCAGCATCCTTATTCATAAAAAATGGCATTTATCATCACTCCCCTTCAAATACCATCACAGGCCCTTTCCTCCCGCCATCCTTCAATTATAATCATTAAACACCCTTAACTTTAAATGTTGTCATCCATTAAAATGATTTTAAACCAATCCCACAGTGCCAACACTCACAGCATTTCACCTATGCTGCTTCAGGGAGTTACAACAAGGGATATCACTGCAAAGATCAAGAAATGTGTGTTCAAACTTATTCATACCAAACATATATATCTAATCAAACAGATGGGAAACCTAAACCTCCATTTCTACTATCTCACATCATTTTTATTCTTAAATAACTACAAATCATTTATACATTTATTGCAGTAATATCTTTTCTCCCTAGTTTGTTCATGAATCCTTAATAAAACAAGACTTTCACTATTCTCCACTCTGTTACTCGTAATTAAAAACTAATAGACTTTAATTCCTGCCATACAGCACCATGAACTAATTCTTAAAATACACAGCTTTAAAAATATGACATATCCAAACACCATTTTGCAGATAAAAAACATTTTAAATGCAAAAAGTCTTCCTCCGACTGTTGGCTTTTAAAACATTTTCTTTCATTGAAAAATGCATTGTTGAGCCTGCTACTTTCGGCAAACTTCCCTTCTTATTTCATCAAGAACCAATAACCAAAATAAAACTTCAAAGCTTACCACAAAATGTACTCTTATTGCTCTCTCAGAAGTGATTGTTTCTGCTGCTGAAATCCAAGCCTGCTATACCAGACCAAACTTTACTAGATCAGCATTATACACTTTTAATTATCTTTAGGATTTACAATCACCTATCAGCAGATGCATTACAAAATATTATAACTAGAGATGTTATCAATATCTGTCTATCCAGTGTGTGGTGTCTGCCAACACCCTCCACAGCCCACACTGCTAGCACTGTTGCCAGTATTGGCCTGCCAATGTGCATAATGAGGAGCAAGCTATTGTGGGAATAGCCTTGATAGGGTGGCCTGGCCTGGCCGCATCTGCACAGGGCATAGGGCAATGGCGCGGACATTGTAGTGCCCGGTACCACCTGCACGGACAGGGTGGCCATAGCATGTCCTGCTGGGAGGTCACTCTCACCCTGACTGAGCAGTGACCATGGCATGGCTAGGTTCCCCCATAGTGCTATATAGTATTTCTCTCATGTGATATTTATGGGTTTTCTTTTGGGGCCCAATCACTGACTTATCTGCTTGGTGTGTATGCTGCTATCCCCGTTCTGGGTACATGCATCTCCTCCAGGACCATGGACTAGCTGGAGGACTGTCTGCAGCTAGTATGTGTCTTGCTGGAACACCTTGCAGGGTGCAGCGGCTGGAGGCTTGCTGCTGGAGAATGTCAGATAAAGGTGGGGGGCAGCTGAGCATTTCCAGACCTGCCATCTGTCTGCTATTGTATTATGGATGTGTACTGCTCTGCATTGCCTGCCCTGTAGGGTGTTTGATACCTAGCAGGACTGGGGTGATGATCCCCTCTACTGCCACCATTGCAGGGGGGGTAGGAAGTGGATCTGTTGGCGGGAGATCCTGTCCCCCACCCTGAGCACCAGAGGGTGCGTTGGGTGGTGGTATGTAATCTCCCTGTGGGTCCCAGCACCCCCATTCACTTACATCATGTGACCATGGCACCCACACAGGGTATGCACTTTTCTGGGTGCATCATAGTCCACAAGGGCTAAATGTGACATACAGATGAACACAGGCATATCCTAGGGGTGTTTGCAAGGACTACCCATCACACATTGGCACTGATGGGGACCTGCAGCATAGCCTATCTCAGCAAAGCCAGGTGCTGTGAGAATGGTGCTGGGCACCATACCTCTCCCTCAGGGTGAGCACAGGACCTGCATACTGTGACGGTCTGTAGCTACTCTGTGCCACTAACACACACCGTCGGCACCCCCTACCAGGCTGAGGTGCTATGGGGTGCATACCCCATCTTGTGATCATCTGTAGACTGCTGATTTACATGTGCTGTGCATCCTGGGTAAGGATGGGTTGACCCTATCCTGGTAACCACAGCAGAATGTGGGTGTGGTGCCGTGCAGTCCTCCTGTAGCCAGCCAGGTGTTTGTTAGTAGTTCTAGCCCACTGGTTATTTCACTGCCCATGGAGCCAGAGGTCATGGGTTCAAAACCCACAGTGAGGTTCATTGATAGGGCTGTCTTAGGCATTGTCCTATTTTTATTGTATATTAGTGCTGCCAGCAGAACCACCCTCAGGGTACTGTCACCTTATGAGCCACCCTATAAAGCGCCTTATAAGGTGCCTTATATGTTGTCCTATAGTGGACATTATATGGTGCCTTGGCAGACAGCGCACTTTATAATGTGCCCTGTGGAGTGCCTTCTAGGGTGCCTTATGTGGCACCTTAGGTTACGCCACTGTGAGGGTGTGTTTGCTGGCAGCACTATTAAAGTACAACTAAACTTCCTCACAGCCCAATACTTAACCTTTTCCAGGCCAAGCCCAAAACATTCGGGATCCAAACTTCTGCCTAAATATTCCTATCAAATGGTATATAATACATGACCATGGCAGAGGGAACGTCACTATTGGAACATATTGAATAAGACGGGTACAATTTTCCTGACATATGCAAACATTAACCCGGCTGCAGAATGTGGATTAAAATATTATAGTAGGCTTTCAAAGGGTTACACATGACGCCTCAGCCAGCCTTATTCATTAGGCACACTGGGGAATCAAACCCATGACCCTTGTACCATCAGTCTGTGTAGTAACCATTGTGCTACAGCTCTGTTTCGATATTTGGGTGTCTGCGCGCCTTCTTAAGCTTAACGTGCAGTAACGCGCCCTGTAACGATCGTTGCTGCGCGGCGCCTTATAACGCGCGTTTATTTATTTAGACAGTTTTGTATACCACCTTATCCTTCAATCAAAGCGGTCACAACACAATTGGGGGATACATTTAACACGCGGGGATATGAGACACATACACTAATACTTACAGGGAACATGGGCAATGGAGGGTTAAGTGGCTTGCCCAAGACCACAAGGAGCATCTGTGGGACTAGAAACCCCAGTCTTTCCGGCCCAAGGTTGCTGTCCTCTAGTGGGATTTGAACCCCCGACCTTCCGGCCTGAAGTTATCGGTAACGATGTACCGCCCATGTCCACTGTTCCCTCTAAGCTGTGCGCGTGTGCGCGCGCACACACCTCGCCGAGCGAGCGCACATACTTTACAACAGAGCGCACAAAAATTACAGCTCTGATTCTGATAGAAAACAACACAGACATCTTAAAATTTAAGTTATGATGGTAATTACTAGAAATTTCCCGCTTCATTTAGTAATCATCTATTTTCATTTAGTAATCGTCTATTTTCATTTAATTTGATTAAAATCAATGTAGTGTACATACTGTATTCTGACGTATAGTCAAATTTTAAAGTATATAACTCCGAGTGTCGTTATGTGGCGCACAAAAATTTAACCTTCCTTCAAAAGCTGCACACAGCTGATATTTTATGCGCACACAGCCTACAGAAAATTAGAGGGAACATTGCCAGGGACTCTTAAGGCTGGCGGTAGTTTAGTGAACCAGTCTGCACCACTGTTCCCTCTAAGCTGTGCGCGTGTGCGCGCGCACACACCTCGCTGAGCGAGCGCACATACTTTACAACAGAGCGCACAAAAATTACGGTTCTGATTCTGATAGAAAACAACACAGACATCTTAAAACATTTTCTGCTTCATTTAGTAATCGCCTATTTTCATTTAATTTGATTAAAATCAATGTGGTGTACATACTGTATTCTGACGTGTAGTCAAATTTTAAAGTATATAACTCCGAGTGTCGTTATGTGGCGCACAAAAATTTAACCTTCCTTCAAAAGCTGCACAGCTGATATTTTATGCGCACACAGCCTACAGAAAATTAGAGGGAACATTGCCCATGTCCTTTTTTGGCATTTGTTCCACTAGCGCGGCTCCTAACGCGAATCACACTAACGCAGTTTAGTAAACATACCCCTTTGTGTCTTTAACCCACTGTAGGGGGGCAAATTTCTAGGGGAAGAGTTAGTGTGGGGTTTAGAAATACATACATAATTTAGAATTTTAAAAAATATGCACAAAATGACTACAGAAATTAGGTGTAAATGTGTACAAGTATTTTTCTCAGGATGATTTTCAACGTGAAAATACACACATTCTTGTAGTATGGAAGTCCAGCAAAGTTCCTGAAGTTAAAAATATATCGTTGGTTTTCACTATGATGGGCAATTTTCAATTGCCCCTCATAATTTCTCTGCATGGAGCCAATATGTGGCCACATCTTGAGTAGTGTGTGCAATTCCGGTTGCCCATCCCAAGGACCCTTATGAAGGAAATCTTCACAGGTTAAGACTCTTCAACTTGGAAAAAAGATTACTGAGAAGTTTCGATTGGAGTTTATAAAATCAAGCATGATATGGAACAAGTTGCTAAGAATGGCTAATTTAACCTTCAAATAATGTTATGGCTAGGGGTCATTCCACAAACCTAGTTGTAGAAGACTTAAAACCAGTTTAGGAAAGTATTTTATCAATCCACTATTCAATTAGGCAGCAGAGGGTGTAGTGAAGGCCGCTGGGGTAAATGCGTTTCAGGAGGACATGTCCATAACAGCTGGGAGTAAGTGACAGGGACTGGCTCTCTCCATTAGGGTCTGCTCATTACTTCGGAATAGCACATTCTAGCCACGGTTGGAGATAGGGTGCCGGACCGAATGGACTATTTGGTCTGATCCAGTATGGTACTTCTTATTCCAGATGGCTCGGAACCGTCATATCTCTATTGCTTTTGCATTTTTTCTTCTCTGGTGCTGTTTTTCTTAGTCTTTATCTACTGTATATGTGGTTTAATATTTCGCTTCCCCACTGCTTCCTCTTTGTTTCTAACTTCAGTGCCTCGGCATTCTAAAATCTGCTTTATCGTTTTCAGTTTTGGTGTGTCTTTCCGTCCCCTTCTTCCATTCACTGACTGATATAATACATCTCAGCTAGCCTTACCATTGGATAGGCAGCACCAGCCTCCTATGAAGGATCAAAGTCAACTCTGTGCTATTTTTCTTCTGGCTGCATCTGTCGGCAGGGGGCCATAACCCTCCAGCTATCATAATTTGCAGCCTCCATTGCTACTCTTAGCATCAGTGCAAATGGCATCCAGAGGTGGATAAAACTGCAGAAGTATTTCAAAATACAGCTATAAAAAGACATGAAACTTGGAAACAGAGATTTCCAGGGTTTTTCATGGAAGACTCCTCACACTGCCCTCTGCACCCCCCCCCCTCCATTATACTCCCCACCACAGATGTAATCACTGCTCACTTGGCCTCAGACTCCTCTCTCTTTGAGGCGCTGGGTTCAGCCATGCTAATCCGGATTGCGCACTCTACATAGACAGCTGGTGTTTTTCACACTGCTTTCATTGTAAAACTATCCATCATTTTGCTCATGGTAGAAGAGCAGGTCCTAAACCATAGAACTGGCACTTCAGGGGTTGCTCAGCTGTGAAAGCCGCCACTTCTAGAGCTCTGCTTTCCTAAATGACTCAAGTTCTGTACTTTTTTTTTCCCTAGTGGGATGAGAAATGCATCAGGGCAGCTCAACAATGCTTTCCTTTCTTACCGTTTGTTTAACAAGTGATCCCTTTGTGTCTGCTTTATTTGGGATATGCATGTGCTGTTTGCACGTGTTGGATGCATGTGGGTGAGGAATCTGAGGCCCCTTTATTGTAGGGAGGGGGGAGGGATATGTGTTACCTTGCTGCTCTGAAGAGGTCTTGCTATCTGCTTCCTCTGCTCATAATTATCTGAAAACTTACATCTCTCCCTGGAATGGTGCCGTCTATATTTTATTTTATGGTACTTGAAGGGGGGGGGGGTGGCATTGGTGCTTCCTTCACGGGAGGAGAAATACATTTTGCCTTAAATGATTGGGATGGAATCCTCAGCACGTCTTTTATCTACTAGAGAGGGATACATCCTCACTTACCGACATGTTGATTTCTTTGTCTCACCTTCATTTACAACACCAACATGACCTGCTCATATCATTCATCCAGCATTCATGAGACAGAAGGAATTTCTTTCCCACACATTGCACAATGTACAATCAGATCTCTTAGACGGCTTTGATAATATCCAGCAAAACAAGGATGGACACACACCAACATAAAACAGTAAGATGTTATAGTTAGTTGGGTGTATTTTTTTCAGTTTCATTGGCAGGGAGACATCCAAGATTAAGGGGCGCTTTTAACTGGTCATGGTGAATTCTATCATGTGGGCATGCCAGCTACGAACTGCTAAAACACACATTAACTGGCACTCACATGCCAATGGGGAGAACATAAGAACATAAGAAATGCCATACTGGGTCAGACCAAGGTCCATCATGTCCAGTATCCAGTTTCCAACAGTGGCCAATCTAGGTTACAGGTACCTGACAAGTTCCCAAAAGGTACACAAGTTCCACAATGCTTGTCTCGGGGTAAGCAATGGTTTTCTAGGGTCTTGGACCTTTCCTCCAGGAACTTGTCCAAACCTTTTTTAAACCCAGCTATACTATCATCTTTTACTACATTCTCTGGTAACGAATTCCAGAGTTTGATTACGTGTTGAGTGTAAAAATATTTTCTCTTATTAGTTTTAAATGGGTTACATTCTAGTTTCATTGTGTGTTCCCTACTCTTTTTACTTTTTGATGGAGTAAACAATCTACATTTACCTGTTTTATCCACTCATAAATTTATAGATCTCTGTCATATCACCTCTCAGCCATCTTTTGTCCAAGTTGAAGAGATCTAGGGGTATGTTTACTAAACCATCTTAATGTGCACTCCGTGACCTTATCGCACGATAATGGCGCTTTACAAGGCACAAAGGTACCTTATCGCGTGATAACGCGCGCTGCGGCGCAAACGAGCGCTGAAGGCGGGGAAAGGCTCCCGGAGGGCGGAGGAAGGCTCCCCAGGGGCGGAGAGAAGGGGGTCAATGGGTGGAGAGTGGGAGGGGAGAGGCTCCCTGCACACTAACGCTGTGAAATCCGAGGCTCAAAACTAACATCAGTGAAACCCTGGCGTTAGAGCTGATTTAAAGGGAAAAGAAACCATTTCCGTCAGCAATGTACAGCAAAACCAGGGAAACCTACAAAAAAGTGATAAGTGTGATACATGTGCACGGAACAAAAGTGCAAATAAACATTAAAAATGACCCCAACAAAATATAAAAAAACCATAACCAAGCTGGGCAATAGTGATATTAATGGGAAACATCAAAAAACACTCCCAAGAAAGCTAAAAAAAAAAAAAGATATGGATTTTGGAAGGGTCTACACTCCGTCCCCATACAAGGTGAATGATCCCACAGTGAAATAGCGCTGATCAGGGTTTCCCTCTCCATTCAACAGGTTTCCTATGGCATGCACATGTTCCACAACAGCAGGGCGGGCATGTCGGAATGGGCAACTGGACAGATGCTGGGAAAGGGGACACAGAGGGCTGCAGACGGCACATGCTGTACTGCAGCTGGGACACAGTGCGGACTAGGGTGATGCCTAGGTGGCCCATAGGAATGCTGAAACAGTAGAGCAGCCAGACAGCAACTGATGAGGGCCCAGCATGGGCATGAGTGTGCTTCCCAGAGTGTCACAGGGGATAGTACCCAGCAGGTACCCCCAAGGGCACAGAACATTGGCAGGCGGTGCTGGGGGGAAGCGCGGACATCTATGCAGGCACCCCTACCCCATAACCCGCACCATAGGCAGCCGCCTACCTGCACACTGGATGGCCTGAGACTGCGCTCCACCAGCACCACCAGCAGAAGGGCATGTCAGCAGGGTGGCAGAGGGGTACTGGTGGTGGAGGGAGTAGTGGAAGCTGCCAAGAGCAGACCGTGGCCTAGCTCTGTGTAGGTGGGTGCCATGCACTGCAACAGACAGGCCCTGAAATGCACTGTCTTTGTGGTAACATGGTGGTGCAATGCACACAGCCAGTGTGTTCAGGAGCAGAAGGTCACAGGTTCAAGTCCCAGCTGTGGTTCCTGCCAACCCAGCCCCCATATTTTACCCAATACTAAAACGTGCTAATACAGACAGAACCTTTAGTGCAGATGACGTAGACATGCCCAAAACACCTACATTTTACCCTACAGAGCACAGACACCATAAACATGCGCATTACCTATAGCAGAGTCTCCCAAATGCAATCCTGCAGGGCCAAACACCATTCAGCCTCTAATAAATGTGGCTGTGCTGCATTGCTATGCACCGCCCCCATCGCATGCAGATGTATCTCATGCATATTCATTAGGGACAGCATGAAAACCCGAACAGTGTTTGGCCCTCCAGGACTGGAGTTGGGAACCTCTGCCCTAGAGCAGCGGCCAACAGGGGCAGACACACCCACACCCACAGGCTCCATTATCCCAAGTCTCCTGGAGGGTCAGGATGTTGGGCCCTGTTTGCATCTCCCCATACTAGCACTTGCATACCTTAGCAATGCCACCCTAAACATGGGAAAACTGTACACAGCTATCAAAAGGTTGCTATGATAACTGGCAGATAGCAATTCCTACGTTAAGCACAATTGGCTGATTGAGCTGCATCATAGCAACCTTTCTGATGTCTGTGGAGTGTGCCTCAGGTCTGGTGTCTAACAGAGTGACCCCAACAGTATTGCGTATCATAGCCATGCTTGCACTGTGCCCAGGACTGGTGTGGTGGCCAGGGCTGCCAAACACCTCTATAGTTGCACAATGCTGGTATAGGTGTGTGGAGTGTGTGTCTGTCTATCCAGTGTGTGGTGGCTGCCAACACCCTCCACAGCACACACTGCTAACAGTGTTGCCAGTATTGGCCTGCCAATGTGCATAATGAGGAGCAAGGTACTCTGGGAATAGCCTGGATAGGGTGGACTGGCCTGGCTGCATCTGCACAGGGCATAGGGCAATGGCTCGGACATTGTAGTGCCCAGCCACCACCTGCACGGACAGCATGGCCACAGCATGTCCTGCTGGGAGGTCACTTTCACCCTGACTGAGCAGTGACCACGGCATGGCTAGGTTCCCCCATAGTGCTATACAGTATTTCTCTCATGTGATATTTATGGGGCCCAATCACTGACTTATCTGCTTGGTGTGTATGCTGACATCCCAGTTCTAGGTGCATGCATCTTCTCCAGGAACATGCACTATGGGACTAGCTAGCAGATTGTCTGCAGCTAGTATGTGTTTTGCTGGAACACCTTGCAGGGTGCAGCGGCTGGAGGCTTGCTGCAGGAGGATATCAGATAGTGGTGGGGTGCAACTGAGCATTTCCAGGCCTAATGTCTGTCTGCTATTGCTTTATGGATGTGTACAGAGCTGCATTGACTGCCCTGTAGGGTGTCTGTTCCCCAGCAGGACTGGGGTTGATGGTCCCCTCTACTGCCGCCATTGCAGGGAGGTAGAATGTGGATCTGTTGGTGGGAGACCCTGTTTCCCACCGTCATCCCCAGAGGGTGGGTTGGGTGGTGGTACATAATCCACCTATGGGTCCATAACGGCTAAACCTGACTGAGAAATACAGATGTATCCAAGGTGTGTCTGCAGGAACTGCCTATCTCACACACTAGCACTGCTGAGGACCTGAATCATGGCCTCTTTCTGCTATGGAAGGTGCTGTGGACCTGGTGCTGAGCCCCCCACCTCACCCTCAGGGTGAGCACAGTACCCGCACAATGTGACGGTGTGTAGCTACTCTGTGCCAGTAACACACACGGTCAGTTCCCCCTACCAGGCCGAGGTGCTGTGGGGGTGCATACCCCATCTTGTGATCATCTATAGACTGCTGATTTGCATGTGCAGTGCATCATGGGTATGGGTGGGTTAACCTTATCCTGGTGATCACAGCAGACTGTTTGTGTGGTGATGTGCAGTCCTTCTGCAGCCAGCCAGGGGTTTGTTAGCAGCTGTAGCCCTCTGGTTACTTCATTGCCTGTGGAGCCAGAGGTCATGGGTTCAAACCCACAGTGGGGTTATTTGATAGGGCTGTCGGAAGCATTGTCTATTTTAATGTACATTAGTGCTGCAAGCAAAAACACCCTCAGAGTACTGTAACCATAAGGTGCCTCAGAAGGTGCTTTATAGGGTGCCCTAGAAAGCGCCTTCTGAGGCACCTTATGGTTACAGTCCATATAAGGTGCCTTAAAAGGTGTCCTATGGAGCGCCTTATAGGGTGCCCCATAGGGGACATTATAGGGTGCCATGGCGGACAGTGCACTTTATAATGTGCCCTATGGAGTGCCTTATGCGGCACCTTAGGTTACAGCACGTGAGGGTGTGTTTGCTGGCAGCAATAATTAAAATACAAATAAAATGCCTCAAGAAACAATACTTACCTGTCAAAGCTGATGCCTCAGCCAGCCTTATGAATTAGGCACATTGGGGGATCAAACTCATGACCCCTGTATCATCAGTCAGTGTATTAACCATTGTGCTACACCTCTGTTTCTATGCTTCCATGTCTGTGCGCCTACTTAGGATTACTGCGCGTTAATGCGCTTAGCTGCACTTCGCCCGATAATGTGTGCAGCAGCGCGCGTTATCGCACGATACTCCCATTTTGCTACTTTAAGACTGAAACACCCACTCCTTTTATGGCAGCCTGCACGCTATCACCAGGCGCACGTTAAGACGGTTTAGTAAACATATCCCCTAGTCTTTTAAACCTTTCCTCATAAGGGTATCCTTCCATCCTCTTTACAATTTTGGTAGCTCTTCTCTGTAGCTTTTCTAATTCTACTACATCCTTTTTAAGATATGGGCCCAGAATTGCACACAATATTCAAGGTGCAGTCGCACCATGGAATGATACAGAGGCATTATAATATCTTTGGTTTTATTCTCCATTCCTTTCCTTATGATTCCTAGTATTCTATTTGCCTTCTTGGCTACCGCTGCAAAACTCTGCAGAGAGATTCAACATATTGCCCACGATGATGCCTAAATCTTTTTCCTGGGTGGTGGATTGTAATGTGGAACTTTGCATTGAGTAACTGTAGTTTGGGTTGTTCTTTTCTAGGTGCATAACTTTGTGCTTGTCCACATTAACCCTGGGAGTACCAATGGGGTCAAAAGTGACCCCATTGCAAGTTTCACAACGTGTATCTCGGAAACTAGTTGCTCAAGAATGCAATCTTTTTATGACTTTTCACATGTCAATATTTTCTTTATAGTGTGCCATGAGAGGAATAATTTTCATCCGCTAGGTGACGCTAGTGATGAATTGCAGCACAGAGTCCCAGTGGGGTCATTTTTGACCCCTGTTGCTTACGTCTGGTTTGGATCGTGATACAATTTGCAGTTTTGTGAATTTTTTGATCTGACAAAGGTATTTATCATTTATTTTTTGTACTCTTATTTTATGAAAATTACACATTTTCTGTAATTGATATCATACGTTCTCTCATTATTTCCGATGAAATCTAAAGACTTTCAGTTCATTCATCACGATTATTGTACACCTATAGTAAAACTGCTTTGCATTTTATTCAACTTTATCTTTGTTTATTTATTTTAGGTTATTGTTTATGATGTCAAAATGAAAGTATTCAGCTGCCCAAGTAAGAGAAATATTGCAACGAGATGCTGACAGTGACGGCTCTGAGTCGTCTGATGATGCAGCATATTCAGCAAGCGAAGAAGCATATCAGCCGTTCGGGCGATAAATCTGATGATGACAGTCATGATTCAGATGGCGACAACAGTTGGTCGCCAAGTGAATGTGAGACTGATGTTGAGCCGGTAACATCGCCTGCAGCAAAGAGTCAAGTTACAGGTCGAAGCAAAGGTTGAGGCTGTGCTGGACAGGGAAGAAGGCAGGAGTCCTCGGTGTCGGTATCATCTGTGAGGAATCTTAGTTGTGGTCGTAGAGGAGCTAAGAGGTCATCAACTATAAGCACAAATGTTGCCATTGAAGCCTATGTATCTAAGGATGCCACATCATGGAACAGGAAACCTATAAAGCAAGCTGCTGGATGATACGCCAGAGCTAATGTCATGCCCGTACAACAAGGTCCTATAAGGTATGCTGTACAAAATGTTGATGGCCCTCTCGCAGCATTCCACTTGTTCATGAGGAAGAACTTATTGAATGAAATCATAATGTGGATGAGCAAACAAAGAAGACACATTTATGACGACACCTGGAAAGATTTGACAGATGGAGAATTTCAATGTTTTCTTGGACTTCTGATCCTTTCAGGCGTGTACAAGTCATGAAATGAATCCATAGTTCAGTTGTGGAACCTTGAAGATGGTCATTCTGTTTTCAGCAAAAATATGACCCATAACCATTTTCAACAAATTTCTTGTGCTCTCAGATTTGATGAGTCAACCAACAGACGTGAACAATGAGGCGTGGATAAGCTTGCTCCAATCAGACACGTTTGATACCTGGGAAGCAACTCTAAGTGATGCCTTTGTTCTGGGTGAAAATGTTACCGTGGATGAGCAACTGCTTACATTTCGTGGCCGTGTTCCATTCAGACAATATATTATCAGCAAACCTGGGAAATATGGCATAAAGCTATGGATGTTGTGTGACAGTGCAATGTCATATGTTCTGTGTCTTCAAGTATATACAGGAAGGGAACTCGGACAAAACAGGGAACAGAATCAGGGTGAAAGGGTTGTGCTGCAACTCACTGAAGGATTGACACGATCTGGCAGAAATGTTGCTGTTGACAATTTCTTCTGCAGTTTATCCCTGTCACGGAAATTGCTAGAAAAACAAATGACACTTTTGGGGACAATTCGAAAGAACAGAAAAGAATTACCTCCAGAATTTGTAACAGCAAAGGGCCGAGAGGTATTCACTTCACTGTTTGCCTTTTGCAATGACGCCACTCTGGTTTCCTGTTGCCCGAAGAAAGGAAAAGGTGTTGTTCTTCTGAGCAGTTTGCATGATCAAGAAGAAGTAGATAACACACGTCCAGACAAAAAACCACACATGATCTTGGACTATAATTCTAGTAAGGGTGGAGTAGATACGGCAGATCAAATGTTGCACACGTAAACCACAAAACGAATGACAAGACGCTGGCCAGTGACAATCTTCTACAACATGTTGGACATCAGTGCTTTGAACGCCTTCATTGTTTGGATGTCACTAAATCCAGAATAGCAGTCCAAATCAAAGCACAGACGTCGTCTATTTCTCTTGGAATTAGAAAAGCAGCTGCTTCAGAGTAAATGCAGCGAGACTTCTTCCAGCATTGAAGAAGCCACTGATGCTGTTTGCAATGTCGGGATCACAAAGAAAAGGGCAAGGTGTCGCTGCTGTTCCAGAGAAAAAGACAAGAATAGCAACATAGTTTGCACCTCCTGCAAGCGCAGTGTTTGCAAAGAACATTCAGAAATTGTCTGTGTCTCATGCAAATGACTGTAGTGCTTTACTGTGTTCATCAAGTGCATGCAAAAACTGCTTTCATGGCAACTTTTCTTCATGTAATTTTATGATAAAGCATTAAATTTCAAAACATTTAACCTTCATATAATAAATAATTAATTCAGAATAATATTTTGTCGGTTTAGTTTAAAATTTTCATGGTTAACAATTAAAATTCGTCGTGGGGTCATTTATGACCCCAACGGTATTCAGTGTGTGCAAAAAATCTCAGTAATACCAAGGTTAAATTTCATTTGCCATTTGGACATCCAGGGCCTTTTTAAAATATGGCGTTATATTGGCCATTCTCCAATCTTCAGGTACTACAAATGATTTTAATGATAGTTCACAGATTACTAATAGTAGGTCTGCAATCTCATATTTCAGTTCTTTCAACACCCTTGGATGTATACCATCTGGTCCAGGTGATTTGCTACTCTTCAGTTTATCAAATAGTTATAATACATCTTCCCTGTTTATTGATATTTCTTTCAGTTCTTCTGGTACATCACCTTTAAATATCATTTCAGGCACGGGTAACCTCCCTACATCTTCTTCAGTGAGAAACAAAGCAAAGGATGCAGTCTTTGTATTGTGGGTGGGTTAGAATTGGAGTGTGGACATGCAGAGCATATTAGCACGTGTGTGCAGTTAATATGGCAATTAGTGTGGGTTCACCTAATGATACCTCTATGGGTGTCATATAATTCATCACTGATTATGGTAATCAGTGGCATGTTAGCTTCCAGGAGCATGCTGATCACATCCTTGACAGCTAATACGGAGGTTTTGCACTTAATGTGCATTGGTAACCCACGTTAAGCGTGCTTTAGTAAAAGGGCCCCTAAAACATTTATGTGAAGTTTAGGGGGAAGATTATCCATTCATCTTCTTTTGTCAACTGTATGCCTTGCTCTGTCTTTGATATGGGTATAGGATTTCTTTAGGGGGAGATTGACAGGAGGGTCCTCCACTGTGGAATCCATTCTATCAACAGTGGCTGATCTTTCAGATGGAACACTCTATATGGGTTTGTTGTTCCTGTAGCACCTATGCAACTAGATGTGCATTTTTTTTTATCATGCTTTCAGTACATTTGGACCCTGTATAATTTTTGTATGTGCAAATTGCCTGTGCATGCATATACCCACAAAAGGATGTATGTTTTAGCATGCATACAATGCGTGAATTTAAAACAAATATGTGGAGAAAAACAAAAAGCTCACATAAAAATCAGGAAATATGCAGAAAATATGAACATTAGCCGGTTTTTTTTGGGATGTGCATATCCCTACTATGCATCATAGTATGAATAGAAAGGTGACCATTCTGTATCTGGAACCCCACTGGTACTGCTCCAGATATTTGGTGAGCATGCTCGTGAGGAATAGGCAGGAATCAGAGAGCGTTCCGGTATGCACAGATGGAGAATTCCAGAAGTTCCTGGTGAGGCTTTCAGTTTTTGGGAGGATGATCAGTTCCTCTTCTGTATGAGATATTCAGTCTGGTGAGGACAAAAATTAAGAAATACAAGGGAGTTCTCCTTATATACACAAATTAGTATTCTTTGATTCTCATTATAAGTTCTATACCAGGGACTCGCCCCAGAATGAAAAGTGATGCTACTACTGATCAGGGGGTGGGGGGGGGGGGTGCAAGTGGGGTAGTAGATGTTGATGCTGATGAGGAGAGAGGGGATACTCAGGGTTTGAGCACTTTTCTGAATGGGGTCTTGGTAACTGCATTGGCAAATAGTGCGGATGCACTTACAACACTATCTGTCAATGCATTTACTGTGCAGTAAGTATCTGCCCCCTGAAGTAACTGCAGGACAGATGCTGGGCACACCAACAACAGTTACCACACAGGTTTTGCACTTATTTATTTATTTAACATCTTTTATATACCGCGCTATTTGTTATCAGCGCGGTTTACATTCAACAAAGGTTGCTCAATTCAGTCGAAACTGTTTTGTGCTTACATTGTAACAGGGGATAAAACTTGGAGCAAATACAGGGTAACTATATACATATTGACATAGAGCAATACAGGGTAACTATATACAATTGACATAGAACATAATATAAGAGCTTGGCTGGTTGTGACATATTAATGGGCAGTGTTGTTATTAATTCTGTCCCATTTGTCTATGTAGTGTATGAGGAGTTTGTTGGGGTTGGGGGAGTTAAACGGTGTGGGGTGGGTGCTTGTGAGAAGTGGAGGAGGAAGATGTGGTGTTTAATTGCCTTCTGGAACTGAATGAGGTCTTTGATCGATCTTATTTCAGGTGGAAGTCATTCCAGCATTTTGGGGCATAGAAGGTGAAGGCTCTTTTTCTGGTAGTTTGGGTGCACTTTATGGAGTCTTTAGGGATGATTAACGTGTTGTTTGTTACTGTCCTCCTAGTTCTGTTGTTCGGGGTAAGGGTAAGGAGGTTGCTGAGTGTCGTGGGGGCTAGGTTATTGATGATTTTGAAAGTAATGAGTAGAATTTTATATGTTATCCTACAGTATATCGGTAGCCAGTGGAGCTCCTTAAGTATCGGAGTGATGTGGTCCATTCTGGTTAGATCGCAGAGAACGCGGGCAGCAGCGTTCATCGTGAATTGAAGTGGGTTGAGGGTGTTCTTGGGGAGGCCATGCAGGATTACGTTTGCATAGTCAAAGTGTGGTAATATGAGGGCCTGGAATATGGTTCGGAAATCGTCGGGGGGGGGGGGGGGTAGCATGGGTCTGAGGTGCCTTAGTGTTCTGATTTTATTGTATATGGTCCTGGTTGTGTTTCTTATGTGCTCCTTAAAATCGAGATGCTGGTCCAGTGTAATCCCTAGGTAACGTATGGAGAGTTTACTTGGGAGCTCTGCATCTCTTACTTTAGAGTGGATGGAGGGGAGAACGTTTTGTTCCTTGAAACGAACAGGACTTCAGTTTTCTTGAAGTTGATGCGGAGATTCTGGGTTAGTAGCCAGTCTGTGATTGCGTTGAAGCAATTGACAAGATTGGTGAAGTCTGGGTGCTTGACTTTGAAAGGTGTAAACAGCAGGACATCATCCGCATAAATTAGAGTAGAGATATTGTAGGAGTGGATGATTTCACATATCGGCTGCATGTAGATGTTGAATAGCAGCGCAGATAGGGAGGAGCCTTGTGGAACACCTTGTTGTTGGTGGAAAGGTATAGATGTATTGGGCCCGACGCGGGGATGTTGCCAATGATCCGTTAGGTAAGACCTACACCACTCCCAGGCGAGGCCACGGATTCCCTTCTCATGGAGACGGGTGAGGAGTTGATTGTGATTGATGGAGTCGAAGGCGGCAGCGATGTCGAGGAAGATGAGAGCGAAGCCATTCTCGATGTTGTCTATTCCTCTGTTCAAAGTATTGGTTAGGATGGCAAGAAGTGTTTCTACTCCAAGAGATTCTCTAAATCCATGCTGGCAGGGGTCAAGAAGGGCCGCTATGTCTATGTGTTGCTGGATCTGTCTTTGGACAACCTTCTCAATTAATTGGCTAACAGAGGTATACTCGAGATTGGTCAATAAGATTCAGGCTTCAGTGGGTCAAGTCTGATATTCTTCAGGAGTGGTCTTATTGATGTTTGTTTGAGGAGTGAAGGGAATGAGCCAGTTGCGAAGGATAGTCCAATGATGTTCACTAGAATTGGACTAAGCTCAACGCGCAGTGTTCTGACCCAGTATGCTGGGCAGGGATCATTTGGAGCTGTGGTGGTGTTGATTATGATGATGAGGGCTTGGATGTTTTTCTCGGCTGGGGGGGGGGGGTAAATTTTGTGATTGGTGGTTGTAAGGTGAGAGTATGGTAGGTTGTGGATTCTGGAGATTTGTCAGACTTGGGGGTCTTGGATTGGAGGTAGTCTGCATATGACTGGGGGGGGTATTGGATCATGACGGGTAGGGGATGGTTCCTTAATTAGGGATTTTGTTAGGCTAAAAAGATCTCTGGGTTTGTTAAGTGAGTGGAGTAGGAGCTTGGCATTCTGGCATATACTGTTGATTTGTCAGTTGGGGAGCGGGAGCGTCTCCATTTCTTTTCGTGCCTCCTGAGAGTGCGAAGAGATGCCCAGAGTTCTGCTGTGAACCATGGAGCTGATTGTCTTTTACTTTTACATCTTTTGGGGGTAACTGGATTGTCTATGGCTGGTAGTTGGGCGAATGCTTTCAATGTGGTGTTCCAACTGGTGATTGCTTCATCCAGGTTATGAGATGTTTGTTTGAGAGTTGGAAGAGCATGTTTAGTGAACTCTTCTATGTCAAGAGGTCTGAAATGTGTAATCTTCTTAGATTCTATTTTAACGTCGTTAGGTGGAATTTGAGCTAGATGCGAGGGGATTAGTTTATGGTCTGACCAGGGGACAGGGGTGATGGAGATGTTGAAGTTGAACTTGCAATTTACAGCAAAGTGAGGAGCAAAGATTAGGTCTAGAGGGTTTCCTTTGTGGTGGGTGGGGGCAGTCACTAGTTGTTAAAAACCGAGTGAGTGCATTGCTTCCATGAAGGAGTCAGCATGGTTGGGTTGCAGGGATGATAAGTTGAAGTCTCCAAGTAACCAGTTGGGGTTCCGTGGGTTTGAAGGGTTGCAGGCTAGGTTGATGAAAGTAGAGATGTCCTCTGGAGGGGAGGAGGGGGCTCTATATATGAGGTTTATAGTGTTATATTTGTTGGCAATGGTGACAATGTCTGTGTGTGTGGTGCTCTTTGAGGAGAGCAATTGATATCATGTATTCATTTTTATCATGTATTCATTTTTGCACCTAAGGTGCAGTAAGTGCAAAAACTTACCACACTTTAATAAAAGAGCCCCTAACTGTGCTGGCGGCGAATACTGTGTATACCATGGACCACCCGAAGAACAAACCAGTCAGTACTAGAGGAGATCAAACCTAAGCTTTCTTTAGAAGCTCAGATGACAAGACTTCGACTTTCATACTTTGGACACATCATGCGAAGAGAGAGATCATTAGAGAAAGACATAATGCTTGGCAAGATAGAAGGTCAACGCAAAAGAGGAAGGCCAGCAATGAGATGGATCGCTACAATAACAGCAGCTACGGGTACCAGTCTGTCAACAATGAGCCGCCTGACTGAAGACCGAACACAATTTAGGATAGCTATCCAGAGGGTCGCCATGAGTCGACTCCGACTCGACGGCACTTAACAACAACAACAACAACTGTGGAAACTCTAGCAACCACCATCCAACCTATGAAAAATACTGCAGTTGATTCTCAATCATTAATACACCTCCTAATGGAACAGAATAAGCAGGGGTGCTAGATATTCCTGCATAGAAACTTACATATTAGCAACAGTCCTGACCAAAACATTAGGAAAGACTAGGCAATTGTCTAGGGCTGCAGCTTCTGAGAGGCAGAAGCCAAAGCAAAACAATAGATCCTGGCAGCCAGACAAATTCAAGTAACCATCAGCACATTCTTTTACCTCAGGTTTTGCTAGCTAAAAACCAATATTATTCATCCCTCGTACTTTAATCAGCCTATTGTTCAAATCTATTTTTTCAATCACAGAGCACGTATGTTTGACACACAACCCAGTTGTTTTCACGGATAACCCATCTTCTGATACCCTAGCTAATTACTTCCCTCTTGTACTAAACAAAGCACAGACGTTAATGATGCACATTTCCCAGAGCTGACATATTCCAGTTAATAAATTTAAAATAAAGAGAAATCTTTCTACCTTTTGTGCATTTTTTTTCAGTTGCAATTGCTCCAGCCACTTTCTTCTGAATTCTTCATGTCTTCTGCTAACTCTCCATCATCTGCTGTCCATTTGTCCTTTCTTCTCTCTTCTAGTTTTTTTCCATTCTCTCTCTACATCTGCTTTAACATACTGATCTTTCTCCTTTTGCTCTTTCCTCATTCCTATTTCATCCACTCAAATTTTACCCCTTCATCCTCAATCCCCACTTATTCTCCCAATACCTGGCCAATTGTAGATTTTTCTTCCCTCCCACACAAAATATTTTCTCCTCTCCATTTCACTCTCCTAGCCCCATCCCATACTAATCCTCCCCCAACATCAGCTCCCTTCTAGTTCCAGCCCCACCCAGCATCCGCTCCCTTCTAGGCCCCTCATCAGCCCATTTCCAGTCCTAGCCCCCCCATCAGCCCATTTCCAGTCCTATCCAAGTCCCTCCATCAGCTCATTTCAAATCCCAGCCCCTCATCAGCCCATTTCTAGTCCTTTCCTAGCCCCACCATCAGCCCATGTCAAATCCTAGCTCCCCTCCACTCAGCCCATTTCCATTCCAAGCCCCGTCCCCATCAGCTATTTGCAGTTCAAGCCTCCCCTTCCACTCAGCCCTTTTCCAGTCCAAGCAACCCCCCAACCCATTACCAGTCCTAAGCCCCCCATCAGCCCACTTCCAGTCCTAACCCCCCATCACCCCGTTTTCAGTCTTAGCCCCCCCATAGCCCATTACCAGTCCTAACCCCTCATCAGCCCACAGCCCATTACCAGTCCTAACACCAGGGCCGGCCCGTCCATTGAGCGAGAATGTTTTTTGCACAGGGCCCCGCGTTTCAGGGGGCCCCGCGCAAAAAACATTCTGATCTAAAATTAAAATTTAAAAAAAAAAGCTGTCTTCTGCCGCTGCCGGGGCAGCCGCGGCAGAATCGAGTGTGCCGCGGGGCCCCCCCTGCCCAGCAGAGCCTGCCCTCCCCTGTATCACCTCTCTTTACAGCTGCAGTCAGTCACACGCGCCGGCTTTCAGAGCACGAGGGGAGAGTTTCTCCCTCGCTGCTCTGTTAAGCCCGCGGGGGCTGATGGGAAGTTTCCATCAGCCCCCGCGGGCTTAACAGAGCCGCGAAAGGGAAACGAGTTCCTTTGCGCTCTGAAAGCCGGCGTGTGTGACTGACTGCAGCTGTAAAGAGAGGTGATACAGGGGAGGGCAGGCTCTGCTGGGGGGGGGGGGGCCCGCGGCACACTCAAGTCTGCCGCGGCGGCCCCGGCAGCGGCAGCAGCTTTCTTTTAAAAAAAATTTCCCTAGGCTAGGCTGGGCTGGGCTGGGGGGGGGGAGGGTTAGGAGTGGTGATGGGCTGGGGGGGGGTAGGAGTGGTGATGGGCTATGGGGGGGCTGGGGGGGTTAGGAGTGGTGATGGGCTATGGGGGGGGGCTGGGGGGGTTAGGAGTGGTGATGGGCTATGGGGGAGCTAAGTCTGTATATGGGCTGAAGGGATTAGGACTGGAAGTGGGTTTATGGGGGGGGGTTAGGACTGGTAATGGGCTATGGGGGGGGCTTAAACGAAAAATTGGGTGATGGGGGATTAGGACTGGAAATGGGCTGGTGGGATTAGGACTGGGAGTGGGCTGAGGGGGACTAGGACTGGTAATGTGTTGTGGGGTTGCTATGACTGGAAATGGGCTGGTGGGATTAGGACTGGGAGTGGGCTATGGGGGCTAGGACTGGTAATGGGTTGGGGGGTTGCTAGGACTGGAAATGGGCTGGGGATTAAGACTGGAGGTGGGCTGATGGAGTTAGGACTGGTAATGGGCTGTGGGCTGTTGGGGGGGGGGTTAGGAAAGGTAATGGGCTATGGGGGGCTAGGACAGGAAATGGGCTGATGGGGAGGGGTTAGGACTTGAGGTGGGCTGTTGGGTGGTGTTAGGACTGGAAATGGGCTGATGGGGGGTTAAGACTGGATGTGTGCTGATGGGGTTAGGACTGATAATGGGCTATGGGGGGGCTAGGACTGGAAATGGGCTGATGGGGGGGTTAACACTGGAGGTGGGCTGATGGGGGGTTAGGACTGGTAATGGGCTATGGGGGGTTAGGACTGATAATGGGCTATGGGGGGGCTAGGACAGGAAATGGGCTGATGGGGAGGGGTTAGGTCTTGAGGTGGGCTGATGGGGTTAGGACTGGTAATGGGCTGTGGGCTGTTGGGGGGGTTAGAACTGGTAATGGGCTATGGGGGGGTTAAGACTGGTGGGCTGTTGGCTGATGGGGCTGTCTGGTAATGGGCTATGGGGGGGCTAGGACAGGAAATGGGCTGATGGGGAGGGGTTAGGACTTGAGGTGGGCTGATGGGGTTAGGACTGGTAATGGGCTGTGGGCTGATGGGGGGGTTAGGACTGGCAATGGGCTATGGAGGGCTGACTGGAAATGGGTTGATGGGGGTTAGGACTGGAAGTGGGCTGATGGGGGGGTTAGGACTGGTAATGGGTTATAGGGGGGGCTTAAACTGAAAATGGGGTGATGGGGGGTTAGGACTGGAAGTGGGTTGATGGGGGGCTAGGACTGGTATTGGGTTGGGGGTTGCTAGGACTGGAAATGGGCTGATGGGCTAGGACTGGAAATGGGTTGATGCAGGGACTAGAACGGAATGGATGCTGGGTGAGGCTGGAACTAGAAGGGAGCTGATGTTGGGGGAGGATTAGAATGGGATGGGGCTGGGAGAGTAAAATGGAGAGGGGAAAAATATTTTGTGTGGGAGGGATAAAAAAATCTACAATTGGCCGGGTATTGGGAGAGTAAGTGGGGATTGAGGATGGAGGGGTAAAATTTGAGTGGATGAAATAGGATTGAGGAAAGAGCAAAAGGAGAAAGATTAGTATGTTAAAGCAGATGTAGAGAGAGAATGGAAAAAAACTAGAAGAGAGAAGAAAGGACAAATGGACAGCAGACGATGGAGAGTTAGCAGAAGACATGAAGAAACCAGAAGAAAGTGGCTAGAGCAATTGCAGCTGAAAAATAATGCACAAAAGGTAGAAAAATATCTCTTTATTTTGAATTTATTAATTGGAATATGTCAGCTCTGGTAAATGTGCATCATTAACGTCTGCACTTTGTTTAATACAAGAGCAAATTAATGTATAGTTTTATTTATACAGTGTTGTACATTCCAAGTTTGGCTTTTGGGATTCCGAGTTTATTTATTGTCTTCCTGTTTCTAAATTGTGATTCCTTGTTTGGTGATGGTCTATGTTCTGCATGTGTAACTGAGCTGAGGTATTCTGTTTATGTAATTCCTATTTGACATTGCCACTTGTTCTCTTTCCTCAGTAGGTCATGTATTGTTGTTCTCTGAAATGTATTGGTTTAATATTTGCATGTTTCTTTTTGATAGGTAGGGTATGGTGCTTTGTGAGTCCTGGTAGTGCTGTTAGGATACGGCGGGTTTGCTATGGGTTCTAAATGGGCAGTGTTTGTAGTAGTTCCTAATGTGTCTGGTGGTTGGCACTGGATTATAGTAATGTAGAAATCTTTTAGTCTTTCTTTATCCATACACTCATTAAGAGGCATGTTTACTAAAAGTTAGTATATGGTAACATTATGCAAATATTTATGCAAATGAGGCCCCTTATGCAAATGAGGCCCCGCACCGAGTCTCCGCACATGACCCCGCACCCCCCCTTGGGCCGCCCCTGCCTAACACCATCATCCCACCTCAAGTCCTAACCCCCCCCATCAGCCCATTTCCAATCCTAGGTCCCCCATAGCCCATTGCCAATCCTACCCCCCCATCACCCACTTCCAGTCCTAACCCCCCCATCACTCCATTTTCAGTGTTAGCTCCCCATAGTCCATTACCAGTCCTAACTCCCCCATCACTCCATTTTCAGTTTTAGCCCCCCCCATAACCCCCTCATAGCCCTAGTAAGTAGCAAACAGTCTCATGCGAATATTGTATATAACTGTATATAGCTGTAGATAGTTTCTCCCAGTTGAACTCCAAATTGTACTGTCCCGTTCCACTGTAAGTGCTTAACAGAGCACCTGTTACGCATAAATTATGTTATAATGTAAACCACACTGATTTTAAATAGTGCGGTATAGAAAAGCAATAAATAAATAAATAAATAAATTACCAGTCCTAACCCCCCCCATCTGCCCATAGCCAGTCCTAACCCCCTTCTCCCCCCATCAGCAAATTAAACAAACAAAAAAATAAAGCTGGCTGCTGCCACTGCTGCCATGGCAGCAGCAGGATCGAGTGTCCGCGGGGCCCCCCTGCCTGGCAGAGCCCTCCCTCCCTGCATCTGCTCCCTCTCGCGCTGGCTTTCAGATCCACAAAGGGAGAGTTTCCCTTTCGCGGCTCTGTTAAGCCTGCTGGGGCTGATGGGAAACAGGTAGTTCCTGGCCAGCTTTTTTTTTTAAACTTACCTATTGAGAATGTTCTTTGCGCGGGGCCCCCTGAAACGCGGGGCCCTGTGCAAAAAACATTCTCGCTCAATGGACAGGCCGGCCCTGACGATACTACATCTATGCATCATCTACCCCACTGAGAAAGGGCTCCCACAATTCGAAGATTCATCGCCTTTGATGAGCACCTCTTCCTCGCAAAAACACTGCCAGCCATCGCGGCCATCCCAACCGATGCGGATCTGGACACGTTGATTGACCAATGGAACTCTATCATAGACTCAGCTGGCACTGTCCCCCCCCCCCCCCCCCGAGACTGCAAACCACAAAACATTGGCACCGTGCACCATGGTATTCCACAGAACTTTGAGAACAGAAGCGTGCATTATGCCGGATCAAGCGCCACTGGAGGAAATCCAAGACCCATGATCACAATGCCACGAACCTGGACCATCTAAGGGAGTAGGGACATCTAACTAGATTGCAAGCTCTGATGAGCATGACTCTGACGGGCAGGGACTGTCTCTTGTATGTTGGCCACCTCTTACAGGTTGGCTGTGCAGCGCTGCGTGCGTGGCACTTTATAATTGCTGAATAGTAGTAGTAGTAGTAGTAGAGTACTGCACCAGCACCATCAAACACAAAAGCAAATACTACTGCAACATGCTTCTCCAGGTCCTCAACAATCCCAGGAAGCTCTTTGACCTCACGAAATCCCTCAAAAAGGACCCCACGCAACCACAACATGAGAACACCTTGAACCCCCAAGACATGGCGGATTTTCTATGGACCAAGCACAGCTCCATCCAGGATTGGAGTAGTCCAGGATTGGAGTCATGGAGGCCTGTCATACTACATGGGAGTGTTCAGAGGGGAGGAGAGGGCATAGGTTCTGTAGCATCTTGAGTTTGAAGTAAACTGCCCTGGGTGGTGCTTCGGATGTGGGGCTGGAAGGTCAGTTGCTGATCCAGCATAATGCCTAGGTATTTGGACACAAAGGAACCTACCTTCTTGCCCCCCACCCCCATCAAATTCGACACCACAGATCTCCAAGTTAAGATCCAAGTCAAATACCTTGGCAACATCGGGCCCAAGGATGGCTCGGTTTGCCCCTCCCACAGCTGTGGGGATATCCCCCCCATGGCTCATTCAGCCCCAGACCCCTGAGTCCCCTCCGCCCAACCTGGACGGGGGCTGCTGAGGCCCAGATCAGGC
Source organism: Ichthyophis bannanicus (assembly GCA_033557465.1). Lineage (NCBI taxonomy): Eukaryota > Metazoa > Chordata > Amphibia > Gymnophiona > Ichthyophiidae > Ichthyophis > Ichthyophis bannanicus. Next base: position 72,089,182 of record CM066049.1, on the reverse strand, counting down.
AGTGGGGACTTACCCTCCGTGTCCTGGTGGGGAGGAGGCTCCTGAACTCCAAAGGGTGGACTGCCAGCCTGCCAGCCATGTTTGGGGGGGGCATTCTTATTCCACCTCAGAGGTGGTTTAAGCATGGTGTCCCCCATTGACCCCTGGACATACAGGGCCATGAGTGGAATCGGCCCCTTTACGTCCGGGGTTGGTCCCGTCCATGCCCCTCCCACTCTCCACCCCCGTCATGCCCCCATTCTCTGCAGCATGCACAGCGGTTCTGTGTGTGCAGTGGGGGATGGAGACAGAAAACTGGCAAGGCGGATAGTGGAGCTGTAGCCCCACTGTTCACCTCATAGAACTGGGCCCAAAGCCCCATCAAATGCAGAACAAGAAACCATAAATTAGAAAATGTGCAGATTAAAACTGAAATGAAAACCCTGAGAATGCAGCCCTAGAGAAACAGAAACACGTTTCCTCTTCAGGTGCACAAGGTACAGACACCTAAGAGATTCCATTTCAAAGTTGATATATTCTCATCACTAAATTGAAAGTATAACACCTTTTTAAAACTAATTTGAACATATAAAAATGACCATATACTATGTACCATTACAAAAATGTTGCGTTCATCAATTAGCAGACTGGCCTTTTAGCTAGGGCTTTCCAAATTCAATGTGCATGAGATAAATTTGCATATACCAAGCCTCCAGCATATGCAAATCTATCACATGCATATGTATTTTGGATATCCTGAAAAGCTGACTGGCTACAGGGTTCCCAGGACAGGTTTGGGAAGCCCTACTCTAACAGGCCGATGAAGAAAGTTGGCGCTGAAGTCGTGCGCTATTAGCTATGCACACATTTTCATAGCACGCCAATAGCGCCAAACGTCCAGTACTGATATGCAGCAAGGGGTGTGTATACAAATGAGATGCGTGCAAAAATTTGGCATAAAGTTGAAAGGAGGGGAACCAATGCATATGCAAACAATAGACATCTAGAAACGGCCATGGGCACATGTGCGTACATGTCAGCTGCTCGTTTATGAGCACGTAGGACGATGTGCAGGTTCTTTGATCATTAGCAAAGCCAGAAACAGCCCGATGATGCCCACCCCATAATAATCAACACTATTTTCAACAAAAAAATTTTTTTTTATTAAACACAAGGAGAGATAACAGTAAAAAGAGAATGATATAAATGAGTCCAAAGAACACACAAGGATAAGAAGCAAAATTTCTTCTTGAACGCTGAACTTTCGCTTATACAGAGGATTTTCATATCGAAGGTAACTGTTCACCGGTGCGCACGCTAAAACAGTCTTTTCATACACGCGCAAGATTTTTCAAGTCACCTCAGATCAGGCGTTCAGATAATGGTGCGTCTGAACTTTACGCCTGGTTATGGAATCCCCTACGCATTTCTCCGTGTTGGGTGCATTTCATCTTAACAAACAGCTCATTTGCATATCATTTTAGTATGCTCGTTGCTGCTGTGCGCATATACGTTTTTTTGCTGTCTACGCGTGCGTCAACATCTTTTCTGCACTTGGTGTAACAGTGCTCGTGCATATAGGTTGCTCTATCTGCTCACAAGGGCGCACTAGCATCTCTGCATTGGCCTGTAAGTGATCATATAAATCTTGCCTTTTTCATTTTTTGGAAGTGGTGCAATGGGGGGCAGTATACATCTATGGATAAGCTATCATAAATATGGTTTGAATCCAGTGTTCGAATTCTACCCTTGAATTTTTTCCACTTATTCCAGATCAACTTTGGTTTAGTTTGATTCTGCTCTTTTAATTTTTCACAATAAATTGGGGGCCTGATACATAGTCCATGGCAATCGGTGTTTTTAAAGGGTCTGGCTGCTACGGACAAAAGTGAAGTCGGATATTCACTGCTGGAATGCAGATATCCTCTGGTGCTGAATATCTGGGTGAAGCATTAAGCGGCGCGTCTATCTGGACAGCAGTGATATTCAGCCACTCTCTGGCTGAACCCCGTAAAGTTAGGACAGCTATTGAGATAAATGCCTGCATAAAATTAGATTATCTGGTTAGCGTATTGAAAATAATTGTTAACCAGATAAGTACTGGAACCTCCATCGCCCTGTCCACAGACCTCACCAGTACTGTCTGAACGGTACTATGGTGGTTAGAGCAGAGGGTCAATGGCTCTGGTTAGTTAGTACTACTGAATGTCCCTCTCAGTAAGGTTTGGTTTATTGAAATTGGTCCAGACTTATGGTAACAACGATGACATTTCCAAATGCACTATATCTGCAAATACCAGCATCCTAGACAAGGCCTAAAAAATCCTGACTGGGAGACTTTGGGGAGTTGAATGCATCCATTTCAGTTTCTCAGGGTCAATTTTCAAGTTGCACTTCACTCCAGAGAAATTGCAAGTGTGGGAAAATGCCTAGTTTAATTAGCTAACAAAAAAGGAAGGCATTAAAAAAATTGCAAAATGTTTTAAAGCCTCATGTTTGCCTTCAGCAGCTCCTGACTTCAGCTAATTTCAGCATGGAAACACTGTTGACGGTGTGATTTTGAAAACATGAGGCGTTGTTTTCTCATTTGTACAAGCTGTGTTCTCTCTCTGCGTCAGGACTTTTACTTCTGTCACGTCAGTCTCCGATAACAATTTTTTCACTCCTCCATCATCTAGAACTAATTACTTTAAACTGACAGGGATGGGCTTGGTGTTTTTTTTTTTTCCAAATTCTTAATGCTAAATGGCTAACTTTTCTTGCTGAGAGGTTTCCAAGTTATTTGGGTAAATGTGATTCTGTTTCCATGTCCTCCCCACCTCACAATTTTTTAATACAATTAGATTTTTTTTTTGTACTGTCAAGTCAGTGCTGACTCCTAGCAACCCAGCTGCCTCTGGGTTTTCTTGGCGATGTATCACTGGAGGTAGATTACCAGGTCTTTTCTTCCGAGGCATTGGAGGGTAAAGTGACTTGCCTAAGATCAAAAGGAGTGCCAGTGGGAAATGAACACTTGAACTTTTGGATACTAGGCAGTTGCTCTAACTACCGTGTTTCCCCGAAAATAAGACCGGGTCTTATATTTATTTTTGCTCCAAAAGATGCACTAGGGCTTATTTTCGGGGTAGGGCTTATTTTTTTTTCATATACAGCAATCCACATTGTGGAGTTTTTTCATATACAACAATCCACATCAGCGTCGGCGTTTCTTTCTTTTCTCCGAGCATAAGGACGGAGCGGAGGCGGGCCCGAGGGAGAAAGAGAAGCCGAAGCGCCAGCTTGCCCTCTAACTTTGTCGCAAGTATTTTGTCTCCCTAAACGCCACCTCGTTAATGCAGCTGCCTTCCCGGTCCACGCCGTGAGACTGCGCGTTCTTCATGACGGATACACCCCCTCTCGGTGCGTGTGTAATAATCTCCCGTGGATGTGATGGATTTGAAAGGCCCCCGCGAAGCACGTTGCAGAAACCCCCGTGCCTTGGAAAGATAATTCGGACATGGAAATCACACCGGGGCTCTGCTCTTAGTAAACGTGACACGCGTCGGCGAGAAGTGGAGAGAGAGAGACGGTGTTCGTGCAGGGGGGTGGGAGGAGGAAAATCATGGGAGAAAATGTGAACAGTGGGACTGGGGCTTCAGCATCATCTGCAACAGGTGAGGGAGCCAGGAGGGAAAGAGCATAGTGATCTTTTCTGTAACATTTGTGCTGGATGGCAGAAGGAGCTCGAGTTGCACCAACGTTGTAGACATACCGGTAGACTTGGCCCAATCGAAAATAAGCATCAGATGTAGAAGTGCCGGTATCTGATTGTTTTATCTTCTCGTACCCAGATAGAAATATTATCTGCTTGCTCTCCTTCATGCTGTGCTGTTCATGTCCATTATGATTGAGTTCCCGTATCCCCACAATGCCTATTTATCTAAAAATGCATTCCCCTACCTCAAGAACACACACAGGCAGCCCTCCTCCATGATCTGCACTAGGTCTTATTTTCGGGGTAGGGCTTATATTACGGTAATCACAGGAAAACGTGCTAGGTCTTATTTTCAGGATAGGTCTTACTTTTGAGGAAACACGGTACTAGGCTCTGTGCTGGCTGTCTCCCCCCTTGTATGACTGATCAGAATCGGGCCGTACAGAGGTAGACCTAATTCTGATCGAGTGGGGGCTAGACGTGCCCACGGGATCAGAATAGGGTCTGCGGCCTGGTCTTGCAGGCCATGCCCCAATTCCAATCGGCCGCACATCCATCCCACATACCTGGCTAACTCAGCCAGGCTCCTGAATGGGGCCGCAGTGCCATGGCGTCCTATCTCCATGGCACCGTGACTCCTTTCAGGAGCTGCAATTCCCTTTGCAGAAAACAATTCTTCGCTCTCCATAACCCAATCTCTAATCTGGCCTTCCATGACCAGGGTCAGGCTGTGGGGAACCTCCTGCACCCCTTACCTGCATCCCCGGGTCCCGCACCATGATCCCTCCATCTAGGGGGACTTATTCCACCTTCAAGGTGGAATAAATCCCCCATCTAGATTCAAGGCCCCAGACATACAGGGCCAACCTCTGAATCAGCCCTGAATGTTCATGGCCCATGCCTTGCCCTCACTCAGCCTCCAGAATGCCCCCTTCCGCCCCCATCTAGGCCTCCCCGTACAAACCCGCTCAGTGGGGAGGATATTGATAGGGCCTGCAGGGGGACAAATAGCAGGGATGGACATCCCAATGAGACATCCATTCCCACTATACGTGGGACAGAATGACCCCCTAAATACCTCTGCTGTGTAGGTCGCTAGGAGCCACTCGCATGTGTAAAAATAAAATTTAAAAAAAAAAAAAAAAATCGATCTACAAAATTACATAGAGACTTTAGAAAAGCTGCTACTTACCCAGGGGGCATATTCTGTTCATGGTTTGAGCAGGCCTGAAAACTGGGGGGGCTGATATTCAGTGGTGGTGCTCCAGTGCTTTTTAGGATCCTAGCCACCATCACTTTAAGTAAAACTGGATATTCAGTGCCAGAACATATCCATCGCTGAGTATCTGGTTTCACTGCACAGAGCTTTGGATATCCAGTTAGCAGCTACATTCAGCCACTAACTGAAGAAATAACCATGGTTTAATGGGAGAAAACCAACATAGAAACTAACATGGAATGTCCTGTTGTGCTAATCTGTTATAATTTTTTGAAGGTGTGAATAAACAGGTAGATAAAAGGTGAGCAAGTTGACAGTATATCTGCATTTTCAGAAAGCTTTTGAAAAGGTTCTTCATGAGAGACTCCTGGCAAAATTAAAAAGTCATAGGATAGGAAGCAGTGTACTACTATGGATCAGGAACTGGTTAAAAGATAGAAAACAGAGTAGGGCTAAATGGCCAATTTTTGCATTGAAGAAAGGTGAATAGTGGAGTACCCCAGGGATCTGCGTGGGGCACTCTGCTTTTTAACATGTTCATAAAAGACCTGAAAATGGGAACAACAAGTGAATTAATCAAATTTGCAGACAGGGCCAGTCCATCCACTAGACAGAGTGGCAAACTATGGCGGGCTGCACAGCAACTTCGTGCCACTGCTTTGGTGCTTCATTACAATGGCCTGCCACTTCTCACCCCCCCTCTGATGCAACATCCTATTGGAGAGGGGTCAGAAGCGGCAGGCCATGTGTAACGAAGCACATAGCTTGTTGCAGACACCAAAGAGACAGCACAAAGCTGCTGTCTTTAAAACTGCAGCTTCTGCCGGCCTGCCAAAAAATGGAATTGGCAGCAGCAGGGGGCAGCAGCATGGCTTGGTGTGGGGGTGTGGGGGCGCAGCAGGTGGGGCAAGGCTGGGACTCCTGCCTGGGATTGCAGAAGCCCTTGGGTCAGCCCTATTTGCAAATGACAAAATTAATCAAAGTTGTTAAAACACCAGAGGATTCTGACTGACTTGACTTGATAAATTGAGACTAGACAGCCAAAAGACAGATGAAATTTAATGTGGACAAGCGCAAAGTTATGCACATAGGAAAGAATAACACAAACTATGGTTACACAATGCAAGGTTCCACACTAGGAAGAACCACACAGGAAAAGGTTTTAGGCGTCATTGTGGATAACACATTGGAATCTCCGCTCAGTGTGTAGCCGTGGCCAAGAAAGCAAATAGAATGTTAGGAATCAAAGGAAACAAATGAAGAATCAATCAGGATATTATAATGCCTCTGCATTGGTCCATTGTGCAACTGCACCTTTAATACTGTGTCCAATTTTGGTTGCTGTATCTTAAAAAGGATATAGCACAATTAGAAAAGGTACAGCGAAGAGTCACCAAAATGGTAAAGGGGATGGAAGGATACTTCTGTGAGGAGAGGCTTAAAAGGGTAGGGCTCTTCAACTTGGGAAAAAGGCGACTGAGGGGAGATATGATAGAGGTCTATAATTAATGAATGGAGTGGAATGGGTAAACATAGATCCGTTTTTTTTACTCCTTCAAAGAGTAGAAAGACTAGGGGACACACAATGAAGCTACAATGTAGCCCATTTAAGACTAATAGGAGAAAATACTTTTTCACTCAATGCGTAATCAAACTCTGGAATTCAGTACTAGAGGATGTAGTAAGAGCCCTTAGTGTAGCGGGTTTTAAAAAAGGTTTAGACAAGTTCCTGCAGGAAAAGTCCATAAACCATTATTAAAGAGGACCAGGGTAATCCACTGCTTACCCTGGGATAAGCAACTTGGAATCTGTACTTTTTTGGGAACCTGACATGTACTTGTGACCTGCATTGGCCACTGTTGGAAACAGGATACTGAGCTTGATGGACCTTGGTCTGACCCAGTATGTCATTTCTTATGTTCTTATTCAAGTTCATTGGAAAGCCCCATTGAGGCTGTCTCTCCCGGCTAAATTTTCAAAGGGAATCCCCAACCAGTGTTTCCTTTACAAGCCCATCCAAGGCCCTGCATGTACAGTTTGAATATGCCCCCTCACGGCTTCCTCGGCAATTTCTGATGGAAATGATTTCTTTAGTGTTAACACGCAATTACTTTCTGTCACAGGGTTTATTTTACCAACAAATATTTGGGATTGCCATGGGGGCGACGGCGGCACCCTCTATTGCTACATTATACATGGCAGAGTTTGAAGAAATTTATTTATATGGTGCTCCTTATTTTCAATATATTCCCTTTTGGAAGCGCTTTTTAGATGACATCTTTTTCTTATGGATTGGCACGCCTGTGATGTTACAGGAATTTTTGCAATGGCTTAATGCTCTTAAACCCAATTTGACCTTCACAGCGACAATTGATGAGCATCATATTGATTTTTTGGATGTTACGATCATCAAAGAATTGGATCACTTCCGTACTGCTCTGTATCGAAAATCCGTTCAGCGGAACAGTTTGCTTACTTTTCAGAGTTTTCATCCTACTTCATTAAAACAAGGTCTTCCCTATGGACAATTTTTGCGGATACGCAGGATTTGCTCTTCTGTCGCTGACTTTAAGGTTCATGCGGCGGAGCTTATTAAGAGACTCCGTGTCAGGGGATATCCGGAGAAGATAATACAGTGAGCTTACCGCCAGGCCCTATACACACATCGAGATTGGTTATTACTTGATCGACAATCTGACAATGCAGCCGGATCTGCCTCGGCAATTGTGGGAATTTTACCGTATACGACATCAAGTTCTGCTGTTGTCAATATTCTCAGAAAACATTGGTCAGTGCTAGAATTGCACCCTTGTTTCCATAGACCTTTTATGGTGGCATTTTCTAGGGGAGCAAATTTGGGCGATTTAGTGGCTCAGTCAACGATACCTCCTATACCATCTAGGCAAACTACTGGTCATAGAACCTGTGATAACTGCATTTATTGTGCTTCCTCTATCACGGGGATTGATTGGACTCATCCTTTGACAGGCCAAACTTTTTCACGAAGATGGGATACGGATTGTACTACCTCTTATGTAGTTTACATTATTCAATTTTCTTGTCCTATGATATATGTGGGCAGAACAATTCGTATGATTAAAATTCGAATTGGAGAACATGCTTCACGTCTTCGACAAAAATCGGAAACAGCCCCTATTGTTGAACATTGTCTTGCATTTAACCATGAATTTTCGGATCTACATTGGTCAGTCATCGACTATGTCCCGCTGGATCCTCGGGGAGGGGACCGGGCTCAAAAACTTCAGCTAACAGACCATGTGACCCCAATTCTACTAGACTTACACTGGCTCCCTATAAACAGCCGAATAAAATATAAAATCCTCCTAACTACATTCAAAATCATCAACAACATCTCCCCATCACAACTATCCACCCTAATACACCCCCCATCAGATACTAGATCACGCAGACAGAACGCAACCCACTCCCTCAACATAAAAACAAATTTTAGAAAAACTAAAGCGACAACAAGTGACAGGGCCTTCTCCTTTGCTGCCCCCACCCTCTGGAATGAAATACCATTAACACTCCGCATGATAAAAGACCTTCTCCAATTCAAAAAAGAATTAAAAACCTACCTCTTTACAAAACACTTTGAAATCCCCTACCAACAAAGAACCTCACCAATACAATCACAGAAACACATACACTGTACCCAAGACAGAACAAATGACTAACACAGGAAATTTCACTAACCCCACACAACACGCTAATGAACCACTCAAACAGTTGACTATTTCACTACTGTAACTAACTAAGATGCGTTCCATGTAAATAAATTGTAAATAGTTTGAAAAGCTCTGTCATAGTTAATGTTCAAAATATGTTCCCTGTAAGTACACCTGTATATAGTTAAAGCATAATGTTCCTTGTAAATGTATACAGAAGTATACAATTGTTCTGTTTAATGTTCAATGTAAACCGCCCCTGATCTCTGGAAGGGGCGGTATAGAAAAGACTGTTAAATAAATAAATAAATAAATAAATAATAACAACATTGGATATTCCGTTTACAAACGGTCCACCCGAATGGTCTAAATAGAGAAATTGATTGGTCTAGTTAAGTATCATCTGACATTTCCCTATAGGATACGGAGTTTCCCTGATTTAGTGGGTATACTCCGGTATTTCCTATTGGTGGATCTTTTTGAGTGACGGCAAAGTCTGGCCATTCTGAAAAAACTAGACCCTTTGAATGAATCAGCTGTTCTTCAGCGTTGTGGTCGGTTGGAAAATACTACATGATGATAGCACTTGAAACAGGGTGATAACCCGAAACGTGCACGTCGTGCCTTGATTCTACTGGATGTGATATCTTGCAGCTAAGTAGCTGGAATTTACATTTTGGGTTTGGAATAACCGAATTATATACTTTAATTAAAAGAATGGAACCGAGTGGAGGACATGGCTTATAATGTTTGTCCCTTTCCGGCAACATCCGACAAATTTTAGTTGAGTTTCACAAAGGGGATATAGTGATTTGGTGTTTATGGGCTTTATTTGGTGATCACTATTTATGGGGCTTTTTTGAATACTGCATGTACAGTAGGCTACCTGAAAATTGTTCCCATATAAGGCCAGTGCTTGTGGGGACTTCTTGTCATAAACAAGATGTTAAACTAGATGGAACTTTGACTGACTTGGTGTGGCACATGTAAGAACACAGTAATTAGGGACATGCATGTGGGAAATTTTTGGTTCGGTTAGTTTTCAGATACTGAATAATTTGTTTCATTTGTTTCCATTTAAGTCAATGGGCCAAGCAATTCTGTACTATAACAGCAGGAATTTGTAGCCATTTTCCACGAAAGTTGCTTGAAGCTGCAGTGATGGGATAGCTCAGTGGTTAGAACAATAGCTAAGCCCAATGGAAGGCATCATGCAAGTCCTACTGATGCTCTTTTGGCTCGGGTACAAACTTAGGGGTCCTTTTACTAAAGTCCGTTAGGTTTTTTGCACCTAATATATGTTTAGCACATAAACCAATGTGCGTTAAGTGCAAAGTCTCTGCAGTTAACTGTTGGGGGCTTGGCCAGCATGCTCCCAACACATGAATGAATATCCTAATGCATGGCGCTATAACAGAGGGTACATTCACCTCCACCTATTGAGGTGGCGTTAGGCGAACCCATGTCAAAGGGAACATTGACACCGTGTGATACATCCCCATGCGCTAACTGCAATGTGCTCAGTGCCCTCCCCTATGGCACCCATTCTGCACCCTAATGTATGAATGGAAGTTTGAGCATGAATCAGTGTGCAATAACAGTTACCCAGGCCTTTGCCCACAGTTACCATGTGCCAAAACATGTGTTGACTGCTTGGCGCACTTTAGTAAAAGGATCCCTCTTAGAATTTATTTGAAAACATTTATATGCTCCTAATCACAAGTTTTAAGAGCTATTCTAAAAAGCACAAGAAATATTAATATTAAAACATGAATAGGTATAGGGCATATTTACTGAAGTACACTAAGGTTTGGTACTTTATCGTGAATTAAGTGCAGGAAATTAGCATTGATGGTGTGTCTGACCCCTGCTAACTGTTCAGAGTGTTCCTGGCATGTCTCTATACCATTTCCTCAGGGAGAAGCACCTCACTGCGCTAAAATGTTTTCCCTAATTTCTTGATACACTGCTCAGGCTGAAAGGCATTAGAGCAATTTACAAACACTACAAGCAGATAGTGGATATATTCCTTCGTCCCCAAAGGGCTCACAATCTACATGAGGCAACAAAGGGTTAAGCAGCTTGTCCAAGGCACACCCATAGGACTAGAACCCTAGTCCCTCAGGCCCAAGATTACTGTCCCTGAGCAGGAATCAAACCCCTGACCCTCTGGCTTGAGGTAACATGTCCCAACCACTAGACCACTCCTCCCACTCAGGTGCACTTACTGTCACCCATTGACCTACACTAACTACGACATTCACGGTTAACGCATACTGACGCTGGCACTAACCGTGATATGTAGTCAATGCCCATTCTCTGCCCTAAGCCCTCCTCATCATGCACTAAGCAGTTAGCACGGGACTTTTACCGTGTTGGTATTTTAGCACACAGTGATTATGGTCCCACACTAATCGTTGGCATACTTTAGTAAACATCACCCATAATCAATAAAATACTAAGAAAACCAGTTGAAATTCACCATTCAAATCATCCTATAAATTCTCAGAATAGAAATATTCACAACAATTAATGTAATCAGCAAGACATTTATTATTTATTTCCAGGATTTGATGATCACGCCTTACCAACAGCTCAAGGTATGTTACAATAAATCATTATAACTAAGAGATATTTCCTGCAAGAGCCTGAGCCAAAAAAAGAAAAACACCTTCATCACCTTTCTTCTAAATATATTTTTACTGGAAAAGTGTGAGCTAAATCCAAATATTTTTTAAAACTTGCTGGCAGGCAGTTGTAATGAAGGCAACAGCACTGAAAAACATCAAGAGTATCATGAGGACCTCACAGCAGCAAATGAGAGGCAAAGGGCGCTAGCAGTGTCTGAAGACTCTAGGAAGTATGTTTACTATGCTGGGATAATGGTTAAAATGTGCTATATATTACTAGGTTCCAAGTTATTCAATGGGACGTAGTTACAAATAGCACGCATTAACCTTCAGCCTGGCTTAGTAGAATACCTCTAAGCTGCTGTGAGAATGGTTTATTGCTCACTTGATATACCGCACCTTCTGATAGCAGGGCTGTGTAAAATTCCAAAAAAATATAAAAATACAAAAATAAAGTCAGATAGAAAAGAACGCCATCTGCAGACAGGAAACACATTCATATAAGAGCTAGGAAGAGATCAGGGATCCAGGAGAGGAAGGTCAAAAACACAGCAGAAAAGGTGCGTTTTCTGTCTAGCTTTAAAGTGGAGGTAAGAAGGTTCTGAGCGTAAATCAGTGGGTAGTGAATTCCAGAGTGTGGGACCGAGGCAGTATAAGGTGGAAGAGCGGGTGAACTCGAGGTGAGTGTGTGAAGGGGATCGTAAATGAAAGCGGTTGGTAAAGCAACACCACCATTGGTAGGAAGACCCCCAAGGCACCAGGACAGGGGCAAAGCAGCAAACATTTTGGTATGAAGACCCCAAGGCATAATGCTAGAGGCAAAGCAGCAATAATGTTGGCAGACAGACCCCTACTCACCAGGAGAGGGGTAAAATGGCATCAACATTGACAGTATTCTTTTCAGATTATTTTCTATCAATCTTCACCTGCTCTGCACTACAAAACATAACTTTTCTCTGGTACAATTCAGTCAGTGCCTAGCCCCTCTGTACCGGCCTCTAAGCCTGATAAGTTGCACCAGTTTTCTTTCAAAGCCTACGTCTTTCCCTGTGAAGAAAAACACAAAAAGCGAAGCGACACCCCCACAAGAAAGACAAGCAGAGAGAAATGGCAAGGTCTCAGATTCATGACGACATCATCAGCCGTAAGATTCAGAAATGAGCCTGGGATATATTTGCTTGGTTGTTTGCCAAAAAGCTTTAACATGATAGCAGTGGCATTCCAAAGCTATTTGGTACCTGGAGCAGACTCCTCCCCCCTACCCCCCCTGCAGTGGAGGCACACATGGCAAATGTTTTTACTGGCTTGCCATGCTGCCTCCGCTCCAGGCCTGGTGACTATTCCCTCCCGAGCCGAAGTCTTGTGTTTGGTTGTTATCACAAGACTTTGGCCAACAGGGAACTGCCACCGGGCCTGGAGCGGAGGCAGTGTCACAAGCTAGCAAAGAAGTTCAGGTACGTTTGCCACGTGGAAGTCCACTGTGTGGGCCCAGAATTTTGGCACTCCCTCCTGGCTGGCACCTGCGGTGGACCACACCCACTGTCCCACCCTTGGTATGCCACTGCATGATAGGTCAAGTGGCCCTTGCCCCTTACCCGGGTGGCTTTACTTTGTTTGATAATCAGACTCATTGGGGATTGAACCCTAATTCTTAAGCAGAATAAAGAGCAGGGGTACTAGAGTGGAAAGGAAATACTGTACATATTTCTATATGGTTGTTTTTATTACTGTTTTAGCTGCCACTGATACAGGCATTGCTTGCCGAAACATGTCCATGTTGAGAATAATAAAGGACTTTCCTTTCCACTCTAGTACCCCCTCTTTGTTCTGCTTGTCTTTCTTGTGGGGGTGTCGCTTCACTTTTTGTGTTCTTCTTCCTAACCCTTAAGAACAGTGACAACGGGAGCATGGGCTCCTATAGGGCCTGGTCTTTTCTTATGCTGCCCAGAGGAGAACTATTTCCTGGCTTGTAACTTAACTATGCAATGCTTGTAAATTCCGTTGCAAGTATCTTGCCTCCATACCTGAGAGCTGTGGTTTTGATCCCCAGCGAACCCCGCATTAATCAAACTCAAATGCTAATTTGCAGGTCCCAAAGAATATAACGTATTCCATTGGTTTAGAGGTAAACTAGCTGAAAATATTTTCATGAATTGTGTTTGACTTCTGAAAATGAATGCATGTCACCGATAATAACAAATAAGGTAGTTTTTAGCAGCAGTAGCCACCACATTAATTTAACGGCTGATCCTGGCATTCATATCAACACATGTATTTGGTGCTTCTAGATATACGTATCATGCAGTCAGTGCTGTGAGCTTTCCACTCATATCATTCAGAGAGCGGCTGAATATCATTGCTATCTGGATAATTTCTTGGCTTATCCCTTGCGCCTTCCTTCTTCTGTTCCTTCACCATACGGATAGCGTCAAGCCAGTTAGAGGGATCTTTGGCCCAACACTTTCAATATAGCCTTTGAAAATATATGGAGAGCCGACTTACACTTTCACCAGCAGCTGCTGAATATCTAAGTCCATTTGAAAACTGACCCCATAGTAAGTAGATACTGGTCGATCAAGACCAACACGAACCTGCTTAGGAGGGGGCTAAGTTTGTACCTGCAGTCCTGTGTAGGTTTTTCTTTCCCATCTCTTTGCTTAGGGTTGGAACTGTCAATCTGTGTAGTTTACCCTTCATATCTTTTTTGAAGTACAGAAAAGTTATTTTATTGCTGTTCTGAGGTGAGGCGCCTACTGCTCGTTTTCCATCCTCTTGCCATCCCGGCAACTTCTTTTTTGTATTCCTTCTCTCTTTGAATTCTACCACCACTTTTGTTTCTATTATTTACTGCAGGAGGGCATTTCAGGCATTTGTGTGAAGAAATATTTCCTGATGTTGCTTTTGAATCTATTTGTTTTGTGATGAGGAGAGTATGGCTGAGTCCATGGAATTGGAAGAAAATCAGACATTTACCTTTAAAGAAAGAGACAGGCAAGGAATCAGTAGCTCTCAAACTGCAGGCAGAGAAAAAAAAACACGCAGCTACTGAGGACAGGACACACCCAAGCTCTGCTAATCCAAGGGCAGGCTTGGAAACTAATGAGGGTCACCTGGGTGAAGGGGAGTGCACAGTAGTTCAGAGACACTCTTATAAACCCAGGGAAACATTGGAGGACGGAGAGAACAGCCAGAGAGAGGGCAACAGGAACAGGAGTACCAGGATGAGGCAGCACACGCAGCAGCACCCTGGAAAGGGAGACACAGGGAAGCAGCACGCTGGAAAGAAAGATACAGGAAACCAGCACGCGAGAGAACTGACCAGGGAGGACACTGGAGAATTCAGTGGGGAGAGAAGCACCAGAGAAAGGCCCAGAGAGTTCACCATGGAGGAGAACGGCGGAGACTTCCAGGGGAATCTCAGAGGTGAAAGCCCTAGTCAGGATTGCAGGGAAACTGCAATTGGTTTTAAAACTAGGAGAGCTCTGCCAGAGAGAAGTGCTGTTAAGGGTCAGGCTGCAGTGCCAACCGTTCCTGAACCAGCTAAAGAGCTGCAACTTCCAAAAAGGTGCGTGAATAAAATGGTAGCCAAAAGTGCCGTAAGCCAGTTAGAGGCATTGTGTCATTTGATACAAGAAAAGAATCTCCACGTTCCTGGTGGAAACCCTGTGCAGAGGGAAAAGCCTCAGTGGAGAAAGGTTCTGGAACTTTTAGAGAATATTAAGCCTGAAGTTTTTCATGTTGGCTTAAAGCCAGATTTACCGGACATAGGTCCTGAGGAAATGCAGATAGACTATTATGAATCTGATGAGGGGTTTGAAGATTCAGTAATGGATTGTTCTCTGTGCCAGAAGGCAGAATAAAAAGTTCTTGGATAAAAGAAGGGAAAAGCCTATAACCTGAATGTCCTAGAAGGCAGTGTGAAAACAGGGAGAAATGTATTTAGCCAGGAATGCTAAAGAACCCTGTTGCTGAAGAAAGGATATTTCTTTTGGGTTTGAAGAGAAGAGAAACCTTGCTTGATTGCTGAATGATTTGAAAAACAGCGACACATGATAAAAAAGCTACCTAAAGCAGTTTCATTGTTTGGTTTGGTATAAATGCCTATGGATTATTGTTTGGAGAAAGAATCCTGTTTGTTTTGCGTTGAGCCTTAAATGCTCTTTAGAAAAAGAAATAAATTCCTGTGTTTTGCCTTGTAAACCCTCGGTCTCCACACTACTTGTTTTTTTCTAAACAACACAACTACAAATCCCAGCAGCCCCGGCGCTGAATGAGGAAGGAAACTCTTTAATTAAAGGACTAACAAGTGCAGCCCTAGGCTTATAGGCTGTTGGGGCCTCCACAGTTTGCAGCTTTATATAATGCCCACTAACTAGTCCTTATGGGTCCGATTTTCATTTAGGCAGGCTATGCACCACGTCTGCGCATAGCCTGCCGACTGACCCCCTTAACCCAGGTTTTTACTTCTATGGTAATGGAAGTGGAAATGTGGGTTTGGTTGGACTCGCCCGGAACCGCCGAGGCTAAACGAGTAGCAGTGATTTGTGATGCTACCCGCTTAGCCCTCTTCGCCTTAAAGATAGGCGAGGTTTTTCTTTGCCTATCTTTAAGGCACAGAGTGCTAACTGGATAGCATCAAAATAGCTGCTACCCATTTGGCCATTTCCTCCACCCCTGCTCTGCTCTGGAACCCCCACCCCCTCAACATGGTCCAATGCTAAACGCATAGTATCTGGGCACATTAGGGACTTATCCAGGATTTTCCAAAGGCAGTTACCCATGTGAATGCCTTCAAAAATGCCACTCTATTTTCTTAATCCTTGGTCAATTGTATTTTGGGTCATGGACTTTACAGATATATTTTAACAATGTGATTTTGAGCATAACCATATGTTTACTTAATGTGGTATGTTTTTACACATACTGCAAGTTAGGAGCAAAAACGAATGTCTGCTAAGTGCAGAGACCACCATGCTACCTGTGGGGTTGTGCCCAGCATGTTTCCTGCCGTTACCATATTGAAACGTTCCCTACTATGCAGCAGCAGCAGCAGCATTTGCAATTAATACAGGTGGTGTTAATTGCACTTGTGCTAACTACAACATTGACAGTTATTGCGCATTAATTACCATGTGCTAACTGCAAGCTGCAGTCAACAAACACTCTCTGTCCCTGTTCCATAATGTCCTGCCCCATCACACGCTAAGCCCTTAACATGGGATTTTTACTCCCTTGGCTATTACCACGGTTCCACACTAATCACGTAGCAAGCACTGAAGTGCACTATAGCCATTAGCGCACTTTAGTAAACATGCCTACCTATTCTACATGTTCTACCTGTTCTTGGTAAGGGGGGAGAAAGGCTGCATCGCATAATCAACTTTAATACATGACTCCAAACCTGGTGCAAACAAGAAGGATTTAGATATATAGGCGATTGGGGAAATAGATGGAACAAGAGGCTATACTGTGTTGATGGTCTACATCTCTCTGTTGCAGGGGAAAAGATCCTAAGTGAAAAATTCAGGCATTATTTAGACAAGCATTTAAACTAGGGAAAAGGGGTGACAATGGAAAAGAACAAGTTCAGGACGTCACTACCAGCAAAAACATAACAACAATTGAAACAGCTGCAATATTAACCCACACATCAATACCAAGTGAGAAGAGGCGTGAAAACAAAATGCATGCAAAATACAGGCAAGCCAGTCAACAAATGCTTGAAGCCTAGCCAACAAAGTTCCTGACCTGGAAAGCCTAATGGTGGAAATGGATATTGTGGCCATTACAGAAACATGGCTTAACGAATTGCAGGAATGGGATATACCCATAACTGGCTATAATCTATTTAGTAGAGAGAGTAGAAAAAGAGGAGGAGTAGCCCTATCCATCAAAAGCAATATTAAAGCAGCTGAAATGCAGGGGATATGGGGAAAAGAAGAAGCTCTGTGGATTGTGTTGGAAAGGGGAGATGGCACTGTCATCTATACTGGTGTAATCTACAGGCCTGCAACTCAAACCAAAGAAATGGATATTGAATTGATTATTGATATTGCAAAGATAACCATGAAGGGGGAAGTGATCATGAGTGACTTTAATCTACCTGATGTGGATTGGAGTATTCCTTCTGCAAATCTGGAAAGAAGTAAAAAAATTGCGGGTGCCTTCCAAGATGCACAACTTAGACAAATGGTGATGGAACCGACCAGGGAGAGTTCCGTGCTGGATTTAGTGCTAACCAATGGAGATAGCGTGTCTAATATCCAGGTGGGTGCCCATGTGAGCAGCAGTGATCATCACACGATGTGGTTTGAGATAAAAGCCAAGGAGCAGTCCAGTCATAGCAAGCTCAAAGTCCTAGACTTCAAAAACACTGACTTCAGTAAAATGGCCAAGTGCCTGAAGGAGGAGTTGGCAGGGTGGGAGGGGATAAGGGAAGTGGAATTGCAGTGGGCTAAACTAAAGGAGCAAAAGATACATGTGTAAGGAAAATAAATAAAAGCAAGAGGAAAAGGAAACCTATTTGGTTCTCCAAAGTGGCTGCACAAATAAAGGGAAAAAAAACAGCTTTCACAAAATTCAGAAGTTTGCAAACAGAAAAACACAGAAAAGAATACAGGATCAAACTAAAAGAAACAAAAAGAGAAATAAGGATAGCAAAATCCAAGTCAGAAGAAAAGAATGCTAAAGATGTGAAATGTGGCAACAAGACTTTTTTCAGGTATATTCGGTAGAGAAGGAAAATCAGAGGTGGAATTGCAGGACTTATAAGTGCCGGGAACGGATTTGTGGAAAGTGACATTGAAAAAGTGAAAATGCTAAACAAATACTTCTGTTTTTACTAAAGAAAATCCTGGAGATGGACCACCTGTGATTGACAAATATATAAATGGGAATGGAGTAGATACCACACCATTCACAGAAGATGATGTGTTAGAAAAGCTTGCGAAACTGAAAGTGGACAAGGCCATGGGATCGCCTGTGATATATCCCAGGATACTAAAAGAGCTCAGAGAGGTTCTTGCAGGGCCATTAAAGGATGTTTTAAATAGATCCTTGGAGACAGGAGAAGTTCCACAGGACTGGAGAAGGGCTGATGTGGTACCTCTTCATAAAAGTGGTAATAGGGAAGAAGTGACAAACTACAGGCCAGTAAGCCTTACCTCAGTGGCGGGAGAAATAACGAAGGCACTCCTGAAGGAGTGGATAGTGGAGGTTCTCAAAACCAACAGGGTGCATGATTCGAGGCAACATGGTTTTATCACAGGACGATCTTGCCAAACAAATCTGATTGAGTTCTTTGACCGGTTGACCAGAGAACTAGATCAAGGGCATGCGATGAATGTGTTCTACATAGATTTCAGCAAAGTCTTTGATACTGTTCCTCATAGGAGGCTTATCAATAAACTCAACAGCTTGGGGATGGCTCCCAAGGTGGTAAACTCGATCAGAAATTGGTTGGTTGACTGACAGACGACAGAAGGTGATGGAAAATGGAACTCACTCGGATAAAAGAAGGCGATTAGCGGTGTGCCCAGGATTCGGTCCTGGGACCGGTACTGTTCAATGTATTTGTGAGTGATATTGTTGAGTGAATGGAAAAGGCTGTCTTTTTGCAGATGACAGAAAAATTTGCAACAGAGTGGACTCCCCTGAGAGAGTGGATAACATGAGGAAAGATCTACAAAAGCTGGAAGAATGGTCTATTGCTTGACAGTTAAGATTTAATGTGAAAAGGTGCAGTGTCATGCACTTGGGAAGCAGAAATCCAAGGGAATCATATGTCATAGGGGGTGAGAGGTTGATGTGCATGGACCAGGAGAAGGACCACGGATTGATTGTTTCTGAGGATCTCAAGGTAGCGAAACAGTGTGACAAGGCGGTGGTAAAAGCCAGAAGGATGCTGGCTTGCATACAGAGAGTAATTACCAGCAGAAAGGAAGAGGTATTAATGCCACTGTACAAGTCACTGGTAAGGCCTCACTTGGAATATTGTGTTCAGTTTTGGAGACTATGGGGTATGTTTACTAAACCGGGCTAACGGTTAACCCGGGTTATCTGCCACTAGGTCCCATATTATTCAATGGGACCTAGTTGCAGATAGCCCGGGTTAACTGTTAGCCCGGTTTAATAAACATACCCCTATATCTCGCAAAGGGTATAAAAAGACTGGAAATGGTTCAGAGGAAGGCGACCAAAATGATTTGGAGCCTGCGTCAGAAAACGTATGAGAAGAAACTTGAAGACCTAAATATGTATATTCTGGAAGAGAGGAGGGACAGGGGAGGTATGATTCAGACCTTCAAGTACTTAATTAATGAACAAACAAACCTCTTCCAAAGACGGGGAAGCTGTAAAACTAGAGGGCATAACATGAAGCTGCAAGGGGGTAAACTGAAAGGCAACGTCAAGAAATACTTTTTCACTGAAAGGATGGTGGATGCTTGGAACGCCTTCCCGATGGAAATGATGGGGGCAAATTCAGTGACAGAATTCAAAATGGTATGGGACAGACACAGAGGATCCCTTTATAGCAACAGGATAAAATCAAAATAAACATAACTCTTATATCTCAACAAATAGGGGTGACCTACACGGAGCGGTGGGTACGCGCCTAAAAAAGGCATGGGGAGGGGTGACATGCACGGAGAGGCAAGTGAACCTACTCTTACCGCCTTGCTGGGCAGACTAGATGGACCATACTGGTCTTTATCTGCCATCATTTACTATGTCACTATGTTACTATGCCCTTTAATCTATGCTTGTATGTGCACAAAATGCACACAAACATATATACCAGTACATTATATGCCACATTTACTAATCTTTTATGAAAAACAAGTATGTGCCTGCTTGTCTTTATAGAATAGATCCTACGTAGGCACCTACACATAGCACCCTGTTCTAAAATTATCTTCTTAGTGAGTCATTAGACAAACTTTTGTTCATGTGCAAAAACCCTGTTGTATGCATGCAAAAGGGGATTTCTGAAATGATTCCAGTGATTATGCATATAAAAATGCATGTGGTGAGTTGGGTACTTTTCTGTGACTGCATATAGGCATGAAGCAGTTGCAGTCGTGAACTGTGCACGTATTTTACGTGCTAATATATGCTCCTGAGCAGGTATAAATGTCTGCAGCTTCGGTCACTCCACGATTTCTGCCATTTTACTCCTCGCATTTTATAAAGGCAGATAGAATACAAATAGGTAATCACTTGCCCTCTCAACCTAGGTGAGCTGTCAAAATTACCCCCTAATCTTGGTAATTTGTTTGCAAAGTGGGTCTGTTCACTACAAAAAGCCTTTTTCCTTGTAGTGGTCAATCTAAATACTTTAGGGTTCAAATCCTACTGCTGCTAGGAGAAAGGACAAAGAGTAAAATAAAATCTAGTTATGCCATATTGAGTAGTCAGACTTGTCCAGGTAACTCAGCTGCCTATCCATGCAGAGTTCTGCTACTCCCGTTGATTGCATTGAATATATCCCCTGTGTCTTCTTTAGGATCATTATATTGATTGTTAAGGTATGGGGATTAGCGATAGATTTTATTTATTTATTCTTTTTAGTGCCATCAAGTCAGTGCTGACTCCTGGTGACCGGGCTGCCTCTGGGTTTTCTTGGCAATATATCACGGGAAGTAGATTGTCAGGCCTTTTCTTCAGAGGCAATGGAGGGTAAAGTAACTTGCCCAAAGTCACAAAGAGTGCCAGTGAGAATGAAATCCTTGATTTTCTGGGTACTAGGCAGTTGCTCTAACTCCTAGGCTACTCCTCTACTCCAGGGATGGATTTACTTCTAACAAAACCCTGGGAAGTTTATTCCCCTTCATTGAGGTTGCGGTTACAGAGAAGTAAGTACCTTTGATGTTCATCTTTTCTGTCATCTTATGGAGTAGAGATTTTAAACTGGCTTTTTCCCTTGGGAGGCCCATTGACCTGGGACCAGCTCTTTCTCTAGATCTGTGGATCCTGCAATATTACTTAGATTTTTTGGGAAAGGGTAAATGCTTTCTATTTTAGGAGGGGGTTTTCATTGAGGGGATCTGAGAGTGCTTAAGATTTTATTTTAGATGAGGAGTTTTCAGTATTGTTTTACGATAGGAATTTATTGTATAGTATCATGACAAGATTGCTTATTGCCAATATTTTAAGATGGTAAATTTAATTTTTGGCACTATGTGATTTGTCTGTTGACACAATAGGTTGTTTTAGTTAGAAAAACTTATTTTCGAATTGCACTGCTATCCATAAGGGGAATCCATTTTCTTAACTTTGGCTACATCGTTGAAATTGAAAGTGGCTTGTATTTAAACTGTATCACTCTCTTTTTAAGACAAGTGTGGTGCTGTTCAAATTTCCAAAATCACTTCTGTCCTAGAACATGTAACCTGGGGCTACCCTTTTTGTCCTACAGTTGCTGAAACCCATAGAACATAGGCCCCAAGACATTTTTAGGAGGTCAGAAGATTTTTTGTGCTTTAGATATGCTCTCTAGCCCCTGCAAATTCAAGGTTCAAGGGATTTGTATCAGTTAATGTGTCCTGTGATATAGCGTGCTTTGCTCAGAATGAAAACAGACTAACAGGGTCATTTTAAAAGCATTAGTCACAATTTGGATTCAAAAATGTGCATTCAGATGTCCAAATCAAAGATATGTCCCCAGAGCCATTTTACAAATGACTTTTAAAGACGTCTCCAGTGTGGTGATGACCAAGTAGGCAGGGGGCATGGTGGAGGCATTTCTGGGGTGATGCAATCGACTTAGATATCCTGCTTGACTTCAGAAATGTTGGTGATGTTTGCAACACTTATGTGTGTTGAACCACTGTCCAACATCCACATCACTTATCTTGTGCTGAAATGCTGTCAAACATCAACAACGTGCCACATTTTGGACCTTATCACGCTGGTACTGCTTCAGGTTAAGAAGAAAATGTTTCTTGACAAGATTTCAAGCATGCCACAAAATCAAGCTCTAAATGCCCACAGTATTGTCTGGTCAAGTGAACTTTCAAAAAATGGCATCTGACGTCAGGTCTGCTGTTTGAAACAATTCAGCAACTGAGGAGGAGGAAAAACATTTTTTGAAAGTTCACTTGACCGGATAATACTGTGGGTAATGACACCTTGATTCAAAAAATGCAATACTAGTACTACTACTAGTGTTTTGCCAAAAAATAGTCACTGTGGTATGTCAATCACTTATCACAAATCTTCTTTCCAGGTCTTGCTGCTTTCTTGAGGTTCGGTACCTTAGGATCCTCTCTGCTCCTGCAATGTCCAGCTGCAGTGAGGGTATCTACTACCTGACTTAAAAAACAAAAATCTGTAAAAGATTTGTGTGCAGTGACTAGAAAGTGTTCCTATCTTTGTTCTTCTTTTTCTATTTCTGTTACATGTGAGACTTGCTTTTCCCAAAAACAAAAGATAATTAGATTCTCTGTCTTTCCCTCCCACAGAACTCTTTGTGCAAGAATCAGTTTTTCTTTAGATATGAGTCAATCCTTACAACTGCCTATAAGTTCAGGAAAACTATACCAATTGTTAATAAATTTAATTCTTTAAATATGGCAATGTGTTTTCTTTCTTCAAAAGCACATTCAATCCTTTTTCAAATATGCACTCTCTTCCTCACTGAAGTAGTTCAGTATGTTTCAGGATTAAATAAATCCTGTGAGCAGTACACTATTTTAAAAATAGCTCACTTTTAAGTATTTTTTTTCACTGCACTGGAAGTTTTATACTTTCAGCCTTACTTTCCCTCTCTGCTTGAAGGACTCCAATGCTATAGAAAGCAAGTCACATGGTGTTGAACTCTTAATCAAAACAGAGCTCAGAATTAAAAACTCACTCTCCAATAAATCACTTCAAAACTCTCACTCTCAAATAAAGCATTTCAAATCCTCATTCAGCTTGGATTTAAAACTGCTTGAATGAGTTTCAAAGCTTCTTCAGTCTTAGGGGAATGTTTACTAAAACCCCATTAGGTGCACGCCATGCTAGTGTGCGGGATGCCATTTAAGGAGTGGGCGTTTCAGTCTGAAAAAAGCAAACCTGGATTAATCATACGCTAATGTGCGCAGTGCACTCATGTGCGCCGTGCACATGAGCGCATGAGAAACTTGCGCGGGAAGCATAAGTGGTACGCTGATGTGCAAGCACAGGAACAGAGCCACAATACAATGGTTAAGACACTGACTGATGGTGCAGGGATCATGGGTTCAATTCCCCACTGTGCCCAATGAAGAAGGCTGGCTGAGACATTACCTGTTATAGGTAATATTGCAGTCTGAGACATATTAATTTTATTTTAATTACTGCTACAAGCAAACGCACTCTGAAAGCACTGTAACATGATTCAGATGGCAACAGCAGTTGGTCGCCAAGTGAATGTGAGACTGATGTTGAGCCGGTAACATTGCCTGCAGCAAAGAGTCAAGTTACAGGTCGAGGCTGTGCTGGACGGGAAAGAAGGCAGGAGTCCTCGGTGTCAGTATCATCTGTAAGGAATCTTAGTTGTGGTTGTAGAGGAGCTAAGAGGTCATCACTATAAGCACAATTGTTGCCATTGAAGCCTATGTATCTAAGGATGCCGCATCATGGAACAGGAAACCTATAAAGCAAGCTGCTGGAAGATACGCCAGAGCTAATGTCTTGCCCATACAACAAGGTCCTACAAGGTATGCTGTATGAAATGTTGATGGCCCTCTCGCAGCATTCCACTTGTTCATGAGGAAGAACTTATTGAATGAAATCATGATGTGGACGAGCAAACAAGGAAGACACATTTATGACAACACCTGGAAAGATCTGACAGATGGAGAATTTCAATGTTTTCTTGGACTTCTGATCCTCTCAGGCGTGTACAAGTCACGAAATGAATCCATAGTTCAGTTGTTGAACCTTGAAGATGGTCGTTCTGTTTTCGGCAAAAATATGGCCCGTAACCGTTTTTCATCAAATTTCTTGTGCTCTCAGATTTGATGATGCAACCAACAGATGTGAACAACGAGGCGTGGATAAGCTTGCTCCAATCAGACATGTTTTTGATACCTGGGAAGCAACTCTAAGTGACGCCTTTGTCCCTGGTGAAAATGTTACCGTGGATGAGCAACTGCTTACATTTTGTGGCCGTGTTCCGTTCAGACAATATATTCCCAGCAAACCTGGGAAATATGGCATAAAGCTATGGATGTTGTGTGACAGTGCAACGTCATATGTTCTGCGTCTTCAAGTATATACAGGAAGGGAACTCGGACAAAACAGGGAACAGAATCAGGATGAAAAGGGTTGTGCTGCAACTCACTGAAGGATTGACACGATCTGGAAGAAATGTTGCCGTTGACAATTTTTTCTGCAGTTTATCCCTGTCACGGAAATTGCTAGAAAAACAAATGACACTTTTGGGGACAAGTCGAAAGAACAGAAAATAATTACCTCCAGAATTTGTAACAGCAAAGGGCCGAGAGGTATTCACTTCACTGTTTGCCTTTCGCGATGACGCCACTCTGGTTTCCTATAGCCCGAAGAAAGGAAAAGTGGTTGTTCTTCTGAGCAGTTTGCATGATCAAGAAGAAGTAGATAACACACGTCCAGACAAAAAAAAAAAAAGCATGATTTTGGACTATAATTCTACTAAAGGTGGAGTAGATACGGCAGATCAAATGTTGTGCACGTATACTACAAAACAAATGACAAGACGCTAGCCAGTGACAATCTTCTACAACATGTTGGACATCAGTGCTTTGAACGCCTTCATTGTTTGGATGTCACTAAATCCAGAATGGCAGTCCAAGTCAAAGCACAGACGTCGTCTATTCCTCTTGGAATTAGGAAAGCAGCTGCTTCAGAGTAATTGCAGCGAGACTTCTTCCAGCATTGAAGAAGCCACTGATGCTGTTTGCAATGTCGGGATCCCAAAGAAAAGGGCAAGGTGTCACTGCTGTTCCAGAGAAAAAGGACAAGAAAAGCAACATATTTTGCACTTCCTGCAAGTGCAATGTTTGCAAAGAACATTCAGAAATTGTCTGTGTCTCATGCAAATGACTGTAGTACTTTACTGTGTTCATCAAGTGCATGCAAAAACTGCTTTCATGGCAACTCTTCTTCATGTAATTTTATGATAAAGCATTAAATTTCAAAACATTTAACCTTCATATAATAAATAATTAATTCAGAATAATATTTTGTCTGTTTAGTTTAAAATTTTCATGGTTAACAATTAAAATTTGTCGTGGGGTCATTTATTCAACGGTATTCAGTGTGTGCAAAAATCTTGGTAATTCCAGGGTTAAGCTCAAAAAGTCTTGAAACTCTTTATGGGGGTCTGAAATTCAACTCCCTTCTGGCTCCTGCCTTTTAATTTACTTCCTATCCAGAAGCTAGAAAGCAACTGATTGAATTTAAAAAGCTCAGGTTTCAACCAATCACAGAGGGCTGTCCAAATCCTTCTGTTGCTGACCAGAAAGTCAGTCCAGCACTTCCTGGGCAACCTTAAATTTTCCTCATTGTAATCCATTTTAGGGTTTGCTGTTAGCTATCTGTATGCTCAGTTTTTTAAATTCCCAAAGCTGGGAAGAAGCATCCATGCCAGTATTTGTTTCCTTAAAAGTTAAAACCTCCAGAAGGTTTCAAGAGGTAAGTGTTTATTAGTCAATTCTGCTACACACAAGGATCGGAGCTTTTATTTTTAGTGAGGTCCTCAGAAACATAACAGAATAGTCATGATGAATCAGACCAAGGTCCACTGAGCCCTGCATCCTGTCCCCAACAGTGGCTAGTCCAGGTCACATGTACCTGTCTTGGGACTGCTACTGTTCAAAATCTTTGTAGGTGAAATTGCTGAAGGGTTAAAAGGAAAATTTTGCCTTTTTGCCGATGGTACGAAGATTTGCAATAGAGTGGACACTTTGGAGGGAGAAGACAACATGAGAAAAGATCTACCAAAATGAGAATGGTCAAGTGCTTTGCCATTGAGATTTAATGTAAAGAAGTGCAGAGTGATGCACTTGGGATCCAGAAACCCAAAGGAGCAGTACATGATAGGGGAAGAGAGGCTGGTGTGATAGTTTCTGAGGATCTCAAGATGCAAAGCAGTGTGACAATAGTGGCCAAAGCCAGCAGGATATTAGGTTGCATTCAGAGAGGAATAACCAGCAGGAAGGAGGAGGTACTAGTGCCCCTGTACAGGTAATTGGTGAGGCCTCACTTGGAGTACTGTGTTCCATTTTGGAGACTGTATCTTACAAAGGATATAAAAAGACTTGATATCATTCAGAGAAAGGCAGCCAAGATGATTTGGGTCCTGTGCCAGAAAGCACATAAGAAAAGACTTGAAGATCTCAATATGTACACGCTATAAGAACATAAGATATGCCATACTGGGTCAGACCAAGGTCCATTAAGCCCAGTATCCTGTTTCCAACAGTGGCCAATCTAGGTCATACGTACCTAGCAGTTTCCCCAAAAGACACAGGTTCCGCAACGCTTGTACTGGGTCAAGCATTGATATCCTGGGTCCCTTCTTAATAATGGTTTATGGATCTTTCCTCCAGGAACTTGTCCAAACCTTTTTTAAACCCAGCTACACTAACAGCCTTTACTACATCCTCCGGTAACAAATTCTTTTTTTTTAAACTTTTATTTTCATTTTGCAACAAACAAAAGAAACAACACACCAAAGGAGACAAAACAAGTATACAATAAAGAAAAGTAAACCCAATTACCCCCCACCCCCACGCTTCTTCTCTAGCTGATTATGTCAGCATGTGAGCGCTTCCAAACAACAGTGATTATACATCAAAACAATCAAAAGAGGATCTGCGATACAGAATAATCATGGGACAAAGATATATACAAATTTAGACAGTCAGATGAGAGCATTGAGCAGAATGTACATAGTCATTGAGCATCTTCCATTTAGACCGATGATGAGGAGTCTGAATGGGGGAAGCAAACATACGAGGTATTTGTTCATATTTACTGTAGAGACAGACATGATTCCACCATTCATTGGGGCTCAGCTGAGAGCTATTTTTCCAGTATTTCGTGATTAGGGAAATAGCAATGCCAAGCATAAAGTCCAAAAGGAAGTAAGCCGTTTTTGGAAGAGAGGGGATCCCCGCAGCTGAGCGAAGTCCCACTATCCTCCAAGAAAGGGGCTCTTGAAAGTGCAAAATAGACTGGATACGACCCCAGACCCGACGCCAGTAATACTGTAGTGCGGGGCATTCATACATAACATGAGGTAGTGAACCAATGGCCGCATGGCATGTCCAACAACTATTGCCCTGAGTAGTGTTCCATTTGGCTAATCTGTCAGGAGTGTAAAAACACCGGTGGGCTAGAAAGAAGAGTGTCTGAGTGAGTGAGGCGGATCGGGAGACCCGTGTCACTCTACTCCAGACAAGGCTCCATTGCTCCGGGGTCAAAGTCACATGCAATTCTCTCTCCCATGCTTTCTGCGCTATAGGGGTATCTCTAATTATAGCATTACATAAGGTTTTGTAGAAATTGGATGCTACACCCGGTGAACTACCGATAGATCGGATAGTCTCCAACCAACCTTGTGTAGGGGAGGCCGATGGCGGGAGCACCTTAGCACTCCGAAGGCAATGCTGAAGTTGTACCAACTGAAAATAGTGTTTCGCTGGGAGACCAAATTCAATTTGCAATTCACTAAAAGTTTTCCAGCGACCTTCATGGAACAACTGACTAGGGATCCAAATGCCCCTAGTGTACCAGGGGCTCCACGCCATCGGCTTATTTTGTATTCGAAATCGAGTGTTATACCAAAGTGGGAGCTTGTCTAATGGACAGAGTCGGGAGTCTAAAGAGTGCATAAGATTATTAAAGGCACCTAAGGTGTCTAAAAGCATTGGTGGAAAGTGGGAGTCTGATGGGAGAGTCATATCAGGGAGAAAAGTAAGAGGAATCGGTTTGCAAAGGTCTTCTTCTATGTCTAGCCACACAGGTCTACTCGGTACTGGATCTTCCAGCCAGCGAGCGCCTTGTTTGAGAAGAAAAGATTGATGATACTTCAGGAAATCAGGGAATCTGACACCCCCATTTTCCTTATCTGCTTGCAGCTTATGTTTCGCTATCCTAGGTGTCTTGTTTTGCCACAAGTATCTAGTCAGAAGGCCCTCTATATCTTTATATATACGTCGAGGGAAGAGACAGGGCAACATTTCTAAGATATAATTCACTTTCGGAACAATCATCATTTTTATGGTTTCTAATCGACCCCACCAGGTAAGTGTTAAAGGAGTCCAGCGGTGAGTAAGCGCCCGGACTTTAGAGGTTAAGTCTTTGGCATTGAAGGAGATAGTGTCTTCCAAAGGAGAACAATAGTGAACCCCAAGGTATTTAACCATGCGAGGTTGCCATAAAAAGGGGAAGGGTTGCATATCTGCCTGATGAAGCAAAGGATTTAATGGAAAGGCTACCGACTTGGTCCAATTTATCTTATAACCGGACAATTGTGAGTATTTACCAATTTGCTCTAGGACAGCCGGTACTAAGTCTATAGAGACAAAAAGCATAAGGTCATCAGCATACGCTGAAATTTTGATTTCCCTATGGGTGAAGGGGACTCCATGAATCTCCTCCGATTGCCGGATTAGTAAAGCCAAGGGTTCAAGTGCAAGATCGAAGAGAAGTGGAGACAGTGGGCATCCCTGGCGAGTGCCGCGTTGAAGGGGAAAAGGCTGAGACTTTAAAGCATTGGCACATATACTGGCTGTAGGCTGTGCGTACATGGTGCGAAGACAACGGAGAAAACCTTCCCCGAATCCGTACCAGCGGAGGACTGCAAACAGGAAGGGCCACTCTAAGCGATCAAAGGCCTTCTCAGCATCAAGTGAGAGGCCAACAAATGGGCGATCAAGATTAACTGCGGTAGTCAGTACATGGCATAGAGTCCGAGCATTGTCGGCAGTTGATCTACCAGGAATAAAACCGCATTGATCTGGGTGTATTAAGGTAGGCATCCTATCCGAGAGCCGGGTAGAGAGAATGGTGGCAAATATTTTATAGTCCGCGTTTAGGAGGGAAATTGGACGATAATTAGCTGCTAGTTGCGGGTCTCTCCCCTCTTTCTCAAAAACTACTACATTGGCCATGGAAAAGGACCCAGAAGGAGAACCCTCCTCGGCCAGAGCAGAAAAATAAATTTTCAAAACTGGAGCTAAGTCAGCGTGAAAAGTTTTGTAGAATTCAGCAGGGAGACCGTCTGGGCCAGCGGCTCGACCTGAGGCACATTTCTTGATAGCAGAATGAATTTCTGAGACAGTAAATGGTGTGTCCAAGGCCACTCTATCTTCGTCAGATAGGGTCGGTCTTTGTACCCCTGAAAGTAAGCGTTCAAATACATCTGGCTCAAAATCACATTCAGATTGATAAAGCCGAGTATAAAATCACGAAAGAGTTCTAAGATTTCGGTATCTTTAGTGACCAAGCCCCCCCCCGACGGATTACGGAGGGCGGTAACACGCTTGGCTTCTTTTTGACCTTTTAGGGTATTTGCTAATAATTTGCCAGCACGATTATTTTCCCGATAATATAGCCCTTGTTGTGATTCGATATTTTTAACAGCAGCAGTGTACAAAAGCTGATTGTATTGAAAACGCAAGCGTTGTAAACGGAGTAAAATACATGGGTCAGTACGAGACGTGAGGAGACGCTCCCCAGCTTGTATCTGCTGCTCTAGAGTCAGTAAATGCTGCTTTCTTTGTTTCCCCTGCCGAATTTGATAGCTAGTTATAGTGGCGCGGATAGATGCTTTAAAACCCTCCCACCAAGCCCAGCTCGCTGTGTCATGGGGTGAGTTAAAATGAAAATAATCTTGGATAGCGGCCTTTATATCAACCTGAAAATCTTTTTGACCCAGTAGGGATCTATCAAAAAACCAAGCTCGGGGAGAATCGTCCCGCGCAGTGACACGTAATGATAAAGATATGGCAGCATGATCTGAAATATGGAGAGGATGAGTCCTAGTCGTGTCTACTTGAGAAATCAGTGCTTTGGAAATGAGAAAGAAATCTATTCTAGATTGGGAGTGATGGGGGGCAGAAAAGAAAGTGAACTCTAAGTCGGAGGGGTGAAGTAGCCTCCATATATCTACCAGCGCAAGATCTTGCATCAGAGCTGTAAGGGTAGCAAGACTCTTGGGTGGACTACTCGTTCTAGGCGGCTGTCTATCTATCAGAGGGTCTAACACTTGATTAAAATCACCACCAAGTATTAAGGGAGTATTGGCAGAGGCCTGTGCCAACTGCGCAATACTTGCATAGTAAGCAGGGTTGTCCACATTCGGGGCATAAATGCAAATACATGTAAATTCACTATCTCCAACCTTAAGATGTACGCGGGCCCATCTACCCTCCTTGTCAGCGCTAGTATCAATTACAGTAGCTTGCAAAGATTTCTTAACCAGAATGGCTACCCCGCACCGTTTGGAAACGGCGGGAGAATAGGCAGCCACCATGTAAGGCTTAACATTGAGTTTCAGTGTTTCAGCAGAGTTTAAGTGCGTTTCCTGAAGAAACGCTAAATCAGCATGCTCATGGCTAAGATAGCTAAGGATTTTCTTTCTCTTGATTGGATTATTAATGCCCTTTACGTTGAGTGATAAGATTTTACATAAAGCCATTCAGACAAGTTAAAAATTCTGAGCATGATAGCGCACATAATTTCACAATGTCCCTCATATTGACTGTATCTGGCTGTACATATGGCATAAAAGAAAATAAGCTTAGATAATACAATGAAGCGCCCCACATGAAAAAAGAAAAACCGCAGCGCGGTAGAGAAGAAGCAGAACCCCAAAAATTACTGGCGACCATGTGTCTGCGGGGAGAAGCCCCGGAGAAGGCCGAAATTGAAAAAACATAACCTGTAGGACTGTGCGTGCTCCGAATCCGACTGAGGCACACATCATGGAGGGATAGGAGACCACATAACAAAAGTCATAGAAAGAAAGAAAGAAAGTCCAGGCAGTCTCTGTACTGAACTATGACCGCCGCATCGGGCCCTTCAAAATGGCGGACAGAGCCGGCAAATAAAAGTCCAAGTCGTTGGATTAGCGCATCTGCTCTGCTTCTTTGGAGTCTAAAAATGTTGATAGTAGATCAGGATCTTCGAATGTCCTGGTTTGATTGTGGAGAGTCACTCGGAGCTTCGCTGGATACAACAGGCCAAAGCGAGCCTGTAGCTGTTGAAGTCGAGGGCGGAAAGCAAGGAGTTTCTTCCGTCGGTCGACTGTAGGCTTTGCCAAATCAGGGAAGAAGGAGACTTTATGACCTTCAAATTCCAAATGATGGTTCGCCCGGGCAGCATTTAAAATTTGTTCCACTTGTTGATATCGTAGCAAGCGAAAGATAATAGGCCGGGGGGTCGTTCGGTTGAGCGCCATGTGGGTAGGAACACGGTGTGCTCGATCGATTTCCAGTTCTTTATGAAAGGTGATCTTCAGCAAGGAGGGAAGAGCTTTGAGCAGGAATTCTCTCATATCTCCCGCTTCCACCCCCTCCGGTATTCCAATGAGCCTCACATTGTTGCGACGGGCTCGATTATTGCTATCTTCTAACTCCTTTTGAAGATTCTGTATCTGGCGCTCAGCCTTGTCCAGTGTGCCCAAGCGCACCGCGTGCGAGTCGAGGACCCCCGCCATATTGTCCTGCCGTAATGAGAGACCTTCAAGTCGGTCCTGGAGCACTCCAAAGTCTTCTCGCATGGCTCTAAGCGCTTCTCCATTGGACTGCACCAATTCCTTCACGCCGCGTATTTCCTCTAGAATCTCCAGGTGCATTTCGGGGTTCTCCCGAAATGGAACCATCTTCTGTGGGGAGGACACCTCTGTTTTGGAGCGTTTTCCGTGAGAAGAAGAAGGAGACCCGAAGTCCAAGCGCGCTGGTTTATGGGCCGCCATCCCCCCCGAGGTACCCCGGTCAGCCCGGAGCGAAATATTAAGTTTGTATAGGTATTATGTCAGGATTCTAAGTAGGCCTCTCGGGAGCTTCAGCGCGAAGCGTCTTACCCGCTGGACATCAGGCTCCGCCCCCCTCCGGTAACAAATTCTGAGTTTGATTACACGCTGAGTGAAAAAATATTTTCTTTTATTAGTCTTAAATAGTTTACCCTGTAGCTTCATTGCATGTCCCCTAGCCTTTCTATATTCTGATAACATAAACAATCAATCTACGTTTACCCATTCCACTCCGTTCATTAATTTATAGACTTCAGTCATATCTCCCCTCAGCCGTCTCTTTTCCAGGTTAAAGAGCCCTAACCTTTTTAGCCTTTCGTCATAGGAGTATCCTTCCATCCCCTTTACCATTTTGGTGGCTCTTCTCTGAACCTTTTCTAATAACGCTATATCCTTTTTAAGATACGGTGACCAGAATTGCACACAATATTCAAGGTGCGGTCTCACCATGGAACGATATAGAGGCATTATAATATCTTTTGTTTTATTTTCCATTCCTTTCCTTATCATACCTAGCATTCTATTTGCTCTCTTGGCCGCCGCTGCACACTGAGCCGATGGTTTTAACATGTTATAGGAGAAGGGAGACTAGGAGCATATGATACAGACTTTTAAATACTTAAAGAGAATAAATGAACAAAGATGGGGAAGCTGCAAGGAGGAAAATTTAAAAGAAACATCAGGAAATCCCTTTTCACAGAAAGGGTGGTGGATGCCTCGAATGTCCTCCTGAATGAAGTGGTGGGGGCAAAAACAGTGATGGACTTCAAAAAGGCATTGAACACATAACAAGAGGATGGAATCTAAGCAAATGTAAATGATTTCATAAATAGAGAGAGGGGCAATCTGGCTGGAGTGGCAGGTATAATCTTAAGCAAAGGCAGAGAGGAACTACTTGTCCAGAACAGCAGATGCAGCCCTACAACTCTAACAACCTAACCGGGCAGACTAGATGGACCATGCTGGACCTTATCTGCCGTGATTTACTATGTTACTATGTTGCTAAAATTCGATGCAAGGCATTCTCTGATACAACTTGAGTTATAAATGGAAAGATGCATTAAAAATGAACTACAGGAATGCACAGTAAGCCTGTTCCATTCTGCTATAATACACACAACTAAACTTGTTATAGCATTGCTCTGGGACTTGTGAAAAAGACATAACAGACTTAAGTGAGTAATTCCAGCATGTAGAGTGCTTCTAAATGTTTTCTTTAATTTGGCTTTCAATAAGATGTTTTACTGATTAAATTATTAACATTATAACTTGGCCTGCATGATTATGTTTTATGAGGTAATTACTGCACTCTGGGCTTAATAAATTTTTAGGTCAACGGCCTGGGCATTTTAGCTAATGTTCTTCCCAAATGAATTGCTAGCAATACCATTTAAAAGGTAAATAAAACAGCTGCAATCTTCCAAAAAGCTTGTTTTCTTTACCCACTCCTGACTTTGAGACAGCTGTGGTCATAAAACGAGATATTTTTATTTTACTGTATTTATATCCTGCTTTTCACTGGGTCAAAGTGGTCAATTGGGGGATACATTTAACACGAGGGGATATGAGACACATATGCTAATACTTACAGGGAACATGGGCAATGGAAGGTTAAGTGGTTTGCCCAAGATCACAAGGAGTGCCTATAGGACTAGAAATCCCAGTCTCTCTGGCCTGAGATTGCTGTCCCCAGGTGGGACTTGAACCCCTGTCCCTCCAGCCTGAAGTGCCTTGTCCTAACCACTAGACCACCCCTCTCTTATTGGCTGAACATATCCCATTTCAGTAGGAAACTGGGTAAATGTTCCACACTTATCTGCTGTGGACAGTGGAAATGGAGCTGTCAAAGTGTCAAGACCAATGAAATGATTGGGTTATAAAATTAAACATTAGCCACATTGAGGCCAGTTCTGTGCTGTATGTGCCTGGCTCATCTGGGTGTTCAGATTTGGGATGGCCAGGAGTTGCACCTGATTCTGATCCTGTGGGGGCTAGAAGTCTCCATGGGATCAGAATCGGGCATAGGCGGGGTCCTAATTCTGGGCTCCAAGACGTTCGGCACACTACCCGGCTCACTCAGCTAGGCTCCTGCAAGGGGTGTCATTGCCATGCTACCGTGGCTCCATGAAGGAGCTGCAATCGCTGCCCACCCACCAAACCCTCCTTTCCCCGCAGCCTGATCGCCGGTCGGACCTTCCATGGCCAGAGTCAATCTGTGAGGAATCCCCTGCACCCTACACCTTTCCTCCGCACCCTGGCGCTGCCATCCCCCGACATCCGAGGTGGAATAATGTGTATAATTGATATGCACACTTTAAAGTTCCAGTGTGCACACAATGTCCAACACCAAGAACAAATACGTGAAAATGCTATAGAATCAGGAAAGATTTGTTTAAAATGAACACAGACTGAATCTTTTTTTTTTGGCTATGCACACGATTACCCTCTTCTAGCCATTCATCCGACACCAAGATCTCTACTTTGCTGAGCTACAGGAAAAACTTAGCATGGATTCTATGATGAGGAAAAGGATTAACCGACTTCAAGGCCAAGGATGTACCGTTCTTAGTTACAGATATTCCAGACATGGGTGTGGTATTCCAGAAATATAAGTTGCATATATTTATGTCTGCCTTGGTACAGATATAACTTTCTGCTAGAGAATTTGTGTGCTTTCTGGGGTAGGCTCTCAGTGCCTAGTTTATAAAGGCACAAAGGCATCTCTACAGCCTTTGTAAAATAGGAACCTTTTTGGAACTTTGAGATAGATGCCTTATTATAAAAATGTAACCTTTCCCCCTTCCCCAAAAGAGAAAGTTCTGATACCTAGTTCAGTCTTACTTCTTGGACAACTGAACTTATAAATGGCAACACCACTTCCAGTGTTTCAGTGATGCTTATATAATTCCCAGAGCTAGCTCAGTAATGTCTTCAAAGAGGTAGAAGAGCCGCCACTTCAGCACTGCAATGAACATAAGAACATAAGATATGCCATACTGGGTCAGACCAAGGTCCATCAAGCCCAGTATCTTGTTTCCAACAGTGGCCAATCTAGGTCATACGTACCTAGCAGTATCCCCAAGAGACACAGGTTCCACAATGCTTGTATTGGGTCAAGCATTGATATCCTGGGTCTCTTTTTAAAGCACCCCCACCGCACTGCTGAAGCAAGACCAGATCATCATGCCACCCACCAGGGTCTGCCATCCTAGACTACCACCTAGTTTGCCTGGTGGACAGCTGGCCCTGATAACTCCACCCTAGGGTATGCCCGGTATACTAATGGACTCCACTCCCTATGAATAGGCTTCAGAAGGGACCCATCCCTGAAATAAGTAGTGCACCCACCCCATCCTAGGAATTAATGAATACAACAAAAGCAAATAGTTGAACATTTTACTCAACAGCATAACTTGGGGACGTAGGAAAAAACTGTGGTATGCAAAGAAATAGCTGTCACTGTATACAAGGCTGGTGCTAGGCTTTCTAATTTCCCCTTGCAACCTATAAATCCTCCTCTCTCATTAGCTGATGACCCATGGTCACACCTACAATTTGTAATGTTTCTTTCACTTTTTACTGTTTTTATTTTTGTCTTTTTTATATTTTTCATTTGTTAAAATTTCCTAATTTTTATTTTTTTGCATTTTAGCGCTCTCTAATCATCAGTGCCCCCCCCCCCCCGTTTTATTTACCTTGCTTACTGACTATACAAAAGTGCTGCTATACTGGTAGCACACCAACCTATGTAATTTGCTATGGAAAGCTGAAAGGGAATCCAAGCCATATGACCGCTTCTCGATAAATCTGCCTTAACAACTCCAGCTATTTTTCTGGTAACAAGTC
Organism: Ichthyophis bannanicus; assembly: GCA_033557465.1. Classification (NCBI taxonomy): domain Eukaryota; kingdom Metazoa; phylum Chordata; class Amphibia; order Gymnophiona; family Ichthyophiidae; genus Ichthyophis; species Ichthyophis bannanicus. The sequence goes on along the minus strand of CM066049.1, from coordinate 72,053,136 downwards.
GCCTTGACTACTACAACGCCTTATATAATGGCCTTCCACTTTTTGCCATCAAATTGCTCCAACTAATGCTAAATACAACAATTAAAGTCACACGTGAGGAAATTTGATCATGTAACACCACTTTCAGAGTAGAGGAGTAGCCTAGTGGTTAGAACACTGGCTTGGTAACCAAGCAACCAGGGTTTGAGTCCCACTAGCACTCTTTGTGGCCTTGGGCAAGTCACTTAACCCTCCATCACCTCAGAAGAAAGGCCTGGCAATCTACTTCTGGTCACACTGCCAAGAAAACCCAGGAGCCTCTGGGTCACCAGGAGTCAGCATTGACTCAAAGGCACACATTGCATTGCAACACCACTTTTAAAGGATAACCTGGCTCTCTATAGCATATCGCATTAAATTTAAGGCATTGCTTCTAGCACACAATTTAGTCTACTTTGACCTCCTACTTACTTATCCAATTTACTCACTCCATATAGACCTATGAGAACTCTCCATTCCCGAGATCAGAATTTACTAGTTATTCCCCCCAATAATTCAGCTATTCGTGAATCAACCTGCCAATCAGCATTTTTCTTTCGAGCACCCTCCCTTAAGATCTCCCTGCCATCTTATATAAGACCTGAATCTCAAATATTCAAGATAGCCTTAACATATTCCTTTAATCTTGAGTAGTCCAGATTGGTGATCCAATGAAGACTGTGCCTCTTCCTTGCTCTTTGTCCTTCCACCACCTTTTTTTTGACAGCCTACTTCAACATACGTTTTATCTTTTACCTTCTTTTTCATTTCCAGTAAAGGGGGTAAATTTATAAAGCTCTTTCAGCATGTAGAGCCTGTTTTACATGTAGAAAGGGGCTTTCATAAAATTGTGCTACCTTATATATGTCTAAAACCTGTGCACCTTCTTTGAGACAATTTGCATGTAGGCATCACCTGGGGGTGTAGTTTGGCAGAGAGGAGGCAAAGTTGTGATGTACACATGTATGTTATAAAATATGCCTGAATAATTGTGGAGTAATGCAGACATCTGCAATTTTGGAAAAGACATAAATGCATGTGCTGTCATTGTGCAGTATCGGGACTGGATTTGGGAGCCTATGTTGCTGTTATAGAATAGGTGCATTTTTTGATTTTTCACATAAATGTCCTGCTATAAAATCAAGCCAAAAAGGGCATAAAAATAAGAAAAATATAAAAAAAGACAGGATACCTGAGAGTAAATGAAGAAAGGAAGCAAGGGAGTCTAAAAGCTAGGTAAGTTTATACACCGAATCGTCGCTTTGATGCCATTGTAATACATATGTGTAAATTTTAAGGCATCCTTTTTCACATTCATAATTTTATGCTGGATTTTACTGACACAAGTCGAATTGTCTTTTAATTGTGAAGCAATTGATGATGAAGAGTATGTCTCACTTCTAGACAAGCTGAGGGAAATTGCAACATTTAACTTTCCGTTTATTGCAGTGTTAAATCTACACAACAGGGAAAGTATGCAAATACTTGTATTTTCTATGGAAGTGAGGTCACAACACATTTCAGACTCATCAATGGTAAACCAATTGGTCAAGCCCTGATATCTCGATCACATATTAAATTGTCACACAGGCTTCTGAAAGAGTGGAAATTATAGAAATATTTTACATCCTACAAGACTAGTCCAGATGAGTGGGTTATGCTCCCTTGCCAGCAGATGGAGGCAGGCTTAAGCATTTTTCAGTGATGTCATCTGAAGGTATAACCGCTCGATATACATCAACATGGCTTCCGCCCCAACCATGGAGTTGAAACACTGCTGCTATATCTATTCAATGACATCATCCAGACCATAGACAACTACAATCGAGGAACCCTAATGATCTTCATAGACATATCAGCGGCCTTCGATACAGTGGACCACAAAATCCTCCTAACCAGACTACAGAGCATTGGAATAACCGGCACCATCCTAAGCTGGTTCAACTCATACTTGACAGACAGGCAGAGTTCCAAGTTAAAATAGGAAACAACACCTCAACACCCACGAAGATCAAACAAGGAGTACCACAAGGATCTGCGCTCTCCTCACTTCTATTTAACATATATATCCAGCCGATCTGCCATGTTTCCCTTGCTTTTGTATAACCTTTGTATGTCTTTGTAACCGCTTTGATTGAAGGAAAAGGCAGTATAAAAAACTTGTTAAATAAATAAATAAATAAATAACCACAGGTGCAATAGTGAGAAAAGCAAGTAAGATGCTTTCCAAGCAATAAGCAAGTTATGCACTTAGGGAAGAAGAAGCCAAACTACGGTTACATGATGCAAGTTTCACATTAGTAATCACCACCCAGGAAAAGGATCTAGGAGTCATTCTGCATAATACATTGGAACCCTCTACTCAACGTGCAGAGTTGGCCAAGAAAGCAAATAGAATTATAGGAAATATAGGAAAAGGAATGGAGAATAAAAGAAAGTATATTAAAATGCCTCCGTATTGCTCTGTGGTGTCATTGCACCTTGAGTATTGTGTGCGGTTCTGGTCATATTATCTAAAGAAAAGATATAGTGGACTTAGAAAAGGTACAGAGGACAGCAACCAAAATGATAAAGGGGATGGAAGGATACCCCTATGAGGAAAGGCTGAGGGGAGTAATGTACGTAAATATTTCTTTACAGAATGAGTGGTACATGTGTAGAATAGGCTCCCAGTGGAGGTAGTAGAGACGAGGACAGTATCTGAATTCACGAAAGCATGGGACATACATAGAAGATCTCCTAGGGGACTATAGTAGTTGATATGGAAGGGCAGACTAGATAGAAACATGTCAGTAGAAAAAGACCATATAGCCTATGTTTCAAAGAGAAGAAAGACTAGGGGACACACAATGAAGCTACAATGTAGCACATTTAAGACAAATCAGAGAACATTTTTTTATCAAACTGGAATTTTTTACCAGAGGATGTAGTACAAGCCACTGCTTATCCCTGGGACAAGCAGCATGGAATCTGTGTACCTTTTGGGAAGCCGACAAGTAGTTGTGACCTGGATTGGCCACTTGGAAACAACATACTGGACTTGATGGACATGTGGTCTGACCGAGAAAGGCATATTTTATGTTCTTACAAGTGAAAAATTCAGAAACTCAGTTATTAGGATTAATAACCAGTTAGTCAGAAGAAACATTTGGAACAAACATTTGACTCTCTTACCATAGTTGATTCTGTGTCAGGCTAACCAATGTGCCCCTTTCTCACCCAAGAGCAGGCCAGCTTGTCCACTAGGTGGCCACCTAGGGTGGCAGATCTCTATGGGCGGCAGGCCATATGCTTCTGCTGCCATCCCCTGCAGCCAATGATGTTGTGAGTCAAATTATAGTGAGCCATATGATAGACACTCTTTTGGGGAAGCAGCTGTTTTCAAATCTTCTCCTTAGCTGTTACGAGCTTGCTTAGTACGGTGAAAGTGCTATATTTAATCAATGTTCACCTCCTGAAGCAGCCTAGATGCAAAACGCTGCCAGCACCGAGGTACCAATTGACTTGTGGAGCTCAACAACACATTGAGAAGATAAGTGGATGTTAACGTTTGAAATGTACTGCAACCGCTTGGGAGTTGAGAGGATTGACATGACATGTGATGTGATTGAGGGGCCCATAAGGTGATTGTATATTGAGTTGCCCTGTTCTTAGTACCCTGCTGAATTGGGACACTGATGCCACTGCTCCTCTGTTTTGCTTTTTAACTATATGGCTTCGCATAGTGCTTTTTTGATAACACTATGCTTAATTTTGGGAGAGTAGATACAGTATTATGGGCCCGGTATTCTTCTGGGATGGCTATGCGCTGCTATAGTGCATAGCCATTGCTGTTGACCTTTAACCCCGAATATTCAATGCCAGGCTCATCTGCAACCCTGGCATTGATTATCTGGGGTCGCCACATAGCCCACAAGCCCATGGAAGCTAACCAGGCAGTGGTGATATTGAGCCACTACCCAGTTAACTCTCACAGATAAAGATAGGTCAGCTTTTGTTGCGTTTATCTTTTACCTGTGGGTGCTAACCTGCAGGGGTGCAATATCGCCGCTGCCTGGTCTGCGACTGGTGCCACCCCTGAAAAGCCCAGAACATGCACCGATGCTAAGCGGTTAGCATCGGGGCGTGTAGTGGAGATAATCGGGGATACTCACAGGGACTAACCATGTTAGTGCCGCTGAATATTCCACTCAGCGGCATTTACACGGTTTACAGGTCTGTAAACGGTGTAAATGCCTTTGAATATTGGGTCCGATGTTTTTAGGTCTCCCTCTTATTCTCTATTTATGGCATGAGCAGGGGGGTTGTTCGCCTCACAATTTTAAATGGATTTCACTTAGCATTTTTGTTGAAGAGCAGGTTTAATTGCTCACATTCAAAACACCAATTTCTTAAAATCTATGTCTTAGAAGCTGCAAATGAGGAGAGAACGTGTGAGAAGGAAATAGCAAAGATACAAACTAGAACACTTCCTATATCAAGTCATGAACTATTATGTTATGAATAGTGAGATACTAGACACATTATCCACCTAGTTTATGCAATTAGAAATTATGAGAGACGCAAAGCTGAGATTTATTTATTTAAACAGATTTGTATACCACCTTATCCTACAATCAAAGTGGTCACATCACAATTGGAGGGTTACATTTAACATAGGGGAAACTTAACAACATCAAGACAGTACAATTGGAGGGTTACATTTATCATAAGGGTAACATTTAGACAGTACGAGGTTATTAACAACATTATATTATGTTTGATTAGGTGAGTGTTTGGGGTGAGTGGGTATTGAGTTGGTGTTATGTCATTACCCTGTATGCCTATTTGGGATGAGTGTGTATCAATTATCTGCAGTAGATGCAGTACCGTTTGAGTGGGGACTTATTTTTGTCTGCTGATAAGTTTCAAGAAATAGATAAGTTTTGAGCTCCTTTCGGAATTCTATTAGGTCATCTAATGCTCTCAGGTTTGTTGGGAGGGAATTCCAGAGTGTGGGTGCTAGTAAGGAGGGAGCTCTTTTTGAAGTAGTTTGTTTAGATAGAGTCTAGGCCACTTTTATTCCAGTTTTAAACCTCAGTGCAAATCTTAGTGACTTGGATCAGTGCATTTATTCTAGCCAAAAAAGATGCAGTTTACTCATATGCAAGGCTCTTTCATTAATAAATGAGGAAAATGAGTCAATTTTAGTAGGCAATGAAAAAAGTGCCAGTACTCTGTACCACCGTGTACCTCTCAATCAAAAGCCCATACTTAGATTAAGTTCTAAAATAGCTGACTGCGATGGTGAAGCTATGATTGAGAGGGGGGAGGGGGGATTTGACCTATCAAGCTAACGTAACCTGGTTTTAGTTTTTGTCTTTTTAGTAGCGACTCAAACAGAGTTGGATTCAGGTACACTAGGTATGTTCCTGTCCCCAGAGGATTTACAGTCTAACAGCTAGAGATCCTAATGTGCTATTTTAGTGCAGATCCTATTGTGCGAACAGGGAACCGAGGGTTAAGTGACTTGCCTAAAGTCATAAGGGGCATTGGTAGGATTTGAACCCGATCCTCTCTCTCTAGCCACTAGGCTACTCCTCTGTTCCACTAACTGATCCTTCTGTTATATGACAGGTACAAGGAGAATAAGGTTTGGGCAGGCATTGAGTATTTGCTGGTTCAACGTGCTAGTCGTTGCCTATTCTGTAATACCCCAATGGTGCCAATGTGAACTGACAACAAATAAAATCCCTTTGTTCGTTATGTTTGTTAGGGCCTGATATTGAAAGGGATTAACATGGTTAGCAGACCTGCTAGCTGTGTTAATTCCCTTGGCTGGGGCATTCAGGTGCCACCGCCGCACGTCTAGATGCTAACCAGTCAGCGTTGGGGCATTCTGGGGCCGCATCCGGCGATAACGGACAGTGATGATGTTCAGCCACTGTCCGGTTATCCCTAAGTGACAGTAAAGGCTGGCCTAGCCTTTGCTGCTGAAACTAACCGGGCAGTGGCTGAATATTGCCACCGTCTGGTTAGCCTCATGACCATCTGGGCAACCCGAGTATTCAATGCTGGGGCCCAGACATGGCCACAGCATTGGACTATCCGGGTCTAATGTTCAGCGATAGCAGCTAGCCACCATTGCTGAATATCAGCCCTTATTTTTCGTGGCACCTGATTTTGAAGAATTATGCCATCATTGTTTCAAATTTTCACATCATTGTTTCACAATTGTTCACATCATGGAGGTGATTATAGAATTGGGGACATGAACGGATGCAGCCTGTATTCATGTCTGATGGGTTATGCATACATTTTGCATAATATATGTGCAAACTCCAAACTCCTCCCTGGGAATTCCTACTTTATACCCACATGAAATCATTTATAGGATCTCTCCCTATGCAGACCTTTATGCATGTATATGGTAGGTTTCTAAACGCGACCTGTAGAAAGCCTTTGTAAAAATTGCCCTCTACATCTTTCCTTTAACATGTTAGTTCCTTTCAACAATGCAGACTATCACACATTAGATGACACCAGTCCTGTAGTAGGAATCAATCCAATTAAATTCAGAAGGCAAAAGGGTTTGACTAAGAATTATTCAGCCCTTTGAGGGACTGCAACCTGGCATACAGCGTATGCACATGCCTTTTTCTGTATAATACAGATGGAATATTACCAGTGCAACAGAGGAGAGCCAGAACTGTGAAAGAAGCAATTTATTCAACTCTTTTGAGGTTCAAAAATGCAATGAATGCCTGTGAGTCAGTGCCGACTCCTGGTGACCCAGAAGCTCTGGGGTTTTCTTGGCAGGGTGACTGGAAGTAGATTGCCAGGCCTTTCTTCCAAGGCAATGGAAGGTTAAGTGACTTGCCCCAAGGCCATAAGTAGTGCTAGTGGGAATTGAACCCTTTTTGCTTGGTTACCAAAGCCAGTGTTCTAACCACTAGGCTACTCCTCCACTCCCATTTGAAGTTCAGTTGGTCATATATCTGTCAAGTGAACTCAAGTGTTCGTATATTGCTTTGGTCCAACCCTGGTTTTTTGTAATTCTATATATCTTGGGCTTCTAGTCAGGGGCATTGGAACACCTTTTTATTATTTATTTATTTAATTGGTTTATATACCACCTTATCCTTCAATCAGGTGATTCACAATATAACTTTTCATCGTACATTACAACATGTTGGTCGAAGGGGGGAGGGGGAGTGGAGGGTAGGATTATATACAGGTGTACAAACTCTTTACAGCTTGCTCTTCTGGTTGTGAGGGTGGTGCATAGCCTATGGTTGTCTAGTAGGCAGTTGTATTTACTGTGTATCATTGGCTATGGTTATGTGTCCAAAGTATTCTGTGAATAAGAGAGTCTTGAGTGCCTTGCAGAAGTCCTTAATGTCTTTTGTGACTCTTGTTCCTTCGGGGAGGGAGTTCCATAAGATTGGAGTGTTGAGCAAAGGTGCTCTTCTGGATGTGGTTTGGTTGGTTCTTTGATAGCCTGCTGGTGTGGCAAGCATGTTCTCATTATTGTTTTGTCTGGGTCTTGTGCTTGGATTTTTGCTAATTATGGTCTGTAGAGCATCTGCTGAGCTATGGTGAATGACTTGAATATGTTTAATATTGTCTTGAACCTTGCTTGGGCGTGGATTGGTAGCCAGTACAGCTGTTGGAATATAGGCATGATATGCTCATTTTTGGTGGTGCCTGTGTATGATTCTTGCAGTAGTTTTCTGCACTAGTTGGAGTGGATGGATGGTCTGTTTGGGGAGACCTTGATACAGTGAATTTCCATAATCAAGTATCGGTGTGATAATAGCCTGGCACACTGATCGGAAATGATCCTAGATTAGTACTGGTTTAAATCTCCTAATGAGCTTTAATCTATGGTAAGCTTTTGTAGCAGTTTTGTTGATATGTGCCTGGAGGTTAAGGATCTTGTCCAGGGTAATGCCCAGGTATCTTACTTCATCCTTTGCCTTTTGCAGAATATATTGATTGATTGTGGTGGGTTAAAGGTATTGTTTCTCGAGATGAAGAGTGGCTTCTGTTTTGTCGTAGTTAACCTTCAGGTTGTTGTTGTCCAGCCCAGATGTTCATATCCTCTATGGCATTTGGTTATATGTGTTAGGTTAGGTGCATGCAGGTCAATTGGTGTATATACCATGATATCATCTGCGTATATATGGTAGTACATCTTGTGACTTTTGATGATGTCACAGATGGACTGTTTTGTATATGTTTAAAGAGAATAGACTGAGAGTGCAGATCCCTGGGGAATGCCATGTGTGATGGAGAATGATGTCTCTATGTCTCTTTTGACTTGCTGTGTTCGGTTGTTTTGGTATGAGCCGAACCATTTTATAGTATTGCTTTAGGGTGGAAGGGGAAAAAAACAATATACACCTACCTCCAATTGCTGATACTGTGCTGGGTAAAATATTTGTCAGGGCATGGCTTCAGAGGCCCACCCCATTCTGCTACCTATGCTTCCAGCATTCCCAAGCAAAGCTTTGTAGCTGGTGAGCAACATCTCTGCTAGATTGGTGTCAGGAAGCACAAAATTGATTTAATTTTTTATTTTAAATATTCCTTTACCGCTAAATCACAACTTTGTTGGCAGGTTACAATAAACATATGTATATATATATTTATTTATTTAAAAGGATTTAATATACTGCTTTATCTATCTTTAAATCAAAGTGGTTAGCACATCAAACAATCAAGAGTGGGAGGGTGAATACATGCAGTGGGATACATCGACTTGTGTGTGTGGGTGAGCTATATACACTGTGAACTATGAACAGGGGCTATATACAGGTAGCAGGGAGCTATATACACTGTGAACTATGAACAGGGGCTATGTACAGGTAGCAGGGAGCTATATACATTGTGAACTATGAACAGGGGCTGTATACAGGTAGCAGGGAGCTATATACATTGTGAACTATGAACAGGGGCTGTATACAAGTAGCAGTGGGGGATGCAGGGGTCATTTATAGGTTGGAGAAGCCTGGTAGCTGGTCCTTATAGTGTTCATGGCTTGTGTAAATCAGCTTGTGGGGTGATTGGTGTGATTGATGCTTGGTGGTCTTCGTTGAATTGTTCAATGAATAGGGTGGTTTTGAGCAGCTTTCTGAATTCTTTTATATCAGTTGTTGATCTTAGAATATCTGGGAGGGCATTCCAAATAGCTGGTGCAGCAAGAGAAAGGCTCAAATGGATGTGGATTTGTTCGTTTTTGTGAATAGAGTAGGTGTTGGTATGTTGTTTTTGGTGCTGTTTCTGTCTGGTCTTTTTGCTTGCTTTGGTTCCGATGAGTTCCTGTAGTATTCTTCCTGACATATTGTTTTTAATTTTGAAGATGGTGAGTGCTGATTTATATTTTGTCTGTGAGGAGATTGGTAGCCAGTGCAGATCGTGTAGTATTGGAGTTATGTGGTCTTGTAATGAAGCGCTAGCAATAATGCAGACAGCGGTGTTCTGGACTATTTGTAGTGGACAGGTGGTTTGTTTAGGGAGGCCTTGGAATAGGATTTACAGTAGTCCAGCACAGGTGTAATGATGGCCTGGCATACTGTGCGGAAATGTTCCTTTTGAAGGAGGGGTTTTAGTCTCTGTAGCGTTGCGAGTTTGAAGAAGGCTGTTTTGGATATCTTGTTGAATTATGTGGTTGGAGGGTAAGCTGCTTGTCTAGAATCACTCCAAGATAATCAAGTGTTTTGGATATGATGATAGAAGTAGGAGGAATGAATGTGGGAGTCTCTCGTAATGATGATTGCTTCAGTGTTTTTTATGTTCATGTTTAAGTTGTTTTAGTAAGCCAGGTTGTTATTTCATGGATGCAGGTTGATATAGTGGTGTAGCCTGGGGAGTCCAGTTGAATAGGGGTATATGCCATGATATCATCAGCATATATGGCATATTGTCACTTGTATTTGTTGAATATTTGCATATAGGCTGAATATAGATGTTGAAGAGACGAGCTGATAGTGATGAGCCTTGGGGAACTCCTTGAGTGGTACTGAAGGGTGCTGAGGTGAGGTTCCCAGATTTTTATTCTCTGTTGTCTATCTTCGAGGTATGATTGGTCTACAAGATACCACCATCAAATGGTTCCAATCTCCATTAGTCACTTCAAAAGGATGTGATGGGAAACTGTGTCGAAGGTGGCTGAAAGCCTTGCTTTCTCTTGTCTATTCCTTTGATTTAGGTTGTCGAGTAAATGTATGAGAAGTGTCTCAACACATGTTTTGGACGAAATCCGTGCTGGTGGGGATAAAGTGGGACAAATTCGTCAATATGATCTTGGAGCGCTTTCTCTGTTTCAATTTTTTTGGTTATTTTTTGCCAGGAATGGGAGGCTGGTTATTGGGGCGGTAGGTTGAAGGGTTGCGGTGCTATTAGATGAAGTGGTTTCAGGGATAGGGCGGATTAGTAGATTGCTTGAGTGCTTTGGGCCTGTAGCCCTGAGTGAGAGAGGTGCTTACTATCTTTTGGATGAATGTGTTAAAATCTTCTTTGGTGGATTTGATCCAAGTCACCAGGCAGGATCCGATGGAGAGGTGATGGTGTTTAGGGCAGTGATGGTTTGCTCTAATTGTTTCGTTGATGGAATTCAGAACTTCTTCCATTGATTGGTAACTGCAGATCCATCTTCAGTTGCAGTGTCAATAAGAGAGATGTTCTTTTGGGGTTTGGTAGTACAGTTCTTGGCTATTAGGTAATCAGCAAATGTTTGTGGGCGAATCTTGCTTTCGTCTTAAATGGTCGGTTCATTTGTTAGGGTACGAACAATGATGAAGAGTTCTTTAGGTTTATTACAGGCTTTTAGTACTAGGTTTGTGTTATATTGTTGTTTATGTTTGTTTAGAGGTTATTGTATTTCTTTTTGCTTCTCCTGGTATTGTTTCAGAGCAGTTTCTGCTTTGTTCCGTCTCCCAGCGATGTTCAAGTTGTCGTAGTTTTCTTTTGGATTCTCTTATTGTGTTAGAATAACCATGGGGTAGATCTGGCCCTGTTTTTGGTTGTGCTGTGGACTCTTTCGAGGTGTGGGTGCAGATGTGGCAAGGATGGCGGTATTCCATGCATCGACGGCTTCGTCCAGGTTGGTGAAATCTTGGGGTAGGGAATGCATGGTGTCTTTGAGGAATTCTTCTTTGTTAAAGGCTTTTGAAGTTGTCAGGTTGGTTGTTCGGTTGTTTTTCTGAGCTGCCTGTTGGATATTGTGGTGGAGCTCACAAATAATATGGCATGGTTGATCTGACCATGGTACTGATGTAGTTTTAGGTGGTGACATGAGACCATGAAATCTAGGGTGTTAGTTGGTACGTATATGCGATCTGGTGTAGAGCCAGAGCGTGGGATGGGCCCGATAGTACTTGCTTGAGGTTGAATGGATTCCATTTGCTTTTGTGAGGTTGACGTTCTTGGAGGTTGACGTCTGAGCCTCTAATTCTGTTCTGGCCAGGATTAATACTCTGCCTCCTCGTTTGTGGGTTCTGGGGCAGGTTTGTATGTTTTTTGAATGCTGGTGTGTTATTTGATTCAGTATTACCTGGTCTGTACTCTTGAGGCCTGATTCAGTTAATGCATAGTATGTCCCAATGTTGTTTTCATGGATGTAAGTCGGTAATGTGTTTGTTTTTTGTGCATATTGATCTTTCGTTTATCAGGGCCTATGGTTATGCGGGGTGATATGTGGACGAATATGATTGAGGTATGGATGTGTGTGATGATGGGTTTGTTTGAATGTATCTGACCAAACACCAAAAATAAAATCATTACAGAAAACGCCTAAGCGAAAAAAAATATAAGGTTTTAAATTTTTTGCCAAAAATTGCCAATTGCTTCAGTAAACAAATTAATCTCTATTGTACTTAAACTTCACAATTCTCTTATAACTAAAGCAGGACTATATATTTGTACTATAATTGCATGTTTTGGGGTAGATATGTTGTTGATCCTTTGTGTGCTTTTCCACATGTGTCCAATATGGGCTGTATACAGCTGTGTATTTGCAATTGTACCCGGTTGTGCCTTACGGGTGAATAGCAAAACGTGGTTCTCTGGTGGTCACTTTGGTCCTTGACACTCTGAAGTGTCCCGTGAGACTATAAACTATTGTCAATATGCCAGCCAGGGATCAGAGCTATTGGCAGAATTTTAATGTGATTTCAACCACCTGAATTTCCTGGCTTCTTAGAATTAGACTATAATCAGTTTATGCATCACCAAACCAAGTAGGTGCAATGCCAACTATCTGGCCTTTCAAAGTTTTTATGAAAATTAGAGAAGCGAAGAAGCATCAAATGAAACTGGGAAAATCACTGTATCATCATGGTGAAGCATGTCCCATCCAACTAAAAATCAAATACATTGGGACGTCCGTGCCAAATATTTTGGCATTCGGATAACTGCTGAAAACCATAAAGTGATCCCTGAAAACTGTCTATGTAGCATCTCTATAGCATCTTAATGCCCATATAATCAGTTTATTAGTGAGTACTGAAGTTTACGATGGTGTTAAAAGACTGAGGGTGTTTGTCCTGCTCAGTTGAATTCTATCGTATGTCTGCTCAAAACGACAGTACAATACTTAGGATGGGTGCCTGCCTCAAATACATGAGCGCACAAGAACAATGATCAACACACTGGTCCTAGAGTATACAAGCTGAGAAAAAGAAAAGTCATTCTGCATTTCTTAGTCTCCATGCATTTAAACTACTACGTTCCTTCTTTAGCATAGGACTGTGGTAAAAAGCAATGTTATATATTAATTGGTGACAAGCTCGCAACCTCGATGCCCGTGATCTTGCTCTATTTTCATAGAAAGAGCTGTGAAGTCACTTTCAAAAGGTCAACAAATATTGACACCTGACTAGTAGACATCATTTGGATGATCCTTTGCTTTGTTAGCAAACTACAGAGGACCTTCTCGAGACCAAATATCATGCAGCCAATTGAGTAGTAGCAAACGTATGGCCACTTGTACTCCATTTTGGCCAATTTTCCAATTGGCTTTAGGAAACCCATTTTGGAAGCTAAGAGTTTAAATTGACTAGGAGTTAAGTGCTAAATTTAAAATCATCATATTTTGTCCAGGAATACTTGAAAATTGAGATCCTAAAATGTATGTGACTATGGGCGCAAAATGTAGGATGGGTGGAGGGTACAGTTAGGAGTGTACCTGTGATTTTCATCGCAAAAAGGTACCTAACTCGGGTTCTAAAAGCTAGGTTTAAATGAATAGCAGGTCTTAATATTGCGATCCTAAGTTTCAGGAGACTAAAATTCAGGTAGGTTTTCAACTGACAACTTAGGCTGGTTGTGTATGGGACCAAGAGAGGGATCTCGGAATTGGCAGTATATGAGGATCTCAAGGTGGCAAAGCAGTGTGACAAGGCGGTGGCCAAAACCAGAAGACTGTTAGGCTGTCCTACAGAGAGGAATAAACCAGCAGGAAATATGAGAAAAAGACTTGAAGACCTAAAGATGTCTACACTAGGAGGACAGGTGAGGGGGTCCGATGTGTGCACTAGGTGCAAGGAGCTCTTGGCTCTCAGGGAACAAGTCACAATCTATGGAGGCTAGAGTAGCAGACTTGGAGGACATAAGGAAGGACAGAGAAGTACATAGATGAGACCCTACAGGGATATAAACTTCACACCTCGAGGTCTGGCAGAACCCCTGTTGGACATGGAGGAGGAGAGATCACGTGGACAGGAAGAGCAACACCCTGGTTTGTGGCGGGACAGTGATCCTCTATAGTTTAGTTAGATGAACCTGTAATACAGCGTGATATTGTCAAACTCCTTTCTATCTCATTCATCTCGGAGGAAAGTTTTTTCCCCCAGGGCCATATGCCCATGAGAGGAAGATTAGGACCAGCCATTATAGTTGGGTATGATTCGATCGACGCATGAGGCCATGTAGGATAGACTGGATGGCTGTTGGATGTGAGGATCGCTAGATGATAACCATGTATGACGGTTTGGTGCGAAGGTTGTTGGGAACATCAGGCGTCACCATAGAGAAGGTCTTAGATAGTGGGCTGGGGAGGAGGAGTGAGGACTGCCTGGTCGTGTTACATGTTGGTACCAATGACATAGGAAAAATGTCGGTAGCGGAGGATTCTGGAAGGCTACGTAAATTTAGGCTTTAGACTAGGAAATTGAAATCCAGAACTTCCAGGATAGCCATTCTCCGAAGTATGCCTTCCAGTTCCAGGTGCACGGACCCAAAAGGAAGCGCATGTAGCAGAGCTCTGGAGCGTCAATTGGTGTGGATGAGACAATGTTACAAGGCTGAGGGTTTTGGGCAAATTTGTTTAAGAACAACCCTGGGGAAACATTCTGGGGAAAGGAAGGGGGGCTCTTCCGAAGGTTGTGGGCGTCACCCATTAAGACCGGGGGGAGTTAGGGGATTTTTTATGTGGGAATTAAACTAGACTACTGGCCAATATAACCTTTAAAAAAGGACATTACGAGCAGCTTTTTTAAACCTAGATAAGAGGGGAGCGAGAGCCAACAGTCCACCCAACAACGGGCGCATAGTTTGAAAACAAATGTATCCTTGAAAGGATACTACCTACAAAAGAATGAAGTTAGGATTAATCAAGGCACTCAAGCAAGATAGGTTTCCAGGTAAACGACACAAAAGTAAGCCACCAAAAGCCCGTGAGTTACGAAGCAGACCCCAGCGCGTGTTTGGTCTGTTAATAAGTAAGATTGAAAAATTACCCCGTGTGCCTACCAATAAACCAAGATTAATATGAATTAAAATACAGGCTCCTAAAAAATGCTTGGTATGCAAATGCTTAGAAGTCTAAAAAATTAAGATGGGTAGGCAGAGAAGAGCAGGGTTTAGAGTTTAGAATATACAGCTCTAAATGAAAGGTTTAGATATGATTGGTCTCTCAGAAAAACATGATGGAAGGAGGGAAAAACAGTGGGACACTGTGATGGATAACGGGCTTACAAAACTATATAGAGCTGATTCATACATTGCGTCGGAGGTGGGTTGCACCCTATGTTAGAGAGGGCATTGAGGTCAAAAGGACTAAAATTATTTTAAAGTTTTGCATAGGCAAAAACAAACTTTGCTGTTACGAATCTCTATGGAGTTTGAAATTTCATAGATTAAAACAAAAGGGCGGGGATGGTGCGATGAAGTGGGTGAGGGTTGTACTATCGACCCGCGCTAGCCAGAACAAAGGGAAATGAAACAAAATGGATGATGAAAAGCCTCAAAGGAAATTAGATGAAGCTAACAAAAAAGGTCCAGCACAAGTAATAAGAATGGCAGTGTGATTTTCCGAATTTAATGATATTGATACTGGGTCAGTGTAGTGACACGGCAGGCCGGACATGCTCTAGGGAGATAAAGTTTTCTAGATGAAAATAAAAATGGACTGCTTCTTTAGAGCAAAGGTTTATATAAACTTGACGCAGAGGATGAAGCCATTTTGGACCTAGATCCTTAGGTGGGAACCACCAGATCTGGCGCAAAGAGCTAAGGTGTATCCATAGTATTGTTGGGGCCAAACTTGGCAATAGTGATCAGAGGCATGATCATGTTTAATTAATGGAGGAGTAAGGAATGGAGTTAAGGAACTTGACCCGTACTACCTTTTAACTTAGAAATGGGCAGATCTATGATTTAAAATGGAGGAACAATAGTTAAGAAAAAAACTAAAAGGAGAGCAGTTGGCAAAAGGTTTATTTTTTTAAAGACTTACATCCAAGCCTTAGGTCGTTGTTTAAAAATACTAACTTGGCCCCCAGACCAGCTGTATCTCCACACGGTAAGAAAAAGTCGGAAGGAGAGTCCACAAAACCTGCCAGGCAAGGTTTAAAGGTTGGTTCAGAGAGAGGCTGTTGCCAAACAAAAAAGGACATTGGGAAAGAAAAAAAAAGAAGCCAAATGACGGAGGAAAACTGGCGAAAACAGCACAAGCAAGACAAGTTAGATGTAAGGAATTGATAAGTGCGAAGGCCAGAAGGAGAAAAATTGAGAGAAGAAGAAGTTGCTTGTGGACCAGCACAAAAATGCATAATAAAAGTCCCTGTTTCACGTATATTCATAGCAAAAAAAACTGTCCTGTGCAAGATGTAAAGAGTGTAGAGAGATCAGTTGGAACAGTAGATTGATTCGAGGGGTAAAAGGTGGCACTAAGACCGGGGGACAAGAGGCCCAGTAGTGGACACGAGAGACTGAATGCAAGGGTATACATACTAAGGGAGTTGAAAGAACAACATATGACGATTGCAGGAACCTGATTTCATTACTAACACTACACCACGTGAAATATCATTAAACATAATTCTGAGTAATACCAAAAAGGATGTGAGAGACCATTCATCGACCAACTTGTGTAATGACAATTTTTTAAACAAGGGTTCACAGGGGTGATCCCAGGTGGGAAAAACTACAGATCTGGTGAGCCTCCTGACATAACGTAACCTGAAAAGAAAAAACCAAATGGTTTTTAGAAAACCAATCATAACGAACAAAATTATCTCGAACATGGAGATAGTCATGGCTTTAATGGGGAGGACAACCGAACAGGCGCATTTTAGAACAAGGAAGATCTTCTCTATAACTACATCTGTTATGGTTTTTTTTGAAGGTGATGGAAAAACAGGATAAAACAAAGGTGAGACAGTTGGACATAGGTGTAGCTGGACTTTCAGAAAGGCCTTTGACAAGGTCTCTACTCAGAGACTTTTTGGGCAAATCTAAAACGTGATTGGGGGATTAGGGAGGGCCCACGTGTAATTTTCCCTCTTGTGGACTCTGGACGTGGAGTTGAACGATAAGACAAGCCAAGAGGGTAGAGCTAAACTGGCCAATTTTCTCCACGGGAGGAAGAAGGTGAATAGTGGCGCAGTACCCCAGGGATCTGTGGCGGCTGTGCTACTTTTTAACACTCTTCGTAAAATGACTTGTAAATGGGAATAACGCGAGGGGAGGTTATCAAATTGTGCAGATGACACAAAAACTATTTAAAAGTGTTAAAAACCAAAGGATTGTGGTAAAATTGCAAGAGGATCCGGATAATTGGAAGACTGGACATCCAAATGGCAGATGAAATGTAATGTGGACATGTGCAAAGGTATGCACCTAGGAAAGAACAACCCAAACTAGGTTTACACGATGCAAGGTGCCACATTAGGACCCACTAACCAGGAGGAAAGATGTGGGACATCATTGTGGATAACAGGTTAAAACCCTCCACCAGTGTGCAGCAGCAGCCAAGAGAGCAAAATAGGAATGCTCGGTATCATAAGGAAAGGAATGGAAAATAAAAACAAAGGCTATTATAATGCCTCT
Organism: Ichthyophis bannanicus; assembly: GCA_033557465.1. Classification (NCBI taxonomy): domain Eukaryota; kingdom Metazoa; phylum Chordata; class Amphibia; order Gymnophiona; family Ichthyophiidae; genus Ichthyophis; species Ichthyophis bannanicus. The sequence goes on along the minus strand of CM066049.1, from coordinate 72,035,805 downwards.
ATCGTTCCATGGTGCCGAACGCACCTTGACTATTGTTGGCACATTATGGGCGCTGGATCTTAAAAAGGAGGGTCGCATCTTAGAAAAGGTACAGAGAAAGAGCCACCAAAATGGTAAAGGGGATGGAAGGATACCCCTATGAAGATGAGGATAAAAAAAGGTTAGGCACTCTTTGACCTGGAAAAGAGAAGAGGAGATATGATAGAAGTGTCAAAGTAATGAATGGAGTATAGAACGGGTAAACGTTAGATTGATGTTTGACCCATTCATCAGAATATAGAAAGACTAGGGGACATGCAATAAAGCTTATAGAGTAACATATTTATGACTAATAAGAGGGAAAATATTTTTTCACTCAACGTGGAATGAAACTCTGGAATTGGTTACCTAGTAAAAGCTGCTAGTATAGCTGGCTTTAAACAAAGTTTGGACAACGTCCTGGAGGAAAGATCCATAAAAAGCATTATTAAAAGGGACCTGGGATATTACTGCTTGACCCAATACTAGCATTTGAGGAACCTGGGGTCTTTTGGGGGAAACTGCGTAGGTATTTATGGACCTAGATTGGCCACTGCTGGACGAAAAAGGATTCGCGGCCTTGATGGACCGTGGTCCTATGACCCAGAATGGACTATCTTATATTCTTATGTTCTTATCAGGGAAATACTTTTTCACAGAAATGGTGGTGGATGCCTGGAATGCTCTAACGAAAGAGGTAGTAGTGGGAGCAAAAAAACATAGTGACTGAATTTAAAAAGGCATGGGACAGACACAAGAGGCTCACCAACCACCATTAGAAAGAGATTGGAATCCAGAAAAACGTATCTAACTTCTAAATAGAGAGGGGTGAACCTGGCTGGACTGTCACGTACAACTCTCCAATTCTGGCACCTTACGGGGCAAGCCTAGATGGACCATGATGGTCTTTATCTGCCCTCATTTACTCTGTTACTATGTTGATATGTTACTATGTTTCTGCGTTTGGTTGAAAGTACGGCTGTGGCAATTTAAGATTCATAAGTTTTGGGGCTCAGCTTGTCTTGAATATTGGCCTCTTCTTATTTTAGGGCGAGTTTTGCTTCCGCCGGAACACCTATTATCGGAGGTCAAGCCAAAACGATTTTGTCTGTTCATATGCATGTTTATTTGTGAATGAAATAAATACAAACACCCTGATGCTTCCTATGAGAAACACAGACACGTGGCACACCTCGCCGAACAGTCCCCATGCCTCAGTCATGCATGTGTGCACCCTTGACACTCCCCATACACACACCCAGGCTGTGTGCATGTCCCTCCAACATGTCCCATGACAAATTAACACATGTGTTGCACCCCGCGAGGCTCCCCATGACCAAACAAACAGGTATCCTCTGCATGCCTGATTCTAGACATGGTGAGGAACGCACCATTGGGACACACTGCAAGTGTTCATCTTGTAATTATATGGGCTAAGCCATGAGGATGGTTTGCTTTAGCCAGAACTGCAGTGTTCGCATAGCATAGAATAAACACCATAGTCCCAACCAGTTTAAGAATGAAACCTCTTGTTGTCTTACTGCTTACATTTTTTTTCTTGCTGTGGCTTTTCGTAAACATACCCAAACTATGTTTTACTGGAAGGAACTTAGAAGAAGTATATTTAAAAGATCACATATGTGATCAGTAGAATATCAAACAAACTTATGCAAATAAGCATACAGAAATCTTTTAAGATGAAACCATGCACAGTAGATGGAAATTAAAACATCTGGTCCGGTAGCTTGAATGGAAAGGGGCTGCCTGCAGTTGATCAGGCTACAGAAAACAAACAAAATTACGTTGCCAAACTTAAAAGGGAACATGTAAAAAAGTTCAGGACAAAAGAGAGTTCTGCAAGGTGGAGTACTTCAGTTAAGTTAACGAACACGAGGCATGATAGTTCAACAGCGACGACTAGACACCTGCTGAAGTGGTTAGCTGCCAGTGTTGAACTTTGACCCAAATATTCAAGTCCAGGGCAATATCTCTGGAAGCTAAGGGTCAGTGCCGCCAGAATGCCCTAATACCGTAGCCGAACTAGCATCGGGGCATGCCAGCACTGGCACCCATGGTGGCACGCCACAAAAAAATACTGGGGGGGTTATCAGGGTCTGCTGACCGTGTTAATCCCTTTAAATAACGGGCACATGCTTTATATTTCAGTGGATATGGGCTAAAGCCACTTAGGACCAATTTCTCTGTGTACTCCAGAAGGGCAAGTCTGTGATTTACCACACCGCAGAACCTGTGTTGGGGCAGAACGACACCTTTTTCTTTCCCGTGATGGAAGTCTGTTGGCAGCTGGATGTCATGTGTCTTGGAATTCTGTAATGGGAGGAGGCTAGATGTTTCAGCTGTCTTCAACTTCCTGTCCCACCAGCGGAACAGTCCCCAACTGAAGAATTCAAACAGAGCTCAGGCTGCTTCAAAGGTACCCCAGGGAATAGTAAAAAATTGGACGGAACCCGTTCAATGCTCACAGCAGTCAAGTCAGTTGGGTAATATTTACATGGGAATTAAGAAGGTACCACCAGTGCAAGGTAGTTACTGAAAAGGAAGTGGGAATCGGTTGGAAGGTTTTGCATGGTGGGACTGGGTATTAGCATTGTTGCCGATGGAGTTGCATAGTACTTGGAGAACAGGAGCATTTTTAGTTCTTTACGGAAAGTTTGTAAATTTTTGATTGATCTGATGGTGTCTGGAAAAGAGTTCCAGAGAGTGGGTGCGTTATACTTGAAAGCTCGAGGCGTAGTCTTACGTATTGTGGATGGGATTAAGAGAAGATTCTATTACCACAACAAAACTGATGTTACATGCAGGAGAGAGGAAAACGTTTTTTAGTTGTAAGGACAGAGGAGGAGCAGGAATTGAGCAATTTACATGTGACAACTGTATTTTTAATCCTGCTTGATATTGGGAGCCAGGGAAGATTATTAAGGCATAGGGGTGGATGTGATCCATTAGGCGTGTTTTAGTAATCTCTCTGACAGCTACATTCTGTGCTAATTAAAGTATTGTGAAGACTCTTTGGGGCAGGACCGGTAGCATGCCGGTTTCAGTAGTCCAAGTGAGGCTGTGATTAGAGCTTGGACTACTGTTCTGACATCGTTTGCAAATCTAGGAGGGGTCTGAGGTTTTGGATTGTTTGTTGACAATTGTATTGGCAGTTTGTTTTATTTGGGCTGACATATTGAGACAATCTATCTATTATGCGGCTGCGGGTACTTTCATCTTGTGTTTTACTTGAATGGTGGTATCACATATATTCAAGGTTGGGGGGTGGGGGAGTGACGTTTTGGTTCCTTGTTGTAAAAAGAATTTCTGTTTTTTTGAAATTTATGTAGAGATTATTTGCAGTGAGGCCATACGTCTGCTTCTAATAGGCAATCAGTGATGTTATGGTATGATGGGTTCTTTATATCTACCAGTAACATATACCATAATATCATCTGCATAGATGTGGTATCTGATTATGTGTTTCGTGAAGATTGCGCATAATGGCTGAATAATAGATTAAAACAGGAAGGACAGATAGCGCAGAGCCTTGGGAGATTCCACTGTTCTGGGGGGACAGTGTTGGATATCTCATGATTTATTTTTACACATTGTAAAGTGGTTGGGAGATATAACATTTAAACCATTTCAAAGTTGTTATCAGCTATACCTATGTGGGCTAGTCTAAGTCAGGAGGATGTTATGGTCAACGCTGTCAAAAGTGGTGAAATATCTAGGGAAGACCAAGGAGTTAAAGCTTGGTCTTGCATCTCAATGCCACAGATGAGGATATCAAACAAGGACCAAAAGCAACGATTTCCACACGGTGATATGGGCGGAATTCGTATTGATGTTCATCAAGAGGTGCTCTTTAAGGTCAATGAAGTATTGAGGGTATGTATATCTTGTGTATACCATTTTTCAGTGGGCCTGTGATAGGTATTTCTTTTTAAAAGTGTTGGGTGTGGCGGCTTTCGTTAATGAATAGTGAACCAATTCTTTATTGAATCACTGTAGTTGTGGGTCAAGTTGGGGGTTATCTCCTGTAAGAATGCTTCTTTGTTTGAACTGCCTGAAACATGGGGTGGTGTTGAGGTGTGCATTAGTATGTGTGTGCCATGATAGAGAGCATTGGAATTCGTATGACACAAATGGTCGGACCAGGGGAACTGAGCTAGAGCGGGGGGGGGGGGGGGAGTAATTTTGATGTGCAGTCGAGAAGCCTTGGGGAGGAATAATAAGATCAAGAGTATTACCCTTGATATGGGTGGGTTGGTCGAGAGCTTGTGTGGAAGGACCCATTTACTTCAATTGTAATCAAGAAAGGCAGCTGATTGTGGTGAGGGGAGAGAAGGTAAGTTAAAGTCTCCCAGGATGATGTGGGTTTTCTTTGTCAGAGATGTGCAAACTGATTCAAGTTATAGTGGTAAGGTAAAGGTGATTAGTTAGGGTGGTCTGTCAGAGACAGGCAAACTGCCACATTTTTGGAATATACTATGGTTCATACATACAGGCGTTCTTAAGTGGCAGAGCAGGCTGCAAGACATCCATGCGGGATTTGCTCTCCTTCCAAAGCAGAACATTCCAGAAAGGTTAAAGAACTAAGGGCCTGATTTTCGAAGGCAGTTAT